>CM042988.1:20673710-23235661 GCA_023678885.1 Pogostemon cablin | reverse complement strand
CCTAAACCCTAAACCCTAAACCCTAAACCCTAAACCCTAAACCCTAAACCCTAAACCCTAAACCCTAAACCCTAAACCCTAAACCCTAAACCCTAAACCCTAAACCCTAAACCCTAAACCCTAAACCCTAAACCCTAAACCCTAAACCCTAAACCCTAAACCCTAAACCCTAAACCCTAAACCCTAAACCCTAAACCCTAAACCCTAAACCCTAAACCCTAAACCCTAAACCCTAAACCCTAAACCCTAAACCCTAAACCCTAAACCCTAAACCCTAAACCCTAAACCCTAAACCCTAAACCCTAAACCCTAAACCCTAAACCCTAAACCCTAAACCCTAAACCCTAAACCCTAAACCCTAAACCCTAAACCCTAAACCCTAAACCCTAAACCCTAAACCCTAAACCCTAAACCCTAAACCCTAAACCCTAAACCCTAAACCCTAAACCCTAAACCCTAAACCCTAAACCCTAAACCCTAAACCCTAAACCCTAAACCCTAAACCCTAAACCCTAAACCCTAAACCCTAAACCCTAAACCCTAAACCCTAAACCCTAAACCCTAAACCCTAAACCCTAAACCCTAAACCCTAAACCCTAAACCCTAAACCCTAAACCCTAAACCCTAAACCCTAAACCCTAAACCCTAAACCCTAAACCCTAAACCCTAAACCCTAAACCCTAAACCCTAAACCCTAAACCCTAAACCCTAAACCCTAAACCCTAAACCCTAAAACCCTAAACCCTAAACCCTAAACCCTAAACCCTAAACCCTAAACCCTAAACCCTAAACCCTAAACCCTAAACCCTAAACCCTAAACCCTAAACCCTAAACCCTAAACCCTAAACCCTAAACCCTAAACCCTAAACCCTAAACCCTAAACCCTAAACCCTAAACCCTAAACCCTAAACCCTAAACCCTAAACCCTAAACCCTAAACCCTAAACCCTAAACCCTAAACCCTAAACCCTAAACCCTAAACCCTAAACCCTAAACCCTAAACCCTAAACCCTAAACCCTAAACCCTAAACCCTAAACCCTAAACCCTAAACCCTAAACCCTAAACCCTAAACCCTAAACCCTAAACCCTAAACCCTAAACCCTAAACCCTAAACCCTAAACCCTAAACCCTAAACCCTAAACCCTAAACCCTAAACCCTAAACCCTAAACCCTAAACCCTAAACCCTAAACCCTAAACCCTAAACCCTAAACCCTAAACCCTAAACCCTAAACCCTAAACCCTAACCCTAAAACCCTAAACCCTAAACCCTAAACCCTAAACCCTAAACCCTAAACCCTAAACCCTAAACCCTAAACCCTAAACCCTAAACCCTAAACCCTAAACCCTAAACCCTAAACCCTAAACCCTAAACCCTAAACCCTAAACCCTAAACCCTAAACCCTAAACCCTAAACCCTAAACCCTAAACCCTAAACCCTAAACCCTAAACCCTAAACCCTAAACCCTAAACCCTAAACCCTAAACCAAAACCCTAAACCCTAAACCCTAAACCCTAAACCCTAAACCCTAAACCCTAAACCCTAAACCCTAAACCCTAAACCCTAAACCCTAAACCCTAAACCCTAAACCCTAAACCCTAAACCCTAAACCCTAAACCCTAAACCCTAAACCCTAAACCCTAAACCCTAAACCCTAAACCCTAAACCCTAAACCCTAAACCCTAAACCCTAAACCCTAAACCCTAAACCCTAAACCCTAAACCCTAAACCCTAAACCCTAAACCCTAAACCCTAAACCCTAAACCCTAAACCCTAAACCCTAAACCCTAAACCCTAAACCCTAAACCCTAAACCCTAAACCCTAAACCCTAAACCCTAAACCCTAAACCCTAAACCCTAAACCCTAAACCCTAAACCCTAAACCCTAAACCCTAAACCCTAAACCCTAAACCCTTAAACCCTAAACCCTAAACCCTAAACCCTAAACCCTAAACCCTAAAACCCTAAACCCTAAACCCTAAACCCTAAACCCTAAACCCTAAAACCCTAAACCCTAAAACCCTAAACCCTAAACCCTAAAACCCTAAACCCTAAACCCTAAACCCTAAACCCTAAACCCTAAACCCTAAACCCTAAACCCTAAACCCTAAACCCTAAAACCCTAAACCCTAAACCAAAACCCTAAACCCTAAACCAAAAAACCAACCCTTTCTCTCTCTAAAAGTTTGTGCTCTGACCTCTCTCTAGATTTTTCCTCTCCGATCACCCTCTTCACAGGTTCGATTGAGATCAGTGAGCTGACTACGCGTGTGTAGCCTCCATCAAACCGTGTGCACGTCTGTTACTTCATTCATCATAAAGACAAGAAGAACAAAATTTTCACCTCTCTCTTCCTACAACTCAAAAAACAGCAAGAGATGCAGTAAGAAGAAACATCCAGTCAAGATACATGGAGCTTCGACATCGTCCGTTCTTCATTCCCCCTCCAAGATATGTTCAACCAACACCCATGTATCCATACTTCATCTCTCAACTGATTCTACGGCTGAGGATTACTTAAGTGATGATATGTTCGAACCACAAAAAGGAAGCTTGAAGGATAAAATGTTAGAGGATGAGGACGATGCTGAACTGAAAATCCAGCAACAACTGATGGAGGTAGGAAACTAGAAACGGCATCGGACGGAGGTAAGGAATCAGAAAAAGCTGCTCCTGATGAATTCTGATCAGCCGGTACAGCCCCCGGATGTACAGCAGCAGCAACTTCCATTGGTGCGGACGGCGGTTGTTCCGAGACAACCTGAGATAATGGATGATCGGAACAAGAATCCGGTGGCTGTAACGGACACATGTTCTAAATCAGCTCTGGTTGCGACAAATAAGACAAGCCCAGTTTTCTTGTTTCACAAAAAAGAAGGAATCCAGAAGCAGCAGTGTCGGATGGGTGGAGGAAATCAACAACTGCAGAGTTTGGTTGATTCTGACCAACGATTACAGTCTCCGTTTGTAGTGCAGCAAACTCCGCCAGTAGTGGTTGAAGATCAGACCTCCGATCAGTCACCGGGAAGTATTGAAGAGTCCAGGAAGCTGAAGAATGAAGAACAGAGCCTTCACTTGGAGAGACTAGTGCTTGGACAGGAGCATTCTCTGAACAATTCAGTGGCTGAAACCGTGAAGGACACTGATCGGAACAAAAATCCGATGAGTACACCTGAAACCTGCTCAGACGTTGCACTATCCGATGATTGCACAGACTGGCAGTGTAAAGCAAAGGAAAGTTCATTCTCCAATTTGAATTTAGACACTCTCTCCTCTTTGGAATGTGTGAGAGTAGGTGGAAAAGTTGATAAACTTTTGGACAAAACAACTCTAGGTGGTCCCAATTTGATGTTGATGCCTGACAAGTGTCCTTCATCCCACAACAATTCAAATTTGATTTCCCATTCTAACTCATTAATTCCTGCCACATGCAAAGGTAATTCCTCTCATTGTTCTTTTAAGGATAAGCTTTTGGATAGTCAACCTTCTCCCTTGTCCCATCCATGCCTCTCTTCAACCTTGAGCCCAACAAAACTGCAAACTAGTTTTCCAGCAGCAAAGTTGATCCCCTTCCGGCTTCCCACCAGCAATAACCTCCATACACCTAACCTCCATGCAGATTCATCAACCCTCTCTCCTCCCTCTCCCCCTGACCCCCCTCCTCCCCTTAACCAACCTCTTCTCTCTCACATGAAGCCTGCTAACCATGCACCATCGACTAGCCCTCTGTCCGCTTCCATAATCCCATTCGACTCACCTAATCAGAGCTTCCCTGATCTCTCTCCTTCTCCACCTCTTCTCCTTCATCACTCAAAACCAACTCCCCCTAATCTGTCTCCAGTTCAACTCCCAACGCAGCTTCCTTCCACCAATTCTGACCCATCACATTTGAACCCCTTTAATCAGAAAACTCCTTTTATCCATAATCGAACCCCTAATCCTATCCACACCCTTAAGTTTGTACCACAGAAGGAACAAGGAGTAGCAATCATCCCAGATGATGTTCTAGACAACGAAGATGATGAATGGAACTATACCTTAATTGGTTGCTTTGCAGGTCGCTACCCGGGATTCCAAGCCGTGAAGGACATCGTTAACAAGTGGAAAGTTGAAGTAAAAATTTTCAGCCATGATAGTGGTTGGCTCATATTTAAATTGAACAGTGAAGAAGATGCCCAGTCGGTACTCCAAAATGGTCCATACGAAGGCAACCTCAAGTATCTAATGCTAAGAAGGATGCCAGACAACTTCCAATTTGATGAATCAGAATTATCAGTTGTTCCAGTTTGGATCCGATTACTGTCACTTCCTCTAAAATACTGGGCTGCTGATCGATTGAGTATCATTGCTTCCGCAATTGGAGAACCGGTCATGATGGATTATTACACCACAAATAAGGAACGAGTCTCCTATGCCCGCGTCCTAATTCATGTTAATGCCTCCATTGTTCTTCCTAAAGAAATTTGGGTGCAAAGCCGAATTGGAGGATTTCGGCAAAGGATAGAATACGAGTTCTACCCAAAATTTTGCTCCGTGTGTAAAATTCTAGGCCACCATGACATTGATTGCCGCCATGTTGAAAACCAGCAGCAACAGGGATACATGAGGAAGAAGTGTCTTTCCTACCTGGTAAGAGAAGGAGAAATAGGAAGAGAGCAATCAGGCCCAATCCTTCACAGCCCAAAACTATCCATAATTATAGGCCCACCAACAATCCAGCCCATAACTCAAACAACATTGACCCATACACCTCAATCAATCGGCCCAAATCCACTCCATCTAAATCTGATCACACCTGCAGCCCTGACCCCAACTTGATTCCTCCCAAAAACTTTCCCCCTTCCATGGCCACTCAAACTGATTTCCTACCCCAGCCCATTACTTATAATAAGTTTGAAGCACTTACCCTAAACGAGCCCATTAACCTTGCAACTTCCCCCCTGCCGAGTAGTTCTGTTGAAGAAAGAACAGTGGAGTCCCTGCAGGCCAACCAACGTACGCAAGCTGCTGGCAACATCAAAAAGGCATGGGTACCTGTCTACAATGGTGAGTCTTCATCTTCCACGAACAAAATCTTCAAACATAGAAGAACAATTTCCTTGGAGAGTAAGGCACAGCCGGATGAGAATGAAATGGAGAATCTAGTAGATTATGGTGATTGGATTAGCAGGAAAATTGCAGAAGAGGGCATTACCTCTTCCGAATATTCCTCATGAGTCTAATGATTTGTAATGTGCGTGGGATGGGGCGCACGCCAACCCACAATGCACTGAAAAAACTAGTGCGTGAGCATGATGTGGCAATAGCAGGTTTAGTGGAAACTAAACTCTCTCTTCAGACTGTTGATGATGTTCTCAATAAACTATTCCCAGGTTGGAATCATATTCACAATTTTGAACTCTGTCATGGAGGAAGGATTGTAATTGCTTGGAATCCAACTCGTCTTGAAATGGATAATTTTATATTGAGTGATCAATCCATCACGATGAATGCTCGTTGTCTTACTACTCGTAGAGAGTTTAACATGTCAATTATCTATGCTTATAACCAATATGCTGATAGAAGAAGTTTGTAGCAGCACCTAGTATCATTATTCCACTCCAACCCTTTGCCATGGATACTCGGAGGGGATTTCAACTGTGTTAGATTTGAAGGGGAAAGAAATAGCTCTACACAGAATACGGGGACTAGAGAAATGCATGACACGTGCTCTATCCTGGGAGTGAAAGATACTGACTCGACAGGTTGTTTCTATACTTGGTCGAATGGAGCTCATTGCTCAAAAATAGACAGAGTTATGACATGCAAGCTTTGGAGAAGTATGGGTTGGAATTTACAAACCAAATTTCTTCCTCAGGGCACTCACTCTGATCATTGCCCCTCCATCACTTCCTTTCAAAATCCAAGCCCCCACTATATAAGACCCTTCAGATTTTGTAATTTTTGGACTAACCATGATAATTTTATTGCTCTTGTTTCTTCTTATTGGCAGGTACAAGTAGAAGGGACAAAGCAATACATCTTTTGCAAAAAGTTGACAGCACTAAAAACACCTCTGAAGGAGTTACACAAGCAGAACTATTCTCACATCTCTGAAAGAGTGAATAGAGGGAGAGAACACTTACATTATCTCCAAACGCTATTTATGTCAAATTTGAATAATAGTGAACTTCAACAGGAGATTGCAGAAGAGATCAATAAGTAGAGACACTTGGAAGACTGTGAGACTAATTTTCTTATGCAGGTTCTCAAGCATAAGCACATTAAGAACCAACATCGGGCTACTAAGTATTTCTACTCTCACATACGAAGTAATGGATCAAGGAAGGGTATTTTCTCTATTCACACTGATAGAGGCCCCACTACTTCATACCAAGAAATGATTGATAATTTCCTCTCTTATTATCAATCACTACTTGGAGAAGATAGTGTGACTTCTCTATCAGTGGAGCAGAAAGTGTTGGATAGAAGTCCTAAAATCTCACCTATGGAAGCTAGTTCCCTGGAAACGCCAGTTGAGGAGGCAGAGATCAAAGAAGCTTTATGGTCAATCAACAAGAACAAATCACCTGGACCTGATGGATACACCTCGGCCTTCTTCCAGAGTGCGTGGAATGTGGTTGGCTCAAGCAATTAAACTCTACATTTGTCTCCTTGATTCATAAAACAAACCATGAGCCGAAAGTCCAAGATTTTAGACATATCTCTTGTTATAACACTGTCTATAAAATTATCTCTAAAATCTTGGCTGCTCGACTCAGAAATTGTCTCTCTTCCTTAATAAACCAATCCCAATTTGGATTTATTAAAGGAAGGAAAATGAGAGATTGTGTGATGCTGGCAGAGGAGATCTTCAGGGGTTATGGACGGAGAACAGGGAATATCTCCCCTAGGATGGCAGTCAAAGTGGACATTTCCAAAGCTTATGACTCTGTTAGCTGGAAGTATCTCTTCGAATTGCTTACGGGCCTAGGTTTTCCCTCTAAGTTTCGTACTTGGATTGAGCAGTGTGTCACCACCCCCTCATACTCCCTACTCATCAATGGCAAACCGGAGGGATTCTTCAAAGGCAAGAGGGGTCTTCGACAAGGTGATCCGATTTCTTCGCTCCTCTTTGTTATTTGCATGGAATACTTTAGTAGATTGATTAGTAGAGCAGTATATCTACAAGAATACAGATTCCATTCTAGAATTTGTAAACGTGTAGATGTTTCTCACTTGATCTTTGCGGATGATCTCTTGGTTGTGGGATATGGAGATGTGGCTACAGCTAGGTGTATTGACAGGATTTTGAAAGGATTCTCTGAAGTCTCTGGGCTTAATGCGAATCCTCAGAAATCTAACCTCATTACCTTGGGAGTCTCGACTCGAGCCCGACGTCGTATTGCTCATATTCTTCCTTACAACACAGGTACCATTCCTTTCAAATACTTGGGCATCCCTATTTGTAGCAAGAGAATAGGAGTGGAGGATTTTATACCCTTTCTGAATGACATTAACAACATGATACATACTTGGTCTTCTAAACTCTTGTCATTCACGGGTCGTTTGGAATTAATCACTTCTGGGATATATGGTATTCTATCTTTTTGGTGTGGCATTGTTAAAATCACAGCTGTAGTGGTCAGAAAGGTAGAGACGGTTATCCGCAGGTTCTTGTGGGGAACGAAGGTTAGCCCGGTGAGTTGGAACGATATTTTACAACCTAAGAATGCAGGGGGACTAGGGTTGAAGGACATCACCACTTGGAATAAGGCGCTCTTGGCTTCAGCACTGTGGGATGTACACAGGGAAGCTTCATCCCTTTGGGTGAAATGGATTCATTGTGTCTATCTCTCATCTTCCTCATGGACAGTGACCTCGCCCGGTAATAATTCTACATACTTATGGAGAGTGCTCATTGCCATTAGGAATAACATCGAGAATGAATCGGAAGGTAGTGAAGGAGTAATTGATATTATGGAGAAGTGTTGTGAAAGTGGAGTATTCAAAGCTAGTTGCATGTATAATTATTTGAGAAGTAGATACACGGCGGACTCGAGCTTTGTCTACAAACAGATTTGGCACAAATGGATTGTGAGGAAATACAGTTTCAGACTTTGGCTGGTGCATAAAGAAAGAGTAGCTACAAAGGATAGGGTGTGGTGCACGGGAGAAGACAAACGATGTGGTTTCTGCTTCGATCAGGAGACCACATCCCACATCTTTTTCCACTGCCCTTACACCACACATATTTGGGATTGAGTCAAAAGATGGATTGGATGGAGAAGACGAAGGATAGCATCAGTCACAGATGACTTCAGAAAGATCCTCCAGGATACGAGGACCAACAAAAAGGCAAGACGACTCCTTTTCATCACCTTTGCTACAACGATCTATCACATATGGATGGAAATGAATGCCCTTCAGCATGGTACAAGGATGCTATCTCCGAACCACATTGCAGATAGAATCACGCTTCAGATAGCGTCTTTGTATATGAATTCATGATGTATTTTATTATTCACCTTAAGCATTTTGCTTATGTAACCGTTTCCAGTGAAATAACATTTACCAATTTTACTAAACCCTAAACCCTAAACCCTAAACCCAAACCCTAAAACCCTAAAACCCTAAACCCTAAACCCTAAACCCTAAAACCCTAAACCCTAAACCCTAAACCCTAAACCTAAACCCCAAACCCTAAACCCCAAACCCTAAACCCCAACCCATTCTCTCTCTAAAGCTTGTGCTCTGACCTCTCTCTAGCACATCTCCGATCATCTCCTTCTTTACAGGTTTGATGGAGATCAGTGAGCTGACTATGCGTGCGTAGCTTCCATCAATCCGTGTGGCTGATTAATTCCTCGTTCATCATGAAGACAAGAAGAACTAAATCCTCCCCTCTCATTTTTTACAACTCAAAAAATAACAAGAGGTGTAGCAAGAAGAAGTATCCAGTCAAAATACATGGAGCTCTGGCATCGTCCATGGTTCTTTCTCAGAAATGCTCAACCAATACACATATATCCATACTAGAGCTCTCTCCAGATTCAACGGCTGAGGATTATTTAAGTGATGATATGTTCGAACCACAAAGAGGAATTTTAAAAGAAAAAATGTTAGAAGTTGAAAAGAATGCAGAAAACCAGAAGCAGCAGTGTTGGATCGATGCAGAAAACCAGAACCATATGTGTTTGGAGGATTCTGACCAAGTGTTGAACTCTCCGGTGGTAGTACAACAAACTCCGGCACTACTGGTTGAAGTTCAGACCACTGCTCAGTCATCGGGAAGTGCTGAAGACACCAGCAAGTTGAAGACTGTTGCACAGCACCTTCACCTGAAGCGACTGGTCGTCAATCCGGAACAACCAGAGAATTAGACTGACCAGAGCAAATATCCGGAAGATGCAACCGTGAACTGCTCGGACCTTGCTGCCTCCGGTGGTGGCACAGACTTGTTGTTCAAAGCAATGGATAATACATCCAATTTGAATTTAGGTACTCTCTCCTCCTTGGAATGTGTGAGTGTAGGTGGAAAAGTTGGTGGAAAAGTTAAACTTTTGGACAACACACCACTAGGTGGTCCCAATTTGATATTGAAATCTGACAAGTGTCCTTCCTCCCACAATAATTCAAATTTGCTTTCCCATTCCAACCTCTTTGTCCCTGCCACAACCAAAAGCATTTCCCCTCATTGTACCTATATAGACAAACTTTTGGGTAGTCAATCCTCTCCCTTGTCCCATCCATGCCCTCCCTCAACCTTGAGCCCCGTGCCACTGTAACCTACTCTCCCGGTGGCTACTAAACAGGTACCCCTCCGGCTACTCCCCAGCACAATCAACCATGCAGCTACCCACCAACCAAATTCTTCATCCATCTCCTGTTCATCTCCCTCCCTCTCTCCTCTCCCCCGCCATAGACAGACTGATTCCTCCATGCAAACCACTGTCCTTGTTTTTGTCACTACACCGGCTCCCTCCCCCTCCTCACCTCTTCTCCTTCATCACTCCAAACCTAATTCAAACCCCTCCCCTACTTACAATCAACCAGACTTGAACCCCTCCAACCAAAATATTCCATTTGCCCATAACCGAACCCCCAACCCTATCCATACTCTTACATTTGTACCCCAGAAGGAGCAAGGAGTTGCAATCATCCCAGATGATGTTCTAGACAGTGAGGATGATGAATGGAACTATACCTTGATTGGTTGTTTTGCGGGTCGTTACATGGGATTCCAAGCCGTGAAGGACATCGTCAACAAGTGGAAAGTTGAAGTTAAAATCTTCAGTCATGACAGTGGTTGGCTCATCTTTAAGTTGTACAGTGAAGAAGATGTGCAGAAGGTATTATTAAATGGTCCATACGAAGGCAACTTCAAGTATCTAATGCTACAAAGGATGCCGGACAACTTCCAATTTGATGAATCGGGACTAGCAGTTGTACCAGTTTGGATTCGCCTCCCTTCACTACCTCTAAAATATTGGACTACCGATCGATTGAGTATCATCGCTTTCGCTATTGGAGAACCAGTTATGATGGACTATTACACCACGAATAAGGATTGTGTTTCCTATGCCCGAGTGCTGATTCATGTGAATGCCACCATGGTTCTTCCGGAAGAAATTTGGGTAGAAAGTAGAATTGGAGGCTTTCGGCAACGGGTAGAATATGAGTTCTATCCAAAATATTGCTCCGTCTGTAAAATACTGGGGCATCACGCCATTGACTGTCGTCATGATGAGAAAGTTCAGCCAGCAGCAACAGGAAACATCGAAGGGAAAGCGTCGTTCCTCCCTGGTAAGAGGAAGAGAATTCGAAAAAAGGTGAATAGACCCAACCCATCCTATCCCAAAACTCTAAATAACTATAGGCCCAAGCATAACCCAGCCCATAATTCAAACCACTTTGACCCAAGATCTTCAAACAACCAACCGAAATCCCCCTTTCTCCTGTATCCGAAGTCTCAACCAAACAGAAGCCCAATTCCCTCAAAACTGCCACTTCCTCTAACCCTAGGCCCATTACCCCGATCCCCCCAGCCCAATAACCTATCACAGCCCAATACACATAATAAATTTGCACCCCTTACCCTTTTGGAGCCCAATACCCCTGAAGTACTTCCCCTCTCGCATGGTACTGATCATTTTCGAACAGTTAAATCTCTGCAAGTCACCCAAGGTAAGGAAGCTGATGGCATCACCAAAAAGGCATGGATTCCAATCTACAGTGGCGAGTCGTTTTCTTCCACGGGCAAAAACTTCAAACATAGAAGACCTAGTTCTTTGGAGACTATAACACTGACGGATGAAAATGAAAGGAAGAATCAGGTAGATTATGGATACTGGACTAGCAGGAAAATTACAGAGGAGGGCCCTACCTCTTCTGAATATTCCTTATGAGTCTCATGATTTGGAATGTGCGTGGGATGGGGTGCACGCCAACTCACAATGCACTCAAAAAATTAGTACGAGAGCATGATGTGGCAATAGCAGGTTTAGTGGAAACTAAACTCTCTCTTCAGACTGTTGATGAAGTAGTTAATAAATTGTTTCCGGGTTGGAATCATATACACAACTTTGACCTTTGTAATGGATGAAGAATTGTAGTAGCTTGGAATCCAATTCGTCTTGAAATGGAGAATTTTGTATTGAGTGATCAATCCATCACAATGAATGTCTGCTCTCTTACTACTCGTAGAGTGTTTTCCATGTCCATCATCTACGCTTATAACCGATATGTGGATAGAAGGACCTTGTGGCAGCACCTAGTCTCATTATTCCATTCTAACCCACTGCCTTGACTCCTCGGAGGAGATTTCAATTATGTTAGATTTGATGGGGAAAGAAATACTTCTGCACAGAATACGGGCACTATAGAAATGCATGAGACGTGTTCTCTTCTGGGAGTGGAAGATACTGATTCCACGGGTTGCCTCTATACTTGGTCAAATGGAGCTTATTGCTCAAAAATAGACAAGGTTATGACCTGCAAGCTTTGGAGAAGTATGGGTTGGAACCTGCAAACCACCTTTCTCCCTCAGGGAACTCATTCTGATCATTGCCCCTCTATCACTTCCTTTCAAACTCTGAGCCCCCACTATATAAGACCCTTCAGATTTTGCAACTTTTGGACTAACCATGATAATTTTATTGCTCTTGTTTCTTCTTATTGGCAGGTACAAGTAGAAGGCACAAAACAATACATCATTTGCAAAAAGTTGAAAACACTTAAAACACCTCTGAAGGAGTCACACAGGCAGAACTATTCTCACATTTCCGAAAGAGTAAATCGAGGGAAAGAACACTTGCATTATCTCCAAACCATATTTATGTCAAGTTTGAATAATTCCAATCTTCAACAGGAGATTGCAGAGGAGATCAAAAGCAGAGGCATCTGGAAGACTGTGAGACTAATTTTCTTATGCAGATTCTCAAGCATAAGCACATTAGGAACCAGGATCGAGCTACCAAGTATTTCTACTCACTCATTCGTAGTAATAGAGCAAGAAATAGTATTCACTCTATTCACACTGATAGTGGCCCCACTACTTCTTACCAAGAATTGACTGATAATTTCCTCTCTTATTATCAATCAATTCTTGGAGAGGATAGCTTGACTTCTCTTTCAGTGGAGCAGGAGGTGTTGGATAGAGGGCCAAGACTCTCACTTGTGGATGCTAGTACCCTGGAAGTAGCGATTGAGGAGACAGAGATCAAAAATACCTTGTGGTCAATCAACAATAACAAATCACCCGGACCTGATGGGTATACCTCGGCCTTCTTTTAGAGTGCGTGGAATGTGGTTGGTAGTGATGTAGTGGCAGCAGTTAAGGAATTCTTTCGAAAAGGCAAATTGCTCAAGCAGATGAACTCCACATTTGTCTCATTGGTCCCCAAAAATAAACATGAGCCGACAGTCCAAGATTTTAGACCCATTTCTTGTTGCAACACCGTGTATAAAATTATTTCTAAAATCTTGGCTGCTCGACTCAGGCTTTGCCTTCCTACCTTAATAAATCAATCCCAATTTGGATTTATTAAAGGAAGGAAAATGAGAGATGGTGTGATGCTGGCAGAGGAAATCTTCAGGGGTTATGGACGGAGAGCAGGGAATATCTCCCCTAGGATGGCAGTCAAAGTGGACATTTCCAAAGCTTATGACTCTGTTAGCTGGAAGTATCTCTTTGATTTGCTTACGGGTCTAGGTTTTCCCTCAATGTTTCGTACCTGGATTGAGCAGTGTGTTACTACCACTTCATACACCCTACTCATCAATGGCAAACCGGAGGTTTTCTTCAAAGGCAAGAGAGGTCTTCGACAAGGTGATCTGATTTCTTCGCTCCTCTTTGTTATTTGCATGGAATACTTTAGTAGATTGATGAGTAGTGCAGTAGATCTACATGAATACAGATTCCATTCTAGAATTTGTAAACATGTAGATGTTTCTCACTTGATTTTTGCGGATGATCTCTTGGTTGTGGGTTATGGAGATGTGGCTACAACTAGGTGTATTGACAGGATTTTGAAAGGGTTCTCTGAAGTTTCTGGGCTTAATGCGAATCCTCAGAAATCTAATCTCATTACCTCGGGAGTCTCGACTCGACACCGACGTCGTATTGCTCAGATTCTTCCTTACAACACAGGTACCATTCCTTTCAAATACTTGGGCATCCCTATTTGTAGCAAGAGAATAGGAGTGGAGGATTTTACACCCCTTCTGAATGACATTAACAACATGATACATACTTGGTCTTCTAAACTCTTGTCATTCACGGGTCGTTTGGAGTTGATCATTTCTGGGATATATGGAATTCTATCTTTTTGGTGTGGCATTGTTAAAATCCCATTTGTAGTGGTCAGAAAGGTGGAGGCGGTTATCCGCAGGATCTTGTGGGGAACGAAGGTGAGCCCGGTGAATTGGAACGACATCCTACAACCTAAGAAGGCGGGAGGGCTAGGGTTGAAGGACATCACCACTTGGAATAAGGCGCTCTTGGCTTCAGCACTGTGGGATGTACACAGGGAAGCTTCATCCCTTTGGGTGAAATGGATTCATTGTGTCTATCTCTCATCTTCCTCATGGACAGTGACCTCTCCTGGTAATAATTCTACATACTTATGGAGAGTGCTCATTGCCATTAGGAATACCATCGAGAATGAATCAGAAGGTAGTGAAGGAGTAATTGATATCATGGAGAAGTGTTGTGACAGTGGAGTATTCAAAGCTAGTTGCATGTATGATTATTTGAGGAATAGATACACAGCGGACTCCAGTTTTGTCTACAAACAGATTTGGCACAAATGGAATGTGAGGAAATACAGTTTCAGACTTTGGCTGGTGCATAGGGACAGAGTAGCTACAAAGGATAGGGTGTGGTGCACGGGAGACGACAAACGATGTGGTTTCTGCTTCGATCAGGAGACCACATCGTACATCTTCTTCTACTGCCCTTACACCGCATATATTTGGGATCAAGTCAAAAGATTAATTGGATGGAGAAGACGAAGGCTAACATCAGTCACAGATGCCTTCAGGAAGATCCTCCAGGATACGAGGACCAACAAAAAGGCAAGAAGACTACTTTTCATCACCTTTGCTACAATGATCTATCACATATGGATGGAAAGGAATGCCCTTCAGCATGGCACAAGGATGTTATCTCCGAACCACATTGCAGATACAATCACGCTTCAGATAGCGTCTTTGTATATGAATTCATGATGTATTTTATTATTCACCTTAAGCGTTTTACTTAAGTAGGTTGGATATGGTGGCTAGACCTTGTATTCGCATCGTACGTAAGTACTCGATGTAACCGTTCCCAGTGAAATAACATTTACCAATTTCACTAAACCCTAAACCCTAAAACCCTAAACCCTAAACTCTAAACCCTAAAACCCTAAACCCTAAACCCAAACAGCAACTATCCTACTACTAATCCAGTTAACAATCTTCCAGCCACTATCCCCAAGCCCATTACCAAGCCCACTCACCATATCTTTAAACCCAAGCCCAATAACAACTTAAGTAATTACCCATCCACATCTACCCCACTCGTCTCTTTAACCCTAAACCCGATTCAAAACCCAAACCTCAAGCCCAATCTTAAACCATCCAACCCACAACCCACACTTTCTAATCAGTTCGCTGTCCTCTCTCACACAGAATCGATAACCACAGCAGAGGACCTCTCTCCCCATTTTCGTTCCTTTCGTGACCAGGCTATGGAAACTCCAAGCTCTCCCCAAGGTAACTCTTCTGGACTTAAACTCAAAAAAGCATGGATGCCTATTTAAAGTGGAGAATCGTCTGATTCCACTGGTAGAAACTATAAGCATAGAAGAACTAAATCCTTGGGGAGTAAGAGAGCAGCTGATGACAAGGAAGATTAGAATCTTGATGACTATAGAGATTGGATTAGCAAGAAAATAGCAGAGGAATGTATCGCCTCCTCGGAATACTCTTCATGAGTCTCCTAATTTGGAACGTGCGTGGTTTGGGCCGCATGCCAACCCACAATGCACTAAAAAACATGTGCGTGATCAAGATATAGCAATTGTTGGCCTACTAGAGACTAAGTTTTCCCTTCACAACATCAACGAAATTGTCAAAAAGGTGGCCCCCGGATGGAATTATATTCATAATCTTGAAATTTGTAATGGTGGTAGGATTGTGTTTGTTTGGAATCCAATGTGTGTTGAACTGGATAGCTTTGTTTTAAGTGATCAATCTATTTCGATGAATGTGAGATGTCTTACAACCCTAAAAGAGTTTGTTCTCTCTGTTATCTATACACACAATCGATATGTTGCAAAGAGAAATTTGTGGGAGCATCTCATTTCTCTTTTCCATTCGAACTCTTTGCCATGGATCTTGGGAGGGGACTTTAATTGTGTTCGATATGAAGGTAAAAGAAACAACTCCTCTCATAATTCGGGGATAAGAAAAATGCATGAGACTTGCTCGATTTTGGGTGTGGAGGATACTTATTCGTCAGGTTGTTTCTTTACATGGTCAAATGGAGCTTCTTGCTCAAAAATTGATAGAGTCACGACCTGCAAAATCTGGAGAAGTATGAGTTGGGATTTTCATACCATCTTTCTTCCTCAGGGCACTTAGTCTGATCATTGCCCCTCCATCACCTCTTTCCAAAATCCGAGCCCCCACTATATAAGACCCTTCAGATTCTGTAATTTTTGGACTAACCATGATAACTTTATTGATCTTGTTTCTTCTTATTGGCAGGTACACGTAGCAGGTACAAAGCAGTTCATCCTTTGCTAGAAGTTGAAAACACTTAAGAAACCACTGAAGGAGTTGCACAAACAGTACTATTTTCACATCTCTGAAAGAGTGGCTAGAGGAAAAGAACACTTGCATCATCTCCAAACTCTTTTCATGGCGAGCTTGAATAATCATGACTTACACCTTGAGATTAGTGAGGAGCTCAGGAAGCAGAGGCATTTGGAGGACTATGAGGCTAACTTTCTTATGCAGGTTCTCAAACACAAACACATTAAGAACTAGGACTGAGCTACAAAGTACTTCTACTCTCTTATTCGAAGCAACAGAGCGAGAAATGGTATTCATTCTCTTCACACTGATAGCGGACCCACCTCTTCGTACCAAGAATTGATTGATACATTTCTCTCTTATTATCAATCAATACTTGGTGAGGAGGGAGTGACTTCGCAGTCAGTGGATCAGGAGGTGCTGGATAGAGGACCGAAACTATCTCATGTGGATGCTACTAGGTTGGAAGCAATGGTTGAGGAGGCAGAGATTAAGGAAGTGTTGTGGTCAATCAACAAAAATAAATCACCTGGTCCTGATGGCTACACCTCAGCTTTCTTTCAGAGTGCATGGAATGTGGTGGGTGGAGATGTAGTGGCAGCGGTGAAGGAATTATTTCAGAAAGGGGAAGTTGCTCAAGCAGTTGAATGTCATTTTTGTCTCCTTGATTCCCAAAAAAATCATGAGCCGAGAGTACAAGATTTTAGACCAATTTCATGTTGCAACACTGTGTATAAAATCATTTCTAAAATCTTGGCTGCTCAACTTAGAGGCGGTCTTCCTTCCTTAATAAATCATTCCCAATTTGGATTTATTAAAGGAAGGAAAATGAGAGACTGTGTGATGCTAGCAGAGGAGGTTTTCAGGGGCTATGGGTGGAGAGTAGGGAACATCTCCCCTAGGATGGCAGTCAAAGTAGACATTTCCAAGGCTTATGACTCTATTAGCTGAAAATATCTCTTTGAATTGCTTACGGGATTAGGTTTTTTCTCAAATTTTCGTACTTAGATTGAGCACTGTGTTACTACTACTTCCTACTCCTTACTCATCAATGGCAAATCAAAGGAATTTTTCAAAGGCAAGAGGGGACTTCGACAAGGTGATTCGATTTCTTCACTCCTCTTTGTTATATGCATGGAGTATCTTAGTAGATTGATGAGTAGATCAGTAGATCTTCATGAGTACAGGTTCCACTCTAGAATCTGTAAGCGTGTAGATGTCTCACATCTGATTTTTGCGAATGATCTATTGATTGTGGGCCATGGAGATGTAGCAACTGCAAAGTGTATTGATAGGATATTGAAAGGTTTCTCTGAAGTCTCTGGGCTATCTGCAAATCCTCATAAATCTATTCTCATTACTTCAGGAGTCTCAACTCGTGTAAGACGCAGGATTGCTCAGATTCTCCCTTTCAGTATAGGTACCAATCCTTTCAAATACTTGGGCATTCCTATCTGTAGCAAGAGAATTGGAGTGGAGGATTTTACACTCCTTCTGAATGACATTAACAATATGATACAAACTTGGTCTTCTAAACTGTTGTCATTCACGGGTAGATTGGAACTTATCACATCTGGGATTTATGGAATTCTATCTTTTTGGTGTGGTATTGTTAAAATCCCAATTGTGGTGGTCAAAAAGGTGGAGACCATTATTCACAGGTTCTTGTGGGGAATAAAGGTGAGCCCGGTGAGCTGGAATGACATCCTTCAACCTAAGAAGCTTCATCTCTCTGGGTGAAATGGATCCACTCTGTCTACCTCTCGGACTCCCAGTGGACAGTGACCTCTCCAGGTAACAATTCTACATACTTATGAGAGTTCTCATTGCTATTAGGAATGCTGTAGAGAATGAATCAGAAGGGGATGAAGGAGTGATTGGAGTTATTGAGAAGTGTTGTGACGAAGGACAGGGTACGGTGCACAGGAGAAGACAAACGATGTGGTTTTTGCTTCGATCAGGAGACTACATCGTATCTCTTCTTTAATTGCCCTTATACTACTCACATTTGGGATGAAGTGAGAGGATGGATTGGATGGAGAAGACGAAGGCTATCATCAATCACAGATGTCTTCCGTAAGATTATGCAGGATACCAAAAGCATTAAAAAGACAAGAAGACTTTTTTTCATCACCTTTGCTACCATGATCTACTACATTTGGATGGAAATGAATGCTCTTCATTTTGGCACGAGGATGCTATCCCCGACTCACGTTGCAGACATAATCAAACTTCAGATAGCATCTTTGTATATGAATCCTTGATGTATTTTCTTTATTCACGTTAAGCATTTTGCTTAAGTAGGTTGGATAGGTTGGTTAGACTTTGTATTCGCATCGTACGTAAGTACTTGATGTAACCGTATTCAGTGAAATAACATTTACCAATTTCACTAAACCCTAAAACCCTAAACCCTAAAACCATAATAGATTGTGATTTTGGTTGCAGCGAGATATAGTGACTTCCATATGCGATTTAAAGATTGCCAAAGGAATAAATGCCAAAAAGTTGCCAAAAAAGCATCTGTATAATCTTTAAATCGCATATGGAAAAGTCACTATATCTCGCTGCAACCAAAATCACAATCTACTCAGGGCCCAAAGGAATAAATGCCTTAAGTTCACCAAAATAAAGGGGGTAAATGGTTTCTTGAACTGAAGAATCATCAGTCCGATTATAAAAATTCAATTAAGATTCTCATTCAAATATTAGGGTTTCTTCGGCTATACACTTCGTAGGAGACAAAAATGTGATGCAGATAATATAAATACGAACGAGGAAAACATACTTGTGTTAACGCGAAGGAGTTCAGTAACTGTGAGCGCCGCAAAATCAGAGGAAAATGACCCAGTGAGGGAGAGATTGAAGAGGAGTAAGAGCGAGGAGGGAGACACATTTTGGTAGAGCAAAGATTCTGACCAATTTTCCCATTTCCAAACACTCAAGGCTAAATCAAACTTCAAAGTACCTCTAAAAAAACTGAGAACTTAGTGCCATGAGCATATTTGATGTGATCACATTCCATTTTAAAATATTCTGTATGTTTAGTCCTTTCGGAGTTGTGTCTCAACTATTAAAAATCATTCAACTAATGTCCTAATTTTTTTTCAAGTGAACACAATTCCAAAAACATCTAATATTATTTAAGAAAGACTAACATTAAAATCTAAGAAGCGGCCACTACACCAAAAACGCTGATTAACATCGCCGAATAGACATCGGTTATTCTTAAAATCTGATGTCTTTCATTTAAAACCGATGTCTTTTCCTAAATCGATGTCTATCAACGAAAAAGTAAGCTGATAGACATCGGTTTTCTATAAAAATGCGCTGAGACATCGATTTTCACTAACCGATGTCTTTCAAGCGATGTCTATTTGCATTTCTAAAAAATGCGCTGATAGACATCGGTTTTAACTAACTGATGTCTATTTAACGATGTTATTTCTCTGATAGACATCAGCTTTCCAAGAAAATGCGCTGATAGACATCAGTTTTACTAATCTATGTAATTCTAAGCGATGTCTATTTGCCATATCTAAAAAAAACCCGCTGATAGACATCGGTTTCTTTGGCACCGATGTCTATTTCCTGATGTTATTTAAAATTTTAATTTTAAAATCAAAGTCATTCCAAGGACTCATACCTGTACATCCGTCCATTTATTTATCTTGGCTAAAGCAACAAAGGGAGGTAACCTTTTGAATATGTTTTGAAAAATAAAATTTATATATTAGAATTTAAAAAATGGACAATAAAAATAATAATAATGAAATAGAAATAACTTAATTTCATTTTATCCCAATTTGAGCCAAAGGAAAGAACGTGAAACCCTTTCCAAACCAATCCCACCTAGTCGCTCATGATCCTCAATGAAACGCAAAATCGAATGCATTCTATTTCAGAGATGAAGCATCGCTCCCCGTTTGCCAAACCGTAAAAGAGAGGAGGCTCCCCGGTTTTAGATTGGGTGACAGATCGGCCATAAGAGTACTCCAAATTTCGAAAAAATTTTAGATATTGCAGGTGAAGTTACTATCAGTGTTTAAAAATGGAGGCTAATGAAATTTAGCATGGTTTTTTATGCTCTATGGATTTAATTTTCAATTTATTCTTTTTTGTTCTTATGCCTATTTGATGGTTTATGATAATTTTGAGCTTTAGACCACTTTTGTTCTATTCTTTCGAGGGTTGTAAAAATGGGACTCTTTTTTTTTTAGCGAATTGCAGCAGCTTTAGTTCGTTTGGTCTTTCTTGGAACCCCCCCCCCCCCCCCCTTTTTTACTTGTGTTCTTCATGTCTATTTTATTTTGATCATTGGTTGGTTGTTATTCCTTTTTCTGTGTTAATTGCAGGTCATGTGTTCGATAAATTAACTGAGTGGGAATCTTTGTTAATTTTTCATATTTTGTACTTAATTTTTCATGTTGATTTTCTTTTGTGTATTGACTGCATTTTATGTGTTTGATAAATTAACTTATAGAGAAAGTACTTACTAGTAAGTGTATACTCAACAGATTTCTCTTGATATTAATTCCTTAAACATCACTCTCTCTATGTCATTCTTATTGGATAAGTGTGTTGATTGTGCTTGGGGTGTATATGCAGGGTTTAGGAAGGAGAGAAAGATTTCACGGGCAGAGATTTCTTTACATTAAGGTAGTTTTCATCATTTGTTGTTTCATTGTTTCTAATTTGTGTTAGTGATTTCTTGTTCTCTCCCCTGTTACTCTAATTTAAGTATGAACTAATTATGTGATTAAATTTCTTTTAATAATATGGATTATGTAAACATTTTGAGTGTTGCCTCAGTACTAACGTCTGTTAACTATGATGATCTAATTGAGTAGTTCATTATGTTCACTAAACTGACTCTTAAATATTAGTGTCTATAGGCTTCATAAATGCCCATAGGCTTCATTCATTGATTGCTAGCAATTAAATTAGTTGTAGGATTTATATGTTGAATGGTGAAATTTTTAAGCAACACATGCATATGGGTCAGTTTAAAGAATTAAACTGCTTTTTATGACATAGAATTAGGTCTCATGGCTTATATCATTGTAAAGCCAAGGAAGTCTAGTTTCTATGGAATTTTGAAATTTTACAACTTGGATCTTGTAGAGTCTGAAATTTCTTGCACAATAAAATTACAGATGCATTATCTCCATGTTAATTTTTTTTTAAAAAAATGTTATGAATTTAATGACCTCTTTGTGAAGTAAAAGATAAAGCTTATGGATATGCGACCTCACATGTATCCCTTATTTCCTGAAAATTTTTCTTTGCAGAATGATTACTCTTATTGAGATCAGGATGATGCTTCTTGGCAAGGCAACAAAACAGAATGCAGAGAGATGAAAAAGGACAATGAGGCAAGCAATAACTGACAACATGAAAAGCGTTCAAAATCTCGTTCGAGTGGAATCTTTCGAAACCTCAAAGAATCTCATAATAATCTGGAGACGATTAGCTCCTATCAAATTAAGCATAACCTAAGGTGCGGTGAAATTGAAAATTGCTATGAATTACGCAGCAGATGGTAAGTGAGAAATAAATGGCATAGAGTTGATGGAGAGAAGGGTGGTTTCTGATAGAGAAGCGGTCACCGAAACGCAGCTGTTGTGATACTTTCCTTATTGTATTGATCTTCAAACAATACACTTGATCACACACACGAACTTCTCAGTCGTTGCTTCTTCGTTGGAGAATTGATCAAACACATACACTAACTCAATGAATAAAAACAGCAAGAAAAACAAAGAATGGAAGGAAGAATGCACAAGGGAATTATAGTGGTTCGATCTTCATGATCTACATCCACTCGGAGGAAAAAAAAACTTTCTTAATGATTGAAGTAATACATGAAGAAGAAGACAGCAATTCAACTAAGCTCTAAAACACCCTGCTAAGCTTGCTGATAGAATACAAAAATGATGCAGTTTGAATGATGTATTTGCTGTGATGTTGTGTAGTGTATTTATGCACCTTCTTCACCAATAACCGATCGCCACTTGCACCAATGGAATGATCACATCACATGTGCTTAATAACTAACCAACTGAAGAGCACATGATCACTAACAAACTCATAACAGCTCAACCAACAACAAAACTGAACCAATCCTCACATGTGATCACAACCGTTTGCATACATTCACTTGCAGCTGATAGAATGAGTCTAATGCTACGTGTATGACTTATGCATTACGTCCATTACGTTCTTCACTCCCTCAGCCTCATAGCAACATCTTGTGTTCACATGATGGATCAAGATTTACGCACCATTTCTTCAACATACTCCACCTTAAATCAAGTATCCATCTTCAATCAAAACTGTAACCTTCCCTCCTATTTGCTGCTCATATTGAGCAGCACTTCAGTCTTCATTACACATACCAACTAAGCCTAAGCTTAGTTCAAATTTAGAACTAGGCAAGGCCTTAGTTAGATAATCAGCAGGATTGACAGAGGTGTCAATCTTACATACCTTGACAGCACCACTTTCAACAAGATCTCTCACAAAATACATCTTAACATCAATGTGCTTTGTTCTCTCATGATAGCCCTGGTGTTTTGCTAAATGAATAGCACTCTGATTATAACAGAACACCTTCACTGTCTCTTGCTTTACACCAAGTTCTTTAAGCATACCACTGATCCAAATTCCTTCTTTAATAGCTTCAGTCAATGCCACAAACTCAGCTTCAGTTGTGGACAAAGCTACTATGGATTGATGACTAGCCTTCCAACTTATAGCAGTTCCATAAAGAGTAAAGATATATCCTGTTAAAGACTTCCTAGTATCCATGTTAGCAGCAAAATCTACATCAACATATCCACACAGAACTTCACTGCCTTGGCTGACTTTCTGAAACTTCAAGCCTTTACAGACAGTGCCTTTTATATATTTCATAGCCCATTTTGCTGCTTCCCAATGTAGTTTACCAGGTGATCCTATGAACCTACTTAAAACACTAAGTGTAAAAGCCATATCTGGCCTGCAGCAGACCATACAATACATTAGACTTCCTACTGCACTAGCATAAGGAACCTTGTTTATATTCATAACTTCTGTTTGAGACTTAGGTCCATGCTGTAGAGTCAACTTCACACCTTGCTTGAATGGAGTGGAGACTGTCTTACATTCATCCATATTATATCTTTTGATAACCTTTATCATATAAGCTTCCTGATTTAGTATCAAAGAACCACTGAACCTGTTTCTGCTAATTGACATTCCTAGTATTATCTTGGCCTCTCCAAGATCCTTCATGTCAAATTCAGCTTCTAACATCCTTTTTACTTTTAGAATACCATCCATTGTATGACTGGCCAACAACATATCATCAACATATAGTAATAGATATGTGAACAGACCACTTTCCTCCATGAAGTATACACAACTATCATGCAGACTTCTTTGAAATCCACACTTAACTATGTACTCATCAAATCTCAAGTACCATTGCCTTGGACTTTGCTTAAGACCATAAAGAGACCTTTTAAGCAAACAAGCTTTTGAACTTGAGTTTTGAAGTTCAACCCCTTCTGGTATGGCCATGTATATCTGCTCCTCTAACTCTCCATGTAGAAAAGCTGTGGTAACATCCATCTGATGAAGCTCAAGATTCCATTGAGTAACCAATGAAAGAATTATCCTTATAGAACAATGTTTAACTACAGGTGAGAATATCTCATTGTAGTCAATGCCTTCTTTCTGTGAAAAGCCCCTTGCAACTAATCTTGCCTTGAATCTAGGCTTTCCACCTTCAATTGTAGAAGGTTTCTTTCTAAAAATCCATTTACAACTTATCAGCTTCTGATGCTTTGGCTTCTCCACTACATCCCATGTGTGATTCTTATCCAAAGATAAGAGCTCTTCTTGTATAGTCATTATCCACTGATCACTATCAACACTACTTATAGCTTCCTTGTAACTTCCAGGTTCAAGTGATTCAACTTCAGAGGCAGTATACAAAGCATAAGAAACAAGATCAGCTTGAATGTATCTTGCAGGTAATACAATTTCTCTTCTTTATCTATCTTTAGCAAGATGATAGGTGTTTTGACCTTCCAAAATGCTGTCACCACCACTATCTATCTTGCCAGACTCCACCTGAGGCTCAACATCATTATCAGAACTAGTAGTAGTTTTCATTTTTTCAATCAGTGGCATTTTCTCTTCATCAAAAGAAACATCCCTACTGATCAGAATTTTCTGTTTGTCTGGACACCACAATTTATACCCTTTTACTCCAGATGGATAGCCAACTAGCACACACTTCAGAGCTCTTGGCTTTAACTTTCCTTGCTTTATATGAGCATAGGCAAGACATCCTATTACCTTCAAACTACTGTAGTCTGCAGGTTTGCCATTCCACATCTCCTCTGGAGTTTTAAAATTTAGTGGTGATGATGGACATCTGTTTATAAGAAAAGCAGCAGTAGTAGCTAACTCCCCCCAAAAACTCTTAGGAAAACCTCCACTGCTCATCATACATCTAATTCTTTCAAGAATAGTCTGATTCATCCTTTCTGCTGTTCCATTTTGTTGTGGAGTTAATGGAACAGTCTTATGCCTTTTAACTCCTCTATCCTTACAGAACTGGTTGAACTCATCTGACAGATATTCCAACCCATTATCAGTCCTTAAACACTTCAACTTCTTGTCAGTTTGATTTTCAACCTCAACTAACCACTCTTTGAACTTAGTGAATGCTTCATCCTTGGATTTCAATATATATATCCATACCTTTCTTGAATAATCATCTATGAAAGAGATGAAATATTTTCCACCCCCCCTTAGTGATGTTCTTAGCAGGTCCCCATAAATCAGAATGAACATAATCCAACACAGATGAAGAATTATGTTCACCAACACCAAATTTTAACCTCTTTGCCTTACCCATCACACAATGTTCACACTGACTTAAAGTAATTGAAGTATGACCACATAATAGCTCTTGTTTAGCTAGTTCTTGCAGACCTCTCTCACTTATATGACCTAATCTTCCATGCCATAGTATAGAATTGTCTATTTTACTAGTGCTACAAGCTTGAGCAGTGACAGCATTTCCACACAAGAAATACAGGTCATGTTTTCTGATACCCTTCAAGAATACACCATTCCCTTTTGTGACAGTCAAACAACCATCAGTTGACTGAAAACTATACCCCAAGGAATCAAGATTTCCAAGTGAAATTAGATTTCTTCTTAGATCAGGAACATACCTTACATCATGAAGCATTCTTGATGTACCATCAGTCATTACAAGCTTTACAGACCCTCTTCCCATGATCTTACATGTTTGATTGTTTCTAAGAAGTACAGAGCCTTCACTGTGATGTTTAAATCCTATCAACCAATGTTTGATTGGTGTCATATGGAAGGTACAACCTGAATCTATCACCCATTGAGTGGAGACTTCAGATGCAGTAACTGTTAACACTTCAACAAACTTTGTAGTATCTTCTTGTACAGGAGCTGTTTGATTTACTTGGCTTGGTTGATCAATCTCTTTCCCCTTCTCAATACCTTTTCCTTTGCTAGCTTTCCACTTGTAGCAATTTCTTCTCATATGGCCAGGTTGATTACAATGATAGCATTTCCTTACTTCACCTTTTTTGGCATGCTTACCATCCTTTCTGACTTGTTTGTTTCCATCAAAACCCCAATTCTTCTTGTTATTCCTTTTAGTCTGATTGTTCTTCTTGACAATCAACCCTTCTCCTCCTGAAATCTCAGTACTATCAGTTATTAACTGTAATTCTCTAGACTTGAGAGCTAGCAACACATTATCAAACTTGATGGAACTCTGATTTCCATATAACAAGGTGTCTTTGAAGCTTTGAAAGGATCTTGGAAGAGCTGTCATCAACATGAGAACTTTCTCTTCCTCTAATATCTTTGAGTCAACAGTTTCAAAATCATCCATGATCTTTACAAACTCATCAACTTGATCCAATATAGGCTTTTCATCAGTCATTTTGTATGCATTAAGTTTCTGCCTAATATGAAGTCTATTTGCTTTTGTCTTGATCATAAACATGGATTCTAACCTTTCCCATACTCCAATTGCAGTAGACTCCCTAGCTACTTCCCTTAGTGCCTTATCCCCCAAACATAGAATAATAGTAGAATGAGCTTTTCTAAGTACCTCATCATCTACTTGCATTCTTGGAGGTCCAGCTGCTGATGGATCTTTTATTATCTCTGTCTTGACAGGTGGAGGTGGCTTCAATGCATCAATGAGCCCTTGTTGTGTCAAGATTACCTTCATCTTGAGTTTCCAGAGACTGAAATCAGTTTTTTCAGTGAGCTTCTCAATATCAAACCGTGTAGTGTTCATCTTCTCAGAATTCAGCAGCTGTTTGATGGTTTGCTTCCCACAGACGGCGCCACTTGTTGTGATACTTTCCTTATTATATTGATCTTCAAACAATACACTTGATCACACACACGAACTTCTCAGTCGTTGCTTCTTCGTTGGAGAATTGATCAAACACACACACTAACTCAATGAATAAAAACAGCAAGAAAAACAAAGAATGGAAGGAAGAATGCACAAGGGAATTATAGTGGTTCGATCTTCATGATCTACATCCACTCGGAGGAAAAAAAACTTTCTTAATGATTGAAGTAATACATGAAGAAGAAGACAGCAATTCAACTAAGCTCTAAAACACCCTGCTAAGCTTGCTGATAGAATACAAAAATGATGCAGTTTGAATGATGTATTTGCTGTGATGTTGTGTAGTGTATTTATGCACCTTCTTCACCAATAACCGATCGCCACTTGCACCAATGGAATGATCACATCACATGTGCTTAATAACTAACCAATTGAAGAGCACATGATCACTAACAAACTCATAACAGCTCAACCAACAACAAAACTGAACCAATCCTCACATGTGATCACAACCGTTTGCATACATTCACTTGCAGCTGATAGAATGAGTCTAATGCTACGTGTATGACTCATGCATTACGTCCATTACGTTCTTCACTCCCTCAGCCTCATAGCAACATCTTGTGTTCACATGATGGATCAAGATTTACACACCATTTCTTCAACAGCAGCAAAAGTAAAGAGAGACTAAGGTAACATTAATGAAACTATAATTTCATTCCTGAGTGCTGAAGCTGAACCTGGTGATGGAGGCGTTGTCTATGACTAATGGGCCGCCGGCGACGATATCTCATGCCAAGTTCAGAGGTCTAATTACGGAAATTTCAGAAATCCAGATATAAAGAGAAAATTGATCACCAAAGCAAAAAACCTGTCAGAATTCCTTACAAATTGGGAGAAATTAGGGCTCAATGTACCTTTGTTGAATTTTATGGCCTGCAACTCAAGCTAGCCTGAGATAGAGAGAAATCCCGCGACGAGAGGAGAAGGTCAACGGTGGAAGAGACCAAGGTGAACGTTGACGGAGCAGGGGAAGCGACACAGGAGCGGTAGCCACGTCCACACATAGAGGGAGATTTTCGTCAACACGTAGAGACAGTTGGTGGAGTTGAGACTTACCTGCAACCGGCTGAAACTGGCGGCCAACAGGTTCAGGACTTAATATAAATAGTATAAATAGTACAGATATATATATAGAAATACTGGCCGAGAGGGTTACAGCTTCCAATTAATTATCTAGATAAAATTTTATGTGGCCATGGACAACACAGCGTACCTACTCACTCCCACCCTCCTCCATTCTCCTCACATTCGCCCTTCTTAATTCCTTATGGCCATTGCAGCACCAAAGCTCTCGACCGCCGGACTTTTCTCCACCACGTGGTGCTGTGGCTCACTGTTAAACCTCCACCACCTACCAACTGCAAAAACCTCTCCTTATATTCCAATAACACCCTCTTCCCGCAAAGTTACAATCGCGTGCAAGGCCACTCAAATATCCGCTCCCTCAGTAGAGGACGGGAAGAACTGGGTGCCGGTGGTGCCGCTGTCGGCATTGCCCAAGGGAGAGCGGCGCGTGATTATACAAGACGGAGAGACTATTCTTCTGCTGTGGTACAAAGATGGTGTTTTTGCAATAGAGAATAGGTCCCCGGCTGAGGGTGCTTATTCTGAAGGATTGCTCAACGCAAAGCTCACTCAGGTATATATTCATCTTTGCTGAAAATAATACAATTGGGATTACGGATTTGGGTTGCCCTTTTTGGATTTGGGTTGGCCGTATTTAAAGATGAAAAGTACAATGTTGTTTCTTTGATCATGTAATTTTTAGATTTTGGGTAGTTATCATTATCAATTTGAATTAGTTTGAGTTGTTTCTTCCTAATTGCATTTCAATGTGTAAGTATCATATTATTCATGTGTCATGTGTTGGTCACACAAATAAAATTTGAGAATCTGGTGGGAGTGATGCTTTCTTTTTCCTTTATAGCAAAGTTTCACTTGGTACTGTATTATATTACTGTTAGGGAATAGGGATAGTATTTTAACAAAGTGGAATTTATATGGGCTTATTTCTTCCTTCGTGATTGATCTCTGCTGTAGTCGTTGTTGCATGCTTATATGTGTACTAATCTCATCGTCCCTACTCCCCTAGAGTCGGGATTGTCTGCTACCGGATGCACTAGAGAGTAGAAACACACTATGGGAGAAAGAGTAAATTTGTGAAGGAGAAACTCAGGAAACTCTCTTAACAAATAGCTCAAGGATCACACAATGTCTAACTGCGATTCTTATTCTTAATTTACTCAACATCTATGATCTATCCTCGTGTAAAACAATTACCAAGAATGGAATATAACACCCAAGATTATCAACTCTGAATATTACGGACATCACTAGGGGCTAGTTCTTGTTAATGTTGTCATGCAAAATATGCCCCTCATCAAAGATGTGGATTCTTTGTTTGGGTTGATACATCTTCTTGCACATTTTGGATTGGTTCAATATTTGATTGGGCTCTTCGCTGATATTTGATGCCTTGAGCATTAGGCCCATCTTTGTATTCATAGTATCCCGGATCATATTGATACCAACCTTTAATTATCTTAAATTATAGCAAAGTTGTCGATAGAAACCCTGCTCGCTTTATATGAGTTGCATAGTCAAGTTTCATTCTTCATGTTACATGACTCTGCAACAGGATGGGTGTATTGTCTGCCCGACAACTGATAGCACATTCGATTTGCGAACCGGAGAGATCAAAGAGTGGTACCCAAAGAATCCCGTGCTCAGAGCCCTCACCCCACCTCTGAGAACTATGTTTGTCTATCCTGTGAAAACTGATGGCGAGAATATATACATAAGCATGGGTGGGAATACACAATCTAATGCAGCAACCGAAATTGTTTTCAGTGGGAAAGCTCAACCTGGGATGACAGCAACAGATGTCAATGTTGATGAGGTAATAGCTAGAATTCATTACAAGATTGACAAAACAGAAGTAACATTAACGTATGAAGTTGGTCCCTGTGGCGTTGGCAGGTTAAAATGGTGATCGATGAAGATTCAGAGAGTTTTGGTTTCACTGGGAAGAATGAACTAATAAATGGAAAGGCAGCTGTGATTGGTTTCTTATTGCTTTTGGACTTTGAACTACTGACAGGGAAAGGGCTACTAAAGGGAACCGGATTCTTGGACTTCATTTATGCCATTTCAAATGCTCTGCAATGATTCATTTCTCACCTAATCCCAAAACAATCGTAATTGTTGTATAGTACCCAATACAGCTTATGTTTGCTTTACCCCGGTGATTTGATTTGTTTTTCCAATGTATTGATCTTTTCATTTGTAATTAATCACTGTATGTAATTATCACTGTATACGTAAACAAGCCACTTCAATTCCTCAATCCTGTTATAGCCAAACTAATGTAACAGACATGATACTCGCATTGCTCATAACAGATTATATATAAAAATGTGCATTTATTCGACTTGGTAACAAAACAAAACAAACAATCTTAGACAGACATTCTTCCGCATGTTACCCTTTATTATTTGCTTGTAAAACCACAAGCTCAAGCTTGAAAAAATAAAACCCTCTTGGCTCTATTCACTTGAGTCTCTGCTGCTCAAAAGCTTGGATCTATCAGGAATTCCCATGAATCTTGGAGATCCCTCTAAAAGAGGCCTTCCCGTCCCTACGAAGGAGGTCCTTCTTGAGCCCGCGCTCGTCAGTAGAAATTGGAAGGTCCAGTACAGGATCTTAGGCGCAAACATCCTATACAGGAAAAATATATCATACCAGCTTGGATATTTCACATATGGATCCCCTCTGCATGCCCCCGACACGATCAGCTTCGCAAACTCCTCGACTGGACCACCGGATACATGTACCTAATTTTCAAGGGTGGCAGCAATCCAAAATGAAATACAATACAGTAACAGAAAAAATAATAATAATAATAAAATAAAAATAAAAATTCAAGGCATAGATTGGGACTTGCTTCTTTTTCTTCCTTCCACTGCATCTCTGCCCCTTCCTCAACCATGAATTTTCCTCTCGTCATTTCAGTTCCAATCCAACCATGTGTCGCCACAGTTATTCCAACCTCATATTTCACTTCAAACCGAAGTGTCTCATAGAAGTTAATCAGCGCTGATTTTGCCGCCTAGACAGAGCAAAGAAACCAGCAGAAAATATTACTTCATCTGCTAAATATAGTATGGACACAATCAAGTATTTGATTAGTTATTTGAAATTAAACTCACAGCATACAAACTCATCCTTGGTAATGGTAGCCAATTCTCCACAGAAGCATTCACAATCACACGGCCATTACTTTCCCTGAGATAAGGAAGTGCTACATGCGTTGGATAAACATTACCCCAAAAGTTTATGTCCTGAAACAGAACAGGCAAGTTCCAGATCATTCAAATATCAACAAATTGAACATAATTCTAATTGTGGAACTCGATCTGGTTGTGGAGTCATACCATTAAAATAGGAAACACATTAGTGTCCGTCGCTTCCTCGAAGTAGAAGGTATGCCCCAGACTTGCAGTATTTACCAGATGATCCACTGCACAAATGAATTTATCGATTCAATCTTTCATACAAGCAAATCAAGTTATACTAATGAGTAATGATCCATCCATATATTCTTACACCTAGTATATGCATAGCCAATCAACTTACCACGACCATATTGGTGGATCGTTTCATTTATAAATCTCTTACAATCTTCCTCCTTGACAACATCGGCTGCAACTATCATCACATTTGGTGCTCCTAGCTGTCTTGCATTCTCACTTATTGATCGCAACCTGTGCTCGCGGCGTGCTACCAACACTAGGGTGGCTCCCCTCTTTGCATATTGATAAGCAATTTGCTGCAATTACAAGACTCATCCATCACAAATAGATAATGAATGTATGAAATATGAGCGAAATGCATTCCCTAAATCTACCACACTCCATCTAAGCTGCCAAATGCCAGAATGCATCAACAGTATTCATCTCCAAATTCACTTATTAAATCCCTTGCAATTGGGGCGGTGGGGAGTTTTTTTTGCTAGAATCCCCAAATCTGAGCCTGAGGCGATGTATAGTAAATGCAAATTTCTGGGAACGTATTGATGTTTCTGAATTGCCAATTCTGCAATCTCATTACTTAATTTACATCAACCCGTGTAAATGAGTGATAGAAAACAGAAATTACGTTTTTTGACTTAATTTGTAAGTATAATGTATAATTCCTAAAGTAAGTTGGTATTTCACCAAGCTCAAAATCAAACGTGAATGTATTAAGTTACCTCTCCAATGCCAGAGGAAGCTCCAGTAATGACAACGACCTTATTCTCCATTAGCTCAGTGTTGAAGAAAGAGTTGTAAAGCCATTCACAGGTGTTAATAAAAGTGAGAGTCGGCCATGCGAACGCCAGCATTACCAGGCTTGCCGGTGGCACAAAGAAATTCATCACCGTGTTTATCAAATCCATCACAGGCATGGATAGAGAGAGTCAGGAGGGGGGTGGCCGGGGGCTATCTAATTCTCATTTATTTTATCCACTACATTTATTTAGTTTCCAAAACTATATTTATTTAATTTTCAAAATGAATTGTAAATAATTAAATTTTCATATTATTTAACTTAATAAATTTAAGAAAAAATCGAAAAACATATTATATATTTTTTTCATTACATAAAACATAAAAACACAAATTAAAATGACAAACAACATAAATTAAAATGACACACAAATTAATTATTTTTTTATTAATAAATTATTAATTAATATAAAATATTTTATTGAAACTAAAACACACCGATGTGTTTTAGTTAAAACTACATCCATTTTGAATCTCAAATATTTTAAGTGTGTTTTTTCTTTTAATTTAATGTATTTTTGTAATTTATGATTTTAAGTGTTTTATTGATGTGAATGTTTCTTTATTAATTTTTTTTATTAATAAATTATTAATTAACATAAAATAATTTATTAAAACTAAAACACACCGGTGTGTTTTAGTTAAAACTACCTCCATTTTGAATCTCAAATATTTTAAGTGTGTTTATTCTTTTAATTTAATGTATTTTTGTAATTTATGATTTTAAGTGTTTTATTTATGTAAATGTTTCTTTATTAATTATTTTTTATTAATAAATTATTAATTAACATAAAATATTTTATTAAAACTAAAACACACCGGTGTGTTTTAGTTAGAACTACCTCCATTTTCAATCTCAAATACAATAACGAATATTGAAAATGGTGAAATAAATTACAACAACAAATATTGAAAATGGTGAAATAAGAGAAAAAAGAATGAAAAAAAGCAGCATATTTGAAATTTTTAAAAAATCAAAAGAAAAGGCAAAAGGAGAGAGATTGCAGGAGGCCCCACCATATACCCAGGTAGAAGCAGTACTACATGTGCTTCTACCTCTACCCTTTCCCAACGGTATCCCTCCCCCACTTCAGGTAGATAGCTTTGCCACCTCATCCTATCTTCCTCCCATTGTGGAAGGCCTTAGTAAAATATTAAATTTCCGCGAAGGTCTTCTCTTGCGTCTAGATCGAATTACACTACTTCCAAATTTTATTTATTTATTTATTTTTACTTTTAATAAAAATAATTATTTATTTTATTATTATTATTGTTGTTGTTGTTGTTATTGTTCATCATATAGTTCAATTGTTTTATTATTGTTTTATTTTAATTAGGTATCCTTTTATATTAAAAATATGACAAAAACTCCTGTGCATCCGGGCGCACGGACCACATTTCGTACGCCTTTAAAATTTTGTGTTAAATTGTATACCTTATAGTATGCAGATGTGTACCCTTTATTTTTCAAAGAAAATTATTATATGTATCTGGGTGCATGAACAACATTCCGTGCGCCTTTAGAATTTTGTGTTAAATTGTATATCCTTTAGTATAAAAATGGTACCCTTTATTTTCTAAAAAAAAATTATTAATGAAAAGTGCATACCTTTAGAACAAAATAGTGTACCTTTTATTAATTAAAGTGTATATCATTTAGACCAAAGCAATGTACCCCTACCCATAATACTAAATTTCTAAAGGCGCACGGAATGTGTTCCCGTGCGCCCGGGCGCACGCAAGCCTCACTCTAAAAATATTATCAATTTTTATTCGTTGTACGAAATGTTCATTAAAAAATAAAATTAAAAAGTAATCACTTTTTCTTTAACAAGTATAACTTTTTATTAAGCATGTTATCACTTTTTATTTCAATAAATTATTCAATTGATAGATATCACTTTTTTTTATTAGGAATCATATTTTATAAAAAATATTTTATTTTTTATTATTTCAATAAATAAATTGTTTGTGAAATATATTTTTAAATTAGTTATCACTATTTATTAAAGATGTTACCACTTTTCTTTTAAAATATTATTACTCTTCATTTATATTATAAATTGTTCATGAAATAATTCACAGCACTGTTATCACATTTTATCAAATGGTTATCACATTTTATAAATTTATAATAATTAAATAAAAAATAAATTAAATGAATAAGTTTCTAAATAATAAAAAGTACTACAAATTAAAAGAAAAAAAAGTTAGCAATTTTATTGATATTTGATAATTACAGTGTGATTGGTATCACTTTTTCTTTAAGATCAATTAATTGTCTTAAATAATCACTTTTCATCTTTAATCCAAACACCTCCAAATTTGAAATGGACTTCACCCCTCCACACTTAGGGTTTTAAGTACCCCCATTAAATTTTAACATATTTTTTTTAATTCCATTGTTACATTAATTTGTAATAATTCATATGATTATTACATATCACAAAGCGAGGACTTTATAGCCATTTATTTAATAGCTTGAATCAAAGTCTAAAGGAAACCAACTTATAAAGAAGTCTAGCTCGGCTTGCAACTCGAGCCAAGCTAGAGAGCTTCCAGAGGTTGAGTAAGAGTGCGCAAATATGCTCAGATTCATGAAATTTCGTACCCTGCTCATATTTGGCCATACATTTTTTACGAAAGGAAGCTCTAATTCGAGGATAAACCTTAATTTCACCATCCTACAATTCATCACACATAAAAACCCTACACACCAGAGATCGTTTATATTTACCACTCATAGCCGTCATCCACCTTCATCCACTTATGCCACCATTAATTCACCTCACCACTGTTGGAGATTAGAGATCGTTTACTTAAACTAAAGAACTCAGAAGATTTGAAGAGATGGAGAAAAGAACAGCGAGTAATGCTAGTTTTCTTTCGATAGTTCTAGGGTTTTGAAAGTTTGAATTATGTTGAACTGATGATCTAAATTAGGTTATGAATTTTTGCAGAATATTCCTTCTTTTATTGATGTTTTGATTTTAGACTTATATTTCTTGTCTCATATATGTCCTCAATTTTATTCATGTCATAATCCATGCATGTTTACTATTGCTTCTTGTGTGCATCGTAGGATTTTATGTGTCACATGTTATGATTAAAGGGGATTTACCCATATATCATTTCTTCATCGGAACTGTCAATTTGAGATGTCTAATTTATCTTCGTATGATCATTATTTAAGATAATTAGGTTATGAAACTAGGGTTTAATCTTGTAGTACCTATAAAGAAAATGCATGTTAGGATATAATTACCTTTTTTTAAAGGTATTAATGGAGGTGGCCTTCAGTATAAAATTAGTACAATGGAACATTACAAAAGGAGTAGAAAATAGAGTGAGATTACTTATTCGTGCAAAATCTTCTTATGAGTGTACAAAAGTTAGAGTCGAGTAGAACTCTTCTCAACAGACGAGATACACCCCAATAGTGCTCCGGTTTTGGCGGCTCGTCCCCAGTGGTTAAACGGATTTTCATTTCCGGTGATAGCAACATTGTTATCGCTAGAACTCCGGCGAAATAAGGACTAATGGAGGAAATGATAGTCTATGAATAGGATGCAGCTTATTTGCTTGTGTAGATGCAAGTGTTTTTCGGTGTGTTTTCCGAATGCATGAATGCACCTATTTATAAACGCACCAATCCACTCAGTCACGATGGCAACAAGCGTTGATTGCTCCAATAATTGCTGACAGGCGCGAATCTCTTACTAATCAGCGATCATTGCGGAGTTTGTCTCACATCCAGGTTCAACAAACCTGCTGCAGAAAAAGCTCAAGTTTTACGGGTTGTACAACTTAATTGGACTCGAGCACAAATATGACCGGACTTTTGAGGATTCTCCTCCCACTTTAATGTGGGATACCCATTAAACTTCATGTAACCTCTTCACTAGGTGAGCCAAATTACACTCACTCATTACTCTCATATAATTAGTGATAAATTTAATAATTTATCCTTACTAACTAATTAAATCTCAACATTTTCTTTAGAATTAATTGTTGGAGATGGCCTTACGCATGATTAACAACATGAATACATTAATGATTAATACTTTCTCTATCCTAGAGCTGTCAATTTGGGTTATTAGGCTGGTTCAGCTCATAACCCATCACAATCCGTTCTTTGGTTGACCCAAATGGTTGGGTCATCTGCGGGTTAGGTCACCACGGGTTGGGACCATCGCGGGTCGGGTTATTGCGGTCGGCCCATTTTTTTTAAATATTTTAAATTTTAATATTTAAATAATAAAAATATTATCACCCAACCCTACCCATACCACCCCCCACAGCCCAAATTTTTTTAAATTTTTAGATTTAAATATTTAAATAATAAAAATATTATCATCCAACCCTACCCCCTACCCACCCCTACCCCACCCCACCCCACCCCACCTCACCTCACCCACCCCCAAAATTTTTTTTTTTTAATTTTAATATTTAAATAATAAAAATATTATCACCCAACCCTACCCCCTACCCACCCCACCCCCACCCCCAAAAAAAATTTTTTATTTTTTTAAATTTTAATATTTAAATTATAAAAATATTATTACCGAACTCTACCCCCTACCCACCCCCACCCACCCCCAGCCCCCCGAAATTTTTTTTATTTTCTTTTAAATTTTAATATTTAAATAATAAAAATATTATCACCCAACCCTACCCCCCTACCCAACCCACCACCAAAAAATTTTATTTTTAATAAATTTTGGATTTTAATATTTAAATAATAAAAATATTATCACCCAACCCTACCCCTAATCCTACCCCCCTAACCCCTACCCTACCCCCTACCCACCCCCAAATTTTATTTTATTATTTAAATATTAAAATCTAAAATTAAAAAAATTGGGGGATATTAAAATCTAAAATTAAAAAAAAAATTATCGGGGGTGGTGGGAGGGTGGGGTAGAATTGGGTGATAATACTTTTATTATTTAAATATTAAATTCTAAAAAAATTTAAAAAATAAATTGGAGGGGGATGGGTAGGGGGTAGGGATGAGTGATAATATTTTTATTATTTAAATATTAAAATCTAAAAAAAAATTAAAAAAATTCTGGGGGTGGGGGGAGTGGGTTGGAGTGGGTAGGGTAATAATATTTTTATAATTTAAATATTAAAATTAAAAAAATATTTTTTTTTGGGGGTAGGGTAGGGTAGGGTAGGGTAGGGTAGGGTGGGGTGGGGTGGGGTGGGGTGGGGTGGGGTGGGGTGGGGTGGGTAGGGGTAGGGTTGGGTGATAATATTTTTATTATTTAAATATTAAAATCTAAAAGAAAATAAAAAAAAATTTCGGGGGAGTGGGTTGGGGTGGGTAGGGGGGTTGGGTAATAATATTTTTATAATTTAAATATTAAAATTAAAAAAATTAAAAAAAATTTTGGGGGTGGGGTGGGTAGGGGTAGGATTGGGTGATAATATTTTTATTATTTAAGTATTAAAATTTAAAAGAAATTAAAAAAAATTGGGTGATGGGTAGGATTGGATGATAATATTTTTATTATTTAAATACTTCGAATTAAAATCTAAAAGTTGTATGTCATTTTTTAAAATTTTAATTTATAAAAGTGGGTTGATATTGGGTTGATGGTGCAGTGCGGGTTAGCCCACACTCTAATGAGTTTGAAGTAGGATGGGTTTTTATGGATCGGGTTAATTTTGAGTTGAGAAATTTGTGGGTTAAGACGGGTTTGGGCGGGTTGGCCCAACCCATTTTGACAGCGCTTGTCCCTCGTACTTCTACATGTGTCTTATTAAAAGCCTTTAATAAGCGTAAAAAGTGACATTCTTATAATATAATATTGTGATGTCGATTTTTTTGTACACGGTATGTGGAAACATGGATTAAGAAAAATTGTTTTGGTGACATTTTTTCTATCCCAATTTAAATTGATTTGATTGATGAATCCACCCCGTTCATAACATACAGTTATTAATAATGTTAAGTGCAAAGCTAGAGTAGTGGTAGAAATAAACTAGAGCATAGCTAGTTGCTGAATGTTAATAGGATAAGCATATGATTGAGACTTGGAAGAGTATGCTTTCTTGGCAAACACAATGTTGGCAGCTTCCGTAGGATGAAAGGCGTCCCAGAACAAGTACTTGTGTCGATCGTCGCAGGGTGTCTGAAGAGGAAGACAGGTAATCTGGCCGTTGTTCTTTCCCACCCCACAACATCCGGTGTCCACTACTTCGAACCCGTATGTTTTAGCGTTTCGGGCGACATCTTGGCTGCTCTGATAGGAGTCCAGATAAACGAACTTGGCCCCGAAGCCGCCCTTGTTATAACGATCAACCAAGAGCTTGAGGTTAGTGTTGAAGAGGACGATGGCGTTGTTGATGTCTTCATTGCACTTGCTTCCTTTACCATTGTATCGCGCTAGCTGATATGGGATGCATCCGATTTGGCCCACCGCAGTTACAATAACTTTGCGAGCTCCCAAGTCGTACAAAGCCTGAGCAGATGATGTAAATTAGTGATGAAGAAGAGATGATGAGTGGAGTGGAGTGGAGTATAAATTACGTGCAGTTAATTGTTTGGAATAATCTTGGATGAGAGAATCAGCATAAGCCTTGGGGGGGTGTACTGGGAGCCGGTGGAGTAGTAGTCGCGCATGAAGTAGTTGTTGAGATAGTCGTTGCTTCCCAATCCGCAGTAGAATATGGCCTTGCTGAGGTAGGCTGCCAGTGCATATTCATCTCCTCGGAAGTATCTCCTCAGCTGCTGCACCGTTGCTGCAAAGTTGTCTACTTGCTGGTTCATCGACATGTGATCCCCCTGAAAGAAACAAAGTTATGTACCCCATATATTACTTTGGTTCTCTTAACACATTAATCCTTAAATACTATACCATACCAAATTGTTTCCTGTTTCATCTCTTATTCCAGAAGCTCCGGATGCGTAGTTTGCTCCACGGAGCAGGCCCTGTCCACGGGTCCTTGCATAGGCCGGAATGTAGTTTGGAAAGCCTAACAATTGAGCTGAAAACCACACCCAGGTAGCATATATATATCAGTACAAAATTAAATAGCCAGTAAATATTACTAGTAGTACCTAAAATGTCGACAAAAGTACGGCCGTTGGTGAAACGTCCTGTGGTGCCCTGAGGAAAGTCGATGCCGTAAGGCATGTAGTTAGCCCTAGAAAGAGTGAGGATCCCATTGTTGTTGCCATTGTCAACTAAAGAATCCCCAAATATGAAAAATGCTGTTACTTGATTATTAGGCTGTGCCTGTGCACACACCTTATTTGCTGTCAAAACACAAACAACCAGCATCACTAACTCACTGGAATTCCCCATCTTAACTCAAATCTCTTTATCTTTTACCACTACTATCGGGGCTGGGGATTTATAGTGTCTTCTCTTCCAACTTTATGTGATGAAATTCAAGAAAAAATTGCTCTTTTAATTTGTATCCGTATTTCACGACTATATATGCTGGAAACAGCGATCTCTCGTGATAACTCCTGGATACCAAGAAAATGCATTTAATGAATGGTTGCAAAATCGAATCCACTTATAAAATAAATTCAACAACTCAAACTCCTATGGACAAAGGAACAGTAAAATGCCTCATCACTCTTCCACAACACATGCCATTCCCACTTGGAGGAGAATGAGATCCTCGTACACAACTTGGCAGAGACGGGATTTGATTCATCCAAGACTTGTCTTCTTCCAGGAAAACTGATCCCAAGTTGCAGGGCCATTTCCTCCAGAGACACTGAGATTTCTTCTACTATTTGTTGTGGGCTCATGTTTGAGGTTGCATTTTGATTTAGGGGCAATCGAAATAACAATATATGATGAGCAGCGGCAAAGTGGCAAGAATTCATGGGCATAGGAGAAGCTCAGCCGTGGGCGGCTAGGGTGAAAGGGGGCGATTTTTGAGGTGTAAAAAAGAGGGTGGCGCGGTGTAATTGGTGATAGTAGCCATGGAAGGTAGGTGCAATGGAGGGAGTATAATCTAATCAATAGATAGATATAATTAAAGAGGGTATGCTACATTACACGTGTTGCCAACGGTCAGATTACTTCTTCATTCTTAATCGATGGCATGGCAGTTTCTTAATCGATGGCATGGTAGTGTATATTCTTATTTATAGACATTAACTCGCCATTCTTTTCTTTTTCAACACTCTTACACGTTTTTTTTTTAAATTTTGTGATTATTTAAAAGGGTAAAATTATCTTTGTATGGGATGTATTTAATAATTTAAATATGTAACTTTTAATTTTAATAGAGTACGTTTAATAATTGAAGTTCATCAATTCCGAGCACCACTCTAAAATATAACACAACATTTTGAAAATAACGAGGTTTGAAAAAAGTGGCAAAATACATACAAATTTTTACCTTTTTTTATGCCTAGTTAATCTCTACTCTGACAAGGAAAAAGAGCTTAGACGTAAATAGAAGGGTTTAGGGAACCTCGTGCAAGTTGAACCGTTCTTCAGGAACATTGAATATCAAAGGGTATGAAAGAATGGTAACATTTTCTTGAAAATAAAAAATATATTAATCTCTTCAAGAAAACACCAGTGTTACAAAGAAACATGGGAAATTTGAATAAACGATATTGGCCGATACACAAAAATTCAGCAACTGCAACACAACTGACAACATGCCAACATTGATCATAACATTTTATCTACAAAGCTATACCTGATTCTACAACTACTATAACAAGATTTGGGATCAACGAGAGTGGCTCAATAACCTGTTCAAAAATAAGAAACCACCCAACAAGAATGCAAGAATCAATTCAGAAATGTCATCCATCTATTCTAAAATCTATAACCAGAGCCAGATGGAGGAGCTGGTGGCAAACGATTAGGGGTACGACGGCTCCCTGAGTTCGGCCCAGGGCTAACATCTCCATTTTGTGAGGGATCACTGTATCGGCGACTATGACCATTGGACCTTAAATCAGTGGGCCCATTGGCAGCAGAGTCAAAAGCAGATCTCCATTCATCCCCTGAAGATGGACCCAGAGTAGTTGGACTACTCTCTGCTTGAAATTAATATGGAAAACGCAAGTTAACAATGCGAAATAACAGACTAAAATTTGAGCAAAGCTCTTATTTTCTTGAACATGGGAACTATGCATCTATACCTACCAAACATCTTACAAAAAGAGTTATCAAGCAACTTGTATTTAGAAGAAAAAAAATAGTAAAAAAAAAAAATATATATATATATATATAAAAAAGAATGGTTATGATAACTGTTATAAAATTATAAATTTCTTCGATTTTATTTCTTAATGATTTCGTTTTGAAACACATTTATGAAACTGTTAATATAGACATGCACCTGACACCACTCCAGGAAAATATTCAACATAGAATGGTTACTTTACTCTTAATTAAAATTGGCTAACACAGAGATTGGAGATTAAAAGAGAGAGAGCTTTTCAAATTGGAACATATTGCTAACTTCTATGTTCGCATATGTTACTCCAACATTACATTAAGAGGGCTCGCAGGGTCATAACTTTACATTCTCCCATCCTTAGGAACATATAGTGATCTATATAAAAAGCAAATGGCAAATACATATAGCATTTAGCAATGATTATTAATACACTACAACCCACCTTAAACCAGTTATATTGCAGTCTAAAATACATCTGTGCATCTAATGCAGAACGCATTAAGTCTTATCATATTACACACATTCACACAGACCTTAACATAAACTTGTTTAAAGAAACCCAAAAATGACTAATTCATTATAAGATAATTAGCAGGGTATACATATACATAATAAAAGAATAAGGTGCATTATCATACACTTTAAAATACACTGAATTGTAATATAGATTTAATATAGATGATACAATATTATCGCAGTTAAGAAAAGAACCTAGCCAATTATATTCCCACTCAAGAACTCTCCATCATAATTAATCATTTCAATTTGGTTTGACCCCATCCATATTCAACCAAGAAAAAGTGAAAATAGGTTATTCGGCTACAAAGGACAGAAGGGTATATACTAATTCATTTGGCAAGTCTTGAAACTCTAAGAAAGCAACCACATATCATCCAGCATTTTTACAAGAGCCATGCTAAGATAATTTTTTTTATGTTGTAGACTAGTGGGTGTCATTTACCATATCTCTTCACTTAACAAGTAGTTGAGAACCAAAAAAAGGATAAAATCAAACATTACAAGATACGAGGATTCATCATATAATGTTTTATAAGATAAAGATCACCTGCTCCACCATCAGAGAAGCCAGAGGCTGCAGCTGCCCGATTGTCGTGAATACTCAATTGTCTTGTAAGCTTAGAAAGAAGAGCAGACTGTTTTTGGAAGCGTTCTCTCCTGCGCTTGACATTCTGGTCCTCAAGAAGCAGCTCTTCTATTTTAGCTGTGCTCTGGGCACTATGATTCCAATTAAAATCAAGTCATATAATGAATATAAGAAAGGCTGAAAACAACACTACAATTGCACTTCTTTTAGAAGCAGAGCTGTTTCAATAGCTGTAAACTAATTATGCTCTTATAAATAAAGATCCTTTAAGATTTTCAAATGCTTGCAGCTTGCTCATGAGTCATGACTGCATGCCAACGCCTCTACTGTAATCCATTGCAAATTATACAGAAGGACAGAAAACCAACTAACCTGACCGAACTGTACAATTTATTAAGCATGTCTTCTTTCGCCTTCTCCACTTGGCAAAGAACCACTGCCTGCAATCAACCATTTCAAACATGAAAAAAGGGCTTCAAATTAATGAGTCAAGATAAGGTTTTACTTATTCCATCTTACCTTTGGGACATTGGCAGCAAGACTATTAAGAACAGCTTCAACATAACCACGCACTTCCTGAGACATCCATCGAAGTTCTTCCTCAGGGTCTGCAGGTCTTCTCGCCATCGTATCCTACATTTGGCAACCGTGGACAAGATAATTTCACAGGGCCTCATTTACAGTTCAAAAATAGTTAAGCAAGCTGAAAGAATATTGAACAATACTCCAAAAAAATATATATTACACAAGAAGACGCGAAGAAAATAAAATCGATGCCTCCATCCAGAGCAAACGTATCCTTTTGCTTTATTTCATCTAGATTAAGAAAATTATTATTTTATGTGTAGTGCAGTTATTATATAGAGTTTTACCATTTTACCCTTACTTTCTAAAATAGAGGGATGACATAAGCTGTAACTTTGTTAAATTTTTTTGAGTATTAATTTGAAAATGTGGGGCCATCCTTTCCAAAAAGGAAAATCGATACCATAAAAGTGGACACCTAAAATAGCATAATTGATACCTTTGGAATGGGCAGACGGAGTACAATTTCAGCATGTGAAAAGTCAGAGTTTATATGTTTCCAATAAGTTAGATTAGCAACCAGAACACAAAACAAGTTAAGGAACACATTTTCATCAAGAGATGGAAGGTGAGAAAGTTTGAGAGTTATTTACAAGAGAACCATCAGAAAGGCTTTGCCGCATCGGAGCACCAGATTCACCCTTCACTTGACCTCCTTTAGAACTAATTACATTTCTTAATTTATTCAACCACTCGGTCTTCTCTGCTATAGACTCGGCTTTTAAGACAACAGCACTGTGAGCTGTAGAAATTAGTAAAGCTCTAGTACGTTATCATAGGTAATTCTAAATGGATATATGTTTCAAAGGGATAGATGAAGAGATTCATTGCAGTACCTTTAAGAACAGTCTTATATTGAACCCTACTAGTTAGCTTGAATGCAAGACTGGGTTGTTTTCCTGCATCTGGGCCATTTGCCTTTTTATCTTTAGAACTCTTTGAAGGAGCTTCCTCTTCCTCTGATGCTTCTTCCAAATTGCATTCCTGTTTATCGCAACCACAAATAAGAACAATAGTAAGCCATTTAGTAGTACTACAACTACTAAATCATGTGAACAAATACAATCAGGTAGAGATGAAATGATCACTATCGAAACATCATTGCATCCAATAAAATTATTAAGAATTGGACCATAAACAAAAAATAAAATGTTTCAGACTCAGCTGGACAGCCAGAAAGATACCAGAAAGTGGCGGATGGTACCAAAAACTACTGTCATATGGTGCAATTAGTAACCTAGTCATTATTAGTATCTTCATCTTCGCTGTTTCAACTTTCAAGCCAATTTTTTTTCATCACATAATATAGCATGATTGAGGAGGGAAAGATGTCATTGATCACATCACATCGATACCAGAAATATCTTTAATTTTTACCATACACGTAACCAAAAATACGATCAAATTACTTGTCCATGAAGAAGTGTACCCATGTACAAAAATTATCTATGGCAACTCAGCATCTTAATGAATACATATGCATCCTATTTGTTCACACAAGACTACTTGAAGTCAAGATATGCACTTAATTAGAGTTAATAGATTCATATACTGATAAATAAAATCCATCAGATTTTGTAGTAATGACGGTATATCAAATATTGAGAAAACACAAAGACATAGTTGTTAGAGGAGCGGCCGCGGAGCAAGGAGGCCCAAGCCCTTGCGCTCTTTATTCCATATTTTTGGTTATTTAAGGTGATGTCTCTGAGGGGGTCGCCTCTGTGCGCCTTTTTCCAACTTAAGAGGCATGCCTCCTATGCATCTCCAATTATCCCCTTTTATTTGTTTATTTTTCCTTTTAGTATTTTTTTAATTTGTTACACTTTCAATTAGTAAACAGCAATTCTTGCCTCTTATTTGGGAGAAATTAACTTTTTGTTTTTATATCTACTATGAATTAGCCAACTAGGGTTAGGGTTTTTGTTACAGATGTTTACAAAATGTGTGATAAGAGGAAGAAATAGTTCTGGATTTGCATACCTAATTTATTTAGTCAGTTTCTTTTAATTATTAATGTTAAATTAGATTAAACATATGGTTGTTGGACTTTGTCTTTATGGGCTTAGGTTTAGTTCAGTATTTATAGTTCTTATTTATTGGTTGACGGCAGTTTTTGGATATTGAATTTGGGATATGGGCGGAGTATTTTATCCGTGGAATTCTTATTGAATTTGTGTTCAAGTTTATGGTCTTAATCCCTTGTCTCTAACAATTTTTTATATATAAAATACAAGAGGAGAATGAGGATGATAATTATTTAGTTTGCCAATAGCTAATCATTTGAATAACTCATAAACTTGAATATTTGCTTTATTGACTTACTGTTTATTTGTATTGAAGATTTAAACTTTAAGTTAATTATGAAAGGAGATCTATGTGTTATCATTCTGTTTACGAGTTATTATGTATCATTATGTGATGCTATGTAGTTTTTAACTTTTAATTTAGTTAGTTAATTATGTTGTAACTTGTAAGTAGGATATACTTATGTATAAATGTTGTACAATCATATTAGGGTGGTATGTACAAGAGGCTTGTGCCTCAAACAACTATGCCCAAAGATTAAGGTGGTGTTCACAAGTTGCAACCACTGATGAAAATTGTAAAAGCACTTTTTTTCAGAAGCACAACTCACTAGTATTTTGAAAAAATAAATGCTTTTCCCCATATACTTATGAATGCACACAACCCGATCAACATTAGTCAAGTGTATTTTAGTTGGTGGCATCCTATCATAATTACTCTGTCCTGGCAATATCTAATAAAAAAATTTCAACCACTAATGCTCTACCATCTCATACTATCTGAATCAACCAAAATTCAGTTAAGGGTAAGAGCTAAGACATAGGCTTCTTTCTGCTTGATTTTACGTCTTTTTATTTGGACCCAGTCACCTCAGTGTGTGCGAGAGAGCACATATAACATTAAAGAGTTTCATTTGGCAGAGATTTAAAAATGAAAATATTAGGATGCTTTTTCAGTCCAGCTAGAGACGTGAATGTTTGCACATGTTACTAACAGAACTTAATTATCATAATTTCATCACTAATATGGTGCTATTCAAGAACAGATTTTCAGCATTTTTAGACATTCAAAAGTATAACTCCCTGTTCCTCCAAAGTTTCCCAATGCACAACTAAACTTTAACAATGCATTTGAAGGTTTGCACTATATTGAAAGTACCTCCAAAGTAATTACACCACGAAAATGTCGCTCTTCTTGTTTCTTGGTATATCCAAGCTGCAACAAGCATCCAACAAAACGAATGAATCAGCAAAGAATTAACGTGGTAGGTGGCATGGAGCTAAATGAATAACAAATCACATTTACTCGAAAAAAGTTTCAAAATTTTTCATATAAGAACAAAGCAGGCAAGGCATAGAAGAACTTATATTGCCTGATGAATAACAAATCACATTTACTCGAAAAAAGTTTCAAAATTTTTCATATAAGAACAAAGCAGGCAAGGCATAGAAGAACTTATATTGCCTGAGCAGCAGCTCCAGTCGAAAGTTATAAATATTTGCATTCTCATAAAGAAAAGTTAAAAGAAGCTGGAGAGATTCTATATAATTTATATAGAACGGTGAAATAACCCCAATAGTCAGCAAAGATAATAAAAAGAATGGAACGCAAGAAACACCTACCAATTATCTTCAATACAGGGAAAAAGAAAAGGAAAAATAATATTTTCTCCAATGATTACAAAAGCTGAGTCACTAACTTTTCCTGTTTTCTCATTTAACACGAACCATCTTTTACTCCATCCATTAGTTTTGTTGCTTCTCTTCAACAAAAAACCTGCAGGAATGAAGTTAAATCTCCAAATAATACATGAATAAAAACCAAAAGAGTGTAGAACTAACAAGTTTTCTGTACAAACTATCAATTAGAAAACAAAAGGAAATCAATAACTACATACACAGCAAATAAAATTTAAAATGTGTCAAAGAGCTAGAGAAGATGAAATCTTCCATTAAAACATTCAAAACATCACATGCATACATCACAAAAATTATTGCATGATATTGCAATTAACTTATAGTTCTCCAAAATCTCCGATGTTACTTGCTTTTCATTTACTTTACATGCCCTTGTTTATAGAAATGCTAAGCAAAAAAAATAATTATTAGAGACACAGTTAACATGACCTAGAATCTAAAGAGCATAAGCAACTGAGAAGTAGAATTGCTGTACCTTTTAGAAAAATCTGAGCAAGGACCAACTAGAACTTTAATAGTGTGATCATCATATTAAGAGAAAGATCACAATGACAAAGTAGTAATCTCGGGAAATTTCATGGCTAATGGCTTGCATATAACATGCCAAATATATCACATTCAATGTATCAAGTAACAGCATTCCTTATTAAAATTTAAACTCACATTGATACCAAGATCTAGAAAAGCACAAGATAGTGAATAAATCTAAATTAAATGAACTGTTTGCAAGAACCTGCAGTTATCTCCCCTTCTGGGCCTGCAGTCTTCAGGGATGGTCCTTCTTGTGCATCTTTTTCTTTGTCTTGATTGTTGGATTTGTTATCCTTCATTGATTTCAAATTCCCCCCACTCTGCTGTCCTCCAGTTTGAGGACTAGTTGCCTGAGAGAAGCACTCAAGATACTCAAAGAGATGTAGTTTTTAATAAGAGAAAACTGCTGGCACAAAATTTACAAAATAACATGTATCCATCTAGAAAAGCAAAATTATTTCAGTAAACACCCAGCCCAGCCCAGCCCACCCCTTCATAGCACTTCCCCACCCACCCCAAAGAAAAAGAAGAAAAAGAAAGTTAAAAAGAATTCGGAAACATCGTACCCTATTTAGTATAGACTGCTCAGCATCAAGTGCCTTTTTGGAAGATCGACCTTTCAGCTCATCTTCACGCCGTAGTCTATCCATTCTGGAACACCATCAAACCACATGACTATAGGTATATCCAATGTCCACTTAAGAACAATAACTGAAATTATGAATTATATACATCATTAACAAAATAATAATTATCAGAAAAAATATATTGAACCAAGATAAAGTTCAATAATCAATAGAACTTTAAGTTTTGAAATACAATTCATTGGTAGGGGTGTAAGCGAACAGCTAGTGAATCGGCTCCGTTAAGAGCTCGTTCGTGTTTGTTCGATTAATTTAATGAGCACTTAACGAGACCCATTTTTAAGCTCATTATGTAAACGAACAGAGCTTGAGCATTGCATAACTAGTTTGTTAAAAGCTCGTGAACAGGCTCATTTCGTGTTCGTTTAGCGTGTTCGTGAACACCTTCGTGAACATGTTAACCAAAATGTTCACGAACGTGTTCGCAAACTAAATCGAGCTTTAACTAACGCGCTCGAACAAGGTTTTAAATTTTAAACGAGCCCGAGCTCATTTCCTGCTTAACAAACAGGACTCAATCTTCGTAAAACTCGGCAGAGCTCGTTTACAGCACTATTCATTGGTAAGAATGTGAAGAAAGGACAGATCCCTTGGAGAATATTATTGTTACTTAATGTACAAACACTTAAATCTCGAAAGATATTAAAGGTGGAAAACAAATCAAATTCTTCGTGGATTGAACCCACCATGCAACTCTAAACTTGTTCCTATCCCAAATCACATCCATCTAAACAGTAAACACTTTTGAGCATACACTTATTCCTTTCCAACAATAGGGACCAACAAAGGTTTGATCAATGACCGCACTGAGGTCATTGTTCAAGCCTACCGTGGATAGTATACTTTTTTCCCCAGGATTTCTAAAAAAAATAAAAAATAAAAAAATAATAATAATAATAATACAGGCAGAGGAATTGACGTAAAACATGTCAACTGTTGAACATACCGCCTCTGCACCAAACGTATAAAATGTTGGGGAGGCACAAACGCCCGTTCCATGTCAACAAGTGCCACTACCATGTTTCTAGCATCATTTTTGTACCCTTCCAGAGCAGTTGAGGCAATTGCAATAACCTACACATGCAGCATGCTTTATGAGGCTCAAATAAAATAGGTAAAACAAATTCACTGATGAAATCTAAAACTGCGTAATGACACCTCTCTCTTAAAAGGAGGATATCTTCCAAGACCTGGAGTGGCATTTGCAGCAGCTGTGACAATATCAGCAAGAACTCTGTGCACCTATTCAGAGAATTATAAATATTTAGCCACAAATTTTTTAAAATAAAAGTGTTGTGCACGAACTTGAAAAAGATGGCAAAATGAAATAGAATAAAACATGTGGACCAAAGAAGATCAAATAAAAGGAGTAAGCCTTAATTGTAAACAAGAGACCAATTAAACATTATTTTATATCAAACAATTTCAGTGCACACGAAATTTAAGTTTAACATAATTAAATAATTTGGGCATCAACTCTGTCAAATTCAAGATTAAGGCTGGGCTAAGAAGGAAGCACTTTGATATTGGAATATGCTTCATCAAACAAAACCATTTATGGATAAAGAAAATATTGAATGCCCAAAAGAAAAGTAAGGAATATAGTTTACCTCGTCGACACAGAGACGTGAAGGTTCTTTAGCCAGCTCCAAAACACCCTTAATTAAAGATCTCAGCCCTTTCTCAGGAGAGATGAGATATGGTTGATAACCATCAGCTTCAAGCACAATCTGGCACAATACGTAATCATCAACATGAAAGCAACCTTTCTCTTGATGATATTACCATGGTTTAGAAATCATACCCTCTTCACGTTGTTGATATCAAAATGTCTATCTAAAGGCAGTTGTTTGATTCGATTGGGGAAATTGCCTTCAAAACTAGCAACAACTTTCCATCCACTACCCTGGAAAAGTTTAGTATATAAAAATGCTGACATAATACCAAAACTTTTAAACTGAAACTAACAATTGAACCAGGTAAACAATTGGGTCAGTCCTTCAATTATTGATCTTACAGGAGAACTTAATAACGAAGTACCAACCAATTCAGATATCAGCACAACAGATTTTCCAAAACACAACCCTGTTCTACAAAACCCTTTTCCTATAAAATTCCACATGAGATCTACAAAAAAAAAAAAAAACCATCATAGAGGTTCACCACTAATCCTTATGCACCAAAATTCTCTATCTAAATCTCCTTCCTAATCAACCTTCCCTTATTCAACTATTGTTTTTCTCTGAAATCCTTTCTTTTAGGGAAGGGTGGGGGCCATGATGATAAAGAAAGTAACAACTTCATGAAACAGGTCTGTCAACTGTTTTCCAGGTCACTTATATACTACTGGTTAGACCAATGTGACAAGAGACGGCTCATTAGCAACTTATTCAGAGAGCAATGAAAACCATTATGAGTTTTGACCACGCAGTTCAGTCCATTTATATATAACAATGAATACAACAAACATTTGGTCATAAAAGCAATAAAATTATATCACAACAAAAAATCACAAAATATATCAAAAAAAATTAAAAAATAAAAAATCATGAAGTAAATTATCTTACGTGTGATTACAATAATTTGGCGAGAACATCAAGCCAAATGACATATAAAAGACAGAAAGAAAAAGGTGAACACATTAAAGGGATGCATGACCATCATGAGAGGAAAAAAAGCAGTCATTAAAGGAAAGAAAATTACCTCCACAACTCAATCTCTTTCTTCCTAAAAAGATGTGAGAAACACATACAAAAAGATGTATCACTAGTAAAGCTCTCAAAGAAGCACAACAACACAGTTCATTCATCCAGCTGGATGAGAGAATAAAAAGGAGATGACATTAATATCTTTTTAGTTAAGCTGATACATTATAAGTACGCATGAAACAATCAACACCATCACATCATGAAGCACTGCACCTTAAATAACTGAGATTGATTAGAAGTAAAAGAACACCCATTTTTAACTTAATATAAGCTTCATTCATATCTCACCTCTCCAGTTGTGATATGCTGGAGAAACTTATCCTCAAACTCACGGCAAAGCTCCAACGCCAAAGCCTTTGTGCCCTCAGCACTATTAACCATCTGTTCACCAAGTTTGAATAGCTCATCCTGCACAATTTGGGACTTACCCTGAAGCCTGCAGTAAATGAAAATAAATATATAGCCGAAGGCAAAACCAGAAAATCACATAATGCAGTAAATCTAAAGGACACTGCGTTTCACAGAAGGAGAATAGTGTAATGAAATAATTAGTTTGGTACATGTGTGGGGCAATTTTACTGAGAGTGCCATTCTTTCTGTCTATATGAAGCCTCAGACAACTGTTAAGTAGAAAAATGTCCCATAATTTTAGAAAAATAGAGCAGTTACATCAGTGAATAAGAGAGAATAGACAGAAGCTGATATCAACTAAATACAAGGATAAAAATATGTTCACATCTACATTCGATGACTCATTTCAACATGGATAATGTCGATAAGCACCAAAGAAAAACTACAAGAAGTTTGTACAGGATCATACCCAGAAAGCAGGTTAGGGAGCCTGACTTTCATGCGACTGCGAATCTGTTGAGCCAGGGCTTCTACCAAGGCTAACCGCCCAAGCTTACTTTGGGGGGCTCCTGTTAGGATAGATTTCAAACTTTCACTCTCCGCTCGCCATGCAGTTTCTAAGGAATTATCAGCGCCGCTAGTCCCTGATTGTGCAGATGCTATGGCCACAGATTGCCCAATCAAAGCAACCCAAGGGATGTCAGATGTGCTTCGTGGTCCTTGATTCAATAAAAGAGCCTGCACTGCAGCTAAAACTTTCGGTTCTGAAGATGCTTGATCTACCTTGCTAATAACTCCAACAGTTCTTGTACCTACAGATTGATGCCATACGATCATCACATGCAAATTTTTTAAATGCAGACACAAATAGCCCAAAAAAAAAACTCCTTTCTTTTTCCAAAATTGAAAACCAGGACAAAATAACATAGTAAACCCACATTCCCCATCAAGCTCTTTAGCAATCCTGATTGCTTTTGCAGAGGCCACTTCTGGAGCTTGGGAAGCAGGTATTACAACCAACAAAATTGCATCACTGCGTTCAGCATATTGACTCTGTAAGGAAGACAAGCCATTATCAGACTTCAGAAAACCGAGATATGTGAATCCTAGTTTCTAACCATAGTCAAGTCTCGTGAAGATCCAAATGGTACAAGCTTCATATAGGCTTGGGCTTCATACATGACATTGACCAACTTAAACTATCAAACTATCATTCCCTGAACTTCAGATCAAGAAAAGCCTTTTAATATCAACTAATTTGATTAAGCATCCCCATGCATATTAAAACCATATATGGCAAAAATTTCCTATAAAACGACATTCAAATGCCCAATTAAGCAAAGTAGCCCTGCAGCAAAAAATTATAAGGCAAGGCTTTTAACATTTCACTTACTAATGAATCATCAAGATTCCCCTTATCTGCCCCAGGCAAATCTATCAACTTCAAAGGTGGAGCTGAAAGAAGGAATTAAGAAAGTTAGACGACTACTATATTGCCCTAAGATCTAGAGCTAGAGAATAGCATCACAATGAACAGAATTGATACGTTTTGAAACACCAATGCTGAGGTGAAAAGTGCAAATAATGTTTTTATGAGCTTAACAAGAATAAAGGGCACATGTTCAACCACGTTATTGATTCATCAATTTTTTTATAGCCATTAATCCCTGGCATCTGGCTAAAATATAGTGCGCACTTGAACAGTCCCTGAAGCAAAGCAACATGAGTTAATCCTAAAAAATACTAAATCAAATTTCATTTTCTCCATCATGATCAACAAAAGGCATTTTTATTAGAATTCGAAGTACAGTGGCATCGACATCTACAGGTGAAGGCATATGCGGCTGTAACTATTGGTTTTTAAACAGGTAGATCAGGTAGGAAACACCATACCTGTACTTGTTCGGAGCTTCAAATATATCTCATCTCGACTCTTGCCTGAACTCTTGCTTAATCTGTCCTGTAATGAATGCCGAAGAGCACCTAGATAGACCAAAGGGTGAAACAATATTGGAATTTAAGTAATCAGACAAACCAATTCATGATGCAAATGTAATGCCTGCTGATGCCCGTGAGCAAAATTCAGTAAATGGCCTCACTTGCAGAAACTTGTTGGGATTTACTATCAATCTGCAAAATTATGGATTTGCTGCTTAATGAGGCATCCCTTGTCAAGTCGACAACTATTGGAGCGCGAGTAGCACCACCTTCACCAGTTGGCTGTATAATTAACAACTCATCAAGAGAAATACATTGTCTACTAGTACTTGATCATGAGTCCATGGGGATGGTTACACTTACCAGCGCAGGATGCCCAATTAGACTATTCAATACAGCAGACTTACCTGCACCCTGATAGAAAATTTCTCAGTCAGACGATACTTTTAAAACAACGTAAGGTATGCAGAAGTAATTACGCAAGTACAGAAATGATCCACCATGTTCAACCTTTTAATTTTGATCCTAAACAAGATGCTTATCTACCTTTAGATTATTAAATTGAAATTTCAATTAGGTATTCACCAACATTGATGCAACACGAACTCAACAAAGATACTTCAAAGAGCATAATATTAAGTTAAATAACAAACACATTTATTCCTTTGCGTGTCCAGAAGCTAAGTCATAAATTCCTTTAGGTTTATCATTCATACATTCATCTGCTGAAGCAGCATGGATCATTTGCTTTTAGCTCTTGATCTCAATACCAGCAAAAGCTTCATAATCTGCTGTTACAAAATGAATCATATGTGTGGTTTCACAATTAAAATTAGAAACAAGTTAATGAAAACCTTCTGCTCTTCATTAGAAAAATTATCTACATTTTACTAGTTTCTTCGTTCGCATTAACTTTTCTCAAGAGAGATAGATTTTCCTGAGTATACTTCTTAATAAAAACCAATAAGAACTGAATCTAATAAAACATTAGTTTTACATCTGGAAGAAAATTTTGTGACTGCAATTTACCTCCATCACTTTAGGGAGCAGGTGCAGCTAACTCAAAATATCCTTAACAATATACAAAAAGTTGAGATGTAAACTGAATACGCAACACAAAAGCTCCACAGAACTTGATGACATTGTAATTTTATTTATAAAGCTCTATGAGAAAAGAATGGAAGAATATTTACAATCTCATGACAGGTGTAAATATCCAATCATACAATAAAGCTTCATTGCACAGCAGTAGCTACTCATAAGTAATGCTGAAATCTCAAAGATTGTGGTGAAAAAAAGTTTTAAGGCAAATTGGTACAACAATATTTGGAGAGATGTGAGCTGAAAAGACAGAAAGGCTACAGGGCTCCTAGTTTTTCTATTAACATTATGGACCACTAGGCATTAAGCTAGATATGAGTTCATTATCATATAAATTACATGTAAAAAATGTTAATGTATGAAAAAGAGAAGGTGTAATAAACTGCATTGCCTAATGGTAGAGATAACCAAATGCATCAGGCCATTTCAAGCTCAACATGCAAACAATAATCACCAAGTCAGGTAAAAAATCAAAGGAAAATCACAATGTTTATTAAACTACTTCAGAGAATTTCTAAATTGTATCCAGCTTCTTTCATGGAAGTCACTGAAGCATTTTACAGTCTTTGATATACATGAGAAAACACAAAATGTGTCAAGATACTTGTTTATGTTCTTGAAAATTAAAAAAGTAAAAAGCTCTCTACTGCTCATTAGAAAATACAATAGAAGTTTATGAAGCGTGATTGAATTTATTTCATTTTGAAGACAATTCTTATAAGCTATTGCGTTATGCACCAGAAAGGAAAACATTGATGTTTCAGTATGTAATTTGCATCCTGTTGCTGCATCTAAATCACACTCTTCCATCCTATCATTAAGAAAATCGTGATCTACAACAATCAAACATCCACATAATAAAAGCGAATGTATTGCAATAAAACCCCAAACGCAGCAGGAAATATAAATTTCAACTTTGACAGATCAAGTTTAGAGATCCAAAACCACCTAGCTTGAGATCTAGTGTAACTTACGAGTACTCCACACAACATCAACAAGCAAGTGAAAATAAACCGGAATAAGTTCAACAAAGCTCTTATTAATCATACTCACAGTGTTCCCGAGAGCAACCACATTGAGGAAAGTGGAGGTTCGTTTGGAAGAAGCAGAGGACGACGTCTCATCTACATCTTCGTCGGCAAGAAGGCCCGCCGCCTGCCGCATCGAATCTGATAGCTGATATAGTTCTTCGATCGCCTCCATCGCCTCCAATAAATCTTCTCCCCAGAAATCAACGACTCAGACACAATTGAATCGAGGAGTTACTAAAATCAACCGGATCCAAACACCAACAACCGCAAATCCAAACGAATGGAGGAGATCGATCGCAGATACGACTGTGGTATGGAAGACTGTACCTGTATGTGCATGTACAGATTGTATAGAATTAGGGTTTGAGGTATATTTGAATGTTCATTTGGATGTTCTGCAAAAATTGTTGGAAGAAAAATGAAATTTGTTAAGAGAGAGAAAGTGCGGAATTTTAAAAAGCGAAATGTACTCGGCGTTTAATAAACAATAGTAACCGCTATAAGAAGAAAGAAGGCTTTGTTAATTGCGCCATAATTTTTTCAGATTAATCTCTGTTAAAAGTTTAAAGAAGCCGAATAATTTTAATCCATGGTCACAACACCTGGCCGATGATGTCATGTTATGTGGAAGGCCAACTGTGCAGCTTTAGCTAAGCATTAGAATGGTCTTCTCTCAAATTTTCTGTTAAATTCCATTTAATTACGGGGATATTTTAGAAGAAAAATAAAAGGATTTTTAAGAAGTAATTTAATAACATTCCTTGTTTACTGCTTCAATTAATTTTATTTTTGATGTGAAAATGGATCAAGAAACTCTCAAATACTCAAGACAATACTCACATGAAATATTAGAACTTGAAAATAAAAAAACAAATGCAAAGTGATATATAGTTTCTTATTGAGTAATGCTTACAAAACATGATCAAATTTGATCTCAACACACAGCTATACACACTAAAACCAAGCTCACATATTACTCAACTCACTAATGCAAAAACTGACTCGAAGAGCTCACTTTGAACCCTTATATAATGTCAACCTCTTTACTTTTGATCCGGTTAAGCCTCTACTGAACAGCCCCCACTTCATAGATGAAATGCAACCATACAACCAGTCCAGGTGACACCACAAACTGCTCAACAACTACTGCAAATCCAGTTGTTTACCTTTGCTTCCAAAATCAGTTTTCAATTCGGTTGAGTTGTTAAGCTGTTATAACTGCTTCATGTTGATCTGCAGTTTGCATGTGACACATGAGGATCATTTCTAAGCTACCAATGAGCATAATCCACGTGTGAAACTCTCATGCATGCATCTATAGTCATCAATCTTCACCTTAGATGTATGCATAATCAATATGCTCCCTTCTCCACCATTTTGCTGCCTTTAAGGAGCAGCAACCTTTATGTCTTCATGCATACCAACTAAAGTCTTGCACAGCTCAAACTTTGTTGCTGTCAATGCTTTAGTAAGTCCATCAGCTCACAGTCATATCAATCTTTCTTACAACAACCACTACAAGAAAATTGTCGATTCCAACAGCGAAAATCGTTGGAATATGCAAAAATACCGTTTGAATTCATGATTCCAATAGATATTCCAACGAATTTTTTCTGTTGGAAAAGTGGTCGTTGAAATGTCATTTTTCCAACAACATTTTCAACGGTTTCAAAAATCCAACGATCTTTGAAATCCGTTGGAATTTTCCAACGATGGGAAAAGTTTTTATTTGGATTTGAACCATTTACCTCTTGCGTATATCACCTTATCATTTACCAACTTAACTAATATATAATTTATGTTATAAATTGACATTTAAATTTACTAAAGTCTCTTTTTTCGATGAAATTTTCATTAGAATTTTCCAACGGCTTAAGTTTAATTGAAATTTCAATTGAAAATTTCCAATGGTTTATTAAGCTATTGGAATTAGCATTTGAATATTCCAACTGTTTAAATTTATATGAGATTTTTTGTTGGTACTTTTCAACAATTTTAGGTTTTATAGGAATTTTCATTGGAAATTTCCAATAGTTTATCAGACTATTGGAATTAGCATTGGAAACTTCCAATGGTTTAAATTTTCATGGGAATTTTCGCTGGAATTTTCCAATGATTTAAAGTTTCATTGGAAAATTAGTTGGAATTCTAAAATTTTCAACGGATTTGCTTTTCATTGGAATTTTTCTGTTGGAATTTGACAGTTTCTTTTAGTGAACAACACCACTTTCCACCATATCCCTTACATAGTATAGCTTAACATCAATGTGCTTTGTATGTTCATGATACCCCTGATGCTTAGCTAAGTGTATTGCACTTTGATTGTCACAATACACCACCACAGTATCCTGATATACCCCTAGTTCCTTAAGCAAACCCGTAAGCCATATTTCTTCTTTAATTGCTTCAGTGAGAGCAATGAACTCAGCTTCTGTAGTTGATAGTGCCACTACAGACTGATGACTTACTTTTCAGCTCACTGACGTGCCATAGATGTTGAATACATACCCTGTAAGAGACTTTCTAGAATCCAAGTTGGCTGCAAAGTCAGTATCAACATATCCAATGACAACTTCTGATCCTGAATCCCTTTTCTGAAATTTCAATCCAACTTGTTCAGTCCCTTTGACATATCTCAATGCCCATTTCACTAATTCCAAATGTTGCTTTCCTGGACAACTTTAGAATCTACTAATCAAGCTCATCACATATGCAAGATCAGGCCTACTACACACCATAGTATACATAAGACTACCCACTAAACTTGCATATGGAATCCTACTCATTTTGGCTATCTCTTTGTCTGATTTAGCCCCATTAAGTAGTGACAAATTCAATCCTTACTTGACAAGTGTTGTAACAGATTTGCACTCATCCATATTGTACCTCTTGAGCACTTTAGTCAAATAAGATTGTTGTTTCAACACAAGTGTACCAGTTAATCTGTCTCTGCTAATTTTCATGCCTAATATCATCTTAGCTTCTCCAAGATCCTTCATCTCAAACTGATATTTGAGTACTTTCTTCACTGCATCAACACCTTTAATGCTTTAACAAGCAATTTAGATATCATCCACATAGAGAAGTAGGTACATATAACAATTGTTCTCTTCCTTGATGTATACACAGCTATCATAGAGACTTCTCTGAAATCCATTAGCAACTATGTACTTATCAAACCTCAAGTACCATTGTCTTGGATATTGTTTCAATCCATATAATGACTTGAGTAACAAACAGGCCTTTGTGCCAGCCTTCTCAACTGTAACAGCCTCTGGTATTTTCATGTAAATACTCTCCTCTAGATTCTCATGTAAAAATACAGTAGTAACATCCATCTGATGAAGCTCAAGATTATTCTGAGTCACTAGTGCTAGTAATACTCTGATTGAACAATGTTTAACCACATGAGAGAAAATTTCATTATAATCTACCCCTTCCTTCCGTGAAAAACCTCTAGTTACTAATCTAGTTTTATATCTAACTCCACCTTTAGCTACAGGTGCTAGTTTCCTTTTGAATATCCACTTACATCCAACTAACTTCTGAGTTTTTGGTTTGTCAACTATTCTCCATGTCCTATTTTTATTCAGAGACAGTAACTCTTCTTCTATGGCCACAAGCCACTTGTTTCTGTCTTGACTAGCCAATACCTCAGAGTAGTTCCAAGGTTCATAAACTTCAACTTCAATTGTTGTATATAGTGCAAAAGACACTATATTAGCTTGTATATACCTTGCAAGTGGTACTATTGTCTTCTTTTGTCTATTTCTCATGAGTTGATAAGAGTTAGGATGATCTTATACTATTATTTCCTCATCAATAGACCTTTCAGTGATAATTTCTTTGTTTCCATTAGCTCTAATCATATCTTCAGACTCCACCTCATGCTCAGATTGCTTGTTTTGATTATCTTTAACCAGTGGCATCTTATTTTCAATGAAAACAACATCTCTGCTAATTATGAGTCTGTTTTCTTCATAGCACCACAGTTTGTACCCCTTAACTCCTCTTGGAGACCCTAGCATAACACAATTAAGTGCTCTAGGCTCCAACTTGTCCTGTTTCACATGAGCATAAGCTTGGCAATCTGCAACTTTCAAGTTTGAGTATGTGATTAGCCATTTTGTAGTTGGGATGACCAATTCAACAATTTATCGAACCACAGATAGGTAGGTACTAGCGCTTAAACGATCTCACGTTTCTTGTAATTTTATAGAAATGGATCATCAACGGGATGGTTACTTAACAAGTAAATGAAAATTATCACAATAAACAAGTAAACAATGATCAATCAACAAAAATAGGATGAAGGTGATTGGTTTTCCAAGTTAAATAAAAGTGAGATTAACAACAATTAAGAAGTGGTAATTCTAGAAATTATGTATCAAATTCATATGTATCATGGATATAGGATTAAGGGCCAACACTAAATCCTTCTAAACTTCCTCTCGAAATGAATAGAATGTGAATCCAATTAAGAATCCCAAAATAGCTCAATAGATTGGATCTCACTCAAACAATTCCAACTAGGTACTAAGCTTGAAATGAGAGCCCCTTCACGCAATTAATCGACCTCTCGATCTAACTAATCGGATGTTCTATCAAAGGGTTCTAAATTCTAAATGACATCTCTATCTCTTTAAGACTTATAATAAACATGAAGTGTATGATGAATTGATTCAATGAACTATCATAAACATAAAATTGATTTCTCAATCTAATCACATGCCCATGACAATTAACCACACAAATCAATAATACAAATCAAGCAATTAACAATCAATGATAGAAAATCATAAATCCAATCAACATATGATTAAGAATACACAAATCCCCAAAATTAACCAACAACTCTCATGTTGCTAATCTCACAAGGGAGATTAGCCCACCATAATCATAAGATAATTAACATAGATATTAAAAACCTTACAAGTCATGAAAAACAAATAGGTTACTACAAAAATTGGATGAACACTCCCTTGGATTTGCTCAAATGGTTATCTCCTTCATTTCCTTGTAATTTCCCTCTCTTCCTTGCTTCTTTTCTTCACTTGGATGAAGGATCTATGGTGAGATGATAATGGATTGAATAGATGGATGAAAGTGATGAAGGATATAGTGTAGAATGAAGGAATTAGTGTGTGAGGTGTGTGGGCAGCTGAATTTCAGATCCAAGATGATCAAAATGTTGAATGAATTGGTATTTATACCCCTTGGAGACATTCTAGAATATTTATAGAATTTTTCCATTCTGGCACAGACACGACTCTTGTGCTGCAACATGGCTTGAGTCGTGTCAGGGTTTCTCAATCAACACCAACTTAAAACGGCACACGAGTCGTATGCCAAAACACGGCCAAAGGGTGATCGTATTGGATGTTCAGATGCTGGTGCACGGGTGTCTCTTACAGGTCATGTTCAGTACGTGGGTCGTATGCTGCAACATGGCTCGTGTACCCTACACGGCCGGCCGTGTTCATGCTGCCCTATTTCTTCTTTCTTATTTCATCTCCCGTCTCCGTTTTTGCTCTATTTTCACCTATTTTACATACGATTAAGTTTATTCTCACACAATTCCATAAAACACTTCACACCCCAAATAACACATAGAAAACAGATAAAAAGTTACGAAAACGGATATAAAAAGACAATAAAAACTAGGTGAAAATATCACTAATCACACCCCCAAACTTAAAGTGTTGCTCGTCCCCGAACAATAAAAATGATAGACCAAGGGGGGAGATTTTCACCTAGAAAATGACCTAACGAATATAAGCAATAACACATCAATAGCAATAATAACTACAAACTATGCTAAGTCATCCTACATCATTAGACTGACTACAAGAGAAATTATTAAGTTCAATCAAAAGAGAATAAAGTGCAATATTGTCCCTTTTTAGTCCAAGCCTCACATAGGTTATTAATTTCACTCAATACTCTTTTACGTAGGGTAACTCACCACTCATCAATCAATTGGCTCGATTCACTATAGACTTGCCCGTGGACTACATTCACAAACCACCAAAGTTTCAATCGATGATCAAAAAGGTCTTTGATTAAGGATGTAATGATAGACACTTTGGTAGGGTAGGAAGAATTTAGATAAAAGTGACTAAACAAGTGTAAGTAATCAAAGATGTAGCTACTTTCTTCAATTCCTCCACTTTCTTTCTTCCCTTCTTATTCTTTGCAACATTCAAGCACTAATCATCACTTCTCTTTTGATTTTCAACTATTTTTTATTGTATGCTCCATTCTTTTGATTTTTAGTTTCTTGAGCGTCTTTGTTTCTTCGCTCATTTTCTTATTTTTAAGGTTGAATATGCACTCTTGTTTATGCTCTTTTCATCCTTTTATACCATTTCCTCTTCTTCTTTTGTTATCTCATCATACCTTTCTAGCTATCATATCCTCGATCACTCACACAAAAGGTATATATATTAGGCTCATGTGGGTAATCAAGGCTTGTAATATGCTAAATTCACAAGAAATAGGCTTATAGGCTCAAAGTGGTTAACTAAGGATGATGTTTAAAGTATGGAAATATTTGGCAATGACTATTCTTGACAAGGATGACCTTAAATCATATCATCAATCTCTACTAATCGGGTTCGTTCCTATAGTCATTAAGCAAAAGCTTATCAAAACACAACTGATCCACTCATGAAAAGATATACCATGTATGCATGGTCTAGGTACAAATTCTCTCAAGTTTATGCTCGGACCTAAAGGAATTTATTACATCTTATTCATCTCAAAATTGAATAAATTAAGTATCACATGTCGTAATTCGAAAGTGTAGAGATTCTTAATCATAATTTGTCATCACTTATCACCACAATATATCATCACTCACATTCAAAATGACTCATGACATCCCAAACACAAAAACCAAACAACCCTAAACAAAAATAAAAATACAAACAACACATAACAAAGATACACCAAACAAGAAACAATACAAAAACACTTAACATGCAATAACAAAAATCACAAAGAGAAATGAAACACAAAATCTACCCATCCATGATCAATACAAGTCACATCTCATCTCATCCTTAATTGAAAAGAAATCCTAAATTACAAAATTAAAGCATCCCAAAATAAAACAAATGAAGTATCAAATCTATCATAACCCAAATTAACTAGAAATGATCTAAAGAAGTGTTGAGCACTAAAAATACTCCCTTCAATTCTCCGGAGGAGGAGGTGGCTGATAAGGTGCCCAAGGGTTGTTGGCACGAGGTGAAGCCGGGAATTAGAAGTTGAACATCATGGTGAGCATCTCTTCCATGTTGTTTGAGTGTATGCGTGCTAGCTCATCATAGTAATGTCCCCGACGTTGTTCTTCACGAATCTCCCTCATCATCACACCCTGTCTCTGCTGCTCCTCTCTGAGCTCTTTCATCTGATCTCCGTATGACTGTTGAGTCTGCCTAATCTCTCTTACTTCATCTTCTAGAAAGTTCCACCTTGCATTCCCCACTCCGGGTCCCATAAACTATTACTGTTGCGAAATTCATCCTCTTGGAATTCATCATCTTCTTGCTAGAATACTGAGGGCTCTGGTGCTTGCTCTTCAAATTCCACCTGATAAAGTTGTTCTTCTTCATCCCCTACCTCCATATCCACTTGCTCAGCTCTCAGATTTCTTAACTCTGGATTTTTTCTACTCTCATCTATTGGAGCACTGTCTTCACTCCTTCTCTATTCTGTCTATAGAATGCTCTCACAACTGCAGAGTGGATGGGGCTCGCCTTTGCCAAATTTTGCAGCTTTCGTTGCCCGAACACTGTGGTAAGCTCAGAAGCAGGTAAAGGGAATGTAGCTCCCTTACCTTGCCTTAAACAATACATGTTTTCTATAAGCGATAAGAACTCCATCCGTATGAGCTGTGTGTAGGTGAGTCCTTCACTAACCATCGTGGCATACCTCTGAGATCGATGTCTAATCCTTGAGCAATCATGGTTACCATTCCCCCAATCATTATTCCTCTAGTATTTTGCCTTTTTGCCACCCTCTCAACATGCTGAACGAAGTGAGATGCAATGTTCACCTTAAACACATAATATAAACTGAACATGATGTACAATTGTTTCTCACCAACAGATCCACTCTCAAACCGCCCTAGAATGGTATTTGATTCAATCTTTTCAATGTACCTCATTACCAGGTTTCTAATAGATGTCCCCTTGGAAGAGCTTGGTATGTACTCATGCTGTTCAGTTCCATCATTTACTAATCTTCTCCACCAGGTTTGTTGGTTGAAACCCCCCTCCTGGCAAAAAGCTCTGATTACCTCTCATAATCTGGCACCCAAAGAATCTATTTATCTTGTTCAGAGGCACCTTCTCTCTCATTTCGTTGTTCAGCTAAATTGTGATCGATATAGAAAACTTGTTCCTATCCTTCTGAACCTCTAATGTGCTCATAAATTTGGCTGTGAGATGGAGGTAGGTGGTCTTGTCAAAGAACTCTTCCATTTCCACACGCCGGAACAAAGTCCTCAGATCATCCTCAATTCCTAGACCAACCATGGTAGCTTGATCTTGGAATCGTGTTGGTCTAATTTGGGGCACTATGGATTCCCATCTTAATGCATACTTTTCCCATTCCGTGAATTCAACTCCAAGATTCATGGGGTGTATTTCTTTCATCATCAATTGTGCATCGATGTTTGGCAATTCCATATCTGTCTCAACAATAATGAAGTCCTCATTGCATTTCCTTACTCTTCTTTCAGCCATCTACAATATTCCATATCATTCACGTTAAATTTAACTTCATCTAAAGGCAAAACATTTCATATCGCATAGAATTATCACTTTTTATTCAACTAATTGTTAACTCTAGTACCCATTCACGCACAACAAACAATATTTCCCAAGGATTTTCACATTTTAATCCAAGCAACTTTACAACAATTTATTCACATTTTTGCTATTAATTTAATCAAGTTCAACATCTCAATCTTCCCATTCTTTTATGAATTCATCACCTTTCTTTTCCATGTGCACAACTTATATCAACAATGCTTCATTAATCATATAAAAGCTTTCAATTTGATTCAAAATTTTACTTAGGCATTTCATCAAACACTTGGCATTCACATATTTCACAATCATTTCAACAAGAATTTTTCAATTTCCTCATGCTCAAATCCTCAATGCTTAGGCAAATTTGTAATCATACAATCATCATAAGAGCATTATCAATCAATATTCAACAACACATGCACTTAATTCAATTCCTTCAAAAATCCCCAAATTCAAATGCTCATGAACCCTAATTCTTGCACAATTTCAATCAATCCATCAATTAGAATTGCAAATTCATGTTTCAAAATCCTATACATGCTTCAAACATGTAATTATCCAAAACCATACAAGAATTTAGACATTTAAACCTTAAATTGAAAACTAGGGTTCGAAGTGTCATACCTTGGTTTTTCTTGGAATCAAATGGAATAATTGATGTTAAGACTTTGAGAATCACACCTTAATCACTCAATCTTACCACTCTTTGATGTTATTGATAGTTTGTAGAGTTTTGGAGATGAAAGCGCACGACAGGGAGTGATTGAACACGAAAGGAATAGGCAGTCGTGTTCCAATCATCGGCTTTTAAATCTGACTGGAGATGCGACACGACTCGTGCTGGCGACACGGCTTGTGTACCTGAACTCAACACGAGTCGTGTGCTGAAACACGACTAATGAACGGCCTTGTTGGATGTTCTGATGTTACCGCATGACTATTCCTTACAGAGCCATGTTGGCGACATGGCTCTTATCTCGAAACAGGACACGACTCGTGTGCTGAACACGAGCTGTTGCTGGTCGTGTTGATGCTTCAGATGTCAGTACACGACCACTTGCTACAGGGCCGTGTACTGAACACGGCTCGTGTAGCTGCACTTCTGTTTTCTCTCATTTTCAACTTCAAATCTTGTCTTCCCCTGTTTTTATGCTTCCAATACTCCCTATTCATGCTCACAACTCATAAACATCATTAGCTCAACATTAGTTATCAGAACACGGATTATCATCTATTTCAACACAACCAATCAGATCAAAATCATACCGAACTCATGAGAAAAATTTCAAATTTGCCTAAAAAATACGAGCAAGATATGCTTACTAACAAAACATGTATGTAAAACCACACAACATCCCTCCAAACTTAAATCGAGATAAGAATCGAGAATTAAGTTTGCAAAAAGTGGTGAGACATACTTACACACTTCAAATTAAGCATTTCTCGTATCTTCAATACGCATTCTCCTGATGAGCACAATCCACCTATAATGCCAAAAATGCAAAACAAGAAAAAGAAACTATTTACAAACTAAAATTACCAAAAGGATACGAGTGTTTAAGAAGTGAAGGTGTCAACATACACCAGCTCCCTTTGAGAGGGAGAATGGTAATGTTCCACCCGTTGACCATTGATAACAAAAGCATTCACATCTGATCCTTCAAGCTTCAAAGATCCATCATCTCTAAACTCAATCACTAAGTATGGACCAGTCCATTTCGAGCGAAGTTTTTCGGGGAATAGTTTGAGTCTTGAGTTGAACAATAGAACATTATCCCCCAGAATAAACTCCTTCGTTTTAATCCTCTCATCATGCTACCTCTTAAGCTTTTCTTTCAAAATCCTTGAGCTTGAGTAAGCTTCCTCTCTAAACTCCTCTAGTTCAATCCATTGGAGACACCTTTTCTTTTCGGATTCTTTCTCATCAAAGTTCAACTTTCTAAGGGCCCATAATGTCTTATGCTCTAACTCCACGGGCAAGTGACAAGCTTTTCCATACACAAGCTTATACGGTGAAAATCCAAGAGCGGTCTTATAAGCCGTTCTATAAGCCCATAGAGCATCGTCTAGCTTAGAAGATCAATCTTTCTGATTTCCATTGACCATTTTCTCAAGAACAAGCTTCACTTGCCTATTTGACACCTCCGCCAAGCCATTTGTTTGAGGATGGTAAGGTGTAGAAACCTTATGCTTCATTCCATAACTATTTAAGAGCTTCTCAATAAGCTTGTTGATGAAGTGAGATCCCCCATCACTAATCATGGCCCTTGGCACTCCAAACCTCGCAAAGATGTTATTCTTTAAGAAAGCCTTGACCACTAGAGCATCATTTGTCCTTGTCGGAATTGCTTTCACCCATTTGGAAATGTAATCCACCGCAAGTAATATGTAGAGGTGACCATTGGAAGGTGGGAATGGGCCCATGAAGTTCATCCCCCATACATCGAACACCTCGACTTCAAAAATGTTCCTCATGGGTATTTCATCACGTTGCCCTATACTTCCGATCCTTTGGCACCGATCACATCCTTTGATATACTCCTTGCAATCCTTGAACAAAATTGGACAAAACAACCCCGATTGTAGGATCTTTGCTCCCATCTTTTGAAATCCAAAGTGTCCTCCACATGGTGAACTATGGTACATCTCCATGACACTTAATTTTTCCTCTTTCGGAATACACCTCCGTATGATCCCATCCGGACAATTCTTGAATAGAAGAGGATCATCTCACAAATACTCTTTGACATCATGATAGAACTTCTTCCTCTTAGACTCGGTAAGATGATCCGGCTTGAGGCCACAAGCCAAGTAATTCACAAAATCCGCATACCATGGCCTCCCGGTCTCACATAAAGTGTACATCCTTTGAAAATCAATTTGAAGTATCTCTTCATCTGGAAATACATATTTAATTAACTTTATGGTTCCTTCTTTATCAATATTTTCCAAACATGACAAGTGGTCGGCTATGACATTTTCGACCTCTTTCTTGTCACGTATCTCCACGTCGAACTCCTGCAACAAAAGAACCCAACGAATTAGTCTTGATTTAGCATCTTTCTTGTTCATCAAATACCTAATGACCGCATGATCCATATAAACAATAGTTTTCGTGCCAACTAGATATGGAAGAAAATTTTCAAAAGCATAAACCACGGATAAAAACTCTTTTTCCATTGTGGTGTAATTCTTTTGATTTGCATTGAACGTCTTCGATGTATGGTAGATAGCCTGAAACTTCTTCTCCCTCACTTGACCTAGTACCACTCCCAATGTATTGTCACTTGCATCATAATGGAGCTCAAAATGTATACTCTAATCAGGACATTCATCCATTAAACTCAAACGGAGCATCTTTTTTAAGCAATTTACACAAAGGTTTGGCTAGATTAGAAAAATCTTTTATAAAACATCGATAGAACCCGGCGTGGCCAAGGAATGATCTAACCCCTTTTTCATTCTTAGGTGGGGGAAGATGTTCAATGGCTACAACCTTCGCCCTTATCAACTCTCAAACCTTTCTCCGAAATATGATGCCCAAATACGATACCCTCTTGAACCATAAAATGACATTTTTCCCAATTCAAGACTAGGTTCTTATCTTGACATCCCTGCAAAACCATAGAAAGATTAGCCAAGCATATATCAAAGGAAGAACCAAAAATGGAAAAATCATCCATAAAGACCTCCATTATGTTTTCAATCAATCCCACAAAGATAGCCATCATGCAACGTTGAAAGGTGGCGGGGGCATTGCATAACCCAAAGGATAATTTATAAAAAACAAACATGTCATACGGACAAGTAAAAGTTATTTTCTCTTGATCCTCGAGGGCTATTATGCTTTGGTTGTACCCCGAGTAACCATCTAGAAAACAATAATACTTGTATCCCGCCAACCTATCAAGCATTTGATTAATAAAAGGTAAAGGGAAATGATCTTTATGAGTATTTTCATTAAGCTTCCTATAATCACAACACACTCTCCAACCCATTTTTACCCTTGTAGCAAGTTCTTCATCAAATTCCGTTTTAACAATGGTTAATCCCTCTTTCTTAGCTACAACATGCAAAGGACTCACATGAAGACTATCACTTATGACATAAACAATATTAACGTCTAACCATTTCAAAACTTCTTTCCTTACCACTTCTTGCATAATTGGGTTCAAACGTCTTTGAGGTTGAATACATGTTTTATCTTCATCTATTAGCCTAATATGATGCATGCATATTGTGGGACTAATTCTTTTCAAATTATTTAAACTCCATCCTATAGCACTCTTATAATTTCTAAGAACCCTAAAAAAATTCTCAAGTTCTAAGGATGAAAGAGAAAATGATATAATTACCGGAAATGTCTTGTTATCCCGAAATATGCATACATAATTTGATCGGGTAAAGGCCTTAATTCTTTTTTTCCCTTGTCAACCTTGGACTCTTCATTCTCCACTTCCAATGTGAGGTATTCTCTCTTTCCATAGTACATCATTTTTGCTTCATCTTCTTGCATTTCCCTACAAGCATTCAAGTCATGTAAGCAATCAATTATATCATCATCTTCTAAATAATATAAGGAAGATGTAGAATTCAAAGATAAAGTAAGAGAGTGGCTTATGCTTGTCTCAAGCGGATCCTTGGATAAGAAAAATGGCAAGTTCTTTTGAGCAATCTTATCAATCAATTCAATTCTTCTACATTCTTCTTTCTCATCCGGATGCCTCAAAGCACATCTTAATGAAAACACCACTTCTTCTTCATTTACTCTCAAAGTTTACTCCCCCTTGTGCACATCAATCAAAGCTCTTCCTGTGGTCAAGAATGGACGACCCAAAATTAATGGAACATTTGCATCCTCATCCATATCAAGCACTACGAAATCCACCGGGAATATGAACTTACCAACTTTAACAAGCACATCCTCAACTACTACCCTAGGATAAGTCAAAGACCTATCCGCAAGTTGCAATGTAACGGACTTAGGCTTTACTTCTCCTATCTTAAGTTTCTTAAAAATAGACATAGGCATTAAATTGATACTTGCACCAAGATCACAAAGAGCTTTATGAACTTCACTCTTACCCATCTCATATGGTATGACAAAACTTCCCGGATCTTTGAGCTTTGGAGGCAACTTCTTTTGAATTATGTCATTATACTCCTCCGTCAAGTTGACGGTCTCATTCTTCACTAAGCTCCTTTTTCTTGCCATGATGTCTTTCAAAAACTTGGCATAATGAAGCATTTGTCTCAAAGCATCCGCAAATGGTATGTTGATGTGGATTTTCTTGAAGATCTCCAAAAACTTTGTAAACTTTTAGTCAAGGCCCTTCTTCAAGAATATATGTGGAAAAGGAATAAGCACTTGAGTCTTTGGTATGCCCCAACTATCCCTTTCAAACTCCACTTCATCCTCTTTCTTTTTCATTGCTTAGGTCCTTTGCCATTTCTTTTCAACAACTTCTGGCTCAACCAATTCCGTTTCACCATTAACTTTAACTTCAACTTCACTTTCTTCTACAAGCTCTTCCTCCACCAACTCTTCTTCGTTCCCTTTCTCTTCCACCTCCTCATTTTCCATAGGCATTGAAGGCCCTTCATAGTTTGTTCCACTTCTCAAAGTAATTGTCTTACATTGTTCATTTGGATTCACAATGGTGGTAGAAGAAAATTTTCCTTTCTCATTCGTGCTCAATGCATTGGCAATTTGCCCCACTTAATACTCCAAGGCCTTGAACCTCTTATCATTAGCTTCATCAACCTTTCTTCTTAACTCATCTTGAGCGCTTCTTGATTCATCTTGAGCTTTATTAGATGCTATCAACTTCTCAATCAACTCTTCGGTTGTCGATTTACCCTCTTGATTTGGTGCTTTAGCTCCCGGAGGATAAGCAACTATATTGCTTGGGTTTGAATAAGAGAAGTTATCTTGCCTCCTTTGTTGTTGTGGGTATGAGTTTCCACTAGCTTGACTATTGAAGCCTCCTTGCCTTGGTGGATAGTTTCCTTGGTTGTGGTTGAAATTACCTTGGTAATTATTTTGATAATTACCTTGGTAATTCCTACCTTCATGTATTGCACATCTTCCACACGTGGCATTGACATAGCCCATTGCTCCCCTCTAACAATATTCGAAGAAAGAACACCTTGATCAATTTGGCCTTCAACCATATTAACTCTTGATTGCTCACACCTTGGTTCAAGCTCATTTTCTTCATGACCTCCGCCGATATAATCTCAATACTAGGCATACTTGACTCAACACTAGCACTCTTCACACTAAATTGTTGCCCTTGATCAAAACTCTCAAACTCATAGCATCCACTAACTCTCTCCTATGGCCATTGATAAACATTTGTAGCAATTTCATCAAATATCCTTATTGCCCTTTCCGGAGTCACACCAAGTACGGATCCACCCACCGTAGCATCAACAACCACTCTTTGACCATTCACCAAACCTTGGTAGAAAACCCCACTAGTTGATTTTCCGAAAAATCATGTTATGGACACTTGCGTAGCATATCCTTAAACCTTTTCCATACTTCATAGAAACTCTATTGAGGCATTTGCTTGAATTGAGTGATCAAGCTCTTCATTTGAAGCATCTTAGAAGGTGGAAAATACTTGTTCAAGAATATTTGTGCAAGCTTATCCTATGTGTTGCACGTACTTGGAGTAATAGTGGAGAGCCATGTTCTAGCACGATCTCTCAATGAGAATGAGAACATCCTCATCTTAAGACAATCATCGCTCACCCCATTCATCTTCACAGTATTAGCAATCTCAATGAATTGAGCTAAATGTGCATTACGGTCCTCATTCGGAGCTCCTCCAAATTGCTTATCTCTCACTATGTTGATAAGCCCCGCATTGATTTCAAAATTGTTGGCATTGACTAGGGGGCCTATCATCTGAGGCATAGCTCTCGACATGAAGAAGTCCCTTATCACTCTCGGATCTACCCCTTGATGCACCGGAGGTGGTAGTGGTGACGCAAACCCTTATTGTTGAATAATGGCTTGTTGTACCATTTGTTGAATTAAGGCTTGATGATTAAGAACCCCAAAGTTTTGATGAGCTTGTTGAGGAAGGTTGGCATTGAATTGAGGTACTTGTGCGTTGTCTTGCACATTTTGCACTCCGTCCCCATCATTCATACCATCAACACGTTCATTATCTTGATTGTTCTCTATTTGATTACTCTTTTTAGTTTTGTTCTCCTTTCTTCTTCTCCAAAAAGTGTGTTCAATCTCTAAATCAATAGGTTCAACTTGTTTCCCTTTTGACCTTGTTTGCATACACCTTCAAAAATAAGAGAAGTTAAAATAAAGTTTTCAAAAGCAAATACGAATAACAAAAATAAAAATGTCTCTAGTAAGATTACTTAAAACGATCCCTCTTCAAGCTACTAGCAACTGTTGCCTCCCCGACAACGGCGCCATTTGATTGGCCATTGATGATTGATATTTTCACCTCGATTTTAGTCTTTTTATGTCTGTTTTCGTATTATTTTATCCGTAGTTGTGTACTATTTGGTTGTGTTTTGTGTTTTTATGGAGATGTATGTGAATGAGCTTAAGCGTATGATTTTCAGGCAAAAATAGATTCTAGACACGAAAAGGAAGACGTAGGAAAAAATGAATCTCAATTCGGAGTTGAAACGAGTGAGAACGAGCCCAATTTCTTATTTGAATATTTTTTTACTCACGAGCAAGAATACTCGGTCGTTGTAGAAGTATATCCCAAGAAATAAAATTATCGAACCACAAATGAGTTAAGTTTGAATTAATAAAATACGTGAGCTCATGTTTATGTCACTTTTGTAAGGATGATCTGGGTTTTGAGTATGAAATTAACAACTAAAGCAAGTAGCAAGTAAATAAAATAGCAAATAAGAGATTAACAATTAAATAAGATTAATGAGAAAAGAGAATAGGTGCTAAAGTTCAAATATGGAAAAACATAGGATTAGAAACATCCAAGCACATTCAATTCATATTATCATGCAAAGGGAATTCAACTCAATTGATGTAGATTAAGGGTGATCACGATTATATCTTAAGCCCCCTTTCGGGTTACAAAGGTTGTTGATCCACTTGAGACTCCCAAAAGCACTTAAGATCAAAGCCCAATATTAACCTCTTCCATCAAGGTACTAATTAATTCCCAATTCTCCCATCAAATGTACTAAATAGGATTAACTCTCCCTTTTTGTGTACTAGAGCTAACGAATGGATTAGTTTCCCTCATCGAATTCAAATATCCTTTCGGTCAAATCCAAATTCGATGTCTATTCATGCCTTTCTAATACTTAAGAGGGTCGTTTCCGTCTCACTCCAAGCAATATACACATGAACATTATAATAGCACTTAATTATCATAAATCATCAATTGATCAACAATCCATTAAACCAACAATCATTCATGAATAACAAACCATGCCATCATAACATCAAAACAATTAAAGCCCATGAATAGAAACCAACATCAATTAAGTCAAAAACTAATTTAATCCACATAATAATATAAACCTAATGTGCTCTTCATATTCCTAATCCCACTAGAGGGATTAGCCTAACATGATAATGGTAACAAAACACAAGAATGATTTATTACTCATATCTATAGTTTCAAATCCAAAAGAAATACAAAATGAATAAATTCTTCCCTATCAATTGCTTGAAGAGAATCTTCTATTCTTCTTGATCTCCATCTCTTGTTCTTGATTTCTTGAGTTCTTGAATGATGGATTTGATGGGTGGATGAAGAAGATGGAATGGGTAATGAATTGAGGAAGATGATGGTGTGAATTGGAGGGAATAGTGTGTGATGTGTGTGAAACAGTAAAAGCCCTAAAAAAATCTTGTGTGAATATTGAAATTAGGGGTAATTATACCCCTTGAAAATCCTGAAAATCGCATTTTGACAGCTGGTTTTTGTCCAAAAATTTGACCGAGTTTTTGGAAACTCGGTCGAGTTTCCATGCAAATCACGTTTCTTCGAACACGTTTTCATCCGCCAAAATGCTCAAAAATTCGACCGAATTTTAGGAAATTCGGTCGAGTTTTCATGTTGTCCCCTGTTTCTAAATGTTTCTGTAAGAGAAACTCGACCGAGTTTTTATGCAAAATTTTCCAACTCATTCTGTAAGAGAAATTCGATCGAATTTCCAGAAATTCGACCAGTTTCTGTGCTCTTTCTTAGATATTCAATTTCATCTCACTTTTTACTCCGTTTTCACCTATTTTTCATTCGTTTAAGCTCATTCTCACATATTTCCATAAAATCATATAAAACAACCAAAGTACACACAAATACGGATAAAATAATACAAAAACATATATAGAAAGGCACTAAAATCTAGGTGAAAATAGCGACGATCAACCCCCCAAACTTAAAGTATTGCTCGTCCCCGAGCAACGAAAATGACAAACCAAGAGGAAAAATTTTCACCTAGGAAAAGAGTAAACAAACATGAGTAATAACACATCGATAGCAATAATAACTACAAACTATGCTAAGTTATCCTACAACATTAGATTCATGACATGAGAAATTAACAAGTTCAATTAAAAGAAAATAAAGTGTAATATAGTCCCTTTTTAGTCCAAGCCTCATATAGGTCATCAATTTCACTCAATGCTCTTTTAAGTAGGGTAAATCAACTCTCATCAATCAATTGGTTCGACTTGCTATAGACTTGCTCGTGGAATACATTCACAAACCTCCAAAGATTCATTTAGGGATCAAAAAGGACTTTCATTAAGGATGTAATGATAGGCTCTTTGGTATGGTAGGAAGATTTGGATAAAAGTGACTAAACAAGTGTAAGTAATCGAAGAGATGGTCAATTTCTCCAACTTCTCCACTTTTCTTTCTTCCTTTATTGTCTTTAATGATCACAAGCACTAATCATCAACTTTTCTTGAATTGAGCTTCTTATGATGCATACTTCCTTTCTTTTAACCTCTATTTTCTTGAGCATCTTGTCATTGATTTGCTCATTTTCTAGTATTAAAGTTGCATGTACATTCTTATTTTTGATCTTTTCATCCTTTTTCTTGCTTACTTACCATTTCCTTTTCTTCTTTTTCTTCCACATCAAACCTTTCTCGTTACCAACTCCTCAATCACTCACACAAAAGGTATATATATAAGGCTCGTGTGGGAAATCAAGGCTTGTAATGTACTAAATTCACAAAAAATAGGCTTATAGGCTCAAGGTGGTTGACTAGGGATGTGTTCAAGGTATGGAAATATTTGGCAATGACTATAAATAATAAGGATTGCCTAAGATCATTTCACTAATCTCCACTAATCGGGCTCGTTCCTATAGTCTTTGAGCAAGTTCTAACTTATCTAACACAATCGATCCACTCACGAAGGAGTCATTGCAGGTGCAAAATTTTTTGGAACCCTAGTTCCAAAAAATTCGCTCCCTCATTACTTCTCGCGCAAGACATCTTGCGGCCGGCGGCGCCTCCTGCCCGCGGCTTTGGTTCACGGCGGCAAACACTGCCCAGCGGCGGCCGATCACCCCACGTTGCCGGCGCCTCTCGCCGGCGATAATCAGTTGTCTGGTCGATCCTCACGGCGGAGTTTCATCCTTGTGCAGATTGAATACGCGGCTGCCGTCGCCTTGTTCGCGGTCCTCGATCATCATTCATCAACGATCATCGACCCCCGATCATCCTCATCGCAGTCGACGCCTCTCATCGGCGGTAAACAGGTTCTTGTTCTCTCTCCACGCTAGGGTTTCTTTTTGCGCTGTTTGTTTTTACGGCGGCTGGCGATTTTGGCCCGCGGCCTGTTTGTTCTTCATTGCACCCGATTCCCTTTCAACGTCGGTGGCGATCCTCGCCATTGGCAACCGATTTGATCGCACCGCTCCCCACGGCGGTGTAGAGTGACTTCTTTCGTTCATGTAATCCCTCTCGATCGATTCTCTCATGGAGAAGAAGTCGAGAAGCAAGACTCCTTCAAAGGCGTCGTCGGAAATACGTGTGAAAGAGGAAACGTTTAAATCGGTTAAGGATCGGGCGAAGGAGATTGAGGGAAAGAAAACCCTAAAGGAGGCTGTTCTTGTGGAGAATCCGCAACTTGATGATGGCGCTGCCTTGGCGCGATCCATCGCTGCGGATCGTACGGAGATGGAGGCTGATTTTGTCATCGGGTCCTTGACCATCGTTGTGGCTGACACGCCGAACTCTCACGGTGCTGGCAGCCTCACGCATGGGCTTGTCGACTCGGCAATGGAGGGTACTACTCCGGAGGCGCCTATCGTGCGCAACCCCAACGTCAAGCGTAAACCCTCGGTGGAGAGACGCCGCAGTACCACTACGTGCACAAGACGTCGGCTTGAAGCGGCCATCTCCCTGCCTCTCCCTCTCGGCAGGCGGATGGGGAGCCTCGACTGACGGGCGGCACCCCTCGGCAAGTAAAGGCGTTGGAGACTGATCCTCGACAGACCTCCGAGACAACAGGGAGTGCCGAGACATTGCGACAGACTAGTAGGTCGCCTAGGCAGAAAGGAAGATCACCTCGGCAGTCTGCGTCGGGGGTGGGCGCCAGCGCTGGGCGTGGCCCAGGCAGCGCAGGGCAGCGCCCAGACGAGCAGTCAGCGGGCGCCATCGATGGGCGAGGCCCAAGGGGAGCCGAGCACCGAGCGGCCCAGCCATCTAGTCCTCGGCAGCCAGGCGATCAGCGCACCCAGCACGCGTGACAAGGCGAATCGGGCACTGGATCTGCTCCCAAGGAACCGGTTGATTACACTCAATTCGTCAACAAAAGCAATATTGACCCGGGGAGGAGGCTTGAGTACATAGCTCCTTGTGATGGAATAGCATACCTTGACCCGAAGGATGATTCAGATGATTGGAAGTACACACTGGTAGGGTACTTTTCTGGAAGGTTCCCGGGTATGCAGGCCCTTCAAGCCATCTGCCGGACGTGGGGTGTCAAGTATACCCTAGTTATGCATCAATCGGGATGGATCATCTTCAAACTTTGTTCAGAAGAAGATGTGCGCAAGGTTTTGGATGGTGCTCCCCACTCCATCTGGGAGCGTTATCTTATGTTAGAAAGGCTGTCTCGGGCCTTTCAGTTCGATGACCGGTAAATCTCCCATGTCCCGGTCTGGATTCGACTGCCTTCGTTTCCTCTGGAATTGTGGTCGAAGAATCATATCAGCAAGGTGGCCTCGTTGATTGGTAGGCCTATTATGGTGGATGATACCTCTGCTAAGGCGGATAAGGTCTCATTTGTTCGCGTGCGAGTAGATATTGACGTCTCGCAGGAGCTCCCTAAGGAAGTCACATTCAACTATCGAGGAGCCAACTTCACCCAGACTGTCCTGTACGAACGTCTTCCAGCGTATTGTACTAAGTGCAGGAAGTTTGGCCACCTGGTGACTGATTGTGATAATTCTGCTAGAGGTGAAAGGGGGAAGAAAGGAACGGAACACCCTCCGGAAGTCCCACGTGCGGATGAAACAGTGGATGATGAGGGATTCCAGCACGTGGGGACTCGGAACACAAGACCGAGGAAGAAGAGGAACCACAATGGAAAGAAAAGGGCCGCGGATCCTCCTCTGTCCCAAGAACAGGCGATGAAGGTTGTAACCGGTAGATACCAAATACTTGATGAACTTGACCCTGATGATTGGAGAATCAACAGGCGTGAGGGAAAACAGCCCGCTCTAGTTAATACCAAGAAGAGTGGGCCTCTGAGTCAGAGGAGGAGGAAGAGGAGGCCGTCGGCCGCACGGGGCGCTCCCCTCCACCTTCTCTCACCCACAGAGTGGACGGATCTAGGAGGGGTACCGGCATCACCATCCGGGAGCCGCCGGACAGAGGAGATCAACCAGGACGAGGCGGGGGCTCTTCCCCCACTGTTCGTCAATGAGGTGCCTGTCATGGAACGTGCGAGGGCTTGCAGCCCCTCGTGCGCAGCGAGCAGCCCGCATGTTAGTTCGCAGGAATAAAATTTGCTTAGCGGGTTTTCTCGAAACTAAGTTATCTGTTAGTAATGTGTTGGACACTGTGGGTAGAATTGTTCCGAGTTGGAATATTGTGCATAATTGTGATACTGTCGAGGGTGGGCGTATTGTGGTTGCGTGGGATCCTAATTTGATTGCAGTTAGTAGTGTTGTGCTCCACGAGCAATGTATTTCTGGTTTGGTACGCTGTCTGATTTCACAACAGGAGTTCCTAATCAGTGTTGTCTACGCCCGTAATGGCGTTGTTGATAGGCGCAGGCTATGGTCTCATCTATCTTCGGTTGTCCCAGCAGTTAACTCTCCCTGGATGATCCTTGGAGACTTTAATTGCGTGAGGAAACCCGAGAAGAGATCCGATATTGTTCCGTCTCAGCAGAACTGGTATAGGGTGGACTTTGAAGAGTTTTGTGTTGATAGGGGTCTAGATGATGCTAAGTCCAAAGGGTGCTTCTTTACCTGGACGAATGGTAGAATTTGGAGTCGTATTGACCGAGTTTTGGTGAACTCGAACTGGGACGCTTCCTCAGGTGTAGTGGAATCGGAGTTTCTGCCCATGGGGGCCACTTCGGATCACTGCCCCGTCCTGGTTTCCATCTTTCATCCAGAGCACTCGAAGGGGAGACCGTTCAGGTATGCGAACATATGGAAGACCAGCGAGGGTTTCCTGGACACTGTGCGGGAGGTTTAGGATTCGCATATATGGGGAACGGCTCAGTTCAATGTCTGTCGTAGACTGAAGCTGCTCAAACCAAAGCTGCGACAGCTTGGCAAGAGGGATTTCAGGCATATAGCTGAAAAGGCAGAAAGAGCTAGGGCGGAGCTAGACAGTCTTCAGATGGAAAGCCACGCTGATCCTGGTAATGCTGTGAAATGGGACAAAGTTAAGGAGGCAGCCAAGAGGGTCGACTTCTTGTGTCATGCTGAGCATCTCTTCTTCTCTCAGATGGCCAGAGCCGATTACTTGATCAGTCAGGATAAACCCACCAAATTCTTCTACAAGAAGATCAAGGCCAATAGTATGAGGAATATTATCGCCTCCATACGTACGGAATTCGGGCATACTACCTCCCGTGAGGAAGTCGTTGGAGAGTTCCTTTCATTCTATAGGGACTTGTTGGGTACTGCGGGGGAGTGCGAGGAGATTGATGATACAGTCTTTGAATGGGGAACTGTGTTGAGTGATGACCAGGCTCAGCAGCTTGAAGCACCCATCGCAGATGAGGAGGTGAAGAGGGTTGTGTGGAGTATGAATGGAGATAAGGCCCCTGGGCCTGATGGGTATACGGCAGCCTTCTTTAGGGATGCGTGGGATGTGGTTGGTTCGGATGTCGTGGCTGCTGTCCAGGAGTTCTTCCATTCCGGGCAGCTGCTGCGACAGATGAATGCCACGTTTATTTCACTAATTCCTAAGGGCAAGCATGATCCTACTGTCAGGGACTTCCGCCCGATTTCGTGTTGCAATGTGATCTACAAAATTATATCTCGTATCATTGCGACACGAATGACGGACCTGATGGAGGACTTGGTGGCGGAGAATCACTTTGGTTTCGTGAAGAACCGCAAAATGAGGGACTGTGTGATGCTCGCCCAGGAGATAGTGAAGAACTATGGGTGGGCTAGGCACCGTCAGTATAGGAGAATGGCCATCAAAGTTGATATTAAGAAGGCTTATGATTCGGTGGACTGGGGGTTTCTGCGTGGAGTACTTACAGGGTTGAAATTTCCTCAGCGTATGATAGGATGGATCATGGAATGTGTCACCACTACCTCATTCTCCATACTTGTCAATGGCACACCTGAGGGCCATTTCGACGGTAAGAGAGGCTTGTGTCAGGGTGATCCACTGTCGTCCTTATTATTTGTCCTATGCATGGATTACTTCTCTCGTCTCTTCAGGAGAATGACCATGAAGGATAATTATAAGTTTCATTCTAGACAGTGTGCGAAAGTGGGAGTTACTCATCTGGCGTTTTCGGATGATCTGATTATATTTGCTTATGGTAACCGATCTTCGGCAGAGGTTGTAGCCAGGGCACTTGATCAGTTTGCTCGAATGTCAGGATTGGAAGTTAGTGCGGATAAGTCTCATCTGTTCATGGCTGGGGTTCCGGAGGAAGAGGAACAGGCTATCCGTGAGGTTCTGCCTTTTCAGGAAGGCACCTTTCCTGTACGTTATCTGGGAGTACCGTTACAGGGAAGCAAGCTCCGGGAGTCTGCATTTGAGCCGCTCATCACGCAGGTCAAGAATCTGATCAGGGGGTGGTCCACGCATCTGCTTTCGTACGCTGGCCGATTGGAACTCATTAGATCGGTTGTGTACGGCCTGTTGAACTTCTGGGCGGCTATGGTGAAGATCCCCAAGGGAATTGTGGACAGAATTGAAAGGATGATACGCAAATTCCTTTGGGGAACTCCACGGGGTGCAGTTTGTTGGGAGAGGAGGTCACTCTCCCTAAGGAACAGGGCAGCCTGGGACTTAGGGGAATCGACCTGCTGAACGATGCAGCCCTGTGTGGAGTGCTGTGGGACGTGCATCAGGAGAAGAAGTTCCTATGGATTAAATGGATTAATGTTATTTATCTACAGACTTCTTCGTGCTGGGATGTTGAGGTGAATTACAGCGCCTCAATTGTGTGGAAGAATATACTCAGAGCGAGGGACAGGGTTAGAGCACGAATCGGTGGCGACATCGTTACCACTATTGCCTCGTGCTCGGAGATGGGAAGACTTCGAGTGGGTAAGCTGTATTGGCTCGTCTCACATACTATGCTTGTACAGCCTATCTACAAGAAGTTATGGAGTCCATGGGTTCCGCAGAAGCATTCTTTCAGGATGTGGATCGCTGTGAGGAACAGCCTCCTCACCATGGACAGATGGAGACAATACGAAGGCCCAGTCAAGTGTGTGCTGTGCGTGGGGGCTCCCGAATCTAGAGACCATCTCTTCTTCGGGTGTCCGTTCACGAAGCATGTATGGAACCGGGTTAGACATGAAGTGGAGTGGAGGAGACAGGTTACCACTTTGAAGGCCGGCTTCAAGTGGCTCTGGAAGGACCGGCGTGTGCATGTTCGTGAAAGGATGAGGTGGACGCTCGCTTTCTACGGTAGCGTCTTCTTCATTTGGAAGGCTCGGAACGAAGCACTCTTCGAGGGTGCCCGACCTTCTACTGATGGCTTGACTAATTCTATTATTATGCATGTAATTAGATTTGAGCATTTGCTTTCTAGATAGGCGTTCTTTTCTTTGGTCGCTCCGTCTGTGGAGTTTTAATTATATGTAATTGTGACACTGGCTTCGGCCTCTCGTTTTTTGAATATTTAACATATCGTTCAAAGGCTCAAATTCTCACAAGATTATGCTCAAACCTTAAAGAACTTATTGCACCACATTCATCTCAAAATTGAACAAGTTAAATAAAACATGTTACAATTCGAATGTGTAGAGATTCTTAATCATAACTTGTCATCACTTACTACCACAACATATCATCACTCACATTTAAAAATGACTCACAACATCCCTAAAACAAACCACCAAACATCCCAAGACAAAATTAAAGATACACACAAAATATAAAAATAAGGACTCAACAAACAAGACACAACAAAAACACATAACATGCAAAAATACAAATTACATCCATCCATAAGAAAATTAAGCACACATTCATATCATCCACAATCAATTAAGCTCACAATCATCCCCATCTTTGATTGAAAATTGAAATCCTAAATTACAAAAATAAACTTCCCAAAATATAACACATGAAGTAACATGCTAATCACATCAATTCAAATCAAAATCAAATCATGCCAAGCAACTAAAAGTGATATGGTGTAGAGTACTCCCTCAATAGGCATTTGGTAAGGAAAGCGTTAGCTCCAAGCTCCAATCTCCATTCATGCTTCCAATACCTCTTCATTCATTCTTAAAAACTCAACAAACATCATTAGCTCAACAATTTCATTAAAAATATGGATTATCATGCACTTCAACACAACCAATCATATCAAAATCAAACCAACACTCATGAGAAAATTTTTAAAATTGACCCAATTTTACAAGAATACCTCTCACCATCATAATATCAAGCATACTCAAGTGGTGAGTTGCACCACACACTCTCCCCCCAAACATAAATTGAAACAAGAGTTGAGAATTAAGTTTGCAAAAAGTGGTAGGACTTACCCTTGTAGTTTCCATTGATAATCTTCTTGTAGAGAAGTATATACAACCAACGAATTGAGTTATTTCCACCACGCACTAGCCCCCCAAACTTAACTCGAGACAAGAGTCGAGAATTAAGTTTGCAACAAGTGGTGTGATATGTCTACTCGAATCCATGAAGCACTTCTCTTTTCTTCAATATATATTTTCTCACAAGCACAATCTACCTACAAGCCAAAAATAGAAAAAAAAATAAATCCACAATTCTTATTAAAAACACTAAATAAAGCAATAAAGATAATGATGGGTTGCCTCCCATCTAGCGCTAAGTTTAACGTCTTCAAGCTAGACGGAGTGCGAGATTATCTTTCAAACAAAGTATCCACAAGAGGGTTTCCCTTTGTGATGGATCCACGTAGTGCTTCACTCGATGACCATTAACTAAGAACTCTCCCCCGTTCTCGTCCATAAACTTTAGAGCTCCCCCATCAAGAAATTCCTTCACCACATAGGGCCCTCTCCATTTGGACTTCAACTTGCCCGGGAAAAGTCTTAGTCGAGAATTGAATATCAACATTTTTCACCTTTTTCAAAACTTTTCTTCCTCAAACGAGCATCATGCCACCTCATGGTTTTCTCCTTAAAAATCCTTGAATTTTCATAAGCATTTTCTCTAAATTCCTCAAGCTCATTCAATTGCAAGAATCTTTCCTTCTTTGAAGCTTTCATGTCAAAATTTAACTTCTTAATGGCCCAATAAGCTTTATGCTCTAGCTCCACGGGAAGATGGCAAGACTTGCCATAAACAATTTGAAACGGAGACATACCAAGAGTGGTCTTGAATGCGGTTCGTAAGGCCCACAGTGCATCATCAAGTTTATTTTACCAATCTTTCCTACTTACACTTACTGTTTTCTCCAAGACTTGCTTGATTTGTCGGTTAGAAATTTCAGCTTGACCATTCGTTTGAGGGTGATACGGAGTAGACACTCGATGCTTCACTCCATAAGTCTTGAGAATGTTCTCCATGAGCTTATTTATGAAGTGACTACCCCCATCACTTACCAACACTCTAGGAACTCCAAACCTCGTGAAGATATGCTTCTTTAGAAATTCCATGACCACTCTTGCATTATTTGCTCTTGAAGGTATAACCTCAACCCACTTCGAAACATAGTCGACCGCCAACAAGATATAGAGAAATCCATTAGATTGAGGAAACGGTCCCACGAAATCGATACCCCACACATCAAATATCTCAACTTCTTGAAAGCTCTTAAGGGGCATCTCATCCCACTTGGAGATTCCCCCCATCCTTTGACACCGATCACAACCCTCTACAAATTTCTTACAACTCTTGAACAATGAAGGCCAATACAACCCCGATTGTAAGACTTTTGCAGCGGTCTTTTGAGCTCCAAAATGGCCTCCACTAGGTGAAGAGTGGCAAAACTCTAACACACTACTCCATTCTTCCTCGGGCACACATCTTCTTATAAGAGGATCATTGCACATCTTGTACAAGAATGGATCATCCCACAAGTAGCTTCTAACATCATGAAAGAACTTCTTGGATTGATACTTGTTAAGCTCATAAGGCTTCCTTCCTCTAGCCAAGTAATTCACATAATCCGCGTACCACTGGCTTCCTTTTTGCTCCACTAAAACCTCAATTTGATAGCAATCACACCTCAAGATTTCTTCATCGGGGAAAACCTCCTTGATTAGCTCATAAGTGCTTTCGCAATGCTCCCTCGACTCTAGCCTTGAAAGATGATCGACTACCACATTCTCCGTACCCTTCTTATCTCTTACTTCAATGTCAAATTCTTGAAGAAGTAGCACCCATCTTATCACCCTTGGCTTTACATCCTTTTTCGCCAAAAGATACTTGATGGCAGAATGGTTGGTGTATACAATAGTCTTCGTTCCCACAAAATAGAGATGAAACATATCAAATGCGTATACCACCGCCAAGAACTCTTTTTCGATAGTAGTGTAGTTCCGTTGAGCTCCATCAAATGTTTTGCTTGCATAATAAATGGCCCGAAACCTTTTCTCTCTTAATTGTCCCAAAACTACTCCAAGAGCTACATCACTTGCATTACACATCAATATAAATGGCTCCTTCCAATCGGGGGTGATCAAGATAGGCGATGAAATCAAAGCTTTCTTTAGAACATGAAAAGCATTTAGACAATTTTCATAAAACTTAAATGGAACATCTTTTTCAAGGAGATGAGAAAGAGGTTTAGAAAATACAGAAAAATCCTTTATGAACCGACGATACAACCTGGCATGACCAAGGAACGATCGTACTCCCTTCTCATTTGTTAGTGGTGGAAGCTTTTCTATAGCAACAACTTTAGCTCGGTCCACTTGCAATCCCTTTGAAGAGATGTGATGTCCAAGTACAATGCCATCATTTACCATGAAGTGTCACTTCTCCCAATTCAACACTAAATTAGTGTCTTGACATCGCTTCAAAACAATAGCAAGATTAGACAAACAAATATCAAAAGAAGAACCAAACACTGAAAAGTCATCCATAAAAACTTCCATGATATTCTCAATCAATCCTTCAAAGATTGTCATCATACACCTTTGAAAGGTGGCCGGTGCATTGCAAAGTCCAAATGGCAATCTTCGAAAAGCAAATATTCCATAAGGATAAGTGAAAACGATCTTTTCTTGGTCTACGGGTGCTATGAGAATTTGGTTATACCCGGAATACCCATCAAGAAAGAAATAAAACTCCTACCCGGCCAACCTATCCAACATTTGGTCCAAGAAAGGTAAGGAAAAATGGTCTTTACGTGTGTTTTCATTAAGTTTCCTATAATCAACACACACACGCCACCCCGTCACCGTCCTAGTGGCTATGGTCTCATTTTTCTCGGTCTTCACTATAGTCATACTCCCTTTCTTAGATACTACATGCAACGGACTCACATAGGGGCTATCACTAATAGGAAAGATCATATCGGCGTCTAACCACTTAAGAACTTCTTTTTTTACCACTTCTTGCATGATAGGATTAAGTCTTCTTTGGTTTTGAATACAAGCTTTCCCTTCATCCTCAAGTCTTATCTTATGCATGCAAATTGTTGGACTAATCCCCTTCAAATCATCAATACACCAACCAATAGCCGACTTATGCTCTTTAAGGACATTAAACAATTTATCAAGTTGACTAGAGGTTAAAGAAGATGATAAAATTACCGGATATGTCTCATTTTCACCAAGGAAGAAATAAGCAAGATGATCGGGTAAAGGCTTCAACTCCACCTTCTTTTCCTTTTTCTCTTCTTGATTGAGTGGATTTCTAAGTGGTAAGAACTTTCCATTTCCCCTCGAGATAGCGGCTGCAACTTCTTGAGCTTCACTACAATCACCTAGATCAAGCAAACAATTAATCAATTCATCATTTAAATCAAGAGAAGTATTAGAAATATTAGAAAGAGATAGAGAATTGCTCAAGCAAAGTTCAAGTGAATCCTTGGTCACAATGGAAGGCCAACTTTCCTCGACACTTCCCTTTACAACATCCACACTTTTTCATTGGATATTGCATGGCCTTGTGTAGAGAAAATACCACCTCTTCATCATTCACTCTCAATTTCAACTCTCCTTTGTAGACATCGATAAGAGCTCTCCCGGTAGCAAGAAACGGTCTCCCAAGAATCAATGGCACATTCTCGTCCTCTTCCATATCTAAAACAACAAAGTCCACCGGAAAGACGAACTTAACCACCTTCACCAACACGTCTTCAATTACTCCTTTTGGATGTGTCATTGATCTATCCGCCAATTAAAGAGTGATGGATGTTGGCTTTACTTCACCTAACCCAAGCTTCTTGAATATAGAAAAAGGCATTAGATTAATGCTTGCACCTAGATCACAAAGATCATTGTTCTTCTTGCACTTTCCAATTTCACATGGTATAGTGAAACTACCCAGATCTTTCAATTTTTGTAGAAGTTTCTATTGTAGAATGGCACTACACTCTTCGTTAGATTAACCGTTTCATTTTCTCCAAGACTTCTTTTTTTCCCATGATGTCCTTCAAGAAACGAGCATCATGAGGCATTTGCTCCAAAGCATCGGAGAAAGGGGTATTGATTTGAATCTTCTTGATGATTTCAAGAAACTTTTTGAACCTCTCATCTAAACCCTTCATCAAGAACCTTTGAGGAAAAGGAACTGGTACTTGAGTCTTGGGTATCTCCCAACTATCTCTTTCAATTTCAACTTTCTTTTCTCTTAACTCCTTTGCCTTCCTCCACTTTGGAATTCTCTCTATCTTCTCTTCATCTTTCTTTTGCTCAACAACTTCTTTTTTCTTGCTTACTTCCTCCACTTCAATCTCCTCTTGCACCAACCCTTCTTCAGCCGTTCTTTCCACTTTCCTTTCAATAACAACAATATCCTCTTTAGGCATAGGAGGTTCCTCATACTCTTTTTCACTCCTAAGAGTGATAGCTTTGCAATCTTCTTTAGGATTAGTTACTGTGGTAGGTGGGAATTTTCCTTGTTGGTTTTGAGATCCCACGGAAGAAGCAATTTGTCCCATTTGGTACTCAAAAGCTCTCATCCTATTATCGGATTTCTTCTCATTTTCCTCCATTCTAGCCTCAATCTTAGCATCTCTTTTTTCCATGTAAGCCCTTGTATCTTTCATGAATGCTAGCAATGTCTCTTCCAATGATGATTTACCTTCTCCATTGGGCGGCTTAGCACTCGGATCCAATCTTTGGGGAAGTGCCATGGCGGCTTGAGTATTGGAGTAAGAAAGATTTTCATGCTTCCTTGGAGCTTGATAATTTCCTCCACTAGATTGATTAAAATTATTCCCCCAAGCTTGCCCTTGATATCCTCCTTGAAAATTACCTTGGTTAGAAGGATAATTACCTTGGAAATTCCCTTGGTAATTTCTCCTATCTAAATAGGCAACATCCTCTACACCTTACATAACATTGCTCTCATCATTCAAATTAGCACTTGTACTTTCCCCTTGACTCACTCCTTGAGTGATCAAATTAAATTGCTTTGTTAAAGCATGGATGCCCTCATTAAATTCTTTCATTCATTCACTTTGAAACACATCACTCTTCACTTTATTAACACTCTCCACTTGAGCCACCTTTCCGAATGCATAACCTCTCATTACTCTCTCGAAAGGCCATTGATAAGCATTCATTGCAATATCTTCAAAATTTTTCATAGCTTTCATAGCATCCATTCCAAATATAGACCCTCCGGATGAGGCATCTACATGCATCCGATTTTATTGACTCAACCCTTGATAAAAGAAAGCCACTTGTTGATTCTCATGAAAATCATATTGAGGACACTTTCGTAGTATCTCTTTGCAGCATTCCCATGCTTCATAAAAACTTTCATCTGGAAGTTGCCTAAATTGAGTGATAAGGCTTTTCAGTTGGAGAGTCTTCAAAGGAGGAAAGTACTTGTTTAGGAACCTTTGCTCAAGATCTTCCCATGTATTACAACTTCCCAATGGAATTGTATTGTACAATGCTTTGGCCTTGTCTCTTAAAGAGAAAGAGAACAACCTCATTCGAATAGCATTTTCCGACACTCCACTCATCTTGACGGTATTTTCAACCTCCAAGAAAGAAGTTAGATGAGCATTCGGGTCTTCAAGAGGACCTCTCCTAAACTGATTTGCTTTGACCATGTTGATCAATCTGGTTTTGATTTCAAAATTGTTGGCTTGAACCAGATGAACCATATTATGAACGGCTCTCGGTTGGAAGTAATCCTGAATTGCTCTAGGCTTTTGCAACTCTTATTGTTGGAGTATCCTTTGAGCTTCTTGATTTGCAAGCAATTGCATGTAGTCTTGATTTTGAGCAATGAAATTCCTAAATATCTCCGCTTGATTCTCTTGCACTCCTTCTTGTACCCCCTTTGATCTTGTAATGGATCTTGAGGTGGGTCATGATTAACATTATCTCCACGTTGATTCTCCATCTTTTCTTTTCTAGCTTTCCGCCTCTCTCGTTTCCTTTGTCGTGCGGTCTTTTCTATCTCCAAATTTAAATGAATAATCGATTGATTTCCCTTTGATCTTGTGATCATAAAACACCTACGAAAATTCAAAGAGTGAGACCACAAACAAAAATAGAAAATAAAATAAAATAAAAAGTATCCTTATCAAGAACAACTAAAACAATAACACAGTCTTCTACTAATTCGTTAAACTCCTCGACAACGGCGCCAATTTCTTGTTTGAATATTTTTTTACTCACGAGCAAGAATACTTGGTCATTGTAGAAGTATATCCCAAGAAATAAAATTATCGAACCACAAAGAAGTTAAATTTGAATTAATAAAATACGTGAGCTCATGTTTATGTCACTTTTGTAAGGATGATCGGGGTTTTTGACTTTGTTATGCAAAATTAATTACATATACAGGTTCTATTTTGATTTCTCAACTACTTGTGTTGGTGTTGGGATTTCTGTCCTTACATGTGGGCCATTGTCAAGAGGCCTAACGGCCTAAGTATTGAATTTCCTCATCCAACCTCTCTTGGAAATGTAGTAATATTTCATTGTTCATTTAGTTTACTTTTCCAATTTGCTATATGAAATTTAAAGTTTGTTGATATGATTATTTGCTCATTTTACCTATGAAGCATAAGCCACCATGGAGAGCAGCAGGGCAGATGAATACTATACACTTTTTAAAATATTTCCTAAAGCTAATACCTATGATCACTTTATTCACTATCATTAACTTATTTTTTCTTAAAAAGGCTTCTTTTTTTATTTTAATTTGGTCTTGCCTTGATGAGCTTCTGTTTTTATCATTTAAGGTTTATTTCATACTAGACAAGTTCTAACTTTGCTGCCACAAGACACAAGTAAAAAGGTAAATTTTAGTTTGTCTTCCAGTTGTTGGTTATACTTTACTTTGTTAGTTTATCCAACTTAGCCTTGTACACCAAACAGGTACCCTCATTTTGCTAAATACTGTAATTTACTTTGCAGTTTGCACCATTTATGTAATATTCATGATTGCATGGCAGATAAACAAGCAAATAGAAAATGAAAATTAATTACCTTTTTAAGTAAATGAAGTATGTGTGGATGATTGAAGAAGACTGCAGTGTTGTTGGGATTGTAACATTTGCAAACATGTTAGAAATTTTATGAGAGAATTTAGAGTTTTGAAATGGGAGAGAACTCTCTCTCTCTCTCTGTTGAGTGATGATGGAAAGTAACTTAAAGTAGAGGAACATATTGTGCATATGAGCTTGTCTTGTGTTTTTTTAATGTTAATTAATTTGAGATTTTGAGAAATTTTATGTAGTTGTTTTGTTTGCTTATCTCATGAATGTGACTATATAATTATATTTTAGGTGTTAAAAGAGACATTAGTTCGACGTGGTTTTACTTTTGAATTTGAAACTGATATAGAAGTCATACCAAATATTGCAAAGTTCATCTTTGACAATTCAAAAGAAGAAGGTATCTTGCTTCCATGCCTATAAAGCAAACTTTATTTATTGTTTTAATTAATTAATTAATTTTTTAGGTTTAATTGTTGGATAAATCACGCCTTCTTATTTGATTGCAAGCAAAATCAAACTTTTGGAATTTAGCAAATTAAGAAATAACTTTAAATATTCATTACATCTCAAATAAATGAGTTGTTTCGTTGAAGGGTTGTTGTTTGATATTTTTTTTTCAACTTTTATATTTGTCTTTACATTTTTTGGCTCTCAATTGATCTTGGTGTGAAAATTTCTTACTCTTTTCTTGTAGGTGACAGTAGTGTGACATTTAGTCAACTTCTGCTTGAAGTTATGAAGCATCTTGAAGGAACATATGCTCTCATTCTTAAAAGTTGTCATTTTCCTATTGTATTGATTGCATGCAAACGTGGTAGTCCATTGCTCCTTGGAGTGAAAGTAAGTTCTATTGACCCTTCTTGCTAAAATAAGCTCTTTTTTAGTATTTTTTTAATATTGATGAACTTTAGCAAAGTTATTCCTATACAAAAAATTTAGGCATTTCTCATACTCAGCTTACATATATTTGTAGATCAGTAATATACTTAAAATGGTAGAAGTTATCTTTTTCTGCATTATGGAATTCTTCTCTGACTTTCTAAATTCTTATTTTTTTGGCATCAATATCTTTGGGGGTAGAAAATTTTTATATTAAGTAAATGTGCTTTAATAGAAGTATCCCTATTTTTGTAGGAGTTTAATGAGGCAAATGTTGGGCCATCTTTTAATGATATTAAACTTCTTTCAAGCAATTGGCAACCAAAGGAATTCTTTTTGTCAAATGATGTCAATGCTCTGGTTGAGCAAACCAAAAAGGTCTTAGTTATTGAAGATAATGAAGTTGTTCATTTGAAGGTACTACTTTTGTTGTACTACATACTTTACTTTTATTGTAATTGATTTATTATCAAATAGTTTGTTAGGTATGTGATGGTAGTAGGCTAATTAGTTTTTCTGAGATGCCTATATAAAAGCAATTTCATTTTTACTTAGTTACCTTAATTCCATTTTATGTATTTTGATGATACGATAAAGATGAATTGCCTAAATTCCATTGTGTATATTATGATGACCAATTTATTAATTTGATCTTTCAAAATTCTTGCCGTTTCTGAATGGAAAAATCGATGATTCATATTTTTCTCTGGTAAAGCTGATTTGAAGTCTGAAGACTTTAATGGTATTCATGCAATGTCTCACAGATACGTGGATTGGAAACAATAGGTCGTGTATCTCTTGATCAGGAGGTTTTAGTACAAATTTAAGTTTTATTTATGCAAAAATGGTGTTTGAATTTAATTAATTGGGATATTCTTGTACTTATAGATTTATAGGATGAATTATTGTGTATTTTAAATTAAATATTTGAAATTTTTGGAAAAAAAATAATTTTTTAGTTATATAGCACAATTTTGTTAAATCTTATATAAATAATATAATAAATTTATGTATAAAATTAAATAAAAATATGAAAGACATCATGTAAAAATCGATGTCTATTGATGTAAAACTGATGTCTATGTTATGTACGACATCAATGGAAAAACGATGTCAAATAAGTGCAACTGATGTCTTTATATGGAAAGACATCGGTTAATAACCGATGTTAAATGTGTCTTCGCCAATGTTAAATGAATTCCTCTCGAAATGAATAGAATGTGAATCCAATTAAGAACCCAAAATAACTCAATAGATTGGATCTCACAAAAACTATTCCAACTAGGTACTAAGCTTGAAATGAGAGCCCTTTCATACAATTAATCGACCTCTCGATCTAACCAATCGGATGTTTTATCAAAGGGTTCTAAATCCTAAAGGACATCTATATCTCTTTAAGACTTATAATGCACATGAAGTGTATGATGAATTGATTCAATGAACTATCCTAAACATATAATTTATTTCTTAATCTAATCACATGCCCATGACAATTAACCACACAAATCAATAATAAAAATTAAGCAATTAACAATCAATAATAGAAAATCATAAATCCAATCAACATATGATTAAGAATACATAAATCCTCAAAATTAACAAACAAATCTCATGTTGTTAATCTCACAAGGGAGATTAGCCCACCATAATCATAAGATAATTAATATAGACATTAAAAACCTTACAAGTCATGACAAACAAATAGGTTACTAAAAAAATTGGATGAAAACTCCCTTGGATTGGCTTCAATGGTTATCTCCTTCCTTTCCTTGTAATTCCCCTCTTTTCATTGCTTCTTTTCTTCACTTGGATGAAGGATCTATGGTGAGATGATGATGGATTGAATAGATGGATGAAAGTGATGAAGGATATGGTGTAGAATGAAGAAATTAGTGTATGAGGTGTGTGGGCAGCTGAATTTCGGATCCAAGATGATCAAAATGTTGAATGAATTGGTATTTATACCCCTTTAAGACCTTCTAGAATATTTATGGAAATTTTCTGTTCTAGCACAAACGCGACTCATGTGCTGCAACACGGCTCAAGTCGTGTCAGGATTTCTCGATCAACACTAACTTAAAACGGCACACGAGTCGTGTGCTGAAACACGGCAAAAGGGTGGCCGTGTTGGATGTTCATATGCTAGCGCACGACTGCCTCTTATAGGCCCGTGTTTAGTACACGGGCCATGTGCTGCAACACGGCTCGTGTACCCTACACGGTCGGCCGTGTTCATGCTGCCCTGTTTCTTCTTCCTTGTTTCATCTCCAGTTTCTGTTTTTACCTATTTTACATACGATTAAGTTCATTCTCACACATTTACATAAAAACACATCACACCCACAAATAACACATAGAAAATGGATAAAATGTTACGAAAATGAATATGAAAAGACAATAAAAACCAGGTGAAAATATCACTAATTAGTATGATGGAGGTTTGCAAGACCATACTTCCTGTGGAGTTTTGAAATTTAAAGTTGTAGTAGGACAAATATTGATCAAGTAAGCTGCTGTAGCAGCTAGCTCACCCCAAAATATCTTACTCAGACCTATATTGCTCAGCATGCATCTGATTCTTTGAATAAGTGTCTGATTCATCCTCTCTGCAATTCCATTTATTGAGGATTACCAGGTACAATCTTGTGTCTTTTAATTCCCCTTTCCTTGCAGTATGAGTTGAACTCATCAGACACAAATTCCAGGCCATTATCTGTCCTCAAGTATTTCAACCTGCTTCATGTGCAATTCTCAGTTTCTATGAGCTAATTTTTGAATGTAGTGAATGCTTCATCTTTTGTTTTCAGGACATAAATCCAAAGTTTCCTTGAGTAATCATCAATTATGGTCATGATGTATTTTCCTCCACCTCTAGTTACTGTCTTTGAAGCTCCCAAGAGGTTTGAATGTACATCATTCATCCTTGCTTTGGTTGTGTTTTCTAATTCACCAAAAATGAGTCTCTTGTACTTGCCAAGAATACAATTCTCACATTGACTGAGCTTCCCATCAGAGCTGAAACTAATCAGTTGTTGCTTAGCTAATTCTTGCATCCCACTTTCACTAACATGCCCCAACCTACCGTGCCACTGCTTGGCATCATCATACTCATCAGTGTTGTGTATCTGTCCTACTACAAAACTTCCATCCAAAAATAAAAATCAGATTTCCTAGTGCCCTTCATGACTATATTATCCCCATTAGTCACTGTAAGAACTCCATCTTTTAAGTTTGAAATACAACCTTGAGAATCAAGCATCCCAAGGGAGATGAGGTTCCTTCTTAATTCAGGAACATATCTAACAATCCTAAGAAGCCTCTGAACTCCATCAAACATAAGTAATCTGACAAATCCCACTCCCTTAATCTTATAAGATTGATCATTACCTAATAGTACTGATCCTTCTTCTTGATGGTTCAATTCTTTAAAACAATGCTTCATAGGTGTCATATGTACACCTTGAATCCAATACTCACTCAGCAGATACATCTGATGAAGTGATGGACAGAGCTTCAATACCTTCCATACCAGCATTATTTTGTATTTCACCAACCTGATTTACCTAATTGTTCTGTTTTTCATCAGATGCATCAACTTTCTTGGACTTGTTAGCTTTCCATTTTGCACATTTCCTCTTGAAGTGACCTGGTTCATGACATTAGTAACACTTCTTTGCATTTGACTGTCCTGCAACATTCTTCTTTTGATCAAAATTTTATCCACTCTTGTTCCCTTTCTTGTTCTGGTTTCCTTTCTTGGCAAAGAGGCCTTCTCCACCTGATTTTTCAATGTTATCTGCTCCCATTTCTAGATCTTTTGATCTCAATGCTGAGATTACATCTTCCAGCTGAACAATATCCTTTCCCCTATAAAGAAGAGCATCTTTTAAATACTTTTGGGATCTTGGCAGAGCAGACAACAACATGATGACCTTGTCTTCACTGGTCAGTTTGAAAAGAAAATTCTCAAGATCACATGTGATCTTACAGAACTTATCAGTTTGATCCATCAAGGGCATTTCATCAGTCATCTTGAAGGCATGAAGCCTTTGCCTCAGATGCAATCTATTTGCTGTTGATTTTATCATGAACAAGGATTCAAATTTATTCCATACACCAACAACAGTTGTTTCCTTTGAAACTTCCCTAAGTACTTTATCACTTAAGCATAAAATTATTGTAGAATAAGCCTTTTGGAGTATCTTACACCACCTGATACAACTTGAGGATCTTTAATTATTTCAGTCTTCACCTGTGGAGTATGTTTTAGTGCATCCATCAAACCTTGCTGAATGAGAACAACCTTCATCTTCAACTTCCATAGATTGTAGTCTGATTTATGTGTGAGATTTTCAACATCAAACCTTGTGGTGTTCATCTTGAGCATCTGTTATGTATCAAGCTTCCTACAGACGATGCCAATTGACATGAAAATTGATCAAAAACTCTCAAACACTCAAGGTAACACTCACATGAAATAATAGAACTTGAAAATTGGAAAACAAATGCAAAGTGATGTATAGTGGTTCAGTTTTGCAACCTACGACCACTTGGGAAGAAGAGAGCTTTCTTATTGAGTAATACATACAAAACAAGATCAAATTTGATCTCAACACACAGCTATACACACTGAAACCAAGCTCATAGATTACTCAACTCACTAATGAAAAACTGACTCGAAGAGCTAACTTTGAACCCTTATATAATGCCAACCCTTATATAATACCAAACCCTAAATCTCATGCGATTCTAATTCGAAACTAAATCACATAATCCACATAAACCCTAGCCTTACGTGTCACGTTTAGCCACGAACTGAAGCTCTGATACCAATTGTTGGCGTTCGATCGTTTGGTTAACGTGAACCGTTAGGGTTCCATGCAATTCTATATTAGCGGAAGCAAGAGTATAGAATCGTATTACCTTTCACCAGGGTATGTTGAAGAAGAACAGCTGCAGAAAACAACCTCTTGATCTTCTGCTATATTTTCAAGTTCAATCTTGATGTCATGTGGGCGACTATCTTCAAGATTCTCTTAATCTAAATCGTCCCTAATTTTAACGTGTCTAGGCGTCAATTACTAGGGTTCCGAATAAGCTGAGATGACTTATATATAGGCTACACCAGGGACCAGGAGGAGAAATTAGAGTCGAGCCTCCATTTGGCATAAGTATCCAAGTTTAGCCCAAAACTTATGCTTAAGTCCAATAATAATAATTTATTCCACTAAAATATTATTACTGCACTGCCGCTCTAATTCCATAATTACATTATGGGCTCCTTCTGATTATGAACCCGTTAGTCTTCCCGTGTTTAAGATATACAATGTTCATCAATTAATTAAGTTACCGACAACTCCATTAATTAATATCTCATCCGAGAGTAGTACCACTCAACCTCATTATCATTCAGGAATAAATCCACCTACAGAGTTTTCATGATAATCCTTGTGAGCTCCTCAAGGGGACATCATCAACCTATTTAATGGGACACGGATTCCTTCTACAAAAAACAACACACCAAAGAGACAACACTATTTCCCAACTCACCGAGTTTGTTGATTTAATACATGTAAATCTCACCCATTGATGAATCAAAGAAATACATACTGCCTTACGTGTCGAGGTTATTGTATAGGGATTAAGAGCACGAGCATCCATAATAACTGAGATTAAGTTCTCCTATATAGTCAGTATAAGTCGAACGATCTCCAGCGGTCCTACTCAATACACACAAAGCATACTAATGTGATCTATAGTCAAGACAAACTAATACCAAATCACATTACAACCATCCTGATAGATAGTCCCCGTCTATCTCGATTGTGAGCATCTGTTTATACTTTATAAGGAAACCGATAATATGATCTTCTGTGTGTTGTCGCACAACATATTATCTACAGTATAAAATAAATGGACTATTGCATCGGACATATAAATAAATTATAAGACGCAATCATTTGATCAATGATTATCATTTCAAATATTGTTAAAACATTGTTCATACTAAAACTAAGCTTTTAGTATATAATCCAAAAGTTTAACTGCTTCATGTTGATTTGCAGCTTGCATGTAACACACGAGGATCATTTCTAAGCTATCAATGAGCATAATTCACGTGTGAAACTCCCATGCACTACAAGAAACTGTCTGATTACCAACGGAAAAATCCGTCGGTAAACTATGAAAAATTCGTCGATAACTTTTTTATCGATTGATTACCGACGAAAATGAGTCTGTCGCGAAAACCTACATCGGTAACTTTTTAGCAATGGAATTTTAAATTCGTCGGTAATAAAAATATCCGTCGGTAATCATACAGTACAAATTCGTCGGAAGTGATAAAATAGCGATGATTTTACCAATGGATTTTTCCGTCGGTACGTCAGTAAATTATGTTTATTTTTTATAGTTTTTCTACATTTACCGACGAAATTTTCCGTCGGTAATTTAAATTTAAATTTAAATTATCATATTATATTTTAAATATAAATACCCATAAAACAATTAAAATTTCATATTAAATAACCCCTCAGAACACTATTTAATATAAATTATTCATTAAATATAATATTTAAATTATAAAATTTCTACAATCCAAATTCACCACAAAATATTCAATTCTACTAAATCATTGATACAAAATATTTGACTAAATGATCTTCGTCACAAATTCTCCTAAAACGGCATCAGCATTAACATCAACATCAACATGTACATCAATTTCAAGTCGATTGGCACGTTGAATCCCCAAGAGCATCTGATTATTTTTGTTCATGAGTGTAAAAAAGTCATACAACACCCATTAGCCAAAATTTAAAAGAGCTAAGCAACTTCATTTACTAATCATATTGCAATGTAATTAAATTCATGATAGTACCTTTAACTTCTTAACCTGCATTGTAATTAAATTTATGTAGATTAACATCCTCAACACAAATCATTTCAATAATTAAACATAGTTACAGATAAATCCTTACGTGAAGTTGTTAAACACTTTAGTATACATAATATTTTCAGTCAAATCCTTCCAAAAGCATTCAAGAAAATTACTAATCTGAGTTTCTTTATTAGTTAGAAGGAAAACTTTATATAAAAAGACAACTTCAATTAAATATAATAAAAGGTGCAAGAGTGCAACTACAAATAAACCACAATAATTAATAATAAAAATCCAAATCAACTTCAATTCTATAATTCTGCTACACATGCTAATCAACCAAAATCAGATTTAAAAAAATTTTAAATATACCCTCACATGAGATTATAAGAAAATATGGAATGGAGCTCAACTATCTATATACGCTCTGATTCAAGACAAATACTGACCAGAACCATCATAATATCTTAAAAATTTCGATGCAAGAGAATAGTAGGAACTTACTATTAACTATATCTTGTTAAACATTTCAAATACTCAAATGATAAGAATATGATGCATTCAAGTAGTTATGCATATGACCAGAACCATCATAATATCTTGTTAAACCTATTGTTGGCAAGCCACCAAGGTGTGTAATTTAGGAAGAAATCCTACAATTATTTTTAAAACCAAAATTATGTATCAAAACTCGATCTGGAAACTATAGGTTTTTAAAATTAATGATAATTAAAAGATAAAAGAAATGGCAATAAAATTATCACACAAACAGGCCATACACATGTACTCAAAGAGTTCTTTTAATTAGCAAAAGATTCTGCATAACTTATATCAAACGGGAACATTACCGGAGAAGCTTCATGCTCTTGATTCTGAAACAAAAAAGATAAAGAATTGAGATGTGGTTGTTTGTTACAGATATCTACACTATGCAATTGTAAAGAAATTCTTGAGTTTAGGATATTAAGATATAATGTGCCACTCTTTACGTAGAAGCTTAGAAATTTAGCATGTATAGACTTGTCCTTTATAGATTTATACATTTCTCATCACAAGTTACTATGACTTACAAAATATGTCCTCTTCAGACAACACAAATAGCAGCATTGCAGAATTCTCAAAGTTAGACATTAGCCTCAAAACTAATTGAACAAACAAAATATTTTAGATCTATATTAACATGCTTGAAACTTTTATCATTCCTAAGAATTTTACTTGAGAATTTATTTAAGCTACAAATAGCTCATCTCATCAACATACAAAGCAAAAGGACAAGTTCAAATAGACTTTCCACAACCTGCCTATGCAGACACATAAAGCAAGAATTACACTCCCCGTTCCCACACTTGGCATTTCTTATTGTCAAAAGAGATAGCAAATAAAATGTCCAGGAATTATTAATTTCATATATATGCCCCATGTTTTATAAGACAATTGACCTCATATGTCATGAAATGATATTATACAAGGCAAAAAATATATAAGCAATCTGACCATCAGAATCTTAGCTAAGGGAACGCTATATAATTGTATATCCTCTTAAAACTGGGCACATTTTGAAGTCCATTCTAATTGCAATAGCTTTTTTCTTAATTCAAACAAATGGTACTGCAGAGTACATAGAAACCATCCTACTCACCATCCATTCTACCTGACCACCTAATAAGCTTGCAACCAAAAGGATAACATAGCATCATACACCAAATAGGTTCAACAAATAGTATAGCTGGCTTATCCAGAATGCACTTTGATAAGTTTTGAAATCAATTCAACCATAACCATGAATCATTCTTCGTCGTCCTTCTAAACTGGTTGAAACAGATTAGTGAGGAAGCATGTTACACCATCTAGTGCGTTTCAGCTCCTAAAAGCCTTTCTCCATGTTTTCGCTGGAATCCTTCTGATTCCCATTGCCTGCCATTTAAGTGGAGTTCTCGCGGAGGAGCGACGGCGGTGGGCAAAGCGCGAGGAACAGGTGCTCGCCGGAGGAGAGCAAGGAGGCGACGTAGAGGGGGTGAGGCGGCGGCAGTGGGGGGAATGTGTGACTCCACGAGGAATTGCATTAGGGTTTGACTGGAGTCGTGCGACACAGTGAAAGAGGCGGTGTTGGCGTACGACTAGGGCGTCGTTCGCCATGTACGGCACGGATGCGGTGCTGAAGTTCCCGTTGCAGAGGGAAATGGGGTACGACGGCGGATAGGGTTGTGTGTTTAATTTTATCGTGAGGAAGAGGAGTGATAATTGGAGTAAAATAATCGTTGATATGTTTCACTTGATTTTTAAATAAAATTTTATATTTACCGACGAAATAAATCCGTCGGTAAATGGAAAACTAAAATTCTTTTATTTTTTAAATATAATACCGACGGATTAAATCCGTCGATAAATTAAAGACTATAATTATTTTATTTTTAAATAAATTTTTATATTTATTGACGGATTTAATCCGTCGGTAAATTAAAGACTAAAAGTATTTGTTTTAAAATAAAAAATTTTATTATTTACCGACGGATTTAATCCGTCGATAAATTAAAAACTAAAATTATTTTATTTTTAAATAAAATTTTATATATTTACGGACGGATTTTATCCGTCGATAGTTTAAAGATTGAAATTATTTTATTTTTTAATAATTTTTTTATTTAGTGACGGAAACTTGTCGTCGGTAATTTTTCAGGATGAAATTCCTCTAAATTAACGACGGAATTAGCGATGGAAAAAATATCCGTCGTTAATTCCGTCGGTAATCCATCGCAAAAACCGTCAGAAATTTCTTTTGATGATTTTTTAAAAATAAATCGTCTAAAATCATTAAACGTCAGTAATTACTGACGGTTTCTTTCCTTCGGTAATCCGACAATTTCTAGTAGTGATGCATGCATCTATAGTCATCAATTTTCATTATCATTATTTTCATTAATTATTCTCACTTCCTTGAGCTCGATGCTAGGAGGCAAATAACTCTTTAATTAATTTAAATGAGCTGTTAAAAGAAAAAGTGGATGGTACTTAAAATGATACTTAATTAATAACTCCACCAAATATTTTAATTTTAAAATTGACAATTTATTTATATAATAACATATTTCGCAATTTATTTATTTATCAAAAATAATAAACGGACAAAAGGTCATATAAGACCCTCAATTTATTTTTTAGGATCAAACACATCCTCAATCCATTTTTTTTAGCATCCAAGCCCTCTAAGTTTTTTAGTGAATCAAATTTGTCCTTTATTTTTAATTAACTTAGCAAAGTTGAATTTTATTGACTAAAATTATTAACAAAAGTTAGTGGGTGGGACAATGGTTAAAAATAAGATATTTCACCCTAAAAATAATCAACAAAAGGAATGCAACTAACAAACCCGCAACATCTGCTATCCCCTAGCTGATCCCACAACGTCAATCTGCACACTGGGATACCGATCTTTGATGAGCTGTATCGCCGGAAAAAACAGCAGGTTCTCATGAACACCGCCGGAAATCATACAACCCTCTTCACATCTCCTCTAATCTTTGACTCCAACGAAGTGATCTCTACGGCGTAACCCATGGGGAACTTGAGGAACCCGTAGCTCGCTTTTCTCGATCGCAGCTGCGTTTTCACCACATTCAGGTGTGTCGTCACCGTAGCCACCCCCGCCGTCATCCCGCCATCGAGTGCATCATCAAGTTCTCTTATTCAACAAAATACAACTTTGCTATCTTAATGAAAGATAAAGGCCAAATTTAATTCATTAAAAAATTTGAAGGGTTTGGATGCTTAAAAAAATAGATTGAGAGTGTGTTTGATTCTCATAAATAAATTGAGGGGCATACATGACCTTTTGCCCAATAATAAACTATCATTAAAAATAAATCAAAATATAACTTTTATTAATTAATATTGTGGAAATAGTAAACGTAAAATTGAGTACAAGACATAAGTACCGACATTCCTTAATTATTAGTGTGGAAGCATAATTAGCTTAAAAATACCTATGGATGATTATTTCAAACAAAATATATTCAAAGAATTTTAATCTATTTTTCAAAAGCAAAAGTTGATCTTATTAATACTTAATTATTTTCTAAAAAGACACTCTTTTGTGAGTAGTGTGTGAGATGGGTCGACCCATCACTAAAGTATGTTCATTGTATAAATAAAGTATGCTTATTTATATTTAAAGTATGTTAATAATAAATCATATTATAATATGCTAAAATCATACATTAATGCATAATCAAATATACTTTAGAAAACATACTTTAACAACCCTTAAATATACTTTATCTATATAATAAGCATATTTTAGTGATGAGTTGATCGTCTCACAAATAGCCGTCTCACAAACACCTTATAGTATTTTTCTTTTTTTTAGAAATAAATAATTAATAGATCGTTGAAATCAGTCATTATTACAAAGAAATCAGGCTAAGACTTTAAAAAAAATTACTTAATCAGAATAATTCATTATTACTCTAAAGTATAAGCATAAAATATTGTTACTATCAACTACGTAATTATTATGTAATATGTCATAATTATCCTTATGTGTTTGCACAATTTTATTTGCATATTTTATTTCGTAAATTTTTTTTCTTATTTTTTCTACACATTTTTTCATTTTTTTTCACATTTTTTTATACATAGTAATAATTTATTTATAGGATAAATAAAGGAATATCTATAATTATTGGCGTGTAACAATCCAATATTCTAAGTACAACAATAGAATGTGCAAAAAATGAGCAAAATAAATGTGCAACTGTCTATGAGTAATTTTGTCTCTTTTCTATGAATTTGTTTAGTTGATAACGAGTACAAATTGCCGCATAATACGCGAATGAATTATTATAACCAATCAAATAAATATAATTAAAAGTGGTATTTAATTTATATATTTACATGATTTAAAAATATACATGAATAATAATAATAATAATAATAATAATAATAATAAATAGTATTCCTAATCCTAAACAATCAAAAAATATGATTAAAGTGGTACTCAATTTGAAGATATACATAATAGCAATAAGGAATTAGCTAGTATGCATGATTTATGTGTATTAATCAATATTTACTCTTTTTGTATAGTTTTTAAGACATGCTTTTATTGATTGGTTTAATTATCTATTTTAAGAATAAAACTAAAAAATAAATTATATTAGTATGCATGATTTTATTTACTTCATTCGATTCTTTAGACTGATGATTTTGAGGCTACATTATCGGTTTAAAAATTTCATAAGAAAATTAGTTGGATATATTTTTGTTGATTAATATGATTATCTATTCCTAACCAATTAAAAAAAATGATTAAAGGTGGTATTAAATTTGAAGATATATATGAATAATAATTACAATAAATTGGATGTATTTTATTGATTATCTATTTCTAACCAATCAAAAAATATGATTAAATGTGGTCTTTAATTTATAGATATATACATGATATAAAGATAATAATAATAATAATAATAATAATAAATCTATCTATACATATATAAAAGCAAACCTAAACTTCTACTTTTGTTTTTTTTTCAATTTTACTCTATTTAGAAATAATAATTCAATTTTAATCTTGACCGTCCAATTATGTTTTTTATTTCAATCATAAATCTAATTATACTAATAATGAATTTTTTTATTTAAAATTTACTTTTTATTTAATAATATAAATTTGGTAAATATGAGAGATATTTTTTAGCATATTTAACTAATTTTCAATCAATCAATCAATAAATACTTAATTTAAATTAATATATCAATCAATATTAATATATTATAATTTATAATTTATTTTAAGAGTGAGGCATGCGTGCGCCCGGGCGCACGAAAACACATTCCATGCGCCTTTAGAAATTTAGTATTATGGGTAAGGGTACATTGCTTTGGTCTAAAGGGTATACACTTTAATTAATAAAATGTACACCATTTTGTTCTAAAGGTATACACTTTTCATTAATATGTTTTTTTCTTTAGAAAATAAATGGTACACATTTTTATACTAAAGGGTATACAATTTAACACAAAATTCTAAAGGCGCAAGGAGTGTTGTCCATGCGCCCAGATACACACAATAATTTTCTTTAGAAAATAAAGGGTACACATTTGTATACTAAAGGGTATACAATTTAACACAAAATTCTAAAGACGCACGGAATGTGGTGCGTGCGCCCGGGTGCACAGGAGTTTTTGCCTTATTTTAATATACATCGGACATATGATTTTCCTTTGATTTCAATCATAAAATTTAATTAATCTAATAATGAATTTTATTATTTAAATTTAATTTTATTATTTATTTAATTTAACAATATAAATTTGATTAATTTTTAATCAATATATGCTTAATTTTAATTAATATAACAATTTTATTTTCATTAGGATCGTCTCTATAAATATTTACTTTTAATCGCATTCATTCATTCATTAAAATCATTCTATATAAATCTTTTCATTACCTAATCAAATTCTTACTCTCTCCCTCTTTTTGTTTTGATTTTTTCTTTTATATTATTTATAATCTACTATAATTTGTTTTATCTTTTATAAATTTATTTAATCTTATATGCAGGTTCAATCATTCTCCTTAAATGTATTATTATACTTTTTAATTTTTTTTATATCTCTTCAATTTTTGGGTTTTTTTAAATAATTTTATAAACCCTATTTTTATAATTTAATTTTTTTTCTTTTATACTTTTATTTGATATTGTTTTTAAGTTCAATCATTCTCATATTTGATCTTATTTTTAGGTCCAATCATTCTCATATATAATTCTTATTTATTTTTTGTCTATTTTTTTTTAATTTTTATGTTTGCCTTATAATAATTATATGAATCCTATTTTTATATTTTTATATTATATCTTTTGTACTTCTTTTAAATCTTATTTTCAGGTTCAAACGTTGAGGTATCACTCTTTTTTTTTTATCTTATAATTTATGTTTTTTCTTCTTTTATTTTTTGTATTTTTTTATATTCCATAAACTCTATTTTTAAAGTTTTTATTTTATTTTATTATTCTTATTTTTATTTGATCTTATTTGCAGTTTCGATCATTAAAAAAAAGTAATCAGTGTACGTATCCAGAATTAGCTTTAGAAATTTTAGAGTTAGAAAACCCTATTTTTATAATATATTCTATTTTATCTTCTTTTATACTTTTATTTGATATTATTTTTAGTTTCAATCATTCTTATATTTGATCTTATTTTTAGGACCAATCATTTTCATATCATTCTTTTTTTTGTCTATATTTTTTTTCTTCAATTTTTGTGTTTGCTTTATAATAATTCTATGAACCTATTCTTATTTTTGTGTTTTCTTATTTGATCTTATTTTTGTGTTTTCTTCAATTATTCTAGATGATTTTTTAAGTGTGCAATTCCAATATTAACCCCAACAATTAATTACTCAGTGCAGCATTATACTCTCCAAACTCCGTATCCTATCTACTGAATCGCGATGGTCAACCGAAATCGAGACGAGTGCAGCCCTTTCAGAAGAAACGAACCATCCATTAATTCGAGTGCAGCCTTTTCTGAAGAAACAATCCATCCGCTTCATGTGAAAGGTGCAAAATCCTCTGTTGGCAAGCACCAGCCCTAATTTTGTTAGTGTGCAATAATCAAATTGTGAGTCAAAAAGGTTACGGTGCAGTCAATTCTCGTATGTAGCCACTTTTTCGATTGATTGTTTTTGTCAATTCAGTGCAGCCGTCAAGTCGTTTTCTCCTCCTCTGGCATATCGACGTTGCTGTGAGTGCAGTACTAAAAGCCGATTATTCAATGCCGCCGCCAGAATGGATCCGCCACCATGGACAACTCGCCAATTGCAATAGCAATTTCTCATCGTCGTTCTTTTGACCGATTCTGTTTGCAGTCGGCATTTATCAATAAGAGAGGGTTCCCTTCGTCGTCGGCATTCATTAATAGGTAAGCCCTAATTTTTTAGCCCTAATTTCGTTGGTGTGCTGCAATCAATCCTGATTGTAATATTGAGCCCTAATACTGTTGGTTTGCTTCAATAAGTGAGAGTTTGCTCTAATTTCGTTTTGATATTGGTAAATACCGATGAGTGCAGCAGTTAGAAATAAATTCTAAGACTAAGACCTGAACCATAGAATAGTAATGAAATCTTATTAAAATTATAATGATATATTTGAAGAGAAATAAAGAAAAGATGTGATCCCATTACACCTCAAATTCAAGGCATAACCAAGCAGTGGAAAGTTGTGATATGCTAATGATTATTAAGAAACTGTTTATTGAAGAAACTGCTAGTGTTCTAATTTTAATTGCTTACTTTGTTGTTGTGCTGCACCCGTAACGTGTGCAGCCGATGTCCTGGGTGACTGTCAGTGCATCCCTAAAATTCGTGTTTTCCTCCTCCGGTGGATCGACGATTGCTGTCCACGCGCAAGTTCACTGCCACCGCCACATGAATCCGATTTCAGTAGCCCGTTCGCTTGGCCGATTTCTTTGTCCCGTTCGCAACTTCACGACGTCAACAAAGTGTGTTTCTATTTGAGCCCTAATTTCGTTGGTGTGCTGAAGTTGTCGTGATTCTAATACTGATTTCTAATGGCATCGGTGATCGATTGTAATTTCGAGCTCTAATTTGATCCCTAAGTTCATTGGTGTGCTGAATTTGTCGTAATTTTAATATTGATTCCTAATATCATTGGTGTGCTGCACTCGATCCAATTACAATTTTGAGCCCCAATTTACTGTATAATTTGGTTGGTTTGCTGCACTCGAGTTTAAATTTTAGGGGTGTGTTGTTATTTTAACCTCAATTCATCACTCAATTTCTTTCAGCCCGTGTTCTATATTTTGTCTTTGGTGATCACTCCCCCCCTCTCTGGCTGTGTCTGATGTAGGCTGCGTTATACTAGCTGCACTTTTTCATCATTGGCCTTGGAGGTGTAAATTTAGGCCTTATTTTATCAAATTCAAATAACTATAATTAACAATCAATGAACACCATTAATTAGTGATGGCATGCAGTATTTTGATTTTCTTAGAAAGCTCAACACGTGTTATTTTAATGAACTTAAACTCTAGTTCTCTGCTTGATTTATGATCAATTTAATTGGAACTTACCAGTCTTCATATGCCATTACTTGGCTGTGGAATAAATTATATAGCATGTGTCCAATATAATATGGCAAACATTTTTCTCTCTTTGAATGCTCTATAAATTTTTAAAACTCATATGTTCTTGAATGTATTTAATCTTTAGATGACAATGTTTTCTGCTGCAGATTTGAACTCTTTCGAGACCATCGATGATCTTGAAAGCATCAGTAGCTGAAGACAGCCAGTGACATGATCTCTGATATGCATCCCTCAGTCAACCTTGCAATACAGTCCATACTAACTCTCTCTATGAATCATAATTCTTCGAGAGGCTGAATTGTGTATATGTATGTCCATATATATTGTATTTTGGTAGCTTGTCAATGGGAAAGATTGTTGAACTAAATTGAAATTTTTGCCACGTTTCAGTTATTTTGCACATAATCATTTACGTTATGTGCAGTAAAAAATCATTTTTGTGTAAAAAATTATGTGTAGCAAAAATAATACGTCCAACAATAAATATTATGTGCCGCAAAAAAAATTGTAAGTGTTATGTGCAGCAAAAAAATCGTAAATATTATGTGCAGCAAAAAAAATCGTAAGTGTTATGTGCAGTAAAAAAAGTCGTATATGTTATGTGTAGCAAAAAAAAGTCAATGCATGTGCAACAAAAAAGTTGTTAGATTAAGTTGGGGGTATATTGGGTAATTGATCTTAATATTTTGTATTTAGAAGTAATTATTTTAAATTGATGTATCGCATAGTAATAATAAGTATTAAGTGTGTACTTAGTAGTAATTATTCCTATTATTATACTTTTTAACTTGCTTAAAATTCCTGGCGTGCATTTTTTTCACTCTAAAATCGTCCTTAATTTTTTTTTACTGGAATAGTAATACTATCATTTATATGTAGACAAAGAATTCCGTAGTAATTACGGACGAACACAAATCTAATTTTTATCGATCCATTGGGTGGTAAAAATGAGTAGTTTAGCGAAGTATCTAAAAATGTTGGGAGTTTAAGGTTTAGCTTAGCTGGTGTCCATCCAGTCCAATTCCTTGAATTGAGTAAGTTCCATTAATTTGGGAGATGAGATGCAAATGAAGTGTGATCAAACCACCAATGAAACAGTGGCGGTGGTTTGGATCATGATTTTGGGGAGTCCATGGATGTGATTTGATATTGGAACTGGATATATAGGATACTTCCTCCTCTTCTCTGTCTTCACCACTACCCTAAATCCCACCTATTCAAATGTACTAATAATTTTTAATCTTCACATTAAAAAACTAACATCATTACACTATCTTAGCCTGGATAAAAAGTGATAACATCATGATAACATCATTATCACTTTCGCTATAAAATATTGTCATCTTCGCTATAAAACTAACCACATCTATTTATCCCATAAATTTATTTATTTATACTATAAATTTGTTTCCATTATCACTTTTCACCAATTAAGTATCATTTTTCATAAATAATATGGCAAAATCTTGTGTGCGCACGGAAGCACACTCCCTGTGCCTTTAGAATTTTATATTAAATTGTATACCCTTTAGTATAAAAATGTGTACACTTTATTCTCTGAAAAAAATATATAATGAAAAATGTATACCCTTTATAACAAAATGGTGTACCCTTATTAATTAAAGTGTATACTCTTTAGAACAAAATAATATACCTTATCCATAATACTAAATTCTAAAGGCGCACGCAAACCTCACTCAAATAATATTATCACTTTTTATTCATAATAATATTATTATCATTTTTTATTCATCTCACGTAAGTGCTTATATGAAACGGTCTCACAAAAGACTTGCTCTATATAAACTTACAATTTTAATTTACAAATAAATTATATATATATATATATATATATATATATATATATATATATATATATATTATAAATATATATAAATGGATTATAAAATCGCTTTTTTTTATCGGACAAGTTCGTTAGTGATTAGAAGTTAGAACACCCATACTCCAAGATTATTCCCAATTCTCCTTAGGGTAGGTCTTGCGTCCGTATCACGTGAAACAATTTTTTACTTTTTGAAATAGTTATCACTTTCGCTATAAAATGTTATAAACCTTTTATTTATACTATAAATTGTTCATGAAAGAACATTATCACTTTCATTAATTTATTATCACTTTCCTTCATAAAAGTTATCACTTTCTGGCCGTCGTTTCACATAAGGGATTATGTGAGACGGTCTCACACAAGTCTTTGCCTTCTCGTTATAAACTTGCGAGTATTAATCCATACACAGAGTGCACATGATTTTTTATCATGTATTTGCTGGTTGAACTTAAACAAGAGGTGTGAAAGAATATAATATTAAGTGGGTAATTGCATTAATATTGTATATGAACTTATAAAAGATATTACTATTAATTGTTTTATATGAGTCTATCAAAAACGAAAATATAATTATTAATGTAGGATAGAGGAATTAACAATATTTAGATTTAATATAATAAAATTATTTCAAAGTTATAAAAAATAAAGAAAATATTTTATAAAAATAAAATGTAAATGCTCCAGTTTGTGGGTTGGTGTGGACTATTCTACTGTGTAACGTAAACACAATTAAGAAAGTGGAAAAAGAACAAGTTTTAATTACGTTTGCAGTTATTTCAAAGTTATAAAAAATAAAGAAAATATTTTATAAAAATAAAATGTAAATGCTCCAGTTTGTGGGTTGGTGTGGACTATTCTACTGTGTAACGTAAACACAATTAAGAAAGTGGAAAAAGAACAAGTTTTAATTACGTTTGCAGTTGATCTGTTTCTTCAGTTTCACCCTCCCAGTCCCAGTCGGGCAGCAGAATTGAGGGAATTGGATCAAAGAGTAAAAGCAGTTCAACAGCATCAGTTTTCTCAGAGATATGGCGATAATGGCTCCATGTCTCTAGCTTCTGCCGACCCTCTTATTAATACCAGCAGCAAAGCAAGCAGAAGCAGGTGATTTTATATCTTCTACTTTTTCTACGCAATTTACAATGCTACTTTATCACTATATTTTAATGATACTCTAGCTTTGCGGTGTAGTTTGTTCTTTGAGAGTTTGGGATCTTTTGTATTTATGGAGTAATGATCAGGATTTAAAACGGAAAAAAAATTTAGCCTCTGATGACATATCTTGCAGATAACAGACTGATACTTTAATGATTTTTTTTTTTTTTGACGTGCTTGTTGTGAGATTAAATTGATGTAGCCAGAAACTTTCTTCAGAAATAGGGGCAGTGTATGAAACTGTACCCATATCATGTTATAAAACAAACATATATACAAATGTCAGTGTAATCAAATCTTGAATGAATATGTAGACAATTTCTATTACATTGAGCATTTATGTACTAGAATGAAGCAGTTTCACTCGTTAAATCTTCTATCTACATGGCCATAACCATAGTGGAGAATAGAGCCCAAATATTAGTTTCACCCAATTCATTTGTAATAATATAACTTTCACCATTTAATAATGTTTAATTTTAAAATATATATAAATTCAGACTATTTTTTTTAATCACTTTCTTTATTACATTTGTAATAGTTCACTACGCATCTTAATTCTAATTTGTCTATTTTTTTATTAAATTTTGATGCCATCTCATAAATTTCAGATTTTTTAAATTAAATTTATGATTTCTTTCTCTTAATTCTTTCTTAATTAGTTTTTTTAAGTTATACATCTCATAAAATTTCTAAGAGTTGATATCTGGATGCACACGTTCATTTATATTCAATTTTTCATTAATAGAAAAGGTAAAAACTTGTGTGCGCCAGAGCACAAAGAAGCACATTCCGTGCCTTTAGAATTTTGTGTTAAATTGTATAACCTTTAATAAAGATGTGTATACCCTTTACAAGGCAAAAACTTGTATGCGGTCGAGGAAGCACAAACTTGTATGCGGGCGCCTTTAGAATTTTGTGTTAAATAATATATCTTTTAATATAAAGATGTGTACCCTTTATTTTTTGAAGAAAAATAAAAAATATTAATGAAAAATCTATAATCTTTAGAACAAAATGGTGTACCCTTATTAATGTATACTTTTTAGAACAAAATAATGTACCCTTATCCATAATACTAAATTCTACGGCGTGCGTTTTTTTTTAATGATTTTATAAATAAATTGAAAGATTGGAAGATTAATCCTCAGAGAATCACATCTAAAGAGCATATATATAATATCAAATTGAGTGGAAATTCATGTTATCTATTCCACTTATATCGGACAAGAAAACAACGAATTAAAGAGAAATTAAAAAGAAGAAAAGTAAGGATTAAGAAAGCCAATAGTACAGCTGACGGTGTAGATGAAGTCCTTGAATAATCGACGGCTGAAATAAGATCAAATTCCATTGTCGAGGAAAATATTTATGAAGTAAAGGAGGCGTATATTTTGGGCAGTACAAAATTCGTTTCGATATCCAACCCTGATACTGCTCATCTTCTCTGGGTCTTCTCTTTTCATCTCCAACAGGTTAGTACTTCTATTTCTTTTGAGATTAAGCTGTCTGCTTTGCCGTTTGATTCTTCCACGCATAGGTGACTTTTGATTATGTTCTGAAAACTTCTCTCTAATTCAGTTTATGCCAGTGTTCCGTGGTCCGATCCGATGATGGGATTGAATTATTGTGTATTTTATAAAGTCTAAATTAATATACAACTTTTTTCTCTCTCCTTTTTAATTAATTGTTTTGGGCTTTACGGTATGATTCTGTGTATATTGTGCTTGTCTTTCTATTCAAAGGATATGCCCTTTTAGATTATACCTGTTGTACAATTCCTTTAGCAAAGGATGATGATTGGGTCCGTCGATGGGGATTTTGGATTATGGATGCTCTTTTTTTTTTTTTTAAAATTGTGTCTTGAATGTGAGGGTAGTATTCCCTTGTGTTTGTGTTGAAGAGTACCTGTTTTACGTGATCGATAGTTCTGCAGTAATCGGTTTTTTTTTTTTTTTTTTATAAATTGTGAGGGTAGTATTCCCTTGTGTTTGTGTTGAAAAGTCCCTGTTTTACGTGATCGATAGTTCTGCAGTAATCGGTGGTCTGAATCTATGTTTCATTTTTATTTGATGAAAAATATTCAATTGCTTTTGCAGCATTTAGATGTGGTATGCTGGAAATGTGTGGAGTTAATGTTTCTTGGTATTTATGCAGCTAAGTTTATCTGATGGGGGGCAGTGCAGTTGATGATGATTGGGAGTTCGCTTCGCCATCAAGTATGGTTCGAACTGTGGTTTTGGTTGGAAGAACTGGTAATGGGAAAAGTGCAACGGGCAACAGTATACTTCAAAGAAAGGCTTTCAAGTCAATGTCGAGCTCTGCTGGTGTTACTAGTACCTGTGAGCTGAAGAGTACTGTACTGGAAGATGGGCAGATTCTTAATGTGATCGACACTCCAGGTTCATGCTGGTTTAGATTTTCAGATTTTTAATCTGCTTTTACTTACAAATTAGAGAAGTCGATGTTTTGGAGGGCTATGTAGATACTAGATAAGAGTGAGATTGTGTGTCCGATAATAGAAAAAGAAAAATGTAGTCTCATCCATCTGGAGAAAAATTGAAGATATATTTTCATGATTACTATCTTGTTTTTGCTTGCTTAATTAATACCTCTGAGTTCGAATCAATTGCAATTCCAGGATTGTTTGATTTTTCTGCTGAACCTGAATTTATTGGAAAGGAAATTGTTAAATGCATCAATATGGCAAAGGATGGCATCCATGCTGTTCTTGTTGTCCTGTCTGTTAGATCACGCTTTTCAAGAGAAGAAGAAGCGGCTGTTCAGAGCTTGCGGAAATTCTTTGGTGGCAAAATTAGTGACTATATGATTGTGGTTTTCACTGGTGGTGATGACCTTGAAGAAAACGATGAAACTCTGGATGATTACTTGGGTCGTGATTGTCCTGAGCCTTTGAAGGTAATGCATGCCAACCAAGTCTCACTGCACTATTATCATGCCTCTTAACTTTTATTTTTTTTATCTGGCAATATTAACTCCATGTTATTTCTGAGCTGACGATATTCCGGCACTGAGAGATTCTTGTTAACTGCTTTGCTATGGAACTCTTGGTCATTAGCATCATTTCGAAGAAAAATTTGCTCAGTGTAAATTGTTATTTTTCAGCTTGGAGTATCTCTTATTTTTAAAAAGTTTGAAAAAACATATTCTCTTATATAGCCAGGCTGTGGTGATAGCTTGGTGACAATTGGTCAGACTGTGGTTCTTTTTCTTTTCCCTTGAGCATAGGAATGTTTTCTTTTCTACTCCTTGTTTCTGTTGAGAAAGTTCACTTGCATGTTAAACCACCTTGGTTGAATGGATTTGACATTTTTTCTGGTCTGAGGTTAGACATTGGTTTGTTAGATTTCTCTCTCTCTCTCTAAATTTTAAAATACTTTCTATAATGATGGATGCTTTCCGATTTGACATAGGAAACACTGCAAATGTGCGGGAATAGGCGTGTTCTTTTCAACAACAAGACAAAAGAGCAAGCGAAGAGATCTGAACAAGTGAAACAGCTGCTTTCTCTTGTAAATACAGTTATGGATAACAATGGCGGGAAGCCATATACGGATGAAATCTTTGTTGAACTGAAGGTGAGTGCTAAGCCAGTCAATTATTTTTTGCGATCTCTGAGAAAATGTTTATGATGATATGAACTTGTGTATTGCCTGTTTTTATCTTGAATAGCAAGGAGCAAACAAGCTGCGCGATCAGACTGCTGAGGTTAATTCCTTGGAGGGATACTCCAAACAGGAGATATCTGAGCTAAAGGACCAGTTTCATAAGTCATATGAAGAGCAGCTTAAGAGAATCACTGAGATGGTAGTATTGCATCCCCCCAACACCCAACCCCCAACACACACGCTCGCACACACATACACACACACACACTGTGCCTGTGCTCATGCTATTAGGTTATCTCGACACGACTTTAAACACTCATGAGATGGAATCTAAGATGTGAAGTTTTTTAGATGTAAATGTGACACAGTTTACGTCTTTTCAAAAATGTATTTGATAGGTTGAGTCAAAGCTGAAGGAGACCACACATAGACTTGAACTACAACTGGCAGAGGAGCAAACTGCTCGACTTAGGGCAGAAGCATCGGCTCAAGCTGCTCAGCTGAAATCAAATGAAGAAATAAGAAAGCTGAGGGAGCATCTAGAGAGGGCTCAGAGGGAGACTGAGGAGCTGCGAAAGCAAGCTGAAAGTGGCAGATGTGCTATTCTGTGATGCCGTATACTAAAAGCAACATTGTATAATCTTCATGGGGATCTACTTTCTAACTTCCAATTTTTTTTTACATTTTGCTACTCTCTGTTTATATTACTCTTGTTTGAATGAGGTTAAGTTTCTTCTTCAACCATTGTTACGTTCACTATTCTTGGCTGAACTAGTTATGGGTGCAAGACCAAGTTATTGTACTGCCAAAATGATAGGACTAGGGACCAAACTACTTTGAGCATCCTATCCTCCTGAAGAGTCTGATAGTGTCATCGAACACATAATAAAGTTATTGTACAGCCAATTTTTTTTTTTAATTGTACAGCCAATATGATCGGACTAGTGACAAAACTAAACTAGTTTGAGCATCTTATCTTCCTGAAGAGTCCAATAGTTTCATTGAACACATTAACATGTGTGCGTGTAAATTTATTATAAACATTGCACTTTCCGTCGCAGCAGTGACTTGTCAAATAGAAAAAAACATTCACAAGTTAAGATTTACTTGGATGTTGTGAAAAGACTGGACATGTCAAAGACAGCCTAGGATGTTAATCTGGAGTATTAAGGCAAGAAATACACAAAACATTATTAGAGCAAATTTTAAGTGATCTTTCGAACGGTTACAATGATGAATAGAAGTTAGTTACATGCAGAAATTAAGAAGCATTCAAGGTGTTTGAGCATCACAGTGGGACGTAGGATAGATGGATAGATGGTGAGTAGTGTCCAACATGTTAAGCTGAAGGACATTGCCTGAAAGATAGATACTCCCCCAGACATCATGCTTAGTTGTTGAAGCTTCTCATTTTCTGCTATCTGGATTTAATATATTCACAATAACATTCTTAATGCTGATTGAAATAATTAAATACCTTTATTAATTAACCAATTATAACTAATTCAAAGCCTGAAATCAGACAACATCAATCCTGCAAGTGCTAACTAAGATTACCTTTGCTCTGAGGCAGGCATTTTCCTGCTCCAGCTGAACTTCCTATTGAAACAAGGGGATAGATGATGATCAGCATCATGATCAATCATTTTATTTTGGACAATATTATATATATATATAGAATATTAGCTAGGTTGGTAGGTATAGTTGCATGTGTGAGCAAGATCGGAATATATATATGGACATTGATCACAACTTTCTTCTGCAAGCTCTCAGTTTCAGCATCATTTCATGCTGTACGTAGATTTATTTACAAGTTAATACCAGAAAACTAAGAAAAGTGCATGTAGTAGTATGGAAAAACTAAGAAAACTAAGATGAATTTAATTAATTACCTTCTTGGACCTCACTCTTGTCATGCCTCGTTCCAGCAGCCTACTTTCCAGCTGCTTCAACTCCTTCACATTCAATGAGCACAATCCTTCACCCGTAAGATGCCTGTACACACGTCGTCGATTCAAATTCTTGTTTCTAGTCCAAGCTAGCTACATCTCTCTCTCTCTCTCTCTCTCTCTATATATATATATATATATATATATATATATATATATATATAATGTGAACCGGTAGGGTTCCATACGTTTCTAACAGTCAGCGGAAGAAAGAAAACAAGAAACGTATTACCTTTCACCAGGGTATGTTGGAGAAGATGGATTCTCGCCTGCAGACAGCACAGTCTCACCGTTTTGGATATAACTCCCTCATCTGATGTCCGATTTGAGTGTTCTACGCGACAAAATGATCATCTCTTCCGTGGCTTTCCGTCAGTATATGACACGTCCAGTTCTGATGTCTGTACGATTTTATAAAAATCGTACAACTTGGCGGACAGCAGCAGTAAACAACCTTCCGGTCTTCTGTTGTATTCCCAAGTCCAATCTCGACTTCGTGTGGGCGACGATCCTCGAGATCTTCTCAATCTGCTGTTCCGTCTATCCTCTTCAGGCATGTCTCATCTTGGGTTAGAACAGCTGAGATGACTTATATATGGGCTACAGCAGGGACCATGAGGAGAAATTAGAGTTGGGCCTCCATTGGACTTAAGTATCCAAGCTTAGCCCAAAGCTTATACTTAAGTCCAATAATAATAATATATACCACTAAAATATTATTACTGCACTACCGTTCTAATCCCATAATTACGTTATGGTCTCCTTTTTATTATGAGCCCGTTAGTCTCCACATGTTTAAGATATACAATGTCCATTAATTAATTAAGTTACTGACAACTCCATTAATTAATTTCTCATCCGAGAGTAGTACTACTCAACCTCATTATCATGCCGGAATAAATCCACCTGCAGGGTTTACATGATAATCCTTATGAGCTCCTCAAGAGGACATCATCAACCTATAACGGACACGAATTCCTTCTACAATCAACAGCACACCATAGAGATAACATTTTTTCCAACTCACCGAGTTTGTTGATTTAATTACATGTAAATCTCACCCATTGATGAATCAAAGAAATACATACCGCCCTACGTGTCGAGGTTATTGTATAGGGATTAAGAGCACGAACATCCATAATAACAGAGATCAAGTTTTTCTATAAGTCAGTATAAGTCGAACGATCTCATGCGGTCCTGCTCAATACACACAAAGTGCACTAATGTGATTCTATAACCAAGACAAGCTAATACCAAACCACACTACAACCATCCCGATAGAGAGTCCCGTCTATCTCGGTTGTGAGCATCTGTTTATACTTTATAAGGAAACTGATAATATAATCTTCCGAGTATTGTCGCACAACATATTATCTACAATATAAAGTAAGTGGAATATTGCATCGAACATATAAATAAATTATAAGATACAATCATTTAATCATATGATTCTCATTTCAAATAAATTGTTATAACATTGTTCATACTAAAGCTAGACTTTTAGTATACAATCCAACAATCTCCCACTTATACTAAAAGACTATGCTGTCATGTCTTCTACCATACATCTGATTCACACTCCCACTATACGACCATCAAAAGCTCTCATCTTAAGGTCCTTGTAAATGGATTTACTAGGTTATCATCCAATCTAATCTAGGCGACAACAACCTTTCCCTCATCATACGATTTCTCGTAACAGGTGGTATTCGCACTTCATGTGTTTAATTATCTTATCGGCTCGTGATTCATTCAAGTTTGCAACTGCACCATTATCATCAAAATAAATTGTTATAGCCTTGGGCAAACTTAGAAATACTTTAAAGTCAATCATGAAGTTTCTAGAGTCATACAGATACTTTGGCTGCCTCATAGGCTCCAATTTATCATCTTTCTATGATGGAATCCGGAGTTTGAAATATATTTCTACATAACACTCCTCCACATTATCACTCTACTTCCTAAAATTAAACACATAACCTTCTAGGTGGATTTACTGTCGTCCCTATCTGATTTGAAAAATCTGAATCTATGTAACCCATAAGAATCAATGAATCTGTTCGGTAAGTCCACATATAATTTCTGGTCCTTTTCAGGTACATAAGTATATGTCTTACCACAGTTCAATATTCTTGTTTCGGGTTACCTTTGATACCCACTATCCACGCGTTCAGCAAAACAGATATCCATTATTGTGTATAGCATTCCTTAGATTAAGCTTCCTTATTCGCAGAATCATACAGAACCACTTTCATCACCTTTATCTTCTTTTGTGTCTTAAGACACAATTCCTTAGATAAACTTACATGCTAAAACGAGTAAGGATTGTATCAATTCATGAATCTTCAGACAAGCATAACATCCTTTCTTGTGATCCGTATTACCATGATCAAAAGGATATTATTTTGCTTTTCTTAAGTCGCTCATCTCATACCGCTTTATCAACCATACCCATAAGCCCGACAATACTCTTTCATTGTCTCCAATGAGCAAGATACTATCTAAGTATAGTACAAGTAATACCACCACGCTTTCGTCACTCTTTACAATACACAAGACACATCCGTGCATTGAATGAATCCATATCTTTGGATTTCCTCATCAAAACGGATATTTCATGATCTTGAAGCTTACTTTAGTCCATCGATGGACACTTTTAAACTTACTATCAAAATGCTCTTAGATCTTTGCAATGAATCACTCTGTTTGCTTCACATAGATGTTTACTCAAGATTTTCAATCAGGAAAGCTGTCTTGACATCTATTTGATATCCCTCATATTTCATATGAGTAGCAACAGATAAAAGAGTTCGGATCGACTTAGGCATAGCTACCGGCGAATAGATTTTCTCATAATCGAACCCTTTCTTTCTGAGTATACCTTTTCGCAACAAGCTTTGCTTCCAAGGTTTTCACCTTATCATATGACCCTCTTTTATTTCGTATGACCACTTTCAATGGCTTTCACACCATCATTGGTTCTACAAGCAGCCAGATCTAATTTAGAATTCATCGATTCTATTTCAACATTCATTTCACTTTGCTAAGATTCCACATTTCTATCTTTTAGTGCTTCGTCGTATCCGTGGGTCCATTCTATGTTTACTAGGGACCAAGTCTCACGACTCTCCCAAAATATATATCTTACAGGTTGTCGAACAACCCTCCCACTATGACAAGACACTACATGCAATTGTGTATCAAACGTGACATGCGTTGCAATTTACCTTGTGGTATATCCTCTTGTACACTTGGTACTAATATTTTGTGTTTTCCATCTCACTTCTTTTAGAACAATTTATACATGGGTATGTGATTTAATACATAGTCCTTTTCTAAAATCTAGTGTTTGTGTTAACAATCACTCTTTGATCTTTTGGACTAAATAAATTAACCCCCTCCATTTTTCTAGGATATCCCACAAATAGACAAACGTTATACGATATGCTGTTTCTACGGCATACCCATAAAATGAATTTAGTAATTCCAAATAATTCATCATCTAACTAATCATTTTCATAAGAGTCTTTCTCTTGTTAAGATTAGAAGACGCGTTATTAATTACTCCCTCCGTCCCAGCAGAGCTTTCACACCTCCTTTGTAATTTACAAAGAAGGTGTGAAAACTGTGTTGGGACAGAGGGAGTACTATTTATTGCATCCGTGGGATAAACATGACTTAATAGTTTATAAATTGTCACCAACGTACAACAACATATTATAGCTCCATCCCTCATCACTATGACCATGTCATTTAAATAAAATGGAGTATCCATCCGTAAATGCATAGAAACTGAAATCAAATTCTTTCTATGAAAAACGTACGTAAAAATAATTTCTCAAAATCAAACGTTTATTCATATCGTAAGATAAATAAACAACTCCCACTGCAACAACCACTACTCTCGTAGTATTGCTCATGTATATTATAATCTCATCATCACTTAGTTGCAGGCTTTTAATGATTCCGGTATCTATACACAACGTGTCAGTAGATGCCATCACTAATCATGCTTCTACGACTAGTGAATGAGATACTAACCTTGTTAACATCTTGATGAAATTAGATTTCCTTTGCCACATGTTTTGTCAGAAGTTCCCCACCAAATACAACATCTCGACAAATTATGAAGAATAAATTGATCTAGGTTTCCCCTTCAATTTCTACTCCATGTTCGTCCAATTCATTCATTATCTGAAGAGTCGCATGAGACCATCATATTTCTATGAACCTCTCACCTCTCCACAAGAGACTTTGACTAATAGACATCACAGAACATCCTTAGTGAGAACACATATTTAATTTTCTAAGCAATAAAAATAAAACCAAGATTCTTTTGTAATCATCTAATTTTGGACAAGTAAATATGTTTCTTTTAGTAATCAATAAGCGAGATAAAACAATTTGAAAATTTAGAGAATCATAAATAAATACACCGATCAAATCTTCGAATTTATCTATTTATATTGATTCCCTCAAAACAATATAAAAATAAAATTCACCGACATCTCAAGTATCGTGAGTCTGCAAGCCACGATAGTGTGGACGTTTACAGACCCGAATATTTACAAGAGAAGGTCTTACCCATTAATTTCATTTGTCAACCTAACCTCATGACAAAATAATTAATAGTCGGTTCCTCTTTAGTCATGCAAATAAAAGCAGTGACTCCGATGGGAGGATACTTATTATTTACATCTAAGTATACACCATTATTTGACCCCAAGTCCGCGACCCAAACTTATGTGGCCTTACAGATGGAGGAGTACACACGCGCTCGGATAACTTCCTACATTCATCAATTATAAGTTTGTACAGTGATCCGCAAATAAACCCATCCGATGAGGAGGAAGGTCTATGCCAACACGCAAGTTCATGTGCATCACATTACGAATAATAATTATTTAATGAAGTATGTGCTAGTGATCCGTGAATAAACTCATCCGATGGGGAGGAAGGTTTATGCCAACACGCAATTTTACTCACATCACTTACAAACCAATAATGGATGCCGCAGGAATTAATTACCAATCCCCCCTCCCACTTAGTTATTTAATACCGAGGGTTTTTACATGCATATAATATTTAAAATAAAATACGCAACCTAGCATGCTCTTATTACGACAAATAAGGCAGTAAATTCCAGAGAATCATGCATACCATATATATCAATAATCAGATAATTAAATCAATCATAAACAGTTATATATCGGCGAATTCAATTGTTTGCCGCGCAGCTTCTTGGACTCTTGTTGAAAAAACTGCATTAATGATCAACAATTAAATTAGCACCATCAAAGACGGGGTATAAGATTAATTATATTGTACTATTACTATATAATTACTTGAGTGTTGATCTCTTGTGTGGTGTATGCATTTGCACCATCAGAAGTTGCCTTCTTGTACCTCTCTATAGTAAACCTTATGCTGCAAAAATCATATAAATGCCTTAATTACACTTTCCTTTTATTTCAAACTAGTTCGAACTTCCAAGTAATATTTTCATATATGTCTCATGTTGATTATAATTCTTTGATGGTTCTTTTTTAAATATCTTTATTCAACCAGTATTTGAGTATTGCTTTATTTTATAATCAAATAAATACTCTCTTGTCCCATCAGTATATATTCTTTTGTTTTTTGCACGAAGATTATTATATAAAGTAGGCAAATATATAACTAACAAGTGATCACCTTTTTCATAAAAAGATAAAATAAATGCTTTAGAGTAGATGATCAAAATAGATATAAGCATACGAAGGGAGTAAAATATGGAGTACTATATAACCGGACCGTGAATTACTGAAGGCTTAACGACATAATATAGATCAAAACTTTCGTTTGATATATTTTATACTTGGATTAACTTCATATTCCAATTAAAAACATGACGACTTTATAATTAAAATTTTTTACATTCCAAATAGAGAAATATGTAAAGTAAAAAATTGATAATTAAGTCCCAATATATATAATCTATAACACAATAAAAAAAAAGTTGATGGTGTTTAATAATATTAAATCAAATAAACTAAATAAGTGAAATAACAATTCAAATAAGCCCAATAAACTTAAATATAGATTTGGAAAAAAAATAATAATAAAGTAATGCATCCATGGATATTTGAACCTGCAAACTCCGTAAAAATATCAACCAATCACAACGCGACAATTCACATTTTCAGATTCATAATAATGTAAATTTTGGCTAATACTATTGTGCACCTAAGTGTACCCCATGATAAGATGCACACATTTTCAGAAACATATACTATTATGAACAAAAACATACACAATTATGGACAAAAAATGTATACACTTTGTTAGTGAATTTTTTGTTAGTTTTTTTAATGAAAAATTAAGTGTAAAAAAAATACAATTATTAAAAAATATGTATACACTATTGAATATAAAATATACATATATGAATGCTAATTATTTTAATGAAACACTCATGAGTGTGAAAAAAATATACAATTATTAAAAAATATATATACAATATAGAATAAAAAGTTATACATATATGAGTGTACCTTCACATCTGGGTGCACCGAATATCAACTCCTAAATTTACCATATTAGGATTTAAGTACGACGCGGATAATATATTTTTTAATATATTAGTCACTTATCAAACAATTATCTGTGTGCATTTTGTACCTCATCCCATCCATATTGATTATAAATAAATTTTTATATTCAAACAAAATAAAATAATATAGATTAATATAGTCAAATTAATATTATTGATTATAAATTTTTATAATCAAACAAAATAAAATAATAGTATAGATTAATATAGTCAAATCATGAGCCACAAATAGTTTATTGATATAACATAGAAACTTGAGGCTATCATTTTGATAAATTTTATTGGCAAAAACTTATGTGTCTCGGTGCACACCGTGCGCCTTTACAATTTACAATTTAGCATTAAAGGGTATCCTTTAATATTAAATTGTAAAGGTGCACGGTGTGTCCCGGGAGTACAAGAGACCAACTCTATACAATAAACATACTTTAGTGATAGATTGACTTGTCTCAAACCCATTTCATAAATAACATGTCTCCCAAGTGAGTGTCTCATAATAAAAACATCAATTAAAACGTAATATTAATATATCAAAATTCAAAATAAGAAATAAATAATTTAATTAAATTTTATTTATTTTTTATTAAATTATATTATTATATCTCCTTATTTATTTGTTATAATTTTAAAATTTTAATTAATATATAATATAAAATAATTTAATTATGTTAAGATATAAATGAAAATCTACAAATAAACGGGGATATAAAGGTAATGTTACATTTTATTATTAATATTATTAATGTTTACCAAACACTCAACTAATATTAATCTCAATTCTTATACATTTGTTGAGTGTGGAATTTCACGCATTTTAGGTCTCACATTACTCCGTTTTTTATAGAATGTGACCATGATTTTGTGTAGAATTGTATAGTTTTCATATATTGCATAATTAAGATGCTTCTAAGGTGTTTTGTTGAGTTTTGAAGGGTAAAAAATGATCAAAAGTTCAAAGTTGGAATGAAGAGTGAAAGCATGAAGGAATGCTGAAAAACACACGTCCATGTTTTGTAATTTTTTTGTATTCTTGTAGAAGTCTAAATTAATCATGTAATATATGGTTGGAAAGTCACGGAAGAGAGGATCGTTTTGGCGCAAAAATCACTCAAATCGGAGTTCGTATGAGGAAGTTATGCTCGAAACGGTGAGGTCGCGCAGCTGGCGACGGGAATTTTCGAAAATTTTCGAAAATTAGCCCATATTTCCTATTTCTTGGAGCACAATTCTTTTCTTATCTCATTCCTTTCTTGGAGCACAATTCTTTCCTTATCTTCTATCAAACAAATTAGCGTTTTAACCCGTGCGATGCACGGGAAGACGTTATGACAAAAATAATATACTTATTTGTAATTTATAAAAAGTTTAAAAGAATAAGCTTTGATTTTTGGGAATTATATTAAAGTTATTTAATTGCATTTAAGGTAAGATATTTTGAGTGCAATCCAATATATAATTTTTGGTTTAATTTTTAATATATTAAGACTAATATGATGAATCCCTTATTAATATAATATAATAGCATGTATACGAAAGATGTTTAGGTCTACAATAATAAAATTTGAAATTGAAAATTTTTATATTGTGAAAAATGAAAGTGAAGACCTTAAAAAATGATTGGTTAGTTAATTCAAAGTCGAAGCTTTAATGTAACATTGACATAATTTTTATAAAAATTAATAGGTTAAATATAAATATTTACAAATAATATAATTAACACAATATAATTTTGTGCTTAACAAAAAAATTAAATCAACAAAGCTTTAAAAACATAACTAATTAAACTTTTATAAAAATAAACAATAAATTTTTTAAAAAATATAACAACTCCCATTGAAAAATATATGATTTGAGATAAGTTTGATGTTTGTAATGCTATAAGGCATCAACAATATTATATGAAAGAGCTTCCTTTCAAACATAACCCATTTGCAGAAAAATAAGATCAACATTGATCCGAATGGAATCTTAAAATTATGAAAGCAAGTTTCTATTCATCTTAAATCCTAACAAATGTTTTCGCTTAAGGGATTAAATTTTAGTATAGGGGAGATTCTTAATACACATCAAACTGCCATCATGCCCTACAGTAGAAAATAATGCAAAATATTTTTTTGTCAAAATAAAATTGAAAAAAAACTCTGTAATTCAACAATATATATAAAATCTTCTTTAACAAAATCTAAGAAACTTAAGGCAGATAATATTAAGTCTTTCTGATATTTCTTGAATAGATGAATAAGATAGGCTATTCAATGAATCCGCAAACAGAAAAATATACAAAAGTCAACTGTAGATAGAAACAGAGTACGCAGATCCAGTAGATTACATTAGTTCTTGAAGTAAAGGTACGTGAACCTACCCGATTTAAGACCTAAATTAGAACAAAATCCTAAGTCATTGAAGTTGAAACAAAATTACGAAAAAACATTTTAAGTCCAGTCAAGCCTTGCCAGATTCATTAGCTCTAGTCTTTAAATAAACATCATGATAACTTAAGAAATGGTGATCCTAATAATTATGAGGAGATTATTTACAAAATTGAGTATCTTCAAGTCACACTCAAAAGTTAACATTTTGAGACCTTAAAAATAATAGAAAAGTATAAATTAAAATTATATTTTAATTATTAGAATATTAAAAAATTTAATTTAAATTTGTACTGAGTGTAGAAAGTTACAGCGAAGGAGTACCTAAAATTCTTCTTAAGGACCGAAGAACAGATTTTTACAATTCAAACACAAACTAAATTTATTTAACAAATTTAACTAATATTTTATGCAAAAGAAAATAAATGAAAGAAAATTTAGCACACATTAGATGGAGAGTGATTGATAGAACATAAAATAATATACCATCTCTTATTTGCAACATAAAATAAATTAAGAAATATGATAAGAGGCTGAATTTAAAAATGACATCAATGTGTAGGATTACAGTAATTTAAAAAAAATCAAGTGTTCTAGGATCGAAAATTTCTACATCTCGAATGCCCCAATCCAAAGCAAATTCTAGAAGTTACATTTTAATTATATTTTGCTTTAGAAAACCAGTTAGAACAAAGAAGAAACATTCAGCCAATAGATTTTAAAAATAGACTTTGTACGTATCGAGATTGTGAAACATTTTATGAAAACAAAGGACACCATAAGCTGAAGAATTAGCGGTGAGTAAAACTGCATATGATGTAACTTCAATTTCTGTTATAATAGGCATCAGAAGTCAGATTGATATACAATATCAATATGTTAGAGAGAGATAATGACCTTTTAAAAAATTTTTTGTTATCTACTTTTTTAGTAGTATGCAAAAGTAAACGAACTTATTCAGAAAAAAAACATCCCACTTGATGTCTGCTATTATAGGGCGTCTAAGTTAAGTTTTCCACTAATATAAAATCATAAGTATCTAAATAGCAACTATTATTTCCATTAGGATATGCACATGGTAATTAGAAATACTTGTCTATCTTTATATGATACAAAAAAGATCCACCATAAGTCTTCGGATCAAGATTCAAATCTATTGAATGAAGCACAGAGCCAGCTTGATGCTTGATGATTATAACTTGGACTTTTAACAGCAAGGATGCAGTAATAGTCAATTTTCTTAGAATATTATACAATGAATTACAAAAATCTTATAAGATTATGACAAGATTTTCCTAGGGAGTTATGATAGTCTTCTAACATCAACATGCATTAAATAAGTGAACAACTCAAGAATTTATCAATTGCTTTCATCTGCACTTTAAACAATAGCTTATGATAAAGTGTTGCAAGAAGTGAGAATAATGACATTCTCAACTAAGATTCAGCTACAACCACTTAAATCGTTAGATATATTATGCCGCTAAAATCGCTTGCTTGAGTAAGGAAAAGTCATATGTGTCACATAAAACAACATCAAAACCTTGTTCTTTTCCTCCATTTACGACATGTGAAATAACTACTCAAAAAAAAAAGTTCAAGATCACGTGTGAGGTTTCAATATTGCATCACAAAAATTATCACTTATAAACAGGCCACAATCTTACTTGATGATGTTTCCCCATTAACGACCTTCGAACTAGAGAAATAGAAAAAGAAAAAAAACTACTGACCATTGCCCCATCTAGAAAAGTCTTTGGGCTTCTTACTCCAACAGATTATCGGCTCCACTGCATCATAAAATGATAATCGAATATGGAATGATAAGGCGAAAGATGACATGTATATAATAATTCTATTCAAAATCTAGCTCTAGATTACTTGACAGATTGCATGACAAAAGCATAAGAAAGAAAATTGTGATTTATAAATATAAAAAAGAGATGGACATGCTAGAATTCAAATTTAATTCATCAAAACTAATAAGATTTCCATATTTTTGAACTGAACTTGTAATATACATAGCTTTCTCTTTGCCAACCCCCTAAAAACCGTCACAAAGAGTACTACCCTCATACAAATACATTCCAGCATGCAACTCTTTGAAATAATATCATCTAATGCTCAACAATATATGAAAAAATTACCAAGGTAAAATATTTTCTTTAAATGTAATAGAAAGTGTAAAATAGAGAAAAATAGATGATAATTCTGCAACTCTTTATTTCTTTAAATGTTTGAATTTCTTAAAAAGCTGAGTTTAGCTGCAACTCTCCAAGAAAAATACTTGAATTAGTCCTCCTCTGCTGCTGCTTGAAGTGGCCATCAAGAAATATTTATCGTCGTTGCCTTGGTTACCTTTAAGAGTCCTAAGAGTCCTACGCATAGAATATTTAAGGTATATTGTCAATATTCTACCTTAAATCACATGCATTTAAAAGAAATCAAGGACCTTTCATAACTTATCAAAAAGAAACACAGTGTTATAAATGGAAATCTGCTTTCATAATTTTAGTAAAATGCTAACAGCCAGCTCAGAGTCTTATTTGGTTCCACTCCTTTATTTGGTTGTACACCAATTATAAGAGATCATTTAGTACAACCATCCAACAAAGATTTGCAGCTCAAAATCAAGAAAAGAATAAAAATGAAACTGATGAATGCCCAACACATGAATACACACAACCTCAAAATTCATGTATCATGGATTATCTAATACTTTCATTCCACTTTTCATGATATTTTTTCGTTAAATAAGGAAAGAGTCCCGTGACTCTAACAGATCATTCATAATTCAAAAGACATTGATCAAAGATACATGAATCCTTAAGCCATTGATGATAAGTACATGTGTAACAAAGAGATTTCGTGAAACTTTACTCAAGTTAGTAGTTATAAAGATCAAAGATGTTTGAACATTGTGATTGTTACGGAGAAGAAAAGAAATAAAATTTCAATTCTTTAAGCAAAAATAATATATAAAGTAGCTACCACTATAAATAATCTAAAGGTTAAGTAACATGAAGATAGATTGACACGCCTCACTTCCAAGTGTTGCATACAAATCAGAGAATTCTGACTTGATGCCACCAGTAGCCGCGTCCATCAAAAGTTATCCACTGTGGTATAGATTACAATTTAGGGAACGAAAGCATTAGGAAACATTCTCAAACAAAGTGACATAAGCAAGTGTGTGTTTAAAAACTTGTATCCACACAGACTCATAATATCTGAACAACCTCATATTAACAAATCACCAGAGTAGTTATAAGTAATTTTTCTAAGGAAAGAAGTTATTTTCAGAGCATGTGAAAGTAATGAACTTTTCAATATTACTAAAAATTAATAATAATAATAAATAAATAAAAGAAATAAAATACGTATATGTAAGAAATTTAAGTGTTATTTTATATAGATAAAATAAAATACGTATATTAATATAATATGAGGTTTTTACCCCTAATATATTTCTTGTACGATGATATTCAACTACTTAATAAGAGGAAAAAAATTGACTATTTTTTTAATTTTTCCAATACACTCGCAAATCGCTTGATTTTACATATATTAATATGTGTTTTAATACATTTTTATATAATCAATAACTTGTGACCATGTATAAATAATTTTATATATCATGTATTAAAATAAAATTATAAATAAGATAATAATTTAAAAATTCAAGTATAAAACGAATTAAAATAAACATCAAATGTAAAATAAGTACTCATTTAATTAGCTATTGAGACCCCTCTCTCTCACTACCACATTCATATTTTACATTTTTATCACTATTACATTGGGAAGAACAAAATATGTGTTCAATAGGACTCTATCAAACATATTTCATACAAAGGAAAAAAGAAGAGATGTGTTGTAGGCCTCACCAATTGAGTCTTGTTGTAAAGCTGTCGAATGCGAAAGCTGCTTCCTAGTTTTAGAAAACTGCATTTAATAAAATAAAAATATTATCAATAGGGGTTGCAATCACTTTGATATAATACTATAAGGGGACATGACCTGACCAACCCATTTGGATATTACATGGTCGGTATTATATTAGTAAATACCCAAACTTACATTGGTCAATCTCCTGCTTCTAATTACATTCGATGCTGTCAGAATTACACTTAACAATTCACACTTTTCCATCATCAACAACAAAATCATACACACCTGATACACACCTCCTCTCACCATTCTTCATCATCTTTACCTCAATCTAAATTTGTTACATCAATAGTTACATGGCAGACGGATCGGTTCGTCTCCTTCTTAGAAGCTCTCCATGCATATGCTGCACTGCTTAGATGCCATGCATGTCTGTGTTTGTATGTGGTTAATTTTCTTGAATAGTCCTACTTAGATCTGATTTAAAATGACAAATGTGGAAGTACCTTACTTGCCCTATGACCCTTTGGGAAGGTAATCAAAACTACTGCCCCATCTTGCATCTGTATAGTTTTAATAATGAAGTAGTTTACATATGCACCTCCTTTATAAACTTAAGTAGAGTAAATGTTTCTTAAAATAAAATTGAGCTTACATGTGTATCTACTTAGAATTTAGAAAATAAATTGAGCTTTATACTTATGGGTTGTTGGGACATATGGATATACTTAGCATCTATGTTTGTGGACTAGGTTCTTTCATGTGTGTATTCATGATAAGTTTCTTTGGTGTATGGTATTCTTTTGTTATATATGTGAATTGTGATGATATATTGATGTTTCTTCTGATGTTTTCTTTAGTGCTTTATGTAAATGATGCCGGACATTGCCCATTCCTGTCTGTCAGATCAGGTACTTATTCATGGCTCCCCATTTCGAGTGCGTCTCATTCGATTCATTCAGTGGTTGATCTTGCTGTTCCGATCTCTAGGGCCTTCCGATTACAGAACTCAGTCTAAAGACGGTGAGTCATTTTTCTTCTGTGTTTTGGAAGATGTGATTTTTAGCGCGGTATTAGATCTCAGATCTGGAGTTCCTCTAGAGTTTGGGTCAAATTCGTGTTTTGTTTGTTTTTTTTTTTTATTAGGGTGGGAGATTCGGCATTTTGATTGATTGATTGTTATTAGTCTATAGCTCCATTCTTAGCACTGGATTGCTATTTTTATATAATTATTAATTGTGAGTTTTATTATCTATTGTTTGAGTAGTTATTAGACCAAAATGGGTCTCTACGGGTTCTATAATCCATTTATTTCTCTTCTTCTGACCACAAATGTTCCTATCCAACAGGGTAAGTCAATGAGCTGTGGAGGGGTGGTAGTTGTGGAACTGGAACATGTTTTTTAAGAGGTAAGATAAAGAGCTTCATGTCTACTCCCTTTAGAAAATATTTCGTCTATTAATACTATTATTTTGGCTTTTATATTTCTGTTGAGGGTTTTAGAAATGCTCATGATTTCAGAAGGAATTGAAGAATTTAGGGAGATAATTTTGGGTTGGATTGGATTGGAGAGAAAGATAGTCAATGACCGTTTGCCCGTGGAGAAGATCTACATCTCCGGTGATAGCAACGATAGTTATTTTTAGTTTATGCTATGTCAATTTCAGATTTCTTTCTTTATTTACAAACACTTACTTTCTATCCACAAACACTTATGTAAATCGTGTGATGCCTCTTCCAATTCTATAAACCCTATGTAATGCTAGGGTGATTACCTTTCTAGTAATCCCTCTTCCAATCATATAAACCCTATGTATTGTTAGGGTGTTTACCCTATATAAATATATAGAAATGTATTGTTAGGGTGTTTAAATTAAGGGAGAACACGAGATTTACAAGGGTTTATGATGTAAACCCGATTTGCAAGAGACAACTCTTCTTTATTTTGCATTTGATACACCTCAGTTGATTTAATGAGTACGACTGTTGGAAGACGTGAAAAATAAACTGTTTCGTAGATCCACAGAATTTCTGCTCCCGCAACACAAGTTAATGATTCAATTATCAGATTTCAGAAAGTGGGTGCATGTTACATAGCAATATCAAGATTGCCATATACTTTAATTGTCCAAGATCAAAGATTGGCAAGTTGCTCTATGTTTATGGGATAAACGACATTTGTGTTTCCATTAAAAGCTTGGTGTCCAAAGAGGACATTCACAGCTTCTGTAGGATGAAAAGCGTCCCAGAATATGTAGTTTTTCCTGTCCGAGCAAGGTGTCTGAAATGGAAGACAGGTAATTTGGCCACTGTTCCTCCCGATGCCACAACACCCTTGATTCACCACACTAAATCCTGCGATTGAAAGAAAATGAATGGTCAGATGACAACCCTCCTCTCCTCTCCTCTCCTCTCCTCTCACTTTATATATATGCACAATGGGTCTATATACATACCGTATGATCCAGCATTGGCAAGGAGATCCTGAAACATGCTGCGAATGTCGATATATGAAAATCTTGCACCAGGAAGAGTAGTGGTAAGATTGTTGATCATGAGTTTAGTGTTGGTGTTGAAGGGAAGAACAAGCTGGTTGACTTGGTCGGAGCATATGCCGTTGTTGTTTTGTGCAAGAATGCTGGGGATACAACCCATTAGCCCAATCCCGGCTATCACAAATTTCCTAGCTCCAAGATTGTACAGCTTCTGCAGCAAGAATATATAATAACAATAAAATCGCATGATGAATTAATTTCTACTCGTAAAAAATTGGTGTGGGAGTTGCAGTACAGAGAGTTGCTGAGTGTAGTGGTGAGCTAAGAGATCTGCAAACTGTTGGGCGTCATAACGAGTTTTGGTGTCGTAATTAGGCATGAGGTAGTTGTTGAGGTAGTCGTTGCTGCCCATCCCGACAAAGAAAATGGAGTTGGCTAGAGCATCTGGTTGTGGGGCACCCAGAGTGTTTGTGATTTGCTCAAGACTGCTCTGGAAGTGGTTTATTTGTTGGTTAAAGGGAATGCGACTAACCTGCATTGCATTGCATGTAGAGGTGATTAATGAAGTAGATTAAAGAAACAAGTAGAGAGTGGAGGGGAGAGGCTTACAAAATTTTGGCCGGTAACGTCGAGAATACCAGCAGCAGCAGAGGCATAATTGAGTCCGTATCGCATGTTATCGGGCTGGGCCTGGGCCTGAGAATAAGCAGGAATTAGAGGTAATCCCAGCAATTGAGCAATTGTGTCAACCATGGTGTAACCATTGGAGAACCGTCCGGTGGGCCCGCCGTCGAAATCAATGCCGTAGGGGAAATAGTTGGCCTTTGCAAGAGAAGGCAAATCGTTGTTGTTTCCGTTGTCTATCAGAGAATCCCCGAAGATGAACATGGCCGGTACCTGCCCCCCACCTTGCCCCAGGGCCACCCCCATTCCCATTATTGCACTCAAAATCAAACACATCATCATCATCATGCACTGCACCCAAGAGATGAGACTTGCGAGGGCTTTAATAAGCGGTGGTTTTGGAAGGACTGGACTGGAGTAAATGATTTCACCTCTCTCATTATGATCTGTAGAGGTATTTCCAAGGAGAGGAGTGAGCTGCATGGAGAGTGATAGGCTCCCATTGGCGGCTATATTGACTCCACCCAGCAATTACTCTCTCACTCTTCCCTAGACTCACACCTGTAAATCCCTATGTTGTGTGTGAGGGGCAGTTGAGACCACCACATTTATTACAACATAAGGTCAACTCCTACCTCAATTCATATTTAATTTACCCTGCAAAAACTATGTTGACAACATCAAGAAAATACACTTATAGTAGCCCACCACCAAGGTTTGAATTAGAATCATTAACACACTATCATCTCATGTATCTTATGAACCCAACTGTGTTATCCAATTGATCATAGGGGTCAAAATACAAGAAGATATCACTCTGCCTCCATCAAATTTTGTTACTTAGGATTCTCATTATCGAAATCTACAAAAAGTCGAAGATAGATCCCAAGTGAGAAGAGAAGAGATATCAAAATTATAAAATGCAACCCCACAGTGTATTCAAACTACAAATTCAAAACTTGGGTAGAAGAGAGGTTTTCCTACTGAAACAAGACATAATTTAAGCATTTCAGAAATTCCAGACACCAAAATTTGATAAGGCTAAAGCCTAGAACAAGAATGGATTTCTATTTGAAGCACTTGGCATCCAGGAGTGCCTCACCCTCAAAAGGCTCAGCATCTTCAATCAATTGGTTCACACGTTCCTTCTGGGCATCATCTGTGATATCCACCTTAGTCCATTCATACAGTTCCATATCGTAGCACTCATCAAGAACAAATTGAGGGATTTCCGTCCCTCGGAAAAGCCACAGCCCTTTCACCTTGTACGGTCCCTCAGATCCAATAATCAGCATCTTCCCAAAGGCATACTTGCGAGCCAGATCCATTCTTTGCAGAAACCCACCCACTTTGTTTAAAGTAACAAAAGACACCGTGTTCTCCTCATTGTATTTGTAATTACAAAACCAAAGAGAGTACCCTTCTGGATCATACATGTCCCAAAAACCTGCAAATATACGAGAGATTATATAAGTAAAAGCAATTAACTGGACAGATTATCAAACTAGATTCTGGATACGTGAGCACAAACAGTAGAGCAATAAATCAAAAGCTAAAAGCAGAACAGGCTGACGGACAAGATTTTAGCACGTATAGTGATGCTTTCAAAGCACTAAGGCCTAGCATTTTTTAAACAAAGCGATTATAGAGCAATTTACCTTTGATGGCAACCTCACGGAAATTGGTCTTGGTGTTTGAGTACAGCCTCTTCCATTCATCCAATATCATCTTACTAGGAGGTAAAAGATCTAGTGGGTTCTTTGCCTTTGGCTTTGGTGCTTCTTCTTCTTCTACTGCTTCTTTTGGCTTCACTTCGTCTTTCTTAACCACTTTCTTGGGTTCCTCCTTTGGCTTGGGTTTTTCTGATTCTTTAGGCTGTGTGGGTTTTTTGGATGGGAGAGGTGGAATGGATTCTGCTTGTTTAATATCACCCAATAACTTCTTGAAATTTGGCTGATTAACCAATGTCCAAAAGTATCTTTCCACATGTGGAAATTGTGAGGTAAAACTCTTGGTCATGATAACCTTAAATCCTACACTCAGATTACAAGTCATAACAATGTCAGCAAGCGTAACTCCATATCCAACCAAGTAGGTGCTGGAAGCAAGGTGGGTATTCAAAGCTTCAAGAGATCTTTTTAAAGCAGAAATAGCAACTTCCTCAGCCTGTGAACGAGGAGGAAACAGTGATTTTTGTCATCCCCAAGATGTTAAAGTTTCAGAAGATATAGAAAAATGCATATATAGGTTCCAAATGACAGTTGCAAACTAGACATACTGGAGGGAGATAAGTAGCAAAACCAAGTCGAGGTAACAACCAGCGACCTAAATTAGCATCAATCTCAGAAGCAGAAAAGTCAATCCATTGCTCAATGTGACCCTATAAATCAAACAACCCAAAAATCATTAAAATATAATAATGATGCTGCTAAAGGTTTGAATTATACGCATATCAAAAGATGAATTCTCGTTTAGTGACTAAAAATCAATCACTCACATAATCAATCAAGGAAGAGCCATAGAGGGGGTTGTCAGGTTTCAGCCGAGCCACTGCATAAAGTACACAAGAATAATCTGAGCTAATTTCAACATTAAAATCTCATAAAAGTAAAAGATAAGAAGACTATGTCTATACCATAGCGTGCAATGGCATTACTTTCAAATACTGGGCCATCAGGTGTCTCAAGTACAGGAACCTGAAACAAGATTTTGAAATCAGTAAACAGGAAATATTCAGCATGATCACTAAGTTATCTAAAAGTATTATGACATACCTTTCCTATAGGATTCATTTTGAGGAATTCTGGTGTCTTATTTGATACACCCATCACAAAGTCCTTTACCACCTCAACCTTTATGCCACTATATTCAGCTGTAACTAGTGCCTTTAATGCATTTTTGTTTGTACTGGAGGCATGCAAGATCTGATCAAAGATAGATAATAAGTTCAACAAGATCAAGCAACCAAAAAGAGAGCAGATAACATGCATTCAATATAGATTCTTTGAACTTATAATAATGATCTCCATTAATAGGTAGCAGCAATAACAGTGATTAACTGATGAACTTTCCAAATACAAAAGTTATGGATGGTTAAATTAAAGGAAATTACAATCATATTTTGAAAATCATAGGGGATACTTTCACACTGTAACTCATCCATTGAAACCCCAACGAAGAAATTGGAAATGCAGTTGCTCTAATCAATAAAAAAAACAGTAAAATAAATAAGGAAAAAAGACGCCAAAACATGTAAATGACTAAAACCCATGGGAAGCTGCTACATCTCTAGGAAACAATGCTCGAAATCCTTCCCCAAGCTAAAAGTATCAATTATCAACTACCAATTAAACTAGTAAAAATGCTGCTCAAAACATTAGAAAATAATTTAATTTCCTACATCTGCTTTTTTCTAAAGCGAAATGTTGTACAGATCTGCCACAAACATCACATAATTTGTCGAAAATTGAAAAAAGAATCAGAAAATAGGTAAACTCACCAGAGCCATGGCTTCACAAAATCAGATAATCACTCGTGAAACCCGCAATATCTGAAAATTCAAAGAACAATAAATGGAATTCATTCAGATCATCATTAGATAACTAGCAAACACAAAATCCCGCATGAATTCTAATTAAAGATATAGGCATTGAATTAAAGGACAAATAAAAATCAGAAGAGTTGCAGAAAATAATGGGAAAAGGGCTACGTTTAGAGCGACGGAAGCCGGGAACTCGGATGGAGACTGCGCAGATGAGTGACGTGTGTATACTATAGACGGTTTAGGGTTTCTCCTACGGCGATTTATTGAGATTATAGAAACGCATGATATGAGGAAGACTAACGGTTTAACTTGCTTACAAGGGGTCAAATCCATGCCAAAAGCAGGATTCGAACCTTATCATGTAGCAATCAAACTTAGTTGGAAGAACTTTTCACCCTTCCCTCTACCACTTGAGTTATGCCCTGTAGGCTAACTTTCTTTATTAATAAGATACTCACTTCAATGTGCATATTTTTCTAATTTTCTTACTATAACTGAAAAAAAAAGTGAGGGATAAATAGATAATTTTGAAATAAAAAAATAATTAAAAATGTTTGGAATAAGGAATACTCAAAGTGTAAATAAGTAAATAAATTAATGAGATTAATAATGAATAAAAAGTATAAAAAATAGATAAATGGTCCTTTTGATCGATAACATAAGATAAAAATGTATTATGTATATATATAATGATAAAGATTCATTTTTTCATATTACCTCTTATCTCAACATACTTAATACTATCTACCTTCATAATACATTTTTATCTTATATATATATATATATATATATATATATATATATATATATATATATATATATATATATATATATATATATATTACCATTTATTTTTACATTGATTTTCCCCCCAAAATCAGTTTCACCACTTTTGGTTAATTAATATTCACCTAAAGGTAATTTATGTGCACTTATCACCACCATTGATCTATTTTAATTAAATGAACATCATTGACTAAAACCCTAGACATTACTTTTCTCTCACCTTACGTTTCTCTCACCTAATCGCGAATCTCATTTCGTAAGTTCCTTTCTGGATCTCGATTGCATTTTAAGAAAAACCTCAATTAGGTTTTATCCAATTTGTGAGAGCCCTAATCGTCACTGTTTCGTGGGTTTGTTTCTGATTTTCAAGTGGGCTTATGTTGATTTTGTGTCTCTCTGAAATGCCTTCCTCTGTATTGATTTTGAATTTTTTGTTACATAATAATGTATGTACATCTGATGAAATATTTATACGCTGGCACCCTTTCCCAAGGCACTATCCTGCTTTTTTAATCCTAATCTAATCTAAAATATTAATTTTAACTTTTAGAAGATGAATGGGCGGTGATCATACAGGAAGAGAAGGGTGAGATTTATTGAAAAATTATAAATTTATAGAAGAGGCCCGAAAATAGGCGCATCTGAATCCTCCTAATCGATCTCATTTCCTCTGTGAAGCAACTATTTTATTTGAAGAAAACAAGTGGAGAAGAAGAAAATCATGTTATCTGTGGATTTGAGTGCGGGGAAGTTCCAGTATGAAAAATTGAAGGTGCATTCATTCGATTACTCTCATTTTTTCTCTTTGTTTGTAACTTATCGAAGATCTACAATCTCAACTCTGAAACACTAAACCATTCTTTCCAAATTTGAAATAGGTCGTCACCGATGGGGGGAAGGACCTGCACCATCGCCTAACCAGTGAGATTCGGTGGGTGATAAAGGAGGAGGGCGGCAGCGATGTAGAACATGAGGCTGACAAAATCGTTGTCGTGAGGCTCTGAGGACGGATCCACCGGCGAAGGACATGGTGTTGTCCAGACTGATGCTGGTGGAGTTTTTCAGGCGGTACGAGGGGAGAAAGAAATACACAAGAGTAATGGAGAAAAATAGTGTTCTGAAGGGAGAAGGAGAAGAACTCATGGAAGAGAAGCATCAACACGTCTTGAAGCGGAGGACAGTAAGCTCTCACTATCTTTAAATTGAAGCCCTTAATAATGGTATCTATATTTTTCCTTCTATCAACTTACTTTTCTTCAAGTTTAAACTCTTTTTTTTTTTCTTTCTAAGTTTCTATTTGTTTTTGATTTAGTTGCATCAAGAAAAGATGAGAAGTTTGTCGAGGTTTATAGACATTACTAACGAAGTGGATTGCATTCATCAACACAGTATTATTTCTTTCACTGTGTGTAAGTTTTCCTTTTAATTTTTCTATTTTATTTTAAGAGAATTTGCTTGCTGTATTAGCAAAAAATAGGGTAAATCTCTTTGACTTTGCATTAATGTTTCAATTTGATAAGACCTCTGCTTTTTATTTCTTTATTGTTTTGTCTTGATATAAGTCCCTCTTTGTATTACTAATCCATTCATACTATTTTAGTTTTTTTCCCCCAAGTTAGTGTGTCAAATGAAGGTGGTGCTTACAATTTTTCCGAAGTTAGTGTATGTGTCAAATGAAGGTGCTTCTTAAAATTTTCCCTGAAGTTAATGTGTCATGCACCAGTATGCTGCTTTTAAAATTTTCTTCTCTTCTCTCTGATTGTATCTGCTATTATTTCCTCTACATTCTTTGCTCGAATTATGTTTTAGGTGATGTTTCTATGGATGCAAACTTTTATGAAAGGTACAAGTTCATTCTTTATTATTTTATATATCAATAGATAGCTTTCCTTGCATTTAAAAAAAAACCCATGCTTTCAGCTATATTAAGAGCTCACCTTCTATTTATTTACTTTCAGGAGATATGCGGAAGATAGCAAGAGGCACAGACAACCGTCACTCCACCTCCGTACACGCCTATCCCATTCCAAGCGTCTAGGTATAACCTGAAACTAAGAAAATTTGAATGGAGTGATTCTGGTATGTGTTAGTTGTTAATTTTGTTTTTTCTAATTGTCGTTGATCTTCTAGCGGTTACAAAATGGCGCAAAAGATGTATAACTGTCAATTGTTATCGTTCGAAGTTCAGGGATTAGAGGGGGATATAATAAATTATTGGAGAAACTTGCTATGCTTCTATGACCAAGTGTTTTACATTTTTTAGTAGAGAAGTCATGTGTGTGTAAAAATTAGTTTAGGATCTTTAAATGCATCTTCAAAGTTAAACCTTGAATCATGTAAAAAGAAGTATGAAGTCTATTACTGGAAATTTGAATATCAAAAGGTACAATAGGAGTTAGACAGAGCAACGTATGGTGTGATATTGTATTTTTGGTGGCTACACCATTGTGTTCTGTTGAGCAGAGATTGTAGTGGAGATCTATGAAAGACTTTGTATAGGAATTGTGTGTCTTCTGCTGTTTCATAGAACATGAAATCATCTATTCTGCATAAATGGAATATAACATGAATATGGACCTTCTTTTATTCATGGAATCCAGAAAAATGCAGTCTTGGTGGGAGGCGTTTTGATTTCTTCTGCTTGAGTTTCACTTTCACATCAACACAACCATTGATGATATAATTAACCACAATCTGAAGCTTTCCTCCAATTTTTCACCTCTTCTTGGTGTGTATACTACATTATGGATATCATCAGCCAATGACCTTTGAGCCAACACTTTCCCAATTGCATTAATAAGATATTTTCTCACAAAGAGAGCAACACATTTAATAAAATTGTTTTATACTATAAGTTCAAATTTTTTTGTTTTCTTTCATTCTAATTTAAGTTTTCATCTTTATAAAGTAAGTTGTCGCTCAATTAGTAATTTCTATACACTTTTAAATTTTAAAACAAAATTATCATGTCTCATTATAATTTTTTTCCATGGCAGGAAGAACTTCTATTTTCATTTTGCAATTCCTTTGATTTGAAGTTACCAATGGCATTTTATGGACTTTGTAAGGTTTGTAATATGATTGTTGGTGGCTAGACCTCTTGTGAGGCTAGCCACATGATGAGTTGAGGAAAAACTAGATTTGTGAAGATTTTAGTAGTAAATTGAAGTGATGATGGAATTCTTCTTATAAATTATGATTCATGATTCATTTTATTAATTGTGTGCTTCTACATACATCATGTTAGGATGATCATTCCAATATTATGTGTTAGGTGTCAATTGAATCAATTAGTGATATGAACATGCATGTTAATATGAGGAGAGATAATTCATACCTTTTGAATGTTTAGAACACTTGTGAGAGGACATTTAAGTAATTAAATGAGAAGAATCAAACTTAGAGTCATAGTACCTACATGGGAATTGACAATAAGACCAATCTTAGGGGATTTAATCTTGTAAAAGGGATGAGAACCTAGTTACCTTGGTCATAGGGACTAGGGGTACAATTGCGATTGCTTCTATTCTATTGTTGATGATGTTTACTACTAGAGTCTTGTATATCTAGGATACTACCTTAACTTGGATTGTGGTTTGCCTTGCACTCTTTCTAAGATCTATTTCAATCATTCCATTTCATCTTGTTCTTTGATAAATGTAGTCATTACTTGTTTTCTAGTTAATTGCTTAGAATAATTGCTAGTCTAAAACCCAACCTCAAATTCTATCACTTTTATAAAGCATGATTAAAGGAAAATCCGGATACACTTTGATTTTACTTTTTCCTTGGGACGATATTATATAAATTTTGTTACTTGGTCTCTATGTTTACAACAACGATAGAGTTCTCTTACTCTAAATTATTTTTAACCAAAATGGGACTAAGAACATGTCGCCGCTTGCCGGGGAAATGTTAAAATTTTGGTTGTAACGATTTTGAATTTGATTAGTTTTGATAAGAGTATTTCTTTTATTTGTTTATTTGTTTTGGTTATTTGGAGAACTAATTGGGAAATTCTTTTAGGTACATGCAAACTCGTTCAAGGTCTCAATCCGTTGAACCTTTGAACTTGGAATTGGAAGCTATCTTAAGAAGATAAAGAAGATGAGTGTTAGATCCTACAGAGGAAGTTATGGAGAACGGAATGGATAATATCAATAGGGTTGATGAAGAAGGTAATATGAGGAATTTTCAACAAGGGGGTGATAATGTTCGAGGAGGACATGCTAATCCGGAGTTTGTGCCATAAGGAAATTGTTCAATAAGTGCACTTGCAAAACCAACAATTGCAAGCTATTATTCAACACTTGATGACACAATAAGAAACGAGAAATAATCAACAAGCTCCCCCGGTAGTGCAAAATCAACCTCAAGGTTTATGGATATAATGGAGTGGGATGAATATCCGAGATCATTTACAACCTTAATATGGGAAATATGCTATGGGGTCGCCATTGAATGTTAATAACTTTGGATCAAAACAGGGTTGATTAATATGGTGCAAGCGAATCAATTTGGGGGTGGTGCAATGGATGATCCAAATTCTCACCTATCTGAATTCACGAGTTGGCTAATACCATCAAGATAAACAGAGTGAGTGAGGATATTGTCAAGATGAAGCTCTTTTCTTTCTCATTAAGGGATCGAGCTAAGGCTTGGTATCATACTATACCTCTGGGATCTTATACTACATGGAGAGAGTTGGCTCAAAGATTTTTAAACAAGTATTTCCCACTATCGAAGATGTTGCATTTAAAAGGTTAAATTTTCCAATTTAAGCAAATGCCTCTTGAGACTTTTAGTGAGGCTTGGGATCGATTCAAAGAGATTCTTAGGAGATGTCCACAACATGGTTTTCCCGAAGATCAAGAAGTTGGATTTTTCTATGCCGTGGAAGTGAAAGAATGCTTATTGATGCTTCGGCAGGAGGTTCTATATTGGGGTAAACTCCGGAAAGAGCTATTTCTATATGTGAAGAGATTGCTTTGAATACGGGTCAATAGCCTATAGATAGAATTTCGGGGATGTATGAAAGGGAAAGAATTTCTAAGATGGAAGAAGGGTGCATGCAACAAGTGAAGAAGGAGGAAGAACATAAGGAGGATGTAACCGAAAAGGCAATTTCGGAGATACTTAAGAGAATGAATTCCAATTTGCAAGTGTCTTTGAATTCTACACCTATGGTGAATCAACAAGTGCTTTCGAATCCTCAACGAGGTATGCCTATGCCCTTGATGAATCAACAAGTGTTTCCAAATCCTCAACAAGGCTTTTCTATGCCTAATATGGGTCAATGTTCTCAAAGTTGTCAAATGTCTACACCTATGTCTCAACAAGGTATGTCTCCTAATTTTGGATGTCAAGATACTTGGTACCAACCGGAAATGTCGCTTGAGGAAGTTGCCTTCATGCAAGGGAGGAACTTTCAAAGAAATTATGGTGGTAATTTTGGTAACCTTGAAAGGGGATATCCACAAAGGAAAGGAGGATGAGGTCAAGGTAATTTTGGAGAAAATTTTAATCAACCTCGTAGGTATGAGAATTTATCATATGGGAATCAAGGGAATGCCCTTACTCTTCCACCGGGCACTAATCCGGGGATGAAAGCTCCAAATGATGAAGAGAAGCCTACAATGGAAGATCAAATGACTAAGGTGCTGGAATATATGAAGGAAGTTAAATAAGAGAAAAAGTATGAAAAAGAGGAAAGAAGACAAAAAGATGATGTAAGTGAGATGAGATATAAAGCGATTGAGACTCAAATTAGTCTAATGGCAACTGAAAGGGAGGATGTTCATCATCAAGGGAAGTTTCCATCTACAACCATTACTAACCCTAAGGAGAAATGCAAGGCTATTGAACTTTATAGCAGAACAAAATACAAAGGGCCTTCTATGCCAATGGAAGTAGAGGGAGTAGAATGTGAACTTGAGTCTATGGAAAGAATGGATGAAGAAGGGAAAGAGAAAGAAGTTGAAATTATTGAAAAGGATAAAAGTTCCCTACACTTAAAAAGAAAAAGTGAAGTCTACAAAGAAGTGGAAAAAATATAAGGAAGCAAAACGTAAAGAGCGGGAAGAGAACTTTGAAAGAGATGAATGGGGAATACCTAAGTTGCCCGTAGCAATTCAATTTTCACAAAGATGCTTGAAAAAAGGATTGGAGGAAAAATTTGCTAAGTTTGTTGAGATGTTGAAAAAGATCCATATAAATATTCCTTTTGCTGATGCTTTGCTTCAAATGCCCAACCACTCCAAGTTTTTGAAGGATATATTGTCAAAGAAAAGAAGCTTGAGTGAGTTTGAAATGGTTAATCTCACGGAGGAATGTAGTGCTATTCTACAAAGGAAACTCCTTCCTAAATTGAAAGATCCGGGAAGTTTCACTATTCCATGTGAGATGGGAGAACATGAAAACTACAAAGCTCTATGTGACTTTGGTGCAAATATCAATTTGATGCCTTTGTCAATTTTTAAGAAATTGGGTATAGGTGAGGTTAAACCAACGTCGGTCACACTTCAATTAGCTAGCGATCGGTCTTTGACACACTCAAAGGGAATTGTGGAAGATGTTTTAATCAAAGTTGGTAAGTTTGTAATTCCAGTTGATATTGTGGTACTAGACATGGATGAAGATGTAAATGTTCCATTGATACTTGGACGTCCATTTCTTACCACGGGAAAGACATTGATAGATGTTGAGAAAGGGGAGTTAACTTTAAGAGTGAATGAGGAAGAAATGATATTTTCATTGAAAGAGGCTATGAGGTATCCTAGGCACAAGGAGGAATGTAGAAGATTGGAGGTTGTGGACAACATTGTTGAAAAGCATATGCATCATTTTCATTCCAAGGATCCGTTGAAAATTATCATAAGCCACTCTTATTCTATTGACTCTATAAATTCTAACTCTTCTTGTTGTTTAGAAAATGATGAAATAATTGATGAAGTGAATTGTTTAAATGCTTGTAGGGAACTCACAAGCAAGGAAGCCAAGAAAGCAAAAGTGAAGAAACTTGATGAAGGACCAAGAGACGGAGAGCAAGAGAAAAAGAAGGAGTTGAAACCATTACCAAAGTATTTAAACTATGCTTACTTGGAGGAGAATGAAACATATCCGGTAATTATATCTTCTTCCCTTAATGATTTAGAATTGGAAAAGTTGTTAAGAGTGTTAAGGGAGCATAAATCTTCCATTGGTTGGAGTATAAAAGACTTGAAAGGTATAAGCCCATCTTTATGTATGTATAAGATTCACTTGATTGATGATGAGAAGTCATGTGTGCAAAATCAACGTAGATTAAATCCTATAATGCAAGAAGTGGTAAGAAAATAGGTGTTAAAATGGCTTGATGCGGGAATTATCTTTCCAATTAGTGATAGTCCATACCTGCGTCCTTTATATTTAGTGGCAAAAAAGGGTGGCATGACAATTATTTGATCCGATACAAATGAAACAATTGCCACCCAAACTATCACGGGTTGGAGAGTGTGTGTTGACTATCGTAAATTAAATGAGAATACTCGTAAAGATCATTTCCCATTGTCATTCATAGACCAAATGTTGGATAGACTTGCAAGACATGAGTACTATTATTTTCTTGATGGATATTCGAGGTATAATCAAATATTGATTGCCCCAGAATACCAAGAGAAGACAACATTCACTTTTCCTTATGGGTACATTTGCATTTAGGATGATGCCCTTAGGTCTATGTAATGCCCCTGTGATGCGCGTTTTCTTTACATACAAAATTAATCCTCAAGTATTAAGGATATCAGTTGCAGCTAAGCAAGCGACCAAGTGAATATCGAACTCAAAGAACGTCGTATTATTAATTTAATTATTTACTAAATTAATTAAGACAAGGCAATTCAATTTGAGGATTTAATCTAACAACTAAAATACTTAATTTAAATAACAAATAAAATAAAAGCACTTAGAAGAATTCGAAAGTGATTCAAGAGATAGAATAGGTAGCCCTAGAGTAATCCAGTTTCACTCATTAATTTTCCTTCCGTGTGTTGATGTCCGACTCTGCATTGTGGAATATAGACGCATCCATAAACCATGCATATCTACTCTATAGACAAAAGTAAACATGTGTGTAATACGTGTGAATAACCTCAGAGCAAGAGATATAATTCCACCCCCTTTCTAGGTACTATCAGTATCAATTATTTTCCTGGTCAATTGGTATTCTAACCCGATATGATCTCCCTTTATAGGTACTATGAAGTTATACTCTTTATCCTACTTACTAACCCGAATACAATTCAATTAATAAGTATTCATATATGATAGTTCTAATGAAGCTTCAGAGTCCCCTCACTTAGAATCATAACATGGAATTCTGCTCAGCAGTGAACGCACTCAATCAATAACCAAGATATGTATTCATACTCTACATAACAGTTAATGATGCACAAAACGACCGTGAATATGAATTAAAAAGGCACAATCATATATAAAATAAATCCACAAGTAGTGTTGTATGGAGTTTACACACGAAAGTTCAATTAATTGGTAAAAAACTTCACAACCCTAGTTCTACCAAAAAGGCTTTAGCCCATGATGTTACGAAGAACAATCATGGGTGTTGGATAGATCTTGCAATGATGTCTGAAAAATACAAGATAAATTAGAAAATAAATAAAACCCTAGATGTGGGAGTCGTCGCGTTCTTCTACATCTTGAATCCTCCTCTTGGTTCTCCTCTTGATTCCACAGATGAATTTTCAAAGTGATGGATGAATGGAGGAAAGGATGTGGATGATGATTGGGGGGTGAGCCCCCTTGTGGGGTATAGGATGGATGTGGCTCTCTAATTCAATATGACTCTTTGATATGATATGATGTGCTCTACATCCCCTTTTATACTTGTAAGCTCTCCTTATAGGCCTTGGATGAACTTTTATTTGAGACATACGCCAAATTTGGTAAAAGAAACCCAAAACTACCAAAAGTAGCATCAGCGACATTCTATTCGACCAAGCCTTTAGAAGTCGAGTAAGGCCTCCAAGTCGATCAGTGGTCGAGCAAGATTTCTGTAAATATTTGCATATTTTGCTCGACTTGACCTCTTACGCTCGACCAAAATAATTCTGGTCGAGCAAGCTTCCATTGGTCAAGTAAGCTTGCGCAGTGTCACCGTTTCGCGCATAACTTCCACATCCGACCTCTGATTTGAGTAATTCTTAAACTCACGTGATCTTCTCTTCCTTGGATTTCTATCCATATAAAGAAATCTCCAAAAAACTGACATTTGAATATATAAAAAGTCACGCAAATTGGTACAGCCGTTCTGTTTGGCACAGCTTGCTCGACGTCACCACTTTGATCATAACCTTCTCGTTTGGAATTCGATTGAAGTGTTCTTTATGCCAAAAAAACCCTCTCTTCTGTAGATTTCTATCCATATATCACAATTCTAATTTAGAGCTCTACAAAAATATAGAATAATTATACAAGTTGGATGTGTGTTTCAGAGCATCCTTGCACAAATTGCACATTTATCTAACTTGGCACTTTTGATCCCTTTTTCCACCTAAAACACAATAAAACACCTCAAGTGCACCTTTTTCTTATATATATTGAATATAAGACACTTGTGCTAATATATGACAACAATATCAATCAAAAATGTGTTAAACTGGACACTAAAACACGCTTATTTTTACTCTCATCACCCTGCCACTTTTCAGCGTTGTATGATGTCAATCTTTTATGGGTTAATTGAAAATGTCATGGTGTTTATGGATGATTTTTTCGCATGTGGTTCCTCTTATAATATGTGCTTAACTAATCTCACAATTTTGTTGCAGAGGTGTGAAGAGTTGAATCTTATGTTAAATTGGAAAAAATGCCACTTCATGGTGACCGATGGGATATTTTTGGCACACCATATATTGAAACATGGTTTGAAAGTGGATATGGCAAAAGTGGTAGCCATAGAACGTCTTCCCCCTCCTACTAGTGAGAAGGGGGTGAGATCGTTCTTAGGTCATGCGGCTTTTATAGACGCTTTATCAAAGATTTTTCAAAATTTGCTAAACCACTTTGTATATTATTTATAAAAGATTGTCCATTTAACTTTGATGATGAATGTCGTATCTCATTTCAGGTGCTAAAGAATGCTCTCACTTCCTCTCTAATACTCGTTACCCCGGATTGGAGCCTTCCGTTTGAATTGCGTTGTGATGCTAGCGATCAATTAGTAGGAGTGGTATTGGGGCAAACGAGAGAGATAAAGTTTAGAGCGATCTACTATGCCTCAAAGACATTGAATTCGTGCCAAGTTAATTACATGATCGGTGTAATTTTTACCTAGATTATAGTGTCATTATTATGTATTTTTGTGTGTTTTTATTCATTTTGTATATCATTTGGTGGTGTTATATGAAGATATGAAGATGTGTGCCTTGAAATAATAAATGTGTGATTTTCATGATTAAGTGCCTTAAATTGTGCGATATTTGTAAATATTTAGAGAATCGATAAATTGGTGTATCGATAAATTGGTGTAATTTGTATGATTTTCAGGTAAAAATGAATTCTAGAAACGATAAAAAAGATGGGAGAAAAACGGAGCTCAATGTTCTTAGTCGCATTCTAGTAAAAATGTGTAAGAGTAAGAGACTCTATCGTCGAGTAAACGCGTGACCAAGTACAAAATTTATAATAACATCATCCCAAGGGAAAGTAAACTTAGGCTTGTATCCTGATTTTCATTTGATTTATGCTTTGTAAGGATGATAGATTGAATGTTTGATTGTTTAAGCTACTAATTATTTTAATCAATTAACTAAGAACTTGAACTAACAAAGTAAATGGTTCAATCAACACACGAATGATAAATAGAATGGAGGTAGAATTCACTTGAGAAGAGAGCAAGACTAATCATACTCATGGTTAAGACTTTAGCTAGATATGCAAAACCCTTGATGGTAATTTTCATTAACTTGTGGATTAAAAAAAATCACAATTTTACCCCTAATCCTTATGGCCAAGGCAATTAGGTTCTCGACTCTTTTACAAGCTTAAATCTCCTAGGATTGTCTTACTCTTAATTCCCTTAAGGTACTATGATCATAAGTTGGTTATTTTCACTCAATCTCTTAAGTGTCCCTCTATGAATGTTCCAAGTCTAAGGAGTGTATGACTTACCTCCCCTTATACTAACATACATGCACAATTCAATATATGATTCAATTAAACATCTACTCACAACATTGGAATGACCATCATAATACTATGAATAGAGAATTTAATCACACAAATATTGAAATGAAACATGATTGATATATCATAAAAAGAAATCCACAAATCAATTCAAATCATTACTCAAGTTCTACACATCTAACCTTCCCCTCAACCATTCATATGATTAGCCCTACTATAGGACTAGCCACTAAACATGGTGTTTAAATCATTACAAATCATACTTTGCTCCATTTGAGCCAAATTGAGAAGAAAATCAACAAATGAAAAATGGAATTGCTTCCCTTGCATGGAGAATCATTCCTCTTCTTCAATTTATCAACTTCTTCACTTCTTTAAGCTTTCCTCTTCTCAAAATGATGTGGAGATGGATTGGATGAAGTTTTATAGATTGATTGTGGAGATCAAATGGTATTTTGATGGATATAATGGTAGAAATGGATTATGGATCTAGTGTGTGAGGAAATGTGGTGTTTAGTGTGTGTAACTGCTATGAATCTGATCTCCTCTCTCAAATTTTGCACAAGTTATCCTTTTATATCACTTATGGACCTTCTAGAAGCTTCTAGAACATTCTAAAAACTACACAGGTTTTTGCACCTACACAGCCCGTGCTGCAGCATACGGCCCGTGTAGGGCACACCTACTTTGGCGTGTTGTGCATGCTTCCAGACACAGCTCGAGCTGCACTGCACGACCTTGGTCATGGCTGTGTAGCATTTTCTGACGATAATGCACGGCTTCTTCTTACATGGCCGTGCTCCACACACGGGGCGTGCAGCAATGCACGGCCCGTGCACCAGCGCACGGCCATCCTCCTGAGCGAGTAACGTGTTCTGATGTCACTACACGGCTGTTTGTTACAGGGCTGTGCTCCGCACACGGCCCGTGTACAAATAGACCCTGTCCTTCCATCTCCGTTTCGCTCCCGACTCCGTTTTTGTCTATTTCTTGACTTGTTTTACATATATTTAAGCTCATTTACACAATTCTATCAATTTATACCACACTCCTCAAAATAACAATAACTCCACCAAAAGTAACACAAATACTGATAAAAACATCCGAAAATACACAAATAAAGACACTAAAATCTAGGTGAAAATGACAACGATCAACCCCCAAACTTAAGGTATTGTTCGTCCTCGAACAATGAAAAATGATAAACAAGAGGAGTAATTTTCACCTAGGAAAACACCTAACGAACACAAACCACAACACATCACGAGTAATAAGGATTACAAAATCACATTAAGTATCCCTACATCATCAAACTTATAACATGAAAGATTAACAAGTTCAATCTTAAGAATAACAATAGAGTACTCAAATCCCTTTCAATCTAAGCCTCTCATAGATTATAGTTTTCACTCAACATTCTTTATGATAGGGTTTTTATCATCACTCATCAACCAGTTAAACCGACTTACCATAGGCTTGCTCATGGACTATGTTCACAAGCCACCCTAGTTTCGATAAGTGATTAAAAAGGTATCTTAGGATGTAATGTTTAAGCTCTTTGGTAGGGTAGGAAACTTTATATAATAGTGACTATTCAAGTGTAAGCAATTGAAGAGATGATTCCTTTCTTCAACTTCTTCACTTTCAACCTTCCTTTAATTTCTTCTTTAATCAAAAACATTAATCATTATCATTCCTTGGATATATCGAGTTTCTTTTGATTTGCATGCTTCATTTCTTTCAACTTTTGAACTTCATGAGCACATTTTTTGTTGATTTGCTCATTTTTCTTATTTTAGGTCGCATGTACATTTTGTTTAGCTCTTTTGTATCCTTTTCTTATATGTTAACCCTTTCCGTTCTTTTCTAGCACAATTCTCTCATCGAACATTGTAAACCACCATCTCCTCAATCACCCACACTTAGGTTATATATATAAGGCTCAAGAGGGTTTTAAAGGCTTGTATTATGCTTTAATCACAAAGAAAAAGACATAATCTCAAAGTGGTTTACTAGGGATAATATTTTTGGTAAGGAAATTTATGGCTATGACTCATTCATCAAGGATGGCCTAAGATCATTTCACAAATTTCAACCATTCGGGCTTCGTTCCTATAGTCCATGAGCAAGTTCTAATTTGTCTAAGTTCAACCAGTCCTCTCATCAAGAATTAACCATGGAGGCACGGTCGAGGCTCAAGTCTCACAAGCTTTTGCTTGGACCAAAAGAAACCTAATTACCCTTCATGCTTCTCAAAATTGAACAAATTATGTAATTCATGTCACAATTTCAACAAGTAGAAACCATTAATATGCTTGTCATCACTCATCACACACAATGCATCATAGTTCATATTCAAAAATAATCAACACCTTCCCAAAAATATACCACCAAACCTTACCTATAAGAATAAAAACAACAACACCACCACATAATAGTAAAAGAATAACCAAACTATACGAAAACATATAACATGCATAAACCAAATCACCTATCTCAAAGTATCAACACATCAATTCTCATCCATAACAATGAAAATAAAAATCCCATCACATCCAAACAATTAAAATCAAACTAAAATACCAAAATAACTAAAAGAAAATCGCATAAAACTGAAAATAAAATAATCCCAAAATTCGAAACCTCCCAAAAACAAACAATCAAAGTACAATCCAATCGAATCAAATCAAATCAATCCAAACATTCTTCCAACAATCTATCATGGCTAAGATGAATCGACAAAAGTGCCAAGCACTCAAAATACTCCCTCCATTGTTCTGGAGGCAGAAGAGGTGGATGATAAGTGTTCCACGGATGTATGTACAAGGGGATCCTAGGAACTAAAAATTGAACATCATGGTCATCATCTCCTCCATGTTGTTGGAGTGTACCCTTGTTTGTTTCTCATAGTACTCCCTCCGACGCTGTCCAGCTATCAACTCTTCAATATGCCTTCCATGCTCTTTCTGAACCTCTCGGATCTCCCTGATTTGTGCCATATATGTCTGTTGCACGTGCCTCATGTCTCGCACCTCATCCATCATAAAGTTCCAACGATCATTCCCTTGCTCAGGTCCCACTGGGGGCTGTGCCCCTTCTTCCTCAAACTGTGGTGGATCAGGTCCCTGCTCCTCAAACTCTACTTGCTCCGGTTGTTCTCCTTGCTCATCGCCCTCCATTGGCACTGGCTCTGCTCTCAAGTTAGCTAACTCTTCATTCTCTTGAACCCTTATCTGTTTGAGGACCTCTTCCATTTTATCTCTGTTTCTTCTGTAAAAAGCTCTCACCACCTTAGAATAGTTCACGCTACCCATTGCCAAATTGGCAAATCTCCTTCTAGTGTACACTGTAGTGAGCTCTGGAGCTGGCAAAGGAAATGGTGCTCCCTTTTCCTGCCTCAGACAATATTGATTCCCAACCATTGACAAGAACTCCATCCTCATCAACCCCCCACTCACCATTCTATTCTCCATACCTGCAAGATTGACTCCAAAGCCTTGAGCTATCATGGTGATCATACCTCCTAACATCAAACCCTGAGATGTTTGTCTCTTTGCAACTCTTTCTGCATGTTGCACAAAATGTCCTGCAACATTCAAAGGTAGCTCATTGTATATGCAGTACATAATGTAGAACTGCTTCTCTCCCACGGATCCAATTTCAAACCTCCCTAAGATGGTGTTCGAAACAATCTTTTCTAAGTATCTCATCACGGGGTTCTGGATTGCAGTTCCATTTGAAGCACTGGGAGCATATCCTGCTCTCTCCATTCCGTCATTCACTAAGCTCTTCCACCAATCCTGCTGATTGAAAGTGCCTCCTGCATAAAAGCTCCGATGAAATTCGTATGGTGGGCACCCAAATCACTCATTCAAAATAGCCAACGGAACCTTTTCTCTCAGCACATTATCCAACTGAAATGTCACCCACTGAGGAAACCCATTCTGATCCTTCTTCACTAGCAGTGTGCTCATGAACTCAGCAGTTAAATGGAAAAAGGTTGGTGGCCTCTTGTCAAAGAATGCTTCCATTTGTGCAAATCTGAAAAGCTTCCTCAAGTCCTCCTCAATTCCTAATCCTCTCATCATTTCTGTTTCTTGAAAACGAGGGGGCTTGATCTTTGGAGCTAACGTTTGCCAACGAAGCACGTACTTTCCCCAATAGTCTTCAAATTCCACTCCAAAATAATCATGATGGATCTCATCTTCCATTAGCTTTGCATCAAGATTAGGTAACTCCCCTGGATCGGTAATAACAATGAAATCTTCATTTCTTGGTCTAACTCTCCTCTCGGCCATCTACAAAATAATAATTCTCAAGTTATAACCATTGACCTTTATAAGAATGTTAATGCACCTAATTAAATTCCACCCTAGTTATTCAACTTAGTATGAAACCTATTATGCATCAACATAGGTCATTCATATCATTAAAACTTCAAATTTAGACATAATATGCACTTCACTATCATTCATCTCAATTGACTATCATTCATAACTCAATTCTTATTCATACCTTCACACATGCATTCCAATTTACATCATCATCAAACCTTATTCACATATGTTCTTCAAATTTCAATGAAATTCTCCTTTAGACATTTCATCGAACACTTGACATGCACAAAATTTAAACAACTTTTCAATCATACAATTTACATAGCCTCATGCCCAAATCCTCAATATCAAAGTCTAATTCCTCACAAATAAACACTATACTCATGTAATTCATCAATTAGCACAACTTAATCTCTCAAATTCATCATTCTCACACAATTCCCAAATTATTCCACATGAACCCTAATTCAACTCAATTCAAAATTCAAATTGAAACATGTATGATAATCACTCAATAAAGCATACAAAATTCACACTATAACAAAGCCCATGTATCAATTCAATCAATTCATATCAAAATTAACAAGTTAAGGTTCAGAAATTCGTACCTCTTGTCAATTGGATGTGGAGAAGTATTTTGGATGTGCGAAATTAACTAACTTTGCTCACAATCCCTCAAAACTCACCTTGGTGGATGATTCGTTTGCTTGGAGAGATGAATCGGGTGTAAACAAAGTGTGTACGGAAGAAGGATTGCGTGTGGAATGAATACGGAGCGGCCCTTTTTAAAAATTGGAACGAAACCTGCACGGCCCGTGCTGCGCTACACGGCCTCAAGTGAGGCCGTGTAGCATTTTTAGATGCCACTACACGGTCAGCTGTTACAGGGCCATGTGCGGAACACGGCCCGTGTACCTTCTCTCCTACACGGCTCGAGCTGCGGAGCTCGGCCTTCCTCCTGGCCGTGTAGCATTTTCTGATGCCACTACATGGCCAAGTGCTACAGGGCCGTGTGCAGAGCACGGCCCGTGTAGCATTCTTGCCCTGTTTTCCAACTTTTCCACATTCTTGCCCTGTTTTTCCACTTCTCAAACACCCTTTTCATGCTCAAAACATTTCAAAATATCATTCACACCACAATTATGATCAAAACTTGATTGAAATATACTTAAAACCACTAATCATACCAAAACTAAACTAACTCATGAGAAAATTTTCAAAATTGACCATTTTACAAGATAATATAAGATAACATAATACACATGGTTCATCACACACTAATAAACAAAGTATAAGTCACACCACACACTATCCCCCCAAACTTAAATAAAAATAAGTTGCAAATTAAATTTGCAAAAAGTGGTGAGACGCACCTTTGTCGTATTCTCAAGCTCTTCGTGAACTTTTCTCCCGATGACTCTTGTGCATTTTTTAAATTCGTATGATCAAGTATGACCACCACACAACCTCCCCCCAAACTTAAATTAACATAAGTGTTAAAATTTAAGTTTGTAAAGAGTGGTGTGACATACATCATCATTCCATCTTTAGCCTCTTTGTCTTTCATCTTATGCATTTTTCCCACAAGCTTAACCACCTTCATACCAAATCTACAAGAAAACAAAACTAAACTAGAAAACTTACCAAAATGGGTTGCCTCCCATCAAGCACTCGATTTAACATCGTCGAGCTAGACGCATTTAAGCTCTTAACAATCAGAGAAATCCAAGATCCCATCGGGCCTCATCTTCACTTTAAACATTTCCTTAGCAACCTTCTTATCCACACTTCTTGCTCCCCTAACACTTGAACTCACTTCATTGTCTCCTTTTCTCACGTTTTCAAATCCCGGAGGCCCTTTATCAATCCTCCAATCAACTTGTGGATTTCCCCCAAGCTTGTTCCTTTTTGAAGAAACATTTCCTGCAAATTCAAGTAAAAATTTAGGTAAATCTTCATCTTTCAAAATTTCACTTACCACTCAATTTCGATCATCCGGAGGCTTAATGGGTGGCTTCAAATGAAGATCTCCCCCTTTCAAATTCTTGCTTGATAACACCAATTCTTTTTCATTTGATCGGAGTATGAGTTTCTTCCTATCCATGTAAAATTTTGCTCTTCCGGTTGTCAAAAACGGTCTTCCAAAAATCAATGGGATTAAAGGATCCGCTTGCTTCTCAACTATCATAAAATCCACCGGAAAGACCAAATCCTCTATTTTCACAAGCATATCCTCCACAACTCCATGGGGCTTTATCATTGAACCATCCATTATTCCAATTTCCACATCTGTTTCCTTTAACCTCCCAATGCCAAGTTTTTCAAAAATTTCCAAAGGCATCACATTAATGCTTGAACCAAGATCACATATAGCATTAAAATATTCCACATTTCCAATTTTACAAGTAAGAACGAATTTACCAGGATCTTCAACCTTTGATGAAGCTTCAACTTTGACAATGTCATGATCTTGTTTCAACATCACCTCTTCATCACAATTACTTTCATTATCCAACAAAGACAAGAATTCACCAATTATCTTCTCATCATCAAAAGACAACTTTTTATCAATGGCAACTTCCTCCTCCACTTTTGACACAATTTCATCATAAGGTACTTCTTCAACTTTTGAAACAATGCTTGTTGTTTCCACCAGCCCTTTCTCAACCTTACTTTCCATGTTACAAACAGTAACATACAAACATTGCTCCTTAGGATTAGTAACGGTAGTAGAAGAAAACTTACCCTTACGATGTATTTCACTTTGCTCGGTTGCCATTTGACTCATTTGTGTCTCCAAGGCTTTGAATCTATTATCATTCAACTCTTTCTCTTGCTTCATGAAATCAAATATTTTATCATTCATCATTTTCCCTTGCTTCATAAATTCAAACATCTTGGCCATTTGATCTTCCATGGTAGACTTTCCTTCACCATTTGGAGCTTTCTCCCCCAGATTGATTCCCGATGGAAGAGTAAGTGCATTCCCTTGATTCCCATATGACAAATTCTCATACCTACGAGGTTGGTTAAAATTTTCTTGAAAGTTACTTTGCCCCCATCCTCCTTGTCTTTGTGGATATCCTCCTCCATGACTTCCAAAGTTACCACCATAATTTCCTTGGAAGTTCCTTCCTTGCATGAAGGCAACTTCCTCAAGTGTCATCTCCGGTGGACACCATGTATCTTGCATTCCAAAATTAGAGGACATACCTTGTTGAGGCATGGATATAGACATTTGACAACTTTGAGAAGATTGACCCATATTAGGCATCGTCATGCCTTGTTGAAGATTTGGAAATACTTGTTGATTCATCATAGGCAATGACATACCTTGTTGAGGACTTGCAAGCACTTGTTGATTCACCATAGGTGTCAAATTTGGAGAAACTTGCATGTTAGCATTCATCCTCTTTAATATCTCCGTGATCGCCTTGTCGGTTATATCTTCCTTAGGCATTTCCACCTTTTTCACTTGTTGCAAGCACACTTCTTCCATCTTAGCAATTTTCTCCCTATTATACATTCCCGGTGCACGATCCATGGGCCATTGACCGTATTCAAAGCTACTTCTTCACATATAGCAATTGCTTTTTCCGGAGTTTGTCCCAAAATTGAACCTCCCGCCGAAGCATCAATGAGCATCCTCTCACTTCCGTGTAAACCGACATAGTAAAATCCTATTTGTTGTTCTTTGGGGAATCCGTGTTGTGAACACTTCCTTAGCATCTCTTTGAATCGGTCCCATGCTTCACTAAATGTCTTAAGTGACATTTGCTTGAATTGAAAGATTTACCCTTTGAGATACAACATCTTTGAAGGGGGAAAATACTTGCTCAAAATCTTTGTGCCAATTCTCTCTATGTGGTATAAGATCCCGGTGGTAGAGTATGATACCAAGCCTTAGCTCTATCTCGTAATAAAAACGAGAAAAGCTTTATTTTAGCAACATCCTCACTCACCCCATTTATCTTTATCGTGTTGGCTAACTCTGTAAATTGGGCTAAGTGAGCATTCGGATCCTCCATAGCACCACCACCAAATTGATTTGCTTGCACCATGTTGATCAATCTTGTCTTGATCTCAAAATTATTAACATTTAACAATGGCCCCATCACATAATTCCCAAACTGAGGTTGGAAATGATCTCGAATGTTCATTCCACTCCATTATGTCCATTTCCACGGGGTTGGTTTTGCACCACCGGAGGATTATTCCTTGCTTCTTGTTGTACCATCAAGTTTTGAATAATAGCTTGCATTTGTTAGTTTTGCAAGTGCATTTGTTGAGCATACATTTGTGGCACAAATTCCGAATTATTATAACCCCCTCTAGCATTATCAACTCCATGAAAATTCCTCATATTACCTTCTTCATCAACCATGTTTGCATTATCCCTTACTTCTTCCATACTTTCATCCGTAGGCTCTAACACTCCTCGTCTTTGTCTTCTTAAGGTAGCTTCTAATTCCAAGTTCAAAGGTTCAATAGATTGAGACCTTGAACGCGTTTGCACATGTACCTACAAGAATTTTCAAATTAGTTTTCAAAGTAACCAAGACAAGTAAACAAGTAAACAAATAAAAGAAATATCATTATCAAAACTAATCAACTTCAAACTCGTTACAACCAAAAGTTTAACATTTTCCCGGCAAGCGGCGACATGTTTTTAGTCGCATTTCTAGTAAAAATGTGTAAGAGTAAGAGACTCTATCATCGAGTAAACGCGTAACTAAGTACAAAATTTATAATAATGTCGTCCCAAGGGAAAGTAAACTTAGGCTTGTATCCGGATCATTTGATTTATGCTTTGTAAGGATGATAGATTGAAGGTTTGATTGTTTAAGCTACTAATTATTCTAATCAATTAACTAAGAACTTGAACTAACAAAGTAGATGGTTCAATCAACACACGAATGATAAATGGAATGAAGGTAGAATTCACTTGAGAAGAGAGCAAGGCTAATCATACTCATGGTTAAGACTTGAGCTAGATATGCAAAACCCTTGATGGTAATTTTCATTAACTTGTAGATTAAAAGCAATCACAATTTTACCCCTAATCCCTATGATCAAGACAATTAGGTTCTCGACTCTTTTACAAGCCTAAATCTCCTAGGATTGTCTTACTCTCAATTCCCTTAAGGTACTATGATCATAAGTTGGTTCTTTTCACTCAATCTCTTAAGTGTTCCTCTATGAATGTTCCAAGCCTAAGGAGGGTATGACTTACCTCCCCTTATACTAACATACATGCACAATTCAATATATGATCAATTAAACATCCACTCACAACATTGGAATGACCATCCTAATACTATGAATAGAGAATTTAATCACACAAACATTGAAATGAAACATGATTGATATATCATAAAAAGAAATTCACAAATCAATTCAAATCATTACTCAAGTTCTACACATCTAACTCTTCCCCTCAACCATTCATATGATTAGCCCTACTATAGGACTAGCCACTAAACATGGTGTTTAAATCATTAAAAATATACTTTGCTCCATTTGAGCCAAATTGAGAAGAAAATCAACAAATGAAAAATGGAATTGCTTCCCTTGCATGGAGAATCATTCCTCTTCTTCAATTTATCAACTTCTTCACTCCTTTAAGCTTTCCTCTTCTTAAAATGATGTGGAGATGGATTGGATGAAGTTTTATGGATAGATTGTGGAGATCAAATGGTATTTTGATGGATCTAGATAGTAGAAATGGATTATGGATCTAGTGTGTGAGGAAATGTGGTGTTTAGTGTGTGTAACTGCTATGAATCTGATCTCCTTTCTCAAATTTCGTACAAGTCATCCTTTTATATCACTTATGGACCTTCTATAAGCTTTCGAAACATTCTGAAAATTGCACAGGTTTTTGCACCTGCACGACCCGTGCTGCAGCGCACGGCCCGTGTAGGGCACACCTACTTCGGTTTGTTGTGCGTACTTCCAGACATGGCTCGAGCTGCGCTGCACGGCCTTGGTCATGGTCGTGTAGCATTTTCTGATGATAATGCACATCTTCTTCTTACAAGGCCGTGCTCCGCACACGGGACGTGCAGCAACGTACGGCCCGTGCACAGCGCACGGCCATCCTCCTGGGGGAGCAGCTTGTTCTGATGTCAATACACGGCCGTTTGTTACAGGGCCGTGCTCCACACATGGCCCGTGTACAAACAGACCCTGTTCTCTCATCTCCGTTTTGCTCTCGACTCTATTTTTGTCCATTTCTTGACTTGTTTTACATATATTTAAGCTTATTTACACAATTCTATCAATTTATACCACATTCCTCTAAATAACAATAACTCCACCAAAAGTAACAAAATTACGGATAAAAACATCTAAAAATACACAAATAAAGATACTAAAATCTAGGTGAAAAAGACAACGATCACTCAATTCGGAGTTGAAACGGGGGAGAACGAGCCAAAGCAAAATATTGAAAAATACACGTCCAACTTGCATAATTTTTTCGTATTCGTGTGGAGCTCAAAACCGGATGTGTGATACATAGTTAGAAAGCCACAGAAGAGAGGATCGCGTGAGCGGAAGAATCACTTGAATCGAAGATCGGATGTAGAAATTATGTGCAAAACGGTGAGACAGTGTTGCATGCACTGCACCTACACGACCAGTGCTCCGAACACGCCCCTGTAAGCCATGGCAGTGTGTTATCATTCGAAACACCTACACGCCCACCCCCATGGCCGTGTCCTGACAAAAGTCAATTTTATGATTTGCACATGTTCTAGAAGCTTCTATGGGGGTATAAATACATGTTTTGACCATAAATTACGAGATGAATCATTTTGAATCAGTTTCCACACACACTAGACACCTAAATCACACACATTCATCTCCATCTCTTCTACCCTTCACTTTATCCATACTATCCACTTGATCTTCTCAAATACATCCATTTTTCTATCAATCCATCAATCTAAGAAGGGGAATTCATCATTGGTTGAAGATTTTAGCATGATCAAGGAGGAGGAAGTTCACATCAAATAGGAGCCTACTTACCTTTATTTTGTTATTTTCTTCATTATTTGGCTCAATTGCAGCATGCCATGGATTATGTTGAATTTGCAATGATATGTAGTGGCTAGTCCTCATGTGAGGCTAGCAATATGATTGGTTAGGTATTATGTAGATTTTGCACACCACATGTTTGATGAAATGATTGTCATGAATATTTTCTATCATGAATGCTTATTCTCATTTTATGTATGATTTGTGTGATTACATTCTCTATTCATAGTGTTGGATGACCATTCCAATATAATGCTTAGTGGTTTAATTGAATCATTGATTGCATGAGATGACTTAGTTAGTATGAGGAGAGGTAAGCCATACCCTTCAAGTGCTTAGAACCTCATGGTAGGACATTAGTGATGAACTAGTGAGGGGAACCAAACTTATGATCATAGTATCTCATGGGAATTGAGAGTAAGAACAATCCTAGGAGATTTAAACTTGTCAAAGAGTTAAGAACCTAATTGCCTTGGCCATAGGGATTAGGGATACATACGCGATTGCCCTTAATATCATAACAAGAAGACCATCAATGCATGTGTGTGTGTGTGAGTCTATATATACCTTATCCATGAATGTTGCTTGCCTTACATACTTCTTAGATTGTTCACCTTCATCCATTTTCCATCATACTTGTACATGTTCTATCTTTAATTGCTTTCCTAGTTGTTAGTTTGCAGTATAATCAACCCTCCTTCTTTGATTAGTTCTACTAGATTGAAACATCTTTCAAATACGGCTACCCACTTTCGCCCTTGGGTTCGATATCTTATAAATTTTGCACTTGGTCGCTTACGTGCTACACACGATAGAGTACACTTGCTCTAAATCAATTTAACTAAAATTGAAACCAAGTTCATTACACTACAACAGAGAAGGATTTTTTTACCATAGTGTATGCTTTTAAAAAGTGTCGACCGTATTTGGTTGGCACGCAAACTATTGTCTACATGGATCACGCGACGATAAAATACCTCATGCGTAAGAAAGATGCTAAGCCACATTTGATTCGTTGAGTGTTATTTTAGTAGGAATTTGATGTGGTGATCAAAGATAAAAAGGGGGTGGAGAATGTGATCGCGGATCATTTGTCTAGATTGGAGAATGAAGGAGAGAATGAGGACATGAAGCCGATTGGGGATGAGTTCCCGGATGAGGAAATTCTTCAAGTTGAAGTTGAGCAAGTGTGTACTCTCATGGTGGATGTACCTCATTGGTATGCCGATTATGTCAACTTCCTTTCTTGTGGAATCAAGCCCACGTTGCTAAATGAGTATAAGGTAAAAAAGTTTTATGTGGAAGTAAAGAAATACTTATGGGATGAGCCCTTTTTGTTTAATATTTGCAATGATGGAGTTATAAGAAGATGTGTGGCTAATGAAGAAGTTGTGGGGATTCTTGAGCTATGCCATTCGTCTTTGTGTGGAGGCCACTTCGGTCATCAAAAGACGAGGGCTAAGATTTTACAATCGGGTTTCTATTGGCCCACATTGTTTAAATATGCAAAGAAGTTTGTGGCTAAATGTGATAGATGTCAAAGAGTAGGGGACATAGGCAAGAAAGATGAGATGCCCATGAGTTTAAGAATTGATGTGGAGATTTTTTATATATGAGGCATTGATTTTATGGGACCGTTCCCCTCGTCTCAAGGATATATGTACATCTTGCTAGCCGTGGACTATGTGTCGAAGTGGGCGGAGGCAATCCCCACTAAGACAAATGATGCTTTGATTGTTCAAAGATTCTTGAAAAAGATTATTTTTGCTAGGTTTGGAGTTCCACGTGCATTAGTGAGTGATGGAGGATCTCATTTTGTGAATAAATTGATGGAAGGATTGTTGAAGAGATATGGAGTGAAACATCGAGTGGCTACATCTTACCACCCTCAAGCGAATGGATTGGCAGAGGTCTCAATCCATCAAATCAAGTTAGTATTGGAGAATACAATCAATGGAGGGAGGAAGGATTGGTCGGAAAAGCTTGACGATGCCTTATGGGCATATCGAACAACTTTTAAGACCATCCTTGGTGTGTCACCATATCAATTGGTTTATGGAAAGGCTTGTCATCTTCCCGTAAAATTGGAGCACCGTGCGTTGTGGGCTATTAAACGCCTTAATATGGATGAATGTGAGAGTGGCAAAGCGAGGTTGTTGAAATTGGTTGAGCTTGAGGAGTTTAGAGGAAGAGCATTTGATAATTCCCTCATTTACAAAGAGAATATGAAGAGATGACATGATGCTAAAGTGAAGGAAAAGACGTTTGCTCCCGGGGATAAGGTTCTTGTATTTAATTTAAGGCTTAAATTATTTCCCGGAAAGCTTAAGTCTAAATGGATGGGGTCATTTGAAGTGCTTGAGGTGTTGAGTGGAAATACATTGAAACTGAAAGGTCCTAATAATGAGTTTGTAGTGAATGGTCATCGGGTGAAGCATTACATATCTCCTTCTTAAAAGGAGATAGTGTATGTGGATACTCTATCTTCTTGAAACTCTTTGATTGTTTCGTAGAGTAGGTTTTATTTTATGTTTTTTTAATTGTTTTTCTTGTAGTTTGGTATGTAGGTGGAAAAGCTCATTGAGAGAATTGCATATGAAGAAAGACAAGAGTGCTAGAGTTGGAATGAAGATGTATGTCACACGACTCTTTACAAACTTAAATTTTAACACTTGTGTTAATTTAAGTTTGGGGGGTGTGTGGTGGCCATACTTGGATTTTGGAAGTACACATACGTCATTACAAGGTAATCTTATGGAGATCATTGGTGGAAACTACAAGGGTAAGTCTCACCACTTTGTGCAAACTTAATTCTCAACTTGTTTCGATTTAAGTTTGGGGGTGAGTGCGAAGTGTGACTCACCATTTGAATATGCTTGATGTATTATGTGTTGATAGATTGTCTTGTGTAGAATGGGTAAATTTTGAAAATTTTCTCATGAGTATGTTTGTTTTAATACGTTTGGTGGTGTTGGAGTGCATGATAGTCCATAATTTGATCATAATTGTGGAGCTAATGTTGTGATGATTTTTTTAAGCATGAATAGAGAGTATTTGAAGTGAAAAAATAGGGCAAAATTTAGAAATTGAAAAAAAAATAGGGAAACCGCTACACGAGACCTGTTCAGTATACGGCCCTGTAAGAATTGGCCGTGTACTGACATCAGAAGTAGCTATTCGCCCAAGACAAGGGCGAGTTCCGCACACGACCCGTGTAGGGAGCAGAAGCACGCCCCGAGTACCGCACACGGGCCTGTAAGTGATGGCCGTGCGCGGTAATCAGAAACACCTACACGGCCATGACTGAGGCCGTGTACAAAACACGGGCCCTGTAGAAAACGAGTACACGAGGCGTGTGCCGGACACGACCAGTGTCGTGTTCGAAATTAGTTTTTAAAATAGGCAAGCATCGGTACTGTCTTACACAACTCACCCATATTCAAGAGCTCTCCTTCGTCGGAAATCACTTCCAAACACCACAAATTATTGAAAAGTTGAGAGTGTTGGTATGATTGAGTGATTAAACATTGTTCCTTCAATCCATAATCTCAATTCCATACTAATTCCTTCCAAGATTTATCAAGGTATGAACTTTTTGCCCTAGTTTTCAATTGAAGGTTTGAAATTCGGAATTCTTGCATAGTCTTTGAATGATAGCATGTTTGAAGCATGTCTAGGAGTGAGAAATGTGAATTGCAAGTTTTAATTGGAGATTTGATTGAATGATGCAAGAACTACGGTTCATGATAGATTGAATTTGGGGATTTTTTTATTTTGATTGAATTGTATACATGTGTGATGTGATAAATTGATTTATAATGTTCTTATGATGATTGAATTGATGTGAGAATAACTTAAGTGTTGGGAATTTAAGCATGAGGGAATTGGATATACTCTTTGAATTCATTTTAAAATATCTTACATGTCAAGTGTTCGATAAAATGCTTAAGTGAATTTTTGGGTTTTAAATGAAAGTTTTACATGAAAGATGAGCATTGATGATATGTTGAAGGAATATATGTGAAAAATTTGTGCACATGTGATGAGGATTTGAGGTGAAATTCATAAATGATTGAAGGGATTGATATGCTTCATTTGAAGTAAATTTTGAAATGAATGGTTGTTTTGGCTAGTTGCTTAGATTGAACTTAAACATCCTTGAAGTGTAATATTTTTTTGTTGCTTCTTGAAGCTATGTTGACATGATTATGTAATGTTAATGCATGATAGAGTTCATACTTAGTTGAATAACAAGTGATGCTTTTAAGCCTAATGCACTATCATTCCTCATAATGAAATTGAATATAACTTGAGTTTGTTGAAAATTGTAGATGGCCGAAAGGAGAGTAAGAGCAAGAAATGAGGATTTCATCATCGTTATGGATGCAGGGGAACTTGCTAATCTTGTTGCTCAAATAATGGAAGATGAGATTCATCCGGAGTATTTTGGGGTAGAGTTTGAAGAATATTGGGGAAAATATATACTCCGTTGGCAAACAATTCTTCCAAAGGTAAAACCAACTCGATTCCAAGACACCACGACTATGGAGGGACTTGGAATAGAGAGAGATTTTAGTAATTTGTTTTGGTTTGCACACATGGAGGAGTTTTTCGATAAGAGACCTCCTACTTACATGCACCTTGTAGCTGAGTTTTTGAGTACCCTTGAGGTGAAAAAGGATAGGAACAGGTTCCCAATGTCCATTACGTTCCAATTGAATAATGTGATGAGAAGGGACATTCCTCTACATGTTTTGAACCAATTCATGGGGTGCCCGTCATGTGAAGGTCATACAAGCTTCTACGAAGGTGGAGGGTTTAACCAACAAGATTGGTGGAAGAGACTAGTGAATTATGGGACAGAGCAAGCAGGGAACATACCTAGTGCATCAAAAGGGACTGCAATAAGAAACCAAGTTATGAGATACCTTGAGAAATCATCTCGAACACTGTTATGGGAAGTTTTGAAAGTGGAACAGTGGGTGAAAAGCAGTTGTACGTCATGTTCTTCCTACATCGTGAGCTACAATTGAACATGGCGGCACATTTCATTCAACACGCAGAGAGAATGGCTAAGAGGAAAACTTCTCAAGGGTGATGTATGGAGGGATAATCACCATGATAACTCAGGGCTTAGGTGTCAACCTTACAGGGATGGAAAACAGAATGACAAGTGAAGGGTTGAATTATAATCAGCTTATAAGGATGGAATTCTTATCTCTAATTGGGGACCGATACTGTTTAAAACAAGAAAAGGGTGCCTCATTTTCTCTACCAGCTCCAGAGCTTACCACGGTTTACACTCATCAAAAGTATGCAAATTTGGCCATGTCAAGTGCCAACCACTCTAGGGTAGTACGAGAGTTTTACAGACAGAACCGAGAGGGAGTGGAGGAAGTACTCCGACAAATGAGGGTTGAGGAGAATCGAGAGCTAGCCAATCTGAGAGTGGAGCCCGTACCAATAGAAGGAGATAAGGAGGAGCCACCACATCATCAGGTGGAGTTTGAAGAACAAGCTCCGAAGCCACCACAGTTTGAGGAAGAAGAGCAAGAGCAACAGCACCCGATGGGTCCCGGAATGGAAGATGGAAGGTGGAACTTCTCTGAGGATGAAGTTCGAGAGATAAGACAAGCACAACAGTTGTATGGAGCGCAGGTCAGGGAGATCCGAGAGATTCAACAAGTGCATGGGACGCACATTCAAGAGCTTCAGTATGGACAACGTCGTAGGGAGTATTATGAAGAGCAGTCTCGTGTGCATTCCAATATGATGGATGAGATGATAACTATGATGTTCAATTTCCAATTCCCAGCGTCTCCTCGTGCCTATATACCATCGAATACTTATCATCCACCTCCACCTCCAGAGCCATGAAGGGAATCATTTTAGTGCTAGTCACTTCATTTAGTGCATTTGGATTATATTAGACATTTGATTTGATATTGATGGATTGGATTGTATTTGTTTTGTATTTTGGGAGGTTTACTTTTGGATTTATTTTAGTTTTATGCGATTTTTATTCCTTTATTTTTGGTATTTTAGTTTGATTTTTATAATTTGGATGTGATGGGTATTTGAGCTTATTTGTTATGGATGTTGAATTAGTATGCTTTAATTTCTTGAAGTGGGTGATTTTTGGTCATGTATGTTATATGTTTGTGCTATGTTTTTGGTTTGGTGAAACTTTACTTACGTGTTGTGTTTGAGCTTTTTATTCTTGTATAGGTTTGGATTGGTGGTATGTTGTGGGAAAGTGTAAACATTTTTGAATATGAGATATGATGCATTATTTGTGATAGGTGATAGCAAGCATGTTAACGGTTCCTACTAGTTGAAATCGTGACATGAATTACATAATTTGTTCAATTTTGAGAAGTATGAAGGTTAATTAGGTTTTTTTTATCCAAGCAAAAGCTTGTGAGAATTGAGCCTCAACCTTGCCTCCATGGTTAATTCTTGATGAGAGGACCAATTGAACTTAGACAAACTAGAATTTGCTCATGGACTATAGGAACGAAGCCCGAATGGTGGATATTTGTGAAATGATCTTAGGCCATCCTTGTTAAATGAGTCATAGCCAAATATTTTCTTACACATTACATCATCCCTAGTTAGCCATATTGAGCATATAAGTCTATTCTTTGTAATTTGAGCACAATACAAGCCTTAAACACTAACTTGAGCTTTATATATAACATTTGTGTGGGTAATTGAGAAGATAATGGTCTACAAGGATTGATGTGAGAAATGTGCAAGAAAATGAAAGAAATGGTGAATCAAGAAAATGATGAAAGAGCTCAAGCTAAGTGCATATGCAACTTCAACAAAAGGAAAAAGGAGCAAAATCATAGAATATGCTCGAGGAATTGAAAAAGAAGTAAAGAAAGGAAGTATGCAATTCAATAGAAGCTTAATGAATCCATGGTATGTTGATGTTTTGTGTTTATGAATATTTGAAAAGGGAAGAAGATTGAAAGTAGAGATGTTGGAGAAAAGAATCATTTCTTTAATTATCTACACATGTATAATCACTTTAATCCATATTCTCCCTACATTATCAAAGAGAATAAACATTACATCCAAAGATGAAAGACCTTTTTGATCACTCCTTGAGACTAGGGTGGCTTGTGAACATAGTCCATGAGCAAGCTTATGGTGAGTCGGTTCGATCGGTTGATGAGAGTTGATTTACCCTACTTCATAGAGTGTTGAGTGCAATTGATATCCTATAAGAGGCTTGGATTGAAAGGAATTTCATTACCCTTCTGTCTTTTTGAGATTGAACTTGTTATTCTTTTAGGTTATGAGTTTGACATTGTAGGGATACTTAATGTGATTTTGTAGTCCTCATTATTTGTGATGTGTTGTGGTTTATGTTCGTTAGGTATTTTTCTAGGTGAAAATTTCTCCTCTTGATTATCATTTTTAGTTGTTCGAGGACGAACAACACTTTAAGTTTGAGGGGTTGGTCGTCATCATTTTCACCTAAATTTTAGTGTCTTTATTTGTTGATTTTCGAATATTTTTATCTGTATTTATATAACTTTTAGTGGAGATATATGTAATTAGGAGAAGTGTGTACAGGTTGATAAATGTGTGGAAATGAGCTTAAATGTGTATAAAACAGGTCAAAAAATGGAGTTGGGAGCTAAAACGGAGAAAAGAAAACAAGGCATGCTCGAACACTCCCCGTGTTCTTGCGCACGCCTCGTGTGCGAGCACACACCCCGTGTGTGGAACAAGGGCATGTCCGAGGTGGCCGTGCGCTAGTATCAGAACACGCTACATGCCCAGGAGGGGGGCGTGTGCAGTGCACGAGCCGTGTCCGGTAACACGCAGAACACGCTAAAGTGTGTGAGCAGCGCACGGGCCGGGTGCTGCTATACGAGTCGTGTAGGTGCTGAATCCTGAATAAGTTGTGAACGTGTTCTAGAAAATTCCAAGGGGTATAAATACCTAATTTGTGCGAAAATTAAGGAAGAGAGCCCATTTGAGCAGTTACAAGATCAAACACACACTATCACACCATATTTCCACACACACACTCTCCTACATCCAAATTCACTAAATTCATCCATTTCTATCACTTTGAATCCATAATTCTCTCCATGCATCCTTCACCCACACCATCCTTAGAGAGTTTTGAGGCTTATTTGCATGGAAAACATATGAAGGAAGGAGATCAACTGTTAATCGCAAGGGAAGAACTTCTACTTTTATTTTGCAATTCCTTTGATTTGAAGTTACCAATGGCATTTTATGAATTTTGTATGGTTTGTAATATGATTGTTGGTGGCTAGACCTCTTGTGAGGCTAGCCACATTATGAGTTGAAGAAAAACTAGATTTCTGAAGATTTTAGTAGTAAATTGAAGTGATGATGGAATTCTTCTAATAAATTGTGATTCATACATCATCATGTTAGGATGACCATTCCAATATTATGTGTTAGGAGTCAATTGAATCACTTAGTGATATGATCATACATGTTAGTATGAGGAGAGGTAGGTCATACCCTTAGAATGCTTAGAACACTTGTGAGAGGACATTTGAGTAATTAAACGAGAAGAACCAAACTTAGAGTCATAGTACCTTCATGGAAATTGACAATAAGACCAATCTTAGGGGATTTAATCATGTAAAAGGGATGAGAACCTAGTTACCTTGACCATAGGGACTAGGGGTACAATTGTGATTGTTTCTATTCCATTGTTGATGATGTTTACTACTAGAGTCTTGCATATCTAGGATACTACCTTAACTTGGATTGTGGTTAGCCTTGCACTCTTTCTAAGATCTATTTCAATCATTCCATTTCATCTTGTTCTTTGATAATTGTAGTCATTACTTGTTTTCTAGTTAATTGCTTAGAATAATTGCTAGTCTAAAACCCAACCTCAAATTCTATTACTTTTACAAAGCATGATTAAAGGCAAATCTGGATACACTTTAATTTTACTTTTCCCTTGGGATGATATTCTATAAATTTTGTTACTTGATCACTACGTTTACAACAACGATAGAGTTATCTTACTCTAAATTATTTTTAACCAAAAATAGGACTAAGAACACTGCTATAAATAACTTTTTAAAAGTATGAGGTGTCGCGACGTGATTAATTATAGCATATTTTTTTAATATCTCATATATAATCTTTTTTACTTTATTATTATTATTATTATTATTCATGTATATCTTCAAATTAAATACTACCTTTAATCATATTTTTTGATTGGTTAGGAATGCTACTTTTATTTATTTACTAGTATTTCTCGTCCGTGCATTGCGCGGAAAGCATTTTATTATAGGGTTTCTGGTTATTTTTTTAATAGTGTTATGTATTTGTATGAATTATTTTGAGCTTTTTTCATCCGGTTTTGGTCTAGTTTGAATTTTGTTGCAATATTATCTTTTTATTTATGTTTATAATAATCTCATATGTGTTTTGCACAGAAATAATTATATTTTACGAATAATTTTTAAATATTTTATTATAGGAATATTGTTAATTATATTTTAGTTTTAATAGTTTTATCTCTACGAATATGTTTGAGCATGTCTCATCCAATTTTGGTCTGGTTAAAATTTTGTTGTATTTTTTTATGCTTAAAATTATCCTTTATGTATTTTGTACGGAAATAATTATAAATATTTTTAACTATAATTGGTTTTCTTTCTTATACTTCAAACAAAGCTAAGAACATACTCTCCCTTATAAACAGTTAATTATTTATAAACTCCCTCCATCCTACGTTAAGGTTTATATTTTTCATTTTGAGTTGTCCCAAGTTAAGGTTTACAAAATTGTAAAAACAGAGGTTGTACCAACACAGCCAGCAGTGTTGTAGCACACGAGCCGTGTTGCAACACACGAGCCATGTTACGCAACACGACCCTGTAAGCCTTGGCCGTGTTCCGACACCCAAAACACGTACACGACTACCCTGTGACCGTGTTGCAGCACACGAGACATGTTGCTGCAGGATCAAAAAAATATCAGAATCCTTCTAGAAGCTTCCCAAGGGGTATAAATACTCAATACTTCAATATTTGATCAGTTTTGGGCGAGGGTCTCACCCCTGCACACACCACACACACCATTTCCTCAATTTTACACCATCATCTTCATTCATTCTTCATCCATACTATCTACCTTCACCCCACCATCAAATCCTCCATCCAAGTAGCTAGAGAAGCAAGGGGGAGAGAAAAATTACAAAGGGAAGAAGAAGATCACCATTGGAGTCATCAAAGGGAGTTTTCATCTAAACTTTGTATTGAATCCTTATTGTTTATCATCGTTTGTAAGGATTTTAATGTATATGTTGATTTTCTTGTGACTATGAGAGGCTAATCTCCTTTGTGAGATTAGCAATATGAATTGTGTTGGATAATTTTGAGTATTTGCAATTGAATGATTATGTTGATTGGGTTTATTAATTTTCTATCATTGATGCTTGAGATCTTGAGGTTTTTGATGATTTGTGTGTTTAGTTGCTCTAAATATGTGATTAAATTGAGAACTCAATTATGTGCTTAGAATAATTAAGTGAATCATTTAATCAAACACTTCATGTGCATTATAAATTGTAAAGAGATTGAGAAATCCTTTAGAATTTAGAACTCTTTGATAGAACATTTGATTGGTTAGATCGAGAGGTCAATTGATCATGTGAGGGGACTCTCTAATTGAACTTAGTACCTAGTTGAAATTGTTTGATTGAGAACCAACCTTAGAGCCTTTTTGAGACCTTGTAAAGGATCTATATCCTATCCATCTAGAGAGGAAGTTTAGGTGGAATTCGTGTTGGCCCTTAGTTATTAATCTATGACACATATGAATTCGTTGCATGATACCTAATTTTTTTATACTCTAAGTATTGCTAGTCTCATTCTCTATCTACTTGTCTCATTCATCCATCTTCCATTCATATGTCCCTTTGTTTATCTTGTCATTTCTTATTTAATCATATCCCTTGATGATCATCTCTATAATACTATAACAAACACGAGATCGCTTGAACTCTAGTACATTCCTCCATGTGGTTCGATAAATTCTTTAATTAGTCATCTCAACTACATATGGCTAATCAGTTACACGCTTATCTAGAAATATCGTATCCATTTAAATATATATTACTTGTATCCATAATTTTACAGTTTCTAGTTCTTATTCAATTTTAATCTTAAACGTTCATTTAATACTACTCCCTCCATCTGCCTCAAATGGGTGCATTTACTTTTTGCATGTGAATCAATGAGTATTATTATTTGATTTGTATTGGGTAGTTATATTAGTGTGTGTGGGCCCCATATTTTAATTTTATTAGTGGATGTATGTGGGTCTCATTTATATAAAAAGAAAAATTAAAACCCTTAGGGACGGAGCCCAAAATGAAAAAATAAGACTCTTTGGAGCGGAAGGAGAAAGACTTTACAATTAATAGAATATGTCAAAAATATCACTCATATTTATTAAATTATTATATTGTTAATTAAAAAATAAAAAAATTTATTATTAGCATAAAATAATATTAATGGTTAAGATTTAATATTTTGAATGGACAAGCCAAATTTTATTATTAATGCACAACTAGATTTAATGGTTAAAATTTATTGTTAATTTATTATAATGTTTTAAATATCTACTGCTCGTATCCATAATTTTATAGTTTTTAGTTTTTATTCAATTTTAATCTTAAACGTTCATTTAATACTACTCCCTTCGTTTGCTCCAAATGGGTGCATTTATTTTTTTCACGTGAATCAAGAAGTATTATTTTTTGATTGTAATGGGTAGTTATATTAGTGTGTGTGGGCCCCATATTTTAATTATATTAGTGGGTGTGTGTGAGTCTCATGTGTATAAAAAGGAAAATTAAACCCTTAAGGGTGGAGCCCAAAATGAAAAAAATAAGATTCTTTGGAGCGGAAGGAGAAAGATTTGACAATTAATAGAATATGTCAAAAATATCACTCATATTTACTAAATTATTATATTGTTAATTAAAAAATAAAAAAATTATTATTGCATAAATAATATTAATGGTTAAAATTTAATCTTTTAAATGGACAAGCCAAATTTTATTGTTAATGCACAGCTAGATTTAATGATTAAAATTTATTATTAATTTATTATAATATTTTAAATATCTACTACTCGTATCCATAATTTTATAGTTTCTAGTTTTTATTCAATTTTAATCTTAAACGTTCATTTAATACTACTCCCTTCGTCTGCCCCAAATGGGTGCATTTACTTTTTGCACGTGAATGAAGGAGTATTATTATTTGATTTGTAATGGATAGTTATATTACTGTGTGTGGGCCCCATATTTTAATTGTATTATTGGGTGTGTGTGGGTCTCATGTGTATAAAAAGGAAAATTAAACTGCCCCAAAATGAAAAAATAAAACTCTTTGGAGCGGAAGGAGAAAGATTTGACAATTGATAGAATATACCAAAAATATCACTCATATTTACTAAATTATTATATTGTTAATTAAAAAATAAAAAAATTTATTATTAGCATAAATAATGTTAATGGTTAAGATTTAATGTTTTAAATGGACAGCCAAAATTAAAACTACATGGTTTATAAATATAATATAATTGAAAAGAGAAAAAAATTGAAGATAAAAATAAAAATTTAGGTTTTTTTATATATATGTATAGATAGATAGATAATTTATTATACGCACAAAATAAAATATAAGAATATATAATTATAGAGTGATTTTGGGGCATTCAATATTTAAGTCAATTGGACTCTTTATTATAATATCCTACAAAAATTTTAATGGTGAACTAAGTCTACTTAATATATAAATACACTTAAATTATGTATAATATTTAATTATATTAATTATTAAGAAATTAATTAATATTTTCATTATTTATTTATTAAAATAAAGTTGAAACGTTATCTAATTAATTGCATCAAACAATATTTAAATTGTTGCAATAAATATAAAAAAAATATATATCATATTCGGTTTATATAATAGGTAAATACATTATTTATCTATAGATAATTTCATTGATTGATTTAATTCAGAATTTACGATAAATATTAACTTTGTAATTTAATTATATTAAAATTATTATATTTTAATTGATATTTATCTAATAAAAAAGTAGATATAATTTCTCTATAAAACTCAATTATTATTTTGTGTTAAAATAAAGATATATTTTACTATAATATATATATATATATATATATATATATATTTAATATACTAAAGAAGAGTTTAATTTTGATGAGATGTTGCCTCAAGAATTAATCTCAATTATTTTTTTCATAATTTTTAATAATTATTTTATTATATCTTAATTAATATATTTATTTATTATAATTAGTAAGATATATATATATATATATATTCATATATTATTTACTTAATATTATTTATACTTATTATTTGATTAGGAGATAAAGATATATCTTTAATGAGTGTATATTGGGTGCACCCGGGTGCAAGGGTGCACCCACATGTGTATAACTTTTTATTCTATTTTGTATACATGTTATTCTATTTTGTATACGTGTTTCGTAATAATTGTATACTTTTTCACACTAAGTTTTTCATTAAAAAAACTAGCATCATGTGTGTATAAATTTTTATTCAATAGTGTATATATGTTTTTTAATAATTGTATTTTTTTACACTCAATTTTTCATTAAAAACCTAACAATTAAATTGTATACATTTTTACTCTTAATTGTATATATTTATGTTTATATTTGTATATGGGTGCACCCGGGTGCATACAATAATTAGTCATCTTTAATATACTAAAAAAGGAAGTAAATTCAAAAGATCCCCTTTTTATTTTTTTGTGTGAAACAAAGTTATTGGTCGTGGAATTTGAGGCATTGAAGAAGAAACTTGGTTTTAATGGGTGTTTTGGAGTGAACTGCAACAACAATAGTGGTGGACGAAAGGGAGGGCTAGCTATCATGTGGAGGGAAGAGGTACAGATCAACATCATCTCTTCTTCAATGAATCACATTGATGCTCTCATTGGCAATGAGGATAATAATGAGGCATGGCGGTTCACTGGCATCTACGGGTTGCCTGAGAACAATCTTAAGTGGAAAACTTGGAAGTTGTTGGAGGATCTGGCTAACAATGAGAATAGGCCCTGGTTATGCATGGGTGATTTTAATGAAATTCTCTTCAATTATGAGAAAAAGGTGGCACACCCGTTCCTGAAAGTAGATTGAAAGTGTTTCGAGATTGTATGGAAGACTGTGGCCTCATTGATTTGGGATATGAGGAAATAAATTTCACTTGGACAAATGGCCAAGGGGACACAAACAACATACAGGAAAGACTCGACAGTGGCTTTGCTAATGGAGAGTGGATAGCACGGTTCCCAGATTTCCATGTTAAACATCTTACTAAGCAGCTATCTGATCATTGTCCTATATTGATTAGTTGGAAAAAGAAAAAAATGAGTCGGGCAGGGAGAAGGAGAACGAAACTTTTCAGTGGCTTCAAGAACCTGAATGTGTGGAAATTATAAGAGATGCTTGGAATGGTGAAAGAGTTGAATCCATATATAATATGGCTAGTAAGATTCGGAAATGCGGGACAGTCCTCTCAATATGGGATAGAGATAATTTTGGCCAACTCCCTCGTGAGATTGAAAAAGGCAAGCTTGCACTAGACAAGGTTCATGCACTAGAGGCCACCATGGCTAACATTGAGGCGGGAAAAATTCTTGAGAACAAAATGGTTGCTTTACACAGGAAAGAGGAAGCTTTTTGGCATCAAAGATCACGTGTTAACTGGATGAGGGATGGAGATAAAAATACCAGTTTCTTTCACAAGGCGGCCAACGGAAGAAAAAGACGAAATCATATTGAGCGTATCTCAGATGGGGAAGGGAGATACTGGGAAGAGGAAGAGGATATCACTGCAGTTTTCCAGAACTATTTCAAATCTCTATTTTCAGCGAAGGAACAATTGGACATGATAGAAGTTGTGGAAGCTGTGAATTGCAGAGTGACGGACAACATGCAGGACTCCCTCTCACAACCTTTTACTAGAAAGGAGATTACTACAGCCATATCCCAAATGCACCCTACCAAAGCTCCTGGCCCCGATGGTATGTCAGCTATTTTTTATCAAAAATTCTGGAGTATTGTAGGAGATGACATTGTAAAAATTGCTCTAAATATTTTAAATAATGGTGAATCTCCTTCTGTCTTTAACCACACCTATATTGTACTTATTCCCAAAAAGAAAAATCCCGTTGTTCCTGCCGACTTTCGGCCCATTAGCCTATGTAATGTGTTTCTTAAAATCACCATCAAAACCATTGCAAATAGGCTCAAATCTTTTCTGCCGGATATTATTGACCCGTGTCAGTCCGTTTTCGTTCCTGGGAGGCTTATAACCGATAATGCTTTGTTAGCCTACGAAATTTTCCACTCCATGAAACATAATAAAGCTGTTACTAAAGGTCAATTTGCTTTTAAGTTAGATATGAGCAAAGCGTATGATAGGGTTGAATGGAAATTCCTAGAAAAAATTCTTCTCAAGATAGGAATATGTCAATCCCTCGTCCAAACTATTATGCGTTGTGTGTCTTCTGCTACATTTCTGTCTTGATTAATGAAACCCCCTCTGTGCCTTTCACTCCTTCTCGGGGCCTCCGACAAGGAGTCTCATTATCTCCTTACTCTTTCTCTGTTGTGCAGAAGCATTATCTGAATGTGGAAATTAGAACAGTAAAACGGATCTTAGAAGTGTATGAGCATGCATCTGGACAAATGATTAACATGGCAAAATCAGATATCATGTTCAGTGCGGCTGTTTCTAATCATAGTGGGAACTTATTAGCCGATGCAATTGGAGTCCGTAGAGTTAATCAGCATAGTATATATTTGGGGATTCCAACGAATGTGGGCGAGCAAAAAGAGATATTTTTGGAGCTGTGGTGAACCGTATTGAGAAAAAGATTAAAGATTGGAAGAGTAGATCACTTTCAAATGCCGGCAAGATCACACTCATTAAAGCTGTGGCACAGGCAATTCCCACATATATGATGAGTTGTTTGTTATTACCGCATAATATTTTGCAAAAGATTGAATCTGCTATTTCCAGATTTTGGTGGGGCCAGAAAGGGGAGGAACGACGAATTCACTGGATTGCATGGGAGAAACTCTGTAAGCAGAAAAAAGATGGAGGCTTGGGGTTTCAGAGTCTTTTAGCTTTTAACAAAGCTATATTGGCCAAGCAAGGTTGGAGACTGATTCGTGATCGGGATTCACTCTTATCAAAAACTCTAAAAGCACGATATTTTCCCAATAGAGATTTTTGCTCGGCAAAGATAGGATCTAACCCAAGTTACACCTGGCGTAGCCTCCTTGCAGGAAGGGAAGTTTTGGAGAAGGGATTTATATGGGTCGTTGGGGATGGAAGTACCATTAATGTATGGAATGATTCATGGATTGAAGAAGTCCCTCTTTCGCATCAGCTCACCCATAGGTAACTCTCCAGAAAACATGAAGGTGCGAGACCTCCTCTTAGAAGATGCAAGTTACTGGGATATAACCATGCTTCAAAACATGATCTCTCACACTGATGTGGCACGCATCCAAAAAATACCACTTCATAGAATATCATCACCGGACTACATCACCTGGAAGCACACTAAGAATGGGCTTTATTCGGTTAAATCTGGGTATTTTGCAAAACTAGAGGTTCCCCAAATAAATCAGTCTGCACATATTAGTGAAGGGAGGAGAATCTGGGAGCAAGTTTGGAAGGTTGATATCACACCAAAGGTTCAAATCTTTCTATGGCGCTGTTTCAAAGGAGTTTTACCAGTAAGTATAACATGATTGGTAAATTTGTTGATGTAGATCCAATCTGTCACCGTTGCAGGGGGGATATTGAGTCAGAAGAGCATGTGCTACGAGATTGTCCGTGGGTTCGAGAACTCTGGAGGGTATCACATTTACATCTAAATATTGGAGATCCAGCATCTCTTTCCCTTCTAACTGAGTGGATACAGTCAACTTTGGAAGGAAAGCCCGAGATTTTCCAGCAGGAATTTGTGGCGCTACTTTGAAGTGGATGGTATGCTAGAAACCAATTCTACTTTCAGGAAAAAAAATTGGACCCAAGGTACATTGCAGCAAAGGCACATAGCCATGTTAATGATTTCTTACAGGCTAAAATTCTCATGGTAAACAGAGCGCCACCAAAGGATCTGATGCAAAACATATGGAAACCACCTGAAAATGGTTTCATCAAAATTAACACGGATACTTCAGTTAAGGTGGGAATAGGAACTGGTTTGGGAGGAGTTGCAAGAGGACATAGGGGGTAGATAGTGTGGTCGTTTGTTGATTTGAGAAAGTCAGTTTTCTCGGTGGAGATAGGCGAGGCTCTAGCCGTTCTGGAAGGGTTAGAATTTGCAAAAGAACAAAACCACAACAGGGTGATGGTGGAAAGAGATTCTCAAACTTTATATAATGCATTGGTGAATTACAAGCCCGATATATCATATTTTGGAATCATAGTGAAGGATATCCTTTCGCTTCGTTCCTCTTTTGAGCAAGTTTGTTTCAACTGGATCCGACGAGGGGAAACTCTCTAGCACATAACGTAGCAGCTACTACTTTTAATGGTGTTTCATTTTTCTTTTCGGCATCCTTACCACTTTCGTGTGCAAACACCGATTCTACTTTGAATGATTAGAAATTTATATTTTCTATCAAAAAAAAATTAAATTGAACAAAAGCCTCCTTCAAGTTCTAAAGAAAGGTACATGTTTCTTTTTTTTAATCTTATTTTAAAATTTCTATCGCTTAATATCATGTTGTGCCTTTTATATTTTTTAAATTTTCTTTAAATTATTCTTTGTTTTTTTTATTCTGTTTTTTTATTAGTACGTAAAATTAAATTTATCTTTTGTTATAATTTTTTATTAATTTTTTTTTCATGGTCAAATTTTTAATTAATTTTATTATGATTTCTTTTATTTTCATATTTCTACATATTGATTTACATTAATTTAAATTTTATGTTTCTTTTTAACAATTTTCTATTATTTTTATCAATGGTTCTTATTTTAATGTTTTTTAACATGTAAATTAAGTTTATTCTTTTTATTTCTTTAAATTAAAGTATACCGTATAATTTTTTTTTTTATAATTCTCCTTTGATTTTTTTTAATTTCTATTAATTAGTGGTACCGTTTCTTTTCTTTATTTTTTTTATAAATCTTATGTTTTAAATTTCTATTAATTAATATAATGTTCTCTTTTATGTTTTTAAATTTTTTTTTTTGTTTTAATCTTGTTTATTTTATGTAAAATTAAATTCATATTTTGTTATAATGTTTTATAAAAAAATTTCATGGTCTAATTTGAAATTTTTTTATTATTTTTTATTTTTTCTTAATTCATTTTTTTAGTAGGTAAATTAAATTTGTCTTTTATTATATGTTTTATTAATTCTTTTTCATGATCAAATTTCCAAAATTTTAAATCAATTTTGTTATGATTTATTTTTCTTTTCTTATTTCTTCGAATTGATTTATATTAATTTAATTTTACTTCTTTGTCTTAGTTTTTGTGTTTCTTCTTAATAACTTTCCTTTTTTTTTAATTGTTTTGGTTTTAATATTTTATACTTTTCTATTTTTGATTAGATTAAAATATATGGTACTAATTTTTATAATTCTTCCTTTACTTTTTTATTAATTTCTATTAATTAATTTTATTATGTTATTTTAATTTCTTTTGATTAAATATATATTAATTTCATTATAATTTTGGAGAGTTTAAGTTTAATGAGGTATCATCCTCAATAATTATTCTCAATTATATATATTTTTATTCATATTTTTAATAATTCTTTTATAAGCCTATCTTAATTAATATATTTATTTATTCATTATAATTATTTGGAGATATCTATTCATACATATACATATCTTATGTATTTACTTTATATTATTTATTTTAATTATTAATTGATTAGGAGATGAAAAGATTATCTTTAATTAATATACTAAAGATTTCTCTATCTATAAATAAGACTTTATTTATTAATCATTCTCTCATGTAAATTATCATATTGTCTCTTTATATTTTGGAATAAATTACTACTAGGTATACACTTAATACCTATTATTATTACTATGAGATACATCAATTCAAAATAATTACTCCTAAATACAAAATATTAAGATCAATTACCCAATATACCCTCAACTTAACCTAACAACTTTTATGATGCACATGCATTGACTTTTTTTTTGCTGCACATAACATTTACGACTTTTTTTACTGCACATAACATTTACGATTTTTTTGCTGCACATAACATTTACAATTTTTTTGCTGCACATAACATTTATGATTTTTTTTGCAGCACATAATATTTATTGTTGGACGTATTATTTTTGTTGCACATAATTTTTTACACATAAATGATTTTTTACTACACATAACGTAAATGATTATGTGCAAAAAAAACTGAAACGTGGCAAAAATATCAATTTAGTTCAACAATCTTTCACATTGACAAGCTACCAAAATACAATATATATGGGCATACATATACACAATTCAGCCTCTCAAAGAATTCTGATTCATAGAGAGAGTTAGTATGGACTGTCTTGCAAGGTTGACTGAGGGATGCATATCAGAGATTGTCATTGGATGTCTTCAGCTATTGATGCTTTCAAGATCATCGATGGTCTCGAAAGAGTTCAAATCTGCAGCAGAAAACGTTGTCATCTAAAGGTTAAATACATTCAAGAACATATGAGTTTTAAAAATTTATAGAACATTCAAAAAGAGAGAAAAATATTTGCCATATTATATTGGACACATGCTATATAATTTATTCCACGGAAAAATCTCATGCGCCACCGGGGACACGGCCAGTGTCTGATTAGCCATTTGTAGTCGGGATGATTAATTAAAGAATTTATCGAACCACAATGAGGAAAGTATTAGGGTTTAAGCGATCTCGTGTTCATCATAGTTTTATAGAGACGATAATGAAGGGGAAGGATTAATCAAGAAATGACAATAAAATAAATGGATAGATGAATGTTAGATGAATGAATGAGCCAAGTAGATAAAGATGAGACTAGCAATACTTAAAGCATGGAAAATCTAGGTATCATACAACGAACTCATGTAAATCATGGGTAAAAGACTAAGGACCAATACTAAGTTCACATAAACTCCCTCTCGAGATGGATAGGATGTAGATCCTTTACAAGGTCTCAAAAAGGCTCTAAGGTTAGTTCTCAATCAAACAATTCAAATTGGGTACTAAGTTCAATTAGAGAGTCCCTTCACATGATCAATCAACCTCTCGATCAAACCAACCACATGTTCTATCAAAGGGTTCTAAATTGTAAAGGATTTCTCAATCTTTTTACAATTTATAATGCACATGAAGTGTTTGATGAAATGATTCACTCAATTATCATAAGCACATAATTGATTTCTCAATCAAATCACATATTTAGAACAAGTAAACACACAAATCATCATAAACCTCAAGATCTCAAACATCAATAATAGAAAATTCATTTACCCAATCAACATAATCATTCAATTGCAAATACCCAAAATTATCCAACACAATTCATATTGCTAATATCACAAAGGAGATTAGTCTCTCATGGTCACAAGGAATCCAACATAGTTATTGAAATCCTTACAAAACATGATAAACAATAGGTTTCAATACAAAGTATAGATGAAAACTCTCTTGGATGTCTCCAATGGTGATCCTCTTCTCCCATTTGCAATCCTCCTCTTCCTTGCTTCTCTAACTAATTGGATGTAGGATTTGATGGTGGGATGATGGTAGATGATATGGATGAAGAATGGATGAAGATGAAGGTGAAAATTGAGGAAATGGTGTGTGAGGTGAGTGCAGGGGTGAAACCCTCGCCCAAAATTGATCTAATGTTGAAATATTGGGTATTTATACCCCTTGGAAAGCTTCTAGAAGATTTTGATTTTTTGCAGGATTTTGCACCTACACGGCCCGTGTACGGTACACGGCTACAGGGGTGGCCGTGTAGGCGTTTCTGGTGTCAGAACTCACCCAAAACTGACAGGGCCGTGTTCGGTACACGCCCAGTGTAGTTGCTGGCAGCGTAGTCTTACCGTTTCGAGCATAACTTCCAAATTCAAAATCTGATTCGAGTGATTTTTACGCTCACGCGATCCTCTTTTCTTTGGATTTTTATTCATATAAAGATCTGACAAAACTTCCAAAATTTGAAGTGTAACAAGTCGTGCAAAATAGCACAACCGTGCTGAGTAGGAATAGCGTGCGCGACGCCAACATTTTAATCATAACTTTCTCGTTTGGGCTTCAATTGAGGTGTTTCTTATGCCAAAACGATCCTCTCTTCTGTAACTTTCCAATCATATATCACACTTTTAGTTTTGAGATTTACATGAGTACAGATAAATTACACAAGTTGGACATGCGTTTTTTCAGCATTTTGCTTTGACTCGTTCTCCCTCGTTTCAACTCCGAATTTAGCTTCGTTTTTCCCACATCTTCATTTTCGTGTCTAGAATCTCTTTTTACCTGGAAATCATACATTTAAGTTCATTCTCATATATTTCTATAAAAACACAAAACATAACCAAATAGAACATAAATACGGATAAAATAATACGAAAACACACATAAAAATACACTAAAATCTAGGTGAAAATATCACTCATCACACCCCCAAGCTTAAAGTGTTGTGCGTCCCTGAACAACGAAAATAATAAACCAAGAGGAGTGATTTTCACCTAGGAAAAGACTAAATGAACGTAAGTAATAACACATCAATAGCAATAAGAATCACAATTTATGCTAAGTCATCCTACAATATTAAAATCATAACATGCAAAAAATATTAACAAGTTCAATCACAAGAGAATAATAGTGTAATATAGTCTCTTTTAGTCCAAGCCTCACATAGGTTATAAATGTCACTCAACACTCTTTAAAGTGGTAAAACAACACTCATCAATCGATTGGCTCGACTCGCTATAAGCTTGCTCGTGGACTACATTTACAAACCACCAAAGTTTTCATTAGTGATCAAAAAGGTCTTTTCATTTGGATGTAATGATAGACTTTTTGGTAGGGTAAGAAGAATATAAATAAGAGTGACTAATCATGTGTAAGTAATAGAAGAGATGGCCAATTTCTCCAACTTCTTCACTTTTCTTTTTTTCTTTTTAATCTTTACAAATCTCAAGAACTTTTTATCAACTTTCCTTGGATTGAGCTTCTTATAAATCATGCTTCCTTCTTTGGACTTTTAAGAACTTGAGCATATTGTTGTTGCTTTGCTCATTTTCTTGTTTTAAAGTTGCATGTCCATTCTTATTGTGCTCTTTTTCATCCTTTTTTCTTTATTTTCTTTTACCATTTTCTTTCTTCTCTTTCTTTCTTATCAAACCTTTCTAGTTACCATCTCCTCAATTACTCACACAAAAGGGTGAATATATAAGGCTTATGTGGGTAAACAAGGCTTGTAATGTGCTAAATTCACAAGAAATAGGCTTATAGGCTCAAAGTGGTTGACTAGGGATGATGTTCAAGGTATGAAAATATATGGCAATGACTATTAATGACAAGGATGGCATTAGATCATATCACTAATCTCCACTAATTAGGCTCGTTCCTATAGTCCTTGAGCAAGTTCTAGCTTATCAAACACAATCAATCCACTCAAAAAAAATACCACGTATGCACGGTTGAGGCTCAAATGCTCACAAGCTTGTGCTCGGACCTTAAGGAACTTATTACACCACATTCATCTCAAAATTGAACAAGTTAAATAGAACATGTCACAATTCGAAAGTGTAGAGATTCTTAATCATAACTTGTCATCACTTATCACAACAACATGTCATCACTCACATTCAAAAAATGACTTACGACATTCCAAAACAAACCACCAAGTCAATCTTAAACAAGAATAAGAAAACACACAAAATACAAAATAAGGACTCAAAAAACAAGAAACAACAAAAAACACATAACATGCAAAAACAACAAAATCATCCATCATTAGAAATTTAAGCAAACATTCATATCATCCATAACAATTAAGCTCACAAACATCTCAACCTAGATTGAAAAGGAAATCCTAAATTACGAAAATAAACCTCCCAAAAACATAACAAATGAAGTAGCTTGCTAATCATATCAATCCAAATCAAAATCAATTAGAAGTGATAGGGTGTAGAGTCAACTCCCTCAATAGGCATTTGGTAGTGGAAGTTGTTAGCTCTAAACTCCATTCATGCTTCCAATACCTTTTATTCATGCTCAAAGACTCATCAAATACCATTAGTTCAATAATTTCCTTAAAATATGGACTATCATGCACTTCAACACAACCAAACGGACCAAAATCAAACAAAAACTCATGAGAAAAATTTTAAAATTAGCCCAAAAATACGAAAAGTATATGCTTTCAAGACAAAATATGTCATACCACACCATATCCCCACAAACTTAAATTGAAACAAGAGTTTCGAGTTAAGTTTGCAAAAAGTGGTGTGACTTACCTATACACTTCAAATCAAGCACTTTTCGTATCTCCAATACGCATCTTCCTCACGAGCACAATCAACCTACATGGCCAAAACGTAAGAAACAACTACATCATCCTTATTTAAAATAAGAAATAAAGCAATAAAGATAATGATGGGTTGCCTCCCATCTAGCGCTAAGTTTAACGTCTTCAAGCCGGACGGGATATGGAGAACTCATCGGAATGGCCACGGATATCTTTCGCCCTTGTCATCGAATTTTAAATGTTGTGCTTCTTCCTCTACGAGGCACTTGTGGCAAGTGACAGCCTTTGTTGCATCATTCGAGCATGGCTTCAAAAATTCAACTCTCTTGAGCTTACATTCCATTGTCCTCTCCATTCTTGAAAACCGCTTATTTCTTCTTTCCAAGTAAACTCCCAACATCTCTTCTTGTTCTCTTTTGTTTCTAAGAATATGAGAAGAATCAATAGGTAAGACAAAGTTAATGTAAACAATATTATCAAATTCAAAGCAACTTAAAGAGTTTAAAGTTTAGAAATGCTCATTTCACTCTTCAAGTCATCATCACTTGCTTCTAGACTTTGTTCCTTTTCTTCAACATCATTTGCCTCAATATACTCTTCAAATACCTCATTTGATTCTTCATCTCCCAAATTCTTTTCTTCCTCCAACCCTTTTTCAACTTTACTCTCCTCTTCAAGTTCTTCAACTTGTTGAAAATTGGACAAAGCACTTAAAATTTGGCTTACTTGATGCTCCAAAGCTTCTAACCTCTTCTCATTTGCCTCATTTCTTGCTTCATCTCTTTTCTTGTCTTCCTAAAGGTTTGCTATCATCATCTCAATCAAGACTTCTATAGATGATTTTTCTTCCTCAACTTTTTGAAAGTCTCCTCCCACTTGGTTGTCAAAATTTCATCCTTGAATTGGTGAACAATTCCCATGAAAACTTCCCTCATAGTTACTTTGAAAATTTCCTTGAAAATCATTCACTCCCATGAAATAAGCATCTCCTACTTGAGAGTGAGGAATCCTCCACTCTTCTTGCTCTAAAGGATTAGAAATTGACACATTTTGCACATTTTGACCACCCCCCAAACTTTAACTAAGCAAGACTTGACCATAAGCACTTTGATTCATCATCCTTATTTTTCTTGTCAATTCCAAGGTAATGGGTGTAATTATCTCGGAGGATTCGTTGAACAATAAACTTGATTAAGAAGTTGGGCCTTCATCACTTCTTTGAGCACTTCTTCTATATAATTCAAGTAAAGTGTAGTATTGGAACGGAGGAGAAGTGTTGGTGTTGGGATTCAGTGGAGAATAAGTGTATGCTTGATACGGGTGGAATGTATTTGCATTGTAAACTTGTTGTCATTCTCTATTTCTTCCTTGATTGTAGTATTGAGAGCTATCTTGATCCATTTGGAAATTATATACATAGTTGCTCTCATTCATATAGCCTCCAGATTGTGGAGGTGGAACCCTTGCAATTTGAACCCCAAAGACATTTGTGAATTGGTTCCAACCATCTATTTAAATGTTCTTCTCAAGGCTTACTACAATTCTTCTTCAAACTTTCTATTTTTGGCTTTGATCCCCCTTCCTCTTCTCTCAAGGTAGTTTCCACGTACCTATCAAAATGAACAAGTGAGATCAAAAATTTCCAAAGCAAATAATAAAAGCGATAAAAATATCTCTAGTAGTACCAATCGAAACACTCCTTCTTTAAACCACTAGCAACCGTTGTCTCCCCGACAACGGTGCCATTTGATTAGCCATTTGTAGTCCGGATGACTAATTAAAGAATTTATCGAACCACAGGAAGGAAGGTACTAGGATTTAAGCGATCTCATGTTCATCATAGTTTTATAGAGACGATAATGAAGGATAAGGATTAATCAAGAAATGACAATAAAATAAATGGATAGATGAATGCGAGATGGATGAATAAGCCAAGTAGATAGAGATGAGACTAGCAATACTTAAAGCATGGAAAATCTAGGTATCATGCAATGAACTCATGTGAATCATGGGTAAAAGATTAAGGGCCAACACTAAGTTCACCTAAACTTCCTCTCGAGGTGGATAGGATGTAGATCCTTTACAAAGCCTCAAAAAGGCTCTAAGGTTGGTTCTCAATCAAAAAATTCCAACTAGGTACTAAGTTCAATTAGAGAGTCCCTTCACACGATCAATCAACCTCTCGATCAAACCAACCATATGTTCTATCAAAGAGTTCTAAATTCTAAAGGATTTCTCAATCTTTTTACAATTTATAATGCACATGAAGTGTTTGATGAATGATTCACTCAATTATCCTAAGCACATAATTGATTTCTCAATCTAATCACATATTTAGAACAACTAAACACACAAATCATCATAAACTTCAAGATCTCAAACATCAATGATAGAAAATCTATTTACCCAATCAATATAATCATTCAATTGTAAATACCCAAAATTATCCAACACAATTCATATTGCTAATCTCACAAAGGAGATTAGCCTCTTATGGTCACAAGGAATCCAACATAGACATTAAAATCCTTACAAAACATGATAAACAATAGGTTTCAATACAAAGTGTAGATGAAAACTCCCTTGGATGTCTCCAATGGTGATCCTCTTCTCCCTTTTGCAATCCTCCTCTCTTCCTTGCTTCTCTAACTAATTGGATGTAGGATTTGATGGTGGGATGATGGTAGATGATATGGATGAAGAATGGATGAAGATGAAGGTGAAAAATAGAGGAAATGGTGTGTGAGGTGAGTGCAGGGGTGAAACCCTCGCCCAAAACTGATCTAATGTTGAAATATTGGGTATTTATACCCCTTGGGAAGCTTCTAGAATATTCTGATTTTTTGCAGGATTTTGCACCTTCACGGCCGTGTACGGTACACGGCCACAGGGGTGGCCGTGTAGGCGTCTCTGGTGTCAGAACTCGCCCAAAACTGATATGGCCGTGTTCGATACACGCCCCGTGTAATTGCTGGCCGCGCAGTCTCACCGTTTCGAGCATAACTTCCACATCTGAAATTCGATTCGAGTGATTATTACGCTCATGCGATTCTCTTTTCCTTGGCTTTCTATCCATATTCTAACAAAAATTCCAACATTTGAAGGTGTAACAAGTCATGCAAAGTAGCACAACCATGCTGAGTAGGAACAGCTTGCACGACGCCACCATTTTAATCATAACTTTCTCGTTTGGGCTTCAATTGAGGTGTTTCTTATGCCAAAACGATCCTCTCTTCTGTAGCTTTAGAACCATATATTACACTTTTAGTTTTGATCTCCACACGAGTACAGATAAATTACATAACTTGGACATGCATTTTTCAGCATTTTGCTTTGACTCGTTCTCCCTCGTTTCAACTCTGAATTGAGCTCCGTTTTATCCCACATCTTCCTTTTCGTGTCTAAAATCTCTTTTTGCCTAGAAATCATACATTTAAGCTCATTCTCATATATTTTTATAAAACACAAAATACAACCAAATAGAACACAAATATGGATAAAATAATACGAAAACACACATAAAAAGACACTAAAATTTAGGTGAAAATATCACTCATCAGTGTCCCCATATGAACACAACCCTTCCTCTCCCTATTCTATTTAAACTTATGTATTGCTATGGAGTTTAAATTGTAAAGGGCCACGAAAATTACAAAGGGGCACAGATCTAAATATGTGTTCCCGGACGCACAAGAGACTCACTCTTATTCCACAGCCAAGTAATTACAGATGAAGACTGGTAAGTTTCAATTAGATTTGTTCATAAATCAAGCAGAGAACTAGAGTTTAAGTTCATTAAAATAACACGTGTTGAGCTTTCTAAGAAAATCAAAATACTGCATGCCATCACTAATTAATGGTGTTCATTGATTCTTAATTATAATTATTTGAATTTGATAAATAAGGCCTAAATTTACATCTCCAAGACCAATGATTAAATAAGTGTAGCTAGTATAACGCAGGCTACATCAGACATAGCCACAGAGGGGGGAGTGATCACCAAAGACAAAACATAGAACATGGGTTGAAAGAAATTGAGTGATGAATTGAGGTTAAAATAACAACACACACCTAAGATTTAAACTCGAGTGCTGCAAACCAATCAAATTATACAGTAAATTGGGGCTCAAAATTATAATCGGATTGAGTGCAACACACCAATGATATTAGGAATCAATATTAAAATTACGATGAATTCAGTACACCAACGAACTTAGGGATCAAATTAGAGCTCGAAATTACAATCGATCGAGTGCAGCACACCGATGTCATTAGAAATCAGTATTATAATCACGACGACTTCAGCACACCAACGAAATTAGAGCTCGAATAGAAACACTCACTTTGTTGACGTCGTGAACTTGAGAACGGGGCAAAGAAATCGGCCAAGCGAACGGGCTACTGAAATCAGATTCATGAGGCGGTGGCGGTGAACTTGCGCGTGGACAGCAATCGTCGATCCACCGGAGGAGGAAAACACGAATTTTAGGGCTGCACTGACAGTCGCCCAGGACATGGGCTGCACACGTTACGGGTGCAGCACAACAACAAAATAAGCAATTAAAATTAGAGCACTAGCAGTTTCTTCAATAAACAGTTTCTTAATAATCATTAGCATATCACAACTTTCCACTACTTGGTTATGCCTTGAATTTGAGGTGTAATGGGATCACATCTTTTCTTTATTTTTCTTCAAATATATAATTATAATTTTAATAAGATTTCATTGCTATTCTATGGTTCATGTCTTAGAATTTATTTCTAACTGCTGCACTCATCGGTATTTACCAATATCAAAATGAAATTAGGGCAAGCTCTCACTTATTGAAGCAAACCAACAGCATTAGGACTCATTATTACAATCAGGATTGATTGCAGCACACCAAATGAATTAGGACTAAAAAATTAGGGCTTACCTATTGATGAATGCCGATGACGAAGGGAACCCTCTCTTATTGATGAATGCCGACTGCGAACAGAATAGGCCAAAAGAACGACGATGAGAAATTTCTATTGCAATCGGCGAGTTGTCCGTGGTGGCGGATCCGTTTTGGCGGCGGCGTTGAATAATCGGCTTTTAGTGCTGCACTCAAAGCAACGTCGATACGCCAGAGGAGGAGAAAATGACTTGACGGCTGACTGAATTGTAAAAAAAGAAATCAAAATGAAAAATTGCTACATATGGGAATTGACTGCACCATAAACTGTTTTGACTCACAATTTGATTGTTGCACACTAACAAAATTAGGGCTGGAATCGCAACACTCACCCCTCTCTCAATATCGCAAATTGATGATTGCTGACAGAGGATTTTGCACCTATCACATGACGCGGATGGATTTTTTCTTCAGAAAAGGCTGCACTCGATTAATGGATGGATCGTTTCTTTAGAAAGGGCTGCATTCGTCTCGATTTCGGGACCCTCGCAATTCAGTAGATAGGAAATGGAGTTTGGAGGGATAATGCTGCACTGTGTAATTAATTGTTGGGGTTAATATTGGAATTGCATACTTAAAAAATGTATCTAGTAGTAATTTCTTTGGATGTATATATCCCATAGTAATTTAGGAATATATATTGTACCCAGTAATTATTTTTAATCTTTATAAAATTTAAATCCAAAGATTTGTGTTAATTAAATTGATATGTAGATACGCTCTTATTAGACTCAAATTATTTAAAATTCCATCCAGTCTCATTTTTATTTTTCTTATACACTGTTTTTTAATGATATAATAATACTCTCTTCGTCCCTTGGTAAGAGTCTCATTTGCTTTTGGGCACGTGGATTAAGGAATATTATTATTTAATGTATAGTGGGTAATTGTATTAGTGGGTGTGTGGGCCCATGTTTTAATTGTATTAATGGGTGTGGGTGAATCCCATATGTCCAAAAAAGCAAATAGAATCCTTTAGATAGGACAACTAAAATGGTAAAATGAGACTCTTACCTATGATGGAGGGAGTATAGTTTTCTACTTAAATTTTGGACACAAGTTAATAAAAAATAAAAAATAAACGCAAATAGTGTTGTAGCTAGATTTCATATTCAGGAATTTCAAAGTCAGATAATTTATTTAAACTCCAATAGAGACGAGAGTTTAATAATAATAATTATTATATATATATATATATATCAATCATAATTTTTCTGTTTTTTTTAAAAAAAATTATCAAAGCATTTATTATATTTATTTATTTTATTTCATTTAATTAATATATATATATATATTAATTTTGTTACATAGAGATAATTTGATGAGGCGTCGTCTTTAAAATTTCTTGCTTTTTATTAATACAAAATATTAAATTTATATTAGGATGATTTTGGGGGTGGGTTAATTGATTTTATTTTAGGGTATAGTAATTTACTTAATACATATATTAATTTTGTTACATAGAGTTAATTTGATGAGGTGTGTATTTAAAAATTTTCACTTGTTTTAATTCATAATATTAAATTTATATTAGGGTGATTTTGGGGTGAGTTAATTGATTTATTTTAGAGTACAATAGGCAGCTATTTTTTTAAAAGTTTTAATTAATTTAATTGGTAGCGAAGATTAAGTTAAAATTTAATCTAATAATTAAGATTGTTAGATATGCATGTCCCAATTGCACCTTAGTTGGACTCTTCTTTTTGATATATTTTTATAAAGATATTTATTTTTCCATAAAATTTAACTTATTTAAATATATGAAATTATATATTTTTCTTAAAATTGAAATATATCATCATATTATTCTATTAATATAGAATAATATGATTATATTAGTAACTGTTTAGTGGTCTATTTATTAAAAAAAATTAATATTTTATTATTAGACAAACTAAAATAGTAATTCAAATACATTAAATCGAAATACAGAGAATATTATAAATCAAAAGGTAAATCACTTGTATGGTGCATAAATCAAAATTTTACACTTAAAAACAAAAATTATATTAAATTATAAAAATAAATATATTAAATTTAATTTTTTTTAAATTATAATTTTACATTCCTCGTAATACTCGAGATTTGTACTAATATATGCTAGTGGATTAATATGCGATTTGGTGAGATCTTGAAGACACACATTGATGTTGGCGTATCCAAAGAGCAATGAAATGTTGATCGGGCCTTGGGCCCTGTTTTTCTACCGCCTCGTCCGGCCTCGTCGTATCCCAGGTTACTTTCACACTCTCTGTAGCGGGCTTGGGGGCTGCCTCAAAAGCCCGTTATATCATATGTAAATAATTTGTAAATAATTTGTGCTTTTAAATTTAGCTTAATCCAAAAATATTTTAAGTCCACCCAAATAAAACTTAAAAAATTAAATATCTTCTTAAATTATATATATTCTATGATTACATTACAATAAATATTAAAATTTAGTCTATTCTTCATCCCTTTATATATATATATATATTTATTTTTTTATTTTTTTATTTTTTTATTATTATTATTATTATTATTTATTGGCAAAATTTTCTGTGCACCAGGCGCACGGACCACATTTTATGCACCTTTAGAATTTTGTGTTAAATTGTATACCTTTTGTATAAAGATGTGTATCTTTTATTTTCTAAAGAAAATTATTGTGTGTATCTGGGCGCATGGACAACACTCCGTGCGCCTTTAGAATTTTGTGTTAAATTGTATACTCTTTAGTATAAAAATGTGTACTCTTTATTTTCTAAAGAAAAAAAATATTAATGAAAAGTGTATACCCTTTAGAATAAAATGGTGTGCCTTTTATTAATTAAAGTGTATACTTTTTAGACCAAAGCAATGTACTCTTACTCATAATACTAAATTTCTAAAGGCGCACGGAATGGGCGCACGCAAGCCTCACTCTTATTTATTTTCTTTAATAAACTTAGTCCACCCCACCATAGTTTTCTAGATCCGCCACTGGTATTGATCTCATGTGTTGTAACTTTATGGAGTACTAAAAACTTTGTCTTTAGCATTTCTGATATTTAGCTATCAGGTGAGAAGAAGAAGAAACCCAAATTATTGTGGACTGTGGAGTAGTATATTTTTAATCTCACAATAGTCACAACAACCACTTAAAATGTTATTGTAAATGCAAAAGGGCGGTCATGATTGTTTTGTGTTGATGAAGAGAAGTGAGAGATTAAAGTGCATGTATGTATGTATTTAGTGGAGTGGTACTGACACTAGTCTAGTCTGAGAAGTAAAGCAAAGTTGTTGAAAATTATATAATCTTACCCTTCAAGAGTAGGCATATATGAAGAAAAATGGAACTACACCTTCCAAGTCAAGACATATGTCCTCCACAAATCCACTTGCATTTTGCAAACTCAATCCGTACTTATATATTAATACCTCATTTCTTCTATTTGATTTATGCAAACTACAATCTTACCTTAAAATCATGAACATCATACTTTGTTCTTTTCTTCTGCTCTTGTTTCCCCTTATAAGTGCAGGCAAAGATCTCGAGAAGCTTCATGATCAGGACATCCAAGGAGACGATGTCTTGGATCTTCCATCATGGTATAGTGGGCATAGCAACAAGGTTCTGGTCAATGTGGATGCATTTGGTGCTGCTGGAAATGGTGTATCTGATGATACTCAGGTTTATAACATATATGTACTTAATGTAAATTTTCAGACAATCTTTCTGAAATCTATCAATTTCAGGCCTTTGTTGATGCATGGAAACAAGCTTGTTCCACTCCAAAATCTGTTTTCTTGGTGCCAGAAGGGCGTCGTTATCTAGTGAACGCTACGCGATTCAGGGGACCCTGCACTGGCAAGTTAGAGATCCGGGTAAGCCTTACACGTATAATTTGCATTTTCTTGCGAAGAATGCAAAAAGTGAGTTTGGTGTTTGCGCAGATAGAAGGGACTATTGTTGCGCCAGATGAGCCAAAAAGCTGGGATCCAAAGAATCCACGCAACTGGCTGGTTTTTAACAACTTAACAGCGGTTTTGTTTCAAGGAAAGGGTGTGATTGATGGCTCAGGTAGCAAATGGTGGGCAGCATCTTGCAAAAAGAACAAATCCAATGTAAAATCTTTGGTTAGAACAATGACTTTTCATAGTGATCCTTTTTTTTTAACAAGCAAGACTAATGGATAGTCTTCTGTTTAATCCTTGTGTATCAGCCCTGCAAGAGTGCACCAACGGTGAGGTTCTGAATCGTGAAACATCAATACCTATGATCCTTGTGGAAACATGATTTGAATTGTATGATTAATGCAGGCATTAACCATAGATTCGAGCTCAGCAGTGAGAGTGAAAGGACTGACAATTCAGAACAGCCAACAGATGAACTTTGTGGTGTCTCGTTCTGATTCAGTTCGTGTGATTGATGTCAAAGTTTCAGCTCCTGAGGACAGTCCCAACACTGATGGAATCCACATTACTGAATCAACTAATGTAGTTCTCCAGAACTGCAAGATTGGCACAGGTTTCTCCTTACAAATTAACAGTTGTAAGAAATGGGATTCAACTTACATGTTTCCTTAAACATACAGGTGATGATTGCATCTCAATTGTGAATGCTAGTTCCAATATCAAGATGAAGAATATCTATTGTGGACCTGGGCATGGAATAAGGTAATTTTCGTCAATTGATGTTAACATGCAGCATAATGGAAGTTTACCTTGGATTGCTCATTCCATGAACCAGCATAGGTAGCCTGGGAAAAGACAATACCACTGGCATAGTTGAGCAAGTTGTCCTGGATAAGGCAATCCTTCGAGGCACAACGAATGGCCTCAGAATCAAGACTTGGCAGGTATAGCCATCGAGGTTTTGAACACTAAGCAACCACTTTATTCCCAGTTACAATACAATTTAGTGAAAATAGAGTGCTAGCTGTTGTGGACTGGTTTTGTAGGGAGGATCTGGGTATGTGCGTGCAGTGCGCTATCAGGACGTGAGAATGGACCAAGTCTCCAACCCAATAATCATAGACCAATTCTACTGTGACTCACCAACATCTTGTCAGAATCAGGTACTAAAAACACAACACACATGCATGTATGCAGGCAGGCTATGATAGCATAATATATAACTACTTAAAATTATGGCAGACTGCAGCAGTGGAGGTAAGCCAGATCATGTATCGAAACATAACGGGGACATCAAAGAGCCAAAATGCAATGAGATTCGCATGCAGCGACACAGTCCCATGCACACACATAATCCTTAACAACATCAACTTACAGAGGAGCGATGGCACTGCAGAGACTTACTGCAACTCTGCTGCTGGTATGGGCTATGGCTATATCAGTCCCTCCGCAGAATGTCTGTCTTCTTCGGACAAGGATGAACAAATCATCCAACAAGAGACTAGGACACACAGAATCATTCATACAGAGCTTTAATGCAATGCTGCACCAGTTATATATGTAATGTAATGTAATTCATACACAAGACAATAGTTTTGTGGCCAGTGGAGTGCATGTAGTATAAGTAGCTAAAGTCAAACATATTTTGTCATCTAATTATATTTCTCTATTACAAGAGTTAGTAATATATTTCTATTTCCATCCACCAGTTTCAGGGGACGTTTGGTTTATTAGAAGGGATCGGAATGATAATAATAGTGATAGTAGAATGAAATGATAATGATATTGTATTTCATATCAATGTTGTTTGTTTAATAGTACGGAATGACTATCATAGTTATTAATGGTGTTTGAAATGTAAATCATTATTCAAGAATATAGTGAAATTTATTTTTTATAATGATGTTTTCAAGAAAATAATAATAGTATGTTGATGGTTTTTTATTATAAATATTTAAAAAAATCCAAAATTAATTTTTATTTTTTAAAAAAATACAAATATAAAATAACCATGTAATTTGGAATGGAATGAAAGTCATTCCACCCATTTTGCTAGGGAATGGGTGATTCCCTTGTTTTTGGGAATGAAACACTGTAGCATGGAATCAAAACCATAAAACCCACAATCCATTTCATACCCAATCCACCATCTTAAACCCTCCAAACAAACACACCCTCAGTTTTATCATCTCAGCTTTCAGGTAAAATATGTGTTTTAATATTCATGCCCTTATTTCTGATGTCAAGCAAACTTATCAATGCATGTTAATTCAATAAATTAAAGGGGAAAAGAGGGTTTACAAGGGACTAACCACTTTTGCAATATTTTGTGAGGCGGATTGTGAGACATGTAGACCATCACTAAAGTAAGTATGGTTATTATATGTTTATTTGTAATTAAAGTAGGTCAATAATGAATCATATTATAATACATTAAAATCATATACTATAATACATAATCCAACCTATTTTAGAAAACATATTTTAACAATCATTAAACTTATTTTATCTATATAATAAGCATACTTTAACACGTCTCACGACGGAAAGAAAAGAATAAAATCACGGAGTAGGAGGATCTTGTGGATAAAGTCTGGCCTGTCCTTTGACTTGTGTATTCGATCACATATTATGAAACTAAATTACTTGCTCGGAAAACAATTGATTGAGGGGGCGTTTGGTATAATGAAAGGAATCGGAATGAGAATAATAGTGATAGTAGTATGGAATGATAATGAGTTTGCCTTTGATAAATATGTTGTTTGGTTGATAGTAGGGAATGACTATCATAGTTATTGATGTTGTTTGGTAAAATTAAAATTTTAAGGAATTTATTAATGATTTTTACTATTAATTTTAATGTTAATATAATTTTATTATTTTTAAAAGAAATTTATCATTTAATAATTTTTTTTAATTTTTAATAAATTTTTATAATATTTAAAGTTAATTAACTGGTTCTATTAACCTTTCAATGTGGAATCAAAGTAATAGTTGACAATTTTGGGAAGAATGGAGGATTCCCATGTTTTGGGGAATCAAATTAATTATACTATTATCAAACCTACTAACCAAACACTTATTTTTCATTCCATTCTCATTCCGTACCTCAAAACCCTCCAACCAAACATACCCTGAGACAAGTTGAATTGAGTTGAGTTAGTTCCAAATCCAACTCAGCTTGAGGTCCCCTAACCTCATAATGATAATATGGGACCAACCGAATTGTTCACCACATAAATCCTTGAAAAGATATTTTCGTAATGATATGTTTTTTCTTTGAGTTAGCTAGGTTGGGATTGTATTGTTGACAAGTAGAGAGGAAATGGGTTTGATGAGCAGCAGCAGCCCAGTGTGTTCGGCTCCACTCATCTTCCAGCATCACCATGATCACCTTTCACCGCCAATCAAACCTCCTCAGCTTCACTTCCCAGTAAGGTTCTTCACTTCCACTCTTGTGCTGTATTTATCAAATCAATCGGATGTTATTCTTGAAATTAAAAACTTCTAACTGTAAGACTTCAGTGGTTGTGCAGAATATCAGTGTGATTAACGGTTGCAGAGTAAGAGGAGAGCAAGTTTCAGGGCAGTGAAAGTAGAAGAAAACATAGACGACGAAGCCTGCGAATTAGTGAATGGAACAATAGTAACCATAGATGATGATGAAGCTCAGGCTTATCTTTTCACAGCAGTGAAGAACAACAATGAAACTGGCATACTGCTCTTATCCGATATATTCGGCTTTCAAGACTCCGCCACCAGAGATTTCGCCTATCGGGTGGCTTGCAATGGCTACAAGTAACACGCTCTATATCTAGTCTAGCTATTAATCGAGTGAGTTTCACTTATATATATATATATATATATTCCATGTTTGTTTCTTGTGTTGTATCATGTATGTGCTAGTGTTCTGGTTCCCGATTTGTTCAATGGGGATCCGTGGAGAAAAGACAGAGGTAATGAAAAAAAGCTTGAAGAGTGGATTAGCAAGCATGAGGAACAAGTAATAGCAAAGACTATAACCGCATCAGCAAAATGGATGAAGAATGCAGGTATCTCTAAGAGGCTTGGGATCATTGGTTTGTGCTATGGAGGAGGGCGAGTTATAGAGATTCTGGGACGAGATGAAGATGATTATTTTGGATGTGGGGTGTCCTTCTATGGGACACGTATGGACTCTAATGCTGCTGCCAACATAAAAGTTGGTCTGCTAATGATCACGGGTGACAATGATGAACTCTGTCCTCTATCTATCTTGGAAGATATTACCAAGACCAACCAGAAATCAAAGATGGTCGTTTTCCCGGGAAGAGCTCATGGTTTTGTTCATAGGCCACAGACTCCGGAAGAAGATGCAGATGCAGAGGAAGCTTTTGTATTAATGACAAACTGGCTACATGATGGATTGATCCTAAGAAATTCACATACCAAAGTGTAACAAAATGAACTACTTGATATACTTATCGATATGTAATGCAATCCATCAGGAAAAACACCCTTAATCACAAAAATCACATACCAAAGTGCAACAAAATGAACTACTTGATATACTTATCAAAACCACATTCATGATATGTAATGTAATCCATCAGGAAAAACTCATTGGTGGTATTTGGCTTTCTATGCAATGATCAGTCCCGACTAAAAGCAAGTTTGTACTTTCGTGACTGCTGAAACTCTTTTCAAGTTGGTACCATCTTTTCTTGGATTTAATTAGGATCACACATTCTTGGATTGATAGGGCTGCATCATCAATAAATACGTAATCCGTCGTAAGCATAAGGTCTAGCATTCTAAGCTGTCCAAGTGGTACATTTCGCCAGGGCAAGCACCAACTCAATAAGGTGGCCTCAACATATATTTCTGTGAATGTAATCCAGAATTTAGTGTAGAAGATCTTGTCACCGAGATCAATGTGAAACCAGCAACTAAGTAAAGAGTGGAGATCATTGTGAATGAGGTTGTGCTATAAATATAGTCTTTGTTAGACTGTCGGTGAAAGTTGGAAGCGTTTCTTACAGAAATGCACTTTGGTTTGGGAGCTTCGCATTGTTGGATGGGAAGTGAGGTAATTCGTACCACAACGTGGCTACACTGTTGTCATAATAAGACTAAGAAGATGGCTCCAAATGACGAGCCAATTGTGTCTGATAGTTTCAGTATCTCTGATCTTGGTAAGATAGTGCTCACCATCGACAACCCAACTTCCAAGTAGCAGCAGCTACAATACCGATTCAAGGTTGTGCCTCACACTGCCTGACCCAACAATCTTAAAAACACGATGCAGTTGTTGCTTGATTTTCTTGTGTAGTCATTGATTTGAGACTTGTTTTCTTTCATTTCTTTTTGGCTTTTCGCTCCAACTTCTGTTCTGGTTGAAGAGAGAGAATTGGACCTTTTTTTTTATGAACATATCAGATAAAATGCCTTTTTCAAGTATTCTGCTTTCGTTATCACATGATTGAATTTAGAAAAGAGTTGTTATAGAAATCACATTTCATTTGAACCAGTCTGATTTGATCCCACCATCTTTTAAAGAAAGACAAGTAATAAATCATCCAATTTACTCAAAAAAATGTAGTTACAGGGAAATATATAACATGAAGTAAATTTCTATCCATATTTTCCAGCACATCTCTCTCTAAACCACTTCATTCACCCTTCAATTGCCAGAATGTTTCAGGCATTCAAATAAATTCAATTTCAACAAATAAGAACACTAAGTTTAATCTCAATGAAACAAAAAGAAAGCACCTTCTTCCTCATTCAGATGAGCCGGTCTTGGACCTATAAAGAAGCTTCTTCTTTTTGGAAGTTTGGTTGTGAAACGTGAGCATGACCTTGCCTGGTTCGCCAATTTTGAAGGAGTAGCTGAGTACTTGCTCGTCTGTTGGCCCAATCTTCCTTGATTTTTGAAGTATCCACCCTCTTCACTTAGCACAAACTCAGCTCCATAGGAAACATCCCATCCGACTACCCTCACCTACCACACCAACCTACAGGCCTGCAAAACTCTTAACAACTTTACAGTTTTATATTTACAAGACAAAGAATGGGTGTCCCACCATAGAAATAGGCAATTCGATAGTGTGTTTGCTCATGGGCTTAATAGTCTCCTCTGTTGCAGCATCAGTTGTACGGAATTCTTCAATCTCCCTGCTAAGCCCACCGTATTGAACCAGCACTTGCTCAGCTGCTATATATCTGAGATTGACACAAGTCACAGCTGTATCCTTATAAATCTGAGAGAGCAACAATGAAAACCACTTACTAAAAGAGGGTCTCAGCGGTCTTAGTAGGACCTGCAAACACAAACTTGCTCTTGCTTCTCTGAGTCAAGAATGGACTAATCATCCTATTGTAAGCCACATACCACCATGGTACATTCACCAACACCTTTATGCCAAATATAACATCTCCATCAGTATATAACCAAAACAGATTCTTTAATAAGGAACATCAAAACATTGAGACTCTTAAGATTTGGCGCCGTCTGTGGGAAGGCCAAACCAGAAGAAGAAGAAGAAGAAGACTCAGTGGAGAAGAAGAAGATCAAATGGTTACCACAAAGTTTGATATTGAAAAATTCACAGAAAAGGCAGACTTCAGTCTGTGGAGGATGAAGATGGAAGCCATCTTGGTTCAACAAGGTCTGTCAGATGCTATTAAGCCATTGCCAGAAGATCAGATTGTAGGAGCTGGTGCTGCTGGTCTTGCAGCAGATCAAGAACAACAAATCAAAGCCAGAAATGCTCTTATTTTGTGTCTTGGTGATAAGGCTCTAAGGGAGATCTCTAAAGAACCTACTGCAAGAGGAGTTTGGAAGAAATTGGAGGAGTTGTACATGGTTAAAAGTTTGGCAAACCGTTTGTACATGAAGCAGAAGTTATACTCCTTCAAGGTATCAGAAGATAAGTCTATAATTGGTCACTTAGATGAGTTTAACAAGATTATTGATGACTTAGAAAACATAGATGTGGCTCTGTCAACTGAAGATAAGGCTGTCACCCTCATGTCAGCACTTCCAAAGTCTTTTGAAGGTTTGAGAGATACTTTATTGTTTGCTAATGCTGAATCAATCTCCCTTGAGCAAGTGTTGTTGGCAGTCAAGGCAAAGGTACTTCACAAGAATCCAGAACATCAAGCAAATGCAGAAGGTTTGACAGTGAGGAAACAAAACCAGTGGAATAAGAACAACAAGAATAGTAAGAGTGATGTTGATAAGAGGAAGCCTGAAAAGAACTATAGTGCACCAGCAGTTGAAGAAGAAAACAAGAATTGTTTCCACTGCAATAAACCAGGACATTATAAGAAGCAATGTTACAAATGGAAAGCAATGGTAGCAAAGATAATAGCTGAAAAGAAAGGAAATAAAAGGCCTCATGCAAATCAGGTAATAACTAATCAAGATGCTACAGGCTCTGATTTCATTGAAGCAATGTCTGTGAGTTCTAATTCAGTTTCAGAAGAGTGGGTTATGGATTCTGGATGTACTTTTCATATGACATCAAGAAAGGACTGGTTTACTGAATTGAGGTCACAAGATGAAGGATCAGTAATGCTAGGTGATGATCATACTTGTAAGATTGTTGGAATTGGTTCTGTCAAACTTAAAATGTTTGATGGAAAAGTCAGAATGTTGAACAATGTTAGATATGTACCAAGCTTAAGGAGAAATCTAATATCTCTTGGAATGCTAGTTTCTCAAGGTTATGAGTGTCATTTGAAAGGAGATACACTTGCTGTCATAAAAGGAAAGTCAGTAGTTGTTAAAGGATTCAAGAAGTCTGATCTGTACTTCTTGGATGGTTCAGTTGTGACTGGACAAAGTAATACAACTAAGGATGAGAGTAGTGTTAATGTTTGGCATGGGAGGCTTGGTCATATAAGTGAAAGAGGTTTACAAGAACTTGCAAGACAGAATTTACTTGAGATCAGTTCAACATGTAAGTTAGATCAATGTGAGGCTTGTATATTAGGAAAAGCTAAGAGATTGAAGTTTGGTGCAGCTGAGCATAATACCAAAGCTAGGTTGGAATATGTTCACTCAGATCTTTGGGGACCTTCCAAGACTTCAACAATAGGAGGTGGGAAATACTTCATTTCATTCATTGATGATTATTCAAGAAAGGTGTGGATTAAAATTCTGAAAACAAAGGATGAAGCACTATCAGTTTTTAAGGTATGGTTGACGGAAGTAGAACTACAAACTGGAAACAAGGTCAAGTGCTTAAGAACAGACAATGGTCTTGAATTTGTGTCACATGAATTCAATAAGTTTTGTCAAGAGAAAAGTATTAAGAGGCACAAAACAGTACCAGGTACACCACAGCAAAATGGAGTGGCTGAGAGGATGAATCAGACACTTCTTGCAAGAGTTAGGTGTATGATGAGCAGTGGAGGTTTCTCTAAGGGTTTCTGGGGTGAGTTAGTATCTACTGCAGCCTATTTGATTAATCTGTCACCATGCACAACACTCAAGTTTAAACCACCTGAAGAAGTATGGTCTGGAAGGGTACCAGACTATAGTCATCTGAGGATTATAGGATGTTTGGTGTATTCACATCAGAAACAAGGTAAGTTAGATCCTAGAGCAGTTAAGTGTGTGCTAGTTGGCTATCCTAAAGAGGTAAAAGGGTACAGACTATGGTGTTATGAGAATAACAGATTCATAGTTAGTAGAGATTTGACATTCAATGAAGGAAGAATGTCTTTGTTGGAAAGAGGATCTGATAAGTTGTTAACTACTGATAAGTGTGAGTTTGAGGTGGAGCATGATGACAAAACAGTTGTACAGCATGATCAAGATCAAAGAGAGAATAGTGAACATGAAGAAATTGCTGCTGAAGGAATGACTGAATCATCTGGCTCAAATGAAAAAAGGACTCTAAGTAGCTATCAGTTGATTAGGGATAGATTGAGAAGGCAAATCAAAACACCTATAAGGTATATAGAGGCAGACACTGTGTCATATGCATTATATGTAGCATCAGATGTTGATGTCTATGAACCTAGGACATACTCAGAAGCAGTTTCCAGCAAGGAGAGTATGCATTGGTTGGATGCTATGGAAGAAGAGCTACAATCTTTAAAGAGGAATAATACTTGGATGATTGTTGATAGGCCTGCTAATCAGAAGCTTGTATGCTGTAAGTGGATATATAAGAAGAAACCAGTTACTAGCAAGGAAGGAGGAATTAGATACAAAGCAAGGCTTGTAGCAAGAGGGTTTTCACAGCAAGAAGGTGTAGATTATAATGAAATCTTCTCACCAGTGGTTAAACACTGCTCAATAAGGATTCTGCTGTCATTAGTTACTCAATTGGACTTGGAATTACATCAAATGGATGTAACAACAACTTTCTTACATGGAAATTTAGATGAGAAGATTTATATGAAGATTCCTGAGGGAGTTAATCTACAAGGAGCAGACTCAAAGGCTTGTCTATTACTTAAATCATTATATGGTCTGAAACAAAGTCCTAGACAGTGGTATCTCAGATTTGATGAGTACATTACTTCAAATGGTTTTGACAGAAGCATGTATGATAGCTGTGTATACATAAGATGTGATAGAAGGAGCTATACTTATCTACTACTTTATGTAGATGATATACTAATAGCTTGCAAAGATATGATAGGGATCAATTCAGTGAAGGATACTCTGAGAAAGGAGTTTGACATGAAAGATCTTGGAGAGGCAAGGATGATACTTGGAATGCAGATAGAAAGGAATAGATCATCTGGAGTATTAAGGTTATATCAAGAGTCATACTTGGATAAAGTGCTAAAGAGGTATAATATGAATCTTTGTAAGAGTACATCAGTACCAGTTAAGCAAAGGGTGAGTCTATCATCTCTTCAAGGACCTCAAACAGACAAAGAAAGGTTTGAAATGGGTAAAATACCTTATACAAGTGCAGTGGGCAGTCTGATGTATGCTATGGTGTGCTGTAGACCAGACTTAGCTTATGTGATGAGTGTGATCAGTAGGTTTATGAGTGATCCTGGTCTTGCTCATTGGGATACAGTAAAATGGGCAATGAGGTATGTTAGGGGAACTATATCAGTTGGTTTAAAGTTTCAGAAACAGGATGCTTGGGATGATGCTGTTGTTGGTTATGTTGATGCAGATTATGCAGCCAACCTTGATACAAGAAAATCAATGACGGGTTATGTATTCAAGTTATTTGGTACAACAATAAGTTGGAAGGCTACACATCAACACATAGTGACTTTATCCACCACTGAAGCAGAATTTGTTGCTCTTACAGAAGCAATAAAGGAAGGTGTTTGGTTGATTGGTATTTTGAGAGAATTTGGGGTTCAGCAGAATAGGATTGAGGTGTATTGTGATAATCAAAGTGTTGTACATCTCTCAAAGCATCAAGGATATCATGAGAGGACCAAACACATTGATGTGAAACTTTATTTCATAAGGAATCTGATAGAGGAGAAGATGGTTGCTGTTAAGAAGGTTAAGACAGCAGATAACCCTGCTGATGCATTCACTAAGGCTCTACCTATTCAAAAGTTTGAATTGTGTAAGAGTCTTATTGGAATTCATTAAAGTAAGAAAGAAAGGTGAGCTGCAGCCTGTAAGTGCAGCAAGGTGGAGAGTGTTGTCACTTGTGATGATACATGGTCTAAGGTGGAGAATTGTTGTATATGTAGACCATGGATGCAGTGTCCATTACCATACATATATTGATCATGGATACATGTGTGGATGTGTGTGTGACTTATAGCTATAGGTATACACAAGAAAGGTGAGGATGATGACTAACAGCAAGGTGATGGTCAGCAGAAAGATGATCAAGCTACATAGAAGAAGATCAGTTGGCAATGATTGATTATAACCAACTGATCATTAGTTGATTGGCTTGATAATGCATGCATGGCAGTTTAAGTGGTGTATTGTTGTAGCTGATAAGTTGTCATTGGTTGACAGTTAATCTTGATTGGAATGTTAAGCTAAATCAAGAAGGAAGTTTCGGTTCTGATGATGGAGATTCAACACACATGATTAGTTATAAGATTCAACCATAAAGTAGTTGATTGAATTGAGGAGTTGAAGTAGTTTCAAATCAGTTGCAACTGAAATCAATCTCATGGCAGTTATGAAGTTGCTGGTGTGTGCATATCAGTGGTGTGTGCATATCAGTGGTGTATATATACGATTATACACAGCAAGGAAGATGAGTGAAGTCGATCATCATCATCATACAAGCTAGTGAATCCAATTAGGGTTTCTTAAGTGTTTTAGTTTATCATCATCTTCAAGTTGTAACCATGTTTCTTCATATAGTGATTGTTCTCCTTTAGAAAGTGGATGTAGATCAACATGATCGAACCACTATAATTCTTGTCTTCCTACTTCAAGCTTTCAAGTTCAGTTTTGATACAAATCCACACACAATATTAGGTATAGGTTGATTGAGTATTCTTTGTGAATCAAAGTATTGCTGTTTGTTGTGATTGAATTCATAAGAGAGACAATCAGTCCAATGGCAATGAAAGAACAGGAAAACATTAATTAATCACATAAAAAAAAAAAAATTGGATCTTTGTTGCACACTCATGCATCATGTATGGCGCGAATAACGAACATCTTAACTAGAACAAGTAGTGGCCAGAGATGACTATAGAAACAAGAACATATATACCTGTTTGGCGACGAATTCAGGATAATTGTCCTGGAGCAATTGGAGGGCCTGATTGGTGGCTTGTCGGAGTTCTTTCTTGAACAAAATTAATCCAGGGGAATTCTTGAGATCAGTGACTTGTACAATTGTTGATATTCCCTCAGCCTCAGGTTTAAAGTCAAGCTTCCTGACGTTCTTCTCCAAGAACTGAATGTACCACCTCAAAAACTTGGCTCTTTTCTCCGCATCAGAAAAGGTGTTGCTATACAATTCCTTATCCTGAAACTCCCCGAAAGCATTGTAGCAAACAGGGTGTCCCTCCTTATCCATGCCATCAATGTACACAACCTTTTCAAGTCCCTCACCAATCCCTTCCTCTTCTAACAATTTATTATTGAACTCCTTCCTCCATGCCAGGGGCACATCCAGGAAAAATAATTTGGGGGTACGGCGTGTAATTATAAAAATATTACTCCCTCAGTCCATCCTCAATGTATTCATTTGGTTTTTCATAAGGAGTATTATTATTTTATATGTAGTAGGTAGTTGTATTAGTAGAGGGTGTGAGCCTCATATTTTATTTGTATGAAAAAATTACAATTATTATTGTTACCGTCTAATATTTGTTAATGATGAAGCAATTTAAGACATTATTGCTATGAATTTATAACAAATTGAATTTAAATTTATGTTGCAATTAATTATTTAGGTAACAAACCAATGAAGAAAATTAAGTACGAAATAATAATAAAAAATATATAAAGAAAATGATTAAAATAAATGAATAAAAACATAAATTAAATTATAAAATAATAAATAAAATGACAAAAATATAAATGAAATTAATAGGAACGTGATCTCATAACCACTAAACCATTAGAATATATATGTCATTACATGCTACATATATAGAATTTATTTTTTTATTTTGGGGTACAGCTGTACCTTCATTGGATCCGCCTATGCTCCATGCCACCACATTTTTCAGCATGCTCAAAGCTTCTTTCACCTTGAAATCCCTTGCCCTCAAGAATTTCAGCAGAATTAAATCACTCCTCTCATCACTCACAAGTGGAATTCCCCAAATGGAAACGATGGTTTCTTTGATTTCTTCGACTGTTTCTTCAACCTTATTGTCAGCTGGTGGAACTTCAGCAGGTGTTTCTGTTTTATCTTCAGTCTTTTCATCACATTTTGCTTCTTCCCCTTCTTTCTTCTCTTCAGCAGGTTTCGATTCCTCCACGTCTTTTTTCTCCTCTTCCTCCTTGGCGAATTCATGCTTGTTAAGTGCCTCCTGAATCAATTGCTTGAATTCATCCAAGGCTTTCTTCTCTGGGTCAATGAGATCATCAACCTTGTTACTCTCCTCCTTAAATGAAGTAGATTCAGTAATCTTGTTCTCCTCACAAGCTTCATCAGCATTCTCCTTTTCCTCCGCCGGTTTCTCAACTTTCTCCGGCACAGCCTCGGCCTGTACGGTGGTTGTGGGCTCCTCTGCTACCATCACATCGGGCTCTTGGGTTGCAACCGTGGTTTCAGTAGTTGTTTTCTTGGTTTCCTCACCCGTTATATAAAAAATCAGTTAACCTTGATACTAAAAATACAAAGGGCAAACAAGACAAAAGCCTTTTGCTGTGAATGTGAGTGTGCGTGTGAGAGAGAGAGAGAGTGGGAATATGGAATGGAGAGAGGGGGGATGTGGGGGTATTGATATGGAAAATGGGGGTGGCGACTGGCGATGAGGTGTGATTGGGTGAGTGGGAGAAAGAACAGATTGTCACACAGCTGAAAATTTGCCAGCTCCTTACCATCCTTAGGGTGGGCCCTATTCACGCCATTTTTAGCCAATGTATGTTCACGAGACTGTCTATCTATTATTAAATTCAATCTATTATTAAATTATGCTTATTTTATAAATAAAATATGTTTATTTATAGTTAAAGTATGTTAATAATAAATTATATTATAATATTCTAAAATCATACTCCCTCCGTTGGTATCATTTATTTTTGAGTACGGAGATTAAGGAGTATTGTTATTTAATGTGTAGTAGGTAGGTAATGTGTAAGTTTAATTTGCAAATACATTTATGGTTAGTAAGAGTATTATTAGTGGATCCCACATTGTACATAAATGAAAACGAGACACTTGGGTGCGGATGCCGTAAATGGTAAATGGAATCCTTGAAGGCGGATGGAGGGAGTATTTTAATCCATAATCAAACATAATTTAATAACTATTAAACATACTTTATATATACAATAAACATACTTTATGATAGGTCGACCCGTCTCACACCTGTTTCACAAATAACCCGTCTTAAATTGACTTTTTCCATAAGTATTAAACAAATCGATATTAACAAATTAAGAGATTTATTTATTTATATCAAACAAAACTAATTCTTTTTCTAGTAAGTCAATCAATTAGTAATTGATATAAGAGTGTGTATATTGAGTGCACCCGATGAAAGGGTGTACCCATATATATATGACTTTTTATTCTATTTTGTATATATGTTATTCTATTTTGTATTCGTGTTTTGTAATAATTGTATATTTTTTTCACACTAAGTTTTTTATTAAAAAAAGTAACATCCATATCTGTATAATTTTTTATTCAATAGTGTATACGTGTTTTTTAATAATTGTATATTTTTTACACTCAATTTTTCATTAAAAAAACTAACAATTAAATTGTATACATTTTTGCTCATAATTATATATGTTTTTGTTTATATTTGTATATGGGTGCACTCTAACCTTGATATAATTGAGGATTTGCACTGAATCCACATTTGTTATTTTTATGGGGCTGCGATTTACACGCGATTGCACTAAATAAACCCTATAAATTTATAGATTAAAATATTTATTTTTGTTAAAACTTAAATATCCCTATATAAATTATAAATTAAAATTTTTTATCCAATTTTTTATATATTTCCCAATAAGATTTGGAATGATGAGTTTATCAATGGATGACCTAAGCCTAAGCCAAAGAAAATGGAATGCAATTTCTTCCGAGATTGGATATTGGGTGGGTCGGCAAATGCTGCACTACTAATCTCTGCATAAAACTAGAAATTCAATTCAATCTACTTACTGGGATCCAAAATCATAAAACAGTTGGCAAACGAATCCTCAAAAACGTAAAGAAAAAAAAGAAACTCTTCCTTGAACGTGTTAAGAAGCATAGTTTTTCCGGTATTATCAAGATCGAGGAACAAAATCTTTGCCTCTTTTTGCCACAATCCGAGATGCCAGAATTTCATAAAACCAATCCAAGAGAAATATATCGTTCGCAGTGGATTTCCAAAACAATAATGGTAAATCTGAAGTAAACTTTTTTTTATTATTTCTGATAATCCTAGTTTGATTCTAGACCACGACTACTTCGACGATGATGAATTAAATGTCGGGACCTGGACCACACAGACGAACTGGCTGGTAAACTCATTCTTAAGCTATTGACATCCACATTCTGGAAACGGGCTCCCTCTGATAGTATATATTTTCTAATTTTAATGATTTTATTTAGTAATTGGGGTTTATTTAGTAAAAATAGCAATGCCCTATTTTTATTTGGCGACTTTTATTTTTAATTTCCGTTAAATTTTGAATTTTAACTTGCCTCTCTACGGTGGATTCATAATTTAAATTTAAGGTGCTTAATTTTGAAATATTATTTAAATTCTGGGTTATTCTGTGGTACACTTGGTACACCGGTGCACCTACAGAATTATAAGGTAAAGTAGAGGGGTAGTGGCCTAATGGGTAGTTAATAAAAAAAATTTTAATTATTTTATTTTATTTAGTGGTGAGAATAATTAAATTGAAAATTGATCCAATGACTGTAATTATTCAGGTGCACCAGTGTCATAGGTGCACCATAATTAGACTCTTAAATTCTTATTTTACAATTAAAAACGTAAAATAAATTATATAAATTACTATTTAATTTTTATTTTTAGAGAATAATATCAAATACATTATCATTACAAATTAATTCGTTCAAATAATGGTGAGTTAAGTTGAACTGGAATAATGTTATGAATTTGTTTAAAGGCAAAAACTTGTGTGCCACGTATATCATGTGCTCATACTCTTTAGTAGTATTAAATGTATAATTCATAATTTTTATTAAAATGATCTTGTTCACAATGCCAATTCAATCCCGGTTGGCATCTTAATCCTAATTAATTTCAGGATTTCTACATATATAATCAATACATTGTTAAGTCTCAATCTCAAATTGCACTATATTATTTTAAAATATAATTCAAACCCATTAAAAAAATCTATTTATCCTATTTTAAAAATCGCATGATCAGTATATATCTTGAAGTATATAAGTATCTTGGAGTTTATAGCTTTCCTTATTTATTTTTAAAAGAAGTATGTGACACAATATGGTGAACATGGCAACAAAAAGTGTGACATGTAGAAAGTAATTGCATGGGTGATAAAAAGTTATAACATTTTTAATAAAAAATTATATTTAATTATTGAAAAGTGATAATAATGGTACAGTACACTATTTTATGAATAATTATAATATAAATTAAAAATGATAATATTTATTTAAAAAATAACATCTTTAATAAAAAGTGATCGAGTAGAATTTTTTATTTTTTTAAAATAGTTAAATTAATTTATGATAAAAGAAATAAACTGTATATATATTTCAAAAGAATAATAAATAGAATACCTGATTAATTTTCCATGTCCAATTGGGATACATTGTTTTGAAATGATTATGTACTAATGCCTTTTGAGTTGTTGTATATTATACATAAACGATTATTGGAGTCCACATATTTTAATTAGTCTGAATTTAGAAGAAGAAGAAAGTGTGTATATACTGTATGTGAAAATAAAACATTGAGGTTGGTAGAGAGCAGATCCACGTTGGAAGATTTGATTCCGCCACTCCCAATCCAAATTTCCAGCAAAAAACATAGGGGACGTGGAGTTGTCATAATAAATAAATAATAAAAATAAAATAAAAGCAAGAAAGTGAAACGTTCTTTTGATGAAACGTGTCATCCAAGAAGCATATACTCCAGTCCATTAATTAGGCAGGCAAGCAGCTTATTAAACAGTCTGGCTAATGTTTAAGTTTAACTAATACCTCAATGCTGGTCTTAACGCCAACCCCACCACCGTTTGATCATTTTAAATCATTTTATTTTATATCTCACACGAGCATGAAACCCGCGTATTACTCGAGATTTTTTAGTTAATACTTATAATAATAAAATTACAAATTAAAAATTTTATTGATAAAATTTTGTTTTTATTTTTTATGTGGAATAAATATTACCCCCTTGTCCCCGATCTCATTAATTTGTGCAGGCACGGAGATTAAGACGTTTTATTTTTTTAATATATAATATAAAAAAAAGTATGAATAAATTAGTCATTTAGAAAGAAAAAGTAAATAAAGTTGTTGGGAATGATGAATAAAATGTAAAAAAATAATTAAAGTTGTTGGGATGGTAAAAAGTAGGTAATAAAATATTATGTATTATTACCATTAATGGAATGTGTAAAAATACGTGGGACAGCCTAAAATGAAAAGTGTGTAAAAATACGTGGGACGGGGGAGTAATTTTTTTAATATATTTATTTATTTTTTGCACGTAAGTTATGAAGCATTACTATCTTATAGTTCGTTCATCTCGCGTTAAGGTTTACATTTTCCATTTTAATCTGTCACAAATTAAGGTTTACCTTTTTTTTTTTGTCTAATTGGGCCCACACAAAACAATTAATTATTCCATTTAGGCTCACATACAACATTAATACAACTATCTACTTTACATTAAATATTATTTCTTTTACTCCACTATACATTAAAATATCATATCTCTACAACTATCTACTTTACATTAAATATTATTTATTTTACTCTACTATACATTAAAATATTATATCTCTTAATTTACGTGTAAAAAGCAAACTTTAGTTGAGATAACTAAATAATATCACATCATATCACATTAAATATTTAGTTGAGCTTTCTATAAATAATACTTGTATTATAGAAATAACTAAATACTCCCCCATAAACTTTAGTTGAGATTTCTATAAATAATATTATTTTGATGAATAGTTTCCTAAAGTAAAATTTAAATCATTAGCAAACTTTGATAGTGTTTATAAAACTTCTACGTCATACCAAAAATTCATTATTAATTAGGAAGTCAGTGAAACATAGAAGTTAGATGACCATGAATAAATTAAATAGAGGGAACTGGTGAATCGTAATAAAGACTCTTAGTTGTTGTAAGAATAGTTTGTTAGGAGCATAGAAGTAAAAAAAGTTAACTCCTCAAGCTATCAGGAATGCAATCATAATTCCTAATGTCATGATTGGTATGTTCAAGGAATGAGAATCCCGATTCTATTTGGAATCACCATTCTCTCAAACATAGGAATGGTGATTCATCCCACCCCATGATATTATCTATTCCACAGCATTTGGAATCAACTTTTTATTTTTAATTTTTCAAATTTATGTAGTCAAGATATATAAAAAGTTGTAAATAATATTTTTTAATTTTTACCACATTATATATATGTAATTACAAAAATTATAAATAAATTAATATTTTTCCTGCTTAAAATGTAATATTGATAATAAATTATTTAATAAAAAATAAAATATTAAATTATTTTAAATCTAAATAAAAAATTCATATATTTTTATATGCTCATCTCATTAGAAAAAAATATAAAATTAAATTCTTAAAAAATATAATAAAAATTTATATAATTAATTTAATATTTATTCAAAATAAAAATTACTAAATTATTTATTAAAAAATAATATTATTAATTAAATTGGATTATATATATATATATATATATATATATATATATATTATAATTTTTTTTGTAAGTTAATATATTTTAATATATAAATTTTTTATATATATTTTAATAATATTAAAATTACATTTTATTTTTAGTTAATTTTTTTAATTATATAATTATTAAAATATATAAAATTTTCATCGAGATTTTAATTAAAATAGATGTTTTATTTATATTTTAATAATATTGAAAAAATTAATTTAATTTTCATATAATTATTAAATTTAATAAAATCTTCATTAAGATTTTTAATTAATTTAATGATTTTATATAAATTAATTTAGTATTATAAAAATATTGTTAATGAGATTAGAACAAATTAAGGAATATTTTTTCTATTCCTTGAGTAATTCCTTAATCATACCAATCATGGTAAAAATCATTTTTAATCATTCATTTCTTATCTCTATTTCATTCATGAGTTCATTCCATTCCATCGTAATTCCATTCTATCATACCAGTCGAGCCGTTAGTTGTTGTAAGAATAATTTGTTAGGAGCATAGAAGTAAAAAAAGTTAACTCCTCAAACTTGCATTTATCTTTATATACTATTAAATCAACAAACTAAAAATGTGCTCATATACTCAACATATAATTAACCCCTCTAACTTACATTTATTTTTATATATACTATTAAATCAATAAATAAAAAATGTGCTCATATACTCAACATATACTCGATTAAATGAAAATGTGCTCATATACTCGATATATACTCGATTAAATGTAAATTTACAAAATTTGACCTCGTATTTTCTTAGTGATATAAGTTTATAAGTTTACTCATCTAATTTTATCCTAAAAAATGGATACAAATAGCACACACCAGAAAATAAAATAACAAACTACCATTTATTGGAAAAGGCACTCCATAGAAATATAAATTCTGAATCTTTTCAAAATATCTTGAAATCGATAAAAAAAAACTCTACAAATAAAAATAGATCTAAAAACATGAAAATTGCAATTAAGTAAATTCAACCCAAACAAATTATATATTATTGAAGTATTTGAAAGATAAAGAGAATTAGGAAGAAATTTGTCACAACTTAATTAAAACAATACAAATTGGTATAAACAATAAAGTGACTCAATATTTGACTTACCCCCAACACACAGTTACCTCCAAATCTAAATCTAAAGTATTCTCTTGTTCTCAATCTCCACTTCATGAGTGTCAAATATAGATAAAACATAAAACACACACAATCAACCAATGCAATATTTCTTTAACAAAAATTGTGAACTTGTAGCAAAGATTCAAATAAGGCTATTACATTTCACGAGTCTTTTTCTACTATTTATAAAGTTAGTTATCCTTTTAAATAACATTTTACTTTACTCGATACCCGAATCCGAATTGCTTACTGTCAAACTTTTCAATATATGAGTGAGAGGAATCTTGAACATGGCAGAGCACATGTACCTGAAGACAGGAAAATCTAGTGATGAAAGTGGATAAAATGATGAAGAAAAATATGATGGAGAGATTTTGAGCAAGCAGAGAATATTAGAATCGTGGTAGTCATGTTTTTGCAATATATAAATAAAAAAAAAACTCTCAAGACTAAAGAATTAGCACCCAAATATATATAAACATATATTACTAATATTACCTTAAATACATGTGGGTATTCGCCTTTATATTCAGCATGTAATGAGAGCTTATCAACCACTTGGTTACCTACATGACACACTTCCAGAAGCAAAAAAAAAAAAGTAAACCGTTTCTCTGCATAAAATAAAAAAAACTGAGATTGAACTCATAGAATTTTAATAATGAAAACATACCATAATGACCATGGCAAGTAGTTGGCTGGCAATCTCGATATGAATAAATACGCGCACGATTTCTATACAAATTCTCACTTTTTGTTGCAGTATATGTCACAAATGCAAATAAAACACTACGAAATTCATGAAACCGAAGGAATAACTTAATCCATTTCACAAAGTTTCTTCCTATCAAATGGCAATAAATTACAATCGGGCAATTCATCACCCAATATAGCTACATGAATTAGAATCGCATTTCACATATAATTTATTCCTAATGAAATCATTATCGGATAAACAATGATTGGTTGAAGTGTGAAACCATTATCGGATAAACAATGATTGGTTGAAGTGTGAAACCATTATCGGATAAACAATGGTTGATTGAAGTGCTAATCATCACGTCACGTCTAACTAATCATAATAAGAAGAAGGAAGGTGGTCAATAGAATTCCAATCATGGCCATCTTGGAAAGAGACCTTCGATAGTAGAAGAGAATGAAGTGAATCGGTGAATGAACACTGGAAGAAGATGTTGAAGGACGTCGTGCTTAAAATTCCACATTAGGAAGATAATGAAAGGAATTCCATTAAATTCTAATTAAATTGAGGGGTTTGAGTTAGAAAACGTAAATGAGCAATTATTTACGACAGAAAATTGATTTGCATTTAAAAACACTAAGAATTGCTGTAAAATTTTCCAGAAAATATCAAATTAATGACACCTAGGAGAGATAAAACTCTCCTTTAGATAAGTAAAGATTGTATCTTGATTACCCTTCTCTTTCCCACTAATTAATAACCGGCAAGTTTTATTTGGGATTGTTTTATGTGAGTTTGCCATTAAGATTTGTAAAATAAGGTAAAAGGTTTGTTTATTACCATCTCACGAAATATCACAGATAAGTGATATTAAAAAGTAATAATGACTCGTGAATTATTATAAGAAATTTATTATTTATAGTTTAAATAAAAAGTCATACTAATATATTTTAAAGAAAGTTGATAACATTTTTAATAAAAAATTATAATTATTTATGTACATAGGCACTATTGATCAGCCCAAAATTAGGGATCGTTAAAGGCCCAATACCAAAGTCCAGCCCAATTTATATCCTTCCACTTGAAGGGCCCATCTGCATTAATTACCGCCCGTCATGAAACCTGAGATCCAGCAGCTGGATTCGGCCATTACACGCGCAAGTGCTCCCTACGCACCAATCAACGCCCACCGCAATCCAGCTACCCCATTAAATATGGGGGACCCGCTGAAATAGTTATTGGCCAATTCTTCCCCCTTTAAATATGTACCAATACCCTCCTAAAGGGACACAGCTCCACTACTAGCTCTGTACCCATATTCTCTATTTAGAAAGAATATTAATAAAGAGCTTACATTCCTTCCCAGAACACGAGTTGGGAGGAATTCTTGTTATCCTCTTATGTTTGATTAGTCGAGTACACGTCACAGCCATATCGTTAATACATCATATCATAAACTCGCTATCAACAATTTAAAAATGTATAAAATAATCTTACAGATCTCATGTAAGACTGTCCCTTAAATAATTGTGGATTAATTACTGTGAATTACACCATATTGAGTGTTATTATTGTTAGATACTACGCTTCAAATTTATTATTTAAGATACAAAAAGTTGAAATAATATACCTAATATAGTCTTGATATTAATTAAATATTTGAAATTAGATTTTATCTGTTATTGATGAGATCACATTCCTATTTTCACGCCAATTATATTATCTCGTCCCCCTTTCTCTCTAACTTTTCTATTTAAGAAATTATTTTTTCTCACAGCAAACATTGATCGTCGTTATTTTCACCTAAATTTTAGTGTCTTTTTGTATGTCTTTTCATATTATTTTATCCGTATTTCATGTGTTATTTGGCTGTGTTATGTATTTTCATAGAAATGTGAGTGAATGAGCCTAAACATGTTAAAAACAGGTCAAAAATGGAGTCAGGAGCTGAAACGAGCAAGAAATGAACTCACGGGACCCATCTCAAGTTGCATGCATGGTGCAACTCGAGTTGTCAACTCGAGTCGAGTAGGTGCCCGAAAGTTGTCCAGAATCGTCAAGTAGCTCAACTCGACTTGGGAGAGCCAACTCTACTTGCAGCTCGAGTCGAGCTGCGTCTCTCCAAGTCGAGTAGCAAGTCGTGTGGAGCAGGGCAGGAGTTCAAAATCATACAGTGTACTTACTCGAGTTGCAAGCCGCAACACAACTTGTCAACTCGAGTCGAGTAGGACCTCCGGAGTCAGATCAGTTTCAGAGCCTCGCAACACGACCGAACAGGCGAGAGCTCGAGTTGGCGACACGAGTCGAGCTGTGTAGCTCGAGTTGCATTACATGCAGCTCGACTCGAGCTGCTAACTCTAGTAAGACAGGCCAAGTCGAGCAAGGGCATTTTGGGCTAAAAATCTGGATTTTCACCTGCCAATGTGTGTAAGTGTGTGTAAAAAGCCCAGTTGATGATTAATTCGTGGCCCAACTTGGAGAGGGTATAAATAGCCTCAAGTTCAACATTTGAAGGGAGATTGGATATTTCCATACAAGGGTTTCACTCCTACACCTAGATCACACACCATTTCTTCCATTTTACACCATCATCTTCATCCATTCTTCATCCCTTTCATGTGGGTGTTAGAGATCTCAAGAATTCAAGAGCTAGAGGTGGAGATCAATGAGTGTTGAAGATTCTCTACAAGGAATTGTTAGGGAAGATTTACATCTCTTTTGTTTTTCATTTGGATTTAGGACTATGGATATGTGTAATAGATCATTCAAGGTTTTGTTACCATCATCATGTTAGGCTAATCCCTCTAGTGGGATTAGGAATATGAAGAGCACATTAGGTTTATATTATTATGTGGATTAAATTGGTTTTTGACTTAGTTGATGTTGATTTCTATTCATGGACTTTAATTAATTTGATGTTGTGATAGCATGGTTTGTTATTCATGAATGATTATTGGTTTAATGGATTGTTGATCAATGGATGATTTATGATAATTAAGTGCTATTATAATGTTCATGTGTATATTGCTTGGAGTGAGACGGAAACGACCCTCTTAAGTATTAGAAAGACATGAATAGACATCGAGTTTGGGTTTGACCGAAATGATATTTGAATTCGATGAGGGGAATCAATCCATTCGTTAGCTCTAGTACACAAAAAGAGAGAGTTAATCCTAATTAGTACCTTTGAAGGGAGAATTGGGAATTAATTAGTACCTAGATGGAAGAGGTTAATGTTGGGCTTTGATCTTAAGTGCCTTTGGGAGTCTCAAGTGGATCAACAACCTTTGTAACTCGAAAGGGAGCTTAGGATATAATAGTGATCACCCTTAATCTACATCAATTGAGTTGAATTCCCTTTGCATGATAATATGAATTGAATGTGCTTGGATATTTCTAATCCCATGTTTTTCCATATTTGAACTTTAGCACCTATTCTTTTTTCTCATTAATCACATTTACTTGTCATTTCTCTTATTTGCTATTGTATTTTCTTGCTACTTGTTTTAGTTGTTAATTTCAAACTCAAACACCCTATCATCCTTACAAAAGTGACATAAACAAGAACTCACGTAATTTACTAATCCAAACTTCTCTCCTTTGTGGTTTGATAATTTTATTTCTTGGGGTATCCCTCTACATCGATCGAGTATTATTGCTCGTGAGTATTAAATAAAATATTCAAACAAACATGCGCCATCGACGCTGCTGAAGGTCATGCCATTGACGCTGCTGAAGGATCGATTTCACTACAGAGTGCCATCGACGAAGGATCTGCTACAAATTTATTGTCGCTGCCGCAAGTTCCCGACTGCACATCTCTTTCGCATCGCTGGTTCACCAATTCCTGTCGACGATTCTCACTAGATCTTAGTTCGAAAATGGTTGCAAAAGGGGCAACGGAGATGGTGATTTATGGGATTGATTTATGAAGTTCATTTGAAAATTTTCCTCACAATGAAGAATCCAAAATTGTTGAAGAGGATTGGAGCTGCTACTCCAAATGGAGTTAAAAGCCACAAAAATTCCATACACCTTTCTATAGTTGTTTGTGAAGATTCAAAATATACATTAGTTTTGAAACAATGTAACTATGTTGTGCAAATTTATACCCAATTGTGCAAAACATTTAATGGATTATTCAGAAATATACATTAATTGTGCAGCAATATAACTACGGTGTGAAGATTAACAAAAAATATTGATTCTCAACTGTGTTGTCTAACAATATAATTGTGTCATGTACCAATGTAATTATACTTTTAGTAAACAATAATCTAATTTATAGTTATTAATCTAATATTATATTTGGTTTTTTATAAGAAAGTGAACTCTCCTGATTGGATTGTGCAATAATAATATTGGGTTGTGCAATAATATAACTATATTGTGCAGATTTTGTATAGATTGTGCAGACTGTGATATAATGAAATAAGGGGGAAAAATCTGGAAAATTAAAAAAAAAAGATTATGAAAATAATCTTGAAAATTAAAAAAAATTATATTTTGAAATGTTGCGTAGATTAAAAATAGCGAGAACATTAAATAAAAATTATATTTTGTGAATTCGTAGTGCAATAATTAAGAGTTATAATTTAGGGATATTAATATATCTTTATTATTTTAAACATAATTTGGTAAAGGGATAAAATCGACATTGTACAATTTAATTTTATACCTGATAGTAATAATTTTGAGTCAACGTATCTAGTAATAATAATAGAATCTATATTGTATCTAACAGTAAGTCTCCCAATAATTACCACATTTTATCAAAAATACTATTATTTTATGTTAAAAATATTACAATTTTTTTATTTATACTACGAATTGTTAATGAAATAATTAACTGCACTACTTTTACATTTTATTAAATCGAGTTTCACTTTTAATTAAAATATTATCACTTTTTATCCGTCTTAAGAAAGTTTAACCGTAATACGATCTTTTTGTCATTAATAAGGCTAAAACTTGTGTGTCTCCGGAACATCGTGCTCCCAAATTTTATGCTTTTCGAAAGTTGTATAATTTATTATTATATGTTATACTTTTTAGTATTCAAACTTATACCATTCATTTTCTATGGAAAAAAAACTTACTTTTTTAAATTAAACATTTACACTTATTAATTAAAGTGTATATCATTTAGAACAAATTAAATGTAATACTCTTATACACCCTGTTCAGTGTTCACTTGGGGACACAAGAGACCAACACAAACAAATATATAGTATTTATTAAGTAAGCAAATTATAATGTGGGTGCACCCACCTTAAAAAACGTATACAAATATAAACAAAAACATATACAATTATGAACAAAAATGAATAAAATTTAATTGTTAGTTTTTTTAATGAAAAAATTGAATGTAAAAAAAATACAATTATTAAAAAACATGTATACACTATTGTTGAATAAAAAGTTATACACATATGCATGCTAGTTTTTTTAATGAAAAATTTAGTGCGAAAAAAGTATACAATTATTAAGAAACGCATATATAAAATAAAATGACATGTATACAAAATAGAATAAAAAGTTATACACATATGGGTGCACCTAATATCAACTCTATTAAGTATACTGTAACAGAATATTTTTCTGTCTAGGTATCGTCTTCAGATTACTTCCAATTAATTTCCTTATTTTGTATTTATTTTTTAAAATAATATATTCAATCATAATCTAAATTAGCAAATAAATTAAAAATATATTTATAGAAATTAAGAATAAAATATTAATTAAAAGTATATTAATTTATTAATTTTATAATTTTTATTTTCAATTTGATATTTTTAATTCAAATTATATTAATACAATATTTTTTATTACTTATCATCTATAATTTACAAAAATAAGTCATATATGTTTTCCATATTATTAATAAAACTATTTATCGTGATTTGTATTTTCAGTTACAAGATACTGTAGGCAACTAAATTTTATTGCCTAAATAAATAAAATGCAAAGGAAAATATATTAAATATTAATTAAATATTTATTAAGGAATTTGAATAAATTAATTTCTAAAATAAATAAATTAATAATTAATAATTAATATAATTATTTGAGCCCAAGTTCAAATTAAATGGACTCAATTCAAGTCAAATGGGCTCAATTCAAGTCAAATGGGTTCAGTTCAAGTCAAGTGGGTCTGATTCAAGTCAATAAGCCCAGCAAATCAAGTTCAGCATACCTAATTAAATTAAATAGGGCCAAGTCAAATTCTACAGACCTAATTAAATTAAATAGTCCAAATCAAGTCCAACAGTCCTAATTAAATAAGCCCAAGTCAAATCCTACATGCTTAATTAAATTAAATAGGTTCAGATCAAATCCAGCAGGCCTGATTAAATTAAGTAGGCCCATATCCAGTCCAGCAGGCTTAATTAAAGGAGAAAAGTCCAATATATCTTTTCAAGGAAAAAATATCTCACAAGTGATTATTTCTTTCACCTATAAATAAGGGTCTTCAGTCCTCATTCTAAACATTCTGAAACTTCTGAAAACCCAGAGAGCTGTGAAGAAACTTGAAATCTCTACGAAGATCAAGTTACTCCTCAAAGATCAATCCAGAAAAGTCATTTAATCTGAGATCAAGGTACAGAGCCCCTCATATTCAACGTTTCTTCAAAACAAGTTCATCAAGCTTCATCCAGTAATATTCGTGGAGTCAACAAATGGTGTTCTATCAAATTGAACGGCGTTCTTCACGATAAATCTTCAAATCAACATTTGATCCGAATAAAGGCTCGACGCCTCTGGATAGACATTTTAAAGCTTCAAGTCAAGCCCGAGCACGGACAAGCTTCATCTGAAGATCCAACTCCGTAAGTTGAAAAAGTCAAGAAGTCAACTCAAGAGATGAATCAGAGGATAACTAGAAGCTGTTTACTCAAATTCTCAAGTTCAATCCGTCTTAGATTATCTTTATAATTTCTTTTGTGTTTATTATTTAAATACAAATTTTGTTGTTACAGATACATCTTAATATAATAGATGATATTGGATATACAGTTGTTGTATTATTTAAAAATGCATTGGTAGAAGTAGAATGAACTCTAGACTAAATTAATAACAAATGAAAAGTAAATAGATAATAATAATAATAATAATAATAATAATAATAATAATAAATGAGCAATAATATTGTATTATTAGATTTTTTCAGTTGGAGTTATCCCCAAAGGAATGGGGATAAATTTTTCAAAGAAGGCGCGGTCTGAAGCCTCTTCGGAGACAAATTCTTCAGTTGGAGTTATCCCCAAAAGAATACCATATGATGATAAAGATGAGGAAAACGACTCTGCTAGCTCAACTCTTCTACCTGAAGAAAGTTCATCGTCTGATTCATCCATAACCTTAGCTATGACAACAAACTCTTCGTCTGTCGAAGAGCAGTTTGCAAGCTTGACTGAGTCCATTGCTGTACTTTCCAAACAAAGCCAAGAACAAGGTACTTTGATCTTTAAACTAATGGAGAAAATGGCTGGTGCTGAAACAAGCCATGCAAACAAAAACCAAGTTGAGGATAATGAAAATGAAGTAGATGACTTCATGAGACGTCAGTCAACCGGGAAAAAGATGATTGAAGAAGAACTAAACATTTCCCATGATGGAATGGTTTCTATCAGCCAGCTAAACAGTATTATACTTGGGACGATGACAGACCAATTTGAAGAGAGCTCCAAGCCTTCATTTACGTATACTAAGCCTTTTACTAGGAGGGTTGACAACTTGAAGATGCCACCGAACTATCAACCCCCCAAGTTCCAACAGTTTGATGGTAAAGGTAATCCAAGGCAACATATAGCACATTTCATTGAAACGTGCAATGATGCTGGAACTTATGGAGATCATTTGGTGAGACAATTCGTTCATTCTCAAAAAGAAAATGCTTTTGAATGGTATACCGACTTGGAGGCCGATTCTATAGAAAGTTGGGATTAAATGGAATAACAATTCCCGTTTCTACAGCACTAGAAGAACGGATAGTATGATAGAATTGACTAATACTCGTTAATTAAGAGAAGAGCCAGTAATTGAGTACATTAATCGATGGAAAAATTTGAGCTTAAACTATAAAGATCGAATGTCTGAAGTCTCTGCCATCGATGTGCACACAAGGAATGCAATGGAGCCTTCGTTACATACTTCAAGGGATTAAACCTAAAACCTTTTAAAACTTGGCCACAAGAGCTCACGACATGGAGCTAAGTATGGGGATAAGTGAAGTTGTAGAGCCACCGATTCCTGGATCCTACAAGTAAAAAGAAAAGCAAGAGGCCAGGAAAGGGGGTAAACCCTACAACAAATCTTCTGAAAAAGAGTCCATGGCGACAAATGCATCAGCTGTCAATTTTCAAAGGAATGAGAATGAAAAGGATGATAAAGTAAAGAACGATTCCCAAGAAAAGGGGTAAAGAAGATTGACCTTGAAAGAAATGCAAGAAAGAAAGTACTCATTCCTTGATTCGGATGTCCTAGGCATATTTGATGATCTGCTCAAAGATAAACTTATCGAGCTTCCTGAAATGAAGCGACCAGAAGAGGCGGGACAAACTGACAATCTGAAATACTGCAAGTATCATAGACAGGTGGGTCACTCTATCAAAGATTGTTTTATCTTTAAAGGCAAAGTTATGCGATTGGTAGATCAAGGGAAGATCTTTCTAGATGAAGATGCAACTGCAAACTCTACTTCTGTAAACGATGAAAATGATTCTTCATGTCACATGGAAAGCAAAGCTCAACTATTTAAGGTTGAGCCTGGAGTTGAAAGCAAGACCCATGTTATGAAGATTACCTTCGCAGAGGAAGACTTGCTACTCGGTTCACAATCTCACAACCGATCCTTGTTCATAACTGGTTGTACTCAAGAGCAAATGGTGAATTGAATATTGATTGATGGAGGTTCAGCGGTCAATATCTTGCCCCTGACGATATTAAAGAAGTTGGGGATTCCAACCAACGAACTTGGCAGTAATCGATTGACAATTCATGGGTTCAATCAATAAGGCCAGAGAAATCTTGGTACAACAGTCTTGGACTTATTGATAGATGAGATGGTCTCAACAGTTCTGTTCCATGTCATTGATGCTAAAATATCATATAACATGCTCTTGGGAGCCCATGGTTGCATGAAAATAGAGTGATTCCTTCTATGCTACATCATTGCTTCAAATACTGCGATGGAGGTAACATAAAAAATGTGCTTGGTAATGAAAAGTCATTTACAGAAGTTGAGTCATATTTTGCAGATGCCAGATATTTTTTAAAAAGTAGCAAGGCTGTCAAGCAAGAAGAAAGTTCATTGCAAGAGAAAAATAATGAAAAGCTAGAAAAAGAAAGTACGGATAATGTTTCTTCTACACAGTCTGGTGAAAGCAAGTAGCTTCTCAAAACAATAGGAGAGTTGACACTACCTCTGACCAAAGTTGACATTGAGAAGCCCTCTCCTCCTCCACTCAAAGGGTTCACTCGCACAATTCAAGGGGCTAAAACTGAGCATGGAGATGTATTTGAGGCGGCAATTTCTAAATCATATAGCCCACAACCTTACAAACTTCTTATGAAAGCTGGATATGACCCTCAAGAAAAAGTTGTGATAAATGAACCATCTCATAAAACTCCTAGTGGATTTAATACCACTCAAGAGACATTAAAAAGTAATGGTCGCACTTTCAAGTATACTAGAACAGGTTTGGGATATGTTCCACAAAAACTTGTTCGCATTACGATCAAAAGGGCAAACACGAATTACATCACTAAAGATGAAATTCTTTTTGAAGAAGAAGAGTCTTATGAGGAGGATAGAAAGACAGAAAGAATCTCAATCTTCGAAAGACCAGACCAGCTGGAGTTGAAAATCGCCAGAGATCCGAGACTACCAGGTTCTCAAAGATACATAGTCGGATCCCATCTCACATGAAAAGGCAACATTTCCTGACTATATCATGTGACACAGTGTTGAAAGCTAAGAAACAAACAATAATCTTCACCCAAAGTGTAGATGATGATCGTGAAAGTGTAGGCTCATCAGATGATGTTCATTCCATTATCATGCAAACAGACGTACATAGTGCAGAAAGAGATCTATAAAACAAGATCGTCGAAATAAGCAGAGATGGCTATGTGGTGGAGAACATTGTTAAAGTGGGAGAAAATGAGCAAGTTGGGTCTAATCCGTATTTTCAAAGGCAAGGATTCCTGGAGGAAGCTGCCACTGTAAATCATGTCACTATACGAGAAGAGACCTCAACTGAAGAGGAAGATGCTGATAATGCTCCTCCAAAATTTGAAGAGGGTGTCAAATCTACTGTTGATCAATTGAAGGAGATTAATTAGGGTGATGCTAATGACCCACATCCAACCTATATAAGTGTTTTGTTGACAGCTAGGGAAGAAAAGGCTTACATTGAGCTTCTTCAAGAGTTCAGAGACGTGTTTGCATGGTCATTCAAGGAAATACCTGGATTAGATCCAAAAGTGACAGTTAATCATTTAGCAGTGAAGGAAGGAACTAAACCAGTTAAGCAAATGCAGCACCGATTTCGGCCAGAGTTGGTCCCATTAATTGAAGTTGAGGTTAATAAGCTTCTTGAGATGGGCAAGATACGAGAAGTTAAGTATCCCACTTGGCTCTCTAATGTTGTACCGGTGAGGAAAGCAAATAGGCAACTCAGAGTATGTGTTGACTTTCGTGATTTGAAGGCATGCCCGAAAGATGATTTCCCACTGCCAATTACAAAACTAATGATTGATGCAACAACCGGGCATGAAGTCTTTTCATTTATGGATGGATCATCGGGTTACAATCAAATTAGTCTGGCTCCGAAAGACCAAGAGAAAACAGCCTTCTGTACTCCAAAAGGAATATATTGCTACAATGTTATGACATTCGGCTTGAAGAATGCTGGTGCTTCTTATCAACGAGCCATGCAAAAGATATTTGATGACATGCTCCATAAGAATGTCGAATGTTATATTGATGACATCGTGGTGAAGTCAAAGAAGAAAATGGACCATCTTCAGGATCTAAGACAAATATTTGAGCGTCTTAGAAAATTCCAACTTAAGATGAATCCGCTTAAGTGCGCATTTGGAGTCTCTTGTGGAAAATTCCTTGGATTCATTGTTCGACATCGTGGCATTGAGATTGACAAAGTAAAAATTGATGCAATCATGAAGATGCAGGTGCCCCGAAACATACATGAACTCAAGAGTTTGCAAGGAAAATTGGCATACCTGAAGAGATTCATATCAAACTTAGCTAATCGATGTCAACCATTCAGCCATTTAATGAAGAAAAGCGGCCGGTTTGAATGAGATGAAGCTTGCACTAATGCCTTTAACAGCATTAAAGCATACTTGATGAAGCCGCTAGTGTTGGTTGCTCCGATAGCCGGACGCCCATTAATTCTCTAAATAGCGGCTCAAGAACGATCAGTGGGAGCCCTACTTGTACAAAATAATGATGAAGGAAAGGAGTGTGTGTTGTACTATCTGAGTAGGAAAATGACCCCAAATGAGTTAAAGTACTCACCAATTGAAAAGATATGTCTTGCTCTCATCTTTGCGATTCAGAAAATTATGACATTACTTCCAAGCTCATACTTTTTACTTGGTCTCAAAGGCCAACCCATTAAAGTTCGTCATGTCAAAGCTAGTGTTCTCTAATAGGCTCGCAAGGTGGTATCTTCAATTGCAACAATTTGAAATTATCTATGTCCCTCAAAAAGTGGTAAAAGGGCAAGTGTTGGCATATTTCTTGGCTGATCATCCTATGTCTGCCGAATGGGAGTTGTCTAATGATCTTCCCGATGAAGATATATTGGCTATTAAAATTAGTCCTCCTTGGAAGATGTATTTCGATGGAGCTGCTCATAGAGAAGGAGTCGGCGCCGGAGTGGTATTCGTGACCTCAGATGGAGGAGTTCTGCCATATTCATTCAGTCTAACTGAAAATTGCTCCAACAACGTAGACCGAATATCAAGCTCTTATACTTGGTTTGGAGATGGCAGTAGATGTTAAACAACGACACCTTAAGGTATATGGAGATTTGCTATTGATAATCAATCAGTTGCTTGGCTTATATGAGGTTAGGAAACCCGAGCTACTTCCGTATTATAACTATGCTCAAAGGCTTATGAATTGGCTTGGAGATGTAGAAATTGAACATCTACCAAGGAGTAAGAACAAGCAAGCCGATGCTTTGGCAAAGCTAGCATCAACCATAGCAATGCTCGAAGCAAATTTCTAAGTTTCAATTTGCAAAAGTTGGGTGGTACCTCCTTTCTTCGAAGAGAAAGATTGTGAAGAAGTTGAGTATTGCGTCATAGAGGTGTTCGATATTGAGAAAGAAGACTGGCGTCAACCGTTTGTTGATTACTTGAAATATGATAAGCTTCCTAATGACCCACACCTAAGGGTTGATGTCAGACGTAGAGCACCGCGATTCTTCTATTATAAAGATACACTCTATAGAAGATCATTTGATTGTATTCTTTTGAGATGCTTAAGTGATGAAGAAGCTCTTCGAGCTATAGGAAGGTCATTCTAGAGTATGTGGCGCCCATCAGTCTGTAACCCAAGTTACATTTCAGAATCAAGAGGATGGGATATTACTAGCTTTCTATGGTGAAGGATTGCATAGACTATGCACAAAAATGTCAGCCATGTCAGTTTCATTCAAATCTCATTCATCAACCTCCCGAACCATTACATCCAACAGTTTCTTCGTGGTCATTTGATGCATGGAGCTTAGATGTGGTGGGGCCGTTAACGAAGTTTTCTGGAGACCATCTTTATATTCTTGCTGCCACTGATTATTTTTCCAAGTGGGCGGAAGTTGTACCCTTGAGAGAAGTGAAGAAAGAAATGTTGCTGATTTTATCCGTATCAACATCATATACAAATATGGAGTGCCTCGGTACATCATCACCGATAATGAGAGACCATTCAGTAACTCTTTGATTAACAAGCTCTGTGAGAAATTTAACTTCAAGCAAAGAAAGTCTTCTATGTACAATGCAATAGCTAATGGGCTCGCTGAAGCCTTCAACAAGACACTATGTAACCTGTTGAAGAAGGTGGTCTCGAAGTCAAAGCAAGACTGGCATGAAAGGATTTATGAAGCTTTATGGGTGTATCGAACCACTTATAGAACGCTACTCAAGCTACTGCATATTCTTTAGTATATGGGATTGAACCTGTGGTGCCCCGTGAAAAGCAAATCTCATCTTTGAGAATAGCTATACAAGAAGGTTTGACTGAAGAAGAGAACGCACGACTGCGTCTCGAAGAGTTAGAAGCACTTGATGAAAAGAGGTTGGAAGCACAACAAAGACTTGAATTCTATCAAGCTCACCTTTCCAGAACGTTTAACAAGAAAGTGAAGATACATTCTTTTCAAGTCGGAGACTTAGTCCTTGCAGTGAGAAGGCATATTGTCATCACTCACCGAGTTGGAAATAAATTCTTGCCCAAGTGGGATGGCCCACATGTTGTGAAAGAAGTATATACAAATGGTGCATACAAGTTGATATCTGAAGATGGTATGGGAATTGGACCCATAAATGGCAAATTCCTGAAAAGCTACTACGCGTAATTCAATCATACCCAAGGAACGCTCCATGACGCACGAGCCTAAATTGTATGTTACTCCTGGTCCGCACGAGTATAAACTGTGTACGACACCCACCAAAGGTAATTATACGTGGTTAAACTGTTAATTTATCACACTCAGGTATTTTAAGTGGTTAAAGCATTAAATACCCTATTTTGTCTAAAGTAGTTAAAGAATAGTCATTCCTGGCCCGCATGAGTATAAACTGTGTATGGCACCCCCCATTCAAACCAAATCATGTCCCTTTGAACTACGTTATGACTTGATCCTCTGCAAGGAGGTACGTAGGCAGCTTAGCACTCTACTAAGTTCAGTCATAATTCAGGTCATTCTCATCAAGTCGGTGAGGCAAGCAACAAATTGAAATATGAAGGGTATAAGAAACAAAAAGTTGACAAAGAGAAGACAGTGGTTGAAAATTCGAGTGAAGAAATCAAAAAAGTTTATGGTGTTTAAAGAAATCCGAATTCTTACTATGTTGAAGAAGTTCCAAATTTCTGAAGATCTTAAGAGTCGCTAAGAAAAAGAAGAAAAAGGAGTTGAATTGTAAACTGTTAAATTAAGAATTGTTGATTGAATTATTATTTAATTCACTCAAAAGTTCTCTTAATTTAGCCTAAAATAATAGGCTTATTGTATGGGGGTAAATTTAATCTGATCATAAGTTAATTAGAACCATCATAAAAGCCATCCAACAAGACCAAGGAAAATCAAAGAAAGTTGATGCAGTAAAAGCCCAGAATTATTTCTCTTTGATTAAAAGTAATGATTGGCCAAATGATTGGAGCAATTGACCTAATTTGATTGAAGCCCAAGGCAGATATAATCTTACAATGGGCATAGTACAAATAAAGGAGAATTGATCAAAGCCCAAGTTGAAAAAATAAATGGTTTCAAATGGAAGTCAAAATTAGTACAAGGAAGTCAAAATTGAGGGCCACTTCTCTCTCTTTTGCTCCACACTGACGGAGAACAGATCTTCCCCACATTGGAACACTCAGTACTCTTCCTCTTCTCAAAAAATCAACGCCACACGTTGCCGCTTAAATCTGCCACATTCGGAATCACGAAGCACCACCGCATGCCGCCTTTCGTCTGTCGCTACTCCTTTACCGGAATTCGCGCCGTCGAGGGTCTGCCTCATCTCCCGCCTTCGGTTTCGTTCCGGCCAAACCCAGTCGCGTTGCTTGTCACTATGGCGCCGCCACTTGAAATCGACCCGTCGTTGATGCCGCCGGAAAACACCATGTCGTCTGCTTGCTGTTCGTCAACCACCGACGCCCAGCACCGAAAATCCGATCGGATATTGCAAATCAAGCCACCATTCAATGTCGGCGCCACCAACAGTTACGGCTGAACTTGCGTGTGCCCGCCCGGTTAGATCTGCTGCCAAGCCTAACCCGGTCAGATCCGTCGCCGGAAACACCGCGTTGTCTGCTCATTACCCGTGATCGCCGATGTCCAGCATCAAAGAGCCAAATCAAGCCACTGTGGGATGCCGCTGCCGGGAAACTCGGAGGCCCGACGCGCGGCGTCGCCTCTCGGTCTCAACACCCGATAATCACCGCCAGTCTGCCGCCACTGCAGGATATCGCTGCTGGATAACCAGAAGGTCTGACGCACAGCGTCGCATCTCGGTCTCAACACCCGATAATCACAGCCAGTCTGCCGCCACTGCGGGATATCGCTACTGGATAACCAGAAGGTTCGACGCACAGCGTCGCCTCCCTTTCCAACACCCGATAATCACCGCCAGTCCGACCCCAGCTGCTGAAAATTGTTGGTCTGAAACACCAAGCGGGTTTGAAACACCGCCGCCGGGAGAGCAGTTGCGCCGAGCTACGTTCGCCAGCTCGTTGCCATTGCAACACAACTTGGTCAGAAGCTTCTTGCTCGTCGCACCACTTGCGATTCACTTATTTGGTTAGGACGTCGGACTCGTCGTGACCTCCGACTGAGATAAAATCCTTAGTCGCCAGGAATGCACGACGCTTGTCTCGGCTGCCCCTTTCATTTTCAAAGGGAATCTGGTACAAATCTCTTCTCTTCGTGGATGCGTTGTGTGAAAAAAAAACAAGAAAAAGAACAGAAGAGATGAAGAAGTAAATATGAGAACAGAAGTGGTGAAGCTTACCTTGATAATTATGATAATTATGTGAAGACAAGTAAGCAGATTAATAAAAAAAGAGAGCGAAGTATGGTGAAAAGAAAATACAGCAGAAACAGAGAAGAGGGAAAAAGAACAAAAGCAGAAGGAAAATAGAAAGAACAAAAGTATATGAGTTGAAGGATAACGGGAGAAAGAGTAAGAGTTGTACGTGTTTGAATTCTGATGTTGCAGCCTCTAATACAAGCGGAGCAGGAACCTGCGAAAGAAAATTAATATTGATTAGTTAATATACTTCATGAACTTTGATGTGATAAAAATTTAAGGCATGGGTTCCTTGTATAGTTGTGGAAATCTATACGGATAAACCTTTGTGAATCTTCGGATAGATTGTTATGAAATTTGAGTTTATCTTGTGGAAATCAAAGTTTATTTATTTGATATTGTCCCCATATCTTTGGAAAATATGGCACTTGATTTTGTACGGTGTTATAGGTATTATATCCCTATGCTTAGTAGGCCAAAAGCCCAATAACCCTTAAATACTTGAAGAAGGTGATCTAGTTTTAAGTGGTCCAATTCGAGAAGGAGTGCTGAATGGACAGCTAAGGCAACCCAAAGAAACCACTACCAACCCAAAGGCCCAACTAAGAAAAGGACGAGGAGGGAACCCAATAAAGGGACAGAAGTCCGAAGCACCCTTGGCGGGGAGGCTCGGCGGCATCCCTCCCCCCTACCGAGGGGTTCGGATGAACAACACAGCATCAGAAGTCAACCCACCCGAGGACCAGATGGATAACAGGAGATGTGGAACAAGCACAAACACCATCATGAAAACTGACAAGTGCAGCAGGCTAGAAGACAAGGCTAACGTGAAGATGGGATACCTTGGACATCAATCCTAACTAGAAGACAGCATCCTCCAACTACCAATGAAAAGCCAGCAAAGGACAAAAGCGATCTGTGACACCCTGCAAAAACAACCCAGGGCACCCAGTCTCCTCTCCGGGCTGGTCAGCGTACCAAGCGACTTCATTAATGACGGCTTGTCTTCATCCAGGTGGCGCAAGGCAATTGGCTCCGAATTAGGGTTTATAAATAATATAAATAATTTCTCTCACATGAGAGAGGCAGGTCATTCATTCTCACTTTAAACATTACACTTGTAATTGGAAGATTTTATGGATGTTGTTCTAAGGGAGAGTAATGAAAATCGGTTGAGTTCTTTGGTGGGAATTCAGTTTTCTATTCGTTATGATCTCTTATTTATGAATTTATCTTGTTTGATTGTGATCGTTCTTGGTTCAATTATACAATAATCTTTATCCCTTAAACACAAATTAAATAACCAAGATCACGCATCAACACACGGGAAAAAGGAAAGGATAAAGAAATATGAAGTACATGCAGACTTGAAATATTCCTAATATTTAGGAAGATATATTTTAGGAAAAGATATGGGTTGAGATATTTTAATGCAAAAAAATTTTTACACGTTATGCTGAGTTGAAATATGGAAGTTTATTCACTTCAAATAAATAAATTTCAGTGAACAAAAAGCAGGGGGCATTTGTAGGCAATTAAAATTTATTGCCTAAATAAATAAAATGCAAAGAAAAATATATTAAATATTAATTAAATATTTATTAAGGAATTTAAATAAATTAATTCCTAAAATAAATAAATAAATAATTGATAATTAATATAATTATTTGAGCTCAAGTTCAAATGAAATGGACTCAATTCAAGTCAAATAGGCTCAATTCAAGTCAAATGGGTTCAGTTCAAGTTAAGTGGGTCTGATTCAAATCAACAAGCCCAGCAAATCAAGTTCAGCAGACCTAATTAAATTAAATAGGCCCAAGTCAAATTCTACAAGCCTAATTAAATTAAATAGCCCAAATCAAGTCCAACATGCCTAATTAAATAGGTCCAAGTCAAATCCTACATGCTTAATTAAATTAAATAGGTCCAGATCAAATCCAGCAGACCTGATTAAATTAAGTAGGCCTGTATCCAGTGCAGCAGGCTTAATTAAAGGAGAAAAACCCAACATATCTTTTCAAGGAGAAAATATCACATAAGTGGTTATTTCCTTCACCTATAAATAAGGGCTTCCGTCCTAATTCCAAACATTCTGAAACTCTTGAAAACCTGGAGAGCTCTGAAGAAACTTGGAATCTCTACGAAGATCAAGTTACTCTTCAAAGATTAATCCAGAAGCGTCATTTAATCTGAGATCAAGTTACGGAGCCCCTCAGATTCAACGTTTCTTCAAATCAAATTCATCAAGCTTCATCCAATAATATTCGTTGAGTCAACAGACGATGTTCTATCAAATTGAATGACGTTCTTCATGATAAATCTTCAAATCAACATTTGATCCGAACAAAGGCTCGACGCCTCCAGATAGACATTTTAAAGCTTCAAGTCAAGCCCGAGCACGGACAAGCTTCATCTGAAGATCCGGCTCCGAAAGTTGAAAAGTCAAGAAGTCAACTCAAGAGAGGAATCAGAGTATAACTAGAAGCTGTTTACTCAAATTCTCAAGTTCAATCCATCTCGTATTATATTTGTAATTTCTTTTGTGTTTATTATTTAAATACAAATTTTGTTGTTACAAATACATCTTAATGTAATGGATGATATTGGATATACAGTTGTTGTATTATTTAAAAGTGCATTGGTATAAGTAGAATGAACTCTAGACTAAATTAATAACAAATGAAAAGTAAATAGATAATAATAATAATAATAATAATAACAATAATAATAATAATAATAATAAATGAGCAATAATATTGTATTATTAGATTTTTTTTTCATTATAAAAAGACAAAAGTTATAATTTGTTGTAATTTTTTACATTAATAACGTACTCCCTCCGTCCCCTTCAAATGATCTTTTTTTTTTCATTTTGGGCATCTCTCTCAAAAGTCTCCTTTTTATTTACACACATGGAACCCACGCACACTCACTAATACAATTAAAATATGGGGTCATGTACTCACTGATACAACTCCTCACTACACATTAAATAATAATATTCTTTAATCTACGTGAGAAAAGCAAAAGTCGGGTTTCATACTAGTATATTTGTTCATCTGAAACTGAATTTTTTTTATCCCTCCCTGACAATCAAAATTCTTATTATACTTCCTCAATTTTAAAATATTTGAAATTTTATTTTAAGAAAAAAATATTTTAAATTAATTTATATCTAAAAAAATTAATTAAGAGTAAATATTTCAATATGGCCCCTAGTTAGGTAAAATAAATATTTTTATATAAACAATTTGTATAAAATAAGAATAAATTAGCATTTTGTAAAATATTTATATCAATGTGAAAATTCTAAAGTATCAAATATTTTGAAAGGAATTAGGAATATTCTAATGAATATATATATTAATATTTTTAGTTTCACGTCATTTGATTAGGATTAATTGCAAAATAAATACTCACCTATACTTTAGATGCAAAATAGTTCAAACTTTTAAGATTTTGCAAAAAAAAAAAAACTATCGCCTTTGATATTACTTGCAAATTAGACCCATGGTCAATTTTCTCTTTTTTTGACAACGTCATGTCACCCTCTATCAAGACATACTACAGTCTCCCACGCCACGTCACCCATGTTGTATCTGCCCTTTTCAGTGAAGGAGATTTTTATCTCCACTAATCATCACATGAACGAAGCAAAATTTCAATGGCAAGAAACTTGAATCTGATACCTGCCCATCTTGGTTTCGATACCTGCCCACGTCGCAAAACGATATTTTCCCCTTACTGTTTGTGTGAAGAATTGTGGGTTGTTGAGAGATAAATTGGAAAAAGAGAGATGGGGGAGATCGCGAAGGCCATTCCCTCTTCCATTCACCTCCAGCAGATCTGGCCTGCAGTGGTGGCGTCGAGATCGGAGAGCCGGTGGCGGTGATTATTATGGCAGCGTATGTGGGGACTTTGGCTATGACGCTAGATCCGGTGAGCGACGGTTGACGGCTGTGGAGGACGGCAACGACGATTGGCTACTAACTAGGCAGCGGCAGGCACCTGGCGATGATGATTCAACGATCAATCGGGAAGGGGACGACAATCTCCAGTGAAGAAGGAAGCAATACTCAATTTGGAAGGGAACATTTAACTAAACGATGATGATCCAACGACCAATCGGGGAAGGGAATAGCAGCAATCTCCGGTGAGGAAGGGAGCAAGATTGAATTAGGAATAAAACATATAACGAAGACCGACGCCGTTTCATGGTGAGTTGGAAGGTGACTGGCGCCTAGTCAGCAGTTGGAAAGAAAAGTTGACTGTGTGGGTGAGATTTGCAAAAAATATAAAAAGTAGTGTTTTTCTTTGCAAAATTCTAAAAGTTGGGATTTAAATGCAACACAAGTAAATCTTGCTTATTTATGAATTTATTAGAGGTGCGGAGATGAAATAAGAATCCAGCGCCCCTTCAGCCGCCTCCTATATAGAAGATCCTTGCGTTGACCCTTTTCTGAACCAGAACCGGGTCCGGTTGAGAGGAAAATCATAAAGGCAGAGGCAGCTGAAGGAATCGACGGATGCAGCAACTGCCGAAGAAAAGCTGTTGAGAAAAGAGCTCAAACTCGTATTTGAAAAACCTCTGGCGTTCACGGAGCTGGTGGGTATTTATTTTACAATTAACCATATATTTTATATTCTCGTATTTTTTTTGAATGTATTTTATAATTAAGATTTTAAAAGTATTGGAAATGAAGTGGAAAGTAAACTTTATGCCTTGTTTTTCCCGCCCTTTTTTGAAAGAGACCTATCCGTCCCATTTTTTAAGTCCAATAAGCTATTGACATGTATTTTGGGGAATCATTCTATTAGTCCAATTTCTTTAGGGGGCGTTTGGTATTTTAGAAGGAATCGGAATGAGAATTATAGTGATAGTAGTAGGGAATGGTAATAAGTTTGTATTATTTGATTATGTTGTTTGGTTGATTGTATGGAATGACTATTATAACTAATAATGTTGTTTGGAATGTTAAAAAATATCTTTAGGAATGAAGTGTAATTTAATTTTTAGTATTTTTTTAAGAAAATAATAATATAGTAATGATTTCTACTTCATATATTAAAAAAGAAAAATGGCAGAATTTATTTTTATTCTATAAAAAAAAATTATTTCACTTTTATGCTGTGGAATGATAGGCATTCCACTCAATTTGATAAGGAATGAACAATTCCTTGGTTTTGGGGTATGAAAATACTGTAGCAGTAATCACACCCTTCAACCAAACATCCAAAAATCATTCCATACCCATTCCATCACTCTACACCCTCCAAACAAACACTCCCTTAGAGGATTTTTCATTAGTTAAGGAGGAATCTGTAAGTGTTGAGCTAGCGTGTGATCATTCGATTAGAGGTGAGAGTGATATTGGTTGGCCCGGCTACGGAATTGCTGTTTGGGTGAGTCGAGTGGACTTATATAAGATTATTAATTGATGTTGGGCTGACGGGGCCTTGTTGTGGGCTATTAGGCTGGGCCATGCATGACTGTGGGTCTAGAGGCCTTTTGGATCTTTATTGCCGAGCCTAATTTGGGCCTGGGCTGACCTCATGTGAGTCTGTTTATGCCTACTGAGTCGAGGTCCGGTTCAGATGGGTATAAATTACCCATAACAGGATGAAAATAGAAAATTTGAAAAATCATTAAAAGTAGAATTTTCGCAAAACAATTAAGAGACGATTAATAAAGTCTTTTTTATCTACATCTTTTTTTTTTTTTTACCAGAGTCAGCGTCTCAGCCATACTAGGTGAGCCATAAACCCAGATTTGCAGCCTTCCGTTCTCCACACTGTTTTGCTCTGAAAAATCTCTCTCATATTCGAGAGTCTCACATTGAATCAAATGCTGAGTGCCAATCGAATTGATACCTCTTTAGAAAAACATAAAAATTTGTGTGAGATCTAAGTTGTTTTTCTTCAAATTCTGTTCAGAAGGGGGGAAAAAGGGATATTTACCCTTTTTGTCGAGTTTCAGTCTCTTGAGTGCTTATTGATTCAGATCCAACTGACACTGTCAGCAACGAAGCTATGCTCTGCGCCGTCCGATTATTCTGCATCTTCTTCTTCTTTGCGTTCCTTGCCTCTTCGGTCATTGGCAAGGTGATGAATCAATAATTATTCTTTTCTTGATTCTGCCCGTTTATTCAGTTGGTGTTTTCAGATCTTGTTTCACTATATCTTTACGTTCGTTATTGTCAATGCGTTTATTAAGTTTGGTGCGAATTTTGTGTCATTGAGTTAATTATGGGCTTAATTACATGGGAAGATGAGGGAGGGGTTTTTGGACTACGTTTGCTGATGGTAATGACTGGTGGATTGGCCAGATTCAGTATTTCTTCAGGTGATGATCACCCGATATAGCATGACGCGTTGAAAGCATTGAAAAAAAATTGAATTAATAACACTTCTCCATTTTTAGTCATTAAGATTGTTGATTTTAACAAACAAAGAATGGGCTTGAATTTGAATGCACTAGTTCCTTTCATGTGTCTCCAAGTGTATGGTTACAGTAGACAGCGTCACAGCATTGTGTGATCTATTTTTCCTTCATCTCTAATGTTAAATATTCTGTGCTATGTTCAAAAGTTGACATATTTTTAATTGAGTCGCAGTATCAAGTTGATGACCCTGTCACTTTATGGGTAAACAAGGTTGGCCCGTATAACAATCCCCAAGAGACCTATAACTATTTCAGCCTCCCATTTTGCCACTCATCTGGCAATCCTGTTCACAAGTGGGGTGGGCTTGGTGAGGTTCTTGGAGGGAATGAGCTGATTGATAGCCAAATTGAAATTAAATTCAGAAGTAAAATCTTTGTCTTCAAATTTCATTTTCCTTTCTATTTTTTTTAATATCTATGGACATAATATCTGGTTAATTTTGTGCAGGAGATGTTGAGAAGACTACAATTTGTGAAATTGAACTGGATGCAGCGAAAGCTAAACACTTCGAGGATGCTATTGACAATTCATACTGGTTTGAATTTTTCATGGGTGAGTTCATCACAATTTTTTTTTTTTACACTATTCGAGCATATTATGATTTTCCTTGAATCCTTTCTTGTTCCTCTCTAACCATTTTTGTTCTTGGATATCTTTGTTGTACGCTTTTCACCAGATGATCTTCCATTATGGGGTATGTTCACCTGTTTAAAATAATGTATGGTCTTAATTGAAATGTGTTGAACCCTGATTGATGATACTTATTCCATGAAGGTTTTATTGGTGAGGTTCTTCCTGATAGAAACCGTGACAACAAGCATGTGCTTTTGACGCACAAAAATATTGTCATAAACTACAACAGGGATCAGGTTGGCTTGGAAGAAAAATTTTTGCAGATTAATTAATTTGTGTGTACAGAGTGTACTGTATCCAGATAAATTAGCTAATATTCTGAACTAAAATTTACACCTGCAGATTATTCACGTTAATCTAACGCAAGAAGGCCCGAAGCCAGTTGAAGAGGGGCGAGTACTGGATATGACATACTCAGTCAAATGGGTTCCGACTAACACAACCTTTGCCCGCCGTTTTGATGTGTATCTAGATTACCCCTTTTTTGAGCACCAGGTACATGTTCTTTGAACTATAAGGCTATCCTCTGAACATTTACCCATCAATTTTAATTTTCCATGTCAATCCCTTTCTTTTGAATATTCTTTTTTACAAAATTAAATATGCTGTAAATGAGGAGCAATAAAACTTGAGTAGCTGCTAATGTTGTATTGTTTTGTCCAGTTAGCTCATCGAAGCATTTGTATTGTGCAGATTCACTGGTTTTCTGTCTTCAATTCTTTTATGATGGTGATTTTCCTCACTGGTTTGGTTTCTATGATATTAATGCGTACACTCCGCAATGACTATGCTAAATATGCTCGGGAAGATGATGACCTCGAGACTCTGGTAATGTACCTTTTTTTTTGTCTTTATATGAAAAGTACTCCAATATTATATGTTAATTATCATTGTTACTTGTTGGTATATCATGCATCCAATTTTTTCGCATTTTGAAGTAGTATTAGTAATTTAGTAGACACGTATTGAAAGGACTGTCCTTATGTAAGGGGTTGTTTTTGAAGCTTCTATCTCGCTTTATTTTTTCTAGGAACGTGATGTAAGTGAAGAATCGGGTTGGAAACTTGTCCATGGTGATGTGTTTCGGCCTTCCCAAAACTTGGCTCTACTATCAGCTGTTGTTGGTACTGGTGCTCAGCTAGCAGCCCTTGTTCTGCTTGTCATCATTTTGGCAATTGTTGGAATGCTGTACATAGGGTATGCCAGAGTTTCTCAGATTTCACTTTAGCCACAAAAATGAATTAGAAGGCTAGAAATCATGCTTGTGTCTAAATTATGTTTATTTGTGATATCATACAATTTTCATGGCTTGTTAAGAAATAATTTGGTTGATAACCCAACATGATTGGATTGGTTCTAGTTATCAAGCAGTTTGATATGATTCTGGTTAAATAAATTTTGTTAAAGCGAAATCAAAGTCTTAATGGATTCAGTTACCTTCCTACCCAAAGATGTGTGATGAATTGGGTGGTCTGCCTTTTTCATTCTGTTATGGGAGCCAAAAGGAGATAAGAAATATAGTAATGAAGACTAAATTGGATTTCTATTAACATAAGCAGATTATTTTTTGTGTCATATATAATGTGGTGGATGAGTTATCTGTTGCCAAAACACTACGTATGATATGAACTGTGGAAATTTGGTATTCTCATCATAGGTATTTTTGCACTAATATTACCACTTCAACATACTTTTAACCATACCTTTCTGTAGCCGACTTCTTTGTTATAATATTTGCATGTTGTCTTACAACTCCCCAAACCCTCTATTTATTATTATTGTCTTGTACCCTTTTTTTGCTTTCAGAATTTTTCACTTAACTTCATTGGTTTCATTTGTACAACTACCATGAGGAGTGTTAATTTCTTGTCATAGTATTTAATCATATTAATTATTTTAACTATTACCTGCTATGATGTTATGTGATTCAGGAGAGGAGCAATAGTCACTACATTTATCGTATGCTATGCCTTTACATCTTTCATAGCCGGCTATGTGAGCGGTGGCATGTATTCTCGCAATGGCGGTATGCGAAAATATATTTTTTACTTAAATTGCTTAATTTTTTATGCTTATAAATTACCAGCTTAATTATCATTTTAGTGGTATACTGACATCTGTTAAATCTCTCTAGGTAAGAAGTGGATAAAGTCAATGATCCTAACGGCTTCGCTTTTCCCATTCTTGTGCTTTGGGATTGGGTTCATCTTGAACACAGTTGCCATATTTTATGGTTCTCTAGCTGCCATTCCCTTTGGTACCATGGTTGTTGTTTTTGTCATATGGGCATTTATCTCTTTTCCTTTGGCCCTTCTTGGCACTGTTGTTGGAAGAAATTGGAGTGGCGCTCCGAACAATCCTTGCCGAGTCAAGACCATACCCCGTCCAATTCCTGAGAAGAAATGGTATCTGACACCATCCATTATCTCACTTATGGGAGGACTGCTTCCTTTCGGAAGCATTTTTATTGAAATGTATTTTGTCTTCACTTCATTCTGGAATTACAAGGTAAATTTTTTGATTTGCTATAAGGTGATGACTTTCTTGAATTTATATTTTGAGAAGTTCGCCTTAAGTTCTAAACTATTTTGTACTGTCCTTTAATTAAACTATATGTTAAGTCGGTGAGGCATACTTCGTTATATTTATTAGTTTCTTCACACTGGTGCCATACATAGGCGACTTTATGTTTTTTAAATTTTCAACAATGCGAATTGCCATGTTATTCTTAAAAATCTCTTTGAGAACTGAATTCATGAAATTATTTTCAGCTGGAAATCACTATCCACATTATTTTTATAGCTTTGTACCATGAGTTCATATCTTGGTACAATCATATATTCATTCATGTTGTGGGTCACTTCTCTTTCTACCGCCTGTTGCCATTTGTTTGAGCCGTCAATTTCAAACTTCAATTCTTCAAATCTTTTCATTTTCTTCAACTCTCTCTACAGCACCATTCTCGTGTTGCTTCTTTTTGATAGGTTTACTACGTTTATGGCTTCATGCTTCTCGTGTTTGTAATTCTTATCATTGTCACCATTTGCGTGACAATTGTGGGGACATATTTCTTGCTGAATGCTGAGAACTATCACTGGCAATGGACTTCCTTCTTCTCAGCTGCTTCAACTGCCCTTTATGTATTCTTCTATTCCATATATTACTATCATGTCAAGACCAAGATGTCAGGCTTCTTCCAGACAAGCTTTTATTTCGGATACACGTTGATGTTCTGCCTTGGTTTGGGAATACTCTGCGGTAAGTATGCTCGTTACTTTCCCCACCTCCTGGTGTTTCATCTATTACTTCAATGATTTCACTTAGATTTTCTAAGGTTCATCTTATACATTTTGCGAGTGGTTATAATCTGGGAATAAAAAATTTTATATTATTAAGAAAAGTGGATTTTTTGTGCTTTCCGGTAGGCATGGCTCATCCGAGAAAAGAAATCAACAATTTGTTCAATTAGGTGCAAATTTTATTGGTGTACCTTAATTTTCTCAATTTTCAGGTGCGGTTGGATATCTGGGCTCCAACATGTTTGTGAGGAGAATTTACAGGAACATCAAATGTGATTAAATCTAAGAATATGCAGAGCAAGTTGGTTTAGAATGTTGCGTGGTAAGTTAATGGCAATTGGGAGGTAGGTAAGTGAAGGAAGAAGCACTGCAGCATCGAAGGAACCATGATCTTTTTTGTAGCAATGGAAGGAGTTGATGTTACAGATTGGCTAGACTTGGACTGTTGATTAGAGGACTCCATTTTACTTACTCCCATTACCAGAAAATCCTTGTAGTTTGTAAAGATGTTGCCACTTGAGGCATTTGTTATGTTTTCTTTTTTATGTAGAACCAACTTAAACATTTTATTTCCTTCCAAGGTTAGTAAATGAGTGTATGGAGGAATCATAAAGAACGAACAAGCTACTAAATATGGAGGAATACATCTTCTGTAAAACTGAGTAATGGTTTCACTTTCATAGGGTTCGGTATTGTTCGTGTTGTGTTAAACTAGATAAGAGTGTACTGAGTTGGTAAAAATTCCTTTAACATGTCATTTTTACATTTTCAAAAAAATTAGTTGTTTAACAAATCATGATTATGAATTCCTCACAATTTTAGTGCAGGCCACATTTTGAATTAAAGATAGTTTGGTGGATGACAGTCTTAAGATAATAAAATAAAATTCCATGTTGATCAATTCACAGACGTTCAGATTTGTATATTTTATTCGTGTTGCAACTTTTGACTCCCAAAAAAATCAGATATGGAATGTATGTACAAATTACTCCACCGTAGTTTTGTTAGATGTATAATGCGAAAAAATTAGGAAACAAAACTATTTGGTTTAGTTTATTTATTTATTTTTACAGAAAATAATTCAAGTTCACAAGAATGAACAAGTAGGTCATCGCATGAGATGGTGACTCTACCCAACAATAAAACCTCATAATGAATGAGAGGTCTAACAAGACGCCACAATATTGGTATTACGATAAACATTATTCACTACAAATTAAAGGATTTAACAATAAGATTTGTTTATAAGAAGTTAAAATATCTCCAAAAGTGTCATCCGGATGCTCAGCTACTAATTCAGCATCTACTTCCATGATTCCACCCAAACACTTAATCCATAAAAGAGCTTCATGTAAATCCAATACTACACATTTTCAACTGGGCAACGCTTGGAAAGATTGGTTGGCAATTTTTCTTAACCCAATATCACCAAGTACAAAAAGGTGGGTGTACTTTTAATTGCGAAAAGTAGAAGCTACAACAATAATAATTAGATTATGGGGACTAAGAAATCAATTAAAAAATAAATAAAAGATGAAAGTAAATGAAGATGACGAAATCGTAGTTGTGTGAGTGTGAGTAATCTAAAGTCTCACCTAATTAAGTAAAGCAATTAAATATAACTAAAAAAAAAAGAAAAGAAAGAATTGATCAGATCACAAGTGTGGGGTAGACATGAAGATGAACTGGTGGTAATCGAGTAAGGAATGATGGATTAGCACAAAGCGATATTAGCATACACTGCAAAGAACTTTATGCAATCGACCTGGAGGGGAGGCGACTTCCACCATTATCTAAAATGTCGGAAACTCAACATAAATCACCTGATTTCTAGATAAGGAAATCTTTTCTTTTTTATTAATCAAATTGTACAATAATCATTTAAAAACAGCTTACCACTGATTCAGCAGATGCAACCTCCGAGGAGCAGTGGGAGCACTGAGCTTAGTCGGAGCGCCGGTGGTTTGACCAGATACCAGTCCGCTCCGGCGACTTGGTTGGAAGCCTTACTTGAATCCGAAGAGGAAAAGCAACCCGAGGTCGTTTTGGATTTGGATATTCCCAAACCACCACGGCCCAATGCCTCCGCCGACGTCGATCTGGAGTTTCTTGAATCCCCCGGTATCGGCGGGTTGAGCAATTTCCTGCGGATGAACAGCTCTCCAGCGGAGTTTTTGTCTCTGCTTAATAATTCCGATGGCTTGTTTTCCAACTTGGGGATCCCGGCGAGTTATGATTATGCTTCTGCTCCGATTGCTAAACGCCCTCGCGAGGCGGAAGACTTGGATAAACTTCCGCCCAAGGGTTCTTCTACTATTGTGGTATGTTGCCTATTGATCATTAGCCTGGAAGCATCAATGTTTTTGCTTCTGTTACGGCGTTTTTTGAGCATTCTAACTAGAAATTGAAATGATATTGATTCTTGATGCATCATCGATTGCTTAAAAGTAAAAGGGACATCTTGAAAATCAAGTGTTTGAATTGTGGATGTATTGGTGGATAGTGTTCAAATCACTCAATAATATGATCTTGAATTTAAAGACATTGAGGATGTTCAGTTTATGCAACGAGTGATCTTGAAAATGAATAGTGCAGGTGCTTACTCTTTGGGGTGACGGAGTATAAGTTCAATTCGTATTCTTATTGACCTTCACATATCATGATAAGTAGCTGAGAATTTGGTAACTCGTCATGGTGAAAGACTGATTTTGTGCAATCTGGTATCTGTAGCAGAGAGTTTATTTTATTTTTTCTTCTTTCCTTTCAATATAGAGAAGAAAATTTTTACACCCTCTGTTGATGTGCACACTTGGGGGTGAATAGTGTATTCATCCAATATCTCAGTATTTGTATGGCTTAGTTATGGATACGAACACTCAGTTATATCTTGATGATGATTTAGTTGAGGTTAGACATGATTATATGACTTGCTGTGTGTTTATACTCTGAATTTGGTGCTCCATGCTGATTACGGGTTATGTATGAGATCCTTATTTTTGCTATCTGGGACCGGTTATGGTAGTATTTATTTTGGTTTTGTTGCTGAAGAAAGGAGAGAAATGTGAAATCAGTGGATCGTTGGATGTTGATATGGAGAAGCTTATGGAGGACTCAGTTATGTGCAGGGTACGGGCAAAACGTGGGTGTGCTACTCATCCTCGCAGCATTGCTGAAAGGGTATTCAATTTCCCTGTTATGGTTATTTGAACTATACTACCCATGATGCTTTGGCTACATTTTGTGCCTTCTTATACTTCCTGCTTCCCTGTTGTATTTATGATCAGGAGCGAAGAACTCGGATTAGTGACAGGATAAGGAAGCTACAGGACCTTGTCCCCAATATGGATAAGGTAAAGTATTGATTATATCCCATTCCTATAGTTATATTTGTTCTTGATTCATGCGGAAAACTAATCATGTGCTAGCCAATCATAACAAGCGTGTATCACATGATGCCAGTTGTGATGTATTTAAATGTTGTCTTAATATGGTCTTTTTTAAATTAATCGAGTTAAAGTTGAAGATTTTTGGAAAGCATTCATGATGGAATAATTAAGAACTCTTGCTTTTGGAAAGCTTCTCAATGAGTATTTGCGTAATGTATTCATTTCAGATAGATATCTATAAATCAAATATAAATCTGTTGGCAGTTTTCATTTGCTTCTCGTATATGCAGCAAACAAACACTGCAGACATGCTAGAAGAAGCTGTAACATATGTCAAATTCCTACAGAAACAGATCCAGGTTATTTATTTGTTAATCTATGAATTAAATTTCTGAGCTGCTCTGTTTGAATTTTCTTCCATCTTGCATCAATTCAGACCCCCAAATTCCTGTATGATTCAAGTGTCAAAACTCCTTTTTGCTGAAAATCTTGTAATGGAACAAAGGAATTGATGTTCTTATGCGTGAAGAACAAATGAATGGATGAATTATTCTCTGAATTGGGAAGATCTCAACATGTAACTTAATAGGAGCAGTGGTTCATATGTTGTTGAATACTAGTATCTCTTGAGTGTCATTCACAAATTGATTTCTACTTTCATATAATCTTTCTTGATTTCAATTGAACTTCAATGGCTGCATTTTTAATAGGAACTAAGCGAACAGCAAAAGAAATGCAAGTGCTTAATAGATGCTTGAAGTAAGAAGTGGTTCGTTGAAGATAAACACTGGTATATAACCTAAATCAGCCTCATCTTCAGTTGTTTGTAAATTTGTAATATACCATAATTCTAGAATTTGTTCTGTTTGATTGTGCAGGATTTGCGCCTGGAAATGCTATTGTTGCATGTAATGCTACTATTGTTGCTATTTGTTGTTTTGTTGTTCCACTCTATGTAACGCTCTTGGTTAGCTGTAAAATATTTGTAAAGGAAGTCTGTCCATTAGCCACTTAGGAATTAATAAGCAAACTTCATCCATAACAGCACTTAAAGTACATACAATCTATATATGATATTAAAGTCGAGCAACATTATTACTACGAAACAAAACATAGATTGGCACATACTATTGTATTTTGTACTTAGGCCTTGGTCTAATGTACAGCATGTAAATGGTGGCCTCAGTGAAGTAGGTGCCAAGTTAGGGACAGGGCCGATATGACAATTAAGGGGCCCATGGCAAAATGAGAAATTGAGGCCCCAATTTTTTATACTTATTCTTATTAAACTAGAGCAAGAACTTGATGAAGCACTCAAGAACTCACACACTTGGTTGATTGATCACTCACGTTTCACTCACGAATTGATTGAAAATCGAAAATGAAATGAAAACGATCAACACAAGATGTATAGTGGTTCGGCGTAAGCCTACATCCACTTTCTTATGAAGATGAATTCACTATGATGATGATGAAGATTACAAACTTACAAGCACACTTATCAAACCCTAATTCTTAATGCTTGAACTAATATGTGAAGATTGTGTGATGAAGATGATGATCTAACTGAACTGACTGTTCTTCAACTTATATGGATGTGTGATCAATGCTTTGATCCCCTTTCATCCAATCAAATACATGCATACATGAATCAGTTGTAACCAACTGATCTTGCAACCGTTTGAAGCTTCCAGCTGATGCTTCTAGATGCTTCCAGCTGCCACGCCACCAAACTGATCCTCCCAGCTCCAAAACTGATCCAATAGCTTATGCATGCAATCCTTTTATCACTTGATCGACCAATGAATGATCTCCACGTGGCAGGTTGTTAATTCTCATGCAACACACACACATGCAGGTCTACACCTTCACACTTATGTTATATTTATATAAACTTCATAATCAAATATTTCAATCCTAATCTATATGCATTCAAATAAATAATATATAATTAACATTTTTTAAAATATGTCTTAAAAAATTAAAAGCGAAAGAGAAAATAAAAGCAAATACTTATTTGAACCGGGTTCCAATTCACAGAAGACTAATTCAAAATAAAAATAAGAATTAATTAAAAAAAAATCAAAATATTAAAAATGAAAAATAATTTACCTCTAAATTAAATCTTTGAACTTTTACCGTATTATATGAATAATCAAATGAAATAGAAAGATGAAAGATTAAGGATGAGAATGTAAATTTGATGTTTCAACTTTGAAGTAACTCATTTTACATATACGTAGTAATAGAAAAGATTTGGAGTTTACGTTAAATTAGTTAGTGGGTTTTAAAATAAAAAATATTCAACTCATTGAAATTGGGCTTAAGTAAGTTAAATTAGCTAGTGGGTCTTAAAATTAAAATTACTATTTGACTAATTAGAAGTCATCGGACCCTATTATTATTATTATATATATAGGTGTCATTATAAATTTGGGGCCCCAAATTATGGGGCCCATGGTTGTAGCCCACCGGAACATCCCTTGGGGCCGGGCCTTGTTAGGGACATGATATTGAGCAATGTGGAACACGAATACAGCTTCTGGAGCTCTACTTGTCACACATTATGTAGTTTTACAACTGCCTCTGTTCGTTGAGCACCTGCTCCAATAGTTAGAGCAATTGGAACAACTTGATGCAATGTGCAAAATAATTTGAAATGCAATGTTACTTTTAATAAAAAAAAAAGCGAGTTAATTAACCTTGGTGGCCAAATAGAGCAAATTCACCATAATCATGAGCAGCGACGCCATAAGATCAAATCCCCTTAAAATTTCCAAACCAAACAGTGAAAACCATCAGCTCCTATCCATCATATGCCATACTGTCTTTTCATTGGATTTCACCTTTTCTTCTGCTACTTTTACTTTCTTCATGACCTCCCCTTTATATCCGGTTGCTCTTTTGGATTTTAACAAATGAAAAAATGCCTACTTTGATTAACAATAAGCAAAAATGCCCATTTTGTGTAAATTTTATTGTATTATCCCTATTGTGTATGTGTTAGGCATCTCAATCTACAAGACAAGACAAAAAAATTGAGTGACCGAGTGGAATTGAGCTTTGAACTTGCCTATTATTTTTTTATGCGAAGAAAAGACCGATACAGAGTTTATAATTAAAGTGAAAAATTGAATGAGCATTATGACAGAGTTTATAATTAAATCTATAATTATAATGGAAAGACAGAGTAAAAAGATTATTTTTCCTAATATATGAGAATTGAGTCATTGTATACAAATTTAATGGTTAATCAATATTTAATAGTATAAGTATCATCAATTATTAATATTATAAATTGTGTAATTTATATTTTGATAAAATATCATTATTTATTTTTTGCAAATTTCTTGATATTAATTATTTTATAATTTTAATATAAACTAATAAATGATTTATTCTTTAAACATTAAATGTTTTTTATATATAAATTTTTTTTGATGCACCAATATCCGATACGTAGATTGACTAATCGGGGGAGGCCAGAACCCATCGCCCACTAGCGGGGATCCCATTTAAAGCCAGAGCTTTGTGCTCTGTATGGACTGACCCCTAAGTTGTTGATCATATATAAATATTAATATGCTTTATGTTGATATAATTCATTCTTATAAATTTTTTTCTCAAATAATTTATTCTCAAATAATGTATTTTGCGCAAATTGAATAAACATCGTAGATGTAACTTATTTGGATAAACATATTCAAACTATCAAATATTAATATCACGTGAGGAAAAACTGAGTTTAGTGATTATCCCATGACTGAGTATGTATATTCTCAAAGATGATATATATATTCTCAAAGTCCGAGTTATATATATTCTCAAAATCTGAGTACACAGAAAACGAATTGAAAGAACGAGTGAAAAGAAGTCATGTTTTTTCACGTCAAATTAAAAATATCAGAGTTTTTTTATTTCAAAATTGGGCATTTTTTTTTGTACTGCACCGGGTATTTTTGAATATTTGACGGTGGGTATTGTAGCTTAGATCCCTTTAGCAATCCCTTCTTTTATTTCCTTTGACTCACAGTAATTTTTCAAATGCTTTCTAGGATGTCTTCCCGTAGTCATCACGCATAAAATATCTTCTTCTCCTCCCATCAGCTCAGAAGATGATGTCTCTCTTAAATTCCCGCATTTGAAATAAAGTGATTTTGTTGGGTTGGCATTGAAACTTTGAAATTTCACCCTCTTCAATCCCAATTACAACGCCATCTTTTCCTACTGGAAAATTATTTTTAGGCAATGAATGTCAGAGTTTGAACCGAAGAACTCTGGCAACACAAGTCATGCATACATAGCACACAAAACCAACACATTCGTCATCTTTCTGAATAATTTTTTGTACTCCTTCCTCCCTCTTTTTTCTTTTAAAACCTTATTTAATGTAAACTTAATTAGAATTTTCATTTTTAGCGGTGTTATGTGGCATTTAGACATGCTCATGTGAATGCGATTATCAGACAAATGTCCAAAGTTCATAAAATTGTGATTATCAAGTTGATCAAATTGTAATTATCTTTTGTCCGAGTGTTTCAACTTTATCTACTTTTTCCTCTTAGTGGATAACATTAAATTGTGTATATGTAAACATATATTTTTTTTATATACTCTAATTCTCAAAATTTCACGGTAGTAATTTTTTGCAAATAAGTAGTGTATCTATAAACATTTTTTTTTAATATCCTCTAATTCTCAAAATATCAAATACCACAGAAGTACATGTGTATCTATAAACATGTACTCCATCCGTCCCATAATTGTCGTCGTAGTTACTGTAGACACATAGTATAAGAAAAGTTATTTTTTGACCAACTTTATTTACTTTTTAACGATATTGTGGTATTTTAAGTAATAAATAAATTATAGAGTATGTTATGTGTGTAAGGTGTGAGTGATATTTTTGAAATTAAGATAAGTTTTGAGGTTGTTGATTGATGTGAAATTTTCATTTTTGGGGTGTGACAGTTATTGTGGGATGGACAAAAACGGAAAGTAAGACAGTTATTATGGGACGGAGGGAGTAGTATTTTTGTATATGCTTTGATTCTTAAAATATCACGTAGTACTTTTTCGCAATAGTTTTTTATATAAAAAAATATATAAAATATTACTACCTTCGTCTGGTTCTAAGGTATCCATTTGCTTTTTTCATGTGGATTAAGAAATATTATTATTATATGTAAAGTGAGTAGTTGTATTAGAGAGAAGTGGTGGACCATATTGTGTACTTTTTTACTAAATACGAAAAATGAATACCTTTGAAGCGGATGCCAAAAATAGTAAAATGGATACCTTAGGGCGAGAGTTATAATTACTCTTTTTTCCCCCTCAAAGTAAAAGGAAAAAATGCGTGTAAGAATTCTTAGTTATGGTCCAAAAGCCCAATTAGTAAATTGGGTTCCAGCCCAATTACTGAATATTCTTCAAATACGTGGTTACAAATATAGCAACGCTCTTCAGTTTCAATCGAGCGTCATCGAACTCGAAATTTATTCTTATTTTCTTTGCGATTACGGTAGCAGAAACAAAATTTTCTATTTGGGAATTTCCAGCATCGTTTTTTCGAGGTATGAATTCGACATTTTTATTGATATTTTAGTTCATAGGTAAGTAAAATTTGAATTTCTAGATATTTGAGATTCGTGATAATTTGATGTAAATTTAGCATTCATTACCTTCTTAATGATCTTCATATTAAATCTATGATTCCATTGATTTCACTCTGGTCATATCCTAAAGCCCTATGAATTTAAACGTTTTCTTTTAATTTAAGAGGCGGCGCGGAATATGGATTTGGGATTGGCTGTGGTTGCATTTTACTTAGGTTACTAATTCTAAATGCAGCAGCGATGTTCATTTACTTGATTACTTGAATTAAAAGAACATCTTAAAATATGTAGGATGATCTCGGTTTTCTCAGCTCTTATACTTTTTTGTATTAACTTTAGTTAAAATGGATCAGATGGGGGCTGTCAATTCGGAACTAGAAGACCTATTTCAGGAGAAAAAGCGTGTTAGGAACCCGCTCGTTCCTATTGGTAAATCTCTTTGAGAGTTACTGTGCCCAAAAATCTGTCTTGTCTTATCTCATCTTATCTTGAACTCCCTTCTTTGGAATACATGCACGCATTCTTGGACACGTAAATTTAGAAAAAAGTTGTTTTTTGGTGCAATGTTATAAGAAAAAGAATGGGATATTTTGGGTGTTAATTAAAGTGGAAAAAGTAGGTGTTTGTAGCATTCTGATAATGTGTGGGTGTTAATGTTGTGGGTTGTTTTCAATTTGGTGGTGGGCAACTTTGCAATTAGTTTTGGGACGAACAAAAAGGAAGTGCTCATGTATTTTTGGGGGGAGTATATATACATATTTGGTTGCAGGGTGGGGGGAGGAGGGAGGGTTGTGTTTATGTCTTTCTTGTGCTATAGGAATAGATTCGACATGCTTTTATGACTGCTTCTATCTGTTGGTTTGTTAGCTGTAACCATGATCAGCATTTATACGTTGTGTTGAACAATTGTATTTGTTTGATAACTTTTTTCCTGTTGTCATATGATGATTGAGATTTTGTTAACTATGTATGATGATGATTAATGTGCCTTAAGTATGTGGTAGATCTTCACTGTCCCTCACAGAACGCTTTGTGTGAGTCTGTGACGCTGTGAGCCCTTTTTTTTTTTTTTCCTTTGTGAGTCTGTGATGATGATTTTGTTAACTTTTTTTTCCTTTGTGATGCTGTGGCCTTTTTTTTTGTATCTGCTTTTTTTTTTCATGTTCATTAGAGGCAGCTCTCAATTCACATTAGTATATGAAAAGTATGGTTTCCAAAACAAAAAAAATTTTTTTGAAAGTAATTGAACGCCAAAAATTCTAAGCAGATTTGTTGTTGTGCAATAAATGTGTGGGCTGTTAGTACACTTCAATATACGAGAGGGCTTTTGTGTTTCAGGTGCTTTAATGACAGCGGGAGTGCTCACGGCTGGCTTAATTAGTTTCAGACAAGGAAATTCTCACTTGGGTCAGAAACTAATGCGTGTCCGTGTGGTAGTACAAGGTGCTACAGTTGCCCTTATGGTCGGGACAGCCTATTACTCGGGGGAAAAGTTTTGGAAATCTTGAGTGGATGGATCTCCATCATACCTCCATTTCTTTTTCATGGTGATCTCACTTTTTTTACTTTAAATTGTATAAAAGGGCTTTGTGTCATTTCATGATGAGAATTAGCAGCTGTATACTTAGAAGTGGGTGCAAATTGCACGAGCCTCTTTCATCAATTTAGTTTCAATGCAGCTTTATGTTGCAATCCTCAATTCGAGCAATTGAATATCGATTACTTCATATCATGCAACTAATGCTTTCTTTCATCCTTGAGATATGCAGGATTTAGAATGTCTAAATCACTAACCTTAATGAGAGAGCTTCTCGATCAAAAAATTTCCAATAACTGTAAAATACTGTGTAAATAAACAAGGTTGGGCATCAAACTAAAGCTATCCAGTACTGTTACCACTGTTAACTTAAAGTTGAACAAAAATGAACCGACCTCAAGTTGATTTTGCTTATTCTAAGCAAGCACTATTAAAACAGATAATATTCCCCTGACGTTGGAGAAACAATGGAAGCCTTCTTAATCAATCTTGCACTAAGCAATAGATTTTCTTCATATGCCTAGTTTTATCCACGCCCTCTTCCCCTGCCCCTCCCTCGAGAGCCACCCCTTCCACGTGAGCCACCCCTCCCACGACCTCTGATGGCAGGTAGCCGCAATGACTCTACGCCCCTCCTCTTTCCAGGTCGCGTCTGCTCTTCGGCATCATACTCCTTGTGTTTCGCTGAACTTCTGGGATTGAATGAGATTTCTCGAGATCCTCCTTGCCCATGTTTGACTGCATCCTTCGAACCTTCCTGTTGTTTCCTCAGAGCTGCCCTTGCTCCTAATGGAAGAGATTCCTCATCTGCAAAGGATTTATTGTTCCAAAATGCTTCTGCATGTCGGTTATCCTTCACTTCATACAATCTGTAGATACAAATGATGTCAGAGTATCAAATGCATGACGACACCAATCACAGAGTATCAAATCTATGTCCTGCAAGTCTAGGCTCAAGCACATAGTATTCTGACCAGGTGCATTCTATCAAGGTGTTTTTCACCTGGTGTCAAGGATCCATTAAAATGTCACGTGTCATCAATGATTGCTACCTTGATTAGCCAATGCATGCATTCAGATAGCAATCACACGAGATGCATATCGTCTTTCAATTTAGAATTCGCATAGGAGGGAACACACGCAGTCTATGAAACCAAAAACACTAATTTACCTCATTTTCAACAGATAAATCCAACAAAATAACAAAAAATGACACAGCATTGACAAAGAGAAAAAGAGAGAGATAAGATAGAGTGAATGCGTGTCTCACCTAGGAGCTTGTGATTTTTTCGAAGATTTGCTATTGGTACCCTCAGGCTCATCTTCTGATGATGCATCAGAACCACTAATACTCTGTTCATCCTCTTCTGCAAGAGTTTCAAAATGCTCCTCAAGCAAAGACTGATTCTTTGCCGTCGATGGAACAGGGTGCAGTGCCAGATATTCCAGAGAAGATTCATCAACCTCAAAGTCCTGCAAGAGAGGTTATGCAATAAATCCATAATTTAATCAGTGCTGGGTTACAAAATTTCGACATAAGTTGAAATACCCTAGACAAGGACACTATCTTTCTAATTGGGCTCTCTCAAAAATCAAAGATAATACAGTCGTAGGAAGTGACCATTTTCTTAGTGATTCTCATGCAGTCCAACAAAATCCCTATCCATATTCCACATATTTAAATACCTCATTATTCACTGTTTTTTATCCTAGGGGTCCCACAATTTGATCATTCCATTCTAATTGATTAGTTAATGAAAATAAAACCATTATAAACGAAGCATTCAACTTTTTCAACATCATTACGTAGTCAAGGTTGTGCAAATAGTAAAAAAAAATACACATGATAATGTCACCTAAAGATGGAGATGGTAAAAATCCAATCATGGGAAGTATAATATGTATATGTGTCACAACTCTGTATGCAAAGAAAGACCAAATTAAGGCCGTGTTCTGCAAACCATAATAGAAAGAAGATCTAGCAATAATACTACCTCCGTCTGGAGAGATATTCACCTTTTTTGTCTGGACATAGATTAATAAAGTACAGTTTTTAAGGCAGTTTAGTATTTTTTTGAAATAAATAAAAAGTAAAGTACATTGTGTGGGTTAGGTGGGGTGGGGGTGTCATTTTTTAAAATAGTGTATTGAAAGGTTGGTTATTTTGACTTTGTTTCCATCCTTGGATATGTAAAAAATTTTGTGGGACAAAACTAAAATGAAAATTGTTTACGAACATGAGGAGTAATAAAGAATACCTTGTTGCAAGAAAAAGCAAGATCCTCTCAAACATTCTAATTGATTCTCAAACAAGTCTGCAATAATAATAATAATAAAGAGTACCTTATTTTCAAACATATCTGCAAACCTCCCATCCTTGAGAACTTCACTAGTGAGACCTTTCTTTTTCTTTGATGCCTTCTTAGTTCCTGGTTCGTTTTGAGCATCATCACCATCGGTGCCCTTGTCATTCTGCTCCTCCTCCTCGTCAAGAATTTTGGCAGCCAATTTTCGGTTAACTTTCGGCAACTTCCTCTTGATCTGCATGAAGCAAGATAACAAAAAATTATTTCTTCATCATGACATGTCATAAATTAGTCAAACTGATGTACAGCTATACTAGTATGCACATAATTCTCTCTCACAACTTCCTTGAAAGAAGAGTGCGTCAATTTTTTATATATTTATTTTGTTTGAGAAAAATCCTACTTAACATTGTCATCAAATAATGCCTAAGAAACATATGGTAATTACATTCAATAAGGAAAAATCACCTAAATATTAAAGATGTACAATTACGCTACAGAACATCTGATTGGTGACACAATCCGACCAACTCAATTGCATCAGAAAATTATAATATTTCCCAGGAGATAAGACAACTACCAATTCCTCTCCTCATGTTCTTTGCAACATGTCACTGAAAGCACCATGGTGACATTAAAATTATAAGGCAAGTAAAACAGATCTAACCGTAATAGCAGAAACACGGGCAGCTGCCTCCTTTTCTTTGTTTCTTCTCTCTATGTAAGTATCATAAGCAAAAGGATCAGCCAAACTTTGTGCCTGCATTAAAAAGAGTCAGATATGGATATGTACGACCCATAATAATTGTAGCTCTCTAAATTGAGAGTCCATAACTGAGGTTCCTCTCCCGAACAATAATAAATAAACCAGGTAAGACAGTGATTGTAATAACAAAAGACAAACAAAGGTAACAATTGTTGCGATAATGACTAAAAGATCAAGAATGGCAGGTGAAGCGCTAGTGTGTTTATGTTCACAAGTTGCAGGTATGCACCTTTTTATACAGCCGATAATCAATGAAGTAACCATGCATATAAGCCCTTAGAAGATTGGTTCCAATCAAATTTGTCAAATTCAGTTTTGCAAGGTCTTCCTTCGTCAAAAACTTGTAATCATCATAAATAGATGTTTGTCCACCCTCCTCAAGCTCTTCCTGTAAGGACATAAAGTCAGGTAATAATTAATAAAGGCTAATCTGTTCTCTTATAATGGCCAAGAAAGTAGATGTGCATACCGTTAAGTTTTCTAAATATGAACACCACTTTGGAGCAGGTCCAAGGGCTGGTATGAAGTAAGAGGGTATTTGGCTACTGTCCAGAGCCAACAAAATTAATCCACTTTCTTTGAAGACACAAGCATCATTTATTTTTCCAGCAGTTGGTTCAATACTAGTCAAACCTTCACCCTGAAATTAACATATCTCAAGTAAGCTCCAATATTCAAATGAACTTGATAAATTGAAATTTTATTAGAGTCTATCTTGTACTAAATTGAAATTTTATTAGAGTCTATCTTGTACTTCAGGAACGACAAAGAGAATATTTACAAGTCACTACTCAGTGCTGTAAGAGTTAGCCTTGGAGATTAGTTTATCAAGCAGAATATACAATAATGAAGTTACATCCACAAGAGATAATATAGCAAGTCAGGAGAATATTCATGACTGCAGAGCAAGTCATGACGTTTCTTTAAAGAGCTGGCATATCTAAAACAGAAAAAGATAAGGAAAGTGACAAGAAGAAAACTCAATTGCACACATGGTGTAATTATTAAAAGTTGAATATTTGATAATAATCATCAGACCTTACTTTTAATAAAGATGATATGATGTATAGAATGGGAGCAATATATGTGAGTATGATGGAATATTAAGCAGAAACATCGATAAATTTTGCAGTAAGATTAAGGAATATCTCACTGTCTCAGGGTCCCAAATCCGGACTATGTGTTTATCAGTAGAGATTAATTTTGATTGCTCAGAGTTTAATGTCTTGTGCCACTTAATGTTCAGAATTGGGCTGCCATACCTGAAAAGAGAGACACAAATTGCAAAAGTGAATTTTAACACGTAATAAGTTGAGGCCTCCTCACATAAATAAGTGGACAGCTAATGAAGGCACTCACATGTGATCCTTTATTCGCAAAGGATTAGATGAGCGCAAATCATAAATTAGAATCTGTAACATACAAAAAATGATTAATAATTTTGTCATATAGGAATTCAAGCACTAAATCAGGACAGAACAGGATGTCTTCATGGCTGATTTTACTTGGTGATGCAACCCATATTCTTAGATGCGCAGTTTTCTAATCAAAACTGCCACACCTGAATTACCTTTTCATAATGATCTAGGTATCAATAAAGTGAATTACTTTAATCAATTCTTGGAACAAAAGAAGATAATAGACAACAAGCAACATTTTATATACGTAGAATAAACTGAAGCTAAGCTTATGAAGATAATACTTTCTCAAATTTTAAACAAGCAGAGAGACAATAGCCATGTAAAGTTAACAGTGTCATCTTGATAATAAGAATCTAATATTAAAAGGTTTCGAGCCAGACATTGCAAACACGGTAATTCTGATCCTTATTAACTGATTCCCAAGCATAGATTACAGTATGATGTGTTAGTAGTTCAATGCAATATGTCAATGACTGCATTAAATATTGAATTTAATATAAAACAACAAATTAAGCCTCAACTGCCCCTGGCTGAATTCACTCTGTTTGCAAGTAAAAATCTTAGAATGCTATATCTTAAAAATGAGGCAATATGACAGAAATGAATAGTTTATGTATCTCTATAGTATACCTTCCCAGCACTGCTCCCAACAGCCATGAGATAACCTCCATCTCCATCGAATTCAATTGCTGTAACCTCCTGAAATAATGACATAATAAATAAGATATTCAATAAAGAAAACTTGCATTACATCATTCGGAACTAATATATATATTCTTTTCATGGACAGGCCTAGCCTATAGTCTTCTGGGAGATTCATTATCCAGGTAGGAAACAATCGGATAAAGTAATTCAATAGTAACAATTTGGATTAGTTAAAAATGGGGGGGGGGGGGGGGGGGGGCTGGCTAGGAGCGTTTCACAGTGACCAAAATTAAAAGAATTTATTACCGCATCAACATCGCCAGAAGCTGCAACAGCATCTAGTCGGCCAACTGAAGACTTTGTCCTCATATCAAAGCATTCCACAGCTCCATCTTCACCACCACTAGAGACTAATCCATGTACTTTGCTGAAAAGGAATGCTTGATGAAGTTAAAAAAAATAAATAAACAATTATTATTATTCGCACAGCATTTCATATACATGTGAAGAGCATGAATCTGTTGTCAAAGGGAAACACAGTTCACTAACCTTCGAGACACTACATTTAAAGCTGGAGATTGAGTGCTGAGAGAGGAGAGGAAACGTCCCTGACAAAGTAATAGCCTACTAGCTTCAGAAAGTTAAAATTGTGTTTCTTTTTTATATGAACTTATCTCGTCCAAAAATTAACGAAAAACTAAACAAACTCAAGATATCTCAGAAAGGCAATGCTGATTGTTTCCAGCAATTCCAAATAAGAAGGCTGCAGAGCTTATCAGTAAGACAAACCAGTTCTAAGTTAATCCTATATAGATCTGGAGAAGAAGCAGCACAAATCACATCACATGACCAGCAGTCATAGGCAATATCCCTTCCCATCCTGTTTAAAAATCAACATGTAAGATCATAATGAAACAGCTGACATATTACCAGAAAATTTGTTTAAGAACAATTTATCAAGTATCATGTGTTAGCATCACTCCAAATAAATTTGCACAGTTGATAAATTGCGCAAAGGCTGCAACATATAAACTACAACTACTGGAACAAATTTGGTTAATGCAATTGTTTTCGGAAAAGCTTGCAGCACCACTTGATCACCTAAACAATGATGTCTGGAACAGCAGCTCTTAAGCGAGAATATTTTTATATGCTCCAGAACATGGTAGCATGCCTTTCAGCACAAATCATTAAAATAGAAATTGTATAGAAAATTAAAAAATACTATATATGAACTGTATCTTTACACAATTCATCTTTGAAATAGTATGAAAAAATGGTTAAATATTTATATGAAACAATTATGGAAATTTGCAGACAAGAACGAATAAAACTGATTTCAAGATATACAAATACTGAAATACACAACATAATTAGTCTTTTCTGTGTGAAGGAGATAAAGAGATACCTCGGAATTCTCACACTATAGTGACTCCCATATTTTGCATGAAGACGTACAGATCGATCAGCACAAAGAAAGGCAATCTTTGAAAAATCATCATCTAATATCTGTTAATAAAAACTTTAGTTTATATCTAATTCATCAATTAAAGAATGTAACAGCAAACAACAAAGATTTGATACCGTGCTAAACTGTAAGAACAAGTAAACTGGCACACGCGTATATTAGCATGATTCCTGTGATTCATTTAAAAGCATAAAAAAGCACTACCTCAAAATTAATAATCTCAGAAACCAAATGTCTTTCAAACTTCAGTGACAATTCCCTTAGCTCATACACTTTGACCTGTGGAGGGTAAATGCCTGGGAATAAAGAAAACTCTCAACATAATACCTCATTTCACAAAATAAAATTTATTTAAGACCATGAAAAGTACATCAACTTTAGCAATCACCTGAGGCAATCACATACTCCCCGTCAGGTGTAACCTTAATTCTAGAAGTAGAAGTTTCAAATCTCAAATCCTGAATTAAATCCACCCTCTGCAGGTAATCTGAAATTTTATTGAAGGAAATCATTAATCACATTTCACAAATTACTGTCCAACAACTCATAAGTAAATGATTTATATAATCCATCAGTTTCTTAAATCATACTAATAATAATGAATGATAATTATAAAACTAGACAAAGGAACTATATTTACTATCTTCCATAACATACATATATATATAAGGATTCAAAATCCATCACCTGGATTTTTACGCTGTGCTCTGAGCTTCTTAGGAGGAAGCCACGTTGCAGGGCGGTGTTGGGCGGTGACCGTGTACATTTTTACTCCATTTATTGAGGATGACTTCAAGTTCCCCCCTTCATACGCCATTTTATACAAACTCCTTCAAGCTTATCGATATGTATTTGCTTGCGTACAAAAAAGAAGGGTTACAAGGAGAAGTGGTTCAGAGCAGCTGGTGTATTTGCACTGCATATTGATTTGGAAACATAAATCAAACTAGAAACAAGAAACAAGAACTTCCAAGAAGAATAAATCGCAGAAACATAAACTTGTGGAAAACTTTAATTTTGATCATCAACATAGTAGCAAGAGAAATAACTTACCGTATTCAAAAGGTGTAGTAGTGCGCCCGTTAGAAGTATAACGGGAGAAATTCAGAGTTTGAGCACAGAGCCGCCGCGGGTGGCTGCGGCGCGCTTCCTCGACGGTCTGTCTTTCTACTTGCTTGGTTGGGTACGATGCATTACATAAATAAACGGGCTTTTAGTTATACCTTCTCAAATATGGGCCATATCCAGCCCAAAATATATTTCAAAATTTTTATAGCAATACACACGGCCCATTTAATAAAAATTGACTCCTTCAAAGTTGCTTGGAATTTTTAATTTTTAATATTTATTAAAAAAATTAAAAATTAAAAAAAAGTACCAATATTTTTTCGTAAAAATAAAATTAAATCAGTTTATTAGAAAATTTGAAGATAATGGTGAGTATGAACCGATAGATTCAATTTCTTAGTTTGATCCAGGAAAAGAATAGCAGGCCCATTATTTAAGCCTGTAATATGGGCCAGATCCAGCCAAAATAAATACCTAATACATCGGCTTAAGAAGGCCGCGGATGGTGGACCCAGAAAACTATTGTGAAGGAGGAATCTTTTGAAATTATTATAAAGTAATATTGGAAAACTCTTAAAGCCCATTGGCCATATCTATTAAGAAACTATTATAATTTCCACACTGTCGGTAATGGTGAATGATCCAAGAAGACTACTCTCTTGTTTGTTTGTTCCCAAAGAGAGAGATTATGTAAGTTGTATAATATGATCCCTTTTAGTTTGGGGTAGAAGGTGAATGAATATTGGTGACTTTCTCTCAACTTTTTGCGTAAAACTGAACTTTCATAAATAAATCTCCATATTAGACTTCCCACTTGCTCAATGTGATAATCAATGATACTACTCTATTATTCAAGTACATTGTAATGTTGTGAAATTAATCTTATAATATTTGCAAAATAGAAATTAAATCCATAAAATTAATGAAACATTTACGAGAACCTCGATAAGAAACTATAACTATGCAGGATGTAAATGTGTACATACATGTAGTACATATTAGGGACATTTACTTTTTTCCTTAACAAAGTTGTGTACATGATATTTTAAAAATGTCTCGTTATACATTTAAATTAGTTATTTTGAACTAACTTTATTGAAACTCTGAGCTGGATTAATTGCATTGATCTAAAAGATGGAGCAATCCAATGCAGAAAAATTTTATTTTATTTGATAAACTCAAATTAATCAAGTTCTATGTTTTGATTATTTTATTAGTAGAAGTAATAGAAATTGAAATTGATTTGATATTTCTTTTCCTTATTGTCCTTTTGTTTGTCATTGTGAGATGAGCAAATAAATGAAAACCAACTATATTTTGTCCCCCTCCCTCTTCTTTTCCGGTTTGATGTGATATATGTATGACTTCGGAGCGTACAACTACCCTCAACAAAAATAAAATAATAATAATAATAATTTTAATTTTAATAATAAATTTTAGGCAAAGACTTATGTGAGACCGTTTCGTGTAAGAGCTTAAGTAAGACGGCCAGAAAGTGATAATTTTTATGAATGAAAGTGATAATAAATTAATGAAAAGTGATAATGCTCTTTCATGAACAATTTATAGTATAAATAAAAAGTGATAACATTTTATAGCAAAAGTGATAACGATTTATAACAAAAGTGATAACTATTTTAAAATGTGAAAAATAGTCTCACATGAGACAATCTCACGCAAGATATATTTTAAATTTTAATATACTATTATTATTATTATAATAGTTGTTATTGGTGTTGTTATTATTCAACACTAATCTAAATTAGTACTCAAATTTTAAACTTTTAAATTAATTAACTAGTTGGTGAATCAATTTCATATGAAATATTATATTTTATAGACTTAATATCTATTTATACGTGGATTAATTTTTATCTAATAATTTATGTGTTTTTTAATATGTATAAACTTTTTTATATTAAGTTTTTATTTAAAAACTAATATAATATCTGTGAGAAATTCATTAACAAAATATATAGTTCTTATTCAATAATTTAATATATTTTTATTCAATTAATATATAAATTCTAAATGTGAATACCAATTTAAATTCATAAACCGAATATATGAGAGAATGTCTATTTCATCATTAAAAATTGTACTCCCTTCATTCCAGGTATTTTTACCCATTTGTACGGGCACGGAGATTAAGACGTTTTATTTTTTTAATATATAATGTAAGAGAAAGTAGGGATAAATTAGTAATTTAAAAAGAAAAAGTGAATAAAGTTATTGGGAATGATGAATAAAGTGTAAAAAAAATAAAGTTGTTGAGATTGTAAAAAGTATGTAATAAAATAATATGTATTTTTGCCAAAAATGGAATGAGTAAAAATATGTAGGACACCCCAAAGTGAAAAGTGGGTAAAAATACGTGGGACAGATGGAATATTATTTTTACCAACTAAAATAAAGAATTAAATTTTGAGTCTTACTAGGGTGCATATGATGCAATTATCTTTATATAATAAAACACACTTTAAAAGTCAAAAATGAAATATCATTGATTTTGATTACTAAACCTTTTTTAATTTCATTTATCACAATTATGATATTAGATTTTGGCCATCATTTATACAATCTTTATCTTTATCGTTGTAATATTTTATTTATTTTGTATATTATTAATTTCATTGTTTAAAATATTTTCTTATGTTAAAAACTTATTTTAATTTTAAACTTTGTCTAAAATATAATTAATTCAATATTAAAAGAGAATTTATATATATTTAATTAATAATAAAATATTTTTAATAAAATATTAATTTAAACAATTATTTTGTTTTTTATATAAAATTTATGCAATGTGTTATAAATAATTACTCCACATTTTTAGGTAAAAATTATTATCGGACTGGAGGTAGTATATATATATATATATATATATATATATATATATATATATATATATATATATATATATATATATATATATATATATATTATTTAAATAATTTAAACATTTTAATATTTTAATCAATTTTTTTCAAATTATTTAAATAATTTAAATAAATTACAAATCCTTTAAATAATTTAATCAATTTTCAAACATCTTATCTTATCTCAAAAAAATACAATGTGATAATATTTCTGTCTGCTTTAAGGCAATGTTCATTTTCGGGTTTCAAAACCAGGTTTTGATTTTCAAAACTCACATTCAGATTTTAAAATCCAACCCTATATAACTACTATATTCTCTCTCCTCAATTAATACACTTTCTATTTTTATCTATCCCTCTCATTTAAATTTTTAAATAAATTAATACATTGATCTGATATAAAGTTAAAACATATCATACTCAAAACTCAAAATAAACATATAACACAATATTCATGGTTTTAAAACCCCACAAACAAATTTTTCACGAGAATTAATGAGTTTTTTTATATGTAGTGGGTAATTGTTTATGCAGTGAATAGTGAGTTATATGTGAGACCATTTTACTTAAAGAAGAAAATTGAAACATTTGGAGTGAACACCCAAAATAATAAAATATGCACTTTTAGAATGGACGGAGGAGTATATGTAAATAAATAAATAAATAAATAAAAATAATTAATTAAACATCAACCATGTCCGTGCAACGCACCAGTAGTTGGTCGAGCTGAAGGAAGACTACTTCTACTTATGTTATGATGGTGTGTTGTACGGGACAAATGTATTATGATGTTATTTAAACCCGAAAGAGAAGTCTAAATCATGCATTTTGGATAAATTATTCTATCTCTACCCGAAGGAGAAGCCTAATAATACCGTCTCATGCAGCAGTAAGAATATTAAAAAAATTGTGTCGTGTTTTGCATGGTCAGGGATTTTGTCAAATAAATAGCTGTTAACTAAAAATACACCTTAAATTTTTTTATAATATACTCCCTCATAATACTGTTGAATTGTATACTAAAAGTCTAGTTTTTTGTATGAACAATGTTATAACAATTTATTTGAAATGAAAATCATATAATCAAATGATTACGTCTTATAATTTATTTATATGTCGATGCAATAGTCTACTTACTTTATACTGTAGATAATATGTTGTGCGACAACACGCGGAAGATCATATTATCGATTTTCTTATAAAGTATAAACATATGCTCACAACCAAAATAGATGGGGACTTTCTATCGGGATGGTTGTAGTGTGATTTGGTATTAGTTTGTCTTGACTATAGAATCACATTAGTGCACTTGTATGTATTGAGCAGGACAGCATGAGATCGTTCGACTTATACTGACTTATAGAAGAACCTGATCTCAATTATTATAGAAGTTCGTGCTCTTAATCCCTATACAATAATCTCGATACGTAGGGCAGCATGTATTTTTTTGATTCATCAAGGGGTGAGATTTACATGTAGTTAAATCAACAAACTCGGTGAGTTGGGAAGTAGTGATGTCTCTATGGTGTGTTGTTGATTGTAGAAGAAATCCGTGTCCGTCAAAGGTTGATGATGTCCCCTTGAGGAGCTCATAAGGATTATCATGTAAACTCTGCAGGTGGATTTATTCCGGCATGATAATGAGGTTGAGTGGTACTACTCTCGGATGAGATATTAATTAATGGAGTTGTCAGTAACTTAATTAATTAATGGACATTGTATATCTTAAACATGGGAGACCAACGGGCTCATAATAAGAAGGAGCCCATAACATAATTATGGGATTAGAACGATAGTGCAGTAATAATATTTTAGTGGAATATATTATTATTATTGGATTTAAATATAAGCTTTGGGCTAAGCTTGGATACTTAAGTCTAATGGAGGCCCAACTCTAATTTCTCCTCCTGGTCCCTGCTGTAGCCCATATATAAGTCATCTCAACTTTTCGGAAACCCTAATCTATGAGATTAATCATGCCTAACACTGTGAGGAGGATGAGGGAACAGCAGAATGAGAAGATCTCGAAGATCATCGCCCACACGACGTCGAGATTGGACTTGGGAATACAGCTGAAGACTGGAAGGTTGTTTGCTGCTGTCTGCCACTTTCTATAATTTTTATAAAATCTTACAGACCTCAGAACAGGACGTGTGATATACTGTCGGAAAGCCACGGAAGAGATGATCGTTTTGACGCATAGATCACTCAAATCTGACATTAGATGAGAGCGTTATGTCTAAAACGGTGAGGCTGCGCAGATTGGTGGCGGGAATCCGTCTTCTTCAACATACCCTGGTGAAAGGTAATACGTTTCTTATTTACTTATTTCCGCTGCTTGTTGGAAACGTATGGAACCCTAACGGTTAACATTAACCAAATGATCGAACGCCAACAAATACATGTTATGTAGACTCTTGGGGTACAGTATACCAAAATATTAAAATTATACAAAATATTTTATCTATGTTATATAATATGTTATGAAATAATTATATAATTAATTAATAGTTATAACTTTTATTTGATCATATTAAAAATAATAAAATTCATATTATATTTAATTCATAATTAATTAACAATAATATAATTTCTATTAAAATATTAATTTTAACACAAAAAAATACATCTATGTTATATAATATGTTATGAAATAATTATATAATTAATTAATAGTTATAACTTTTATTTGATCATATTAAAAATAATAAAATTCATATTATATTTAATTCATAATTAATTAACAATAATATAATTTCTATTAAAATATTAATTTTAACACAAAAAAATATATGTATATAAATTAATTAATACATTAATTTAAACACTAAAAAATAAAAATATATTATAAATATATATTACTAATTATATTTTTATTTAATCATATTTATTTTAAATATAAATATTTTTTAAAATAAATTAGTATTAAATAGGTATGTGTAATCTACGGGTATTGATAAACGAGTTTAGAACGGGTATGCAGGGGCGGATGTATGAAGGGGGCAGGGGGCACTGGGCCCCCCTGAACTTCTAAAAATTACTAGTATAGATATAGAAATTTTCTTGAAATACTTTTGTGTCCAAGTGGTAAAGTGAGGATGTTTTAGTTTTAAAGGTCCCGTGTTTGATTCATGCAGCACTGTTATTTTTTTTCCCTCTTCTATTTCTTTTATTTATTTATTTTTTCTCTAAATAACATATTTATTTAATAATTTTAATGACTTTAGTTTCAAAACTGTTACTATTACATAATACAATTAAAAATACTAAAACATCTTTAGAAAAATATTAATAAAGTTGGTAAATAAAATAATTCTTCATAAAATTTGTAGAACAAAAAACACAAACTATTGTATGAGAAAAATTGGGTCCCCCTCGATGGAAATCTTGCGTCCGCCACTGCGGGTATGAGTATCATAATATATTCTTTTAATAAAATGGATACAAAAATGAGTAGTTTATATTTAAATGGATACGAGTACGTACGGATACCCTTATAATGGATATCCTATCCGCTATAATCCCTAACGACTACCGATTATACATTAAAATATTATATCTCTCAAACTAATATACTCCCCCCCGTCCCATAGTTAAGTTCACCGACACTGTAAATAGGAAGTTTAAGATAAGTTATTTTTTGACCAAATTTATTGACTTTTTAGGGGTATTGTGGTATTTTTAGGTAATAAATAAATTATAAAGTATGTTATGTATGTTAGGTGGGAGTGGTATGTTTGAAATTAATATAACTTTTGAGGTTTTTGGTTAATGTGAAGTTTCCTTTTTTGGGTAGTGAACATAAGTGTGGGACGAACTAAAACGAAAAGTGTGAACATAAATGTGAGATGGAGGGAGTATATTACAATAGTATATTCTTTAATATTTGATTTGATTACTTAGTATAACAAATACTTGGCTTGAGAAATTAATTATTGATTTGATTACAACTAATTTATGAGAAATATATATAAAAAGGTTATAGGAAGTTCTCTTATAATATAATTAATTGAAATGCCTATAATCAAATTATGCATAGGTTTAAATGTAGTTTTTAGTAGATTTATAAAAATGTATGAAAGAAGGTTTTCATTTTTTAAAAATATAATAACAATTTTAAGTGAATGATCTATTAATTTTTTATTTTTTCAATTTATGAATAGAATTTGTGTAAATAATTTTTCTTATAGAAATGAAATCGAGAAATAAATGCATTACCTGTGAGTAATTCTTTCATCGGTCCTAATATCAATTCGTTTTACCCTTAGGTAAACATTAACTAAGCATACGTGATTCAATACAATAATAAGTTTGGCATGATATTATTATGATTTTTTTAAATTGGACATGTCCGATCAGAGATGGTGAACATTTAAATGGATACGAATAACTGGTACTCCTAACATCGATAATGATTATCTCTAATAATTATATTTCCTGGTACCCTATTCGGGTATGAGCGGTTAATATTTAAATAAATATGGTATGATACCTTTAAATAAGTACGGGTACCTAAATACTCCATCTGTTCCAAAAAATATTTCACACTTTTCTTTTTTATCCGTCCCTCAAAGCATTTCTCACTTTCCTTTTTTATCCGTCCCTCAAAGTATTTCACACTTTACTTTTACTAAAATTGGTAAAGAATACACTATAATAATACTCACTTTTTACACACTTTCCAATATAATACTCACTTTTTCACATATCCCAATAACTTTACACAACATTTTCATTAAATTAACCCAAATATTTCTTCTCTTTCTTACTGTATACATAAAAAATAAAAATTTCTTAAACTTCGCGCACCACAATACGTGAAATACTTGTAGGGACGGAGGGATTACTAATTAATAAATATACAAATACCTAATATGATATTACATAGTGATTTATGGTACATTTATCCCAATGGTTTAAGTCATAATGTCCCCCGAGGGTTTAATATTTATCAGCAGGGTTTAATGTATGTTCTAATTGTAACATTATGACTTTACCCATGTGGTTTATGATATACTATTATCTAGTAGTTTAGGGCATACTGTACCCCGAGGGTTTACCATTTATCGGTAGGGAATAGTGTTTGTAAAGGGTGAAATTAAGATTTTACCCCAGTGGTTTTTGTTATATTGTACCCCAAGAGTCTACATAGCATGTATTATGGAGTGAGCATATTATAAAAAAAATTAAGGTATATTTTTAGTTAAGAGTTATTGACAAAATCCCTGACCATGCAACACACGACACTATTTTTTGATATTCTTATTGCTGCATGGGACGATATTACTAGACTTCTCCTTCGGGTAGAGATAAAATGATTTATTTAAAAGGCATGATTTAGACTTCTCTTTCGAGTTTAAATGACATCAGAATACCTTTGTCCCGTGCAATGCACGGGTTCAAACGCTAGTAAGATCTAAGAGTGAGGCTTGCGTGCGCCCGGGCGCACGTCGAGCGCCTTTAGAATTTAATATTATGAATAAGAGTACATTATTTTGTTCTAAAGTGTATATACTTTAATTAATAAGGGTACACCATTTTGTTCTAAAGGGTATACACTTTAATTAATAAGGGTACACCATTTTGTTCTAAATGATATACACTTTTCATTAATATTTTTTATTTTTCTTCAGAAAATAAAGAGTACACATCTTTATACTAAATGATATACAATTTAACACAAAATTCTTCCGTGCGTCCGGGCGCACATAAGTTTTTGACAAAATCTAAACTATTAAATTTTATGATATTTAATCTTCACCCTTATATTTAAATTAGTAATTAACTTTTTAAATTAGGTAATTACTATTATATCTTACATTAAATCTATAAACTCTATAAATTCTATTACTAAATTGTTAACTGTCGGATTAACGGTTGATAAATTTTTTACCAAGCAAAATTGGTCGGTTAATAATTATTTTTATTATTAATCCTTCTTTAGTTAAATTTGTTGGTTATTGCTAAGATAATTTTGTTGGTAATTAATTAGGAGTTAGATTGTAATACAAATGGATCATTAACATAATAGAATTCTATTGGCCATTGTTAGGTAAAAATTAATTAGTTTTTTTTTATGTAGTATAGTGTTATATATTTTAAAAAAATGCATGTCCCTTTTTTTTAAAAATAAAAAATGCATGTCTGTGTATAGCACCTGTTTGTTATAGTATATTCTTTCCAATGTACACTTTTATAAGTCGTAATTATTGTGTTCTAATTAATTAATTACTCTAATTGTTGATTAATTAAGCTTGGGATCCCAAGAGTTGTCTTTCATTACAAAATTAGTGACAGTGCATATGATTGGTCGTAAACTCTGTGTGTATACAATATATATCTATTAATCAATTGACTCATTGCAAAACCCATGCTATATATTTAGACAAAATCCAGAGACAGAGATCATATTATAAACATTTTCAGATTTTATAACCATAAACATGCAGTAATGTCGTTTATTATTATAACTTTACATATATGTAAGTACATGATGTAAATATATATATAAGATACTCCATTATATGGAGTAATAAATATACATGGAAAAATTAAAGAGAGAGAAAGAAGAAGAGAAATGAAAGAGTGGCGATGAGTGAGAGAGGGGGAAAGGGAGTAGTAGTTGTTATGGTGTATTTTTATTTTAATTGAATTGACAAGCAAACAGAAAAGAGCATTATAAATAAATGAAGCCAAAAGTTGGCATGTGCATGTCATGCTACAAAACAAAATCCTAGCTACCACATGCACATTCATACATATACATATATACATATATTACCCATAAAATCTTAATTTACAATATCTATCCAATTCTTTAATTTGATTATTACATTGCAATCATTTTTCATTTTATTGGATCAATAAATCTTGATTATTATAAAAACCAATTTGTACTTACTACAGATGAACATACTGTATGCTTTTATAGTTTTCTTTAATTTACAAAACATATTCATATTCATCTTATTAATTATGTGTATATTAATGTATGATTACCACATTAATTGTCTTATTGCTTGTTGTGTCATATATAGTTAGGAATACAATAATTGTGTTTTTGAAGTCTATTTTTCAGCTCAGCCATGACCTCTCTTTATTGGTTTTACTGCTCCCACCACCCTCAATCATTTGTTTCAAAGAATTATTGAAATTAAAACTCATATATATTATCTTCTCTTGATGTTGATGAATCACGTAATTGCATATCATGACTTGCACTCTAACTTCAACAAAAACATACTCTAATTATGATGCTTCATGTTTATGGAATCAACATCCAATAATTAATTAACAATCTATATAATGATCATGAAAATAAATTCAACTCTTTCTCTAAATAAAATTATACACAATCTCGTTTGAGTGATGCAATAAAATATTCATAAAGCTCGAAAAATATAATTAATTAAATGAATTATAAGTGCAGGGGTATAATGGCGATAAACATTTAATAATAAATAAATGTGATCGAGCAATAATATAGTTAATTAACATTAAGTCAAAATAAAATAGTGAATGTGAAAGAAGTAATTATAATAGTACAGTGTTATTTTTTATTTCAAGGATATATATATTATATTGGCAGCTTTATTAAAGGTTATCATGTAATAAGACGAAGAATTGATCAGAGTGGAAGCCACTATAGAGAGACTTCTTGCCACACGAGCGTTAAGATCTTACGTACAAGAATTGGCAATCAACTCATTTGTAATTAATCTTATGTACAATTTGCTTTTTTTAACTTCTAAGTAGTGCTCATTTCTCTCAATATCAACTATGAATATTGTATTTGCATCACAATGTTCAGTGTTATGTTCATATAAAAAAATTGTGTACCCCATCATTAGGGACCCCACCACCCCTGATGGGACCCCACCACCCCTGTCCTGGGGATTGGTGGAGAAGGTAAATCGCAGGATGTGCCTCAAGTGGCTTATAAAGAGGGCTCACTGTTAAATTTGTTCTTGCAAGGGGCCAAATTCATGCCAAAGGCAGGATTCGAACCCCCACCCTGCAGCAACCAAGCTCAATTGGAAGACCTTTCCACCCTCCCCTCTACTACTTGAGTTATGACCTGAGGGCATGGTCTGTTCATATAGTATATATGCACAGATAATTAACAAGCAATATTACACTTTTGGTTTTTTTTTTTTAAAGCAACACTTCATATTTTTAAAGAGTAATACAATATTCAAAAGGAGACATTACAGCCAATAGTAATAATAAAGAAGTTAATAAGGAAGTATTAAATCATAGTAGATGTGTTTTGAAATTAATGATGCCCAACAGCCTCAAAATCCAAACAATTGGCTAATGAGTGAGGAACAATAGTATATTACCCAAAACACCCTTGAAAAGGAAATCCCATCAAACTTATAAAGGGTGAATGAAATCCATTTGAAAAGGCTCTGCTTTTAACTAATGCCACTAAGTCTTGCTATCCCCACACCACACTAACGCTTCATGACTAATGACTATACTCTCAACAAAAGGTATTGCATGATAATTGATGCATGCCCTTATATACATACTTATTCGTCAATTTATTATATTTATATTTATGGGATCAATTATTAAACTTCCCTTTAATGTTTATTCAATTTACAAGAATAAGGATAATAATATCATGCATTATTTTGAAATTGTTACTATTATTTCACATAATTTCTGTGCAAAACTACTTAAAAATAATAATAATTAAAAAATCAACTTAATAATATTACTATTATTTTTATACTTGAAAAATGATACTCAGTTACCCTAGCTAGTCTCTTGTAAGAAAAATCAATTGTATATTTTTAGCTAAAAGGTTATTTCCTATTTAACATCATCTTGTATACTCCTATATGGCATAAAACATGGAGTATTTTTAAAGAAACAGGCTTACCTAAAAATTTATGGAGATCTTAATAATATTTAGGGTGATTCTAGGGTGTACCTAACTGTTGCTAAAAGAGCCATTTTTGTTCTTTTTGTAGCTTTTTTTTGTTTTTCTTTTGGGAAGTTCAAGGTCCCAAACCTTTTTAGGTAGGGACTTGTAGCTTTTGTTCTTGTTAGAGTTCTTCTTTCTAACTTGACTGGTAGTCTAAGGATTTATCTTCTAGTTAGTGAAGGGATTACCGGGTGGGAAGCCCGAACGTTCTTCCTTTACTTTCAGTATAGCCTTGTAGCTACCGATCTTAATACTTGCTATAGTAGTTCTATTGTTGCTTCCTTAGTGTCTTTCTTAACCGGTATCATAAGAATTCATCTTTCCGTTTAGTGAGGGAAGCTCTCCTCGGATGAGATGTCGGAACGATATTTGTATCTTCATGTCTCTCTCGAGTCCTACAATTCCCAATAAAGGAATTGAATATGGACTCTACCTTTTTAGTAGGTATAGAGCTCCCCGTCCTAGTACACTTCCAAGTTTATAGGTTAAAATGAGAGAGTGAGTAGTTTTTTTAAAAAAAAATATATATTTAGTTTATTTATTTAATAGTGGAGATTAAATTGTAAATTAATATAATAGTTACAATTGTCCAGATGCACCGATGCACCCTATTTGGACTCTAAAATTTAAGAGAGATTTACTTCTTTAAACCAAAATATCTTTTCATATCATGATATTAAAGTATTTTTGTAAGACAGATAAAAAGTAATAATATTATTTTTATAGAAAAGTTACGTTTTTATAAAAAAGTAATACTCAATCGATGAAAAATAATAATAATAATATAATGAACTATTTAATTAATAATTTATAATATAAATAAAAAGTGACAATATTTTTAAAGAAAATAGATACTCCTTAACATCTATAAAAAAAGTGATAATTAATTTTTAAAAAAATATAAAATAGTCTTACCGCTAGACGATCTCCCACAAGATTACCGATGACTCATTGTTAAACTTGTGTTTGCAAGGGGCCAAATCCATACCAAAGGCAGGATTCGAACCCCCACCCTACAGCAACCAAGTTCAATTGAAAAGTCTTTCCACTGTCCCCTCTACCACTTGAGCTATGCACTGGGAGTTAGATTTTGTGTCTCATATATATAAAGCGTACCGAGAAGTATATCTAGGCGGAGGGAGTGGGCGTAGGTACGAAACAGCAGACGTGTTAGATGGTGATACGAATTAGAGGTAGAGAAATCCAGACCAAATCCATATTGATATTGTAATAAAACAGACAAAAACCCAAAGTAGGGGTGGACAATAATTTTTTAAAACCGCAACAACCGATAGAGCCGCACTGCATTGCACGCACTTAGTATTTTTTCACCTAAACTGCGGTTAATTTTAAGGGAGAAAACGCACCGCTTAAATGGTGTAATTTTGATTTTTATCTAAAATTACACTTCACGCACTCTATTAATTAAATTATAAATATATTTAATTTTCTATATATATATATTATGTATATATATATAATTATGTATTATTGAAGAGGTAAAAAGATATATACTAATTTGGATTGATAAATAATTTTGATAAAAGTTTGCTTTATGTCACAAAGATTACATTATTTGAGTTGGTTATGGAGTTCAAATGATGATTTCATATATTTAATATCACATTATCTAATTTAATCATTATTACAATATTTTATTTCTAAGTGTGAATAACACCTTAAATTAAGCATGTACACATATTTATATTTTTATATATCCATATATATTGTATTGTTATGTAATATGTTAATTTTTAACCATCAAACCGCAAAACCATTTAAAACTGCATTATAAACTTTACATGATAAATCGCAATTTAAATTTAATTGTTAAACCGAACCGTATATAACAATACAATTTAAATTTTGTCAAAATAATTGTAAAACCGCAGCGTGCACACCCTGACCCAAAGGAGATAGGCCCCCCCCACCACCCCTTAAATTTCATCAAAACAATTGCCTCTTTTCTTTCTAACAGATTCAAACGCATGTTTCTGTCTTTTTACTCCAAATACCCCCAATGACATCCCCACCGCCAACCTCTCTCTTTCCTCTCCCTTTCTCTCTCTTCAATTCTACCTACCTTGGTTTTCAACCGTAGCTTCTCTATCCACCTCTCAACCAAATCTCAATGGCCAAGCTCGTTGTGGAAGTTCTGGACGCCAGTGATCTAATGCCCAAAGATGGCCATGGAAGTGCCAGCCCTTTCGTACAAGTAGAATTCGAAGAGCAGCGTCACAGGACATCCACCAAGCCCAAAGATCTCAACCCTTATTGGAATGAGAAACTAGTGTTCAACATCAACAACCTTAGGGATCTCCCCCACCGGACCATCGAGGTTTATGTCTACAACGACAGCAACCATGGACATCACCGGAATTTCCTCGGAAAGGTCCGGATTTCCGGCATGTCTGTTCCCTTCTCCGAGCAAGAAGCCATGGCTCAGAGGTACCCCCTCGATAAAAGGGGCCTTTTTTCCCACGTCAAAGGCGACATCGCTTTGAAGATCTTTGCTGTGCATGGGGGCGTTGATGGATTCAAGCCTCTGGAGCAAGTGGAAGAATTCTTGCAGCACGTGGGAGCTACGGATCATCACCACCGCCATCAAGCCACAGAAAGCACTCCTGCGCTGCCGGAGGAAATTCATACTCATACCAACAAGTTCGATGATGAGTACTACTTCAAGGAAAGCTATGACAAGACCAAGAAGAAAAACAAGGAAAAAGAGGTGAGGACCTTCTACTCTGTCGGGACCGGAGGCCACCCACCGCCACCGGCTGAGAAGCCGGAAACTCGAGGCGACTTCACCAAGGCCGGAGCTCCAGCAGCAGCCACCGTGATGCAAATGCAATTTCCCGGGCAGAAACCCGAGTACGGCGTGGTGGAGACCAGGCCTCCTTTAGCTGCAAGAATGGGATATTGGGGTAGGGACAAAACTGCAAGCACTTATGATTTGGTGGAGCAGATGAAATTCTTGTATGTCAATGTTGTAAAAGCCAAGGATCTACCTGTAATGGACTTCTCCGGGAGTCTTGATCCGTATGTGGAAGTGAAAGTGGGGAATTACAAAGGGGTGACCAAACACTTGGAGAAGAATCAGTATCCAGTTTGGAATGCTGTTTTCGCCTTCTCAAGGGAGAGACTGCAGAGCAATTTGATCGAAGTGAGTGTGAAGGATAAGGACATCGGGAAAGACGACTTTGTGGGGAAAGTGGTGTTCGACGTTGCAGAGGTGCCACAACGCGTTCCGCCGGACAGTCCTCTAGCACCTCAGTGGTACAAACTGGCTGATAAAAAGGGAGAAAAAACTCATAATATAGGAGAGATCATGCTTGGTGTTTGGATGGGGACGCAAGCGGACGAAGCTTTCCCGGAGTCGTGGCACTCCGATGCTCACAGTCTCAGTCAGCAAAGCCTGGCGAGTACCAGATCAAAAGTTTACTTCTCACCCAAACTCTATTATCTGAGAGTCCATATAATTGCAGCCCAGGATTTGGTGTCATCAGATAAAGGGAGAATGCCGGAGTCATACGTGAAGGTGCAGCTGGGGAACCAACTGCGGGTCACCCGCCCTTCTCCGATGAAGCATATAAATCCAGAGTGGAACGAGGAGCTTATGTTCGTAGCATCCGAGCCCTTCGATGAGTACATATTCATCAATGTGGAGGACAGAGTGGGACCGGGTAAGGATGAAACCATTGGAAGGATCTTGATACCAGTCAGGGAAGTCCCCCAGAGAATAGAAACAGGCAAGCTTCCCGATCCTAGATGGTTTCCTCTTCAAAAGCCATCTCATGGAGATGATGAAGGGAAGAAGAAGGAGGTGAAATTTGCCACTAGGATTCTTCTCCGGCTTTGTATAGATGCGGGTTACCATGTTCTCGACGAGTCCACTCATTTCAGCAGTGATCTTCAGCCATCGTCCAAGCATCTGAGGAAGCCCAACATTGGACTTCTTGAAGTAGGCATTTTGAGTGCTCGAAATCTGTTGCCAATGAAGGGCAGAGATGGCAGATTGACGGATCCATACTGTGTAGCCAAGTATGGAAACAAATGGGTTCGTACCAGAACGCTTCTGGATACTCTGCATCCTCGTTGGAACGAACAGTATACATGGGAAGTATACGACCCTTGCACTGTAATAACAATTGGTGTCTTTGACAACTGCCACATCAATGGAAAGGATGATGCCAAGGATCAGAGGATTGGGAAGGTGAGAATTAGGCTCTCAACGTTAGAGACTGATCGAATTTACACACACTCGTATCCCTTGCTGGTACTTACTTCCTCCGGTTTGAGAAAGCACGGGGAGCTGCACCTAGCAATACGTTTCACCTGCACCGCTTGGGTGAACATGGTGGCTCAATACAGCAGACCTTTGCTTCCAAAGATGCATTACGTTCAACCTATCTCGGTTAGGCACATCGATTGGCTGAGACACCAGGCAATGCAGATAGTAGCTGCCAAACTAATCCGGGCTGAGCCACCCCTTAGGAGGGAGATAGTGGAGTACATGTTGGATGTGGATTACCATATGTTTAGCCTTAGGAGGAGTAAAGCCAACTTCTTCCGCATAATGTCACTTCTTTCTGGGATCACGTATGTCTGCAAATGGTTTGATGGCATCTGCTACTGGAAGAATCAACTCACCACTATCCTAGTTCACATACTCTTCCTCATACTAGTCTGCTATCCCGAGCTGATCTTGCCAACAATTTTCCTCTACCTTTTCGTCATTGGATTGTGGAACTACAGGTTCAGGCAAAGGCTTCCGCCTCACATGGATGCTCGTCTCTCCCAAGCTGAGAACACGCATCCGGATGAACTAGACGAGGAATTCGACACATTCCCAACCTCTCGACCATCAGATATTGTGCGGATGAGATATGATAGATTAAGAAGCGTAGCAGGAAGAGTACAAACCGTGATTGGAGATTTGGCAACACAAGGGGAAAGGGCGCTCTCCATATTGGGCTGGAGGGATCCGAGGGCCACCGCCATCTTCATCGTCTTCTCGCTCATCTGGGCCGTGTTTCTGTACATTACTCCATTCCAAGTTGTAGCAATGCTCATTGGTCTCTACACTCTCCGTCATCCCCGTTTCAGGAGCAAGATGCCATCGGTGCCTGTCAATTTCTTCAAGAGATTACCAGCAAGGTCGGATTCCCTACTGTGAGATCAAGAATTTAAATCAAAGCAGATTATTTATTTGGTAAATAAACTCATAAATCCCTCAGCAGTAAAGGCAAAGCTTGATACACTTACCTTTCGAGAGCCACTTGTTCTCGGATCTCCAATTTGTGTATTCTGAACAATTTTCCCTATCCCTGTTGTGTAATTTTGATATTATTCAATGTTCTACTGAAAGAGATGCAATTGTAATTGTTATATATCTAATGCCAAGTTGATAGAGAATGAATGGTTCATCTCCTAAAAGTTCACAACTCAAAAAATACAGTTTCATTAATTTGTAAACTCCCAAAGGAGACAAAATTACAACAAATAATGATCAAATCCAGATAACACAACTGATCTGTAAATCATACACATATAGGCTATTTAGATGAGATATCTCTAGATCCCAGATAAAAGAATACAGATATTATAGTCAACAAGCTAGTAAGAATTCCAAAAAGAAGAGCTTTATCAAGAAGAACACACTCATGCATCCCATTTGAAATTTCTTTCTTATCATCCAATTCCAAGGGCTCATTCTCATTATTTCCCTGATAATTATTCGTCCGCTTCCTGAGTGACGAACCAATTAGTTCCTGGCTTCCGTCTTCACCTGGCTTTAGCCCATTAGGTGTAACTGAAACGGTTTTAGCTTGGCTTTCTCCACAGCTACTAGCCAGTCCACAACTACAGGTATCAAACTTTTTCGAACAACACGTCTCATTCAAGTTGGAGCAAGTTAAGTATTTGTCCTCATTATCTTCGGGAGAAGCAATGTTTTCAGTGAGGATCTCTATCACCTCGCCAAAAACTGACCATCTTCCAACGGAAGTTATTTTCACCATAGCTGAAGTCCCTAATATGCTCTCCGGCCCATCAACCAACACCTGAATGTATCCCTTTGTGTGACCCACCTATGACAACAAAAAAATTAAGCAGAGAAATGGAATATTGTTTCCTCAGAGCACCATGATCCCAAACCACATTTCCCACATGAATTATTAGCTTAATCCACAAAGATGATCTTACAAAGTGATTTCCATCTGTCGCAATGTCCGTAATCCATATCCTCTCTATTTTGCCCTCCATTCCAGCATATGGTGTAAATGACTCGAATATAGATGTCAACTCCCGACTTCGTTTCTTTACAACATTACTTGGAACTTTTTTCATCCTTGCAGCAGGAGTTCCTGTTTCAGACAGGAGATGAAAAACGAAATATATGGTTAATGCTCAGGACTGAGCAAATAATTTTCACAGAGAAACAAGTTACACCATATAAGTTGAAAATTCTGATTTCAGACATAATGAATGAATAATATATGGTTGCAATCAAGTAGGTCATCGGTAAATGTCGATATATATTGTTTGGTGTTGAAGATTCATGAAGTTCTTTATGTTGAAAAAGGGAAAGGGGCTCACAACACAGTAGGAAGACTCGAGTCTTGCACTTCCAGCGCTGAATATTTCCCCATAATATCAAAAAGTTTATATGCTGACTCATATTACTGAAGAAAAATAAAACCCTACTCTCCTGCATTACTTATATGTGGTGTATTGTAACAGAGAGTTCTGAGTAAACCCAATCCAATAAGGATTCTTCAACACCTGAGAAGAATAAAATCCCATCCCAATTCCTTTCATTCTCTCTGCATTAAATATGTCATCTTAAAGATGCTAACATCATGCCTTATAGGATTAGGAAGTAAATACATATTGAATTCGAAATTCCCAAGGATAGGAAGTAAAATGACAAGAAATATCATCCATAAGTTACATAATTATACTTCCACGATTACAAAACTTAAAAAAAAAGTAAATTGACTGCAACTAACATGCATAACTAACCAGGCCGAGGATAGAACTGTGATATGTGAACTTGAGGAAGCTTGTATTCCTTAATAAGCTTAATTGTCTCCTCAAAATCTTCATCTGTTTCCCCTGAGAAGTTTCATTAACAGAAATTACTTAATGGTTTAGATTAATGTCCAGAGGAACTAGTAAAGAAGTTGCTATATTATCATAAATATTAGGAAGTCAAATCAATAAACTAGGCAGACCGCAGAAGTGTTGAGCATCTACTAAAATGACACACATACACACACACCCAAAAAAAAAAAAAGAAACACATGCTGTATTTCAAAAAATTCTCCAAAAATAAGTTAAAGTAAAATTTATATAAAAAAAGACTTAAATAAGAACATTCTTCATCAACTTCATTATTAGAATATGAAACTCATTAAGTGAACACATAAGTGCAATCACCAAGGAATGTACTATCTGACAAACTAATATCTTTCCAAAAGAGAGTGAATTTGAACAGCAAATAACAAAGCATTAATTCACTAGAGACCAAAGAAGATTCAAAATACCAGGAAATCCACAAATTATGTCAGTCGCTATCTGCATTCCTGGAACCAGTTCCATCAATGTATCAACCACTTTCCTAAACTCACTAACAGTATACTCTCGGTTCATCGCCTGATCAGCAGTATTAAAAGAAAAATATGTCACCACAATGTATTACCAAGGTAGAAAAGTGAACACTCAGATGAAGTTGAGAGGAAAAAAGTACTGGAGAGGAATTAATAGAGACAAGTACTGGTCATGTTGAACATTGTTAAGCAATACTTACATATAAGATGGAGTCACATCCAGACTGAACAGGAACATGAAGAAACGAATACACACATGGGTGCAGTAAAACCTCAGCTATTTCTTTCAAGTGCTCTAAAATGTAGGGAGGATTAGCCATTCCAATGCGGAGCATCGTGCTTCCATTTGATGGAAGCTCTGCCACTAAAGAATTTAACAAAATCGGAAGATTGACACCAATGTCACGCCCTGCAAAGAAACACTACGACATGAGTATATTAATAACACATTCGCATCATAATCTATAATCACCTGTATCTATAACATTGTTCAGGAAGACCAAGAGCATTTCCATATAGTCAAAAGAGCCAACAAAGTTTCTACAAGCATTTATGCATTCTTTCAAGTTAAGCAACTATAAGCATGTAAAGCGATGCTACATACCATATGCTCCAGTGTCCTCACTACTCAACCAGATCTCCTTGACTCCATCAGCCACGACAGCACTAACACGTCCAGCCTGCAAAGTGAAACATGGAAGATTAAAGCTTCCTCATAAATCACTTTTTATTTCAACGAAGTTTTGATTCTCCAATCTCCAGCAATAGACTTACAAGACTGTCAACTGTGTAGCTTCCTAGGTGACCACGAGCATGCTTTGTCTTGCAATAAGTGCAAGCACCTAAACAACCAACATTGATCGGAAGGATCTCAACAAACTTGTTTTTCCTCACCTGATGAAAAAATAAGATGCTGCTTTCATACTAAAAATGGATAAATATTACAGTTGTCATTTGATTTAACCATATCTAGATAAACTCATTCAAGCACCCCAGAAGTTTGTAATAAGTACATATGATATCAATAAGTATAAAACCATAAAATCTCACCTTTGGAAGGTCAAGTGCTGGTAATGTCTTGCGAGTTAAAAGTCTCACTTCATGACCTTTTAATGTCTCCTCAACGACCTCCACCACTCGATCAATTTGCTGGACTCCAACTATACTAACTCCTTCTAGCTCTTTCAAATCACGACTTCCTTGAGGTACACATCCAGCAACTACAAGCGGCCTTTTCACACTTTTACATCTACTTACGAGTGTTTCCATGGCAGACTGACTAGGATTCTTAACTGTACAGCTGCATTTAGAAAAGTCGTGTGGGTGCACTAAAATATTTTTTTAAATAAAAGTGAAGGCTAATAAACTCCAGAACAGCACATGATCAGCAAATGAAAACAAAAAATTTAAAGCAACTCAAAAGGCTTCCTTTTACCCATAAATCACTTCAACTTTCAGATATGAGGAACACAAAAACTAACAACTGCCTAAGACAAAGATCCCAGTGATCAAGGAATTTATTTTAACTCATAAAAGCTCCATTTAGAATTAGAAAATAGAAGCCTTTTTATCCCTTAGATCACTCACTGGGATGTGAGATTGACCCCACCCACTACAACTCACAAGGATAGATGCAGAGGCAGCCATTAGTTTCACTACAACATCATGAACGAGAACTATCTGAATCCTTTTCTTGTGTCCTAGAACAAAAATTGAAGGAAAAGAAAGTAACGAACATGAGATGAGCAAAGGGAACTCACGTGTTTATTAGCCACAAGTCTGCCTCATCCTGATTTTCACTCAAATTATACCCAAATGCAGAGAGCTGACCCGCCATATATTCACTGTCGCTCTGAAAAATTAGGAGGGAAAAATGCATCAAGTCCAGCAGAAATCAATGTTCAGAGTGTTCACTAAGCCAAAATATTTAAAAGTATAAAACAAAATATCAGGGGTTTTATTAATCAATTCAAATAATTCATCAAAATTAGAATCTCTCATTGTAAACCTTAGTTTCAGAAAAGCAATATAAAGAAAATTAAACAAGAAAAGGAGGGGAAAAAAAGAAAAGAAAAAAAGAAGCTACATTACTTAGAAACTTTTAATTTAAAACTTGGACATGCACAAAAAAGAATGCCATATAACTTGGTTCAAATATCAAAAGCAATTAAAAAACACACATCTTTATTCTTGTGAATTCAAATATGAAAAATAAAAATATGAATGGATAACAAAGTTTACCTGATTATGCGAACACCCAAAAGTCTTCATGTAGATTGTCTGCACCATTAAACAGTAAAATTCAAAATCACAAACAAACAAAGTAGATGAAATCAAGACAGATAAAATTAAAAGTTCGCGCACATTCAACTACAAACGAGTAGGTAAAATGTTAACCTGAGTGCCTGGGATTTTGGCAGAACTATAATTCTTCAGGGAATCTGGTAAAGCATTCTTCTTCGCTTTAGACCTAGGCTTGACGGCCACCGCCGCTGCCACAGGTAGCCGGAAACCCGGCGGCGCTCCGCCGCCGGCCCCAGCTAATAAATCCTCGATGTCTTCCATCAGTGCAACGTTAAGGTGATCGATGGGAGAGATTGAAGAAAAAATCAATCGGGGATTTTAAATGGGCTTTATAAATTGGGCCAATCTTCAATTGAATCATGGGCGGGGTCAATATATTATGTTAATAATGAGATGGGGCCTTAAATGCATTTTCCAAGGCCTTTTCTCCTCCTCCTCTTCTTTTTTTATTTTCCCCTTAATAAAGCTGCTGGTATAAGTACTAAATTTCGAATTCAATTTAAAATAAATTATTCAAAAAAAAATCAAAAAATTTAAGGTCTCCTTTGTAGCCCTTATTATGGGTAATAACATAGATAGTACTCCCCTTCTTTTACAATATTTTGTAGTTAATAAAACATTTCGCATGGGCCAATACTAATAAGAAGCCCGTTGCAAAAAATTGTTTCCCTCTGCACAAATTATTATACTGCAAAATTTGTGGTATTAATAAACATACACTTTCACAGTAGATCTATATTAAAACATGTACTTACACATTCGTTATCACTCTCTCTTCTCCTCAACTGCAAACCACATTCACCTCCACAAGCTGCTGAACACGGAGAACTTTGCCTCAGCCCCCGACTTTTCCGTTTGGCTAGGTCCACTGCGGCGCGTTGAACACGGGGAACTCCAACTCCGTTTTGCAAGGTTCAAAGCGGTGTGCTGAAACATGGAAAATTCCGTCTCCAACTCCTCCCGTTTAGACAGGTTCATGGCGGCGCTGATCATTGACTTGATCTGGCCAACGGGCATTCAATAATCCTCCTTCACCATAAGACTGATGTCCACTCCCCATATATATATATAGATCAACCTATGTTATTTACAAGTTTTATTTTGTGGTTGAAGCAAGCGATAATTATTTATTACTATTACATAATTACTTTTGTCATTATAAATAGTATCGATATCAATGTAACCAAACTTTCTATATAATCTTTCAAAATTATACACACCATAAATGCAATATTAATTTTTGTTATGTAACATTTTCAATTAAATTCTAACTCTAGTCTAGAGTACGACTTCACAGCCAAAGAGATTAAAATAATGCTTTCGCCTTTAGAATTTTGTGTTTAAATTGTATACCCTTTAGTATAAAAATGTGTACTATTTATTTTCTGAAGAAAATAAAAAATATTAATAAAAAGTGTATACCCTTTAGATCAAAATGGTGTACCATTATTAATTAAAGTATATACCCTTTAGAACAAAATAATGTACCCTTATCCATAATACTAAATTCTAAAGGCGCTCGGAGTGTCTGTCTCCAAGAGCACACAAGACGAACTCTTTATTTATTTATAAGATAAAAACAAAATTAGTACTTTAACATGATTCCAAAAATTAAAAGTAAAATTGGCCTTTTAACAATTAATGTTTGCCTTTTATGGAATGAACATTGATCAAATTCAAACAATTGATTAATATATTCAAACACGTATTTATTAGTATTATAATTATTAGTATTATATATTATTATTTTACTTGCATTAGGAGTACAGCAAACAAATCGAAATAATATCAAATTGGTCACTTTTGGTTCAATTTATAACCAGATCATACAATTCGATAATTATATAACTCAAAAATTAAATAAATTATTTTGATATAAAAGGATCATTTAATTTAGACGTGTCCTGTATTGTCAAACGCAGATGTTAATCACAAATTAGATATCGCATTAATTAAAGCTCGAATATTAGTAAAATGTTTGGATGGTTCTGTTAATTTATCATCTGTGTAATTCAACTGCCTACATTGAATAGTACAGCGATTGAATTTAACACTACAAAAAAAATCTATTTTTTAACAACGGAATATTTCATTGCTAAAATCCTTAATTCTATTGTTAAATTGACTTACCAACAGATTAGCAACGGAATCCGTTGATAAAGTGGTGGTTAGTAAATTTTTAGCAACGAAAAATCAATTTTGTTGGTAAAATAATTCCGTTGGTAATTTGTTGCTAATAATTACGTTGATAATTTATATAATGATTCCCTTGGTAATCCGTTGGTAATTACCAACGGATTGAATTCCGTTGCTAAAATAGAGAATAAATCCATTGGCATTCTGTTGCTAAAACAAAAATGTCATTTATGTTTCTAATCCATTACTAATTACTAACGGATTGAATTCCGTTGCTAAATTCGGTTGTTAAAAAAATATTTTTTTGTAGTATAATACATGTCATATTTATAGGGAAAATGTCACATTTGATCGCCATAAGAATTCTTTCAATTCAATTTTAGTCCCGTAAGAATGCACTGATCACATAGCTAGTGGTTTTGGTCGCATAAGAATATTATAACCATAATTTTCGAAAACTTTCATCCCTAAATCAACTTATATTATTATAAACTACCAGATTTATATTACTTTTTGTCTTTCAAAATAGATAGATATAGTCCATTACAACCGTATCAGACCCAAAATATTTCCGTGCATTAATTAAACTACGTGCAGGGGTTAGGGATTATTTTTGCAAATTATGAAATCAAATCTGCAAGTTACCCTTTTGGTCTTACTAATGGTTAAGAATATTTCGTTAACTATTAACAGATTTTGATGAAAAATTTCTACGGGACTAAATCTGTCAGTTTTGGGACCTTTTTGGCATTTAGCAATTCTTACGGGACTAAATCTGAATTTACCCTGATATTTATATATTATTCTTAAAAAATTAAATTATAAAATATAATATTCTCTCTGTTTCGTTCAAAAGTTTGTCATTTTAGTTTGTCCAAAGTAAGATTTTCATTTATGTTTTTGATAAGTGGACCTATAATTTATATTTGGGGGCGGCTATTCGTACCCCCGAAATTGTTAATCATGCCCCATAAATATTTAAATTTTAAATTTCTTAATTAAAATGACAAAAATATCCAATTTCTAAGCATACCCCATTGAAACTGTTCTTCAATTCATAGTCCTTCGAACTTCGGATTCTCATCCACCACGTGCACCCTTATCTGAGGCAAATTCGCCATCTATGAAGAATTGAAAGTAGACCCAAAAAATCACGATCACTAGCAGCCATCGATAAAGCACTCACCCTATTGTTGAGAGCATTGAAAAATCAATCCTCCGATTTAGTCGACGCAGTTTATAAGAAGCTATTCTATACCCACGATGTTTGATGGGGAAACAAGAAGAGACTAAAGTGGCCAACTCTGGACCCTCACTGATATATTGCACTTGATGAACAAAAAGTATTCTTCATAATTTATTATGGACATGATATTTAATACGTATTCAAGATAACAATTAAACAAAATTAAATATAATATCAAAAAATAAAAGAAAAGTATGCAATCAATTATTAGCGATATCAGTTTCATGTCTTAGAGTGGGTCACTCTCCAACATCTTAGTCTTTGTACAAGTCATGGACGAACAAAAAGTATTCGTCGATGTAAACTCCATTATGGCGAAGATAGCCTCTGCTTGTTGCAGATCTAGCACTTGTCTTCGAATTTTCTACGACGACAGCTATGACGGCATGTCGTTGTCCCATGAATCATTGTGGCGGGAGCGTGGGGAGGAGTCGACAGAATCAGGATAGACCAGCACTGTAGGAGGCACGTTGTTGTCCTAGGAATCATTGTGGTGAGAGCGTGTAGAGGAGTCGACGGAATCGGGATAGACCAGCGCCGTCGGAACAGGCCTCCATAGAAGGAAAAAGTTTTAACGGAATATGTTTAAAAAATATTAAAATAGGGATATGTTTAATAAGGGTGTTTTTGTCATACTAACTAAAAATTTCAAAATTTAAATATTCATGGGGTGTGATTAATAATTTCGGGGTGCGAATAGCCGCCCCTTTATATTTCTACTTGGTTCATAAACAAAACTAATACATTTATATATTCATTATGTGTTAGTTTGTGAGTGATTGATCTAATTAAGGTCAATTAGTTTAATTCCATTATTATGACAAGTAAAATTTAAACAATAATGGGATTATCAAGACAGTTAAAAGATTGTGTGTGAACACAATCAATGATGAGCAATCAGTAATCCTGCCATGAGTGGTCTCTGCGTCAGAGCACATTTGCATACACGAGTATCATAGTCTAGTACAATCTAGTCCTCCATCATTTCTTAGTTTGCCGAAGCTCCTAGATTTACGGTGTCATTTCACCTTTGGGGACATTAATTCTGAACCGGAGTACTACCAGAACGTATTTGTCTTGCGGGAAGAAGTCTAACCTTGACTCAGGTTGCTGCATATTATTTTACCTTTGGTGATATTACATTTGAACCGAAGTATTACCGGGACGTATTTGTCTTGCGGGAAGAGGTTTAACCTCGACTTAACTTGTTACATATTAGAAGAGCATATCTGTTCAAGTTTTCTACATGAAATAGATTTCAAGACACTTTATTTCTTCTATTTTCTTGCAGATAACACTTCTCGTTTAATAATCCACGTTGTTTAAAACAATTATGTTTTTGACCAATTTTATTTTAAAAAAAATGTATAAAGTCATGGTATGTATGAGAAAAAGGAGTGACAAATTTGAAATTAAAGTAACATTTGAAGTTGTTGGATACAATGATATTTCATTTTTTAAGGTGTGAAAGAAATTGTGGGCAAAACAAACGACAAAGTGTGAAGAGTTTTGTGTATCATCGGAGGGAGTATATTATATAAAAAAAATATAGTATATACTCCATTATATAATAAATTAATGAGGTGCCGCCATGTAAGCCGGATGAGGCGACGCCACATATAAAGAAAACAATTAATATTTGAGGTAAAATTTTTAAATGACATAAATTTTATGGTTTGATCAATTAATTTAGTGATTTACTTTAATTAAGCCTAAAATGATTAACATTAATTATGCAACTTTAATGAATTATCTTTAAATAGTAGTCTTTATGGTTTGATCAATTTATATTCAATTTGCTTTAATTAAGCCTAATATGATCAACATTAATTATTCAACTTTAATGAATTGTCTTTAAATAGCAGTTTAAAGATTGAATGTGTTATTAGCGTATTCTTTGTTCTTATTTAGTTTGTTCCTTTAGAATCAAAGAATGTCTTATTTTAATTCATTTGTTTCTGAAATAAATCCTAAAAGGGAGATGTGCATGATAAAGGTTAGGGTTATACGCATGTGGACGGTTGCCCGAGATAAGAGTCCCCATGACATTGGGATCTTCGAAATGATTATATTGGACGAAAAGGCATATATATGTTTATGTTATTTTACTATTTTCTCATTAATATATACATTAAAAAATTGTACCTACTATCAAATTTTTTCATTTTTAGAATTCTAAGATAGAGGCATTCGCCAAGTACAATTTGAGTATAGATAAATGTACACGTTTGATAAAGGAGAGTAGCATTATCAGCCTTTCAAACTTTGGTGTTGAAGAGCCCAAGGGTCCCATATACTCAACCCATCATCCTTATAAGTTAGAGATTCACGGATATACATCAATTAGGCCATGCACTGTAGTCAACATTCCAATGTATGATTTTGACTTTGTTGCGGTAGAGGATATCCTGAATCGAAAAGTTGAGAGATCTATCTTAGTAGGTACAATATTTCTATTTTTAATTTATTCTCAATGTTTTTTTTAATATTGTTGAAATGAAAAGCTGAATTAAATTTTTTGTGAAAATAATGTAGATGTCATAGATGAAGTTCAGAATGTTGGGAATATAAACTGCACCAAGGACAGCCCTTCAAAAAAATATGTCATTATTGACATTGAAAATCTCAAGTAAGCTTGATGTTTTTATAGATCTCAAGTAAACTTTTTACAATTGAAAAATATAAGACTAACTATTATATTATTGTCTTATTATTTTATAATTTATCAGAGGAAACACGATTAAGTGTACACTGTGGGAGAAATATGCTGATATGATTATTGAATATTCTCCTTCGGATCGTAATGGTCCTGTGGTATTGATTGTGAAATTTGCAATGATTTCAGAGTGGCAAGGTATAATTTATCATGTTATTTTATAATCACTTTATTTTTATTGAATGGGAATTGACAACTTAAATTATTTATTTAATTATATAGTGATTTAGGAGTCCCAAGACTTGCAAATTCTTTTTATACATTTAGGTTGTTTATAAATTATGAAATTGAAGAGATAACTAATTACAAGTTGAGGTATGATAAACAATAGTCAATTTTTTAAATATGTAAATATTTACATTTTATTTCATACATCATATTTTGCAATTTTTTTACAGGATTCTGACATGCAGTAAGAACATGGGCAACTGTTTTTCTAGAAATTCAAGTGGTGCTGGTCAAACATCTAAGTACGATCCTTTCAGGGTTACATCTGATATGAAGAAAATTGCTGATGTAAGGAAATGTAGTAAGGTAAACTCTTGAATTTAGATGATTTAGTAAAATTGGATTTTTATAACATTTATCTAAGTATTTGAATAAAAAATATTATTAATACTTTACAACCTCTAATATTTAAAAGTATTGATGTTTTCAAATTTACAATTTTTTATTATGCCATGATTTTTTTAAATATTTTTTTATGACCCAATTTGGTCAAATACTCATTTAAGTTATCAATACATCTTTAGATTCTTTTTTAATTTTCCGTGAGATAAAAAATATTAGATGCATATTGAACATTAATTAAGATTTTTTTTTTCTATCTGGATACCTACTGCATAGTTTATGCCAAAACAAATGCAGTTGCAAATAAGATATAATTTGTTCTACCTTGCATGTAAGAAATACAACAAGAAAATTTTTAAGGACAACAAGGGTTACAAGTGCAATTATTATAATGAATATGTTGAGGATGTTGTTCCCAAGTTCTTTTGTTATAATTTTAAAGAAATCAATATAACTTTTAGTAATAATTTTTTTTAAGTAGTTGTGTGCTTACAAAAATTGTGTGTTCGTTGTTATTAGTTATAAGGTGCATTTGATCATTATGGATGACATTAGATCCGATTCAGTTGTCTTTTTTGAAAACCCTGCTGTTGAAATTATCGAAAAAAGTGCATCGACCCTCAATTTAAAGTTAGATAAGGTATATATATATATATATATATATATATATATATATATATATATATATATATATATATATATATATATATATATATATATATATATTGTACGCACTTTTATCATTAGTATGGCTTTTAAATTTCCATTTTACATTAATTTGGTAAGTAACGTTTTAATGTGTAAATAGCATGATGATGGTGATTTGTTTCCACAAGAGCTCACTCAACTATTGGATAAACAATTGTTGTTCAAATGGCACATTTCTGAGTATTCTTTGGGGGGATTTGGATAGAGATTTTACTGTTATTAAAAGTACAACAGATGACGATTTTAATCGAATATTTTGAAGCACATCCCTGCCATAGAGGTAATTTATTATTACCTGTTCATGTAAAAAAAAAAATCACACAAGTGTGTATTCATTTTTTAAAATTTTAATAATATTTATTATTTATGATTTATAAATAAGACTTTCCATGTAAAATTTTTCCCAATTGATTTGATTTGATAGAAAGACTAATTTATATCAATTAAGTTCTTATAAAATATTTCAAAATTTTATTATATAAATCATTACCATCTATGAAGTTGATATATATATATATATTTTTTTTAGAAACTTTAATTTTTTTGGGGTCATTAATTTATTATTTAGTATTTACGATCTATGAATGAATTTCACTTTTAATAATTTATTTCTTCATACCTTACTATGTAGAACATGTACACCGTTTATTATTATATTTTTTTCCCAGTTACTAATTATGCCTTTAAACATTATTTCTTTTGTTTTTGTTTTAAGGATATTCAACGTGACAGCTTTAATAGTCATGGAGATGATTTCTTTAAGGAAACTGAAACTGAAATTGTGGTATTTTTTTCCTCTCAATAATGTTAGATATTTAGTTAAGATATTATATTTATGATAATGTGATAATGTGTTTATAATAGGATTTGGATGAATATAAAGTACCAGAAGATCTTTTAATAATGGATGATGGGGATCTTGTTGCTGCTATGATACGAAGCCATTTATCCAACCATTGAAGCTGATTATAAGGAAAGTGGCTACTTTAAAGATAAGACTATTCTTGCTTCTACTCATAGAGTAGTAGAGAAAATAAATGATTATATGCTAAACTTGATTGATGGAGAAGAGAAAGAGTACTTGAGTTTTAACTCAATATGTGTATTAGAAGGACGGTCCAGAAACAATGAGCAACTATATTCTATTGATTTTCTAAATTCAATTAGATTCACTGGTATACCGAATCATAAACTCAAATTGAAGGTATGTGCACCAATTATGTTGCTCAGAAATATAGATCAGATTTCAGGTTTGTACAATGGAACAACTTTGATTGTTACAAAACTTGGTACTCATATTATTGAGGCTAGAATTCTATCCGGCAGGAGTATTGGTGCATAAGTTCATATTCCTAGACTCAATCTTAGTCCATCTGATGACATCATGCCTGTAAAATTCCAGGGAAGGTAGTTCCCAATATTACTTTCTTTCTCAATGACCATTAACAAGAGTCAGATTCTATCACTTTCATTAGTGGGTGTATACCTCCCTAAACCCGTATTCACTCATGGAGAATTGTATGTTGCCATGTCAAGAGTTAAAAGTAAGAATGATTTGAAAATAATTTGCTTAGATGATGATGACAAAGTTTGTCGATCTACAACCAATGTTGTGTATAGGGAGGTGTTTAACAATATAGGATAACATAACATTTTGTTATTCTCATACTGATAATTATAATGAAGTATATATTATGGTGTATTCAATAACATCCTTTGAAATGTTCGGAAATTTAAAAACATACGTGTTATCTGCAAAATTAAAAATCAATATTTTATAAAATTTAATTTAAAAATGAGAATTTTAAGTCATAAATTTTATCATATGTCAAAATATTATAATTACAAATTAAAAAATAAATACAAACAATTGATCTCGTGCAATGCACAGGTTTTGTACTAGTATATTAAAACAAAATACGATTCTAAATTTAGAATTTGAAAAGGGTAAATATCAAGATTAGTCCTGTAAGTATGACATTTTCCAACTTTAGTTAATTTTCATTTGCAATTCTCAAGTTTGTCCACTTTTAGTCATTTTTGTCCAGTTTTGGTCTTTTGGTCCAGTTTTGGTCATTTTTTCAAAATTTGATCATTTTTTTGTCCACTTTTGGTCCTAAATGTATACACTTTTGAATCATTTTAGGAAATTTTTTAACATAAATGACTAAATTTGGACAAAAAAGACTAAAGTGGACAAAAAGGACCAAAATTGAGAATTGCAAATGAAAAATGACTAAAGTCGAAAAATGTCATACTTACAGGACCAATTTTTATATTTACCCATTTGAAAATATTAAGTGTCAATCATATATTGAGTGATCATTTATGACTTTTTTAATTTTGTGAGGTGACAACATATTATTGGTAAGCTGATTATGAGGAGGTTATGTGTTCGAACCTCAATCGATGCATTGTTAAAAATTTTATTTACCTTTTTTTTAATATTAATTAAAATTTCTTAATGGGGTTGGATCACAATTTAGAAAGCCCAATTTCCAACATCTCATTTTTCAATTCCAATTTTTAAAATTAAAGTGTGGTTCATTACTTATTTCACTTTCAATTTTAAGATTAAAGTGTGATCCATTTTTACTTTTTTTTTTATCTTAAAAAGATTAAATTACTTATTATTATTATTATTATTATTTATTTATTTATTAAGTAATAAATGTTGGCTAAATTTAAAGAATTATTATAAATTATTTTCTTAACTAGTGAAGTATTATTTACATTTAAACATATGAATAGATGTAATCACCTTGAATTTTCTATAATATATATATATATATATATATATATATATATATATATATATATATATATATATATATATATATATTTTATTCTTTTTTATTAATTACGTTGCTTAATAATTTTTATCTTTTTAATGTATCACTGTATCTATTTTTAAAATTTTATAATCGAAGTAATATTTTAACATATAATTAATGATAACTAATTTATTTATTTCAATAATTTAGATCAATGAATCAAAGAACTTAAAAATGGATGATGTAAATGGATGTAAAAATATTTATTCTATTTAGGTGCGCTCATTCATTAATTTTCTATTTAGTATTATTTTTATATTTATATTATTATTTTATATATTAAAACAAAAAATGTGAGGTGCCAAGTTTAACTGTGTTTATCATTTATATATTTTTCTCTTAATTTGTGAAGTAACAATATCCATTTGGTTGGTTGATTCTAAGGAGGTTGTAGACTTGAATCTAGACGCATTATTAATTTATTATATATATATATATATATATATATATAAAACATTTAAGAGGGTTGAACTGACATTTAATTAAATTATAAATTATATATATTGGCGCATCTAAATAATTTGTTTGACCAATTAATCATCTCATTTATTTTTTCAATATATTAAATTATTCGATTGAAGGGCTTAAAAATTGATGACGTAAATGGAGATAAATAATATTTATTCCATTTTCAAAATGACTAATATCATCTATAAATACTGTTACTAAGAATTATAGCTATATATTTTAAGAGCACATTTTATTGTTGTTAATCCATAACAAAGTGAATATCATTCCTTAATTTTTTGTTTAGTACGAAATTATTTTTATTTTTATTTTTTTATTTTTTCACTACAAGAAACTGTCAGATTACCGACGGAAAATTCCGTCGGTAAAATCTGAAAAATTCGTCGGTAATCAATTTACCAACGAATTACTGACGAAAACAAAGAGGTCGCCATTTTCTGCGTCGGTAACTTCTTAGCGACGGAAATTTAAATCTGTCGGTAATTAGTGACAGATTTTGAGCTTCGGTAAAAATAAATTCCATCGGTGCTAAAGCAATCCCAATTCGTTGGAAGTCATAAATTAGCGACGATTTTACCGATGAAAATTTTCGTCGGTAATTAACGACGAAAAATTCCGTCGCTAATTACAAAATAAAAAAATATAAAGCATAATAGATTACCGACGAATTTTGTTCGTCACTAAATTACCGACAGAAAAATTCATCGGTAATTTGGTACTTTTGTATGAATTTTTTATTTTACCGACAAATTTATCCGTCAGTAATTTATATTTATTTTTTAATATTATATTTGAAAATTTAATATTAATACCTATTAAAAAAATTTACATATTTTGATTATTAATTATATCTAAACGAGTTGTACAACATTCATACAATAAAAGAAATAATATTGTATTTCCATAAAATGATAATACAACAATAACTGGATTTTACAATTATATTTCACCAACATCAGAACATAACCTTATATCTAAGGTCTCAATATTTTGGTTGATCCAAATACTAAGTTTACAACATTGCAGACAAAGTGAAGATTGTGATTCTAGTTTCAATTCAGTAGCAAGAGTGCTTAAATATTCTTCACAACAACCATTTCCAGTCGATGTTGACTTTAGCATTTCTCCAGAAATCCAACATTCAGCAGCTATAGGAATAAGCTTTACCTTGATCCCTCATCCTAAACACAACAAAGAATCAAACATAGACGAAACAAAAGGGCGTATAAGGAGTAACTTTTGAGATCAAAGATGCAAGTTTCCTAGCTCATTCCATCGACAATAATAAGAAAATCCTTTCAACATGGTAAAGAACGTATCTTGCAATTAATATAACAACTATTATCATTCCTTATACTTTGTGTATAAGATAAACACTATCAAACCATCACAAAGTTCACATACTACCAAACGTTGCAGCTGCTCTTATCTGTGTAGAAACTCACATGAAGGAGTAGCCAGAAGTGGTACCTCATGATCTTGAGAAGCAGCAACTGCATGTTTGTCTTTATCAGCCATGAAAGAGAAGCAACTATAATTGATGCTCTAAAATGAATTAAAGAATTGAAGAAGGAATAGTCATGAAGGAAGCATATTATTTTGAACTAAAATATCAAATAGGGCATGAGCAATTTTTATTTTAATAAATAAATATGTATTAATGCAAATAAGAAAGAAATAAATAAGGAATTAGTCCTATAAGTTTCAAACAAACCTTAAACATTTAATGCAAAGTAAAAAGAAGTTAAGTAAGGATTAAGTCCCTTAAATTTCTGCAAAAAGAAAATTTGAAATATTATTGCAGGCTTTTAAAAGTAAAGGACTACAAGTATGTTTCCCAAAATTTGACACACACCCTTACAGGACTTGCAAATATGTAAACTAAAAACTAAAGTAGAAAATTTTATACATTTGCCATGTAGGAATAATTAGTACATTGACAATAAACAAGGACCTGCTAAACCCACTATCCACAAGGTTTTTAATAAATTAAAAATACTAATACTGACCCACTAAATTCCAATTTGCATGGACTATCAGTAAAGTATTATTTGCAGCAATCTTAATTCTAACTACGTTTAACAATTCTGTCATGTAGACTACCTTAACTAATTTACATGCATACTTCCAAAGCCAACTTAAAAGTAATGATTAGCAATTAAAATTCAACTTTGCTACTCTTCTTACCATGAATCGAAATTTATTAAAAAGTAGAGTTCCACTCCAGTTTGACTACATTCTGACAAATCCAATCTCTACTAATTAAGATTTATTAATGTAATGACATGTGGCTAATTAGAAGAAAATTCAAGCTTGACAATTCCTAACTGCTGGACACGTAACTTTGCAACTACATCCCAATTTATTTAAGCTACCAACTAAGCTAGCTACTGCCACCGAGAACTGCACATTTCCATAGAAGACTAGCACATGCTTACACAAAATTATTTACGAGTAGAAACTGACAACCTATTTCCAACAGAGTGATAATATATAACCCGGAAGTAGTACTCAATGACACTGCAGATACTTCATTTACTATTCTGCAACCAAAATTCCAAATATTATTACTGACTCAAGTATTAATAAAAATGCTTGACACGATACTACAGTTTTAAAAAGACGAATTCTCAACCAAATCACCAACGATCAGACATAAACAATCAAGAACGTTTAAATTACCTGTCAATCCTAGTCAAAATGTTTTCAGAGGACATGATCACAACTGGGATTTCTCTAAAGGTGGATGAACCCTGTTCAGAGATACTAAAAATTAGAACAATTTAACTCATGATGTCTTAAATGGTCTTCTTTTTTGTAGTTTACAATTGAAGTCTTGAAGAGAGATAAACAGAGAGTTGGTTTTACCTTGATCTTTTTGAGCAATTCATAGCCTGTCATTCCAGGCATGTAATAATATGTGATTATGAGATCTACCTTTAAACCCTGAAGAACACCAAAATCCAAATCAACTCTCAATATACTAATAAACACAATGAAATCCTCAGCCATACAACATTAGTAGCGAGTAGAAAGAAAAAAGAGATTGCAGACCTAAAGAAACAAAATAGTTCAAAAGGAATCATGATAATACAGAATGAAAAAAGAACCTAAGATCTCGACAAACCCTAGAGATTGCAGACCTAAAACGACAATGCCCCAATTGAACTCGACAAAATAAAATTTAAATCAGCAGGCATAAATTCGAAACAATGAGGTATAAATAATTACCCAATCGAAGATCTCGCCAATAATTGAATCATATGGTTAATCGAAGAAATTATAAATTCTTTTAAATTTCAAAATCAATTGAATAGAGGAACAAAACCCTGGCTCACCTCTTTAGAACATACAGAACCTGGAAATGCTTGCGCTGTCGAGTCAAACGGGAAGGCCATGGGTGGAACCTGTAGCGAGCGGTGACCAGTGGTGGCCTGGAAGCTCTTGCGCCGTCGCAAACGAGAGGGTAGCGGGTGGCGTCGCGAGGCTCGCGAGCAACTGAAATTGGCGTTGCGAGTGGCTATCGGGAGTACGGTTGGCGACGAGAAGTGGTGGCGAATTCTTCGATTTTGTCAGCAGGGGTTCTTCGATTTCGCATTTTGGCAATCAGTATTTGGAGTTCTTCGAGTTCGATTTTGGAAATTATGTAACTAGGGCTTCATCAGTTCCATTCTGGTGTACATATTTGATTTTTTTATTTCTATTCTTAAGTCTAAATTCTAAGATATTTTGGGTTATCAAACGATTTACGTTAAAAAAACAGAAAACACGTTTTTGTTTTATAAATAAAATTTATTTATTTATCGACGGATTAATTCCGTCGATAATTAAGGACTAAATTTATTATTTAAAAAAATTAATATATTTACCAATGGATTTAATTCGTCGGTAAAAAAATAATTTTAGTCTTTAATTTACCGACGGATTTAATCCATCGATAGATTAAAGACTAAAATTATTTTTTTAAAAAAAATAACATTTAATATAATTATCGATTAATTTAATCCGTCAGTAAATTAAAGAAAAAATTAATTTTTTTAAAAAAAAATTATTTATTTACCGACGGATTAAATCGGTCGGTAAATTAAAAACTAAAATTAATTTTTTTAAAATTAAAATTTAATATAATCATCGATGGATTAAATCCGTCGGTAAATTAAAGTCTAAAATTAATTTTTTAAAAAATAACATTTAATATATTTCTCGACGGATTTAATCTCTCGGTAAATTAAAAACTAATATTAATTTTTTAAAAATTAAAATTTAATATCCGTCGGTAATTAAAGACTAATTTTTTTTCTAAAAAAATACAATTTGATATATTTACCAATGGATTAAATCCGTCAGTAATCTTTCGGGATTTATTCCCTCCAAAATACCGATGAATTACCGACGGAAAAGAAATTCGCCGCTAATTCCATCGATAATCCGTCGCAAAAACCGTCAGAAATTTCTATTGATGATTTTTTAAAAATAAATCCTATTAAATCAATAAACAGCCGGTAATTCGTCGGTAAACCGTCAGTAATTACCGACGAATTTTTTCCGTCGGTAAATCCATTGGTATTCTGGTAGTTTCTTGTAGTGTTTGTTATTAAAGATTGATACATGCAAAGAATTTTATGTTTATATATTTCAATCCAATAATTTTGAAAATGTTTTTATTTCATTGTTTGTATTTTAGATTCTGTTATGGTTGCTACGAAAATGAGTGTACTTTAATGATAGATGATGATAACTATCTTGATCAATTGGTTATCATACTCTATTAAATTTTCATTTTGATATCATAATTTGAAAAAAAAAATGATATCCTTAAAATATATGACAATGTGATTTCCTTTTACATATTTTATGTTACATAGGACTTACCACATTGCGTAATAATTGTATTGAGATTAAGGAATACATTTATCGATTTGAAAATGACTCCTTACAATCAGGTTAAAATTTATTAAACATGAATATTGTTCTTTCACTTTTACTGCAATTGCTACGGGCTTCACTAGAGGATGAAAATACGTGGTTGAATGATTGTCGTTATTTTCACCAAAATTTTAGTGTCTTTTTATGTGTGTTTTCGTATTATTTTATCTGTATTTGTATATATTTTGATGGTGTTTTGTGTTTTTATAAAAATATGTGAAAATGAATTTAAATATATGATTTTTAGGTAAAAATAGATTCTAAACGCAAAAAGAAGACGTAGGAATAGACGGAGCTCAATTCGGAGTCCAAACGTGAAAGTTATGATTAAAATGGTGACGTCGCGCAAGCTTTTCCTACTCAACACGATTGTGCCATTTTTCATGACTTGTTACACCTTTAAATGTTGGAATTTTTGTCAGTTTTTATATAGATAGAAAGCCAAGGAAGAGACGATCATGTGAGCGCAAGAATCACTCGAATCGGAGTTCGAATGTGGAAGTTATGCACGAAACAGTGAGACTGCGCTGCACCAACTCGACCCGAGTACCGAGCTCGACCCGAGCTCTGTTACTGAGCTCAATCAAGTACTGAGATCGACCGAGCTTGGTCAAAAGTGAGTTTTTTTTATCAGCACGTCTTCTAGAAGGTTCTAGGCCCATAAATACATCATTTGGCGTAAAAATCAAGCAGAAATCAATTCTGGATCAAATCTACACCTAATTCACACTATTCTACATATACTTTCCTCTCCATTCCATCCATCCTCATCTCCATCTATCTACACTTGAATCCATCAATTAAATCTACCATCCAAGTGATCAAGGAAGTAAGAGGGAGTGAAAATTACAAGAAGAAGAAGGAGAAGCTTCATTGAAGTTCTTCAAAGAGGGATTCTATTTCTAATTTTTTGTGAACTTCTTTATAGTTTTGTCATGAAATTTGTAGATACAATTGTCTATGTTGTTTTCTCTAAGACTATGATAGACTAATCTCCTTTGTGAGATTAGCTCCATGATTGTGTTGGATAATTTATGTTTTATGCAATTTAGTTTTAATCTTAATTGTTGAAAAAGTATTATTTTCGTTTTATTTTATCTGTATTTATATATATTTTGATGGTGTTTTGTGTTTTTATAGAAATATTTGAAAATGAATTTAAACATATGATTTTTAGGTAAAAATAGATTTTAAATGCGAAAAGCAAGACGTAGGAATAGACGGAGCTCAATTCGAAGTCCAAACGAGAAAGTTATGATTAAAATGGTGACGTCGCGCAAGCTTTTCCTACTCAGCACGATTGTGCCACTTTTCATGACTTGTTACACCTTCAAATGTTGGACTTTTTGTTAGTTTTTATATAGATAGAAAGCCAAGGAAGAAACGATCATGTGAACGCAAGAATAACTCGAATCGGAGTTCGAATGTGGAAGTTATGCACGAAACAGTGAGACTGCACTGCACCAACTCGACCCGAGTACTGAGCTCGACCCGAGCTCTGTTACTGAGCTCAATCAAGTACCGAGATCGACCAAGCTTGGTCAAAAGTGAGTTTTTTTATCAGTACGTCTTCCAGAAGGTTCTAGGCCCACAAATACATCATTTGGCGTAAAAATCAAGCAGAAATCAATTCTGGATCAAATCTACACCTAATTCACACTATTCTACACACACTTTCCTCTCCATTCCATCCATCCTCATCTCCATCTATCTACACTTGAATCCATCAATTAAATCCACCATCCAAGTGATCAAGGAAGTAAGGGGGAGTGGAAATTACAAGAAGAAGAAGGAGAAGCTTCATTGAAGTTCTTTAAAGAGGGATTCTATTTCTAATTTTTTGTGAACTTCTTTATAGTTTTGTCATGAAATTTGTAGATACAATTGTCTATGTTGTTTTCTCTAAGACTATGATAGACTAATCTCATTTGTGAGATTAGCTCCATGATTGGTGTTGGATAATTTAGGTTTTATGCAATTTAGTTTTAATCTTAATTGAGCATTTGTGTTATTTCTATCATTGATGTTAATTGCTTGATGTATATGTGTGATTTGTGTGATTAATTGTCATGGACATGTGATTAGATTGAGAAATTAATTATGTGTTTAGGATAGTTCATTGAATCATTTCATCATACACTTCATGTGCATTAATTTGGAATGAGATAGAGATATTCTTCTAAATTTAGAACTCTTTGATAGAACATTTGACTAGCTTAGTTGAGAGATTGGTTGATTAGATGAGGAGACCCACTATAAGAAAATGTCTGATTATCGATTAATTTACCGACGGACAATAATCGTCGGTAATTACCGATTGATTACCGACGTTTTATTGATTAAATTAAATGTGATTTATTTTAAAAAATCATTAATAGAAATTTTCGACGGTTTTCACGATGAATTACCGACGGAACTAGCGGCGATTTTTTTCTGTTGCTATTTTGGAGGGAATTACATCCCGAAAGATTACTGACGAAAAACATTTGTCGGTAAATATATATAATTAATAATTTCTAAGAATATTTTTAGTCTTTAATTTACCAAATATATAAAATTTTATTTTAAAAAAATTAAGTTTAGTCTTTAGTTTTCCGACGGATTTAATCTGTCAGGAAATATATTAAATTTTATTTTTTTAAAAAATAATTTTAGCATTTAATTTACTGATGGATTAAATCTGTCGGTAAATATATAAAAATTTTTTTAAAGAAAATAAAATTTTGTCATTAATTACCGACAGATTAAATTTTTCGGTAAATATATTAAATTTTATTTTTTAAAACGATAAATTTTACTGACGAATTTAATTCATCGGTAAATATATCAAATATATATTTTTAAAAAATAATTTTAGTTTTTAGTTACCGACGGAATTAATCCGTCACTTAAATATAAAATTTTATTTAAAGAAACAAAAATAAAAAACACTATTTTCTGTTTTTTTAACGTAAATCATTATTTGCTTTTGAAACCTAAAATATTCACCCCACTTAGAATTTAGACATATAACATAAATAAAAATAATCAAATTAAGCCCTAAGCAGTGATTTCATAATCGGACCGGACCGACCGGTTCAATCGGAAATCGATGTCGGTACCGGTCCGATTACCAGTTCAAAACCGCTTTTGGAGTAAAATTAGTAAAAATCGGTCAAGACTGGCAAAAACCAGAAAAATCGGTTGGCTCTGGAAAATCGGAAACCATCGGTTATTATTATTTTCTTCCTACAATCTGCGTTCTCAACAACTTTTCACCACCAGATCTATCCTCTCAAGTCTCAACCTTTCAGGCTTCACCAGATCTGCGACCTCTAAAGGCCATCGCGACCCCGGTAGTAGCGATTTAGGGTTTAGGGTCTGCGATCCTAAACCCTTCACCAGATCAGATCTGCAATTTTTTTAAGCCGTCGCGATTCCGACAATTAGAAAGTGGATTTGACAGGACGCGAGTTGCAATTCGCATGTGGAGCAACTCCGATAGTCGCAGATAGCAATGCGATTTTAGTCAGGGCCGAAGTGATTTCGGGAAGGGGAGGAGAATTGAGAGCCCAGATCTGGTCATAGCTGATGCGATTCTACCTTGGGAGGAATACTGAGTATGAAGGAGAGAGAATTGTTTTTTATTTTCAATCTGAGACACTCACGTGATTTAAATCAATTAAAATTATTTTGGGCTTCTTTAATTAATGTTGGGCTTCAATTGTGGGCAGCCAAATTTAATTTGGGCTTAAAACTATTTTTTAACTTTTCTTTTATAATAATATTATTAAAAGTATATTATTTTTGTTTTTCCAGTTGAACCGTCGGTCCAACCGGTCCGACCTCAAACTGTTGAGGCCACCAGTTCGATCTCCGGTCCGGTTATGAAAACACTAGCCCTAAGTACTAAATTCCCAAAATCGATTTGAATGTGGAAGAGCTCCAATATTCATGCCGATGAAATCAAATAACCCCCCACAACTTCTCGCCGCCGACCGCTCTTCCATTTGCAACGGTGCAAGAGCTTCCAGGCCACTGCCGATCACCGCTCGCGGCAGGTTTTACCCACAGCCCTCCCATTTGCGATAGCGCAAGCACTTCCAGGTTCCTCGATGCTTGCGCCGCTTATTTAACATATATTCCGAAGAGGTAAGCCAGGGTTTTGTTCCTCTATCCAATTGATTTTGAAATTTAAAAAATTTATTATTTCTTCTAATTAGGGTAATTTTCCGATTAATGCCATTGTTATTGTGTTTTTATATGGCTCTCGCTTCAATTTGGAGAACCTGTCTTTATTTATTCATTTCCATTCAACAGGGTTTCCTCTTACTTTGATTATTACTATTGTCTTTTCGGTCTTTGAACATACCTGATAGTTTTCTCACTTTACTTGCGAATATCTGATGTCTGATTTATTTTGGGTAAGTTTTATTGAAATTAGACAAAATTTACAGTAGGTCTTACCTGTATTGTAATGGTATCTTACTTGTGTTATTATTTCTCAATATAGTTCCTTTTTTGTTTCTTTCAGCTCCAAAAGAACGGTTGGCAGAATTTATATTGTCTCTCCATGGTCTTGTTGCTTCCCTTCTTCGGCATATGGTTGGCTCACTAGGAATAGTAATGATTTCAAACATGAATAACTAATATTAAGATTTTGGACATCAATATTGGTGTTATGTGTTTATCCACATAAGAAGTGGTTTGACTTCTCGTAGTCATGGTTTCTTATTTGATTTAAATTTAAATGTAATCATGACATTTAGAATTGCTCCAATTTTAAAACTTGTCTTTGTAGTTATTGAGCAAGCTCATAATCTTGGGAATGCAAGTCAACAGCAAGAACTTCTTGTTGAACTATTTTCTCCAGAACTTCAGTTATTTAAAGATTTGGTTACTATGAAAGAGAGCAGGTAATGTACTTATTTTTGTACTATGAGAGTAAATATTCATTGCATTTCTGAGATAATGACTTGTGGTTACATTGGAAAATGATAATTTTCTTTCTGTCAAATAGAACTTTGAAAGGGCTTGTATCTTTTGATGATGAAGTCTTACATATTGAATTAGATATCTATAGTCTATAGTTTATGTATGTTCCTTAATTCTTAAAATGATAAAACTTTATATTTTCACCCATTTCACATATTGTTGTAATTTTTTTTTTGGTAAAGTTCTGACTTTTTTTTTGTTTCCTTGGCACCCTTCTTTAATTATGTTTTGACCTTGCATTTTGCCCGCCTTTATATACTTGCAAGATCTTTCGAGCTTTATGTTCAATCACTGTTTCAAGTATTCGATCGTCTGCTTACTTTCTATTGTTGATGACACAAAGCTTTGTGTAAAAGGTCTGGTTTCTCATAATATTTTTTTTTAAAAAAAATGCTTTCTATTTCAGTTGATGTCAACAGTGGACAATTATGTTCATTGTTCTAGATTATTTATTCATGAGCTTGAGCAAACTTTGAAGGAGCTTCTTTTGGACCAGGTTGTTAACATTGTATAAATATATATCAATTTTAATTATTTGCTTACTGATAACTTATCTTTTTTTTTTTTTCATTCTTACAAGAAGTATTTACATATATTTGTGAAAAAATTGCTTGTTTAAACTAATTAAAGAATTATGTTTACTAGACTAACCTGTCCCTTGATAGTTTCCTTTGCAGAATGCACGACGCATATTTTTGCAGCTTCTTTATCCTGACTGTGCCCGATATTTCAACCCAGATGATTTAACATCATTGATCCTGTCAATTCCATGCCTCAGAAATAAGGCAAAGCAGCTTCATTTTTTGCTCAACTGTGTTATCATCTTATAGAATTGAAGTACCTTGGAGTGTTTACTAATTAAACAATGCCTCATCTGTTCTTAATTACAGAGGGACCCTTGATGATTAAGTCATGAGTTGCTATTACATTTTCCAGACTGAAAAATTCTAGCTAGGGCTTATAGTGGTTGTTTCCCTATTTTGATTCCACCACTGGAATTCTATGTTGATAGGGCTAACCTAACTTATTTGAAATTATGTAGAGTGTTTTAAATTTTAATATTATATTAAATAAAGAATTTAAATTTTAATATTATATTAAATAAAGAATTTATATTAGAAGTTTTTTTATAAAATTTATTTATTTGGAAATTTTGATTTTTTTAATTTTTCCTTTTTCATTTTACCGACGGATTTTTTCATCGGTAAGCTATTTTTTTTAATTTTGCATTTTGAATTAGTCGGTGAATTACGGACAAATATTTCCGTCGGTAAAAACGTCACTGTGTTCCCACATTTGATGAATTCATATTGAATGATTGCTGATGAATTTTTTTTACCGACGTTAAAATCCGTCTGTAATTACCGACGGATTTCAATTTCCATCGATAAAAAATTACTGATGCACAGTATTGTGACAGACTCATTTCCGTCAATAATTCGTTGGTAAATTAGTTAATGATGGATTTTTCATATTTTACCGACAGGTTTTTTCATCGGTAATCTCGCAGTTTCTTGTAGTAACCCATGTTGAGAGTGAAATTTCATGTATTATAGGACTCATATTACACCATTTTTGTTAGAATATGGCCATGATTTCATGTAAGATTGCATGATTTTCATATCTTGCATAATTAAGTTGCTACTAAGGTGTTTTGTTGATTTTAGGTGGAAAAATGATCAAACGTTCAAAATTGAAATGAAGAGTGAAAGTTAGAAAAAAGCTTAAAAATGCACGCTCACATTGCATAATTTTTCTGTATTTGTGTAGAATTCAAAACTAGTGGTGTGATACATAGTTGGAAAGCCACAGAAGAGATGATCATTTTGGCGCAAGAAAAACTCAAATCAGAGTTTGGAAGAGGAAATTATGCTCAATTAACCCATCTTTCTTATTTCTTGGAGCACAATTAATTTCCTTATCACTTAATCCTCCATCCTCCATGATTCCACCATATCTTTTAGAATATTTTATTTCCTTATCTCATTTCCTTCTCACACTGTTTAGTGTGAAAATTTACATGTTTTAGGATCCGATTTAGCACTATTTTGTGGAATTTATGTTCGTATTTTAGCACTAAATGATTAATTTTTCTATATTTTTGATATTGGTGCATTTGAGGTATTATTTCGTGTTTTTAGGTGGAAAGAGGATTAAAAGTGCAAGGTTGGAATGAAGGGGGAAATCGTGAAGAATGCTGAAAAACGCATGAGCACTTTGCATACTTTTTCTGTGTTATTTTAGAAGTCAAAACTGATCATGTGATATATGTTTGGAAAGCTACTGGAGGGAGGATCATTTTGGCACAAGACTCACCTAAATTGGAGCTTGGATGAAGAAGTTATGATAGTGAGGCTGCGCAGAAATGCACGACCGCAAGAAGGGTCCTCGTGTGTTCAAACAATAATAATGCACGGTCAAGACCTTAATCCTCGTGTGTTTTATATAAGAAGCAGAATTTACGATTATTAATTCCGAATGCACGACATGCAAGCTTGTCATCGTATGCTTGGGCAGAGGTAATGTAAGAGAATAAGAGGAATGGTCGCGCATTTCGTCAGGTTGCGTGTTTCTGGCCCAGGCATGTTTGTAAAGCCAAGTTCGTGACTGAAGGGCAATTCACACTTATAAAAGAGACACTTAGGATTCATAAGCCACAACTCTCCACAACCCTTCATACTTTTTCGTACCCTTTCCCTGTCACCATATCAAAATCAAGATCCACCATCCCGGAGAGTTCATCAGTGTTGTTTACTTGAGATGGAGAACAAGAAGGTTCAGAACCACGGAGGAAAGAACGGAGAATCACGCCATATCTTGAGTTTTTCTTATTCTTACTTTCTTAATTTTGAATTATAGATTCATGGGATTGTTTTCTACTCTAATCATGGGTGTTGCTTGTATCACCATGGGTTAGTACTTTTTAGATAATTCTAGGTTTTGAAGGTTTAATTGGATTGACTTGACGATCTAGACTAGGTTGGATTTCTACAGTATACTTATTTCAATATTAATGCTTTGATTGAGACTTATATTTTTGTCTTATATGATATTCTCTTATTCATGAATATGACATTACCATATGCATGTTTATGTTTATTGCTTGTGTTATATAAGAATTATATTTGTCAACCTATTATGGTAAAGAGGACTTAACCATATAACCTTTATTCATTAGAATAATTAATATTGGACACTTAATATATCTATTAATTACCATTATAGAGGATTTGATTTATTAGATTGTTAGGAAGGAATTGGAGTTTAATTCTTAAGTACCTATAAGGGGAAGTCTAGTATTCTATCCTTTAATGGAATTTTGCATGAAGTACCTAGAAAGGGAGTATGAATTAATCTTCTGCATCTGAGGGTTTGAACAAAATTTATGTGTTAAGTTTACTTCATCAAAGGGATTTAACATAATTAAGTGATTGCTTTCATAATATCTGCAAGAATTCTAACAAATTGTCTAGTGATTTAGGTTGACCAATTAAATTGGATTGCCTAAAGCTATCTATCTTCTCTCTTGAACACTTTCATATTTATTTTATTTGTGATTTTATTATTTTAGTATTTATTTTCTGCATTCTTAGGTTTAATTAATTAATTCTTAAAATACTCAGATTTGTCTTAAATTAGAATAGTCATAATTAGATAAAATAATTAGTCTAGAATTATCCTATGGTTTGATATTTTTACTTGGTCACACGCTGAACTATAATTGATTCCCTACACTTAGGGACACATGCAAATTAGTGAACAAGCACACATATATATATTTCACATTATTATTCATAAGAGACACCACCTCTACAAAGGGATCACCCCCTATCATCGATCATCTACCATCATCCACATCCATCCCATCATCCATCCACTATGAAGGAGATTCAAGGGTTATTCAAGAGGGAGATAAGTCAATCGGAGAGATGGAGAAGGAAAGTAGAATAACGCCGACATCATTCACATCCATCCCATCATCCATCCACACTGAAGAAGATTCAAGAGGGAGATCAGTCAATCGAAGAGATGGAGAAGGAAAGCGAAATAATGCCGACACTAGGATTTTTCTATTCATTTATTTTCTTTTCGTTTGCCAAGACTTCAGGTATGAATTTGATAGCCATGAGAGTTGCTTGTAACCCATGAGCTAATTTCGTTTACAGTTTTAAGGTTTGAAGGATAGATTTAATTGATTTGGAGAACTAGTAAATCAAATACTTGAATTTTTTTAGTAGAACAATGCAATTAGACTTTCAAGTAGCAAGTGAATAAAGTCTTGTAGTACTTTCAGAGAATATCTTGTTAGTCGAACTTACCATCTGGAGGTATTTTTGTTTGATTTCGGAAGAAGACTTAGTAATATTCACGCACCTTAGGGTTAAAACCATATTATACTGTTAGCTTTGAATCGGATCATATCCTGTGGGAAAACATGATTATGTGGTGTATTTTAATAGAATCTGCATGAATGAACAATTAGAAGTCTAAGAATTCAAATTAATTAATCTATACCGAATTGCTTTAGAACTGTTGATTTTCTCTTAAATTAATCTTAAATCTTTCTTTTGTGATTTTTATTTTATTTGTTATTTAATTTTTAGTATTTAGATATTAAATTACAATACCTTGGAAATTGGTTACTTGTTCTGATTAAGTTAATGATTTTAGAAGTAGATAATTAGTTGTCCTGTGGGATCGATAATTAAACTTGGTCGTTTGTCACTACAATTGATATCCTTCACACTTGGGGATTTAATTGAAGTGCGTAAAAAATGATCATCAACCCAAACCATTAGTGAATTCATAGTACCTTAAAATGGAATATTGCCTATGATTTAGTACCTAATTAGGAATCGAAGAGTAATTAGTACCTATTGGGAGATGTTCACTTTGGTCTCGATCCTCTGTGCTTTTGGGAGACTTATTGATGGCCTACATCATATCCATCTTGAGAGAGAGTTTATATGGAATTAGTGATCGCTCCTATACCATGTCCGTTGGCATTCGATCGTTTGGTTAACGTGAACCGTTAGGATTCTATCCAAAATATATCAGCGGAAGCAAGAATAAAGATTTGCATTACCTTTCACCAGGGTATATTGAAGAAGAGAAATTATTGTCGGCAGCATGCGCAGCCTCATGATTTGGGCATAAGTTCCTTATTCAATCTCCGATTTGAGTGATATTTGCGCCAAAATGATCCTCTCATCCGTGGCCTTCCTATCGTGTATCACACAATCATTTTTGAGTTCCACAAAAATTTAAAAAACTCGTGGAAATTAACGATCAGATTGCTGAAAATAACCTCTTAATCTTCTGCTGTATTCCCAAGTCCAATCTTGACGTCTTGTGAGCGACGATCCTCAAGATCCTCTCAATCTGTAATCTTCTCTCAAACTCACGTATGTTAGGCACAGTCATTAGGGTTTTTGGATCATTAAAATGACTTATATATGAGCTACAACAGGGACCAGGAGGAGAAATTAGAGTCGGACCTCCATTGGGCTTAAGCATCCAAGTTTAACCCAAAACTTATACTTAAGACCAATAATAATAATAATAATATATTCCATTAAAATATTATTACTGCACTGCCGCTCTAATCCCAAATTACGTTATGGGCTTCTTCTTATTATGAGCCCGACATTCTCCCCGTGTTTAAGATATATAATTCCCATTAATTAATTAAGTTACTGACAACTCCATTAATTAATATCTCATCCGAGAGTAGTACCACTCAACCTTATTATCATGCCGGAATAAATCTACCTGTAGGGTTTACATGATAATCATTATGAGCTCCTCAAGAGGACATCATCAACCTATTTAATAGGACGCGGATTCCTTCTACAATTAACAACACACCATAGAGACAGCACTATTTTCCAACTCACCGAGTTTGTGATTTAATTATATGTAAATCTCACCCATTGATGAATCAAATAAATATATACTGTCTTACGTATCGAGGTTATTGTATAGGGATTAAGAGCACAAATATCCATAATAACTGAGATCAAGTTCTCTTATATAGTCAGTATAAGTTGAACGATCTCAAGCTGTCCTGCTCAATACACACAAAGCATACTAATGTGATTCTATAGTTAAGACAAACTATTATCAAATCACACTACAACCATCCTGATAGATAATCCCCGTCTATCTCAGTTGTGAGTATCTGTTTATACTTTATAAGAAAATAGATAATATGATCTTCAGCGTGTTGTCACACAATATATTATCTACAGTATAAAGTAAATGGACTATTGCATTGACATATAAATAAATTATAAGACGTAATCATTTGATCATGTGATTCTTATTTCAAATAAACTGTTAAGACATTGTTCATACTAAAGCTAGACTTTTAGTATACAAACCAACAATCTCCCACTTATACTAAAAGACTATGCTGCCATGTCTTCTGCCATACATCTGACTCCCACTCCCACTACATGACCATCAAAAACTTTCGCCTTAAGGTCCTTGTAAATGGATTTACTAGGTTATCATCCGATGCAATCTAGGCGACAACAACCTTCCCCTCAACATACGATTTCTCGTATCAGGTGGTACTTGCTCTCAATGTTTTAATTGCTTTATGGACTCGTGATTCCTTCAACTGCACCATTATTATCACAATAAATTGTGATACCCTTGGACAAACTTAGAAACCACATCCAAGTCCATCACGAAGTTTCTAGAGTCATACAAATACTTTGGTTGCCTCAGAGGCTCCAATTTATTATCTATCTATGATGGAGTCCGAAATATATTTTTATATGACACTCCTCCATATTATGGCTCTACTTCCTAAAATTAAACACATAACCTTGAGGTGGATTTACTGTCATCCTACCTTACTTGAAAAATCCGATTCTACTTAATCCACAAGAAGTAGTGAATTTGTCCGGTAAGTCTACATATAATTTTCAGTCCTTCTCAGACACTTTAAATACGTCTTACCGCAATTCATCACTCTTGTTCCGGATTACATTGATACCAACTCTGCATGTATTCAGCAAAACAGATATCCTTTCTCGTGCATAGAATTCCTTAGATTAAGCTTTTTTATTCTCCAAAGCATAAAGAACCGCATTCTACACCTTTATCTTCTTTTGTGTCTTAAGACACATTTCCTTAGATAAAGTCACATGCTAAAACGAGTAAGGATTGTATCATTTTATGAAGCTTGAGATGAGCACAACATTCTATCTTGTGATCCGTATCACCATGATCACAAGAATATATTTTGCTTCTCTTAAGTCCTTCATTTCATACTGCTTTATGAACCATATCCATACGCCCAACAATACTCTTTCATTGTCTCCAATGAGTAAGATACCATCTACGTATAGTACAAGAAATAACACCACATTTTCGCCACTCTACTCAATACACAAGACACATCCACACATAGAATAAATCTATATAACTGGATTACCTCATTGAAACAGATGTACTTTGAGTTCAAAGCTTGCTTTGGTCCATCGATGGATACTTTTAAGCTTACACTCAAAATGCTCTTCGCACTTTGCAATGAATCATTCTGGTTGCTCCACATAGATGATTTCCTCAAGACTTCAATCACGGAAGCTGTCTTGACATCTATTTGCTATACCTCATAATTCAATATGAGCAGCAAAAATAAAAGAACATGGATCGACTTAAACTTAGCTACCAACGAAAAAGGTTTGCTCATACTCGAAATCACCCTTCTTTCTAAGTGTACCCTTACGCAACAAGCCTTGTTTCAAAGTATCACCTTACCGTCTCATCCTCTTTTATTTTGTAGAACCATTTCCAATAGCTTTCACACCATTTCGCGATTCTACAAGCATTCAGATCTAATTTAGAATCCATAAATTCTATTTAAAAAATTATTGCACTTTGTTAAGATTCCGCATTTCTATCTTGTAGTGCTTCGTCATACCCATGGCCCGATTTCATGTTTACTAGGGAGCAAGTGTTATGACTCTCCCAAAATATAAATCTTTTAGGTTGTAAAACAACCCTCCCACTACGATAAAGCGCTACACTCAATTATGTATCAGATGTGTCACGCAATGCAGTTTATTTGTGGTATATCCTCTTGTACAATTGATACTATAATTTGTGTTTTCCTTCTCACACCTTATAGAACATTTTATTCATGGGTTTGTGATTTACTCCCTCCGTCCCACACTTATGTTCACACTTTCCGTTTTCGTCCATCCTACACTTATGTTCACCATCCAAAAAAGAAAACTTCACATTTACCAACAACCTCAAAAGTTATCTTAATTTTTAAATACCACTCCCACCTAACACACATAACATACTTTATAATTTATTTATTACCTAAAAATACCACAATACCCCTCAAAAGTCAATAAAGTTAGTCAAAAAGTAACTTTTCTTAAACTCTGTATCTACAGTGTTGGTGAACTTAACTATGGGATGGAGGGTGTATTACATAGTCATTTTTCAAAAATCTAGTGTTCTTTTTAACAAACAATCTCTTGATCTTTTGGACTAAATAAATCGCCCTTTATTTTTCTAGGATATCCTACGAACAAACAAACATCGTTACTACATGCTGTTTTTAGGGCATACCAATAAAATAAATTTACTAATTCCAAATAACTCATCATCTGTCTAACCATTTCCATAAAAGTCCTATTCTTTCCTTTCGCCACACCTGTCGGCTGGGGTTTGCCCAGTGTTGATAACTTGGGATTCAATCCCAACCTCTGATAAATAGCTCCTAAACTATCCTAAGAGGTACTCGCCACCATGATTAAATCGTAATGACTTCATATATTTTCGATGACCCTTCACCGCATGAGCCATGTACTTTTGAATTAATCATAGTACTAAGACTTGCGGTGCATCAAAATATATCTAACCACTTCTCGACTGGATAGTCTTAGGACCGCATAAATCATAATGAACCAATTCCAATATATCTTTGGCTCTACACCCCTTTGCCTTGAAAAGGCAAAAATGACCTAGTATCAGATGCCAAAAGTATGTTTGGTTTATATCCGAAGGTTCCTTTCTTTTATTAAGATTAGAAGACACGTTATCATTATTATTATGTTGCATCGTGAGAGAAATATGATTTAAGAGTGTACAAATTGTTATCAATGTACCATAACAAATTATAGCTCCATCCTTCATCACTATGACCATGTGATTTAAATGAAATATAGTATCTATCCGTAAATGCATAGAAACTGAAATGAAATTCTTTCTATGAATATGTACATAAAGATAATTTCTCATAATCAAACGTTTATTCCTATTAGAAGATAAATAAACAACTCCACTGCAACAGCCACTACTTTCGCAGCTTACCCATGTACTCAATAATCTCATCATCACTTAGTTATAGGCTTTTAGTGATTTCGGTATCTATACACAATGTGTCAGTAGATGTCATCACTAATCATGCTTCAACAACTAGTAAATGAGATACTAACCTTGTTCACTTCTTGATGAAAATTAATTTCCATTGCCACATGTTTTGTCAGAAGTTTCCCACCATATACAACCTCTTGTATTTCCAGTAGAACTTGCTTAAAACATCTAGACAAACTATGGAGAATAAAATTGACCTATGTTTCCCTTTTAATTTCTACTCCAAGTATTTTCAATTCATTCATCAAGTTAACCATGACCTGAGTCTTTCTAACTTACTCAAGTATCCAAAGAGTCACATGATACCATTATATTTCTATGAACTTCTCACTTCTTTACTAGAGACTTAAATAGGCATTAGAGGACATCCTTAGTGATAATACATACATTCTATTAAGCAGTAAGAATCAAGACCAAGATTCTTTTCTTATCAAATAATGTTGGACTAGTAAATATGTTTCTTTTAGTAAACAATAAGCGAGATAAAACTATTTGAAAGTACAGAAAATCACGTAAATAAATACATTGATCAAATCTTCGAATTTAACTATTTATATTGGTTTTCTCAAAACAATATAAAATAAAAATTCACCGACATCTCAAGCACCGTGAGTCTGCATGCCACGTTAGTGTGGACGTATACAAATCCGAACATTTACAAGAGAAGGTTATACCCATTAATTTAATTCATCAACCTAACTTTATGACAACATAATTAATAGTCGGTTCTTTTTTAACCATGCAAGTAACAACAGTGACTCTGTTGGGGAGGATACTTATTATTTGACCTAAGTGTTCACCATTATTTGATACCAAGTCCATTGCGCAAGCTTGTGTGCCTTATAGTTGGAGAAGTACACACACGCTCTGATAACTTCCTAAAATCATCATAAAGAAGTTTGTACCAGTGATCCGTGAATAAACTCATCCGTTGTGGAGGAAGGCCTATTGCCAACACGCAAATTACTCACATCACTTACAAACCAATAATGAAGGCCGCAGGAATTAATTACCAATCTTCTCGCCCACTTAGTTATTTAACACTGAGGGTTTTTACATGCATATGATATCTATCAATAAAATACGCATCCTAGCATGCTTCTATATTCAACAATTTAAAATAATAAATCACATAGAACATGCATACACATATAACAATAATTAGATAATCAAATTTTGATAGTTATATATCAGCGAATTCGATTGTTCGCCACCAAGCACGAATATCGGTAAAGACCTCCAGATTAACAAATTTTCAAAGATCTCCATATTATCAAAATTTTGAAACTATCGATATCGACTGTTGATATCGTCCAGATTATCAAAATCATCGATATTTACCAGATTAATAAAATTGCAAAAATTTCCAAATTATCAAAATTTTGAAACTATCGATATCGCGTCGATATCATCCAGATTATTGAAATCATCGATATCGACCATATTATCAAAATCATCGATATCGTCCAGATCATCAAAATCATCGATATCAACACGCAACCATATATAATAATAATAGACAATTAAATAAATAGTGAAAGGTATATAACACGAATTAAATCGCCACTAAATAAGGAAGTCTTGTCCGACACTCCAACTGTTGAACCGATGCCTTACGCAACAAGTGAGATTACTTGCTCCCTAAGTCGTTCATCAACATGGGTTGCCTTGACCCGGAACACACCAGAACATATCGCCGTTGAGTCCATGATTGCCGCCAGTCATGCCGGTCGCCGGCACGACTTGTGCGTGAGTTTCCGGTGACTCTCGTGCCTGCTTGTCGTGATCATGTCGCGTGCCGTGATGAATCTCCATGCCCCGTTGTCGTGACATATCCCCGCCAACAGAACCATTGCTAGCGCCTGTCGATGCGCATCAGGACTCGACTCGAGCCAGAGGCTCAATTCGAGCAGCACGACTTGTGCCCATCGTAGTTTCGCACGTTCGTCTGTCTCGCCATCGTCGCACTCTACGCAGCCACCGCTGCCCAGCCTCTGCCAGTTCTCAACTCGTGTCGGTGGCTCGATTCGAGCAGCAGAATAATGAGTGATATTTTACCTAGATTTTAGTGTCTTTTTATATTCATTATTGTATTATTTTATCCATATTTATGTTTATTTTGGTTTTGTTTTGTGTTTTATGGAAATGAATGAGAATGAGCTTAAACATGTTAACAAAAGGTGAAAAACAGAGCAAAAACATAGTCAGGAGAAAGAAGAAAATAATACATCACAAACACGCCCAGCCGTGTAGGGTATACGAGCCGTGTGCATGCACACGCCCCGTGTACTGCACATGACCCTGTAAGAGGAGGTGATGAGCATTTTCTCAACACATAAAATTAATCCTCAAGTATAAGGATATCAATTGTAGTTTCGATAGGTGACCAAGTGTTTATCGTACCCAATAGACGGATAATTATCAATTTAATTATATTCTAATTTACTAATATTATGTGGTAAATTGGTTTTGATTTTGTAAAAATAGCAAAGTAAATAAGCAAACAATCAAGAAAACTTGATTGTGATCAAGTAAGTAATATAGTAGTTCTTCAGGTCATCTGGTTTTAATCGTTAGTCTCCTTTCCATGTGTTGATGTCCGACTCTGCCTTGTGGTTTATGGACGTATCACTGAACCATGCAAACGTACTCTATAGACACAAGTAAGCAAACGTATGACACGTGTGAATATCCTCGGAGCAAGACGTGTACTTCACCCCATTTCTAGGTACTATCATAATCAATTATTTCTCATGCACTCAGTACTCTAACCCAATGTGATCTCCCTTTTTTGGTACTATAAAATTATACTCTTTATCCTACTTATTAACCAGAATACGATTCAATTAACAAGTATCTAAATAAGATAGTTCTAATAAGACTTCGGAATCCCTTCACTTAGAATTATACCATATGATTCTGCTCAGCGGTGAACGCACTCAATTAATAACTAAGAGATATATTCAGACTCTACATAACAGTTAATGATGCACAAAACAACTGTGAGTATGAATTGAAAAAACACAATCTTATATAAAATAAACCACAAGTAGTGTTGTACGGAGTTTACATATGGAAATTCAATTAATTCATAAAACTTTCATAACCCTAGAACTACGGAGGTGGTTCTAGCCCATGATTGATCTAGGAACAATCATGGCTAGTTGGTATGATCTTACTTGACTCGCCCGACGAACTTCTCCTCACGACTTCTTCGGATGACGGTAGGGTTTGGTGGTAGATGGATAAGGAAGATGTCTGTTGTCTTGTGTCTTCTTTTCTCCTGCAAAAGCTCTTCTTTTATGCTCATCAGACCTCCTTATGGGCTTAGGATGGGCCTTTGCTTGAAGCACACATCAAATTTGGTAAAAGACATTTGAAATTACCTTAAATAGCCAGCAGCGAGATACTGTTCGACCAAGGTATACTGGTCGAACAAAGCCTCCAACTCGAGCAACTAGTCGAGCAAGCTCTCTGGATAATTTTGGCATTCTGTTCGACCATTGCTTTCTTACTCGACCAAATTGATATTGGTCGAGCAATGCCTTTAAGTCGAACAAACTCTCTGTAAGTTTTGTCCACTTTGTTCAACCTCTGCTCATCTGGTCGACCAAGCCGATGTTGGCCGAACAACACCTCCAAGTTGAGCTACCTCTCTAGACGGGTCTGTGCAATCCGCTCGACTTATTCCCCTTTGTTCGACAAAATTGATGTTAGTCGAACATGCTCTCTTGGTCGAACGACACTCGAATCTTGCCTCCAAAATCGTGTCTTACAATTCCGAGCCTTTTACACCTGTTTTTCTATACAAATATGCTCAAACAGCACTTATACCCTCTAATTCGTGACTTTTCCCTAAACGTGCTGATTTGTCTCAATAAAAGACTCAATCGTACTACATTTCCACGCAAATCAGAGCTCAAAATATGTGAAATTACACTCTCATTAGGAGGCCGTGCACGGGCATCAGAAAACTCAACACACCCTCCCCTGTGGCCGTGTTTTGCGCACGAGCCATGTGCTGTCTAAAGTTGAACGTTGACTAGAAACCCTGACACGACTCGGGCCATATGCATGTAAACGAGCCGTGTAGGTGCAAAAATCAATAAAAATTCAGAATTCTTCTAGAAGCTCCCAAGGGGTATAAATACCCAATATCTCAACATTTTGAGATCCCATCTTTAAAATTCAGGGCTGCACACACACATCACACACATTTCTTTATATTTTTTTACCATCATCTTCATCTTCATCTTTCCATCATACATTCCATCCATCTTCATCCCACCATCAAAATCTTCATCCAATTGAAGAAAAGAAGCAAGGAAGAGAGGAGTATTGCAAGGGAAGAAAGGAGATCACCATTGAAGCACTACAAGGGAGTTTACATCCATACTTTGTTCTAAACCTCATAGTTTTGTCATGATTTGTAAGGATTGTCTATGTTAATTACCTTATGAATATGAAAGGCTAATCTCTCTTGTGAAATTAGCAACATGATAGTTGTTGGATAATTTTGAGATTTGTGTATTTAAATTCATGTGTTGATTGGGTAAATGGATTTTCTATCATTGATGTTTGAGATCTTGAGGTTTATGATGATTTGTGTGTTTAGTTGATCTAAAAATGTAATTAGATTGAGAAATCAATTATGTATTTAGGATAATTAAGTGAATCATTTCATCAAACACTTCATGTGCATTATAAATTGTAAAGAGATTGAGAAATCCTTTTGAAATTTAGAACCCTTTGATAGAACATGTGATTTGTTAGATCGATAGGTCAATTGATCGTGTGAAGGGACTCTCCAATCGAGCTTAATACCTAGTTGGAATTGTTTGATCGAGAACCAACCTTAGAGCCTTTTTTAGACCTTGTTAAGGATCTACATCCTATCCATTCCGAGAGGGAGTTTAGGTGGAATTCGTTGATCGTTGTCATTTTTACCTAGATTTTAGTGTCTTTACTTGTGGATTTTAGATGTTTTTATCCGTATTTGTATAACTTTGGTGGAGTTTTATGTTAATTAGGAGAAGTGTGGTATGGATTGATAAAAGTGAGTAAATGAGATTAAATGTGTGTAAAATAGGTGAAAAATGGAATCAGGAGCTAAAACAGAAAAGGAGAACATGGTATACACGGATACGCCCAGCAGTGTCGGGAGTATGACCCTGTACAGACACACGCCCCGTGTGCTGAACACGGGCCTGTAAGGATTTTCCGTGTTCAGACGTCAAAAGATGGTACACGCCCATGCCCGAGGTCGTATACGCTACAGAGCCGTGTTCTGTCAGCACACAAACACGCCGAGCTGTGTGTACGCTACACGAGCCGTGTGCTGCTACACGGCCCGTGTAGGTGTAAAAAGCAGTTTGAATTTTAGAATGTTTCTGAAGCTTCTAGAAGGTCCCTAAGTGATATAAAAGGCTAATTTGTGCGAAATTGGAGAGAAGAACACAGAATTAGAGTAGTTACACACACACTCTCACACTATACCTTCACAGACACATTCAAAATTCATCCATCTTCCACCATTTTCATCCATCCAATCCATTGGTTCTCAACAAATTCATCCACCATTCTACATTTCCATCATTTGAGAAGAGAAGATCATCGTAGATTGAAGAATTGAACATGTTGGAAAGAAGGAAGGCCATCTTCACAAAAGGGAAGTCAATCTACTTTTCAATTGTTGATTTTCTTCATATTTTGGCTCAAATGGAGCAAGCCTTTGAATGTATTGATCTAAACAAAATGTGTAGTGGCTAGTCCTAAAGTAGGGCTAATCATATGAGTGGTTGTAGAGAATGTTAGATATGTAGGATTTAAGATGTTGAATTGAGTTAATTTTGGACTTCCTTTTATGATTAATGAATCATGTTTCATTTCAATACTTATGTGATTAAATTCTCTTTTCATGGTATTAGGATGGTCATTCCAATAGTATGATGAGTGGTTTAATTGAATCATATATTAAGATGATCATGCATGTTAGTGTGAGGGGAGGTAAGTTATACCATTTTTATGCTTAGAGCACTTATAAAGGGACACTTAAGAAATTGAATGAAAAGAACCAAACTTATGATCATAGTATCTTAAGGGAATTGAGAGTAAGAACAATCTTAGGAGATTTAGACTTTTCGAAGAGTCGAGAATCTAGTCACCTTGGCCATAGGGATTAGGGGTAAAAACACGATTGCTTTTAGTCAGTGATTAATGAAGTTCAATGTTAAAAGTCATGCATATCTAGCTAGTTTTTTTATCCATGAGTATGATTAGCCTTGCTCTCTTCTCAAATACATTCTATCCATTCAATTCACTTTGTTACTTTGATTGATTGTAGATACCATTAGTTGTTAATTGATTTTGTTAGATAATTAATAGAATAATCATTATTCTTAAATCAAACCTTTAATCTTGTCACTCTTACAAAGCACGATCAATGACTAATCCGGATACAACTATAAGTTTACTTTCTCTGGGACGATATAATTATAAATTTTGTTACTTGGTCACACGTGTACAACAACGATAGAGTCTCTTACTCTAATTTATTTTGATACAAAAAATAAGGCTAAGAACATGGCGCTGCTTGTCGGTAAAATGTTAAACTTTTGATTGTAACGAGTTTGAATTCGATTAGTTTTGGTAAGAGTATTTCTTTTATTTGTTTACTTGTTTACTTTGTCTTGGTTATTTGGAGAACTAATTTGGAAATTCTTGTAGGTACATGAAAACGCATTCAAGGTCTCAATCTATTGAACCTTTGAACTTGTAATTATAAACTACCTTAAAAAGACAAAGAAAATGAGTGTTAGAGCCTACGGAGGAAGTTATGAAAAACGTAATGGATAATGCAAATATGGTTGATAAAGAAGGTAATTTGAGGAATTTTCAACAAGGGGGTGATAATGTTAGAGGAGGACATGTGAATCCGGAGTTTGTGCCACAAGGTAATGCTCAACAAGTTCACTTGCACAATCAACAATTGCAAGCGATTATTCAACATTTGATGGCACAACAAGAAGCAAGGAATAATCATCTAGTGGTGCAAAATTAGCGTCGTGGTAATGGACACAATGAAGCGGGGATAAATATCCGTGACCACTTCCAACAGCAATATGGGAAGTATGGTATGGGACCACCATTGAGTGTGAACAACTTCGAGATAAAGACGGGGTTGATTAACATGGTACAAGCAAGTCAATTTGGTCGTGTTGCAATGGAGGATCCAAATGCTCACTTATCCCATTTCACGGAGTTAGCCAACACAATCAACATAAATGGGATAAGTGAGGATATTGTGAAAATGAAGCTTTTCTCTTTTTCATTGAGAGATAGAGCTAAAGCTTGGTATCATACTATAACACCGGGATCCTATACCACATGGAGAGAGTTAGCACAAAGATTCTTGAGCAAATATTTTTCCCCTTCAAAGATGTTGCATCTCAAAGAGCAAATCTTTCAATTCAAGCAAATGCCACTTGAGAATTTAGTGAAGTATGGGACCGATTCAAAGAGATGCTAAGAAGGTGTCCACAACATGGATTCCCCGAAGAACAACAAGTAGGATTTTTCTATGCCGGATTGAATGGGAGTGAACATATGCTTGTCGATGCTTCGTAGGGAGATTCTATATTGGGGCAAACTTCAGAAAGAGCTATTGCTATATGTGAAGAGATCACTTTGAATAACGGGTCAACGGCCGATGGATAGAGTTGCGAGAATGTATGAAAGGGAGAGAATAGCTAAAATGGAATAAGTGTGCTTGCAACAAGTGAAAAAGGTAGAAGTGCCTAAGGAAGATATGACCGACAAGACAATCACAAAGATACTTAAGAGGATGAATGCTAACTTGCAAGTGTCTTCAAACTCTACATCTATGGTGAATCAACAAATGCTTCTGAATCCTCAATAAGGTGTGCCTTTATCTTTGATGAATCAACAAGTGTTTCCTAATCCTCAACAAGACATGTCTATGCCTAATATGGGTCAATCTTCTCAAAGTGGTCAAATACCTACACCTATGCCTTAACAAGGTATGTCTCCTAATTTGGGATGTCAAGATACTTGGTACCCACCGAAAATGTCACTTGAGGAAGTTGCCTACATGAAAGAGAGGAACTTTCAAGGGAACTATGGTGGAGGTTTTGATAATCACGGAGGAGGATATCAACAAAGGCAAGAAGGATGGGGATAAGATAATTTTCAAGGAAATTTTAATCAACCCCGTAGGTATGAAAATTTGTCATATAGAAATCAAAGGAATGCCCTTACTCTTCCACCGGGCACTAATCCGGGGGAGAGAGCTCCAAATGGTGAAGGAAAGTCTACTTTGGAAGATCAAATGGCTAAAGTGTTGGAATTTATGAAAGACATTAAAGAGGAAACTAGACAAAAAGATGATGTAAATGAGAGGAGATTTAAAGCAATTGAGACTCAAATTAGTCAAATGACAAGTAAAAGGGGGGATGTTCATCGTCAAGGGAAGTTTCCATCTACAACTATTACTAATCCGAATGAGCAATGTAAGACTATTGAACTTCGTAGTGGAACAAAATACGAAGGGCCTTCAATGCCTATGGAAGTAGAGGGAGTAGAGTGTGAACTTGAGCTTATGGGAAGAACGGATGAAGAAGGGAAAGAGAAAGAAGTTGAAAATGTTGAAAAAGATGAAAACATCCCTATACTTGAAGAAGAAAAAGTGAAGTCTCCAAAGAAATGAGAAAGATGTAGAGAAGCAAAACATAAAGAGAGAGAAGAGAAGTTTGAAAGAGATGAATGGGGAATACCTAAGTTGCCCGTTGCAATTTCATTCCCACAAAGATGCTTGAAAAAGGGAGTAGAAGAGAAATTTGCCAAGTTTGTTGAGATGTTAAAGAAGATACATATAAACATCCCTTTTGCGGATGTTTTGCTTCAAATGCCCAACTACTCCAAGTTTTTGAAGGATATCTTGTCAAAGAAATGAAGCTTGGGTGAATTTGAAACGGTGAATTTAACGGAGGAGTGTAGTGCTATTTTGCAAAAGAAACTTCCCCCTAAATTGAAAGATCCGGGGAGTTTCACTATTCCATGTGAGATGGGAGAGCATGAGAACTACAAAGCTTTATGTGATTTGGAGGCTAGCATTAATTTGATGCCCTTGTCAATTTTCAAAAAGTTGGGTATTGGTGAGGTCAAACCGACATCGGTCACACTTCAATTAGTCGACCGGTCATTAACACATCTAATGGGAATTGTGGAAGATGTTTTGATCAAAGTTGGCAAGTTTGTGTTTCCCGTTGATTTTGTGGTACTTGATATGGATGAAGATGCTAATGTCTCGTTGATATTTGGGCGTCCATTTCTTGTCACGGGGAAAACATTGATATAAGTGGAGAAAGGAGAGCTAACTTTAAGGGTGAATGAGGAAGAAGTGATATTTTCATTGAGGGAGGCTATGAGGTATCCGAGGAACAAGGAGGAATGTAAAAGATTGGAAGTCGTGGATAACATTGTTAAAGAGCATATTATCATCTTCATTCCAAGGATCCGTTGGAGATTATCATAAGACACTCTTACTCTATTGAATCTGTAAAATCTAATTCTTCTTTTTGTTTAGAAAATGATGAACTAATTGATGAATTTCATTGTTTGAATGCTTGTAGGGAACTCACAAGTGAGGAAGCAAATGAAGCGAAAGTGGAGAAACTTGATGAGGACCAAAAGAAGAAGTGCAAGAGAAGAAGAAGGTAGAGTTGAAACCATTACCGGAGCATTTGAAGTATGCTTACTTGGAAGAGAATGAGACGTATCCGGTAATTATATCTTCTTCCCTTAATGATTTAGAATTAGAAAAGTTGTTAAGAGTCTTGAGAGAGCATAAATCTTCTATTGGTAGGAGTATAAAAGACTTGAAAGGTATAAGTCCTTCTTTGTGTATGCATAAGATTCATTTGATTGATGATGAGAAGTTATGTGTGCAAAACCAACGTAAATTAAATCCTATAATGCAAGAAGTGGTGAGAAAAGAAGTGTTAAAATGGCTTGATGCGGGAATAATCTTTCCAATTAGTGATAGTCTGTACGTGAGTCCTTTACATGTAGTGGCTAAAAAGGGTGGCATGACAATTTTTTGATCTGATACGAATGAACAATTGCCACCCGAACTATCACGGGTTGGAGAGTATGTGTTGATTATCGTAAATTGAATGAAAATACTCGTAAAGATCATTTCATATTGCCATTCATAGACCAAATGTTGGATAGACTTGCGGGACATGAGTACTATTGTATTCTTGATGGATATTCTGGGTATAATCAATTATTGATTGCCCTAAAAGACCAAGAGAAGACAACATTCACATGTCCTTATGGTACGTTTGCATTTAGAATGATGCCTTTTAGTCTATGCAATGCCCCTGTCACTTTCCAGTGTTGTATGATGTCTATCTTCGATGGTTTAATTAAAAATATTATGGAGGTGTTTATGGACGATTTTTCCGTGTATGGTTCCTCTTATGATATTTTTTGATTAATCTCACAATTGTGTTGCAGAGGTATGAAGAATCGAATCTTATGCTAAATTGAAAAAAAAATGCCACTTTATGGTGACCGATGGGATAGTCTTGGGACATCATATTTCGAAGAATGGTTTAAAAGTGGATAGAGCTAAAGTAATAGCCATAAAACGTCTTTCCCCTCCTACTAGTGAGAAGGGGTAAGATCGTTCTTAGGTCATGCGGGCTTTTATAGACGCTTTATTAAGGATTTTTCAAAAATTGCTAAACCTCTTTGTAAACTACTTGAGAAAGATTGTCCATTTAACTTCAATGATGAATGTCGTGTCTCATTTCAGGTGCTCAAGGATGCTCTCACTTCCTCTCCAATACTCGTCACCCCAGATTGGAGCTTACAATTTGAATTGATTGTGATGCTAGCGATCAATCCATAGGAGTGGTGTTGGGGCAAACGAGGGAGAAAAAGTTTAGAGCAATCTATTACGCCTCAAGGACATTGAATTCATGCCAAGTTAATTACACCACAATGGAGAAGAAATTTTTAGCCGTCGTGTATGCTTTTGAGAAGTTTCGACCATACTTAGTTGGAACACAAGCTATTGTCTACACGGATCACGCGGCCATAAAATACCTAATGAGTAAGAAAGATGCTAAACCTCGTTTAATCCGTTGGGTGTTATTTTTGCAGAAATTTGATGTGGTTATCAAGGATAAGAAGGGCGTGGAAAATGTAATCGCGGATCATTCATCTAGATTGGAAAATGGAGGAGAGAATGAAGACATGAAGCCGATTGGGGATGAGTTCCCGGATGAGAAAATTCTTTAAGTTGAAGTTGAGCAAGTATGTACTCTCATGGTGAATGTGCCGCCTTGGTATGCCGATTATGTCAACTTTCTTGTATGTGGAATCAAGCCCACGTTTCTCAATGAGTATAAGGTAAAAAAATTTTATATTGAAGTAAAGGAATACTTGTGGGATGAGCCCTTTTTGTTTAAGATTTGCAATGATGGAGTGAAAAGAAGATGTGTGGCTAATGAAGAGGTTGTAGGGATTCTAGAGCTATGTCACTCATCTTTGTGTGGGGTCACTTTGGTCATCAAAAGACGGGTCTAAGATTTTACAATCGGGTTTCTATTGGCCTACACTATTTAAAGATGCAAAGTAGTTTGTGGCTAAGTTTGATAGATGCCAAAGAGTGGGGGAAATAGGTAAGAAAGATGAAATGCCCATGAGCTTAAGAATTGATGTGGAGATTTTTGATGTGCGGGGTATAGATTTCATGGGACTATTTTCCTCATCTTAAGGATATATGTACATCTTGTTAGCAGTGGATTATGTGTCAAAGTCGGTGGAGGCAATCCCTACTAAGACAAATGATGCTTTAATTGTGCAAAGATTCTTGAAAAAGAACATTTTTGCTAGGTTTGGGGTTCCACGGGCATTAGCGAGCGATGGAGGATCTCATTTTGTAAATAAGTTGATGGAAGGATTGTTGAAGAGATATGGAGTAAAACATCGAGTGGCTACACCTTACCACCCTCAAGAAAATGGATTGGCGGAGGTTTCCAACCGTCAAATCAAATTAGTGTTGGAGAAGACAATCAATGGGGGAAGGAAGGATTGGTTGGAGAAGCTTGACGATGCCTTAAGGGCATATCGAACGACTTTTAAGACCATCGTTGGTGTGTCACCGTATCAATTGGTTTATTGAAAGGCTTGCCATCTTCCCGTGAAGTTGGAACACCGTGCGTTGTAGGCTATTAAACGCCTTAATATGAATGAAGGGGAGAGTGGTCAAGCAAGGTTGTTGAAATTGGTTGAGTTAGAGGAGTTTAGAGGAAGAGCATTTGATAACTCAATCATCTACAAAGAGAATATGAAGAGATGACATGATGCTAAGGTAAATGAAAAGACATTTGCTCCCGGGGACAAAGTTCTTGTATTCAATCCGAGGCTTAAGTTGTTCCCCAAAAAGCTTAAGTCTAAATGGATGGGGCCATATGAAGTGCTTGAGGTGTTGAGTGAAGCTTAAGCGTCATAATAATGAGTCATCGGGTGAAACATTACCTATCTCCTTCTCAAAAGGAGATAGTGTATGTGGATACCCTCTCTTCTTGAACTTCTTTGATTGTGTAGTAGTTTTGTTTTTAATTGTTTTCTTGTAGCTTTGGTATGTAGGTGGTGAAGCTCATGGAGAAAAGTGCATATGATGAAAGACAAGGATGCTAGAGTTGGAATGAAAATGTATGCCACACCACTTTTTACGAACTTAAATTTTAATACTTGTGTTAATTTAAGTTTGGGGGTGCGTGTGGTCATACTTGGATTTTGGAACATGCCAATAAGTCATCACGAGGTAATTTCATGAAGGTCATTGGTGGAAACTACAAGGGTAAGTCTCACCACTTCTTGCAAACTTAATTCTCAACTTGTTTCGATTTAAGTTTGGGGGTAGAGTGCATGGTGTGACTCACCACTTGTATATGCTTGATATATCATGTGTGTTTAGATTGTCTTGTGGCAAAATGGGTCAATTTTGAACTTTTCTCATGGGTTAGGATCGTTTTGGTATGTTTGGAGGTGTTAAAGTACATGATTGTCCGTTATTTGATCATAATTGTGGTGTTAATATTTTGAGGTATTTTTTAGCATGAATAGGGTGTATGAGAAGTGCAAAAACAGGGCAAAATGAGGTATGAAGTTTGAAATTTGGGAAACAGGGTAAAAGGCTACACGTGCCATGTTCAGTACACGGCCCTGTAAGGATTGGTCGTGTACTGACATCAGAAGGTGCTACTCGCAGGACTTAGGCTGAGTTCTGCACTCGAACCGTGCAGGAGGCAGAAGCACGGGCCGTGTGCTGATGCATGGCACAATAGATGATGACTGTGTGCAAGCACCAGCAAACACTACACGCCCATGACTGAGGGCGTGTACTGAACATGAGCCATGTTCTGTTCAAAGTCAGAATTAAAAACCCGATTTCAGAACACTCTTGTTCATTCCGTACTCATCTCCACACACGCCCTCCACTCCATATACACCATATCAGTAAGATTCGTCCATAAACACCCATAATTCTGGTTAGTTTGAGTGAGTGAGAGCAAGTCATCAATCTTCTACAGCAAAAACACTTCTCCAATTCCAAAATTGAAGGTATGAACTCTATGAACCCTAACTTTCGAATTCTTTGAAACTTTGATAGAAATTGAGGAAATTAATGCATGGGCTTTGTGCTATAGTGAGTTTGGGATGTGTTTTTTATTATTATTAAACATACATGTGTCAATTTAATTGTTGAATTAAAGTTAAATTAGAGTTCACGAGAAAGTTGAATTTGGGAATTGTTGAGTGAGATAGATTAAGTGATGGTACTATAGTACATTGATTGAGAATGTTTTTATGTTGTTGAAATTGACATAAAATAGGGCTTAGGTATTGAAGATTCGGGCATGAGGATATTTGGATCCTATTTTGAAAATAAATTGAAATATTGTGCATTCCAAGTGTTCGATGAAATGCCTACGTGATAACTTTGTATAATTTTGAAGTCATATATGCATTTTGAATAATGATGGTGTAAATGGAGTTTTATATGAGGAAAATATGTGCAAACATGTTATGGAATTGATGTGCAAATTCATGGATGATTGAGAGGAGTGATATGCTTGGCTTGTAGCAAACTTAGAAATGGATTGTTAACTTGGCAAGTTGCGTAGATTGAGCTTGAAAATCCTTGAAAATTAATATTGCTGTGCTTGAAACCATGTGAAAATAACTTGAGTAAGTTGAAATTTGTAGATGGCTGCTGAAAGGAGATTAAGAAGACGAGATGAAGACTTTATCATAGTTGAAACTGAGATGGAAATGTCCAACTTAGATGCTCATCTAGTAAAACATGAGATGCATCCGTTGGAATATGGAGTAGATTTTGATGAAGATTGGGCTAAGTATGCATATAGATGGGAAGCAATCATGCCAAAAATAAGGGCAACTCGGTTCTAAGACCAAGCCACCATGGTTGTTCTTGGTATCGAGGGTGACTTGAGGACAATGTTTCGGCGGGTAGAGATGGAGGATTTCTTTGACAAGAGGCCTCCCACTTATCGACATCTCACAGCTGAATTCTTGAGCTCACTTGAGGTAAAAAAAAGGATGTGAACAAATTTCCCATCTCAATCTCCTTCCGATTAAACAACAAGACGTGGACATATATATACTTTAACATATTGAATAGATACTTGGGATGCTCGACGAGGAGGGGCCATCAAAGCTTTGTGCTAGTAGGGGGTTTCAAACAACAAATTTTTTAGGGAAAGCTAGTTAAAGATGGGACAGAGCAACAAGGATACGTTCCCAGTGCCTCGAAAGGAACTACAATTAGGAATCCGGTAATGAGATACCTTAAGAAGATAGTGTCTAATACTATTCTGAGTCATTATGAGAGTGGGACAGTAGGAGAAAAGCAGTTGTACATCATGTTTTGTCTGAGCAGAGAGATCAAGTTCAATGTGGCAGTACACTTTATTCAGCATGCAGAAAGAGAAGCAAAGAGGCAAACAACTCAGGGAGTGATGCTTATGAGAGTGGGACAGTAGGAGAAAAGCAGCTGTACATCATGTTTTGACTAGTGAGGGTCTTAATTATCAACAGCTGGTGAGGATGTAGTTCCTATCATTGATAGAAAACACTTATTACTTGAGGCAAGATAAGGGAGCTCCATTTCCGTTATCGGCTCCTAAGCTCACTATGGTCTATACTCCGAGGCAGAATGAGAATTTTGCAATGGCGAGCCCTCTCCACTCCACAGTCGTGAGAGTGTTTTATCGTGAGAATCGAGAAGGAGTGGAGGCAGTGCTTCAGCAAATGCGTGTGGAGGTAAACCAAGAGTTAGAAAACTTGAGAGCTGAGCCAGTTGACATGGAATAGGGGAGGAAGAAGAGCAACCTCATCATGTGGAGTTTGAGGAGCAATCACCTGAATCACTAGCATTTGAGTAGCAAGAACATGAATTTGAGCAACAGGAGGAAATTGAAGATGCGAGGTGGAATTTCTTTGAAAATGAGGTGCGAGACATCAGGCAGGCACAACAGCTATATGGAGCACAAATCAAAGAGATCAGGGAGACACAACAAGTGCATGGGATGCAAATTCAGGAAATACGGGATGGGCAGCGTCGTAGGGAGTATTACGAGAAGCAATCTCATGTGCACTCCAACAACATGGAGGAGATGATGACGATGATGTTCAATTTCCAATTCCTACCGTCTCCTCGTGCGTACATTCCATGGAATGCTTATCGTCCACCTCCACCTGCGGAGTCATAAAGGGAGATATCTTAGTGCTTATCACTTCTAGTAGACTATTTGAAGAATTTTAGACTTGATTTGATTTGTTAGATTTAGATTGAATTGTACTTTAATTATTTTGTATTTGGGAGATTTTACTTTGGGATTTTATTTTAGTTTTATGCGATTTACTTTTCGTTATTTTTGGTATTTTAGTTTGATTTTCATAATTTGAATGTGATTGGAAGTTGAGCTTACTTGTTATTGATGGTGAATTTATGTGCTTTGAATTCTTGAGATGGATGATTTTGGTCATGTATGTTATGTGTTTTGTGATGTTTTTAGTTTGTTAAACTTTTGCTTATGTGTTATGTTTGAATTTTTTTTCTTGTTTAGGATGGTTTGGTGGCATGTTTTGGGAAGTGTTAAATGTTTTTGAATATGAGCTATGATGCATTATTTGTGATAGGTGATGACAAGTATGTTAAGGATTTCTACTAGTTAAAATTGTGACATAAATTGCATAATTTGTTCAATTTTGAGAAATATGAAGGGTAATTGTGTTTCTTTTTGGGTCTAAGCAAAATCTTGTGAGACTTGAGCCTCAACCGTGCCTCCATGGATAATTCTTGATGAGAGGACCGGTTGAACTTAGACAAACTAGAATTTGCTCATGGACTATAGGAACGAAACCTAAATAGTGGATATTTGTGATATGATCTTAGGCCATCCTTGATAAGTGAAGTTATAGCCATAAAATTCATTACCCAAACATCATCCTTAGTTAGCCAATTTGAGACTATAAGCCTTTTCTTTGTGATTTAAGCACAATAAAATCCTTGAAAACCCACTTAAGCCTTATATATATAACCTTGGTGTGGGTGATTGAGGAGATGATAGTCTATAAGGGAAGATGTGGAAAAATGTGCAAGTAAATGGAAGAAAGGGTGAATCAAGAAAAAGGGTGAAAGATCTCAAGTTAAAAGCAAATGCAACTTCAACAAAAAGTGGAAAAGGAGCAAAATCATAAAATATGCTCAAGAAAATTCAAAAGTCAAAGAAAAAAAGTATGTAAGTTAAAAGAAGCTCAATGAATCCATGGTATATTGATGTTTAATGTTTATGAATGTTTGAAAAATGAAGGAAGTTAGAAAGTGACGATGATGGAGAGAAGAATCATCTCTTCGATTATCTACACATGTAAAGTCACTCTTATCTAAATTTTTCCTACCCTACCAAATGAGCCTAAAAATTACATCTAAAGATAAAGACCTTTATGATCACATTTTGAAATTAGGGTGACTTGTGAACATAGTCCATGAGCAGGCCTATGGTGCATCGGTTCTAACCGGTTGATGACTGTTGTTTAAACCCTACTTCATAGAGTGTTAAATGGATGTGATATCCTATGAGAGGCTTGGATCGAAAGGAACTTGATTACTCTTTTATTTTCTTGAGTTTGAACTTGTTACCCTTTTATGTTATGAGTTTGATGTTGTAGGAATACATAATGTGATTTTGTAGTCCTTATCATTTGTGATGTATTGTGGTTTACATTCGTTAGGTATTTTTCTGGGTGAAAATTACTCCTCTTGATTATCATTTTTCGTTGTTCGAGGACGAACAACAATTTAAGTTTGCGGGGTTGATCGTTGTCATTTTCCCCAAGATTTTAGTATCTTTTCTTGTGAATTTTTGGATGTTTTTATCCGTATTTATGTAACTTCGGTAGAGTTTTATGTTAATTAGGAGAAGTGTGATATGGATTTATAAAAGTGAGTAAATGAGCTTAAATGTGTGTAAAAACAGGTGAAAAATTGAGAAAAATAGAATTGGGAGCTAAAACGGAAAAGGAGAACAGGGTATACACGGATACACCCAGCCGTGTCGGGAGCATGACCCGTGTACAGACACACGCCCCATGTGCTGAACACGGGCCTGTAAGGATTTGCCATGTTCAGACATCAGAAGATGTTACACGCCCATGCTCGAGGCCGTGTACGCTACACGAGCCGTGTTCTGTCAGCACACAAACATGCTGAGCTGTGTGTACGCTACATGAGCCGTGTGCTGCTACACGCAGCACACGGCCCGTGTAGGTGCAAAAAGCAGTTTGAATTTCAGAATATTCCGGAAGCTTCTAGAAGGTCCCTAAGTGATATAAAAGGCTAATTTGTGCGAAATTGGAGAGAAGAACACAGAATTAGAGTAGTTAAACACACTCTCACACTATATCTTCACACACACATTCAAAATTCATCCATCTTCCACTATTTTCATCCATCCAATCCATTGGTTCTCACCAAATTCATCCACCATTCTACATTTCCATCAATTTGAGAAGAGAAGATCATCATAGATTGAAGAATTGAACATGTTGGAAAGAAGGAAGGTCATCTTCACAAAAGGGAAGCCAATCTACTTTTCAATTGTTGATTTTCTTCATATTTTGGCTCAAATTGAACAAGCCTTTGAATGTATTGATCTAAACACAATGTGTAGTGGCAAGTCCTAAAGTAGGGCTAATCATATGAGTGGTTGAAGAGAATTTTAGATATGTAGGATTTAAGATGTTGAATTGAGTTAATTTTGGATTTCCTTTTATGATTAATGAATCATGTTTCATTTCAATACTTGTGTGATTAAATTCTCTTTTCATGGTATTATGATGGTCATTCCAATAGTATGATGAGTGATTTAATTGAATCATATATTAAGGTGATCATGCATGTTAGTGTGAGGGGAGGTAAGTCATACCCTTCTTATGCTTAGAGCACTTATAAAGGGACATTTAAGAAATTGAATGAAAAGAACCAAACTTATGATCATAGTACCTTAAGGGAATTGAGAGTAAGAACAATCTTAGGAGATTTAGACTTTTCGAAGAGTCGAGAATCTAGTCACCTTGGCCATAGGGATTAGGGGTAAAAATGCGATTGCTTTTAGTCCATGATTAATGAAGTTCAATGTTAAAAGTCATGCATATCTAGCTAGTTTCTTAACCATGAGTATAATTAACTTTGCTCTCTTCTCAAATACATTCTATCCATTCAATTCACTTTGTTACTTTGATTGATTGTAGATACCATTAATTGTTAATTGATTTTGTTAGATAATTGATAGAATAACCATTAGTCTTAAATCAAACTTTCAATCTTGTAACTCTTACAAAGCACGATCAATGACAAATCCGGATACAACTATAAGTTTACTTTCCCTTGGGACGACATACTTATAAATTTTGTTACTTGGTCACACGTGTACAACAACGATAGAGCCTCTTACTCTAATTCATTTTGATACCAAAAATGAGGCTAAGAACATTCGTGTTGGCCCTTAGTCTTATACCTTTGACACATATGAATTTAGTACATGAATCTTAGAATTACCACTCCTTTAGTGTTGTTAATCTCACTTTTGTTCAACTTGGAAAACCACCCTTCATCCATCTATTTTACTTGTTTGATAATTAATTGATACTTAATTTTTTTATTTTTAATTACTTGTTTAAACAACCAACCCTTGATGAGTCGTCTCTATAAAATTACAAGAAACGTGAGATCGCTCAAGCACTAGTGCCTTCCTCAATGTGGTTCGATAAATTATTGAATTGGTCATCCCAACTACAAAATGACTAATCACAGAATGTCCGCAGATCATCGTGTCGACTGTGCGCACCACCGCTTGCGTCCAGTCGCTGCCAGTGCGTGCCAGCCATCATCACCACCGCACGCCAGAACACGACTCGACTCGATCAGCGTCGGCTACCCCGATTAGCGCCCACTATATCGTCATCCACTGCCGACAGCCAGAGGTCCTGCCAGACAGCACGACTCGTGCCGTCCCTCGCTGCTCCTTGCGCTGTCGCCGTCGTGTGATGCCACCGGCGCCGCCTGTCGGAGATTATCATACAAACATATCCGGATAGAGTATACAACAAGAAATATTAATATGCTAAACCCTAGTCCACGTTTGGAACACAAACCCTAGCCTAACGTGTTACGTTTAGCCACAAAATTAAAGCTCTGATACCAATTATTGGCGTTCGATCGTTTGATTAATGTGAACCGTTAGGGTTCCATGTAAACTATATCAGCGGAAGCAAGAATAAAGATTTGCATTACCTTTCACCAGGGTATGTTGAAGAAGAGAAATTCTCGCCGGCAGCATGCGCAGTCTCATGATTTTGGGCATAACTTTCTCATCCAATCTCCGATTTGAGTGATATTTACACCAAAACAATCGTCTCTTCCATGATTTTACAACCATATATCACACGACCAGTTTTGAGTTCTACATGAATTTAGAAAACTCGTAGAAGTTGACGATCAGATTGCTGAAAATAACCTCTTGATCTTCTGATGTATTCTCAAGTCCAATCTTTATATCGTGTGGGCGACGATCCTCAAGATCCTCTCAATCTGTAATCCTTCCTCAAACTCACGTATGTTAGGTACAGTCATTAGGGTTTCCGAATCACTAAGATGACTTATATATGGGCTACAATAGGGAGCAGGAGGAGAAAATAGAGTCGGGCCTCCATTGGGCTTAAGCATCCAAGTTTAGCCCAAAACTTATACTTAAGACCAATAATAATAATATATTGCACTAAAATATTATTACTGTACTGCAGCTCTAATCCCAAATTACGTTATGGGCTCCTTCTTATTATGAGCCCGACATTCTCCCCATGTTTAAGATATACAATGCCCATTAATTAATAAAGTTACTTACAACTTCATTAATTAATATCTCATCCGAGAGTAGTACCACTCAATCTCATCATCATGCCGGAATAAATCCACTTGCATTGTTTACATGATAATCCTTATAAACTCCTCAAGGGGACATCATCAACCTATTTAATAGGACACGAATTCCTTCTACAATCAACAACACACCATAGAGACAGCACTATTTCCCAACTCACCGAGTTTGTTGATTTAATTACATGTAAATCTCACTCATTGATGAATCAAAGAAATACATATTGCCTTATGTGTCGAGATTATTTTATAGGGATTAAGAGCACGAACATCCATAATAACTGAGATCAAGTTCTCTTATATAGTCAGTACAAATTGAACGATTTCAAGCGGTCCTGCTCAATACACACAAAGCATACTAATGTGATTCTATAGTTAAGACAAACTAATACCAAATCACACTACAATCATCCCGATATATAGTCTCTGTCTATCTCGGTTGTGAGCATCTGTTTATACTTTATAAGGAAATCGATAATATAATCTTCCGCGTGTTGTCACACAACATATTATCTACAGTATAAAGTAAATGGACTATTGCATTGATATATAAATAAATTATAAGACGCAATCATTTGATCATGTGATTCACATTTCAAATAAATTGTTAAGACATTGTTTATACTAAAACTAGACTTTTAATATACAATCTAACAATGTCCATGAGAGATTAGAAATAATTGCATGATCACTTCATTATCTATGTCATGATTGTTGCTAATTTAATCCTTGCATCATTTGAAACTCATTTATCTTTGCATTCATTTTATTCGCATGTCTTGCATTAGTGTAATTGCATTTATTTGCAAACCTATCCACTCAATTCCATCTCTTTATAAAATCAAGATAAACTTGAGATCGCTTAAACTCTATCACATTCATCCCTTGGGTTTGATAAATTATTTTAATTGGTCATCCCAACTATTAACGACCAATCAAATAACTTGAAATTTTTATAGGAGAACAAATGATCTTTAAATCAACAATCAATAATCTTATTTTGATATCTTCTGATGATGCTGGGGATGAGGATCGGTTCAACCTCAGTGATAATAATGTTTTCCTATTAATATGAAATAAATTGAGAATGCATGTTTTTCACTTTATTTAATTTATATAAATTAAGACATTTTTTATCTTGATCAAACAATAAATTATACTTTTGATTATCTTAAAATAATATGATTAATTTCTATTTAAAAGTATAGATTTAAAAACAATAAACAAATAACACGATAACTCGTGTCGCACGAGGACACTGTACTAGTTTATATATTATTTGATCATATAGCCAGCTCAAATATTAAAGATGTATCATTCATGTTAGACAAACTCTCTTTAAATTATACTCCATCCGTCCGCTACAAAAAGTCTCATTTTTCCATTTTGGGTGTCTGTCTCTAAGGGTCTCATTTCCCTTTTTATACACATGGGACACACACATACCCACTAATATAATTAAAATATGGGGTCCACACACCGAGTAATATAACTACCCACTACACATTAAATAATAATAATACTCCTTAATCTACGTGTAAAAAGTAAAGAGTAAATATCAAAATTGGTCCTGTAAGTATGACGTTTTTTAACTTTAGTCATTTTTCTTTTGCAATTCTCAATTTTGGTTATTTTTTGTCCACTTTTAGTCATTTTAGTCAAAATTTAGTCATTTTTTTTCCAAATTTAGTCATTTATGTTAAAAAAATTCAAAAATGGCCCGAAAGTGTATATATTTAGGACCAAAAGTGGACCTAAGAAGGACCAAATTTGAAAAAAAAAAAAGGACCAAAACTTGACCAAAAGGACTAAAAGTGGACAAAAAAGGATCAAAATTGCGAATTGCAAAAGAAAAAAGATTAAAGTTGGAAAACGTCATACTTACAAGATTAATTTTGATATTTACCCAAAAGTATATGTATCATTAAATAATAATATTCCTTAATTAAAAAATAAATGTATCTCTTTCGGATGGATGGAGGGATTAATTAAGATAAAATGAGAAGATTATAATATAGACTTAATAAATAGTAAGTAAAGATTGAATGCAGTAGTCAATTCAGTGGAGAGGTAAGCAATTAATTGGCATGCACCCATAAATTTTCGTCTTGGCCCCCTATTTAAGGCGGGGAAGCAGTCAATTAGACCAACAATATTTTTAAATACTATACAATCAACTCAATAATTTGTTGATGATGTGAAAAGTAAATATGGCAGGGATGAATATTAATTATATTCTTTTGGATGAGTAGTTTTAAAAATAAAAGAGAGAGATATATTTTGTTTTCATTATTCAAAAGTGAAATAGTTTAGTGTATATTTGAAATACAGTGTTTTGTAATGCAAGAGAGATGAAAATGCAGAAATAATGAATGATGAAAATATAAAGAAAGGTGGTGTAGTCAATAAAAGCAAAGCCAACTCATGTGTTAAAGTGTACCTACCTACCAAATCCTTTAACTACCTGTCTTTTTCACCAACTTTGTCAATCAAACCCCATCTGTTTGTTAAAAAGCCTCCAAACTAATTGCTCTGTTTCTTTAATGCTATCCTATTCTTCACATTCAAGTCTCATCATCCCTTGTACCCACCCCACCTCCCACACCAGTAGAGATATATATTGTGTTTGTGTAATAGTATTGGAATTAATGGTGATGAGGATTTGAAAGAAGAGATGGGGCGTAGTCCTTGATGTGAAAAAACTCACACCAACAAAGGTGCTTGGACCAAAGAAGAAGATCAGCTTCTCATCAATTACATCAATCTTCATGGTGAAGGCAACTGGCGATCCCTCCCTAAAGCTGCTGGTATACTTTCTCATATATGTGCTTCTAATTAATTCTTGATATTCATGAATTCTTGCTTTGCTTTGCTTTGCTTTTGTAGGATTACCTCGATGTGGGAAGAGTGAGATGGATTAATTATTTGAGGCCTGATCTCAAGAGGGGTAATTTTTCTAAAGATGAAGATGAGATTATTATCAGGCTTCATAGTCTTCTTGGAAACAGGTATGTTTCAACTAAATTAATAGAATTAATCCTAGCTATGTTTAAACTAACTCTAATTTGTAATTGCAGATGGTCTTTAATAGCTGGAAGATTGGCAGGAAGAACAGACAATGAAATCAAGAATTACTGGAATACACACATCAAACGCAAGCTTCTTAAGCTAAACTCACCGTCCGCTCAATTCCACCGCCGCTGCCCCGCCGCCTAAACAAACTCTCTCCTTTCCTACCACAGATAATGAAACCAACTGCAACAGCACCACAACGGAAGAGTCTCACCCTCCGCCGCACCACGCTCTGGACTTGGACTTCTCAATAGCCCTGCCCTTTCACTCCAACACTACTTTTAACTTGCCCTCATCGGAGGAGCTGCTAGTGGTGGCGCCACCCATGTGCATGTGTGGTTTAAGGCAGGATTGCCAATCTTGTAATGGCTTATACAGATTTCTCTGATAACAACTAGTATATTTTCTAGATTTTTCTTTGTAATTTTAGACTTACTATTATTAAGAATTAATGATTATTAATTGTCTTTCTTTTTCTTTCAATTCCCTTATCTATTTTTATGAAGAAATTATGACATTTTATTGGATAGGAATACAAACTCAATATACTAGACTCAAAGTCAGCATCATTCATAAATTGTTTCCTTGTTTGTACTAAAGGAAATTAATCAAATTATTGGGTTTTCCTGTAGTATTATAGGGTAGGAAATTAATAATATATGCTTTTATTTTAATAACATGTTAAAAATTGCGCTCTCTCTCTCTCTCATCCTATGATCCATTTTGTTGATTGAATTTTCAATCACATTTACCCTTCATTTTTCTCATCAAAGAAATATTATATAGGAGTAATAGAAATGCATGCGACTCCAAAATAAAAATAACATTGTGTTTTGTAGCACGCATATATATTGGTTTTATTTTTATATTTGCTTTGGGAAGGGCACTTGGGAGGGAGAAGTAGAATAGGCTACGAAAGTAAAATTTTATATACGCATATATTATTAAAGTCGTAATTAATAATAATTAATTTAACAAATATTAAGAAAAAAAAAAACTGGTGACACTTTGTCAATTTCAATTTTTTATGAAATTATAAGTGCAATTGAGTGGGATCAAATCTGTAAGTTTTAAAACTTGTGAGACTAAATTTGCAAGGAAATAATCTTGTGAGACTAAAAAAGCAAATAGTGAGATCACATTGCAAAACAGACATGTCTTGTGGGACTAAAATTGTTAAATCCTCCAAGTTAAATTAATTGTATTTTGGGTACAAACTTATAAAAGTGGATTGAGCAAATAAAATATTTTACATTTGAAAATGAGGACTGTTAATTTTTTCCTATTAATAAACTTCTTCCGTCTGCTAAGGTATATATTTTGTGATTTTAGTCGTCCATTTTAAAGATTTTAATTTTTCTTTTTTAGCAATGATATCTACACATGACCCAACACTCACCATTAATATAATTATTTATTTTATAATCCCTCAGGCCAATGCAAATATATCAATTTTACTATTTTGGTCGTCCAATTTAAAGGTATTCATATTCCTTTTTTAGCACAAAAGTACATCACATGGCCCACCACTTCCCTTTAGCACAATTACCCACTACACATATAATAATAATACTCCTTAATCTACGTGTAAAAACAAATGATTACCTTTGCATTGGCCGGAGGGAGTATAAAATAAAAACACTTATAAATTCAAATGAAAAAAAATGATTATCGGCGTACGTAATACTATTAAAGATGCAAGGATAGGTATTTCTTCATGGGAAAAATTTTACGTAACCTAATTTTTTTACACATTTTCTTTCTTATCCTAACTTTAACACTATATCTTTTTATACCTGAATTGACCAGAATACCCTTTACACTAATTTTCGAGTAATATATTCGAGTAGAGTGTTCGAGTGAAACCATTTTTACATAAAAAAATTATTAAAAAATATTACTCAAATTTTTTACACGAATGCGTTATTTTGACACGAATTCATTACACGAATGCATTAAAAAATTTGTGTGCAATTTCATGTAAAATTACAACTTTCGTGTAAGAAATTACATTTTTCGTGTTAAATATAAAAATAAATAAATAAATAAGTGAATCAAAATCGCGTATAATTTTCGTGTAAAAATTCCAACTTTTCGTGTTAAATGTTAAAAAAAAAAAACTAAAAAAGTGAATCAAAATCGTGTATAATTTTCGTGTAAAAAATTCCAATTTTCGTGCAAGAAATTCCAACTTTCGTGTAAGAAATTACATTTTTCGTGTTAAATGTTAAAAAAAAAAAAACTAAAAAAGTGAATCAAAATCGTGTATAATACTCTTATATTTGGGGCAATAAACAAAATCCCTAACGGGTATTGTTTTTAATTACTTCTTTCTTCATCTTACAATTAGTACAGATGTACAAATGATAAGTCCTCTTTCTTTGTCGTGTGATTAGGTTAATCACATGTCCTTTGTTCCCAGTTATTGCGTGGTCGGTTGTAGTACATATTAAATATGTTTGAGTTTTAATCTCATACTAATGTTCTAGTATTAATATACATCATGTATTATTGATCATCAATTAATTAATACAACACTAAATTAAAAAGGAATAATAAAAAAAAAAACTCTTACAAACTTGCTAATGACTCGAATTATAGTTCTGTACACCACATAAATTTTAAATTTATTAACGATAAGAACTTACACCTTATTAAAAGATCAGAATAACTAATCTTCCCCTACTTTATTTATAACAATATCAATCATCACTAAAAAAAATAATAATAACTAAAAAAAATAATTTTTTAGTAATGAAATTTACCAACCTAATTCAATCTGTTAATAATTACTAATGGATTAGAAACAAAAATGACATTTTTCTTTTAGCATGGATTAACAACAAAAATGACATTTTTCTTTTAGAAAGGGAATGCCAACGGATTTATTTTCTATTTTACGAACGAAATTCAATTCGTTGGTAATTACCAACAGATTTCCAAGGGAATCATTATATAAATTACCAACGGAATTATTTGCAACGAATTACCAACGAAATTATTTACCAACAGAATTGAATTTTCGTTGCTAAAAATTTACCAACTACTACTTTACCAACGGAAATTTACTAACGGATTTTGTTGCTAATCCGTTTGTAAACAAATTTAACAATGGAATTAAGACTTCTACCAACGGGATATTCCGTTGGTAAAAAAGAGTTTTTTTTTAGTAAATACTAGTATGGATCCCGTGTATTACAAGAGTTTTAAAGTTACAATTTTAAAAAATATAATTCAAGTTTAATATAATTATTTATTTAACAATTTTAAAAATATAATTCAAATTTAAAATATGACTATATATTCAATTATAATCTAAATTTAAATAGAAAAGTAAAATCTAATTTATATACTCTCAGATGTGAATTTGCTTTCATTGGGTAAAAGCTTAATTTCGTTGTTAAATAATTTACTAAAAAATATTAAATAAATTTTCAAATTTTATTGTATTGTTGCAGAATTTAATTAATCAAAAAATTTTAAAATATGTTAATTTATCCATTGAAGAAAAATGTATAATAAAATTAATTAATTACTAATAAAAGATAAAAAAAATTAATTTAATATAAATCAATTCGATGAAATAATTTATTTTTTAAACTAATTTAGTTTAAAAAATTATAATATTAACCTTGAAAAAAATTAATAACGTAAAGAAATAAAATGATTAAAATATAATTAAAAAAATTAAAAGAACACATAATTAAAATAATTTTAAAAAATAAATTATTAAAAGAAAGTTTGAAAAATATAAAAGAATATCCATAAAATTTATCAATAGAAACTTAAAAAAAAATGGATACCTTTCTTCAGAACTTTAATAGAATTTGAAGGAAACTTTTGTTCTTTATATATGTATAATGAATAAATAAAGAGTTTTATTTATAGGTGCAAAACATATTATTTGCATAAAACTTCACATGAAAAAATCCAAAAAAAAATCAATAAAAAATTTTAAATAAAAAATAATAATTAAAAGTAAATTTAAAAAATATAAAAGGAAAATCAAAATAATCAATAAAAAAATAACAAATGAAATGGAAATTTTTCTTTGGAAGGTTAAGATAGTTTTTGGTCATGTTGATAAATAATTTATGTGAACTAATTAATAAATAGTCTTATTATATAGGTGTAGAGAGAAATTTTTTTTTATGTTTATAAATATGATTTGATTTGATTTTTATTTGATCTAATCATCATATAAATGTTCGAATCTTAAGAAAATTTATGTATTTATCACTAAATATTAATTTATAATTATTAAATTAAGATTAATTCAGGTGACGACACATTATTAGATTTTAAATTTTTTATAAATTTAATCATGAAAAAAAATTTGATAAAATTAAAAGAATCAATAATTAAAAATTACTAATAATAATAAAAATTCGAATTAAAATAAAAAAAATTAAGTAAATAGAAAAAATAATCTAAAGAGAAATCACAAAGAAAAAAATTAATTAAAATAATAATAAAACTAACCAAGAAAAAAAATTTATTAATGTAAAAAATAAAAAAGATTTAAAAATTACATACTAATAAAAATTTAAAACAATATAATAGAATTAAAAATAATAATAATAAAAACAAAAGTTAATCAAAAGAAAATTTGAAAAATTTATTAAAAAAATAGCAATATATATATATATATATATATATATATATATATATATATATATATATATATATATATATATATATATATATATATATATCATCCATATTCGATCTTAGAATAATTTATTCATATATCATTAAATTTTAATGTTGGTGAAATTATATTGAAAAAAAATTAAAATAAATAAAATTAAAAAAAAGAAAGATAATTAATAAATACTTTAGAAAAATTATAATAAAATTAATATATAAACTTAAAAAATAAAAAATAAACTTATTATAAATAATTCGAAGAAATAAGAAAATAAAAAGAAATCATAACAAAATTAATTAAATAAATTTGCAAAAGCATGAAAAATGAAATTACTAATGTTAAAAAAATTTAAAAAAATTACATACTAATAATAATAAAAAAAACAGAATTAAAACCAAAAAAATAATTAAATAAAAAATATAATAAAATGTATTACATACTAACAATTAAAAAAACAGAGCTAAAACAAAAAAATAAATAAAAACAAAAAATAATCAAAGAAGAATATAAAAAAATATAAAAGAAACAATAAGTAAAACATATTCAAAAGTGAAATTATAAAAATAATCATGAAAAGCTAAGTTAATTACGTAAAAAAAACCAAAATATTATAAAATTACATGCTAATAATTTAAGAAAAAAACAGAAATAAAACCAATCAAATAAATAATTTAAAAAAATATAAAAGAAACAACAAAAGTGATAAATATTCATAATAATAAATGGACACCTTTCTTTAAAATTTGAAGAAAGATTTGTTCGTCGTGATGAATGAATTATATGTGTAGAACGAATGAATAAAGAGTTTTACTTATAGGTGGAGAGGGGATAAATTTTTTAAATCTTATAGTAAATATATATATTTATCTATATTATTTTTTAATTTATAATGATTAGATAATATCACATTATATCTTAAAATAATATATGTATTTTATCTATATTAAATTTTGATTAATAATTAAAATAATTGAAAACTTTAATTTTAAATAAAAATTAAAATAATTGAGATTAATTCTAGTGACGACACCTCATTAAAATTAAACTCTCCTTTACTATATTAAAGATATAACATACTTTCTCATTTATTTATTAAAAAAAATTAGAATATCGAATATCTCTAAAAATAACAATTTTTTAATATACATGAAAATTTTTTTTTTTGAAATCTTCTATAGAACGAAAGGAGCATGAGAGAAAATAATATATTTTAAGAGATACGTATGAATAATAGTAGATCATAAAACAAAAGGATAAAATAGTATTATCACATTTATACATCAAAATATATCAATTTAATTTTAAATGAATTGACAAAAAACTCTTAAAATAAAAATACATTAAATCTAAAGGTGAGAATTTATAAGTCTTAAACCAGTAAAATAATATTATCACAAAATTAGTATATCATCCCATAACTTTTTACTATATCCGAAAATGTTTTAAAATAATTATGAAATTTATTTTTGCCCCAAAATTTTCAATTTATCTTTAATTTCGTTCCAAAATAATATTTTTCAACAATTTTGTCCTGTAATTGTTGTAAAAACACCAATTCAATTCCATAGTGAAGTCCTGTGAAATTAGATAAATGATCAATTTGATGAAAATTAAAAAACTATATATGAGACTATAATTTTAGAGAAATTAAATTTCTTAATACTATTTTGACTAAAGTAATTTATATTGGACGATTTTGATTTTAAACTCTATTTAAAATAATTAATTTAATTTTGATTGAATTGAAAAAAAAAACTTATATAAAGAAAAAAAGAAAATGCAGTAATCCTTAAAATAAAGAATACACTTTAAATCACAAAATTTTATAATTATAATAGAGCATTGATTGTTTAATGTTTATGTTTGGAGATTTTAGGTATTGAAGTATAACCCAAATTTTATGAGAATTAATCATTCCTCTCAAAGAATAGCAATATTGGTGTCATTTCAAACCAACTCAAACTAATACTCTTTTCAATTTCGTTTCCGTTTTCATTTTCATTCTCGTTCCCACTTCATCATACTCCCTCTAAAATGCATTATCGGCTGAGAAATATTTTATGTGAAATAGATCTCTCAAGAGCACCACCTCCTCTGTCTTGTATTGTCCGGTCAAGAAATATTTTATATTACAAGTGCATGTATATATGCTTTAGGAGTACAATAATATATCAAAGCACAATTATAGTCCTTATGACAAATTGTTATTTTTCAATAATATTATTATTGTTTTTACGTATTATAGAATATTTACGCTCAAGATTTTGAACATAAACTTTTTAGAAGGGTACCTGCACCTTGAATGTATTATTTTTTTCAATGGACACGTTCTTATACTGAACATTTAATATTAAAAGGTATAACTTTCGAAAAATGCGGGATTTAGGGATACAGTGTATCCAAAGTACACAAGTTTTAGCACAAATTTATTTAACTTTTTTACTAAAAGATAAAAATATAAAGATTTAAGATAAATATGGATACCAGTAAATATATATTCTTAATTTATATGAAAATTTGACTGAGCGCAATTTTTAAATAAAGAAAGTATTATTAATTCGATGGCTTGAAAATCCGAATTAAAATTGAATAACAAATTTAATTGATGTACATATATTTATAATATTTTCCAACTACCCAACATAATATTAAGCGGTGGAAAGTCAAGGATATTAAATTAGAGAATTGGAAAGAATTAAAGAGCAATAATAAATCCTAAAGTAGGTGAAGGAAAGGCGCAGTTATTAATCCGCGATCCTCATGATCTTGAATTCTTGATAGTATTTTCACATGAAATCAACGAATACAGTATTTTATTTCTTTTAGTTGAGTGTTGATTATCAAAATAGTTAGGTATGTAAGCAAAAGTCCCGTATACACTCGGACGCATGAGTTTAAAATTCGTATTTTAACTATGTTTTTTCCGTGGTTATTTTCACTTCAAATAATTATAATACACCTTAACTATATAATTGAAACTATACAAAATGATGAAAATGGTACTCTTTCGAAAAAATTATATATATATATATATATATATATATATATATATATATATATATATATATATATATATATATATATATATATATATATATATATATAGTCCAACAAAACTCTTTTATACCAAAAAAAAAAATATATCAAATAACATCAAAGTTAATTTAATTTTAAATTTGTCACTTGATCTTTCTCACACTCATGACATTATTTATACGTTCAATCTATAACTAAAGCATCATATATATATATAATAATAATAATCATAAATTCTTAAAGTATATGCATGTTTGTGGCATCGCTGCAACAACCTCCCCATCAAGTCACAGACTACCCCTCCACAGTTGGCGTTGAACAATAGAAACTATCTCCTAGCCAGTAATTTTGAAAATGCAAATATATATGATTTCTACAAATTTTTTTTTTTAAATTAAGTAAGAAGTACCTTAATTAATAAACCACGGATTTATATAAATAGATTAATATATAGAAATGGTGTTTGTTACGAAACGTAACATCAAACTCCAGATGTTTGACATTTATGTAAAAATATACTTATGTGACTATTCGGGAATAAAGCCTTTTAATTTAATTTGGTGACGTGTTATATTAGTCAATCAAATATGTAAACAACGTGTTTAATTATTTTGATTGACTTCATCAATAAATCATTTCTTAGATCCCCTCCACTCCACCTTCCGGTCCCATCTAGTTGTTTGGAGAATAAATTACCGGGATTATTATATTTTTAACTGATGTAAAGTTTTTGAATTAATTTAAAGTCCTGATATTATCGTATACTCCTTCCGTCCCATTTCAATTTTTACATATTTTCAATTTGGTCGTTTCATTTCAATCTTTAGATTTTCTTTTTTATTAATTGAGACCCACCAAAATTAATTATTTCTCTCTGTATAGACTCACACATCACACTAATACACTTATTCACGGTGTCTCATTTCAATCTTTACATTTCTCTTTTTAGTAATTGAGACCCACACAAATTAATTATTTCTCTCTTTATTGACCCACACATCACACTAATACACATATTCACTCCACATTAAAATATTATTTCTCTCACCTCACTACACATTAAAATACTATATTCCTTAATTTACGTGCAAAAAAAACTTAAAGTTTGAAACGGGACGAAGGGAGTATATACAAATGTACATGTGAAAATAATCAGCTGATTTATTTTTTAATCACGAGAAATTCTGAAAATATATATATATTTATATAGGTCCTAAGCTAATCGCATGAATGTAAATAAATTAATGAGTGGATTACTGTTACTTCATATGATATACGATAGGTCGTAAAACATTAATATATGGATTAATATTGGAAGTGTCGAACTATTTTATGAAAAATATCGCCTTCTCATTTTATTCCTTAATATGATAAATGTCCACCTTTTTTTATATAACAAACTATTATTTTTCTTATCATAATTAATATTATTCTATTAAATAACAGATTGTTACCTTAAAAAAAAAAAAGGGTAATACTCCATATTTTGTATAAAGTAATCAGTATTCAATATTTTGTTGAAGTAAATATTCTTACATCGACGCAATTAATTCATAGTGTACTAAATAAATCTCACCCTTTTATATGATTGGAAAGTCATCCAAGAAAGGCAAGTCATAGTGCATAAATATATATTTCTTCTGCATGTGTGATGTGGGTGGGACTTGACTGAGACAGATACTAGTTTGAGTGTATTTTTAAAAGAATACACTGATACAATCAATATTTCAGACTATATTTAGAATTTATTTATATAATTTTTAAATTATTTACTTTTATTCATGTTTCCTTATTTAAGTATTAGGATCTTATTATCGCTCTTTCCCTCTTTCTCTCCTATCTCTATCGCTCTCCTTTCTTTTCCTCTCTCCTATCTCTCGATCTCTCTCTCAGTATCTCTCTATCTCTCTCTCAAATCTTCTTCTTTATTCTAGTTAAGGAGTATTGGTTGTTAGAAATTTTTAATTTCCATTATAATCTAATTGTAGACAATATATTATTATGCAATTATATTAGCTATTTAATTATTTTATGGACTTAATTAAGTAATCCAACTAAGTTGATAAGTCCTTGAGTTATAATATTTTGATATGAGCTAATTGAGTAGATACACAATACTACATGACTAGGTGATTATGGGTGGTCTAGTCAAGTAGTATATAAAGGCTCACAAGTTATGATCTCCAATATACTAAGTCGCACATAGTTCTCTCTTCTCCCCGTCGGAAGGGATTACGACAGTCCCATAAGTGCTCGTTTGCTTGGAGGTATTAGGGAGGGATTGATGTACAGTACCTCGTAATACCATGTTTGTCTTGATGTATTAATAATACTTGATCAACGGTATTAAAATCCCCCTATATTAATAATATCATTCCTTTGGTATTGTGTATCTCACCTCAATAGGTGGGATGCACAATACCACCATTTAATACCTAGGTATTAAATGTAATTTTACCATTATATCATTATCCAATAATAATTATTATTATTATATTAATAATAATAATTAATATAATAATTAATTAATAATAATAATTAATAATAAAAAGTATTAATAATAATTATTATTATTAAATATTCCCTCCGTCCCATAAAACTTTTCACACTTTACTCATTTATTTGTCCCACAAAACCTTTCATACCTCAAAAAATGAAACATCACTTTATCTAACAAGCTCAAAAGTTCCTTTAATTTCAAATTTGTCACTCCTTTTTCACACACATATCATTATTTTATACTTTTTTATTATCTAAAAATACCATAATACCCTCCAAAGTCAATAGAGTTGGTCAAAAAGTGCACATTTTCTTAAACAACGTGGAACAGTAAACATGAAAAGTATTATGGGACGGAGGGAGTAATAATAATATTAAAAATAATAATTATAATAATTAATTAATAATAATTGATAATAAATAATATTAATATAATAATAATTAATAATTAAAAGTAATAATAATAATTATTATTAATAAATAATAGCCAATGGACCAGTTTATTTTAATGTTTATCCTAATTTACAATTGTCTTTATCTGATGTCAATATACTTGACGCTTTAACATTAAATGTTAAAACACATAGTTATAATTATATTCCTGGAACAGAAGTTATATGTATCTGTTACAGAATATATTATAAACCATTGTATACACTGAATCCTCAGTGTAAACGTATTGATAAAATGAAAAATGAAACAATAATAATTGAAACTAATTTTAGTAGGGCTCATATTAAGATCAGAAGACCTATTAAATGGTAAGAAATTGACTTTCCAGAAAATTGGATTATTGAAAAAGCAGTTCCTGTACAAACACAGGTACAAAATCATAATAATATTTTCCTGTACAAACACAGGTACAAAATCAGAATAATATTTCTGATATTTTTCAGAATACTGATAGAACAGTTAATATACGATTTGAGAATAATAAATCTCTCCAAAGATATAATTCAATGAGAAATTATATTTCTCCAATAGATTACAAAGTGGAATTGTCACGATCTTCAACTTCTCAGATAAGAAAAGATACTAATTCTGAAGTATTTACTCATGTAACAGAAAGATTATATATTAACAGGAATAATATTGTCAGAGAAGCAAATACTCGTAATATAGATGGTATCAGAGTCATGGTAGTTATAATTGATATGTTATAGATCAACACATATTTTATCATGAATTTCATGAATATGATTAAAAAGAATAATAATATTAAGAATATTAGAAATGAGGAATATGATATTCCAGAGAATTTAGATCTGCTTAATAAGTGGATCATCCCTAAGATAGAACTTAGATTAATATATCAATTAGGTACTTTTGAAAAAATAGATTTACAACAAGTAGTCAAAACTACTAAAGAATCGATTTCATTAGATAGTAATGATATGGTAATTAGACTATTATCTGAAAAGGATATAGGTGTTTATAGCAACACTCATAAATTTCTTCATATAGGATTAGTGCAAATTGCATTTAAACCTTTGACTTTAAAGGGATTACCAGAAAGCTTTATAGCAGCTTTAAGAGATGGTAGAAATTTGAATTGGAAGCAATCTTTAATGGGTATTATACAATCCAGTTTTAGTCGTTTGAAAGGTGTTGTGATGGGCATGTTGGAGGTTTTATTTGGGTATGATTTTATTTAAAGATGTCGGTTTAATTTCTTATTCTGTAAAATGTCCTTAATGATTCTTGTTAGCCGATCCATATATATAGATAATTAATAATTAATAATTAATAATAAAAAAATTATAATAATAATAAATAAATAATAATAATAATAATAATGATAATAACAACAACAACAAAAACAATAAGGGTAAATATGTCATTTTACTTATTATCTCATTTGTTAATACTCAATAACAAACATAAAATAACTAATACCTAGTTATCAACAATCTCATTTTTCTATCATACCAAACAACAATACAATTAATCACAAGTTAAACAAATCTCATTATACACAATACCTTTATATCACATACCCACAAGCAAACAACCTCTAAAGGAATAAGGAGACTTAGTTGAGGAAGGCCATGAAACCATTGATCTCCGAGTTCGTGTTCCGCCTAAAGGATTCATTGGATCAGGTACGCTTCCGCTCTACTATATTATCTCATTTAATCATAATAGGGTTAAAGTTTATGAACATATGGATTTAATTTCCAACAAGTTGTATCAGAGCCACCCTATATATGATTCTCTGAGATATGTTAGAATTATGATAAGATTCGAATGTTTGTTATTGAATCATTCCGCAAATCACAATTTTAAAGGTAGGAATTCTTCATATGGTCTAGATTACTGATTCAGTTATTGTTAATTGAGTATTATGGAAGAATTAAAGTTTATTCATTATATGAACGGATTTCATAATTGGGTACCTTGGAGGTGTTTTAAATTTAGTTTGACAATGAAATGGGTTGTCATTTGGATGCTATTACTCTAGATGATTCATATTTATTGTGTTAATGCACACGAATTAAGTTTTGCTAATCTGTTGTTATTGGACAACAAATTATTAGAATCTGATCCATATTCCAACTCTGGCATTTAGTCATGGCAAATGTAAGTCTTGACTTTACTTTTTTATTCCATGTGAAATAAGGCCTGCAGTTTGTGGAAAAGTTTTTAAATTGTAAATTTAATGGATGCAATTAATCATACATTAATACATTAATTATATTACTTTATTAATTTGTAGTGATTATATGTGCTCAATTTCATATTTGTGGTCATCGTATCGCAATTTCGAATTATGATGATAAATTACATATGGAAATTTGAATTGTGATGATAAATTACATATGGCAATTGGTGAAATGGCAGTACATATTGAGATATAAATATTAATTGATTGCCAATTTATGTGAGTAGTTGATGGCACGCGCTTATTTTGATTTGGAATCATATCAAGTTATTGAGAAAAATATTGTACGATTTAAACATCGAATGAATTGATATATGTGGAAGATATATTGGTATCTTTGGTTGTGCCATTTAAATTGGTACTATAAGCCATTCAATAATATATTTTGAGTAATAAATAAAGATTAATTACCTAATTTAGTTCATTTTAAATTAAAATTTGGAATATTTTAGTTAAGAAAATTGTATATACTATTTGGCAGTTTAGCTTCATTGGATATGCTATATGTCTGCCTTTAAAATTTTAAATTTGAAAAATATATGATTTAGTAATTTGATTACTTTAAAAGCTAATTTAGCATTCTGAATGTCTTCCGATCTTGAATCAAATTGGAAATTAATGGATGGATGCGACATTAATTTTATCCGTCTGTATTACAGGTTTGATTATGAGGGATAAATTATTTGATTTAAGTTGCGATTTAAATTAAGATTTGGTTGTGTTGCACTGCTCATGTATATATTTGCGCGCTGCAAATTAGTTAATAGTGAATGCATAAATTAATTGTTGATCACTTTCATTTTGTGATGCAACTTGATTACGTAGCAGTTAAGTAAGTTGCAATTTTTCATTGGTCCAACCAACATGGTAATAAGTTGGTGATCAGAATCATGTATCACTTTGTTAAAAGTTATTTTTTGGGCTTTAAAATTAATTGAGAATGCATATCAAGCCCATATATATATTTTTTAGTAACATGGGTTATTAATTTAAGTTTCGATATGATGTTGAAATTGTGTCATGATTCGCATGAAGTGTGCATGACAGCATAGGTTGTAATGCCTTTTATTTTAATTTTTTGAAAATTGCAGTACGCTATCACCATGATAATTAAGTACTACGCTATCACCATGATAATTAAATACTCATAATGATGATTATTGTGTTCATGTAATTTTAGTGAATAAACCATATGTGTTGTGGTGCACTTATTATTGTTTATGAAAACTCAAGATATGTTAAGGATTAAGTTATCTTTAGTAAATTTTTTGTTAGGGTTCTAAATCCTAATTAAGTTAAGAAATCTTTCATTATTTTTAAATTTGTGTGAATCATCCTAAATTCCTATTTAGATTGTGGAATTTAATTAAACTAAATTTGGGGAGACATTTTTTAATGTAGTTCAATTAAACATAAATATTTATTTTAAAATATTTATTTAATTGGTCTAAGTAATTTTTCAATCTAGTCAATCAAATCATCATGTTGTCATAGCACCCTCTTCGTGTGGAGTGCTACTTTATTTAAATTACATAGATGAGTAGGAAATTATTTATGTGTTCTGTGTTTGTCCCATAGGTAGACACAGTTTGACAGAATAATAACACACATGTGATAATAAGTATGTGATAATTATTTAAATTGTTCATGTGAACATTTGTCGGTTCATAGATAGAATTTTGTTTGACAGAACTTATTATTAATAATTGATTATTACACCAAGATTACCCCTGCAGTTAATTTTTGTCCATAGACGAGGTTAATGATGCACAAGGTGTCTTGTGATGGGTCCCCAATTAATAATGTTGTGCAAATGTATTTTCATGCGGGTATTGATCGGCCCAAAGGTAGATTAATATTTGGCTCAAAATACACAAGCACATGTGGTGGTGAATACGTGACAATTATTTGTTTAACATGTGAGTAATAAGTCGGCCCAAAGGAAGGCTATTGCTTGACAGTTTTATTGTCAGTATTTGACTATTACGTAGAGGGTATCACTTACAAGTTGGTATTATTGTCATTGGACTTGATACTAATGATGTGCTTATTTCCTTGAGATGATTCTAAGTTATTTAAATTTTGAAAGATTATAAAGTTTAATTCGAGCATGATAAATTATTTTGCAATAATTCTCTGTACAATTAAAAAGTCTGTTAATTAAGTTTAACCTATATCAACAACAAAATCATACATGATGATAACTTCAACAATAAAGATAAGACTAGTATGCTTCAAGAAAATTTAGTCTCAATAAAGTATAAGGGAAACACAAGAAAACCCATTAAGAAAGTTGTTAAAGACAACTAAAGTACAACATTTTGTTTACTCCTAAAGACTTGTGGAATTAATTTATAATACACCACATTAAGATTACTTAGCATGGATGGTGTTGTGGTGTAGTTAAAAGACAAAACTAGTACTACACAACATATGGTTACTAATTGGAGAAATACTAAAGATTGCAGCTTATGGTCTTAATAAAGTTCCAACCAAAGTAGTTGTGAGAACTCTTTGAGTTTCACATATGGTGATGTCCAACTAAGTCTAGATCATTGGGATCTACTAAAGAAAATTGGACTCAAATAAATACAAGCTACTTTATTGGTTATGAATAAAGATAAAAGTTTATAATCCAATTAATCAGATGATATTTGAGACGGGTAATATGGTATTCTTTGAGGATATTGATTTTGGAAGAAGAATAATATTAGAGGCATTGTCTTTAAGGAGTATATTTCAACTCCCAAATATGTTTTTAAGAATGGTGCAAATCCAGAATAACGATATGATAATGTCAATAATATTTAAGGAATAATAAATTCAACAACCTCAAGAATTAATGTCACTAAGTAAACCACTAGAGTAGAGAGAAAGACAATTCAGATGATTATGTAGTTTTATCTTAAGTAATGAGGATACTATGAAATTAATGGTAGAACATTTAAACAATGTTTATCAAGTCATGTAAGGTCCAAATACTCGAAAGTGGGTTAACGCTCTAAGTTCTGAGTTTAAATCAATACAAGATGATCAGGTTCACATCTTGTTAAAGGATTATACTCAAAAGGGAAGGAATGCATTGTTTTAAGGGATTTTCTATCCGGTTATTGAGAAATATTTTTTTAAGATAATCATGATATTAATAGCACATTTAGATATTGAATTAAATTAGATAGATGTAAAGTAATTGTTCTTTGATGGTAACATTAAAATGATCTCAATGATTTTAAGAACTAAATGAAATTCATCTATACATTCAAGAAAGCTTTAAGAACTAAATGAAATTCATCTATACATTCAAGAAAGCTTTCCTGTAGAGGAATCACAACTATCATCATGATGTAATTGCCTTACTTGGTTTTGAGACAAATGTAGATGATTATGTGATTCAGTGGGAGAAGATTAAAGTTAAACAAAGGGAGACAAGCGCAGTCTCAATCAGATGCCTTAAAGTTACACTAAAGATTTAAGAAATATAGAAATATTTTATATGTTTTGATTGTTGGAAGTTGTTGTATAATGAGGTCTGCACAAGACCTGCTTTGATTTTTGTTGTTGGTATATTAAGCAGATAATTAAGTAACTCTAGTGTGGATCTTTATAAGATATTTACAAAGAACTAAGGATAACATGCTTGCACATAAGAGATCAGATTAGTAGGAGATCATAAAGTAGTTTGATTTTGAGTTTGTTGGATGCCAATACAGTATAAAATCCACTTCAGGCTATATCTTCTGTTGGTTTAGAGAGCTATACAAGTAACAGTATTAAGTAAATACTTTAGCTCATTAACCATGACAACAAAAATCAGTAGCACACTAAGGGGCATTCAAACATTAAATAAAGGTTGCGAAGTTTTAGTTTGCAGTAAAGTATTAACGACAAGAGTACTATAAGTCAAGCATATTGTCATAGAATTCTTAATTGTTAAAGAAAGTGTTTTGTGTAGATAAAATTTTAGTAGAGCATATTGTGATAGACTCCAAATGAGGATTTACCACTTATGTATTCAATGCCCTGTATTTGAGTTAGCTACTCATTTGGGTATCATATGGTTTTAGAATACATTAGTTTAGTGAGAGTCTATATTTATAGCTCTTTAAAGTTTTTAAGATACTTTGATTTAGATAATTTGGTTTTCTGCAGAATAAAGTTGATGGTTTTGAATTCATTGTGAATTCACTAAATTTAATTTTCATTTTGTAATATTTTACATTATGGATTGATCTCGCTAAAGTTTAAAGTTTGACCAATTGGAAATAGACATAATGTTGATCACATTGCATGTAATTTTCATGCTACTCACCATATTTGATCTATGTCATTAAGTATACTGATATGGTGATTGTCGGGGTTTAACCACGATTTGTAATGTGGTGAATGTCGCGGTAGTTTCATATTAGTATATGAGATTGACCAGATAGTTAAGTATAACCTGAAGAGAAATAACATAAAGTTGTGCAATTAAGGACTCTTGATATAATTACTTTGAGAAATCTATAGCCCAAGTGGGAGATTGTTGAAAATTTTTAATTTCCATTATAATCTAATTGTGGGCAATATATTATCATGCAATTATATTAGCTATTTAATTATTTTAGTAACTTAATTAAGTAATCCAATTAAGTTGATAAGTCCATGGGCTAAAATATTTTGATATGAGTTAATTGAGTAGATACCCAATACTACGTGACTAGGTGATTATGGGTGGTCTAGTCAAGTAGTATATAATGGCTCACAGGTTATGGTCTCCAATATACTAAGCCGCACATAGTTCTCTCTTCTTCCCATTGAAAGGGATTACGACAGTCCCATAAAGGAATAAGGAGGCTTAGTTGTGGAAGGCCATGAAACCATTGATCTCCGAGTTTGTGTTCCTTCTAAAAGATTCATTTGATCAGGTACGCTTCCACTCTACGATATTATTTCATTTAATTATAATAGAGTTAAAGTTTATGAGCATATGGATTTAATTTCCAACAATGGTATTTTAAAAGTATATTAGAAGTGAAAGGGTAGAAGGTGGCGTGAGTTAAATATGTGAGAAGTATGACATGGATATTAGTGGGAGTCTTTAATGTTGAGGATGAATAGAAATAAATTTATTAAAGTGGAGCAGGATAATTACTAAATGGAAGAGTATATTTGATTTGTGGGTTTCTTAGTTGTTACAAAATACATGCTGCCCTCTATTTATAGTGGTACAAGATGGGCGGTGATGGTGTGTCATGATTTTTCTAGAAATAACCTCACCGCCTCTTCTATCATTTATCTACTTAATTCTAGAATACTATCTGCCTTACCATTTTATGTCTATTACTTTCTAGAGAATTTACCTTATCTCTAGATTTTACAGTATATTATTTATTTTATTAGAATAAGCATCAACCTTTATCACTCCCCCATGATGCTTATTCGGATAATTTTGAACTTTTCTTATCTTGAGCCTTGATTTTTTTCGCTGTGGCTTTTTATTGATGATGGCTTTGAAATTTTCTAGCTCCATAGTTGCATGGTTGCAACATTAATAGATTTCTCTTAGTGTCTTCACCTTTCTGAGTGTCTCATCTTGGGCTGGTCCTTCTTGAGTTTTAGGTGGTGCTTGACTCTCAGGACTTGGAGGTAGTGGAGACACTTCTGGAGTTTTTGGTACTTATTCTTGAACTTCTTGATGCTCTTAGGTCGTCGTATTTGTGGCATCATGATATTTTGCTTCTCGACTTTTTCTTCATCCCAGTTTCACGAGACATTCTCATCGAACTCAACGTCTCGACTGACGATTAGCTTCTTTATCTTGAAACTGTAGAGTCAATAACCTTTGGACTGAGTGCTGTATCCGAGAAATATGCACTTCTCGGTCTTTTCCTCCAACTTATGTCTCTTTTCTTTTGGGATGTGTGCGTGATTGGTCGTATATAGTTGGGATGACCAATTAAAGAATTTATCGAACCACAGGGAGGAAGACACTAGAGTTTAAGCGATCTCAAGTTTATCGTGGCTTTACAAGGACGACGGAATGAGATGGAGGATAAGCGTGCAAATGAACGCACTTAAACTAATGCAAGAAATAAGATGAAAGCAAAGATAAATGATAGGTTCCAAATGATGCTAGGATGAGATTAGGCATAGGAGCTCCAATAATTCAACTTAGCATTGAATGCTACCATTGTATTCATCATCGTTTCACACAAGTTTCCAATTCTATCAATCCACACTTGATTAGACTTTCTCTCTTCTTCTAAGCGGTCCATAACCATTTTAAACAACTTTTCTCCAAGCATCGCTATGTGGTCATTTTGGGTGGAATAAGAGGTGTTGGAGTTTTGAAAATTTCCCCATAGTTGTGGTTGATTTCCTTCTTGATTTCTAGAAAATTTTTCTTGAAAAATATCTTCCACACTTTGAGGGTATACTTGTTGATACATTTGATGAGGGACTCCAAAATCTTCATAACCTTGTTGGAATTGCATATTAGGAACTTGTACTCCAAAATGCGGTTGCAAGTTAGGCTCCCAATTTGACATTTGAAGTCCTTGAAAATTTTCTTGTGTATTCATAGTGGGATGAGCACTTCTATTCACCATATCTCGAAGAATATCCATGTAGCTCATATTTTTGTGCTTGTTCTCCTTCTTTTTCCTTCTCAAGGTATGCACCTATTAAAGAAAGAAAAATTTGAACAAAATTTTTCAAAGCAAAAATAAGATGCAAATATAATAAAAAAATGTCCTTATTAAGACCACTCTAAATAATCCTTCGTCAAACTTCTAGCAACCATTACCTCTCGGCAACGGCACCATTTGATTGGTCGTATATAGTCGGGATGGCAAATTAAAGAATTTATCGAACCACATGGATGAAAGCACTAGAGTTTAAGCAATCTCAAGTTTATCGTGACTTTATAAGGACGACGGAATGGGATGGAGGATAAGCGTACAAATTAAAGCACTTAAACTAATGCAAGAAATAAGATGAAAGCAAAGATAAATGATGGGTTCCAAATGATGTAAGGATGATATTAGCAGCAATCATGACATAGATAATAAAGTAATCATGCAATTAACTCTAATCTCTCATGGACAAGGCATATGAGCGATCACTAATTCCATCTAAACTCTCTATCGAGATGGATAGGATGTAAACCCTCAACAAGGCTCCCAAATGCACATAGGATCAAGACCAAAATGAACACCTCCCAATAGGTACTAATTACTCTACGAGTTTCCTAATTAGGTACTAAATCATAGGCAATATTCCCTTTTAAGGTACTATGGATTCACTAATGGTTTGGGTCCCCTCATCTAATCAACCAATCTCTCTATCAAACTAATCAAATGTTCCATCAAAGGGTTCTAAATCTAGAAAGATATCTTTATCTCATTCTAAATTAATGCACATGAAGTGTATGATGAAATGATTCAATGAATTATCCTAAATACATAATTGATTTCTCAATCTAATCACATGCCCATGACGATTAATCATGCATATCATCATATAAATCAAGCAATGAACAATCAATGATAGAAATAACACAAAGCCCATTCAAGATTAAAATCCAATTGCATAAAGACTAAATTATCCAACACCAATCATAGAGCTAATCTCACGAAGGAGATTAGCCTATCATAGTCTTAGAGAAAACAACATAGACAATTGAATCTACAAATTTCATGATCAAACTATAAAGAAGTTCACAAAAATTAGAATTAGATTCCCCCTTTGAAGTCCTTTAATGGAGATCTCTTTCTTCTTCTTGCAATCTTCACTCTCCCTTACTTCCTTGATCACTTGGATGGTGGATTTGATGGAGGAGATCAAGTGTGGATGGATGGATGAAGAATGGATGAAGATAATGGTGTAAAATGGAGAAAATGGTGTGTGATCTAGGTGTAGGAGTAAAATCCTTCGAAAAATCTATTCAAATATTGAAGTATTGAGTATTTATACCCCTTGGGAAGCTTCTAGAAGAGTTCTGATATTTTTCTGATCAGGCACCTACACGAGTCGTGTGCTGCAATACGCCTCGAGTCGTGTCAGGGTTTCTAGGTCAACGCGAAATAACGACGGCACACGAGTCGTGTGCCGCAACAAGGCTAAGAGATGGTCGTGTTGTGTGTTCTGATGTCGTCGCACGACCATCTCTTATAGGCTCGTTTTCAGTACACGGCTCGTGTACTTGAAACGGCTGGCCGTGTTCTTGCTGCCCTATTTTCTTCTTCCTTCTTTCGTCTCCCTTCTCCATTTTTGCTCAGATTTCACCTGTTTTACATACGATTAAGTTCATTCATACTCAATTCCATAAAAACACATAACTCCACCAAATAGCACATAAATACAGATAAAAATATACGAAAACACACATAAAAAGACACTAAAATCTAGGTGAAAATATCACTCATCAGCGCGTAGCAGATGCTCCCAAAAACTCTTAGATGTTTTGCTGATTGTCTCCGTCCACTCCAGGCTTCAATTGGTGTTTTATTTTGCACTGCCTTCGTTGGACACCTATTTAGCAAATAGACTGCAGTGTAGACAGCTTCTGCCCAAAATATCTTGGGCATGCCTTTTTCTGCTAGCATTGTTCTTGCCATCTCCATTACTATCCTGTTCTTTCTCTCTGATACTCCATTTTGTTCAGGATTGTAGCCGACAGTTAGCTGATGGTTAACTCCTTCTTCTTCACAGAATTTGTTGAACTCCTTGGATGTATACTCCGTCCTTCTATTGCTGCGTAGAACCTTGATTCTTTGACTCTCCACTAGATTCTTGAACTTCTTGAAGATAGAGAAGACTTCTGATCTTTCTTTCATGAAGTACACCTAAATCATTCTTGTATAGTCATCAATGAAGAGAATGAAGTACCTATTCTTCTCGAACGTTGGTGTCCTCATCGGCCCACATACGTCTGTATGAACTAGCTCCAAAGCTTCTTTAGCTCTCCAGGCTTGTCCCGATGGCAACAGCTTTCTGTATTGCTTGCCTTCCATGCACTTTTCGCATACATCCTCCTTTGGTTGGATCGGTGGAATATCTCTCATCATATTCTTTTGTTGAAATAGCTTTAAGCCGTAGCAGTTGAAGTGTCCGAACCTCCGATGCCATAGCTAGGATGGGTCTTCTTGGGCTTTTAGTGCTGTCTCCACATAGCTTCATTGGATGGAAAAATTCCTTTGTTGCTGCATTTTGACTACAACTATTACTTGATTTTTGTTCTTTTTGTCATAGATGGTGCATGAGTCGCCTTTGAATAGTAGAGAGTATCCTTTCTACATCATTTGACTCACGCTGAGTAGATTAGTGTGTAGTTTTGGTACCAACAGCACATCATGGATATACCGCGTACCTTTTCTTGTGTTGACAGCTATTGTGCCTTTTCTTTCAACTTCCACCAGGTCTCCATTGCCCAGCTTCACTTGAGATTTGACTATTTTGTCAACATTCTGAAAGATCTTCGCATCTCCCGTCATGTGGTTGCTGCACCCACTGTCTACGTACCACGTATCGTTTTTCACTTCGGATGCGGCATGGTTCGCATAGAAGGGATTATCTTCATCTTCTTTTTCTTCAGAGTAGTTTGCCTGGTAACTTTTCTTTGAGCGATAATTTTTCTCCAGATGTCCAAATCTTCCAAAACTTTTGCATTTTGGTTGAACTCGATACCAACAATCTTTTTCAAGATGATTGATCCTCTTACAAACTCCACATGGGGGATATTTTTCTTTTCTATGATCATTACTTTCTCCAACTTTTCTCCCCCCCCCCCCCATATTTAGAATTCTGAGTTCGTATTTTTTGTTTAGACTGAAAAGCATTTTTTACATTTTTATCTTCATTAATGCTCAGTCTTTTTTCATAGGCTTCTAATGAACCCAATAGATCTGTCACTGCCAATTTTTCTATATCTTTAGTCTCTTCTATAATAGTGACTATTGGGTTGTATTTAATAGGGAGAGATATTAGAATCTTTTCTACTATTTTCATATCTGCCATATCTTCTCCATAAGATTTTAGTTGATTTACTACTTCTCTTAATTGAGTGTAGTAATCTTTAACGGTTTCGGATTCTTTCATTTTCATATTCACGAAATCTCTTCTAAGAGTTTGAAGTTTGAGATTTCGTACCTTGTCACTCCCTTGATACTCCTCCTTTAGAATGTTCCAGGCTTCCTTTAATGTCTTCGCTCCACTGATCCTTGAAAATAGTGATTCTGCCACAACCTTCTGTAGTATGTAAAGCGCCAAGTTGTCCTTCTCTGTGCTCCTGTCTAGTTTTTCTTTGTCCGTACTAGACAAAGATGATGTATCTTTTGGGACGTCGTATCCTTTATCGACGATCTCCAAGAGGCCTTGAGACATAAAATATGTCTTCATTTTGATGGCTCAGTAGTTGTAGCCTTCGTCTGAGAAGGTTGGGATTGGAATTTGGTGGGTATTGGTTAGAGAGGACATTTTTTAAGATGTAGAAATAGTTGGGTAGTATAGTGTAGGTTTAGGGTAGTAGAATGCGGAAGCTTATTTTAATCCAGTTAATAAACTAACTGGGCTCTGATACCACTATTGGTATTTTAAAAGGATATTAGAAGTGAAATGGTAGAAGGTGGCGTGAGTTAAATATGTGTGAAGTGTGATATGGATATTAGTGGGAGTGTTTAATGTTGAGGATGAATAGAAATAGATTTAATAAAGTGGAGCAGGATAATTACTAAATGGAAGAATATATTTGATTTGTGGGTTTCTTAGTTGTTGTTACCAAATACATGCTGCCCTCTATATATAGTGGTACAAGATGGGCGGTGATAGTGTGTCATGATTTTTCTAGAAATAACCTCATCACCTCTTCTATAATTTATCTACTTAATTCTAGAATACTAACTGTCTTACCATTTTATGTCTATTATTTTCTAGAGAATTTACCTTATCTCTAGATTTTTCAGTATATTATTTATTTTATTAGAATAACCATCAACCTTTATCAAGAAGTTTGTGCTTACTCAAAAAGTACTTTTCGATACACTACAAAATTAAGGCTATTCGATCAATTTCTAATAATGGTAAATGAAATTAGAACGTATAATGATTTTTTTTCTTTTTTATAGCAAATAATTTAATTATGATCGGTTGAAACAGTGTGTATATATATTTCTTCTAACCATTTAATATTTTCAAAATAAAAATTATGGTTGCTTTCAAAAAAAAAATTATGGAGTTATTCTCAATAAAATTGATGATTAAATAATTAATTAATAAAATTTCTTTATTTATTCTCAAAATTAATTTCTCTAATACTTAATATAAAAAAGAAAATGTTAGAAAATAAGTGGTAGAAGTAGAGATGCATGAGTCAATATTTATATGAAGGGAAAAACATCCTGAAATTTGTTAGTTTGAGCGGTTAATACGCATGTTTTTTAAATTAGGAAAATGTGAGCATGTTTGTACGTAGAGGTATTTGACTTGGTAAACCTAAATAATTAATTTAATGATAAATATTTGGCCTAACCCTAACTAGCTACAAACCACTGTTTACCAATCCACCAATAATAGTATAATACTACTCCTCACTTTCAATTTTCAATAATTAGTGTTCACCACCGTTGACTTCTAATTTCATACGAAAACAATACCCTTCATTTTTACTCCTATCTTTATAATATATATATATATATATATATATATATATATATATATATATATATATATATATATATATATATATATATATATATATATATATATATATATATATATTTCTTTTTGGAATTAATAAGAACGGCAGGGACCAGGGTGTTGATATGATTGTATATTTTCCATTTTAATATTATTTATATTCGCCATAATCCTATATACCCACTCAAATTTTCAACCCATCTTTTTTCACTTATCTTAAAAAAAAAATTCTCTAGGAATGTAAATGAATGGAGCTAAAGGAAGAGATGTTTGAACTTGTTTGAAATATTATCGAGATTCAAAATATATCTTTGATCTTATTTGATAAACAATCGAGCCGAACCCGAATAAGCCTTTATTGAGTCAAAACACGAGCTGATCGAACTCGAGAACTTTGATTACTTTGCATTCTTTCATGAATCGAGTTCGAGCTATTACTTTTATCGAACACAAAATTTTGTTCAAACTTATTTGATATATTTATAAACCAGGCTCAAACGAGCATTTACAGAACGTTAATCTCGAGTCGAGTAGTTTTATTTGATTTTCACCTTTATTTTCTGAAAACCAATTTTTTTTTTTAAAAAATATCTTTAAGCTTATTCGGGTCATATTAATTAACTTTGTTTTGTTCTAGTCATTCCATTTTTATAATTTTGTTCTATTTTGTTTATTTTTCATTTTGTTCTATTAGTCTACTTTCACTTTGTTCTATTCATTCCATTTTCATTTCTTCTATTTGATCCATTTTTAAGAATATACTAGGTAACTAAGGAACACACAACAAATTGTTTACGTGGCAAATCAACCTCACGTGACTTAATTAAATATCCAAATTAACTTGTGAGTTAAAGGTGTGTTTCCCTTTGTGTTTTCATAATTGTATTTAATTATTGGAAATGAGTATGTATTTATAGATTTTAATTAAGACGTTTCTTTATAAAAAGGATGCATATTTTGAATGTTTTTTAAAATTTAATTCAAAATGTATTTTTCATAAAAAGACACAAGTCATTTATAAATCACACTATCTTAAGGTAATAAATATTGTTTTAAGGTGACATGCATATTCTTTTATCTTAAATTTCCAAAACCAAAACAAGTTTAATTTATATTGGAATAAAATATAAAATAAAATTAAATAGATATAAGAAGGAGGTAAAGAGCATGTGACATGTTTGGATGGTAGGCAACCTTGTTTTAGTGTGTAAAAAGAGAGTATGATGAAATCAAAGATTAGGAAAAGAAGAAATAGATGGTCAGCTGTTAATGGTTGGTGCGGTGGAGTCATGTGCTCTCAAAGTAAAAATATTATAAAACCCACCAACTTTATATATTTCAACACATCCAAACATTGCCTGTTTTTCAACAATAATTCCAACCATCTTCCAGCCCCTAAAATTCTTCAACTTATTTCTATCTATCATGTTCATGGACTAATAAAATGCATGCTTCTTTTAACATATTCATAATCAAAGAGCACGTGCCGTGGAGAAACATTTTATGAATATATATATATATTTAGATATTCAAATATGGAGTACTTTTTTTTTAAATATATATATATATATATATATATATATATATATATATATATATATATATATATATATATATTTCTTATTTAATGATGAATATTAAAACATAATTCTTTACAATTGTTTTTATTTAATTTAAGAATAATTAATTTAGCAAGGAAAATAACGGTTTTCACTTAAAGTTAATCAATTGAAAATTCGCATTTGGAAATAACACACCGCTTTAGAAACAAATTACCTTTTTATTACTTTCCAAGCATAAACCACCAATTTTGAGTTTGGAAAATGTTCCAAGGAATTACTAGTAAGGATGATGTTGTACGTGTAAATGGGTTCAAAGTTCGTGCGATTTTGGGCTTCATCTGGGCTGACGAAATATAGAATTAATTTAGGCTTTCCACGTTTAATTTGGGCCAATTATTATTATTATTTATTTATTTAATTATATACTATAGTATATGTGTTACCAATTGAATCCTCACCTTTACTATGAATCCTCACCTTTACTATGCTCATTGCTCACGTAATTGAAGTAAAGTTGTTATTTTATCTACTTCATTGACTTTTATAAATAACTAGTGTGCAAAGCACCTCATTTGAGGTGATAACCCAGACATATGAAATAATTTTGCAACGTAATGAATTATTATATGGATTTTATTCATTGTGATGCTATTTAAATATAAGCTTTCAAAAAAATTTTTTTTGAATAATACTATATGTTTTAAATAGGAGTAAAAACAATATGTGGATTATTAATTATGTATAATGTGCATGACTTTTGGTAGGTGGAAAAGTGAAGTCTTGTGCATGGAAATAACCATTTTGAACTGTAATATAACACAAAATTTAATTATACATGTGCATGTAAATTTAAACAGTGCAACAAAGTATGTAATACATGCAAGTGTACTTAGTGTATTTATAAGTACATCGCAAAACTTGTGTGTTAAAAGTTTGATTGGTATGAATTTCATAGATCTCTTATGCACAATTGGGATCTTCTATATGAGGTCCTTGGCGTTTTAAAAGTGCTAGAAAAACATCAAATTAAAAACAATAGTAAGATCTCAATGAAACTGTCATAATGGAAGTTCCAAATATCTTGACTATCAAGAAAAAGGCATGAGAAAAAGACTATATGGAAACTATATGCATGGAAATCATGAAGTCGAGAATACTACCTCCTCCTGTCCAGCCTCTTTCGATTATTCAAATTTTGACCTGAATATTATTGTCCCAAACCCCTCAAGTACTTAGATTATATGACAATTACAGCAGTCAACGCTATGCAAGAATTTCAATACCGAAAAAAGTACGAGTCTGTTGACAATAACTTATGAAAACCGTCTGAAAAATGAGCAAAAGAAACAAGCTTTACAGAGTCTTCCGCTCCTCCAAAGAAGTATACTTGCCTACCAAAGGCAAAAATGTCCATCCCACTATCAAGAACTCTCTTTTCTCATGCTCTCGATGGCTTTGTATAAATTAATCGACCAATCTGTAATTCAAATTAAAATTGAGGGGACTGTGTTCTCAGATGTAGAACTGAAGAAACTTAATTGCACTAAAAGAAAGTTTTTTGTTTTGTTTAAATGATTAATTTAATATTCAAATCTCTCCAAATGGTGGCCTAATGTTGGCAAACGAGATCTGATATAAAGTAATTAGGCACTCACTATTAATAGGAAAAAAGATTAAACATTCGTAAACATTCATTCTCAGTTACTCACCACTGAAAGAGAAAAGATGAACCGCTCATTTTCAGGGTTAATAAATTTTAGTTTTATGCAAAACTGCAGTTAATAATTAAACAGAATAATGTGCACTTGATGGCCATGTGCCATAATCCTTACTGTTCATACAATGAGTCTATTACGGACCTTAATGCATCCATTAAAACGGGAATTAAAATGTGCCTATAAAAGATAAAAGTTTTCGAGGGCTATGTATTGATTATGATCATATCCATGCTAATATTAAATATGCCATGTGCACTTGAATACCTACCTCCGTGTGTAATCTTATGCATCTGATGGTGTGTCATTTACAAGCTTATTACTTGAAATCTTACAAGTCAGCATCTTCTTTAGGGAGCAGTTTCTGCTTGGTGTAAACTGAAATTCTTATGCTTTTAAGAAGTAAAAAGCATACCAAAAGTAAGTACAACACCAATTCATCCAGAACTAATCATCCTAAGTATAGATATAACCTATATAACAAGTTCAAGAACAAAAAATTGCAGATACCTTGTCCTCAAACTTTTTGTCCATGTCAATTTCCACACAGTTTAAATCAAGATATATAATATTTGCTAATTTGTAAAGTATGCTACTGAATACCAAGAGAATAAAGAGATGTATGGCGAAAAGCTAGTGAGGGCTATACAAATGAAGATAATACAAGCACCTTCAAGGGGACTAATTCTAAATCTCAGAATTTACCCATGAACTATTTTAACAAGTACAAAGAACTGAAAACACAAACATGACATCTAGTAAAATACCACAAGATCAAAAGTACTTCTATAAAATGCCTTCTGTTACATAAGTGTTAGAAGGAAAAGAAAGTAAATTCACCGGTGCTTAGAGATGAATCTTCTTTCTGAATTGCATGTCCATATTGCTAATATGATGGTAAAAAAAAATAGTCAAACCTGTTAGGAAATTTTAATTTCCTATATAACCTAATTGTGGTCAATATATTATTATGTAATTATATTAGATACCCAATACTACATGATTGTGTGATAATGGGTGGCCCAGTTGTATAGTATATAAAGGCTCCCAGGTCCCCAACATACTAAGCCGCACATGGTCTTCCCTTCTCCCCATTGGGAGGGATTACTAGCACATGGTCTTCCCTTCTCCCCATTGGGAGGGATTACTATGGTCCCATAAGGAATAAGGAGGCTTAGTTGAGGAAAACTACAATACCTATAGATCTTGTTCCGCCTAACTCTGAATTAAAGTACGCTTCCGCATTATGGTATAGATCTCAGTTTATCATGATAGGGTCTCAAGTTTAAAATTTAATTTCCTACAAGTGGTATCAGAGTCACCCTATTCATGATTCTCTGAGATACGAAAGACTTGAGTTTATATCTAAACATTCATAGTTTGATCTTTATGTGAAGTTACGCATTTGAATTTGATATTGGAATCATGTGGCAGAACTATTTTGTTATCTGCATTGGGGATCGTTAGCTCCCTTTTAGCCCAATTTCAGATTGAATTTTGTATCACAAGTAATTTGAGTTATTTGTTGTTATTCAGTAATTTCATGAATGATTAATCATCTATTAATAAATATTAAATTATGCACGTTGTCTTAATGGGTTGATTGGAATTATTCTTGATTGGTTAATTCTATAGTTTGGAGTCTTTGGACTGACCCTTATTTGGATTAATGGCTTAAGACAACATTTTGATAATTGAGATTAAAATTACTGGTGTGGAGATCTAATATTGTATGGGGTGATTATCGTTCACTAGCTAATTACCACGGCTTGGATATATGTGCGTGAATTACTTAAGCATAGCCTATATTGGTAATTGTTAGGTTAAGTTTACTTTCACTTTCATAAGAGGTGAAATTTTAGCAGTATTCACTTGCATATAAACTGACTTAAATTTGAAGTTAATTTATAATTGAAGAAATTTACGATGTGGCGACAATTATATCTGCTACTTTAGTCTTAATTAAAAAAAATTCTGATATGCAATATTCAATCACTTTTGGATTGGTGATGATAATAATTTGGATTTACATAATATTATTTTGGTTAATGATGGTGTTATTAAATTTATTTGAGGCAATGCTTATATTACTGCCATCTATATGGATTCAGACTCACCTTGAACATCGCAACAATTGTGTTGCTTTATTGAATTATTTGTGGTAATAAATTTTGGCAATAATGATGTTATGATATTAATGTGGTAATTAGTCATGACATTAGTTTTGAATCTATTAATTAATGTTGTAAAGAGATGGGATACAATGGCAAATTGAAAATTCCACTCAGTAATTATGTGAATGATTTGATTGATCAATCAATTAATTTGTGTGGCAGTAATTTGAGTCTCGTATGGAAATTTATTATTTATAACAATAATTTCTTACTGGATTCAGTTTCAATAATATGCTGTTCCTAAATAGGGATAAAGATGGTCGAGTTTCCATGATGTACTCAGCAGCCGATCAGTATGGCAGTTCCTATCCCAATTAAGAATTTTGGAATCAATATATATTATAGAATCTTGATTTGATTTATTAATTTATGGGACAACATCCACATAGATTTAGATTTTAACTAATTGTTAGAATCACACCACAATTATGATTTGGAACATATTTAATTTACGGTGATTAAGGCTTTCCATTATAATTTTATTATTGAAATGGTTTACAAAGGATAATTTGGCTAATTTAATTTATTTAATTAAATTAGGATTTGGAATCCTATTTAAGTTAAAAGAAATTTTTCATTAGGATTTGGAATCCAATTTAAGTTAAGTTTTTTTCTTTAATTAAATTTTAAATTTGTGCGAATCATCTAAAATTCCATTTAATTTGTGAAATTTAATTAAAATTAAAATTGGGAAGACATTTTTAATGTCGTTCAATTAAACACAAATATTTATTTTAAGTATTTGTTTAATTGGTCTAGTAATTTTTCAATCTAGTCAATCAAAACATCATGTTGTCAAAGCAGCCTCTGTGTGTGGAGTGCGACTTTATTGAAATTACATAGATGGGTGTGGAATTATTTATGTGTTCTGTGTTCGGCCCATAGGTAGGCACAGTTTGACAGAATAATAACACACATGTGATAATAAGTATGTGATAATTATTTAAATTGTTCATGTAAATATTTTTCGGTCCATAGATAGACTTTTGTTTGACAGAACTTATTATCAATACTTGATTATTATACCAAGATTACCCCTGCAGTTAATTTTTATCCATAGACGAGGTTAATGTTGCACAAGGTGTCTTATGATGGGTTCCCAATTAAATAATATTGTGAGCGAGTGTATCTTCATGCGTGTATTGATCGACTCATAGGTAGATTAATATTTGACCAGAAATACACAAGCATCTGTGGTGGTGAATACATGACAATTATTTGTTTAACATGTGAATAATAAGTCGTCCCAAAGGAAGGCTATTGCTTGAAAGTTTTATTGTCAGTATTTGACTACTACGTAAAGGGTGTCACTTACAAGTTGGTATTCGACTCTACTTATGTTTTAAGAACGTTAAAATCCAGAATAAAGATATGACAATGTCAATAATATTTAAAGCATAACAAATTCAACAACATCAAGAATTAATGTCACTAAGGAAACCATGTAAGGTCCAAATACTCGAAGTGGGTTAATGCTATAAGTTATGAGTATAAATCAATACAAGATGATTAGGTTTGCATCTCGATAAAGGATTATACTCAAAAGGAAAAGAAGACATTGTTTTAAGATAACTGTGACATTAGTAGCACATTTTGATCTTGATTCATATATTAGATGGATGTAAAGATAAATTTCTTAATAGTAACATTGATGATACAATTAGAACTAAAAAGAAATCCATCTATACATTCAAGTAAGTTTTTCCATATTGGAATCACAAGTATCATCATGAGGTAATTGTCTCATTTGGTTTTGAGCCAAGTGTAGATGTTTATGTGATTCAGTGGGAGAATGTTTAAGTTAAACTAAAGGAGACAAGTGCAGTCTCAATAAGGTGCCCTAAAGTTAAACTAAAGATTTAAGAAATGTAAAAATATTCTATACGTTTTGATTGTTGGAAGTTGTTGTATGATGAGGTCTGTACAAGACCTAAATTTGGCTTCTGTTGTTGGTGTATTAAGTAGACATTTAAGTAACTCTAGTATGGATCTTTATAAAGTATTTATAGAGAACTAAGGATAACATGTTTGCACATCAGGGATCAGATTTGTTGAAGATCATGAGTAATTCTGATTCTAAGTTTGTTGGATGCCTATACAGTATAAGATTCACTTTAGGCTATATCTTCTGTTGGTCTGAAGAGCTATACAAATAAAAATATTAAGCAAACACTTTAGCTCATTAAGCATGACAACAGAATCAGTAGCACACTAAGGGGCATTCAAACATGAAATAAAGGTTGCGAAGTTTAGTCACGTAAAATTGATTGTGACAGTTAGTTCACAAGAGTACTTATAAGTCAAATATATTGACATAGAATTCTTGGTTGTTAAAGAAAGTATTCTTATGGATAAATTTTGGTAGAGCATATTATGATAGACTCTAAATACGGATCCGCTAATTATGTATTCAACACCCTACACTTTTATGAGCTAGCTACTCATGTGTGTGTTATATGGTTTTAGACTACATTGGTTTAGTGGGAGTCTAAATTTATTGCTCTTTAAAGTTTTCAAAACACTTTTTTTTGGATAATTCGATTTTCTGTAGAATAAAGTTGATGGTTTTGAATTCATTGTGAATTCAATAAAGTCATAATTTCATTTTATAATATTTTACATTTTGAATTGATCTCACTAAAGGCTAAAGTAGGACCAGTTGGAAATAGATATGATATTGATCACATTTGCATGTAATTTCCATGTTACTCATCATATTTGATCTATATCATTGAGTATATTGATATTGGTGATTGTCGGGGTTTAACCACGATTTGTAATGTGGTGAATGACGCGGTGGTTTCATATTAGTATATGAGATGGACCAGATTGTTAAGTATAGCTTGAAGAGGAATAGCATAAAGATGCACAACTAAGGACTCTTGATATAATTGCTTTGAGAAATATATAGCCCAAGTGGAAGATTGTTAGGAAATTTTAATTTCCTATATAACCTAATTGTAGTCAATATATTATTATGCAATTATATTAGCTATACAATTATTTTATGGATTTAATTAAGTGATCCAATTAAAGTTAAAAGTCTATGACTATAATAATATTGATATGAGCTTATTGAGTAGATATTCAATACTACATGATTGTGTGATAATGGGTGGCCCAGTTGTATAGTATATAAAGGCTCCCAGGTTATGGTCCCCAAAATACTAAGCCTCACATGGTCTTCCCTTCTCCCCATCGGGAGGGATTACTACGGTCCCATATGGAATAAAGAGGCCTAGTTGAGGAAGGCCACAATACCTATCGATCGTATTCCGTCTAACACTGAATTAAGGTACGCTTCCATATTATTGTATAGATCTCAGTTTATCATGATAGGGTCTCAAGTTTAGGATTTAATTTCCTACAAAACCAACTATTCGGCCCCATAACTTAGTTTATAGAATTACCACCTATACCTAATGCTCATAATATACTTTTCATTTATTTTCTTAGTTTACGTGAAGGAAAATGTTGAAACATATTTGGATTGGATAGAGGGAGTATATACTTTAATATAAATATAAATTCCCTACATCTCCAACTGTTCAACACCAGTCCTAATAAGGACTTAAAAGCTGTTATATTTTGTTAAATTTGTTAATTTTGGGCCAACATATTGATCGAGTTTAATCTTACAACATTTTATCTTGTGAGTAGTTGGAATTAAAATTCAAATTCACTAACTAATAAATCAAGCTCAGTTGTAGTTTGGTTTAAAAATAAATAAATTCATGTAGCACTTGATTGTTGGCTAGTAGATACAATCACTCCCATACCTTTAATTACGGCATTCCTTATCATTATTGGCCTCTTAATGATATTATTTCCATTCACACACTCAAATTCGAACCAAGAACCAAGCACCCATTAACTGTAATCAATCACCTTTTGTACTGATCAAATTTAATAATAGCAACAAGAAAGAAAATCTCCAAGAAAGGCTGAAAAGACTCATTTTTCTTATACAGAAAACCCAACAGATTCAATACGATAAGCCCACCACAAAAAGTAACAAAATATGCAGAATTATTTGCCACTTACCAGCCTTAAAAGATGAGTCCCATTATATGTAATCAGATGGCTTTTACCGTTAGTGAATGATTTTTTTAGGGTTAACCGTATATGACAAGAGATGGCTATTGAAGTGACTAAAGTGAGGTTAAGCTCCGTAAACATTGTTCATTATGAGTTTCCTATTCAATATGTCTATCAGCTCATTAACAAAACTATTGAGTAATTCTACTAAACACCTTGTCTGCACATCGCTGACACTGAAGGCAGTGGACTTATACCCAAAGCTATCCAGGAAAAGAATAGCACTTATAAAACAATAACAACAACTGAATTTCCCTCTTATTCATTTATCAAATATATGGTGAGCAAACGAATCCAAATAGCCTCCAAATAATGAGTAATTTGCAAATATATGTGCAAAGACTAATTTGCAAATAGAAGTAGAAGAAGGTTGTGAAGACATCAAATCAATAGTAATTTCTACAGAGTATAAGGAATCGAGGAGAAAATTAACGCTCACTGATTAGCTATAACTTGTAGTCGGGTTGATGTTGGATTTGACAAAATAAAATGTAGATATTTTTGTCCCACATCGGATGGGAGATCAAAAGAGGGAGGATTCTTATGTTATTTAAAGAGGTCCTTTGTTTTGATGTTAAGTGTACCAATCAAGTACACTTTAATCTTTGTATTTGATTTTATTCTTCTTAAATTCCTTTCTTGGATTCTCGGTTGTGAGAATGGGGAGAAATGTGTGAATTATTTGAATAAAATGTAGGGATTGGGATCGAGAGAGAGAAATTATTTGTAATTGTAAAATTTTTTCACATAATGATGTTTTCTTGGTCCGTGATTTTTCAACGATTTTGGAGTTTTCCACGTAAATTCTTGTGTTGTACTTTTTATGCTCTTCTTTATTTGTCCCTTAGAAATGAATAGGGATCTGCTTATCCCAACAAGTGGTATTAGAGCCTGGTTCGGGCGCTTATAAAGTTCTTAGTATACTCTGTGGTTGCAGTATAGTCTGACCTTCCACATCAGAAAAGACTTTATAGGAGGAAGATAGTTATTCATTAGGCTAAGAGTGGCATGAAAGAAGTGGGAAAAGGGAGTGGCACAAGGGGGTCAGAAGATCAGCCGGATGCGGCGGCATCTCCTTTCTTGCGGTGAAATGCGTCTGACTGTGGCAACAGTGGCGTGGCAAGGGGTAGGATTTGTAGGTCAGCAGTTTTTGGCGGAGTTCTTGGACCTGCAGCAATGTAAATTGCTCAGACTCCCAGTGGTGGAGTGGCTTAACAGCGGCATGGGGTTTTCCATGGATGTTGGCTCAAGGAGGTTTGAAAGGAACGGGTTTTTCGGTAATGAATGGTGGCGTAGGGAAGCGGCGATTTAATAGGAAAGAAGGCGATGTGGTGGCTTGGTATCGGGTGGCGCTAGATCGATAAAAAATAGCGTGGATTCAACCGACAAGTGGGGAAAAGCATCGTGAATTTCAGAGAAATCGGCTTCAAGTGACAACACTTTCAGTATGAAAAGGGTTCGGACAAACCTGGTGTAGCTGGCGGTAAAAGGCAATGACGTCATGTCGGTATAATGACAGTTTTTGCTCAAGGTGTAGCAATGGTGCGGTGGTTGCTCAAGGTGGAGCAATGACATGGTAATTGTTTACGGTGGAGCAATGGTGACGTTGTTGGTCAAGGAGGAGCTAGTGCGGCAACAGCTCTGAATGTTAAGTTAATATTATTGGGGATCCTTATGGCATGTTCAGTTATCATGGAAAATGATGTAATAATATTAGCGGGTCCACAAGTTTGAATACGGACATTGACTTGGCATGTAATGTAGGGTGTGTGGTGGATGTATATCGATGGCTAATGGACTTTCAGGGGTAGCCAAGTACTGGAAGTATCACCATAAATATCAGCAGGTGTTTTCGATATGTGCCGCAAAGCACCATAAATATCAGCAGGTGTTTTCGATATGTGCCGCAAAAATTCTTAAAATGGCTGATTCTAAGTGGTCTACTCATATGGTGGAGTAGGATTCTCAGGATTGAGAATGGATTGTCGATGAAGATAATGATTCTTAGAATGGTTTATTCTAAGGGATTCTCGGGGTTGAGAATTGATTGTCGGTAAAGACAATGAGTCTTCTTTTATTTTGCCAAGGTGGAGATTGTTGGACTTGACAAAATAAAATGAAGATATTTTTTGTCCCACATCGGATGGTTGATCAAAAGGAGGAGGATTCTTATGTTATTTAAAAAGGTCCTTTGTTTTTATATTAAGTGCACCAATCAAGTACACTTTAATTTTTGTATTTGATTTGATTCTTCTTAAATTATTTTCTTGGATTCTCGGTTGTGAGAATGGGGAGAAAGGTGTGAATTAGTCAAAGATTTATAAAAGTGTGGGGATTGGGGTCGGGAGAGAAATTATGTGTGATTGTAAAATTTTTTCACATAATGGTATTTTCTCGGTCCGTGGTTTTTCTCCGATTTTGGAGTTTTCACGTAAATTCTTGTATTGTACTTTTTATGCTATTCTTTATTTATCCCTTAGGAATGAATGAAGATCTGCTTATCCCAACAGTTGACCAATTCAAGAATTTATTGAACCATAAGGAGGAAGACATTAGTGCTTAAGCGATATCACGTTTCTCGTAATTCTATAGAGACGAATCATCAAAGAGGTTGTTGATCAAACAAACAATTAAATAATAATCAATGCAAGTAAACAAGCAATGATCAAACAAACAAGATAAATGGATTAAAAGTGATTTTCCAAATTGATTTAAAGTGAGAATAACAACAATCAAGAAGTGAAAATCCTAGGATTAATGCATCAAATTCATATGAATCATGGGCTTAAGACTAAGGGTCAACACTAAAATCATCTAAACTCTTTCTCAAGATGGATAGGATATTAATCTCAATTAGCTCAAATGTTTGGTTCTCATTCAAACAATTCCTATTAGGTACTAAGCTCGAAATGAGAGTCCCTTCACACGATTAATCAACCTCTCGATCAAACCAATCGGATGTCCTATCAAAGGGTTCTAAATTCCAAAGATTTCTCAATCTCTTTACAATTTATAATACACATGATGTGTATGACAAATTGATTCAATTAATTATCCTAAATATGCAATTGACTTCTCAATCTAATCACATGTTTAAAACAACAAACCACACAAATCATCATAAACATCAAGATATAAAGCATCAATGATAGAAAATCAATTAACCCAATCAACATATGAATTCAGATACATAAATCCTAAAATTATCCAACAGCTCTCATGTTGTTAATCCCACAAGGGAGATTAACCTGCCATATTCAAAAGGAAATTAACATAAACATTAAGATCCTTACAAAACATGATGAAACTATGAGGTTTAACTGCAAAATGTGGATGAAAACTCCCTTGAAGTGCTTCAATGGTGATTTCCTTCATTTCCTTGCAATTCTCCTCTCTTCCTTGCTTCTTTTCCTCAATTAGATGAAGTTTTGATGGTGGGATGATGGTAGACGGAATGGATGGTGAATGGATGAAGATGATGGTGTGAATGGAAGGAAATGGTGTGTGATCTAGGTGTAGGAGTGAAACCCTTGTGTGGAATATCACATCTCTTTTCAAATGTTGAACTTGAGGCTATTTATACCCTCTCCAAGTTGGGCCATGAATTTAACATTAGTTGGGCTTTTTACATACACTTACACACATTGACATGTGAAAATTTAGATTTTTGGCCCAAAAAGATGCAACTCGAGTTGGCCTTACCCAACTCGAGTTGCAACACGAGTCAAGTTGCATATAGTGTAACTCGAGCTGACCTAGTTCGACTCGTGTTGGCAACTCGTGCATTCGCCTGTTCGATCGTGTTGTGAGACTCTAAAACTGAACTGGCTTCAGAAGGCAGCTCGACTCGAGCTAACAACTCGAGTTGCAGCTTGCAAGTCGAGTTGGCTCACTGTACAATTTTTGGCACTTGTCCTGCTCTCAGCTCAACTCGAGTTGCAAGTCGAGTTGGACCTTGCAACTCGAGTAAGCTCTCTAGACGATTTCTGGACCCCAACTCGATCTTAACTCAACTCGAGTTGGGTCTTGCAACTCGAGTTTGGTCTTTTCAGTCCCGTTTCTTGCTCGTGTCAGTTCCCGTTCCGTTTTTACTCCATTTTTACCTGTTTTACATACGTTTAAACTCATTCTCACACATTTTTATAAAAACACATAACACAACCAAATTACGTATAAAATACGGATAAAATAATATGAAAATGAACATAAAAAGGCACTAAAATCTAGGTGAAAATATCACTCATCACTCACCTGAAGTACGAAGGCGGAAAGACGCGAGGAAGGAGAGGTGATAAGTGAAACAAGCTGAAAAAGTAAAGTAAGGGTTGTAGGAGAATTGTGTCATTTTATCTTTGAAAATGAAATACTCATTCAACTAATCTTAGCAAGGACTATAATCCTAAAAGGTTGAGAGAGTGAACTTATAACCCAAGATGTCCAAATAGAGAATACACACTTAGGAAACAATAATTGAGGTGCAATTTCCACTAAAGCATTTTATCAAACACAAGGTGAGCAATACCTATAAAAGACTGTGCAGTCCTAGTGTCCCTTCTTCTTACATACAGAGCCGAAAATGGACCAGACATATCCAATCCAATCAGGTGTCCAGGTAACCATCGTGCAATCTACATAAAATTAACATGAAAGGTAATAATAAAAGAATGAGAAGGGTGGACAGATATGGGAATATTGGCAGCACTTGAAAGTAAAATATTTTATACATTACCGGACTTCTTGAAACAAACCCAGTGGTGGTGTGGAAAGCAAATAGCCCAGGAATAGCGGACAAAACGAAACTGAAACGTTAAGAAGCACAACATGCAGTAGAATTTTGCAGCGGGTATACAAAAATCAATTAACAAATACACGTGTTTGGTGAAGAAATAGTACGGCTAGGTACCCGAATTCGTCGTCTGAGAGGGAGAAAGATGTGCCGCAAGCTGGGGAAAAACTCATCGCCATTCGACTGGGGACGTGTGCTGTGGGGGAGCAAGAAGGCCTCACTATGAGAGGTTGGTGTGGACGGTGGCGCATTATGGGAGTGAAAGAAGGGGGAGAGGACAAAAAGCCGTAAAACCCAAAAGAATGAACGCAAACGTCAGGTGGAGGTGAAAAAGAATTAACGGGACGCATGGCTGTGCGCTGTAAGTAGGGGGAGGTGGGCAACCGGGTGTCACCGGGGCATTTTAGCCAAATTCCCGCTTTATATATAAGAAGATATTCTCTCCGTCCCAGGATAAGGGGGTCATTTTACCATTTAAAGAGGGTCATTTCTATTTTAGGAATGCAAGGGACCAACCACTAACACTTCGTAATAATATTTTATATTTCCAAAAGACAAAAATACCCCACTACAATTAATTAATTAATTAGGTTGAAGGATAGAAAGGTAGATAAAAATTCCACATACCACTACACATTAAAAAATAACACTCCTTAATCTACGTACACAAAAGCATTTGGCCCTCTTAACTTGGGATGGAAGGAGTATAGAGTATGTTCTTTTAAGTAGCAAAATAATGATTTCTTTTATGCGCGTGAGGGTGATATATTTTTTAAAAAACAATATTTTTTTTGAGACGGTGTTTATATGAGATGTATTAAAGTAGAGTTGATATTAGGTGCACCCGGGTGCAAGGATGCACTCATATGTGTATAACTTTTTATTTTATTTTATATATGTTTTTATTCTATTTTGTATATGTATTTCTTAATAATTGTATACTTTTTTACACTAAGTTTTTGATTAAAAAAATTAGCATCCATATATGTATAATTTTTTATTCAATAGTGTATACATATTTTTAATAATTGTGTATTTTTTTACACTCAATTTTTCATTAAAAAAATTAATCATTAAATTGTATACATTTTGTTTATAATTGTATATGTTTTTGTTCATATTTGTATACGTTTTTTAAAATGGGTGCACCGTATCTTAGGGTGCACCCGGATGCACAGTATAATTAGCTATTAAAGTGTGATTGTTATATGAGTAGAGTATATTTATTAGTAATTATTAAAATATGCTTTTTAAAATAGGATGAATATGCTTTTTTTTTAAAATATGCTTAAATAATGAATCTACCATTTCACTTAGAGGATGTCTCATTTAAAAATGTAATGTATTGAGATATTTGTTCTAAAACTTCTAGTATTATTATACATTTATCTAACGTGGAAAGTAAAATAAGAAATTATGAATTAATAAAACAAACAAATTTGAAACGTGTAAAAATGATATGATATAAAAAAGTAGGCAAAGACTATAATACATGTAACAGTACGAAATTTCATTTTCCTAAATATTAACATAAGAATGCATAAAAACAAATATTTAACAATTTTTTAGTATTTAAAACATAAAATTACAATGTTTCAATATTTATACATCAAATACGTTTGACTTGTCAAATTTTGAGAAAACACATCCAGTTCAATTACAATAAACTTTCTAAACTGATACACGCATATACGACACGATAATATGCATACAGAAGTTTCAAAAATTCATGACAATACACATAAGTTAATACATAGACTTCTTAAAAATTAAAATACTTCACATATCATCAAAGTTCCACCACACTACCACGCCTCTGAGTTCAACCAGTAATCATATGGAAGTGGTGAGCACTACAACCGCTCAGTGAAGTAAAACATTATCACAGTTAAACATCATGTAAATAACTTAAAATCATACAACCGTATAACTTGTGAATTTGGTAAACATGTATCTTGTATCATGTAACTATGTCATGTCATGTAACTTGTCATGCAGTTGGTCAACTAATGTCTGTGCACGGTGAAAAGGACTTCATATAGGACCGCCGTCCCCGCGATGCATGCTTATGCCACTGTAACACTTATTACGTATCACAAGACAAGATTAAGATTTATGTTCATATCTTTTCATATCATACACATCGCAAGATAACAAATAATTCACATCACATTTAAAGGCAATAATATAAAATTCCACCTCAGATCTTATGAATACCAGAAGAGTTAAACATAAATCTTAACTCACAGAACCGTCTGTATACCAGGGAGAAAGTAATCAATTCTTATCGTATTTAGTGTGGAAATGAAAGAATTGAGAATGTAGCCGAAAGGATTAAAAGATATATGCAGAACTTGATTCCTTTGAAATGTGAGATATGGAGTGGAAACTGTAATATGAAACTAAAATCCAGAAGAGTAAATTTGTGGGATCATAGAACTGCAAATGAAACTGTAACGTGAGGGAAATGAGAGAAATTAAAGAAATTATTGGAGTCGCAACTACCCCGTAAACGTGCAGATAAGAATAAGATTTGAAAAGGATTTTACGGGTAAAATCTGTGAAAATACATGATTAGGCAGGTTTCCCCGAGTCAATAACCATAAATAAATAAATAAATATTAACATTCATATCCTAATTTAAAATTTTGAAATTTAAAAATAAGTGTATATATCATATATAAATAAATAAAAATTTGGGATATTACAATACAACTGTCATATCAACTCCAAAATGTACAACCTCCTTCCTTCACCTTCAATGTGTGTTTTTCTCTTTTTTTTTTAATTTATTTATTTAATTTTAGGGATATAATTGTAATTTTACTCTTGTAGTTTAGGATATAATTTATCCCTAGGGTTTAGGGTTTAGGATATAGTTGTAATTTTACCCTTGTGGTTTAGGGTATAATTTATTCCTAGGGTTTAGGGTATAATTGTAATTTTACCCTTGTGGTTTAATGTATAATTTATTCCTAGAGTTAGGGTTTAGTGTATAATTGTAATTTTACCCTTGTGGTTTAGGGTATAATTTATCCCTAGGATTTAGGGTTTAAGGTATAATTATAATTTTACTCTTGTGCTTTAGGGTATAATTTATACATAGGGTTTAGGGTATAATAGTCATTTAAATAAAATAAAAAACAACATTAATGAAGGAGTATGAATTAAATAAGAAGAGTGGGGACCAAGGGTGTACTAATTGAATTGGTACCCTGGTTGTACCCTAATCCCTCTTAAAAAAGTATAAGTATTAAAAACTCTCGTATAATCTTTCCGTCCCAAAGATATTGACACACTTTCTTTTTTGGGTTGTCCCACAGACATTGACATATTTCCTTTTTAAAATATGGGACCCACACAAAATAATTTATTTATTTACATTGACTCAACACACATCACACTCACTACTAATACAACTACACACTACACATTAAGGGAGTGTTTGGTATTTTAGAAGGAATCGGAATGAGAATTATGATGATAGTAGTATGGAATGGTAATGGGTATGTATTATTTGATAATGTTATTTGGTTCATGATATGGAATCACTATCATTATTAATAATATTGTTTGGAATGTTAAAAAGATATATTTAGAAATTAAATGATTTGTTTTTTAGTATTTTTTTGAGAAAATAATTATATGGGGATGATTTCTTTTTCATATATAAAAAAAAGTAAAATTGATTTTTGTTAAAAATAAAAAATACAAAAAACATTTAAAATTTTAATGTTAGAATGAAAGGCATTCCAGCCAATTTGGTAAGAAAATTTTGGGGTATCAAATTACTGTAGTAGTAATCATTACCTCCAACCAAACACTCTACTTTTATTCAATTCCCATTCCCATCTCTTAAACCCTCTAAACAAACACGCCCTAAATATTATTTCACTCACTTCACTTTACATTAAATTATTATACTTCTTAATCTCCATGTAAAAAAAAGTGTCAATATCTCGGTAGTTGTATCCGTCACATGTGTAAATTAGGTAGGTCCGTAGGACCGTAGGTGTATGTAATGTATGACATATATATATGTAGGTGTGAGAATTGAGCATACAAGTCGTTGTCATCATAGCAAACTCGTACACGTAACTAATTAAAACAATCGAAACATGTGGAATGAAATCAACCTATACCTTTGTCTAAGCCACAAGAACCTCGTCCCTTAAATATCCATTTCCAAGCAGGTTGACTCTTTTACAAAAAATTTGAACTCCATCCTTCACCCTCTATTTTTTAAAATCTTTTTCTTATGCAATATCAAATTTATTTCGCCACATCTTTTACTTCATATGTTAACTCATGTACAAGTACTGCAAATTAAGACTCAGTAAAAAAATGTACAAATATTTAAAGTAGTATCATATATTTATTATAGTGAATATATATAAGTGATACACATTGTTTCATGAATATTTAGTTTATACCAACAAAAATATCACCCCATATTATTATAAATTTAAAAGTGCATATAAGTATGATTATTACAATTTGTTATAAATAATTTAAAATATCATGATTAGAATGCAACAGTGATCTTAATTTTTTATTACCTAGTCGTGTTTTTAGTAGTAGTGACGTCGCTTTTGTAATTATTATATGTGTAGGATGTGGGATTTTTTGTATCATATTTTATGGTATAGTTTCTTACACCAATTACAAAATAAGTAATATTTTCTTAATTTGAATATGATAATTATTCAAATCTTAAGTTTATTCAAATCTTTTGTATTTTTAGTTTGTCATGGATGTCAACTAAAATCTCACATCAATTAAAAGTAGGGATGACGATAGGTTTATAAGTGTGGGCAAAATTCTCCTTAGCATAAGTGGAATTCTAAGCTCAGGTACCACTGTTGTATATTTAGTTAAGTGAATGCCGATGGCATGAATTCCTCCCGAGAATGAAGTGAGTCTGGCAGCAAGAGGGCGGATTTATTAAATCTTAGTAGTGTTGAATGTCATGATGTTTATTTCCATTACCTATCCTGGTGGGATAGGTAATTCCCCTTACACAACAACACGTTGATCAGGATTTCTGCATATATAGTTTTAAATCTTAGTAGTGTTGAATGTCGACATCCATGATGTTTATTTCCATTGTGTGTATCCTAGTGGGCCCCTTACACAACAACATATAGAGGATTTTTGCATAGATATTTGAAGGTTGAAGAAAAAAAAAGGGAGAGAGAGAGTAGTACTAGTGTTGGTGCAAGATAGTGGCAATGGCATACATTGGTTTTGTTGGTCATCACTACTTGTGGAGTGCAATTGTTGTGACACTATTTGCCTCAGCCTCATTGACAGCTCCAGAATTAGAAAACAGGTTCCCATTCCCAATAGCGAAGGCCAACTGCTCCGAGGAATGTGGGAGTGTAAGAATTCCCTTCCCATTCGGACAAACTCCCTCCTGTGCTCTCAACAACCACATTCCTCAAAAATAAAAATTCTTACACCCCCACATTCCCATATATATATATATATATATATATATATATATATATATATATATATATATATATATATATATATATATATATACACATTAGTTTCTTAAAAATAAAAATTAGCGGATATAGAATTACTATTATATAATTAAGAAATACTTAATCATAATCATGCGTAAAAAAATAATACTCCACTTTTGAAATTAAAAATAACTTTTGACATTATTGAATAATAAAGTGATATTTATTTTTTGTGATGTTAAGAGTTTTGTAGGACAAACAAATAAGAAAAGTGTGAAGAGTTTTTGTGGGACGGAGGGAGTAAAATATATGTACACATATATATACTCCCTCCGTCCCACAGCAAGAGTAGTTTTTGCTTTTTGGCACTTGGATTAAGGAGTATTATTATTTAATGTGTAGTGGGTAGTTGTATTAGTGGGAGTATGGACCCCATGTTTTAATTGTATTAGAGGGGATGAGTGGGTCACATGTGTGTAAAAAAGGAAAGAGTACCCTTTGAATGGGACGACCAAAATGGAAAAAAGAGACCCTTGTTGTGGGGACGGATGGAGTATATATATATATATATATATATATAAACTTTTTACATGATTTTATTATATGTCATATTATCAAAAATCAAATATTATAATTTGTTGTAAATTCTTTACATTGATTAAAGAAATTGTTTAGAAAAAAAATCTTCCTAATTAATATTGAATCGTTATATGACACGGATTATTTAATTTAATTATAAAAAATAAAAATAATAGTTATAAGATCCCGCGTACTACGCGAGTTTCATACTAGTATATATATATCAGAAACTTTTCTTACTGGTATGTCATCTCCAGAGCGCTCCAATATGACGTGTAATTTTTTCAATTTTTTGGATTTTTAATATTTTTTTATATTTTCCTTATTATGTTTTAATTAACTTACTTATTTAATATTTTTTTTTAAATAATGTGTTTCTTATTTTTAATAATGATTAAATTTTTAATATTTTATTTATTTATTTGGGTATCATTAATTAATTACTAAATCTTTTAATTCAATAAATTAATTAATATCAAATCATATACTCTATTCGTCCCATGATTATTGTTACACTTACTAAAAAGGGCGTCCTACAATTAATGTTACATTTCCATTTTTGGATGATGTGACCCACAAAAAAACTATTAAATATCTCCATGGGACCCACAATACTCCACTAATACAACTACCCACTTTACATTATAATATTATTTCTCTCACCTCACAACACATTAAAATACAATAATCATTAATCTCCGTGCAAACAGTAAACGTAACAACAAAGGTATATCTCCATGGGGCCCACAATACTCCACTAATACAACTACCCACTTTACATTATAATATTATTTCTCTCACCTCACAACACATTAAAATATAATAATCATTAATCTCCGTGCAAACAGTAAACATAACAACAAAGGTATATCTCCATGGGGCCCACAATACTCCACTAATACAACTACCCACTTTACATTATAATATTATTTCTCTCACCTCACAACACATTAAAATACAATACTTTTTAATCTCCGTGCAAACAGTAAACGTAACAACAAAGGTGGGACGGGGGGAGTATATAAAAGAAAAAAAGAATATTTCATATAATATTCTCTTTCACCCAACTTATAAATATGATTTTTCGTTATTTATTCTAAATACACATTCGATTCTGCAAGAGGAATAAGAGTTTTCTTCAAGTACTTCTAAAGAATTGATTTATGAGAATAAAATAAGCATGAGCTTTTGTCTAAACGATAATAATACCTTTTGAATTAATGCTAAATCTTAAAAATAAATATTAAATTGAGTGAGTCTCTTGTGCGCCCGGGGCACACGGATTTAGATTCGTGACCCTGTAATTTCCGTGTCCTTTTACAATTTAAAGTCCCTAGCAATACATAGGTTTAAATAAAATAGGGAGGAGAAGGGTTGTGTTCACATGGCATAGGGACACGGACTGTGTCGGGGGCACAAGAGATTTTGCCTATTAAATTTTATGGGTAAAAAGTTATTAAACTTATAATAAAATATTAAAATTGTAATAAATAATACCCCTCCGTCCCCTTGAAAGGTATTCGTTTATTTTTTGCACATGGATTAAAGAGTATAATAATTTAATATATAGTAAGGTGAGAGAAATAATATTTTAATGTGTAGTGGGTAGTTGTATTAGTGTTGAGTGTGGGGTCATATGTAGTGGTTGTGGGTCACATCAATCCAAAAAGGAAAATGAATACTTTGTAATAGGACAGATCAAAATGGAAAAATGGATACATATCAAGTGGACGGAGGAAGTAATTAATGTGAAAAAAAGCAATGAATTAGAACGAAAAGCTGCCGTTAAATTAATAATTAATAGTAAAAAAGATGACGTTGCAAGAAATTGATAAAATGCATTGGTTCGGATCTTTTGTTACATTTGATGTTACATCTCATGTTACAAACCGTTGGATGATTGACACATATGATAGATTAATCTATACTCTGACAATCAATTCTAGGGGGAAAGGTTGAGAAATTGAGAGATCCAAATCTTATCGTTTCTTACACTAGTTCCAAAATAAAAAATATTTTCTTAATTTGAATTGAATTTGAATATGATAATTACACAAATGTATCTTAGGTTTATTTCAATATTTTGTATTTTTGGCTTGTTGCGGTGCATAATTTAAGGTTGTTTTAAATCTTAGTAGTATTGAATTGAATGTCGTCATCCATGATGCTTATTTCCGTCCACACAAACTAGGCAACATGAACAAAAGCTAGGCTTGTTATCTACTCAACTTACTTCCATGCACTAGAAGAAGAAAGAGAGTAGTGTTAGTGTTGGTGGGAATGGCATACATGGGTTTTGTTGGTCATCACTACTTGTGTAGTGCAATTCTAGTGACACTATTTGCCTCATTCACAACTCCAGAACTAGAAAACAGCTTCCCATTCCCTATAGCGAAGCCCAACTGCTCGGACGAATGTGGGGGTGTAAGAATTCCCTTCCCGTTCGGACAAACACCCGCCTGTGCCCTGAGCAACCACTTCCTCATCACCTGCAACACCTCCTTCCACCCTCCCAAACCATTCTTGAGTGCATCCAACACAGAGATCACCACACACATATCACTGGATGGTCAGATGAAGCTGTTCAACCCCATGGCCCACTACTGCTTCAGCCGCAACGGGACAATGAGCAGCAGCTTCCACAACGAGATCAACGTCTTCCCCTTCACCCTCAACACCACCGCCAACAAGCTCACCGTGGTGGGCTGCGACACCTACGGCTACGTCAAGTGGGGGGCACCCCACATGGTGCACCCCACCTGCTGTAGCATGTGTGCCACCACGGATGAGGTGCAGCAGGGGTCCTGCAAGGGCCCCGGATGCTGCGAGATACCCATCCCGGAAGGGGTTTCGACGCCGGTCATAGTGCTGGGGACCCACGAGAATCATACCAAGGTGTGGGACTTCAATGACTGCGGCTATGCTTTTGTAGTAGAAGAAGACGCTTTCAATTTTTATCCGCAGAATCTCACCAACTTGAAGAACAACTTTCCAGGTGGGGGCTTCCCCATGGTTGTCGATTGGACAATCATCGGAAATGGAACTTGCCGGGAGGGGGAGGGCACTGCTTGCCAAAGCCTTAATTCTGTGTGTTATAGTAATGGTTATGGCTATCGATGTTCTTGCCAACATGGGTATCAAGGAAATCCTTATCTTATTCATGGTTGCCAAGGTAATACAATTTTACTAGAGCACAAGTTAAACTCCACTTGAAACAAATCTCTGCGATTTACCTTCTCCATCAATCCTCAAGGCAGGCCCTAATGGTGGGTACACCATTTACCTACTTCTTACTCATCATATATATACAAGCTAAGTAACTTGCTAATTTCAAGTTTATTACCCCCAACACCTGCCATAATATCCCTAATTAGATGTGTTAAATATTGGTAATCCGTAATTATGTGGGTCAAAAATGTCTGCTAGAATTCTTTAGTCAAGTGCATGACTTTTAATATTTTCAAGAAAAGCATTTCCTTGATGAATATGCAATTCATCTACTATAAAAATTCATGTAAGTAGATGAGCTCTTATCAGACTCTCAAATATTTATTCTTGTGCTGTTATACTACCAATAAAGTTTTCATTAGTGATGTATTAATTGTACACAATGAAGATTCATATATATATATATATATATATATATTGATATTTAATGATCAGATATAGACGAATGCGAAGATGAAAGAGTGAACAAGTGCGAAAAACATTGTGTGAACACAGCTGGAGGTTTTGAGTGCATTTGCCCCCAAGGGTACAGTGGCGATGGGAGAAGAGATGGACGAGGCTGCATTCCCCACGAGTCTCACATATTCAGACTTGTTGCAGGTCACTCACTTCCAATTAAATTATCTATTCCATTATTTATGATGAAATACTCAACAACACAAACACAAACAGGGGTTTCTTCAGGAGTCATTCTTCTACTAGTGCCCACTTGTTGGCTGCGCAGGACAGTGAAGAGAAGAAGGGCCGAGAAGATGAGGCAAAAGTTCTTCATCCAGAACGGTGGCGTTTTACTGCAACAAAAACTCGGGGTGAACTCATCCCTTTCTGCTAAAATATTCACTGAAGCAGAGCTGCGCAAGGCAACCAACAACTTCCACAACTCTAACATCATCGGCCGAGGAGGCTTCGGCACTGTGTACAAAGGCAAACTGCCAGATCATGAAGTGGTTGCCATCAAGAAGTCCATCGAAGTCTTTCCACGCCAAATTGATCAGTTCGTCAATGAAGTTATTGTTCTCTCCCAAATCAACCATAGGAATGTTGTCAAGCTCCTAGGTTGTTGTCTGGAAACACAAGCCCCTCTGCTGGTGTATGAGTTCATCGACAACGGCACACTTTCCCAACACATATATCACACGCCTTCTTTATCATGGGACGTACGCCTCCGAATCGCTGCTGAAACAGCTGGTGTCCTCTCATATCTACACTCTGCAGCTTCTACTCCCATCATACATAGAGATGTTAAGTCCTCAAATATCCTATTAGACCATAACTTCACTGCAAAGGTGTCAGATTTTGGAGCTTCAAGATTGTTCCCTCTGGATCAGACGCAGCTAACTACTATAGTGCAGGGGACTTTCGGGTACTTGGATCCTGAATACATGCAGACGAGCCAACTGACTGAGAAGAGCGACGTTTATAGCTTTGGAGTGGTCCTCTTGGAGCTGCTAACGGGAAGGAAGGCGGTGTGCAACGATGGGCCTGATGAGGAGAGGTGTTTAGCCCATTTCTTCCTCGCAGAGATGAAGCAAGATCGACTGTTCCAAGTTGTTGAAAGTAGTTTCTTGGGAGAGGAGAATAGAGAGCAGTTAATGAAGGTAGCTTTAGTTGCACAAAGTTGTTTGAAAGTTAAAGGATATGAAAGGCCTTTTATGAAGGAGGTAGCAATGGAGCTAGATGGACTGTTGGTGGGAGATAAACATTCATCAGTGTTGAACATACAACATAGTAACCCAGGCGAAGACGAGGTCTTGCTTCGGAACAATATGATGGAGTTCATCAATGGTGAGGGATGTAGCATTGGCTCTCATAATAAAATTAGTCATAGTTTTTTATCTGTTGGGAGGTAAGTGAGATGATCATTTTGGTTAGAATCAAGTCAAGTTTCTAAAGAATGTTAGATGGGTGACAGTACTGATTATTTTTGTTCATGAATAACAGATACAAGTATGAAAATCTTGATTGCAATAATTAATTATCTCCCACCACCCACTGACATAATAATATGATCTTTCACGCTATCAAAGCCAATAGTACTAATACTACTTCCTGTGTTGCTGTTGCTGACAAACAACTGCTCCTCCCTTGCAATACTATGTGTCTGCATCGACGAATAATTTTCTCCGACGAGTAGTCCCTCTAGCTCCATTGCTACTTCCTTCATCAATGGCCTCTCCTCTCCTTTCACATTCACACATCGTTCTGCCAGAACTGCAACCTTCATCACCACCTCCTTATCACTCCCTCTCATCACATTTTTTTCCACAATTTGGAACAACCCTTCTTCCTTCATTACATTAAGGAAAAAGTTGGCTAAACTCCTCTCTTCCTCTGGTCCATCTCTCCTCACTGCCTTCCTTCCTGTCAGCAGCTCCAACAGGACTACTCCAAAGCTATACACGTCACTCTTCTCTGTCAACTGCTGAGTTTGCATGTACTCTGGATCCAAGTACCCGAATGTCCCCTGCACCAAAGTACTTAATTGTGTTTGATCCAGAGGAACCAATCTTGAAGCTCCAAAATCAGACACTTTGGCTGTGAAAGTATGGTCCAACAGAATATTTGCGGTCTTTACGTCTCTATGTATGATGGGAACAGAAGCTGCCGAGTGTAAGTATGAGAGCACGCCGGCAGTTTCTGCAGCTAGTCTCAAACGAATGTCCCACGACAAAGGGTGCGGCCTTGGCTTGTTGTGTAGGAGTTCGTAAAGGGAGCCGTTGCTGATGTATTCGTACACGAGCAGAGGTGCTTCTGTTTCCAAACAACAGCCTAGGAGCTTCACCACATTTCTGTGGTTGATTTGGGACAGAACAACTACCTCATTGATGAACTGATCAATCTCATTGGGGTCCACTATTTTAGACTTCTTGATGGCAACTACTTTGTTGTCATCTGGTAATAAGCCTTTGTATACAGTGCCATGGCCTCCCTGACCGATGATCATGTCATTGTGGAAGCTGTTGGTGGCCTTGTGTAACTCGGTTGCACTGAAAATTCTTACCGTAGTTGATGAGCTCTGCCTATGAAAGATCCTTTCTTGCAATAGTTTCCCACCGTTCTGAAGAAAGAAACGCTGCCTCGTTTTCACCTGTTTTCTTCTCTGCATTTCCAAGTACAACCAGCATGCAGATAGCAGCAAAACAACCACTCCAAATGAAACTCCTGTTTTTTCAACATAGGAAACACAGGAGATAAATAATTACCTATAGATTCTCTTTCTACTCTCATTTGTAACATGTTTTTACACTCAAACTGACCTGCTACAACTCTGAGCAAAACCGAATCACCACGATTGCATCCTTTTCCATCTCTCTTCCCGTCGCCATGATACCCTTTGGGGCAAAAACACTCATAACTCCCCAATGTGTTCTTGCAGCGCTCCTCTTGGCAGCCATTGTTTGGATCTTGGCATTCATCTACATCTGTGAGAATATAAGGAATTACTACACAAAAGACAAGCTAGTGTAATGAAATTTATTATTATACCTTGACACCCCTGATCAAGATAGGGATTTCCTTGATAACCTGGTAAGCAAGAACACCTGTAGCCATCACCATTATCAGGCTTATAGCACTCTGAATTCACGCTTCTGCACGCGAAGCTAGAAACGTTCTTCTTCGCCTCATCGCAGCTGGTTACATTTCCAATCTCCCAATCAATCAAGACAGGAAGCTTGTCCTGGTTCTTGAGGTTGGTTATGTTATCCGGAGAGAAACTAAAAGCACCTATCTCAGCAACAAAAGCATACCCGCAATCGTTGAACTCCCCCACCTTACTATAGTTGTTATAGCTCCTCAACTTGAGATCAACTTTCCGGACCTGCTTAGGAAACGAAGTTTGGCAACAACCCAAGCCAGTACAGCTGCCGTTTTCCAGATCAGCCATGGAGTCACACATGGCAGTGCAGCCGGTGGTGAAGTTCTGGTTTCGCAGCCTCTGGCCGGAGACAAGGCCATAAGTGTCGCATCCCACCACAGTAAACTTATTGGCGGTGTTGTTGACCGTAAATGCGAGCAAGTCTATCCAGGCAAGAGTATCGTTATGGTGTGTGTGATTCCGACCGTAGCAGTCCTTTGCAATGGATTGTAAGATTCTCATCTGGCCATCCAGTGATATGTCTATGATCTGCCTTTGGCCACGGCGCAAGTATGCTTTAGATTGGTTGCAGTGAACGAAGAACTCGTCGTTGAGGAAACAGTCTTCGGAGGTACCGAAAGGGAATGGGATTCTTAGGTCACCACAATGATCATTGCAGTTGGGCTTGGCTATTGGTGGATCAACAGAAGCTGCAAGCGATGCAATGATATTGGCAAGAATTATGACAAGAGATATTGACATGTTGTTAAACTGCATGGTGAGAAATTAATTTGAAGTTGGTAATGAAAGTTGTAGTGTAGAGAAGAGCAGAGGGATGTTTAAAAGGAAAGAAATTGAAATGGGTGCGTGGAATGACTTTTATTCATAATTTCCACAAAACCAATGGTAATGCCTGGACCAAACCCTTCATTTCAAAGTTGAAACCCAACACCTTAGAATTTGTCAGAAGAGTTGCGTTGATGAATAATAATTTGGAGACTTAAACATAAGAGTGGGTCATCTCATTTAATCTCGTGCCTTTCTCGATCACACCGCCCAAGAAATTTTCTCAAGACCTTGTCTTCACTCTTCAATCCTACTGTTTCCATTTCTAACTTCTTTTTTTCTTATTTTCTAGAAAATAAGTATTCATCAATTTATAAATCATTTAATTATATTAATTTATTTTGTAGGTGATGAGAGTGGAAATGTATGCCTTTTCGGTCTCACAATACAATGTTTTTGTTAGAATAAGGTCGTATATTCGTGTGGGATTGCGTGGTTTACGTATTTTACATGATTATGATGCTATTAAGGTGTTTTGTTGAGTTTTGAAGGTTAAAACGAGTTAAAATGAAGCAGAACCGAAGACGGGCAAGAAACAAGCGATAAAAGGGCCAGCACGAGTTGCAAGACTCAACACAACTTGCTTACTCGAGTCGTGTTGAGTCTCGTACGAGGTCAGAATGCAACAGACGTTCAACACGACTTGCAACACGAGTCGTGTTGCGTCTGAGGCAAGCCGTGTAGCAAGTCGTGTGAGGTAGAGCAGCGCCAAGAAATGTCCAAAGAGCCAACACGAGTTGGCAAGTTGTTACACGACTTCCAACACGACTCGTGTTGGGGTCCGTGGCCAGTCCAATTTCAGAGCATCGCGACACGACTAGACAAGCGATGACACATGTTGGGTTTACTCGACTTGCATTTCAATGTAACACGGGTCGTGTTGCAACTCGAGTTGGGCATCCCAACTCCTGTTGCATTAGTTTGGGCCAAAAATCGGGTTTTTCACCCTCCAGTGCGTGAAAACGTGGAAAAAGAGCCCAAGGGAGTAAAAATCGTGGCCAGGGTATAAAAGGGGATTAAGACACCTGGAGAAATGGAGACTGGTCGCATTCCACATAAACACATCGTGAATTCAATTCACGCATCATCCATCCACCCACACACACAATCATCCATTCCATCATTCCATCGGTCCGGGAGAAGATTCAAGTGCAGTGGAGAGAGCCAATTCGATCGGAGAGACGGAGAGAGAACGTAAACCACGTGACACTAGAAGTTTTATATCTTTCTCTTTAATCATTCTTTATTGAATTTGTTATGGAATTCTTAGCCATGAGGGTTGTGTGTAATCTCATGGACTAAAATCCTTTTTATAGTTCTAGGGATTGAAGGTTATGGTAGTTGATTTGGAAACCTAGACAAATATTGTGAATTCATGCTATTTACATTCTAATTTATTTGTTTGATTCAAGCTTTACTTATATGTTTGTAACGTCTTCACAATATTCCATTGTTGTTGCCCGTGATGCTTGGTATGTTGTGTTAGCTTGTGTGCATACATAATTTATATTGTCTATTTGCTAGGGATTATAGTAGAACACAATAATCCTAAGGGCTGGTAAATTAGATACTTGATTTTCTTGGTAGAACAATGCAATTAAGAATTCAAGTACAAAGTGAATAAGAGTGAGTAGTATTTTCAGAGAATATTTGTTAGTCAAACTGGTCATCCAGAGGTTTTTGAAGTCTGCATTATTAGTATCAAGGTAGAGGTTCATAATTATTTACGCTTGTTATAAATTTGATTATACTATTAATTTTAAATCGAATCATATTTGATGGGTTAATAGGGCTAAGTGATGTATTTCCATTAATATAGCATGAATGAACAATAGGACATCTAGGAAACTAAATCAATTACACTACATCTGATACCTTAGAGCTGTCATTATCTCTTAATTCACTCTCGAATAATTCTTCTTTGCTTTTATTTATTTCGTTATTTGTTAATTCAATTCATTAGATAATTATTGAATTCAAACTCTGAAATTGGTTATGTAATTCTAATTGAATAGTAATTTAGAATAAATAGGTAATTAATTGTCTTCAAAGGGAACGATATTTTTAACTTGAGTATTTGCCTCTACAATTGACATTCTTATACTTTAAGGATTAAATTGAAGTACGCAAAATACACCTACAGTAGGATAAGTTTCAGTAAGCCCTTAAATAAATTGGGTTAGAGTCGAGTTTTTCTAATAATTGTTTTAAATCAAAAGATTTAATAAATTAACTTTATATTTATTGTGTCCCGTATTATTAATTTAAATTCTAAATTCATGTTTATAACATTTTTTTAATTTTTATTGTATCAACGGTAGGACTGACTCATTTAGTTCGAAACCCGATAATGCTAAGATTAAATTTACTTTTTAATGATTTGTTTAAAGAAACCCAATTAGCATGAAGCACAATAAAATAATGTTAGCTCGTTTAGAGTATCTCCAAAAGCTTAATCATAATTTGAAGAGTATTTTATGTCAAATAGATAGAATTTAAAATTTAGAGAGTCATATTTTTTATCTCCTCCAACACTTTCTCTATATCTCATTTCATTATTATCTTCCCAAAGTTTATTTATTACATTTGTCTTTTTTATATATTATATTTTTCCCTTTTATTGTGAATGTGAAGTAATTGATATATTTTTGGGGAAATTTTAAGAAAATAAAGTGTTGGAAGTAATGAAATAGTTAATGCAATTAATTTTAAAGAGTTGTTTGGGCTCTTCAAATATAGAGAGCCAAAAGCATTATATAAAAGTTTTTAGTTTTTATTATTTTAAAGAAACTATTGGATATGAATTTTTATGCTTGACTCTTTAAATTATAGTAACTTTTTTTTTTTTTTATTTTGAAGAGTGAGATGCTCTTTTACATCCCTAAACTCCGATGCCAATAAAATACAAATACATGATTATCCTTGTCTACATTCAACTTGTTAATAAAATTTTAGAAATGAATGAATCCCTTGATTTCAATCTTGTGTTGGTTAATAGAGGTTTGGATCTTCTATTATATTTTAATATTATGTCCTCTTTTTTCAAATCTGAACACTTGAGCTTATTATTTAAGAGTGGGGTATAATTAATTCAAAATGTAAATGTCTAGAAATTTATATTTTTAGCATCAGGTACGCGGATAATTTTTTTTTCTTTCAAGTTGAAATTCAAATAAGATTAATCGAATTGCATGAATTTAAAATCGACACAAATGGTGCATATAGATTTTTATTTTCAAGAATTAAGTTAAATTAAATTAATCATAATAATCTATTATAAGAGTACAGAAATTAGATTTTAAATTGGGATCCTTCTCTGGTTGATCTCTTTAAAGTGTTTGTTCTTGTTTCTTTTTACATAACTTTTTCGAGGGCTTTTCACATTATTACATTTGATTTCATTGCAAGCAACACCAATGCAATGCTTGCTTTTCATTGTAAAACTAAATCAAATGAATGCTTGTACTGATTTCACATTAAACATCATAAAACAAAGATTATTATCTACCACAACCTTCACCCTCACCCTCACCCTCACCCTCACCCACTGGAAGAATAATGTGATCTTTAAGGCTATCAAAGCAAACCATGCTTGTACTGTTGCCCTCACCCATACCAACCACTGATTCTGCTGTCTAAATCCATGAATGTTTTTCTCCCATAATTAGTTGAAGTAGTCCCTCTAGCTCCATTGCTACTTCCTTCATCAATGGCCTCTCCTCCCCTTTCACATTCACACATCTTTTGGCAACATCACCAACCCTCATCACCACCTCCTCATCTCCCCCTCTCATCACACTCTCCTCCACAACTTGGAACACCCTTCCTTCATTCATCACTTTAAGGAAGAAGTTAGCTAAACTCCTCTCCTCCTTCGGTCCATCTCTCCTCACTGCCTTCTTCCCCGCCAGCAGCTCCACCAGGACCACTCCAAAGCTATACACGTCGCTCTTCTCTGTCAACTGCTGCGTTTGCATGTACTCTGGATCCAAGTACCCGAACGTCCCCTGCACCAATGTACTCAATTGTGTTTGATCCAGAGGAACCAATCTTGAAGCTCCAAAATCAGACACTTTGGCTGTCATAGTATTGTCCAACAGAATATTTGCCGTCTTCACATCTCTATGTATGATGGGAACAGAAGCTGCAGAGTGCAAGTATGACAGCACGCCTGCTGTTTCTGCAGCTATTCTCAAACGCACGTCCCACGACAGATAGTGCTTCTGATGTAGGTGTTCGTAAAGGGTGCCGTTGCAGATATATTCGTACACGAGCAGAGGTGCTTCTGTTTCCAAACAACAACCTAGGAGCTTCACCACATTCCTGTGGTTGATTTGGGACAGAACAATTACCTCATTGATGAACTGATCAATCTCACTGGTGTCAACTATTTTAGACCTCTTGATGGCAACTATGCTGTTATCATCCGGCAACACGCCTTTGTACACGGTGCCATGCCCTCCTTGTCCGATGATCATATCCTGATGGAAGCTGTTGGTCGCCTTTTGTAGATCCGTTGCACTGAAAATTCTCACCGAATTTGATGAGCTCTGCCTTCCATGGAGTTTTTCTTGCAACAATTGACCACCATTCTGAAGAAAGTAATGCCGTCTCATCTTCATATGTCTCCTTCTCTTCATATCCAAGTACAACCAGCAGGCTAATAGTAGAATAACAATCACTCCCAAAGTTACATTTTCCAACAAAAAAAGAATGTACATATTATTTACTCTGTTCTGTGACATGATTAAAGTCTAAAGAGTGATTAATTCTGACCTGCTACAATTCTGATCACAAGTGATTCACCAGGAACACAACCTTTTCCATCTCTTTTCCCATCGCCAGTGTGCCCTACCGGGCAAAAGCATTCATAACTCCCTAATGTGTTCCTGCAACGACCTTCTTCACACTCGTTGTCTGGATCTTGGCATTCATCTACATCTGTGAATTAAAACAAATTAAGTAGAGTTCAACATTAATGGGCTTGAAATGAAACATTAAGCACCTTGACAGCCCTGATCAAGATAAGGATTTCCCTGATACCCCTTCTGGCAAGAACACCTGTAGCCATCACCATTATCAGGCTTAACACACTCAGAATTCGCACTTGCACAAGCATAACCAGCCAGGTCCTTGTTCGCCTCATCGCAACTCGTTACATTTCCAACGTCCCAATCAATCACCACAGGTAGCTTATCCATGTTCTTGAGGTTGGCAAAGCTATCCGGAGAGAAGGTAAAAGCACCTTTCTTGGCCACAAAAGCGAAGCCACAATCATTGAACTCCAGCACTTTACTATAGTTGTCATAGCTGCTGAGCCGCAGATCAACTCTCTGAACGTTCTTAGGGAAAGATGTGTTGCAGTTGATGAAGAAGGCATCGTCGAGGTAGCAACCCGGCGTTGTGCCGAAAGGGAATGGAATTGTTACATCACCACAATGATCCTCGCAGTTGGGCTTTGCTATTGAAAGCTTTGTGCCTTGTGTGGGTGCTGAGGAAAGAGTAACAAGAATGGCAGCGTAAATTGCAAGGAACCCCATGATGGATGGATATGGGCACTAGTACTACTTCGTTAAAGAGTTGAGAGAGTTGCAGGTAGTCCTTGAGAAGAAGATGATATATAGATTAATTGCGTCAAGGGTGTTTTGTTTCAAAAACAATCTTTTACCTCTCAACTCCCTCTTCCGCCTTCATCTCATGCACATTCATTATTTCCACCTTCAATCTCGTCTTAATTTTGCCTCTTATGTTTCTTAGCATTACACTCCAAATAAATTTACGGTTACAATTTTTTAGTATTATTATATTTACTTTTCCTAATAGTTAGATGAGTGAGACTTGTTCTTTGAGATTTCTAACACTAAAACGTCATGTATGGTTCAAATTAGGGGTGCAATTCCAAACACGATAAGATAGCACCACACCATAATTACAGATTAGTGTTTGGCCTTATTGAGTTCGTGTTGTTATCGTGTCAACTCAATAAAGACACAAAAATTTCCTGTCGTGTTCGTGTCAACCCGTTAAGCACGATTAATATTAACAAGTTACTCATTAACCAGTTAACAACTCATTAATCTGTTAACAACTCAATATAAATATAAAATTAGACAAATATATGATAAAAATGCTTATAAATAATTTTAAAATATATTTACTTAAAAATTTTTATTTATTTTTATTAGTATTTTTTATTTTTTATTTTCTTATCGTGTTGTTATCGTGACGTATTGTGTCAACCGTTATTTTTCGTGTTCGGATTTACCCTTATCATGTCATGTCACTATCATGTTGATACGAAACCCAACCCGTTAGCACGAATTGACACCCCTAGCTCAAATTCCCTATTTTTCATCACATGTTCTCTAACATTTTTTAAAAAATATAAAAGTAGAATACCTACCGAAATATTAAACCCTTTTTACAATAATTTTGGAAATGATTAATAGATGGAATACGAAAATAAAAAGGCCATCTCATCTAAGTAAACGCAAGAGGGACAAAAGGTTTAGATACTACTAAATCCGTCCTTAAAAATTGATCATCTTTATTTTAGTATCACGAATATTAAAAAGATATTAAAAATAAATAAAATTAATTAAAAATAAGGGGTGGCTATTTGTACGGTTAGATCTACCAAAAACTATTTAAATTAATTTTTTTTAATTGTTATTGACTTAAATACCCTTATAATATATATTGCTAAATATATTATCCCACTAATTACTACATATTCCTAATATCTTATCATCTACAATAGAGATTAAGTTGACTTATTTATTGCCATGATCTGAGATCAATGTTTCTAATGCGGTGGTGCTGGAAGACGACGGCGGTTTCTCACCATAGTTTAGTGTTTGCTTAATGGTGCGGTGGAGTAAAGATTTCAGGAGCGTTGTTAGATAGATGGGTGGATCCCCCTACTATATAAGTATTCTTATTGTTATGCATCCATGACTTGAAATCGTCTTCACTGCAAAATTTGTTAATAACTTCTTCATTTTTCAACTCATTTTTCATCAAATTCCAGCATTTTTTTCCTTAAATTTTGTGCGGGACGTTTCCTATTGAGGTTGAAGAAACTGGGTGTGGAGGACAAGAAGTGGCTTTAATGGCAGTGGAAACAAGGGTGTACGTTGTTATCAGGTGGCACGACAAACTATAGCTGAGTGAGTGCCGGCAACAGGTAGTATAAAAAAAGGATTGAGGGAGGTGAGGGCACGACAAGTTGTTCGGATTGCTATCAGCGTCGGTGGAGGAGGGCAGTGGCGGTTATGGCAGAGGAAATATGAACTATAAAGGTACGTCACAAAGGGCATTCCTTAGTATCAGTTACAATTACATACCTTGTGGTTCCCTAATAGGTAGAAAAGAATAATGGTTGGAGTATCATTTGCATTTATGTTGCTGGAAAATGAAAATATATATAAATAAATGAAAAAGAAATCTAATTTTCAACCCTAAAACCCCACCTCCTCTCTTCTCCGCCAAAACCTTGCGAGCGCTAATTCTTCGCTCTTCTTCTTCCTGTTTTTCTGCTTTTACATACACTGACGCTTTGTATCTCTGCCCAGTGTGAGATGCACCAGAGCGATGCAGAAGCTGCTGCGCAGGACCCCCTCTTCTCCCCCTATTTTAACCTCTCCTTTCCCTCTACCCATCTCAAATACTAGTTTTCTCTCTCTAGCTTTTTCCGACGCCAACAAAATGTCTCATGCCGCCCAATCTATTCACCCCCTGCACCAACCCAAAACCCCCTTTTCACCCGCCGCCGCGCCCCGCCCCATATTTACCAAACTCTCCACCTCCGGTTGTCGACCCAGCTGTTGCTCCGTCCAAAACAGCCCGCCGTTGAGGGCATGGGTAGTTTTGAAAGAGAATAATAGGTATACTAGTGTAGGTGGTGGCTCTCATAGAGCTGCGTGGTGCACTACTCTTGCCGGAAATTCGAGTAACGATGGTGGGTTTCCTGTAGCAGAGGGTGTGGAAAATGCCAATGGGGCGGAAGAAAAGAGGTCCCCGAGGAGGCAAAGGGGCGGTGGCGTTGGCGTTGGCGGTGCAGTGGTCGCGGAGAGCCCGGATTTGCTGACAATTCCAGGAGTGGGGCCGAGAAATTTGAGGAAGCTGGTGGAGAAGGGATTTGAGGGTGTGGCCCAGCTCAAAAAGCTCTATAAGGATAAGGTGAGTTTAACAACATACACTAATTTCTTTTGGTTTGTGAAGTTGATTTGATTTTTCGGTTAGTTTAAGTGATGCTAAGCTATATTTGTTTAGTGATTGTTGTGTTGGGTGCTTATGAGCTTTAGTGAAAATTGAGAGAAGCACAGGTATCTTTAAGTGAATTTTAGTGTAAGGGGCTTTCTTATGTTGTCTTAATTTGCAGGATTAGTGTGAATTCAGTATTATTAGCTATAATTAATACTTACTGACTAACAAAAATGAAGTTTTTTAAAATGAATTGTGTTTGATATTGTTGTGAAACAAGTAGAAAAACACACTTGGATTCCTATTGTTAATCACTCAATGAACAAGATAACACACTCAACTCACGTTTGCAGATTTGAATATGAAAAGCAATTGAATCAAAAACTGTAAATGAAAGAACAACACTCAAAAGGATTATAGTGGTTCGATCATGAAGATCCACGTCCACTTTCAAAGGAAATCGAGCACTCTTTCATTGATAGACGTTTACACTTGATGAAGAAGATTAACTAACTTTTTTGATCACGCATGGATCACTCTCTCTAACTAGCAGAAGAAGAAGAAAAACGCGCTGCTGAATGAAGCAGGTTGAATACTTATGTAGGTGGGTGAGTTGGATCCGTTTCAGCTGCACGACTGATGCCTCAAGCTATCTAATGAAGCTTTGACACATCAGCACCTCCCTAACAACCTTCTTAACAAACTAACTCCCCTAATGCCCTTCAACCAGCTCACTAAATCATCACAACTGATCCTTAACCTCCAAGCTAACCCTCTTGCTGAGTGTATACCCTTGCAGTCACATGTACGTACAATTCTAACGTATAAACTCCAAGGAATACGTATATATTGTTTATACACCACCTGGCCAACTTGATACAACCGTTGCATGAAGATTAAGATCATGTTTTAGCCTCCTACTTCTAACAATTCTCCACCTTAAAACATGTATCACATCCTTCAACAAACTTGCTGCTCAATTCCCTCTGTTGCTGCTCTATTATGAGCAGCTCCCTCCAAGATCACTGGGATTGCATTCCAACTAAGCTCAAGCTTAGTTCAAACTTTGAATTAGGCAAGGCTTTGGTCAGACAGTCTGCAGGATTGACAGATGTGTCAATCTTGTGCACTCTTACAGCTTCATTCTCTACAAGGTCTCTTACAAAATATAACTTGACATCAATGTGCTTAGTCCTTTCATGATAACCCTGATGTTTGGCTAAATGAATTGCACTTTGATTGTCACAGAACACCTCTACACAATCCTGTTTAATACCAAGTTCATTCAGCATTCCAGAGATCCACAAACCTTCTTTGATTGCTTCAGTCAGAGCCACAAACTCTGCCTCAGTTGTAGATAAGGTCACAATTGATTGATGGTTTGCTTTCCAACTTATTGCTGTTCCATAGAGAGTAAAGATATAACCAGTCAATGATTTCCTTGTGTCCATGTTTGCTGCATAATCAGCATCAACATATCCATACAACACTTCACTTTGTTCCTGTCTTCTCTGAAATTTCAAGCCTCTGTCTGCTGATCCCTTGATATATCTCATTGCCCATTTTACTGCCTGCCAGTGTGGCTTTCCTGGACATCCCATAAATCTACTCAGAATATTCATGACATAAGCCATATCTGGCCTACAACAGACCATGCAATACATTAAACTTCCAACTGAATTTGCATAGGGTATCAAGTTCATTTCTTCTAACTCTGATGTAGTTGTAGGAGCCTGCTGTGATGATAACTTCAATCCCTGCTTAAAAGGTATTGTAACAGACTTACTTTCAAACATGTTATACCTTTTAAGAACCTTCAACAAGTAGGATTTCTGACTGAGGATCAAGCTTCCACTGCTTCTGTTCATATTAATGGACATCCCAAGTATCATCTTGGCTTCCCCCAAATCTTTCATGTCAAATTCTGATTTCAACATACTTTTGACTCTCTGAATGTCATTCATGGTATGACTTGCTATCAGCATATCATCAACATATAGAAGCAAGTAAGTATACTGATTCCCCTCTTTCATGTAGTATACACAGCTATCATATGAGCTTCTAGCAAATCCACAGGCTGTTATGTATTGATCAAATCTCAAGTACCATTGTCTAGGGCTTTGTTTAAGACCATATAGTGACTTCTTAAGCAAACAAGCCTTAGATTCTCTATTCTGGATATCAACTCCCTCTGGTACAGTCATGAAGATTTGTTCTTCTAATTCACCATGAAGAAAAGCAGTTGTTACATCCATTTGGTGAAGCTCAAGATCATACTGTGCTGTTAAGGATAGTATGATCCTTATAGAGCAATGCTTAACTACAGGTGAGAATATCTCATTGTAATCCACCCATTCTTTCTGTGAGAAACCCTTAGCTACAAGTCTAACTTTATATCTTATTTTTCCATCTAGAATTGCTGAAAGCTTCCTTTTGAAAATCCATTTGCAGCCCACTAACTTTTGCTTCAGAGGTTTACTTACTATCTCCCAAGTTCCATTTTTATCAAGGGACATTAGTTCTTCACTTATTGCAATGATCCACTTATCAGCATCAGGGCTAGTTATTGCTTCCATGTAGCTTTTAGGTTCACTAGCTTCAATCTCAGAGGCTGTATACAGTGCATGTGAAACCTGATCAGCTTGAATGAATGTAGCAGGGGGATTTATTTCCCTTCTTTGTCTATCCCTTGCTAGATGATATGTACTCAAATCAGTATTTTCCTTGTTAGTAGCTGACCTGTCATCTGCTGATTCAGAAATTTTATCAGACTCCACCTCAGGCTCAATACTCTCATTTGATGTCACTGAAGTACCAACTCTAGTAATGACATCTTTGTGTCATTGAAGATAACATCTCTGCTGACCAGAAACTTATGGCTTTCAAGACTCCATAATCTGTAACCTTTTACACCAGATGGATATCCAACCATTACACACCTTATGGCTCTAGGTTCCAGCTTATCTTGTCTTATGTGTGCATAGGTAAGGCAGCCAATCACCCTTAAGTTGCTATAATCAACAGGTTTTCCTCTCCAAACCTGTTCAGGTGTTTTGAACTTCAATGGTATTGAGGGACTTCTATTTATCAGATAGACAGCTGTAGTAACTAACTCACCCCAGAAGCTCTTTTGAAAACCTCCACTACTCATCATACATTTGACTCTTTCTAGTATAGTTTGGTTCAATCTCTCAGCAACTCCATTTTGTTGTGGAGTGGATGGGACAGTCTTGTGCCTTTTTATCCCCTTTTGTTTGCAGAAGTTTTTAAACTCTTCAGAGAGGTATTCTAGACCATTATCTGTCCTTAACACTTTCAGGGTAGCTCCAGTTGCATTTTCAACCTCAAACAGCCATTCTTTAAATTTTGGCAGGGCTTCATCCTTTGTTTTCAGGATGTATATCCAAGCTTTCCTTGAATAATCATCTATGAAGGAGATAAAATATTTACCCCCTCCCTTAGTCAGAGTCTTGGCTGGTCCCCATAGGTCAGAGTGAACAGAATCAAGAATTGATGTGGAGCTATGTTCACCTGCACCAAACTTCATCCTCTTTGATTTCCCTAGAACACAATGCTCACACTGTTCTAGTTTAACATCTGTTTCTCCACATAACAGATTTTGTTTAACTAGTTCTTGAAGCCCCCTTAAACTTATATGAGCTAATCTCCCATGCCATGGCAATGTACTATCATGCTTTCCTACTGCATGAGCATGAGCTGCCACAGTGCTTCCACACAAAAAATACAGGTCATGTTTCTTGATACCTTTCAAGAATATATCATCTCCCTTAGTAACAGTGAGGTGACCATCTTTTGATTGAAAACCATATCCCATGGAATCAAGCTTACCAAGAGAGATTAAGTTTCTTCTTAAATCAGGGACATACCTTACATCATGAAGGATTCTGACTGATCCATCAGACAGTTCAAGCTTGATTGATCCTATTCCCTTGATCTTGAACGTTTGATCATTTCCAAGGAGTACTGATCCACCATTCAGTTGCTTGAATTCACAAAACCACTGTTTATTAGGAGACATATGGAAAGTGCAGCCTGAATCAATTACCCATTCAGAGGCAGCTTCTAATGTTGTTATTGTTAGGGCTTCAACAAAATCTCCTTTATCTTGGGCCTGTGCTGTCTGATTTACTTGCATTTTCTGATCAGTATCCTTGCCTTTGTCAATCCCTTTTGCTTTTTCAGCCTTCCATTTGTAGCAGTTTCTCTTCATATGCCCTGGAAGATGACAGTGATAGCACTTTCTCACTTCACCTTCTTTGGTTGATGATCTTTCTCCCTTGCTATCTTGTTTGTCACCATTCTTGTTATCCTTCTTCTTCTTGTTATTTCTTTTGGATTGATAATTGTTCTTGGCAACTAGCCCTTCTCCTCCTGAACTTGGTACACCCTCAGGTACAAGCTGCAGCTGCCTTGACTTGAGTACAAGGAGTACACTGTCAAACTTGACAGTGCCTTGGTTTGCATACAGCAATGTATCCTTAAAACTTTGAAATGATTTTGGAAGTGTTGTCATCAACATGAGAACCCTTTCTTCTTCAGAAATCTTAACATCAACATTTTCAAGATCATCCAAAATCTTGATGAATTCATCAACTTGACTTAGTATAGGCTTTTCATCACTTATCTTGTATGCATGAATTTTCTCTCTGATATGCAGCCTATTTGCTAATGTTTTCACCATATACAGAGACTCCAATTTCTCCCAAACACCAATAGCAGTAGTTTCTCTAGCTACTTCCCGTAGTGCCTTATCCCCCAAACATAAAATGATTGTAGAATGAGCTTTACGAAGTACCTCATCATCTACTTGTACTCTTGGAGGTCCTGCTGCTAATGGATCTTTAATGATCTCTGTCTTGACCGGTGGAGGTGGCTTCAATGCATCAATGAGCCCCTGCTGTGTCAAGATCGCCTTCATCTTGAGTTTCCAGAGACTGAAATCCGTTTTCTCAGAGAGCTTCTCAATATCAAATCGGGTAGTGTTCATCTTCTTGGATTCAGCTTCGTTCGATTTCCCACAGACGGCGCCAAAACACACTTGGATTCCTACTGTTAATCACTCAATGAGCAAGATAACACACTCAACTCATGTTTGCAGATTTGAATATGAAAATCAATTGAATCAAAAACTGTAAATGAAAGAACAACACTCAAAAGGATTATAGTGGTTCGATCATGAAGATCTACGTCCACTTTCATAGGAAATCGAGCACTCTTTCATTGATAGACGTTTACACTTGACGAAGAAGATTAACTAACTTTTTTGATCACGCATGGATCACTCTCTCTAACTAGCAGAAGAAGAAGAAAAACGCGCTGCTGAATGAAGCAGGTTGAATCCTTATGTAGGTGGGTGAGTTGGATATGTTTCAGCTGCACGACTGATGCCTCAAGCTGTCCAATGAAGCTTTGACACATCAGCACCTCCCTAACAACCTTCTTAACAAACTAACTCCCCCAAATGCCCTTCAACCAGCTCACTAAACCATCACAACTGATCCTTAACCTCCAAGCTAACCCTCTTGCTGAGTGTATACCCTTGCAGTCACATGTACGTACAATTCTAACGTATAAACTCCAAGGAATACGTATATATTGTTTATACACCACCTGGCCAACTTGATACAACCGTTGCATGAAGATTAAGATCATGTTTTAGCCTCCTACTTCTAACAGATATTCACCCTGCTTTTGGAGTGGAAGTGCTTTAACTTGCACCAATCTGAATTGACAGGTAAAACTGAACGAAGTTATGCCGTATAACCTATGAAAATTGTTAATGATTTAGAACTTATGTACATACGTATCAAGTGACCATGACATTGACACATTAATACTCTTCTGGTTCAGTTTTATGGTGGATCTAGTGAGAAGATGGTAGAGTTCTTACAGAGTTCGGTGGGTATCATACACAAGAACCATGCTGAGAGTATAACAACATTCATCAAAGAGAGTGTAGATGAAGAGTTGAAGGAAATCATAAAGCCTTTTCAAAAGAAGCGAATCACTTTATGTGTGGAAGGAAATATAAGTGTTGGGAAGACTACATTCTTGCAAAGAATAGCTAATGAAACTCTTGAGCTTCAGGATCTTGTGGAGATTGTCCCCGAACCTGTTGACAAATGGCAGAATGTTGGTCCTGATCACTTCAACATATTAGATGCATTCTATGCTGAGCCTGAGAGATATGCTTATACGTTTCAAAATTATGTGTTTGTAACAAGAGTTATGCAGGAGAGAGAATCATCTGTTGGTTTGAAGCCCCTCAGACTAATGGAAAGGAGTGTCTTCAGTGATAGAATGGTAAATTTTAATCTTTGAACTAGTTCTGCGATCTTGGTTTATTTTCTTGAATCAATAATCTGAAATTTTACTTGAAAAACATGACATTCACATGTGAATAAAATTAAGTCTTTCTTTCTTTTTTTTTTTCCTGAATCCTGAAAGATTCACCTGTAATATTGAATCAATACTTGAAAGCTATTAAGATTCTCAATTATTTCTGCTTGTGTGTATGATCATTTTCCTTTATAAAGGTCTTTGTGAGAGCTGTCCATGAGGCAAAGTGGATGAACGAGATGGAAATTAGCATATATGACTCATGGTTTGATCCTGTCGTTTCAAGTTTGCCTGGTCTCATTCCTGATGGATTTATCTACCTTAGAGCAACACCAGACACTTGCCACAAGCGCATGATGTTGCGTAAGAGAGCAGAGGAAGGCGGAGTCTCTCTGGATTATCTACGAGATCTGCATGAGAAGCATGAAAGCTGGCTTTTCCCGTTCCAGAGTGGAAACCATGGGGTACTCTCCGTAAGTGAGCTTCCCAAGGATGACGATTGGTCCTTACATCCAAATATAAAAAATCGTGTGTTTTATTTGCAAGGTGATCATATGCATTCAAGCATCCAAAAGGTACGATCTCTTCACACCTCAAATTACTTCAAGGATGATTATTCTACTGTTTCATCAAATGTGCTACTACTTACATTATTCTGGGTATCGAGCAGGTTCCTGCTTTGGTTCTTGACTGTGAACCAGACATTGACTTTAACAGAGACTTAGAAGCTAAGCAAGAGTAAGTTAACTTTCCTTTTCTTATGTCTTCAGAAAAATAAGTTTATTTTGCTCCATGTGCTTTTGGTATTCTTTGAATTAATTCCTTGAAGTTTTATTTGCATTATATTTTGTCCCATCTGCTATACTTAGTGGGTAATACAGGGAGAGTTTTAATCACAATGAAAGTTTTAGAACTCAATTTTTTCGTGATTTGTGAATGGACCCAAATTTGTATTGTTCCTCCGATCTTTTGGATTTTTATTTTGTGTTTTCCTCCACTTTTAGTCTACATTGTATGCATGTGCCATTTGTTTGAATTTTACACTTCTTGTCCAGTAACACATGGATCATAATGATTCAAAATATCCTTGTGTTGTCTGTAACATACCTTTGAAATACTTTTATGGCACATGAATCAATAATTCAATATTCATTTATATGTGTTTGAAGGTACGCCCGTCAAGTTGCTGAGTTCTTTGAATTTGTGAAGAAGAAGAAGGAAGTTTCTGGTTCAAATGCAGGAGAAGATGCAGCGAAAACAAACCAACCTCCGGTATTCATTCCCAATCACCGGAAGCTGTGGATGCCGGGGACTCTGGATCTGGGACAAGCTATGTCGTTTATGCCTCAGTAGTTTAATGCTGTAGCTTTTCTTTAGGGATGTGTTATAGTTCTCCATGTAAAAAGATGTTTATGTGATCTGGTGTGGTAGCTTCCATCTGTTAGTAATGTAGAGTGCTGTGCTGTGGTGTGACTTCTCCAGAATTGTAGATTGCTCTTCAATCAAAAGCTAGCTTGGAAAACTTTGTTTGATATCATAAGAATCTCCTCTCTCTTACTCTCTCTCCTTTCTACTTTTTTCAAGATTATATTTCATTTTAGATTCTTTTTTAAAATTCGAGTTCATACCCGCCTTTAACGGGCTGAATTTGTTATTTTTAGGGTTACAAACTTAGAATCTACCTTTTGTTGTGAAGCTGGTAAACCCAAATATTCTTTTTCCCTATGGGCAGCACAAAATCTTAAAGGTTCACATTGGGCAAAGAGAATAAGTTTGATCTGAAATCAATTTACAAGCCCAATGTAGGGAGGGATACTATCATTTTTAATCCCTTTATATTTTAATTGTTCAATGTGAGATCCTCTCGTTTTTTAAAATAATTATCATTTTATTTTATTTTTTATCAAAGATATGAAATAGTTCTCCCTCCATTCCACCGAAAGGTCCTCATTTTACCATATTGAGTGATTTGCCACCTTTTCCCGGGACGGAGGGAGTATCATTTTTCCTTAAAAATGCTAGTATTATGTTTTAGAGTTGATATTCGGTGCACCCGGGTGCAAGGGTGTACTCATATGTGTATAACTTTTTATTCTATTTTATATACATGTTATTCTAATTTGTATACATATTTCTTAATAATTGTATACTTTTATTCAATAGTGTATACATATTTTTTTAATAAGTTGTATCTTTTTACACTCAATTTTTCATTAAAAAAACTAACAAATAAATTGAATACAATTTTGTTCATATTGTATACGATCTGAAAGTGGGTGCACTGTATCATGGGGTGCACCTATGTGCACAGTAGTATTAGCATATTTTTTATTTATACAACGTATGTTATCATGAAATAATCTACTGCACTACTATCACTTTTTATTAATTTATTTAGAGTGTATATTGGGTGCACCTGGGTGAAAGGGTGCACCCACATGTATATAACTTTTTATTATATTTTGTATACATATTAATCTATTTTGTATATGTGTTTCGTAATAATTGTATATTTTTTTCACACTAAGTTTTTCATTAAAAAAACTAGCATCATATGTGTATAACTTTTTATTCAATAGTGTATACTACATGTTTTTTAATAATTGTATATTTTTATACTTAGTATTTCATTAAAAAACCTTACAATCAAATTGTATATGTTTTTGCTCTTAATTGTATATGTTTATGTTTATATTTGTATATAGTTGCACCCTATTTTATGGTGCACCCAGGTACACACTATAATTAGCCATTTATTTAAGTATCACATTATCACATTTTTTTTAAAAAAATATTATCATTTTTATGTGTTTCACGACAGTGTTTCCAAATTACGGTCTCACAAAAGTTTTTATCATTTTCATTTTAGATTATAAACTTCGGTCATTAAATTTATTATTTTTCCACATTTAGCCTTTAAAAATCTCCTAAAAACTAGTGAAAAATTCGAAATTCTAATATATCTTTTTAGCCCCCTTGATATATATTTTTATTTACAGATGTATTTCATATTTTAAATTACTATAAATTTTGAAGTGACTTATTTGTTGCGCAATTAATCCTATTAAAATTTTCTTATAAGTTAAGAAAAATCCCAAATTTGTAGAGTTATAAAGCTTGAGTCTACAGTGTTATTCCAAAATTATCTCGAGTATTTTATGAATTATACATGGATAATAGAAACTCGAATAATATAACTAGTACAACTCAAAACTTAAAATCTATTTCAAATAACATAGAAATATTGGATTAAATTACTCCATATAAAAAATAAAATTAAACCTAAAATGTACATCTAATTTACTAAATGGGTATAAATATTGAATTATATAAAGAGTGAATCTCTTGTGCATGGACACACGGATTTAGATCACATCATTCCTTTACAATTTCTGTGCTCCTTTACAATTTAAAATATATAGATTTAAATAAAATAAGGAGGAAAAAAATTATGTTTACATGAGAACACGGACCGTGTGTCCCAAGGCTCACGAGCTTTTGCCTTGTATAAAATGAATTGGTGAAGGGCTTTTCAAGTGGAAAAGAAGAGTGGAAAGTAGTATGCATGCAGCATGCTATACTGGATTGGGGTGGTAGTGGGTGGGGGTAAGAAACACAGATAATAATAATAATAATAATAATAATAATAATAATAATAATAGTAATAGTAATAGTAATAATAATAATAATAATAATAATAATAATAATAATAATTTTCTATTCCATCTCTCTTTTGGCTTTGCTTTGGATCAATTTTAGCATACAAGTAGAGTTGGATTTTAATTCAGTGAAGAAATTAATAAGTGCCATTAACATATTGACATTTTTAGCCTTGTATTAGTGCTCCAATTATTAGTTTATAATGCAGCAATCAGTCGCCCAAATAAATTGAACAAATTGTCGGGCTGAATGTTGTCCAATCAGATAATGTAAACAAATAAAGAAACCCCCTATGGGTATGTTTAAGTCTTTGTTGGAAAAAAGAAAGAAAAGGAGGGACCCCACATGAAAAGTCAGCAATTGCAGCAATAAGGCTGGCCCATCATCCTCCAATGAATAAACCCACTGACCACAAACAAAAATTAATGACCTAAATATCCCAATCTTCGCTAACCCTCTTTTCCATTTCTAAACCAACAACATTCTCAATTTGTTCCTACCTCCCTAAATAATTAATAATTTGAACAGAAAAAGATGATATTTACTGAGAGAGGGGGAGGGGGAGGGATATACTCTAAGATCGAACTCATGAATTATTGAAGTAGAATAATGAAGAAAATTAATTTTAAGCAGAGTGAGATAGATAGATAGATGATGCGAAATTACTGTGAATCTTTAGGATTCTCGTCACTGCTATCACCATCCTTTTGTTGTTGTTGATCCAAATTCATCCCAAGATCAATTCTACAGTTATTAGGTGCAGTAGTGTTATATGCATTCATGGAGGTTAACAATCCGATGTTAGTCTCTTGCAACATCTGAACCGGGTTGCCCGAAAACATAGAGCTTGTCCTGTACTGCCATTCTTGATGCGGGAGCATCCAGAAAGTGTTAGTGGCAGCTGGCGCCACCGCCCACATGGCGGGGGGACCCGGAGATGAAACGGGTTTATGCTCCTCTTGTGTTTTTGGCGCTTCTTTGAGCCGTTTTCTCATGTAATTCTCATCTGGGTCTTTGTTTGAGGCGAGTTGGTGGTGGAAACCCAGCATTCCGGCGCTGCCACCGCCGAGGAAGAGCGGCGCAGATTTCGCTGTTCCGCTGCTGCGGAGAGGCACGTTGAGGGTGGAATAATTGGCCGGAATTGTGCCGGTTCCTGTGGCGGCTACTATAGCTGGTTCAGCCTGTTGTAGCAGCCACTCTACGGTTTCGCCGTCGGACTTATGCCCTAATTCTCTGGTTAGCTGGAACACCCTGGCGGCGCACAAGGTGGGCATGCGGATGCGCCGCCCACGCCCATCCACCTTTGTATGCCGGTCTTTGGATGCTTTCTTAACGGCTTTGTTTGCAGCAGAATCCTTATTTTCAGTGGTGGATTGTTGCATGGAAATGGAGCCCATCAAGGGGCCATGAGCTTGAGCTTGAGCTTGAGGTGGGGCTGGAAGAGATTCTTGTTGACTTTGGTGGTGGTGGTGGTGGTGGGAGGAGGCTGGTGGTTCACGGTGGCCGGAGTTACTACTACTGCCTTGTTTTGACTCCATGAACAGCATACTTTTCCCTTCCCACTAGGATGAAAGGAGATGGTTTTTTTGTTTATGGAGTGTTGATGATCCAGATAGAGAGAGAGAGAGAGAGAGAGTGTGCAAGTGAAAGTATATGCTTGTGTGTTTGGTTGACCCCTCCCCTCCCCTCCCCTCCCCTCCTCTTGTAGTAAGAAAGAGAGTGTGTAAGAGCAGTAGGTGTGGCCTTTTTGGAACCTACACAAACTCACACCACTGCACTTGGATTACACATGTTTACTTGGATGTTTTCTAAATTTATTATGAAACCCATCATCATATACATGCATACTATACTCTCTCTACTTATAATAGTAGCAACATCGGTGGACTACTCTACTCCCAACAAACTTGTGTGTTCTCTAAATTAAAATCAATAGGGATCTCCTTTAGATTGATTACAAAACTACAACCAGATTCACATGAAAAATATAATTAATAGATGATGGATAAATATAAAGAAAATATTTGGGAGAATTGAAATTGAAAATGAAAAACAAGACTTCTTCAATAGGGTAATCATTTCATTTCATGTTATATGATTTTTGTGAATTTAATATATATAGGATTTCACTTTTCTTTCAAATTAGAAAATAAACTTTAGAGATTTAAAAAATAGGAATTATTCCTTATAATAAAAAGAAAAGGACATTTCCAAAAGAGAATCCGAGCTGGGAAAGGATTGGGTCCAAGTTGGTGGTGGTGGGACCCACCAAGGAAAAGTCCAACAAAATGTAGGAGAAGCTAAAACCCACTCGTCTAGTTATTTATTTGTGTATTAATATACTGTTATTTTTGTTAAGGAACGAATTAGAGTACTCCAGTTTAGCTGTCTTAAAAATCAAGAATTGGCAACACTGCCCGCGGTCACACACACACACACACATACCTGCTCTTTGCTTTGGGGAAATTCTCAGTCTCAGATTCCCTAATATCTTAAATTATGATTTTTATTTTTTAAAATCAATTCGAAGGAAATTAATTGGGGACTTTAGTATAAAAAGTGCAAGAAACTTAAAAATTTACTGCGAGATGAAACCTTTCTTCTTGTTTTTTTCTTGCTCGTGTACATTTCAGATCTGTTTGAATCTCTTAGCATATGAATTTGTCCTTTTATTTTAAATAAATGCTTTTCCACAAGCAACCTAAGTTGAAGAAAAAACCATAGGTTGTACTCATTAATAAAGAGGCTATGTGAATATGAAAGGTCCCCTTTTGTACCCTCAATCTACACAAACTTAACGATTCTTGGATCATCATCTCCATCTCCATCTCCATCTCCATCTCCTGTGTGAATAGCAATAGAAATAATACTAACATGTTTAGAACATGCATAACACAAATTTTGAGGAAGGGAAGGGATATCAGAGTCTCATGATCCAGTCTGAAACAATTGAATGCTAACAAACTTGCCTTCAAAATTGAATCAGTCCCCTCCCCCACCTCAACAGAGCTGGAAGCAGGGACCATAGCACAGAAAGTGATGTGTGTTGGAAAGATAAGCACAGAGGGGATTGGCAATGAAGATGGAGGGGACCTGTGTACATGTAATGTTTATTCGAATATCAAATTATCATAAAATCCCGCCTCGAATTTCCTTTGGTCCCAGATACATTCTGTAATCGATTAGTTGATCAAGATTCACGTGTTATTCGTTGTGACAATAACACACCTAACTATGAGAAAAATAATTAAATAGACACCCAACTGTTTTCTTGAATGAATTATTAATTCGTGTTTCAGCTGGTCCACGACGATGATCTCTTGATGACAGGCTTCATTTGCTTGTCCTCTTCAAGAGACACCATCCCTAAGTGTGAAGGATCCTCCAACATCATTTTTGCTACCAGGTATCCAGCAATGGACCATGTTTGGTATTTCCTTGCTTGCTTTCCTATGTATCTTCCTAACTTCCCATCGTAGTATTCAGGCCAACCATCCTTCAGCAAACGGCTCTCTGCAAGTTCTATTGCTCGTCGAGCTGTTTGTGGACGTCCCGTTTTGATGCATGCAGCTGTTAGTAGCCATAGAAGCACTGCACTCACCATACATGCATTATATATAGGAGTATTTGGATGAATAGACTACTTAAAAGGAGGTATATATATATATATATGTTGTTTCGACATAAAGCCATTGCTCATTAAACTCCACGTACAGATCGATTCATGACTTACCAAACTAGAAGTGTGTACAAAAATTGACAAAAATAGGAAAAACCTGGCCAAGATCCTCCATTATGATAGCTCCATCGAGTATTCTTTGGATCACAACCGGTTACAATCCGCCACTCATGGCTTTCGATTGCTGGATAACATATTTTAAGAGGCATTTCCCCAAAAAGTTCCTCCCACCTTTCTTCTAGTAGGTCCATGATGGCAGAAGCTTGATCAGGTGTTGCAAGAGAACATAAGATAGCAACACAGTTACCCAAAGCAAACCATCTGAAATCCATCCTGGCAGGACTAACATTTCCGATGAAATAGCCACCACGCATTGGCATGAAATCAAACACCCAGTCAGGGATTGAATCTGGAATCACATTGAATTTGTTGACAGCAGTATGAGAGTATTCCTCAGTTTTGTATCGATAAATGTCATTTAGCTGTTGAAAGTCGAGCCAAAAGTAACTTCTCATGTGATAGCTCAAGGCGTGGAGACGCTTCACTATCCTCTCAATAAAATCTTTGCCTTCTGCATCATGTTTCATCATTCCTAGAGCAGATCGCAATGCCATGAAAAAGAGTGCTTGAATCTCGATGGGATACCCATATACTCCCTGTCAATATATAATAGAGTCATGAAAAGAAACAGTCTTGCAATGGCTTGAAAATGCCAAAACAAAACAGAGTTTATGACAACATTGACTGTCGAATATATAAAATCTTAGGTTCTCACCATTCTACGATCAATCATGGAGCAGCCATCAGCACAGAGTAAAGTTGGAAATGTCTCAAATCCTTCTGAGAGACACAAGGTTAGAATAAGTCTCATGCCCTTTTGGCACTCTGGTGTTTCAGCCAAAGATTGATCCCCTGTAGATTTTGTATATGCTCGGAGAAGAATTATCCACCAGAAACCAGAATCAACAGGAGCTACTCTTCCGATGGCACTCTCACCAAAATCTGCTACAATTGTATCCGTCTTACGAGCCGGATCATGAAGAACTTTGAAACTAGCTGGCATAGCACCCTGTCCAAGTTTGAACCTATCTATTCGTTTCTCCCACCCTTGAAGCTGGAGTGTCTTCAGTAGGAAGTTCTTAACAATATCCGGTTCGCCATTCATCAAAAAGGCCAGCGCACTAGGTACAAAATCTCGAACAAATACCTGAATCCCAAACAAACTCATCATATGGCCTAACATAGTACTAGTGATAAATGCTTAAACACAGCTAAGACAGTGTTTCAGTTAGCAAATAGGAAAATCAGTTTAACTGTGAAAATTAATATACCTGATCATAGTTCAAGACCTCCTCAGAAGCATGATCATAAGCAGCAATGGTACCAACTGGTTGACCTCGAAAGAAGACCAATGATCTCCTGATAGCTTCCCATGCATCTGCAACAATTGGATGTGGCTCAAAAGAATAGGCAGCAGATGAAGCCGGGCTAGACACCATTGATCGGCCGGGAGAGTAAACACTAGTACTATCGTAAACCTCAAAACCTCTGGCCAAACCAACGGATAACTCACTCAGTGACCTCTCATCAAAGGATCTCTTCCTATCTGTGTTTAACTTGTGCTTATTAAGTAGCTTTAGGAGATTATAGTCATCCATTTCGGACATTGAGCTTTGAGAGTTGACATTTTTAACTCCACTCTCAGCTTTTAAACCATCCTGTTTTCCCTCTTTCGCAACAACCTTACCAGCTTCCATAATGTGACTACCTCTGAATCACAAAGATGTTTCAGTATCAAAAGGGGAAGAGAAAATTACACTAGTCATTGTATGGTATGGATCTACAATGTGTTAGATCCAAGTAAATAGCATCCCAAGAGAAAGCAATTGGTGGCACATCAAGCAGCTAAATATAGAAACCAACTAATTTTGCTTTCAACTGCACTGCCTTAAATAATGGAGTGCTATATATATACACTCCATTTATTAATTAATTGTGATGAGATAGCAATAATAGGTATTCCCAGTCATAATTTACCACAAATTATGGAGGACGCAACAATTAAATTAAATAGGTAAGTAAGCTCAATTAAAATTAAAGAAGCATATAAGTGTGATCGATGTGTGAATTGGTAGAGAGGGCAAACCTGGTTGGAGATCAATGTTTCCGGCCACAAGTTTATTAAGATTTGAAGATTTGAAAGAATAAGAGAAGAGAGAAAAACAAGTGCATGGTATTCAATTTATTTATACAAACCAAAATGTGTGTGACAAATTAAAGTGAGCTTATTGAGGGTGCTACCAAGATTACATGATAAATTGTGACACAACCAAACTTCTATTAATGGATAATAACTCTGAATTGTTGCAACATTTTAAAATCATTTGATTAACAAAGTTTATTTATCTTTTTTTTTTTATTAAGTAATGTGATGTATCCAAAGTCAATAAAGCACCTAGAAAAATATGTTGAAAGGATATTTCACTATACATGAAAATTAATGCAAAAATGGGTTGGAGTTGGAAAACGAATTAAGAGAAACTACAACTCCAGGAATGATGTGGCAGCAGAAATGAAATAGTGATAAGCTGATAGCATCTAATGTGTACTACAGTTTTGGTTAATTGCTAGAAGTAGATTACTTCCTGATGGAGATAGGATGTGTGGATTTTGTAGACAATGCAGGCAGGCTTTAAATGGAGAAAATCTGGGAGCATCGCCATATTATTTGATGGAAAATGTTCTTCTATGAAGCATCTATTGGATCAAATCATGCTATATATGTTTAGACTAGAACTGCTATTTTAAATTATATTTGTGTCAAGCCCACGTGTAATAAATATCCATTGGTTTTCATTTGGATATATGCAATATATTAATTCTCGAGTAATAATAATAATATTGCTATCTTACTAGTAAGTACGGCTTATACACTCGTTTGACATTATAATTTGAGTATTTGGTGATGAATTGAATAATGGATGTCAAGTTTAGGAAGTTATAGCCCAAAAACATGAGTTTGAAAGATTAAAGCATCATTTCCTAAAATAGAGATATAAAAACAAGATAATGAAAATGTTAACATTCTTGATTTGAAGATATATAACATGCACACCATTTTCATGTCAGCTCATTTACATTCTCACTCTTGTTTTCAATGCAAATTGCGCCTCAGCTTTAGTTAAAGAAATTTGTTTAATATTTCCCAGTTTTTCGTGTAACATGTATTCTGCATTCATGTGCGTGTGCAGATATACATTAATTATTAAATATTATTGTGACATAAAAAAGTACAACTCCATAAGAATAAATATAACTAGAGAACTGAAAAATAAAGAGTAAATAATTAATAGAGACCGAGTATATATATGTTTAACAAACTAATTTATCATGAATTTCAATTTATTCATCGATCCCACTTAGCGGGCTAAGAATTAATGTGATATTGCTACTTATAATTCATTGAAATACTTAAGCCAATTAATTAATACATTAATTACCAATTGTTAGAGCATGATAAAACTTTGAGATCATGAGGATTATTCTTTTAAATAATATTGTCACATTATAGATTATCAACGCGATACACTAGTAAATTATTAAGGTCATGATTAGCATCTTACTACAACTAATGAGTGTTAAATGACTACCTCGATTAAAAACTTAAACTTAATTAATATTTAATCAAAGCACGAGTACTAAGTCGATAATAACTAGTTGGATAAAATGGCGAGGATCCTTTGGAAGGTGGGTTCATCACAGGGAAGGGTGATTCTTGTTGTGTGATCAAAACCATACTCATCAGCAGCCTTGTCAAGAAGTTGTCGAAACAATGGGTTTTTCAAGAAAGATATGGGAACAACAAATCTTTTGAATTCCTTACCAACATACACCACGAAATGCCCTTTGGGTGCAATTCTCTTGCCTGCATCATTATCTACTCTTACCATCACTACTGATTGTGATTGGATACAAATGAATGAACACTTTTTTGGTTTCTAGTAAAGGGATGGATACTTGTGTGCGTATATATAGGGCTTGGAAAGTGTGCCCTTTCAGATTAGGTGCCTTCATTAATAATTATAAAAAGAAAATTGATTTTTTTTGAAGGTTTAATTAATTAATTACCATATTTTAAATTGCTCAAAATAGCTAATTCTTGATTGTCCAGAGCTGTTGCACTAAATGGTGTATCCCATTAGGTGAATTGTTATTGTCCGGAATTGATTAAGGAAGTACTAAACCGTATACTAGGAAATACTCCCTACCTCCCTCCCAAGTGGCTATTTATTTTTTTTCGTAAATTAAGGAGTATTATTATTTTATATGTAGTTGATAGTTGTATTAGTTAGTAGTGAGTGGTGTGAGACTTTTTACTAAAAATAGAAAATGAAGACATTTGGAAATTATATAGTAAAATGGGATCTTTCAGTGGAACGGAGGAAGTATGACTCAATTAGAGGTGGACATTTACTTTTTGCACGCGGATTAATGAATATTATTATTTATGTGTAATCAAACTGTGTCGGAGTTCGCCTCGTCTTCCCTGGGACTAGCTTGTACAGGTTGCTGCTCTCAACCATTCGATCCGGCTGTTGCGATGTAGTTGTATTAGTTGGGTGTGTGGTCCCATATATTAATTGTATTAGTGATGTGTGTGGGTCTTATGTGTTAAAAAATGAAATGTCCACCTTTAGTGCAAACACCCAAAATGACAAAATGTTCACCTATCCGACGGAGGGAGTAATAGATGACTCACTATTTTAACGTGTTTTTAATGGAGCCCTTGCATAGGAGTACTCATTTACAGGAATTTAATCTTAGTCCCACCATTGCTCAATTGGGGTAACTTACAGAACCACTTCAAATATATTACTATGAAATTTTATTATTATTATTATTATTATTATTATTATTATTATTATTATTTTTGTAATAAAATGTGTAGGAATAGATAATTCAGACGGTGATACTACACCAAGAGCTTTGAATACCCACGGCTACGTCATCCGACATAAGATTTACAAATTGTAATTTTTTCAACTTTCACAAATCTTCAAATTAATTCTGACTAGTTTAGTCAAATATTTTAATGCACTGAGCAGTAAGCAGTGGAGATCTACAATACATAAATCATGAATAGTGATTATCCAATTTGGGTTCAAAATTTAGACATTAGTATGTATCCACAAATTAACCCCCAACTCTAGTGTAGTGCGTATCATTAACAATACATGTAGATGTGCTAGTCCATACAAACTACAAAACTTTGACTTAAAATATGGCCTTTGTAAGCCAGTGGATGGTGAATTCTAACCTCCCCGAATTAGTCGGGTTTATGAATCTCGGTGCATGAAAATAAACAATACATGAAGATGAATTAAAATAGCTCCAAATTTTGGGCAACTCATGTATTACGCCATCAATGATGACAGCAAATCCACGTAGGATAGATAGAATTAAAACGTTAATTTCTGGAAAAACAAGTTAGAGGTCAATAAATGTTCACAACAACTGAAAGTAGATTCTCAATCTTGCATGGTTCGTGAAGCCCATGTCAAGGTTAGATAAGATAATGAACGAACCTGTTATGATTTCGACAATCTGGTACATGTACCCTACATCTCTATATCCAACTACCTTTCTTTTTTTAAATTGGATATATATATAATATGATAAAATCTTTCTTGCATTCTACGCATGCACGGATCTAGTTCTGTGCGCCCAATTTAAATTCACCATATATATTAAACCATTAAATATGCAGTATTTCATTATCTAAATTCTTGGTACAATCTCATGTTCAGCTGTTGGGCTCAATCAATCAACCATCTTTAATTTCTAAAACCTACATTATCATTTTTTTTAAGCCTAGATTATCTCATATTATTAATTGCAACTATAGTAATTCTATACTTTGAATACTATATAGTTAATTCTCTAAATCTTAAAGTCTATTTTTGAATATCCAATCGTACGTGTTAACTGAACATGTCAAGGGCATACATGTAGATACCACTTTAAATCAAAGCCTCACATGCATGGATATTATTTAAGATTGTACACCACCACCAAGATTTCATTTTTCTTAGATTTCATTTTTCTAATTTGAACTACAACTTAATGATATCCCAACTTTTCATACATATTAAAATAAGCTAAATAAAAAAGAAAACGGAGCAGGACCAAATCAAAAGATGACGATAGATCCCCAGAAAATGGGGTGACAAATGGACGCAGCGGAGTGTAATGTACCGCTTCAACACGTGCCACAGACGGCTGACAAGCCAAATACACGGCTGAAAATAAAACCTACGAAAAAGCAGACTGGCCAAGTAACCATAGGAACCCCCGAAAAGCCTCATTAAAAACCTTTATACGAGAAAACCCAGTGGAAAAAACTCATATAGAGTACCTTTCGAAAAAGGGTTCAAAAAAACCTGTCATCTAACCTATAAGACCTAAGACATCACGATCATGGGTGGCAGGCGCATCCATCTTTCATAGCCAAAGATATAAATATTCTGAAAATCGCAACAGCAACAGAAAGTTTGAATCCAGAGTAAAAACCCATTCACATCTCATCGTCTAGCAATCTCCAAAATTTGTTTTGTTAATTAGAATTTCAAATGAATGAGCCTATGAGTTATTGTTGTTCAAAATTAGTCCTTATTACTCGATATCTTTATTAAATATTTTATTTTGGCAAAAAATAAAAAAAATACTCCCTCCGTCCTAGGCTAAGAGAGCCAAATTTTCATTTTGGTCGTCCCACCCAAAGAACCTAATTTCTTTTTTTACACACATGAGACTCACACACCCCTCTAATACAATTAAAATATGGGTCTCACACTCCCACTAATACAACTACCCACTACACATTAAATAATAATACTCCTTAATCTACATATAAAAAAATAAATGACCCTCTTACGCCAGGACGGAAGGAGTATGGTTTATGAATTGACGTAATCCTGGAACAAGCATACCCTCGTTCGTCGGATAGTGTGGTGGTACTTAGTCTAGGGTGAGTAGGGTTACAGGAAGTGAGTAGCAGATGGAATGGAGATAGACTAGGTGGTGTGACTGCTCTCCATTAATTACTTGTCACAATACCTCTTCATCAATGAATACAAACTCCACATGATGCATATAATCATTCTACCATGTTCTTGTCCTTTCTCTCCTCACCTTTTATATACTCCATGTTCTCTTCCTTGAACATATTGACACACTTATATCTTATAACAACCTAAAATAAATGTGTCATTATGAATGAACGATTGGGGAGTACTCGACTATCCTTACTTTCTTTGGATTTATGTGTTACTCTAATTACCATTAATTTCTAGGATTCATTACTCATTGGTACAAATTATATACCTATATTACTACTAAATATAATATTTAATTTATAATATTAATCACTACAAATTAAATACATCAAATACCACTTTTAACATTATTGTTATTATAATTGTATTAAGAAAAATTAATTTACCCACTAATTTCTCCATAAAAATAGGAAGTATGTTGAAAATTAATCAATCTGCCAATCAAAAACACGTCAAACATTAAAAAGTATGTTTAATAGATGCCGGAGAAGAAAGCACCCATTGTGTGGATTTTTGAATTATCTCGCTTGTATTAAAAAAATATGGCACGCCGTGGATATTTTAATTATCCTTGTATTCAGAAAATTGTGGGGATTAATATTCGATAATTTTCAGATATATTGTATTAAAAAAATATATAATCCTTAATATTTAGTAGTTTTGGTAATTTTTGTATTCAGAAAATATGGAGGCCTTAATATTTAATAATTTTAAAAAATATTCAAATTGTATTCAGAAAAAACATAAGATTTAATATTCGTTTGTTTTTTTGTAATTTTTGTGTTAAGAAAATATGTTGAGCTTAATAATTAATTTTCAAAAATATTCAAACAGTATTCAGAAAAAAACTCAGCATTCACACGATATTTACAGAAATATTGGAGATATTATTAATTTCAAAAATAATATATTGTGATTTTCTGAATACTTCAGTAACATTGATTTCTTCCAGTGGGAAGAGAACTAAAATATAGGATATGGATAATAACCGTAAATTTCTCCGTATTTTATTAACATGTACAAAGGAATAATTAAGACTTTTCATTGAATACTTTTGTAGTGGATAGTATAAAATATATACTATGTATCTATTAATAATATCCTAATATATTTTGTACTAGGTAGTAATAATTCCTAATTTGTTTCAACACCAACTAAATAATAGTAATATTCCATATATTAATTACTAAAGAGATTTATTTAGTATATACGCCCTCTTCCTAAATATTTATGCTTTCCTTTTTCATATAAATTAAGAGATATAAAATTTTAATGTGTAATATGTTAATAGATATAATATTTAATGTGTACTGAATAGTTATATAAGTATTGCATGCACGCCCATGAATATATTTTTAATTATTTTGTGTGGGTCCTACTAAAAAGAGATAAATATGAACCTCACTTAGAGATACATCATAATGACAAATGTAAATCTTTACTATGGATAAAGGGAATATTATATACTCCATGTAAATTGTTCTTTTATACATTAATGTTTACACTTGCTTTTGTCATAAATTAAAAGATAATAACATTTTAATATGTAGTGCGTAATTGTATTATTATTATGTGTTGGCTTAATGTATGGACATTAATTGTTTTGTATAAATCTCACTTGTAAAAAAAAAAGAAATGTAAAATTTACCTTGTACAAACTAAAATGATAAAATGTGCTCCCTCCGTCCCACAACTAGGTATACATTTTTCCATTTGGTCCGTCCTAAAACAAAGTGTATATTTTCTTTTTTGGTTGATGTGACCCACACAATACCATTATTATATACATATGACCCCACACACTACACTAATACAACTACCCACTACACATTAAAATATTATACTCCTTAATTTCCGTGCAAAAAGTAAACGTATACATTATTCCGGGACGGAGGGGGTAAGTCTTACCTTGGGACGGAAGGAGTATATTTTTATTTAATTGTATTCCTCCGTCCCACAAAGTATTTTACATATTTTTGTACGTGGAGTTCAAGAAAAATTGATTTTCTTGTACTCTTTACGGCCTGTCCAAAGATTTTTATTTGGTTTTTACATGTATATTACGATATATGAATTTTATCAATCCAAGGCCTGAAAAATGAGTAAATTATCAAATCGGGACCCAAATTTTTTTTTCTATCAATTCGGGGCCTGAAATATGTATAATTATAAAGAGGCCTAAATTTAGGCCCTAATTTAATAAAATAGGAGATAATATTTGATAAATTCAGGTACTGGATTGATAGTTTTACATATTTTAGGCCTCGAATTGATAGAAAAAATAATTCAGATCCCGAATTGATAGTTTACTCATTTTTCAGGCCTTTGATTGATAAAATTCCTAAGAAGGAAAGAAGAATATATACTATTTTAATGTTTAGATGATAGATTTAAAGGGTTTATTTATTTATATTTATTTTTATGCCCTTAACTTTATTTTGAATTAATGACAAATTGTGTAATAATGTAAAATTTTTAGAAATATTACTCCATCCGACCACTTACAATGTATTTATTTGTTTTTTGCACGTGAATTAATAAATATTATTATTATATGTATAATGGGTAGTTGTATTAGAGGGACATTAGAGACCCATGTGTGGGTTCATTTTATTAAAAATGGGAAATGGATACCTATGAAATAACAGTATAAAATAGTAGAATTGATATATTTCAAGTAGCTGAAAAGAGTTTTTTTTTTTAGGATCACACTTGTTAAAGAAGAAAATGCAAACCTTTAAGTGAATTAATATCAAAATGGTACTCCCTCCTCCTGGGATATATTTAGTATATTTTCATGCGTGAAGTTTAAGATTTTTTTTTAAATGTATAAGGCAAGAAAGAAAAAAAATATTTAAGTTAATTTAATTGTAAAATTATTGGGATGTATAAAAAAGTAAGTAATATTAGCTTTTATTTTTTTATCAATTTTAGTGAAAGAAAAGTATAAAATATTTTGTTAAGCTAGCAAATTAGAAAAATGTAAAATACTTCCCTAAGGAAATGATATACTATAAACGTTATCATAGAAGGACTATAAAATAAGAAAAATAAGGAGTATTTTAAATATTTTAATAAAAAATATATGTAAAGTTTATTGAATTTCTTAGTACATACTTTATCAAAAATACTTTAATAATAATTACACGTCGCACTACACTCTTTTCATAAAAGATTATACCTAAAAAATTATACCCCTATCATAAATGATTGCGTAATCTCACATAAAATTTTGCCTATAACATTTACGTCATCCAAAAGTCGACAAGATCCATTGTAGTAATTTGTAGACTCTTTCAAGGCAAGAAATGATCTACATTTGAGGTGCAAACTTATAACATAAGACAAACTAAAGAAAAAATTTTATTAGTTGCTGATTTGGTCATCGCATATATATATAATAAAGACAAAATTTTTGTATGAGACTCGAATAAAAAGTAATGTAATAATATTTTACTAAAAAAATAATATGAAATATATTTAACAAAAAGCAATAACCGTAAAAAAAATATAAAATAATCTCACCGTCTCACATGTTAAGGTTTTGAATAACCGAATTCTTCTAAAGTCAAATTGATAAATATTATTTTATTAAATCGGTTACAAGGTACTTACGTACCATGCAAATACAGGTCATAACCATTCTATCCAACCTACTTATTCGTCAAAGCCTAAAGTGAATGCAACAAACAAAATATATAAATAATTCAAGTACAAAACCCTATTTGAAGTTTGATTCTGTCCGCTATTTTAACTTATTTTAGACCATTGATTTGGTCTGCTATTTGGCAAGCTAATCACTTGCTTTTTTTTTTTTTTCTTCAGATAGGATTTCCAAAAAAAATTATGAATTATTTATGTAAATAAACTATATGTAAAAAATCAGGAAGTCCTAAAATTTCATATTTTTGTTAATGTTTATTGAATGCTCTGTCCCCTACAAAGTCTTGGAAGCAATTAAGTTACTTAAAAAGCATGAATCCTAATCTAGTTAATTCTAGATTAATTAAACCATAATATGAAATAAATAAATGATTTAATACAAGCATTTAACATCATTATTACTTTGACTTTGATTATTTTTTTCCTTCCCCCTTCTTTACATTATGTTCTTCAATATCTTCTCTCTAGTTTGTTGAATTGTCTATTGAGCATAAGAAATTTACGAATTGGATAGCAGATCTCTACAATTTTCTCGTTCTCCTCTCTCTCTAACCTATTTGCATCTGTGTGCATCTGAGAGAGAGAGGAGAATTAATTGCAGAAAATTTCTTGATTTTCTCCTCGTGAAATTATGCAACTGAAGCACACCGACATCTTCGCAATAACATTGATGTTTGGATTTGCATTGATCATCCTGTTCTACACTGGTTTCCTCGATTTCCCATCTGCGAATTCTGCGATTCCATCACCCAGAGACTCGATTATTTATACTCTTCCAGAATCTTCTTCCGCAGAAGCCTTCAGTGATTTATTCAAAGCATTCAAAAAGTGGGATGCGCAAGTTGGGTGTGCCCAATTCAAGGAAAAACACCGAGATTTATCGCAGAATGGTTCAAGGATCTCATCCTTGCAGAATGGTGACGGCGAGATCGAGTGTGGTGAGTTGCGTATGGACCATGTCAAGGTTCTGGTCAAAAAGTGGACTTGGATTCCTGATTATATGGATAATTTGTATAGCTGTAGATGTGGGTTGGACTGTTTATGGACTCAATCTCCTGTTCTTGCTGATAATCCTGATGCCCTTTTGTTTGAAACCATAGCCCCTCCATTTCAGGTTAATTTCTTCTTCTTATTCTTCTAATTTTTTTCGAGATTATAATTAATTCTTGAGAAATCTAAATACTGGGATTTCGTAACTGCTGCTTTAATTGCATAAATGGTTTGACTCGTTCGTTTTCTGCAAATTAATTTTCGATTTTAGTGTTTCTTACTCTGTTAAGGTTCTTGTGCTTTGAGGTTGCATCTATGGCATTTCAATTATTAGGGCCGTCTGGTTTATATTAACTCGATTTACACCCTAATTGCACTTGTGTCTCCTAATTTTTCTTTTAGCTCCTCAATAAAATGGCGTAGGGTCCTATGATATATAACAGTGGTTACAATACTACATTAACTAAAGAAAATTAAGGGAATACTTATTAGGGCATTTATAAGTTTATTAACTTACATATTGACTTTATAAGCCGAACACCGTCTTAGTGTGTGTTGAGTAGAAATTCAATAACGTCGGGTTTATGTGATAGATTGATGAAATATGGAAGTGCACTTTGATGATTATGAATCATGAGTAGTGGTCTGAGTAAAAAACAGTCCTTGTATTTATTCTATGGTGTGAGGAATCTGGGTTATAGATGATTAGAAGGCTCTTTAGAGATTGATGTTTATCTAGCAGTTCTTCAAAATGCAATAGTGATAGTAGGCGCACCTGTCCATGCTGGCTGAAACGAAAAGGAAATAGGATTTGCTCCTTTTATGATTAAGTTCAGCAGATCATATATAGGAACCAATTAAACTCGCATCGTTTTACTCTTATCGTTGCTAACTATATATCTATTTGATCAAGATCTATGATGTATTTGGCTGCCTCTATAATAAATTGTGAACAGCTTAGCTGTATCTTCCAAATTTGAACTAATTGCTCCCTAGAACGACTGAGACTGCACAACTGGCAAAGAAGACTTGGTCGATCTGTTTATAGAGAAGGGTATCAATTTTGAACTATGTTTTGTTATTGTAAGTATTAACTTGATTTCATAGTACACTTATAGTAAAGTGATGACTTGAAAAGCGGTATTCTACTTTTTCTTGCTCCTCTTGAATATTTCTAAGAACAATATTTGTGCACTAGATTAGCATATCTGGATTCTTTAATTTAACCGGTGTATTCCCATGGCCGAGTGAATGAAGTACCATATTCTTGTTCTGTGTTTCAATGTGCTTAGTGCTATCTTTACATTTGATAGAGACGGAATGGTGATCCACTTAATGTGTATATGGATATTGAAGCCGGTAGGAAGAAATCAGGCTTTGAGGATATCTTCATCAGTTACCATGCTGAAGATGATGTCCAGTCAACTTATGCTGGGGCGTTCTTCCACAAGAATCGGAATTACAGATTATCTTCCATTAAGAAAAATGTAAGCATTATTATTCATGGTCACTCTAAATGATTTCTGATATTGCTTGCTTCTGTTTGAGGATGTTCAGTTGATCAGACTTTTTATATTACTAGGATACTCTTGTTTATTGGTCTTCATCACGGTGTTTACCTCAAAGGAATCAGCTCGCCAAGAAGGTACTAAGCTTGCTGCCTCACCACTCATTTGGGAAGTGCTTGAACAATGTTGGAGGCCTTGACATGGCACTGGCGCTCTATCCCGAGTGTCTTAAGGATCCAAATGAAGCGCCTAAATGGTTTGATCATCTACATTGTGCTATGTCCCATTACAAGCTTGTCCTTGCTATCGAAAACACTATGATGGATAGCTATGTGACAGAGAAACTCTTTTATGCTCTCGATTCTGGATCCGTGCCCATATACTTTGGCGCCCCAAACGTCTGGGACTTTGTACCTCCTCACTCTATAATAGACGGAACTAAATTCAATTCAATGGAGCAACTGGCTTCTTATGTGAAAACACTAGCCAACGACCCTGTCGCATATGCTGAGTATCATGCATGGAGACGCTGTGGTGTTTTAGGTAATTATGGAAAAACACGAGCAGCTAGTCTCGACACATTACCTTGTAGACTATGCGAAGCTGTGAGTAGAAAAAACGGGAGAGATGCAAAAGCTTTGTAACCAGCTGTGACATTGCATTGAGCTTGTCTTTGATCTGTTTAGAGGTCGAAAAGGCCTTGTCTAATGTAGTTGGCGGTTACATTCGAGTTTGTAAAATCTCACAGGATCAGATTTAGGAAGATTTAGAAAATCAACAATTCTAATCATACGAGAAATTTTGCTTCAATTTTTGGGCATATCATCTGTTTCAATTTCTTATTTTGTTTCAGTTTTGTGTTCTTTTGTCATATATTGTCATTACTTGCATTATTATATATGAGATGAGATACACGCATTCTTCTCTCTAGGAAGGATACGAAGAATGTACTAAAAATTACATCAAACCACAAAAAAAAAAAAAAAAAGATGAGAATTTTTGTGGGTTGATCTTGCCTTAAAACCAAAACATCACCATAAAGACTTTGTGCTAATGGGTAGACAATACCACCATGCTTATAAACTCATCACCACTCTTATGTCTATCAATGTGGGATTTCCTTTGTCCATACTCCATACAACCCCCTAATACTTTTGCTTTTAGTTTGCGAAAGTGACAATTCTTTTTTTTTTTTTTTGATATCGAGGTTCCAGGCTTACGCCCGACTAGTCCTCGAGGAAACAGCCCCGGCCCCTCAGAACTGGACAAGGAGTCGATCCCCAAGTGAATGCTCGACCCCCCCTCCCGCTCAGCCGCAGGTTCTCACCGAGTTTCAGCCTCCCACACTGCCGCCTGTAGCCCTCAATATTAATTGTTCCATCATTGTGCTCCGGGGGGCTTGAACCCCTGACCTTTCAATCGGGGCACCTCAATTTTGAGCTCTCAGCTACTGGGCCAACACCTCATTGGTAAGTGACAATTCTTTATTTCCACATCATTTCATGCTATATACAAGTTTCTTTTTGTTGTCTTTCTCCCCATTAAAAATGTTAGATTGATAAACATGCTTGAATGTATAGCAATCTACTATATAGCATAATATCATTAAAGTAATTCAATCTAACACGCACATGAGATTAGCTCGGAGTCTTTTGTTTGATCAGTCTTTTGTTTTGAATCACACCGTCATTCATTGCTTTTGGTTGGAAGTTTTTTCTTCAATTTAGTATGTTTAAATAATAAATAAAATATAAACTAGTATATAAATTGTTTATGACAATGACTATGTTAAAAATGAATAAAATAATTTCAAAGTGCTTTTTCTCCAACAATTTACTAAACCGTGAAAATAAAAATCGTTTATGATTTAGTGTAAGAATTGCGCCAACTAAGTGAAGCTAGCAATTTTATTTTATTTATTTATTAATTTTTAATATATTTTTTTTAAAATTGGGTAGTTTTCAATTTGCGAGCTATTGCCTATTTGTCTATTGAGGCTGAAGCACAAGGGCCTCCCCAGAAATTTTGAGGCTGCAAAACGGGTCAAACCCCATTAACCCGTCAAATGGTCCACATCCGTTTCACGGTTTGGTTTACACTTTTCTGATTTGGGATTTTGGGTACGGCACGCACAAAGCCTCTCTGTGTGTCTGTGATAAACTAAACTGACCAGAAATTCTTGAGCTGCTTTAAAAATGGAGAATATTGGCCTCGTTTCCTCCCCCAAAATAGTGTTGGGACTCTCTCCAAATCCCAAAAACTCAGTAATTTCCAGCAAACCATTTTTGGGTCTCCCAAATTTACTCAAGAAAACGGGGAAGAATGGCAGGCAGATCAATTCTAGTCCTTCTGTTTCGGTCATCTCTTTGTTTGAGCCGCATAAAGCCACCAAAATTATAGGTAACTTCTCATACTCGTTGTTTTTGTGCAAACTCTCTCGATTACTGTTGTCACTTTATTTGTATGTAATTTACAACTCTATCTGAAATTTGAAGGCTTATCTGATAGTTGTACGAAATAGGGAGCAGGGTCGCAGGATTTCCTTAAAATTGTGGTCCGTTCAGGTCTAACCTGAAAAACTCTAGTAAAATTAGGATTTATTGGTATATTGATTGCAATGACTTCCAAAAGAGGTGTTAACTACATGAGGTCTTTCTGAAACTCATTCAGTCTAGACTGCAGGGCTCCATTGAGGTTTCTTATAGATGTATATATTCTCTCCATCCCAATTTTGTTTGCACTTTTTTCTTTTCGCACACGTGGCTTAAGAAAGTTACTACTTTTTGAGTTTTTTTTTTTTTTTCTGGTGGTGATAAATAAAGGATCAAGTATGTTTTGTGTGTTAGGCAAGATGATATTTTTGTAAATAAAGTGCTGAGGAGTTTTGTAAATTAACTGCAAGGAGGGGTTAGTTGATTTGACTTTTTTTATTGGTGCAAGAATGCGAGACAGACGAAAATGGAAAGGATGAAAACAAATTTGAACTGAGGTAGTAAATATGTTACCTAAATTTATTATAAGTGAACCACAGAAGAATGTTAATGTATTGCGTACTTTAATCAATGTTTTGCAAAGTTCATTTGTTTGGCCTTTGAAAGTTCTTTCGCATTTCGCTTGAAAAGCACCAATTGTGCGAAGCCAGGGAAAAAGCAATGCGTTAGAATTTTAAGAAATAATGAGGTTTTTTTTAACCATAGAGTTCAATTGGTTCAAGTGGGCCATGTGAGCTTTTAGATAACTAAACATGGTCTAAGATCAGTAATTGAACATAGCTTGTACATAACTACCATAGTTTGGAAGTTTAAAAATTTCTGTGTCAATTTCTGCTTCTTGTTTTTCTTTATATGCCATGTTCTTCATGTTTTCTCAATGCTGCTTGCCATTCGTATTTCAATTGTTTCAGTCTCGGAGAAAGTTTCAAGGGATTGTTTTGCAAGCATTGCTTCCAGTGGACAACAAACATCCTCAGTTGGAGCAAATCCACAGATTTCAGTTCCACCTCCATCTCAAGTGTAATAATTTATTGATGTTTTTCTTGTGTTATGATTTGTAATTTTTGCTGTTGTCTGATGTTGGGGTGAATTCTAAGTACAAGTCTTTTATATGTTATGAACATGCTAGCTTGCTTTCTCATGTTTTGTATTTCTTTATCTTTTTCTCTCAAAACAGGGGATCACCTTTGTTCTGGATTGGTGTCGGTGTTGGTCTTTCAGCACTTTTTTCGTGGGTGAGTTCTGTTTTTTGTAGTTGTTTTGTTCCTTTACTCCCAATTTGACGGTGGTCTTCAAGTTGTGACTAACTATATGCATTACATTGCAGGTAGCTGGTAGAGCTAAGGTGAGTCGCATCTTGTACTGTCCAGTCACATTCATGATTATTTTTTTCCCAGTCTGTGAGCCTTATGTTTAATGCATATTTACATGATGGTAATAGCATCTTGGGAATTGGATCTTTAAAGGATGCATCTATCTTCACGTTCCTGCTCTTATCGTATTTCTCCAAAAATTGGCATGATGACCATGATCTTTTAATGTATCTTGACATCCTATGTAGCACCATTCCTAGTCTGGCACAATAGCCAAAATGCACTAGTTAACTACATCTGCCTTGCGTATTTCTTATGTTTTGGATAAATCTCATCGCAGAACTATGCAATGCAACAAGCTTTTAAGACCTTCACACAACAGATGAATACTCAAAATAACCCATATGGTAATGCTGCCTTTTCACCTGGCCCACCATTCCCCTTTCCACCACCTGCAAGCCCGCCGTCAGCTCCTTCAGCATCTCAATCTGTGACTGATGTATGTGCAACAAAAGTGGAGGATCCTCCATCAACATCTGTCAAAGATCAAGTAGAACCTGTGAAAGATAAAGTGGAACCAGAGGTTGCACCAAAGAAATATGGTATTTCCTAGCTCTTAATGTTTCTTTTATCCCATATGTATTGTCTTAATGCAGACAGTATGATCATCCTTCATATATATGGAACTTATATGAAAAGTGCATTGCTTTTTTTTTTAATATGTACTCTACCCTTGTGTTCTTGACTTTCTGTATTCCTTGTAGCTGATTCACTGTGTCATCTTTACAGCTTTTGTTGATGTTTCCCCTGAGGAAACATTGCAGAATAATGCTTTTGAAAAGTACAAGGAACCAATTCCTACAGATTCACCAAAGGAACCCCAATTTTCTGAGCAAGTAAGTTGAACTCTCACAGAGACTGCTCCTTTGCTTTTGATAACACATCTGTTGACCATTTGGGCATCTCCAAAAGGTTTCTCAAAATGGTACTGCTACAAATCAAGGAATAGGTGCTTCAGAAGATCCCCCCACCAGTAAGTTGACATTTTATTGATATGCAGCTAATATGTTTGCTATAACTAACTGAGCTATTTAGCCATACCTGGACTTCTAAAATGTAGAAAATTAAGATGGTTTTACGTGTTTCATACTTGTCCAGTGTAGAGACTTGTAAACTTAACTGTTTGTCTCTTCATAGCACTAATTTATTTTTAGTTCTAACAGCTCCGCATCTGCTGATCATATTTGCAAACTCTAAAGTGACACTTCTTTAGTTGTCTTGTAGTAAGTTCATTACACAATAATTAAAAACTATTACTTTCTTAATGAACAGGTAAGCCCAAACAACCTCTCATGTCTGTGGAAGCTTTGGAAAAAATGATGGAAGATCCAACAGTGCAGAAAATGGTTTATCCGTAAGATAGCCTCTTCTCTTTACATTTATTCTCAGACATTGCCTTCTTACATTGATAATATAATATATTTTTCAGATCTGTGACCCATTTAATTTAGCAATTCAAATAAGTCACTGGAAATAACATTGACATATTAAGCTCATATGAATTTGAATAATCTTACTTTTTTATCCTTGCCTGAATCATATGCTTCAGAAATGACTTTGATTTTTTGTAGAGGAACAAAATCTTTGGCAATATAGATGCTGAAATTTTTTTTGGTTGAATGTTAGCTCCTGGAGTTAGTCAAAGCACATTTGAGTACATGCAAAAGTATGTTAAACCTTTAAAGAAAGGAAGAGAAAAAATATAAATGCGAGACAAGACAGTGAAAAACATGCAAGTTTACTTCGTAAAGAACATATAAGTAAGGTGTCTATTCTCACTTGGAATAATTAGCTATACAAGTATCAGAATGCTTCTTTCGGTGTCCTGATAATAATGCTCTAGCATATGACTTATCTCAGTTATATGTGGATTCCAAAGTATGTTTTTCTTCAGATTGCACAAAAACATTCCAAGATTGCTTTGGTGCTATTTTTTCTGTGCCTATTATTTGCAAAGAAAAAAGTCTTGACTAACTATTGGTAACTGTTGCAATGCAGTTACTTGCCTGAGGAGATGAGGAATCCCACCACCTTCAAATGTAAGTTCATACTTAATTAGACTTTAATCTTTATGAGTATTTTTCATATTAATTCTGTTGCAAACAACCTGACAAGCAAGCTTCATCAATTTTGCATCTGTAACGACCAATGGAGAAGGGGGGGGGGGGGTGGGAGGGGACGCGGGATATGAAAGCATTTCAAAGGCTTTGTAATTCAGTTATGAGTAGTCCATTTCGTCATTAGCTAATTTATTTTTGTTTTAGTGAACAACCACTCAAATCTGAAATGCTTGCATGTGAATTACTAAATTTTTTGTTCTGTTTGCAAGGGGACAAAATTTGGAGAATTTCGTTCTTACAAGTTTCTAGTTTTAAAGCAATATCTTGTCACGTGTTTAAATTTCTGATTTCTCTCTTTTATGATTTCATTGAAGCCTTACATTCTCATTCGTGCCATTATGATTTTAATTCTCTCAAGTTCTGTAACAGTAATTCTAAATGCCTATCTGTGTAATGATAGGGATGTTACAAAATCCACAGTACCGTCAACAACTTCAAGACATGTTGTAAGTATTCTGTGTTGTTCATACATGTGCTATAGATTCTGTGTGTGTGTTTGTGTTTTTTTTTTTTCTATAATAATTATGAATCAGTCACATTTTTGTTAACAGTCGTTGTTGCTATTATTATCATTTTAAATTTAAATTTGTTTATTTTTGAATGGTATGCACTATACCCAATTAGTCAAGATCTTCCACCATTATTAGGAGATTCTTTAATTTTTTCTGCCTTACATTTCCAGGAATAACATGGGAGGAAGCCCTGAATGGGACAATCGCATGATGGACTCATTGAAAAACTTTGATCTCAGCAGTCCTGAGATCAAACAGCAATTTGGTGTGTTACAGTTGCTCCTTGCATGATAAAATCGATACTTGATAACAATAATCAAGCTCTTACGCTCGTAATCTCTTCTCTGTTGGGTTAAATGCAGATCAGATAGGTCTTACTCCTGAGGAAGTAATCTCTAAGATCATGGCCAATCCTGATGTTGCTATGGCATTCCAAAATCCAAGAGTTCAAGCTGCCATCATGGATGTAAGCAACGCCTCTGTCTCTCTCCTCCTAATTTCTTCTGACAAACATATGGTCTTCGGAAACTCACAAGCCAACTGCTTTAAATGCAAACTTCTGATTTTGCTTCTGGATTTGTTTCAGTGTTCTCAAAATCCCCTGAGTATCGCAAAGTATCAAAATGACAAAGAGGTAAGCAAAATCTAACCTATGATTTTCACTGATTTCTTGTCAGAAAACCAAACCATTCCAATGAAACTCTCTATGCGTATGCCATGTTTTCTGCCACCAGAGATTGATATTCTAATACTTGAATTGTGCATTCGCAGGTTATGGATGTATTTACTAAAATATCGGAACTCTTCCCTGGAGTAACAGGCTCTTAACTATTGTATTGCTACCGCACCACCAAGTTAAGACGATTTTTGTGTTAACCTGGGTAAACAATTCTTGGTACTCTTAAGTGTATCGAGAAACACAGTGGCATCAACATCCTGCAAATGTCCTGAGCAAGATCATCTCTGCCATTGTCTTACCTCCTGCGCAGACATTGTTTATATTCCATCACTACTTAACAAGCTTTTGTCCGATATAAGTTTTGTTAGTATTTGAGGTTCTATCCTTTGCATAATCCGATGTTTTCCCCTTCATCCCCACTGAAAGAAAAAAGTAAAGGATGTTTTGTGTGGTTGTTTAGCCGTTGCATATCAATAGATTTTTGTTGGATGTGAATTTAGTGAAGGATTGATTATATATAGCAACACTGTCACCTCTTTGCTTTGCACTAGACTTAATCAAGAATTTGAAGGAAGCCAAACCTCAAAGAATTTAATTATCTGATTGTTGGTAATCACCAATATGCTGGAGTTTCATTTTTTGTTAATAAACTCCAACTCATTTCTCTAAATCCCAATCCATTTGATAAAAACAACTACTTGAAGGACCAAAATTACCACAGATAACTAAGCCTTAACCCTATTTTTTCAGGATTAATCGGGCCAAGCCCATTTTAACAATTCTAATATAACTCTCACACTTATTATTGTCGTGCAAATAGTTTTGTTTCTTACGCTATTAGTTGTTCATAATTTGGAACAAACAGGTGGGATGGGAATATTCGCATGTTACAAGTGATCGTAACAAGAAAACGATGTTATCTATGAATCTCCAGCTGTCGCATTAATACCAATTTTATTACTAACTCAACACAATGCCACCTTAGCCTATCTATCAACTAACTAACAAAGAATGACTTAAAATAATCTGTGCTGAATGATTAAATCATCTCCTAACCAGGATTTGACTCAAACTTGGATTCTGTATTATCACTAACTTTTAACCATCAATTTGGGTTATTAAATTACTAGGACTATTTTTTTTATTTTAAAAAACCAGCACATTGACAATTTTTTTCTAATAAATACATACGCAAAACTTTTTTTTTTTAATGTATATACTATATAATTTGTTGCAAACCTTTTAAACTCTAATTTTCAAGGGATGTGAAACTTAGTAAAAAAATATATTCACCACGTTCCTTAATTTTTTTTTTTAGGGAATATTACCACTACTTTGATTAATTCAACAACAAACGAATCGAAATAAAAATATTAGTTTAGCGACGTGTAATTGTATTTCTCCTTTTAAATTTGTAGCTTAATAATTTGACTAACAAATTGAATTGAGATGAGAAGAAGCTAAATGACTTGAAGTAAAGAGTAATTTCATCAAGAGAGCAAGCACAAGGAATGAACTGAAATTCCCAGTAGAAATGTCTATATCATCAAACTTTAATCTCGATTACTCCAAATTGCATATCTAAAGATAAGACATCACCACTTTCTACTGGATCAATACACTAACCGGTTCCAATCACATCGTCGTTGTGATTGTTTCTCGGTCGTTTTTCCTTGTACAACCATGATCATGATTGTGATCGCAATCGTTCTCCGGATCGGAGTCATCTTCATCAAAAGACTTCTCTTTATGAAAAATGCAGCACTTCTTGGAGCTCTTTTTATTCATAAATTCGTTATCCACCGTTCCTTCCTTCCACGAAACCTTCTTCTTCGGCCGCATCAATTTCAACACCAATGAATCCGTAATCTGCGGCTGCTGTTCACTAGAGGACGGCGGCGTGTCTACGAATACGGTAGTGGTGGTTGTGGCAGAATTGATTAACTGTTGTCTTCCAGAAGATCTCGTCATCATTGTGGACTTGATTCAGGGTTATATTAGGTTTGTGATTTTGATTTGGGGGAAATTGGGTGGTTTATAAGCTTGAATTATGGTATAGTTACGGCCCAAATGCCCTCTATATGTTTGTTTTAGTATACACCCTCCAACTCCAACCTAAACTATTTTCATTTTTATCCTTGTGAAAAATCTTAATTTGGTGCGAGTCTGCAAGGTTTTTGCATAACTTTCCCGACCCTTGATTTTATTTAGTAATTTTAATTCATAACATTTTTTAGTCCAATTGTGGTATATTATGACGATTTTGTCCGTTAGATTAATTTTTAATTTAATATCTATCATTAAATAAAATAATATAATTAATTTTCTTTCTTTAAAAAATTATAAAGTGCATCGATGCATCAAGTACACCCCAAAATCACCCAACATTTTCATAAATTATTCAATTCTTTTCCCTAAAATATACACTTGTGTCAAAAAAAGCCTCAAGATTGATCATCAACACTCACAAAACCTCACACTCACTCTATTTGTTGTATGACTATGTGTGTGAATATGTGTGTAACACAATAAAATGGCTAAGAGATTTATGTGGTTCGGTTCATGAAAAACCTACATCCACGTAAAAGACTTTACAATGGATGATAACAACCTAAAGCTAACCACACGTGGTTAAAAACAGATGTGAAAACAAGAATAGAACATAGCTTTTAAACTAGTATGATGGGGTGGTTTTATAAACTAGTCTAGCTGCCAAAAATTGCTTTCTTGATAACTGCAATGACTTCCTATCTATTGCTTGATGGATAATAGAGTGAATCTAGTCATTAACCATCCATAACAGCATCCACCATGCATTTCAATCCCTCCACATCAGCACTGCATTCTTTAGCTCATTTAACAGAAGGCAGTTGTTGCAACTGCTCTTTTAGTTGATTGATCATTTCATGCAACCATGCATTTCGTCAAACTTCATATACCCAGTGTATAATCCAATTAAGTTATGCAACAGCCCAATTAGATATAGGATTTCAAGCACACACTCTACAAACTCCACCTAAAGACTATATCCAATACATACAAATGACCTCTAGCTCCTCACTCACTGCTTCTCCACCGAAACAACAATCTTCACACCTTTCTTTTAGATATTAAAGATCAGCAACCTTACCACAGTTCTTAAGGGAACAACAATCCATTTGACATGATTTAGAACAAACCAACAAGATTTCTACATAGCTCAAGTTTTGAACTAGGTAGATACTTAACGAAATTGACCAAACTCTTAACTGAATCTGTTTGCTGCAACTTGACCACTATCCTTACATTTAATGGCTTCTCCACAACTCGTAGCATGATGAGCCTCCACCTCAAGTGCTAGTTCATCATCAAACGAAGTATGCTCCTTATCCTTCATTTCTCCAGATGCATATTCATTCTTGTTACAGCTCATCAGCTTTTGAAATTCTTTGAGTTCATGAGTCTCCACCTTAGGTATAGTAGACACCTCAGAGAGCTCTCTTCCTGATCCATGTACTCCACCTTGAATCAACCCATTATTTTCCCGTAGAACTCTGATCACACTGACTTATTTTTCCGTTAAATTTGAAACTAATCAGATTTTATTTGGACAATTTTTGCATTCCTCTTGAACTGATACATGCAACTCTATTATCCCATGACTTTGTATTACCAGCACGTTTAATGGAATTATTTCTTGGAATGAATGTCTTACCATTCAAAAAATACAAGCCATTCCTCTTAACACCTTGAAGTGCTAACCTCTCATCCTTAAAGACAATAAAAACTCCACCCTAAGACTGAAAATCATAACCGAGAGATTCCAAAATTCCAAGGAAAATTAGATTCCTTCTAAGTTGAGGTACATACCTCACATTTAACAGCAACTTGACAGAACCATTAGGCAACTTGAACATGACTGACCCTTTACCTTTTATGTTGCAAATCTGATTATTACTAAGCAAGATAGAGCCACCTTCCGTCTGTTTGAAATCTACAAGCTAATCCTTCATATGTGTCGTATGATAAGTACATCTAGAGTTAAGAACCCAATCAGATGGGTAATCTGATAAAGTTATTGACAAAGCCTCAGGGTAGACATATCCAGATATATCGAAATTCTCAGCAACCTGATTAATCTATTTCTCATGATCATTCTTGAAACTATTCACCTTCTTAGCCTTCAACTTTGGACAATTTCTTTTGAAATGACCAAGCTCGTGACAATAGAAACACTTTCTAACCTCTGAATCATCCTGAGAATCACTATCAATTTCATCTTGCCTCTTTGAACTAGAATCCATTTTCTTGTTGTTCTTACTCCATTGATGTTGCTTCTTCACCACTAAACCTTCTGCTGTAGAATACTCTATCTCAGAAACTTACTGCAATTCCTTTGATTTCAATGATAGTTGAACCTGCTCCAAGGTTATAGATGTTGGCGCTTGGATCGTTTGGTTAACGTGACCCGTTAGGGATCCATACGTTTCTAATATCAGCGGAAGCAATAAAATATGAAACGTATTACCGTTTACCAGGGTATGTTGAAGAAAGTTGATTCACGCTGGCAGACTGTGCAGTCCCACGAGAATGGCCATAACTTCCTCGTCTGAAGTTGGAATTGAATGTTTATGCTCAGACGATCCTCTCTTCTAATCTTCTGCCGTATGTCCCAAGTCCGATCTCGACGTCGTGTGGGCGACGATCTACGAGACCTCCTCAAACTGCTCTTAACCCTCATCACACGTGAATAATGAATTAAATTAGGGTTCCAGATAAGCTGAGGTGACTTATATACATGGGCTACAGCAGGGACCAGGAGGAGAAATTGGGTTGGGCCTCCATTGGGCAACTGTAGGAACCAGGCAATCCAATCTCCAATGTCCAGAATCTACTCCTATGAGTTTTGAACATGTTGTCCAAATTACAGGTCGATCCAACGGTTAGTTTGTGAGAAACGGCTCTTTTCCCTCGACTGCGCAGAACAGAATCGCCCAAAAAACTGCTTCTGTTTTCGGCGTATTCCCGACAACACAAAGCTTTAAATACGATCTTCACCGTTCAGAATGTACATCCACAAAGTCCGAACGTGCTGACCAAAACTCAGCCTGATCCGACGGTTGAAACTCCGATTATTGCCTCTGCAATATCACTGCGCTGGATTTTCTCCCAATTTCTTCCTTCAATGTGAAATTGACGAACAGTTTTCGTCGAATCCTCTCACACACAACCATCGACGAACAGATATGATATAGGGTATATTTCACATAGGGATATTCATGGTTTGCGCAGTAAAACCAAAACCCTAAACATGCGATCCTAATTTTGAAAAATTAATCACATAAACCCTAGCCTAACGTGTCACGCTTCACCACGAAACCGAAGCTCTGATACCAATTGTTGGCGCTTGGATTGTTTGGTTAACATGACCCGTTAGGGATCCATACGTTTCTAATATCAGAGGAAGCAATAAAACATGAAACGTATTACCGTTCACCAGGGTATGTTGAAGAAAGTTGATTCACGCTGGCAGACTGTGCAGTCCCACGAGAATGGCCATAACTTCCTCGTCTGAAGTCGGAATTGAATGATCATTATGCTCAGACGATCCTCTCTTCTAATCTTCTGCCGTATGTCCCAAGTCTGATCTCGACGTCGTGTGGGCGATGATCTACGAGACCTCCTCAAACTGCTCTTAACCCTCATCACACGTGAATAATGAATTAGATTAGAGTTCCAGATAAGCTGAGGTGACTTATATACATGGGCTACAGCAGGGACCAGGAGGAGAAATTGGGTTGGGCCTCCATTGGGCTTAAGTATCCAAGCTTAGCCCAAAGCTTATACTTAAGTCCAATAATAATAATATATTCCACTAAAATATTATTACTGCACTGCCTTTCCAATCCCAAAATTACGTTTTGAGCTCCTTCTTATTATGAGTCCGTTAGTCTCCCCATGTTTAAGATATATCTTAAACAATGTCCATTAATTAATTTAAGTTACTGACAACTCAATTAATTAATATCTCATCCAAGAGTAGTACCACTCAACCTCATTATCATGCCGAAATAAATTCCACCTGCAGGGTTTACATGATAATCCTTATGAGCTCCTCAAGGGGACATCATCAACCTATGACGGACACGAATTCCTTCTACAATCAACAGCAAACCATAGAGACAACACTACTTCCCAACTCATCGAGTTTGTTGATTTAATTACATGTAAATCTCACCTATTGATGAATCAAAGAAATACGTACTGCCCTACGTGTCGAGGTTATTGTATAGGGATTAAGAGCACGAACTTCCATAATAATAGAGATCAAGTTCTCCTATAAGTCAGTATAAGTCGAACGATCTCAAGCGGTCCTGCTCAATACACACAAGTGCACTAATGTGATTCTATAGCCAAGACAAGCTAATACCAAACCACACTACAACCATCCCGATAGAGAGTCCTCGTCTATCTCGGTTGTGAGCATCTGTTTATACTTTATAAGGAAACCGATAATATGATCTTCCGTGTGTTGTCGCACAACATATTATCTACAGTATAAAGTAAGTGGACTATTGCATCGTACATATAAATAAATTATAAGACGCAATCATTTGATCATATGATTCTCATTTCAAATTAATTATTATAACATTGTTCATACAAAAAGCTAGACTTTTAGTATACAATCCAACAATCTCCCACTTATACTAAAAGACTATGCTGTCAAGTCTTCTGCCATACATCTGATTTCCACTCCCACTACACGACCATCAAAAGCTCTCGCCTTAAGGTCCTTGTAAATGGATTTACTAGGTTATCATCCGATGCAATCTAGGTTACAACAACCTTCCCCTCATCATACGATTTCTCGTAACAGGTGGTACTGGCGCTCTATGTGTTTAATTTCCTTATGGACTTGTGATTCCTTCAAGTTTGCAACTGCACGAATATCATCAATATAAATTGTGATAATCTTGGGCAAACTTAGAATCACATCAAGGTCCATCATGAAGTTTCTAGAGTCATACAGATACTTTGGTTGCCTCATAGGCTGCAATTTATCATCTTTCCATGATGGAATCCGGAGTCTGAAATATATTTCTATATAACACTCCTCCACACTATGACTCAACTTCTTAAAATTAAACACATAACCTTGAGGTGGATTTACTGCCGTCCAATCCGACTAAAAAATACGAATCTACGTAATCCATAAGAAGTAGTGAATCTGCCCTGTAAGCCTACATATAATTTTCAGTCCTTCTCAGACACTTCATATATGTCTTACCACAATTCATCATTCTTGTTCCGGGTTACGTTGATACCCACTGTTCATGCCATTGGCAAAACAGTTATCCAATCTCGTGCATAGCATTCCTTAGATTAAACTTCCTCATTTGCCGAAGCATAAGGAACCACTTTCATCTTCTTTATCTACTTTTGTGTCACAAGACATAAACAACTCTCACTGCAACAGCCACTACTCTCGTAGTATTACCCATGTCCATAATAATCTCATCATCACTAAGTTACATGCTTTTAGTGATTTCGGTATCTACACACAACGTGTCAGTAGATGCCATCAATATTCATGCTTCAACAACTAGTGAATGAGATACTAACTTTGTTCACATCTCGATGAAAATGGATTTCCTTTGCCACATGTTTTGTCAAAAATTCCCCACCATATACAACCTCTTTGTAATTCAGGTGGAACTTGCTTAAAACATTTAGGCAAACATGAAGAATAAAATTGACTTAGGTTTCCCCTTCAACTTCTATTCCATGTATTTACAATTCATTCATCAAATTCAATCATGACCTACCGCCTTTTAACTTACTCAAGTATCCGAAGAGTTACATGAGACCATCATATTTCTATGAATCTCTTATCTCTTCACCAGAGACTTTAATATGCATCATGATAAGTCTTTTGTGAGAACACACTTGTATTTCTTAAGCAGTTAAATTAGAATCCAAGATTCTTTTCTAATCATCTAATTTTGGACCAGTAAATATAATTTCTTTTAGTCAACCATAAGTGAAATAAAATAATTTGAAATTCAGAGAATCATAAAAAAATACACCGATCAAATCTTCGAATTTATCCATTTATATTGATTCCCTCAAAACAACATAAAATATAAATTCACCGACATCTCAAGCACCGTGAGTTTGCAAGCCACGATAGTGTGGACGTTTACAAACCCGAACATTTACAAGAGAAGGTTTTACCCATTAATTTCATTTGTCAACCTAACTTTATGACAAAATAATTAATAGTCGGTTCCTCTTTAGCCATGCAAATAAAAGCAGTGACTCCGATGGGGAGGATACTTATTATTTACACCTAAGTGTACACCATTATTTGACCCCAAGTTCATTGCGCGAGCTTATGTGCCTTACAGATGGAGAAGTACACACGCGCTCGGATAACTTCCTACAGTCATCAATTATAAGTCTGTACAGTGATCCGCACATGAACTCATCCGATAGGGAGGAAAGTCTATGCCAATACGCAAGTTCATGTACATCACATTACAAATATAATTTTAAAGAAGCCTGTTCCAGCAATATCCATGAATAAACTCATCCGATGGGGAGGAAGGCTCTAATGCCGACGCGCAAGTTTATTCACATTGCTAACAAACCAATAATGGAGGCCGCGGGAATTAATTACCAATCCCCTCTCCCACTTAGTTATTTAAAACCAAGAGTTTTTACATGCATATAATATTCAGAATAATATACGCAACCTAGCATGCTCATACTTCCAAATATATAACAATAATTGACTAATAAACAATTATAAAAGTTATATATAAGGAAATAAATTGCCAAAAATAAGTTGACTTGATCAACACTCCAACATACATGCATATAATATACCAAATATAATATGCAATCTAGCATGCTTCTATTTAAGGCAATAAATCATAGATAATCATGCATACATATATAACAATAATCAATTAATAAATCAATTATAACAGTTATATAACAGCGAATTCGATTGTTCGCAACCAATCACGAATGCGGACAACTGCGACGGGGATCGACCTCCCCGCAGCCTGCTCCACCACTTCGGCTCCCTACCCGATCATATTGTGAAGACTCACGCGGAATCTGATGCAGACCAGTCAAACTTGATGCAAACCCGCTCGAACCTAGTGCAGAGTTGATCGAACCTGATGCAAACCAATCGAACCTGATGTGAATCTGCTCGAACCTGGTGCAGCATTGATCAAACCTGATGCAGACCAATCGAACCTTATGCAAATCTGCTCGAACCTGGTGCAGCATCGATCGAACCTGATGCAGACCAATCGAACCTGATGCAAATTCGCTCGAACTGTCGCTCGTCCAAGGGCCTACTTGCACGGTACCAAGTTCAGCCCAACGCGCAACATCAAACTACACCAACTGTCGTTCAGGGTTCGCAACTGTAGGAACCAGGCAATCCAATCTCCAATGTCCAGAATCTACTCCTATGAGTTTTGAACATGTTGTCCAAATTACAGGTCGATCCAACGGTTAGTTTGTGAGAAACGGCTCTTTTCCCTCGACTGCGCAGAACAGAATCGCCCAAAAAACTGCTTCTGTTTTCGGCGTATTCCCGACAACACAAAGCTTTAAATACGATCTTCACCGTTCAGAATGTACATCCACAAAGTCCGAACGTGCTGACCAAAACTCAGCCTGATCCGACGGTTGAAACTCCGATTATTGCCTCTGCAATATCACTGCGCTGGATTTTCTCCCAATTTCTTCCTTCAATGTGAAATTGACGAACAGTTTTCGTCGAATCCTCTCACACACAACCATCGACGAACAGATATGATATAGGGTATATTTCACATAGGGATATTCATGGTTTGCGCAGTAAAACCAAAACCCTAAACATGCGATCCTAATTTTGAAAAATTAATCACATAAACCCTAGCCTAACGTGTCACGCTTCACCACGAAACCGAAGCTCTGATACCAATTGTTGGCGCTTGGATTGTTTGGTTAACATGACCCGTTAGGGATCCATACGTTTCTAATATCAGAGGAAGCAATAAAACATGAAACGTATTACCGTTCACCAGGGTATGTTGAAGAAAGTTGATTCACGCTGGCAGACTGTGCAGTCCCACGAGAATGGCCATAACTTCCTCGTCTGAAGTCGGAATTGAATGATCATTATGCTCAGACGATCCTCTCTTCTAATCTTCTGCCGTATGTCCCAAGTCCGATCTCGACGTCGTGTGGGCGATGATCTACGAGACCTCCTCAAACTGCTCTTAACCCTCATCACACGTGAATAATGAATTAGATTAGAGTTCCAGATAAGCTGAGGTGACTTATATACATGGGCTACAGCAGGGACCAGGAGGAGAAATTGGGTTGGGCCTCCATTGGGCTTAAGTATCCAAGCTTAGCCTAAAGCTTATACTTAAGTCCAATAATAATAATATATTCCACTAAAATATTATTACTGCACTGCCTTTCCAATCCCAAAATTACGTTTTGAGCTCCTTCTTATTATGAGTCCGTTAGTCTCCCCATGTTTAAGATATATCTTAAACAATGTCCATTAATTAATTTAAGTTACTGACAACTCAATTAATTAATATCTCATCCAAGAGTAGTACCACTCAACCTCATTATCATGCCGAAATAAATTCCACCTGCAGGGTTTACATGATAATCCTTATGAGCTCCTCAAGGGGACATCATCAACCTATGACGGACACGAATTCCTTCTACAATCAACAGCAAACCATAGAGACAACACTACTTCCCAACTCATCGAGTTTGTTGATTTAATTACATGTAAATCTCACCTATTGATGAATCAAAGAAATACGTACTGCCCTACGTGTCGAGGTTATTGTATAGGGATTAAGAGCACGAACTTCCATAATAATAGAGATCAAGTTCTCCTATAAGTCAGTATAAGTCGAACGATCTCAAGCGGTCCTGCTCAATACACACAAGTGCACTAATGTGATTCTATAGCCAAGACAAGCTAATACCAAACCACACTACAACCATCCCGATAGAGAGTCCTCGTCTATCTCGGTTGTGAGCATCTGTTTATACTTTATAAGATAACCGATAATATGATCTTCCACGTATTGTCACACAACATATTATCTACAGTATAAAGTAAGTGGACTATTGCATCGTACATATAAATAAATTATAAGACGCAATCATTTGATCATATGATTCTCATTTCAAATTAATTGTTATAACATTGTTCATACAAAAAGCTAGACTTTTAGTATACAATCCAACAATAGAATCATTGCTGCCAAAAAGCAAAGTATCTCTGAAATTTTTGAATGACCTCGGTAATGTTGATAAGAGAATAAATGTCTTGCCCGCCTTCTCTAACTTCACATCCACATTGTCCAGATCATCAAGAATCTTATTAAAATCATCCAGTTGAACCAAGATAGACATATCCTTCACCATTTTATATGAATTTAATTTTTGTTTCAAGAATAAACGGTTGGCAAGAGATTTTACCATGGATAGAGCTTCCAGCTTCTTCCATACATCCCTTGTAGAAGCATTCCTCTGAACTTTTCTGAGTGCTTTATTACCAAGGTACAACACTATGGCACTTAATGCCTTTTCTTGAAGTTCAGTCTCTGCAGTTGCGGCTTGTGCATCAACAACTGCAGCTTCATGTATAGACGTTTCTTTAATCTTTTTGGCAAGTCCTTGCTGAGTTAGGATAACCTTCATCTTGATTTTCCACAAGCCGAAATCGGATTTCTGAGTGAACCGCTTGATGTCAAATTTGGTCGTCACCACGTTGATTTCCCTTTCTTGAATCATGTCCTATCTTACTAAATCTTCAATCACGTTTCTTGCTCCTTCTTCTTTGATCGTCCCTTTTCCTATGGAGCATCGCTAATTGTCAGGATTAAGCCTCAAGATTGATGATCAACACTCACAAAACATCTCACACTCACTCTGTTTGTTGTATTACTCTGTGTGTGAATATGTGTGTAAAACAATAGAATGGCTAAGAGATTTACGTGGTTCGATTCATGAAGAACGTACATCCATGGGGAAACTAGAGATTTTATTTGAAGAAGACTTTACAATGGACGATAGCAACGTAAAGCTGACCACACATGGCTAAAACATATGTGAAAGAAGAATAAAATATAGCTTTTAAACCAGTATGATGTGGTGGCTTTATAGACTAATCTAGCTGCTAAAAACTTTTTTCTTGATAACTGCAATGACTTCCTATCTATTGCTTGGTGGATAATAGAGTGAATCTAGTTATTAACCATCCAAAACAGCCTCTACCATGCATTTCAATCTCTCCACATCAACACTGCATTCTTTAGCTCATTTAACAGAAGGTAGTTGTTGCAACTGCTCTTTTAGTTGATTGATCATTTCACGCAACCATGCATTTCGTCAAACTTCATATACCCAGTGTATAATCCAATTAAGTTATACAACAGCCCAATTAGATATAGGATTTTAAGCACACACTTTACAAACTCCACCTAAAGACTATATCCAATACAGACAAACAGCCTCTAGCTTCTCACACACTGCTTCTCCACTGAAACAACAATTTTCACACATTTCTTTATGATATTAAAGATCAGCAACCTTACCACAGTTCTTAAGGGAACAACAACCCATTTGACATGATTTAAAATAATAAGTGAAAATGACAAAAAGTAGCCACTATTACTTAAAAGTATTTTTAAGTAGCCACAGATGCTATATACAGTTTATTCTAGCCACTTTTAATAGAATTGACCAAAATACCCTTGACAGGACCCACTTTTTCACATGTTTGAGGAATCAGATTCGTCATTTTTTTGACCAAAAGTACGAAAAGTACAGTAGGGGAATCCGATTCCTCTCTATTTCTGAAAAAGGTGTCAAAGTACAACTATGTAGGCATGTGTTCCCTCATATGCTTACAAAAAATTAGGTATATATATAATAGCGGTCCAACCATCGTGCTGCATCATACACATATATTCATTTTTCATTGTTCTAGTTTTTTTCGAGGGTTGAGCATTCGGGGAGAAATTATTTTAACTAGATTTTTAGATTTGTGAGAATTTGGGGAGCAGTATACATGATATATTGTAAACATGTTTTAACAGCTATGAATGCATTAATTTTATCATTTTTACATGCCTCATGTATTTTATGTATTTCAACGTTTTAGAAATAATAGTATGCTTAATAGAGTAAGAGGAGTATAAAATGTATCCACATTAAATTTTTCGTTTTTTATAATAGCAACTAGTAGGCCGAATAGAAAAGGATTTGTAGGCCGAATAGAACACCTTTGAAGGCTGAATAGAAGAAACGTTGGTCGAAAAGGCCCAAAAAAATCTCCTATGTTAAAAAAAGAAGTAGGCCAAATAGAACAAGCATTGTAGGCCGAATAGAACAATCTTATGGGCCGAATACAAGAAACGTAGGCCGAATAGAAGAACTAAATTTTCCACATTTAATTTTTATTTTTAAAAAACATGTAGGCCGAATAGAACAATATTGGTTGGCCGAATAAAACAACCTATAGGCCGAATAAGAGAGACGTAGGCCGAATAGAAGAAAAACAAAAAAAGAATTTTGAAGGCATTTGAAGGTAGGACGAATAGTGAAACAGTGTATGGCCGAATAAAATAATTTGTTTGTCGAATAGAGTACATTGTTGGCCGAATAGAATACTTGCAACTAATTTTGATGTCGTCATTTAAATTTTCTTGAAAAAATGTGCAGATGAGCTATAAACAAGTTGGGATGAGTTGGGGTGGATTTTAAGATGGGTTACTATACAAAAGTAGACAGGTTCACTGGTTATAATTGCGGGATCACATCCTGTATTATACTAGTTTGCTATTAGAAATTTATAACATAATACAAGCTGATTTGGATTATTGGGGTTATGAATTTCATTCTCTGGTCGAGTACAATGGCCGTATGTCTAAATATAAGATAAAGAATGATGCTCGTGTGGCAGAAGTTTTCAACTGTGTTGATGTAGGAATGGTGTACGTGACACTCGTTCCTATCGCTGGCAATGCATTCGTTCAACCTCCTGCACAAGGTTCAAGGCATTGTTTGGAATTAGGGTTGGGTTATAATGACGGAAGTGCTGGTCCGAGCAACGATCCATGTTCGAGGGCACATTCTAGTGCTAGGCCTGATTTTGATTTGAATGTGGCGTACAGTCCGGCCTCAGAGATGCAGCGGTTTGGTTTTAGGGAATCTGTAGATGCTGAAGAAGATGACAACTCTGGTGAGGGTGAGGATGATGTACATGCTTATAATGATGATGTTGAACTCGGGAATAGGAATGTCGAAGAAGAACATGAAAACAACGAAGATGATATACAACAGGATTGTAATCAGTATTCTAGCGAAAGTGATGATGGTACTGAGGAGAGAAGAATCCAATTGTATGAAGAAGTCTGTGATTACATACGTCAGAGAGGCGGCCCTAACTTTCTTGAACCGATTAGTCGCGACTTGTCCCGTCCGAAAATGCAGCCACAAGATTGTCAAAGTATACAGCCCACCACTCGTCCCTGGTTGATTCCAGGTATGAATACTATGTTTATTTAGAATAGAACTAAAGTAAATTTGTACTTTGAACTAATGCACCTGATACGGTCATAGGCATTCCAGTTGTAGCTGATAGAAAAGATCAGATGACTGTCCCTGACTTTGATGCGTATGGCATTCTTCACGAGAAAAGTGTATTTGATACAAAAAAGAAGTTGCAGACAGCTGTAGGAATGTATAACTTGCGGAACGGAGTTGAGACCATTATTGAAAGATCTAGCTCGACCAGATATAACATGGAATGTAAGCTCAAGGGTAAAACAGGTTGTCGATTTGTGATGCACGCAAGAATGAGCTATGGGCTGTGGGGGTTGGTTAAATTCGTTCAACATCACAGTTGTTTAAATGATTCAGACAGGCCCACTCCTACACAGGTGTCATCCAACGTCATCGGTCAATATTTTACTGCTAAGCAATTTGACAAGATTACTGGGCTCCGACCCCAGGCGATGAGACTAGAGATTTTAAAGGATTTCGGGTTCGACATTAGCTACAACGTGACGTTAAAGGTGAAACATCTGGCTGTTGGACACATGCACGGGGATCACGACAGCTCATTTCATATGCTCCCTGCGTACATGTATCAGTTAGAGTTGACAAATCCCGATACGCACACTGTATATCCGTTGATGAAGAGGACCATTTACGGTTTTCATTTTACGCACTTGGAGCATCTAGGTGGGGATTTCTAGAGTTTGGTCGTCCAGTCATTGTCATAGACGGGACTCATATGAAGGAAAAACACAAAGGCATTGTGTTCGTCACAGTTACGAATGATCCAAACCATCAGATATTTCCACTCGCCTTAGGGGTTGGCGACGTCGAGAGCAACATGTCGTGGACATGGTTTTTAGAAAGGGTTCGAGAGGCATACGGATGTCCATGAGATCTTTTGATAATATCAGATGGTCATCGCAGTATCGCACATGCTATTTCTACTGTCTATCCTAAAGCACATCACGGTTTGTGCAGTTATCATTTAAAGAATAGGTTGGCAGGTTATGGAAAGAACATTTTGTATAGATTTCAGAGTGCGATGGATGCATACCTATCGAGGGACTTTAATAGGTTAGTCTTCCAAATCAACTTTGTCATAAATTCACAATTACGAATCTCATCTATTGAATAGATTTTTTACTAATGTTCACCTTTCCCTATTTGTTATTTTCAGCTGCATGAACTCATTGAGTGAGCACCAGTCGTCGTAGCAGTTAATGGAATTACTTGGGTCGTGGGGATATGCGAAATGATCAAGGGTCCATTGTCCTGTGAAACGGTACGAGTTTATGAACTCTACGTCAACTGAGTCGTATAACAATACCATACTCTGGGTGCGCACAATACCTATATGCACTCTGTTAGGGATTGCACGCACAACCACCGAGAGGTGGTTTTACGAACGTCGAACTCAAGCTGAGTAAGAGAGTATCATTCTCTGCAAACGTGTGCATGACGAGCTAGTGGAACTTTCTTTTGCTGCTAAAAAGCTATCAGTATCGAGACTCTTGGGGAATAAGTATGCAATCAAAGACGGTGATCAGCTATTCACTGTGGATTTGAACGACAGTAGTTGCACATGTGAGAAGTTCCAGAAAGAACTTATTCCATGTATTCATGCGATGAAGGCAATTGAGTACGTAGTCATACGACTTATTTACTTGCGTCGATCATCAGAGTCTGTGATTCTTATATTATACGTTCTTCAGTACTTGCAGGTTGCCAGCCAGTAGCTTCGTGTCAACCGTTTTCCATCGCACCAGTGTATTAGGGATGTGGGACGGTCCAGTGATGCCTGTACCGCATTATACTCAATGGGACTCCCTGACAGTGTCAAGTCACAGAATGTTAACCCCCCGCTACCACACAGGCAGGCAGGCCTACCACGAATGTCTTGGATAAGGTCAGGTGTGGAGTCATCCAGGAGACGTCACAAAGAGTATGCGTGCTCGCGCTGTCAATAGCCAGGTCACAATCGAGTAAATTGTACTGGAGCTTCATCGTCAAACAGCGGTCCACCTCCTCTCGGCTGCCCCGAATCCCCGTATACGTAGAGAGAAAAAATATGGCATTTGTGGTGAAACTGGGCACACTTGTCTATGTTGTCCTTCTCACTTGTCGCAGTAGTGTATAACTTATAATTTTTATCAATTGTAGCAGTAGTGTATAACTTATAAAAAGAATATAAAAAAATAATTACGTGTCCAACGACAATCAATATTTTTTTTTTGTAATTAACGAAACAAAATGTCATCCCTTTTCATTAGTTCTAATATGAGTACATCATGCTGAGGTAATAATGGTACCAGACTGAAAGATTAGAAAAGCATTATGCGTCCGATAACGCAACATGTGATCGGGAGTGTTCCAGTTAAAGACCCTCGTTAATAACCGGTCAAGGGTCCTGAGACACACTAGGCCACAACTGGAGTCGTCCTCCTGTCTGTAACCAACCTCTGCGCGAGCTGGAGTCAGTGCGAAAGTGTACGGAACCCCTCGGGGGTTAATCTCGCGCAGCAAGGCTGGAATGACACGTCTGAATGGTAGAGTCTCTAACATCCGATGCTCACTCATGTCGGGCTCGTCATCCCATCTATGCCGAAATGAGTCAAAATAAAAGAAGGTCATATCCTTCGTAATCAGTGCACATAGGTAGTAGTGCGCAGACGTGTGGACTATGAACAAAATCTGTCAAAATAATTTAAGAGGAATGCATATATTAGATGTAGAATCCTTGGTCAAAGTAGGAGATATAATTATTTAATTACATCATGGGTTAAGATAAATTACCACGTCACACTCTATCCATGGCCTGGACTCCTCCACACGGGTAAACTCTCTACTGCGTACTCACGAAGATCTGTCAACAAGTCATCACTTATGTTGGCAAATGTCGTTCTATCATCGCTGTACATCCTCGTGTGCTCAGTCCAAACGGATTGAACTCGAACCTTTAGAGGAAAATCATTGTATAAGATTAGTCTCAAAATTACTTGGAAATTTTTTTCATACATTGATAATGTGGTTGTTACTTACACAGAATTGCATGTCCAGAATGCAGTAGTTCTCAACATCCTGATGGACATGTATGCCTACCGACGACGGTCGCTCTGATAATATCCGGAGATATGCATCCAGGTGCTGAAACATATAGAAATTTATTACAGAATATTGTGAATTAGTGAACATATGTACGTATTACGTATACACATGAAGACTCTCTCAATTACCTGGTCGTCAAACCAAACACTGGGGTGGGGTCCTCCATCTCAGTGAAAAATCACTGCCCACTCCATAGCCGAGTCCAACGTCGACCCTGAATTCATCAATTCTTTAACAAAAAGCACAAGTATTTAAAGTAATATATCAGAACGTCGAAAATACTAAAGTAGCACTTACAGATCTTTGCTTGTCTTAAATTGCTTGTACAGTTGCCAGCGGCGCTCCCGTTCAGTCGTTGTGAATGGTGATTGTAATTCTGCACTTGGGTTTCTTGGCCGCTTAGCACGCATCAGACCATCTTCAGCGACACAAGGTGTGGGGGCCATCGGACTCATATGATCCTCCACTATAGAAGGGGAAAATCAAACCATAGACCTCGAGCTCGATGGCTCATACTCAGACCTCCGGTTTCGCGAAATATCAGCTCGAAGGCGCCTGAACTCATGCGTAAGCGCAAGTCGAAATAAATGTTGTGTCTGATACTCAGACACAATATGACATGCAAGCTGGGATAACAACTCATCCTGCTGATCCAGCCTACGGAATACCATTTCTTTGAAATCCTGATCATATCCGTGGGCATCACCCATCCCACTCCCACGAAATACTGGGTGCTCATCAACTCCATAGTCATAGTGCTGCTGTCCATCATGCTCATTTACAACTCGAGCATGCCAGCTACGAGCGTGGGATGGAGGAACATGATCCGTGGGATCATACGAGCTGGGCTCAACATACCTCGTCTCCCCTGGATCATATCCATTGTGGTCAGGGCTAGGAGTATAGGGAGGTCGGTAAGAATGCTCATCCCAATTTGACACCCAAACTGAAGGATCATCCATTCGCTGGCCAGTCCACCGATCCTCAACAGCCACACCTAAATAGTACTGCTGATCCCATGGATTGCTAGTAGGATCGTATGCCTTCACCGCTGTCTGCTGCTCTACATATGAGAAATCAGGCCCCCAGATGACCTTTGGTCTGGGGTTAGTATATGACTTGGTGTAAAGCCTCATGATCAAACCCTGCAATGGATTATCATCTATTCCAATCCAATAAACCTTTCTGAGCTCCTGAGGGAGCACCCGGGGAAAATCCACCACTACAAAATCCTGATTAAAAAACATTACAATTAGATACAATATCATTGATTTGTCTGTACCTAAATGGATTAATGATTCATAAAAATTTAGATTTCATACCCGAGAAAGCATATTCCTATCAACCTTCTTCACCTTACGAAAAACCCATCGCAAGCAAAGTGGCCTATTTTCCTCCCTATCGGTAGGGACATGGCCATACGGTGCAGCAAGGGCAGGTAGACACTCGTACCCTCAAACCTGTCACATGTAAACTACATATTTTAGATTATAACTGTTGCTGAAACTAGTAATGCACTATAAGTTTAAGTGATGTACTACAACACGTACCAGGAGGGCAAATGTGCACCCGTAGAAGTGGTATCTGTACTTGTTGGGGTTTGTTCCTTCAGGAAGTTCGGTCAAAATGTGGTCCATAAAGTGCAGTAGAGTCATATAACTGACCTGGCCCAAGGGAATAAATCCCATCTAAGCTCTTCCTCTACTAGCATCCAAACCCAGTTGTCTACACTCACATTGGTAACATCTGATCCAATGAGAAAATAGTACAACAACAATACCTTAGCAATTTTAACCGCGTTATCGGGGCTAACACCACTAAATTTTGTACTTTCAAAGTCACGGGCAATCTCACTTGCTAATGGTCTTTCGCCCTGACCATAATACGTATCGTACACCCCACTAGGCGGGATATGATACGACACGTTCGGATCAAACCTCACTTTGTCCCAAAAGCAGAGCCCCATTATCAGCATAAACTTTACCCTACTAAATCTAAGGCACTCGTTCCCAACCTGAAAATATCTAGCAGTGACATCATCCCCGCTGAGTATGATCTCCCGTGTCATGAGACTGTGGAGATTAGCATGCGAGTTCCAATCATCGTGAAGATCCCAGTAATGACTAAAACAGGATCTCCCAAACATCTCCTCTGCATTACCCCCAACCTTTGTTAACTGCTTACGAATAATTACCATAACAATCCCAAGTTTGCAGTAATTATGTATACTGCAGTTCTGCCCCTGCATCGTTGGACGCTTCCACTCACCCTGCACAAATTAAATTTTTGTTAAATAATATGTAACACACAACAAATAGATGTACTCTGTATTAATTCAACCAGCTTACTTAATAAGACAATAACTGATAATTATATCAAATAACAATAAGTTCACTGCAGCAACTAAACAAATATTGGCACACTCAATCATTTGTTCTATTCGGCCTACTTTTCCTTCTATTCGGCCTACACAATGTTCTATTCGGCCTACGAATATTGATCTATTCGGCCAAGGTCAGTGCTATCATATTATTCAAACTACACTTTGTTATATTCGTCCTACACTTGTTCTATTCGTCCTACAGATTTGTTCTATTCGGTCTACAAAAAATCTATATTCGACCAACCAACATGTCCAAATATTCCAAAAAATACACTCCTAAATTTTGTTTTATTCGGCATACACTTGTTCTATTCGTCCTACATATTTGTTCTATTCGGCCTTAAAAAAATCTCTATTCGGCCAACCAACATTTCCAAAAAATTCAAAAAAAAACACTCCTACACTTTGTTCTATTCGGCCTACATTTGTTCTATTCGGCCTACATATTTGTTCTATTCGACCTACCAAAAAAGCTCTATTCGGCCAACCAATATTTCCAAAAAATTCAAAAAAACACTCCTACACTTTGTTATATTCGGCTTACACTTGTTCTATTCGGTCTACATATTTGTTCTATTCGGCCTACCAAAAAAACCTATTCGGCCAACCAACATTTCCAAAAAATTCAAAAAAAAAAACACCCCCATTGCGGTCCTACATTCTAAACATGATGTATACACAATTAAGTCACATTCAACACATTATATTTCCAAATCACAACATGTAACAAACATTATACACAATGAATTCACATTTTACACATATGAACAAAACCACACAAAATGTACGTCGTATCATCGAAAATGATTACCACAAACTCAATGTATGACACATTATAAACAAATAGCTCACAATTTAAAAATGCAAATAAAACTGTTTTCATCCAAAAATTTGTCATTTCGAAAATTTACCAAATTCACCTCGTCGGGAAACTCCTATTCCGGCAGATGGAAAGGAGAGACTGAGAAAGGGGGTACTACAAATGGGTGGCACTGCTCTTTGTGCTTTGGAAAGAAAGAGAGAGAGGAAGAGAGAGGATGTTGGACGAAAGGGAGAGAGGAAGAGAGAGGATGTTGGACGAAAGATGAGAGAGAAGAAAGATAGAGTATTTGGAATGAAAATGACGTTAATGATATGATATACCATACTAACCCACATCCAAAATTTTAATTTGAAAAATTTTAAAACTTTAAATGTGGTTCACCAACCCACTAAGTACAATTTTAAATGTGGTCCACCCACCCCATTTACTGCAGTCAAAACTGACATGATTAGGGATGGCAATGAGACGGGTATTTCCGGATACCCGATCTACCCGAACCCTAATGGGTAGGGTACAAGTAGTTGTAAATGGGTTTGGGACGGGGTAGTTGTGAAAAATACCATTAGGGTTTGGGACGGGTACGGGTAATGACTCAAATACCTGCGGGTACCCCGATTATATATATTTTTTTATAAAATTTAATATATATTATATAATTTATATATGATAAGATATTTTATATATTTAACTAATAGTTATAAGTTTTATTTAATCATATTTATTAAATATTTATTTAAAATAATACAATTTATATTATATTTATTTTATATTTAATTAATAATAATGTAATTTTTATTATTATACTTATTTAGACAATATAAAGATATAAATATATATAAAATAAATGAATATTAAATAGGTATGAGTACCCGCGGGTATTGATAAACGATAATGGGATGGATACGGGTACCATAATATATTTTTTAAACGGGACGGATACGGATACGGATAGTTATTTTTTTAATCGGATACGGATACGGGTACCCCAAAATAAGCGGGTACCGTTGTCATCCCTAGACATGATGATGACCCCTTTATTTTCGTCCTTTATCTGACAGTTATTGGGGGCAATTTGAGGAGTCCACTAAATAGTGGCTAGTAAAAAATTATTCTTAACAGATGTGGCTATTTAAAATTGTACTTAGTCATAAGCGACTATTAAAAAATTGGTATGTGAAAATAAACCAACAAAATTTCTACATAGCTCAAGTTTTGAACTAGGTAGATACTTAACGAAATTGACGACTCTTAACTGAATTTGTTTGCTCATATATATATAAACATCTCTACATACATTTACAAACTATACATACATTTACAAACCATTATTAATCTTTCATCCACCCTCTGCTCCGGAGTAATGGTAAAATAGGTATGTGAATGCGTGATGTGTGGGCCAATGGGGAGAGTAATAATTATTTTATATGGGCCACTTTTATAAAAAAATGAAAATGTAACTATTGAAGTGGGACGCCTAAATTGAAAATGCGTAACTATTATTGGGGTACGTATTATACATTTTCTTTCCTTCTAATTCTCATTTTCTCTATCCTCTTTTTATCTCTTTCTTAACATCAATTATTACTCTTACATATATCATCGCTAATCTCTTATATATTATTGAAATAAAATTAAAATTCGTCGTACTAAAACCTAAAAAAAATATAAATTATCATTATTTATAATTTTAAATATAACATAAACTTCAAACGAACATAATTCCTAAAGACAAATTTTAAACTCTAAGCTAAGAAGTTAATAAAGCCTCTATAGATATAGATATAGAAGTAAAAAGACGATGAAACTTTAATGGATAACGTTAAATCACGTAACAAAATTTAAACCTTATAAATAAATTAGTAACGCCTTGATGTACCAATGCTTTATGGATAAAATGCTTTGCTAAGAGTTGCATGAAACTGTTTTACCTATTTTTTATTATTATTATTAGTAAATGTTTATCCCTCCCTCCCAGTTCACACTTTTTAATCCGTCCGAATACTTAAAAATGTTTCTTAAAATGTAAAAAATACATCTTGATAATACTCACTTTTTGCACGCATTTCAAAAATTTTACATACTTTTTTTATTAAATTATCTAAAATATTTACTTTTTAAACACATCTCAAATAACTTTACACATCTTTATACATAAAAAATAACTTTTCTTAATACCCATGCACATAAATACGTGAACGAGTACTTTTCACTAAATAGTATATTACAAATTTTTATTTATCTTACAAAGTACTTATAAAATACTAGTTTAAGAAAACTTTTCATTCACTTCTTATATGCATGTGGAACTTATTCCATAAGAAAGTGACTTTTTTGCTTTTGATTATAAACTAACCTTTAACTTGAGTTATAGCTAATCTATGAGAAAATATTAAATACTATCTCCGTCTATTCCAAAAAAAATTATTTGTTTCTTCAAGTGTATTAATGAATATTATTATTGACTAATTATAGTGTGTACCCGAGTGCACCCTAAGATAGGGTGCACCTATATATAAATATAAACATAAATATATACAATTAAGAGGAAAAATGTATACAATTTAATTGTTATATTTTTAATGAAAAATTGAGTGTAAAAAAATATACAATTATTAAAAAACATGTATGTACTATTGAATAAAAAGTTATACAATATGATACTAGTTTTTTTAATAAAAAACTTAATGTGAAAAAAGTATACAACTATTACGAAACACGTATACAAAATAGAATAACATGTATACAAAATAGAATAAAAAATTATACATATGTGGGTGCACCCTTGCACCCGGGTGCACCCAATATACACTCATTATTATTAATATGTAATGAGTAGTTGTATTAGTAAATGTAATAGCCTCATATTTTAATTCTATTAATAAATGCGTGTGGTTGTACTTGTATAAAAAGGAAGATAGACCCTTAATCCAAAATGAAATAATGATACTTTTGAGGCGTACAAAGGAAGTATATAGGTTCCTATTTTAAGAATAGTACATTTTAGCGTGCACATTATAATCACACCTTTTGGATAACTATATCTAATTGGCGGGGGAATATAACTTACTAACTCTAGTAGCTAGAGATTAAGAGACCGGAGATACTTGGCAATTTGTGTATTTTATAGATCGTTAAAAAAATTAACGTGCGGATAGAACTACTATAATGTGTAGTTTCCATTTTAATTTAATATGTTTAAAACACATGGATTTTCTTGAACTCAATTGGTATTATAGTATATAGTTTCCCATAGGTTATTATTTAAAATTAATGTTTAAATCACATGGCTTTTCTTGAACTCAGTTGATAATTGTGTGGTATAAGTTTTTAATTTTAGGATCTATTAACTCATACAAGAAATTAGTATACATTTCTCTTTTGAGACAGACGGGTTATTTGTGACGGGTGTGAGACGGGTCGACCCATCACTAAAATATGTTTATTGTATAGATAAAGTATGTCAATAATAAATCAAATTATAACACAATAAAATCATACTTTAATGAATAATCCAGTATACTTTAGAAAACATACTTTAACAACCATTAAAAATATTTTATCTAAATAATAGACATATTTTAACACATCTCACGTAAGTAATGTCTCACAAGAGAATTTGTTTTTTCTTTTTGATACGTAAGTGTCTATGTGAGTCCTCATACAATAAAAATAATAATACCTAGAAAATTTATCAATTATTTAAATTAAAGTTAATGGGAAAAAATTAAAAGTACCCATTATCAATTAAAATAATGTATCCCTTAATTTATGAAATGGGATTAATTTTCATTTACTTGTTCCCATTGATTATGGAAGACGAATGGAATATAAATATGGGATCCGAATTGACGTACAAAATTGTAAATGTAAATATATAAATTAACATGAGATGGAGGGAGGGAGTAAATTAACAAGTACGATATTCTTGTCATTACCAAATATTCATCTACATTTACAAGCTAAAAACATATATAACATAAATGCTGCTACCAAACATGGTATTAAGTGACTGTAAGTATGAATGAACACTGCACACCACACATATGATGTTAACTTGCGATGATGTTATTGAGGAGAGGGGAACTCATCAAGAATTAAATTTTGTGATGAATTCTGAATCAGATCGATCGCCTCCGAATGAAGTATCAGACGAATCGTTTAGATCTAAAAATGCACAAGGAATCAACGGCCCCCAGCCGATGGTACGTTTCTATTGCCTTCAAAGCTGTCGATCCTCTTCTCCATGACGAAGCGGCTGCTGTACGAGTACCGGAACCGGAACCGCTACAACTTGCCGCGCCTTGTTCTCGAACCGTAGCAGAAACCCTTTCTCGCCGGACTTGCCACCATTGAGGGTTACAAATTTGGGGATTACATAAAATGTTGTCTGATTAATGTTCTTCTCCAAATTTGGGGTTACAAATCTCCAAAATTTTTCTTCGATATAATTTTGTTCGTTGATTTGGGTATAATTTTATTCTTCGATTTAGGGTTCTTCGATTTGGGTGTATTTCTGTTCTTCGATTAGTGATTGCTAGTTTAGTGGTCGGAGGGTGGCTTTTCTGGTTGCATTGGGAGTGGTGTGCGCTTATGTGAGGAACAGGCGGCGAAAAAAGATCCGGCCGATGAAGGAGGCAGCGGAGGTGGCGCTGCAGATTTGGTTGCTGCGAAGAAGATGATGAACTAATTTTCTTTTTAATTTTTTAGTTTCTGTATTACTCCTATTTCGTTTTTTTTTTTAATTATTTTCTTTGTTAATTTTTATTTTTTAATTATTGTAATTCTGGATGATTTAATGTATATACATATGTTTTATTTTTAATAAAATAAGATAAATATTTAAGAAATTTGTTAAGTCAGATTTTAAATTTTTATTTTTAATTGTGACGTAGCTGTTTAATTGGATGAATTTTGCTTGGATAACCATGTGATGTCAGCAATCATTGCCGGTTTACACAAATTCATCCGACACGTCATCAATTTCCTGCGAAAATATATGGTTTCGACGAAAATTAAGCAAAATTGAAATAAAAGTTATAGTCATGGGACAAAATCGATATAAATATATTTTTTGTTACAAAATCTAAAGTTTTAAATCTCCGTCTTGGTAGAGTCTAAAAGTAGACGAATACACTCAACCTTTTGGGTGTTAATTATAGGGTGCTCTACAGATAAACATGGGACGAGGAGGGGTGTTGGATTACGATGCTGTAGTTGATCATCTTGAAACAGGTCATTTGGGATCCAGAGGATGCTGTTCTAAAGTTCCCTAATGTCATAATAACGCCTCACGTTGGTGGAGTTACTGAATATTCTTGCAGATTCATGGCCAAGGTATTAATTACTCCACTTGCAAAACCATGCATAGATGCTAATCATTCAAATTTCAATAAAGGACAAAAATCTTACATGCCCAAGTTTTTCAATTTCAATAAAAATGAATGAAGATTTTCTAAGTAATTACATTTGTAATCAACAGCCAGTGGGTTTGAATTGATATAGTTTTCAAATAGACATAAAATCTAATGTTTATGGTTGATCCAGGTTCAGCTACACAAGGGAGCGCCATTGACAGATATTGTGAATAACTAGTTGTAATTTAGGCATAATTCAACACAGTTGGAACACCCAAACTAAGATAACCAGATAGCAAAATCCAAAAGAAAATGCATAATGCTATATTATATTATATTATAATTCCATGATTTTGTACACAATCATTTTATTCCGATTAACAAAATCGGAATCGTCTTCCTCAAAACACTTCACTTTATGAAAAAGTAGCCCCTTTAGCTTTTGGGGCTCTAAAACAAAGGAATCGCAAATCTCGACATTGGGCCGGAATTATTGGGCTGGAAAATATATTAAGGCCCAACACCCTTAAAATTTAGTAGAATAATAGTGGAGTAATATACTTTTTAATTTTTTTCAGAAAAAATAATTATTGCTCTTTTTTAATGAATTGTGAACTTTTTTTTTTTTTTTTTCTTCCTTTTAAGTTACTTTGGTATTGATAAAATTATAGTGCGTCGTATTTTGTCGTTCTTGATTTGTTCCTAATGTGATGATATGGAGAGAAATAGAATGAGAAGGGATTGCATTGCAAGGGTATCTGAAATGAAATGGGTTCAGTTTGAGTAGGGCGAGAGTGCATCATACTAGTTTGTGCCCTTATGTATCGTAAAATCGCCTCCCAATCATTACCAGCTGCCCTGAAAATTTTGGTGGGTCCAAACCCCGCCTTCACCCGCACAACATCATCGCACCGATTGTTTTCTCTTTATCAGCACCACCGACGCCCTTCATCTCCCTCTGGTATCGCTTCAATCTTATTTCCACACTTCTCTTTAGTGGAATTCTCAGACTAATGGTTTAATTGGAGCTGTTTAAGCTTAATTGCTGTTTCCTTTAGCACATATCAGGATTACTTTTAATGAAAAAATCTTTTTTTTTTTTTATAAAATGGAAATAGTAATTTTTTATTGGTTACACCGCATTCCTTCAGTTGGCTTTAATAGTGTTAGTTGTGAAAATTTGATGAATGAATTGTGTGAGTGTGTGTGTGTGTGCATATCTGATTGAATTGTGGATATATTCCAATAAATAATGGTAATGAATGAGCGTGTTTTAGGTGTGGTATTGCGTAGATTAAGCTTTTATGTAGGCATAGATTATATTCATTGCTTTCTTAATGCAGGTTATTTAGGAAAATTTCAAGAAATGACCAGTGATAATACAGAGTCCATTACTCGTGTGCTCTTCTGCGGGACCCAGTTTCCTTCTTCTCATAATTATACAATAGAGTATTTGCAAAGCTATCCATTTGTGAAGGTGCTCTATGTCTTAGTATATATTTTAATCTCCTGGAATTGTAATGTAGCTTAGGAGCTTACTTGCTATTTTGGACATTCCTCTGTTCATTACTAAATGTTTCTTTTGTTCTTTATTTTAGGTGGATGTTCTTCCCTATGATGATGTCCCTGATGTCATTGGGAACTATGATATTTGTATTGTTAAAGGTTTGAATATGAATTCAAATATCATTTCCAGAGCAAACAAAATGAAGCTTATCATGCAATTTGGAGTTGGGCTTGAAGGTGCATATTCTTCTTCATCATTATGTTCTGGCGATTAATCAATTATTTATATTACTTATGCATATTATGAGTTTTCATAAATTAGGTGTTGACATAAATGCTGCTACCAAACATGGAATTAAGGTTGCAAGGATTCCAGGTGATGCCACTGGAAATGCGACTTCATGTGCTGAAATGGCAATTTATCTGATGTTGGGTCTCCTTCGTAAGCAAGTCAGTCTATTTCTAAGGATTCAAGTGATGCCACTTGAACGACTTATATTGTTTGGTTTGGCTGCTTTGTTTTTTAATATTTCTGACAAGTAACCTGATATGTTTGTAGTAAATACTAGGAAATTAGATATCTAAAGTGCAACACGTTGGGTTGATAATAATCGGGAATTCATGTTCTTTTCTGCTTTCGCAGGCTAATTTTCTCCTTAACCAATGTTTTCAGCGTCTCTTTCTTCCAGCCTCGTTTCACTTTGATTATTTAGAAATTGGTGCTGTTACATATTATTTTTCAAAGTAAAATATATCTTTTAGCTTTGTCTTATTAAATAATGCAATAAATGCTCATGAAATTACTCCTTTGTGGAAATATGTTCTGTTTGCTAAACTATCTTGTACTTCTCTTGTCATTCAGTATGAAATGCAAGTTGCTATTAGGCAGAGAATAATTGGAGATCCAACCGGGGACACATTGCTGGGGAAAACGGTGAGTTCTTCTTTTGAGGTCTTGAATTTTAAGGATTAAATAAATTGATCTCTATAATAGTGGGGAAAGAAAAATTAAAGAACTTGCATATGTAACTCATTGGAGAACTATATAATTTGAGTTAGTATCTTTATTCCCTGACTTTCCATGCCGAAGTTTGCTTTTGATATTGTTATCATATTCAGATTTCAATTAAATCAATAATTGTATCATCCAGTAATAGTATATCATAGTTGCATTATGTGCTTCGTAATCTTTCAATGATGATAATATAAGGTGACAGTTTCTCATTGCAAATGAAAGAAGTGCACTCCTTCGAGACTTAATTAAGGTTTTGTAAGAATTTTCCTAGAATGTGAAAAGATCAGTAGTCTGAGGTGGTTAAGCTTTTCTACACAAAATTTCAGATCCATCTTGCACATACTGCATAGTGCCTATTTGATTATATTGTTTGTTATGAGAAGTTTCTACCTACGACAAGCAATGTGAGTTTGGTAATCCCTCTTTGCTACATCTTCTTATGATTTTCTTGCCCACCTGATGCAGGTATTGATTCTTGGATTTGGAAATATCGGGATACACTTAGCCAAGCGTCTGCAGCCCTTTGGTGTGAAAATACTTGCTACTAAAAGGAGTTGGCCTTCCCCTTCTCCAAGCTCTTGCAATTCTAAAGGTGTGAACATTTACTGCATTGCATATAATTGTGGCATGAATTTCAATCTAAATTTCTTAGTTAACATGTTATTAGATGAATGAATTCATCAGCATCAAACATGGAAAATGGTACCCATGATGATCTTGTTGACGAGAAGGGCAGTCATCAGGATATTCTAAAGTTGGCAAGCCGTGCTGACATAGTTGTATGTTGCTTGGCAATGAGCACTGAAACGGTAACATATCACCCAAACCAAGCATATTATTTGACACATCACTGGTCTGTACTTATGTTGCATGTTACTACTCTCAGGCTGGCATTGTAGATGAAGCTTTCATATCTTCCATGAGAAAGGTTTGTCATCTCATCTTCTTATCTCTTGTCGATTCTACAAAGAAAATGCTTTATAATTTTGAGCCCTAACATGCTCAAATTTTAGGGTGCTCTCCTCATAAATATAGCACGAGGAGGCCTGCTGGATTATGCTGCTGTACTTCACAATCTTGAAACGGGTCACCTGGGAGGCCTAGGGATTGATGTTGCATGGACCGAACCGTTTGATCCGGATGATGCTGTTCTAAAGTTCCCAAATGTCATAATCACGCCTCATGTCGCTGGAGTTACTGAATATTCCTATAGAGCAATGGCCAAGGTATTGATTTGCATTTTGTTTAATATGGGTGTTAATTCAGATTTTGTAATGCAATGTAATTTATTGATTTGCAGGTTGTTGGAGAAGTTGCCCTTCAACTCCACCGTGGAGCATCTTTGAGTGGAATAGAAATAGTGAACTGATGATGCTAGTCCCTATTAGAACCATTTATTTGTATTTGTCAGTGGCGCAATGCAAATTAAGACTCGACTTAATTAAGATTATGAGATCGTTAATGTAATTTTAATTGTTGGTTAATGTATGAGTGAAAGTATTACCCATATATTTGTATGACTGAAGAGTAGGGAGAAAGTAATTTGACAGATGTTTGCTATCGAGTGTTTACTAAAGTGATAAGCAAGTGTAATGAAATCCATGGTGCTGCAATACCTTTACAAACGCCCAGCAAGTGTTTACTAAAGTGATAGCAGAGTATCTCATCAACACTGAAAATATCACTCCATTCTGCTCTCTTCATTAATTTGGGAGAGTATGATCGAGGTTGATTAAATTGTAGGTGATTATATATTATATTTATACACTGTTTGGTTTTGCTACAACATTCACATTTCTCATATAATCCAAACATAACATCAAATCAATGCTTAAGTCTATTTGGCACTTACACCACGTCTGGATTTACTTACTCACCAAATTCATTTCTTCCATCCATATAAAAACTACTACTCCCTCGCCTCATTTAATCATGCAATATTTTCACTCTTACCAATTCTTCATGCACTTATTCACACTGGTGACAATTTTTATACCTTTTCAAATTATACTATAACTATTGTGCTAATAGTGAAAAATACCCAAGATGAACATGACAAAATTAATTTTGTCAATCCTTCAAAAAAGTTATTAATTCTACAAATTTGCCAATTTTCGGACAGTTTTGCCCTCGAAAAAAAAATTGAAAAGTCAGATTGATCAATTGGTCAAACGGGTCAACTGGTCGAAATTTTCATTTATCAGTACTTGTCGGTAACCATGCTGGTAGTTTTAACGGTAACCATGCTGGTGGACATAATGGTGACTATGCTGGTGGACCAAATCATATTTTAAAACAAAGCATCATTTCAACTTAATTTTTCTCATATTCCTCATGTTTCAAAATGATATCAGAGCCCTAGGTTTATTTATTTATGAATGGAAAATTATTATAAACTCATATTACTTAACGAGAGGAGAGTTTCAAAGACATATGGATCCGAACGAAAGTTCGACATGCGAGAGTGACATGACTACTAGCCCTGTTCAAGACTGGAGCAACAATGCATACTGGCCTGTTGGATACGAGAGTAACAATGGTCCTATACAACAATATTATACTCCCTCCGTCCCACGTATTTTTACCCACTTTCTATTTTGGGCTGTCTCACGTATTTTTACTCATTCTATTAATGGTAAAAATACATAATATTTTATTACCTATTTTTTACAATCTCAACAACTTTAATTACTTTTTTATACTTTATTCATCATTCCCAACAACTTTATGTATTTTTTCTTTTTAAATTACAAATTTATCCCTACTTTTTCTTACATTATATATTAAAAAATAACACGTCTTAATCTCCGTGCCCGTACAAATGGGTGAAAATACCCGGGACAGAGGGAGTAATATATTGTATAGGCAAATTACGAAAAAAAAGTTGAGGCCAACAACCGATTCTGGAAAGGTCTCAGACGAGGATGGAAACGGACAGAGGCTCGTGCTAATTACACCGAGGAAGAACATCTGGAGGAAAGCCGCCAGATGGAAATAAGATACTCCAAAGAAGTGTCAAGAAACATAGTAGAACTCCAAAGTTTCACTGAGATCCATGGACGTGTCCCCAGACACGACAATGGAGAAGACGACCAAATCAAGGTCTAAGAGAGATTTGCAAGCCCTATCACTTTTCATGGCGGTCAGGATGACAGAATGGAAAGAGATCGAGTCAGATAACTCTAAGATGAACCAAGATCTTAGAGAATTACAGAAGACGGTGAAATTCTTTGGAGAATATTGCCAAAACATGTTCAAGACGATATTTGAGATCAGCCTCAAAATGGATAAGGTGGAGACATTGCAGAACAAACAACTTGACCTCATCAAAAAGTTGATAAAACAAGTAGAGTTCCTGGAAACCAATGTGACGGGGAGAAGGCCAGGAGGAAGGTTGCCACCAACCTTCAGAAAAACCCCTTTTACACCAAAAGGGAAAGACGACGGAGGTCACAAGGCCAAAGACGGAGAGTGAGAAGATGATCACTATCCTTCGATGAGAATCTACATCCCCGAATCCTATATGAGTCCTTTCAAGGACTAACTATCATAGATCTAAAGATGAATATTAGAGAAACTTCAAACTCTCAACAACAGTCTCAGGCTCCTCAGATGCAACATGATCTGAGCCAAAATGAAGGAACTTCTGGATCACATGGAGTCCATGTAGTAAGATAAGAAGAGACATTCCAAAACCAAGGAATTTTCAAGATAAAGTCGATTGGACTGTCAACAAGAGCAAGCCGAGTTCGAGGATCTAACCTACACAACACCCCATATGATCGGTCTCACCTTGAACCGATAAATCCATACGGATTGATCTTAAATCTCGATACTCTAGATTTCAAGAACAGAGATACCTTGCTCGACAAATGGACAAATGCAATATAGATTGCAGGAGGTGCACTAGAGATGGATAAAGAAGGGTTCATAAGATTCCTAACAATGAGCATAGAAGGATCAATAAAGTGCGCTTGGGAGGTACTCTTAGACGAAGTCAAGAAGGAGGCCATGGAAGGAGAAGACATTGGTAATATTGTTGATCGCATGGCCAAGATCTTCAAGATCCATTTCATCGGAGTAGGTTACTTTGAAGGGATGGAAGAAGAAAAGAAGAAGAAGTATAGAAATGCTCTATACAGGTTGGAGCTACTTGACATCTGTTATGTAGATGAGTACATCAAGCTCTTCACAAAGTATAGATGGAAATCGAAGATTAAGGAGGAGGAAGTATTCCACTTGTTCTTTGCTAAGATTCCAAGCCCATGGAGAGAAATGCTGATCAAAGAATATGAACATGCGAGCTGGATTCAATAGCAAGGAGGATGTCTTTCCTCAAAGCCAAGATTGTAGAGTGGTGTCATCAAGCATCACTACACAAAAACTACAAGAGATTAAGGGGAATTAACAAGACAGTACCCTTATGCTGCGAGAGTAACGATCTTCCAACCATCATTGGAAGAAATCCAAGGAAACGGAAAAGGATGAAGATGGGTCATCCTTACAACCAAAGAAACGGATGATGGAGGTCCAGAAGACCAAGATCCTTTTGGTTCAAACAAAAGGCCCGAGGCTATAAATCAGGGCAAAGGTCTGGACCATCAAGATAGAGTTCAAGAAGCCAAGCCTCATTCTCAGGATCAAACCAGAGGAGTACAGAAAGAACTCCTACAAGAAAGACGTTCCAAAGAACAACTACACGATCTAATAAAAGATTTAAGGATTGTAAGAGCTAGAGGGCATATCTCACCCGATTTTCAGGAGAACTAGAAGCCGGGAGTACGACAATTAGAAATAACTCCAGAAATGGAGAAAGTTGTTTACTTCAAAGATCTAGTACAGGTATATCAGTTTGAAGATATAACCTCAGACGAGAGCATATATGAAGAAGAATTCTTCAGTCAAGACGAATCTTCAGAAGATGAGTCGGAGTGAAGAAGAAAGATTCAGACAGGAGATGCAAGAAGATATGTCTTGATTCTTTTCCCAGACATCCATTTCTCATAAAGCCTTATGAGAATCATGAAGGAGGATCCAAGACGCAATCTTTATAATGGATTCACCGTTGGAAGATTGGAGCAGTTTCTCAGCTTCAAAAAAGAGAAAGCATCACATCATATACAAAGTGTCTAAAGGAGAGATTTTCATTCCTATGGAGCTCACAGGAAATATGATGGAAATGCATCTAGTTCCAATCGATGAGATCAAAAAGGAACTCAGTAAACTCAGAGAGAAATCGCTAAGACGATGTCCTAGATCCATATTGGAGCTATTCGGATCCTCATCAAAGCAATATTAAAAGAAGGTATCGGTACACCAATCGATATTGCAATCTTTGATAAGAGGATCAAGAATACAAGAGAGGCATGCCTGGGAGGAATCTCAGGAAACCTGTACGCAGGCAAGGTGGCATTCTACATCTACCCAAGGATTGCCTATAATCTGGCAGATAAAGATTTCAGTAGAGTACTCATCCTTCATCAAGATTTCAAGAATAAAGATTTGATGAAAGAAGGGAACCGGCTGTACTCTATCACCTATAGTATCTCATATGCTCTATCCAACACTCATCATTCGGATTTATTCCAAATGAAGGAGTATATTGAGATACTAGAAGTGTTCGAAAGGCTTGCATGGCAACCAGGCCAAAAATAATGGAGTTACCACTAATCCACAACATGGATTCGCAAATTAGGGACAAGCCGGTCTGGAGTAGATGAGACAACCTCAGATTTAAGCAAAGGAGGATTTCTTTCCAAGAAGATAGAATGATCAGTGAGAGATGGGGAAAGAAACCAATAGTGGAGGTAATCCAGGAACCAGAGAAGTTCACAACCAAAGGTGAACTAAAATGCCCAGAAGGATGGATATGAGTCGAAGTAATATTTGATATCACTAAAAAGAAAAACTCTATTCCTTGTGATGTCTTGTATTGTCTTCAACAACCAACAACTGGGAGATACCAAGGACAACTCAAACTTGGTGATCTTGAGCTAATAATCGAGGGAGTTGCAGGAAGATTCCCAGAACAACTAGTGCTGGGATTAGAGTTTCTCGAGGATCACAAACCTTGGGAACTATTACAAGATGGAATGGAATTCACGGTCAAGGGAAAGAGATACAATGTTCACTAATAAAGCCCCAGGGTTATAGTCTCTGATCTACCCATGACCACAAGTCCATTTTCGATATATATCACTATCAGAATGATATATAAGGAGCACCGTGCTGAGTATTTTGCGGCATATATTGATTCAGGAGTCGGTATCTGCACAGCAAAAGAAGGAGTCTTTCCTAAAGACTCAGGCGAAGATTTGCCAACCGTACTAAGAAGAGATTTCTCACAAAGGGTGTTAATCCTTAAAAGAGGAATCATGCAAGCTGAAATTATGATCGGAGGAGCGGATTGTACCTCATGGTACAAGGTGAAGACTCCACCGATATATTTTCACGACACCAGAGCAGATATTCTGTTAGGAAACAATTTTTTACAGACATTTAAGCATTTTACACCAAGAAAACGCAACAAGAAGACTTATTTTCATAACCCTTTATGGACATAAGATCATTGCACCAAGACTGCGTAATGCATTGCAAAGAAAAATGTCAATCAGATTTCGCAGCAAGCGTGGTGATAATGAATGAAAACTTAGCCATCCAAAGATGAATGATCGAAGAAGATATGGTGAAGCGGTCCTTCAAATGAGAAACGAGACTAGAGGAGGATGAAAGATGGAGAAACTAAAGGAAAATACAATCCACCTTCTAAAAGCAAGCTTAGGAGAAAATCTACAGAAAGACGTCACAATCAAAGAACTAACATATTTAGAGGACGTCAAGAAAAGGATACAGAGGAACTTCAATGAGGATCCTCTAGCCTGGTGGGACAAGAACGAGCTAAAAGCTTCACTCAAAGTGAAAGAAGGAAAGGAGCATGAGTTCGTAAGATATAAACCTATCCTGATGAACCAAGAGGATCGAAAAGATATACAGCAAATACTTAAGGAACATCTGGACCTTAAGTTGATATCACCAGGAGTATTTCCATACAGCAGTCTAGGGTTTCCGGTTTGAAATCATGGAGAGGTCAAACGGGGGAAGCTGAGGCTTGTGATCCACTACAAAGAGATCAACAACATCTTGGAGTTCGATGGATACTACATACCAAGTAGGGAACACTTGGTCAACTGTATCAAGAATGCCAAGGTATTCTCAAAGTTCGATTACAAATCTGGGTTTTACCAGATTATGATGGAATAAGGAAGTAAGAAGTTCACAGCCTTTTCCATACCACAAGGCCATTATATCTGGAATGTCATACCTATGGGTTTGGTGAACGCACCCTAGATATACCAAAGGAAGATGGATAATCTTTTCAAAGATTATTTCTCATTTATGTTTGTTTATGTGGATGACATCCTCATAGCCTCAAAAAACTTGAAGGAGCATTTAGTGCATTTGGAAGTATTTTCAGATGTATGTCACAAGGAAGGATTAGTGCTTTCTGAAAAGAAGACAGTTATTGCAACAAGACAGATCGAGTTTCTTGGAGTAGAGATTTATGAGTCCTGAATTATTCTACAACCACACATTGTAGAAAATGTTCAAGGATTTCCTGAAGATCTCAAGGACAAGAAGCAACTCCAGAGCTTCCTAGGAGTTGTCAACTTTGCTGGAATGTTCAGAAACAATCTAGCACAATATAGGAAGATGTTCAGTTCTCTGTTGATAAAAAATGCTGAGTTCAAATGGGAGGAATCACGTCGAGAAATGGTTCAACAATTAAAGGAGATTTGTAAAAAAGCTCTCAAAGCTAGCCATTCCAAATGACGAGGACGACCTAGTGCAATATACAGATGTCAGTGACCATTGGTGGGCGCCAGTCCTTACCAAGTTACACCAGAAGGAGAAGTACCATGCAGATACTGTAGTGGACTCTTTGCAGAGAATGAGGCAAAGAAATGGCACATCAATGAGAAGGAATTCTTTGCAGTGCGAAAAGTGTTCAAAAAATGGCCGCTATTTCTTCTTACGAAGAAATTCATTCTTAAAATCGATAACATGAGTGTCAAAGCCTTTCTAAAAAATAAAATAGAATCAAAACCGGAAAAGGCTAGACTTTTAAGATGGCAAGTTGAATGTCAATATTATGTTTTAATATTGTCATTATTAAATCTGTTGATAATATTTTGGTAGATTTCCTGACGAGAGATGGAAGGAGCTGAGATAGACTCCATCCTGACAGTTTCAAAGTACCTGATGGACAACCTTGATTTGCTCAAAATGGAATTCGAGAATCTGGCACTCAATGCAACACGTACTGGAAAATTACAAGAGAGTGATTGGGCTAAAGTGTTCAATCATATACGAGATTGTATTCGCAATAATGCGAGTCTCTTCGATTCATTACGAGAGTCACTCCTCCGGGCTGTTGATAGCAATCAACAAAATGAGAGTATCCGAGAACAGGGCTCTAAACCCGGAGCAAGGGATTCAAGTACCCTTAGCACGAGTCCTGGACTGGAACTTCCAAAAGAAGAACCAGTCCAAGGAAAAGTCGAGTCTCTGGAGTCACATCTAGAGGCGTCGAGTCAACCCAGCACCTCAGGAGTTAAAGAGAAAGAGATCAGTCTTAGGCCTATGATGGGCACGGCTAAGACTAGTATTAACATAGCTGATTTTTCTCATTGGCAGGGATACCAAGCTAACTGGGAAAAATTAAATACAAGATAAGGAATCCGTCCGGAGAAATACCGGATAGATGTATCAGGAGAATTTTCCCGAGTTTGGATTAGAGAAGACTCAAATCCGAATGATGTAAAGAAGTGGTATGATTTTGGGGCGTTAGCCTCAATATACACTATTGCACCAAGCTTCCCAGAACTTTTAAAACTCCCAGACTGGCTAGGAAAGGCGGTGGTGAAGGCATGGGAAAACAACATGACTTTGTCCAGATGAGATGTATTGGAGCTTTACTTCACTAGTGCGGCTCCAGAACCAATCGGGAAAGGCAATCACGAGGCCTTTTATTTTATCAAGCTAAGAAGATCCGAGGTCGAAACATCAAACAGAATCAAGGAGTCTTCTAGAAATGAACCAGTCTTGGTTTCTACCTATTTCGAGGATCAAATCTCTACGCGAAGAGTGAGGGGTTTGTATGCATGCATTCAAGCAATGGACCAGGTGAAGTTCTCATTCAAGTTCGAACACAAGTCTATGAATGGATCTTTTCTGTTAAACAGCTTAACAAGAAAGAAGACAATATTTGCTGAAAAGGCTTTCGAAGAAAAACGAGAGCTTATTTGGAAAAATAAGATACCGGTGAGTAAACAAACTCATCAGAGATACTGTAACAAGGCCCACTTTGGGCAATGGACGAATAAAATATGCACAAGCTGCTCTACCCAAACAGAACCAGAGTTTGGAAAATGAGTAAGATTGGGCATAGGGAGAATAAGAATTGCTGAGCCCCCTTCAGCAAAAAAGAAAGAATGAGGGAAAAAGAGGGCAAAACCTCTTCAAAATACTCAAAAGCCGGGTGACCCTTCAAACACCAAAGGAGATAAATGACTCTTCAAAAGGGCAAGAGTCGGGTGACCTTTCTAAATGGGCAAAAGGTCATGTGACCCCTGCAAGAGCCAAAAAGGATGGGGCCAGATTAAAAGCATCCAAGGCAGAAAAGTGGATCAAGTTAGCTGCTAAAGTTGGCATCCAAGGCAAAATGACGTAAGCACTTACATAGGCATGGTGACGTAAGTAGTGACGTCATAGAGATTAGATAGGCATTGGAATTTGGATTTCGGGTCCGAGAGCCTCTATAAATAAGAAGTTTGAGGAAGCAGAAGGCATCGACAATCCCCATTTGTTTTCTCTATAAATAAACATTGTATTAGTTTCATTTCTTGTATGAGTATTTCCATTTCAGCTACAATAGGTAGCTAGAGGAGTCTTCTCCTCTTGTTCAAGTATTATGAGTGTGTAATAAGTATTTTTATTCAATATATAAATAATCTTGGGCTACTGCCCACATGCAACCTTCCATTTTTTCTGCAACCTTGATCTCAATACTTTTCGACGAGAAACAGTAGAAGCATCATATACACTCGGTGTAAGAAACAAATAAGGATTGTGCTGAGGTCCGCTAAAGGAACGAGATCGAATCATCACACTGCGGGGCGCGTGGTTGGCTGTGAGGAGTAGCTGTAAAACCTCTCGGATACCCGGTGGATCGATGGTAAAAAAAAGTATTGTTACTGTTTCAAGTTGGTTAATTACGAAATTAATGTTGTTTAATTAATATACGAAAGTATGATAGGCCTGATATGGTCGTAATGGATTATGCCTATTTTGAGGAAAAGAAAAATGTTGAAGGTTAAGTTAAAATGAGTTTAAAACCGACAAGGTCACCATACTGGCAGCCATGTGGGTCACCATGTTGGTAGCCGACAAGGTTACTGACACAAGTCAGGAAAAGTTACTATTCATAGGAAAGAGAAAAATTAGTGGTATTAATCTAAAACTTTGAGAATTGGGTATTTTTAAAATTCTCCCATAACTATTTATGAAATAAACCAAACTATCGCATTTCATTAATTTCAATATTACTATATTTTATTAAAATGTTATCGCTTTACATTGACAACACTTTAATTTTACATTGTTTCTTTAATAATTTTATTTCATTCATTTTTTTATATTTCCTCTATTTCATAAATAAATTCACACTTACTTATTTTTTTAGTGTTCACATGGGGTCACGATGTGTCCCCGAGCACAAGAGTTTCACTTTATATAAGTACACACCCCAAATATTAAAATAACACAACCTAATAACTACACAAACACATTTTCAATTTCTTTTTACAACTCAAATAATTTACTTCATAATTTATTTAGTACTAATTTATTTTATATTATAATTTTCTTATATTTTGATGAATGCATTTTTTTTTTAAATATTACTCCATTATCTATGTTCCATATAGTTGTTTTCACATTTTCTTTATTTGTTTGTGTTAATCCTTCACATAAAAAATGTTAAAAGTAAGAATTTATACATGAATTAAACTTGTACAAACTTATTTTTCTTCCAAGTTCATTAAAGTAAAATAAGAAGTTCAAAGAAATACAACAGAGCGAAGAGAGATGATTTGAAATATCACATGAAAAAAAAAAAAAAGAAAAAAAAAAGAAAGGAAGTAGACTAGCACCTTATTTAACATGTTTATGAGTATTGTAAAGCCATACGATCCAAATACTCACACTAGAGTTTAAAACAAAATTCATAAACAAAAAGAGAAAATACAGGAACCTCTTAGAAGAAGAAGAGGTGGGGTATGCAGTTGTGCTTCCTATTAAATTACCCCATTCATCATTCTAAATGCCAATATGCCATTCTTTACTCTACGGACTAAACTAATCCAATTTTATCTTACACAACTACCACTACCAACATTCAACCTTGCTTTTATTAGCAAATCAATACAATTATGAACTGAAATTAAATTGTGCTTGAATAGATTTCTCACCGCTCAATTAAAAAACTATACATAAATCACCAAACTTGATTGATAATCAAATTACAAATATCCTCCAACTGGAAATTAATATACAGATTGACTGATGTACATTTGTACCAGATGTGGCAATCCAATGAGAATTAAAAAAAAAATTATAAAATCCAGTAATCGATCAGAGTTTAGCTCGTGTAATTGAAATACTATAATAATTAATTAATTACCTGTTAATTATTGGCCTTGGCTTCTGCCGCCGACCCCAACTTTTGCAGATTCAACTTCACAACCGTATCAGCAAAAAGCCGCGTGTCCTCCTCCGTGTTACCCTCCGGCACATCCACAACGTATGATTCCAGCACCACCGTCACGTCACGCGCCACTTCGTGTACCGAAGTTACTGACCGATAATTCCACAGCCGGTGGTCGCCGCCGATTATGCTGAATCCGGTCACGCGCCGCTCGTCGTCCAGGATGTCGAGCCTCTCCGTGCTGGTGGCCGCCGGCAATCCCGAGATCACACTGACGTCCCTCATCTCCCCGACCTCCATTCTGAAATCCTCCCTGACGCTGCAGCTCTTGATGAAGTGCTTGTAGATCTGAGGCTTGTCGAAGCGGCGGACGATTGACCAGACGTCCTGCGGTGGCGAGTGGATACGCTGCGCGAGTAGAGAAGAGCACTGGCCGGCGTTGACTCTGTAATTGTGGAACTCGATGACTGCGGGTTTTAGATCTTGGAACTCTTCCGGCGTGAGTCCTGGTGGGACTAGCTCCGGCGGCGGAGCTGATCCTTGTTCAGTTATTGGAATCGCATCTTCAACTTTCTCCATTATTTATGAGAGAGAGAGCGAGAGAGAGAGGGATTTCTACTTTGAATGCGATTGGATGGGAGCGGAGATTGAGTAGCATATTTAAAGTTTATTTAATGAAGGGTCTACTGGGACAAGGGCATTCTGGGTAATTTTTATGATGAGAAATTTTTATAATTGCAATAATGGAGTTTTAAGAGCCATGGAGTTTTAAATGTATACAAATTGTTTATTTCAAAATAAATACTATTGTTTCGTAACAAGCTAAATTTTTCGTTTTATTCGTTTTATAATAAATTATAAAAATATATTACTCTAAATAAAATATTAAAGTGAATAAGAAATCAAAAACTAATTACTTCATTTGATTATTTTTTTGATAAATTTACTGGACAAAGAATAGTAAACATTGTTATAATAATAATAATAATAAAAGAAGATAATCGTGAATCAGAAATAGAAAGAGAGAATAAAGAGGAGAGAGAGAGGCGAGAAAAGGGAGTTTTTTATTCATAATCATAAACTGTTAACACATCGTGTATATACTACTCCACTTCCTACATAAGTGGAGAGTAGGCTGTTTTATTAGTAATGGCCACATCACTCTCATAATATTGCAACACTCCCCCTTGGACATTACGCCGTCATATTCATGCCTCGTTAAAAACCTCGCTAGAAAACCCTGTGGGAAAAACCAGTGGAGAAAAAGAGTCCATGTGTTATTAGTTATCTCATTAAAAACCTTTAACTAATAAAACTCAGTGGGAAAAACTTAGTTAAGGAAAAAAAGAGTACAAATTTTATGATTTTGACGGTTAGCATCAGTTGCCTCATTAAAAACTTATAACTAAGAAAACTCAGTGGGAAAAAACTTAGTTAAGGAAAAAAGATTACAACCATTGGTCTTCAGGACCTAATCTTCTAGATTGTTTGAAATTACTACTCCCCCTGAAAACAACGTTATTTTGAAACATAACTACTGATCTTCAGGATCTACATTTATGAATTTATTTATACTTATCGCTCTCCCTAAAGATATCAATCTTATGGGTCTACATAATATGATACTTCGAGTAAAATTTTCAAACATACAAGTTGGGGGTAAGTAAATAAATAATAAATCATCTGGATTGTTACATGAGTAAACTCTTTGTGTAATATTCCATCACTCTTCAGGAGCTCATATGAGTGAAATAAATTTATTGTCTTTCTCCATGTATAAATTGCACATGTTTTATGCAACATGTAATTTATTATCTCATAAAAGATAACAAGAAAGTATACACAAATCATTATGCCACATTGGCTAAAAATGTTTTATATCATCCATCATAACAGTACACCAATCTAAATTTTAACGTAATGGGAATCGAATTATAAATAATATTCGATTAATATGCATGTCAATGTCTCATTGGTTTCTTATAATTAAACCAATGTATATTTTGTATCAAACTGATACATGAGGATATATTTATTTTAACTAAACATCTCCTTGTCAGAGAATCATAAAAATCTTGCTAGCATGTTCATCATAAATGCATATCAGGTCTGATACAATTATGAAGAAACAAGTGCTTTAAAAAGCACTAAAAGTGAGACTTCTGGTCCAAAATATCCTCATTATATACTTCAAGTATACAAACGTTTATTTTCCACTCCATGAGATTAAACAATAATTGACTTACAAAATTGAAATGAGATTAATAAAAATTATATATAAAATCATCATCAATTAGATTAACTGGTGTTTACAATTTGTTCCTTTTGAATTCTCAATCTACTAGTTGAGATGATACTTTGGTTTATCAGAGTCTTTCATTCTGAAAAATCCATCATTCGGCATGAGTAAACTTTTACTCCTACAAATTTCTTATGTGTTGCAATCTTGAACCACAAATATAAATATAGGTAATGTTCAGTCTTCAAGAGGAAACCATACAATTAAAATGTAGTATATTCACATAGTTTGTTTTAGGTTCGTAATAATTTATATCCATCAGGGATTTTCATATATCCATCACGAGTTTATATTCATCAGGAATTCTAATATAGTTTATCGTCTAGTGACTTGTATTAACTGCATATCTACTTTTATTGTAACTGTCATATAATTAAGTAGCGAAACGTTATATAATAACTTTATAATGGGAGGATGTTCATCATCAATTAATTTCGAGTCTCTTCAAAAACTCTTTCACTTTAATCTCGCTTTGTTTTCACCACTTCACTCTTTCCACGTCCTTCTGGGACAAATATTTATATTCATTGACATAATATTTCTAGTATTTAAAGATAAATTTCTTAGCGAGTAAATCTCTATTTCAATTGTCTCTTTCTGTCTTATACATTTTGAGTGCTTCTGGCACTTTGTTATCTAATGCAAACATTGGACCCAGATTTTTAAGACAGTAAGAACAATTAAATAGATAAATACGTTGTCGACAACTTCGATAATACAATAACTGCATTTCTCCTAATTATTATAATAACTCTATATTTATTTAACTAGATCCTCATCATTTCCCAAACATTTGGATCTAGCTGTTTCGCATGCCCAATATTTTGATTATTTAGTGCACGTGCAATTTACTGGGTATTGTCTCCTGGACAAATTTATTTGAGAGTGTTCTTATTTTTCAAACGAACTCTCTAACTTATTTTGGAAGTGACTTTTTTGGTATTCTCCAATTGATTTTCCACGGACTTTTAATATTAATATATTTTAAACATTTTATGCTTCTGGCGTTCACAATTATTAGTAAAATGATGTTCCTGTGGAACTCCACTTCTAGTGGTGAATTGATAATAAATATTTGGAACTTAATCACTTTTTATGATAATTTGACAGTTTATTTGCTATTGCAAATTAATTATCAATTGAGCTTCTGGTTCAATTTGTCTAGTGCAAAATAATGAGGATACTTATATAATAAAATTTCTTCTTTAACTTTTGGGCTATTATCTTCCCCTAATAACGTGAAATAATCTTCATTTAATGTGCAGTTAGCGTACTTGAATATACAATGATCCCTTATTTGGGCTTTATGTATTTATATAATAGACGAATTTATCACTAAATGCCCATTAAGGTATGGTGTTGTGGTGATATAAATATAAAATATAAACTGCACAATTTAATAGTTGCAGATAGGAAATGTGAAGGTTTCTGGCCTTGATTAAGCACTAGTTATAAGGGGGTATTTTGTATTAATGATATGCAAGAGCTAGATTTAAAAATTGTTCCCCAATTATCAAAATAATTGTTGAAATTTTATAATAAATTATTCACTGAGTGTGAACATTAAAAAAATCTGATGTTCCACTTATATGATGTATGTATTTCAATATTATTTCAATTGACTTCAATTGAGTAGTCAAATTTTGAGCTCTCATAATTTCAGTGAAATGATTGTATAAGGACTTATTCTTAGTCCAATTTGTGGATACATCAATAAAATTTAACTTTGGTCATAACACTTAGAAAATCTGACCAATATTTCTCTTTAAATCTCTTGAACATATTAGGAGATTTAATTCCAACTTTAGGGTATGAATGTCATAAAAAAAATTCGTTCAACCAAGTTTCACATATTTATCCATGTGAAATAAAGAGGGAATAATATCATTTCGTATTCCATGATTAAAAATGAACATCTGGCTCATCTATGATGCCCAAATAACCCAATTTCTCATGCCACAATTTATATATTTTTAGGTCTAATAGCTTTAAAGTCATTTCAACATGTAAATAATTTAACAAATACAACCACTTTATTACATGTGACACAATTTCATGAAAGGAGAAAATAATTGTTACTTAATTTAATGTATCACGTGCTTCAGGTACCACTTCTAATTTTGTAAAATTAGATATCTAATAAATTAAAATCACACTTGATCATCTTCATAATCTACGAGCTCAAACCCCAAAAGATCTTGCACCATAACCCAGTGGTTATATCATGTGATCTTGCACATAAAGTCGTGGGTTCAAGCCATATAACTCATATTAGTTATAGTTAAATAAAAAATCTTTGCTTCAGGCAAAATCATATGATCACATGACTCATCATTGGTACTTTTTTTTTTCATTATTTTGTACCTAATGATATCAACCAAATGTTTTGGTATACAACATATATGAGACCAATGATAATTATATCTATATTTATAGCAATTATGCTTCTGGAGAATTGTTAATTATTGAATAAAATTTGTGCTTTGTGCTTGAATTTTGTTTAATTCATTCTATAAGTTGTGGGTAATTATTGTGATGTCTTTAACTTCAACGCTCTGCTATAGCTAATTTGAATTGTCTCAACCACCTCGATAAGATCAATTTTAATAGATTCGACCATAACCTCTTGTTTATCATCAAAATCATGATAACACATACTTCAGGCACTAGTTTTGGACTATAGTATTTCATTAACAGTAAGTTATATTTTTTTGCTAGTAATTATGCAGAAAATTCTGAATAATTTATGTAATGTAAAATCGAGTAATATTTTATAACTGATTTAAAATTTTAAAATCCAAAATTCAGTCAATCATATTGAGTCTGATGGAAAATTATCACAGTTTGTTGATGATCCTTCAAGGATTGTCATATATTAAATGAATAATCTGGCTTTTTAAAAAATAAAGAATTTCAATCAACCCAAGCTCGAAACTTCGGCAAGCAGTTCAAGATTTAAATGAAATCATTTTTTAATAAATACTCATTGTTAAAGATTATAAAAAAGCATATTATTGATTATGTCTTCTGGACATTAATCATTTAAAATTTCGAATAATAATTCACGTGAACCGCAAGAGGTAAGGTGGTTTATATTTGACCCACATTAAGTATTTTTGCTATCATTGGTGAGCTCGTCAAATTTTCTCTTTATTAATGTCAAATATTTTCACAAAAATATAACTATCACATATTCTTTTTACATAAAGTTGCGAGTGTGTGAATATATATAAACATATACACAGTCATAAAATTTGTCATGAGTCTATCCAAAAAGAATAATGATGTGAATTATATAAAAAAAATTAGAACTTTCCAAAGAGTATTGATCATATGTTGTGCATATTTCTATTACTTTAATCTATACCACACATCTTGCAAATCTCACATGCATTTAATCTATAAATACATATGCCAACCATTTCTATAAATTGTAAGAAAAATAATATAATATAACAACAACATCAAGTTTCATTTCATGTTCAATCTTAAACACATTTTTTTAATATTTAAAATAAATAAATAATTGATCATCCATAAGAAATGACTAAACACATTCTTATATTATTAGATAATGTGAGTAATTTGGTCTTCTGGACCTTTTACTCTATGTATTCCACGTCATTAAAAGAACAACAGTAATCCTTTGCAAAATTTCAAAAAAAATTTATATGAAACTAATAAAATATATTATTACATAATGTGAGTAATTTGGTCTTCTGGACCTTTTATTCTATGTATTCCACGTCATTAAAAGATACAACGGTAATCCTTTGCAAAATTTCAAAAAAAATTATATGAAACTAATAAAATATTATGAACGCATATCTTTGAAAGCTTAAGTAATTTCATCTTCTCTAGTAAAATAATTTTTGTTTTCTATTTAATAGAAAAACTTTAGTAATCATGTGTCACAAGTTTACTCCCAAAATTTAATAATAATAATAATAATAATAATAATAATAATAATAACGGACACATGTATCACAGCTAAGGAGAGAAAAAATTTACCATGATTATAACAGATTTAAGAGAAACGTACGTGTTTTTGAAAAAAAAAATGGGACCGAAAAAATTATAACTATTAACAATAGCAGATAAACATGTTTCATATATTTCATAATCTAATAATGTTCATCCCATTAAATTTTTTCTTATTTGTTCGCTGAACAATAATAAATAAAATATTAATTAGCAGGCTCCGGCTATCAAGCACAATCCAGAATCCAGATAAACATATTATCATAATTTGATAAAAAAAATATTAATATGAAGAGTGCAAATCAGTTTTAATGAAAACAAACTATTTCAAAAATAAAATTCATCAGAGCATACAAGATTACTGTTTGTAAGCATAACATCCCAATATTTTAATGAAATTCACGTCACAGTACTGTCCAAAAAAATCCACATATCTTATATCACAAAATTTTAAAAAAATCTAAATATCATCGACAACAAATCTTATGTCACAGTATTTTTTCAAAAAAAAAATTCAAATATCATCGACAACAAATTTTATATCAAAATATATCCATGTTAAAAATTCATATAAATCAATTACTGGATATTTATTTTAAAAAAAAATGGTGATGGGCAGTTATATATAGATGATAGGAAGCGGAAAGAAAATAATATGTTCTTCATACTAAAACCGTCACAAAAAAAAGGAAAATTGATGTGTTTACATTATCACCATCATCGATTGGATTTAAGAATAAAAATAATAAATTACCTGTTAGAAAATAAACGATTATTTTCTAGGGCAAAATCTCAAATTTTTGATTCTTTATTTACTGCAAGACATCAACTCTAAAGAGAATACGACAACATCAACTCTCAAGAGAATAATCGTGCGTGTTATAATAATAATAATAATAATAATAATAATAATAAAAGAAGATAATCGTGAATCAGAAAGAGAGAGAGAAGAAAGAGAAGAGAGAGAAAGGCCAGGGGGTTTTTCATTCATAATCATAAATTGTTGATACATAGTGTATATACTATTCCACTTCCTACGTGAGTGGAGAGTAGGTTGTTCCACTAGTAATGACCACATAACCCTCATAATATTATAACATTTTCCATTTTTATTCGTTTTATATTAAATTATAAAAATATATTACTCTAAATAAAATATTAAAATGAATAAGAAATCAAAAACTAATTACTTCATTTGATTATTATTATTATTATTATTTTTGATAAATCTACTGGACAAAGAATAGTAAACATAAAGATTTAACTCTAATCTTAAACTTGTTTTAATTGACCAATTTTGATCAAAGAAAAAACCCTATTAGAAACATTTTAACCCTATTCAGTATCTACTCTCCATATTACCTGTTGCTTCTCCGAATCTATTTATTCAATTCTTGGCGAACCATTGCTCCAAATTCGAGTTAATCAATCAAATCCATCTTTATAGTTGATTTCAGCTAAGAATTGAGGAACATTGCCGGGAAAAGAAAGGGTAGATTGAAGTCAAGAGAGGCGACACCAAGTTGAATTCAATTTGAGTAAGTTTGTCGTCGTTTAGAATCATCGTTGGATCACTTGAAGCTTTGATTCTGTTTCATTTTTTATGATGCGTTCAGAAAGATGAGTGCTTGATTAAATTGCGTGTGTTCTTGAGATATTATATTTTGAAATCGGAATTAGGTGTTCGTGTTTTTGCCTCTTAGAAAGTTGTTTGTGAGTGGAGTGTTCCTGTGAAGGGGAGATCCACTGAATGTTGATGATTGAGTTTGGAGATAGCGCTGTCTCAGTAAATTTATCAACTTATGTAGTATATCTAGAACTGAGATGTAGTGCCAAGTGCTGGGTTGTTTTAAGTTAATATATTTGGAAACAATGCATATCAAATGATGATATCCTTCATACAATAAAAAGCTAATGCTTTCCGGGGATTTTGCAGTTTTAGTTGCGCTCATTCATTCCCTTGGTTCCTATAAGAAAGACTTGTAGTAATTTGTTCTTATTATTGAAAAATTTCCTGCTCAATATTTAAATCTGGACTTGTAAGCTTTTGATTATGGCTTCTATAATTTAATCAATAAGTAAATGGTAATAAATTTAACATTGGGTTAAACAATACATCTGTTGAGTAAAGAATTAAAGCTTGTGGCTTCCTACATATTTTGCTTGTGCACTTATTCTCAAGTTAGCTGTTTTGTGGTTGTTTCTATTTTTACGCTTCGTTTTTTCTGTTTCCATGCCATTTATTCCATAATTTATGATTTTCCATAGATTGGAGGAGCTATGATGGGGGTTGTAAGCAAGTTCTTCATTGCATCCATGCTTATGTGGGCAGCACCCATTGCAGTTTTATATGGCTTTAACCATAATTACTTCCCTGGTAATCTTCTTGACAACTTGATATCTGGTTGGATTTTTGTTAAGATTGTTGAAGGTTAGCCTTTTGAGCTCTTGATTGCTGATACTAGCATATGTCTACGGATTAATCAGAAGCATTGTTTCAAGCAAGAAGAATCTTTTACCTGCTTATTTGCTGTTCTTATAGAATATTGTCTCTTGTATTAGTAAATGCATGAGTACTTAAGTAGTGGTGAAAAGGTTTATAATACATATCCATTTTTCTTGCTGAAGAGATCGGAGTGGAGTGAGTGTGGATCATACCATTTTGTAAATACACATGGGATTACCGAGGATGGCCAAAAAACTCTGAAGCATAACTTTGACAATACACTTCTCTTTAGTTATGCAGTTAGTAAAGAAATAAATTTATGTGGTGCTTGGTTTGGGGTAATGGGAATTGAGGTATATTGATTTCTATTGTTGATGCTTGTTTGATCTAATGGGAATCATAATTCCTCAACCATTCCCATTGATTCAATAACTACTCCCCACCCTTCAATCACTTTCAATACCATTGTGATTGACCTCCTTAATGATACCCATTACCATTCCAATTGAAGAATTCGAACCAAGCGGCCCTTAGTTACCATTTATGCTTTTACAGTGTTTTAAGTATTATATTATGGAAATGTTATAACGTTGCTTTTGAATTCGGTATGGGATGAGGTCATGCTTTTTCAGTGTTTTAAGTATTATATTATGGAAATGTTATAACGTTGCTTTTGAATTCGTAATGGGATGAGATCATGTGGGTAATCAGCATTTCATTCAATTGTTACACATCTGGAACAGGTTCAAGTCACTTGTCTCCGGAGTCTTTGACACTGTGGAGTGGACTTCTTGCAGTGATTTCTGTCAATGTTGTTATTGTATTCTACATTTACTCAGCCATGAAAGAGCCCTCTGATAAACATGAGCCGGATCCCAGATTTCTAGCAGATGCAAAAGCTAGCATAAACCAATCAGGACCAACTGAGGGTGACTCATCCTCGGATCGTGCAAAGCAAGAGTAGCTGTTGTTCAGTTTCCATTTTTGCTAGTACCCATACCTGATGTCGAGCAAAACCCATCAGACATAGTGCGGAAGTTGTGTTTAGTGTGCTTACTTGCAAATTGCACTTCCCCGTCGTGTTTAGATCAGTGAACTTGCGCGGAGCAACATGATGTTAAGATTTTGATCTTTTACTTTGCCTTGATAACTCTCATTTGATTTTTATTTGTATTTTGAGGCCAAATGTACCAAGAAAGAAATATGTACTCTTCTGTTCTGAGTTTACAGTTACCATATCAATTCATCTTATTGTGACTGCTTTTCTTATTCAAGCAAGCTTTTGTAATCACAGTTGAAATTAGCCTTCAACCAAAGTTCAACTTGTCCTTACCAACTTCAAAGATGAGAGAGAGACAGAGAGAGTTGACATGTACCTGTTCCAAGAATATTTTCATAGAATTGACAAACAGTTCAAACCAAATGCCAAAACCACTGCAGTTCAACTGCAACTTAAACTAATTTTTCTAAGGCAAAAACTCCTGTGCCCCTGGACCGTGTCCCCATGTGAACACAACACTTTCCTTCCTTATTCTATTTAAATCTATGTATTGTTAGAGAGTTTAAATTGTAAAGAGACACGGAAATTGCAAGTGCCCGGGCGCACAAGAGACTCACTCTAATTTATTCTTTTTTTTTTATAACAATCATAAAGAGAATAACATTATAAAATTTTCAAGAGCAGTTTGTATCTTTTTATTTGCATTGTTATAATTTAGGTTTCTTATACACACATACTATATACTAAAGGAAAGTTTTAGTTTTATTATGTGGCATCATGTGAGCAATTTAGGTGATGTGTCATTTTTATAGATTTTTGAAATTTTTTAATAATAAACTTGCTTAGAAAGGAAAATAATGTAGTTACTTTATTTTAAATAATCAATTAAAATATTTCATTTTTCTTTATTTTATTTAAAAATTTATCTAAAACTTTAAGTGTTTTAAATTTTTTATTTTCATTTTTCTTTATCTTATTTAAAAATCTACCTAAAACTTTAAGTGTTTTAAATTTTTTATTTTTAAATAGGATTTATATAAAAATTATATAAAATTTATTGTCTTTTTATGATCTTTAATTTGACATTCATATTACTAATAATATATGAATGGAGAAATAGATTCTTAAATTTAATAACAGTTTTTATATTGTAAAATATTCTTTAATAAAATATATTAATAAATAAAATATTGTTAGAAGAGTAAGAAATTATTTAATATATTTAACCTATTTATCCTTAGAATTTTAAGTTTAATAAATTTAGTTAATTATAAAATTCTAAATGAGGAATTTCATGAAAAAAAAATCTTAGTTTAATATTAATTAATTTTCATAATTTATTTATTTTATTATTTTTAATAATTTAATTTTAATTATACAATAATTTATAATTATTATATACATTTATTAATTTTATTTATTTATTAAATGATAATAGTTAGGGATGGTAATGAAATGGGCATTTCAAGTACCAATTATATCAAAATCTTAATAGGGCATTTATGGGTAATTGTAAACGGGTTTGAGACAGATACATATAGTTGTGAAAATCACATTAGGGTTTGGAACGAGTACGGATAATATCGCAATACCCGCGGGTACTATATATATATATTACACACAAAATTTAATGTATTTATTTAAAATAATAGAATTCAATTTATATTTAATTCATAATAATATAATTTTAAATAATAAAAAAATTTAAATTTATATAATAAATTAATATTAAATTAGTGCGAGTGCCCGCATATATATTGATAAACGGGTATGAAATTGGTACGGGTACCATAATAAATTTTTTAAATGGAATGTGTACAATTAGTTTTTATTTTAAAATCATATAAAAATACGAGTACCAAAAAATAAACGAATACCCTACACGTTATCATCCATAATAATAGTTTTATGTTTAATAATTATGATTTCTTAAGATTATACTTTTTCTGTAATAATTTAAATATGATAATATAAGAACTTAATATATAAAAATAAATGTTTTGTATTGATAATATAATATTGAAAATTATATATAAATTTATATTATAATGTTATGAATTTTTTAATAAACTTAACAAAAGTTTAATGTGTTGTATAAATTTTTTTTTGTTTAAAAATTTTAATATTAAAAAAAAACCTTCATGAATAAAATTATTCTTGTTAATTTATATAGTAGTTGTTAATATTATTGAAAAAACTTGTTTGAAATTGTCTCAGGTGAGGGCTTAAAGTTATAAGTATAAAAAGTAATAATTTGTATAATGGAAAGTGGTACTCCAACCAAATACATTATATTGTTCGGGTACTACAACCAAACACAATATGATATCAAATATATCTTTTGGGTACTCCAACCAAACACATTATATTCTATTCGGGTACTACAATCGAACACAATATAAAATCTTAATTATTAAAATATTTATGTCTTATTAATTTTAAATATTTCAATTTAATTATTTTTTAGCACGTTTAGGAAATTCGAAAATACAAATAGCTAATTCCATAATAAATTCAAATATCCCGCATGATAAGTGAGCTTGTACTAGTTTTAAGTATAATTGACATTTTTAAAGGAAAATATATATACACACACTCGCGCATATTTAGACTGCAATGACCTAACAATCAATCTAATTAGAACGGAGAAGTGACATGAAATTACATCATAATGAATTCTCCTCCAAAGATCCACTTCTTCTTCCCAATCCAATCACTGTTCGTCTTCTCATTAATTCTAGTTTCTCCGGCGATAATTCAGGCGACATTGAACGGCGACGTGTTGGAGCTCGATGAATCTAATTTCGATGCCGCCATTTCCAATTACGATTACATTTTCGTCGACTTCTACGCTCCCTGGTGTGGCCACTGCAATCGTCTCGTGCCTGAGGTTTGAGTTTTTTTCCCTAATCTTCTTCCTTATTTATATTTTGGATTGTATTTTGCCGCTAGCAATAAGTGATTTGATTCTGTGGGAAATTCTTCTCGTAAATGCATTAGAATGGAGGTTTTGACCCTGCCTTAATTTTACCAATGCTTTTCAATATCAAGTTTTATTTTGAATTGCAGTTAGAAAAAGCTGCTCCTATTTTTTTGGATTGAAGCAACCTATAGTTGTAGCAAAAGTTGATGCTGATAAATACAAAAAACTTGCTTCCAAGCATGATATCAAGTATGTTTGCCTTGATGTATCTCCCTGTTAAAAATAAAATAAATGCATATATATTAATAAGAAAAATATATATATGTTTGTATTTTACTGCTCTGAGCATTGACAATTGGGGAAGCATAAAAAAAGCCTTGTGTTTAATGCAGTGCATATCCAACTCTAAAGATATTCATACATGGAGTTCCTACAGACTATCATGGACCACGGAAAACTGATTTACTTGTTAAATTTTTAACAAAATTTGTTGCTCCTGATGTTGCTGTGCTAAGTTCTGACTCTGCCATCACAGACTTTATTAGAGCAGCTGGTACTGATTTTCCTGTATTCATAGGCTTTGGATTGAATGAGTCAATGATATTGGATTTGGCCATTAAGTATAAGAAGAAGGCATGGTTTTCTGTTGCCAAGGATTTCTCTCATGAACTCATGACAGTATATGATTTTGATAAGGCTCCTGTTTTGGTTGCAATTCATCCAGCCTATAATGAACAAAGCACTTTTATGGGCCGTTTGAAGGTTTGTCTCTCTCTGATTATCAAGTCAGTATCTATCTATCTATTCGTTTCACAGCTATAATCATCTAGTAAATGAGGCCCATATCATGTCTTTATATTCATGGAGTTCAGATATAACAGCTTTTGGTATATGTTCCCTCAATCGATGATCATATTGCTGTTGAAGTACAGCTGATATAGTTGAAGGCAGTTAAATTTTAAAGTTTTAATATTCACTGACGTTGGTTCAGTTGACCAATTCTTGATAGTTGGTTCTTGGATGAAAATGCTTAACTGATTGTTATCAGAACATTATGGGTTAGCTTTATTAAACCTTTTGTCATGGAAATTTAAATGCAGACCTTTTAGTGGTACTACGTTAAACTCTAGTTTGTGTGTGTGTGATCCCCATGTTGTTCCAGTTTTTTATTCTTAGAAAATTAAAATTTGATCTTAGATTTTTCACTATTTAGTTGAAAATCCTCTACTCATTTAACATGGATCACTTCAAATATAATGATGAATATCATTCTGTATTTCTCGAATTGCAGAAAAGTTCCTTGAAGATTACATAAAACAGAGTTTACTCCCACTGGTTTTGCCCATAAGTCAAGATTCACTGAAATCACTGAAAGATGACCCTAGAAAAGTTCTTATAACTGTAGTGGAGGATGAGTCGGATGAAAAATCCAAGGGAGTATTGAGGGTTTTAAAGGCGGCTGCCTCTGAAAATCCTGACTTGATATTTGGTTATGTCGGGTTCAAACAGTGGGAAGATTTCGCTGAATCATTTGAAGTTGACAAGAAAACAAAACTTCCAAAAATAGTCGTATGGGATGGCAATGAAGAGTATTCTTCGGTACTTGCCAATTTTAAAATTTTTGAATGCTAACTTCATTTGAACAATTGAATGCCCTCCTTATTATCTTGAAATACAAACTATGATATGCAATTGTTTTCCATGTGAATGATGCATGGCTGGTCCGGTCATACAGTTTACAAGATGATCTATTGCTGCCGAATTGTGCGTTGATATGTCAATATCCTTGCGCTGAAAGATTTATATCGATTATTTGACGTGATTATTGCATAATTAGTAAATCTAGAATCCAGTGGTAGTATAGAGAGATAAAATGTGTATTTTCATTATGATTGAATTCACTTTCAGTTTGAATACAGAGAGAGTATATAAAGGAGCATAAGCGGTTACAACCATCAAACAAACTAAAGTGAGGACACGTGTCAAAGTAACATCTAGAAGCTTCTGATATTTCTACATCCCCCCCTCAAGTTGGATGCGAAGTGAGAGCTAGCAAACCCAACTTGGAACAAAAGGCTTGAAGAGCAGCACACCCAAGTGATTTGGTAAACAAATCAGCCAATTGATGATGAGTGGATACATGTGAGAGTTGCAAGAAACCAGCTTTATACAAATTTCGAACAAGGTGGCAATCAATCTCAATATGTTTTGTTCTCTCATGAAAGACGGGATTTTCTGTGATGTGTATGGCTGCCTTATTGTCACAAAACAAGGTAAGCGGCAAGGAAACATGAAGGAGAAGATCATTGGCAATGTAAGAAATCCATTGTAACTCAGTAGATGTAGCTGCAAGAGCACGATATTCAGCTTCGGCGGAAGAACGTGAGACTGTATTCTATTTCTTGGTTTCCAAGATATGAGCGAGTTACCAAGAAACATACAATATCCAGTGATCGACTTACGAGAATCGACACAGCTTCCCTAATCTGTATCACTATAAGCTTGAAGTGTAAAATTGTTAGTAGAAGAGTAGAATAATCCATGTGTAGATGATCCTTTCAAATACCGAAGAAGATGTAGTGTGACTTCCCAATGTGATGTATAAGACTTATTCACAAATTGACTCAATTGTTGCACACTGTAGGTAATGCAAGGGCGTGTGAAGTTGAGGTACAAAAGTCGACCAATTGTTCTTCTATACAACTTTGGATCAGAAAACAAGTCACCAGATGTACTGGAGAGACGCACACCGGGAGGAAAAGGAGTTGAGGCAGGTTTGCAACCGGTGAGACCTGTATCAGTCAACAAATCTAGGAGATACTTACGTTGTGAGATAGACATACCAGCAGAGCTCCGAGCTATCTCCAAACCCAAAAAATACTTAGCAAATCCAAGGTCTTTGATTGTAAAAATAGCATCTAAATGCCGCTTAAGCTCATTAATAAGATCAAGTCGTGCACCAGTGATCAACACATCATCAACATAAACAAGTAGTACCATGAAATCTGATCCCGTACCTTTAGTGAATAAACAATGATCATGGGCTGATTGAACAAACCCATATGCCAATAATTTGCTGCAAAATTCAGAGTTCCATTCCCGTGAAGCTTGCTTCAACCCATATAAGCTTCGACGTAATCGACAAACATCTCCCTTCTTCGCAAGCTTGTAACCCGGAGGTGGAAGCATATAAACCTCCTCAGAGAGAAATCCATGTGAAAAGGCATTGTTAATGTCGAGTTGACAAAGAGGCCAACTTGTTCTTGCAGCTAATGCCAAAACCATGCGAACAGTAACAGGTTTTGCCACGGGGGAAAAACTATCTTCATAATCAACACCCTGAATTTGATGGTAGCCCTTGGCTACTAAGTGGGTTTTGTAACGTTCTATGACCCATTTACAACCAATAGGTTTCTTGTGGGATGGAAGAGGAACCAAATCCCATGTGCCATTAGCCTCCAAAGCCTCCAACTCCTTAAGCATGGCCTGTTCCCAATTTGGATTTCCTATAGCTTGATTATAATTATTGGGTTCTTTAACACTTTGTACGTTAGCCATAAAAGACATATAAACATGATCATATGATGGTAAAATGGTTGAAAGAGGGTATAGAGTACCTGGCGTAATCGTGAGAGGTGAATGTGTAGCCAAGTGAATTGATTAAGCAGTTGTACAATGGGACACAAAGTCATTAAGATAAGTAGGCTTGTGGCTGATTCTGGAAGATTTTCGTTGTGGTGGAGATGGGACTTGTGGTAGAGGAGAAGAAGAAGATAATGGTGTATCTCGAGAGACATCATTCTCTTGAGTAGGATGTACGTCTGGAGTTGAAGAAAATGGGATATCATGATCCAAATCTAATTCTGAAAATGGAATAGAGGAATGTGGGGTGGTGATGAGGAGTCATGAATGTGTAGGAAAGGGAAAGCATCTTCATAAAAATGAACATCTCTTGAGCTGAAGATGACATGAGTATCTAGATCATACAACTTGAAACCTTTCTGACCATTGACATATCCAAGCATAACACAACGATGAGCTTTGGGAGTGAATTTTATTTTATGGGGATGAGTATTTGTAGCAAAAACAAGGCACCCAAAAACTTTGAGGTTTGTATATGCTGGGGGGTTTTTGGTATAGAAGTTCAAATGGTGTTTTCCATTTCAGAAGTGATGTAAGCAATCTGTTAATTATGTGGGCAGCAGTAAGGATGGAGTATGGCCAAAATTTAGAGGGTAAATGGGATTCAAACATAAGGGCTCTGGCTATACTAAGGAGATGTCTGTGTTCTCTTTCCACGACTCCATTTTGCTGAGGAGTATATGCACAACTCCTTTGATGTAAGATGCCATGATTCTTGAAGAATTGTTGACAAGAATTACTCAAAAATTCAGTACCATTGTCTGATCTTACTGCCTTGATTTTCTTATCAAATAGAGTAAGCACCATTTGATAGAATTCTTGTAAAATTGGAACAGTATAAGTCTTTATTTTCAACAAAAACACCCATGTGGTTCTACTATAATCATCAACCACAGTCAGAAAAAAAGGTGTATCAGTAAGTGATTCATACTTGTAGGGTCCCCATATATCAACATGAATCATATCAAAGGGGGCAAGGGAAGTGATAGTGCTGGTAGGAAAACAAAGTCTGCTCTGTTTAGACAAATGACAAACTGCACAAGGATTAGAATTTGGTAGTGTGGTTTTATTGGTGGAGGATTGAACAAAGTCAAGATGTTGCAGTACAATAGGATAACATGGCCCAAACGTTTATGCCATATATCATAGGAAGGAGTGCAAAGTAAAGCAGTTGTCTTAGAATAAGGTACTAAAGAATGCTGCAAGATGTACAACTTTCCAATCAATCTCCCAGTAGCCAACACTTTATCACTCTGCAGGGCCTGCAAAACACAATGGGTGGAGAAAAAAGTACATTTCATATTAGTATGATGAATGAGGTATGAGATGGAGAGAAGATTGTATTTGAAGTGGGGAACATAAAGAACATCAGATAGTTTTAAGTTATTTGGAAGAGTGATGTGGCCAGATTTATAAACCAATTGTTTACTTCCATCAGGTAAGAAAATAGTAATGGGTTGATCAAGTGTGGTGAGGGGTGAGGAAAAAGATCATGACACATATGTCTACTGGCTCCCGTATCTAATATCCAAAAACCCGAATAACCATCATCAAGTATAGAAAGTGCAGAACTTAAATCACACATACCAGCGTATTTCACCATATTGGCAAAGTTAAGAATTGCATTACCGGAACTCAATTCACCACTCTGATGTGCCAAATATTTAGCAATCTCCTGCTGTACAATCTCAGCAATTCCAGCCGAATGAAACAGATGTTGGATGGGAGGAGTCGAAGAGCTAGACGAGGTGGAATCAATACAGTTGGCTATAATTTTCTTCTTCTCCTTGAGCTTTGAAAACCACTCAGGATATCCATGTAGCTTGAAGCAATCAGCTATTTCATGTCTTTTCCCTCCACAGTAAGTACAAACCAATTTTTCTTTCTCCTCTTTACTTCTGGTAACAGTACCTTTCCCTTTGTTACCAACAGCGTGCAAAGTTACAGGGTGTGGATAGCCTCGGTTAGTATATCGTCCATCATCCTTAGAGAAAAAACTGGTGTGTTCAGAGTGTCGATTGAAGTATCCTGAACAATCCTTTGGCTTTCAACTTGTAAAATCATGTTATAGGCTTTGTTGACAGTAGGCAATGGATCAAGTATTAAAATCTGATTGCGCACATTATCATATTCATAATTTAACCCCATTAAAAACTGCATCAAATGCACATTCATCTCGTTATCAATAAACTGCTTCTCAATATGACAAGTGCATTTTCCACAACTACATCCCGGCAGAAATGTCAATTCATCCAAATCATCCCACAATTTCTTAAGTTTTCCGTAAAAAATTCCAACAGATTCATGGCCTTGCTTCAAGGTGCAAGCATCCTGCTGCAACTTATATAGCATTGAACCATTACTCGTACCAAATGTCTCAGTAATATCATCCCAAAGATGCTTAGCAGATTTTGCACGCAAAAACCTATCAACTAGATACTTAGAGATAGAACTTAATAGCCATGAAATCACAATACAATCTGCCCTTTTCCACTGGCCAAATGTAGGAGAGTGTATTTCAGGGGCAATAACAGAACCATCAATGAAACCTAATTTATTCTTTGCTCCTAATGCAATTTTCATGGCTCTACTCCAAGAAACATAGTTTGACCAGTAAGTTGATTTGAAACAAGAAGAATACCAGGATGATCTGATCCATGAACCATCGTCGGATCCAAAATCTGTGGTCCTTGTGGCGGCATTGTAGAAGTTGCTGCCGCGTCTGGCATCGTCGCCGTCGCTATTGTTGAAGTTAAAGCTGGCCAAACGTCATTCAAACGGGAGGTAGAAGGACCCACTATGGAAGTGGCTTCAAGCTTTAGTCAAAATCGTAAACTGAAACTGATACCATCTAGAATCCAGTGGTAGTATATAGAGATAAAATGTGTATTTTCATTATGATTGAATTCACTTTCAGTTTGAATACAGAGAGAGTATATAAAAGAGTATAAGCGGTTACAACCATCAAATTTCAAATTCTCACCAGTCACCTTATCACACGATAGGATTAGAAATAGTACTCCATTAGTTTATATAATAGATTTAAGTCATATTTTAAGTTAAAGTATCACATTATATAATTAACTCATCGCACAAAACAAATAAATGTAATGTAGAGTGATACTTTTCCATGATACTATACGACTTCATACTTATACAGATACTTTGTTGGGTTGGATTAAGATAAGATGAGCCAACGTCCGTATAAAATAAATGATGTGTGTTGTAAGAAAACTGGAGATATTTAGTGAGATTGAGTAAGCAAATAGATAGCAATCGTGAAATATACTAATTCAAGAAGAAGAGAATCAGTTGTCAATGCAATTTCATCCAACTTGGAACAATATCTCATCTCGCATTCAACATTTGATGAATTTGCGTAGAACAAAAGCTTTTGGGCCCAGTCGGCCTAATTAATATAATAAAATTTATAATAGGTGAGGGAAGTCCATTTAAAAATTAAATAGCATATGTTTTTGTTTCGTGCAACGTATATTTTCATGTGAAAATAGCATATTAATTATGAGTTAATCACTTGTAAATCGAATTTATATCATAAACCTTTGTAAACTTTGCGATCCCCTTTAATTTAAACACTTCATTAATACATAGGGTATATACGATTGAAAGAGGAAATTACCAAAGAATTTACACAATAAACTCAGTTTACACAAGTGTCTGTGATTAATTATAGTATGATGTCGGTAGAAAATATTATGTGAGATTGTCTCACTTATTATTCGGAGAGACGTAATAATATTCTTTTATAAAAAAAAATACACTGTCCAATTTTATTAAAAATTATGAACATATTTAATGAAAAAGGTAATAAATAAAAATTTGAACAAAATGTAACTCTTTTTTTTTTTTAACGTAAAAATTGAAATCAACTAGTATAAAACATCTCGAAGCTTATCACTTGAGAATTTATGGTACGTGTAGGAGTGATAAATTAAGTATTAAATGACTCTTTCTTTTTATCAAATTTAAGATTTTAGATGAGGTGATTATTTAACATGGTATTAGAGTTATGACTTAACAAAAATTCAGAGTTCGAACTTCACTGTCATCCGTTTATCAAAAAAATTCCACATGCAAAACTTTAGGTAAGAGTTAATCCCGCTACTTTATTTAAACACTAATTGCACCCATAATCATCCAAAAAGTTTAAATGAGGGAACTCCTTGCATGTGATGGGTAGTGGTCTAGTTCTTATTTGATCATTATGATTTTCTTCTCCACTATTCTGTTAGACCGAAATGTATGAGCGTCCAAGTTGGGTCCAGGCAATTTCACCTTTTGTACCGATGAATAATTTGTTAAATGTCTCAAACTTTTACGGGCTAAAAATTTGATCACATTAATATGCCTTACATCATTATATAATAATAATAATAATAATAATAAATAATAAGTGGGTAGTGGTTTAGTTCTTAATTTTCTTCTCCACTATTTTGTTAGACCGAAATGTATGAACGTCCAAGATGGGTCTCGGCAATTTCACCTTTTGTACCGATGAATTGCTAAATGTCTCAAACGGGCTAAAAATTTTGATCACATTAATATGCCCTACATCATTATATAATAATAATAAATAAGTAAATAAATAAAAAGCAAACAAATTTGTACATACGCTACGTGTAGGACAACTTACAAAAATTGGCTGTTGGCATTAATCTCAAAATAAAAAGTGAATATAATATTGAAAGCATTCACATTATAAATGCATACAGACGAAATACCATTCGTCTTTTTAATTACTTTCTCTTTGATCTTATTTGAATTTTTCAAAAATTAAAAATATCTATATTATATATACAAAAAGAACAAGAGCATATTCCAGCATGCTGCAAATTCTAGACGGTTGACGTTTGGAAACTCTCACTACTTGGCTTTTGGAACTATGTAACTATAACTCATGATATTCATTTTTTATAAAACGTGATTTATATTTATTTAAACTGAAAATGTAGTAAAATTTAATAAATAAAATAAAACAAAAAATTCATTACTGATGATGCTTTTAGCAAAATTAAGAAGTGCTGATCCATTTCTTAATACATTATTTTTTAGCAAAGTTTTAAAAGATAAGTCTTCACAAAAAATTGTTTATATATTCAAACTAAGAGTGATCAATTTAGAGCAATTTTTAATTAATCTACGGCAGTATCTCACAATCAATTAAATTATTTTCAAACACACTATAATAACCTGTGCGTATAGAATGATAGTGAAAGAATATATATAATAAATCAAACAAATTTAATTATTATAGTAGTATGTATCAAATCAGAATTGGACATCCATTTACACAAAGTTTCCTCGATTAGTCCTCCTTTAATAAATTATTATTGGCCTAAACCCCTAAATAAAATACTCCCTTTTGCATAAATTTATTTTTTCCACTTTCTTAACTTTTCCAAGGACATGTAATACTTTGTAACAAATAAATAGAATATTAAAAATGATAATGATTTTAAAATAAAAAACATCATGAAATTATTGTGTGCTTGGTTTTTATTTTATGAAGATTGTTCCCAATTTGGAGGGGGACGAAATAAAAATTATTTGCCATTCAGAGAAATTAATACATGAACATACATTAAATGTCAGTTTAATTAATTTCATAAATAAATAGCTATCATTACATATGCAAAATCACTGTTTTATTTATTATATATATCATTATTATACTAATACAGATACAATTTACATAAGCATACAATATTACATGTTGATTATCTCTGTTCCACTACTCCCACGTCATCACAATTTCTTTCTATATTCCATTTCCAACTACTTATATTTATATATTCTGGAATCATCCCTAATATATTACTTTGAATTAGCACTAATTAAGAAAATATAATACAAAAATAAAAAGGGGTAGAAGAATTAATTATCAGCTGTGCGATGGGAGAAATCAGAAGCGAGTCTAGAAGCTACGGCGGAGTGATACATGGAGTCGTGAAACGACGACGCATCATTAGTCATCCTCCTGAGCTGCCTTGCCTTTTCCTCGGAGAAGGAGACAGGTTCGAACCGGGATTTGACCGGTCTGGTCTTCTTGTGATCTGAGTTTATGTAGTCCGGTTCAGAGGAGAAAGCGAAGAGGGAGTTCCACCAGGGCGAGGGCGAGATCTTCTTAGGGACGCCGGCGGTGTCGATGCTAGCTCGGACCACCACCGCCGGGAGAAACGATAACGTTCCGATCACCATAATTAGATTGAAGTAAAGGGATTTGATTGTGAGTAGAATTTAAACAGGTAGAGGTGTGAGCTGAGCAGAGCAGAGCAGAGGGAGAAATCTATAATGGTGGAAACTCACGTCACGTGGCAACATATATAAAGTCTCAGGGTGGGGTGGGGTGGGGTGGGATGAGGTTGGGTGGGGAAGTTGGGTTTTGATTATTGCTTTCTAATAAACACTCCATCCGTTTCCCACTATTCTATGGGCAAGGGTTGGTTTACTTTTAGAATTGAAAAGGTCCGTTTATTTTCAAGATTAAGGAGGGTTATCCTTATTGAATCGTGATTAAAATATTTTTACATTTAAGATTAGAAGGAGGGGATGACTTTTGGGCCCTTGTGTTAAATGCTGAAGTGGAGTCTCCGTCTAAATTTTTGGGGGTTAGAAATTAACCGAAGGGCTATGCAATTGAAATTCCTTTTTTGTCTTTTATCTCATGTCCAAACTCCATTGATTTGGTCAGACGATTACTCCTATTACGAGCCACCGGTGATCAAAGTCTTTCCCTACCAGCATTCACTCCAATTTCTTCATTATTTTTTTCTTCATCAACAGAAGAAATTCTTGTTTTGATTTCAGAATCAAGGGTTTCAAGAGAAAAAGAAAAATCCGGCAACATTCTCAATTTCTTACTTGTACATTTCACCTTTAACAGTCAAAATGTCCAACTGAGAGTTTACAACAGACCATCATTTTTATGCCTCAAGAACCTTGGTCTCATGGAATGCCCAATAACTCCTGCCTTTTCGAAACAACTGAGATTGTCGGTGACTATAAAGACCAGAATAGAAAAACCCACTACGCAGAGAAGTAAAAGATCCAGCCTCGGTGAAGAAAAAATCTACCACCCACTGGTGTGATTCACAATATTCCTCCTATGCCGACAATGAAGAGGCGGAGGTCGTCATCTTTTCCGCCATTGATTCGCCGATGGAGAAAATGGAATTGGGGTTAATGATATCGGAAATCAAACAAGGGTTTCCTTCTCACCCTGCAATAATTTTGCTCGTCGTTTTCACAGATGTGCATAGTTAAATTGGGATTTCAGAGATCGCGATATGTTAGGGGGAAGATAATTATCTTCCATATTTAATTTATTTTGGTAATTTAGATAAAGGGTATTATAGTACAAACATTATAAATAAACATTGAAAGTAAACAGTATAGATCAATCTTTAACTATATTAGTTAATCTTCACTCAACTTTTCCATAACCTTTACACAAGGTTTATAAACCCTAACCCCTATCCTTAAAAGTATACGGGAACTAAGAGTTTCATACATGATTTTTTAAAAATTAAATTCCTCTCATTATAATTTATCTTATGTACATAAAATTGCTCTTCATAAACATTGTACTTATGTGTAAGAAAAATTATATATTTACTAATTTTATTAATTTTTGAGGTAACCTAGTACCTTTAGGTAATAAAAAAATTATAAAGTATGTATGTATTAGGTGAGAATAGTAATTTTGTAATTAAGATCTACTTTTATGATTGTGGATTTATGTGATATTTTCTTTTTAGGTGGTAAAGTTTAGTGTGTGACGAACAAAAATAAAAACTGTGAAATTTAACTTGGGACGGAGAGAGTAATCTTATAGAAATGAATTACTTCCTCCGTCCCAGTGTTTAGTGTGAAAATATTTGTGTTTTAGGGTCCGATTTAGCACCATTTTGTGGTATTTATACACATATTTGAGCATCTTTTGGTGGAATTGCATATATTTGTATTAAGATGCATGTGAGGTGTTATTTTATGTTTTTAGCTGAAAATGGGGCTTAAAAGAGCAAAATCGGAAGTCGGGAGCGAAGTCGGGAAAAAAGGGCCAGCACAACCTGTGCCAGCCAGAGCCCGAGTGCTGCCGAGCTCGAGCTGCCGAGAGATGCCCAGCCAGCCTGCCAAGAGTTGTCGAGTCGACAGCTCCTTTTGAGTCCGCCCAGGCGTACCGATACCCGTACCGCCCAACTGCCGAGTTTTCCTCGCGCAACCATGTCCAGCACGACTCGTGCCAAGTCCCAGCGAAGCCCAATTTCGATTTTCATCATTTTCTCGGCCCGTTAGTATTTTTGACATGAAAAATCCGCTTTTGAGTCATTATTCGGGATTTATCAGTCCTCACCTATAAAAGGAGCCTTTGGGAGTCCCAAAAGAATAATTTTTCATAACTTTTCATTACTTTTCATACCTTTTCCCTGCCATAATACCAAAATCAAGATCCACTATCTCATCCACCCATCCCGGAGAGTTCATCAGTGTTATTTACTTGAAAAGGAGAACGGAGAAGAATCAGAACCACATCGGAGAAGAATCAGAACCACGGAGGAAAGAAAGAAGATCTACACCATATCTAGGGTTTTTCTTACTCTTTCTTTCTTACTTTTGAATTATAGACATATGAGTTTGTTTTCTAGTTTACACCCATGGGCTAGTACTTTTCTAGATAGTTCTAGGATTTTGATGGTTTGAAGAATGAATTGATGACCTAGACTAGGTTATAGATTTCTGCAGAATGTTTATTCCATTATTAATGCTTTGATTAAAACTTATATTTTCGTCTTTTATGGTATGTCCTTATTCATGAATATATCATTGTCTTATGCATGCTTATGATTGCTGCTTGTGTCATAAAGGGATTATATTTTTCTATCTGTTATGGGTAAATAAAGATCGATGTTTAGACCGCTTTTATCTAATGCTCGTTGAGAATCAAAGATGCAAACAATAACGGCCAATCATCTCTAGCCCAGAAAAAAGGCCTAAGCCTCGGCCTACCCAAATGATAATGGTCTTTACCCAAGTAGATGTGGCCCATAATCCAAAGGACCCGCAACCAGCTAATCATGCTATTTTTAAACTTTCCACTCCCTCGATCAAGTAGAATATACAAAAGGGATTTTTGAAGAAACGAGAATTCAATTCAAGCCTACGCATTCATTCCGAATCGCACTACCTTATTAGGGCCTAAGCCGACTTTCAGAGCCATGGGAAAAGATGCTTCTAAAGCTAAGGGATGCTACAACCTGCAAAGCAGCAACACCAATATCGTTGTATCGAGGGTCACCAGTTAGCAGTGAAAAATGAGCTGCTTTAGCCATTTACAAGTCAAAAAGGGGAAATGGCAATCCATTCAATGAAAAGTATTTTTGAAGCAAGTGCCTTTAAGTCTATAATTTCCTGTGAATATGAGAACTTTGGAAATGGAAAAATAACACCTCAAATGCACCAATATCTTAAATATATGAAAATTAATCATTTAGTGCTAAAATATGAACATAAATCCCACAAAACGATGCTAAATCGGACCTAAAGCATGCAGATTTTCACACTAAACACACTAAGACTTGCTCAACTTGGAGAAGGAATTGAACGCGTCGAGAACCAATTCCACGAACGCCATATTACATTTATTCATTAGAATAATTAATATTGGACACTTAATATATCTATTAATTACGATTATATAGGATTTGGTTTCTTAAATTGTTAGATGAGAATTGAAGTTTATTTCTTTAAGTACATATAAAGGGAAGTCTAGTGCTCTAACCTTTAATGGAATTGGGTAAATTACCAAACCCCCCTCGAGATTTGTTCAAATTACCAAATAAACCTCGTGGTTTGAAAAATTACCAATTACCCCCTTAAATTTAGTGAAATTTAAAAATAAAATGTTAAATATATGGGTCTTGATGTCATTTTCATCCTTTTTTATTTTAAGAAAAAGTGTATTTTTATTAATGTTCAAATAAAAAACAAGTTAAAGGGGGTAAGTGGTAATTTTTCAAATCACGGGATTTATTTGGTAGTTTGGACAAATTTCGAGGGGTTTTTGGTAATTTACCCAATGGAATTTTGTATGAAGTTGGTTTCTTAAATTGTTAGATGGGAATATTGAAGTTTATTTCTTAAGTACATATAAAGGGAAGTCTAGTGCTCTAACATTTAATGAAATTTTGCATGAAGTACCTAGAAAGAGAGTATGAATTATTTTTATGCATCTAAGGATTTAAACCAGATTTATGTATTAAGTTTACTTTACAAAAGAGATTTAACATATTTAAATGATTGCTTTCATAAAATCTGCAGTAATTACAACTGATTGTCTAATGATTTAATTTGACCAATATAAATTGAATTCCTAGAGCTATCTTATCTTCTCTCTTGAATAGTTGCGTCATTTTTATTTGCTATTTTGTTATTTTTAGTATTTATTTTCTGCATCATTAGTTTAATTAAATCCTTAAAAAAATTAGATTCGTCTTATATTAAAATTATCATAAATAGAATTAATTAGTGAGTCTAGAATTATCCTATGTGTTCGATATTTTACTTGGTTACACGCTGAGCTGCAACTGATTCCCTACACTTGGAAATGCACTCAAATCGGTGAATACTCAGGAATACATGCACGTATTTGGTAGCACATTTAAGAAAAATATTATTAGAAAGTAGGGACTATTATTTTTTAATAAAATAATATTACTCTTCACATTCATCTCAACAAGAATATAAAAAAATATCAGAACATTAAAAGTGATATTGTTCATTCAAAAAAAATAATAGTGCATTTCTCTAAAGAGAAATTTTTTAGTATTAAAGAGTAAACGATAAATTAGGTTAGAAGAATTTGAAGAGTAATTATATTTTTCGTTTAAAAGAGTTATAATTCATCTCTTTCAATAGTAAATTTTCAGGTACTAAAGAGTAATTTGTAAATTAGGGTTCACATATAAGTCCAATTTACACAAGTTTTGTTCAAATTGTATTAGTTTTAATTTAGTAATATATGTGCGTTTTTTTAATAAATATATATTTTTTTAATATACAATTGTATCGTTAATTTTTTTTATTAAAAATGCATTATTTTTATTTTAAAAAATATCGTTAAAATTTCGCTAAGCAAATTGTACAAGTTTTTATTCTTTAGTGTATACTTATATTTTTATTAATAAAAGAATATAAATTTTATATGAGAAAGTATGATGTGAACCTTATTTTATATAAAACATCTCTATTTAAAAATTGTAATAACAATTACTCCCTCCGTCCCCTTGAAAGGTATTCGTTTGTTGTTTGCACGTGGACAGTTCTAAGGTCTTTATTTGCTTTTTGCACGTAAATTAAGGAATATTATTATAATAGATAAGGTGGGTAATTGTATTAGAGGGAAGTGGTGAGTCATATTGTATATTTTCTTTATTAAATAGAGAAAATTGATGCTTTTAAAGCGGATATCAGGAATAGTGAAATGAATACCTTTCAAGGGGACGGATGAAGTATATCACTAAAAATTCTAAATTTCAAGAATAAATATTAAAAAATATGTTTGTTTTGGGTCAAGTTGGAATAATAAATTTGAATTTAGAATTAGTTAGATTTAATAAATTTAACAAATATTGTGTTACTGTATATTTGTTTTGAGATTTAAGTAAAATATATTTTAATTTTATATTAAATTAATGTGTAAGAGATGATAAGTGATGTATGTGAAAGAATAGCTGGTGATGTAGTGCAATTAGAGGTTGGTGGGATTTACGTAATCCGATTTTACTAAAGCTCAATTAAAACTAATTAATAATATTAAATTTTGGAGAGGAAATAAAAAAATAAATGAATAAATAAAAAAGCTAAGGATGTGTTTGGATGGAAGGATTTGCGAAGGTATTTATAAATCACACCTTCATGTTTGGGTGTAACTTGAAATCAATGTATTTATAAATCTAAGATTTTAAATCAATGGATTTCAAATCATGGATTTGATTTTGAATTTTTTTAAATTGTTTTGGATGAATTTTCAAATCTTTACTAAAACCGCGTCATTTAAAATTCTTCAGTTTCCGTTGTGTAATTGATATATTAATATATAAATATATTAAAATTAATATATAAAAATAGTAGTATATAAAATTTTAACTCTACCACCCAGCCTACCCCATCCCCACCCCACCACCCCTTCCCCAATTTTTTTTATAAAATTGTAGATTTTAATATTAAATAATAAAAATATTTCCATCCATCCTGCCCCTACCCACCCACCCCACCCACCCCACCCACCCCCAATTTTTTTTTCTAAAAAAACCCTAAACCTAACACAAGTACCTTGTAAACGTAACCAGTAAAATACATTTATCAATTTCATTAAACCCTAAAACCCTAAACCCTAAGCTATAAAACCTTACCTCAAAAAAATTTTTAATGAAATTTTAATATTTAATATAATAAAATTTTAATATTTTTATTTATTTATAAAATTTTAATTTAAAAATTAAAAAATAATTGGTGAATTATGGAATTGAAATCCTTTAATAAATCCATAATTCATCCAAACAGTAGAATTCAAATGAATTGATTTTAAATTCAAGGAATTTAAAATCCACTAATTTTCAAATTCATTGAATTTGAAATGACTCAATCTGTCTTTAAGTCATGTTCTTAATATATATGGAGAAGCAAATAGGATCACCTATTCAATTTCGGTGTTTCATCTCATATTTCACTTATTAAATACTTATCATACTTATAATCAATGCTTAAATTAATAGCACATGTACAAGAGTTTAATGATCATTAATTAATATACATATAGTATTTTTTAATAAAAAACAAGTTATAGAATATCATTATGGAATGTGAAATCCGGACCAATGGAGAAGAATCCCATTAATAAATGAATAACGAGAAACATTCTATTTACTTTCGGCCCATCCAAAGAGTTTATTTTTTTTTATTTTGGTCGTCTCACCCAAAGAGTACACTTTTCTTTTTTAAATATATGGGATCCACACACACCCACTAATACAATTAAAATATGGGATTCACACTCCCACTAATACAACTAACCACTACACATTAAATAATAATACTCCTTAATCCACATTTCAAAAAGCAAAAACTACCCTTAGTGTGGGACGAAGGGAGTATATTTTTCAATTTGTTTGACTTGATTTGACCTACAGTTGATTTGATGGATTGATTTAGATTAGATTTGATTTCTTGATCTCATAAAAAAGATTTATTCTTTCACATCATCCCTTTATTCCACCTAAATATTTTTATTTTATTGTAACTAGTGTCCTATGCAAATATCCCCATTTTTTCTTTTTAATAAAATGACCCCATATATGACACACCACTCACTACTAATACAACTACCCACTACACATAAAATAATAGTACTTCTTAATTCACGTGTAAAAAGCAACCAGTGACCTCTGATTGGAACGAATGGAGTATTTAATTTGCAACTTGATTTAATTTGGACATATTTGAATTGGATTCGGTTAAATTATCAATTAATTGTTTATATATTAAGAAATTTAAATTTATCAATTCTTAAAATAAATTATCATTAAGTGTCTACCTTCTTTAAGTGGTGTGTTCAGGCCAACTGTGGATACCTAAGCCCGTTAAAAGATCTAACTATGTTGGAGCCTTTATATAACTGATTAGATGTCTTTCATCATAACAAAAACACTTACTAAATTCTCTCTCAAAAAGATCTTAGAATTGAAAACTTGAGATCCCTAAAAGCAAGTTAAATTCTCTGTCACATATTCCATGTTTTATTGGTGTTTCTTTATATAAAAAAATTATACCATACAAATAACCATTAAACCCTTTAGACATGTATTGAATTTTGGCATTTGATTATGACACGCAGCAAGTATTTAATTTGTGTAATAGGAGATGAAACATCATTATGTAACAGGTAATCTCATCTACTCTAAAGGAGGATCATCACGAAATGCGGGAGTACGACAAAACTCTAGAAGTTTTTTAGTGGATGGTCTACTTCAATGAAAGTTTCCAATTAAAGGTAGAATTTTCATTCACTTTTCTGCTCCATTAGATATCCATGGATCCCAAATATATTATAATTATACATGTCAATCTCCTTAAATAATATTCTCTCCGTCCCGGACTTATGTTTACCGGTACTGTAGATACGAAGTTTAAGAAAAGTTATTTTTTATCAAGTTTATTAACTTTTTAGGGATATTGTGGTATTTTTAGGTAATAAATAAATTATAAAGTATGTTATATGTGTTAGGTGAGAGTGATATTTTTGAAAATATAAGAGAACATTTGAGGTTGTTGGCTGATGTGAAGTTTCCTTGTTTGGGTAGTGAAGATAAATGTGGGACAGACGAAAACGAAAAGTGTGAATATAAGTATGAGATAAAGGGAGTACCATATATAGCATGCATGGGCAGCTCATCTAGTCGGGGACAACTTGCATAATGACCAAGGATAGAATGTCACTCGCATCGTGGGAGCAACCTTTTAATTAAGGGGCTCCTTATGTGGTGGGTTAAAAGATCTAATCCCTTATTGGTCAGTTGAGTTACCATGATTAATCTCCCTCGCATGATGTCGGGCGACATGCTAGAGCACATGGGGTGAATGACTCCAACTTTTGCATAATACTATAATATATTATAAATTAGTAATTTTATCAATTCATGATCTAAAAGATACACTAACTATCAATTATGAATTTGAATAATCAATTGAAGACCTAAAATCACAAAATTGTTATAAATTATATAACGCATTGGTATAAATAAAAAAAAAACTTTTAATTTTCAAATAATTGATAGTTAACTTAGAGTCATAAATCGAAAATACTTCTAAAATTATTACTCCTATAATTTTGAAATTTCCTTAATAATAGCATTTGCCATGTATAATTCATATATTAACTGCATTAATTGAATCAATAAAATCGGGTCTTAAAATTGATCATTGTCTCACGATCCACTCGTCAAGGGTGGCTCATTAATTATTAAACAATTATAGGATTTATTAATGTTTTAATTGCATCTTTTTGATTGGTTTGTAATTATCAATGCTACATATGCCAAATCTTATCTTATCTTTATTCTAATCTAAATAGGAGATATGTTTAATTAATTCTAGAAAACTTTCAAAGTGAAAACTATAAAAGCAGGACATCATAATGAATGATTACGGATTAACCATTAAAGAGTTAGCTGACTTTGGACTTGAGCACCTTAGTAAATGAAATAGTTAATATATTTAACGTGTGTGTGATTTTTTTTAATAACTTTTTTTGTTTTAAATTTGGCTAATACATACGTATATCCCCAAAATCTCACATAGTTGTACCCTTTAATATTAAATCTTATACCCTTTAATATTAATTCTATTTTTAGCGTTGAAGATAAGTGTAGTATGAAGGAAATAAAAAAAATGTGAAAATAAGTGTAGGACGTAGAGGGTAATATCTATTCTTATTTTAAATCGAACATAGATCGCATAAAACTTGTGCTTCAAATTTCATTTATTTTTTATTTAAAAATTATGAATTTATTGAAGTTTCAACTGTAATTATGTCAGGGTGACTAGCGGATAGTTTTCTTTATATAATTTTAATTATTTAATTTAATTAATAATAGATTAAATTAAATTTTAATTTAACAATCTAAATTGCCTATGTGAACCGATATTAGATGTGACCTTGAGTTGAACTCTTACTCTTAATTTAATTTAATGGTTATTTTGTAGTGTGTGGGCACACCGTGCATCTAAGGTGAATAGGATAGTTTTTTAAGGATATAATAATATTTTTTATTTTTTAAATTCTTAATGATTATGTTTAATCTAAGGGTGATTATAGAGTAGTTTTTAATTTAAGGGTTGATATTGACTAGATGCACCCTAACAACCAAGTGTTCTAGTTTAACTCTTAATTTAAACCTTAATGCATATTCTTTCTATCTCTTTAATAAGTGGTTGTTTGTTTTTGGTACATTGATTAAAGAGTATAATATTTTAAAGTATAATAATATAAGAAAAATAATATTTTAATAAGTAGTAAGTAGTTATACTAGGATTAAGTATAGGAGCCATTATAATAATATTATTATGTGTCACATAAACTCAAAAAAAATATATATTAAAACTTACCAAAATGACAAATTATAAACCAAGTAATTAACAAAGAATCCTAGTTGTACTCTTAGATTTGAATATTATTTTAATAGTGTTCTATAATCTGGGAAGTGGGCCAACCCGGCCCAAGGACGATCTGCAGTGGCGGTTATTGCTGGCGCCATATATTTATATATTCATCATTCGCTCATATTGCAATTGCAGGAGAGGAGACGCTGATTCTGAAAAGCCCTAATTATTCTCTACTGCCTACAATGGAGCAACAAAAAACAAACCACCGCACACAAGTTTTATCGTTAAGCAGTAGCAGTGGCAGCGACTCTTCTACTTCTACATCCAACACCGACGCCCTTGATCACGCCGAATTCGAGGTCCAAGTTAACTCGGGGAAGAAAAAGCAGAGAGTGGAATATGTTTTGCCCGTTGGATTTCTTGATCCAACCAGCCCCGTTTCGAGGGTTTCGGTGAAAGAAGAGAGGGTTGATGATGCCAAACGTTCAGAAAATTCGAAACAGGACACGATTACTACGGTCACTCTGCCGCCGAGTTGCAAACAGTTTTGGAAAGCCGGTGATTATGAGGGCGGCGGCGGCGACAAGTTTTCCGATGGTATGCACTACTTAATATTGCACTGAGTTATGTTCTACATGGAATTCATCCACTGAATACTAACTTGGATTAGTTAATGATTGACGTGCGGATTCTAATTAAAGGCATTTAATGAACAATTTTTTTTTAAATTTCAGATGACATGGATCATCTGAGGGTTCATCCAAAATTCTTGCATTCAAATGCCACCAGCCATAAATGGGCTCTGGGAGGTCAGTAACATATAGTATATTTATATTATATATTCTAAAATTAGATGGATTTTTTAGTTTCTTGATGATGTATTAATTAATGTTATTTAAATTCCAGCTTTTGCAGAGCTACTAGATAATGCGTTGGATGAGGTACTTGCTATTTGCTTTTACTCTCATAATTTGTAGTTAATTATTCTTGATAACTATGATTAATTAATATTTTTAATGAACCAGAGTTGTAATGGTGCAACTTATGTTAATGTCGATGTGCTGGATAACAAGAAGGACAAAAGTAAAATGGTGATGGTTCAAGGTAATTAAGTTTATATATATATAAATATATATATATATATATATATATATATATATATATATATATATATATTTATATATACTCTAAATACTACTTCTAATCAATATAATTAATTATTAATTATATTATGATCACTGCAGATAATGGGGGTGGCATGACTCCTGAGAAGATGCGACAGTGCATGTCTCTTGGGTATTCTGCCAAAAGCAAAATTGCAAACACAATTGGGCAATGTAGGTGTATAAGTTTATGGAAATAACTATATGCTAATTTAAGATAAAATATTAATAGTATTTCATATCTAACTTCAAATGTTTTTATTACAACAGATGGAAATGGTTTCAAGACGAGTACTATGAGGCTTGGCGCGGATGTTGTCGTGTTTTCTCGTTGTCAGGATAAGCGTGGAGGAAGGTATGTAGTTGCATGATCATTGTATTTGTGTTAGTTTTTTTCTTATATTATTTAAGTTATTATGGGATAAATGTTGTGTTTCTTTTTTTCGTAGATCTACACAAACCATTGGATTGTTGTCCTTTTCTTTCTTGAGAGGTACCGGGAAGGAAGACATAGTGGTGCCCATGGTATTGCTTGTTGCCTTAATGTATTATGTTTTGTTTCAATATCTAAGTACCTGTATTTTTGTTACTCATCATAATTTACTAGATAATCTAAAAGTTATTGTTGTAATGAAAATTTATGTTTTATATTTGAGGGAATCTTTAAAATAAAATTTACAGAGTTTACTAATTGTGAACTTCTTGAAATCGACATTAAATTGCGCAAATCATTTGTATAATACATGATATTTTTGTTTCTGATTGGTTAATGTGATATTGATGTGTATTTTAATGTTTTATTCTTTTAAAGCACACAACAACTGCACCAATCATATATTAAGTTGTTGTATGATATGTATAAATATATTGCATCTGTTATCTTATGATTATTTTTGTTCTAAAATTGATGAATAGATTGATTATGAGAGAATTGGAGGAGGAGCAGAATGGAAAAAGCTTGTGAAATCCAACTCGGACATTTGGCAAAGAAATCTTGAAACCATTGTGCAGTGGTCTCCATATGAAAGTGAAGAAGATCTACTTAGACAGGTGTTGTGTATTTATCATTAAACTCTATCAAATATCATGTTTTGTTAGATCAAATAAAATATCTTCTAACCAAATTTTATCGTTTCTTGATCTAGTTCAATTTTTTGAGCAAGCAAGGCACTCGTATTATAATTTATAATCTCTGGGAGAATGAAGAAGGAACTCCAGAACTGGATTTCGAGAGTGATAAACATGTACGCTTGCTTCTGAACAACTTTTTTTTTTTTTTTAATCTTTGTGTTTCTATAAGATTTAAAGAACCCGTCTGAATGGTTCGTAAATTTTTTTAGGACATTAAAATTAGAGCTGACAACAAAGATGATCTGAAGAGGATTGATACGCTAAAGGTTTACCCCAGCTGCGTGCATTTTTTGACTTATCGTCATTCATTGAGGGTATAATTTCTTCGTCATGTTCTATAATGCATTGTAGTGTTCTTGCAATATTCACAGCATCTATAATGTGTGATCACTTATATTTCATTACATGGTTGTACTTGTAACAGAGCTATGCTGCAATCTTGTACCAAAAGTTCCCACCTGGTTTTAAAATCATCCTTCGAGGGAAAAATGTTGATCATTATGATATAGTTAATGATCTGATACACGTAAATGAAGTTACATATAGGCCTTCATTATATGCAGATACCAAAGATCAAAATGTAATGTTTTCTTACTCCCTCCTCACACCACCTTCTCAGCCTTCCCTTAAACCTCATTGGTTACCCAAACTGTTTGTCTGGATAGTTGACAGCAAAGGTGACGCTTGGGTTCATAAAAGATGCAAAACATCATATGGATATTCAAGGGTTCAATGTATATCATAAGAATAGACTTATAAAGGTTCGTTTCCAGCATAGTTTTCCATTAATAATTACATTCATTGTTTCACTTTCAACAAATAACTCTCTCTGTCTCATGTACCAGCCGTTTTGGAGGGTCTGGAGTCCTGCTGGGAGTGATGGTCGAGGGGTAATAGGTATAAATTTACATTTACGGTTGAATTCGTGCAATGAGTTTTCTCTTGCTTTATTGAAATGAGATCGAATGTTTTAGGTGTTCTTGAAGCTAATTTTGTGGAACCAGCTCATGATAAGCAGGGGTTTGAGCGTACAATTCTGCTTTCTCGACTCGAAGCTAGACTACAATATTTCCAGAAAACTTATTGGTTCGTTTTTAGCCTGTTCAAAATTTTCAACTGTTGTTCTCAAGCTAATGATTGATCTTTAAAAAGTGCAGGTCTTCAAAGTGTCATCTCATCGGTTATTCTCAGAGACGTGGCGTGAAGAGATCTGAATCTGATGAACCGAAGAATGAAGAACGGGACGTGGAGAGATCTGAATCTGATTCACCGAAGAATGAAGGAAAGTCCAATCAGAAGAGCAGCAAAAAAAGAAACCATTCCAATAATGGCAGTAAACATGAATCACCTCCTGTCAGTGTCAGTGTCAGTGTCATTGTCAATGAGATACCGAGATCAGCTGAGCGTGCTGTGCAGAAATCCATGAGTCGCTGTAAACGTCCTTCTCCACTACGCATGGTTCCTGATCAATCGGAAGACGAACCCGAGGCAACTCATGATGATGCTGATAAGTTGAAACAAGAAAACAGTGGCTTGAAACTAAGGTATTGATTGAGATTTTATGATGATTTTCTTTTAAGTTTATTTGATCTCCTTAGTAATTGGAATCTGATTCGAAAATGTAAAAAATTTCTTGTTTCAGTTTGAAGAATGCATTGCAGGATCTGGAGTCGGAGAGGAACGCAAATAAATTACTCGAAAATCAGGTGACAAATTCACGGATCATTTTCTTAAATTAGTATGAATCAAACCAGAGAAATCAGAAGTTGGATGAGCATTTTATTATTATTACTATTATTATTGCTTTGTAGCTTGAAGATGCAAAGAAGATGATGTATAAAATGGATAAAGAGCAAGAACAGTTTGTGAGTGCATTCTCTGAAGAAAGAGGGCGTCGACAACTGGAAGAGGAGACTTTGAAAGCACAGTTAAAGGTCAGTGAGATAATATTCTTTCTTTATTTCTTCACTTTTACAAAAACTATTTCCTTAATTAATTACATATTTTTCGATTAGATTTATTCATCTTTGTCCTGTTAATGCAGTATGCTTCTGAAACTATTAAGGCATTGCTTAATAAAGTGAAGATGTTGGAGGGGGGAAGACATGACTAGCGTCCCACATTGCAAATTCATCTTAATAACTTTGATTCATTCCTCATTATCTTAATTTCTGATTCAACCCTACATACATATTATTTTAAACAAGTGATTTGTATTATATTTTAGAAATCTAAAGTACTAATGTTAATAACTTTTATTATTTATTAACATCTTAATTTCTGATTCATCTTTGATATTATTTTAAACAAATAATTTGTACTCATAAGTGTCCATTTTGTCATTTTGATCCGTCAAAAGTGTTAATTTTCTTTTTGGGTTGATGTGACACACACAATAATATTATTATACTCAACACTAACACAATTACTCACTACAAATTAAAATATTATTTCTCACTTCATTATAGTTCAAAATATTATACTCGTTAATCCACGCGGAAAAAACAAACAGACACTTATTAAGGGGACGGAGGGAGTATCATCTTTTAAAAAAATATGAAGAATGTATTGCGATTATTTTAGAAGTTATAATCTACTATGTAATTTTATTTTATCAAAATTTATAACTCAATACATGTTTTATAAGATGTAATCTACTATGTAATTTTATTTTATCAAAATTTATAACTCAATACATGTTTTATAAGATGTTAACATTAAGGGTGATTTTTAGCTAACCACGGATCACCGGTGACCCTGTCATATGGAGTATGCACAGTGCGTACTCCATGTGAGAGGGTCATCGATGGCCCGTGGTCACATAAGTAAACCTCTAGAATTAAAATTCCTACTGCGACTTTTTTTTTTCTTGGTGTCAGAATATGATCTATTGTATAATGAAAACATGAGTTTTTTCATTATAAGAAAAAAAAGGACACCAAGCAAATATTTATTAACCATAGTTGTTGGGTAAAATCTTGTAGTAAAACTAACTTGACAAACTCTCTTATAAGAAAGATATTATATACTTGAGACGTCTTGTAAGACGTGTTAAAGGTGCACACCCCATATGAGAGGTTCACCGGTGATCCGTGTTCATATAAGTAAATCTCTAAAATTAAATTCCTACTGCAACTTTTTTTTTTCTTAGGCGTCAAAATATGATCTATTGCATAATGTAAACATGAGTTTTTTCATTATAAAAAGGACATCAAGCAAAAATTTATTAACCATAGTTGTCGGGTAAAATCTTGTAGTAAAACTAAGTTAGACAAACTCTTTTATAAGACATTATATACGTGAGATGTCTTGTAAGACGTGTTAAAATATGTTTATTTTAAATGATGTATTAAAATATGATTTTAGAGTGTTATAATATGATTTATTATTGACTATAAATAAATATATTTTACTTATGTAATAAACATATTGTTCAAGGTTACATAAATTTAAATTACGAAATCTACTCCAAAAAACTTGAATATCGATCAGATGTACTTTGGGACCAGTTCATGTTAAAAATAACATTTCTACTAATAAAAGTAGAAGTTATATTGGGTAGTTATTAAATTTATTTTATTTTATTGAGCAATGAAGATTAAATAAAAATATAATCTAACGATCGAGATTATCCAATATACCGCAATTAGACTAAAAAATGTATGAAAATATACAGTCAAAAAAGAATGAAGCTGAAGCACGAGGAGAATAGAGGGAGAGAGAGAGTGATGGCATGCAGGCTGCAGTAGAAACCAACATGTGACACTGTAAATTCTATAGCAACTTCCATGCATAGTCACACACCAAAAAGTAAAATGCTAAAACTTTTTACTATAATATACAAATGTTGATGCCACCTTGCAAGTTGAAACTATATACGATAGTAACTTCATCAGCGCCTGGGGAACGACTCAGATGGTGAAGAGCTTCCAGATGACTCGATATCGCAAGCCGCACCAGGCTGGTTTACTGAGCTTTCACTCGTATTAAGTTGAGCTGAAGGATGACTTGACTGAAAAGGACGGTGGTTATGAATGAGGGTTTGGGGGGACGAAATGGATGGTGAAGAAAGGGGAGGTGCGGTGGAGGACAGTAGCGGTGTTGATTCTGATGCTGGAGGTTGACCAGTACTAGCTCTTGCATCACGCTTGCAAACGGGACAGAATGTTCTCCATGATGTTAGCCAGGTATCGATGCAAGCAGCATGGAATTCTGTCAAAAACATTAAATTACAAGTTACTAAATCACATGGTACAACAACATTTAGTCTTAAGATTACAGTATTTCAATAACAAGTTATAAATAATTAATAGTATGGAGACTGACGACACACACACACATTACGAGAGAGAGAGCACTGGATTGAATCAATCTAAATAAACAGAAATAGGATACTCAAATAAGTCATTTTACAGCATTCAGGTTTAGCTGTCCTGGATTGGGGATGTATCACCTTCTCCACCCACTACTCGTCACACTCGGACTAGTCTTGTCCAGATATACACAATCAACTGTAGCGGATGATTCAAAGAGTTTTATAAACAAAAGATTAAACATCTAACTTTTCAATTGCTCATTCTAGTTTCACTGCCTTCTTAGAACCAATTAATCATATAATTATACGAGTGAGCATTACACTGCAATTACAAATTTCTGCTTTGATGTTACTTTTCCATCTCAACCAGACCAAAGCATAGGTAGGTGCCCCCAAGGGTGGTTATGGAAACACTTTACACTCGGGAAATCCAAAAAGTTAAATAAAACAGCTCCAAGTATTCAAGATTTCTAAAGAGAGGTTTAAGCAAAATAATTATGCATGTTTACAAGCATTGGCAAAGAAGACTTACTATGATAGCATGGTAGAACCCTGAGCTGCTCTCCAACATTGTAGTCTTCGAGACATATAGCACATGTTTGTGAAGTACAATTATCTTCCAGAACTACAGTAAAGGTTAGGGTGGGCATGGCTTTTACCAAACGACTGCTGATCCCATGGAATTCTCGTACTCCCGGAATATTTACCCTTGTTCTTCTGACTCGGTGCCTTCTCATGAAGAAACAGGAAGCTAGAACAGCAGACATGGCTAGTACAATGATGAATGATATAGCTATAATGGACCACGATGGGTTTTCGAAGCTCGAAATTATCCATAGCTCCATATCAGCTGCACCAGCATATTTAGCCAGTGTTTCACCAGAAACTTTGGAAACAAACACAGCAGGAATCCATATGTAAAATGGTTCCCCAGCCACTGCATTACAAAATGCAATTGTTAATCGTATTTTCACATGCTTAAACTCTGAAGGTTGTCAAAGATTAAGAATTTAACCGTTATACAGCTACCATTATACCATGGACTCAGGGGAATCTAACTTGTACCAATGATAAAGGAAACAAAACAGATGCACGTGGAGAAGAAATGAAAAGATATATAACACTCCAGATTTACTGTTGTGCTTGTCTACGGATTTTATAATAATTCTTCAAAAAGGAAAAAATATATTCCAATGAGTAGAATCAGATGACTACTACGACAAAATGATTTAATAAAGGAAACTGTTGCTAGTAACGTTGATTAGATTAGGTGACATTAACTGCTGCTAATTAATAATCGACACAGTAAGCATGATTCTATATCATCACAAATCTTATCTATTGACACTTCCAAGTTCCACCAAAGATGATATGAATTATAGCATCAAACAGATAAATAATCCATGCAGTGAATAGCAGGATGAGGCATTACTTGCAACTAAATCACCGGGTACATTGTCATAGACAATTGCTGCTTCGAATCCTGCAGATTGGGCTCTTAGAACTTTATCCTCGAAGCTACATCCTCCTCTGATTATCAACACAAAGGGATGTCTGGTGTTGTTTGTATTTGAGACGATTTTATTAGTCAGTGATGAGCAAGCATCTAAAGGTTCAGCGACATACAACACTCCACGTATTCCAGACCCAGTCAATGATGGTGCTGTAATCACAAGGGATTACTATCAGCATACGAGTATATGGTCCCAAACACATACCAACGCAAACTAGTGTCAAATGGTTTAATTTGTTGTAAGGGGGCAACTATCAGGAGAAACATAGGTAAGAGATAAATGAATCTCAATTAAAACTTGCTATCATAATATTATTTCTTACATCAATGACTCATACACAAAGAAACTCAATGTTCTCACATTAAAATACATAGTTCTGGAGATATCCATGCTTCTCAATCAACTCTCAAAATAATCCATCTTCCCAACTAGGCATGATCACAAACATAGATTCAAATATTTGCCATCATCAAACAAACAAAAGCCTAAATCTACAACAAGTTAAATCATTCAAGCGATTGAACAATTTCTAGAATTTGAAGAATCGTGTTTAACAAGCCCTTTCAGTTCCAAGAAAAAGAAGGAGAAAGAAACAAAAGAAAGGGAATACGAAAAGAAGGATCTGTTAAATATCGAAAAGGATGCAAAAAGATTCTCAGATTTTGGTGGATGTTCTGATATTTGATTCAAACAAAGAGTGAGGATACAGCCATCATTACTAGACACTTAAAATCAATCTCAAGAGATCATGGTTTAACAAACTTGATAAAAATCCCAACGAACAAAGTAAGAAAGACTTAAACCCTACAAACTAGGAATTGACAAAAGACCAAATCAAATTAAAAGACACAGCAAACAAGGAACCATCGCAAATCAAGCTTCCCGAAGGAACAAATCAAACTCACCAAAATTAGCTTCAATATCTTCGAAGGCCAAAGTAACGTTTCTCCCAATCAAAACCACGTTGCCAGAAGCTGTGAAATCACCAATCAAACACAAAAAACTGCACAAAACTACCCACAAATTCAACATCTTCAACCGCAAAATTCCCAAATTTACCCTAGATTCTCTCAAATCAACAACCCTCTTTGTTTCCCAAGTTAGCTTATTTTTTATTTTACGAGGGTTCCAACGATAAAAGAATTGAAACATCAGCTTCCATACTGCAATCTAAATGGGTAATAATCTGAGGGCTTTCGCAAATCATTAATCTTGGACGAGGGCTGCATTGAAAAGGAAGAAACCTAGAGCGATCCGAATCCCGATTTCGTATTAATTGTTCTTTGCTAATTTAGGATCCATGCATGAAAATCTCAGATTTTTTACTGTATATTTATGCTCTTGAGATTATCTAAAATGTGATATTTAATATTTGCAACTGGTACCGCCTTAAATAAAGCAAATATTAATTATATGAACCTAAAATTGGTCTTAATAGGTATACTTCTCTAATCTCAGTATTTACTAATCTAAAAGAAATTCCAAACAGTAATTTATTTATAAAAAATTGTGATTAAAAAAACACTGACGTGTTCGAACATTAATATGAATTCTAGTCAATAAATTGTTATAAAGGTGATATTATCATAATAAATCTAAATATCATATTATTATATTATTTCAAAAATTAAGATGGTCTATTATCTAACAATATAAAGAAAGGAAGCATTCTTAATATCAAAAATATTTTAATTAAGATGGTCTTCTTTTATCCTTAAATAATCTTTTTTTATTTAAGATGGTCCTCTTTTATCCTTAAATAAATATCCAGCTTTTTCAAAAAAAAATATATATAAGTGACCGTGGAAATTTATTTAAGAATGATTAATAGCATTTCTTCCCACATAACTCTCTCCATCCCAATAATTTTTTTACATTTCCTTTATAATTACAAAAGAGGAGTATGAAAAGTGCATTAGATAAAAAAAAGTCACAAGTGTATTGGGACTTAATAAACAGTTTATAGAGTCTTAAATAACATCATTTATCATAAAATTTTATGAGAAATAAAATGTTGGACGTTAATTATTTTCTTAATATTTGTATTTTCTTTTAACATGACATTTATTAGTGATGGAGTATTAAGATTATGAATATATAAGTAAGTAACCATAATTTATTCAATACTTTTTGTGTGGATAAGAATTAAGAATCAAATGGAAAATATCTTACAACTTTTGAACTCATAACTAATACAAGAGCCTTTATCATTATTACAAGTTTAATCCATGTCGTTTTGTTAATTTCTTGACTTTTTTTCTAATAACTTTTTAAATGCTAAGTTAACTTTGGTGGGATCGAATTCGATTTGTGGGGCGACGTGTGGGGATCTACTTAAATTGATTACATCAATTTTAGAGTATATTACAATCCACAATTTTTTCTTCACTATATACTAATAAATCATACCAAGTCTAAATATAATAGTAATACCTTTGTCCTTTTCTTTCTTCTTTCTTTCTTTAGATATTTTCTCACTTAACGATTTTTTCAGTAGCAATGCAAACAAACAAAGCATTAGCCAGAAAGATTAAGGTACAGTTATGACATATTTGAACTTATCATCATAACATGTCATGGATTTTAATTTCAGTTTCTATAAAATCAGTGGGAGGAAAAGAATAAGTCTGTATAATGTTTATTGCTGAGATATCAAACCATCAAAACTGAGGCAGCTTCCATGACAACAAAACTAGTAGAATTTCATCACATGTCATCTTTAACAAGAACCAAATGGCCACGCTGATTGTTCAATTCACTACGCCTGAAATTTGAGACAACACTTCAAACATTATGGCTGTCCTGTCATGAAAAGCTTCAGCATATGAAACACATACATATAATCACATGTCCTGGTGCAACGATATTGGCTAGACTCATTCAATTTCGCTGCTTGAACTAAATGAAATCTGGTTGGGTATAAGTTTTACCTTCAAGTACGAATCCACAGGGCGAATAGCTTGTCATTTCGTGTTTGAGCTGCTGCACCGAAAGGAGGCGCATGTACAGTTATTGGAAGGACCCACTCATATTTGTCCCTTCCTTCAATCATTAAAGGATGCTGAAACCTGTCATTCAAGGAATCGTGCAAGTTGAATGAGGGCTAACCACGGTGATAATCACCATTGTCTCTTAGCCGCTAAAATCTTGTTTACCATAAAAAGAAGATGCGAGTAGAGAATAGACTCTTGCAACTATTAAGAACTAATTGTGGAACCATTTTCAATCGATCAAGCAACGGAGAAGACCCATGAACTATGAAGTATCATAAATTAGCATGTAACCAGATTATAACTAAATTAGGAAGAGAAATTTTAGTCTAATTCAAACAATTTTTATGCATAGCACCATAACAAGAGTCGACCTTTTCCAGTCCACATTCCTTGGTGTTGTAAAGAATTCAAATCGAAGAGCCCATTGCACAGAGACGTAAGAGGTAGAAAATGTCATTGGTCCATCCATTGGAATAGAAAACAGGAAGCTTGTTTGGACTAAATCCGCCACAACTTCATGATGATCACTATGAATCTGCACAAGCATTTAAACCATACGATCAACTATTTATTGGTTACTTGTATACTTATTGTTCCAATACAGCAGAAAACTCTGAAGACTCTGCTTTGCAAGCATAACAGCATATGTAAACCACTTTTGGATCCATTAATATGTAACCAACAAATCCTGGAGTACACGTGGTGTGCCGTGCCCCATATAGCGATCAAGACATATAGAATATTTCACCAAAGGACTTCACTTAAAACACAAAAAGGAGATTATATATTTGCCTTTTATATGCACACATACTTGACCGACATGTCTAGCAATTAATCATTTTAGATGTCAATGGAACTTCCCACTAGTAGAAGAGAGAGTGCAAGATATTCAACATGTAAAACATGCCAAATATCAGATAAGTTGAACATCAAAGTCAAATATCTGCAAAGTGTACAAGCATAATATACAAGAGGATACCTTGGTAATTGTCAGAGAGTTCTTTCGTTGGGGGTGAACAAAGCGCCTATTGATGTTCTCCTTTGACTCCAAAGTTATTGACAACTGATGGCATCAAGAATCCGTCACAACTTCTTAATTATTAAAAAAACAGCATATGCCTTTAGCATGGTAGCATGAATTAGTACCTCAATGCATCGCCTCGGCCCTTCTTCAGGAAAAAAAGTAAGAGTTCCACCTATCTGTGAATGAGGGAAGAAAAGAATGTCAACAAAGGAAAATAAATAAATAAATAAACATCAAAACAATCGAGACCAAATCATCATAATGAGGAATATATGTAGGAAAAACAGTTGGCATCAAATTATCATTCTTTACCATATCACTGAAGTAGTAAGAAGAGTCAGCATTCTTCGGTGAAAATCTTAGCATGACTTGGTCATCCAGTCTAATATTGTAAGATCTTCCTTTAACAATCCCTTCTGCTGGAGAATAAGTTGGAAGTAAATTATTAATGACGAATATCAATGCAAGAAAATGAAAGGATATAACATGACATGATATAGTTACATGCTCCAGATTCAACAAATCCTGATGGTGTTTTTGGGTCATCTTCCGCAAAGAGAGTACTTGTTTGTCGTGACAGTTGACTTGGAGATGTAACAGCTGTAGACCTTTCTGGAAAGAGCAGATGAAATTTGATATACACAGTCAAACTGGAAAAGCTTATCCGCCATAAATTCAGCAGATTTGCAACAAGCACTAAAATTGAGAAAGTACTTTACCACCATTGGAATCATGCAAAAGCTCAGCCACTGACAGGCGAGGAAGAGCCAAGCTTGAGGATATGCTAGTTCTTCCTTCTACATATAGAGAACCTCTAGTTGAAGACCTCTGCAATGATAATGAACTTCCAAAAGTTCTATGAATATCATCCTTTATATGGTTGTAGGAAGCAACAGATAAGATCTCATCCCGCGAACTTTCATACCCATCTTCAACTCCATCGAAAGACTCATTCACTTTAGCCTACAAAATCAATAAATTCTATGATCATGGCTTTAGTATCACAGTAGCACTTTCACCCTTTCCAGGATATAGGAGAGGTGAAAGGATGTATTAAGGAAAAAAAAAAGGTACAAAAGTAGCTGTGGGGGCAGGAGCAGACACTACCCACTCTGAATCAGCATTCATTTCTTTCCAGTGTACATCCAGGAATATGGGTGTTGGAGGAACGATTCCTGAAGATACAATATTTTATGTAAAGTAAATGGCAATATTACTACTCAGTCATAGATAAGGAAGAAAATATATTTTAATGTTTGTTTGGACTCTAATGAGCCTGGATGTTCCATTTCCATGTGACAGACTCATTTACCAATCTAAGAAACCAATTATATGGAAAGTGGAACATTACTATTATTTAAACCACATTGATTACCAGGTGAGAAAACAATTGCATGGCAAGAGATAATATTACTTATATTTGACTTTTTGGGCTAGATGAAAACAAGCTTGAATAAGATTTATGATTTAAAATAGACTATTAACAGTTTTTAAACTTTAATTAAAATCCTACACACATGTTCAGAGATCATCTTCCAGCTGATGATTTCTGACCTACAACACTTATTAAGGAGGGGAAACAAAGGAAAAGTATGAGAGGATGACCTTAAGCAAACAAAAGACTTGCACATACGAGAGAATAACAGGAGACTTTTACCATCACCTTGACCTTCTTCCCTAGCCAGGCCATTATTTTTCTGAGTTACCCATATCTGCAGTGGTATTCGTGCTTCCTGTTAATTATGATGGTCATTAGTGTTTAAGTGAAGTAATTCCGAATTTTGGTATTTAGTCAGGTCATAACATAATATAATCAGAAGGAATATATACTTGCTTAATTTTCTGGAAACTACAAGCTGTATAGTTCATTGGAAATACAAACAAGAAGTGCTCACCATAGAAACAAAGATACATCATTAATACAATTTAAAAGGCATCGGAATAGAGAACTACATGAAAAGAAAGAAAATCTCCACGATGATCAAGAAAAAAGGATAACCAAAACCCCCAAAGATATACAAATAACTGAGTAATCTGAATTTCTTTGAAAACTAATGAAGAAAAGAAACATAATAACTTGGTCATCTGATTTTTCAGTTCTACTTTAGCATTGTGTGTGAGTGCAACTGTTCTCATATGCCAAACATAGCATTGAGGTAAATTTATTTAAGTATGCGCAGAAGTTGCATGTCGTAAAATGTGATATATACCATTTCACTGGTTCTAAGTGAGACATGCAGGAATGATGACACTGACAGCCAACAAGACTGAAAAAGACATAACGGAGAGTTGAATGCAAAACAAGTAAGGGACTAACCAGTTCAGAAAATTCTTGTATGGATTCTCCAAGAAATCCATTTTCTAAATTCAGAAACTGTCCAGACAGCGTAGTCCTGCAATAGTACAGATAACGAATGGTTGTGCCTCTGTATGATGGAGGTATGGTGGTCGGTAGAAAGGTGCGCACTAGATCTACAAGCAAGCAACATTTAAAGTTCCATGCAAGAAAATCATGAATAGAAATCTGAAATAAAATGACCATCCAAGTTACAGGTGAAAATGAATATTTGTCTGCCAGAACAAATAACAATGCGTACCAAAATCTCTGTAGTATGCAAAAGTTATTTGCTAGTAATATAATAAGGCCATCTGGCTTGCATGGTCCTTCAACTATATTATCAAGCTAGGTCCCATCACCAATTTTTTATCTCAGAGGAATCAAAGTAACACATCATAAATTCTCCTACATGATATCGAGCCAAGAAATAGTAATCTCCACATGACTGAACAGCTGATGGGTGTTCTCCTTTTTGTAATCTATCGCATAAAGAATTTTAAACTAAACCAGCTCCAGAACATATATTTAGGAATCTTAAAGGATGGTCCACATGTCATGCAGCAGTAAAAGAGTTAGTCCCGTGAAAATATAATATAATGAGGTGTATGATGATACAAGATTTCTGTGTCATTTAAAGTTGACTTCGCAAATATAGGTTCTTAGTTAAAGTGAATTACATGTGTGAGGCATCACAAAGTGGACTGATATAAATGGCAATGAACTTAAGTTTGATACATGGAACGATCGTGCGTCAATGAAAAAAACAATCAAACTCCTGAACTAGAATCTACTCAATGTAAGTTTCAGAAGCACAAATGACTCAAATTTGAATCCACAAATTAACGAATATTAAGAAATGTAGTATTAATAATAGTTTCTCGGACTTACAAGTTCTCGTGGCTCCACTGGAAAGGATTTGATTGGAAACTATAGTTGGATTCAAGCAATTCATGAATGCATACTCACCTGAACAGAAAGATATCATAGAATAACACTTGAACATCACAAAAAAATAAAAATAAAAATGAAGTAGCTTGAAGCAGTAGTTTTCATTCTCTACTTATTGTAGTGTTCAAGTTCGACACATGCTCTAGTGTTCACACTTTTTCACATTATGTCTTTTTTGCTCACGTGGATGGCTTCCTTTAGAAGTCTACCGCATTCCAATTTCAACTTAACCATATCTCTGCAATCAAACCCTCTAAGAACGCTGATAACTTCATTTACACAATTCATGTTCAGAGTTTCTGATTACTTCATCCAATGCACTTATCCAGGTTTTTCTTTTTTTCTTTTCCCATATCTTCTATTGATCACACCATGCAAAATTTTTTAAACCCAAAACAGAAAGGTCAAAAAATATATACCACCAATCTACCATAATAATGCAGTAAAGATTAACCACTCATACCTCGCCGCAGTTTAGAATCAGTGATAGAATTAGGAGTGTTGAACCATTGAGTATCCAATTTCTCGATCCCTTTGCATTCGAAACGAAGCTTTTCAATCAAAAGAGAACAATCAGTGGTCGTGTTCTTAATCTCAATGGCAACGGTGACCAGATCGCCTGGTCTGTACACTTCTCTGTCTGAGTGCAATTTCAGATGCGGCGGATCAAACTTTCCGCCGCCTCTGACGCCAAAGAACGAGGAGAGTCTTCCGGTGGGTTTACTAGCCGGCGCCATCATCGTCGTGTGAAAATCCAGTTAGTCAATCCATAGAGATTTGGGTGAGGAAGAATGAGGTGTAACTGAATTTACAGACTGGAATTGTCAATTCCTGCAAATGCCTCGTCTTATTCCAAAATTGTTTACCATTTGATCCAAAATCGGATATTCTTGTACGACATAACGAATTCTCGATTAATATTCATTGAAAAAAAACCTTTTCCAATTGCTTACTTTACATATAGAGCTATTTAAAAAAAAAAAAAAAATCAATAATAGACATTTTTTCAGAAAAATAAATTCTAACACGAAAATGTATTAACATTTTTAAGACCTTAAATTAAAATTTAATTAGAGAATTTTAAGCACTTCAATTCATGTTTCTTCAATTGATTAAAAGTATTAAGATGATTTATATTTTAATTATTCACGCACATTTCTTTAAGTAATTAATGAATATTAAGCACAAGTGACTTCCCAATTTCCCACCACAATTGAAATTTCACATTAATACATCTTTATGAATAAAATGTTTAGGAGATAATCAATAACATGAATTGTCACCCTTGTTAAACAATGTTACTTAAAATACAATAGTAGAGTAGAAAGATGAAAACAGTTATGCCTCTGCAAAAGGTTGGGTAAATCCCGACTGCACCAATATCTCGTTGAGTTTACCAGGAGGGCATATCTGGAATTTCACTTTCCCAGACGAAAGAACTATCTCAGCCAATTCAAGCTTCTCCGAGTTCAGGCTTGTGCTGTCCATGGTCTTGCTAAGCACCTTTATTGCAAGCTGAACAGCCTCTTCTCTCGTGATTTCGTCTTTGTAATCCTGCTTAAGTATGGATTGTGCAGCCTGATTGATCGCTCCGATAGCTGCAGCCTTCCAACCACTGAAATTGCCACTTGGATCGCTCATGTAAAGCTGGAACCCGTAATTCTTGTCCCATCCTGCTAACAGAAACGAAACACCGAAGGGGCGAAGCCCACCAAACTGTGTGTAGCCTTGTTTGGTATCGCACAGAGACTGAACTAGTTGTTCCACTGGCATTGGTTCTTGGTAAGCGAATGCATATCGTTGGGCCTGGAGCCTAGCAGTGTTGATGAGAATATTAGCGTCAGACATAATTCCAGCCACTGCACATGCAATGTGGTCATCAATCTTGTACATCTTCTCAACTGAGTTTGAGGTTTCAAGCAGTTTGGATATGACTTTCTTTTCACCGACTAGTACCACACCATCTGTGGCCAGTATTCCAATCGCACTTCCTGCATTTCCAATAGCTTCCATTGCATATTCAACCTGGTAAAGGCGACCTTCTGGGGAAAAGATAGTAGTGCGGCTATCATATCTTCGAGACATCTGCAAAATCACAAGTTTAATAATTGTCATTTAAGATATTAATAATTAAAGTGAAACATATGGTCAAAAAATTAGCAAGAGACAGAAATACAACAGATGCTCAGGCATATTCAAAGTTATAAAATTGATACATCCCTGCATATTAAGAACTAAATTCTCATCCGTGAACTTAGGAAAAAGTTTAAATGCACTACTTGGTTAATCGTCAGAAACATAAGAAGATTCTTCTGTATAGGCAGGAATCACTAGCACTTATTTGAAACACGAAATTTGAATTAAAAAAGAAATATGATGAGCTTAAACTTGTTCAATTTCATCATTCGAATATGCCCACAAGTTGCTTGGAGACACAGGCAAACATAAATTTCAGGTAAGATGAGCATTATAACAGTATACTTCCAAGATATGTGAACTGAATATTGGTAATAAGAACGCGGGTACTAATGCAAAAGGGACAAATTTGCTTAGTTTGTGAAAAGAGGCAGAGAGAGAGGACTGAGGAGCACTTGGGTCACAGAAAGTTATGGTTTCTACTTTAAAAAAATTACATTTTGGGATAGATTGGTAAAAAATTAGTACCTTTAACAGTTAAAAGTTATGAATCATTTATAAGGTTGATGAGCTACCTCAGTGAGAGAAAATGGGACAAAATTACTAGTTCTTACTTACTAATGCTACAAAGTTGGTCAAGGTTGGAGTATAAACTGTGACCAATAATATCACAATAGAAGGGTAATTCCTATTTTCTACGTGTCACAGGGTATAATTATTTTCAAATATAGACCGCACAGGTTTTTGTAATTAACTAATAACTCCCATAAAGGAAAAGATATTCTGAGGCTCTAAGTCACTAAACTTGACAGAACATCTATTATTGAAGACATACCGCCTGAGAATAATACACCATTATGTTTATAGGATTAGAGTTCTCTTACTGATAATTTAGTTGAACTACTAGGATTTTTTTTTTCTTGTAGATATCAATAACAAGCCAAGAATATCTGCACGGCTATCCTCCACTGTCTTCTATAGTAGACAGCACAAAAAGTGGAACCACAAATTTCTCTTTAATCAAGTATATAAAGAAAGTCAATAACTTTCTCATAATTGCAAGTACAATAAAAAGCTATGTATGACTAAAAAAACAATATGCCACATTAGTTATCTCCTCTTTCTTCTTATGCATTCCTTGCACAATCAAGTGTGGTCATAGTAGGAACAGATAGTGAGAAACTACACAGATAATGCGGGAAAAAAAAATGAATATGCTTATGGCAGTTGGATAATAAAGGCAGAACCCTAATTCTCAAAAATAATGATACTAAGAAGTACCAAAGAAAAAATGTTGTACATGAAAAACAAGAAATATAAGATCTAAAGCCAGGATTGCCATTACTAGACCAGATGTTCATTCAAGCACCTATTAGTAACTAGTAAGTAATGAGGCTCAAAGTTGTTATTGCTTATACGCATAGCAAAGTGCTCAAGAATGCATATTTCTACCCTCTCCAATATTAAGGAAAAATCAAGAAAAAATCTACAACTAGATTTATCAAACTTTTAATGATATTTTAATTACTCAAAAATCTAATTCTTGAGTCACAATTAGGACCCCCATCCGAGATCATTCATACCCAAAAACAACCCTTATCCAATTCAATATGTGAATAGCTGGACTCGGGAGCTATAGAAAGGAAATATCGATTGGGCTTCCCACTGGGAAGTCCTCTCACATTCAGGTAGATTCTTATACTTCCTATAACGAGTTAATAAGAAAACAACTCAAGCTCAGGTCCCTCCCTTAACAGGGTTGGGGACCTGGAAATCCCATTAGAAAAAAGGGGGTTAGATTGGAGCCTGGTTTCCGAAAGAAAGTCCCAAGCCACCCCCCCCCCCCCCCCCAAACAAACACACACACACAAAAATGAACACAAAGCCCAGAGTCCCCTTGATCAATTTTTGATTCTTCCATTGATTCCTATTCAAATAGGACACTTGAATTTGTCATTCACAAATCCATCTCTGTAACCAATACAGAATGGCTCCAAAAACTAAAACCTAAGAAGGAATGCCGCCTACTACTAAAATCCAAGTTTTTGCAACAGTTGCATTCTTCTATGCAAGAAGAAGATTTTAAGTTTGGAATCAAACATAACGAAAGATTGATATCAAAGCAAAATAAATAATCCAGTATGAATGACAGAAAGACATTAGGAGCTGCCTTACTAAGAGAACACCATTATGTTGACAATATATTTATATGAAACACATTACTATGCAGCAACATCAAATTAAATTAATGATGCACCACACCTTCTTCACTACATAAAATAAAATCACCGTAAACTTTCAATGAATCCAGTTATAGAAACCCAGGAGAAACAAGGTTAATACACAAATAATCCCCCAAAACACTTCCTTCACGCAATAAATAAACGAATCGGCAAGTATAGCAAATTTCTAATCAATTTTGCACATTCTCCAGTTTAGAATTCTAAAAAGTTCAATTTCGGAATAATCATCCACAGGAGTCCAATAAAACAGCCGTACAAAGCATCAACCCTCAACCTTAAAAGGATTAATCTCACCTTCCAAACAACAGATTTTTAGTACAACACCGCAGGTTGAAAATCCGATGCTAGATTATTATAAAGCCTAAACAGAAGACTGGTTAGAAATCGAAGAAATAAATAATAAACTATTAATTTCAGTGTTAAAAGGGGGAAGAGAGAGAGAGAGAGAGAGAGAGAGAGAGAGAGAGCTTGGGTTGCTTTGAAATAAAGAGGAGGGAGCTATACGATATAACGTAGCAAAAATGGTGATTTGAGACCATTCTTTCCGGGCCGTAATGGGCCCATTTATTATTGGGTATAATTTAATCTATCCATTACTAAGCCCACCCTCAATCTCACCATATTGGGCTTGAATGTGTGAAATAGCCCAATTCAATCTGTAAACTTGGCCCATATAATATCTGACGGTGGAGTATATATTTTTAAGTTGATCAAATATAATAAATTCCACCCTAGAACTTTTTTCTAATAAAATCAACTGGTCTACATAAATTGAATATTAGCCTACAAAATCATTGAGGCATATCTAATCATGATCTCTTGGTATGTGAATCTGAAGTGAGTGACAGAGAAAATTTGACTAAAACTAATGATTTAAATGTGAGTAAATAGATATTGGATATTTTAACAAACACTAATTGATATATAATGAATTCATAGTTGGTTGGAATTGCAGATGCATTTACTCTGACCTAATATTGTTGGTAGGACAATGTACGTACAAACTAAAAATCTTGTGCAATTAATAAAAGATGAATTAAGTCCTAAAATAACAAGGCCAAGTGAATTGTTTTCTACACGTTACACTAAAAAAAACATATTATTCAATTAATTTCTATGATACATGCATAAACATTTTGTCGGCAAAAAAATTATAATACTTTGATATTTTATTTGTAAATATTACGTATAAATTAACTTCACGAAAAGTATTAAATATATTTTATTTATCTGTCTTAACTAAAACTATCATTATCTATTGATATTTGTTAAATTGTGAAATGAGTCATATGCTAATTTGATGACTAACAATTATTCTTGAGATTGATTTGAATTATCAAATGAATGATCTGATTATTTATTTTTTGAGTTGCGGATTGGATGCTTCATGTATAAAGTACTATTAATTCCACCTTTATTTCCTTTAACGTCGTACGATTATGAATAAAATATAAAAATAATTATTAAACTCTACATGTAGAGTATGTTGGAATCGAATAACAATAATTATGTTAATCATATATTTTGCAAATTAATTTATTATTATAGAAGTTGGCACAACAATGAGTGGTAATTAAGATCATTAGATGTGGTCAAAGTTGAATGACGATGTAACAAAAATTATTTTTATGATTTATATCGAAATTAATTGGAATATTGTACCCATTTTTCTTCAATTCATTAATTAGCTAATATTTGGTTGCTAAAAAGATATCAATAAGATGAAAAAATAGCATAAATAATTTGAAATTTTGCATTTCATATGAAATATTGGAAAATATTGAGTGGACACCATAATTATGACGTACTGTTCATTTTTCCTAAAAAGAAGTTGCGCACTAACACTTTACATCATTATGCAACTCGAAAACGTGATAATGATTTATTTATACCCTAGTCTTAATTTATTTTGCACTGTTATTATAGATTCGAAAATTAAGAAAAATTAATATTAATTAATTTTATTGATTTTAAAGGATGATGCAGTTACGAAAGAAATTTAAAATTTAACTTGAAATGGAGGGAATATAATGGAGTATTTGATAACGTTATTGTTATAGAAAACGAACATATTAAAGTAGCAATTTGAGGATCAACCTTTAGCTGTTAGATTATATATTCGGATGCATTAATATTTTAAATGGAGTATATTGTAACTATCATTTGATTGGTGGGGTATTAAATAGGTAAGTATATATTACGAGTGTAATTAAAATTAGTAGTTAATATGCATTCTGGTAGAATGTATAAAAAGTTGAATTAATATTTAATAATAATAATATAATATTTAAAACAAAGTTGTAAAATTTGTATTATATTATATTATATAATTTCTAATGCAACCTTTCTAGTTTCTACATATATGTGATATCACAATGCATAATTACACAAATGAAAAGTTGGATATTTTTTAAGGAATTAAACTTCCACACCCACAATTTTTTGTTTCCCCTTTGTACCTCAAAATGGTCCTACTAATCAATTAAAAGAGAACTTAATTAATTAAACTCACTATGTATATAGCAAACGGCGTACGTGATTATTACTGCCTGATATTTTTATTTTATGTGAATAGTTGAGTGCTACTCAAAATTAAATATATATTCTATAACATATATATAAATTTCAATTCATTCATTCAAAATGTACATAAAAAGATGAACATTAATTTATAGCAGTGAACTGTTAATTAATTTTAATATTTATTAATTTCAAATACTACTACATATTATATACTACAATAAATCACATATAGAACAAATTCCAAATTCGATCCAAAAAATATAAACAATGAATATGTATATAATTTCATATGATGATTTTCGATGGTCAACAATCACTAATTTAACATTTAATACTTCATGTACCTGCAATAGGAAACTAATTAATTAGTAATTGTGAAAATGTACGGATCGGTCACATTTTTAGTGAAAAAGAAATCTATTATTTAATTATTTTCCGACCTGCTGTATCTTACACAAGAGTTACCAGGTAATTACCTTAAATTAAATATATAAAAAAATGCTCCATTATAATAGAAAAATTGGCTGTGACAGTAAACACTATACGTAATAATAATTAGTTAATCCCAACATTACAAAGTATATAACTTTTTACCAAATTACTTCCACAGTCGGCCTGAAGTCTATTAATTTATTATTTGACGTATTAATACAATTATAGTACAGTTAAAACTAATATATCCAAAAGTACCCAATTACTACTATAAATTAGAAACTATATAATATAATAAAAGAATAATACTATTAATTAATGTGAAGAATAATAGTTGGAGTTGAATTCCCAGTTAGCTAGCTATAGTAGTGGCATATAAATAATTGTCACATGGGCATTTAGTAACTTTTACTCATACTTCCAAATAACATCACATGATGTCCAGAAAGGATACTGATTCCCATATACAACTCTTACATATTCTTACATAGGAAAAAACAAATTTACTTGGTCTAATTTACCATAACATGACATGGCCACAGCTTGGCTTGCCCTACATTCCATGTCCAATCTTCAACACTCCAAAAAGTGATTAAAAAAAAAAAAACATCATTATTGATAATTAGAAAAGACACTAATTTCTTGTGACACACCATGATCATGATCAACATATGTAAGAAGAAAATGTAAACCTTAATTGCAGCTAACCAGCAGGATGTCGACGAAGATAATGTGGGGTTGTTCTTGGAAGATACACAAGTGATTCTGAAACTGCACATGATGTCTTGCAAGAAGTGTACATGCTTATGAATCCAAATCTGTCACTCAAACTCCTTCCAATCTTGAATCCAAACCTGCTGCCATGATCGTCCTTTGAACATTCAATTAATGCTGCAAAAAAGGGATCTTTCTTTAATCTGCTTGTTTTATGTAGCTTCCTGGGAGAGATCTCTTCTTGGCTCTTGGTAGCCGGCGGAGGTGGGAGGAGGTGGCGGCGAGAGGGTTCTTTTTTCTTGAAACCCTGGTGGTTCTTGGGGATTCCGGGGGTTTGTTCCCAAGAGAATGGGATTCCTTTCAACTTGATGGGGGAGGTGATAGCTGGGGTTTTAAATTCCTCGATCAATGGTGATGAATCAAAGAAAGAATCCCAAGAATCGGATCGCGAAGATGATGAGAACGATGACGTCCGGCGAGATGCTGCCGGCCGGAAAGATGGTGTGGAGTAAGGGGTGTTTGATTCTTCCATTTGGAGGATGTTATTCACATGTTGTGGAGGGGAAGAAGCCATTTAACTTTTGAGGAGTCAAAATATATATATATATATATATATATATATATATATATATATATATATATATATATATATATATATATATATATATATATATATTAATTTGTGTTATTTGGCCATACTTTAGTTTGTGCTTATAAAATGCTGAAAAAGAAAGGAAGCATATATGTACTCCCTCCCTCCCGTCATTATAATTACGTTTGCTTTTTGCACGGGGATTAATAAATATAATATTTTAATATGTATTGAGGTGAGAAAAATAATAATTTAATGTAAAATGGGTAGGTGTATTAGTGGAATGTGTGAGCCCATGAAAAAAGAAGTAATTAATTTGTGTGGGTCTCATGTGCTAAAAAGATAAATGTAACCATTAGAATGGAAAGCCCAAAATGGAAATATGTAACCATTAGGATGAGATGGAGGGAGTAAGTTGGTAATATGTTGTAAATACTTAGGCCATCTCCAGCAGTTAACTCTATTTTGCAGTCTATTCACCCCTAAAATGCAGACAACTCAATAAATCATCTCCAGCAGTTGACTTCATTTTGCAGCACATTCACTTTATTAATACTATTTTTATTTATTTTTTACATTTAATTTATTTTCATTATTATTTTTATTTTTGAATAAAAAATAATATAAAAAATATTAATATGCCTAAAATTAAAATAATATAATCATTATAATTACATTATAATTTATTTAAACATGACATTAAGACAACAATTAAAATTAAAACTACATTAAAAAATACATAAACATATTTTTTTCATATATATATTACTAATTTACTATTAAAACTAGCAATCATAATATTTTTCACTTATTTAAGTTAATTATTATAAATAAAAAAAATAGAAAAGTGGACATTAAATGTAAACAACATACATATTAATTTATCATTAATCATTAAAATATTTTATTTTATTTAAATTAATAATTGTAAATAAAAAAAGAAGAGAAATGGGATGCAGCCGACACTATAGCGCTGGCATTTTCCAGACGCTACAGTGTATCCCCTCATTTTGCAGCCACATTAGCAATCTTGCTGGAGGGAGTTTACGGCTAGATTTTGCGGTAATAAGCATTTATCCAGCCTTGCTGGAGATGCTCTTAGGCCATCTCCAAGAGTGTGCTGCATCTCCATTTTGCAGCACACTTTTGGCTCCAGCAGTGTTGCATTTTTTACTGCAAAATGGGGCAAAATGGAATAAAACACTATAACAGTTGCAATGTGTTTGCTGCATTTTTTTTTAGTTTCTTTTTAAAAAAATTTTTGTGTCTAAATAATATATATGTGTGTGTTATATTTATAAAATGGGTATGTGTATATTTTGTTTAAATAATTTAAAATAATATTAAAAAAATGATATATTGTTATTTTAATTTTTTGAGTAGAAAATGGGGTAAGCTGTTGGAGATGAACTATTAAATTAACTGCATTTTGGAGTTGAATGTACTGTAAAATAGAGTCGACTGGAGATAACCTTAAATTAACTCTACTAGTATAACTTGCGCCAATTTAACATCTTCCATAATTATGAATTATTCGCACATGTTGAAACCTGAATGTATATGTTAATAAATTCCATATAATTTCACCTATAAAGAATTTCATATTTACTTTTTCCATTCATTTCATGACTATCTTTGTACGTACTTTAAAAAAAAATCACCCTATTCAAATTTTATAATTATCATTTCAACTTAATATACATAACATATTTTACTCTTTATTTATTATTTAAATTACCAAATTATTGAAAAAATAAATAAATGGATCAATAAATTGAGATATTATTTTATTCCATAAAATATAAGAACGAAATTAGATGGTTATAATTAAGAGGGAGGGAGTGAGAGTAATGTTAAGTATACTAACCATTTTGTCTTGATCAAGTTGTCAATCTTTTACGTATATAAAAGTAAATTTTTTACTTTTATGGAATGGATGGAATATATTGAATATTATGTACTAGAGGCAAATTATATCATCATATTCATCAAAAGCTTCAATGATATGAATTACTTTAGATGTTATGTCCTACTATTAGTACAAAATATAATCTAAAATTAATATACGTCTTGATAAATGTCTGGAAATTATTAGTAAATACGAATCTAGTGGGACATGATAAAATTGTAATGGTATTTATAATTAATTAATAAAGAAGATAGGAAAATTATCCAAATTCATAAGTAATAAAAAAGGTGAAGTGGGGGAGTAGAGAGGGAGTGATGTGATATGATGTGAATGTTTCATTGAAGGGTAGTGGAAGTTGGTATTGTATATTATTGAGTTGAGGGGGAGGGTAGTTGTGGAAAGATAATATCAACAATGCATGATGTGGTATTGGACTAACCACATGATTAGAGGGTCAAACTTCACATTATTTTATGGGACCTATCACTAGCTACTTATAATAATTCATCAAAATAACTAAGCCATGCTTAAATACTGAAAAACTTTACTTACTCATTTAAATATTTATATGTATTTTGAAGTTCAATTAAATTAAATAGAAAAAAATAATACTCCTAAAAATAACAATTTATCTTTTATACGTGAATAAGAAATATTATTATTTTATATGTAAAAATTAGTTATATTAAAGGGATGTGATGGACATTTGTAGACCCTTTTACTAAAATAAAATGGATACCTTCAGATTGACCACATAAAATTGATATCTTTGAATTGATTAAATAGAGTAAATATATACATTTTAATCGGAACCAACGATTCATCCCGGAAAATCGAAAAAGACCAAAATGGAATTGAAACCGTCGGTTCAGTATCGAGGTTTCGGTTCCAAATCATCAATTTTCTATTACCGTTTTTAAAGAGAACGGGACGTTCCGAATCGAATATCAATGGTTATGCCCTACCAATTACGTGATGAAGAACTCTTTAACAAATAAGAATGCAATCGGGCCCAACCCAATAGCACTAATTTGGAGTTTGATTCAATTAAAAATTATTAGTTCGTAAAATATTTCAATTTAGTTCCGTTCAAATTAAGTTAATTAATTAATCAAATGAGAGTTTTGCACATTTTTATTTTTCATTAAATTAAAAGGAAAAAAAAAGCAAGCTTGTGTCCGATTTAATAAAATTTGTTATCTTATAAATTAATTCAAATATGTTCTAATTTATTAAAAATATATATATTAGCAAACAAATTCTCAGGCCTATTTACTAATGTGTTTGAGAAATTTTTAGTATAGAATACCTAGCAAGTTCGAGTTTATTGTTGTGGAAAGTGACCTATCTAATTAGGATATACAATACGCAGTTGTTGAAATAAACTACATATCGAAAATCTCAATAATATCAATACTCCAAACTTCCATTTAAATATAACAATAGGCAAGAAACTACAAACCAAATAAATATTGTAGAAAATTAACAGAATCAATACCAACATTTTAACGTGTAAAATCCCTTCAACCCGAGGATAAAACCACGGTACCTCTCGTCCAGGAAACAATCCACTAATGCACAAAAAGTACACAGTTCAGTCTCACTATCAAGTAGAGAAATACCACTTTCTATCACAAATAGATGAATACTAACCCTCTATTACAAGTAGATGAATACCACAGAATCATCAAAACACCATCAAGAGAACCACTCTTGGAATATAGAATAATAATAGGAGAAGATAAAAACAAAAATAGTACAAAGAGAATACAAATCACTCGATTCTCATTGCATCTTTCGGAGATGTTTCAAGAAAATCCGCTCTAATCTATATGTAGAGAATGTCGCCACAAACTCCCCTTAAAATTGAAAGTGAAACAATGAAGAAACGGATCCCCAAACCTTCTCACGCACACTTATTTTTTTCTCCCTTATTTTCTTCAAGATGTGATTCTGTTCTGCGTTGCTATTCATCAATTCACGTAGCTGCACCTTTTATTAGCCCATGGTGGCCTTTTTTATTTAATCAAACGACCAAATGAAGGTTCAGAATTTGAACCTTATCGCCATCAATTTATGAAAATTCCACTTGCAAGGCTTGAGGTCTTTTAGATGAGGTGGTATCAGAGCCATGACCTATCAAACGTCCAGGGTTTGAACATTACTACTACCCATTTATAAAAAAAAAAATTCCACATACAAGACTTGAGGCAAAAATTAACCTGTCTGCATGTGAGGGGCGTGTTACAGTGACTTTATTAATATTAAACGATTAATCTCTCTAATAGCAAGTCATGGTCAAATGAAGGTTCAAAATTCGAACCTCAGTACCGCCACACATTTATGAAAATTTCACTTGCAAGACTTGAGGCAAAAGATGTGTTAGAGGGACTTGATTTAATATTAAACGATTCTCCTCTCTAACAACTTAAGCTATTAGAGCCATGACAAAATGAAGGTCACCAAATGAAGGTTCAGGGTTCGAACCTCACGGCCACCCATTTACAAAAATTCCACTTGCAAGACTTAAGACAAAAATTAACCCCACCTATATGTAAGGGGTCGTGTTAGAGTGACTTGATAAGTATTAAATGATTTAACTCTCTACAAGCTTAGATTTTTAGCTGAGATGATCATTTAACATACTAATTTTTTTTATTAAGTCAAAATAAATTAATATGTGAATGAATTTAATTTAATTTAATTAATCTAATTTAAACTACCATCCTAAATCAATAAGCATTGTTTGAGAAATCAGAGTTATGAGGTGATGTTAATAGAGCATGGCATTGTACTGTTGGTTGGGTGTCAATCAAAGTCCCACATCGGTTAGAAGTGGGAATGACAATGGGTTTATAAGTGTGGATGGACTCTCCCTAGCATGAGGTCTTTTGGGTGTGAGCCCAGAGAGCAAAACCATGTGGGCCAGTGGTGGCCCAAAGCGGACAATATCATGCTAATGAATTGAGTGGGCCCGACTTCACTGGGCCGATAAACCCAACAAGTGGTATCCCAGGCCCCAGATGGCGATTGGTTTATAAATGATGGATGAACTCTCCCTAGCATGAGGTATTTTGGGCGTGATGCCCGAAGTGGTAAAACTGTGCGGGTCAGTGGGTGGCCTAAAGCGGACAATATCATGCTAGTGGATTGTGAGTGGGTTTAACTATTCTAGGGGCCCACATCAATCTGACTATATTAGGGGCCGGATAAAAAACCCAACAAGTGGTATTAGAGCCAGACCCCAAACTTAACCAGCCTGGAGCGGGGCTTTGTTAGAGGGTGAAATGTTGGTTGAGTGTCAACCAAAGTCCCACATCGGTTAGAAGTGGGGATGTAGATTGATTTATAAATGAGGGATGGACTCTCCCCGAGGCCTTTTGGGCGTGATGCCCAAAGTGGTAAAACCGTGCGGTCCAGTGGACGGTCCAAAGCGGACAATATCATGTTAGTGGATTGAGTGGGCCCGGCCCGGGGCCTCAAACTGGAGCGGGGCTTTGTTTGAGGGTGAAATGTTGGTTGGGTGTCAACCAAAGTCCCACATCGGTTAGAAGTGGGGATGTCGATTGATTTATAAATGAGGGATGGACTCTCCCTGAGGCTTCACGCCCAAAGTGGTAAAACCGTGCGGTCCAGTGGATGGTCCAAAGCGGACAATATCATACTAGTGGATTGAGTGGGCCCGGCTCCCTAGGCGGATAAACCTACATCACATCATTCACGTGAGATAAAATATAATGGGTGCATCAGCCAAGCCAATATTTCTGAATATGTACTAGAATTCTTGTTCTCGTGATCTCTGGTTTTTTTGTCCTCTTTTCTTCTTCTCCTTATTGTTATACACTTATTGTCTGTAATTTGATGTAACTAATTCATTACATAGTAATAAATAATTAATTTGGCTCATTTTCACGTGAGCCATGGAAATAGATGTGAATTAATATGGCAAAGTTGGTATTATTCGGTCAGCTCGTGAACATAAAATAAGTGAAAGATAAAGTTTCTTGTGAGACGATAATTACGTAGGATGAATTGTGAGATGAGTCGATTCATTATTAAAGTATACGTGCTATATAGATAAAGTAAATTACTTTGTAGTTAAAGTATGTATTTTTTAAAGTATATATATTGAATAATGAATTAATTAAATTATATATTTAAAGTATTTTAATATGATTCATTATAAATATATACTCCATCCGTCACAGGCTAAGAGAGTCATTTTACCATTTTCGTCGTCACACTTAAAGACGGTTATTTCTATTTTAGGAATGCAAGAGACCCACCACTAACACTTCATAATAATATTTTATATTTTTAAAAGATAAAAATATCCCACTACAATTAATTGATTAATTAGGTGGAAGGGTAGAAAGGTAATTCAAAAATTCCACATACCCACTACACATTAAACAATAACACTACTTAATGTACGTGTACAAAAGTATTTGACTCTCTTAACTTGAGACGGAGATAGTATACTTTAATTACTAATAAAAATACTTTATCTATATAAGAATTATACGTTGATCACGTCTCAATATCCATCTCACATTAACACGTAGAATCCCTCTAATTGAAATGGCGGTCATGTGGGTTACCATTCAATCTTGAATTATATTTTTAATATTAATCAATTACTTTGGTAATTGAAAATTAATCAAAAAAATTGATTATATTAATATCTAAAATAGTGATTAATAGTTACCTTGGTCAAAGTTTTATATAAACATCAGGTGAAGATGATTTCATACATGTATGTGTGTGTGTGGGGTTTGATATGTTGATAGTACTTGATAGTGATTATCACGCACTAATTATAGTGATTATCACGCACTTAATTAGTGAACATTTCGACTGTACCTTGATTGATTGAAATTTTGTCCGGATTAATTAATCGATAAAACCAGGACTTGACCTTTCCGAAATTACATATGTACCCTATAAACATTTACAAAAAGTTTGCATCTTTGGGCCTTGTTAAAGTGGGCTTTGAAATTCAATGGACCTAACCTGGGTACGTTCATGTGAATATGTGATCAATCAGCAGTTGTTTCCAAGTTCTATTATAGTGGGCCAGATAATTATTAATGGGAGTGGGCAGGAATCTAAATTAAATTGATGTAATTAGGTCAATCCTAGCCACACTCAAATGAAAGTTTTATAATAGGATATAATTTAAAGTATGATGATGTAAAAGTTAAATTAATTAAGCATTATCAATTCAATTTTCGGCATGCATTATATTTTAGGAGGACTAATTAATAATAAATTCACTGCTTTTAACTCACAATTTTATTATCGTGATGTGTACTCAAAATTATTTTTTATATAACTTGGTACCTAAAGAATGTTACATTGAGATATACTATATACTCCCTCTATCACTTACTATCTATCACTTACTAAGGGGTCTTTTGTTTTTTCACACATACATTAAGAATTATTATTATTTAATGTGTAGTAAGTAGTTGCATCAGTACGAGTCTGTGTCTCATATTTTAATTGTATCAGTGGAAGTGCGTGGGTCCCATGTGTATAAAAAAAGGAAATAAGACTCTCTAAGTGATACGACTAAAATGGAAAAAATACCATCTTTGAAGGGAACGAAGGAAGTATGTATTTGTAATATGATCAGTAGAGAAAATGGTGAAATAATATTTTATTAGGAGTATTATACAATTCAGCTTGACTTTATGTTATTTGTAGGTTGATTAAGCGCATTTGATTCCGGGCAAAAACTTGTTTGCCTCTTGAGTACACATGCGCCCATACTTTTAAATTTTGAGTAATTGTGGGCTTTTTAATTTTCTATTACTGATTAATCATATTTCTAAATTTGAGGAGTGTTCAACAAGTTGGCGGTTGCATGTAGGGTTGTCAATTTTACCTGTCGGGTCGGGTTATCCGCGGGTACCCATGTGATTGGGTAAAGATAGGGTACACAACCATACTCGAAGAAAAATTAGCGGGTAAGGGTAGGGTACGAGTTCTCCTATTATACCCGCATACCCGACCCGATACCCGATCCGATTACCCGTTTAAACATTAATATATATATAATATTATATTATTACTAATTTTAAAACTAAATTAATATTAATTTTTTAAACATTACACCATCTATTATTATTAAAGGAGTTTTCATCTATTTAATTAATTATATAAATATATATACTACCTCCGTCCCATTGAAACGTACTCGCTTCCTTTGTAAATTACAAAGGAAGCACGTACGTTTCAATGAGACGGAGGGAATATTATATACTACTTATGTATGTATTTGTAGGTTGCATCAACATCGGGTGTTATTTGAGCTACTTTTGCACTAAGGAAATCGTAATTTTTGTTATACTTTCAAGTGTTGGATTACAATATTTCTTCTCATGTTATTATATTAACTATGTTAATTCTTGTTGTTGCTCTTAGATTAAATATTATTCTCTATTATGGACTTTATTTTTATGCTTTATGTTTTATTTTTATGTTTTTGTGTTGATTGTGAAGGGAAAAAACTGATTTGGGAAGGATCAGGTCAGATCGGGTAGGGTTGGTTAGGCTCAAATTGTTACGGATATCCGTATTATACCCGTTTAATATATCCGTCTATTATTTCTTGTGGGTATCCGTATACCCTTGGATTACCCATTTACCCGACGGGTAAATCCATACCCTACCCGATGCTCAAATTGCGAGTAATAGGGTAGGGTATGAATAGGATAATTGGGTAGCGGGTAGTAGGTGTATTTAACCAACCCGTACCCTACCCTACCCGTTTATATCCCTAGTTGCATGTCAATTGTAAGGATTGTTCAACAATACATTTTATAAAACCATGTATAAACTATAAATATTTTATTTAATTATATTTTTATTTAAATTGAATTTTTTCTTTATAAATAATTTTGGTGATTTTACTTTGTTTTTATTTTTATGAATGGTATTTTATAAAATATACTCCCTCCATCCGCTTTTAAGGTATCAATTTTACTATTTTTGGCGTCCACTTCAAAGGTATCTATTTCCCCTATTTAGTAAAAAAGTACATAATATGACCCACCACTTTCCTCTAATACAATTACACACTTTACATATAATAATACTCCTTAATCCACGTACAAAAAGCAAATGGATACCTTAGAACCAGACGGATGAAGTAATTAAAATGTAGAATCTAATTTTTTGGTTGAACATTGAACCACTGCCTCCACTAGTTGATCTTTGGTCTAGTAATAAAAACGCTGATAATATTATTCCATCCGTCCGTTCCAAAGAGTTTCATTTTTCTATTTTTGGCGTCCGTCCTTGAGGGTCTCATTTAACTTTTTACTCACATAAGATCTACACACATCCACTAATACAATTAAAATATGGGGCCCACACACCCACTAATACAACTACCCTGTGCAAAAAGTAATGACCCTTTTTGGGCGGATGGAGTATCATTTTTCATTAAAAAAATTATCACATATTTAATGAAAGTGTTCACTTCACCCCTATTACTTTTCATTAATTTTCTTTCAATACAGTTACTATTCACCATTGACACCGCTATTACTGTTAATTACTGCCAATAATTTCATCACCGTCTAATTGTGATATACTAATAAAATATGATAATTTATTTATTAATATATTCAGCTGGAAATTAAGCAAAAAATTCCCGTATGGAGAGAAATTACAACTTACAAGGACAGTAGTCGAAAGATGGGTTGAAGGTTATTGAATCATTACACACACAAACTCCGAATTGAAATAATACGAGAAAGAAAGAGAAAATAATAATGGCATGGAAAATTGGAACTGAAAATATTTATTTTTAGGAGCAGGAATTATAGATGGCGAGAACAGCATCTTTGCAATTATTCGTAAATGGTATAATACGCTTAACGGCGTCAGCCGCCGTGGTCTTTGAGAATTGGCAAATGTTGCAATTGTGGGGTGAGGAAAAATACTGAAAACTCAGTATAACAAGCTCGTTGAACCGAAAAATATTGAAAAATACCGAAATTTAGATATATCGAAATTTTTGGTACGGTATAGTCGTCGTACCGAAAAATCGATTCGGTATCAGTATACATCGAGTTAAAATTTCGGTATTTCAGTATACCGAAAAAAATTATATACTATTATTTTATTTTTTTATTTGTAATTTCATTTATAGCCCAATCTGTCCCTCTGCCCAAATATAACTAAAACTGGGCCTAGCCCATTAACCCTTACCAACTAACATTCCAATGCAAGCTTCATAAATTTTAGTAATCCAATACTAATTCCAGATTGCACGCCTACTCCAAAGTACAGACTCCCAAATCACTAATCTCGCCGCAATTCTTCATCTTTGTTCAAACTTCAAATCCTAGTTGTATCCCTCTTCCTAAATCACTTCACGCTATTGCGAATCACAATCAATTTCGGCTTCTCGCTTCTAAAAACCCTAGCTAATTATCTTCCCGTCATAACCTTTCGGTAAGTTTCTGTGTAATGTGTTCTTAGATCTATAAAAAAATCATAAAGTTTCTATATGAGCTGTGACGTATTTCTTAGATCTACAAATAAAATCCTTTAGATAAAGTTTTTTGTGTATGCAAAATATTTGTTGGGTTTTCTTTTATCTTTATTTTTGTTTGATTTTTGTTTGTTGATGGGTGGATGCTGATTTATTTCTCCATCAATAAGGAATCTAAACTGAGAAAAAAAAATTCTTCTGGTGTATAAAATAATTTAGATCTATTTGTAATCCACTATTATATTTTCCTTTTTAAATGATGAATTTATTTTACTGAGAAGATTTGATCCTAAAGGCTAATAATACTCTACACATATTTATTTTACTGAATGCTTTTCATTTTTTCCCATAATTAATTAAAAAATAGACTATTTAGTAAATATTATTGGTTTAAAGTTTAATAAGATGAGCTTCGTTTATCTAAATCTCATTAATTTTGTAATATCGAATAATTAAATCTCATTAATATTAATATTTATTGATTGCATCCACCTGTCAATGTTTTCTTGGTTACTTTTGATCCACCAAACGAAACTACAACCTTTTTACAATGGCAATTTTGTTTGTTTCTTTCAGGATGGAAGCTGTGTAGAACAGTGGGAAACAATCAAGAGAGCAGATTGTTATTACTTTGAATTTTCTTTAAAATTTTTTGAATTTATGTACCCATATTTATTTTCAGTATGGTTTGAATATTCGGTATGATTTACTAGGTATTTCGATATGTTTCGGTATATACCGAAAAATCGGCACGGTATAAAATTACGGTTTAGCAACGGTATGCATTTTTAGATACCGTAATTTCGGTATACCGAGATTTCGGTACACCAAGATTTCAGTATACCGATATTTTGGTATCGACATCGGTATATAAAATATAATACCGAAAATTTCGGTACGGTATTGGTATTTTTCAGTATGCCGTATTTTTCCACCCCTAATTGTGACCCGAGAAAATACCCGGCACATAACGGCAACAGTAATCCCAACTTTCTTTTTGTAGGCACTGTTGCACGCCATTAACAGCCCCTTCCAGACAGTTTGTTATATTCTGCTGAGGACCTGCAAAAACAAACCATCACTTAACTAGGACAAATTATTGCTTTTTATCTCAATTACTATTAATTTTTTTAATACTCCATCCATCCACTCCAAAATCCAAATGTTCATATTTTAATAAATCATCTTAAGTATATAAAATAATAATATTTAGTTTTTGTCTAAAAAAGATTTCGGTGTAAATTAATCAAAAATTTTAAATCGAGTTTGAAACCTCGCACGTGACATATACATGATCTTTGAAATTGAAGTTTTATTTTAAAAAATATTTCGGACCCTAGTTTAGTTGACGGATCATATCTAGGAGATGAAATATGAAAATGGAATAAGTGATCTAATTTGATCATCAAGTAAAATATGCAATGGCAACTTATCTGGGAGCAATTTAACCTAAGACAGATGAATTCGTATCATAAAATTTTTGATAATATGGACTGCGAACTAAGTTATCTGGATAGAGAATTGAGATAATAAAAGGTAAAGGTAGATTTAATAGTATTAACAGATGCAATAATAATTTAAACAAGTATAGAAGTGTTGTAGATGATGATATATCAGATCAATAACCAACCTAATCTTGTTGTATACACAACCAAACAATGAATTGAATACAAGAAACTAGATCACATATGATAACAACTTGAATTTGTGTGTGTATGTGTGATTGTATGAAGAAGAAGACGTTTATAGTGGTTCAGCTTGCTTGCACAAGCTTACATCCACTGTGAGAGAGAGGTCTATTATTGATTGAGAGAGCAAAACGGATTACAATGCCTATATGCAAGAATCACAACAATATATACATCATATGCTTGCACAGAAAGTTATAGGACCAACGCGTGTAACTGACTTCCAGCTGGATTCTCAGTTGGTTAAAACGAATCTCGACGGTTATAACCAACTCCATCACACACCCTGCATGGCCAGCTATCTATTCACGTTTGAAACTTTCCAGAAATCGTTCGTATGCGAACTGTACAACGGCCACAAGTCACCCTGCTCACGGCTGATGTACCCGGTGTAGTCTTGCTGATATGTTTGTGCGTTTCTTGATTCTGCTGATTCTGGTGCACCCGTTTCACTCATGCATCATCATCAGCTTCAACTTTAAACACACTCACACTCATTCTAATGTTGATCATTCATTAGTATGTAGTTTTCTATCACAATTCTCCACCTAAAACTTCATACTCAACTAACACTCAATCACTCCTTCACTTCACTGTTTTTACCAAGACAGCCAACTTGCACACTGCTTTTAAGAGAGCAGCTGAACTCTCCACTGATATGTTTAGCATACATTGACAAGACTCTTGCATAGCTCAAACTTTGAACTAGGCAATGCCTTAGTGAGGAAATTAGCTGGATTCTTGGTTGTTTCAACCTTTTTAACCACAACCTTTCCTCCTTCAACTAAGTCTCTAACAAAATACATTCTTACATCTATGTGCTTTGTCCTTTCATGAAAACCCTGATGTCTTGATAAGTGTATAGCACTAGAGTTATCACAATGTATTAGTACTGATTCTTGTACTACACCAAACTCAGACAAAATTCCTTGCAACCACAAACCTTCCTTTACTGCTTCTGTGAGTGAGATAAACTCAGCTTCAGTTGTAGACAATGCAACCACTGACTGATGTGTTGATCTCCAACTGATAGCTGTATCAAACAAGCAGAAAACATAGCCTGATAGTGACTTCCTTGTGTCTAAGTTTGCAGCATAATCAGCATCTACAAAACCTGCAAGAAAATCAATGTTAGAGGTAAATTTATTGAAATGCAAACCTGTTGTTAAGCTGCCTCTGATATATCTCTGAATCCACTTAACAGTTTCCCAGTGATCTCTTCCTGGACTTCCCATGAACCTGTTCACCAAACTCATTGCATGAGCCAAGTCTGGTCTGCAGCAAACCATAGCATACATGAGACTACCAACTGCATTGGCATAAGGAACCTTCTCCATTTCTGATACTTCTTCACTAGTTCTAGCTGATTGTTGAGCTGACAAAACCAATCCCTGCTTTACAGGAGTAGACACAGCTTTACTTTGATCCATATTATACCTCTTGAGAACCTTTTCTAAGTATGAGTTCTGATGTAACACAATAGAACCAGCTGATCTATCCCTTTTGATTTCCATTCCTAATATAACAGTAGCTTCACCCAAATCTTTCATATCAAACTCAGATTTCAACATTTCCTTCACAGTTGTAATGCCTTCCATAGACTTACAAGCAATTAAGATGTCATCAACATATAGTAACAAGAAAACATACCAGTCACTATCTTGTTTGATATATACACAACTGTCAAACTTGCTTCTTTCAAAACCACATTTGACAATGTATTCATCAAATCTCAGATACCATCTCCTAGGACTTTGTTTCAATCCATATAGTGACTTTAGAAGTAAACAAGCCTTATCAGTTGAATTTTGAACTGAAACTCCTTCTGGAACAGTCATATAGATCTTTTCCTCCAAATTTCCATGAAAAAAGGCTGTAGTCACATCCATCTGATGCAATTCTAGATTAAACTGAGTTACTAATGCTAACAATATCCTAATAGAACAATGTTTCACAACTGGAGAGAATATCTCTGTATAATCAATGCCTTCCCTTTGAGAGAAACCCCTGGCAACTAGTCTTGCTTTGAATCTAATACCATCAATCCTTTCTGGTGAAACTTTCTTCTTGTAAATCCATTTACAGCTCACTAACTTCTGATCTTTTGGCTTTAGAACAATTTTCCAAGTCTGATTCTTCTAAAATGAAAGCAACTCTTCTTGCATAGCAGCACTCCACTTTCCATTATCCTTACTGCTCATTGCTTCCTGATAGTTTCTAGGTTCATATGAATCAATATCCTCTGCAGAATAAAGTGCAAAGGATACAATATCAGCATCTGCAAACCTAGCTGGAGCTCTAATAGACCTCCTTTGTCTATCTCTAGTCAACTGATAACTGTTAAGCAGTTCATCAGTATTAGAAGTAGTCTGATCATCTGTACTTGGTGAATTAATTCCTCCTTGTACTGTCTCTTCTTCAACTCTAAACTGATCCTCCTGAATCTTGTTCACAGGCTCCACCTCAAGCTCAGTTTCAGATTTACCTTGACCCTGAGGTTTTAGTGGCATAATAGCTTCATTAAAGGTAACATCTCTACTTATCATAATCTTTTTACCTTCAATGTTCCATAGTTTGTAAGCTTTAACACCTTTGGGATATCCAATCATGACACATTTGATGGCTCTTGGAGCTAACTTATCCTGTTTAACATGTGCATAAGCTAAGCAACCTATCACTTTGAGTCTAGTGTAATTAGCAATCTTTCCAGTCCATACTTCCTGAGGAGTTTTGAACTTAAGAGGTGTTGATGGACACCTATTGATTAGAAAAGCAACTGTACTAACCAATTCACCCCAGAAGTCTTTAGAAAGACCAGAACTACTTAATATACATCTAACTCTCTCAAGTAGAGTCTGATTCAGCCTCTCTGCAATACCATTTTGTTGTGGTGTACCTGGTACTGTCTTGTGTCTCATGATCCCCTTCTCCTTACAAAACTTGTTGAACTCATCAGAACAATACTCAAGACCATTATCAGTTCTTAATATCTTAACCTTGTTATCACAGCTATTCTCTACCTCAGTTAACCAATTCTTAAAGGTAATGAAAGCTGTATCCTTAGACTTTAGTATATATATCCATATCTTCCTACTGTAATCATCAATAAATGAAATAAAATACCTGCCTCCTCCTTTTGTTTGAGTTCTTGCAGGTCCCCACAGATCTGAATGGATATAATCAAGTTTAGCTTTACTTGTATGTTCACCAATACTAAACTTCAGCCTTTTAGCTTTACCAAAAATGCAATCCTCACACTGATCCAGCTTATCTGTTGATCTGATATTGATTACATTTTTCCTTGACAATCCTTGTAATCCTTTCTCACTTATGTGAGCTAATCTTCCATGCCATAAGTGAATTTCATCATTTCCTGTTGTGACATTACTCTGTCCAATCACTGTATGTCCATCAAGTATATACAATCCATTTTTCCTGATTCCTTTCATCACTTCATACTCATCTTTCTCAACAATGAGTACACCTTCTCTAGATCTAAACTCATGACCTGAAGCATCTAAACTTCCTAAAGAAATCAAGTTTCTTTTAAGTTCTGGAACATACCTCACATTTGTCAATGTCCTAGTAACTCCATCATGCATCCTCAACCTGATGGATCCAATACCTCTTATCTGTCATGTGTGATCATTCCCTAACAACACTGATCCAGCTTGATGCAACCTGAGATCAGTAAACCAATGCTTCATAGGAGACATATGGAATGTACATCCTGAATCAAAGATCCAATCCATGGATCCTTTTGATGATCCAACCACAAGTGCCTCAGGATAATAAGTGGCCTGATTCTGATTATTTACCACCTGATTTGCTTGCACTCTTTGTTGTCCATCTTTACCAGCTTCTGCTTTCCTCCTCTTTTCTGCTTTATACTTGTAGCAGTTTTTCTTGTAGTGGCCTGGTTCATGACAGTGAAAGCACTTCCTTCCATCCTTATCTGAGTTTGACTGATCAGTCCTGTATCCTTGTTTCTTTGAATCAGGATTGCCTTTCTTGTTGTTCCTTTTACCATGATCACTCCTCTTGACCATTAATCCCTCTCCTGATGTTCCTTGATCTTCAGAAACTTTCTGAAACTCCTTTGTCTTCAGAGCAATCTCAACCTCATCAAGACTTATAGTTTCTCTATTCCCAAATAGAAGTGTATTCTTGAAACTTTCAAAGGACTTTGGGAGAGCTGACAACGAAATTGAGGCCTTATCTTCTGTTTCAATCTTCACATTAACATTTTCTAGATCATCTAACACCTTATTAAACTCATCAAGCTGAACTAGAACTGATCTCTCCTCAACCATCTTAAAGGAATATAATTTCTGCTTTAAGTATAAACGGTTAGCAAGAGATTTTACCATGTAAAGATCTTCAAGTTTCTTCCATACAGCTCTTGCAGATGTCTCTCTCTGTACTTCTCTCAAAGCTTTATCACCAAGACACAATACAATGGCACTTAGGGCCCTTTCTTGGATATCAGCTTCTGCAGTAGCTTCAATGGCAGTTTGTACTTGATAGCTTCTGCCAATCCTTGTTGTACCAAGATAGCTCTCATCTTGATCTTCCACAAACCAAAGTTAGATTTCTCTGTAAACCTCTCAATATCAAACTTAGTTGCAACCATGGTGTCAACTTTCTTCAATTTCTTCTTGATTCCTCCTTATGTTGATTGCTGCTGTTCGTGGCTTGGATTTCCCACAGACGGCGCCACTTTGTTGTAGATGATGATATATCAGATCAATAACCAACCTAATCTTGTTGTATACACAATCAAACAATGAATTGAATACAAGAAAACTAGATCACATATGATAACAACTTGAATTTGTGTGTGTATGTGTGATTATATGAAGAAGAAGACGTTTATAGTGGTTCAGCTTGCTTGCACAAGCTTACATCCACTGTGAGAGAGAAATCTATTATTGATTGAGAGAGCAAAACGGATTACAATGCGTATATGCAAGAATCACAGCAATATATACATCATATGCTTGCACAGAAAGTTATAGGACCAACGAGTGTAACTGACTTCCAGCTGGATTCTCAGTTGGTTAAAACGAATCTCGACGGTTATAACCAACTCCATCACACACCCTGCATGGCCAGCTATCTATTCACGTTTGGAACTTTCCAGAAATCGTTCGTATGCGAACTGTACAACGGCCACAAGTCACCCTGCTCACGGCTGATGCACCCGGTGTAGTCTTGCTGATATGTTTGTGCGTTTCTTGATTCTGCTGATTCTGGTACACCCGTTTCACTCATGCATCATCATCAGCTTCAACCTTAAACACACTCACACTCATTCTAATGTTGATCATTCATTAGTATGTAGTTTTCTATCACAAGAAGAAAAGGTTGAGTTACTAACAGGATGTCCATGAGCTCATAACAGTGTCGCGGCAATCTTGGATTGGCTGAGGTAGCTTGCCAAGGAATTCAGAGATGACTTTCTCATCATTGAGGCAAAAGTTGCAGCTGGGGACGGAGAGCACCTCCGACACTCGGCTGCAACAATCACTTCCTCCTTGAGCAGTGCAAGCGGCAAAGTCGTTTTTGACTAATGCCTGACAGAAAAATGATTGGGTAGCAGCATTGCTGCCTAAACACAACCATTTACACCACCATTGTTACTGCCACTGATCCCATCTCTATCGAGAGTATATGTGATAAGATGGAATTACTTCAGTTTCATCCACACACACACACATATATATATATATATATATATATATATATATATATATATATATATATATATATATATATATATATATATATATATATATATATATAACTCACAAAGAATTCCCGCATGCTGTGCCATGTGCTTGCCTGCTAATTAATATATATTCCATACCTCACCATTTCTCTCTTTAAAAGAAAAAAATTGCTTGTATATGATGAGTGTGTAAATTCACGAATATTGCGCCTGGATTTATGCTATTATGGAGTGTTTGAAGGTTGAAATCGATTGTAAACCGATATATATTGTATAAAGTCACGAATCAGGTGTTGATGGAGCCATTTGAGTGATTTGTCGAAGGAAATCAGAGTGGAAGTGTTGAAAACTGAAGAAAGGAAGTCGAAGCCATCTGATTGGGCGAAGCAGGAGTGCAATTCGACCTGAGGGAGATCAATTCGACCAGCCCTTTAGGTCGAATTGGCAGCATAACACGACCACGACAGGGTGATTCGACCTGGGGATCAGGTCGAATTGAGGTCGAATCAGTTGGCGGAGATGCATATTTGACCTCGTCACTTCGATTCGACCAGGGCAGTTGGTCGAATCGAGCACCTGGAACTTACAGTGTGCCGATTCGACCTGTGATTCGACTTGGAGGAATTAATTCGACCTGTAGCTGAAGTCGAATTGAGGCTCGGGAACTTACCATATCCGTGTTTTTACACCGTCAATGCGTGTGATCACTTAAAAAGCCCATTCCAAGTCCAGGAGACGTGATTACAAGTATAAAAGAAGGCTTATGCAGCATCATATATCATACATTGAAGAACCAAGACGTGGAGACGTAGAGTTGAGAGGAGAGCGATCTTCCATCATCAGGAGGGGCTGTGACAGAGTTCCGCTGGAGATTCAAGTAAGATCGGTCCAACTAACCATGATTGATCTTAGATCAATCATGGGCTAGAGCCGCTTCAGTAGTTCTAGGGTTATGGAGGTTTTATAAGTTAATTTATCTTTCGTGCGTAAACTCCGTACAACACTACTTGTGATTTATTTTATATAAAATTGCAAGTTTTTAATCCATACTCACTGACATTTTGTACATCAATAATTGTTGTGTAGAGTCTGAATACATAACTTGGTTATTGATTGAGTGCGTTCACTGCTGAGCAGAGTTTTATGTTATAATTTTAAGTGAAGGGATTCCGAAGTCTTATTAGAACTATCTTATATGAATACTTGTTAATTAAATCATATTCGGGTTAACAGGTAGCATAAAGAGTATAATTTCATAGTACCTATAAAGGAATATCATATCGGGTTAGAGTACTAAGTGCACGAGAAATAATTGATACTGATAATACCTAGAAAAGGGGTGAATTATATCTCTTGCTCCGAGGATATTCACACGTGTCATACGCATATTTACTTGTGTCTATAGAGTGAATTTGCATGGTTTAGTGATGCGTCCATAAACCACAAGGCAGAGTCGGACACCGTCACACGTTAGATAAATTAATAAGTGGAACTGGATTACCTGACGAACTACCTACTATCTTACTTGATCACAACTCACTTATCTCTTCTTCTTGTTATTCTTACTTGATATTTTAATTATTAATTGTTACTTAATCTCAAAAATCACAACCATTATAATTTCCAACATAGTCTTGATTTACTAGAATATAATTAAATTGATAATTATCCGTTCCTTGGGTTCGATATATAACTTGGTCACCTTCGAAACTACAATTGATATCCTTCATACTTGAGGATTAATTTTGCGTGCAAAGAAAATGCGCATCAAGTTCTGGCGCCGCTGCCGGGGACGGCGTAAAATATCTTTTTATTATTTCTAGTTTTATTAGGACTATTTTAATTCGTGTTTTGTATTCTAACTCTTAATTTTTTCAAGTGTATGCTTACTAGATCAAAGGTTTGAAAGCTAGCAACTTTTAATTCAGAGATTGGAGCATCAACAAAGAAGAAGAAGAGTAAGAGTCAAAGCAAGAAAGAAGAACCGAACTCGGAAGTGACTGAAACTATGGTTGATTTGACAGGAAAAGCAGAGGAAGTCGACATGGCCAACGATGTGGCAAATCCGAACAATCTGGCCATCCGTGAAGTCTTCAAGAATAACGGGGCTGGACACTTTGGGCTTCTATGAGCAAGGAGGGCTAATGCGGATTTCGATCTTCACCCCGCTCTTATTAGCATGATAGAAAGGAACTCCTTTGCAGGAGGGACTTTCGAGGATCCGCAACAGCATCTAAACAAGTTCTTGGGCTATGCAAGTACGCAAAAAGACGCAGGAGAACATGAAGTTGCTAGGAAGATCTTTTTTTTAAATTCTTGCTTGCTGAAAGGGCAAGAGATTGGTACGACACTATTAATGCAGCTGAATTCACTACTTGGGAGCAATTGAAGTTGAAGTTCTTGGAAAGATACATGCCATCTTCGAAGGTGTTCAAAATGAAGCAAGACATTCACTAATTTGCTATCGGTGGTGGAGAGAAGTTTCATGAAGCTTGGGACAGATTCAAGGACATGCTTCGTAAGTGTCCACAACATGGGCTATCTAAAGCTCAATATATCAGCATTACAATGGATTGGACTGTGATTCTCGTGTGTTATTGAATGCTTCTTCTAATGGAGCATTGCTTATAAAGTCATTCGTAGAGGTCGAGAAAATTTTTGATGATATTTCGATGAACTCGAGAGATTGGCCAACTGATAGAGTGCGAGACACTTACGTCCTTAAAAAAGTGGCTAAGGTTGAACATGCTATGGTGAAAACAAGTAGAGAAGATGAGATCATCTCTAGCTTGTCGAGTATCAACAAGCTACTTGAGTCTCAACAAAAGCAAATCAGCGATATATCTCAGCGCGTACCAATCATGCAGCAGGGAGTTACTAATGATGGAATGATCCAAGAGGAGATGGAAGATGCAAATTATGCTAACGGCCAAAGTATTCAAGGAACAAGGTTTCAAAATCATGACAACCGGAATTACCAAGGGAACTACAATAATCATGGACCCCCGAGTAATTATCAACAGCCTAGGAGGTCGAAATTTTCATGGAGTAATCCTAACAATGCAATTCAACCTCCGATGGGTGTTGATCCGGGTGCGAAAGTGGAAGAAGGAAAGACGGGTTTTGAGTATACGGTGAACATGTACATAGCTAGGAATGATGCTAGAGTGGATCGTCTTGATGCCAAGTTAGAGAAGAAAATTGATGCAAACCATGAGAATTTATCTAAGCAAGTGAAGGACCTTACATTATTGATGGGGGAGATGACAGGAAGTATTAACAAGCTCACTCAAACTATTGAGAAGGGGAAGTTCCCGTCGCAAAGTATTGAGAATCCAAAGTCCTGCAATGCATCACATTGAGGTCTGGAACACAGTACGAGAGACCGATGAGGTTGGAATCGAAATTGGACACGTCGAGGGCACAATTCAACCCCAATTTGACCAACACCACAGGTCAAATTCAACATGGGAGGTTGAATTGGATGCCTGGACGTGATTTGGAAGCAACAGAGCCTCGATTCGACCAACAACAGTTCAATTCGACTAGGGGGCCAGGTTAAATTGAGGTCAAATCAATCCTTCTGGAGCACTCTGTTTTGTCAGAAGCCCGATTCGAACAGCAGCCTTTCAATTCGACCAGACCTTCAGGTCGAATTGAGGTCGAATCGGAGGACAAAAATCTTACAGTGAGCCGATTTGACCAGGGGGACTTCAATTTGATCAGACCTTCAGGTCGAATCTAGATTGAATCAGAGATACATGGTGAGAATCGTGTTCCAGGTGCTCAATTCGACTACTATGTTCCCAATTCGACCAGAGCACCTGGTCGAATCCAGGTCGAATTGTCCTATACAACACCTGTTTCTTCACCGAATAGTCCTCGTGATGTGAACATTACTCCATCGGTTCAAAATGAGCAAAATACTGAGATCATAGCAGAGAAGAAGTGGGAAAAAACCAAGAGGTTTAGAGCCGAAAAGGATAAAACGAAGAAGGTCGAGCGTGATGAATGAGGTATTCCCAAAATAAAGATACCTCCACCGTTTCCTTATAAGCTGGTTAAGAAGGGATTGGAAGAGAAGTTCAAGAAGTTTTCATATATTATAAATAAAATAAGCTTGAGTATTCCTTTCTCTGAGGCAATATTGGAGATGTCATACTATGCTCGATTCCTTAAGGATATACTGTTGAAAAAGAGAAGCTTGAACGGAGTTGAGATGATGAACTTGTTTGAGAATTGCAGCTCGATTATCCAAAGGAAGCTGCCACAGAAGATGAAGGATCCGGGAAGCTTCACTATCTTGTGTGAGATTGGAAAAGGGCCGACACGACGATCCTTGTGCGATCTTGGGGCAAGCATCAATTTGATGCCATTATCTATCTTTAAAAGGCTTGGTGTGGGGGAGTTATCTCCTACAACAGTTGCTCTACAATTGGCAGACAGGTCGATGACATTTTCGAAAGGTATTATTGAAGACATTCTCGTCAAAGTGGAGAAACTAGTCTTTCCTGTGCATTTTCTTGTACTGGAGATGGAAGATGACAAGGATAATATCCCTCTTATCTTGGGGAGACCTTTCCTTGCTACTGCTGAGACCATGATTGATGCTCAAAAGGGAGAGCTTAGGTTGCAGATGGATAAAAAAGAGGTCCTATTCAACCTTGACAAAGCATTGAAAATGTCTATGGAGTCGCAATGTCATAGTATTGATGTGGTGGAGGAAATTGTGAAGGAAGATATGTCTTTGATCCTGTCTAAAGACCCTCTTGAGACATGCTTGATGGAGTCTCTTGCATATCCCACTACGGAGCTTGGTGATCTTTCCAATGAGGAATGTATTGCATATCTTGAGAACTTACTTGCTTTGGGTGATGACAGGTATGAGTTGGAGAAATCTAAGGTTGAAGATGTGAAAGGGACTAGAAGTACTTGCCATTGGATTGAGAGAGTTCTCCGCTGGAAGAAAATAAAGAGGAGCTGAAACCGTTACCGGAACGGTTGAAGTATGCCTTTCTTGGTGACAATGAAAAATTTCCAACAGGTGTTTCTAAGTTCAAGTGGAAGATTGACAAGGAGGAGTCTAGATGGCCATGGGAGGAAGGTAATTCTAATGATCATATATTTGTTACAAAGAAAGGTGAAGTGCTGAGTGTAGACAAAAAGAGGAAAAGAAAGTATTTGAAGGTGAGGATGCGACAAAACCGTCCTCTGATCAAGTAGTCTACAAAGAGGTATACCATCGTGACTCTCCGACGTTAAACAAGAGCGCCTGTTGGAGGCTTTTCCTCCTGTTTTATTACTTTATTTCTTTTGTGTGGAGTAAGAAATTTTTATATTTGAAGTGCTTACTTATCGGTAATTACCTCTCTTTGCAAACTTAGTTTCGACTATAGTTTCTACTAAGTTTGGGGGGTATGATGTACTTACCTCAATAAGCACTGATAGTATAATCTTTTCTTTGTAACGTTTGTTAGGGGAGTTGATTTTTTGCGGTATATTGAAACTTTAATCGATTTTTATGTGTCAATTTTTTGCAACGTGCCTAATGTTTAGTGGTGTTTTGCGTTGTTTGCGGAGTTACTCATGAATGTTAAGTTTTAGGATTAATTTTTGATGGTAGAGAAGCTTGTATGATGATTATTTGATATATGGGTTTCATGGATTTTGTGCATTCATATGTTCATGTGTTAATTTTCATTGATGAGAGACATGTATAATTTGATAAGTATGTAGAGTTCTTGTAAAATTGATCTTGATTATGTGCTATGAGGAGTACTTAGGATTTTATTTACCTATGTGAGGATTTGAGCCTTTTAATCATGCTTGATCATGATAGTTTATTCTTGAGAGAATCATTCATATGTACGTATTCTAGAACTTGGCTTGGAGTCTTGTGTGAGACTTATAATTGGTGAATTGCTAGGACATGATCTTAGGTCATTCTTGATTACTTGAGTTACTTAGCCAAATTTTACCTTCCCATTGATTATGTATATCTTTGGTAGCCCCGTTTGAGCCTTAAAAAGCTTTTTCTTAGGCAAGCCGAATAAAAGAGCCTTTTTTACCTTTACTTGAGCTTTGTTTAATACCCTATTTATTAGTAGAGTGTTGAGGTGAATAAGTGTTGCAAGAAGAAGAAGGAAGATAGAATGTGGTTGAGTAAAGTAAAAGAAGTGTATGGTTGAATCTTGTTTAGGGGTAGTGCCTGAAATTGATACCCCAATTGTTGTTTAAAAAGGGTAGTGCCTATAACCAGTACCCGAGTTATCAAAAGAAGAATGATGTTGATGCAAGAAGGAGAAGGAAAATTCAAAAATTGCAAGTGCAAGAGAAGAAATTGGATGAGAATATGTAGCCGGAATAAAAAAGCAAGAACCTCCAAGGTAACTCTCTACCAGTGTTTGAGTCACTTTATCTAATTTTTCCTACCCTTTCTAAAGAGCCAGCATTACAATCCAAAAACAAGTCCTTTGTGATCCTAGTCATTAGTTGATTGTGAGTTGATTTTTGAGACCCTTGCTAAGCTTATGGTTACGCATGAATATGGATTGAGTATGAGCGTATACACTAACCTGTTAAGTGCAGTTAGCACTTAGTGAGAGAGTAAACACTTAACTTGTGAGCTAGATGACTTAGTACTCCGAATGGTAATATGATTGAGTAATGTTTTGCATGAATGATATGTATGGTGCAAGAAATACTTATTTTTAATTGATAAAATTGCATGTGTAATACGTGTTGTACTTGGTGATCTCGTGAATTATACACGACTCCTTGATTTGATTGCGTTGCCTCGGGACGAGCAACATGTAAGTTTGGGGATTTGATGAGTGTGTAAATTCACGAATATTGCGCCTGGATTTGTGCTATTATGGAGTGTTTGAAGGTTGAAATCGATTGTAAACCAATATATATAAAGTCACAAATCAGGTGTTGATGGAGCCATTTGAGTGATTTGTCGAAGGAAATCAGAGTGAAAGTGTTGAAAACTGAAGAAAGAAAGTCGAAGCCATCCGATTGGGAGAAGCAGAAGTGTAACTCGACCTGAGAGAGATCAATTCGACTAGCCCTTCAGGTCGAATTGGCAGCATAACAATAGCAGAAGGTGGATTCGACCACGACAGGGTGATTCGACCTGGGGAACAGGTCGAATCGAGGTCGAATCGATTGACGGAGATGCCGATTCGACCTCGTCACTTCGATTCGACCAGGACAGTTGGTCAAATCGAGCACCTGGAACTTATAGTGTGCCAATTCGACCTATGATTGACTTGGAGGAATCAATTCGACCTGTAGCTGAAGTCGAATTGAGGCTCGGGAACTTACCATATCCGTGTTTTTACACCGTCAATGTGTGTGATCACATAAAAAGCCCATTCCAAACCCAGGAGACGTGATTACAAGTACAAAAGAAGGCTTATGCAGCATCATATATCATACATTGAAGAACCAAGACGTGGAGACGTAGAGTTGAGAGGAGAGCGATCTTCCATCATCCGGAGGGGCTATGACAGAGTTCCACTGGAGATTCAAGTAAGATCGGTCCAACTAACCATGATTGTTCTTAGATCAATCATGGGCTAGAGCCGCTTCGATAGTTCTAGGGTTATGAAGGTTTCATAAGTTAATTTGCCTTTCGTGTGTAAACTCCGTACAACACTACTTGTGATTTATTTTATATAAGATTGTGCATTTTTAATCCATACTCACGGTCGTTTTGTGCATCAATAATTGTTGTGTAGAGTCTGAATACATAATTTGATTATTGGTTGAGTGCGTTCACTGCTGAGCAAAGTTTTATGTTATAATTCTAAATGAAGGGATTTCGAAGTCTTATTAGAACTATCTTATATGAATACTTGTTAATTGAATCATATTCGGGTTAATAGGTAGGATAAAGAGTATAATTTCATAGTACCTATAAAGGGAGATTATATCGGTTTAGAGTACTAAATGCACTGGAAATAATTGATACTGATAGTACCTAGAAAGGGGGGTGAATTATATCTCTTGCTCCGAGGATATTCACACGTGTCATACGCATATTTACTTGTGTCTATAGAGTGAATTTGCATGGTTTAGTGATGCGTCCATAAACCACAAGGCAGAGTCGGACATCGTCACACATTAGATGAATTAATAAGTGGAACTGGATTACCTGATGAACTACCTACTGTCTTACTTGATCACAAATCACTTATATTTTCTTCTTGTTATTCTTACTTGATATTTTAATTATTAGTTGTCACTTAATCTAAAAAATCACAACCATTATAATTTCCATCATAGTCTTGATTTACTAGAACATAATTAAATTGATAATTATTCGTCCCTTGGGTTCGATATATAACTTGGTCACCTTCGAAACTATAATTGATATCCTTCATACTTGAGGATTAATTGTGTATTGAGAAAACCCCTATCAGTATACCTAGCTAAGCACATCATCATCAATAATTCTTTTTATTGTCAAATGCTAACTAACTACGTGTCACCTACTTTTCATGATCGACAAATCAAGCTTTAAATATATATTACTCCTTATGTTCCAAAGCAATTGATATATATTTTACAAGTGGAATCCACCTTTTCCATCTCAGTATTCCATTTACTTATCACATGCCATGTTTGACAATCATTCCATAAATTACCATTAATAAGAATTCAATGGTCATTCAGTAAAGTATAATATTTTTATAGAAAAATATGTTATGGAACATGGACGAGAATATAATGTGAAATAGAGAATTCGAATTGCATATTTTATGTATACAATTTAAGAAAATGCACTTTTCAGGTAGTTTGATACTCACTCTATCTTCCTACCTAATGTTTACATATTATTCCCTCCATCCTAAGAATATTTGTACATTTTCTATTTTGGTATATCCCATGAATACTTGCACATTCTAAAAATGAAAATAATACACAATATCTACAATACTATAATATTACAAAAATACCACTTTCTTTTTATACACAAATGTAGTCAAAAGTAAACTATTTCATATACTTTATTCTATTAAAGGGATAATTGCACTTTTGGTCATGTTGGAGTATCCCAGTTGCATTTTTGGTCCTAAACCTTTTTTATGGTCCCAAAAGTTGCAATTTTAGTCATTTTCCGTTAAAATGGATGGAAACCGTTAGCAGTTGCACTATTAGTCCCAAAATAGTTTTAAAACATAGTTTTTTGAAAATTTTCATCCCTAATCAACTTATATCAAATATATATTGCCAGATTTTCATCGTCCTTCTATTTTTCAAAATAGACATAGTCCATTACGACCATACCCGGGATGTTTTACAGCTGCTTCTCACAGCCAACCACGCGCCCCGCAGTGAGATGGTTCAATTCCGTTCCTTCAGCGGATCTCAGCACAACCCTGGTTCATTTCCTACACCGGGTGTACAGGATGCTGCTACTGTTTTTCGCCGGAAAGTATGGAAATTAAAATTATAAAGAAAATAGAAGGCTATATGTGGACAAAACCCCAAGATTATTTATTTATGGAATGGAGAATTTATTACACACTCATCCTCACAGAATAAGAAAAGAAACTCCTTTAGCTACCTATGGTAGCTAGAACAGAAACACTCATAAAAGAAAGAAAAACTACAATGTTTATTTAGTGAGAGAAAACAGAGGAGAATGATCGATGCCTTCTGCTTCCTCAAAACTCTTATTTATAGAGGCTTTCGGAATTGAAATTCGGATTTCAAAGCCTCCTAATCTTTTGTGATGTCACTGCTTGCGTCACTTTACATTGGATGCAAACTTTTTCGGCAGCTGGCTGTTTTCTTTATTGGATTTTTTGTGACGTCACTGCTTGTGTCACTTCACATTAGATGCCAACTTTTCAGCAGCTGGCTGGTCTCTTTATTGGATTTCCTTTTGTGGGTCATCCTTCCCTGTCGGTCACATATTTCTTTACCCTTTCAGTGTGGTCATTTGGCTCTTGCTTTTTTGAAGAGTCATTTGTCTTCTCTGGTGCCTGATGATTCTCCTGGCTCTTGGGTAATTTGAAGAGATTTTACCCTCTTCTTTCCACCTGTCTCTCTTGTTGAGGGTGGTTCAGCAGTTCTGATCATCCCTATGCCCAATCTTATCCCTTTTCCAAATTCTGGTTCAGTTTGGGTGGAACAACTCGAGCATACCTTGTTTGTCTATTGCCCGAAATGGGCCATATTACAATATTTGCGATGAGTTTGTTTACTCACCGGAATCTTATTTCTCCAAAGAAGTTCCTATTTTTCCTGGAAGGTCTTCTCTGCAAACCCTGTCTTCTTTTCTGTTAAGGTATTCAACAGAAAAGACCCATTCGAAGACTTATGCTAGAACTTGAATGAGAACTTCACCTCCACCATTGCTTGAATGCAGGAAAACAAACCCCTCGCTCTTCACGTAGAGATCTGTTCTTCAGAAAATGTAGAAACCAAGACTGGTTCCTTCCCAGAAGGCTCTTTGATCTTATTTGATGCTGAGAGATCGGATCTTCTTAGCTTGATGAAATGGAAGGCCTCATGATTGCCTTTCCCAACTGGTTCTGGAGCTGCTCTAGTGAAGTAAAGCTCCAATACATCTCCTCTGGATAGAGTGGCGTTATTTTCCTATGCTTTGAAAACTGTTTGTCCCAACTATTCTGGTAGTTTCGAAAGTTCTGGGAAACCTGGTGCAACAGTATATATTGAAGCTAGTGCTTCAAAATTATACCATTATTTCACGTCATTTGGATTTGATCCTTCTCGTATCCACACTCGGGGATATACCCCAGATATATCCACTCGGTATTTCTCCGGTCGGATTTCTTACCGGGTGTTTAATTTCTCCCAGCTGGCTTGGTATTCCTGCCAATAAGAGAAATCAACTAAGTTAATACAAACCTTAGCAGTGCCTGTCATGGGCCTAAGGTTGATCTCTCCCTCTTTAACCCCAGAGTTGCTGGGTTGACTCGAAGGCTCAAGATGTGACTCAGAAGCCTCGATTTTTCTTAGATCGGATTTCCTTTCGGAGTATTCAATCTAGAACTCGTGCCAGAGGTATTTGAATCCCCTACTCCAGGTTTAGAGGCCCGCTCTCTATTGCACTCCTTTTGTTGGTAACGCTTGTTATCAATAACCCGAAGTAGAGGCTCTCGTAGAATCTCGAATAGACTTGCATTGTTGCGGGTACAATCTCGTATGTGATTAGACACTTTGGTCCGATTGCTTTCTTGTATTTTTCTGGCACGCCCAGCATTGAGCATTTGATTCTTGAATTCTCGTTGGAGTAACTCGAGATTGTCCGTCAGGTGCTTTGAAGCAATCAGGATGAAGTCTATTTCAGCTCCTTCCATCTCTCGTCAGGAAATCTGCCAAAATATTATCAACAGATTTAATAATGACAATATTAAAATCATAATATTGACACTCTACTTGCCATTTTAAAATTCTAGCCTTCTCTGGTTTAGATTCAATTTTATTTTTCAAAAAGGCTTTGACGCTTGTGTTATCAATTTTAAGGATGAATTTCTTCGCGAGAAGAAACAACGGCCATTTCTTGAACGCTTTTCGAACTGCAAAGAATTCTTTTTCATTGATGTGCCACCTATTTGCTTCGTTCTCCGTAAAGAGCCCGCTACAGTATCTACATGACAATTCTCCTTTTGGTGTGGACTTTGTTAGAACTGCTCCCACCAATGGTCACTGGCATCTGTATATAGTACCAGATCATCCTCATCATTAGGAATGACTAACATGGGGAGCTTCTTGCAAACCTCCTGTAGTTGTTTAACCATTGCTCGATGTGATTCCTCCCATTTGAATTTAGCATCTTTTTTCAACAGAGGACTGAACACCTTCCTATATTGCGCTAGATTGTTGATGAACATCCCGACGAAGTTGACAACTCCTAAGAAGCTCTGGAGTTGTTTCTTATCCTTGAAATCTTCAGGAAATCCTTGAACCTTTTCTACAATATGTGATTGTAGAATAATTTCAGACTCATCGATCTCGACTCCAAGGAACTCGATCTGTCTTGTTGCTATTACTGCCTTCTTTTCAGAAAGCACTAATCCTTCCTTGTGACATGCTTCTGAGAATATTTCCAGATGCGCCAAATGCTCCTTCATGTTCCTTGAGGCTATAAGGATATCGTCCACATAGACAAACATGAATGAGAAATAATCTTTGAAAAGATTATCTATCTTCCTTTGGTATATCTGAGGTGCGTTTGCCAAGCCCATAGGCATGACATTCCAGATATAATGACCTTGTGGTGTGGAAAAGGCTGTGAACTTCTTGCTCACTTTTTCCATCATAATCTGGTAGAACCCAGATTTGCAATCGAACTTTGAGAATACCTTGGCATTCTTGGTACAGTTGATCAAGTGTTCTCTACTTGGTATATAGTATCTATCGAACTCCAAGATATTGTTAATCCCTTTGTAGTTAATCACAAGCCTCGGCTTTCCCCGCTTGACTTCTCCATGATTTCGAACTAGAAATCGTGGACTGCGGTATGGAGATACTCCTGGTGATATCAACTTAAGGTCGGAATATTTCTTAAGTATTAGCTGCATATCCTTTTGATCCTCTTGGTTCATTAGGATAGGCTTATATCTCACGAACTCATGCTCCTTTCCTTCTTTTACTTTGAGTGAGGCTTTGAGCTCGTTTTTATCACACTAGGCTAGAGGATCCTCATTGAAGTTCCTCTGTATCTTCTTTTTGACGTCCTCCAAAGATGTTTGTTCTTCGATTGTGACGTCCTTCTGTATATTTTCTCCCAAGCTTGCTTTGAGAAGGTGGATTGTGTTCTCTTTGAGTTTCTCAATCTTCCATCCTCCTTTAGTCTCGGATCTTATTTGAAGGACTGCTTCGCCATATCTCCTTCGATCATTCATCTTTGGATGGCTAAGTTTTCCTTCATCACCACGCTTGCTGCGAAATCTGATTGTCATTTTTCTTTGAAATGCATTACGCAGTCTTGTTGCGATGATCTTATGTTCACAAAGGGTAGTGAATATAAGCCTTCTTGTTGTATTTTCTTGGGTAAAATGCTTGAATGTCTGTAGGAAGTTATTTCCTAATAGAATATCCGTTGTGGTGTCGTGGAAATATATTGGTGGAGTTTTCACCTTGTACCACAGGGTACGATCTGCTCCTGCAATCATGATTTCTGCTTGTTTGATTCCTCTGTTAAAGATTAGCACCCTTTGTGAGAAATCCTTTCCTAGTACCGTTGGCAATTCTTCGTCTGAGTCTTTAGAAAAGACTTATTCCATTGTTGTGCAGATTCCAGCTTCTGAATCAATATATGCCGCAAAGTATTCTGCACGATGCTCCTTATATATCCTCCCGACAGTGATATATATTGAGAATGGAATTGTGGTCATGGGTGGATCAAAGCTTATAAGCCCGAGCCTCTACTAGTAAACTTTGTATCTTTTTCCCTTGATCGTAAACTCTATTCCATCTTGTAATCATTCCCAAGGTTTGTGATCCTCGAGAAACTCCAATCCCTGTACTAGTTGCTTTGGGAATCTTCCTGCAAATTCCTCGATTATTAGCTCAAGATTACTAAGTTTGAGTTGTCCTTGATATCTCCCAATTGTTGGTTGTTGAAGATAATACAAAACATCACAAGGAATAGAGTTTTCCTTTTTAGTGATATCGAATATTACTTCGACTCATCTCCATCCTTCTGGGCATTTCAGTTACCTTTAGTTGTGAACATTTCTGGTTCCTGGATTACCTCCACTATTGGTTTCTTTCTCCATTTTTCACTGATTATTCTGTCTTCTTGGAAAGAAATCCTTCTCTGCTCGAATGTGAGGCTATCTTGTCTGCTCCAGACTGGCTTATCCTTGATCTGCAAATCCATGTTGTGAATCGGCGGTAACTCCATGATTTCTGGCCTGGTTGCGCATGCAACCCTTTCAAACACCTCTGGTATCTCAATATACTCCTTCATTTGGAATAGATCCGAATGTTGCATATTGGACAGAGTATACGAGATACTGTAAGTGATCGAGTAAGGCCTGTTTTCTTCTTTCATCAATTCTTTGTTTTTGAAATCTTGATGAAGGGTGAGTGCCCTACTAAAGTCTTTATCCGCCAGATTATAGGTAATCCTTGGGTAGATGTAGGATGCCACCTTGCCCGCGTACAGATTTCCTGAGATTCCTCCCAGGCATGCCTCTCTTGTATTTTTGATCCTCTTATCAAAAATTACAATATCGATTGGTGTATCGATACCTTGTTTGAAAGTTGCTTTGATGAGGATTCGGATTGCTCCGATATGGATCCAAGACATGGTCTTAGCCATACCTTCCTTGAGTTTACTGAGCTCCCTCTTGATTTCATCAACCGGAACTAGTTGCATTTCCATCGCATTTCCATCACATTTCTCTTGAGCTCCATTGGGATGACAATCTCTCCTTTAGTCACTTTGTATATGATGTTATGCTTTCTCTTCTTGAAGCTTGGAAAGAACTTATCCATCCTTCCCACGGTGAATCCATCGTATAGGTTGAGCCTTGGATCCTCCTTCATGATTCTCATAAGGGCTTTATGAGAAATCGATGTCTGGAAAAAAATTTAGACATATCTTCTTGCATCTCTTGCTTGAAGTTTTCTTCTTCACTTCGATTCATCTTCAGAAGACTCGTTTTGGCTAAAGAATTCTTCTTCATAGATGCTCTCTTCTAAGGGTATATCTTTGAATTGATATACCTGCACCAGATCTTGGAAGTAAACAGCTTCCTCCATTTCTGGAGTTGTTTTGAACTATCGTACTCCTCTCTTCTAGTTTTCCAGACAATCTGGTGAGATATGCCCTCTTGCTCCACACGTGTAGCAGTTGCAATCTTTGAATCTTTCATTGACTCGTATGGCCGCTCTTCGGAATGTCTTCCTTGTGGGAGTTCTTCCTGTACTCCTCTGGTTTTACCCTGAGGATGAGGCTTGACTTCTTGAACTCCATCTTGATGGTCCAGATCTTTGCCCTGATTTATAGCTTGGGGCATTTTGTTTGGACCAAAAGGATCTTGGTCTTCTGGACCTCTATCCTCTGCTCCTTTGTGTGTAAGGATATCTTTTTTTCATCATTTTCTGCTTTTTTGGATTTCTTCCAATGATGGTTGGAAGATCATTACTTTCGCAGCATAAGGAGACTGTCTTGTTGATTCTCCTTAGTCTCTTGTAATTTTTATGTAGCGATGCTTGATGACACCATTCCGCAATCTTGGCTTTGAGGAAGGACATTCTCCTTGCTATTGAATCCAGCTCGCATGGTTCATATTCTTTAATCAGCATTTCTCTCCATGGGCTTGAGATCTTGGCAAAGAATAGGTGGTATACTTCTTCCTCCTTAACCTTCGACTTCCATCTATACTCTGTAAAGAGTTTGATGTATTCATCTACATGACATATGTCAAGTAGTTCCAAGCTGTATAGGACATTCCTATACTTCTTCTTTTTTTCTTCTTCCATTCCTTCGAAGTAACCTACTCCGATGAAGTGGATCTTGAAGATTTTGGCCATACGGTCGATAATATTGCCGAGATCTTCGCCTTCCATGGCCTCATTCTTGACTTCGTCTGAGAGCTCCTCCCAGGCGCATTTTACAGATCCTTCCAGGCTCATAGTTAGAAATCTTATGAACCCTTCATTGTCCAGTTCCTATGCGCCGCCTGCAATCTTCATGGCATTTGTCCGTTCATTGATCAAGGTCTCTCTATTCTTGAAGTCCAGATTGTCGAGGATTAAGATCAGCTGGTATGGATTTATCGGATCAAGGTGAGACCAACCATATGGGGTGTTCTGTGGATTGGATCCTCGAACTCGGCTTGCTCCTGTTGACAATCCCATCGCCCTTATCCTGAAGTTTCCTTGTTGTTGGGTTGCCTCTTCTTGTCTCATTCCTTGGACTCCATGTAGTCTAGAGGTTCCTTCATTTTGCCTTCGTTCCTATTGAGGAGCCTGTGACTGCTGTTGTGAGCTTGACGCTTCTCCAACATTCATCTTTAGATCTACAATTGTTAGTCCTTGGAAGGACTCATATAGATCTTCAAGATTAGCTCTTTCTATCCGTAGATGCGGATTCTCCTCGAAGGATAACGATCATCTTCTCGCTTTTGGATTTTGGCCTTGTGACCTCCGTCGTCTTCCCCTTTTGGTGTAAAAGGGGCTCTATTCCGAAGGTTGGTGGCAACATTCCTACCGATCTTCTTCCGGTTACTTTGGCTTCTAAGTATTCTACTTGATTTATTAGCATCTGGATGAGGTCGAGTTGTTTGCTCTGCAATATTTTCACCTTATTCATCTTGAGGCTGATCTCAAATATTATCCTGGACATATTTTGGCAATATTCTCCAAAGAATACCACCGCCTTTTGTAATTCTCTAAGATCTTGATTCATCTTAGAGTTATATGCCTTGATCGCCTTTCACTCTGTCATTCCGTCCAGTGTGAAAAGTGATATGGCTTGGAGATCTCTCGCGGACCGTGGTTGGGTTGTCTCCTCCATTGTTCTTGTTTGGGGACACGTCCATAGATCTCAGTGAAATCTCAAATTTCCACGATATTCCTTGGTACCTCTTTGGAATATCTTATCTGATCCTGGTGGATATCCTCCAGGTGTTCCTTTTTGGTGTGATTAGCACGGGCATCTGCCAGTTTCCACCTCCGATCGAGATTATCCCAAAATCGATCGGCGTCCTCATATTCCTTCTCTGCATATTGTCTATACAACACACAATAGTATTGTTGTATAGAATTGCTTGTCTCATCATAGTTAACAGGCCAGAAGTCCCTGTTGCTCCAGCTTTGGATAGGGCTGATAGACCTGTTACTCTCGGATGTCGAACTTTCGTTCGGATCCATAATTCTTTGAAACTCTCCTCTCGTTAAGTGATACAAATTTATAATAATTTTCCATTCATAAATAAATAAACCTAGGGCTCTGATACAATTTTGAAGCGCGGAAAGTAGAGTCAAATCTGGCATAAACTAGGTATAATATAAATTCTGACTTGAGACTAATTTTGCACATTTTGAGGTTAATTTTGCAAATTTATATTTTTGGTCCTATTAACGGAGTAGAATATTCTGTTAATTCTAACGAAATTTTAAAAAAAAATTTCAACGGGACTAAAATTGCATGCTATGGGACCATTTCTGCAAGTGACCTTCTCCAATGAGACTAATCCTGCATCTACCCCTTCTATTAAATTATCCAAAATACTACTCTTTTTTACATCACTACCCCAAAAAAGTTATTTTTCTTAAATTCCGTGCTACCAAATGCATTCATGCATTTAAAGTTTATATTTCCCCTTCTAGTAAGCGTGGGCTCTACATGTAACACTCCATGAATTTATATATTATTAATTCAAGCCTTAAAATGGATAGAGACACTCTCTTGTGAGACGGATTTTTATGAGATTGGTGTGAGAGGGGTCGACCCATTACTAAAGTATGTTTACTATATAGGTAAAGTATGTGCATTTGTATTTAAAGTATGTTAATAATGAATCATATTATAACACCATCAAATCATACTTTAATTCATCATCCATCATAATTTAGAAAATATATTTTAACACCTATTAAACATACTTTATCTATATAATAGACATACTTTAACATGTCTCACAAACCGTCTCACATAACTAATGTCTCACAAGAGACTTTTTCAAATGGATAAACTAGGCTTGATATCCGTTCGAAGTTTGAATTATGTTTTCTATCAATTAGGTGTCTGATATATGTAAACTATTAATTTGGGGGTTAGAATTGAGGTTCTAAATTGAAAAATAAAAGATAATATTTGACAAATTCAGATCTTGAATTGATAATTATATATATTTCACGCTCCTAATTTATGAAAAAAATAATTTAAGCCATAAATTGAGAGACTGCATTCACACAAGTGTTTGCCCATATTTTAATATAAATTAGGTAGTTATATTAGTGTAATGTGTGAGTCTGGAGATATATTAATTGTTTTGTGTAAGACCATCTATAAAAAAAAGAAATATAAAGATTGAAATGAGACAACCAAGTTAGAAATATGTAAAGATTAAAATGAGACGGGAACGGGGGAATATATATATTTTGATATAAAATGTATACATATTAATTAATAAGAATATTTTTTTTATTGAAAAAAGCTATTGAAATATTTTAAAGTTTGACTAAAGAGTGAGACTCTTGTGCCCCCGGGACATCGTGCCCCTTTGTAATTTAAACTCCTAGTAATACATAGGGTTAAATAGAATATGGAGGGGGAGGGTTGTGTTCCCATGAGGCACGGTGTGTTCTCGGGGCACACAAGTTTATGTCTTGATTAAAAAAGAGAGCGACTATTCACACTCCCGATATTACTAGATACACTCCTAAAATATTTAAATTATTTTTTTATATTAAAATAACTTAAATACTCTCGTAAAATTAAATACTCTCATAGAAGCGCTATTCGTACCCCCTAATCTCTAAAGATACTCCATAAAATTTTATCTATTTTCTACTACAATTTTCTTCTACATCTCTCACTCAACTCAGCCCTATCAGCCGTCGTGGCCAATCAGCTGCCGTTGAAGGCCTACAGAGATCCATTGGACGGTAGAAAATGGTGTTTTGATTGGGACAGGGATACCCTAGTTTTGCAATTGAAAGACGAATTCCTCCTGATGTTGAGGTTGTTTATGTGGGCTGTTTGGGTGTGGAGATATATAGATCCATCCCAACAAGTGATTACTCCGAAACACATTGCAGATAGGATCAAACTTTAAATAGCATCTTTGTATATGAATTATTTGTATTTTATTCACCTTAAGCTATCGGCTTAAGTAGGTTGGATAGATTGGTTAGATCTTGTATTCGCATTGTATGTAAGTACTTTGTAACCGTTTCCAGTGAAATAATATTTACCAATTTCACAACAAGTGATTGCCCAATTATTGTTGGATAAGTTAAAATGCGTACGCACTTAAATGCGTACGCACTTTCTTACCATTGGATTGATCAACAAGTTCTATTATGATTTCTGCAAGCATTATCTATGGCCCTTGTTTCATTACATGCTACCTTTGACACCTAATTATGGGGTGAGATTTTACAAGGATTTGTGGCGATCATATGTGTCTGCCAACAAGATTTTTGCTGATAGAATCATGAATGTTATCTAAAATGGGTTTATGTTTAATTAAAGGCAAAATAGTTTAAAATGGTGTACGTTTAGTAATGTATGTATATATATTTTCTAATTTTAATAGGGTTTATTTAGTAATTGAGGTTTATTTATTAAGATTGGGAGTGTAAATAGTCGTAGCCTTAAATAAAGTATTATTATTATTTATTTCTTAAAAATCAAGTTCTTTTAATAAAAGATAGTATATCATTCCATATTAATAAGGGTAATTTTACCCTTATGATTTAGGGTAAAATTTATCCCTAGGGTTTAGGATTTAGAGAATAATTGTAATTTTACCCTTATAGTTTAGGGTATAATTTATCATTAAGGTTTATGGTATAATAGTCATTTAAATATAATAAATTTAAAAATAAAATAAAAAGCAACATTAACGGAAGAGGAGTATGAATTAATTAAGAAGAGTGGGGACAAGGGGTACCAATTCAATTGGTCACTCTTTTAAAATATATAAAATTAAATTTGAGTGCATAATTCGCGTGTGTGCGGCTGAGTGCACGCGAGATTTCCCATGATTAAATTAGAGGGATATGTACTATAGGTGTAAATTAATTATATCCCATTATTACTATTATATACGTCCACCTAAAATAAATACTAATAGGTACAAAATTACATTGCATAATCCCAAATTTACCCTCCCAATATAATGCGTATCCCCCTTTTTGCACAATTGGTAAATAATTTTGCACAACTAGTAAGTAATTTTGCACAACAATTTATGTAAATATTTCTCCGTCACAATTGGTAAATAATTTTGCACAACTAGTGAGTAATTTTGCACAATAATTTACGTAAATATTTCTCCGGCAACAATGACGTAAATAATTATGCACAACTGATAAAATGTGAATTTTTAAACTTAATTAAACCACATCTGCGGCGAATAATATTTCACAATTAGTAAATAAATTTGCACAATCAGTGAATAATTTTACACAATAATTTATGTACATATTTTTCCGAAAAACACTAACTAACTAACGTGAAAATTCTACACAATTAGTAATTAATTCTTCACAACCTTATTAAATAGGTCCCCTCCCATCTTATTAAATTAACTCATTAATTCCGGGGGTTGAGTGAATATTCCGCCTTGCTTACCCAATCAATTTGGCACACCCACAATCCACTTGGTACAAACCTTCTACCCCACCCTAAAAACTTCTTTCTCCTACTCCTTGGTCACACCATCGTTGGTTACCTTCTCTCTCCTCTCTCTTCTCATAGATCTTTCTCCCTCCTACCAACATTTCACCAATATATCAACATCCAACTGCTACTCTGGTTATTGAGTGTGGGCTTTCGAAATGGCCCTGCGAGTGAGGGACCTGCAATTGACTGCCGTCTCCCGTAATAGCTCCCCTGAGGACGCCTTCGTCGAGGAAACGGGTGGATCAGTACACCTTGTTCAACGACGAGATCTCGATTAAATTAGGGCTATGGCTTCTCCCTGAGCGAAGTTTGAAGAAGATTGAAGAAGGTTTTTTATCGGTGGAATTGTGCCAATTAATGAGGCGTATAAATAGAAATGATGGGTAGATTAAATATTTAATTAATATTTAACCGTATCTAACAATATTATCGCTTAATACTTTGTACTGGAAAGTAATTAATCCTATCTGTTATGCTTCCACATTTAATCAAGTATTAATTAATCGACTAAGAACTGTATTTTTTCTTTTCCTTTCTTTTTTATTGAGCAATATATTCACTACTTTAATAAAATTGGATCGGAGATCGAATCAGTAGTAGAGACAAAATTCAATCGGTCGGATCGATTCAATCATCGATCTAATATATCGAAAAATTAAATTTTACATATTTTACAAAATTAATTATAGAGGATGTATAATCACCAAAATTATTTTACAAAGTTAAAAAATCAATTTAAATAAAAATATAATTAAATAAAAATATTTATAGTTTATAATTCATACTTCATCCATAATTTATAATAGGTATCTATATTCAATACTATAATTCATAATTTAATCTCAAAATTGAAGTACTATTATGTTCATAAATTTTTAAAAAATATATATATATAAAGGAAAAAAATTATAAAAATCGATTGAGCGGTTCAATAGGTTTTTTCGATTTTGACTGGTCTACCCGTTCAACCATAAAATCTTACTCTTTCGGCCACTTACAAGATATTCATTTTACCATTTTGGGTATTCACTTCAAAGGTATCTATTTCCCTTATTTAGTGAAAAAGTACACTCTGTGGCCCACTACTTCCCTCTAATACAACTACCTACTTTATATATAATAATAATAATCCTTAATCAACGCGCAAAAAGCAAACGAGTACCTTGTATGTGGTCAGAGGGAATATTTTTTGTGTGTTTCGAATCAAATATTTCACATAAAATGTACACAACAGGTATAAGAATACTTTGTCATGCGGGATTATCAAATAGCAATAAAAATATTACATCCTCGATGCAATCCTTCCCATATGCTCTCAACGTTTAAGTTCCTTCTATTAATTAATGGCAAAAGCTCCCGTGTGTCCGGGCGCACGGATTTAGACCGTGTGCCCAAATCTGACCCTACCCACATTATAACCCGACCCAGAGTATATAATGAAAAAAAAAGCCCTAATTTATTTTCAGCCTTCACCCATATGCAGTTTCTCTCTCTTTCTCTAATTCTCTCTCTGTAAATATCAACGCCGTGCCCCGTCTCCTCCTCGTCTCGATTCTTCGACAAATCTTCACCATCAATAAACGATGGTGTATGCGGTAGCTCCATAAAGTCAAATTTTTTACTGTAGAAACGTTGCCGATTGTAGAGTTACAAGGTATTTTTATGTGTGTGCTCCCCATCTCTCTCACTGCTTTTCGCTCTTTCTCTTACTGCATTGTACACTATCTCTATGTGTTGTATTAATCAGAATGTAGTAGTATGTCATAATAGATGCTCGATGGTTCTTAATCAGACACTCATTGGCCAAATTGATATCAATTAGATTAGGGAACCTAAAAAGTAATCTACCTGAAACAAGAAAATCTCACACCAAAAGCTTAATAAATCTCTCAAGCCTCCCCTACAGATTGAGCCACCTTCTGGAAACAAGATATTATACAGCAAAAAGAAATTATGTTATGTGTGTCTCTTTGAAATAAGATAACTATGTTACAAATGACAAAAAGAAATTATACAGTACAATGAATGTTGTGTGTTTGAAGGAGAAATGACCAAACTGAATTTATAAGCCACATTTTGGAAAACATGTCTAAATTCATCCAATTTAACTTAATTTCTAATTACATTATGTGATACTATAGTACCATTTGACGTTTCTGCTTATGAATTTGAATGTGCCATTTAAATAGGGTGTTTTTTATGCACCATTTAAAACACTTCAAAGGAGTGACAAATACATCTCCTGAATTGAGTAAGGTAATTTGTATTTTACTATTAATTTTGCTGGTACATAATTTGTATGCAAATAAAGTTGGTTTTTTTATACAATTACTTATTATGACTTTTGTTTTCCATGAAGGCTGAGATTCGGCTTATAATAGAGTTGAGATTTGTGCAACAATGATACTATCAAATCAGAATGAGAAGAGAAGAAATGGGCTGCCAAGGAGAAATAGAAAGAATTGGAAGAAAGTTAAATTGGAAAATTGACATATTTGATTGTGTTTGTTGGTTGCTTCAATTTTTGGGTACATTGTGTTGATAACTAATGTATGAAGACAGTTATAATCAAGTTGGAGTTACAACTGTGTATGTTGTAAATGATATTTTTTGCTATAGTATATGATCACTATATAAATTTGTGGTCATGTAAAGTGTATGGAGCTAACATTTGTTTGAGCTAATGTTTAATGTATTATAGAACGTTGCAAAGGGTATATTGTTGATGAGTAAATGGTATATTTTGATTTTTTATGAGTACATTGTACATTATTGATGAGTAAAAGGTACATTGTAGTCATGTAAAGAGTATAGTATTTGGAGCGTTTTGAGTTTATGTTATCAAGGTATTATGGCATGGTGCAAAGAATATATTGTTGATGAATAAAGGGTACATTGTGGTCATATAAAGGGTATGAAATCTACAGTGTTTCGAGTTTATGTTGTTAAGGTATTATGGAATGGTGCAAATGATATATTGTTTATAAGTAAAGGGTATATTGTTAATGAGTAAAGGGTACCTTGTGATCGTGTAAAGAGTATGGAGTTTATATTATTTCGAGTTTATGTTGTTATGGTATTGTATGATGTAAAGGGTATATTGTTTATGGTTAAAGAGTATATTGTTGATAAGTAAAGATTACATTGTGGTCATGTAAAGAGTATGAAGTAAATATTTTGAGTTTATATTGTTAAGGTATTATGACATGGTATAAATAGTATATTGTTTATGATTAAAGGTATATTGTTAAAAAGTTGGGGAAATAACCATACATAGCGGAAATGAGGTATATGGCAAAGGCAAGTAGGGTAAGGATTGGGCAATTGCATGCATCTTACCACCAATTGCACTATGAAAATTATTATGCATTAAAAAAAATAAATGCTTGCCTTGTTTAGTTCGAGTTTATGTTGTTATGACAAACACAATGAAGCATTTGCAAATATTTTCCTGTCATTTTAGATTGTTGATTGCATCCAAGATTCTTCCTCGATACAGCAATAGAATCAACTGAATAGTTTCACCAACACCCACCCACACGAAGGAAATGATGAATAAGATCTTGATAATCCAAAGACCAATAAAATAATTGAAACGCCTAAGAGCTTGATCACGAATCTAACTGCGAAAGTTGCATGACAAACAATGTACACTTTACTCATCAATAATATACTCTTTACTCATATACCTTTTGTACTATGTCATAATACACAACTTGGAACATTCTAAATACATACGCTTTTTATGACAACAATGTACCCTTTACTTATCAATGATGTACCCTTTACTCACCCTCAATATACCCTTCACGACTTCATACGTACATGAGCAGTATACCCTTTACTAATACAAAATGTACCATTTACTCATCAACAATATATCATTTACTCATTAATAATATACACATTGCAACTCCATACACTTTACATAAGCACAATATACTCTTTATATGACAATAATAAAATATTTACTAATAAGTAATATACCTTTTGCAAGTTGATACCCTTTACAAGGCAACAATATACCCTTTATATAATGACAATATACCCTTTGTACCATTCCATCAAATGAACGTTGCAACATTTCCCTTCAAGCTTGTCGAGGCATCAACGAGCAGGCCAGTTTTGCGCTTCTCTTCTGAAGCATTTACCACTACTTTAAACTACAGCAAATACACACCAAGTTTGGATTCAAAGCATTTAACTTCCTGTTTTCAACCCTGCCCATTTCATTCAATGCAACATAGAGAGAACACACTACAAAACCAAATTGAAAATGAATGTGTGTTGAATTTTCATTTTTAATTTATATATATAACCTGTTTTCTTATGGGTCGATTCTTGCGCACATAATTAGATCCGTATGTCCGGACACACAAGAGCCTCACTCTTAATTAATTAATTAATTCATCATACTATATTTCATTTTAAAATTAAAATGAAGATTTCCAGGGATTTTTCTTTGACATTTTCAAGGATTTCGTAGGATAATGAAAGTTGAATCTCCTAGCGTCGTGCTTAATAGCAAAATGAAGTAATGAATATAATCAAGGTTTGACAAATATTTTTTTATTGAGAGAGAGTATACTTTAAGGCAACCACGCGTAATTTATACCTCATTTTGGAAGATATTAAATTTTTTTTTTTAATGATACATTTCAAAATGCAGAGTGTTATAATTTCTTCGGAAGAGTTATAAACTTTCATAAACAAGGTTATTATTACTCTTTGTTCCTAGCATTGGTTTTGCCTTATAATATTAGTAGAGGTGGAAAAGAATATACTACATTTCATAATCAGTTTAACACTTTTCATTTCCGTCCCATAATAAATTTCAACTTATGAAAATGAAAATATCATAATAATCCAATAATGAAAATACATTATACTCCATTTAAGTAATATTTTTAATCCAAACACTCATTCCTTTATTATAATCACACCATTTAATCTAATAGGTAATCAAGTTGAAACATTATAATTCATTTAATGTATGAAGTTGAAATATTCTCATTTAATGTTTCAAAAACTCAACTCATGTAATTAATTTGGGTTTTTCAATTTATAACGTTTTGTGCTAGCTGCTAGTATACAGTAGTATATATTAAATAACGTAGAAGATTAAATGTTTAAGTATTGGTAGCAAGAAAAATAAGATTGATGGAAGGAAGGGTTATTGTGTTATCTCTACTGATTCTTTCAGTATCAATATTTTTGGACAAAAACGTAGATGCATTATCGAATGCAGAAGAAGGAATCTACATAGTTTATCTGTCTGAGAGACCATCTGCACTAAGTCCACAAGATAATAACATCATACTTCTGCAGTCAGTTCTTGGAAGGTCTCTCTCTTTTCTCTCATTATGCACATTCTATTAAATTTAATATCACAGCTTGAATTATTTGGATATTTGTATTGAAAGTTGTGAATATAATTAAATACTATAACATGATGAATTTCTTAGGATCCTCTAATTCTATTCATTTTTTATTTGTAATTCTCAATCATTTTTTGTCCAAATGTAATTGTTTAATGAAATTCAATCATTTTTTGGGGAAAAAAATTGGACTAAATTTGGATAAAAAGAACTAAAATCAAACAAAAAATGACCAAAATTAAGAATTGCAAATATAAAAGGACTAAAATTGAGATCGATCGTATATACTTAAAGAACGAATTTTGATAATTATGAAAAATAGGAGAAATATTGAAAACTGGTGATTAAGTTACAAAATACAAATTCATGGAGAATTTATTTCATTGACATAACCAAATTTCTAATTAGATTATTAATTCATCTATAAAATAATGGTGTGAATTTTAGTGAGAAGGCAGCCAAAGAAAGCCTGATTTATTCCTATAAAGAAATCTTTGGATTTGCTGCAAAGTTAACAGCTGAACAGGCCAAACTCTTAAAGAGTAAGTATTAATTTTAATTGTTCACTAATATATCAATTCAAAAGTATGGTTGGATTAACTCTAATTTTGAATTTTGCAGAACAACCTGAAGTTCTAAGTGTGCAGAAAGACATAAATTTTACAATTGATGATCCTCATAATCTATCCACAACCAATTTTGTCACTCAAGGACCCGGATTATAGAAATTGATTTATGCTAAATGGATTATCATATGTATCTTTCATGTAGATAGATGAATAAGTCAATTTTTTTTGTTCTACATTCCTTGGACTTATTCTATATAATTACTTAGATACTTATATATGTAATAAGAATTTTCAAATGGAATTAATTAATAATAACTACGAATTTATACTAATTACAATTATTTATTATAAACAATTATTCATTATAATTAATATAAATAAAAAATATGATATTAAAAAAAATAAGAACATTTACAAATAGTAAATCGAGGTACCCATTTTATGACAACTTTCCACTTCCCCTCCATTATATATATATATATATATATATATATATATATATATATATATATATATATATATATATATATATATATATATATATAATCTTATTCATGTAATGAAACGTTACGAAAGTAGGGTAAGAGGTTGAAAATTCATAAATAAAAATATAATAACTACTTCATTAATAATTGGATAAATATCAATTTTGGTCCTCTAGGATAGGCCAAATCTAATTCCAGTCCTAAGAATTGATAATTTCTCAAAAGTGGTCTTCCAGTGTCTAAAATTAGTCATTTTAGTCCACTTTTGATCCTTTTTTGTCCATTTTTTATCCTTTTTTTCAGATCTTTAAGGACTAAAGTGGACAAGAAGGACTAAAAGTCGACGAAAATGATTAAAATCGGACAACAGATGACCATCTTGACAAATTACCAAGGATTAAAGTTGGATTTGGTCTATTTTAGAGGACCAAAATTGATATTTTCACTTAATACTTTGTAATATAAATAAAAAGTAATAATATTTTTTAATTAAAAAATATCGGTAACATTTGTAATAAAAAATATAATAATTAATTAAAAATAAATAAAATAATTTCATATAAGTATGGAGTACTAATTTATAATAATAGCATTAATTTTATTCCACCCCAATAGAAGCTATAATTTAAATCTTAAATGATACATACTTCATTCAAATAATAGAATCATAATAAATACATATATAAATCATATACAACGTCATTATATTATTTAATTGGGGCATGCTACCCAAATTTGCTAAACATATCCCACAAAATAATTAAATTAAAATATTAATAACTAATAAGATATAAATACCCTTATAATTAAAATTTTATATTGCGTTCGATTGGAGTACCAAACAATACATTGTGTATTTGGTTGGAGTACGCGAACAATATGTAATGTTCGGTTGGATAAGTCGAGCAGTTCAGATTTTTTTCCCCATTTGTGTTCTCCTCATCGGACATCGAACGTGATTTTTACTCAAATCTAGATCACTCCCACCTTCATGAGTTGATAATACAGTGTCTTGAATTTGCTTATTCAACAAAATTTGGTGATAAATCTATGATTTCAAATATTCTTAACCCACTCCATCAATATTGCCAGAATTTTAATTTGTCATGTAGCATAAGTCCACTAAATGGCATAAAGATACCTCTTCTTGAATTTGCAGGTCGCGTCGGATGACTCCTCAAATTATCATCGTATTCAAAAGGAATGGGATCGTCAAATTAGTACACACAAATACAAATATGAACTTTAATGTTTACACGGAAGAGGAGAAATTTTTTGAACCGTTCGACTGCTCTGAGCGAACATTACCTACTGTTTGGGTACTCCAACTGAACGCAATATAAAATCTTAATTTTTAGGATATTTATGTTTTATTAATTATTAATATTTTAATTTAATTCTTTTGTGAGGTACGTTTAGCAAAATCGGAGTGTAAATAGTCGGCTCCTATTTAATTTTGTAATTTTTATTTAATATAGTATATTATATATCGGTATATATTTAGTTGGAGAAGGTCTTGCCTGTGAACCGGATTCACAAGCAATAGAAATAAATTAGAGTACTTTGAGAAGTTCACATACAAGTGCACCATGTCTTTATAAAATTATTTTTATATATGTGAAAATTATTTTTAGAGAGATAAAATATTATTTCCGCTCATGCATAAAAAAACTAATCCTATTATTAATAAATTTTCATAAAGTTAGTAATATTATAATTTAAAAAAAAGAGTTAATGGAAAAAAATTACTAACGATACTCTTATTATAAATTAATCATCATTTGAGAAATTGTGAAAAAAACACATGACTTTTAATTAAGCATTTTTGCAAAATGTACCCAACGTGTCATATATTCTTAAAGATGGGGATTAAAGGTGGGTCATTTTATGAAAAATTGGTGAGTCTTGCAACAATACATAAAACAAATTTTTTTTTAATAATTTCTTAAAAGTGTGGATTAATTTCTAATAAAAATAAAGTTTGTAGTTTTGCTTGGTGTATTAAACATTTGAAAAAAAAATTGTAGATGTCCTTAGGATGATCAATCACTGATTGTTTGATTATGTAAAATGAAGGGTTTAATTGTACTTAATAAAAAAAAATTAAGAGCAAATACTTCATTTTTCTGGGCAATGGTCGAGGAATATTTGATTAGAGTTTGAAACATATAAATCATCCCTCATTTTCATATTTTATTCAAAAGGTACTAAAATAATTGCGACATATGTTTTCATCTCAAACATTTTTATTTTGTTCCAATTTCGTCTTAAAATAATATTATTTTATTAATTTTATCTTGTAATTTTGTAAAAACACCGATTCCGTATCACACCATATAATTAAAAAAATTAGGTATTTTTAAATAAAAATGACTATTTTTGTGATAATTTAAAAGTTAGAGGACTATTTTGGAGAAATTAAAATTTTTACATTATTTTGAATAAAGTAAATTTGTATAGCACGGTAAAACTTTTTTTTGAAAGAAAACTAATATTAATATCGCTGGAATTTAGCCAGCACTTGACGAATAAAATTGAGCATTACATCGATATCACTAGCAACATTATGTTTAGCAAAACTATGTGCTACAAAATTGTGGAAGCGGGGCTACCAAAAGAAACATTTACATCTATGAGTTTGTGTCAAACAAAACACATCTTGTAGAATAGGAGCACAAGCAAAGGGACATTCAATAGTTTTGTTTGCAGCATGAATAACAGTGGCAGCATCTTCAATAAATGAGAAATCAAGAAGATTCAGGGAGGATGCAAAAGAGGCTGCTTCTCTTAGAGCTTAGAATTCTGCTATTTGGGGACAATTTATCCCATAAAATATATTCGCATAGCCACGAAGAAACAAACTGTCCGATCCTTGAACAAAAATACCTACAGCAGCTTTTTAGTTGCTAAAGGAAATGGCACCATCAAAATGAATTTTGCATCCCACAGGGGTGGCATGAAGACATGAGAGGTGAGCAATGAAGAAGGCTTCATGCTAAGAACTCGCGAAGAAAAGTAGAAGATTGCATGATAATGGACTGAGGATTGAGATGTTTACCTTCAAAGATCTTTTTGTTTCGATGCCATCAAATAGAATGTGCAATAACAACAAAAATATCCAATTTTTCCTTATCTCCAAGAGTGATGATGTCTCGGAACCAAATATGGAAAAGAGACTGCATGAATTTACTGACAAACGGGAGAAGACCGGCTGCATTCCAAATTTGAGAAGAGATCGAACAAGTAAAGAATAAGTTTGTCAAAGCAGTGATATTTTCATTGCAAAAAGGACAGACTTGACAGCTAGTTATCCCTCTACATATGAGATTTTCTGAAGATGGGAGAGTATTCGTGTAACAACGCCATAAGAAGTGATTGATTTTTGAGGGGATGTGAAGTTTCCACAAATGCTTCCATACTAGGTCAGGACCTCCACTAGAAGAGGCACAAGAGTTGGAGAATTTAAAGGCAGGGTTCCCCATGACAAGGTGAAAAGCAGAGCGAACAGAGAGTGTTTATCATTTTTTGAGGGATGCCAAATCCAAGAATCTAAAGCAGGAGAGTGGCGGAGTGGAAGAGATAGAATGTCTTTTGCTTCTTCAGGAATAAAGATATTGTGTACCAAGCCAACCTTCCAAGAGTGTGATTGGATCAATTGAAGCACTAACAGTGGATCCAGGTTCTAACACTGAGCATGGACCCGTAACTCGAAAGTTGTAAGAGTTCGAAAGCCAACTGTCCCCCCAAATTTTTTTATTCACACAACGGTAAAACCTATTTAATCGTAACAATTGGAAGAATGTTTTAATATTATCAACGCACCAATTTGAAACTTTCTTTCATTTAAAGTTTCAAATTAAAATTCACCATTACTGAATGCGCGCAATCTTTTAACATTAATTCTAGACGTTTTGCAGTAAAAACTTTAATTATGCCTTCCACACCAAATTACAAGTAACCAAATTGTACACTTGACGCAGAAAAAAATATACATTCATTTTCCGCAGAAAAAAAACAATGTTTTGTTTGTTTCAAAAGAGTAAATTAAAGAGAATTAATTAAATATAACAATGGAAAAAGCAGCGATATTTTCTTTGTTGATTCTGTTTGCATCAACCCTGTTGACCACAAAAACATTAGTAGATGCAAAATCAAAAGAATTGTATGTGTACATTGTTGCTGCCACTTATCCACAACCAGTATGGCCCCCTCGACCTTATTACATCCAAATTCTATCCAAAAGTTTTGGGACTTGTTTTTTAAATGCCAAACTCTTTCGAGCAAAATAATCCTACATATTTTAAAGAGTCGGTTGAACACCAGCTAGCTAGCATCTCTCTTTTTAAATGTATTTTTTTATTTTATTATTAATATTGTTAATGTTATCTTATGGTGCAAATTGAAGTGAGGAGGCAGCTGAAAAGGCATATTTCTCTTCACATGACGTCTTACGTTTTTCTGCTAAGTTAACTCCTCAACAAGCAGAGAAACTTAAGAGTAAGTTTTTCTTTTTTCCCTTATTAATCATTTATTCTTTATAATTATCAAAAAAATGATAATGTGATACTATGCTCTAATTATAACTAATAATAAATTAGGTGTACCAGATTAACATTGGATGATAATTGATACGTAAAAATGAGGAGGAATTATGAGATTTAACTTTTAAATTAATTAACATGAAACAAATTAAGATTATAAGTAAACTATACATATGTGTGTGGTTTTATTATGATGCTGGTTTATTCACGAGTTATTATATATGCGTGTTTTTAAATTAACAAATATATATATATATATAAATGAATGTAAGTATATTTAATTTCTTTTTTACTTGCATCGATAGGGTTAATACGTACTATGAGAATTTTTTTTACTGGATTCATTGATTTTTTTAAGAAAAACACTAATTTTTGTTATACAAGCCCTGATAAATATGAGAATATTTTTAGTAGTTTTATTGACTTTTTAAGAATAATTTAGTCTTTCTAAATAGTAAAGTGTAAAGTATGTAATATGAATTAGGTGGGAGTATTATTTTTAAAATTAAAATGTATTTTAAGGTGTGATATTATTTTTTGAGCGGTGCAAGTTATTATGTGGCGAATATGATGATAATTGTGGGAGGATGAGAATATAAAATAGTGCAATATAAAAAAATAACTTGCTATAAAAATATTTTTAGAGATATTTCGATACATTTTTAATGTCTATAACTAAAAAAGTAAGTGGAGACAATAATTTTCATTGATTCAATATGAGAAATTAATTGTGTAAAAATTATTAGAATGTGTAATAAGGTTTGATTAATGTGGCAGGTGTTTCTTTATCAATGTGTAATAAGGTTTGATTAATTGTGCAAGAATTATTAGAAGAATGTTCGAGGAATTAAAATTATTATTAGAAAAACTAATTAATCATTATTAATTAAAATAATATATATACACACTAAGGAAAATACTAAGTGTTTGATTAATTGTGCATGAATAATTAGAAGAGTGTTTGAGGAATTAAAATTATTATTATTAAAAAACCTAATTAATCATTATTATTAACTAAAAATACTATGTATATATAGGGGGAAAATTCAGGGTTTGGGGGGTTAATGCCCCCCACCCTTCAACGAGGAAACGCCCCTGAAGGTTCAATGAGTGCGGTATGTATGGTGGACCAGTTTGAATTGGTCCGGCTTCACTAGACCGGCTGGTTCAGTCCGTATCAAGCTGGTTCGGCGAATTTGGTCGGATCAGTCCATGGGCTGTTGGTCCAACCATGATTCGAACCAGACTATAACATGGGATGGTATGAGAAAATATTAAGAACAATGTATATAAACTTCTATTTTGCGATGACATAAAATAGCTGTATAATTTGCAACGGCAGTCGTTTTTTGAAAAATTATAAATTTCATCTAAAATACTCTTGCAAATGGCATGTATTGGATTTATTTGTGATCGCAAAAACAAATACTTTAGCGTTTATCATTAATTTTGTGGACGCAAATTAATAAATTATTTGAAACAAGTTAATTGCAAGTACTTGATATATTCCAAATGTACCACCGCAACCATTTTTTCTTATAGAGAATTCGAATTAATTAATTATATATATACTACATAGTAATCCCTTCCTCCTAAGAATATATAAATGACTAATTTTTTTGGTTGAATATAAAAATGACTAAAATTAGACATGGATCAAAATCAAACAAAAAATTTATTAAAATTAAGAATTGAAAATAAAAAATAACTAAAGTTAGAATTGAACATACGATGTGATATTTTCATTCATAATATAATGATACACAAAGATAAAAAATAGTTGAATAAATTGTACTATGACTACAGGAGAAATATGTGATTGGAGAGGATCGAAAATTATGTGCATAAGAAAATTTACACTAAAGAAACTTTTTTTTACCAATGAAATATTCCGTTGGTAAAAGTCTTAATTTCATTGTTAAATTGGTTTATCAACGGATTAGCAACGGAATCCGTTGGTAAATTTTTAGCAACGAAAAACAATTCCGTTGGTATTTCATTGCAAAAAATTTCATTGTAATTTATATAATGATTCCCTTGGTAATTCGCTGGTATTTATCAACAGATTGAATTTCGTTGCTAAAAAAGAGAATAAATCCATTGACATTCCATTGCTAATAGAAAAATGTCATTTTGGTTGCTAATCCATTAGTTATAATTACCAATAGATTGAATTTCGTTGGTAAAATGAATTTTACATAATGAGTTGGAAGACAGTTAAAAAAATTGGGTGAAATTGTTTCACGATAAGATCATTTTATGTTTTCTCAATTTGTTATCACATTTTATTAAAGATGTTATCATTTTTCATTAAAAATAATATCACTTTTTATATATAATATAAATTATTAATAGAATAATTCACTGCACCATTATCACATTCATCAATTAAGTAAATTTTTTTTTAAAAATGTTATCATTTGAATCCCAAGAAACTCATTTCATAAGGTCTCACATAAATATTTGCAAAAAAAAAAAAATTCTCTAAATGATAAAATGCAATCTTTAATTAACATATATACTCTTCAAATTACCCGCATCATGGGCAGCTATACTTGTCATAGTGGTGATATTTTGTATCAATAACCAATAATTGGGAGCAACCTTTCAATTGAAGGATACTCCTTGTGTACAATAAATAGTGGTACAGTCATTATTAATCAATTGAATCACCATAATTTAACTCTCCACGCTATATATTTGGTCTCTGACAATCTTTACTAATCCTCCTCCCGGGCCGCCCTTGTACAATTAAAAAATTACAAAATGGTGTAATAAATAAATGAAGTTTTTTTATAAAAAAAAATTCAAATTTCAAAAAATTAATAAATTATCCATCCGTGCTTAAATTATTTTTTCTAATTCAATTTTATTTTTCTTTAACGAATTAAATACTTTAAAAATAATTTGAATTATAAATTATTTTTTGAAGATATAATCACACCTATATCAAATTTCACAGATTTAATACTCTCTCAGTTCCATAACAAGCTTCACATTTACTGTTTTACGTTGTTTTTAAAAAAAAAGACCAATTTTATTGATTTTTGGGATTATTCTAGTATTAAATAATAAAATAAAGCGTAAAATAATATTATGAGTGTGAAAAATGAGAGACAAATTTGAAATTAAAGTTATTTTTAACGTTATTGCATAAAGTTTTATTTTATTTTTGAAGTGAAAAATATTGTGGGATAGACGAATAAGGAAATTGTGAAATCTATTATGGAATAGATGAAATATGTTTTTAAAGATTTTTAAAATAATTTATTAGCACTAAAATTACATTTGGTAAATTTATATGATTATCATAAAATCATTTTAAATAGGCAAAGATTTGTGTAAAATTATCTCACGGAGTAGCTTCTATGAGATGGATAAAGAGATAATATTTTAATAAAAAATAATATTTAACTTTGAAAAATAATAGTTGATAATGGTGCAATTAACTATTTTATAAATAAATTATAATATAAATAAAAAGTGACAATAATTTCAAAGAAAAGTAATAACATATCTAATAAAAAGTGATAACTAATTAAAAAATTTGTAAAATTATCTCAGCGTGAGACGTATCACCTGAAACTGCCACTTTTAAATAATATTATGATTGCAAACGTTAAAGAGTGAAGCTCTTGTGCACGTGGGGTCACACCGTGCGCCTTTAGAATTTAGTATTATGGGTAAGGGTACATTGTTTTATTCTAAAGGGTATACACTTTAATTAATAAGGGTACACCATTTTGTTCTAAAGGTTATATTCTTTTCATTAATATATATATATTTTTTTTCAGAAAATAAAGGGTACACATCTTTATACTAAAGGGTATACAATTTAATACAAAATTTTAAAGGCGGTCGGAGTGTGCCCGTGCACCTGGGTGCACACAAGTTTTTGTTAACGTTAAATCGATAGTTTTATATGTTTTAGACCTTAATTTATAGAAAAAAAATAATTTAGGCACATTTCATGGTTTGTTTGTGGAGATGCGTGGTTTGTTTGCTAAGGTAAAATAAAAATATTATTATTTTTAAAAATGAATCGATTGTGTTGAAAAAAGTATTGGTGAACGACTAAGAGCTCGTATGTGAAATTGGATTTTTTGAAAAGTTTTACACAGGATCGATCATTTGTTATGAGAAATGTAGAAAATGTGCTAAATTTATTCTATAATTGTTTTAATTAATCTTTGTAAAGGGATGTATTATGAAATCATCAAGAATTCATACTTTTTAATTCTCTTATCCATATTATTTAATATAATTATTTTTTGTCAATAAATATTAGGTATAAAACGTATTTAAAAATTACTAAGCGATACATTCGCTTTAGAAAATTACCGATAAATACAAAATTATGTTTTGTTTTTCCCATAATACCTATACCTATCCGTACATTAGTGTGCATTGTTAAGATGTAAACAAAAATACGTTATTTATACAAATGTACATTAGTGTACATTCTATTGAGAAAGAAACTGAATATATGCAATTAAATTGAAGAATCCTACTAATGTACATTAGTGTGTATTTTGAGAGAGAAACAGAAAATACGTGATTAAACTGAAAAATCCTACGAACGTACATCAGTGTACATCTTTGAGAGATAACGATTGAAATTATTGTTAAGTACATAAGTGTGAATTCTTAGAGAGAAACAGAAAATACGCAATAAAATTCAAGAACCTTACAAATGTACATTAGTGTGCATCTTTGAGAAAGAAACAGAAAATACGTAATTAATTAAATTGAAAATGTGGTTGTTATAATTATCCTTAAATATCTCACCCATTGTTTTTATTTGATTTAGTGTACATTAGTGTTCAATGAAACTAGTGTAAAGTGATGACGTTGAAATATTCAGCGTTGTAAATAAGGATAAAGTTGGAAAAAGAAATAGACGTTTAGATCAATGTATTTATTAGTAATTAGGTTATATACACGTGTATCTATGCCATTCGGTCCCTTTTTTTTTAAAATAAATAATTTACTATTTTTTAGATCTTAAATTCAAAATACTTTTAAATTGACTGCGCATATTATCATAGAATCCAGATCTTATTAACGAATCAAGTTGAAACGTTATTCATTTAAAGATCCAAATTAAAAACCCACAATATTTACTGCAATTTCTCTAACATTAATTGTAGAAGTTGCAGGTCGAATTAATTAATTATGGCTTCCCCTCCAGATTATAAATATGCCTAAAATACATTCATTTTCAGCAGAAGAAAAGTAACAATCTTTTGTTGCAAAAGAGTAAAGAAATTGAATATACATATATAACAATGGAAAGAGTTGTGGCATTTTCTTTACTAGTTCTTTTTTCATCAACCTTTTTGAGCTCAAACACATTAGTAGATGCACATTTAACATCAAAACAATCATACGTCTATATTGTTACTGTCTCAAAATATCCACCCAAAGAAAGACCTCAACCTTATTACATCAAAATTTTATCCTCAGTTTTGGGAAGGTAATTTAAATTTTCTCTCATTTCCTTTTTTTTTTAATTGGATATATAGTTATTTTTTTTATGTTGTTAATATTGTTATTATAATGGTGCAAATTGAAGTGAGAAGGCTTCTGAGAAGGCATTCCTTTATTCCTATGACATCTTTGGTTTTGCTGCTAAGTTGACTCCTGAACAAGCCAAGAGTCTTCAGAGTAACTTCTTTTTCTTTTCTTATATATTTTATTTTTTCATTAATTATTTATATATTCTTCTTTTTGTTTAATTTTAAAAGTTAAAGAAAAAAAAAGTGAGATTACGCTCAAATATTATGTTTCATTGAGAAGGAATCTTGAAATTGACTTTTTCAATAGTTAATTAATTAAAATGAAACAATGAAAAGGAAGTATATGTGTGTGGTTTTGTTAGGGAAAAATATTGCATTTTGATAATGTGAAATGAGTCACAATTTTCCCATGGTTAATTAATTACTCTACAAAATTATATTTATATCACAGACATTTTTCATCCTAATTTCCAACAACATAGACTAAAAAATTCAACTTTAATTTGAAATCAAATTATTAATTAGTAAGGAGGTAAGCAAACCAAACCGTTCGCGAACTATTCAAGTGTCGGTTCGATAAAGTATTCGTTTGAGTTCGTTTGTTAATCTTAACGAGTCAAACCAAACTCAAAATTTTAGCTCGAATAGTTTATCAAATCAAACTCAAGCTAGGGGTATTCGACTCGAAAACTCGCGAACATATTCATTAACGAGCTTGTTAATGGCTCGCGAACACGTTCGTAAATTTTACTCCTAATATTATGTTTAAGTAGTATATATATATATATATATATATATATATATATATATATATATATATATATATATATATATACATATATATATATATATATATATATATATATATATATTAGAATTTAATAATTAAATATTTACATTGAAAACACAAATATGATAATGGTTTAAGTGATTATTTAAATGTTAAAATTTGTATATTTAAATTTTTTATTGGTTTTTTTTATTAACATTTATAAATAACATTAAATGTTTATTAATGAAATGTTCTTTTAATGTCGACAAATAAAAAATATTTATATGTTCATTAACAAATATTCTTAAAAAAGTTACCTTACGAGTTCGTGACACATTCGTGAGCCTTAACAAACAGTATCGGTTCGAGCTTGAGTTTGATATATTTTTTTCTCGATAAGTTCAAGCTCGGGCTCAAGTTCGATTATTTCTTAACAAACAATACTCAAACCTAGTAGTGTTCGACTTGACTCGATTCGATTACATCCCTATTAATTAGTATGGTATCTTTTTTAAACGAGCCGCCCTTTCGTATGAAAAATAAAAATAAAAATGCAATTTTCTTGATTTTATTGTGTTGTTTGTTTGCTTGCTTTAAAATTATTATCATGCACTTGGCATTAAGTTTTTCTTTAAAATATATATATAACATAGCATCCCACATTTTATTTGGATTAACTGAAATGAAAACTTAATTTAATTTGCAGAACATCCTGAAGTTGAGGCTGTGGACAAAGACTCAGAAGATTTGTTATACGATGTTTCACTCGATACTTATAATTTGGCCCCTCAAACTTTGGGTCTCTAAACCTATTTGTATTATGATCATCTTGGATCTTTGTTTTTACATTCACACTTTAAAATATATAAATATTGTTGAACTCCCACCAGGGTAGATTTACTATAGAGGACATGAGGGTACAGATGCATCTCCAAATTAAAAGATTTGTCAACTACAAAATTTTTGTTGTATCCCATTTTCGTTAGAATGGAAGAAGTATTATATTTTAATAAAGAAAAAGAGTTTTTTTTTTCTCAAAGAAGACTTCTCTCTATCTAAAAACATTTAATTCTATTGCTTTATTTTAAAATTATATACATAGTTGTGTTTATTACTTTTAAGTAATTTCTTTGCTTTTATTTTATTTCTATTTTTGTTAAAAAGATTGATTTTATTGAATTAATTTATTAATAAATTTAATATGAAACTTAACATTGTGAAACCTGAAAGGAAGATTTTTATATCAAGATCTAATTTTTAGTTTAGATCTTAAAATAAGACTTGATTTTATTAATGTTTCAAATTAAGATTTAAATTTAATTTATTTTCTCAAATTAAGCCCTAGTATTTTATATTTGTCATTATTTTCTCATTTCAAGACTTACCATGAAATTTATGTTTTCATTTCAAGTTATACAAAATAATTTTAAAATATTATTATACACATTCAAATCAAATCATAAAATTAAATATATGTTATTTTTATTAATATTTTATATTATTTTATAATATATATTGAATTCGAAAAAAATAAAATTACTACATGCCTTAATTTGGTCCTGTTGGAGAAGGTCACTTGCAGAAATGGTCTCGTAGCCTGCAATTTTGGTCCCATTGAAGTTTTTCTTAAAAAAATCCATTAAATTAATAGAATATTCTGGTCTGTTAGCGGGACAAAAAATGTAAATTCGCAATATTAACCCCAAAATTTACAAAATTAGTCCCAAGTCAAGTTATATTATACATATCTTCTGCCATATTTATCTCTACATTCCGCGCTTCAAAATGGTATTAGAGCCCTATGTTTATTTATTTATGAATTGAAAATTTTATTATAAACTTATATCACTTAACGAGAGAAGAGTTTCGAAGATATGGATCCGAACGAAAGTTCGACATCCGAGAGTGACAGGACTATTAGCCCTGTTTAAAACTGGAGCAACAGTGACTTCTGGCCTATTGGATATGACGAGGCAAGTAGCTCTATACAACAATATTATAATGTGTTGTATAAACAATATGCAGAAAAGGAATACGAGGACGCCGATCGATTTTGGGATAATCTCGATCGAAGGTGGAAACTGGCTGATGCCCGTGCTAACTGCACCAAGGAGGAACATCTGGAGGAAGATTGCCAGATCCAAATAAGATATTCAAAAGAAATATCAAGAAACATAGTTGAACTTCGAAGTTTCACCAAAATCCATGGACGTATTCCCAAACACGAACAATGGAGGAAACGACCAAACCAGGGTCCAAGAGAGATCTGCAAGCCTTATCACGTTTCACATTGGACAGAATGACAGAGTGGAAGGAGATCGAGGCAGATAACTCTAAGATAAACCAAGATCTTAGAGAATTACAGAAGACGGTGAAATTCTTTGGAGAATATTGCCAGAACATGTCCAAAACAATATTTGAGATCAGCATCAAGAAGGATTAGGTGGAGACATTGCAGAACAAACAACTCGACCACATCAAGAAGTTGATAAATCAAGTAGAGTCCTTGGAAACTAAAGTGACAGGGAGAATGCCAGACGAAAGGTTACCAGCAATCTTCGGAATAGAACTCCTTTTACACCAAAAGGGGAAGACGACAGAGGTGACAAGGCAAAAGTCCTAAAGCAAGAAGATGATTGCTCCTTCGAGGTGAATTCACATCCCCGGACCGAAAGAGCAAATCTTGAGGATCTACAAGATCTATATGAGTCCTTTCAAGGACTATCAATTGTAGATCTAAAGATGAATATGCGAGAAACATCAAGCTCACAACAACAGTCGCAGGCTCTACAGATACAACGCAATTCAAGCCAAAATGAAGGAATTTCGGGATTATATGGAAACTCAGAAGTAAGACAGGAAGAGACAACCCAACAGCAAGGAAACTTCAAGATGAAGGGATTGTCAACGAGAGCAAGCCGAGTTTAAGGATCTAGTCTACACAACACCCCATATGGTCGGTCTCACCTTGAACCAATAACTCCATATGGGTTGATCCTCAATCTCGACACTCTAGAATTCAAGAACAGAGAGACCTAGATTGACGAGTGGACAAATGCAATGAAGATTGGAGGAGGTGCACTAGAGATGGATAAAGAAGATTTTATAAGATTTTTAATTATGAGTCGAGAAGGATCAGTAAAGTGCACCTAGGAGGAGCTCTCAGACGAAGTCAAGAAGGAGGACATGGAAGGCGAAGATCTCGGCAATATTGTTGATCGCATGGCCAAGATATTCAAGATTCATTTCATTGGAGTAGATTACTTCGAAGGAATGGAAGAAGAAAAGAAGAAGAAATATAGGAATGCCCTATACAGCCTGTAGTTACTTGACATCTGTCATGTAGACGAGTACATCAAACTCTTCACAGAGTATAAATGGAAATCAAAGATCAAGGAGGAGGAAGTATTCCACCTGTTTTATTGCTAAGATTCCAAGCCCATGGAGAGAAATGTTGATCAAAGAATATGAACCATGTGAGCTGGATTCAATAGCAAGGAGGATGTCCTTCCTCAAAGCCAAGATTGCGGAGTGGTGTCATCAAGCATCACTACACAAGAACTACAAAAGATTAAGGAGAATTAACAAGACGGTACCCCTATGCTGTGAGAATAATGATCTTCCAACCATCATTGGAAGAAGTTCAAGGAAGCAGAAAAGGATGAAGAAACATCATCCTTACACTCAAAGAAGCGGATGATGGAGGTTCAGAAGACCAAGATCCTTTTGGTCTAAACAAAAGGCCTGAAGCTATAAATCAGGGCAGAGATCTGGACCATCAAGATGGAGTTCAAGAAGTCAAGCTTTATCCTCAGGGTCAAACCAGAGGAGCACAGGAAGAACTCTCACAAGAAAGACGTTCCGAAGAGCGGCCACACGAATCAATGAAAGATTCAAGGATTGTAACTACTACACGTGTGGAGCAAGGGGGCATATCTCACCGGATTCCCCAGAAAACTAGAAACGAGGAGTGCGACAGTTCGAAACAACTCCAGAAATGGAGAAAGTTGTTTACTTCCAAGACCTGGTACATATATATCAGTTTGAAGATATACCTTCAGACGAGAGTATCTATGAAGAAGAATACCTCAGTCTAGACGAATCTTCTGAAGATGAGTCGCAGTGAAGAAGAAAACTTCAGACAGGTGATGTAAGAGGACATGTCGGGATTTTTTTCCTAGACATCCATTTCTCATAGGACCCTTATGAGAATTTTGAAGAAGGTTCCAAGACTCAATCTATACGACAGATTTACCGTGGGATAACTAGAGCGGTTCCTCAGCTTCAAAAAGAGAAAGCATAACATCATATATAAGGTGATCGAAGGGAAAATTGCTATCCCAATGGAGCTCACGAGTAATGTGATGGAAATGCAACTAGTCCCTGTTGATGAAATCAAAAGGGAGCTCAGTAAACTCTAGGAAGAAATGGCTAAGACTATGTCTTGGATCCACATCGGAGCAATTCGGATCCTCATTAAATCAACTTTCAAAGAAGGTATCCATACACCAATCGATATTGCAATCTTTGATAAAAGGATCAAGAATACGAGAGAAGCATGCTTGGGAGGAATCTCAGGGAACTTGTACATATACCCAAGGATTGCCTATAATCTGGCAGATAAAGACTTCAGTAGGGCACTCACCCTTCATCAAGATTTCAAAAACAAAGACTTGATGAAAGAATGAAATAGGGCTTACTAGATCACATACAATATCTCGTATGCTCTATTCAATACCCATCATTCGGATCTATTTCAAATAAAGGAGTATATTGAGATACCAAAAGTATCCGAGAGGGTTGCATGTGCAACTAGGCCAGAAATAATGGAGTTACTGCCAATCCACGATATGGATTTACGAATCAGAGATTAGCCGGTCTGGAGCAGGCAAGATAGCCTCAGATTCGACCAGGAGAGGAATTCTTTCCAAGAAGATATAATGATTAGTGAAAAATGGGAAAAAAAGCCGATTGTTGTGGTGATCCAGGAGCCAAAAAGTTCACAACTAAAGGTGAACTGAAATGCCCAGAAGGGTGGAGAGGAGTCAAAGTAATATTCGATATTACTAAAAAGGAAAACTCTATTCCTTGTGATGTCATATATTATCTCCAACAGCCAACAACTGGGAGATATCAAGGACAGCTCAAACTCGGAGAACTTGGGCTGGTGATAGAAGGAATAGCAGGAAGATTTCCAGAACAACTAGTGCTGGAATTGGAGTTTCTCGAGGATCACAAACCTTGGGAATGATTGCAAGATGGAATGGAATTCACGGTCAAAGAAAAAAGATACAAGATTTACTAGTAAAGGCTCGGGCATACGAGCTCTGATGTACCCATGACCACAAGTCCATTCTCAATATATATCACCATAGGGATGATATATAAGGAGCATCATACAGAGTATTTTGCAGCATACATTGATTCAGGAGCCGACATCTGCACAGCAAAAGAAGAAAAGGCTCAGACGAAGAATTGCCAACAGTACTAGAAAAAGATTTCTCTCAGAGGGTGCTAATCATTAACAGAGGAATCAAGCAAGCGAAAATCATGATCGGAAGAGCGGATTGTACCCCATGGTACAGGGTAAAAACTCCACCGATATATTTTTACGACACCGAAGCAGATATTCTATTAGGAAATAATTTTTTTTAGACATTTAGGCATTTTACGGAAGAAAACGCAACAAGGAGGCTTATTTTTACAACCCTTTGTGAACATAAGATCATCGCACCAAGACTGCGTAATCTATTTCAAAGAAAAATGCTAATCAGATTTCACAATAAATGTGGTGATGAAGGAAAACTTAGCCATCCAAAGATGAATGATCGAAGGAGATATGGCGAAGCAGTCCTTCAAATGAGAACCGAGACTAGATGAGGATGGAAGATGGAGAAACTAAAAAAATATACGATCCACCTTCTCAAAGCAAGCCTTGGAGAATATATACAGAGAGACATCACAATCGAAGAACATACATCTTTGAGGACGTTAAAAAGAAGATACAGAGGAACTTCAACGAGAATCCTCTAGTCTGGTGGAATAAAAACGAGTTCAAAGCCTCGCTCAAAGTGAAAGAAGGAAATGAGCATGAGTTCGAGAGATACAAGCCTATCCTGATGAACCAAGAGGATCAGAAGGATATGCAGCAAATACTTAAGGAACATCTGGACCTTAAACTGATAGAACCAGGAGTGTCTCCATACAGTAGTCCAGTATTTCTAGTCAGAAATCATGGAGAAGTCAAGCGTGGGAAGCCGAGACTTGTAAACAATTACAAAGGAATCAACAACATCTTGGAGTTCGACGGATACTACATACCAAGTAGGGAACACTTGGTCAATTGTATCAAAAATGCTAAGGTATTCTCGAAGTTTGATTGCAAATCAGGATTTTACCAAATTATGATGGAAGAAGGTAGCGAGAAGTTCACAGCCTTCTATACACCACATGGATACTATATTTGGAATGTCATGCATATGGGTTTGACAAATGCACCCCAGATATACCAGAGAAAGATGAATAATCTTTTCAAAGATTATTTCTCATTCATGTTTATCTATGTGGATGATATCCTCATAGCCTCAAAAAACATGAAGGAACATTTGGAGCATCTGGAAATCTTTTCAGAGGCATGTCACAAGGAAGGATTGGTGCTTTCTGAAAAGAAGGCAGTAATTTCAACATGACAGATCGAGTTTCTTGGAGTTGAGATCGATGAGTTCTAAGTTATTCTACAACCACACATTGTAGAAAAAGTTCAAGGATTACCTGATGATTTCAAGGACAAAAAGCAACTCCAGAGCTTCTTAGGAGTTGTCAATTTTGCTAGAATGTTCATCAACAATCTAGCACAATACAGGAAGGTATTCAGTCCTCTATTGAAGAAAGATGTTGAGTTCAAATGGGAGAAAACACACCGAGAAATGGTTAAACAACTAAAGGAGGTTTGCAAGAAGTTCCCAAAGTTAGATATAACAAATTATGAGAATGAACTGGTACTTTACACAGATGTCAGTGACCATTGGTAGACATCAGTACTAACTAAGTCCACACCGGAAGGAGAAGTGTCATGCAGATATTGTAGCGGACTCTTCGCAGAGAATGAAGCAAAGAGGTGACCTATCAACGAAAAGGCGTTCTTCGCGGTTCGAAAGGTATTAAAAAATTGGCCATTATTTCTTCTCGCGAAGAAATTTACCCTTAAAATTGATAATAAAAGCGTCAAAACCTTTTTTAAAAAATAAAATTGAATCTAAACCAGAAAAAGGCTAGACTTTTAAGATGGCAAGCAGAATGTCAATATTATGATTTTAATATTGTCATTATTAAATCTGTTGATAATGTTTTGGCATATTTCCTGACGAGAGATGGAGGAAGCTGAAATAGACTTCATCCTGACTGTTTCAAAGTACCTGATGGACAACCTTGAGTTGCTCCAAAAAGAATTCGAGAATCTAGCACTTAATGCAACGCGTGCTGGAAGAATACAAGAAAGTGATCGGACTAAAGTGACCAATCGTATATGAGATTGTATTCGCAATAATGTGACTCTATTCGAGTCATTACGAGAGACACTCCTCCGGGTTGTTGATAGCAATAGCAATCGACAAAAGGAGAGTAGTCGAGAACGAGGCTCTAAACCAGAGCAAGAGATTCAAGTACCCTTAGCACGAGTCCTAGATTGAAACTTCTAAAAGAAGAATCGATTCAAGGAAAAATCGAGGCTCTAGAGTCATATCTAGAGTCGACGAGTCAACCCAACACCTCTGGGGTCAAAGAGAGAGAGATCAACCTTAGGCCTATGTCGGGCACTGCTAAGGTTGGTATTAACTTAGCTGATTTATCTTATTGGCAGAAGTACCAGGCCAGCTGGGAGAAATTAAATACCAGACAAGGAATCCGATCGGAGAAATACCGGGTGGATATATCTGGGGAATATCCCTGAATTTGGATGCGAGAAGGCTCAAATCCAAATGATGCGAAGCAATGGTATGATTTTGTGGCTCTAGCATCAATATATACTATTGCACAAAGCTTCCCAGAGCTTTCAAAATTGCCAGAGTGGCTAGGAAAAATAGTTTTTAAGACATGGAAAAACAACACAACTCTATCTAGAGGAGATGTATTGGAGCTTTACTTCACTAGTGCGGCTCCAGAACCAGTCGGGAAAGGAAACCACAAGGTCTTTCATTTCATCAAGCTAAGAGGACCTGATATTTCAGCATCAAACAAAGTCAAGAAATCTTCTGGAAAGGAACCAGTCTTGATTTCTACATTTTCTGAAGAACAAATCTCAGTAAGACAGAGAATTAATATAAATCCTAAATAACCTTCTTATTAAATTGGGAAAGTCATACTGACAAGTGACAGAGCTGGGGAAAAAATACCAAAATTTCGGTATATCGTCTTTACCATATCGAAAAATACCAATTTTACCAAAATTTTAGGTATGCCGAAGTTTTTGGTAAGGTATAATACCGTATTGAAAATTTTAGTACGATAAAGGTATATAAATTATCAATACTACGGTATTTCAGTATATACCGAAATACCGTAAAATATTTAATTTTTGGGTAATATGATACGGTATACCATACTACATGATATATGTAATTATAATTATTATTTATGTATTATAATTTTTAATTAAATTATATATATACTATTTAATTAAAAGATTAAATCTAAAATCCTACTGTATATTTTATAATTATAAATGGGTGATAAAATTTATTGGATTTCATGATATCTTATACTTCTTTTTTAATTACGTAGTTCTATCCTATATGAAAATTTAAAATGTTGATTTTAATACAAGTTCTATATGGTTCTTGTGTAGATCTCTTGGGTACTATTTATTTAATGACAAACACTTGTGTAAATCGAGTTTACATACATTAATTATGTAAACATGTTACTCTTTATCACATAAAAAATTACTCTTCAAATTCTTGTAAATCCTGATTCATCGATTATTTTTTAGTACATGAAAAATTACTTTTTAGACACATGAATTATTACTCTTCTGTATAAAAATTATTACTCTTCCAAGAGTAATTATTTATATACTAAAGAATAATTAACATGTAAACCCGGTTTACATGAGACTCACTCTTATTTAATTTGGTCATTTGTGAATTGTCGTATATTTTTCTTATTATGAATTTGTTATCTATTAGAATTTTATAGTTATATTTCACTTTTCTAGTATAGTTTTTAATTAGATTTATTAAATTTTAGGTGCATAACGGCATGCCAAACAATCTAACAGGACGATATATATCAATATTTTAGGTATGATACGGTATACCGAAATATCGGTAAGTGAAAGGTATACTATTTTCCTATACCTAAATATCGATATACCAAACTATGGTATACTGAAAGTTTATGTAAGGTAACGGTATGATTTTTATATATAAAAAATTTTGGTACGGTATTTGGTATGACTAAAATCTTTGGTATGTCATACTGTCTACCCCTAATAATGTGTTTATTCATCACAGGAGGAGGTGAACCAAGTTCATAAATAGAAACAACATAATTAATTAAGAAAGGCACACAAGTTTTTGAAAACACATAGTTTAAGTAGCTAGTGTGGTGGGTTCACAAACATCATGCACACAAGCTAAGATATCTCTGTATTCTCTTGAGATGGTGAAGGAATCATACACTTTCCCATCACTGCTCTTCTTGTACTCAAATAGAAGGTGGCTGTGGTTGAACACCGTCAACTTCGTGAATCCATAGTCGTAATCCTTGTAAATACTCCACATTGTGTCGAGAGTAGTGAAACCGGATAAGTGGCTTCCTCTTCCGCCAACCACTACATGGACCATCCCGTTCACCATCCCTGAGTAATGAGATTTTTCGTTGTTCACACATTGATTTTGCAATGCCAACCCAATTATTAGAATTACTATCAATTAATTGATCATTACCACTACTATTAATTTGTTCATCTCCATAATCATATACTTCTTTGATACATTATTATCTTCACTTAGGATTAAGAAACTAACTTTGTTTGCTCTCTTAAGGTAATTCAATTTTCGAATAATTTAAAAGAGAGCAAATTATGCTATTTTCTTCACATTGACAAAATTAGTAGTATCTATGTAATTTTTTTAGGGCAAAGGGTCGGATAGGACCCCGATCTTTTTTTCTGGTCATTTAAACCTTTGTCATTCTTAATTTAGATCAATTGTGCCCTTCATCTTCTTAAATTAAAACACTAATGCCCTTGTGTTAAATATCAATCTAACACCGTTGAGGATGTAGGGAATGAGTCAATGAGAACAGTGTTATTGGTGGAACATTGCTGGTAGAATGCAGAAATGGCGGCTCCATAGTCCATCAAACCCAAAAAATCCACTGGATTAATTTATTCACATTATCAGTTTTTAGATGTCATAAAATAATTAATTTCCTTGGTTAAAATGAGTTACCTGGTCAACCTAGGTTTTATCTTTGTTGTAGAGTGTGCCAAAACTCCGAGCAGGGTTTATGCCGGTGCCGGTGATGGGATGATGGCTAAGAAAACTATGAACATCACGAATCCGATGGGGGAGTGGAGTCGAACACTTTTTATTTTTTATTTTATCAAATATAACTTAAATAAATAAATGTTATGTTAATAATGATGCAGTGAATGAGATAATGAAATTTATTAATCCATTAAATAATAATAAAAACTATTAATTCATTAACGGTGTTAGATTGTTTTTTAATAAAAGGGGTAAGTGTTTTATTTTAAAAAAGATGAGGGGCTTAATTGATCTATATTAGAAATTTAAAGAGTTTGAATGATAAAAAAAAGATGAAGGGCTCATATGATTCTTGGTGATAAGTTGAGGGGTGTATTAGACCCTTTGCCCTTTTTTTTACTCCTTCAAAAGTTTTTAATACCTTTAATCCTATTAAAAAAAATCTCCACCGTTTTATAAACAAAATATTAAAGAAAATTAACACTCATAAAAGGTCGGATCAGCTCATTCTTATAGTATGACTCACATGCATGATTTATGAGTTATTAGTTAATTTTATTAAAAAAATAAATTGGGACAAAATATCTTCAAAAATTAGAAATATATACTTATATAAAAACCTGGTAAATGGTGCAAACTTTTTTGTAGTCATGGACGTGGCCGAAGAAGGCAATGTCGAATTTGTACTTCTGCCAGAGCTTCTGCAAACTCACCCTGCCCATCAGCTCATAAAAAGAACCTTCTAGACCGTACCAGTTGTTGAATGAGTAACCCAACACTCGATAAGCTGTAAATATCAACCACGATTATTTTTGCCAGTCCACCGATGCCAGACATTCTTCTAAGAACGTGTACTGCTCTGATCCCTCCCGCCAATCATGCTCTGAATCCGCCACGCAGAAATAGAACATATTGTAGTCCGTCGAGTACTTGAAAATAACCCCATCACTTTAACACCATGATCTACACCATGGTATAGTTTTAGCTCTAATCAGTGTTTACCAGAATTTGGCTCTATTGTTGGCAGGAATATAGTACATGGTCTCTGCAACAACACCACATTGTCCACCTGAGTCTAGTGTATCATAAAACGACCCTGAATTTGGCCAATCACGCTCATGATTCCCACTGCATGCACGTTTATATATATATATATATATATATATATATATATATATATATATATATATATATATATATATATATATATATATATATATATATATATATATATATATATATATATATATATATATATATATATATATTAAAACTTATGTATATTGAAAGAAAAATATAAGAGCATAAACGAAATATCAGCGGAAGATATTAAAACACACGATCTAAACAAATACGAGACAGGCTTCGCCTCATTCCTCAGATTTCTTTCATTAGAATTGTACAAATATCTCGATCTAGCATCTAAAACTCCATTCTATGCTAATTGACAATACTACAACTTCTAAGTACTTATCTGGCCACCACGTTACAATGGACTCCTTCCAACACTGTGCTATGAGATCACCAAAACTCGATAGATGAACTCCCTTCCGGAAACCGTATCACATGAATGAAAGTAAATAATGTGTTCTTAAAAAAACAAACCAGAAAAATAATGAAACCTAATTCTAACTCTCCAAATATGATGAATACATGAAGAACAATGGAGAGAGAACAAAATATAAGTTGGAAGACTTGTATAACAAAGAGATACATCATTCAATGCATAATGATCGGTACTTATAGAAATAGCCGATTCCGCAATCCCAAAACGGTGAAGGCTGATCATCTAATCGGAAAAGCCCAACATGATAATCTTGATAGCATCTCCTTGATATTCTCTTCAATCAATAATTAATTTAAACTTATCCAAATATAAACTATTTGATTAAATACCAATTTAGGAAAATATATCAAATATAATTTTCCAACATATATATATATATATATATATATATATATATATATATATATATATATATATATATATATATATATATATAATCTAGGACACAATACATTACTGTTTGTCTTTATTGTGTTAAGGACACGAAAATTTCGTATCACTCGTGTTCATATCAACTTGTTAAACACAATTAATATTTATAAATAACTCATTATCCTGTTAATAACTATAAATTTGTTAACAACCTGAAATACATATAAAATCTGGTAATTATATGATAAAAATACTCATAAATAAATTTAAAATAAATCTCCTTAAAAAATTATTACTTATAATTAGTAGTATTCGTGTCAACCTTATGTTTGACTTTACTCTTATCGTGTCATGTCACTATTTTGTCGATATAAAACACGACCCAATAGCATGAAGTGCCACCTCTAATAAAAACTAATGAAATTTAAGTACAAACCTAGAGATCATGTAAGGCACGATAGACGCAATGGATTGGGTTTGGGCAGTAAACTGATCCTACTATGAGATGTAGCCATTTGCATATGGCAGATCTCCAATGTGGAATACGATGTCGTAGTTATCAACATCTTCTATTAGTCGATCTGTTGTGTTCAGTGATCCTGATTGATAGTCTGCGAACTTATTCTATCTATCACGTTCTGCCTGCACATCATTTAGATTTTTAATTAATGACGATTGATTATATAAAACGGTTCCACGGTAAGATTTTATTTTTAGAACCAAATAAAGAATTGGAACCCTTGTTACTCTTATGCACGAAAACTTAATAGATAAGAAATAAATTAAGTATGTGCTAAAAACGATGATAATTTTAATATTAAAGGTGTATTATAAAATTGTGGTGTTGATGGACGCTTTCTTTTTTAAAGTGTGGATATAGGTACAAAACATATAAAAAAAAGTGTGCTTAATAATAGGTACGAGAGATGAAACACTGAATTTCTTGCATGTGGAATTTTCTCATAAATGGGTGGCGGTGAGGTTCGAACCCTATATCTTTGTTAACCATGGGCTCTGATACCATGTTAAACGACCACCTCATCTAAAAGTTTAAGTTGATAAAGAGTTGAATCGTTTAATACTTAATCGAGTCACTCTAACAGAAATCTATCCATTATCACAAAATACCATTCACACTGTAAAAAAAAAAGAACTACATTTACTTTACTGCAATTTAATCTCAATTTTTTACATTTAGTAAAATAGACCATCACTTTTGATATTTGATGTAGATCGCACTCATCGAACAGTTAGGTGCTAGTCGATCACTGACGTGTCTGATTTTTTACATTGTGATTTAGTCTCAATCCTTAAAATTTTAATTAAAAAAACACACATTATATTTTTTACAAATTGCACCCAAATAATAAATTTGAAATATTTTATATTCAAGTTTAATTTTCAAAATCATTATATAAAAAATAAATTTCTAATATAATTTTATTTAGTTTATAAATTTATTATTTCAATTAATATATATTAACAAAATATTTTAAGTCAATAAATTTATTATGTGAATAAAATTAATTATTTGTCACATTTACTGATTTAAGTGATAAAAAAATTCAACAAATAAGAATTATAAAATTAATTCTTTTAATTTTAATTTTTTTTATAAATTATTAAATTTAATAACTTAAAAATTAAATATTTAGTTTTTTTACATAGTTTTATAAATATTATTTACTGATGTTTTATCATTTATATGTTAGAAATAATTAATTTCGTTAATATAATAAAAATTAATGACTTAAATATTATGTAATATATATTTTTTCATAATAATATTTTTATAAAAATTATATAAATTAAATATAGAATTATATTTGAGCTTTATTATTTATAATTTTTAAAAATTTGAATTTAAATATAAATATTAAAATTTAGGGTGATTAGTGCACCCTAAATTTATAGGATAAAATGGATAATGGGTAGATTTTTTTCTAAAAATAATTATTTTATTTTATTTATGGTAGAGAATGAATTGTAAATTAATCTAACGATTAAAAATTGTCTAGGTACACCCAGTGCACTTTAGTTTGACTCTAAAATTTACTCTATATTATATACTTTGCCAAAAACATAATCTGATTTTTATTTTATTTTTTATCAAAATCTCAAAGATCGGAATAAATCACTATTAAAGTAAAGGTGTCGTTTTTTCGTACTTAACATAAGATGACATGAAAACTAATGTGGCATAGGTCAGTCATGTCAACGAACATGTATCACCTAACTGATCGATTGGTGAAATTTTTAATAAATTTTAAATGTGCCGATCTTTTTTTTACAATCTCAAAGATTGAGACAAAATTGTAATTGAAATAAAGACGATGGTTTTTTTCTTTTGTACAAAATATATTTTAATTTCAATTTTATCATTTCCACCTAGTATACTTTTCAAATTATTTATTATAAAAAAATCAAAATAACTTAAAAGGTCAATGAGAGGCGATAAAGAAAAAAGATAGTTTATTATAAACAATTTATTAAACACTAAACTTAAAGCGATTTATGAGACGAGAGAATAACTAAGAAAAATAAATGCATATGGTGAAGAACGAAGCTGATTAGCAAGTAAAAACGTACCACACATGCTTCCTCTTGTGAAAGTTAGAGTTCCGGCAGGAGAACGCATTTGAGGGTGTCCCTTCTAACCCCATTCAACAAAGGGGACTGCTTCATCGATATTGTACCCACTGGTCCATGTCACCGTCATCTACATTCACTCATTTTTTTAATTATTTTTAAAAATTAAATTAGGATATATATTTATACCATTCAAATCTTTTCAAAGAAAAAAATATCCTTAGGAGTCGTTTGCTTGGGGTTGATAGCTAGGTATTGATACATTATACTCCCTCCGTCCCGCCCATATTGCACCGTTTACTGTAACTTTTGTGAGAGCTTTATGCAGTCAAACGGTGCAATTTGACCGGGACGGAGGGAATACCACGTAATACCACATTTGTCTCGAAGTATTCATAATACTTTCAGCCCGATATTATTTCAGCTCGAAATTAATAATACATTTTCATTGATATATTGTGTACTAGCGTTTCGACCCGTGCGATGCACGAGATTGTATTTATCAAAAATATATATATATATATATATTTATATATATATATTTTTATTTTTATTTTTAATTTGATTCTAATTATTTAAAAGTCGAATAAAGTTATAGGATCGATTACAAAGATGTATAATCGTAATGATTACTAATTAAAAAAATTTAAAAATTACATATTATAAATTAAATTTTATTTTCTTCGAATATTTGTTTATTTTACCCTTAAGACGTAGATTGCATATTATAAATTAAATTTTATTTTCTTCGAATATTTGTTTATTTCACCCTTAAGACGTTGAGTTTTGGGAACAAAGTAATTCATATATGTTAATCTCTTTATATTCGTCGAATTTATTTTATATCAATTTGATAAAATTATGTATTTCTTGTATGTTTTTATGTCCTATATGTTTATAAATGTTAAATGCAAATGGGTTGACTGAATTTATAAAATTATAAACCATAACTTTAATTTAATTAAATAATATTAACAAAAATGATTAATCTTTTGAACAATATATTTTACAAATAAAACACGATCATTAATGTAATGAGTCCATATTTCATTTTTCTGTTAAATTCATCGTCGTCATGAATTCTAAACATCAACACATTATCTCTACAATACGTAAATGTTATAACATCATTAATGCATATATTTTATAAAACCTTTCAAACAGATCCTACGTACCCACTTCCAAAATAGTACTTGTTATTTTTATGTACTATAGAAACCGTCCAGTTGCACGCTAATAGTTATAACAATGCAATTTTAAAAGATAATCTCTCTGTCTTTCAAGTAAGTATACTAGGGATGTTAAACGGGCTGGACCTGAACCTACAGGGCCAGACCTATAGGGTTACGGGCTAAACGGGCCATGGGTTAAGCGGTCCACGTTAAACGGGCCGTCATATATGCGAACCTAACCCTAACCCTAACCCTAGCGGGCCTCGGGCTAAACGGGCCACTAACGGGTCGGTGAATAAAAAATATTAATTTAATTTAAAATATAATTAAACATTAAAAATACATTAAATGTTGTTCTAACATTAATAATGAACTATAAATTTATAAGTTATACACAAAAAATAAAAAAGAATTTTAGAATTCCAAATACAATAATATTATTTGTGAATTAAGATAGTTTATTTTCAATATTACTTTTTAAAATGTCTCACATACTTTATTCTTAAATTATTTTATTTTAAAATGTCAAACCAACAAAAATATAGTAAGTTATAGGGTATTAAATTACTATTAGATATAATTATCAATAGAAATTATTTGTTAACATAAAAAATTATTATTAATTTTAATAATATAAGTATATTATTAATTAATTTTTTATTATAAAAATTTAATTGAGCTAACCGGGCCTGCCCTATTAACCTACGGGTTAGCCCTATAGGGCCACAGACTAATCGGTCTCGGCCAAAAAGGACCTGATTTAAACGGGCCACTACTTATACAAATCTAAACCTACATTTTTTCGGGTTAAACGGGCAGGACCTACGGTCTCATACCGTATTAACATCTCTAAATTATACGTTTGTTTTTACATAAATTAAGAGATGAAATATTTTATAATATGAAATTAAGATATCATTTTAATACTATCTACATGGGGTAAATGTATTAGTCATATGTGTAAACCCCATTTAAAAATATAAATTATTTTGTGTGAGCCACACTTGTAAAAAAATAAAATGTATACCTTATATTGAGACGAATGGAGTATAATATTTATCTAATTTAATATTATTCCCTACGTTTCTAAATACTTCCCTTAAAACCCTATCTTGGGAAGGAGTATAATATTTATCTAATCTAATATTAGTCCTTAACAACAAATCTCACATTTCTAAATACTTCCCTAAAATATAATTCCTGCAAAAATATAATTCCTGCAAATTTCCACTGCTACACGTCATCTTTTTTTAAATAAAGTTTACACAATTGATTTGATATTGAAACTTCATAAAATGAAGTAAAATTGATTATAAAAATCTTAAATAAATAAAATGGAACAACATAAATGCCAATGAAGTGATACCAAGAAATTAATACAAAGAAGCCTATTACCCATATAAAGGAAAATGGTTAAGGTAATAATTAATACATCTATCACAATATTTCATAAATATATCATACTCACTCCAATTGTTATTATATTATTAGATTAGATACAAAATAATGTATTATCTCATCTTTAATCATAAATTTAGATGTTTTAAATTTACAAAGGGAAAAAATTTCACGGATAGACATTGCCAAAAAAAAAAAGAGCTAACCTATAAATCCTTTGCATACATTATGTGGAACAATTATTATAGAATGGCTATGGTTACAGCCATCTTCAATTCTTCTTGTATACCAATTTGAATAGTCAGGTTCCACATATTGTTTTGTACATAAGTTCTAAGTTCAAGCTACACAAAAAGTAATATAATAATTACATGGTTCCACATGTTATTCTGTACATAAGTTCTAAGTTCAACCTACACAAAAAGTAATATAATAATTACATTTATGTATAAATATGCACAAAAGCTTGCATGATATCATGACATCATATGACAGGTATCAATTATCTTTTTCAGGGTACAATTGATTATCACTTTTCATTTTTAGAGTACATGTGGATCATTTTCAAGCTTAACCACTAATATGGAATAAATTATGTATACGTACAAATATAGATTATGAATTTAACTTCACATATAATAAATTTAACCACTACTAATTCTTCATCGACAATACAACCCCACGCACTTACACTCCTTACAATGCGAAGTATAATGATCATTAGAGATACATCTATGCATATAGAAACATTTAATTTTTGTTGATCACAGTGCAAATATGAAGAAATTAAAAGAAACTTGATCAATAATCACTATATATGTATCCCATGAATATTCAGAGAAAAAGACCGCATCTACTAACTACACCAAAATACACAAAAAAAAAGACATAATTACACTTCTTTGAAATCCAAACTCTCACCAATCACAATTTCATTGTAGAATAAGATGGAATGCTTTATCTAATAACTAAGACCAAAAACACGCGAACTAATTGAATATTAAATTTGTGGCCTAGATAAAGATAAATTAAAACTTTGATGTGAAAGAATCCAATTAATGTCTATGAAATATGTTGAACCATGTTCTTAATGAAATCTAAACCTATGGATGCGAAGAAATATGTAAAAAAGTTTTCTTAATCAAAGAAAAATCGAATTTTTTTCAAAAAAATGACAAAAATGGGTAACTAAAATGAGCATGTCATATAACAATTATATGTGCAACAATATATATTGTACTCCCTCCATCCCACAAAACCTTTCACATTTTCCTCATTTGTTTGTCCAATATAACCTTCACACCCCATAAAAGGTTTCTTTATCCAACAACCTAAAAAATTATTTTAATTTCAAATTTGTCACTACTTCTTCACACGCATACTATTACTTTATACTCCCTCCATCCATTCTCAATCTATTCGTTTACTTTTTGTGCGTAGATTAAGGAGTATTATTAATTTATGTATAGTAGGTAGTTGTATTAGTGAGGGTATGAGTCCCATGTTCTTTTTGCATTAGTGGAGGGTGTGGGTATCATAGTCTAAAAAGGAAAATGAATAGATTAAGGGTGGATGACCCAAAATGGTAAAATAGATAGATTGACAGTGGACGAGGGAGTACATCTTTATTACCTACTATAATACCATCTAAAGTCAATAATGTTGTTGAAAAAGAAAAACTTTTCATAAACTTGCAATAGTAAATGTGAAGCGTTTCCTTAGAATGTGTAGTTATATATCATTGTCTAATAAGATAATCTTATCTTCCTTGCTTTTCGAAGTATAGTATAGTGAGCCTTAACTTTAGAATGTGCCTAAAATGATAGAATAAAGACCAAATAGTATAAGCAGAAGAAAGAAAACATACACAAATTTAGAAAATATTTATCTAATTTTATCACCTTAATCAATGTGAAGCCTTGCATGGGATAGATATTTCATAATTAAGGACTTCGTTTATATTAAAAAAATTAAATATTCTATGTTAAACCAAATATAATTGAAACATAGATGAGAAGAGTAAATGTAATTGCACCTGTGTGTTGTACGAAGAGTTGTTTTTCATAAAATACAACTTAGTTTATGTTAAAAATATTTAAAACATATTAATATTAAATTAAATAACATTGAACTTAATCAGTAGAGACAAAATGCATTTCTTTAATATAGTATTTTGAACGAATTTATATCCTAAACAATCCATCAATCATTTTTAAATACTCCCTAAAGTAATACTTCATCCGTTCCATTTTTAGTTTCACAATTTTTATTTAGTTCGTCTAATTTCTACTTCGCACTTGCAAAAAGGAAATGTCACTCCCATAAGGCATTTTAATTAAAAATTAGTTTTTATTCTTTTCACACATAATATACTTTACAATTAAAATGAAAGAACTCCTACTTGTCATTAACGTAGGCACAAAGCTATGCAATAAAACAATTTAATTACTTCTTTCTTTTTTTTTGGAAAAAAAGAATTTTTTTCTAAACATATAATTGACAAAGGTTATGGTAGAAATTCTAAGAGAATAGCAAAAGAAGAGATGTCAAAAAAAATTGGTACATTAACAATTACCACCAAATCAAAGTTGTGGTTAAATGCTACAAATGAGTATTTATAACGCATATACAACTCAAATAAACAAACATGAAACAATACAGTGATTACTAAAAGATGTTAAAGCATAAGGTAGCAGTTCCCTTGTCAAAGCCAAAAAAAAAAACACTTAAAAATCACCAAAACCTAACATCAATAAGAGAGCTAAGGGCTTAAAGCAATACCAATGATCAAGAAAAATCTATGCGTATTGTTGTCTTCAAAAGATAAGTTTCCCAGCATATAGCAAAAGTAATTTTTTTTTTAAGTAGGAATCATTTGGAGTCATAAGTTATATATGTGCATTTCTATAGAAGAGAAAGAACTAACTTAGAATAAATAAAATTAATTACCCCCGCTAAGAACGAATGCTTTCTCTTACGTACATTGATCATTGCTAAATCCTTGGCAACAATATCTATCTATTATAATGAACGACTCATACATTGAGAAACAAATTAATCATTATGAACTCCATAAATTCTCTTTATTTGTGCCATTTAAAATTTGAGATGATTTTTTTTATCTCTTCTTATTCTGCAACCTAATGAATGAGTAAACATGTGTATTTAATTAAAAAATAAAAGATATTAGATTCATTTGCACACTCAAAGATGATGACGTACCTTGGATAAATGTTTCTAAAAGTTTCTCAACTTTAAATGTATGCATGCTAGAATAATTCATCATCTAACTAAAGAGAGAGAGGTCCATGTAAAGATTTGAAAACAAATCATAGAATATTGAAAAATGAAATGCCAATATGGGATGATACTTACTTGTACTCTCAAAAGAATGTTAGAAAACAACTCTTTTGGGAATATTGTTGTTGTATGGAAAGAATTGATAAGGCAAAATTAAAGCAAGAATACTTACACGAAGCAAAACTTGGATAATTGATGATTTTGCCAACCATTTCTCGACAGCAGGTTACAAAGGACCAAAACACCAGCCAAGTACTAATCCAATTACAGCTGTAATTATTACATTTGGAAAAAATATCTTGCAAATGCTCGCAACATTATGAGGGTAGGATAAAAATAGTTCTATAACTTGAATAATAATTATATTTATTTTCGTCAAGTTCTGTTCATGAGCATGATAAGTCCAGCACTCAACATTCTGCAAAAGTGATATGATTATGAAACGATTCGTGCAAAAGTGATACGATTTGTGGATGTAATTTTTGTAAATGAACCAACAAACAACAACCTCTTTTACCCATTAAAAAATGGATCATAGAATCTGCATTTGCTCATAAATTATTGTAAGGTAGTACTTCATATCATCAAACTTTACATTGATTATAGTTCATAGAATCTGTATTAGCTTATAAATTATAGTAAGGTGGTACTTGCCGAAAAATTATACATCTTGTAGCTTATAAGGACAAAATTGAAAGGAAGATATATGTTAAATAGAGAACTTACAATTGTTTTGTTAGTGAGATCCCAGTTGAAAGAAGAGTTGTATCATTAGGTTTTGCGTCCTTGTTTACTTATTTCAAGGTCACTTCATCATCTTCTACCATCGCTCTATATTTGACTCCACCTTTCATATCAAGTTGTAAGTGTAGCATATGTAGAACGATCCTAGTGTAAAGCAACAACAATTTTTAGGTTTAAATTTCAATAGCTTTTTTCAGTTATGAAAAGTGATTAGAGGTGGTAGAAAGTGGAAGAGGTAACATACAACCATTGAGAAAGAAACATAAGATTAGTTAAGGAAAGTTTATTCTACAGTTAAAAAGAAACATAATTTATTGGTATTTGGTCATTAGAGCAAACACTCGAATTTCACAGGCCAAATAGTTTAAACAATTATGAGGAAAGTAGGATCATTAAAAAATATTCGCTATTTGTGTAGCAAAAATCTAAGACTAAAGGCTTTGATAGGGGAAAAAAATAAAAAAATCATTCCTCAGTCCGATTTAACACGTTTTCAGAAATTGTAATGTTTGGAAATACTGGTTAGAGGGAAAAAATAGTTATCAGACCAAGGCAAATATAAGCACACTGCCACAGACAATCAGGAACAGTAAAGCATTTAATGTGTCATCCTACTAATCAAAAATATGTAGCACACTACAACTTCACCAAGGCAAATATACAGACACAAAATAGAAAGAACACATTTACGAAAAAATAAGCATTCTTAACATGCACAACAAAAACCATAGCAAGTCCACATGCATAAGAACCAAAAGATTATCAATTTTAGTCCAGTGATTTTTTTACTAAAACATATAGAAATTTCAAACAAAATTAATAAATAGGATAACTCAATCTTAAACTGGTAATAGTTAATTGAACTTGCAAAAGATTTAAGAAAAATAAAACAACTCAATAAGAAAACCAATATCTGAACAATGATTATGTCACGACTCCTGCCATAATACTTAAATAAGAGTCTGCACTTCCAAAGAAACAACGATCGACAGCTTAAAAGGTGCTAATACTATATCAGGATAAACTCACAAAATAATTCATGTTCATACATCAAATTCATGATGTATTCACTAAAAATTGATTTGTATATTCATATTAAGACAAAATTATTTAAATGCATAACAATAACATCATTCTTATATAAAAGCAGCAAGACAATTCGAGCAGATATATTAACCCAACCATACAAAGCATGAAGCCAACAAATACCAATCATAGCACCTGAAAGACCTTCGAAATTAAAGGAAACTTCAGTAGCAACAACCAGTAAACAATCAAAGACAATAGGGATGATGGAGAGCCGCACATTTAGAGGGTACACATCACCAAAAAATGATGAGAAGAGAACTGAAAATACAGGTTCAACAGATTTTATGACATGAGTGAAGGATACCACAGCCATAGAGAAAGAAACACATGCTGAAATGTGACCAATTTTGTAGAAAATTGAAGGCCCAAGAAGTGCAACTATAAACTTCTTATCGATTTTTGCGCAAGGTTGTAACTTGAAAGACCACAGCATTAGCATCCAAACAGGACCGCAAAACAACAGAAAAGATGCAAGAAGCCATGGATATGGAAATATGTTCAGCGCCTTCTTATTTTATATATATTAGCAATGAATTTTCTCCATAGCAGCAAATAGACACGATAAGCTGCTATTCACCCAAAAAAACTCATCAATACCCACATAGCAGTAGTACTTTAGTGTTCTATTCTTTACCCAAATTGTATTATACTATATGAAATACATAAATCAAAGAGGAAGAAATTTCACAATTTTGATGTATTTCATATAATGATCCTTGATTTGTACTAACCTTCTTAGATGTGCCCCAATTGACACCTTAATGGAAGGCCACAATATATTATAGCAAAGTGAAGTAAGATAACCACTCAAAATAAAAGACTTTAAAATTTTGAAATTAGCAAAATCTAAATTATAAAAGAAAGTCATATAATTTATAACACTTCTATGAAATTGAATTAGAAACTGCGACCACTTGTAGCTGCAAAATAAAAAATACAAACTTTACTAAAATATCCTTTCCCCAAATTAAAAACAATCATAAGTGAAAACGAACACACAAACTAAAATGGAAATAGTGTTATTATTGTGTAATCATTAACATTTTGTTATTAATATTAATAGTTTTAATGGATTTCAAGATTACCATTACATATCGCACCATATTATTATGTAGTCACTAACGTTTAAAATTATTTTAATCAAATTAAATGTAAAGTGGGATTTCCATTTCCAAAATAAATAAAGTGTAGTAATCAAAACCCAAAAAATGCATATCCCACTTTCGATTATGTTCCCACAGTCCCACATAGTGCTCTCTATCTCTCTCTCTAAAAACATTCACTTTCTAACTTCAGAAAATTTAAAAACATTCAACACCCAGATTATTGTGGGGGGAGCCATTTCTAAAACAAAATGAGACATTGAATTATAAAAGATAATTTATAGATACAAACACAGGAAGATAGAAACTTAATGATACCAAAATAGAATTAAAACTCACAAATGGCGCCAGCTTTGATGAGACCGTACTTAATGTATGATTTTAACTCACTACTTACTTAAGATCTCGTTGATATGCTGTTAAACATTACCCATGTTTACAGAATCTCGTCTCATCACTGATAGAAAAGGGGAGCACAATCTGATATGTTAAAATTATTAATAAGATTATTTAAACATTAGGTTCACCATTCACATAAGACAATGTAAAGGAGTTGGTTAATTCCTGACATACAATAAAAAAAAAAGAAAATTATGAAAAAAAAATAATAATTCATTTCAACCTAATGACCAAATATATGAGAACCAAAATTTCATTTCAAATCTCACATTTATATTTATTTTTAGTGATTTTAGAAAACAATGAGATTACGTTAGCGGTGTGTGGACCTGGGATAAGAGTATGTCACCAAGAAATTCTAATCCTTTGAAGAATTTGTCTAAATAGGTGCTTGCTAATACAAATATCTGAGATAGAGGAATCTAGTTCTAGGGTTGATATGTATTGGGTAGTATCGTTCTAGTGAAAATTATAGAATTTAATTTTAATTTAATTAAATTAAGCACAATACAATTATCAATGTATGGCTGAGATTAATTTGGATTAAATGAGTAACCATGATTAAGAATAAATTAAAGTTTCCCAATGTGGAAATCAGCTTTTGGACAGGAAAATAAGATGTTTCTAAAATGGGACAATTACTGCTATTATATTATGATATAGATTTAGATAATGCAATCTTTTATACATTTGCAAAATTTATCAAAGGTAATCTTATAAAAGATGCAAGATGCTTACTTTCATGTTATTCAAAAAATTGTAAGAATAAATTGCTTCAAGAAAGTGTTCAAAATAATATTTCCATCATTATTAGAATACCTTCCACTTATTATAATATTATATTATAAATAAAAACCAAGGATACTAACCTCTATCCAACTTATCAAATAATAGATTTTTGTGAATCTACAACCATTAGAAAAATAGTAGACATACATTGTGAGTTTAACAAAACAAACTAAGGAAAAAGTTAAATAATCTAAGAATGAGTACAATAATTTGTCTCAATTGGTATATTTTTCATTGAAAGTTGTTCCCTAATTGGCCAATTATGAAAAACCGAAGGTAAGCACAAACATTGCAGCTATATATCTTTGATTCAGAAAAGTTCCCAAGTGTCCTTCTCATGTTATTATAATTATTGGAGGATGAGACCATCTTTAGCCTAAAATATCTTGACGAAAGTAATATAAAACTTGACTAAGAAGAATAGACATTCACGAAAATTCTTATGCAAATTACACACTTGATAACATTTAAGAACCAAAGGTAAATTACACACTTGACTAAGAATGATAATGTAATAATAAGATATGAAATTTCTCATCCAGATAGTGAAAAAGTATAACCAACAGGAAATTATCATTAGTAAGACACGTTAATGAATGTAAAGTTCCATTGCTTTTAAGCATTCAAGTGCTTCATTTTTTGAATGATGAAAAAATACAACTTAGCAGCATGAAAGAGAAGATAACCTACAATGGTTGCATTATCATAACCCAACGAAAATTTTCCAATCATAGTAGAAATGGCTACTACACAGCCATTTTCATCGTTTTGACAATTATCCAAACTCCTATATTTAGAACTGGTTTTGGAAAAAACTAAGATCAATAGAACAGTAACAATCAACAAAGAGAATAGATAACATAGATTCTACTACTTAATGTTAGAACATACTACTTAAAAATAAAATAATTAACATGCAACGTTTGATTGGGGCAAGCCATCACGTCAACGAAGTAGAGAGCGAGAGAAAGATACAAGACTAAGAAAGATTATATACCTTTTAAAAAGGTAAAATGGGTAAACCTCAAAGCGCACCGGAGTGATCTGAGTAGAAAGAAAGTAAATTTGCTGCTGCTAGTTAAGACTGAATTTAAATACTCACTTTTTTTAAAATAGAGAAGCGATTAGAAAGATACAAATGGTCAAGTACATTTACGATATCCTTCTATAAACCATAATTGACATAATTATTTGCAAAAGTGGGATGGATTTGTGAGTGGAGTCTAAACTGCATATAAACAAATTAACGCCTAAAAAATCTCTTTAAAGATAAAAGTGAACAGAAATTAAATAGAGAAACCCCAAATATTCATTATCCATTTGATCACTCACACTCTCTCTCACATACATAGACCTCAGTTTACTTAAAGACCGCTCCTTTATCCGAAAATGTAAAAAACGATACTTCAAGAAAATAACTCAGTTTAATTTTATGAAGGCAAAAATATTCTTTTTGAACATCCTCCGCCGATTCTGACGAAATCTTCTACTTAGCACAGTAATGGTTTTTTCAAAATAAAGACATATTAAATGAAAAGTTTATAACATTTTATTTTTGCAGCAAGACTTGTAATCAAATTAATGAAAATGTGCAAGTCTTCTTGGGACAGAGGGAGTATAAAAGACCAAAAACATTTTCAATTTTCCCATTTTTATATTAATAACATATATGATGGGATGATCTCAATAGTAACGTACATGACACCAACATTTACTAAATGAAAAACCATAATAATTCAAGGAACATTTATGTCCAATATTTTTTTTTTAAAAAATGTATAACAGTATCAGATATATTATTTGGTAAAAAATATTTGAATAGTAAAAATAAGACAAATTTAGAAATATAGGAGAGAGAATGGAAAGCTACTCATCTTTATAACTCATCAAATAAGATAAATTTAAAAATCATAAAAACTTCAACTTTAGAAATCTTGACTATGAGTTCTCCGACACTTGACTTGGAAACAATCTCAAATTCTCACGGGAGCTTTTAAATTAAAATGCAGGATACTTAATTGTCAAGCTCTTTAAATTAAAATTACACTTTCAAATTAATGATTAAAATTTAAAAGAAAATTAGCTTATCTTCTTATCAAATAAATTAATTGAGAAGTGTAAAATTTTCGGAAGGCCAATGCACATAATGCATAAATAAGAGGTTCTACAATATATAATGAAAGAGCGAGAATAGCAATTCTATATTTCAAATTTTGTTAAAAAAGAAGTATCATTTTCAAGTGATAGCATCCATTAATAGATTATAATCCAAATAAATTGGTGTACCTGTAATCTATGCAAGTAAATATAATACCCCTTTTCTGATAGCTGCTGGCCTAGAAGATAACCCCATGCTTTATAACTGTTTCAGCGGAAGAGAAGGTTACATAATGACAAAAAAACAAAAGGAAGATTGTATAATTCAGGAAGATGCTTGGCTCAAAATTTTAATCTTATGTAATACTTTAATCATGATATGCTATCAACTCATACCTATAGTTGTAGATGGAAAATGAGAGTTTATATTAATACGGTCGGTTTAGATATGAATCCCAGCAATTTCACAAATTGTTCTTGCTAACAGATTCACTCTAAAACCTTAGTCAGTTTAGTTGATCCTTCAATAGCTATTTAAAATTTAACATTGGAAAAACCTATATACGTTGACATGTCAGATTAAATGACATCTCCATGGGAAATCTTTATCAAATTTCAGCCAAGTTATGATTATCAGCTAACTTCATTTCATTCTTATGGCCTACATAAGTCAAAGTATGTATATCTTTCCCACTTGCTGAATTCATTTCTAAAGTAAAGTACTTTCAGTTTCAGTTTGCAAAAGAGACATGTCAGCATCATATGGCAATTTCTTTTTGTGCCTTATTCCCATATGAGACCGTAACTTTCCACTCACCCTCCAATCATGTTCATAGACAATGACAACTATTCAAAGACAGTGTAATTTCTAACTTATAAACTGCAAATCACACCCACTTTATAAAAAAATAAAATAAAATAATTAGAAACCAAAATTATAGAAGACATAAATGTAACAGAGTAAAGAATAAAAAAAATGATACTGATTTAAAACAAATTTATAGGCATGTGTATCAACAACCTTGGCTAATTATTTCAAATGTAACATACATACACCTCAAATTAACCATATATGCATAACCCGAGAGTATGTAACTTCACATTGATAAAGGCAAATTTTAGATTACTCACATTACAACAACTTAAATGCATAATATATACCATGTATAATACTTCAATTAGAGCTCAAACTCATGCATGGTAACAACTAAGAGTAACACGGAAACTATGTTTTGCATAAAAGTAGCATGTAAACTTGATGAATCTGTTGCCAAATAATCTTTTGAATTGGCAGCGAGATTAAGGATGAAATAGTTGTTTAAGAGAAACATTTAACGAAGCAAAATTTAGAGGAATGTAATGTAGCAGAACTGAACAATTTATACTTCATGCATCAAAGAGCATGCAACAAAAGGTAATAGCATTTATCTTATATAACTATTCTAATTACAACCATTTTTTTAATTTTTGAATCATACAGATCTTTCCATTGGGACTCAAGAACAAAAAAAATGAATCAGAACGCGAGATGTCAGAGAGAATGACTAAAAAGAGAACATTTCATACCTTTCCATAGCAAAGAACGTATAGTCTTATGCTTATTCAAGATCTAAGTGATCATCCATTAACAAAGATCATGGTGCGTCATAGATCATCCGTAAACAAATTACGTATCTTCATAATCATGTAAATTTGACAAAAGTTTAGAAATAAAATAGTCCTAAGAAAAAAGAATGAAGTGGTCATCCATATAAATCAATATCACCATTGTTTTCACGCACAACACTACCCAAATTTAAGCACACGCCCTTCGTATTGCCCTCTCCTCATTACAGAGTCATCTAAATTTTAACTTCACCACAAAGTGATAAGTAACAAAAAAATTATTTGTATGCTGATGTTTAATGCATTTATAAATAAAAACTAATAAAAAAAGGTTCTTAATATTCATAACAAACCTGGAGTAATCAATTCTAAAGAAGTGAACAGTTTTTGTGGTTTAAAAAAATATATATAACTCCAAATTCTTCCAACAACGGTGCCTTCATGTTCTCCATTTGTGTGCATTACGCTAAAAGCACCCTTTTTGTAAACCTATAAAGTTTAAATAACATCAATTTCTAATTTAAAATATCAGGACACACTGGGAACATTACAAACTCATATAATAGGGTTAGGTCACAGAATTGGCTCAAATTTTTGTTTCGTAAACCAGACTTGAAGTGTATTTAAATCACTGATAAGATACTTCAATTGTCACCTATAAATAAATCTAATCACTGCAATTGAGTATCGTATCCAAACTAAGATCAATAAGGTAGAAATATTTCTACTCAGTAATCCCAAGTTAATAGAATAGAAATGGAACTGAAAAGAAAGATACAAAAAAAAAAAATCTAAAGGGTTCAAACTTACATGCAAGGAAAAATATCTATGTCTGACGTTATGGTATAGATAACATACATAAATGAGATCCCAACCAGCAGCAAAATTAGATGTCTTTCTCCCCAGGAGTTAGATAAAATAATAATACTGCAGACTAACAGAGATTGGACAATAACAGGATGGGTCAGAAAGTATAAACTATTGAAGAATGGTGTGTAAATCCTGATCCATCATGTGAATACAAGGTGTTGATGTGAAGCTAAGGAAGAAGAGAATGCAATGGACGTAATGCATGAGTTATACACATTGCATCAGACTTAAGTTTCAGCTGCAAACACTTGCATGTGGCAGTTATGATCACATGGAGTGAGGATCAGTTTTGTAGTTGTTTGCTAATCAGTTAGTGAAGGTTGTTAGTGATCATGTGCTCTTCAGTTGGTTAGTTATTAAGCACATGTGATGTGATCATTCTATTGGTGCAAGTGGCAATCGATTATTGGTGAAGAAGGTACATAAATACACTACACAATATCACAGCAAACTAGATCATTCAAGCTGCATCATTTTGTATTTTATCAGCAAGCCTAGCTGTGTCTTTAGGTTTTGATTGAATTGTTGTCATCTTCTTCATGTATTACTTCAATCAATAACAAAGCTATCTTTTCCTCCGAGTGGATGTAGATCATGAAGATCGAACCACTATAATTCTCTTGTGCAATCTTTCTATTCATCCTTCTTGTGTTTTAGAGTTTTCTTGCTGTTTTTATTCATTGAGTGAGTGTGTGTGTTGAATCAATTCTCTAACCAAGAAGAAACGACTGAGGAGTTCGTGTGTGTGATCAAGTGTATTGTTTGAAGATCAATACAACAAGAAAGTATCACAACAAGTGGCGCCGTCTGTGGGAAGCAAACCATCAAACAGCTGCTGAATTCTGAGAAGATGAACACCACACGGTTTGATATTGAGAAGCTCACTGAAAAAACTGAATTCAGTCTCTGGAAACTCAAGATGAAGGCGATCTTGACACAATAAGGGCTCATTGATACATTGAAGCCACCCCCACCTGTCAAGACAAAGATAATAAAAGATCCATCAGCAGTTGGACCTCCAAGAGTGCAAGTAGATGATGAGGTACTAAGAAAAGCTCATTCTACTATTATTCTATGTTTGGGGGATAAGCCACTAAGGGAAGTAGCTAGGGAAACTACTGCAATTGGAGTCTGGAAAAGATTAGGATCCATGTTTATGATCAAGACATTAGCAAATAGACTTCACATTAGGCTGAAACTAAATGCATACAAAATGACTGATGAAAAGCCTATATTAGATCAAGTTGATGAGTTTGTCAAGATCATAGATGATTTTGAAACTGTTGACTCAAAGATATCAGAGGAAGAGAAAGTTCTTATGTTGATTACAGCTCTACCAAGATCCTTTCAAAGTTTCAAAGACACCTTGTTATATGGAAATCAGAGTTCCATCAAGTTTGATAATGTGTTGCTAGCGCTCAAGTCTAGAGAATTACAGTTAATAACTGATAGTACTGAGATTTCAGGAGGAGAAGGGTTGATTGTCAAGAAGAACAGTCAAGCTAAAAGGAATAATAAGAAGAAGAGGGGTTTTGATGGAAACAAACAAGTCAGAAAGGATGGTGAGCATGCCAAAGAAGGTGAAGTGAGGAAATGCTATCATTGTAATCAACCTGGCCATATGAGAAGGAATTGCTATAAGTGGAAAGCTAGTAAAGGAAAAGGTATTGAGAAGGGAAAAGAAATTGATCAACAAAACCAAGTAAATCAAACTGCTCCTGCACAAGAAGATACTACAAAGTTTGTTGAAGTGTTGACAGTCACTGCATCTGAAGTCTCCATTGAATGAGTGATTGATTCTGGCTGTACCTTCCATATGACACCAATCAAGCATTGGTTGATAGGATTTAAACATCAGAATGAGGGATCTGTACTTCTTGGAAACAATCAAACATGTAAGATCATGGGAAGAGGGTCTGTAAAGCTTGAAATGACTGATGGTACAGCAAGAATGCTTCATGATGTAAGGTATGTTCCTGATCTAAGAAGAAATCTAATTTCACTTGGAAATCTTGATTCCATGGGGTATAGTTTTCAGTCAACTGATGGTTGTTTGACTGTCACAAAAAGGAATGATGTATTCTTGAAAGGTATCAGGAAACATGACCTGTATTTCTTGTGTGGAAATGTTGTCACTGCTCAAGCTTGTAGCACTAGTAAAATAGACAATTCTATACTATGGCATGGAAGATTAGGTCATATAAGTGAGAGAGGTCTGCAAGAATTAGCTAAACAAGAGCTATTATGTGGTCACACTTCAATTACTTTAAGTCAGTGTGAACATTATGTGATGGGTAAGGCAAAGAGATTAAAATTTGGTGTTGGTGAACATAACTCTTCATCTGTGTTGGATTATGTTCATTCTGATTTATGGGGACCTGCTAAGAACATCACTAGGGGGGTGGAAAATATTTCATCTCCTTCATAGATGATTATTCAAGGAAGGTATGGATATATATATTGAAATCCAAGGATGAAGCCTCACCAAGTTCAAAGAATGGCTAGTTGAGGTTGAAAATCAAACTGACAAGAAGTTGAAGTGTTTGAGGACTGACAATGGGTTGGAATATCTGTCAGATGAGTTCAATCAGTTCTGTAAGGATAGAGGAGTTAAAAGGCATAAGACTGTTCCATTAACTCCACAACAATATGGAACAACAGAAAGGATGAATCAGACCATTCTTGAAAGAATTAGATGTATGATAAGCAGTGGAGGTTTTCCTAAGAGTTTTTGGGGAGAGTTAGCTACTACTGCTGCTTTTCTTATAAACAGATGTCCATCATCATCACTAAATTTTAAAACTCCAGAGGAGATGTGGAATGGAAAACCTGCAGACTACAGTAGTTTGAAGGTAATAGGATGTCTTGCCTATGCTCATATAAAGCAAGGAAAGTTAGAGCCAAGAGCTCTGAAGTGTGTGCTAGTTGGCTATCCATCTGGAGTAAAGGGGTATAAATTGTGGTGTCCAGACAAACAGAAGATTCTGATCAGTAGGGATGTTTCCTTTGATGAAGGGAAAATGCCACTGATTGAAAAGATGAAAACTACTACTAGTTCTGATAATGATGTTGAGTCTCAGGTGGAGTCTGGCAAGTCAGATAGTGGTAGTGATAGCATTTTGGAAGGTCAAAACACCTATCATCTTGCTAGAGATAGACAAAGAAGAGAAATTGTATTACCTGCAAGATACATTCAAGCTGATCTTGTTTCTTATGCTTTGTATACTGCTTCTGAAATTGAATCACTTGAACCTGGAAATTACAAGGAAGCTATAAGTAGTGCTGATAGTGATCAGTGGATAATGGCTATACAGGAAGAGCTCTTATCTTTGGATAAGAATCACACATGGGATGTAGTGGAGAAGCCAAGACATTAGAAGTTGATAAGTTGTAAATGGATTTTCAGAAAGAAACCTTCTACAGTTGAAGGTGGAAATCCTAGATTCAAGGCTCCTTTACAGACAGTGCCTTTTATGGTCTGCTGCAGGCCAGACATGGCTTTTACACTTAGTGTTTTAAGTAGGTTCATGGGATCACCTGGTAAACTACATTGGGAAGCAGCAAAGTGGGCTATGAAATATATAAAAGGCACTGTCTGTAAAGGATTGAAGTTTCAGAAATTCAGTCAAGACAGTGAAGTTCTGTGTGGATATGTTGATGCAGATTTTGCTACTAACATGGATACTAGGAAGTCTTTAACAGGATATATCTTTACTCTTTATGGAACTGCTATAAGTTGGAAGTCTAGTCATCAATCCATAGTAGCTTTGTCCACAACTGAAGCTGAGTTTGTGGCATTAACTGAAGCTATTAAGGAAGGAATTTGGATCAGTGGTTTGCTTAAAGAGCTTGGTGTGAAGCAAGAAGCAGTGAAGGTATTCTGTGATAATCAGAGTGCTATTCATTTAGCAAAACACCAGGGCTATCATGAGAGAACAAAACACATTGATGTCAAGATGTATTTTGTGAGAGATCTTGCTGAAAGTGGTGCTGTCAAGGTATGTAAGATTGACACCTCTGTCAATCCTGCTGATTGTCTAACTAAGGCCTTGCCTAGTTCTAAATTTGAACTAAGCTTAGGCTTAGTTGGTATGTGTAATGAAGACTGAAGTGCTGCTCAATATGAGCAGCAAATAGGAGGAAAGGTAACAGTTTTGGTTGAAGATGGATACTTGATTTAAGGTGGAGTATGTTGAAGAATGATGTGTAAAACCTGATCCATCATGTGAATACAAGGTGTTGATGTGAATCTAAGGAAGAAGAGAATGCAATGGACGTAATGCATGAGTTATACACATTGCATCAGACTTAAGTTTCAACTGCAAACACTTGCATGTGGCAGTTATGATCACATGGTGTGAGGATCAGTTTTGTAGTTGTTTGCTGATCAGTTAGTGAAGGCTGTTAGTGATCATGTGCTCTTCAGTTGGTTAGTTATTAAACACATGTGATGTGATCATTCTATTGGTGCAAGTGGCAATCGGTTATTGGTGAAGAAGGTGCATAAATACACTACACAATATCACAGCAAACTAGATCATTCAAGCTGCATCATTTTGTATTTTATCAGCAAGCCTAGCTGTGTCTTTAGGTTTTGATTGAATTGCTGTCATCTTCTTCATGTATTACTTCAATCAATAACAAAGCTATCTTTTCCTCCGAGTGGATGTAGATCATGAAGATCGAACCACTATAATTCTCTTGTGCAATCTTTCTATTCATCCTTCTTGTGTTTTAGAGTTTTCTTGCTGTTTTTATTCATTGAGTGAGTGTGTGTGTTGAATCAATTCTCTAACCAAGAAGAAAAGACTAAGGAGTTCGTGTGTGTGATTAAGTGTATTGTTTGAAGATCAATACAACAAGAAAGTATCACAACATAAACAAAAACAGAAATTAAACTCAGGAGAAATGGTAGCAAGCATTTGCATCACTTCATGAATATTCCAAAAATATCCCAAATAAAAGCTAGATAACTACATGAAAAAAACCACTTCACCTTCTCTGCAATGTAAAGAAATTTTGTTTTCTAAAGGACAAAACCTGTTGTGCCCGTTGAAATATATCCTCTCAATCAAAGATTGGCGTTGACCTCCTTTGTTTGATGTCATCTATGAGATCTCATTATTGAAACCTCAAAATAAATATAAATGCAAAATGATAATTAATTGTCATAAACTATTCAAAAAACACCTTGTGAAGAGAGGTAAAAAGTGTCATGTTTGAAAATCTATTAAACTGCATAAAGGTTAAACATTAAATGCATGTATACCATCTGGCCACTGGAGGGTTTACTCTTGTGAAGACCAATACGTATATTAACCTCTTCAAGCTCAAAAAAATTTTAGTACTATTTATAAATAATATTAAATTATTTTTTGCAGGCACTAAGAGGAAGCAGTAGAGACTTACGACATAGCTGCAATAAAATTCCGTGATTTTAACGCCGTCTAACTTCGAGATGAGCCGTTACGACGTTAAGAGCATCCACCAGCAACCTGCCCGTCGGAGGAGCTACCAGGGGCGTATGCAGTATAGGTACAGCTGTACCCCCAAAATAAAAAATAATATCTATATATATAGTATGTAATTACAATTGTACTCCAATAGCTAAGTGGTTAGAGCTCTCCTAGCTTAACCCCATGTTAAGGGTTCGATTCCCACAACTTCTTTCCTCTTCTTTTTTATATTATTGTATCAATAATTTATTTTATATTTTTCATTTCTATATATGTCCAATTTTGGAAACTGTCTCACCATCCTCTTCTTTTTTATATTAATGTATTATTATTGTATCAATAATTTATTTTATATTTTTGATTTCTATATATGCCCACTTTTGGAAACTGTCTCACCATTACACTTTCTCAATCTAGTTATCCATTTTTCTTCTTAATATTTATATTATTTATTTATTTATATTTTTTTATTTATTTCATATTAATTATTTATCAAACATATGTACTTTTAATGTTATATACTCCACCTTCTTTCTTTTTTTTCTTTTTTTTTTTCATTTTAAACCTTGTGTTTTTTTATCTTTCATTTTATCTAGTACTTAAATTATTAATTAATTGCAACATAAATATATATTCAATTCATTATTATTGTTCTCAATTCATTATTATTGTTCTAAATATGTGTTATAAATTTATGATAATAATATTTTAAATTATTATATTTTTTTAAATTAGACAATGTCAATAGTAATTATAATTTTTCCAATTATATTTATTTATTATAGGATTTTCAATATTAAAAATAAAATTTATAATTATATGTGAGTGAGGCTCTTGTGCTCTGGGGACATGTGCCCCTCTACAATTTCCGTGTCCCTTTGCATTTTAAACCCCTAGCAATACATAGGGTTAAATAAAATATGAAGGGGGAGGGTTGTGTTCCCATGGGGGTACGGTGTGTCCTCGAGGACACACAAGTTTTTGTCATTATATGTCATACCCCCAAATCTTATTTCCTTGATCCGCCCCTGGGAGCTACCACCCTCAAGAAAACGATGTCGGACTCGCTGTCGGATAACAAAAGCACCCGCCATTGAATTTGCAAATCGCGATCACTCGTCGTGTTTGTGGGTTGTGGGTAGCGTTAGGGTATCCAAGCATGAATCGAGAAAAGTATAGAGAAGGAAGAAGAGAATTTCACCTGTTCAGAAGTGTTTGCAGATGTGAAAAGGATAATTGTATGGAAAGTGAAATCAACGCAAATAAAACTCTCTAAACTACGGCGCAATCAAGAAGGGAATGCTACGAAAATTCAATAATAGATCTCTAGAATAAACAGGTGTTAACGATTAGGATTTAGGAGTAATGAAACCACCCGTTAATTCGAAGACCAATAATCCTAATTATATCGACAGATAATTATGCAAAAATTGATTTCAAAGACGAACATTGAGAATTAGAAGTGCTATGAATTGAAAAACAAAAGAGGAAGAATAGAATGTCAAACAGATAGTGTTGAAGATTTGTCTCAAGAAGCTATAGGTGGAATCCAAATCTGAGAGATGATTGATCCTAGGGTTAATAAGTATTGGGATGATTTTCAACAAAAAAATTGAATCAGGGAGAAAGTTTTGATATGAGGGAATTAATTCAGTGATCGAGATTTTGATATGAGAATTGACTGGGGCAGTAGTCATTGGCAAGGGAAACAAAACATTATCTTACAAACCGGTTGAGAAGCGGGAAAACAAAAGTGCCCCATTAGGGGCTATTATAGATATATAAATACCACCACAAGAGGTGGGTTACACAATACCACAATTTAATATGTATGTATTATACTTACTTTTACCATTATACCCTTATTATTATTATTATTTATAATAATATTAATAATAATAAATAATAAATAATAATAATGACATTAATAATAATAATGAATAATAATATTAAGAATAATAATAATAATTAATAATCATAATTTTCATCCAGGGGCAGGATCGCTAATATGAATCATTGAGGATATTTTACAGAATGGAAATAAAACCGACATCTTTAAATAAAATCATACCCAAATAAAACCTCCAACATGCTCATCACAACGCCTTTCAAACGGCTAAAACTGGGACTTACAAGAGCAACATATTTAAGGCATCATTTTATTTTAAGGCCAGTAAATTTCTATCTAACCCATTAGATTCTTATCAGAATATCCTAGCCATAAACTATATAAGTTTCATGCTAGCACAATTAATAGTTATGAATCAACACATGAATAATTTAGTCTATTAGGCTAAACATTAACATAATTAAATTTAAAACAAACAATAAAAATAAAAACTGTAAATACTTACAAATTATATACACTCAGAATGCTTCTTTTTATTAATACAAATTTATATTTTACAAAAAAAGGGAATGCTCAACACATGAGCTTACAACTTTGATCAGAAGAGAGAAATGAGAGATTTCTGATCGATGCCTAAAAATGAAAAACTTCTAACCTATTTATACAATAAGAAAACGCGTCCCAACAGTAGAAACTGCGTGAATTAACAGTAAAAGCCGAAATTTTCGGTCTCCACAGTATAAAGTGCTACAGTAAGTCAAAAGTATACAGTAATTTACTGTTGATGAACAATGATTTGTCCGGCTGCTTTACTGTTTATGAATAGTATCCTATCTGGCTGCTTACTGTTGATGTTGTAAGCAATGACATCATCTTCTTCAGGTATATTATTTTCCTTTTTGAATTGATGATGATGAAGATGCTTCTTTCTCAGGTGTAAATTTTTCTATCAAAGTATCCTGAATTGCTATAAAAATTTCATCTAGATCCACATCATTTGGATCTTGTGCATCTTGCATTTGTTCAGAGACCATAGTAGACTCTGATTTATTATCATCTCCAAATTGGGATATCAAATCCTTCTTCATTTCTTCAATATAGGCAGCTATCATCTGCTCTCTTGTCAAATTTTCTGACTTCATTTTGGATTTTCTCAAAATATGATCGAATGGAGGAGTATGAACTTCTCTATAAGTATTACTATACAATTTCAATTTTTCTCCAAGAGATCCATTGTCTCTATCCCATAAATCTGATTTGTTTTGGGATCTATACATAACATTTTATCCCAAAATTTAGTGTAAAATGTCATGTATATGCATGGAATTCCTGTTTTGGTATTACCTACTTCTGGAGACCATTTAAATATCCATGGTATTGAAAATTCAATAAAAAAGTAGCATGAGGCTATACCCTCAATGTATAATTTTAATTCTTGCTTTTTTAAAAGCTGTGGGGATATATTCACACATCTATCAAATGAAATTTTCATATTTTCTGGTAAAATAATTGAAGTGGGGCCAAAACAATGAAACCAGTGTATAAACCAGTGTGGGATATCATCCTTGTAAACATTTGAACATATCTTGATAAACCAAGTATGTTTCTTTTTATCATTTTCATAATTAAGTATCTTCATAAAGGCATCACAATTGTCCCAATAATTATATTTCATTGGAACTCCTTTATTATTCATAACATCTTTTTCTCTTAATGGAGAAATTCCCCAATCTTCTAAGGATATTACCCTTTTAATTATTATTTTACTGAAATTATAAATTTCATTACTTGTTCCTGTAAAATGTGTAATATCACAAGAACCAGTTTGAAGTAATATTTGTTCATACAGATATCTTGACTTATAAGTCCTTTATGTAATAAAAATTCAATTTCTTTTTTACACAATTCTAAATACTCTGAATTCATTTGACAAGGTCTAGCCTTTGTTGGAATATTCTTTTCATCAAAAGAATCCTCATAAGGTAAAGAAATAATATGTTTTTTTCTATCCCAAAAAGCATTAGGATGATCATTACAAATTTCTAATGAAAATTGGTTTTTCAAAAGACTAATTTTATCCTGTAATCTAGGATTTTTCAATTGATCATCAAGTGTAATAATATTAATCTCTTGTTTTAAAAAACTAATTTGATCTTGTTTTGCCTTGATATTATCATAAAGACTATGCAAAACTTTTGTAAAAGGTTCAATAATAAATTCAAGGAAAATATCATCTCCTTTAAAAGTACCAAAGAAAATACCTTTATTATCAATCTTTTTTATAGGGTAAATATTATTTAAAAATGGAGTTCCAAGTATAACTTGGTTTGAAATATTTTTTGCAAGTATAAAACTTTGCGAAATACATTTGTTTTTAATGCACACATAAGCTTTAGGGAGCTTATAATTAATCTGAAGTTTATCACCTCCTGCATACCATAATGTATGTCTAGTTTTATGAAAATATCGAGTAGGTATTAACCCTTCCTGAATAACATTTAAATCTGCACCACTATCAACAAGAGCAGTAAATGTTTTTGTATAATGATTATCAATCAATAATGATATTTTTATATACTATTTTTGGGATATAACCATCTCAATAGTAGAAATGAATGTGTCATTAAACATACTAGGTTTATTAACCTCAATATTTTGAGAAATATTCACATGTGAAATATTCTTTCCTTTAGAAATTCTTCTAATCTAGATATTTTAGATTCTTGAATAAGATTCTTATTCTTAAATAATTTTATTTCTTCTCTGAGATTATTAACCTCTTTATGAAGATCTTGTAGAGATATATCTCTTTGAACCTGATATTTGGTTCTTAACTGGTTCATGACTTCTGTCATGTTATAAGACTTATTCTTATTAAGAATGTCTTGAGTCAATTCTTCTTCTTTATTAGAAGAAGAGGCTTCATTTTCATTACCAATTTCATTGATAATTTGATTCCTTAACAAAGGATCTTTAATCATTTTTAACACCTCAAAGATATTATCAGAGGTTAAAACATTAATCGAAATATCTGAGAATTGAGATATAATCTTATAAAACTCAGATTGATTATTATCAAGATTATTAATCTCTTTTGGACATATTAATTCTTCTTTACAAGGCTCACATTCATCTACTTCTGAATCAGAAGAAGAAATTATCAACAATTTTGTTGATGAAAATATTTCTGAATCAGAAGAATGTGACATAATAATAATAATTAATAATAATATTATTAATAATAATTAGTTATTATTATTATTATTATTAATAAATAATAGTAATAATTAATAATAATATTAACAATAATTAATAATAATTAATAATTATTAATAATATTAATAAGTATTAGTATTAATAATAATATTATTATTAATATTTTTAATAATAATAATGAATAATAATAAATAATAATAAAAATGACAACAATATTATTATTATTAATAATTTTAATAATAATAATAAATAATAATAAAAATAACAACAATAACAATAATAATAATAATAATAATAAGGGGATAAATATGTCATTTACTTATTATCCAATTTGTTAATACTCAATAACAAACATAAAATAACTAATACCTAGTTATCAACCATCTCATTTTTCCATAATACCAAACAATAATACAATTAATCACAAGTCAAACAAATCTCATTATACAACATCTCTGTATATCACATACCCACAAGCAAACGACCTCTTAATTGATAAGGTGTATACCTTTTAGAATAAAAGACAAAAACTTGTGTGCCCTGGGCACTAGAGACCAACTCAGAATAAAATATAATACTCTTATACACTTTGTACACGGTGAGTACTATAATTTAATTATAGTTTTGGAGATAAGTTATTTTAAAATAATAAAATCAAATTAAATAAGAGATATGTTGTTTTAAAATAGTAAAATTAAGTCAAATAAATAATGAATAATGTTATTAAATATAATTATCATAATTCACTAAGTAAGTTTATTTTTATGTGTGGAGAAATTTTGAGGTCCAAATGTTAAAAAAAATTGTGAAAAAAAATAATAATTAAATATATCTATGAAATGAATATCCGAAAAACATTATTTATAAAAGGATAAATATAAAATATGTTAAATATTTATTTATTCAAATAAGATCAATATAATAGAATATAAGTCATTTAGTTAAATATCAAATACATATTAAAGATTTTATTATTTCGCTGTAAATTTGGTGATATTGTTATTTTAGGGTAATTTTGTGGTGCACCTAATTCACCAGTGCATTTAAAATTAACAAATAAAAAAAATGTTGTGGGTAGTTATTTTATAATAAAATTAATTATTTTATTTTATTTAATGGCGAATTTAATTTCACGATTAAGATATTTCAAGTGTACACTTTATTAATTTCATGAGTTGAACTTGTTATTTTAAAATAATAAATTCATTCAATTAAATTAAATTAAATAAATAATTTAATTAAATTAAATAAAATAACCACAATTTGACACGGCAGATGCTCTTTCATTTGAGGAGAGTTATGGAGTAGACACTTTTGTATATTAAAGATGACAAATTATTTATTAAAAAAATTATTATGTAAATCTGGGTGCACAACGTACTAACTTTTAGAAATTAATACACATATAAATAAAAATATATACATTAATTAATAAAAATATATACACTTTGTTAGAGAATTTTCTATTAACTTTTTAATGAAATGTTGTTAATAAAATTACGATACAATTAATAAGAAAGAAACACACACATATATATATATATATATATATATATATATATATATATATATATATATATATTATTGAATAAATTTATACACATATGAATGCACACTCACATTCAAATTAGTATAAATTTTGGGTGATTTTGGAATGCACCCGATATTTATTTATAAATTAAATGGTAGTGGGTAGTTTTTTTACTTAAAAAATAATTTTATTAATTTATTTAATAATGGAGATTAAATTAAAAATTAATTTAACGGTTAAAATTGTCCAGTACACAAGTACACTTTAGATGGGATCATAAATTTATTTATATAAAATAATAATCGAGATTAAATTAAAAATTAATTTAACGGTTAAAATCTTTCAGTGCACAAGCACACTTTAGTTGGAATCATAAATTTATTTATATAAAATAATAATGGAGATTAAATTTAAAATTAAGTTAACAGATAAAATCGTCTGTTGCACAAGTACACCTTAGTTGGAATCATAAATTTATTTATCATATAAATAAAACAATAAGATCATAAAAAACAAAGACTTGTGTGAGACCGCCATCTCACGTAAGGGCTTATCTAAAACGGATAAAAAGTGAAAACTTTTATAATGAAAAATGATACTGAATTAATGAAAAATGATAATGTCATTACATGAACAATTTATAATATGAATGAAAAATGATAATATTTTATAAAAAAAAGTTATATAATTTTTTTATCTGTTTCACGCAAGATTAAAAAAACGCCACAATAGCATATTGGTTCCGATTTTTTACAAGGAAAAAATTTGTGTGAGACCGTCTCACGTAAGGGCTTATGTGAGACAGGTAAGAAGTGATAACTTATATAATGAAAAGTAATATTAAATTAATAAAAAGTGATAATGCAATTTCATAACCAATTTATAATATATAATAAATAAAAATGATAATATCTTATAGCGAAAGTGATAACTATTTTAAAAAATGTAAAATAGTCTCACGTTTGACGGTCTCACACAATATCTTTCCTTTATACAAATCTTAACTAATTTTATTTTATTTTATTTTATTATATTGATGCGTTTAATTAAATATATGTATCTAATATATATTTTTAAAAGTATTGTTATATTATTATGTTATAAAAAATACGCATTCTAAATAATATAATTAAATTAAAAAATATAATTTGACAATAGATTAAATTAATCTCATGTCATCGGTAATTTTAAAGAACCCAATTTATTTTTCCGTATATATATGTGAAGTGGTTTTTAATTAATACTGCAGAGAGGAGTATATATTTATAAACGTAAAAATGATTAATAAGTGAGAAGATTACATTGATATCATAAAACTGCATTTAGTCTAGGAGGATATTTAGGTAAATTAATATGGATAAAGATATGTAGGCAGAATTCAAATTATAAATGTATGTAGGCAGAATTCAAATTATAAATGTACAATTACTGTGTTACCCTTAATTATTTTTGTCATTTTCCTAGATTTATAAGGCAGAAAACTTGGGCTTAGTTAATCCCAAAACTCCTATCATTAACATTTACTACTCCAACATTAATGCTTACCAATTACCACTATAAAGTTTAACCGTTCAAGTATGCATATATCCCATTAAAATATTTTAAATATAAAGTCAAACTTATTTTGTTTTGTGTATATATGTTTTAAATTTAAATTTATTATTTTAAAGCAAAAAGATGTACTTAAAATTTAATACTTATAAATCAAATAATATAAATAATACTAATGCTTTATTTAAAAAAAACATTTAAGTGAGATAATTATATTTTATGTTTAAATAAATTAAATTTTAATTTAAACAAAATTTTTAAAACATAATTATGAAAATTAAATTAAAATATGAGAAAAAATTAACTCTAGTTCCTAAATATTTTTCAAGAACTTCTAAATATTTTGTTTATGTGTGAATTTTAGATCATTTGAATAAGTGCTTTTAGAATGACTGGTTAGTTGAATCACTGGAATTCTCAAAAAACCATTTATATAATAAAATCGGGAAAATATAGTTGAACTTGTCCGTAATAATCGATTGAACCTGTTAAACTCAACCATAGAATATACATATACTAGTATTGAGCTGATCAAATTATCTATTAATATTAATTTTATTATAATTTTAGTATTTTTAAAATTTAATTAATTTATTAATTTTTATAATTATTACATGTAATTTTTTTTAATAAACTATATATTATATCAGTTATCTTCAATTTTCAACCTTTATATTTTTCTCGACCATAATAAACTAAATAAACTCTTAATTCGTTAGTGAAAAACTCTGTTATAAACCACGATAATGTAGTATTTTAATGGGATTGATATTAAGTAATAAAAATAATAACATGATTAAAAAATTTAAATTTAAATCAAAATTATATTTTCTTGTTTGAGATAAAACACCTAATTTTACAAAGTGTTTTTTCGGTGTTGATTTGCGCAAGCTTCGATGAGATATCCATGTCGCAAAATTAGACACATTATTACAAAAGTATGTGAAATGTGATGATAATAGTATTATATATGTGGACATAATTAAAAGTTGGATATTAGTAAACAATATTTCAAAACTTAAAATTTGAAATTTGAAAATGTGTTTTTTATTAAAATAACAAAAAAATCATTGAATTATAAAAAGAAAATGACGCCTATCAACTCAATCACAATTAAGAAAACATTTAAAATAAAATAAACACATTAATGAAATTAATTAAAATAAGAAATTAAATTAAATCAAATTAACCTAAAAATTACATGTCATCACCCAACCATTCTAGCTATGCCACATCGTAATTAAAAAAAAATTGTCAATTAGATGTATTAATAAATAAATATATATATATATATATATATATATATATATATATATATATATATATATATATATATATATATATATATATATATATATATATATATATCATAGCATTGATAATATTCAATTTAAAATTTTATTTCTTAATTAAATAGTTAATTTAATTAAAATGATTTCCTTAATCAAATACTTAACTACCATGATTAATTGGGCTGGGAGAAAATATAATCTTCCAATTTTATTTCAATTCTCTTATAATTAATATTTTTAAAATTTACTTTAATTTTAATAATTGTGATGGAAGTATATTATAAATAAAATATTAAATTGTCAAATTACTATCAATAATATTATTTTTAATTTTCGTTCGTCCCAAAATTCGAGATTAAATTTGAAGCAAATTATTAGCAAAAATTAAAATAAAAAAATCTTTTCATTTTGAATGTATTTAATATGTTAATATAAAATTATGTACTCGGTCTCATCCTAATGGTTATATATTTTCTTTTTGGGCGTTTCATCCTAATAATTATATTTCATTTTTGGTATATGAGACTCATACAAATTAAAATATTACATTTCATTTTTTGGTATATGAGACTCATATAAATTAATTAATTTTCTCTCCATAAGCCCACACATCACATTAATACACATATCCACTTACATTAAAATATTATTTCTCTCACCTCAATATACATTAAAATACTATACTCCTTAATCCATGTTGAAAAAATAAACATAACTATTAGAACGAGACGGAATGAGTATAAAATAGTAAAATATTATTAAAAATATGTAATTCTTATTTTCTTGATTGAATCGCTGGGCCGATCGATTTCAGACCACGAACCGTTGAGGCTACTGCTCGATATCCGATCCGATTATAAAAATTTTGATTTTGATGTAATTATATTGAGTGTTCAGTTTAAGAATAATTATACTAATTATATTTTTAGACTATTAATCTAACTCGGTATGTTACTTAATAAAATAAAATAAGAAATAATTATATATGCGTAAATAATATGATAAAAGTTTGTGTGAAACCGTCTCATATGAAGGCCCTTGTGAAACGAATAAGAAATGATAACATTTTAATAAAAGTGATACTCAAATTTATTAAAAATAATAATAATGCAATTGATTATTTCATGAACAATTTCTAGTATAAATAAAAAGCAATAATACTTTATTCAAAAGTAATAACATCTTTAATAAAAAATAAAAATTATTTAAGAAACCTTAAAAGCAGTCTCACACCATAATTGTCCAAATAACATTGGAATAATGTTGTTAAAATTGGATTGAATTGATTGATTCAACAGGTTGAACTGGGGCTAGTTCCAAACACCTTAAAATTGAATTTTAAGTGGCTAAAACTTGTGTGCTCCCAGCCGGGAACACCGTGCTTCTAGATACTCTTTAATATTAAATGGTATACCTTTTAATATAAGGACGTGTATCTTTTATTTTTAAAAAAATAAAATAAAAAATTAATGAAAGTGTATACCCTTTAAAATAAAATGTTGTACTCATATTAATTAAAGTGTATACCCTTTAAAACAAAATGATGTACTCTTACACATCTTATGCACCTAGACACAAGAGACCAACTCATTTTAAGTTGAATCAATTGAATTTGTCAACCTGAAAAATTTCATCCAACCGATTTTATATAAATTTTCATTATTATTATTTAATTTTTTTATTTTTTCATTTTTCATTTTTATTTTTTTAATGACGCTTCTCTTTTAATTTTGTACTATATTTTATAACATAGTCTCGTACGCAAGTGTTGTTCTAAAGTATACATAGTATATTTTAATTTTTTAACAAGTGGAATTTTTCACATCAAAACTATTTATATAATTTGTCATCAATTTAAAATATATTGTCACATTTTTTATCGGTTTCATGAAACGAGTCTTATTTGTTTTATGAAATAAGTACTAGGGGAAATCTCTAGTGTTATGTGTTTTATGAAATTAGTACGGCTAGAAAATTTCTCATTTTATACTAGCTTTAAGTGAATTTAAGATTAACATTTTAATTAATATTTTGATATATAAAAGATTTTAGGACTAATATTCTAGTTAATATTTTGATAAATAAATAAATTTTCATAAATAAATACATAATTATGATATAAAATTTTAATTTCAAATTTAGAATTTAATATTTATATTGAGTAATTTTAAAAGAATAATCAGATAAAACATTTATTACTGATTAAATGAAACAATACGTTTTTACTTATCTAATTATAACAACATTTTATATTATATATATTCCTGTTTAGAGGAATACCAAAAATTTTCTTTTTATTATTAATTATAACTGCATCTTATATTATATTAAGAGAAAAATCAGTTATTCAATTATATATATTAACATCAACAATCATCTATTATTATGAGTATTATAATTAAGAAATTTTATTAGAATATATAAAAGAAATAAAAGAAAAAAAATAAAGAAAGAGTATGAAATGAATGCATTGACAAATACATGCTTTATTTACTCGTTAAAAGAAATCTTGGGAGCACGCTAATTTAAAATTTTAAAAGCATATGATGAATTAATAGGAAAGATATTGTTGATATGTGTGAGAGGATATATTTGTCATTTAACATTTTCTCTTTCCTATTATTTACAAATTTGCCATTTTCTGGCTGGGCAGAATCTTGCCATTTAGCAGGATCCAATTAATATTACATCTTTTCAATTAATTACTAAATTATCATTTTCTGTCTAGTTAGAATTGGTCAAATAGCATGACCCAAAAATTTATCAGGGTATCAAGTAGAAACGCTCTTCATTAAAGCTCCAAAAACCCACAATATTTACAGCAATCTTTTTAACATTAATTGAAGAAGTTGCAGGTGGAATTTATGGAGACTTTAATTATGACAGATTATAAATATCCAAATCATACATGCCTAAAATATATTCATTTTCCGCAGAAGAAGAGTAACAATCTTTTCTTTTGCACCAAAAGAGTATATTAAAATTTTGATTAATGACAATGGAAAGAGTTGTGATGTTTTTTTTACTTGTTCTTTTTTCATCAACCTTTTTTACCACAAACACATTAGTAAATGGACATTCAACATCAAAAGAATCACACGTCTATATTATTAATGTGTTGCAATCTCCACCCAAAGATCAAAGCCCTCAACATTATTACATCGAAATTCTATCCTCAGTTTTGGGAAGGTTTAATTTTCTCTCTCATTTCCTAACTATTATTATTTTTTAAATTGGATAATTATTTTTTATTATGTTTTAATATTATTATTATGATAATTATTATGTTTTAAATTGAAGTGAGAAAGCTGGTCGCAAGGCGTTCCTTTATTCCTATGACGTTTTTGGTTTTGCTGCTAAGTTGACTTCTAAACAAGCCAAGCGTCTTAAGAGTAACTTTTTTTTCTTTTCTTATATTTTCATATGAAAATCCATCAATTAAATAAATAATCTAAAGTAGCATCTCATATTTTGTTTGGATTAAGTTAAATAAAAAATTAATTAAATTTGCAGAACACCCTGAAATTGGAGCTGTGGAGAGAGACTCAGAAGGTGTGTTGAATGATCTTTCGGTTGCTTTGGCCCCTAAGCCATCGGGACTCTAAACCTATTTCTACTATTATCCACTTGGAGTTTCTCATTTCTAAATCAAGATTTGCATATGCTTGTTTATCAAGTTAATTAATTTTGGACACTAAAATTGGGTGATTGTGTTACAAAAGAAGCATAGTAAAGCGTATATAAATTTCACTAAAATAACACATTGCACTTCAATTATCTATGTACTCTGATTTTATTTTTTAAATATATAAATAATTGCTCTTCTGAGTATAAACTATCACTCTTTTAAATAAAAAATTATTACTTATATTTAAAAAAATTTAGTGCTAAGGTGATTTACTAAGAGTTACATATTAACATAATTTCTTGGTAATTTTTTATTGGGTAAAGTGGCGGTTGATAAATGACTATCAACGAAAATCCAAATACATTGATAAATATTTATGTCGTTAGGTAATTTATATAATGATTCGTTGGTAATCCGTTGATATTTAATAACAGAAATCAATGTGTTAGGTTTTTTTTTAATTGTATGGCAAATTATTGTATGAAATTGTTCCATGTATGAAACTTATTTTGTCTAATTCTTATATTGTATTTTTTTTTACTTTATTATCTATTTTGCCCATAAATTTTTAATATTTATCGCTAGAATTTAATATTAATTTTAAGAATATAATTATAATTAATATTAATAATAAAATAAAATAAAATAAAAAGAAAGAAAGAGTCTAGATGACAAAGTAATCAAATAAAACTGATCCCATGTGATGCTTTCACATGTATCTTTTTTATATATTTCAAAATTTTGAATTTTGTAAGACCATCCTCTATTGGTACATGCTACACTAAATTGTGTATGTAGAGTGGCTGATCAAGGTTTATGAATGGTTAAAATAAGAGTATAAAACATCAATTGTAATTATCTTTTTATTTTTATTAGAAAAAGTTCTTAAATAATCATAACATATATTTTTGTCTCAAATTTTTTAATTTTGTTCTGATTTCATCCTAAAATAATAATTTATCTATCAATTTCTTCTCATAACTTTGTAAAAGCACCAATTCATCCTCATATTCAATGAAAATAATAAAATTAAACATAAAAATTATGTTACCTTCACAAAGTTAATAAAAATTATTTTTTAAAAGGACACTATCTTATAAGATGTATATATGTGAGATGATCGATTAATTATTAAACTATGTTAAATATATAGGTAAAATACGTTGATTGATGCTTAAATATGTCATTTTGTGAGTTATATTATGACATGCTGAAATCATACTTTAATATATCATTTATCATTTTTCAAAAGAACATACTTTAACAATTTATAAATATACTCTGCCTATAAAACAAGCATAATATAATATGTCTCACAATATGTAACACCCCAATATTTCATAATCTATATTTTCGTAAAATTTTGCTTTTAAATAAAATTATGTTATGTATTTTAATATATTATATTTTTAATAAATAATATATATTACAGTATATAATAATAATAATAATAATAAACTTTACGACTAAGTGGTAAGAGCTATGTCTATTGATAATAGACATGTGATTGCCTATTTTAATAAAATAATTTATTATCTAAACTTGGTTATTATCTAAACTTGATATCCACTTGGTATTATAATAATGATATTGGATAAACTTGACCTCCAAATTGTTGTGTGTATATATCACTTCTCCTATACTTCACTTATATTAACCATCAATGGTGATGGCTTGACAATTAAGAGAAAGGTAGTTAGGGATGGAGAAAGAGGTGATGAAAATATATTTAAGGTGGGGTAGTTTTCACTCTTTACCGAGTGCTACATTTTATGTCATGATTGCTATGTTAAAATGTGATATGTGTTACTTATATGTCATGTTATTTGTCATGAGTGCTTTTAGTTCGATGAATAATTTTTTTTACTAACGTACGGGGTGACGACTCGGTGCACATATACCAACTAACACAAGTTACAGGTTACGTCGGTTCAGTACTAAAATATATTTCAAAATATGCTAACATCGTACTAGGGTAACGGTCCGGTGCGCACAGACCAACTAACATAAGTTAACGGACGACGGTTCAGTCTAAAATATTTTCAACGAGTTATCGCACGACAATGTGCAACAATAATTTATTAAAATTGACTTATGTTACATCTTATAAAATATTAGACATACATATTTATTTTAACTGTGCAATCATTTAAGTTAACCTACTGAGTGTATTTCACACGATCACCCCTTCCACTCCAAACTCTTTTCAGGTTGAGGCTGCGTCGGCGTACCGGGTCGGATGCATTGCGTGAACGCTTTTTATATTAATGCGCTGCGCGAAAATCTTTTTATATAATTTCTAATGATATACTTTTGTATAATTTTCATTATTTATGATATTTTATTAATTTTATTTTAGGGTTCACTTCTAATATTTACGAAATAGATCTCTCTTTTTTTTATTTCAAATTGGGGCATGACAGATGATATCAGAACGGATCTACGTTTATGTTGACTAGTATTTTTAAAATAAATTATTTACGACTCGTATTTTTAAAATAAATTATTTACGATTCTATATATTATAGACTTTCATTTTCAAAATAAATTGATTTTCTAAGGATCTCACTATACATCTACCTGGTACACTACATTAGCTTCAAGGTACATAAGAATTTTTTACTCTAATTCTTGGAAGTGAGAAATTTGTATGAATTTCGAGGACGAAATTATTTTGAGGAGGGTAGATTGTAACACCCCAGTATTTCATAATCTATATTTTCGTAAAATTTTACTTTTAAATAAAATTATATTATGTATTTTAATATATTATATTTTTAATAAATAATATATATTATATAATAATAATAATAATAAACTTTACGACCAAGTGGTAAGAGCTATGCCTATTGATAATAGACATGTGATTGCCTATTTTAATAAAATAATTTATTATCTAAACTTGGTTATTATCTAAACTTGATATCCACTTGGTATTATAATAATGATATTGGATAAACTTGACCTCCAAGTTGTTGTGTGTATATAACACTTCTCCTACACTTCACTTATATTAACTATAAGTGGTGATGGCTTGAGAATTAAGAGAAAGATAGTTAGAGATGGAGAAAGAGGTGACGAAATAATATTTAAGGTGGGGTAGCTTTCAATCTTTACCGAGTGCTATATTTTATGTCATGATTGCTATGTTAAAATGTGATATGTGTTGCTTATATATCATGAGTGCTTTTAGTTCGATGAATAATATTTTTTTATTAACGCTTGTACAGGGTGACAACTCGGTGCACATATACAAACTAACACAAGTTACTGGCTACGTCGGTTCAGTACTAAAATATATTTCAAAGTATGCTAACATCGTACTGGGGTGACGACCCGATGCGCACAGACCAACTAACACAAGTTATTGAACGACGGTTCAATCTAAAATATTTTAAACAGTTATCGCACGACAATGTGCAAAAGTAATTTATTAAAATTGACATATGTTACATCTTATGGTATATTTGGCATACATATTTATTTTAACTGTGCAATCATTTAAGTTAACCTACTGAGTGTATTTCACATGCTCATCCCTTCCACTACAAACTCTTTTCAGGTTGAGGCTGCGTCGGCGTACCGGGGTCAGATGCGTTGCGTGAAAGCTTTTTATATTAATGCGCTACGCGAAAATCTTTTTATATAATTTCTAATTATATACTTTTGTAAAATTTTCATTGTTTATAATATTTTATTAATTTTATTTTACGGTTCATGCCTAATATTTACGAAATAAATCTCTCTTTCTTTTTATTTAAAACTGGGGCATGACAGATGGTATCAGAGCGGGTCTATGTTTTTGTGGACTCGTATTTTTAAATTAAATTATTTACGACTCGTATTTTTAAAATAAATTATTTACGATTCTATATATCTATAGACTTCTATTTTCAAAATAAAATAATTTTTTAATGATCTCGCTATGCATCTACCTGGTACACGACGTTAGCTTCAAATTACATATGTATTTTTTACTCCAACTCTTTGAAGTGAGAAATTTGTATGAATTTCGATGACGAAAAATTATTTTGAGGAGGGTAGATTGTAACACCCCAGTGTTTCATAATCTATATTTTCGTAAAATTTTGCTTTTAAATAAAATTATATTATGTATTTTAATATATTACATTTTTAATAAATGATATATATTATATAATAATAATAATAAACTTTCCGACCAAGTGGTAAGAGCTATGCCTATTGATAATAGACATGTGATTGTCTATTTTAATAAAATAATTTATTATCTAAACTTGGTTATTATCTAAACTTGGTATCCACTTGGTATTATAATAATGATATTGGATAAACTTGACCTCCAAGTTGTTGTGTGTATATATATCCCTTCTCCTATACTTCACTTATACTACTTCCGTCCCACACTTATGTTCACCACCCAAAAAATAAAACTTCACATTAACCAATAACATCAAAAATTATCTTAATTTCAAAAATACCACTCTCACCTAACACACTGTTACACATATCACACTTTATAATTTATTTATTACCTAAAAATACCACAATACCCCTAAAATATCAATAAAAATAGTAAAAAATCAACTTTTCTTAAACTCCGTACCTACAGTACCGGTGAACATAAGTCCGGAACGGAGGGAGTATTAACTATCAGTGGTGATGGCTTGAGAATTAAGAGAAAGATAGTTAGGGATGGAGAAAGAGGTGACAAAATAATATTTAAGGTGGGGTAACTTTCACTCTTTACCGAGCGTTACATTTTATGTCATGTATGATATGTTAAAATGTGATATGTGTTGCATATATGTCATGTTATGTGTCATGTGTGCTTTTTGTTCGATGAATAATATTTTTTCTACTAACACTTGTACGGGGTGACGACTCGGTGCACATATACCAACTAACACAAGTTACTGGCTACGTCGGTTCAGTACTAAAATGTATCTCAAAGTATGCTAACATCGTACTGGGGTGACAGCCCGGTGAGCACAGACCAACTAACACAAATTATTTGACGACAGTTCGGTCTAAAATATTTTCAACGAGTTATCGAACGAAAATATGCAAAAGTAATTTATTAAAATTGACATATATTACATCTTATGGTATATTTGGCATACATATTTATTTTTACTGTGCAATCATTTAAGTTAACCCACTGAGTGTATTTCACACCCTCACCCCTTCCACTCCAAACTCTTTTCAGGTTAAAGCTGCGTCGACGTACCTGGGTCGGATGCATTGGTGAAAGCTTTTTATATTAATGCGCTGCGTGAAAATCTTTTTATATAATTTCTAATGATATAATTTTGTATAATTTTCATTGTTTATGATATTTTATTATTTTAGGATTCACGCCTAATATTTACGAAACAAATCTCTCTTTCTTTTTATTTAAAATTGGAGCGTGACACAATATAAGCCCCGTTTTAGAAGAGAATTTCTATTTTTTAAATACTCTATACGTCCCACCGAAAAATCCTCATTTTACTATATTGGGCGTCCTTAAAGGTCTTCATTTTTTTTTAAGTAAAATGACCCCACATATGACCCACCACTAACTACTAATACAACTATCTACTACACATAAAATAATAATACTCCTTAATTCACGTGTAAAAAGTAAATGAGAATCTTTACTCGGGATGGAAGGAGTAACATAGTACAATATGCATAAAAATACAATTAAAACAGGGGATTAATGCATGTCTCAGATCGGACCGGTCTATATGTGAAAATTCCAATGGGCCGGGTCCAATCCAACTCTTTTAGACTTTTACACCTATATTCTTTATTACCACGGGCCGGGGCAGATGCTTTAAAGATATACATTAGGTTTTTGCCTATAAGTTTACAGAGATGATATATATATATATGTGATACGTTAATAAAATATTGAAAACATTATATTATACTTTTATCTTCTTTCTCTTAATTCTAATTTAAATTTATAACAAAAGAAATACATTTGTTTTTACACGTAAACAATATAAAATTTAGTAAGTATTGAATAAATTAAGTTGTACTTTTCTTTTTCACAAAATTTAAATTTATACAAATTGTGTAATATATTAATTTGAAGAGTGTTGATTTTTATTATTTTGTATAGAACTCATCTACATACTAAAAAGAGATATATAAACTTTAAAATGAAACAAATTAAAATAGCAAAACATATTATGAGAGAACACTTGCATTGCATGAAACAATTTTTAGTATTTTTAAGTAGTTATCACTTTATATAAAAGATATTACTATTATTTTTTTTCAAAATTTTATCACTAATCATTCCTATCACAAATTATTCATGAAATATTTCAATATAACATTATTTATTATTAAAATATTGTTAATTCTTGTTAGTTTCACAAATCTCTTCCTGTGAGAAGTTATGACACAAGTATTTGTCAAATTGAGAAAAATATAAAATAAACAATAAAGAAATTGTATGTATGTAACATATAATTAATCGACAAGCATCAACTACATAAAACACATAGAATTAGATTTTTTTTTCTTTTCAACGACGAAGATCATCTAGCTCTTTATATAAAAGCCGTTATGACCTAATCTTTATTCGATATATATACCTGTTCTCCGGAGACACCGTGCCCCTTTACAATTTAAACTCCTAACAATATATAGATTTAAATAGAATATGGAGGGGGATGATTGTATTCCCATGGGGCATACAAATTTTTGCCTATATATATTTAAAGTATTTTTATGTAATATAATCCGTTTAGCTAATAAATAAAATTTAAAGTATAATGTATATGTTATGTAAGAATTATTTTTTTTTAAATTAAATAATATATTTTAAAGGTAAACTTTATTGATTAGCCTTTTTAACATTCTCATTTATTTGTCCAAATTAATAATCCACGTGAATTCATTCCATTTTTAGACATTAATTAAAAAATAAAAGCGTTACACGTCTTAATGGAAATTTATGCATTGCACTAGATTATAAATACGTACCAATTAAACTTACCAAAAATTACATTCATTCGACCACTAATTAAGAAGAAATAAACCATGGATCTAGTCCTAATTTCTTCTTTGTTGTTTCTTTACTATCAACCTTTTTCCACATAAACACAAATGCTAACTCAATTTCTCAAACATCATCCTATGATTCATCAAACGTGTATATCGTTATACTGTCGGAGAAACCATCCAAAGATCTAAACCCTCACATTTATTACCTTAAAATTTTGTCCCCAGTTGTTGGAGGGTAAGTAAATTTAGTTAATATATTATCTCTACCTTTTTCTCTTCATTTATTAATAATTTTTAGTTGCAATAATATATATTATTAATTTATTTTCCAATATTAATGGTTGAATTGAAGTGAGAAGAAAGCAAAAGAATCTCTCATCTATTCCTACGATATAACTTTTGGCTATGGTTTTGCTGCTTGGATTACTCCTCACCAAGTCAAAATTCTATTGAGTAAGTTCTAAAATTAGCTGAATAGCTATTATTACCATTTACCAAATGTACAAAATCCTACTGATGTGATACTAAATAAAAATAACATCCATTAATTTTTTATTTGGCAGAACAACCTGAAGTTGCATTGGTGGAAAAATATGATGATATTACGCTTGATGATAATACCAATTTTGCCCCTCAAGATTCAGGATTATATGGATTTTCTTAATGAGATTTTGCCTCTCAAATGTAATTCCAACACTGGAAACTTTCAATTGAAGTGTTTTAGTACTTTTTATTTCACTGTTTATTAGAATTACTTCTTAATGAAATTTTGCCTCTCAAATGTTAATTCCAACACTGGAAACTTTCAATTGAAGTGTTTTAGTTCTTTTTATTTCAGTGTTTATTAGAATTACTCCATAATATACTAGTAGTTCATTTTACTATTCATGGGCCTGCTAATTCATTTAATTTAAGAATGCTAAATGGATTATAACTTAGGTGACCCTCCTTGTGTTAGAGGAATATATATGAGAATATTGTGAGATCGACTTATTACTCAACTATCCTTATTATATAGATAAAGTATTCTTATTGCTACTGAAAGTATATTTATAATGAATATTATAATACTTCCTCCACGCAAAGGGTAGTTTTTGTTTTTTGCACGTGGATTAATGAGTTATTATTTAATGTATAGTGGGTAGTTATATTAGTGGGAGTGTGGACCACATATTTTAATTGTATTAGTGGGTGTGTGTAGGTCTCATGTGTGTAAAAAAGGAAAGAGGACTCTTTGGGTGAGACTCTCAAAATGGCAAAAAGAGATTCTTTGTGTGGGGCGGAAGAAGTATTCTAAAATCATATTTTAATAATCATTTATCATACTTTAAAAAATATATTTTAACTATTAATAGACATTTTGTCCATTTATAACAATCATACTTTAACACCTTTTACAGACTGTCTCACGTAAGCACTGTCTCACAAGTCACAATAGACCTGGCCTAATACTTAATTATGCCCCTAAAATTTCAAGCCAAACTATTACCCTTAAAACGGTTTGCTTATACTACCGATCTATCCCTAACTTATGGATTCAAGCTAAATCAGTCTTCGGACTACGAAAATTTTTACGAAATCGATACTATGAATCACAACAGATTTGGTCTAAAACTTAATTATGCACCTAAAATTTCAAACCAAATTGTTACCCTTAAAACATTTTGCTCATACTGACAATCTATCCCTAAAAGTTTACCCTTAAGAAATCGATACTATGAATTAGAGAAAAGCAGGTATAAATTGTTTATAATTTTCAAAACTCACAGCAACCTCAAACCGATACTAAGTTTGTGAACAACCTCTTCATAAAGCGTTCAATATTATAATATTTGATAATGTTTTTCTAATGAAAAAGTCATTTAGATAAAAATGAGTTTAATGTTTAGGTAATTGACAAATTCTTTTGTGAGACGTTTCTTATGCGAGACAGTTTTGTTTGTCAGACATGTTAAAGTATGCTTATTATATAGATAAAATATGTTTATTTTAACAAACTGCTCATCTCTGGCCCGAAAGAGGCTCACCTTCTCTTTTTAAAGCATATTGGCGATCCTCACCAAATTCAAATTTCCGTATCTTCTTTGATGGTGCTATCTCAAATAGATTTTCACGTACTGGCTGTGGTGTTTATCTATCTGATTAGAATAGAAAATTTATATTTAGGTTGAGTAAGAAATTCACAGGCATTCAAGATCCCGAAGTAGCAGAATTCCTTGCTATTCGTGAGAGCTTGTATGTTGCTAAACGATTGGAGTTAACATTTGTTTCTTTCTTGGAAGATGTTGAACGTATTATTCTTACTGCTTTAGGCCACCTTGAAACGAATGTATTATCTGCACCTATCCTTGCTGATATCCATGATATTCTTGAAGACTTCATTAGCCCGTGCATTTTTTGGATAAGTCGTTCAGAGAACCTTACTGCTCATGAATTTGCTTTTTATGCTAAGAATGCTCCCTCTTGTAATTACTCTTGGTCCGTTCCACCGGACTTTATCTTATCAATAAGTGCTGGCTAATTTCAGTTTTTTAATACAATTTATTTTAAATGTAAGAAAAAACATACTTTAGTGATGGGTCGACCCGTCTCACAACCCATTTAAAAAAAACTCATCTCACAAGAGAGTGTCTCAAGATAATAAGAAATAATCCCTCCGTCCCAGATGATCGTTCACTCTTTCCTTATTTGTTCGTCCCACATAATTGTTCACCCTCCCCCCAAAAAAGGAAATATCCTTCTAATCTAACACATAAAAAAGTACACATTAATTTAAAAAATGTCATTATTTCTTTCCACACATAACATACTTTATATTTTATTTATTACCTAAAAATACCACATTACCCCCTAAAAGTTAATAGAGTTAGTTAAAAAGTAACTTTTTTTTAATATCAATGGTACAGTAAAGGTTAACCATCCTCTGGAATGGATGGAGTATAATTTTTTATTAGTGTACTACATTTAACTAAAATGTACTCCCTCCGTCTGATGAGTGATATTTTATCCTAGATTTTATTGCCTTTTTATATCTGGTTTCATATTATTTTATCCATATTTATGTGTATTTTGGTTGTATTTTGTGTTTTTACGGAAATGTGTGAGAATGAGCTTAAACGTATATAAAATAAGTGAAAACGGAGCAAAAAGATGAAACGAAGAAGAAAAGACAGACACAACCTGACTCGAGCCGAGTTGGTGCAGCACAGCCCGTGCGCTGCTCACGGACCTGTCCAGAAAGGCCATGCGCCAACGTCAAAAAATGCTACACGCCCTCCCCTGTGTCCGTGTGCTGAACACTAGCCGTGTTCTGTTCAGTACTCGAGTCGAGCTCTGCTACTCGGGTCGAGCTCCGTCTGTTATAGAAAAATGCCGCCAGATCACGACACAACTCGAGCCGTGTGCATGCACTCGTGCCGAGTCGTGTAAAATCCTGCTAAAAATTTCAGAATCTTCTAGAAGCTTTCCAAGGGGTATAAATACCCAATAATTCAATATTTGATCAGTTTTGATTCACACACATCACACACAATTCTCTCCATTTTACACCATCATCTTCATCCATTCATCATTCTATTCATCTATCTTCATTCCTCCATCAAATCTACCATCCAATTGAACAAAAGAAGCAAGGATGAGAGGAGAATAACAAGAGAAGGAAGAAGATCACCATTGAAGAACTTCAAGGGAGTTTTCATCCAACTTTTGTATTGAATCCTATTAGATCATAATGTTTTGTAAGAAGTTTAATGTCTATATTAATTTTCTTATGGGTATGAGAGGCTAATCTCCCTTGTGAGATTAGCAACATAATAGTTGTTGGATAATTTTGGGATCTATGTATTTAAATTCATGTGTTGATTGGGTTAAGTGATTTTCTATCATTGATTCTCTAGATCTTGAGGTTTATGATGATTTGTGTGTTTAGTTGTTCTAAATATGTGATTAGCTTGAGAAATCAATTATATGCTTAGGATAATTGAGTGAATCATTTCATCAAACACTTCATGTGCATTATAAATTGTAAAGAGATTGAGAAATCCTTTGGAATTTAGAACCCTTTGATAGAACATGTGATTAGTTTGATCGAGAGGTTGATTAATTGTGTGAAGGGACTCTCATTTCAAGCTTAGTACCTAGAATGAATTGTTTGAGTGAGAACCAATTGTTTGATCTATTCATGATTCATATCCTATCCATCCCGAGAGAGAGTCTAGGTGAACTTAGTGTTGGCCCTTAGTCTAATACCCATGATTCATATGAATTTGGTGCATGTATCCTAGGATTTCCACTTCTTGAATGTTGTTAATCTCACTTTTAATCAATTTGGTAAATCACTTTTCATCCATCCATCTTGTTTGTTGATCATTGCATGCTTGATTGCTTTTATTGATTTTATTTACTTGTTTAATCCCTATCATTTGATGATTCGTCTCTATAAAATTACAACAAATGTGAGATCGCTTAAGCACTAGTACCTACCTCCCTATGGTTCGATAAATTATTTTAATTGGTCATCCCTACTATAAAATGACTAATCAAATGGCGTTGTTGTCGGGGAGGCAACGGTTGCTAGTAGCTTGAAGAAGGATCGTTTCGAATGATCTTAATAGAGATATTTTTTATTTTATTTGTTACTTGTATTTGCTTTTGAAATCCTTGTTCTAACTTCTCCTATTTTGAAGGTGTATACAAACAAGATCCAAGGGGAAACAAGTAGAACCTATTAATTGGGAAATTGAACACACTTGTAGAAGAAGGAGAAAGGAGAACAATCCTAAGTGTAATCAAATGGAGAATTTTCAAGCTGACAATCGTGTGTAAATAGAGCATGATGGGGAAGGCGGACAAAATATGCAAGATAACGCACCTCAATTTAATGCCAATCCTCCTCAACATGCCTATCACAATCATGGAGCTTTCAACAATCAATCTTTGCTTCAACAAATGGTGCAACAAGCTTTACTTCAACAAGGATATCCACAAGCTTATGCTCCTCCTCAACAAGCTTATGTGCCACCACCACCACCTCCGGTGCAACATGGAATTCATAATGATCAAAGGGTGATCCGGGATTTCTTCATGCCGAGGGCAATACCACAAATGATGGGACCACCAATTCATGCCAACAACTTTGAATTTAAAATGGGCTTGATTTATATGGTGATATAGCAACAATTTAGTGGAACCCCGAATGAAGATCCTAATGCTCATCTAGCTCAATTTATTGAGATTGCCAACACCGTGAAAATGAATGGGGTGAGTGAGGATTGTATAAAGATGAGGTTATTTCCGGTTTTTCATTGAGAGATAGAGCAAGAACATGGTTCTCCACCATTACTCCAGGTACATGCAACACATGGGATGAGCTTGCACAAATGTTCTTGAACAAGTATTTTCCACCTTCCAAGACACTTCTAATGAAGAGTTTGATCACTCAATTCAAGTAAATGCATCAAGAGAGCTTTTATGAAGCGTGGAAACAGTTTAAGAATATGCTATGCAAGTGTCCACAACATGATTGTTGATTTTTCTACCAAGGTTTGGTGAATGGTCAAAGAGTGCTTGTTGATGCTTCGGCGGGTGGATCCGTACTTAAGGTGACTCCGAAAAGGGCTATAAGGATTTTTGATGAGATTGCTACAAATGTCTACCAATGGTCATTGGAGCGAGTAAGTGGATGTTATGGTTTTGAGAGTTTTGATCAAGGGCAACAAGTTAGTGTGAAGAGCGCTAGTGATGATCCAAGTGTGCCAAGCATGGAAAAGATAGTGGTGGAGGTCATGAAACAAATGAGCTTGAACCAAGGTATGAATAATCAAGAAGCAAATATGGTTGAAGGGTACAAGTTGAGCAAGGTGTGTCTCATCCGAATATTGTGAGTGGAGAACAATGGGCCAATTCTATTCCATGTGTAGAAGATGTATCATACAGGCAAGAAAGAAACTACCAATGGAATTACCAAAATAATTTCCAAGGTAGTTTCAACCAAAGTCAAGGGAACTATCCACCAAGGCAAGGGGGCTTTAATAGTCAAGCTAGTGGAAGCTCATACCCACAACAACAAAGACAAGGGAATTTCTCCTACTCTAATTCGAGCAATGCAGTTGCTTATCCTCCGGTTATCAACCGGGGGCTAAGGCACCGAACAATAAGGGAGGAGCATCGATTGATGAGCTACTTGAACAATTGATCGCATCTAACAAAGCTCGAGATGAAGCATCGAAAAAGGTGAAAGAAGCAAATGAAAAAAGGCTCAAAGCTTTGGAGTATAATGTGGGACAAATTGCAAGTTCTTTGAGTGCTCAACAAAAAGGAAAGTTTCCGGCCACAACCAAAGTCAATCCGAAAGCTCAATGTTTATTAGTTGATATGAAAGAGGAACGAAAGGTTGAAGAAGGGTTGGTGGAAAGTAAGGTTGTTGAAGAAAGAAAAGAGATAAGTAAGAAAGAAGAGAAGGGGCTTAAATGGATACCTAAGTAGAAAAGGGTGCAAGAGGAAAAGAAAGTGGATGAGAAGACCAAAGAAAAGGAGTACAAACATGATTATTGGGGTATTCCGATCACTTCATTCCCTATTCCCTATCCACAAATGTTTGTAAAGGAGGAGAAGAAAAAGGAGTTTGAGGAGCATGTGAAACATCTCAAAAAGAAATATGAGGAGAAAAAGAAAGAAGAGTCATCCGAAACAAGTGGATCAATGCAAAAAGAGGGACCTACAAAAGTTGGTGATCCGGGAAAATTCATAATTCCTTGCGATTTTGAAGGAAATAGACCCTTGATGCATTGTGTGATTTGGGGGCAAGCGTCGGCGTGATGTCTCATGCCACGTTCAAAGATCTTGAAATCGGAGAGCTAAAGCCTACTACTATCCGTCTTGAAGTAGTAAATGGTTAGGTTGTGAAGCCATTAGGAATTGTGGAAGACGTAGAGGTGAAAGTGAAGGGACTATTTTTCCCGGTTGATTTCATGGTATTGGAAGTGAAGGCGAACCCTCGAGTTCCACTCATTTTGGGAAGACCATTTCTTGCGACGGGAAGAACAAAAATTGATGTTGGTAGAGAAGAGTTATCCTTGAGCTCAAAAGGAAAAAGTGTCATATTCATGTGCAAGAAAGAAAAAGGAGTCAAGTCTCATTTGAAGCCTCCGGATGATCTTATGGATCATGACTCTATCCTCTTTGACAATTTAAATTCATTTCTTCATGATTATATGAAAATGTCAAATTCTAACTTATCTTCTTATGATGCAAATAGGATGAAAGTATCGGAGCTTGATTGGAAACTTGACAAAGGAGAAAGAGGAAGTCCACTAGATTCACTTCTTGAGGATAACTTGATGCTTGTAAGCAAGAATGGTGAGGTGGAGTTAGTGGACAAGAAGAAGGCAAAGCAAATGTTTAAAGTGAGGATGCGAGAGAGAGTGTGATGGACCAACACTTTGTCCAATAAACGTGAAAATGCCATCTGGCTTGAAGACGTTTATCTTTTGATGCTTGTTTTGTTGTTTGGTCTTGTAGGTGGATTGTGCTTGTGAGGAAATGCACATTGAAGAAAAGAGAAGTGCTTCATGGATTAGAGTAGACATGCTCACCACTTGTTGCAAACTTAATTCTCGACTCTTGTCTGGAGTTAAGTTTGGGGGGCTAGTGCGTGGTGGACATAACTCAATTCGTTGGATGCGTTTGCTTCTCCATAAGAAGATCATCTATGGAAACTACAAGGGTAAGTCCCACCACTTTTTTTGCAAACTTAAGTCTCAACTTGTTTCGATTTAAGTTTGGGGATAGAGTGTGTGGTGTGACTCACCACTTGAGTTTGATTCTTGTAAAATTGACCCAATTTTAAAAAAATTTCTCATGAGTTTTTCTTTAATTTTGATCCGATTGGTTGTGTTGAAGTACATGATAGTCCATATTTGTAATGTAATTGTTGAGCTAATGGTTGTTGAGTCTTTGAGCATGATTGAAGGGTATTGAAAGCATGAATGGAGCTTGGAGTTAACACTTTCCTTACCAATTGCTTATTGAGGGAGTACTCTACACCTTATCACTTCTAGTTGCTTGACATATTTTGATTTGGATTGATGTGATTAGCATGTTACCTCATTTGATATGTTTTTGGGATGTTTACTTTCGTAATTTAGGATTTCCTTTTCAATCAAAGATGGGGATGATTATGAGCTTAATTGATTATGTATGATTTGAATATGTGCTTCATTTTTCGTAATTTAGGATTTCCTTTTCAATCAAAGATGGGAATGATTATGAGCTTAATTGATTATGTATGATTTGAATATGTGCTTCATTTTATAATGATGTTGATTTTTTTTTTTGCATGTATTGTGTTGTATTTTTGGTTGTTTCTTGTTTGTTGAGTCTTTATTTTATGTTTTGTGTGTTTTCTTATTCTTGTTTAGGGATTGTTTTGGTGGTTTGTTTTGGGATGTCGTGAGTCATTTTTGAATGTGAGTGATGACATGTTATGGTGATAAGTGATGACAAGTTATGATTAAGAATCTCTACACTTTCGAATTGTGACATATTTTATTTAACTTGTTCAATTTTGAGATGAATGTGGTGTAATAAGTTCCTTAAGGTCCAATGCATAAGCTTGTGAGCATTTTAGCCTCAACCGTGCATACATGGTATTTATCTTTATGAGTAGATTGGTTGTGTTTGATAAGCTAGAACTTGCTCAAGGACTATTGGAACGAGCCCAATTTGTGGAGAGTAGTGACATGATCTAAGGTCATCCTTCTTATTATAGTCATTGCTAAATATTTCTATACCATGACATTATCCCTAGTAACCACTTTGAGCCTTTAAGACTATTTTTGTGAATTTAGCACATTACAAGCCATGATTACCCACTTAAGCCTTACATATATACCTTTTGTGTGAGTGATTGAGGAGATGATAGCTAGAAAAAATTGATAAGATGGCAAAAGAAGGAAAGAAAATGGTAAATAAGTAAGAAAAATGATGAAAAGAGCAAAAACAAGAATGAACATGCAACCTCAAAACAAGAAAATGAGCAAAGCAATAATAATATGCTCAAGTACTTAAAAGTTCGAAGAAGGAATCATGCATTCAAAGAAGTTCAATTCAAGGAAAGTTGATGAATAGTGCTTGTGATCATTAAAGACAAGAAAGGAAGAAAGAAAAATGGAGAAGTTGGAGAAATTGGTTATTTCTTTGATTACTTACACATGATTAGTCACTCTTACCTATATTCTTCCTACCCTACCAAACAACCTATCATTACATCCTAATTAAAGACCTTTTTGATCATTAATTGAAACTTTGGTGGTTTGTGAATGTAGTCTAAGAGCAAACTTATAGCGAGTCGAGCCAATTGATTGATGAGTGTTGATTTACCCTATTTTAAGAGTGTTGAGTGACATTTATAACCTATGTGAGGCTTGGACTAAAAAGGACTATATTACACTATTAGTCTCTTGTGATTGAACTTGTTAATATTTTTTTTGCATGTTATGATTTTAATGTTGTAGGATGACTTAGCATGGTTTGTAATTCTTATTACTAATGATGTGTTATTACTTATGTTCGTTTAGTCTTTTCTTAGGTGAAAATCTCTCTACCCTTGGTTTATCATTTTCATTGTTTGGGGACGCACAACACTTTAAGTTTGGGGTGTGATGAGTGATATTTTCACCTAGATTTTAGTGTCTTTTTATATCTGGTTTCGTATTATTTTATCCGTATTTATGTGTATTTTGGTTGTATTTTGTATTTTTATGGAAATATATGAGAATGAGCTTAAACGTATGTAAAACAGGTGAAAACGGAACAAAAACAGAGAAGGGAGATGAAACGAAGAAGAAAAGACAAGCACAACCCGACTCGAGCCAAGTGCTACTACTCGAGCCGAGTTGGTGCAGCACGGCCCGTGCGCTGCACACAGGCCTGTCCAGAAAGGTTGTGCGCCAACGTAAGAAAACGCTACACGCCCTCCCATGTGCCAGTGTGCTGAACTCGAGCCGTGTTCTGTTCAGTACTCGAGTCGAGCTCCGCTACTCTGGTCGAGCTCCGTCTGCTGTCGAAAAATGCTGCCAGATCATGACACGACTCGAGCCGTGTGCATGCACTCGAGCCGAGTCGTGTAAAATCCTGCTAAAAATTCCAGAATCTTCTAGAAGCTTCCCAAGGGGTATAAATACCCAATAATTCAACATTTGATCAGTTTTGGGCGAGGGTTTCGCTGTTTCACATACATCATACACAATTCTCTCCATTTTACACCATCATCTTCATCCATTCATCATTCTATCCATCTATCTTCATTCCTCCATCAAATCTACCATCCAATTGAACAAAAGAAGCAAGGAAGAGAGGAGAATAATAAGGGAAGGAAGAAGATCACCATTGAAGAACTTCAAGGGAGTTTTCATCCAACTTTTGTATTGAATCCTATTAGATCATCATGTTTTGTAAGAAGTTTAATGTCTATGTTAATTTTCTTATGGATATGAGAGGTTAATCTCCCTTGTGAGATTAGCAACATGATAGTTGTTGGATAATTTTGGGATCTATGTATTTAAATTCATGTGTTGATTGAGTTAAGTGATTTTCTATCATTGATTCTCTAGATCTTGAGGTTTATGATGATTTGTGTGTTTAGTTGTTCTAAATATGTGATTAGATTGAGAAATCAATTATATGCTTAGGATAATTGAGTGAATCATTTCATCAAACACTTCATGTGCATTATAAATTGTAAAGAGATTGAGAAATCCTTTAGAATTTAGAACTCTTTGATAGAACATGTGATTAGTTTGATCGAGAGGTTGATTAATTGTGTGAAGGGACTCTCATTTCAAGCTTGGTACCTAGAAAGAATTGTTTGAGTGAGAACCAATTGTTTGATCTATTCATGATTCATATCATATCCATCTCGAGAGGGAGTTTAGGTGAACTTAGTGTTGACCCTTAGTCTAATACCCATGATTCATATGAATTTGGTGCATGTGTCCTAAGATTTTCAATTCTTGAATGTTGTTAATCTCACTTTTAATCAATTTGGTAAATCACTTTTCATCCATCCATCTTGTTTGTTGTTCATTGCATGCTTGATTGCTTTGATTGATTTTATTTACTTGTTTGATCCCTATCATTGATGATTCGTCTCTATAAAATTAAAACAAACGTGAGATCGCTTAAGCACTAGTATCTACTTCCCTGTGGTTCGATAAATTGTTTTAATTGGTCATCCCTACTACAAAATGGCTAATCATCGTCCTACAACTAGGTATACATTTTTTCATTTTAATCTGTCCCAAAACAAAGTATATATTTTATTTTTTGGTTGATGTGCCCCCACAAAACCATTATTATATCTAAATGGCCCGCACACTATAGTTATACAACTACCCATTACAAATTAAAATATTATTTTTCACACATTAAAATAGTATACTCCTTAATCTACGAAGATTATAACTTTTTAAAGCGGCGGTTCAATTTGAACGGTTCATCCAAAGTTTTATCCTTCAATCTTAACATGCAAGTCATGAGTCAACAAGAAAAATGCCAAACGAAGAGAGAAGAGTCTCGATCAATCCAATGCTGTAATTGCGAATCAAAATCCCTAAACACGGTCCTTACTGCATAAGAAACACACAAACAAGAATCGGCATATCTATCAAAATATCCCTATAAATTGCGATGCCAAGAAACATCTTCTCCATAATTTTGATATCACAAATTCTACTTCTGCTATCGTTCTTGATCTCATCAATGGCGGCTGATTCATCATCATCTGAAGCCAAAGTCCACATAGTTTATACTGAACAACCTCAAGGCTTAGAGCCAGAAGAGTATCACATCAAAACACTCACCTCTGTTCTTGGAAGGTAATACTTACACCACTATGTAGATTTATAACGTTTACTGCCTTAATTTTTTTTTCTTTGTATGTATCTAATTAGAGACTTTTAATAAAATTTTTGCATCGGACCTGTTTCTTACGTAAAAGATTCAATTTGGTTCGATCCCTTTAAAGGAAACTGAAATTATGTGGTTGTATTTGATAGAATTGTTGATGAATTGTTCATTATGAGGTCAAGTGAAAAGGGGTGTTTGTGTGTGTGTGTGTGTGTGTGTGATTTGATGGGGTTTATTTTAATTCGATCAATTTATGATTGTTTGATTATATTTTACTAGTTTTTACTAATATTTGGGGAAAATTGTGTTCTTGTGTGGCTTACCTAATTCTGTGATGTTTGCTAAATTTTGGTTAATTTTGTTGGTGAGAAGTGAGGATGCTGCAAAGGAGGCTTTGCTGTACAGCTACAAGCATGCTGCTTGTGGATTTTCTGCTAAGCTAACTCCTCAACAGGTTGATGAGCTTTCAAGTAAGTTTGGATTCTCTCTAAGCATTAGATTGATTCTTTCTTTTGCCTCTAAATCTTTTTTGTTTTAATATTTTAGTCGATTAATTGACGAACATGAAATGCCTTGTGATCACAATTAGCTCATGTCAAAATTATGAACATTGATGCTTTGGGTATGCTTTAAGGATGTTCTGTTTGCTTATCTGCTTCAGAGTTTTTGATGTTACTTTGTTTGAGAGAGGAAAATCCTGCACTTTGCATGTTTAAGCATGATTATAAAGTTTGATTTGGTTTGGAAGTGTATCTTAAGTTAATGCCATTCGAAATGTAAGAGCAACTATATATATCCCGTTTACATAGTAATAATTATATATCCCCCTCTTTAATTTGGGAACTCTAGAAATTTTTAAGCACCCCTGTATAGGTAATTTGTCTGTCTTCTCAATGGTTATCTTCTTACTTATTTGCCTCCTGCTTGTTGCAATTAGTAAATTTCTGGGCAATCGTTCTGTTGTGCGCGAAAAACCCCTGAACAATTCCGGACTCAGGGTTCAAAATCTACTAATAATTATCTTCCAAGTTGCGTTCTTCAATCATCTGTAAAGATCTCTTTTAAGAGCACCGCATCCTAGAGTTGGATACTGTAGTCGACGCTTTCAATATACAACAAACTCTTCTTCCTATATTACTCGGTTTGTGTTTACATTTTTGTTGATCCAAATATAATCGATTTGGTCAAATATAGTCGATAAGATCAAAATAGCTGTTATTCGTTCGAACCACTGATGAACTGTTGGATTTTGGCAGAACAAGCTGGCGTGCTTCAGGTTGTCAAGAGTCAGCCTGTACAACTGCATACTACTGGACATGGAAATGTGCACGTTTAGGAAGACTAGCGCTACCAAGTGTTTACACATGATGCTTAGCTTTGTGAACAAACACCTTATCTACTGTCTGAAACACCTAATCTAAATAAGAAGCATCTTGTGTTGTATGAATGTATGTAAAGTTTGATGTTTGAGAATTATGACCACGAAACGATAGGTTGTGTGTTATTTAATGATGGTTGGTCTTGCGTGCACCAGATATAATACAAGCTATATAATTATTCAGTAATATCTTGTTTATTGTTATTCATAAGTCAGAACAAACTATTTGACAGTAAAGATGGTCATGATGTAACATTTATATAACTCTCAAGTCTATAAGATGCCACATTTCAAGTATCATAATTCTTGCATCACATGTTTGAAAGAATTCTATAAATCAGATTTTGAGCGACGTCAAGTTTCTTATGTTAGATATTTTTTCTATATAGTAGAGGTACAAGGATTTCTGTCATGCGACGACCAGAGACAACCCAGGTAGGAAACGAAAGTGCATATTAGCAGCAACCATAGCTTCGCAAGTATTCCGAACAAATGTCATCTCATTTTCCGTACTCTGATCATGGTAAACTTCATCGTTCGGGTTCCCTCCACAAAGATTGGTGTAGATGCATGATGAGCTCTACTCGTAGACTCGCTTCCTCTTCAAAAGGGTCGGAACTAATAAAATGGACCCAATGAGGAAAAGAACGGACAAGGTCTTAAAATCGTATAGATCTTTCACGGACTTGAGTTCACCAAGAGCAAGCCCAGCCTATCAGATAAAAAAGCATCAGTAAAATCATGTCAAACCTTAAAAACTTATAAATGAAAAGTAAAAAAAAACATATGCAACTTCATAATCCAATGTGTAATTTCAGTAGCAGCTCATATATAAATGCATATGTGAGGTAATGATTCCCTACTCTCTACTTGACATATTCGAGCACCTATCTAAAAGCATATTGAAACCATCTCAAGGTCATTTTTCTAATTTCTTTCTATAAAATGGATTTAACCATACTTTCTTTACAGTGCATCCATTACAAATTGTCGGCACATCAGTCACGACTATGCGCCCAACAATCTGATCCACAAAGTATTGTGGGCAATATAAATTAAGAAGAAATTTCTTATTTATTTCAGTAAATACATGATTAAGAAGGTAAAGACGAAAAAGGGTAAAGTCTTACTCTGACAGTAATGTAGGCAGCTGGAATGAGACCAATAACAGTCGCCAGAAAAAAAATATGAAACGGAATATCCACAATTGGTGATGCCAAATTGATAAACAAGTTTGGCAATGTTGGAGTAACCCGTAAAAAGAGCATGTAATTGAGCAACTTTTCTCTTCGTTTTGATATCTGAAAACCAATTTAAATCAAGGCTAAACATGATGTACATGAAAACGGAGGCAGCTAAAACAATTGTAGCAAGCAATACCCAAAAATAATACTAACATACCTCTCCCTGGAAAAATCTCAATTTATCCGGCCACAGCCAGTTGACAATTGGCTTGCCAATCAGTTTGGACAAAAAATAGCAGGATGAAGCACCTGCTGTGGCATTGAAAACAACCAAGAAAAGACCTCTGATAACACCAAAAAGCGCGCCAGCTAGTAATGACATGAAAATTGTCCCGGGAATCATGAATGTCTGCATGAATATGTAAGTTGAACAGTACCCAAGAATGAACTTCGCTGGGTATACTTGAGCATATGAAGAGAGATGATCCCTGGAGCATATTAAAGTGTAAACCAAGTCAGTGAGGAAAGGAGACATTTGAAAAGGATAAACATCAATTACCCAAGAGAGATTAGCTTAAATTAAGTTGGGGCTGATATGAATAGTTATATGCAGGCTGCAGCCCAGTTTCATTCATTCACAAAACAAAAACAGTTTATGAATCCAATAAATAATGTGATGAGCGTCCTTAACATTGAGGTTTGGACCAGCATTGTTACAAAAAATGAAACACAGAATGTTCAGTAACTTTTACAAAGCAATATTCTACAAGTTAAATTTTTCTTCAAGAGCTAAAATTTGCACATGATGAATCCTCATAGTGACTTTTCATCAATGAATGAATGTAACAGTTCAATGTATACTGCTAACAAAAAGGAGTCTCTCAGCTCTCCTAAATCAATGACACAAGATACAATCAAATGTAACATCTACCAATTGCACAATATATTGTTGAGTTCTTGACATTTAAGGACACTAATTACTAAGTTGAGTATGTTCATGTTTCTCATCAAGTACACACATCAGTAGGTTGTCACGAAAACATTTAGTCCCATGCTTTGGACAAGAAAAAAAAAAAAGAGAACTTGTCTGTAGCTTTTGTGTTTTGCCTAATTTGGATTCATGAATTGCTTAAACTGCTCAACAGTCGCATAATCCATTATCGAGTTTCCCTTCAGAATATCCATAAACTTAAGTACAATGAATAAATTAAATGCTTTGTCTGCGTAATAATCTCTTCACAAACTAGAGTGTGAGATAACAAACTGCTTCAGCTCAGAGTACAATACCAAGATCATAGAACACCCAATACCATCAAAAATTTAGAAACTGCTGGCTAAGTTTAAATTATGCACACATGAGATATACCAAAAGAACAGCAAAGCAGAAGTAATAGCTAAAACTTAAAAACCCAATAGCCAAAACTATAAACATAAAAAGCAAATTGTAAACCTTCACCAAGATCTCAATAAAATCAGGAATCAAAAATCAAATATCAGTAATAGAGCTGCTTACTTGAGCAATCGAAGATCAGCAAGCGTATGAGGGAGCTTTAACATCTCATACTCCGCCGCAGGCATGGTGAGGTAAATGCATAATAATCCAGTTGAAAATACCAAAAACACCCCCAATGCCGCCGCGAATTCCCAACGTGACAGAGGAAATCTCTCCGCCTTTAACTTCTTCTCCGACGGCGAATCAACATTCCTCTCCTCATCCCTGTCCAACACCCTGCCACCCGTTTCGACCACCAAACTCCGCGGCGCCGCCATGACAAATCAACGGCGAAAGCGATGCCGATGATTGTGTCAGCGATTAGCAGGAAGAACGATGAGGATTTTGATCTTTATTAGAAAAACAAAAGCAAAATGAGTTTTTGAATTTTCATAGCTGCCACAGCTAGTGCTGAATTAAAACATTGGAGATAAGGAGCATTAAATCAGCACGAAAATCAAGAAAAATACCTGACGCGGCAGAAGTGAAATTCACGAAAATGGGGATCAACAAATCCGTAAGCAGTTTAGAAAAGGGAGACAAAATTTCAAACTTTGAGCTGAAGGAATGCAGATTGAAATTGGTGGACAATCGATTGTATAAAGAGAAGGTTCGTTAAACGAGATCAAGAGGGATAATGATGGAAATGAATCAGCAAGAATCAAAAACCCTAAATTCGGAGATGGGTTGTAAGCATGTGTTTGCATTTGTGCGTGTTGTGTGTTTCTTCAAAATTGTATTTCTAATTTCTTTGAGAGGGAGAATGGAAAAAGTCAATGAAGGTGGTAAAAGGAACACCAAAAAAAGAAAGACAAAAGCATTTTTTTTTTTTAATCACCCTAATATTATTTTTAATTTTTATCGCTAATCATCCTTATACTATATTACAAATTATAATATTATAATCAATCGATTTGAATATAAATTGGTATTTTCTTTATTAAACTTAACTTCGTCGGAAAATCTTATTTAGATTTGAACTTAATTAAACTTGCCTATTTTCAACTAATAGGGCTTAAATATCTTGGGAATGTTGGAGTAAATTAAAAAAACTGGGCCTAGAATGATAATGAATAATAATTTTCATTTGGGCCTAGATTTGGGCCAAAAGAATGGGAATTAATCCATATTCACTGTGCATGAAAATACAATAAAGTAGAGTAACAAAATAATAATTTCTACTTTTTTAACAACAAAAAAGAAAAAAAGAAAAAAGAAGAATTTAAAGATAACTAATTATACTACTTTAACATTCAACCTACAGAAATGGTTCAACCAATATATAGATCCAAGTTTTTTGGAATTTTTATAATTTTTTTTTAACTTAAAAAAAAAAGTGCTTTTCTAGGTAATAAGTATGAGTTTAGTTGAATACAAATTAAATCGAAAAAATGGGACAAAATAACAGGGTATGCAAGAAAGGTAAAGAAATAAATTTCAATAATACATACATATGAGATTTATAAGTGTCTTTTTTCTACACAAGAAATTACAAGAAGTAATATCATCAATTTATCCAAATTCTCAACTAGGAGAAAATGATGATAGAAGTCCAGCATTTGGGGAAAAAAAAAAGGTCAATTATATTTTTATTTTCCAATTAAATTCCTATATGATGCATCTATCTACAAATCTGGGAAGCATTCAAGAACATGACTTAAATGGTTTTGAGCACACAAGTCATCATTGTGGGGTGTTAAGGCCATGTTTGGGTATGCAAATGATGACGGCTCGATTACTTGTGAAGCAAGCAACTTATCAAAGCTCTTCCAGTCACTGTACTGATCACCAAGATGTAATCTCTTCTGATCATCTTCAACCTCCTCGTTTGCATGCTCGAAATTGTTGTCGTTTGTCGTGAAGCTTGTGGAGATGGAGGGACTGTCAAGCTTTGGAAGTTGTATCATTTGACATTGATCAAAAGGGATGTGGGTAGATTTGAGAGAAACTTGTAGGAATGGAGTTGGTTGATGATCAAGATCTATGGCTTGATTAATGAATTCATAATTATTCATTAATCCAAGAAAATGGCTGTTGTCTGATCCCTGACAATTATAATAAGCACTATTGTTACATGGTTCAAAACCTTGTTTTTGACTAGGACTTGGCTTCTTGAAAGCTTTACAAACCACCCATCCTTCTTCCTGTTGCATATAATTAATGTATACAGTGTAAGACGCATTCGTTTTAATATCATGTTTCATTTCATTAGAAAATGCTAACTGAGTGTTAGTGCATTGAAAATTTGGACAAAAAGAAAGCATCTCAATATATCTTAGAAACTCTATATACTACTTTCTTGAATTTGGGCTTAGGATTCATATGCTTACACTATTAACCAACAACTTTGTTAATCATATAATGTTTCAGTTTCATATTTCATTTTCATCAATGCAGTTATAAAATGAAATAGGATAATATATTGGAAACCTATAAGATATAAAGAGAATTAACAAATGGGTATTATAAATTGATAGATATTGGAGGCCATGAAAATTAGAAGTAATTAATTTATAATACTATTACAATTAAAAGAGGGTTTTGATCCTTAAAATGATATCATTGAATTGATGTGAATATAAATATTCTCATCTCAATGTACAAACAAAATTTCTCAGCATTTTTTAACCTTAGAAAGTGCTTTAAAAAGGAATGGCTGCCATGCTTCAAATCATTTCAGACATAATCATGTGCACAAAAATTAACATGTAGATCAAGAAAGTGATCTAAAAAAAAGTTACCTGAGGAGGTCCATTTTCACTAGTTTGGAGTCTATATTCATGCATGATCCAATCGGTTTTCCTCCCATTGGGCGCCCGTCCTCTATAGAACACCAGTGTCTTCCTCATTCCGATGATCTTGTCTTTGGAAGACACAGCCTTGTCTCGTCCCGTTGCCTTCCAGAAACCGGCAGCAGTTGCCCTATTCGTCCTCGTCCCAGTTGGATACTTCCTGTCCTTGTAGCTGAAGAAATACCACTCTGTCTGTTCTTGATCATATCCCAGATTGCACCTACCTAACAAACAACAAGTGTGTATACATAGATGAATCTAGGGTTGATTACAAAGAACTAATCTAGCTAGGGTTAGAATAATTAATTCACAACTAATTGTACCTTCAATATCCCATGGCTCAATCCTGTATAGATCAATGTCTGTGATAACATCAAGATCAATCTTGAGAGAGTTGATTCTTCTCTTAAGGTAGTAGCCGACGAGTTCTTCCTCAGTGGGGCGAAAACGAAAGCCCGGAGGCACACACGATTCGACAATCTCCATTGCTTCTTGATGATCCTGTAAGAAGATCAATACATGAGCATATAGGTATGTATATATGTTGGTGGTAAGATATTTTTGTTTGTTTTTGTGACTATATATGTGTGTGATATTTGTAAAGCTACTTTTGCAAGACATTAACTTTTTGAAGAGAGTAATATTCACATTTCATTATTCATAATTCCACATCCATTCGTGAGGAAAATTTTGCATGTGTTTTTGAAAAATTTCTGTCATTTATGAGGAAAATTTTGGCAGACCTATACCCCACCCCACCAATATCTTCGAAAAAGAGTTAAAATAAGACTCACACATGATATATAGTTACATACTTAAATATGCACAATAGGTTGCATTTAAGTTCTTATAGTTACAAAAGTCAGTTACTCATGATATCATATTATATTTACTCAAGTATATATGATTACAGTGTTGGAGTATGGAACCTAAATTCTTTGGGCCCGTATTTCTTTTGGTCCAGTTGATCCTAATGGGCTTAGGATTAGGGCAAGTTATCTTGATCAAGAAGTTATCCATTGTGTTATCTAGATCAAGATGTTTTCTCATTGTAGTTAACTTGTCCAACAAGGTAAGAAAAATCCTGGCTTTGTATCGCCCCCAGATGTAGTCGAAAGACGAACTAGGTAAACAAATCTCGTGTTATTCGTGTCATCGTGTGCAAGTGTGTGTCCCAATTCCTAACATACAGACAGGCTATGTTTGTTTTCGGTTTTAAAAATCAATTTTTGGTTTTCAAAATCTGCACACAGATTTTTAAACAAATCCTATTAACCCTAATATGCCCAAAACAAATAATATACTAGTAGTCACTGGTTTTCAAAACTCAGCCAAAAACAATCCTAACCTTAATTATATAATATCGGAGGTAAACAGTCTCAAAATTGCATTTAGTTAAAGTGTTATTGAATATGCAAAAGTATATATATATATATATATATATATATATATATATATATATATATATATATATATATATATATATATATATATAAAAGAGAATTAAAGTGGCCGTTAATATTGACCCCGATACAATATACTGGAGTATATATATATATATATCTTTTGTAGAGACATGGGCATGATTTCTTTGAGTACATTCCACTCCATGCTTACTGGTGCACTACGGGTTTTCATACCCACCCTACATATTATCATTTTTTAATTAATTATTTGATTGCTAATTTAATTTGCTTCACCCTTCCAAATTTCCAAGGGACTTTACACTATTTTTTTAGGTCATTCTGATCAGTTTTTTTAGGTCATTCTGATCAGTCTTGTACCTTAAAATTAAAACACACTCACTCACTAACTAGCTTAAATTCTCTGACACAGCTCCAATCGAAATGTATTCCTCCCTTCTAACTGTCATCTCGATTTTATTCCATTAAAACACAATGCACTTGAATGGCTCCGCCAAAAAGATAACAAGAGTTAGTATCATGTGAACTAGGTTTACGGTTCTTTAATTTAAACCCTAGTAATATATAGAGTATAATAGTATTGGAAGGGGGACTGTGGGGTTTACACAAGTGTTTGTCAGGTAACATTTGTTTTTTGTATGTAGATTAAATAATACAAGTATAGTTGTATTAGTGAAGTATGTAAGTCTCACATTTTATTTGTATTAGTAGTCTAAAAATAAAAATATATAGTACCTTTGAAATAGACCCCCAAATTATACCCTTTGAAACAGTAGAGTAAAAAAAAGACATTCTTAGGGGCGGACGGAGAAAGTAAAAAATTAGGTAATTAATAGTAAAAGAAAAAAAGAATTATCTTTTCATATGCATATGAATTTTATAAGATTCAAGGGAACAGACATAAATGTAGTGTTAGCCTAATATTAATATAATGATGATCATAAATATTGATAATTACTAACCGGCAAAACTGAAGTCCCTCCTGCTATATATAACTGAATGAGAGGGAGTTTTTGGTATGAAGTGATGAGAGAGTTGTATGTATGTATATATATAAATGGTAAGCTGCAGATACAAAGTGTAGATATGCATCAAATGAGGGTGAGATAGAAAGAGCAGAGAGTTGAAGAATGCTTATAAGTTATATCTATCTGAAATCACACATAAGAAAGTGTGTAATACTATTGATTGCGCGTGGGGTGGCAGACATTGGATCAAGGCTATGTTTGGGCGGCGTGACACCATTTTTTCACGCCTCCCCCCACCACTCCCCAACATTACTTACATTTCTTTAAATTAAATTAAATTAATTCTCTGAGTTAACAAAATTAACTCTAATTATCATCATCTACTTATCCACATATACTTAATTGGTGGCGCCGCCCTTCCACCTTTGCCACCACTCACCGCCCGCCATCTGTTTCCCAAACTCCCAAGCTAATCATTTCGGACTAACAAATTGCAAACCCCATAATTTATTTTTAATATTACTGCTATCTTTTCCCTACTAAATATATGTTTTTTTTTTCACGTCGTAAAAAAAAAAAACTAATTTTATTGCATAAGACACTATCGTTTTCTTCGAATTCTAAGAGTTGTAAAACATGGACGACAACTTGTTGGGCCACTTAGAATCAGTCTCGAAATTGTATGTATAAATGAAAAGTAAAGAAAGAAAGAGATAAAAAGAACATTTATTTATTATTAGCGAGAAAATCGGATCGGGACAGAATTGAAATATTATATTGGTAAAAGCTATAATTTTATTATTAAATTGGATTATTAGTGGATTAAGAACAAAATCCGTTGGTATAGAAGTAACACTACAAAAAAACTTATTTTTTTACCAACGGAATATTCCGTTGGTAAAAGCTTTAATTTCATTGTTAAATTGCACCAACGGATTAGCAACAATATATTTACCAACGGAGTAGCAACGAAATATAGTTACTAATTGAAATATAGTTTTTTTTGTAGTGTAGTTGGTAAATTTTTTACCAACGAAAATCCAATTCCTTTGATAATTCATTGCTAATAATTCTATTGACAATTTATATAATAATTTTGTTGGTATTCCATTAATAATTAATAATGGAAATTATTTCGTTGATAAAAACAATATAAATCTGTTTGAAATTTCGTTACTATCCCGGATTCAATTTTGCTGCAACTGGTATTTCTACAATAACAAAACGTTTATTGATTAATTAATGTTAAATGTTATACTTGTCTCTCGTGGCAAATACTAGTATGTGAAAATGTTGATTTGTAATATATATATATATATATATATATATATATATACATATATATATATATATAAAAGTAATTGTCATCATGACATAGTTCAAGTGGTAGAGGGGAGGGTGGAAAAGTCTTCCAACTGAGCTTGGATGCTGTAGGGTGGGGGTTCGAATCCTTCCTTTGGCATGGATTTTGCCCCTTTGCAAGCACAAGTTTAACCGTGAGCCCTCTTTATAAGCAACTTGAGGTATATGCGGTGGGGTACACCATTTATATATAAATAATTAATGTAATTTCATCCACTAATTCTGGAGGAGAGGACATGTAGAAAGAGGTCTTGTAATTAATGTAATGTCATCCACCAATTCTGGGGGCAGGGGTGGTGGGGGTTCCTAAGCCACATCCTGCGATTTGTCTCCTCCACCAATCCTCAGGGCAGGGGCGGTGAGGGTCCCTAATGGTGGGGTACACCATTTATGTATAAGTAATTAATGTAATTTCATCCACTAATTCTGGAGGAGAGGGCATGTAGAAAGAGGTCATGTAATTAATGTAATTTCATCCACTAATTCTGGGGGCAGGGGCGGTGGGGGTTCCAAAGCCACTTGAGGCACATCCTGCGATTTACCTGATTAGCTATTTTGTAGTTGGGATGACCAATTCAATAATTTATCGAACCACAGGGAGATAGGTACTAGTACTTAAGCGATCTCATGTTTCTTTTAATTTTATAGAGACGAATCATCAAAGATTGGGTTATCTAACAAGTAATTAAAATCAATCAATGCAAGCAAATAAGCAATGATCAATCAAATAGAATAGATAAATGAAAGTGGTTTTCCAAATTAAGTAAAAGTGAGATTAACAACAATTAAGAAGTGGAAATCCTAGAATCAATGCATCAAATTCATATAAACATGGGTATTAGACTAAGGGTCAACACTAAGTTCACCTAAACTCCCTCTCAAGATGGATATGATATGGAATAAAGCTCTATGGATTGGTTCTCACTCAAACAATTCCAACTAGGTACTAAGCTTGAAATGAGAGTCCCTTCACACGATTAATCAACCTCTCGATCAAACCAATCGGATGTCCTATCAAAGGGTTCTAAATTTCAAAAGATTTCTCCATCTCCTTATAATTTATAATTCACAAGAAGTGTATGACAAGATGATTCAATTAATTATCCTAAATATACAATTGACTTCTCAATATAATCACATGTTTAAAAAAACTAACCACACAAATCATCACAAACTTCAAGATCTAAAGTATCAATGATAAAAAATCAATTCACACAATCAACATATGAATTTAAATACAAAAATCTCAAAATTATCCAACAACTCTCATGTTGCTAATCTCACAAAGGAGATTAGCCTACCATATTCAAAAGGAAATCAACATAGACATTAAAATCCTTACAAAGCATGATGAAACTATGAGGTTTAACTACAAAGTATGGATGAAAACTCCCTTGAAGTGCTTCAATGGTGATCTCCTTCCTTCCCTTGCAATTCTCCTTTCTTCCTTACTTCTTTTCCTCAATTGGATGAACGTTTTGATGGTCGGATGATGGTAGATGGAATGGATGGTGAATGGATGAAGATGATGGTGTGAATTGAAGGAAATGGTGTGTGATCTAGGTGTAGGATTGAAACTCTTGTGTGGAATTAGAGTTGTCAAAATGGGCCCACGGGGCAAGCGGGCCCAAAACTCACCTCAACCCGCAATTTTGCGGGCTTAGGCGGGGCGGACCTTGGTAGGTTGCGGGCTAGAAATGTTAGACCCAACCCATTTATAGGCAGTTTACGGGCTATTGCGGGCCAACCCGCATTTGTTTATTTTTTTTAAGTTAAGGATGATATTATTAAAATAAAAATCAAAATAATAGTGCAATGTCAACAAGACAATTGACATAGACATGATTCCCATAGAATAACCTCGTAAACATTAAAACTAGTAAGTAATAACAATAAACAAAGATAATAAAATCAAACAACATAAGTATACTAATTATACTTCTCAAATATCTCAAATTTAGCAACACAAGTCTAATAATCCCCAAATACTACAAATTAAAGTCCAAACACACAAGCACAGAAAAAAAATCATAAAGTTTCATCACAAGTCATCCTCCATAACATCATCATGATCATAATCATAACTATCTTCTTCTTGTTCGCTTTTGTCCTCATCGATCTCCAAATGATTAGATGACGTAGAGTGAGTTTCCTTAGATATTTTATCAGCTTGATCATCTCCATCTACATCTAAAATGAATAAATAGTTAAATAATTGAATGATAAAAAAATAAGATAATATAAATATAAATACTATTCTAACTTACCATTGGATTCAAAACCATGCAACCAATTTCGAGTACAAATAAGGGCTTTAAAGTTTTCGGGAATCATGGAACTTCTATATTTGGTGAGAACACGACCACCAATAGAAAAGGCTGATTCCGATGCAATAGTAGTAATAGGAATAGCCAAGATATCACATGCCATTAATGCAAGGTCAGAAAATCGAAGTTTTTGATCCCTCCAATATTCTAAGACATTCAAATCTTCAAAATGCTTATATTCATTCTTTGGCTCATCCAAATAGATATCCAATTGACTCTTTCCAGCTTTTGTTATAGTTCGATTCTCATAAGCACTGAAACTCTAAATTAATTGAAATATCAAATAAATCATAAAGCATGTTGTATATGCACACATATATATAAAAAGAATCAATAATTATACATAAGAAAAAAAGCAATAAGAATACTTACATCCAGAATTTTTTTGCACTTTGAACTCTTACTTGATGCAACCAAAGGGGATGAAGAAGATTGAGATTGCAAATTTAAAGAACTCGAGTCACTTGAATTTGTGTTTGTCTTTGTATTGTAATTCTCAAAAAACTTATACATCTTGCTCTTCACAAGTATCATCTTCTCTTGAACTTTTGTGGAATCACTCTCAACTTCCAAGTAAAAGTATTTTAACATTTGATACTTAAATCGTGGATCAAGAATAGCCCCAAAAGCAAGCACCACACTATATTCACTCCAATACTTGTCAAACTTTTCTATTATCTTTTTGCACATGCCACTTATCGAAGTATCATTATTTGACAAGTTTTCTTTTAACAAATATTCAATTTTCCAAACTGCATAAAATACAAATTTGATGTTGAATAGGAATAACCAGAAATCAAGTTGGTAGTCTCATAAAAAGGCTCAAGAAACTCATGTAATTTCTCAACTTTTATCCACTCATCATTTGTTGGACAATAATTATAATTCCTATCATTCAATGGAAGAGAATAAAAAGAATTTTTGTACTTAATAACACTATCCAACATCAAATATGTTGAATTCCAACGAGTAACCATATCCAATCTCAAACCAACACTAGAATCAATGTCACGAAGTCCTTTCACACATTCTTGAAATTTTTTCATTCTACCTTCTGAACTTTTCACATACTTTACAGAATCTCTGACCTTACTCAAGGTCCACCAGTTTCACCACCAATTTACAAAACATCTTGAACAATAAGGTTTAATACGTGAGCAGAACAACGGATATGAAAAAATCACCACCACACACCAAATTTCCATTCATAGAGAGTTGATCTTTCAAAAAATTTTGCATGGCATCATTACTAGATGCATTATCCAATGTCAAAGAAAAATCTTTGTTTCAATTCCCCACTCCTTCAAAAACTCCAATACTTTTGCAGCCAATTCAACACCGGAGTGTGGAGGAGGAAAATGATCAAAATTCAGAATTTTGCTATTCAACTTCCAATTTTCATCAACATAATGAGCGGTTAAGCAAATATAACCCTAACTAGTACATGCAGTCCATACATCTGAAGTTAAACAAATTCTATTCTTAATTTTGCCCAAAACTTCCTTAAGCTTAGCTTTTCTTTCAAGTATAGCTTATTGATATCAGAAACTAGAATGTTCCTAGATATGCATGGAAGATTTGGATTGACATACTACACAAAAGTTCGAAAACCATCATATTCAACAAATGAAAAGGCAAATCATGCTTAATAATGGCAGCAGCAAGCAATTCCCGTGCTATCTTAGGTTTTATCTTTCTACTCTTCATCTTTCCATCATGATCAATAAACATTTGTTCTACATCATAACATTTCAGTTTTGGGCATGTTTCCATATGGCGTCTCAACGTAGAGGTTCCATGTCTTGAATCCCCACCCTTGTAAACCTGATTGCACCCCTTACATATAGCAACTGTATTCTTACCAACTCTTCTCTTCACAAAGAAGTTCCAAACATCAGAAAATTCCCTCGGTTTTTTACCACTTGAGTTTGTATTTTCAATATCATCTATATTATTACTTTGATTCAAATTGGCAGACTCCATAATTTTTTCTTCTAAACTGCAAGAATATAAATATAGACACAATATTACAAGATCACTACTTCACTAGGGTTGAATTATAACTTGATAAACCAAACTGACCGTGTGATAAAACTAAATAATAGCCCAAACAGAATCACTATTTCAGAATCTAACAAGTAACACCTAAACAAAATCACCATTACAGAATCTAACCCAAATATAATCAAGCAAAAGAAATACTGCGGTTAAAATATTTTCAACATGGAGTATAAATAATGCTTAGAATTCTGATTTAATCCACTAATTTAAAAAATTAAAAAAAGAAAGAACAAACATACCAAACTCGTCGTATCCCGTGTGTGAAGGAATGAAGCGAAGAAGACTTTCAAGAGCTCGAAGGACGGACAATGGATAATGCACTCGACGGGAAGAAGAAAGCGAGACTCTGCCGAGTAATGGATTGGGAGATTCGGAGAGGGATGCTCGGCGCCTCGGCCCAGCTCGCGTCGTTCCAAATGGGAATTGGGGGTGGTATGAGCAGTGTTTCGAATTATGTAGAAGTAACGGTGTCGATGGTGCTAGGTTTAATTTGGAAATTGAGATTTGGGGCCTGGGTTGAGAATTGTGATTCATAGGAACTTTAAAAAAATAAATAAATAATGGGCCATGGGTGACCAGCCCAACATTTCTCCACTAGAAGCCCATTAGATATTTACATAACATTTACATATATTATTTAAAAAAAATAAAAAAAATTACAGGCTTAACCGCCCCGCCCCCGACCTGCAAAAGCCCGCCCCCGTTTGGGTCAGCCCGTTTAGGCTCGCATTTAAACATGCTTTAAAATCTCAAGCCCAACCCACCAATTATATAGGCGGATGCGGTTTGGTCCTACGGGCCCAGCCCATTTTGACGGCTCTACTACCAACTTGATTTCTGGTTATTCCTATTCAACATCAAATTTGTATTTTATGCAAGTTTGAAAAATTGAAGTTTGTTGAAAGAAAACTTGTCAAATAATGATACTTCGATAAGTAGCATGTGCAAAAAGATGATAGAAAAGTTTCACAAGTATTGGAGTGAATATAGTGTGGTGCTTGCTTCTGGAGTTATTCTTGATCCACAATTTAAGTATTAAATGTTAGAATACTTTTATTCAGAAGTTGAGAGTAATTCCATAAAAGTGAAAGAGAAGATGATACTTGTGAAGAGCAAGATGTATAAGTTTTTTGAGAATTACAATACAAAGACAAGCACAAATTCAAGTGACTCGAGTTCTCTAAATTTGCAATCTCAATCTTCTTCATCCCCTTTGATTGCATCAAGTAAGAGTTCAAAGGGCAAAAAATTTCTGGATGTAAGTATCCTTATTGCTTTTTTTCTTATGTATAATTATTGATTTTTATATATATATGTGTGCATACACAACATGCTTTATGTCTTATTTGATATTTCAATTAATGTAGAGTTTGAGTGCTTATGAGAATCGAACTATAACAAAAGCTGGAAAGAGTCAATTGGATATCTATTTGGAGGAGCCAAAGCTTGAATATAAGCATTTTGAAGATTTGAATGTCTTAGAATATTGGAGTGATCAAAAACTTCGAATTCCTGACCATGCATTAATGACATGTGATATCTTGGCTATTCTTATTACTATTGTTGCATCAGAATCAGCCTTTTCTATTGGTGGTCGTGTTCTCACCAAATATAGAAGTTCCATGATTCCCGAAAACTTTCAAGCCCTTATTTGTACTCGAAATTGGTTGCATGGTTTTGAATCCAAGGGTAAGTTAGAATAGTATTTATATTTATATTATCTTATTTTTTTTATCATTCAATTATTTAACTATTTATTCATTTTAGATGTAGATGGAGATGACAAGCTGATAAAATATCTAAAGAAACTCACTCTACGTCATCTAATCATTTGGAGATTGATGAGGACAAAAGCGAACAAGAAGGAGATGGTTATGATTATGATCATGATGATGTTATGGAGGATGACTTATGAAGAAACTTTATGATTTTTTTTGTGCTTGTGTGTTTGGACTTTAATTTGTAGTATTTGGGGATTATTAGACTTGTGTTGCTAAATGTGAGATATTTGAGAAGTATAATTAGTATACTTATGTTGTTTGATTTTATTATCTTTGTTTATTGTTATTACTTACTAGTTTTAATGTTTACGAGGCTATTCTATGGGAATCATGTCTATGTCAATTGTCTTGTTGACATTGCACCATTATTTTAATTTTTATTTTAATAATATCATCATTAACTTTAAAAAAAAAAAAACAAACAAACGCGGGTAGGCCCGCAATAGCCCGCAAACCACCTATAAATGGGTTGGGCCTAACATTTTTAGCCCGCAACCTACCTAGGCCCGCCCCGCCTAAGCTCGCAAAATCGCGGGTTGAGGTGGGTTTTGGGCCCGCTCGCCCCGCGAGCCTGCTTTGACAGCTCTAGTTGGTATTCTCATAAAAAGGCTCAAGAAACTCATGTAATTTCTCAACTTTTATCTACTCTTCATTTGTTGGACAACAATTATAATTCCTATCATTCATTGGAAGAGAAGAAAAAGCCTTTTTGTACTTAATGGCACTATCCAACATCAAATATGTTGAATTCCAACGAGTAACCACATCCAATCTCAAACCAACACTAGAATCAATGTCACAAACTCCTTTCACACATTCTTGAAATTTTTCATTCTACCTTCTGAACTTTTCACATAATTTACAGAATCTCTGACCTTACTCAAGGGTCTACCAGTTTCACCACCAATTTTCAAACCATCTTGAACAATAAGGTTTAATACGTGAGCAGAACAACGGATATGAAAAAATTCGCCACCATACACCAATTTTCCATTCATAGAGAGTTGATCTTTCAAAATATTTTGCTTGGCATCATTACTAGATGCATTGTCCAATGTCAAAGAAAAAATCTTTGTTTCAATTCCCCACTCCTTCAAAAACTCCAATACTTTTGCAGTCAATTCAACACCGGAGTGTGGAGGAGGAAAATGATCAAAGTTCAGAATTTTGCTATTCAACTTCCAATTTTCATCAACATAATAAGCGGTCAAGCAAATATAACCCTCACTAGTACATGCAGTCCATACATCTGAAGTTAAACAAATTCTATTCTTAAGTTTGCCCAAAACTTCCTTAAGCTTAGCCTTTTCTTTCAAGTATAGCTTATTGATATCAGAAACTAGAGTGTTCCTAGATATGCATGGAAGATTTAGATTGACATACTTCAGAAAAGTTCGAAAATCATCATATTCAACAAATGAAAAAGGCAAATCATGCTTAATAATGGCAGCAGCAAGCAATTCACGTGCTATCTTAGGTTTTATCTTTTTACTCTTCATCTTTCCATCATGATCAATAAACATTTGTCCTACATCATAACATTTCAGTTTTGGGCATGTTTCCATATGGCGTCTCAACGTAGAGGTTCCATGTCTTCTACCCCCACCCTTGTAAACCTGACCGCACCCCTTACATACAACAACTGAATTCTTACCAACTTCTCTCTTCACAAAGAAATTCCAAACATCAGAAAATTCCCTCGGCTTTTTACCACTTGAGTTTGTATTTCCAATATCATCTATATTATTACTTTGATTCAAATTGGCAGACTCCATAATTTTTTCTTCTAAACTGCAAGAATATAAATATAGACACAATATTACAAGATCACTACTTCACTAGGGTTGAATTATAACTTGATAAACCAAATTGATCGTGTGATAAAACTAAATAATAGCCCAAACAGAATCACTATTTCAGAATCTAACAAGTAACACCTAAACAAAATCACCATTACAGAACCTAACTGTCACGACCCACTTTACATAACTTATAATTCAAATACTAATTTACATAATCATCGTCATTATAAAAACTGCATATATTTTTTTTTCACATAATATGCTTATATCCAACACAATCACACCAGTTCAACTTACGTGACTGGTTTCTGATACCACCTCAAATCAGATAAACTCGCGACAATACTTATTATATCACACAACCAAAACATCAGCGGAAACAAAATAAACCCACGGCCTAGCCCAACAGGTCGTCATCTATGTACATCCTCTCAAAACTGGAAGGAGCTCTACAGCTTGCACAGTCACATCACAAACTCAATCATCAACAGGCTCACCTACAATGCATAAACTAGTGAGACAAAAATCTCAGTAAGTAGAAATCATGCATGTCCGTGCAAAAAAATGCATTTAGTTCTCTATCGCCTATGTCCTAATTTTATTCTAATTGATCTCGTTTATTTTGAAAACTGTTCACGTTGCGGGATCCCCACGACACACTTATGATATGCACCCCAAAAGAGCTCAATGGGGACGATTTTTTCCGAACCCCGAAAATAGTGCCGAGAACGATTTTTCCGAGCTCTGGCAAAGTGGTGAGGACGATTTTTCCGAACCCTTAATAAAAATGTCGGGAACGATTTTTCCGAACTCTGACAGAGATGCATATATAGTGGCCGCACACACCATTAGTATCTTATTAATTTTAAGGAAAACACTTTTCATGTTTATGCATGGTATGCACCCAGAACAATTAAATGTGCATCATAAACTATTTACAATATCAAGATCAACATTTAATCATAATAAAGTAACAACTTAATTTCAATTCATACAAATTCACTTCTGAAATAACAACTTCATCTTGGATCCCACAGATCCTTAAAACCAATATTTTCTCAAACCATATAAATATATTTGCAACAGTTTCCAATCACACAGATCTATATAGGATAATAATAATATTTCCAATTACATGGATCCACAACTTGTATCACAATATTATCACAAATAATTTACATATACTATTATTAAATATGAACCCTACTTTCTCCAAATCACATAAATACACAGCTTGTATAACAATTTAATCACAAATAATTCATATTGTAATTAAACTAATTACCAATAATCCATAATATAATTATCACATATTAATTACAAATAATCCACAAACAACATGTTTATGCATTGTAGTTGAACTTCTACTTACTTGGATTCCGACAGTAATATAAACCCCGTAAAGAACTGTAACTAATTTGCTCGGACACGCACGTTCCGGCGCGCTCCCTCTTCTCTTTCTCTTCTTCCTCTCTCTCTCCTCTCTCTCCCTTTCTGCTCTCTCTCTCCTCTCTCTCCCTTTCTGCTCTCTCTCTCCCTTTTTTTTCCTTCGATTGAATTGGGTGTGAGGTAATCATCTCCTCAACACCCATACACATATATATATAGGTAGATGATGGGGATTTGAGTGGCCGACAACTTCAATCAAATAATTTTTTTTTTAACAAGCTGGCATACATATTCAATTTTGGCTGCCAGCAGCCATGCATGCACCCTTTCAAATTTGGCTGCCAACATGCAGCCACCACTTTTGACTTTTTTTTTAATTTTTATTATAATTATTATTATAATAAATAAAATACTTGTGATACTTAATAATTAAGAAAAGTGTATTTATACACATAAAATAATTTACTCATATATCCAAATTAATACACGTAAATATTTATGCACCCATATATTTACATAGTGTCACCATGTTTATCACGTATGTATCAAATAAAATGTAAAGATAATTAAAATGTAAAAACAATTATCACATAATTATAAAATGCACATAACAAAAATTAAATTATATTGGCACATGAGTAGTGAGAAGCTCGGGTATCACATCCTTCCCACCTTATAAAAATTTCGTCCTCGAAATTTACTTACCTGAAGAGCTCTGGGTATATAGCCATCATCTCATCCTCTCTTTCCCAAGTGGCTTCCTCAACTAACTGGTTCCTCCATAATACCTTTACTAATGTTATTTCTTTATTTCTGAGCTTCTTCACTTCTCGCCACAAGATCTCAACTGGTACCTCCTCATAACTCAAATTTTCTTTCAACTCAACTGGTTCCTGCCTGAGAACATGAGATGGATTTGGAACATACTTCCTCAACACAGATACATGAAACACGTCATGTACTCTAGACATTGATGCTGGTAACTCCAATTTATAGGCAACATTGCCAACTCTCTCAATGATAGTGAACGGACCAACGTATCTTGGACTGAGTTTCCCTTTCTTTCCAAACCGCCTTATCCCCTTCATTGGAGATACTTTCAGAAATACCCGATCACCCACTTCAAATTCCAATTCTCTCCTCCGTTTGTCTGCATAACTCTTTTGCCGATCTTGAGCAACTTTCATCTTCTCTCGTATACGGGTAACAGCTTCTGACATTTCACGAATCAAATCTGGACCCAAAAGTTTCCTTTCTCCAACTTCATCCCAATGAACTGGAGATCTACACTTCCTCCCATACAATGCTTCATATGGAGCCATCCCGATAGTAGACTGATAAATGTTATTGTACGAGAATTCTATCAAAGGCAAAAATTTACTCCACTGACCTTGAAAATTCAACACACACGCTCTAAGCATATCCTCCAAGATTTGTATTGTACGCTCTGATTGACCATCTGTCTGTGGATGGAATGTTGTGCTGAAAGATAACTGTGTCCCCAATGCCTTATGTAAACTCTTCCAGAAAGCAGACAAGAATCTCGTATCTCTGTCTGACACAATGGAAAGTGGTACTCCATGGAGTCTGACAATCTCTTGTATATATAGTTGGGCATAACGATCCATGGAATACGTAGAGCTAATAGGAAGAAAATGAGCTGACTTAGTCAATCGATCCACAATAACCCAAATAGCATCGTGACCTTTCACTGTCTTCGGTAGCCCGATAACAAAATCCATCGTGATATTCTCCCACTTCCATTTTGGAATAAATAAAGGCTGCAAAGTTCCCGCTGGTCTCTGATGTTCGGCTTTGACTTGCTGACACGTCAAACATTGTTCCACATATCGAGCAACATCTCTCTTCATTCCTGGCCACCAATAATGTGCCTTCAAATCTCTATACATTTTAGTAGCTCCTGGATGCACAGAGTAGAGTGTTGAATGAGCTTCCGCCATCACTTCTTTCTGAATGTCATCCACTTCAGGTAGACACAATCGACCTCCATAACGAATCACGCCATCATCTCCTAATTGGAAGTCAGAAGACTTTCCAGAGCTGATATCATTCTTTATTTTGTCAAACAACTTATCCTCTTGTTGACTCTGTCGAATCTTATCCATCAAAGTTGGTCGAAGTGTCAGAGCTGCCATCCTTGCTTCCAACGATCCTTTCTGAATGATCTCCACACCCATCCTTTGCAAATCAAGCAACTCTGGTTTCTGATTTACGATCATAGCAGCTACACTCTGTATTGCCTTTCGGCTCAATGCATCAGCACCACATTGGCTTTTCCTGGATGATAATTGATAACACAGTCGTAATCCTTCACCAATTCCAACCATCTTCTTTGCCTCATATTCAACTCTTTCTGAGTGAAAAAGTACTTCAAACTCTTATGATCAGTATAAATTTCACAACGTTCCCCATACAGATAATGCCTCCATATCTTGAGTGCAAACACCACTGCAGCTAACTCTAAATCATGAGTTGGATAATTCTTCTCATACTCCCTTAACTGTCTGGATGCATACACTATCACTTTCCCATTTTGCATCAATACACACCCAAGACCATTCTTTGAAGCATCACTGTAAACCTTGAAGTTTCCTGTCTCCGTAGGAATAGTTAAGATAGGTGCTGATGTCAATCGTCCCTTCAATTCTTGGAAACTTTGTTCACATTCCTCTGTCCATGTGAACTTCACATTCTTCTTGGTCAACTGTGTTAATGGTGAAGCAATCTTAGAAAATCCTTCAACAAACCTTCGATAATATCCTGCCAATCCAAGAAAGCTACGAACCTCAGTGGGATTTGAGGGTTGTGGCCAATCATGGATTGCTTTAACTTTACCTGGATCCACAGAAATTCCTTCTCCCGATACCACGTGCCCCAAGAAAACAACTTGGTCTAACCAAAACTCACACTTCTTGAACTTTGCATACAACTGCCTCTCCTTCAGAATCTCTAACACCTTTCTCAAGTGCAGTGCATGATCTTCTTTATTCTTAGAGTAAATTAGAATATCATCGATAAACACAATCACAAATTTATCGAGAAATTCCTGAAATACTCTATTCATCAAATCCATAAATGCTGCAGGAGCATTTGTTAATCCAAACGGCATCACTAAGAACTCATAGTGCCCATACCTTGTACTGAATGCAGTCTTTGGAATATCATCCTTCTTTATCTTCAACTGATGATACCCCGACCGTAAATCAATCTTCGAAAAGATAGCTGCACCCTGTAACTGATCAAACAGATCATCAATGCGAGGCAATAGATATTTATTCTTCACCGTAACTTTGTTGAGATCCCGATAATCAATGCACATCCTCAATGTGTCATCCTTCTTTCGAACAAACAGAACTGGTGCTCCCCAAAGAGAGAAACTAGGTTGGATGAATCCTTTATCTAGCAACTCTTGTAACTGTATCTTCAATTCCTTCAGTTCAGCTGGTGCCATTCTGTATGGCGCTTTAGATATAGGAGCAGTTCCTGGTTGTAACTCAATAACAAACTCTATTTCTCGGTCTGGTGGCAAACCTGGAAGATCATCTGGAAATACCTCCAGATATTCCTGAACTACTGGTACATTATCAAGAACTGGACATTGCTGCCCCTCAACATTCATTACACTTACCAGATACACCTCACAACCACTTTCCAACAACCGTTGTGCTTTTGCTGCTGATATCATCGGAAATCTAAAGCTTTTCTTGATTCTAACAAAAATGAACGGTTCACCTTTCACTGGCTGAAAAGTGATACTCTTCTTCTGACAATCTATTGTAGCACCGTATTTTGACAACCAATCCATGCCCAATATGATATCATAATCATTCATACTTAACACAATCAAATTAGCGAGGAGTCTTCTTCCTTCAATAGGAATAACACAACCTCAAAGAAGTTGATTAGTTTGTTTTGACTCACCAGAAGGTATTATCACCTCATAATTAGCTTCTATCAAGTTAGGTGTTCCACCCAACTTTTTCACATACTCAGTTGATACAAATGAATGTGTTGCTCCAGAATCAAATAGCACATATGTAGAAGTGCCAAAAATAGAGAACTTACCAGTGACAACTGAGGGATTCGCGTCTGCCTCCTCTCGCGTCAAAGTATACACCCTAGCTGGAGCTCTTCCATGTTGTGCCTGCTTCCCTTTCTTAGGACAAGTAGTAGTCACATGTCCTTTCTCCCCGCATGTATAACACGTTCTCGGAGGAATTTGACACTCCCCACCATGTGATCTAAGACAATTAGGACATATAGGTAGTGGCGGCGCCGGTGGCACTTTAACCTGATCAAATTTAGGATGCTTGTTGGGTTCTCCTCGTCTCTGTCCTTGCTCCACTTGAACATTTGAATTCGGCCTCTGAAATGACATCGGCCTCTTATCAACTCTCCCAAACTGCTGTATTGGTTTCTGTTGAAATTGATGTCTGATAGCTTGCACTTGTCTGATCCTCGTTTCCGCTTGCTCAGCAATTTGAGCCCTTTCTGCAACTTGTGAGTATGTTGCTCCATGCAGTCCCGCCATACTCACATCTCTATAAAGTTCAGGCCTTAAGTCTTCCACAAATCTCTCCACTTTCAGTGCCTCCGTACTAACCATATGTTCAGCAAACCTCGACAACTGCTCAAACTTACGAAGGTAATCTGTGACTGACATGCCACCTTGCCTCAACTGTATGAACTCGTTCATCTTTATGGCTCTCACTAGTGCCGTAAAGTACTTGTTTCTGAAAAGCTCCTTGAACATTTCCCATGTCATAGTCGTGACATCCTCGATACTTTTAATCGTATCCCACCAGTGGCCTGCATTTCCTCGTAACATGAAAGAAGCACATAGCACCCTATCCTCATCTGGAATTCTACTGTATTGAAACATGTTTTCCACCGTGCGTAACCAATCCTCTGCATCTGTGGGGTCTGCTGCGTCCTCAAATATTGGAGGGTTCAACTTTCGAAACCTCTCACAAACCATTTCCACACGTTCTGCTTGACGTCTATCTTGGTTTGCATTACCCTCTGGTTGTCCACCCATATCTCTCTGCTGAATTAGTTGCTGTATCTGTTGGGACTGGCGCTCAACCAGTTCCATTAGTCGAGTAATCACCGCATCACGATTATTCCCTTCAGTAAGTGCTGCTTGCTCAGCAGTCCTATCCCCTTCAGAACTTTCACTTGTATCCCTTACCATATTGTCTAATAATTACGCTTCCTGCACCCCATGACCAATATAATTTATAAGACACATAATAACACAGAAGGAAAATAACACTTACTTGCAAAGCTGCGCTCCCAAAGAATGAGTTCATGTACATAGACAGTCTGCAGGACCCAAACCGTGCTCTGATACCACTCTGTCACGACCCAATTTACATAACTTATAATTCAAATACTAATTTACATAACCATCGTCATTATAAAAACTGCATATATTTTTTTTTCACATAATATGCTTATATCCAACACAATCACACCAGTTCAACATACGTGACTGGTTTCTGATACCACCTCAAATCAGATAAACTCGCGACAATAATTATTATATCACACAACCAAAACATCAGCGGAAACAAAATAAACCCACGGCCTAGCCCAACAGGTCGTCATCTATGTACATCCTCTCAAAACTGGAAGGAGCTCTACAGCTTGCACAGTCACATCACAAACTCAATCATCAACAGGCTCACCTACAATGCATAAACTAGTGAGATAAAAATCTCAGTAAGTAGAAATCATGCATGTCCGTGCATGAAAATGCATTTAGTTCTCTATCGCCTATGTCCTAATCTTTTTCTAATTGATCTCGTTTATTTTGAAAACTGTTCACGTTGCGGGATCCCCACGACACACTTATGATATGCACCCCAAAAGAGCTCAATGGGGACGATTTTTTCCGAACCCCGAAAATAGTACCGAGAACGATTTTTCTGAGCTCTGGCAAAGTGGTGGTGACGATTTTTCCGAACCCTTAATAAAAATGTCGGGAACGATTTTTCCGAACCCTGACAGAGATGCATATATAGTGGCCGCACACACCATTAGTATCTTATTAATTTTAAGGAAAACACTTTTCATGTTTATGCATGGTATGCACCCAGAACAATTAAATGTGCATCATAAACTATTTACAATATCAAGATCAACATTTAATCATAATAAAGTAACAACTTAATTTCAATTCATACAAATTCACTTCTGAAATAACAACTTCATCTTGGATCCCACAGATCCTTATAACCAATATTTTCTCAAACCATATAAATATATTTGCAACAGTTTCCAATCACACAGATCTATATAGGATAATAATAATATTTCCAATTACATGGATCCACAACTTGTATCACAATATTATCACAAATAATTTACATATACTATTATTAAATATGAACCCTATTTTCTCCAAATCATATAAATACACAGCTTGTATAACAATTTAATCACAAATAATTCATATTGTAATTAAACTAATTACCAATAATCCATAATATAATTATCACATATTAATTACAAATAATCCACAAACAACATGTTTATGCATTGTAGTTGAACTTCTACTTACTTGGATTCCGACAGTAATATAAACCCCGTAAAGAACTGTAACTAATTTGCTCCGACACGCACGTTCCGGCGCGCTCCCTCTTCTCTTTCTCTTCTTCCTCTCTCTCTCCTCTCTCTCCCTTTCTGCTCTCTCTCTCCTCTCTCTCTCCCTTTCTGCTCTCTCTCTCCCTTTTTTTTTCCTTCGATTGAATTGGGTGTGAGGTAATCATCTCCTCAACACCCATACACATATATATAGGTAGATGATGGGGATTTGAGTGGCCGACAACTTCAATCAAATAATTTTTTTTTTAAACAAGCTGGCATACATATTCAATTTTGGCTGCCAGCAGCCATGCATGCACCTTTTCGAATTTGGCTGCCAACATGCAGCCACCACTTTTGACTTTTTTTTTAAAATTTTTATTATAATTATTATTATAATAAATAAAATACGTGTGATACTTAATAATTAAGAAAAGTGTATTTATACACATAAAATAATTTACTCATATATCCAAATTAATACACGTAAATATTTATGCACCCATATATTTACATATTGTCACCATGTTTATCACGTATGTATCAAATAAAATGTAAAGATAATTAAAATGTAAAAACAATTATCACATAATTATAAAATGCACATAACAAAAATTAAATTATATTGGCACATGAGTAGTGAGAAGCTCGGGTATCACACTAACCCAAATATAATCAAGCAAAAGAAATACTGCGGTTAAAATATTTTCAACATGGAGTATAAATAATGATTAGAATTCTGATTTAATCCACTAATTTAAAAAATTAAAAAAAGGAAGAACAAACATACCAAATTCATCGTATCCCGTGTGTGAAGGAACGAAGTGAAGAAGACCTTCAAGAGCTCGAAGGACGGACAATGGATAATGCGCTCGATGGGAAGAAGAAAGCGAGACTCTGCCGAGTAAGGGATGAGAAGAGCCGGAGAGGGATGCTCGGTGCCTCGGCCCAGCTCGCGTTGTTCCAAATAGGAATTGGGGGTGATACGAGCAGTGTTTCGAATTATGTAGAAGTAACAGCGTCGATGGGTGCTAGGTTTAATTTGGGAATTAAGATTTGGGGCATGGGTTGAGAATTGTGATTCACATGAACTTAAAAAAATAAATAAATAATAGGCCATGGGTGACTAGCCCAACATTTCTCCACTAGAAGCCAATTGGATATTTACATAACATTTACATATATTATTTTAAAAAATTAAAATCTCAAGCCCAACCCGCCAATTATATAGGCGGGTCCGGTTTGGCTCGACGGGCCCAGTCCATTTTGACGGCTCTATGTGGAATATTCAATCTCCCTTCAAATATTGAACTTGAGGCTATTTATACCCTCTCCAAGTTGGGCCACGAATTTAACATTAGTTGGGCTTTTTACATACACTTACACACATTGGCAGGTGAAAATCCAAATTTTTGGCCCAAAAATATGCAACTCGAGTTGGTCTTACCTAACTCGAGTTGCAACACGAGTCAAGTTGGATGTGTGTAACTCGAGCTGACTTAGCTCGACTCGTGTTGGCAACTCGTGCATCCGCCTGTTCGGTCGAGTTGCGAGGCTCTGAAACTAAAAAACCTTGGGAAGACAGCTCGACTCGAGTTGCAAGTCGAGTAACGACTTGACAACTCGAGTAAGCTCACTGTATGATTTTTAGTCGCTGCTCTGCTCCCAACTTGACTCGAGCTGCAAGTCAAGTTGGACCTTGCAACTCGAGTAAGCTCTCTGGACTATTTCTGGACCCCAACTCAACCTTCTCTCAATTCGAGTTGCAAGTCGAGTTGGACCTTGCAACTCGAGTTGGGTCTTTTCAGCCCCGTTTCTTGATCGTTTCAGCTCCCATTTCATTTTTGCTTCGTTTTCAACTATTTTACATACGTTTAAGCTCATTCTCACACATTTCCATAAAAACACATAATACAACCAAATTACGTATAAAATGCAGATAAAATAATACAAAAAACGGACATAAAAATACACTAAAATTTAGGTAAAAATATCACTCATCATTACCTCCTCCACCAATCCCCATGGTAGGAGTGGTGGGGGCCCTAATGGTGGGTAGGTATGTAACCAAACCAAATCATTCGCGAACTATTCGAGTCTCGATTTGATTAAATGTTCGTTCGAACTCGTTCGTTAACCTTAACGAGCCAAATCAAACTTGAATTTTGGATTCGTATAGTTTATCAAACCAAACTCAAGCCTAAAGGTATTCGGCTCGAAAGTTCGCGAACATATTCATTTATAGGCTCGCTAATGGCTTGCAAACGCGTTCGTAAATTTTATAGTTATTCTTTAGAATTATATATTATTATTTATTTATTAATATTCAATAATTAAATATTTTATATTAAACCACACAAATATGATAATAACTTAAATGATTATTTAAATATTTAAATAATATTTACCGTTTATTATTATATTTTGTTATTTTGTTTATTTAATATTATGAATGACATTAAATGTTTATAAACGAAACATTCTTTTAATGTCCAGGCACAAATTTATTTAAATGTTCATGAAAATATATTTTTAAACAAGTTACTTTATTTGTTCGTGAACATGTTCGCGAGTCTTAACAAATAGTTTGAATTCGAGCTCGAGTTCGATATTTTTTTTCTTGACGAGTTCGAGTTCGGGCTCGAGTTCGATAATTTTTTAACAAACGATCCTCAAGCCTAGTAGTGTTCGACTCGGCTCGATTCGATTACATCCCTAATGGTGGGGTACACCATTTATATATAAGTAATTAATGTAATTTCATCCACTGGAGGAGAGGACATCTAGAAAGAGTTCATGTAATTAATGTAATTTCATCCACTAATTCTAGAGGAGAGGACATGTACAAAGAGGGCAGGACCATATGTACCCTATACTGTCACTATACAACCAGACATTGAGATGCCAAACCAAAAAAACACATACTATTTTAAAGAAGTAATGGTAAAAACTGCCCGACAGAGTTTAAGCTTTTTCTTTATTATCCAAATATAAGGGAAACTCTTTTTTTGCCCGAAATGACGGATTTAACCTTCACTCGAAAATAAAATCGTGTAAAATAAAACATTCATGTAAAAATTTCGTGTTAAATAATGAATTGAGTTTTTTTATTAAAAAAATTTTAACACGAATATTTGAAATTTTTACACGAAATTTTCGTGTCAAATAATAAGTTGAGTTTTTTTAAAAAAAAAAGAAATTAACACGAATTTTTGTAATTTTTTACACGAAATTTTTGTGTCAAATATTTTCGTGTCAAATAACGAGTTAAGTTTTTTTTTAAAAAAAAATTAACACGAATTTGTGTAATGTTTTACATGAAATTTTTGTGTCAAATAATGAGTTTAGTTTTTTTTTATTTAACACGAATTTGTGTAACTTTTTATACGAAATTTTCGTGTCAAATAATGAGTTCAGTTTTTAAAAAAAAAAAATTAACACAAATTTGTGTAATTTTTTACAAGAAATTTTCGTGTCAAATAATGAGTTCAGTTTTTTTTTTAAAAAAAATAACACGAATTTGTGTAATTTTTTACATGAAATTTTCGTGTCAAATAATGAGTTCAGTTTTCTTTTAAAAAAAATTAACATGAATATGTGTAATTTTTTACACGAAATTTTCGTGTCAAATAATGAGTTGAGTTTTTCTTAAAAAATAATTTAACACGAATTTTGTAATTTTTTACACGAAATTTTCGTGTCAAATATTTTCTAATGATTTTTCAAGTAAAAATAATTTTACTCGAACACTTTACTCGAATATATTACTCGAAAATTCGTATAAAGGGTATTTTGGTCAAATCGCGTATAAAAAAATATTGTGTTAAAAATAGGGTAAGAAATAAAATATATAAAAAAATTAGGGTACAGTAAAAATTTTCTCTATTTTAAAATATTTCATTCATGTACAGCTACACTTTAATTTGGTCCCATTTTCAAGACCATTCAATTCTGTTTTTTAAATAAGTACCTTATTTAATTGAGTGAGGCTCCTTTGTCCAATTTAATCTCCTATCAATACATAGGTTAAATAGAATTGGGAGAAAGAGAGTTGGAGACACTTAATTTATTTTTGTGTTCCCATGGGGCACAGTGTATTCCGGTAACAGGAGTTTTTCCTATTTAATTTAATCTTGGAGAATAGTTCTAAAATCTACATGCATATGTGTACTTTTTCTCCCAGTTAGTTTCTAAATGCAAAATTAATTAGTATAATTATATCCTATCAATTTATAAAATAAAATTGAGATTTGGAGTATGTTTAAAGACAAGAAAGAAAAACAATACTTTGCAAAATATAATAATTTTAAAATGTTGGGTTTGGCTATATTATTATATGTATATATATGAGTGTTTTGTGTTTTAAGTTTTAAATTGTGGTTATCGTGACCATCCTAAAAAATATCTAAATATATTAAAATACTTACACTCATTTAAATTAACATGTAATCTACTTTGTCACACATTGATGTTAAATTTCTCTCATATATATACACATTGATCTTAAAAATTAAAATGATAAATCTAAAAAGTTCTTAAAGCTCTGTATATACTATTAAAGTGTGAATTTTAATGAGCAATATGTAAATGTAAGGAATTCTTATAAATCAAAAAGAATACAAAAAATCTGAAATGGGCATAGATAGCTTTAGCAAATGTTTAACTAACAGTGTAAATGAAGGAAGTGGATGGAAAGAGTTAGCTAGGTTTGGGGCGGTTTGTGGGACTAACCTAGTTTGTGCTGCTTTGCCAACACACTTAACAATCTATTACAACATTTTCAACCCTCTCATCGTAATCATCATCATTAACAACACCTCCCCCCCCCAACATGTTTAGATTATTTATTCATGAAATTCAACCATTCACGTTACTAGCTTTGGAATCCAATTCTAACTCTATAAGAATTTGCTATTCTGCTCGTTATCATATGCTATATGTATATAAACTTGAAAATCAATCTTGATTGTATTAAATTGAATCCAATTTTATATTATTATTTATTTTTATGATATACATATATTTATTTCAGATTCATATTAGATTAAAACTTATTTAGTGATAAGCTATGTTAGTTTGAGTTGTGGTGAAGCAGATTCTAGCTTATCTCAAATTAATGTGTTAGCTAGAGGCTGAGTAATAAATGTGTAAAAGAATATTAGCGTGAAAGAAGAGTTGAAAAGGAATAACAAATTTTTTTTAAAGAAATATGATATACTACAAAATACTCCGTATGAGTGAATTAAGAAGTACTTCATCTGTCCCACCAAAACGTTACGCATTTTCATTAAAGGCATTCAATCATAAAGTTTACATTTCTCTTTATAATAAAAAATAAAATTCACATAAAATAATTATATATTGATACAACTACTTACTATATATTTAAATATTATATCTCTTGCTCAACTATATATTAAAATACTATATTTTTTAATTCCCAATATAAACTTTTGAACGTAACTTAGCAATAGAATTTGTACGAAAATAGTATATTAAACCGTACGTGCCTGGCAAAATCGTTCAACTATGGAATTCAAAATTATTTATAGTGAAAGAATTGAATTAATATTTAGCAGAGTAAATCTAATAGTATGGAACTCTAGGGCAATTGCTTTGATTTATTCTCCTTCCACATTATCAATCAATAAAAACATGACACAAGTAAGGTTGATATGTAAGAACATGTTTGGTAAAATGAAAGGTTGTCTGGGTTCAACTTTCGTCTATATGGGACATATGAAGATGCCCTAATCATTGCTACATTGCAAGCTTATTCCATTTGTCTCTTTTCTTCGATTTTCTCCTCCCAATTTCCTACAAAATTTAATCACAAAATATAAATATATTTCATGAGAAAAAAATGATATTAAATATATTTAAAGTAACCTCCTATACACTTATCCATACATAGGTGTGTGATTTAAGATTTTTTTTTTTTTTAGGTATCATTTCACTTATGTTCAATTAAAGAAAACTCTATTTTAACCTACTAATTAACTTAGAACACAAAAATGATTGGTCAATTGATACAGGATTTCAAATCCAAAATTATAGACGAGAAATTCATAAGAGAACGGAATTGTATTATATTAAGTTTGCACAATTTTTATTTTAAGTTGGATTGATCAGAAATCAATTTGTAATTATAAGCTAATATTGCATTAAAATTTTCTAAAATTTTTCATATATATATATATATATATATAGCATATTGGGTACACCCGGGTGCAAGAGTGCATCCACATGTGTATAACTTTTTATTATATTTGGTATACATGTTATTCTATTTTGTATACGTGTTTCGTAATAATTGTATACTTTTTTCACATTAAGTTTTTCATTAAAAAAACTAACATCATATGTGTATAACTTTTTATTCAATAGTGTATACATGTTTTTTAATAATTGTATATTTTTTTACATTCAATTTTTTATTAAAAAATCTAACAATTAAATTGTATACATTTTTGCTCTTAGGGTGCACCCGGGTGCACACTATAATTAGCAATATATATCTTAAGTATACTATAGTAGAAACTTTTCTGCCTACGTGTCGTCTCCAAAGCGCTCTATTATGACGTGTAATTTTCTCATTTTTTTGAATTTTTAAATTATTTTTTTTATATTTTCCTTATTTACTTATCATTAACTTCCTTATTTAATATTTTCTTTTTAAAATAATGTATTTTTTATTTTATTTATTAATCTTAAATAGGCAATAAATTAAAAAAATTATAGAAATTAAGAACAAAATATTAATTAAAAATAAAAATTATGTTTATTTGAGGTAATAATAAATAAAAATAAACCTATACATAATTTAAGAAAAAAAATCAAATTAAAAATATATATCAAAATATAAATTTAAAATATATTTATCTTTTGTTACATGTGCACCTCATTAATTTATCATAAAATAAATTCCTTTTTTTATTTTGATTGATGACTAATTAAATTTTGAATATCTTTTATGTATTTATTTTGGTATCATTATTTAATTATAAAATCTTTTGTTGTAAATAAATTAATAAGAATAAATTTAAATTACATATAAAGGAAAAAAAGAATATTCCATAAAATATTCTCTCATAACCCATCCATAAATAAGTCTTTATGGTTATTCATTCCAAACACACACATTCAATTTTTCAAGAGGAATATAAGTTTTTTTCAAGTTGCTCTAGATAATTGATTTATAAAAAGTATAAAAATTTATTTTGATGGAGCGAGATTTGATTCACTTCTAAATAATTGAATCAAATCCACCTCTATTCAAGAATCAATTCAAGTATTCTTCAAGATGAAAATAATCAATTCAAGTATTCTTCAAGATGAATAAGAGAATCGATTCAAGTATTCTTCAAGAGGAATAAGATAATTGATCGATTCAAGTATTCTTGAATCATTCAAGTATTTTTGGAATCGATTTACCTCTTCAAATATATAATCTCAAGTATTCTTTCTTCGAGAGGATTAAGAGGATCGATTCAAGTATTCTTGAATCATTCAAGTATTTTTGGAATCGATTTACCTCTTCAAGTATATATATAATCTCAAGTATTCTTTAAGAAGAGGAATAAGAGGATCAATTCAAGTATTTTTTAAATCGATTTATCTCTTCAAGTAGATAATCGATTCAAGTATATATTCTTTAAGATGAATAAGAGTTAGAAAACTGATTCATGTAGATCATTCAAGTATTTTTGAAATCGATTTACATCTTCAAGTAGATAATCTATTAAAGTCTTTGTTAAGATGTATTCTTTAAGATGAATAAGAGGTTAAAAAATTGATTCATGTAGATCATTCAAGTATTTTTAGAATCGATTTACCTCAATCGAAAGCTTTCTTCAAGTTATTTAACTTTAATCATTATTTTATATTATATATTTTTCATATATTACTAGATGTTGGCAAATGATATTGGAATCGAGTTTTTAAATAATTGTTGGTTTATTAATTTTAGTATATTAATTTTATTTAATTATTCATATGTATTTGAATTATTCAATAATGACATATAAATTCGTTTTCTTTAATTATTAATATAATCTGAAACTAAGAAAATTAACTCTATATATATATATATATATATATATATATATATATATATATATATATATATATATATATATATATATATATATATATATATATACGAGTACATATTCCCGCATAATATGCAGATGCATTATATTTTATAAGAAAATTAATTAGATAATTCAATATTAAATGCATATTGTAATTAAATAATGAGGATACACTCAAAATATTTTAAGATATATTTTTATTAATTGATTTATTAATCTAATTTTAAGATTTACTTTTTAATTCTAAATATAAAGATATGCATTAGTAATATAATAATAATAAAAAAAATAGAAAGATCATACTTCCTTTGTCCCCTTTAAAGAGGGTATTTTTTCATTTTGGACGTCCCACCCAAACAATACCCCTTTTTTTACACCTATGAGACTTACACACACCCACTACTACAATTAAAATATGGGACCTACACTCCCACTAATAAAATTACTCACTACACATTAAATAATAATACTCCTTAATCCACGTGTCAAAAAGTAAAAGATCCTCTTAGTGAGGGATAAGGGGAGTAAATAAATTAATTAGTATCAAATCAAATAATGTATAGAAAAAATAATAATAAATTGAGGTTTTTTTAATATATAATTGATATTTATTTTAGTCAAACAATAAAATTAAGGATTTATTACTAAGAGTTACATATTTTGATCATAATTGCACTTAAATACAATGAAAAAATGAAATATTAACAACTATATAAATATACAACAAAGAGACAAAATTGTCCTTATGTGGTTGCACATTTTTTTAGAGAGACAATGAGAATTATACATAATTTTCAATTGTATTATGTTATAAAGTAACATTTAAAAAAGGTTAATTGCAAAAAAAATCACGAAATTTACTTATATTGCAAATTAATCCTTACTTTTGAGAAATTGCAAAAAAAAAAAAACAATCACCTTTAAGTATTGTTACAAAAAATTCCCAAAAAAATCATACTTTTAATTAGAAATTGAGTGTGTTTTGCAACAATACTTAAAGGTTGTGAGTTTTTTGCAATTTCTCAAAAGTGAGGATTAATTTGCAATATGATTAAAGTTTGTGGTTTATTTTGCAATTAACCCTTCAAAAAAGTACAAGTCAAGATTATTTCAAATAGTTAGAATATATGTACATATATATTAACTTTTTATATGATTTAGTTATACGTTACATTATCAAAAGTCAAATGTTATAATTTGTTGCAAATTCTTTACATTGATGAAAGAAATTGTCTAATTATAAGAAAATAAATCTCCTTAATTAAAGTTTTTACTTTATATAACACGGATTATTTAATTATAAGAAATAAGAATAATAATTAAATGATCTCGTGTTGTACGCGGGTTTCATACTAGTATATATATATATATTGGGTGTAGTGGGTAGTTAATATATATTTTTTTAATTATTTTATTTAGTGGTTAGAATTGAATAAAAATGTGATCTAACGGTCTAAATTATTCAGTGCACTAATGCACCGAGTGCACTGCAATATGACTCTAAATTTTATTACTTATTATTATTGACTTATTTGATTATTTGATATTTTATAAATACTACTCCCTCCGTCTCATACTTTTGTTCACACTTTCCGTTTTCGTCTGTCTCACACTTATGTTCACTACCTGAAAAAGAAAATTTTACATCAACCAACAACCTCAAAAGTTATCTTAATTTCAAAAATACCACCATCACCTAACATACATAACATACTTTATAATTTATTTATTACCTAAAAATACCACAATACCCCTAAAAAATCAATAAAGTTGGTCATAAAGTAACTTTTTTTAAACTTCGTATCTACAGTGCCGGTGAACTTAAGTTCGGGACAGAGGGAGTATTATGTGTTTAGAACGAAAAATTTATATGTTCTCTAAGAATTGTTCACGAATATGTTATCAAATATGTTCACGAATATAAATGAAACCTTGACTAACCACCTCTATCTGAGTTTGAACTCGGTAATTTTTTTTTTTCATGATGAGCTCAAATTCAAGATCATACTCTATTATTTCTTAACGAGACTCAAATAAACCATGGCTCCACCCGATTTAGTTACATCTCTACATAAAAAAAAATAGTAGTTGACTATATGAAAAGGGCAAACTGTCCATTTATTTAGGATTGCAATTTAGACCAAGTGATGCTCCAAGATTTTATTATATATATACTATCTCTCCGTTCCACCCAAATAACATCATTTTACTATATTGAGCGTCTCATCCAAATTGCAACATTTTCCTTTTTTAGTAAAAATGACCCACCAATGGCCCACCACTACACATCACTTCTCTCTAATACACTTACCCACTTTAAATAAAACAATAATACTCATTAATCTACGTGCAAAAAACAAATGCATCTCTTTGAGCGGGACGGAGGGAGTAAATAAATAAATCATTCAAGATTTATTTTTCTTACCTCCTTATGCTTCCATTCATGACAACATCGGTTTAGCAGAATTCAAAAATAAAAAACAATAGAAAATGTGATTTGTCCAACCCCACCTAAACTTCCTACTAGAAAACAGAACCACACTGTGCATATGGATGTAATCGAATCGAGGTGAGTCGAACACTATTAGGTTTGAGGATCGTTTGTCAAGAAATTATCGAACTTGAGCCCGAGCTCGAACTCGTCAAGAAAAAAAATATCGAACTCGAGCTCGAACTCAAACTATTTGTTAAGACTCGCGAATATATTCACGAACACATAAAGTAACTTGTTTATGAATATATTTTCATGAACATTTAAATAATTTTGTGTCTGGATATTAAAAGAATATTTCGTTTATAAACATTTAATGTTATTCATAATATTAAATAAACAAACTAACAAAATATAATAATAAACGGTAAAAAGTATTTAAATATTTAAATAATCACTTAAGTTATTATCATATTTGTGTAGTTTAATATAAAATATTTATTTATTGAATATTAATAAATAAATAATAATATATAATTCTAAAGAATAACTATAAAATTTACGAACGCGTTTGCGAGCCATTAGCGAGTCTATAAACGAATATGTTCGAGAGCTTTCGAGCCGAACACCCTTAGGCTTGAGTTTGGTTTGATAAACTATTCGAACCCAAAATTCAAGTTTGGTTTGGCTCGTTAAAGTTAACGAACGAGTTTGAACGAACATTTAATCAAACCGAGACTCGAATAGTTCGCGAACGGTTTGATTTGGTTACATCCCTAACTATGCATTTGATTTTTAATTAGGTCACCAATCAATTATAAATCATTCTTTGTTCAAACCTTCTTATAACTCTTTACCTATTCGTTTCCAAAATGAATCAAATCTAGATCACTCACTTTAGTGAGGAGCCTAGTGGTCAGGTGGACTAACCCACCTAGTTTACACTTTGGTTTACACAAGTTATTTAATATGTCATACATCCCCCTAGGGAAGGTATTGTTTGGAATCGGATTTCTAAATATCATCCATATGCATGACAATTATTACTCTTTAAAATTTGCAATATAACCGAAAAATTAATTCATTTTTAGAAGGGCAACAATTCATCACGATGGATTACAATTATTCAGCATAACGATCACCAGTAGTCTCCACATGAACAACGACCGTCTTTGAAGTGATGATAAATCTTTGAATCTCCGACAACTATCTCTCTGTTCGTAATCTCCGACATATTTTTAGCAGCAGTGTGGCAAGCTTCACATATTCTTATGTTCTTCCTAATAATCACAGCTTCCCCCAATGCTGTGCCAATCAAACCAAAACAAATAGCCAATCTCACACTGTGGAACATGGGAGAATTCCCTCTCCTTTTCACTATTTTTGATGGCTTGAATTTAGACAAACTGCAAAGATAGAGCTCTTCCCCTATCTTTCTAAAAAGAATATCAAGAACACCATAGACAACAACATTGCTTCCACTTTGTGATTTATCATGATTGCTGAACTTGTAACTTCTTCCACTGCACTCGACTATGCTGCAGCCGATGGTTCTCTGCAATCCATGTTCCTTCATCAGGCATCTGATACGCTCTACGTCGTCCCATCTTCCAGCTTCAGCGTATATGTTAGAGAGCAACATATAGCAACCTGTATTATCATTTTTGGAAGACAGAATGTGGTTTGCTGCCAACTCAGCTAGTACGATGTTTCTGTGGTGTCGACTGGCAGATAATAGAGATCCCCATATCCGGGGGGTTGGTGTGAGTGGCATTTCCTCTATGAAGCGTTTAGCACGGTCAAGATTACCACCACGGCCTATTAAATCAAGCATGCAGCCGTAGTGTTCTATTCCAGGATCAAGTTTGTAATCTGACTTCATTGCATTAAAATACTTCCAACCTTCATCAACTAGGCCAGCTATGCTACAAGCTGACAAAAGGGAAACGAATGTACTCCCATTCGGTTGCAATCCCTCATTCAGCACGAGGTTGAACAGTCTAAAACAATATTTTCCAAATCCATGAATAGCATAAGCCATAATGATTGTGTTCCATGTGACAATATCTTTAAACAACACTCTGCGAAAAACTTTATGTGCAGCCTCAAGATCTCCACATTTGGCATACATATGAATCATGGCATTGGAGACAAAGGTACCTAATGAATTACCTGATTTATGGATAAGGCAGTGGATCTGCTCCCCTTCTTTTGGTAAAGCAATTTCAGCATAGGCTGCTAAAACAGACGAAAACGTCATCTCATCAGGTACACAAGGCTCAAGTTGCATATCTTTAAATGTTTCTATTGCTTCTCTGTCATTTGAATTCTGCACATAAGCAGCAATCATGGCATTCCATGAAACTAAGTTTCTTTCCTTCATGTGAAAAAACACACTTTCAGCAAGTTTCACACTCCTACACTTACCATACATGTCAATTAGAGCAGTTTCAAATGCTAAATGAGAATATAAGCCCTTTCTAATGGAATATCCATGTATCGCTTTGCCTTGCAACAGCGTTCCAAGATTTGAACAGGAGGGCAGCAAGTTCATCAATGTGACAGTATCCGGTGTCACATTCTCATTTTCTTGCATCATCTTCAGACAAGAAAATGATTTTAAGTGCCTATTATTCAGTGCATATGCACCAATCATTGAATTCCAAACAACCACATTCTTCCCAGAAATTCCATTACAGAACCTCTCAGCATAATCCACCTCACAGCATTTTCCAAACATATCAACGAGCGAGCTTTGAATCATCGAATCTAGTTCAAGCCTATTTCTCAGCACTCGGCAAAAGATTTCCTTTCCGATTAACGCACAACACTCAAGTGCACAAGCACCCAAAGCACTGATGTAACTGAACCTATCAGGTTCAAGTCCAAATTTCTGCATTTTCCTTAAATACATCAGAGAACTCCAACCATTGCCAGCCGAAAGATGGCCACTGATAATCGAATTCCACGAGACCAAATCTCTAACAGGCATATACTCAAAAATTCTCTCTGAATCCTCAACACAACCAACCTTGGCATACATCAAGATTAGTGCATTACATATATAAATATCTACATCAAAACCAAGCTTAATGATGGTGGAGTGAACACTCTTCCCTTCCTTCAAACCGAAAACCCCAGCGCAAGCTTTGATCACGAAAGGGAAAGTAAAATTATCGGCTTTAATCCCCTCAAACTGCATTCGATTATAAAAATCTAATGCTTCTTCAAACAACCCAAAATCAACCAGTCCCCTGATCTTAACATTCCAAACGAAAGTATTTGAGTTGCTCATTTTGTCGAACACCTGGAGTGCAATTTCCAAATTACCCGAATTTACATAAGACAGCAATCTTGCATTGGATGAAACTGAAATTCCGATACTCTTCAGTTCCCCTTTGTTAGCGGACGCGATGCTTGAGCTGGAATGGTGGTGTCTGATTCTGGGTTGACGATTTTGAGGTTTTATTGAAGCTTGGGTCTTCGCAGGAAATGTTTGGAATAGTAAAGCAGTAGGTGCGATGAGGAGATGAAAGTTGAGAAATTCCTTGGCCATTTATATTAGTGACACAAGTTCCAATCCGGAATTTGTTTCCAAGAAGTGACCGTTATCTCCTCGTCGCCGCCGTCCGCCGAGCTGGCAGGAGATCCCAATCAGGGATCCGCTGGTGCAGCAAGCGGCGTGGGCATACCTGCAGCCGATACTGGTGGAGGCGCGTGACGAGACGGCCACTGGTGGAGGAGGATCGAGAAGAGCTGCTGCCGCCTGCTCGGCTGCTTCAACGACGTCGTAATGGTGTTTTCATTGCGATGATAAAGTTGACTGAGAGGATAGAGTTGAGGAGAATACAGTAAAGAACAAAGCTGCTTTTTTTTTAGAAATTTCCCAAAGAAGGATATAGAGTCGCATTGGTGGAAAGAAATGGATGAATATGGGGAAAGTCGCATTTCAATAGTTGGAATAGTGGGATTAATGTAGTGTAGTGTAGTGTAGTTGGGTAAGTGGAGTTGGAGATGACACCTCAGTTAGACTACTGTGGGGTGCAAAACACCAGAACAAGATTCTCTCCTCTCCTCATCTCCACAAAGAATAACACCATTTCAATCCACCTGCGAACCTACAAAAGGTGCCATCTTTTTGCGGAACCTCTTTTTATCGGAACATTTTCATCGTGGGTTTTTCTTTTTCGTGAAATTTTGGATAATTTTAGACTTTTTTTGGTTTATATTTTTCTTATTTGTGGGCAGAGGGTAATAAGTCATTGCGACAAATTAGGTTACGGGATTGTATGAATTTTGTGAATTTCTTGTTAGATTTATTACAGGATATTTATTTGGTTGAATCAAAAGTTTTCTTTTATTTTCTCAAGGCAGGGATGCTGGGAAGATCTTTGGCATCTCCTCTGACATTTGATTCAACAGTGCACTTCTGCTCTAATGTAAGTCTGTTTGCTTATACTTTGAACAAAATAGGAGTTGACAAGTTAAATTTAGAGTGAATTTATAATATTTACAGAAATCATAGTTTTGTACTCTGTTATAATTCAATGGGATTCTAGGGTTCATTATTTACTGAAATCATAGTTTTTGTACTCTGTTATAATTTAATGGGACTCTAGAGTTCTTGAGTTTTTATTGTTCTGTATTGGGATAGTTTGAATAAGCTGCGAACAAGCTTCAAGCAAATATTTTTAACTCGACATTTTTTTATATCTTGAGTACGCTGGCTGAAAATCTTGGTGCAATTCCTCCTTTTGATCTGGCGAATTAAACTCTAATATTAGCTGTTGTATGGCTCATGAAGTTTCATTCGAATGATAAGGTGTTTTCCTCCAAGAAATTTCTTGTAGGGATGTTCATGTAGTTTCGACTACCATTTTGAAGAGCTCATGTTCCCTATATTTATGTTTCTGTTGTACAAGTTCATGTGTTATTCCCTAATGCACCAGTCATAAGTATATAAATTGGAGTATCTTAGTGGTGTTAAAATGATACAATGACAACCTCTGCCATTCTGATCCGAACAAGTTGCTGTTTCTTGCTTCACTTGCAGCCCAATTCTGCTTCAGTAATAAACAGAAAATTCCTCATCTATGAAAATTTTGCAACCTTTGTTCCCCCTAATGCCATCCGAGGAGCACGAAAAATTACCACTTCCACATTTAGGAATCGGGAATTGCATTCTACTGCTCAAATTCAGGTTGCAATTCTAAGTGATGAAAACAAGGAAAAATGGGAATCTTGTAGACAAACTCTGTCTATGGTTTTACTGATGATGAGGTAGACAAAATTCTTGGAAAAGCATTTGGTCAAATTCATTCGCCATATTGGGGCGAAGAGCGAAAAAAGGAAGTTCCCAAACTTGAGGTTGTTAGTGAGACCCTAAGTTATCTTAAAGATTTAGGCCTCACTGACGATGATCTAAGCAAACTTTTAAAGAAATTCCCGGAGGTACTTGGATGCAGCTTGGAAAATGAAATGAAAGCAAATGTGCAGATTTTGGAGAAAGAATGGGGCATCAAAGGTAAAACACTGAAAAACCTCCTCCTTCGGAATCCTAAAGTACTAGGTTATAATATAGATTGCAAAGGAGATTGTAAGGCACAATGCACTCGTTGCTGGGTTCGGTTTTAACGGTCACTTGTTCATTTGTATAATCATTCTTGATCAATCCATACTCAGTCTCACCTTTTATTTTTTGTACTATATCAAGTTATATGAAGAAAGAGAGGTTTTGGCTACAGAAATACAGGTCAAGATTAAATATATTCTCTGTTTTCCTTGTCTTTACTGTTTTTCAGTATCATCATCCTATTTCCTGTTGCCTCTTTATTAATGTTATAGAAATCAAGAATCTTGATACATTCACTGGATTTGGATGCATAACAAGGCAACAATACTCATTTATTACCAAATTTATTTGCAGATTTTGATAGCCGAAACTATCAAATTGAAATAATAATCTTTGAACAAAGAGAATCTCACTTACACACACAATCATACAGACACACATAAACCAATGAATCCAATCTATTACATTCTTAATTGCAAATGCATGACTCATTATGAGCAGTCAAACCATAGCTTCAAGGGCACTTGGGTTTATTTCCATGTGTTTTTAGTTTTGCATAGCAGGGGCAGAGATTTTTGTTGCCATAAGTTCCAGGAGGCACACAATGGCACCTTGCACAACAGCTCCTGCATGCTCGATTGCACCGGTTCTTCCTTGATGACTTACTGCATCTTCTTGCGCATGCATAGTTGCAGTCTGTCATTCAAAATTTGCATGAAATTATATATATTTGTATGTGTGATTACATGTTGACATATATTACAGTTTAGCTATGATCTACAAGATGAATAATGGAAGAAGAGTTGGTTACTGATTGTTCTGTGGTGGTATTTCTTAAGAAGGCTTCCATAGTTCCCCTTGGCAGCCTCCTGGTTCAGAAGTTTGATGATCACCACAAATGTGAATTAAGGTTAGATATGCATTGTTTGGGCTTTGGACATTGTTTATCTTACTTACCTGAGAGACAGAATTTGCAGCATCACTAGCTGATGATCCCTCTATTATCATGCATGCCTGAAAAAATAAGAATGCTTAGAAGATAACACTAAGTAGATTATCAAACGTGTTTATTTCTATGTAAATCTTTTCAATGCTGAGTATGACTGTACCTTTATGAATAGAATGGCGATCATAAAGATCGTCACGAGCTTCATCTTGAAGTTTCTCGAGTATGGATGGGATGTTAAGCAAGCAAGGTAGCTATTTATAGAGATTTTCAGCTGTCCTGATCTTTATCCTTTTTATGGTTCACATGCAACGATCGATTTCAAAGAAATCACAGGCTCTGTGTGGTCAAGGAAAAGATTAAGCAACTTAATGAGGCACCCCTCAAGTTGTTTGTCTTTTGGAACTAGTGATATAGCTTTTGAAAATGGTGAGGAACAGCTGTTGATTCTTTGGCTGTATGGACAAAGACATGAAGAGGAGAAGATATATGGACCCCTAGTTTTCTGTTCTTGATCCTATATTCTATCTGGTTGTCTAGTAATGGTGTAATGGAGGAGCATGTAAGAATAGCAAAGGTCATCAATCCTTTTATGATGCTCAATGAAGATCAAGCAAAATCACATGCATATTTGTGTGTGGGGGGAGACATGTTGGTCTATAATTTACTTCCATCACTTGGATGTAGTCAAGATGGATCTGGAGCTCGATTGAACTGAACTTGATTGAATTTGATTTGAATCGATTTGTTTTAGACAAGTTGTGATCCAATTAACATGGCTTGACGAGGGCAGCTAGTTGAATTCGTGAAGTTGTGAACTCGACTCGACTTGACTCGTTTTGTTTGCAATGGGTGTAGATGGCAATCTATTGATAATGTAAACAGCCGTAAGAACACAGTCACCCCAAAATTCAACAGGTAAACCCGCCTCAATACACAAAGCTCTAGCAATTTCAAGTATGTGTCGATGCTTACGTTCAACTACCCCATTTTGTTGTGGTGTGTCAGTGCAAGAGGTTTCTAAAAAAATTTCATATTTATTATAAAACTCAAGCAAATTAGTAGATCGAAACTCTAATCCATTATCAGAACGCACTCGTTTAATGAAGTGCCCAAATTTGAGTATAAACCATGTTATAAAACTGCATCAATAACTTGGCTACCTCAAATTTATTTGCCATTAAGTAAACCCATGTACCTCTACTGTAGTCATCAACAATAGATAGAAAATATCTAGCACCAGAAACAATATCATGTTTATAACTACCCCAAATATCACAATGAATCAATTCAAAACAACTCAATGTTTAACTAGTTCTATTGGGAAAAGGTAATCTAGTTTGTTTAGCACGTAGACAAGAATCACAAAAAACATTAACTCTCTTCAATTTATTGAACTGACTGATGTGCTACAACTTTCCATCTGAAGCATGCCCAAGACGCCTGTGCCAAACAGTAGAGTCCACAGTGGTAGAGAAAGCCATAACTTCAGTGGTTCAGGTTCCAAGTAATATAGACCATCACAAAATTTACCCACTCCAATCAGGTTCCTCGAAGGTAAGTCCTGTAAGACACAAAAATCACCAAGAAATATTAATCCACAATTCAAATATTTGATTAGTTTGCTAACTGAAAGAAGGTTGCACTGAAATTGGGAAACGAGTAAAACTCGTGGAAGGTGTAAACTATTTGGTAGCCGAACATTTCCAACACCTGTAACAGACACAACATCACCGTTGGGTATCCTAACAAGTGGTTCAGAATGTCTCTCCACCAGCTTGCACAGTGCATTAGCATCATAGGTGATGTGTTCTGTTGCTCCAGAATCGATGATCCAATGCTTTGAAAAAGGTATCTTACCAGCCATATTAACTGATGCCCCCCATCGAGCTTGCTCCTCCATCAACATTGAGTTCGCTCATCATGAACTGTGCCAGACGATTCAGTTGATCCATGGACAATCCTGGGACGACTGTAATTTTATTCCCCACTTGTGCGGCTCGTGGCTGCATTCCCTGATTCAAGTTGTCCATCTGTCGGGCTTTATTACCTCTATGAAACTCTTGTCTGCGTCCATCACCACCATAGCCATGCAGGTCAGTCCGCTGCACATCACGGCATGAGTTCGATCGCTCCCCCTTTCCTCGAATATTCCAGTTCGGCGGATACACAATTCTCTCGAAACAGGTTTCAAAAGTGTGATTTGTTTTTCCACAGTGTGTGCAATAGCGTCCATCATTCGTATTGTTTTGCTTTCCTTGCTCAGTATCCTTCTTTGATTGAACCTAGAAAGCCGAAGCATCATGGTGGTACGACGCGAGATCGAAATGGATCAATGTTGCTCATCTTCCGAGACAAGGTGTTATGCAGTGCTCAAATTAAGAACATGTCTACTTCCTAATATCTATGTACAAATCTGCCCGAACGACTCATCAATGCCCATGAGAAAGTCGTACAATCTGTCTTTGTCACGAGATTCCATCAAGGTTTTTGAGAATTTACATGTGCAATTTCCACAGTTGCAAGATGGTGGTGGAGAGAGTACAACAATCTCATCCCAAACTCACTGCAAAGCACTGTAATATGCGGACACAGTAGTCCCTTCTTGGTAGATAGCCCCTAACGTGCGACGTAACTCGTACATCTGCGGCGCACATTCTTTACCAAATCACTCTATCAAATCATCTCATATCTCACTTGCAGTTCGGAACTTGACACTCTGTCGTATTTCTGATTCCATACTGCTGTGAAGCCACCCCTTTACCATGGAGTTGATGTATTGCCAGTAAGGTAGATATGGCGAGCCTAGCTTTGGCATCGAAATTTCTCCATCAACAAAACCAATCTTATTTTTCGCATACAATGAATTGGTCATGTCATCTAACCAATCACCGTAGTTTCCATTGCGAAGTAAGTCCCCAACAAGAACGTCTCCAGGTTTATCGGAGCCGTTTAAGTAATATGGCGACATCACATCAATAACGATGCTAGAGGAAGATGACGATCCATCATCTTTCTTCTTCTCCGTGTTGCTTATTTTTGTCATATTTTGGGATTGAAAAAATACGGCGTAGCAGGTAGGCTTCTAAATTAGGGTTTCAGTTACCAGGTTTTCGGTTCTGGTACCATGTTAAGAATAGTGTTTGCTGCATAATAATCTTATTATTCACAAGAATCCGTATAAATATGTTACAGCAAGGACAAAAAATAAATCTAACGGGCTATGGGCTATACAACGCAATATACTCAACATACAACATAATCACTCCCAAATATAATCAATGGATTATGGAAATATAATCACTCCCAATAGATCTATTCTTCCAAATGAGATCACCTAATCCACTCTTATGTTTCATCTACTATTCTATATATTAAAATCTTGTCACGTGTCACATTCAATGACAAAATTCAATACTTGCCCCAAGGGTTTAATAGTAAATGGTATGATATAGTTTTATTATGTTATGGAATACCAATGGAACAGGGAATATGAAACAGGGAATTCAAGTTGTTGTTTTCCGCATTGGTTAGGAGAGAGAGAGAAACAATTAATTATTTTTTCTTAAGTGGTGATTAAAGCTTGTTAATTTCCTGTGTGCTTCGAATTTCTCGTAGACGAGATAAGAAAGATAACATTTTTTTTGTCATTTTCTATTTTAGATTTGGCTTCTATATAGTGTTGGTGGAGTGTGAGGGAGTGAGAGAAACAGAGGACTGGATTTTAGAGTTGTTATAGTGATCGAGTAGCTCGCCGGCTCGGCTCGTCAAAATTCGAACTCGGCTTGACTCGTGACCGATCGACCTCGAGTTCGAGCTTGTTAAATACTCGTTAAGCTATCGAGCTGAGCTCGGCTCGACTCGACTCGATAAGCTCGCGCATGCTCGATTTTTTATTAAATAATAAATAATATATTATTAATATTAAATATGTATCATATATATTTATATATTAATATTATATACTCCCTTCGTCCCATATTTGTCCTCATAGTTACTGTAGACACGGAGTTTAAGAAAAGTTGCTTTTTGACCAACCTTATTGACTTTTGAAGGGTATTGTGGTATTTTTAAGTAATAAATAAATTGTAAAGTATGTTATGTGTATTAGGTGAGAGTGATATTTTTGAAATTAAGGTAACTTTTGAGGTTGTTGGTTAGTGTGAAGTTTTCTTTTTTGGAGTGTGAAGATAAATGTGGGACGGACGAAAATGAAAAGTGTGAAGATAAATGTGGGACGGAGGAAGTATATAATAACAATAAAATAATATATTATTTTTATAAGTGTGTAGCCCTAATTTCCACATTCCACTTACTTTTCTTTTGGGCATCAAATCTGCCGCAAGAGCCGAGAAGGCAGAAGCTCAACAGCTCACCATTGCCTTCAACATCCAAGTTCATTTTTACAGCTCTGCAATCCGCCGCAGCCGATTCATTCAAGATGCAAAGTTTCAATACTCGATTGCCACAATCCATCTTACTCATTCAAGCCCTAAATTTATTTCTTTAAGTTCATAATCTTTCATTCCTGCCCAATCTGCAATTGCATCGATTTGGGATTCAACCCTCAGCTTCGTTACACATGCTAGCTTCAGTCATCTTTGGGTGAAGAGTATCTTCTCGTCGACTTCATTTACTAGTTAGATCTATTCCCCTTTTTTCTTTCTCTATTTTTTTCGATCTATAAAAAGTTAGGAAGCAGAGTAGATATTTTGTTGAAAATCTTGCGAAAAATGTAAAGAATTAGAGACTGTCTATTTCTTCTCGTCGGCTTCATTTATTGAATGGTATTGAATCTATAGGTTTGGGATCTTAATGTTGAAATTATTGAATTGTCGAGTTCGAGCTCGAGCTTACTTATATAAAATTCGAGCCAAGCCGAGCTTAAAAGTAAGCTCGTTATACTATTCGAGCCGAGTCTGGCTCGTTAAGAGCTTGAGCCGAGTTACAGTATCTACTACTCAAGCTCGCTCGGCTTGTATAACAGCTCTACTAGTAGATTTGTTCTTCTTTGAGCATATGATGGTTCTTGGCGGTGGCAGGTTGAGTGTGAGTGAGTGGAGAGATAATCCGGTGGAGCGGTTGTGGCATCTGGTGAGTTTTAGATGGTAGGTTAAAAATGTATTTTCACTCTATGTTTTTTAAGAAATTGGGTGACTTCAACAATGTTTCGGTTGATAATAGTGTCGTCCAATAATACTAACCCATATTTATATCCACATCTCTAAAATAAACCAACCCATATTTATATCCACATCTCTAAAATAATAATACTAAATTAATATAATATTAACACATTGTAATACAATATTAAAAAGTGTAAAATATATTTTCCACTCAAATATAATAAATTTATTAACTTTTCTTTAATTGAACAGAAGTGAAATTATACCTAGAAAAAGTTTTTTTTTTTAAATCACTCACCTATGTATCGATAAGTGTATAGGAGGTTACTTTAAATATATTTAATATACTTTAAAAAAAAAAAAATATATATATATATATATATATATATATAATATCATTTTTTTTCTCGTAAATATATTTATATTTTGTGATTAAATTATTCTCAATTAAGTTGGTAGGAAATTGGGAGGAGAAAATCGAAGAAAAGAGACAAATGGAATAAGCTTGCAATGTAACAATAATTAAGACAACCTTTCGTTTTACCAAACATGTCCTTACATATCAACCTTAGTGAACTCCATAATATTCCGTTATAATGTGATATTACTTGTGTAATCTTTTTATTGATTTATAATGTGAGAGAATAAATCAAAGCAATTGCTCCTAGAGTTCACTACTACTAGATACTCTGCTAAATATTAATTTCAATTCTTTCGCTATAAATAATTTTGAATTCCGTAGTTGAAAGATTTTGCAAGGCACCTACAATTTTATATATACTACTTACAAATTCTATTGCTCCCTAAGTTTCGTCCAAAAGTTTATATTGGGAATTAAAATATATAGTTAAATATCAATTTTAATTACTATTTTATTTGGAGATTTAAATAAATTAATTTCTGTAATAAATTGATAAATAATGGATAATTAATTTAGGGGTACGACTATTCGCACCCCCGAATTTACTTAACGTACCCCATATATGCTAAGGACTAAAATATCCCTAAACAATAAGACATAAATGTCCTTTTAAATAAATAATTATAGTTATAATGGAAGATCTTGAAATCTCCTCTCGCCAATAATCTATCTTCATCACTTCGCAGCAAGCCAACAAGAGTGAGGCTCTTGTGCTCCCGGGATACCGTGCGCTTTTGCAATTTCAGTGTCCCTTTGCAATTTAAACTTATTAGCAATACATAAATTTAAATAAAATATGGAGAGAGGAGGATTGTGTTCACATGGGGACACGACCGTGTACCCCGTGTCCCCGAGGGCGCAGGAGCTTTTGCCAGCCAACAATCCAATCTTTCATAAACAATCAAAATTCACCCACCACTTTATAGCGATCTACCGACAATTAAAATGGCATTAGGCTTAGATTCCCATTATATGTCAAGATAACCAGCCCGTTTTAGATTCAGGGCAGGTTTTTGTATATAGTTGAGTTGGTTCATAGGAGTGAGAAATAAGCACATTGAAGAAGGTGAGAGAAATAGTAATCTAGAATCTTGATCAAATTTTGTCTCCCCATATGTGTTTGAATATAATTAATGTATGAATTATTTATTTAATATAATTAATACTATGTGCTGATATATAAGATGATTAACGGATAAAGTTGCAGATTTCGATAATGATGGTGGAAGCTTGCATTCCTTCGACTTTCACATAATTTGTGTTCTACGCAGTCGTCTTAATTTAATTTCTCTTATTATTTTTTTAATTTTTAGGTAAATTGTGGTTTAAGCATTTATAATTATGATAATTAGGATATGAGCCATCGAATCAGGAGAAGTGAAGCGCATGATGATCAGGGAGTTGGAGTGTTGGACATGTAAAAAGCATGATAGGATTATTTGTTAATGTAAATTCTAATAAGAGATTGACAATTTTTCAAAAATGCCACTTTTTCAAAAATGTCATCCACAATAATATTTTTTTTAAAAATGCCACTTTTTAATTTTTTTTTTTAACCTAAACACCCCTTCATTCACATAAAGTTCATTATCTCTTTTCTCACTATTGTTCATTTTGCTTCATTCTCTCTTATCACTCTATCATTTATCTTCAAAAAATTTAAAGATTTAGAAGGCAAACATACGAGAAAAACAACAACGGCACAACACAACCCAATATGAATTTAGGTTAGTAAATCTTACCATTTGTTTTTCATAAACTAAATTTAGAGTTTTGTGAAAATAAACATCTGAGTTATGTTGGAATGATGTTATTTTGGTGTTTGATTAGATGAATAAGAATTTTTACATCACCTAACATGTTTAGAATATTGATTAACACACATATTATGAATATTTTGGTAAAAATCTAAACTTTAAGGTATAAAAATCACAATTTGCGAAGAGTTGCGTGACAGGTTGCGTGATAGGTTGCGTGTAAGGTCACACGCACCTTCAGTAAGTAGTCACTTGTAAGTCGTACGAATGGTTGCGTAAACAGACGCTAGTGGATCGCGTAAATAGTTGTGTGGTTAGTCGCATGCATGGTCGCATGAATGGTTGCATTCATGGTTGCTTGATTAGTCGCGTGAGTAGTCGCACACGTGCATGGTCGCGTAGTTAGTCGCATGGTTAGTCACGTGCATGGTCGCATAAGTAGTCGAGTGCATGGTCGTTTGACTGGTCGCGTGAGTAGTCACACGCCTGCAAGGTCACTTGGTTAGTCGCGTGGTTAGTCGTCGGAACTAAATTGGGTTAATTTTGAGGTTTGTGAATATTTATATTTCTTATTACTCTTAACCATTATTTAGTTGTCGAGACATATTGATTAACATTTTTCATTGCTCGATGAAGCATATTGATAGTTTATTGAGCTTGATTATATTGAAGTCCAAACTATGGTTGAGTGCTTTCTTACAAGATTGAGCTATTTTTGAACTCCAATTTTGGGTAAGTAGGATTTAAGATTAAATTTAATTTTTTTCACCCACCAATTATAATTATTATTTACATTATGTTAACAAAGCATGCCTTGAAAAAATAGTGGATAAATTGGCAAACAGCTCATACATCAAATGGAACAAATGGAAAATGGAAGTGGGAAGACAAAAGTAAAATGATAATGGAATATGTAGGTGGAAATTTACCAATCCAATGAGGTTGTCATTGGTCTGATATATATATATCTCGAGTCCTAGGTGTTGCACATGTGTCTGGATCTCATTGGGTTGCATATGAGTTAATGATTGACACCAAAAAAAATTTGTTTATCACTCAATGTCAAAAAGGAGTTTCATGGATGATATTCAAAAAGAGTTTAAACATATGACGGTGATGCTTTCGTCTATTTTTTTTAGAGGTGAATATTTGAAGAAAAAAAGTGTATTAAAGACGCCAAGAATGAATGTACTTTGGTACTCTATGACCAAACACCTAATCAACGTGGAGGAGATGATTGTGGCCTTTTAGCTATCAAGTCCATTGAGTGTCTTGCCACTAGACACTTAGTTAATAAGATCGATCCTTTAAAATGTGTAGAGTGGAGGAAACGATTTTGTGTGGAGCTATTCTCAAATGAACTCGTAGCATTGAAATTAGTAGTACTTCAATTATTTAATTATTAGATGAACTTATAACAATGCAGTTTGCAAAACATGCTACCTTAGCATTTTTTTTAGTTATGTACCCAAAATCATTGTAAATTTAGGTATTTTTGTTTGGACCATTGACTTATTATGTATTCAAAGCTGCTTTAATCATTGTTTTTCGAGCTTTCAAATTGAGGATGGTAATATTTGTTCCTATACTATATGTTTCAAATATGTGATTATGGGCTTCTATTATAAATAATTTAGTCGCATTTTTTGTTACAATACATAAACAATCACGCAAATGCTTATGAGACCACACGCAAACCTGCATGCAACCACATAAGCGACTCTACCGCGACTGTTAGTGCGATCTATTGTGCGACTATACGCTTCAAGTATAAGCAACTTCTTGTGAAATCAATTATGCAACTGCTTATGAGACAACACACGTAACCATCAATGCGACCTTATGTGCTACCCTGCATGCGATCCTACATGCGACACTTATACGACTATAGGCAGAAACATATAGTCGCATGATTGGTCACACAAATAATCGCAAGAAAGGTCACACAATACCGTGCGACCTTGTACGTGACCTTTTATGCGACCAACTGTGCTACCCAGTATGCGACCCTATACGCGACTAGCTGTGCAGTCTTGTACGCGACTTTTTGTGCGACCCTGTACGCGACCTAAATTCATATTGGATTGCGTTGTGCCGTTATCGCTTCCTTCGTGTGGTTGTCTTTTCAAATCTTTGAAGAATGAATGATAGAGTAAGAAGAGAGAATGTGACAAAATGAACAATAGAAAGAGAAGAGAGAATGAGGTTTAACGAGTGAAGAGGTATTTGGGTCCAAAAAATTAAAAAGTGACATATTTAAAAAAAAATTATTGTGAATGACATTTTAAAAAAATGTATTGAAAGTGGCATTCTTGGAAATTTCCCTTTTTTTTCATAATAACTATTTAGATTTCTATTCCAAAATAAGCACAATTATTTAATCCATTACAGAGTAGTATTATTTATTACTAGTAAATTACAACTACCACTTACACTCATAAATTGCAAACTAATGTTACTACTTGCAGGAACAAAATTTGTAATTTATATGACAACAAGCATAAAAGAAATTCAAATGCATTCAACGTAGGGGTTAGAGTAGAAGTGACTAAAATATATCAAAATCGATCTAATAGAAAATGTTGTGAAAATTCAAAAATTATGGTTGATTGCTCTAATGTGAGCTGTTTTGAACCTTTAAATGAGTTTCAAAATAACAATTTCACACACTAATGAAAATCCTAAAATTCCAATTATAGTCTTGAGCTGATAATCTTAATCTGTTGCAACCATCAAAAACTACCAGCAATTGACCTACTTGACCATATTTTCGGAAACCCAAAATCAACTGATTTTGTAAGCGAATATGTATTTAATCTGTCTTATTTGTTTAATCCATGTCTTAGGCTATCTTTATTCACAATCCATCACAAACCAACCTATCAATAAAATATTAATTTCTCTATCATCTACGTATACAATTTACAACCTAACTCAAACTTAACTTTATCAACAACCAAACACAACCTCTAACTTTTTGATAAAATATTTATTTTTCTCTCATACATATATTTATACACTACATTTATTAATATAAAATTAATATTATTTTAAGATTTTTTAATTACATTTAAAATTATATTAATAATTTATATTTAAAATTTTGATTTTAATCCTTCAATCATAGTAATAAAATTATTTTGAAAATAAACTAAAAATAACATACAAATACAATAATTATATTAAAATTGTAATAATTATATTTTGTATTAAAAATTAAGAGTTATATTTATTTTTTTATTATAATCAGTATAATTTATTTTGTTTTAGAATTTAAATTATAAATAATACTAATTTGGAGACACTTGTCAAAAAAATTAGAATGAGGGGCGGTTACCTCAACCGGTCGTAATAGTTTTTTCTCTTTTTCCTTTTCTTTTAATTCCACGTCATTTGTTGTAATCGAACGACCCATGGCATAGGTTGAGATGTGGGTGGTCATGTTCAACACACTCCTAACACACGTGGATAACTAATCAAATTCACATCTTAACAATAGGATGAAGATTTACACTCCAATCCTCACACAACCAAATTTAGTCAGATTCTTGTATGACCCTGATTATATATGACCTAGAATCACAGAAATTGTTAGATTTAAACAAAGATAAGTGGACCATTGGATAAAGAAAATTTGATGAAGAAAATAAATGTATGCTTACCTGTTCAACCAGTTTCCTTCTTCCATGTTGCTCCTTTAGTTTTTTTTAATTAATTTATTTATTTATTATTTAAATGTTTGGTTAAATTTTTTATAAAAAATAATTTAAAATTGAGTATATTTACGTTAGTATCTCAAAAATAAAATTCATTAAATAGATAAAACATTAATTAAAAATTATATTTATCCAATTAAGTTATTTTACAAACAATTTATAATATGAATAAAAGAATAATTTTTTAAATAAAAAACTTGTGTCTAATTAAAAAAATTATTTTTTATTTTATCAAAATAAATTTTGATTAACAAACATTTATGTAAAACAGGTTTATATGTAAACATGTTCTCATTTATTATTATTTAATACATTAAAAATTTCTCTTTATACGCATAAACTATACCTCTTCTAAATTAAAGAATATATATATTTTTAAAATTCTTATATACCCTAATTTATCGATTACTTTTTAGAAATGAAAAATAATTCTTTGAGATATGAATTGTTACTCTTCTGTATAAAAACTATTAGGAAAAATTACTATTAGGTACACACTTTGTACCCCTAATTACTATTAGATATATTGATTTAAAATAATTATTATCACATACAAAATATTAAAGTAAAATATCAAATATAATCCTAAATCCATACACTTTTAAACCACTAACCTAAACCCCCACCCACCGCCGGACCAATCTCGCCGCCACTGGACCAACATCGGCCGGTCGCCGGACCACCTTCGGACCGCAGGCGGCCGGTCGCCGAAAAACTGCCACCGTCCGTCGGAAACCGCCACCTCTGCTGCCGAAAAACTGCCGCTGCCGGCGGTTGCGCGGAGCACTGCCGGACTGTCGCTGCCGCCGCCGGACCACCACACTTTTTTGCTGTACACACTTTTTTTTACTGCACATACTTTTGTTACTGCACACACTTTACTGTACACGAACTTTTGCTGCACACAACATTTATGTGACGCACATTGTAGGAGTAATATTGGAATATCAATATATATTTTTGTAGTTAGTAGTAATATTTTTGTATGCTTGTATCTCATAATAATTAAGGGTTTTTTTGTACCTAGTAGTAATCCTCTCAAATTATTACTCTTTAAAGAGTAATTTTTTATGTATTAAAGAATAATAAAAAATAGGGTTTATATGTAAACCTGGTTTACACCAAACTCACTCATTTTAATTATTAAATTATATGAATATGACAAATACTTATGTAAATCGAATTCATACATGAAACCTATTTTTATTTATTACTCTTTATTACGTGAAAAATTATTATTAAAGACATATAATATAACTCTTCTAAATGAAAAAAATTACTCTTCAAATTCTTGTACACCCTAATTTATCAATTATTTTTAGTACATAAAAAATTACTCTTCAAACACGTAAACTATTACTCTTATGAATAAAAGTTATTACTCCTTAATTTTTTTATATAAAAATAGTAATTTTAAAAATAAGGTTCACAAGTGAACCCAATTCACATTAGACTCACTATGTGACTATAACTTGATTTAAAATAATATGCATGAATAAAGTTCTTAAAATAAAAAATTGATATTATGTGCACCCAATGCACACATGCATCCATATGTGTATATATTTTTATTCAATAGTATATATATTATTACTTAATAATTGTATAGACTTTTTACATGTTGTTTTTTAATAAAAAAACTGACAAAAAATACGATAACAAAGTGTGTACAGTATTATTTATTAATGTATATATTTTTATTTATAAGTATATAAATTTTTAAAAATGAATGTACGATAAACTCATATTCACGTAATAATTTGCCTAAAATAATATAACCATTATATTATGCAAAAAGGTGCTCCCACCCCAGAATATAACCATTACATAATAGTTAAAAGCAATAAGAAGTATGCATCTTTAAAAAAAAAACATTTTTGGTATTTTAAAAATGAAAAAATATGCTTAAGAATTAAAGTGACATTTAAGAAATAATATATATATATATATATATATATATATATATATATATATATATATATATATATATATATATATATATATATATATATATATATATTTAATTACCACTTCTTACTTTTTTTGATTAATTTTTTTTGGTCTTGCATTGTGACCTTTCACCTCTTATAAATTAAGTATTAAGTGATATTTAAAGGAATATATATCTTATGTGCATATATAAATATTAAATTTATTCAATAATGTATTTTTAATGTATAATTTTTTATTTTTAATTAATTGAAAATTAATAAGAAATCTACTTTATAAGCTCTTATTTATGAATGTATATTCCATATTTTATTCATTAATATATATGTTTGAACATAGGTGCATCGTATACGCGATGCAAAGATGAATTTGTCATATTGAAATTGTAAAATCAATTTCAAATAAAATTAAATCAATAATTATTGGCGGGAGTAATAAATAAATTACAAATAAATAGTGAGTTTATGAGTTATTATTTTAAAATAAATAAATTAAATAAATTATAAAGTAAATTATTTAAATAAAAAAAATCATGAGAATTTTTAAATTTAAATGGTAATCCACTTTCTAAGTTGTGTAGGGGAAAATACACAAATTTATTTGTTGGACATGACCAATTTCAACTTTTAACATTTTATATTGGATTTTTTTTATTTTGAAAATTATTTTTGTTTGATTTTAATCATTTTTGTCTATTTTAATTTTTTTTCCAATTTTTTAAATAATTTTTTGTCCACTTACTATTCACATGTTGGATTAAGATTAGACAATTTTGAATTTACACAATAAAATAGAATAAAAATGTCTAAAATTTAAATCAATTATATTTACAGGTAGAATTATGATTTTTCTTTTGTATTGAGTGATATTTTCTCTCATAAATGACTTGTGTGTGACTGTTTTTGGGAGGGCCTTTCGTGAGACGTATAAGAAGTGATAATATTTAATAAAAATGATACTCAATCGATGAAAAGTAATTATGGTACAGTAGACTATTTAATAAATAATTTATATTATAAATAAAAAGTGACAATATTTTTAAAGAAATGTGGTAGAAGTAACATTTTTAATAAAATTTTATAATTAATTAAAAAGTATAAAATAATCTCAATGCAGCTCTTTTCTTCCTTGGGGTATGAGAGGTATGAGACAAATAAGAAAAGAAAATGACTGAAATATATTAATTGCCTCATATAAGGCAAATTATCATGTGCAATTCGATGTGCCGTGTACCAATTTTAGAAACTTATATATTTATTTATAATTTAAAATATTTACTCACTCCGTCCCATTGAAAGGTACGCGCTTTCTTTGTAAATTATAAAGGGAGCACGTACCTTTCAATGGGACGAATGAAGTATAAAAATTGTCAAATGGTTGAATTTTAGTGTATGTTAATTTACATATTTAATAAAAATGTATATACTTTGTTAGCGAATATTTTTTAATTTAAAATTAAATGTAAAAAACTATACAATTATTAAAAAAAATATATATACACTATTATTTTAAAAGTTATACATATATAGATACACGCGTACACTCCAGTGAACAAAATATTAATTCTATTTATTCCTTAAATACTGAAATATTAAAAAGATTATATAAAATAATTTTTTTTAAAACTGTTAATAATATTTTTGAAAAGAATTATGAATATTTGAGGGTGACTATTATAAAGCTAAATAAATAAAATACAGTCGTGGTGGCATAAAGAACCACTTGGATGACGTGTCTAATAAGGTGAAATAAAATAGGATTAAGTACGGGTAATAATCGGTAAAAATTTTGGGTCAGATGACCCAGTCGCACAACTAATCCCCTCAAATTTATAATGTATGCAAATTATTTTTGTTTTTTAACAAAAATATTTTTTTAAAAAAATAATTAACATTTTGGAAATGGAATACATTGATTTTATTTTCAAGTTTCAAATCTAGTCGTATTTCGCTCAAATAATTTTTGATTAAATTAAAAAAAACATTTTACATATGTTTAGAAAAAAATTAATAGCAATGTTAAATGTTTGAAAAGTGGTGAAAGAGAGTATTCTTCCATCTCATTTCGGTCTTTACATTTTTTTTATTTTGGGCGTTCATTTTAATATTTTCATTTTCTTTTTTTATATGGGACCCACCTAAGAAAGATAAAAGCTTTTGTGTTCCCAGGCGCACGGATTTAGACCCGTGCGCCCAAGTCCGACCCTGTTGAGTTTTTTTTTATTTTTTTTAATTTATAAATGACCCGCTTAATAAATGAGATAAGTTGGACTCATGGGTCAAGTCCATACCCCGACACACAAGATACTAACTTTCTAAAAAATTAATATATCACCATAGGACTCACATCCAACATTAATACACTTACCTACATTAAGTATTATATATTTTTCTACTCACTATCGATTAAAATACTATTCCTTAATCAACGTGATAAAAGCAAACTAAGCATTGAAACGGGATGGAGGGAGTATATTTTAACATTACCTGATGATGTGATATTTATATTATTTTTTGTGTTAATTTATTGTGAAATGGATACAAATAATAATTGTATAATTTATTATTATAGTCACCAAAATTTAGTTTATTATTTTTTTTCTAGAAAAGGAAAAAGAGGGAAAATGATCAGGTTAATTACTACCACCACATTTCCAGCTTTAATTGAGGTCTTTTTAGTAAATTAACACGCACAGATACATACATATATATACACATACATGGATCACCTCGCCTCCTCCCGTCCAACTGCAGTTGCACGTCAAATAGAATCTCTCCGGCGAACTTCCACAACTATTACCGTTTCTCCGTACGACTTCACGAGTTTCCCATTATACCCTCTCAAAACCCCCGTGATTCCACCTCGCCATTATACGTATACTCGATCTGTATCTACAATTACATCCCATAATGCGTGGATGGCTCAGTACAGGCAATCCGGAGCCAACAGTTGGTTGCGAAACGGCGCCGCCTCGGATCATATATCGATTTCGGTGCGCGGCGGTGCGCGGAACCACCACCACCGGCGATTGAAGGTCCTGCCACCTTATAATATCTCGGTTGTCTTCTGCGTTCTCACGCTGCTTCTGATTTTGTCAATTTCCGCTTTCTTCTATTTCTCGTTGCAGAGTAAAGGTATGGTTATAGAATGATTCTGCATTTTTGTTGAAGCTCGTGCATTATAGTTGAGTGGGAAAGAGTGTGGTGCACTCTCATGTGTTTATTAGAGGAATTGCTGATTAATTAATTGTATTTAATTTCATGAATTGAAACATATATTCGTCCGGATTTGTTAATTAGGGCTTTGGTTTTGTATTTCTCTTGATGTAATTTTTATTTTTTAGAACTTTGATCTGCAATGAAGCATTTAGCGTTTCATTTGAGCATGCAGAACAACTTATGTGGACTTTGGCTACAATGAAATTGCCTTTTGTGTTAAAGTGAAATGTGAGCTGAAATTGATGTTGCTAGTTCGTACCTTCTGAGTCAATAGTAGGAATGCTTATCAAGACGTGTTAAACTCTATAATATGGAAAAATGTGAAGTTGATAATGACCTGCATCCTGGTGGATTTTCATTTTGTGTCTTCTTGGTTTAGCTTTTTGAACTGGGTACTCTTTGTTTCAAATTTATGGAAAACTAATCTGAATATGCATGCCAATGCTAAGGCTCCACTTCTGCTATCAATTCGTTTGTGTTATATTTATTTAAATCTCAAGAATCTCAACTTTAGGTGCGGAAATAAGTAGTCATCTAGCCCAAGATGATGACTTGGGTATCGATACGAGTTTTCTCTTGAATGTGACACGAATTGAAAAGGATGAGGACCATGAATCTGTTGATTATAGTGGAGATTCTCATGATTGGGAGGAGGATGATAGAAGAAGAAATGAAGATTATAGTGAGGAAGTGATGGCGAGAGTCCGGGATGATCCAGTCAATTATATTCGCACTAATGCAGAAAACAGAGATTATACATCTTCTTTTGTTAAATCTCATGACGCCGTGGAACATAAAGGAAATGGCTTATACAATGAGGATGGACGCAATGAATTAAAAAAGTATGAAGCTGAATTTGGGGCCTCTTTAAATAATTCTGGCGGGTCCACAGATGTTCTGGGTAAGAGTGAACTACGAACTGGGGATGAAGATGGAGGGAACCAAAGAGCAGTTGATGAAGCTGATGAATCTAATGATGGTACGAACTTACAGGATGATCCAGAAGAGTATGATGATTCTGGGCATGATGACAAGGACCATTCTGGTTACACAAAACCACATACCATAGACACCTGGGAATCTTCTCATTTGCATCATGCTATCGACAAGAAACAAGACATCACTGAAGATACTGATAAAGCTTCCAATGATTTTGAAGGTGAGCAATCTCTCTCAGATTCACAGCGTTCTGATACCCAATCCCAACGTCCTCCTGGACTTGTGAGCTCTGCTGAAGGTCGACATGTGCGCAAGTTGTTTCCTGGGAGGCGCTCAAGATCCAGAAAGAGGTCAAATCATCGAAAAGTTTCTGGTAATTTTCTTTATTTTCAAAGAATTACACAACTTACTTGTGAATAACATAGCACCTTTTTTTTTTTTTTGAGGATCAAGTTGCTTAATTCATTGGCCATTTTCAAATCCAAATGAATTGAAGAATTAGCTTTTTGATACTGAGATTGAGGATCTTTCTTTATTAAGTTAATGTTCTTCCAAGTCAACATAACAACACTTACTTCAGTATTTGTGTAACTATATGAATAGAATCATTGTGTTCTGTTTCCTGCTAATGTGTGGCAAGTCCCATGAGATCATCAATTTTGTAAGACAACAGATTTCTAAAATAAATATTAGTCCAGTTCATTGAAATCACTTTTAACCCCATTACTTTGCCTAAAATTTTTAAGTTATACCCACTGCTCCGAATAACAGAAAGTTAATTGACATCATGCTAATCTTTCAATTCTCATGATTCAACATATATGATGTTTGTTTGAACATAGAAAATGATAGCCAATGATATCAGGTACAGTTACGGCTACTTGCCAGATGAAAATTATGAATTCAACTGCATTACTTGTTGAACCTTTAGAGAGTCCGAACTTTGCAAGATTTTCACTGCAGTACACAGAGAGAGAAGAGAAGGCAGTTGGTGATGTGAATTGGGAACCTAGATTTGCTGGACATCAGTCCCTTAGAGAACGGGAAGAATCTTTTATTGTTCGTGATCAGAAAATTAACTGTGGTTTCGTGAAAGGCCCTGAAGGTTCACCTAGTACAGGATTTGACTTGGCAGAAGATGATGCAAATTACATTAATAGTTGCCACATTGCAGTTAGTTCTTGCATATTCGGGAATTCTGATCGTTTGAGATCACCAATGGGAAGAACGGTACGCAATCATTTAAACATATTTTTTTTAATAAACAGGAATTTGGCATTTTAGTTTATAACGATAAGTTTGAATAGATGACTGTTTTGGATACACATTCTAGCTTATATTACATTCTTTAAGCAAACAGAAATTTTGTGGCTAGTTTGAATATTAACAATCTAAGAACACGAATACATGATAATTGATGTTTCTTTGTTACCCAATAAGTTGAAAAATGTTATTGCAAATCCCTCAGAAGAAAAGGTAAAAAATGGCAATCCTCAAAATATGATTGCATCTTCATTTGCTATACTTGCCTGATTGACTTTCTGTCTGAACTATAAAAAATGTGAGACACTTGTCAGTGCTTGTCTAGATTTCTTCTTGCTTTAAGTAGGATTTCACTCACACTTGTGAAATGGATAAAATTTTCAAATACCAAAGGGTTCGAGGGGGCATTGAAGGATAATGAAGAACTTCAGGATTAGTTTTGAACATTGACTTGATAAAATTATAAATTTTGATGCATTATGTTGCTTTAAGTCGAACTCATGATTGATTTTTCAACACATAACATTGTAAAAATGGGGCATCTGTAGTTATTCAGATTCTTCATTTCAGGTTTCACGTTTGTCAAGGAAAAATGTATGCTTTGTCATGTTTGTTGATGAAGTTACTCTGCAAAGTCTTTCATCAGAAGGCCAAACACCAGATATGATGGGCTTCATTGGGCTGTGGAAGATTGTAGTGGTGAAGAATCTTCCTTACACTGATATGAGGAGAGTTGGGAAAATACCAAAATTATTACCACACCGGCTCTTTCCTTCTGCCAGGTATAACTCGTTATCATTAGAGACATATGAGTCTGCTTATTTTATATTCCTTCTGTTGCACACTTATCTTCATATTTTTCATTTTCGTCCATCTACTGCTTATCTACACCACCCACAAAAGGAAATATCTCATCAACCAATAACCTCAAATGTCATCTTAATTTAAAAAAATTTTACTCTCACCTAACATACATAATATATTTTATACTTTATTTATTACCTAAAAATATCACAATACCCCTAAAAAGTTAATAAAATTGGTCAAAAAGCAAGATACCGAGCTGGTGAAAATTAATTGCGGGACGGAGGGAATATTACTTATACAATTCCTATCCTGTTCATGGTGATACACGTTCTCTTGTTTGATTCTACTCAATTCTTTCAGAAGGGAGTTATGTTCCAGTTTATAAATCTGGTGAATGATCTAAATCCTTTCATTTGGACTCTTTATAAATTATGATTATTTACATTCTCTAGCAAATGCTGTTTAATTACCTTTATGGAAAAAAAAAAAAAAGATGTATCTGTCTTTCATCTTCAAACAACTTCCCGTGCCCTTCTTAAATAATCTGAACTGTGAATATTCATATAGTGGATAAAGAGCCTGCAGCTGTAGTTTTTTGAGTTGAAGCAGAATAACAAAAATCTTCTTTTTATTTTCTTTCCCTTAGTTAAGTTCTTTTGTTAATCATATATTTGTATTCCTCTACATAATCAATAAATTCTAGGACATTGGGTATTCTAGGGTATTGTGTCATTCTCAGGATGGATTTTTTCTGTAACGCGGTCTCTAGCAGAGTGCAGAATTTGAACTAGTTTTCCATATTATGTGGTGCCTTTTATGGTGTTTTAGTGGATTTTGATGTGTTTTCGTTAATTTAAATTTGTGGTATTTTATAGCATATTCTACATTCTATCTTACCTCTCTTCCTTAGACATCTTCCTATAATTTGCTATTCCCATTTTTTTTTTGGCAGACCTGTTTCACCTATAGACCATATAAAAGATTTTCCTTGTTTTATTGAAGATCTGTGTTAACCAATTCACAGTATATCCACCTGCATCTTATTCAGGTACTCGATTTGGTTGGATAGCAAACTACGTCTTCAACTTGATCCATTGCTTATTTTGGAATACTTCCTCTGGAGAAAAGGTTATGAATATGCTATTTCCAATCACTATGATCGGCATTGTTTATGGGAAGAGGTTGCCCAAAATAAGAGGCTTAACAAGTACAACCATAGTGTGATAGACAGACAATTTGCATTTTATCAAGCAGATGGCATGAGAAGATTTAATGCATCGGACCCTAGCAAGCTTCTCCCCAGCAGTATGATCTTTTCCTTTCACCTTTATCTTATTTGCTTCATTCATATGCTTTTACATGTTGTATATGATGTAAAATCTATGGCAGATGTTCCAGAAGGTTCTTTCATTATCAGAGCTCATACACCAATGTCAAACTTATTTTCTTGCCTTTGGTATAACGAGGTTGAACGATTCACTCCTCGTGACCAGCTGAGTTTTGCTTATACATACCACAAGTTGAGAAGGATGAATCCCAATAAACCCTTTCTGCTTGATATGTTCAAGGTACGTTATTATTTACCTGAATAAGCATAACTCCTTGGTAGAGAAAAACACACATGCTGTTGGACAAGGTGCAGAGGGAGGTGGGGAGCGTTTAGTAAGAAAGTTAACAATTTCAAGGGATTGTTCTTTGTTATTTGAAAGAAACAGACTTCATGGATTATTTTTAATTTAGGTTGAAAACCTCAAGCTAAGTTCGCTAATTGTAATTTCAGTAGATGTTGACAGTGATTTCTCTGTTTCTAAACTAAATTATCCGTGCCTCAGGACTGCGAGAGACGAAAGATTGCCAAATTGTTTCGCCACAAGTCTGAGGAGATGAGGAACAATGCCTTACTCCCAACATAGTTTCCATTTTGGGAACTGTTTTGTTCTTGTCATGGAGGGCTCTGCTCAAGGCAACCTGCATTGTTTCTCAGAGTGTTCCATCTGTTTATGGTGCAGTGTATATTAGCAACACTTAATGCGAAGAATGGCTCAAAAGCTTGTTTCCATCTACACTATACTAGCTAGCAAGGTTAGTTTTGCTGTCTACTATGATTAGTTGAAAGATAGAACAAAAGCATATGTGCAATTTTAGTTCCACAATCTTTTTGAATTCCATTTATTCCATTATCATTCATTTAGTGTCAAATACCAAATATAGCAGCCTGTATCATTTTGTAACACTATTAGTTTCGGTATATTTCATGGCTAGAATGTAAATTTCCTAATATAGCAGTTTTGTTTTTTTTTTTGTTTTTTTTTTTTTTTTTTTATCTTTTGGTACACTTCTTATTATAGTTGCCTGCTGGTTTGTGGTTTGTGGGAAGGCTACTGGTACGAGTAATTTGGGTCGATGCTATGGAAATGCATAAAATTGTATGATGATAATATTGCTTCAAAGAATAAATTAAACACAACCAGTGAATGAGAATGCATACAGATTGAATTTGAACTAACTTTAATGTAAAAAAAAAAAATCAAGAATACTAAAAATTACCATGCAAGTTTCTTGATTGAATTACCAGAATTATGCATGGAAAAGACTTTGTTCATCATGAATCTGATCAACACCAGAATGCCTGCTTTCAACCCATTAAACGCGTATCCATTTCCCTTTGACAACTTTAACGTTTTAATGCAGCAAACTCGCTCGTTTTTTCCTGGGGACGACGAATTCTCATCATTTTCTTCATCCGTTCTCCCTCGATTTCTCGAAGACTTTTCATCCAAATCCTCCCACAATAAGTCCATCTTCTCCTCTGTACCACCATTATCATCATATCTGAAACTCTCTCTCAAAGTAATCTTGTTCCTGGCTTTGCACTCTTGGCATGAGCATAACTTGATGAACTTCCCTAATCCTATTCCATACTGGAGACTTTCCGGCCTTTCGGGCCGAGGAACGGGCTGCCACAGAGGCGGTGACTCGAAGAAGCACGGTAGCGGAGTAGCTGTCGTGGCGGGGAAGGTGAAGTCTTCTTCTGCGTTGGCCATGAGTTAGCTTTTCCGGTGGTGGTGGTGGTGGTCGTTGGGCCGTTGGATTTGAAGGTATGTTTCGTTTAATATTCATACTTTTAATTTGAAGTAGTTCATCACTTCAACGGCTACAATGCCAACGGATGTTGTTATTATGGAGATCATTATCGATTAGGAATTTCTTTATTTTCTAATAAATGCTATAAATGCACATTCAATGTGTATATAACTAAATTATGAGATGAAATTATTTTCTTAAAACTAACAATAAATTGAAAACCCCGTTGTAACTTCACTAACTTGTACCCAAATTTCAACAACTCTCTGATAGGTTTGTGTTTTATACCACTATTTATGTTTATTTATTGATGTAGCATATATTCAGCTACTTGATCTATTTATGACACTTCAATTCTATTACACGTGGTTTTAGAATATTGGGGGAAATTTTTCTAAGAAATTAATCACTAAATTGAAATTAAATCTAAAATATTCAAGATATATTATGTAAAGAAGTTGACAAACAATTACTCACGGATTACCGTTTATTTGTTACTCCCTCCGTCCCGGAACAAAATATACATTTACTTTTTGCACGGAGATTAAGGAGTATAATATTTTAATGTGTAGTGAAGTGAGAGAAATGATATTTTAATGTGTAGTGTGTAATTATATTAGTGGAGTGTGTGGGACCATGTGGATATAATAATGGTTTTGTGTAGGTCACATCAACCAAAAAAGGAAATGTATACTTTGTGTTGGGACGGACCAAAATGGAAAAATGTATACCTAATTATGGGACGGAGGGAGTATCTATTTGCTATAAGTAAATTAAAGAGTATAATACTCCATTTAATATGTAGTTACTAAAGTATTTAATATGTAGTGATGAAGTAGTTTCAAGTGTTTACTATTTCTATACTTTTTATAGGAGTATGTGAGACTCCCATGCATCTCTTACTAAAAAGAGGAGAGCTACACTACATCCCATTTAGGGGCATTCTTGTCAATATATCATCCAAAAATTTCATACTAGTACTATTCAGTGATTGCAACAAGTTATTGCTAATAAATCAAGAGTTGCTCTAAGCCAAATTATCTCAGGATTTGTGATGGCTTATCATTTATTGTCAACACCTAATTTCAGAAGAATAAATGAAATAAAAAATTTTTGATAGAAAATATTAATGAGTGCACACATAATTTGAAATGGAGGTTATTAATTGTATGTATAATGAGTGGGCGGACAGTATAAATAGCCCCAAAATTCTTGTGAAGAATAACGTACAAAAACTAGACTTTGAAAAGTGAAGCTGAAAATGAGATATATAAATTATGGTCGAAATTTTAAAATGACGTGTAGAATAAGGCGTATACTCCCTCTCCCTCCGTACCACTGTATTTAAAGTATTTTTATTTGTGGAATTTAAGAAAAATTGACACTAATGTATAAAATACAAAGCTAAGAAAAATGAGGAATAATTTAGGTAATTTAATGAACAAAAAGTGTGATAAGAGTTTATATGAAAGAAAAATAAAATTAGAGGGCTATTTTAATCAATGAGATACAACGAATAGCTAATATTCCCTCCGTCCCGCCCATATTGCACCGTTTACTGTAGCTTTTGTGAGAGCTTTATGTAGTCAAACGGTGCAGTTTGACCGGGACGGAGGGAGTATGTAGGGGTGAAAATAGGTCGAGTCATGCTAGACTTTGTGTGATCTAATCTAGACCCACTATATAATTTTTAGGTTTAAGTCTCACTTGTTATCTACATAGACTTATTTTATGAACCAAAATCTAACATGTTTAACAAATACGTCTGAACTTTAAATCTATAAACAACCTTTTTAACCTTGTTTATTTTAAATTTAAAAAGCTTTACATTAATAAGAATTATATAAATTCTCTTTAAAGAGTAATAATAATAAAATTATCAAATTATATTCATAAAACAATGGCATTTAAAACATTATGTATACTATGATAATCTTATATTCATAACCAAAGAAATTATTTTAAATTTTAAGTAAATTTTGATATTGAAAAATTAAATCTTATTAATAAAGTAATTTACTCTATGATAAAAAAGAAAATATATTAATAATAATAATAAATTAAAATATCGATTCGGTTTTCAATTAATCAAATTTTTTAATTTCAAAATTGAAAAGTGAACCTAAATTTTATGGTGATTCTGCAGTGCACCGGGTACACCGGTGCACCTGGAGTTAATGAGTTAAAAATAAAGGTACCTGAAGTTAATGAGTTAAAAATAAAGGTTAGTGGATAATTATTTTTTTAATTTAATTATTTTATTTTATTTGATGGTTAAGATCGTTGAGGTGCACCCGGTGCACTGCAGTTGGACTCTTTAAAAAGGGTTCTTTTAAATACACATCATTTTTTATTTAATATACACCCCTAATATTATATTATTAAAAAATATATTTATAAAAAATCAAAATTACCCTTAATTTATTTAATACACACCCTACATATTTAAAATTAAATTATCTCTAAACATGTCTTATCTTATAAACTCTAAATATCTCCATTCTTTGAATATGTTCATATTTTAAGTTCAGTTCTTCATCACGCTTTCAATCGTTGCCCAGTATTCTTGTATGTGGTTTTTGTTTCTCTTTTAATTTCACTTGTCTTTTATTAGTCTGATGAAATCATATAATCGAATCAATTTTAAAGTATGGATTTCTGCAAATAGGAATATGCCTGAAATACATTCAACATCAAGTAATTTTTTTTTTTTAATAAAATCCAAAATGAAAATCAATATTTTTACTTTGAGAAGATAATTGTAAAAAAAGAGACTCCCCATAAGTGGAAGAAGAACCTCTCTTGGTTATGTAAATTATCGAGCAGCACTGAAGAAATGATCCATAGAAGTATCATTTTTCTACTTCTTTACATTGGCCACAATTATAATTAATATGCTTAGATTGTACAAAAAGGTGGTTCGCCCACCTCAGGCACCCCCGCACGCCGGCCCGACAGCATGTGAAGGAGGTGCGACAGCATGTGAAGGAGGTTAATCATGGTAACTCAACCGATCAACAAGGGTTAAATCCACCACACAAGGAGCCCCTTAATTAAGAGGTTGCTCCTACACTGCGGGTGGGAGTTGATCCTTGGTCATTGTACAAGCTGTCCCCTTACTTGAATAGTTGAGCTGCCCATGCGGACATTAATATGCTTAGATTAAAGACACTTTAACTCGTGCCATTTAATTTCTTTTTTCTCTTGGATTTATGAAATATTTTAAAGAGTTTTCAGAGGTTGACCTCAATCAACTAATTAACATCAATTGTCTAGTGAAGTTACTTGAATAAGAAGAGGATGTTTAAATACATCGATCAAATAAGATGGATGTGTATTTTTCATATTTTGAGGGGTGTGTATCGTTTCAATTTTATAAGAAAAGTTTTGAAATTTTGAGGGGTGTGTGCACAATAAAATTAAGAAACAAAAAATTAAAAAGGGATGTGTATTCAATAAAAAATTGTGTGTATTTAATAAAACTTTTTTAAAAATTGCTTCCTCCGTCCCACCCAAATAGCACCATTTTATTATATTGGGGGTCCCGTCCAAATTGCACAATTTTTCTCTTTTAGTAAAAATGGTCCACAACTACTCATCATATCTCTCTAATACACCTACCTACTTTACATAAAATAATAATACTCCTTAATCTACGTGCAAAAAGCAAATGGTGTTGTTTCTCCGGGACGGAGGGAATACATCTCAAAAATTGGGCTTACAAGGCCTATGAAGAGTGTGAGGGGGCGTTTGGTTCGTGGGAATGAATCAGAATGAAAATTATAGTAATAGTGGTGGAGAATGGTAATGAGTTTGTCTTTTTTCGTATATCGTTTGGTTGATAATAAGGAATGTGTATCATAACTATTAATGTTGTTTGGTATGGTTAAATTTTTAAGGAATTGATTCACGTCTTTTACTATTAATTTTAATTTTATTATAAATTTGTTATTAATAACAGAAAATTATTATTATAATAATTTTTAATTTTAATAGAATTTTATTTCTTTAAAAATATATTAATAAACATGGTTTGGGCTTGTATGGTTAGGGAATGAAACCCATAGCACACCAATTAGTGGGGGATGAGGGATTCCTCAATTTTTTGGAAATGAAGATCACTGTTGCACTCAGAGTAGTAAACCAAACATACTTTTTCATTCCAATTCTCTTTCCTTACATTCATAACCCTCAATCAAACATCCCAAAGTCTGGTCTGTTTAAGTTATTAGGTTTTTAAAAAAAATCTAAGTCTAACTCATTTATTAAAGAGATAGAGTGGAATTACGCTTACTTTTAAAAAAGTCTAAACTTAGCTCATTTGTTAAAAAAAAACAATTTGAGTTAGGCTTTTAATGGGTCAGAGGCAACTTAATTGTGAAAATTATTATGAAATAAACTAATAGGTAAAAAGAATATTATAAAAATTATACTGGGATAAGGAGAGTGCATCGATCCTAGCATTTTGTGCATATGAAATTCACTTCTCTTTCTCTTTTTATTGGAAGTGAAGGTAAGAATTATTACAATCTTAAAATGTTGAATAAACCCAACTTTAATTATGACCTGTGAAGAGTTCTAATAAATATTAGTAATAACTCAACCTTTCCAAATGTTTAAGCCTGTCTAGAGAAAGTTATAGTCAAGTATATAAGAATTGTGTGATTTTTCTTGCAAATAAAATAGCACTTAACTTGAATCTATTTCCACCCTAGTTATCCGACCCCTCAAAAAAAATATTCGAAACTATGTTGGATAAATTCATATGAAGTAATATGGATTAATTATGTGTTTGTTTCCAAAGTAATCCAGTCCCGGATGCCAATGTGAGTGTTGTCGAAATATTTACAGATCTTTCCTCAATGGCCACGCACAATATTTCAGCATCTCTCCATTTTGATCTTGTTCTTCGTTAACCTGCTAAAATTCATACCTTAACCCTTGAATCAAACAACACTGCTTCTTCCTTTGTGTGGAAAAATGTTGACAAGAACTCTAATCCTTGTTCATGGGAGGGAGTTTATTGCAGCTCTGGTAATAATTCTTCCATAATCCAACTTTCTTTCCGTCAATTCTGGATGTCCACATCTGAATTTCTTACACTGGTATGCTCCGTTTCTAGTTTAGAGTCTTGATGTGTCTGACAATCACCTTACCTCAATCCCTCAAGAATTCTATGCCAATTGTGGAAAAATCAGTGGGTGAAATTCTTGAATTTCAGTGTGAATGAGTTGAGTGGTTCTTTGCCCAGTTTGAATGGGTTTAAAATGTTAGAATTTTTAGATTTTTATCGTAATTATTTTGATGGGGTGGTGAGGTTACTGCTGGATGGGTTGGATTCACTCAGGAGTCTAAACCTAAACCAGAATGAGTTGAGAGGGTGTGATCCCACAAATCTTGGGAAGATGAAGCTTTTGACAATGAATTTGCAGGTGATATCCCTGTAGAAATCACAGAATGCAGGAATCTGAGCTTGATTGATCTCAGTTCCAATGAACACTGACTCAATTCCAGAGGAATTAGGGTTGTTCACCAGGTTGGAAATCTTGGTGCTGATTTGGGTGGTGAAATCCGCTCATCTCTGTCCAAGATCCCCACACTGAAGAGATTTGCAGCTAATTAGAACCAATTTAATGAGACTATTCCATCTGGAATTACTTCTCATGTTGGAGTTCTGGACCTGAGTTATAATCAGCTGACAGGGACAATCCCAACTGATCTGCTATTCGGAAGTCTCTTGAGTTAACAAACAATGAACTGCAGGAGCTGATTCCTGCAATTCATTCGACTAGATTGTTCAGGTTGAGATTAGGAAGCAATTATCTAACCGGGGCGATCCCATCAGACTCATGGGAGAGTTTGGGGAATTGCTGTACCTTGAGATGGATAAAAACAATTTGAATGTAGAAATACCTTTGGAGTTGCACTAACTTGGCTCTGTTGAACTTGGCACATAATAGATTAACGGGCCGGGTACCTCTGGTGTTGGGTGATCTTACTTATCTTCAAGTTGAGTATTGAGTACAACAATTTTGTTGGAGAAATCCCACCACAGATTTCACAGTTACATAGATTGGAGAAGTTAAATGTAAGTAGAATCCATGCCTTCCTCATTGTCTAGTTTGAGGAATCTTAGGAACTTGGACTTCCATGATAACAATCTCTGTACCCGACACCAATGGGAAATTATCTTACCTGATGGAACTCCGTCTGGGAAACAACTAACTCAGTGGGAGAATTCCAGATATCCCACTAAATTTAAGAACTATGTTGAATCTCAGCAATAATATCTTTAGTGGGCATATTCTATTCACCCCATCTAGATTGGAAGTTTTGAACCTCTCAAACAATAAATTATCAGGTGAGGTACCAGTTTTCTTGACTAGATTACGCGCTTTAACTCTGCTGCTACTGTCAAACAATGAACTAACTCTCTGGAGTTGTCCCAGAGTTTCGTGATACAGTTTTAATTGACACAACTTGAAATTATATATGATTTGATTGCACCTGGAGAAAGACTAAAAGAAGAACATAATCAAGTTGCTACCCTGTTGGTGTATTGATAAATTTTAAGAAAGTACAACAGGATCCATTGTAGTTGTTGACTCCAAGCAACATCTACAGGTCCAAGTATTGATTTCAAGAAAGCATTGGAAGTGATAGAAATTGAGATTTCTCTAAGATATTCTATGATGGTCATCCTAAGATATTAGGAAAATTTTGGCAATGTGTTGTGTGGTCATCCTAAGTCCAGTGTGTGGAAGTATGGCCTTTTTCTCTTTTTTGAATGTATCCTATATATTTCACCTTATGGATAGTAGTGTGAAGAAGTTCCCATTCAGCTTTTCATTTTCTTATGCATTTATCAAAATTCTAACAGGAAGCAGAATCTCTCAGAAGACACCATTCTCAACTTACTACAAAGGCGTCATGCCATCAGACACTACTTGCATTGTTAAAAGCTATGACAGTATCAGAGAGGAGGTAGAAGATGTTGGAAATCTATGTAATCAAAATGTCATGATCCCAATTGCATATATCATGACACTACAGAATGCCTACTTCTACGAAAAAGTGTACTCTTTCCTACAGTCTTCACCGTAGAACAGCTCCTGGATTGTTGCAACATAGCAGTCGGAGTATGCGAGGTCCTGGCTTTCGCGCACCACTGCAGCTGCGCTCCAATGGATCTTTCCAGTGAAAGCATCCTGTTGAAGTCCCTGGATGAGCCTCAACTGGTGACATTGAGCTTTGCAAGCTCCTTAAGCCTTCCAAGATTGGTGGCAGTATCTATACTATGCCTGGCTCTGCAGGTTACAACCCTCCAGGTAAGCAGACGATCCCGAGGTTTATTAGTCTTTTTAGATGGCGTACTTTCTAACAAACAAAAAAATCTAACTATATTAAGATTTGAGTTACACTTTAATCACACCAATCTTCAAGTTTTGATGCTTGTTGAGATGGGTTTAGGCCTTCAGGTTTACTGGAAAAACAATATAGTTTAAAAAAAAACCCTATATATAGGAAAAAGTTTTGCATGCGCCAAGATCCAACTCAATTAGATTATATTACACTTTTTAATTAAATATTGTACTATTAAGTACTCCCTCTATTCACTTCTAAGGTATCCATTTTACTATTTCTGGCGTCCACTTCAAAGGTATTTATTTCCACTATTTAGTAAAAAAAATACCCAATATGGCCCACCACTTCCCTCTAATACAACTACTCACTTTATATATAATAATAATATTCCTTAATCCACGTGCAAAAAGCAAATGAATACCATAGAACCGGACACGTGCAAAAAGCAAATGGATACCTTAGAACCGGTCGGAGGGAGTATATAAAACTAAAAACTAACACTCTAGATTTTTTAATTTAAAAAATTAATTTTTATAGTCAAACATTAATATTCTTGATATTTTAACAAACATTTTCCATCCTTACATTAGAATTAATTCTCTTTAAAATAAACTGTATTTTTGAACACTCAGACCACTCCTATATGGAATTGCGAAATTAAAAAGCATATGAAAGAATTGAGAAAAACGTTAAAATGTCATAAATTTTTAATTAATTAACCCTAGATCAATTGTATGTATAATTAGTGGTCTTGACTCTTGACTCTTGATGTCACGTGGAAATTTTTAACATTTAATATAAAGTTACTTTGAAAAGTAAGTCCACTCTTTGAGTCGACTTGGACCTAGTCCTCAATCAAATATTTATTTAGGTGTCGATTACAAAACGATCTTATTATTGATTAGAAAATCATCAAGAGACAATCTTGTTCATTAGTATTCTCATGCAAGACACGTATTTTATGGAGTAAGTATTTCTTACCTTGTTTGTTGTCTTGAGCTTCAAGCCCACATAAAAATCATAACCCCAGCTGAGCTTCTTGTTTATAGAGAGACAAGTTTAAAAAATGGTGAAGAGTGTGTTTATATTGATGCTTTTCATTCAAGTGGGGTCTTCTCTGCTTCAACCTGATCAGGTGAATGTTATGACTAGTGTTTATAGGATCTTGCAGAATAATACTGGTCCTTCCTTTATGTGGAGAGATTTTGGGATCAACTCAAATCCTTGTTCATGGAAGGGAGTTGATTGCAACCTTGGTAACACTTCCATAAACAAACTTTCCTTCACTCACTTTTCAATATCTACCTCTGAATTTCTTCCACTTGTGTCCTCTCTTTCTACTTTAGAGTCTCTCGATGTCTCTGACAATCAACTTACCTTCATCCGTCAACAATTCTATACCAATTGTAGTGGGTTGAAACTCCTGAATTTCAGTATGAATAACTTGAAAGGTCCTTTGCCCACTTTCAATGGGTTTAGAACGTTGGAATTCTTGGACTTTTCTAGAAATAAATTGGATGGGGAGGTTAGATTACAGTTGGCTGAGTTGGGTTCACTCAAGAGTCTAAACCTTGGTGGGAATCGGTTGATAGGAAGTGTTCCTACAGGTCTTGGGGATATGAATCTTTTGAAGGAGCTTCGGCTTACTGGTAATAATTTCTCAGGTGAAATTCCAGCTCAACTGATCACTGAGCATAAGAATCTGAGTGTGATCGATCTCAGTGGCAACAATCTGACAGGCTCAATTCCTGATGAGCTGGAGTTGCTCACCAGCTTAGAAACCTTGGTGCTATCAGTCAACAAATTGAGTGGGGCAATTCCCTCCAGGTAACCAGGGGCATTTCAGTCTTCATAGTTTAAAATGATTGTGTTGCTTGATAATTATGAAGATAGATTTGTGATGTGTATTACTATTCAGAATCAAAGTATGGCGGGACGATGGGAGCAACGATAACGGGAAACATGTACAGCTTGGGAGTAGTTTTACTGGAACTGGTGAGTGGTAAGGAATCGGTGAGTAGTGAGGGAATTGAACTCGGACAGGCTGGTCGTGGACGAGGTTCTTGATAGCAGACTCAGCGATACGTCAGCAGGTGATCGAAGTCAAATGCTGACGGTGCTCCACGTGGCGTTAGCTTGTACCCGCGCCATTCCTGAAACCCGGCCCAATATCATGTCTGTGTTGCTCCGCCGCCCCCTTCAAACTAATACTCACAAAAATTGAAAATAAAAAGGATGAATATTTTTTCTCAATTCGCAACTGATCTTTAGTTTTTCAATAAACTTTTCACCCCTTAAAAATCAACCCAAATCCTCTATTCTATTTTTGTATTTCATTCCCTATTTCATAACTTATTTTCTATTAAAGTATTATACCCTAATTAATGATCATTAAACTCTTGGGACATGTGCCGAAAATTTGAGTATTGATTATGACACATGGCGAGAATCTAATATGCATGGAATAGTAGATAAAACCTAGAATAGAATAGGTGATTCTGCTTAAAAATAGAAATAATATTTCATCTTAAAATGAATTTTGATTTAAAAAATTATATCCTCAATTATCATGTAATATATTACTCATATTTTGCACTTGGGTCAGTTTTTAGTCAGATCAGATTGGTTTCAAAGGTAATTAGCAAATTTATCTCTAACTGAGCAGATAAGACTTAATATTTCCCGTAGCGCATATAAGTCTCGCTTCATATTGGTGTAGGAACACCTATTAACATATTACTTTTATTTAAAAATCGATGTTTATAATATAATGCTATTTATAATCCGGGAGGAATAGAGTAATTTCTTACAAACAAACAATCTGGTATACTAGATTTGATTTGCACTTTAAACTAACCGATATTCAAGTTTTGAGTTGAACAGTTTCGTTGAAAACCTCACACCAACGTCCAATATATACGGAAGGGAAAATCTCAACATTTTTCTTTAGAGTATAGATTATTTTATCCTACTTATTAATTATTCAACGATTTGTAACATCAAAATGTAACAGAAGATCCGAACCGATTAATTAGTGGAAAAAACTTCATAGAAAAAATATAAATTACCTTATATAAAATTGCAAAATTAAAAAGCATAAGAAATTAAGTTGTGAAAATGTCATGAATAATTAACCCTCAATCGATTAATACTCTTGGAATGATGTCACATTAAATATAAAGTGAGTTTGAATAATAAGTCCACTCTTCCGGTGGACTTAGTCTTCAATCAAAACAATCTTATTAATACTATTCATCAAGAGAATATATCTTGTTTATCATTTCAAATTTAATTACGCAACCCCAATTTCCACACTTGTTCCTTCCATATTTTCTAATGTTGTGTGGAATTGCCTCCTCATGGATTTTCTCATGCAAACACCTTTCTTACCTTATTTGTTGTCTTGATATTCAACCCCACATACAAGTCATAACCCAAGCTGAGCTTCTTGCTTGTACTTTTTTTTTCTGGAGAGTAAAGCAACACATACGTGGTACTGTGTCATATGTAGAGCGGTGAATTTGGGTTATTGGGCTGGTTCAATCCATAACCATTACAATCCGTCCTTTGGTTGACCCAAATGAGTTGGGTCATCACGGGTTGGGTCCATCGTGGGTCGGATCACCTATTGATCGGGTTATTGCGGATCGACCCATTTTTTTAAATTTTAAATTTTAATATTTAAATAATAAAAATATTATCACCTAGCCCTATTCCTACCCATCCCCACCCACCCAAAATTTTTTAAAATTTTAGATATAAATATTTAAATAATGAAAATATTATCAGTCAACCCTACCCCTGCCCACCCACTCCTCAAAAAAAATTTTTAATTTTTTAGATTTTAATATTAAATTCTAAAAAAAATTTAAAAAAAATTGGAGGGAATGGGTGGGGTGGGTAGGGGGTAGGGTTGGGTGATAATATTTTCATTATTTAAATATTTATATGACAAGAGTATGAAATCTTTCAGAACAATACTGCTTCTTCCTTTGTATGGAAAGATGTTGGGATAAATCCTTGTTCATGGAAGGGAGTTTTTTGCATCTCTGGTAACTCTTCCATAAACAAACTTTCCTACACTCGCTTTTCAATATCCACCTCTCAATTTCTTCCACTTGTATGCTCTCTTTCTACTTTAGAGTCTCTCGATGTCTCTGACAATCAACTTACCTTCATCCCTCAACAATTCTATACCAATTGTAGTAGGTTGAAACTCCTGAATTACAGTATGAATAACTTGAATGGTCCTTTGCCCACTTTCAATGGGTTTAGAACGTTGGAATCTTTGGAGTTTTCTAGAAATAAATTGGATGGGGAGGTTAAATTACAGTTGGCTGAGTTGGGTTCACTCAAGAATCTGAACCTTGGCTGGAATAGGTTTGTGGGGAAGTGTTCCTACAAGTCTTGGTGAAATGAATCATTTGGAGGAGTGGAGTAATGCCATTCAAGCTGAGTGGATGCAGAAAGCTGGCTCTGTTGAACTTAGCCGAGAACAGATTGACAGGGCGGATACCTCAAGAGTTGGGTGATCTAACCAATCTTCAAGTCTTGAGTCTGCAGTTCAATAATTTTGTCGGAGAGATCCCACCTCAGATATCACGGCTAAATAGATAAGCAGAAACTCACTGAATGGGCTCATACCTTCCTCCATCACAATCTTGAAGAATCTTACCAACTTGGCTAAGCGGTCCTCAATTGGGAACTTATCATCCCTGATACAACTCCAGCTGGGAGCAAACCAACATAGTGGCAGAATTCCACTCATGCCTCAGCGTCTCAGTAACAATCTCTTCAGTGGCCATATTCCGAATACTCTAATATTGGAGAATTTGGAAGTTTTGGACCTTGACTCAATTATTCATGTTGACTCACTTGCTACTATCAAACAATCAATTCACTGGAGTTGTCCCCATCTTTCAACCTCATGTAAAACTTGAAGCAAGTGGAAATAGTTTAATTTTTCCAGAAGTTAGCTCTCCAAAAGAATGAGGATATCAGTAGTAATTCTGATTTCCGTTGCAAGTGTGGCCGCAGCAGCAGCTGCTATTGCTTTCTTGAAAGAAATGGCAGCACTCGTGATTTCAAGAATTCCATAGGACTAAGACTCCAAACATGTCACATGTTGATCTCAAGAAACCCTCAAACATCAAACTCAAGACAAGATTCTCAACTTACTACAAAGCTGTCGTGATGCCATCTGCCACCACTTATTTTGTGAAGAAGGTTAATCGGAGAAACAAGCTGAGAAGCCACATGTTGGGTGTTGCCTTGGCCTGTATTAGTACCTCACCCGACACGACACGAGGCCGAATATGGTTAGTGTGCTGCAAATGCTACTAAATACAACATCAAACCATGGAGATAGCTGATTCAATAATGATGACGTATTAAGTCTGCAGTTTCTTGTGCTTATGATAGTATTGGATAAGACCATATTTAATTTTGTTTGGATCAAATGGAGTTGGTGCAGTTAAAGATATATAGAACTAGTTTTAACATTAATGGAATAAATCACCCCTCCATTTATTTCAAGCTTATCATTGATTGAGTGTAAGATTACAATTTATGAACTCATCATATTAATTACCTTGTACACTTCTTACCAGCTACTTGTTTTTTAAGGTAGTAATGCTTTCTGATCTGCTGTATTATTGTTTTGGTAATTAAAGATTGATTTTTATTTTTATGTTTTTGGTTGATTTGTTTAATAAAATTTGACAATCCAAATTTGAACATTTTTCTTAATTTATCTGACAAAATTCATAATCCAACTCAAGTAGAGCTAGTACGTATGCAAAAAATGAAATAAAATTAGTGCCAATTATATACATATATAGTACTACATGATACAACAAGCTGTGTTTCATCTTGTCTTGTATGATTGTAACAAATACTAATAGCAACTCTTAATTAATATATGGAGCCTTACAATCGGCCAGATTAATTAATGCTACATGTAATTAATGATAATAATGTAATAATTAACATGGGAAATAAATATATATGACTAAAACTAGATTAAACTCCCGAAAATTACCATGCAAGTTTCGTAACCCATTCATGCTTGCTTTCGACAACTTTAACGTTTTGACACAGAAAATCTTCACATTCTTCTCTGGTGATGATGAATTCTCGGATTGATCTAATTCTGTGATCATTGAGTTTCTTGAACACTTGTCATCCAAATCCTCCCACAGTAGATCCATTTTCTCCTCTCTCTCATCATCATCAAAGTAGCAACAACTCTCTCTCATGTTCATGGCTCTGCATTTGTCGCATGAACATATCTCCAACTTCATCTTCCCCACTACTTCATCGTACTCGAGACTTTCTGGGAGGGGAAGGGGCTGCCAAAGTGGCGGAGACTCGAAGAAGCATGGAGGCAGATTGGCGGTGACGAAGGTGAAGTCCTCTTCTGTGTCAGCCATGGTTTGGTTTTCCGGCTATGGTGAGGGGCGGAGGTGGTGGTTGAAGGGTTGAATATGTTTTCATACAGTTTTTATGTTGTTGAGTTCAACGGCTACAATACCAACGGATATTGTTATATTTTTTAGTATATTGTTATTAATGTAGTACGTAAATAGATATACAATACAATTTATTAATAGAAAAAATTTGGGAAAAGTAAGAAAAAATTGAAATGATATACTATGTAAACATAAAATTCAATTGTCTGTGTGCAGGCTGAGTAACAAGATTCAAACAAGTGTTTGCATTTGAAAATATATAAATTTTCAGGCTCAGAACTACTTAATTATTTGATAATATTGACATTTACTGTTTACACCAGATATCAGAAAAAAAACTGATAGGACATTTAATTAAAAATACATAATTTGAAATTGATATTGTTGTGTGTTTATTGAGTGGCCAAACGTTATAAATAATCCTAAAAGATTCCCAGTAAAGAATGAATAGTATAAAATAATTAATCCGTGCTATATACTCACAAGTAATTTATTACTCTCTCCCTCCCCATGGTCTCTTTTTTCTTTTTTATTTTGGAGTCCCACCAAAAGAGTCTCATTTTATTTTACAGAAATGAAACTCACACACACCAACTAATACAATTAAAATATGAGGCTCACACTCCCATTAATACAACTATTCATCGCATATTAAATAATAATACTCTTTAATCCACGTGCAAAAAGCAAAAGACCCTCTTTGCTATGGGACGGAGGGAGTAGTTATCTTCACTAATATAATAAATATGTTAAAATTGTATTTAGAGAAGCTCTCTTGTGAGACGGGTGTAAGACGGGTCGACCTATTATTAAAGTATGCTTATTGTAGAGATAAAGTATGTTTATTTGTAATTAAAGTATGTCAATAATAAATTATATTATAACACGCTGAAATCATACTTTAATGCATAATACAGCATACTTTAGAAAACATACTTTAATAATCATTAAACATACTTTAACACGTCTTATAAACCGTCACAATAAAAAAATCGTCTCACAAGAGAATTTGTCTTTTATTTATTTATTTTTACTAATTTTATTGATTTTTTAGGGGTGATAAAAGACTTGTACTTATAATATTATTTCACGGAAACACCTACCTGACCATTGGGCTCCTCATTTAAGTGAAAGACTCATGTTCGATTTCCATTGGAAACGAATTAGGGATATTGGGAACGAGTTAAGGGGGAGTTATAAGGATTCTTGGAGAATGGAGAAATATGGATGCATGCTTAGTGAACTAATAACTAAATATACTAACAACTATAATATTTACTAATAAAAAAATTATTTCACGAAAGGACTTCATAAGATGTATAAGAAGTGATAAGATTTTAACGTATAGTGAATTATTTCATGAACAATTTATATTATAAATAAAAAATTATAATATTTTTTTAAAAATACTGATAACATCTTTAATAGAAAAAATAATACTAATAACTAATTAAAAAGTGTAAAATAATTTCATAATGTGATGGTCTCGCGCAAGAATACTCTTTTAGGGGTATTGTGGTATTTTTAAACACTCCATAAATAGAGTAAAAAGTATGTTATGAGTGTTAGGTGTGGGTGATTAAGATAATTATTGAGAATATTGTAATGTGATGTTTAAAAATATGGGATGGAGACACTAAAAAAAATTGGCCAACAGTGATGAATTTTGTGACTGATTGACAGACTTTGTGACGGGAAAGCGCCCGTCACCGAACATGCGTCACAAAGTGTTTGTGACGATCCCGTCACAATTAGTGACGAATTTTGTGACGGAAATCATTAGTAACAGAATTTGTGATGGTTTCTTTTAACCAATATTTGTGACGGATTTCATTTTGACGGAAAATTCCGTCACAAACTTAAAATTCTAAAAAAAATTAATTAGGCAAGAATCGAACCTTGTTGCTCATATGTGAGTGCTTGACCGGCCCAACCGGACCAGCTACCACTGACCCATTTATATTTTATTATATTTCTACCCCTTATACATCCTTTAGAATTTAATTGTGTAGATCTGGGTGGGTGCCAAGCAAGAGTGCTTGTGAGCAGGTGTTGAGCCAATTTGGCTAGATGTGTTTTGCTTTAATAAATATTGTATATATTCAATTAATTTGTATTAAAATAACATCAATCAACTTTCAAAATAAATATGGTGGTAATATTGATTAATGTAATATATATTAGTATGACTAATAATTATTAAAACATTAATTTATTTATTTTATTATTTATTTAAGAGAAATATTAAAATTTTTATAATTAAATTAAAAAATCCTTTTAAATTTTAAATTCTCAATCATTAATAATATCTAAAATATTACATATATAATCTTTCCAATTTATTTATTTATTTATTTATCATTATTATTATTATTATCATGTATATATTAAATCATACAATAAATTAAAATCACCTTTAATCATATTTTTTGATTGATTAAGGAATAGATAATCAATAAAATATATCCAATTTATTAATATTATTATTCATGTACATCTTCAAATTAAATATCACCTTTAATTATATTTTTTTATTGAAAATAGATAATTAAGTCAATCATATTTTTAATCATATTTTTTTATTATTACGCAAAGATTTTAAAATTAATATTAGTATGTACAACATAGTATATTCAATTATTTAAGTTTAAATAAATTCACAATAAATATTAAAATATAATAGTAATTTCTTTTTTTAAAAAAAGAGGTAACTCTGTTCTTATAATTAGTTTGATTTTAAAATTAATATTATTATACACAACAATATAATATATTCAATTATTTAAGTTTAAATAAATTCACAATACTTATTAAAAAATAATAATTTCTTAAAAAAATATGTAAGTTTAACATTTTGTTTTATATAATTAAAGTAAATAGCATAATAATGTACATGTGTAACGAGCAAGTACAATTTTAATGTTTTTTTTAAACTGTAATTTGTGACGGACAAAGTCCGTCACAAATGAGACCCTTACATTGTGACCACATTTTTTCGTCACTAATTAAAAAAAAAAAAAATTGTGACGGAAAAAAGTCCGTCACAAATGCCGTCACAAATATTGGGAATGACGAAATTTTAAACGAACAACTATTAGTCATCATTATTTTCAAAATGTCGTCATAAAGTCCGTCATAATTGTGACGGAAAATTTGCCGTCACAAAAGTCCATCACTGTGGAACAACTTTTTTGTAGTGAGAGTGAGTATATACGCTATATTTACCCTTTTAATACTTATAATTATAATTTTGCATTTAGGATTTATTCTTTTATTTTTAAGTTTATTACATTCTTATTTAGAAATTTTATTATTAATTTATTTAAAATTAAATAAACTTATCTCGATATAGGAACGTGCAATATTACTATTATCGTTCCCTTACAATTTAAAATTAATTAATGGAAAACTAGGGCCTTGTTTGGCTTTGACCAAATAAAATATCATTTTTACTAATCACTCCATTTTGGCAACTTACATGCGCTACCATTCGGTGATTTTAATTTTTTAAAAAAATCCCTTTTAAACTTGGCGCCACTATGAGTATTAGTTTTTTTTTAATTTTTTTTAAAGAAAAATTACTCATATGTACACACTTTGTACCAATAATTACTATAAGATACATTGATTTTAAAAAATTACTCTCACATACAAAATATTAAAGTAAAATACCAAATATAACCCTAAACTCATACACTTTTAAACCACAAATCCTAAACCCTCACCCACGGCCGGGCCACCGCGGGAGCTCCGCCGGCCGGAAAGTCGCTGGACCGCAGCCTCGGCGGGAGCTCTGCTAGTCCACCGTCGGACCACCACACTTTTTTGCTGCACACACTTTTTTTACTACACACACTTTTTTTACTACACACACTTTTTTTACTGCACACACTTTTGTTGCACACAAACATTTATGTGCATCTCATTATAGGAGTAATATTGAAATATCACTATATATTTATGTAGTTAGTAGTAATATTTTTGTATGTTTGTATCTCATAGTAATTAAGGATTTTTTAGTGTACCTAGTAGTAATCCTCCATTTTTTTAATTAATTAATTATTATTATTATATTAATTGTTCATTAGATAATTCAACAATATTATTATCACTATATTATAATCAAGTACCATTTTATATTAAAATATTATCACTTTTTATTTATTTTATTTATTTTAATTTAAATATTACAAATTTATAAAATGTGATAATATGTGATAAATTTTATATTAAAAGTGATAATCAATTGATGAAAAGTGATAAATATGAACTAATTAATGAACAATTTCTAATATAAATAAAAAGTGATAACATTTAAAATAAAAAGTGATAACATCTTTATTAAAAAGTGATAAATGATTACCAAAAGTGTATTTTTCAAATAATTTTTAGAATAGATATATAAAACGTAATAATATTTTTAATAAAAAATTATTCTTAATCAAAGAAAAGTGATATCCGTATAATTGAATTATTTCACGAACAATTCACTGGAATAATAAAAAGTGATAGTATTTTTAATAAAAATTGATACATGATAAATAAAAAGTGATAACCGTTTAATTAAATTATTTTATAAGCTATTCGAAAAATGAATAAAAAATTATAACGTTATAAAGTGATATTTAAATAAAATAAAGTGATAATAAAATAATTGAACTATCTAAAGAATAATTACTAATAACATTATTATTATTTAATAATTAATAATAATAAGGATAATATTAATAATAATAATAATAATAAAATATTAAGAGTATTTTTTTTTTTATAAAAAGTGAAAATAATTAATGTAAAATAACATAAATGGCGTGATGGCAGAGGCCGATTTTTTGTAATATTGTTAATTAATAGCCTTAATCAATTACGTCAAACGGAGTCCGTGTTTTTCATTAATTTTTTTATATTTTATATTTTTATTTTAATTTAATCGGTAGAATTAGATTCGTCTCACATAAGAAGATTCGTGAGACGGACACATTGTTTAATTAATTGAATGTAGAAGTGAGAGTGAAAATGAGTGGAAATATGAAAATAGTGAGTATTCTAGGTAACCTGTGAAATCTTTTTAGTTTCTACATATTTTTTAATTAATCATGAATATACTTTTAAAATTAATATTAAATTTTAAATTAAAATATGACAAAAATACAGAAATTTTTTTTTTTAAAGGCTTTATTCGGTTCATAAACTAAATTTTCTTGTGAAAATTATCGGTATGTTAGCGTGTGGAATATGGCGCATGGAAAATAGATTAATTTAATTTTGATATGTATAAATATAAAAGGTGGTCAGAACACGTTAAAGCGACTTTGTTTTCCATGTTGACTTGAGTCTTCGTCCATGGAAAAAAAGAATAGTATACTAACAATTTGGTGATAAGACACTGTTTTAACATCTTTTTCTTTAAGATTTTTCTATCTTTTTAATGACTCAATTTTTCATTAAGTAAAGGTGTGTTCGATAAGACGGTTCATGTTTTACCATAATTTGATTAAAAATATTATTTTAGAAACTTTTTAAAATATTATAATTTTTTAAACAATAAATAAAATATAAAATATATTGTGTTATAAATTCAAAATTAAAACATCATTTAAAGTTATTGAACAAACTTGCGTTTTTTTTTGGGATGTAAATTATACGAGACAAATAAATAAATAAAGTGTAAGGTTTTATAAAACGTAAAAAATATATGAATTTTATTATTTAATTATTAATCATAGTCGATGTTGTGACATGTGAGCGAGTGAACCTGTACAATTCAAAAGAATTTCATGTATAATAATTATGAGTTAAATGCATTTTTTGTTTTTAGATTTGTAGTTCAGTGGTAGTTTTTTTTTTATATTTGAATAATTATTTAATTAATTTATTATTCTTAAAAACAATTTCTGCTTGTTAAAATGCTCCACCCCATACAGTGAAACAGCAAAGAAATTTAATGCACGTGAATTGGTCTACATATGTTGGCAAAATAAATGAATAAATAATAATAATATAATAATCCAATTTATTAAAATTGAGCAAATCAGAACATCAATTATTAATGCCTTTTTTTTTCTTTTTTCTTTTTTCTTTAGTCAATATAGCAGTGGGAACTGAGGAAAGAAGAGGGTGGGTTGGCAATCTATTTTGGCAGTCAACATAGAATTATTGATTTCATCGTTTTACACCTTTAAAGTTTGGTGTTGTATTGAGTCAAGTCAACTCCAGTACCCCAGACATACCTACGCAACCCCAATTTTCCTCACTTCTCCTCCCCATTCCCCATTTTCTATTGCTTCTCAGATTGCATCCTCAAATTCTGAAATATAAACAAATAATATTATCGTGCGTGCATAACACATGTTGTAGTTTTCTTACCTTATTTGCTCATCTTCAATTCTTGATCTTCAAGCCCTCATGTAAACATAATCCCAACTATCCTTTTTTTATTTTTCCTGGAGAGTGAAACAGCTCATACAGACACAAACCCACACACACACATATATAGAGAGAGAGAGAGAAGTTTAAAAAATGGTGAAGAGGGTTGTTTGTAGTGTTCCTACCCTGTTTATATTGATGGTTTTGATTGAAGTGGGGTCTTCTCAGCTTCCTCCGGATCAGGTGAATGTCATGACTAGTGTTTACAGGATCTTTAATGATACTGGTTCTTTCTTTATGTGGAGAGATTTTGGGATCAACACAAATCCTTGTTCATGGAAGGGAGTTTTTTGCAGCACTGGTAACTCTTCCATAAACCAACTTTCCTTCACTCGCTATTCAATATCCACCTCTCAATTTCTTCCACTTGTATGCTCTCTTTCTACTTTAGAGTCTCTCGATGTCTCTAACAATCAACTTACCTCCATCCCTCAAGAGTACTATACCGATTGTGGGCAAATCAGAGGGTTGAAACTCCTGAATTTCAGTTGGAATAACATAAATGGTCCTTTGCCCACTTTCAATGGGTTTCGAACTTTGGAATCCTTGGACATTTCTAGAAATAAATTGGATGGGGAGGTTAAATTACAGTTGGCTACGTTGGGTTCACTCAAGAATCTGAACCTTGGCTGGAATAAATTAGGAGGAATTGTTCCTACAAGTCTAGGTGAAATGAATCTTTTGGAGGAGCTTCGGCTTTCTAATAATTATTTCTCAGGTGAAATTCCAGTTCAACTGATCACTAAGTATACGAATCTGAGTGTGATCGATCTCAGTGCCAATAATCTCTCAGGCTCGATTCCTGATGAGCTGGAGTTGCTCCCCAGGTTGGAAACCTTGGTGCTATCTCTCAACAATTTGGGTGGTGTTATTCCCTCATCTCTTTCCAAGATCACAACACTGAAGAGATTTGCAGCTAATCAGAACCGGTTTTTTGGGACAATTCCATCTGGAATTACTTCTTATGTTGAAGCTTTGGACCTGAGCTACAATCAGTTGACAGGGACAATCCCAACTGATCTGCTATCCGGGCCGAATTTGAGGTCCCTTGACTTAACAAACAATAGATTGCAGGGGCCAATTCCTTCAATCAAGGCAACTGGATTGTTCAGGTTGAGATTGGGTAGCAATTCTCTGAACAGCACGATTCCATCAGAGTCATGGGAGAGTTTGGGGGAACTGATGTACCTTGAGCTGGATAATAACAGCTTGAGTGGAGTAATACCATTAGAGCTGGGTAGATGCAGAAACCTGGCTCTGTTGAACTTGGCCCAGAACAGATTGACGGGGCCGCTACCTCCAGAGTTGGGTGATCTAACCAATCTTCAAGTCTTGAGTCTGCAGTTCAACAATTTTGTTGGAGAGATCCCACCTCAGATATCACGGCTAAATAGATTGGAGAAGCTGAATATAAGCAGGAACTCATTGAATGGGCTCATACCTTCCTCCATCACAATCTTGAAGAATCTTACCAACTTGGACTTGCAAGCCAACATTCTAAACGGTCCTATACCCGAATTTATTGACAACTTGTCTTCCTTGATAGAACTCCAGCTGGGAGCAAACCAACTTAGTGGGAGAATTCCTCGCATGCCTCAGAAATTGCAGATCGCTTTGAATCTCAGTAACAATCTCTTCAGTGGCCATATTCCGAATACTCTAACATTGATGAATTTGGAAGTTTTGGACCTCTCCAACAATAATTTTTCAGGTGAGATACCAGAGTTCTTGACTGAATTATCAGTCTTAACTCACTTGCTACTATCAAACAACCAACTCACCGGAAAAGTCCCTGTGTTTAAATCTCATGTTACACTTGAAGCAAGTGGAAATAATTTAATTTTTCCCGGCCCTCCAAGCCAAAGAAAGAGGAAATCATTTGCCTCAGAAATCATCATTGGAATTTCATGTGCTTTCATGACTGTTGCTCTATTGATCCTGGTAGGCATATTCATTTCAAGACGATATCACAGGATTGATGACATACCTACGCAGTCTATAGAAATAACTTCTCCACAGCGGGTCATCCATGGACACTTATTGACTCCAAACAGCATCCACAGATCAAATATTGATTTCGATGCAGCAATGGAAGCAGTGTCTGACCCCTCAAATATTACACTGAATACAAGATTCTCTACTTACTACAAAGTCGTGATGCCATCGGGTTCCTCTTATTTTGCGAAGAAGCTTAATTGGAGTGACAAGATATTCCAATTGGGCAGCCATGAGAAATTTGGAGAGGAGTTGGAAACTCTTGGAATGCTGGGAAATTCGAACGTGATGATCCCTCTTGCATATGTCCTGACAGTAGATAGTGCTTACCTTTTTTATGACTTTGCCCCTAGCGGTACTGTCTTCGACGCTCTTCATCACAGAATTGGCAATACACTGGATTGGGCGAGCCGTTACAGCATTGCTATTGGAGTTTCTCAGGGGTTGGCTTTTCTCCACGAGTGCAAATCTAGCCCGATTCTTCTCCTCGATCTTTCTAGCAAAAGCATCTTTTTGAAGTCTTTGAATGAGCCTCAGGTTGGAGATATTGAGCTGTGCAAGGTGATTGATCCTTCAAAGAGCACAGGCAGTCTTTCTGCCGTTGCTGGTTCTGTCGGTTATGTCCCTCCAGGTACTACCTCATTACCACCTAAATCTGCTTGCTTTCCATAATACTATCATTTATCAAGGCATTTTATTTTACTAAACAAATACGAACATTATTCTTTACATTATACTAACAAATAAACTTACTAATTCTTACTTTCTTTGCTTCAGAGTATGCTTACACAATGAGAGTGACAGCATCAGGAAATGTCTACAGCTTCGGTGTAATTCTGCTGGAACTCCTGACTGGTAAACCAGCAGTTAGTGGGGGAACTGAACTGGCCAAATGGGTATCCACCTACTCTGCACAGAGAAACAGATGGGATCAAATTCTTGATTCCAGTGTTAGCAAGACATCAGTTGCTGTTAGAAGTCAGATGTTGGCAGTTCTCAAGGTGGCCTTAGCTTGTGTTAGTATCTCACCTGAGACGAGGCCGAAGATGAAAAGTGTTCTGCGGATGCTGCTAAATGCAAGGTGAAGTAAATACATGGGATGGAGAATCTAAAGGTATTCAGTTTGCTAGCATTTCAATTTTGACAGCTGTTGTGGTATCTAGATATTTTAAAACATATGAAAGGTATTGCATAGTTCCTGTGTGCTTGTACTGTAATATATGTGTTTTTTTGAGTTTCAAGTTTTGTATTGGATGGCAAGACAACAGTAGATGTATAAAGACAATAAACTACTATAAATTGGCATATGCTTCAATTTTGTGCTCAGTCCCATGTAAAAATGTTGCAAATTTCTCAATCTCATCTAAGAGATTAAATATTCTGTAAGCTATGCTGAATTGCCAGAATATTACTGAATCAACTTTGATTGCATCTTGCAATATTAACCACATAATTGATGCATAAAGTGGATGACTGAGAAAGCTTAGCTATGTTCTTGTAGATGACCACTTTATAATAAGCTCAGCTATTGTTCTCTTGCCTCAAAATGACGAACCAGAAAAAGAATGAAGCTGCAATCTAAGGATTCCAGTAGACTGCAAATATATATATATATATATATATATATATATATATATATATATATATATATATATATATGTGTGTGTGTGTGTGTGTGTGTGTATTTTGAACAACCACATGAGCTCAAACTCCTCTAAATCATATTGACAAATCTTGATAATTGCTCACCTTCTAAGGGCATCAATTTATTAGGAATCCATGGAGCACAACCCTGCAAAACCTTTCCATTGATGTGATTAGTTTAAAGCTAGGAGTTGCAACACAACATGGAAATTATAGACCTCTCAATATATCTGCTCAGAAACAATCCACAAAACTCAACTTCACAAATTTTAATGGAAATCCGCGACAATGTAATACCTACCGTTACCTTTAATATCAAGCATACACCAGGACTCAGCTACTGGAATTGGCAATTCATCAAGCACCTTTGGAGCATTCTCATCGCTGTTGGTTGAAAGCCAAGCAGAGGTAAATAAAGATGGTCTCTGCAATTGGGCGAGTGCGATTTCTTCCTCAAACTCTGCAACAAAAGGAAAACAAGATCCAATTGAGAAACATTCTTCAATTAGAATGGCGGCAAGATACCTGTCAACAGACTCGACCACCACCACCACAAAGTCCTTATCGCCTTCTGATACAATCCGTGGCTGACCATTGGGGATGAAGGAGTTCGGAGGTCAGAATGCGGCATTGTTGGCGATGGCTAATGGAAGTGTTCGATGAAATGCCGCTGAGGTTTATCCCTTCCGATGATATTTAAGGAAAAAGGAGGGGTAATTCTAGAATTGAAAGGGGCTGGATCACTTCTTAACTAACTTTACCGGTCTTTCATGTATTTTATATTTAATTTTTATTTTAAAATTAATTTTGTCTCCAATAACAAAATATGTTCCTTCCTGAAGGCTTATTAATTTTTTTCATTTAAAATTCAAATTTTCGATTATCTTTATCACATAATAATTTTCTCATTAGCTTATTTTTCAAGTTATGAAAGAACTAGCCAACTTTGTTGATAGTCTTTCCCTAACTTCCACTTTTTTTTTCTTAACTGAAATTTTCTTCTGTAATTTTGTGAGTTTTTCAATAAATATGTTTCATGGTTTTACTATAAGTAAAGGAGTAATATATAAGGAAAATCATTTCTCATAAAATATTGATGTTCATATGCCTTTCCTTTTCAGTTTTTATGAGTTTTCAAATAAAATATCTCAATATAAAGACAAAAATCATAGGTGTCAAAGAATAGGAGTATAGAAGATTCAAAAGTGTCTACTGCGTAATAACTAACAGTTTTACCATTATATTCGAATTACTGAGCATTTTTACTTATTATTTATAAATAATCATGAAACTAGCAGCATATCAAGTAAAGAATTGTGGTATCTCACCTGAAAACTTATAGTTTGATGGCATGTCTGCAATTCTCCCCACTAAGTTGGTTCCTTCCTAGCTGGAGAAGACAAACTTTTAATGGAGTAGCTAGAGCCTAGATTGATTCTCATGCCACAAAATGTACTCACTCAATTCCAGTTATTGTGCAACTCAATTCCAGTAATATTGTTTTTTTCAAATATTTGCGTGAGACCGATACACGAAATGATTTTTATGAGACGGATAAAAAGTGATAACTTTTATAATAAAAAATAATACTCAATTAATTGAAAAGTGATAATGGTACTGTAAATTATTACATTAACAATTTAAAATATAAAATGAAAAGTTAGTAACATATTAAAATAAAAGTGATCACATCTTTAATTAAAAAGTAATATTAACTAATTATAATAAAAGTGCAAAATGGAAAAAGGTCTCATACAAATCTACTCCATTATTTTTTAATTTATAAAAGTATTCCATCCGCCTAAAAAAAGATGTGACACTTTCCTTTTTGGATTGTCTCACATAAGTTGACGCATTTTCTTTTTAGCACATCCACACAAAATAATTAATATATTCTTATGGGGTCACATTAACAACTAATATAACTACCCACTACACATTAAAATATTATATTCCTTAATTTTCATATAAAAAAAATAGGGATACTTACTATCAGGTACAAAATAGAATATGTATTTACTGTTAGGATCAAATCCACAATTTAATCACTACGAGATACACAAAATATAATGTCCTTCTTGCCCCCAATTGCATACGGAAAAAAAATATTTTATGAAAAATCAATTTTGCTTCATATTAAACTCATGTATTTATCCTAAACTTAATAGATTAAACTATTAAATAATTAAAAAATTATAGTATTTAAATGTATATTAATTATTTCTGCACAATAAATGTATAAATTTGCACAATACAGTCAAATTGTTGCACAACATATAATTATATTATTGTACAACAGTATTGCATAATTTAATATGGCAAAAGTTCTTGCGCCCCCGGGGACACACCGTGTCCCCATGGGAACACAACCTGTATTGCTAGGGGTTTAAATTGCAAAAGGGCACGGGTATCCCCGGGGGCACAAGAGCCTCACTCATTTAATATTAAGTCATGAGAATTCATTTCTTATAAATCTGTAAATCTGTGCGTCATTTTAATTATATTTCTGTATATTTAAGAGTATAATTAGTTTGTTGCACAACACAGTTATATTGCTGCACGAGAAGGTTATATTAAAGCACAATTAATGTATATTTTTGCACAACCTATTTTCTGTAGGTTTTCATCCCAATCTTCATGTCTCGTATCGTGATAACGTAGATGTGTGTTGGAATTTTTTTTATCTCTTTAATTAATTTAAGGTGACGTGGCAATTTAATTGTCTTAAAGATAATTAATGATATAATAGAAAAAGGGTATAATATTAATAAGAAAAAAGATAATGAATATTGTATCTTTTTAAGTAAGATTCAAATTTTACAAAATCAGTATGATATAGGATATAATAGGAAGATTATTATTAATTTTTGTAGTTACTAATTTTATATGTATCTTGTACCTATGAGTAATATACTAATATAGTGTGTAGTTAAGAGTAATTATTTCAAAAAAAATATTACAACTTCTCGAGTACCGAGGGATTATGAGATGGAGGAGGGATATTTTAATTAATTTAATTAGAAAAGTGGATAAAGTTGTGGTGTTAGTGTATGCAGATGCTGGAGATGAAGAAAAAAAATTATTTTTTAAATGTACAAAATATAAACGAGGGCTATACTGAGTCATTGAACAAAGCGGTAAGTAAATGAAAATTTTATAATAATGTAGTATTGAAAGGATGTTAATATTATTATAATTATTGCTATTTTTATAAATATATTTTTATAAATATGCATAACTATTAGACAAAGGGGAATAAAAAAAACATGCAACATATAATGAGACGGATATAGTATACTTTCTTTGTGTCAATTTCAAGTTCACACCTACTATTAGCATGATATTAATAAAAATCCCCTTTTAATTTAATTGTTGGGCAATTTGGTATTTTGGAGAATAAAAAATTATTATGTTACGTGGGTTAATAATGATGATAATCGTATGTTTAAAGTTGGTTGTAAATATAAATGTCATTTTCATTTATAAAAATATGAAGATGTGACATACCAAAACCAAAATTGTGAGGTTGAAATTGAGAATACTATAGTACTCCCTCTGTCCCAATCATATGTTTCTATTTGTTTTTTTGCACTTGAATTAAAGTGAATTATTATTGTATTTGTAGTGGACAATGTATTATTAGTAGTGAGTGATGAGTTCTATGTGAGACTCTTTTACTAAAAAGGGAAAATAAAACCTTAGAATGAGACTCTCAATATAGCAAAATAATGACCTTTCGGTGGGAAGGGGAGTATTAATTATCCTTTGAACATTCCAACCCCTATGTTACAATAGGGCGTTGCATAGGGCAGGTCCATCTTTAATGGAAAGTACGATAAGACGTGTTAAGTTTGATTTTGAAATGGGCCGGCAGCTGGACTGCCTTCTGACTTTTGGGTAAGGTTAATATCTATTATACAGCCCGTCAAATATTATTCACGCTGCAATTGTCTGAAAACTTTGTCGGCCCTTTGCAATTTCATTTCAATTAAAAGGATTAGAGAAATGCCTTTTTTTTTCTTGTTTATTTTTATTTTTTTTTAGTTTTTCCATTTTTATTTGTGTTATGTAGATAATAAAAAATGATGATTTTTTTAAAACAAAAGGATACTTTAAAAAGGAGGTGATACACGTTAAATTAAACTACTGCATGAATAATTCGAATAAAAAGTGTAAATGTTTTTAATAAAAAATTACTATGTTACATGATAAAAATAAAAATAAAAATAAAAAGAAAAAAAGTCTTACTGAACCATTCCTTAAAAATATTTTACGCAATTTTTTTGCTTTCTTTCATGCTTTCGTTTTTGTCTAGATTCATTATGATAATATATGAATTAATCCTGCAATTGAAGAATTAATTCAAAAAAATCAGTAATTAAAATAATTTAACACTTCAAATCATATTTAGCTATGTAAAATCGTACTACAAATAGATTCAAATATCACGCTCCAAAAGTGCTTAGCAAGTCTAGGTGCGAATAAACTAGGGATTATTATTGTTTTGTATATTAATTTCATTCAAAAATAAAAATAAAGTTTTAAAGATAAATAATTGAAATTATAGTGTAAGAAAATTTAGATTTTCTAATATTAAAATTCAAATATTAGAAGGATTTAATATACAGCTTTCTTTAAGATGACAAATAATAAACAAATCAATACTTGAAAATTCTAGAAAATGACTTTTTAATGTCCTAAAAAAAACTTCTCTTCTCGGAAAAACATAGAGAGATTTTTAGTACAGATTAAATTATCTTTTGTAATAAATGATGTATAAGGTACAAACCTTGCATATAAACTCATCTTACCTTCATTATTTAATGTTTGTGTCTCTTTGAATTTCGGTTGCTGGGTTCGAACAGTTTATACATATATCAATTTATACAGTATGATAAAATTTTATAATTATTACTCAAAATATATTATTAATACTAATTTAATTATCATTTATACTGATGTGGTACCATTAAGCTTTCAATAATCTGTACTATGTAATATTTCATGTCTCGTCTTTTGAAAATTAAAATTTGGTGAGAATAAGAAATTTAATTTATTGTCACTAGAGTTTATAAAAATTTTCTTCTCTATACGTACATATTACTCATTCAATGCATTGACACATTAGATATTAGGTTAAAGTGTCGCAAACATCTAAAAACCTCCATCCGTCAAATATACATTCACAATTTTTTTCGTTCGTCTCAATTTTATGTTCATACTCTAAAACAAACATAGTCTAACTATTTAGTAGTTAAATTTTAATACGTCTCACATACGTTTCATGTAAGCACTATTTTACAAAAGACTTTATCTCAAATTAATATTAATAATTTTATAATTATTATGTTGGTTTATATGTGCACCAACCAATCACTTTACAATATTATGAATATAAATGTAGAAGGGAGAATGTACTAAATATAGTACTAACAAGATTACAAATGAAATTAAAGCTTATCTTCAAGAGAAGAGCGTGTACAGGTCGAGTCAAGGCAGAACCTCTTCCCGCAAGAAGAAACACGCCCCCGCAAGAAGAAACACACCCCGGTAGTACTCCGGTCTTGGCGGATCTTTCCCAAAGGTAAAACGACTTTTCCTTTCCGGAGAGGCAGCACCGCAATCGTTGGAACTCCGATGAACGAAAGAAGATGAAGAACTTGATCGTTAACTAAGATGCAAATGCATTGTGATGCAAATGCTTGTTGATTGTGGTGTGTTTGAATGAATGATGAATGACTCTATTTATAGGTGCACCATTCCACTCAACCGTGATTGCACGTATTAATTGCTGATGTTGTAATTTTCTCTAATCAGCAATTATGACGATTTGATTTGATTGTTGATTGAGTGATTTCCTCTAATCAGCAATTATGAAGGGTTATTGCGTCCAGATTCAACAAACCTACTCCAATCAGCATTTATGAAAGGATTCCTCTTCCGGCTTGATCCTATTTTTGAGGATTTTCTTCACACGTGGGACAATAATTTCGTATTAATTCTCATTACGCTTCACATAACCTCTCCAGTTGATGAGTCAAATTACACTCATTTAATTGGTGATTAATTTAACAATTAACCCTTACTAACCAATTAAATCCAATCAATTTAATTAAATTAATTTCTACTTATTATTATTATTATTATTATTATTATCCCTTTATATAAATTCTCTTTATATCACATCGTTAGATAACATGAAGAAAAAATTAAATCTTAGACACAGTTATTAGATTTTTTTCTCTTTTATGATTAAAATAAAACTGGTTACAAATGAGATAATACAGAAAACTAATCTTATGGAATTTCATGTTCCAGTTTCGTGAATTATTTTTAGTGTAATTATATTATTGATATGTGTACTAAAAATCGTCGGTGGTTTCATGCATTTTCTTTTAAAGTATATATAATTTTGCATGTGAATCACATATTAATTAATCAATAGCATGACATATGATATTAATATACACCGAAATTACAGTACATTTCCATTCCCCTTTAAATCCCAATCAACAATTCAAAGTCTCTTCAGCAGTTCAGCATGCCAATAAACAACATTAGCAAAATGCTATCATCACATGTGTTATCTCATTTTGCAGAATTCCTCAAACTCTCATTTCTTCTTCTCAATACAAGCCACATTCATCCTACAACAAAGGCCCCTCATTTACCATATTACCCCTGCCTCCATTTTTCTATTTCTAGCCATCACAAAACACTACATTTCAACCCCTTCACCACTCTACCTCATAAATTTCTCATGCTTAAAGCCTCCTCTCTTCTGCAGGGTCCCCTTTTCGACCTACATCGAGCACGCCCAAATGCTCGATTTCCTCGACCGAGGGAACGTCTCCTTCATGTCCAAAGTCCTCTCCCACTCCGGCCAAGGCGAAATGACATACCTACATCCAGCCATACACCACATTCCACCCAAATCCAGCCATAGGTCCATATGGTCCTTTTCCCCGTACTCGAAGATCTCCTCACCAAAACCAAAACTCCAGCCACTGCAATCGACGTCCTGATCGTCAACTGCAGTGGCTTCTGCCCCTCCCCGTCCCTCTCATCCATCATGATCAACAGATTCTCCATGAGAGACGACGTGAAGAGCTTCAGCATCAGCGGGATGGGGTGCAGCGCCAGCGCATTGGCCGTCGACATGGCTCGGAACATTCTGGAAACGCACCGGGAGTCGAATGCGGTGATTCTGAGCACGGAGATCCTTTCGACCGGATGGTATCCGGGGAAGGATGAGCCGATGATGGTGCTGAACTGCATCTTCCGCATGGGAGCTGCGGCGGTGCTTCTGTCAAACAAAAGGGGCGCAAAGGGAACAGCAAAGTATAAGCTGCTTCATAGCGTGAGGACACAACAGTCATTTGATGATATGTGCTATTACTCTGGTTTTAGGGAGGAGGATGCTCATGGACTCACTGGTTTCATCATCAGAAAACACATATTGCAAGTTAGTAATTTATTTTTCCTTTTAACTTCATAAATAAAATAAATCCACATTTTTCTTATTCTTATTCATTTGTTTATTCCAAATCTACTGAATCTATGTGGACTCGAATCACACCATTATTAAACTTAATTCTTAATTATAAGTTACTTACTATTGTTTTTTCACTTAATATATTAAGGGGTATTATTATTTAATGTGTAGTGGGTAGTTGTATTAGTAGAAGTGAGTTCATATTTTAATTGTATTAATGGGTGTGTGTGACTCCCATATGAATAAAAAAGAAAATGAAACCCGGACACCCAAAATAGGAAATGAGACTCCTTAGAGTGGGAGGGAGTATTTTTTAATACTTGAAAATTAACTTTTAAATGGATAAATTATTACTATTTTAAATAAAAAATATTATCTATATCTAGAATAATTTTGAAGTTTTATTATAGCTAGTACAGGAGTGAGTATGCATCTAGCAAGAATATAAAAGGTTGTAACATATTAGAATGAGTTAATTGCAAAAAAAAACCCTGAACTTTCGAAGTATTGCAAATTAATCTTGATTTTTGTAAATTGCAAATAAGACAGCTGAAGCTTGCCCGACTGCTGATGTGGTATTTTGAAGACACGTAGCCTCCATGTGGGCATTTGAAACTACGTCGTTTCATTTTCTATCTCTTCCCAAATTAAAATGAGAACTAAATTAAACAGTCCCTCTCTCTTCATCTTCCCTATTTCGGCAGAAGCCCATCCTCGAATTCACTTCCAAAGCAATCAATGAACATAGCCGCAAAATAGTAGGCCAATTTCATGTAAGAACTCCCAACAGTCCCCCAAAAAACAAAACGCCGCGAACCCTAATTTTTCGATGAAGCCCTTATACCTGACCCAAAAAACTCCCCAATTTGATTCCAATCGAGGACCCTAAAACCGCTGCAATCTACACCCCTACATGGCGGTAGCGTGCAGAAGGGATTACGATGGAGAAATTGAAATCCCACTCGCACCTGGCTTCCTCCGGCGGCAAGTGGCTGCTGTTGATTTTTGTGTGGGAATTGGTATTTGCGAAGATTGGTTTGGATTTAGTGGGTTTATGGAATGGGAAGAGAAAATTTTCATTTCCCATTCATATAAGACAGACGAATTTCCAATTTATGTGGTGGTGGAGTTGACTCAAAGGGTAGGGGAGTCTTGCAACAATCTCGGGACATGGCTTGCGAGGGCGGCGGAGGCGGAGACAGTGGAGGCGACTGTGAGTGTGAGGGCGGCGATGGTGTGGACAGTAGATCAGTTTGAGTTTGAGAATTTTGGAGAGGGCAGGTGCTTAAGGGCTTAGGTGGATTTAGGATTTAATTTTGTAATAAGCCAAACATCGTCGTTTCATGCCTCGTCAGCAGTCGGGCAGGCTTCAGCTGCCCGACGGGTGCGATTCGCACCAAACATAAAAGATCATGGTTTTGTTTGCAATTTCATAAAAGTCAGGATTAATTTGCAATAAATCGAAAGTTCAGTATTTTTTTTTGCAATTAACCCTATTAGAATTTAAGTAATAATACCCGTATCTATTTACATAAGTGACACTTTTAAATGTGTAACAACAATTATATGAGATCGTTTTACTCTTTCAATCCAAAAATATATATATATTTTTATTTCTCCTTTTTTTCGGTTTTATAAAGTATCTCACACTTTTTTTTAAAGTGGTAAAATTACATTTCAATAATAATTATTACTACATACTTCATATTCCAGTATAATATAATATATTTTTTACACACATTTCAACAATTTTACTTGTCTTTTTCATTAAATTACCTAAAATATTAGTATTTCCTTCGTCTTTGAAGGTTGTTCACTATCTTTCCTCATTTGTTTATTACACATAATTATTTACCCAAAAAAAGAAATATCATTCCAATATAATACTTTAAAAGTACACATTAATTTAAAATTTGTCATCCATTAATTCTTTCTACGCATAACATACTTTATACTTTATTTATTACATAAAAATAACACATTATTCTTAAAAGTTAATAAAGTTAGTCTAAAACTAATTTTTTTCTTAAATCTGTGGTACAATATAGGTGAGCAATCTTAAGGAACGAATGGAGAAATAATTTTTCTTACTTTATACATTAAAAAATAAATTTTCTTAAATTCCACTAACAAAAACACGCGAAATACTTTCTGAGACGGATGAGTATCATTTTTCAATAAAAAATTATTATTATTTATTTATACTACTAATTATTCATAAAATAATTAATTTATTGCAAAGTTAATAATTTTCATTAATTAAATATCACTTTTTATTAAAATATATGTTATCAATCTTTATGACATCGTCTTATACAAGAGTTTACATGTTGTCGTGTGATACTTTTTGTAATTGAAAACAAACTATGAGGAAGTTGTTTAATTATATTCTATATAATAAAATCCGTTCATTTTCTTTTACTATACATTCTAAGATTATTAATTTATCAAGATACCTTTATTATTATAATTCAAAAACAATAGGTGCTCGAAAACAACGGTGCAACGCTAAAATTTATTATATATAATAGGATATAATTATAAACAATGGTCCCTATTATATTATTCTCTCTATTTTATTAATAATAAACAATGTACTTTACTATTCATCATAATACCTTTAATAATGTGTGATGCCCTTTAGAGTATTTTCTTTAGTTTCGTAATTTATTCCTTTTATAAATTTTGGTCCATACTATTTTTACTTTTTTTTTTTAATTTGATTCCATAAATTTGTAGAATCTTTAGTACAGACTATACTAGGCTGTATTATATTAAGTGACCGAACTAATCAAAAAGTCAAACAAAGTAATTACACACAAAATAAACTCAGAAAACAATATTAAAATCGAATGAGAAAGCGAAAGTAGGTGACATATTAAAAGAGCTAAAAACTCGTATTTGGAGTTAGATTCGGATAAAAATTGAGTTAATGGATCTTGCTGAGAACTCAACTTCAGTGTTAAATGTGATATAATATCATTGTCTTGGAGTTCTCATAAATGTATTGATGTTATTTTCATTGTAACTCTCTTGAGTATTTCTTATACCATATTATAAGATTTTAATAAAAATCTTTTGATTTGTTTCAGGCAGTCGCGGAAACCCTCCAATCAAATATCATCTTACTTGGGAGAAAAATTTTTCCATTCACAGAAATACTACAATATGCACTATCCATAATGAAGAAGATGTTCTTGGATAAATCCACATCAATTTATGTACCTAATTTCAAGCAAGTGGTACAACATTTTTGCCTCCCAACCACTGGAAAACCATGGATCAGAGAGATAGGGAGAGGATTAAAGCTTGGGGAGAAAGAGATGGAAGCTGCATTGTCCACACTGCATAGGTTTGGGAACCAATCTTCTTCATCATTGTGGTATGAACTTTCTTACATGGAAGCCAAGGAGAGGATCAAGGAAGGTGACAGGGTGTGGCAGATGGGCTTGGAAAGTGGGCTCAAGTGCACTAGTTTGATCTGGGAGTGTATCAGGCCCATTGTTGATGAGGCCTAAAAAGAAGTGTGGGCTGATACTATCCACAAATATCCTCTTGATAAAACGTCTTCTTAATTTGGGCCATTTTCTGATATCATATTATCTATGTGACTCCAAGTAAGAACAATTTTATTTTTGGGTTTTCGGTCTTTTAGGTGATGTTTGGTTTGAGATTATGTGAGGTTTAAAAATCATAAATAGTGTGTTCTATGTTTGTTTTGAGTTTTGAGTAGTGTGAGTTTTAACTTTATGTCAAATTAATGTATTAATTTATTTAAAAAGAGGAGAGATAAAGAGATAAAATGTATTAATTGAGAAGAGAGAATGTAGTATGTATATATAGGGGAGACTTTTAAAATCTGGATGTGGGTTTTGAAAACCAAAACCTGAATTTGAAATCCGAAAATGAACATTTTAGTGCTCAAAACAAGGTTTCCCTTCTTTTTTCTTTTTTCTTTTTTATCTGAAATATTTTTATATGAATGATGAATTGGTTGGAAAAAGAAGCTCATGTTGGATTAGTAAAATAACTTTTTTTCTTAAATTATTCTAGAAGAAAAATATCTTACAAAGTGCTGTATTTATTTTAAAACCTGGAAAGTAGAAATATCACGCATTTTAACTTTAAAAACCCTAAACATTTCATATGCCAAAAAATCACCCCGCCGCCTCCGTCGCCGCCGCCGATCTCTCTACGCCGACGAAGACTGTTGTCCATTTGTTATTTTTAGGAATTTCTTCTGAATCTCAATCCCGATCTGCGAAGCACTAAATCTCTAGATTTGGGAAAGCAAGCTGTTTCAACCATTTATTTGTTGTACAAAGGTAAAATTTTTCTTTTTCGGTTAATGGAACAATATTGAATCGATATTATCTACTTTTATTTTATAATGTTAATTCTGGAGAATTTTTCTGCTCCTCGCCAGTCGCCATGGCGCGTATTTGAGATTAGTATTTTTATGACGTTTGCTATTAAGGGAGATTAGGAATGGTTGACTTATGATTCTATCATGTTCTTTTAGTTCTTGCCTGCTTATATGCTGCCTATCTATTATGAGGCAGAATGATAGAGCTGGTTCATCGATTCGATTTCCATGAGGAATAAGTCCTTTAATAAAAAAAAATACGTGATGTTATTCTACATCTGGTTTCGGTAAGCTGTAAGGGTTTGAACATTGCGATTCGCATGCTCTATAAATGTGTTTACTTTGCTTGCTTGATAAATGCTTGTTTGCGTTATAGTTGATCTACCATATGATGCTTGGGAGATTGCGCAAGGGCTTTGAGTCCCTTCGTTAATTAGTTCCGATGGGGCTGTGACAAAATCAGAATACCTATCCCTTCTGATGGTGGTATTCGAATGGAAATGCAAATGGAATTTATTGTCCAATTGTTTTGTTCTTGATTTAATTCTGAGAAACTTGATACAGATTAGTTATAAGAATTTTAGTTTCTTATTGGCAAAGTCACTGATACACATATCCTTAATGGATAAGTGGTTGCTTATAATGTAGTCCATCTGCATTGTGATGTTTGGGAAATTGCACAAGGGCATTGAGTTCCTATGTTGCTATTGATTCAGATGGCGCAGTGAAATTCAAATAATCATTATGTCCATCCCTTCTGATTGTAGTATAAATACAAAAAAAAAAAAGTCTCTTTATCATATTTTGTATCTTGATTTTGATGTCAAATTCCGTAAAAGAAAGAAAGTTTTGTCTCTTGATTGAAATCTGAATCTTGATATAGATATATTATTCGGATTTGTTTATGTTTTGATTAGAAAACTCATTGAGAAACATTACTTGCATGATAAATGCTTAATGAAGTTGATCTGCCATATGATGTTTGGGAAATTGCGCAAGGGCTTTGAGTTCCTTCTATAATATTCGTTCAGTTGGGACATTGAAATAATAATTATGCCCATCCCTTCTGATGGCAGTTCATTATCCAATTAAGTGTTTTCATCTACTTATTTGTCTTTATCCTATATTGTGCATTGGTCTTTTTATTCCTTTTCTTTTCTGCTTCATTTTAATTCAATAAAAGAATTAAATTTCTTATATATCCAAAGGTGTCAGACGTTCATAACCTTTGCAACAGAAGTTGAAAATTCAATGAAGCATATTTTAAAGATTATGGCATTATTGGTAGCCCTGACAGCTATCTGGATTAGTTTATTACAGACCTCAGTACTTCCAAAGAGCCAAACTTGGTTGGTGAGCCTCAAAAAAATATACATCAAGTTTTCCACTGACATATATTTTGCTTCACCCCTTCACTTACACTCATTGTAACTTCAGTTGTCTCTCTACTTCGTTGTATCACTTGGATGTTACGGTCTCTTGATGGTGGTTGTTGGTCTCGTGCGTTTCCCAACTTGTCCACACGAGGCAATTCTATTACAAGAGGTATCCTTCTTTTTCCCTTGCTTTCAATATCAATAACATATTAACAATGGTTTGGTCTTTGTAGTCTTACTTATGGGTGGAGCATAATCCTTCAACATATGAAGTTATCTTCTTATGGTGTTTAGCAGCTTGTTAATACACATTGATGATTTGATATCATAAGATGTTCACCATATTGTTCTTTTTATCTTATTTTAAGGATATTGTTGAGGCCAAGGAATTCCTGAAGGTAAAAGGGGTGAATATTGGTGCAGATTGATTGCCTATTTTCAGGTTTTCAAAAACATTTTCTACAGAAATTATTTCTTGCTGGCTTCATCGCAGCAATGATTAACTTTGCAAAATGGCTTCTGTTAAATCTTTAAATGACAGAATGAACTTTAAACGACCTTCTTACCTGTGTAAAGAAGTATGAATTTTGAGTTGGCCTGGTTTTATAATTGTTGACACAATTAGAAAGAATACAATGGTTCTTTTGTACCATCAACCGACCTTAGCTTGGCACAGTTTAGTAAGAAGCAACATCGTCTTTGGTGGTTTTTCTGTTAGAAGGTTCGACTTAGGATGATGCAATTTGATGTTTTGTGCATTTTGTCATGCTCTGGAGCTCCATTTTCAACAAATTTCACCCGTTCCTGCAGTTGAAATTTGTTCATATTGCAAAATGCAGCGAATCTTGTGTGAGATTGTGAAGTCAACAAATCATAGAGTTCAGGATTAACAAGAAGCTTAAATCAGTTCAACTGGCAAAGTGCAATTTAACACAAAAGTTTAATGGAAAAACATTTATCAAATTTCAGTTATTTTCCTACTGATTTACTGTTGGCTTTTAGCTGTTCAGAATGATCTCTAAATTATTCTGAGTTCTATAAAAATAATTAGCATTACATGAACTGAAAATAATTTGAGGGAAAAGATGAAAAGAAAAAAACAAACTGCCAAACAATTATCCTGTGTAAAAGCAAAAACTTGGTTGGTTGCGACATAATAATACAATTTTCCTTTTTTTAATTATTTATTCTTTTAGCAGTTGAATTGCTAGATTAAAATCGGGTTTCCTTTATAAAATGGTTACTTGCTACAACTCTGGTTGTGCAATTTTTTTACTCTGAAATTAATTATTATAAAAATGTTTTATTAATGTTCAAGAAAATTTAGTGCTTTGTCTTGTTATTAAGTTGACCTCAAAGACGTAATAATATCGAATTATGAGAAGATGGGCCTACGCCCATTAAAACATTAGAATGTGTCGTGTATAGAAGCTGTGGCTAGGCCCATTATAAAGCCCATTAGAAACTCACCTCATCTATTTTGGCAGAAACAGGCTCAGAACCGTACAGCGGAACCTTACCGGCGTAAAGATGATCATTCCAGTTCGTTGCTTCACCTATGGAAATGCAATTATCGATTTTATTTTATTTTTTAAAATCTTTCGGAGAAATAATTTTTTTGGTTCAGTTTTTGCCCTATTTAGGTCGGTATTTTGGATAAAGTCCGAGGAGTTCGTCAATCAAGCTGGGGAATAGGAGTGACAACACGGCCCCTATTCCATATTCACCTACAGATACTTCGTCTATCTCTGGCCCCATTTATCCTTCCTCGTGAGTGCCTTAATTATGGTTTGTATAATCAAATAAAAATTTCAATTGAATGGTGGAATGATTGTTTGAAATTTGAATCCACAGGCATTTCATAAAGGGTAATGTTCCAAATTAATAAACAACGTAAATTATAAACTATAAACGGAATAGGGCGGATGATGTGTTCAACTCCTGAGAAGAAAGGGGGAAACATATTCTCTGATGCCTACAACAAGAAGATTTCCTAATTTATGTGCTACTCAAACTCACATGATGGGCTTTTCATTGCCATGCTCGTAGTTCTCAGTCCTTACAGAGGCAAAGGCATTGGTTGGTAACAAAGCTACTTTTTCCCCTACGAATGGTTTTAGATGCTACATTGAAATGTAAACCCGAATCAGTATTCACAAATTTAGAAATCTCATTCGATTTATGGCTTTTGAATTGGTGTTTAAGAATTGATAAAACAATGTGTAATTCTTGTTGTGATTGGTTAGAGAAATATCCTGCTAAATATGTCCAGTGTTATTTTGTACAATTACGCATGCATGCACATGTAGCACCACAAATTGTGGGGATTTCTACTATGAATGAAGCTAAACTTTAGTCTGCAAACTTGAGATGGTAAACTCATACAAATCCTAGAGTTCAGGAACATGAAGCTTTAGTCAGTTCAGCTGGCAAAGTGCAATTTAACACAAAAAAAAAAAAATTAAATGGTATCAAATTTCAATTATTTTCCCTACTGATTTATTGTAGGCTTCTTGCTGTCTTACTGTGAGAAGTATCTCTAATTTTTTCATATGCTCTCTATAAAATAATAAGCATTACATGAACTGAAAATAATTTTATGTAGACCAAACAATTATCTTATGTAAAAGTAAAACTTGAGATGATTGCAACATAATAATACATTCATCAAATTTTTTTTTATTTTTGACTTGTTTGATTAAAATCGGGTTTGCTTTTTCAAAATATAATAATTTATGGCTACTTGCTAGAACTCTGGTTTTGCAATTTTTTTAATTACAAATGTGAACCAGTGAGAAATGCTGGCATAATTCTATTTGTTTTATCTATTGGACAAAGTTTTCAAGAGGGACATGAATCTTGACTTTTGAATTATTAATTAATGTATAAAATAAAGTAAAAAACATTTAATTAAATTTCTAGAAAATTTAGTGCATTGTTATTAATTCGACCTCGAAGACATAGTAATAATTTACAAATTCGATGGGCAACGAAATAGCATATATAGAAGATAGGCCTAGGCCCATTAGAAACTCACTAGCATGTGCCTTATATTGAATGTGGGGATAGGCCCATTATAAAGCCCATTAGAAACTCACTTCATATAAATTCATAGTGGCCTTCATCCTTTTGACAGAAACAAGTTCAGAACCGTCGTAGCTGAGAGAATACAGCGGAACCCTACTGTCGTAAAGATGATCATTCCGGTTCGTTGCTTCACCTGCGGAAAGGTAATTATCGATTTTAATTTCTTTAAATCTGTCGGAGAAATAATTTAATTATTTTTCCTATTTTGATTTTTTCTTTTAATTTTTTTTTAAAAAATAATTTGTTTCTGTAGGTGATTGGAAACAAATGGGACATGTATCTTGACTTGCTCCAGGCGGATTACAGTGAAGGGTTAGTACTCTTCCATTTTAGGGTTGCTCAATGTCGTTGAATTTGTATTTCTTAATGTTTATATCTTTATATGGGTGAAGAAGTGCATGACTTTGGCTGATTATTGATAGTTTATTTTTCTTTCTTTTTTCATATTATTTTCCTTTGTAATTTGTGTATTGTTTGTTTTACCTGTTAAACGCTATTGTTCACATAGAAGAGCCCCCTTCAGGCTGTTAGTAGAAAATTTTAGGGCTAGATTATGTTGTTTAATGTCATGTTCAGAATGCAACGTAAAAAATCTTTATCAAATTTCTACACTCTTGAGACTTGCTTGTTGAGGCCTGGGTAGGCGGAAATCAGAGGGGTTAACTCAGGTTCATAGTTCTCAGTAGTCTTGCTCTCACAATGTGGTTTGATTTCAATTATTTTTGTAAATTTGTTGTATATAATATTGGTTAGTTCTTGTTTGTGCTTCTTGAGATAAGCATAAGTGCCTCTGAATATTTGTTCGTGATTCTTGATATGATACGTAAAATATGCAGAGATGCTCTTGATGCACTTGGTTTGGTTCGGTATTGCTGCCGAAGAATGTTGATGACTCATGTTGATCTGATTGAGAAGCTCCTCAACTATAACAGTATTCCTCTCTCCCTCTCTCTGGTTTTCCTATGGGGTGTCTGTCTGTCTGTTTGTAATGTTTCTATCAATTTGGTCAGGAAGTGATGATTTTAGTTGTGCCTCTATTCTTTATGGCAATGGCAAAGCATTTAATTAGATCTCAGTTGTTCAGAGTGAATAAACTAATTATAATGTGAAGCATGGAATGCTAGGCTGAAACATCAAGTTTAGTTTCTTTGACATTTGATTAGACCGAGTGAATAAATAAATTAAAATGGGAAGCATGGGTTATTAGGCTAGACATAAGGTTTCCTTGACCTGAAGAACATAAGGTAAAGGTAAAGCTAATGCATTATTAGTCATGCTCTGTTAATGACAAAAAATGATCCTTCCTTTGCCTTGGGTAATTCTATATGGAGATTTCAGATTGTTTGAACTTACATGGCTCTCATTTTTGGCAGCTTTGGAGAAATCTGAGGGCAGTTGATTCATTTTAAACTCTGAAATGCGACTCTTTATCACATTCCAAAATCTTTCCGGTCACCCTTATGTTAGAAACAGGGAAAAACCTATGTCTTGAAAATACAGAGTTAGCAGGTGGAAATATTTTCTGTTTGTAAGCATCAATGTGTTAGTTCCGAATACAATCTTTTGCTTAACCTTTCTTTATGTTCATAAACTAGTGTTGCTTGCCAGTCGGTGGCAATGTATGTGTGCGTGTTTTTTGTTATGTAGTCTTTCCGTTTTGTTCTATTTGGTCTTTATTTTTATCTTTATACTTGTCACACATGGTTCATGAATGGATGACACATACTCCAAGATTTACACCAATTCCGTATAACTCCCTTAATTCGTCCCCAAGGAAAGATTTACACCAAGCACCCGCATAGCCCTCTTAATTTGTTCTCACTCTTAATTTGTTCACTCTTAATTTGTTCTCAAAGGGAATCGAATTTGGGATATTCACTCTTAGTGGCGAGGTGAGCTAATCCTGGAACTTTGCGTCCTATTGAAAATATTACGGCAACTTTTCATGTTCCATTGAATTTTTAGCAATATTTTACATGCAATAAAATCCATAATATATATAACATTCTCAGTACTATCTACTATCTGAAACTGAAACTCAATCATGCTACAGTTTAACGAATCAAACATATCTTTCAATTAAGATTATATTTTTGCTATTAAAAAATTACTATGGGAGTCAACCTCAAGCCCCAAGTATCTGGTCAAAAAATGGAATATTAATCGGTCACGGGTATTATATCTTTTATACTTGAAAAAAATAAAATATATTTTAGGAACCGAAGTAATATTTAATACATTATGATGCACTCTTTTGTATTTTTTTTTCCTTTACGAAGACGATTAACTGCACCACAACGTTTGTGTTTAAAATTTGTTAGAAATACTCAAGTATTGGGTTTTCAGATGTGAACTATGCAAAAAAAAAATTTTTTTAATACATTTCGTAACAAATAACAATATATGATATGGTCCCATAATATACAATCAAATTGTGTATTTAGAAATTTTATTGGATACGAAGAGCACCAATCAAGAAAAATACAAAAATAAAAAAATAAAAAAAATCTTGAAAGTCTACTTCAAAGTCTTTGTCCTGAAAATTCGAACTAGAGAAGGATAGAGGGTTCTATTTATCCATTTTCCTTACCTAGAAAATGAGTCTAATTAATTACTATGAGTATTTAAAAGACTAATCTTCATAGACTAAAGTCGATGTGGGAATATGCCTTGATGAAAAGAGCCCTATAAACAACATAGCTTTGTTGATTATGTTATCATCTCCGCAATATATATATATATATATATATATATATATATATATATATATATATATATAGTTTAAGATTCGATTTTCTAATTGGTATATACATAGTTGCTTAGTTTTTAGGAAGTCAATGATTGTTATTTAATTTGATATGTTTATTGCTTAATTTAGATGTTGTAGTTTTAAAGGTTTGTTAGACGTGTGACTTTCGTCCAACTTATAAAACTGAATTTTTTTTTAAGTTCAAATTAAAGAAATTCAGAACTTCTTACCATGTTTTGACACAAATATTTACATCATTAATTCTATAGAAAAATATTGTAGCACATAGAATACATATAATTTGCCAAATGTGTATTTCTTGGTTTTAGGGTGACTTTAGTAAATAGAACAACCAAACATGTGTTGTCTATATTGTTGGTAATGTGTTCAAACAAAGAAGTCAAGAGAAAGATTATGCAAATAAGATCACTTATTCTATTTTCAAGTTTCATCTTCTATTCTATAGATACGATCTATATGTTATAACCAATGCCTAAATTATCGTCACATGTACAAAAGTTTAATGATCATTGATTAATTAACGTATAACATTTTAGTAAAAAACAAGTTATGAAACATGAAATTGACTGTCATTGTGGAATAACGCAGATTATGGGCCTCCTAAGAATTGAAAAGATGTTAAAGAGAATTAATTATAATATATTTACACTACGTACGAAGGAGAACCTTTCTTTTCTAGTGTAATCACAAGAAAACTCTAAAGATAACAACCTCTCTTTTCTAGTGTAACCACAAGAAAACTCTGAAGTTAAACATGTTATATATACTTTGATCAATCTAATAACTCTTGGAAAGTTTTAGATGAGTTGTGGTTGGAGTCGGTTTTGCTGCCCCATATGCCATCTAACACATACTAGAATTCTGAGAAACATGTGTGTTTTTATTACTTTACAATATTCAATTTATTTTTTAATTACTAAAATATGTATTAATTTATTATTTTACTACTATACCTTAGAATTTTTTTTGTTAATCTTTGATTTTTTTTTTAAAATTTTTTTTCCAATTAAGTAGTCTAAAAGATATAAAACTGTTGATTCATGCCTAAAATCATAAAATTATTTAGCGGCAATTACATTAAATTTCACTATATTGAACATGTTATTTAAGTTATTTAAATGACATGTCAATTACGTGATAAATTTTTTTATTATTTTATTAAATTACTTTTATGATTTCGGGGCTTAAATTAATCATTTATCTTTCGGATCGGACCCTAATTAATAAAATAAATATTTCCGACATCAAAGTGCATGATATTTCCGACATTATCATATGACATCATATGATAATGTTCATTGAAATTGAAGTTGATGAATTCAAACAGCAATTTCTATGACACGTTTAATGTATATTCAAAGGATTTAGTTCTACCAACTTTAAAGATTATGGAATTCACCAACTCATAAATTAATTTCTAATTAAAAGCAATAGAGACAAATAGAAGCAGACACCAAGAAATCTTAGACAGATAGCTGCTTAGATTTTTAAGCATATTTAAATTAATTACAATTGTTACTAAACAATGTGGAATATTGGAGAATAGAGCATTTATTTATTAATTTATACTGTGTAAGCATCGAACATATTTCATTGAACAAACCAACGGTAGTTAATTTGTTTCTTCCTTACTTGCAACAAACAGCTAATATAGGAAATTTCTCTGTAGGTATTAGTACCCGTAAGTAGACTAAGGGTGGTGGATTCTGGCCTCCCCAAATTATTCGGTCTACGAATTGGACGAAATTTTTTTTTTTGAAAAAAATGAGAGAGAAGATTCTCAAATTTAGCATGTAATTAAATTTCTAAGATTAGTATTTGCTATCGTTATATATTGGCCATTATTTAAAATCTTGCGTGAAGATAAAGAATAAGAAAATATAATAATTTTGAAATAAGCAATGGGATTAAAAGCATACATTATATCTCTATTTCTTTCTTTTTCTATTTTTTAGAGGAGAAAACTACAAATATATTAGTTCACTAATTTAAAAATCGATAAAATGAAATCCTATATTTATATATAGGAGTATATATTATGACAATGACAACATATAACTTACAAAACTAATTTTGTAATTTTTCTCATGTTTAAGCAGCACTGAATCATGGTGTTTCATCTTATACTCCACCTTTTAAATAATTGACACATGTCATGATCCTTTTTCCAGATTAACGCCACATGCACTAAAGATTTAATAGTAATTTGTAGTGTATAATTTTTTTTATAATTTGGAATAGGGGATTGGATTGTCTGTATTAGATATTTTTTTCCCCAGGAAGTATTATAATTATAAGAGTGTTCATTCCAAGCATTTGACAAGAAATTGATTAGCCCTAACTTGTAGTCGGGTTGACCAATTCAAGAATTTATCGAACCACAGGAAGGAAGGTACTAGTGCTTAAGCGATCTCACGCTTCTTATAATTTTATAAAGACGAATCATTAATAGAGTGATTGATCAAACAAGTAAATAACAATATCCAAAGCAAGCAAGCAAGCAATGATTAGCAAACAAGATAGATGGATGAAAGGTGGTTTTTCAAATTAAGTAAAAGTGAGATTAACAACAATTAAGAAGTGGGAATCCTAGGATAAATGCATCAAATTCATATGAATTATGGGTAGAAGACTAAGGGCCAACACTAAGTTCACCTAAACTCCCTCTCGAGATAGATATGATATGAATCATAAATAGATCAAACAATTAGTTCTCACTCAAATAATTCCAACTAGGTACTAAGCTTGAAATGAGAGTCCCTTCACACGATTAATCAACTTCTCGATCAAATCAATTGGATGTTCTATCAAAGGGTTCTAAATCCAAAAGGACATCTCAATCTCTTTAAGATCTATAATGCACATGAGGTGTATGACAAAATAATTCAATTAATTATCCTAAATATGCAATTGATTTCTCAATCTAATCACATGTTTAAAACAACAAACCACACAAATCATCATAAACATCAAGATCTAAAGCATCAATGATAGAAAATCAATTAACCCAATCAACATATGAATTTTAATATATAAATTTCAAAATTATCCAACAACTCTCATGTTGCTAATCTCACAAGGGAGATTAGTCTACCATATTCAAAAGGAAATTAACATAGACATTAAGATCCTTACAAATCATGATGAAACTATGAGGTTTAACTACAAAGTATGGATGAAAACTCTCTTGAAGTGCTTCAATGGTGATCTCCTTCCTTTCCTTGCAATTTTCCTCACTTCCTTGCTTCTTTTCCTCAAATGGATGAAGATTTTGATGGTAGGATGATGGTAGATGGAATGGATGGTGAATGATGAAGATGATGGTGTGAAATGGAGGAAATGATGTGTGATGTGTGTGTGGAAGCTCTGAATTTCGGATCTAATCTCAAATATTGAAGTATTGAGTATTTATACCCTTTGGGAAGCTTCTAGAAGGATTCTGATTTTTTTACAGATTTTTACACAACACGAGTCGTGTGCAGCAACACGGCCACAGAGTGGCCGTGTTGGATGAATTGATGACGCTGCACGGCCAAGGCTTACAGGGCTGTGTTATGCAACAAGACTGCAACACGGCTCGTGTGATGCAACACGGGCACAGGGTGGCCATGTTGGATGAATTGATGACGAAACACGGCCACCTCTTACAGGGCCATATTCCGCACACGGCACTTGTCGGTGCATGCCCCTATTTTTCATATTTTGTTTCGGTTCGTTCTCATTCGTTTAAACTCCGAATTGAGATCCGCTTTTTCCTATGTCTTCCTTTTGACGTCTAGAATCTATTTTTACCTGAAAATCATACGTTTAAACTCATTCTCACATATTTCCATAAAAACACAAAACACAACCAAAATACATATAAATATGAATAAAATAATATGAAAACACATATAAAAATACATTAAAATCTAGGTGAAAATATCACTCATCAGAAATCAAATTAATATTATCTCATATATATATATAGTTTTTTCACACTTGATGTGTACCTAAGAATCTCATTCCTTGTAAGATTTATAACATTTCTTGCAACAGCAAATACCAATTTGTTTTCTTCATTCATGCCAAATGTTTCAATAGGGAAAGTCAATGAAATAGGGTGCAAAAAGAATCTACAAATATAAAATTGAATTTGTTCATTTTGGTGAAATTCTTCTTTTTAGGCCATTATGTTAATAAGATGCTCACATTTTTTTCCTAGCTGTAATTTGTCCAAAGCATATGGCATTTCTTGATCTTTCCGAACTCCAAAAAATCCAATATTATCCCTATTAATTTCACACTCTTCTAACCATTACAAATTCTTCACCTACTTCATTCAACAATGATTAAATCTTTTTAAGGAATATAGATACCCTAGTTATCATTCTTGCTCAATAATATTTCTCATAGAACAACAACTCTAGATTTTATTCCCTATGCAATACTAAATTATAGGGTTAGATCCATTGTCTCCCTCCTAGGTTTATCCCATCAAATGTTCCTATAAATCCCATCTCTCTCCCCCCTCATCTTCAGTCCACACATGATAGAAGGAATTGATAAGGAGACATTGTTGTGCCTAAGATTAGGTACCATTGTTGAAAATTCAATATGTGAGAGAAAGAGTAGTACTAGTAGAAAAAGAAAGAGAAAGAAAAATATTACAAGTAATCATGATCTGTCTGAATCAAGCAGTAGTGTGAGCCATGAAGAAGGCATGCTACTGTCTCTCTTCCAAACAAGAAACCAAATGATGAAGAAAGAACATTCAGAGATTAATCAAGAATCCGATTCCGACGATGATGGCCGATCGGGGCTCCACCTCATCCACCTTCTCCTCATATCATCAACCCTAGTCAGCCAAAACAACACCTCATCTGCTGTGGAAAACCTTTGCCAGCTGTACAAGAATGTCTGCCTAACTGGCGACTCTGTCCGAAGGGTGGCTGCCTACTTCGCAGATGGACTAGTTGCAAGAATGCTGACTCGACACTCCCCCTTCTACAACGTCATCATGAAGGGCCCCACCCCAGATGAACAATTCTTCTCCTTCACACATCTATACAAGGTGTCACCTTTTTACCAATTTGCCCACTTCACTGCCAATCAAGCCATTCTCGAAGCCTACGATAAAAATCAAGAATGTAGAGCTCTCCACGTTATCGATTTCGACGTCTCCTACGGCTTCCAATGGCCCTCCCTGATGCAGTCCCTGTCCGAAAAGGTGGCCGCCCTTTCGGACAGGATCCTGCTCAGGATAACGGGGTTCGGAAGGAACGAAAATGAGATCCGTGAGACGGAGACGAGGCTTGTGAGCTTCGCGAAGGGCTTTCGCGGCCTGGTTTTCGAGTTCCACGGATTGGTAAGAGGTTCGAAGATGGCGAAACCGAAGATCAAGAAAGGTGAGGTTGTAGCAACAAACTTTGTGTTTTATCTTAGCTCTATTAACAGTTATTCCAAGATTTCAGACACGCTTAACTATGTGAGATCGATTAGTCCCTCCATTGTTGTCCTAGTGGAGCAAGAAGGAAGCAGAAAGAGCACACACAACTTCTTATCAAGATTCATGGAGTCACTCCACTACTTCGCCGCCATTTTCGACTCCCTCGACGATTGTCTCCCGCTCGACAGCTCGGAGAGGCTGAGGATCGAGAAGAATCATCTTGGAAGGGAGATCAAACACGTGATGAACTGCGATAAAGACGCGGAAAACTGTCTGAAATTCGAGAGCATGGAAACATGGAAGGGAAGGATGGAGAGGCATGGCTTCTCAGGAGTTGGACAGAGTTTGAAATCCTTAATGCAAGCGAAGCTGCTGTTGAAAATGAGAAGTCATTCTACGTCTGCACGTTTTGATGGAGAGAATGGAGGATTTAGGGTTCATGAAAGAGATGATGGAAGAGCTATTTCACTAGGGTGGCAAGAGAGGTTGTTAATAACTTCATCTTCTTGGTGCTGTGTCTGAATTCTTGCTCCATGTTGGTGTATCCTTTCTTGTGTCGCACTGTCGAATGAATGACACGTTAGTTAGAGAAGATGGAACTATACCCTTTCCATGGTAATGGTGGGATGTCTTTTCTATCTTACGTTGTCAAAGATGAGTGTTATGATATTTATTTATACACGAATGTAATGATATATGATAACATAGAGAAAAAAGGAACTAGGATTTCTTATTAACTTGCTTAATGAAATAGAATACAATAAAGAGTATATATAATTAGGGATTACAATGAAAAGTAAATAGACTAAAATACCCTTAGATAATAATAAAAATAATACAGCTAATATCCCCCCTCAAACTCACGATGCTACAGCGATAAGCATAGAGAGTTTGTCAGATAGGAAACGAAATCGCGAAGCTGAGTGTGCTTTTGTAAACATATCAGCAATTTGCAGAGAAGAAGAAACGAATGGCAATGTGATGGTACCGATCTGTAGGTGGTGGCGAGTGACATGACAATCAATCTCGATATGTTTGGTTCGCTCATGAAAGACTGAATTACGTGCAATCTGAATAACGCTCTGGTTATCACAATGTAGCGGAGTAGGGTGAGAAAGAGAAATACCCATATCAGCAAGCAACCTTCGTAACCAAACAATTTCACAGGTAGTAGAGGCCATAGCACGATACGCAGCTTCTGTAGAAGACCGAGAGATGACATCTTGTTTCTTGCTCTTCCACGAAATAAGCGAATCACCAAGAAAAATACAAAATCCAGTGGTCGAATTGCGGTCCGTAGGATCACCAGCCCAATCCGCATCAGAATAAGCACGCAGCTCTAACGAAGATGTAGAAGGAAACAAGAGACTATGAAACTGGGTGCCCCGAAGATACCTGAGAATACGAAGAACGACAGCCCAATGAACTGTAGTGGGGGAAGTGCCAAACTGACTAACCACATAAACAGCATGCACAATGTCTGGGCGAGTCACAGTAAGATAAACCAGGCTGCCTACAATGGTACGATAGAGACCAGAATCCGCCAAAGGAGTGCCATCCGACTGAGAGTATCTAGCATTGGTCTCAAGTGGAGTAGGAACAGTCTTGTTGTCAGTAAGTCGAGCACGCTCAAACAAATCAGCTATATACTTTGATTGAGATAAGAGATAGCCTTTTGGAGAATAGGCAATCTCAATTCCCAAGAAATAACGTAGCATACCCAAGTCTTTCATAGCGAAGCACCGTGCCAATTCAGACTTCAAAGATTCAATACCATCATAATCATCACCCGTAATGATCATGTCATCAACATACAAGGATAGTAGAATACGACCTGCCGGTGTATGCTTGACAAATAAAGCCGAATCATGATGACTAGAAAGGAAGCCAAGCGAAGTGATCACCATAGAAAACTTCTCAAACCAGGCATGCGGTGCTTGTTTGAGACCATAAAGAGCTTTGCGAAGCTTGCAAACTTCACCAGGCTGATGAGCAACACCAGGAGGAGGCATCATATAACTTCTTCATAAAGATCGACATTCAAGAATGCATTCTTGACATCCATCTGAGATATTCTCCATCGGCAAACAGAAGCAACTGCAATCATAGTGCGAACCGTCGTCATTTTTGCAACAGGGGCAAATGTTTCTTCATAATCCAGGCCATACTCCTGGGAATAGCCTTTAGCAACAAGTCGAGCCTTGTATCGCTCAATGGATCTATCTGATTTGGTTTTAATCTTGTAGACCCAACGAGAATCAATGGTGTGTTTTCCTGATGGCAGTGAAACCAAATCCCATGTATGAGTCTGGTGTAGAGCAGTAAGTTCCTCAGCCATAGCAGCCTGCCAAAGGAGATCACGAACTGCCTCTCTATAGGATAAAGGCTCAGAAAGACGATGAACAGAGGCAACAAAGGAAGCAAATGAAGCAGAATAGAAGGAGTACTCAAAATCGGGGAGTTTAGTAGACTTACGATGTACGAGTGGACTGACGCGGAGAAGGATCATCCGCAATCTCATCCGACAACTGGGTAGTCGTAGGAGCAGGAGCAAGGGAGGTGGATGCCTCATAAACCAAAGTATCAGATAGAGCTTTATCGGTGTCGATATCGAATGAATCAATACGCACTAGATCTGACTGTGTCATATGATGTGAACTAGCCGGAACAGAGAAGAAAGGAATATGCTCTAAAAACACAACATGACGCGAGACATACAATTTTTGGCTAACTGGATCAAAACAACGATATCCCTTTTGACCAACACCATAACCCAAAAAGACACATAAGGCGGACCGGGGAGATAATTTATTACGCTCAACATGTGGTCGAAGAACAAAACATGTACAACCGAAGACGCGCAACGAGGAATAATCAGGTGAATGACCATGCAATTTTTCGAACGGGGACAAACCTGAATTATGAGATATTGGAATTCTGTTGATCACGTGAGCAGCGGTAAGGACTGTTTCTCCCCAAAACACACTAGGAACCTCGGCTGACAACATGAACGAACGAGCTGTTTCAACAAGATGGCGATGTTTTCTTTCAGCAACACCATTTTGTTGAGGAGTGTCTGTACACGAGGTTTGGTGGATAGTCCCATCAGAAGCAAGTAACTGAGAAAAATCGTTAGAAGTGAATTCACCACCCAAATCACACCGAAAGCACTTAATGACAAATGAGTGTTGGGTTTTCACAAGAGCTCTAAAATTGCTGAATATGGTAAGAAAGTCAGACCTGCGTTTCATAAGATAAACCCACGTATAACGAGTGAAATCATCAATAAAAGAAACATAATATCTAGAACCTCCTTTGGTGGATACAGGAGAGGGTCCCCACACATCAGAATGCACAAGATCAAATGGTGCAATTGAAAGAGAAACACTTTTATAAAAAGGCAATGCGAAAAATTTAGCCAGTTTACAACCACTACAATCAGAAATATCATGACTTTCCAAATGACCTAAAACTCCTGTAGACACCAAAAACTTTAAACGAGACCCAGACACATGACCTAAACGAGAATGCCAAAGATAAAAATCAGAAGACGAACGACTCAAACAAAAAGACGACAAATCCACAGTAGAGGCAGCAACATCTGATACTTGTAGCTCATCCAAAACATAGAGTCCCCCGTCCCTACGGCCTGTTCCAATCACCTTCTGAGATCGCGGGTCCTGAACACAACAATTGGTAGAAGTAAAAAGAACCGTGAAACCAGAATCACACAATTGACCAACAGACGCAAGGTTTAAAGTTAGACTAGGAATATGGTATACATTTGAAAGAGATAAATGAGATGTGTGAACAGAGCCAATTCCTGCCAATGGCATTGGAGTGCCATCGGAAGTCATGACAGACAAAGATGGAGCAGAATTAACAGATACAAAAGAATCGATATCAGGAGACATATGATGAGAAGCGCCTGAATCTAAGATCCACAGGGGAGACGATTTACCTGAATTATCAGATAAGGACAAACCTTTATGAGAGGAGGCTGACATGGCATGAGACTGTGAGGAGAGGAACTGCTGAAACTGCTCCAACATATGTGGATCCAAGGACGGGGCAGCAACTGCGTTGTTGGTTTGAGGTGGGCGATACGTCCATGGAGCAGTCTGTGGCGGGCGTTGTCGTTGAGGTGGTCGTTGATGCTGTGGTTGTTTGCTTTTACTCAATAATTTCGGACACTGAGTCTTCCAATGACCCTTTTGCTTGCAGAAAGCACATTCATCCTGAGAGACCTTAGGGGCAGGTCTATTTTGGTTGCTAGGAGTATACTGTTGTGAAGCAGCAAAGACAGATGGAGTTGTAGGTGTGACAGACACCTTATCCGCGTTAGACTTAAGCTGAATCTCCTCTGCTAACAGTTCATTAACCACAGAATCAACAGACGGAAGAGGAGAACGATGCAGAATTGTTCCACGCAATCCCTCGAAATCATTCCGAAGAGCCATCAAAAACTGTACCAGACGTTGTTCTTCTCTACGAGCCATATACGGTTCAAATTTTCGCAGTTCTGCGGACTCAGTGAGAGCCAACTGATCCCAGAGATTAGACATGGCAGAATAAAAGTCTTGAACACTCATATCATTCTGCTGAAGAGCACGAATATCTGTCTCCAACTGATACTGCTTGGCGAAATTAGACTGCGTGTACAATCTAGCAAGATGATCTCATACCTCTTTAGCCGTCTCATACTTAGCCAACTGAACACCAATGGAGTGGGTAACAAAATTGTTAATCCACGTAATGATCTTCGAATTATCAGCCTCCCAACTGTCGACCAAGGCCGCATAATTAGTCTCCTTCTCGTCTATAGGCTTAATCCGCACACCTGTGACATAGCTCCACTTAGATTTTCCATGCAAGAAATTCTTCATAACATAGCTCCAATACGTATAGTTTTTGCCATCCAATTGAACGCTAATCGACTGAAGTGAATCATCCTTACGACTAGCCATGATGAAACAGAACTCTACGAGCACACCAAATCAAACTAAACAACAAAATCCAATAATCCCCAAAGTACCAAATCAACAGAATCCAACCAAATCAATCGAATCCAATTCAAACCCTAACACCGAGAGTACGAACAAACAAAGGGAAAATCGAAAATACCACCATAAAAGCTGTGGATTGGATTATAACTTCTTCAATCAAGCAAAGAGAAATCGATGAATGGTGGCTCTGATACCATGATAACATAGAGAAAAAAAGAACTAGGGATTTTTTATTGACTTACTTAATGAAATAGAATACAATAAAGAGTATATATAATTAGGGATTACAATGAAAAGTAAATAGACTAAAATACCCTTAGATAATAATAAAAATAATACAGCTAATAATATATACAAGCGGCTTATATATAATCGTATTGTTTTTGTTTTATTTTCAACTTAATTACCGTATACTCATACAGTGCCATATGTGAGTACAGTACAGTATACTATATATTAGCAACTGATCAACAGGATTTTATACATCCAAAAATACTTCTCATTTTTCTTACATTATTATTAAAAAATATATACTCCATAAAAAAATAAATAAAACATACGTGCTTGAGAGAGTATATATATGCATGCATGCATCCCCGGGCCTGAGAGCAAAATTGTAATAATTCGTTTTATAATTTGCATGTCAAGATTTACGGTTGCCATTTGCCAACTTTCTTAATTATAAGAGTTTGGGTTAATTGAAAAAAAAAATTACAAATTTTATTTCTATTACAAATTAATCATCACTTTTAAAAATTACAAAAAAAATCATCATCTTTAAATATTATTGCAAAACGCAATTAATTTGTGATTAAAATTATGATTTTTTTATACATTTTGCAACAATATTTAAAGTTAATGTTTTTTTTTTTGCAATTTCTCAAAAGTGAGGATTAATTTACAATAAGAATATAATTTGTGATTTTTTTTTAAAAATGATAAGGGAAGCGGACAGAGAGAATAGTATATATAATTAAAGCAATAGTTTAAGGGCATATTAATTAGGGTCTGGATCTTCTGTTATATTTTGGTATGACATCTCTTGTGACACTCCGTTGGATGAGTGACACGTAAGAAAGAGAAGGAAAACTATACCCTAAGTCAACCAATCAACCCTTGAGGCAAGAGATTAGATTTATCCGGCTCGAATTCTCTGTGACATTTGGTGCACCATCTCATGTGTCACACTGTTAGATTGACGACACGTAAGAGAGAGAAACTATACTCTAATCCTTAAACCCTAGGGCAATGGTTGGATTTGTTTCCCCATCTTACGTGTCAATCACATGACATGCGGCACAGATGATGCATCAAAATGACGCAAAAGATCCGGTGTAGGATTTATCCATCCCGACACGTGTTATTCCAAAAGCAGTTATTACCGGAGATATCATACCAATGTATCACAGAACATCCCGTGACACTTACCCAACTATGAATAAATTTGCATATACTCCATAAAACACACATCCCCAACCGGCCAACAACGCGCCATTTCATTATACTTTGAAAACGCTGTCGTTTTCAGACTGATGTGCGATACCTGAGATTTGGGGAGGCAAAATCCTCTTTTAAGGGCAGAGATTTCTTGGTGTAATTTCTTCGAGTCTCTCCATTTACAGCTTTCATATTGTGTCGTGAAATTCAAGAAACTTACGATGGATGAGCTGAAATCAGCTCTTGGTGCTCACATGGATCAAATGGCAGATCTGGTGGAAAAGCTTTCAGCGGAGCTCCGCTCTGGGCTTAAACCCGCTTACGAAAACTTCATGGGTTTTTTTCACGCCATTGATTGGAAGGTAATAGGTATTTGTCATACTTCTGAAGTGTATTTTTTATTTTTCTTCGTTTTGGAATTACTCAGTTCCGATTCAATTGGAGTAGTTCTTGTCGTAGTCGCGATTTGATTGAGATCGATTGGTAGTATTGTGGTGGGTTGGACTGCGGATTCTGTAATTTTTTTGGTATAGTAGTTTCATCTACGCTGAAGAAAAAAACTTGGCCTTTGGGATTTTGATTCAGTAGCTTTTTTATTGAGATATCCTTGTACTTCTCCTCATCCTGCATAAAGATCTGATCTTGTGAAATTGAGTGGAAAATTTATCATGGACGAAGTCAACATTGATTTTGATTTAATCAAATTTGGAATGCGATCTAATATTTATGGTATAATTTCAAAGATTTGCCTGCTTTTTAATGAGTGAATGAGCTCAAAGTTCCCGACTTTGAAATAGTATCAAATCTCGAGGGGGGTATAAACCAGTAATTGAACAGTTTTAATGTACCATTGCCTTCTGCAGTTTTATGTACTCACTCACTTGATTACCTTCCTGGATTCTATCTAAAACTAGTATCCACTTGCTAATGGTGATGTTCGGGAATATATTAATAACATTATAACATGAGCTTAGATATACTCTTCTCTGACCTTATTGTGTTGGCAACTGCTCGGCTTGAGTCATTTGATTGCACTGTTTAAAGTTTCTTTTCTAAAAGGTCTTATTGATTTTCAATTTAATCTCTTCATGTTTGAGTTCTGTCTTTTTACTGCGTGAGTTGTCATTCAAACTTCTTGGTCTTACCTCGTGTATTTATGTTTGTCACTTATCTTTATACCTTTTTTGCAGGAACCTTGGTTGATATGTCTCATTTCCTTCCATGTGTTCTTGCTACTAGTAGTTTTCAAGTCAAGGAAGAACGTCAATTTCCAGATGTGTTTGTTCCTTTTTGCACGTAAGATTCCACTCTACACATGTGCTCATGCCTGATGAATTCTTTCTTATTGATGATGGTAGACCTAAAATATAAGATAAGATTCTAAAAGGTATCAGTATTACTCCATTTATTAAGCTGAAATGCGTGGATAAATCTTTCATAAGACTTGCAAATGTTAACAAGAAGGAAGTGGGGATAGCATTTGAGGTGGATGTGTCACACAGTAGATTAGATTGAACAAAAAAATTCAATGCACAAAAAGTTGGGGTAGCCACCATAGATGGCAATTTTTTAAAAACCATGATGAAATAGTTTGTATTACATACATAGGGAACTTTTATGGCTGGCAGAAAGGCAAAGTGGAAAACTTGGAAACAAGCTATTTTAATACAAATCTTGTGCTTAAATATATATTTAATCATGTTTTTTAACCAAACATTGGCATAAATATATCCCCCTGGATATTAGGACAACATTTAGTTTATCACAATGAAAAACATTGGGATGTTTGATGCATAAAATGCTGCATTGGTTTTAAAGGCTTTAGGTGATGTGTTGGATTAAGCATGTTTTTACATTGCAGAAACATCCATAACTGACTCAATGAGATTATGTAGTTGGTGGAGTGTATCTTGCTGAGAGGCTTAATCGTGTATTAGCTGGAAACTGGAAAAGCTTTGCTGGACAGAACTACTTTGATCCCAACGGACTATTTCTCTCTGTTCTTTGGTCCGGGCCTCTGTTGGTGATTGCCATTGTAATTTTGGTAAGTGATTGCTAGTATTCGATTCTCAATATTCTGATGATTTTATTAGCTGAACTGTATGTTTTCTCATTCACTACACCAGGTGAATACCTTGTTTTCACTGTGCTATTTGATCGTAAGATGGAAGAAGGCCGAGCTCAGACATCGAGCAAGGGCTGCTCATAGTAAAGAGGATTGAGATGATTTTGTTCTTATTGCAACGCTGGTTCTTGTGGCAAAATTTTTCATTGGAAGTCCAGATTTAAATCTCACATACGGCTCTGATTTTCTCTCTTTTTTCCTCACATCAACTTTATTTCTCATATAAAATATTTATAAATCTTCATTAAAACTATGAAAGTAACAAGTTTCCAATTCCAACAAAACATCCACGCACTCATGATGTCACTTAATGTGTTACTTTACATATTTCAAACAGAAACTAAATAAGTCTGCGTCCTAGCATGACGAGTTGTTATATGTTTACGTCCTTTCAAAACCTTGAAGGAGCTCCACACTTTCATAGCCATATTAAGTAACTTAATTATCAATAGACTCACTTACAATATACTCTTATAAGATAGTGAGATGAAACTTAGTAAATAATAGACTCACTTACAATATACTCTTATAAGATACTGAGATAAAACTTAGTACATAGAAATCATGGTGCATAAAAATGGAATTTTAGGCTTTTGCCTTTTCCTAGCCATTTCAATTAGTTTATTTTATTTTGAAAACTATTCAATCTCCACAGCACTCATAATATGCATCCTAATGAGCTTAGTAGTGGACTAACACAGTCCAATCGATAAACGGTTCTGACAAAAATGAACCGACACACAACTCACCGATACACCGTTCCTTAATAAATGAGCAGACACGTCTCAAACTGATACGTGGTTCCTGAATAAAAGTGAGGTGACAAACGACTCAAACCAATACATGATTCCTGGTATCTTCTGCCTTCTGGTATACGTGAAAATTACTACCGATTCCTCTTATATTCTTTTGCTTAATTTTGGAAAGAGAGAATAGCACAGTAGCAGAATATGTTGTGAATAATTCGTAATTAACCAATTTATATGACCAAGCTTTAATGAACGCTACCCAAATATCAAAATTATTGGCAATTTGCAGCACCCCATAAAGTCCCTAAGAAGATCAACATCCAAATAAACTAATTGTACTTGGAGAAGAAAAGGAAAAATATAGAAAGCAGCAAAACATATGTTCAGATTAGCTTCATAAGAAACCTAACATTGAGCTTCATACAGAATCATTCCTGTAAAATTCATGCGTAAAAGCTTCAATATCTTGAATTTTTGAAATCCAATCAAAGAACATTTTAAAGTGGAATGAGAACTCGCGGTATTTCCATGCCAAAGAAGTCCCACAATTTCAATAACCGTACCATCCAAAGAAACAGCGCTCTGAAAAAGCTCCAGCTGCTCAGAGAGTTGAACAATCATGACACACCAAAATAATACAAGCAGTGTGCTGTATCCACTACCGTTAGCTGCTATCCTACAGAAATATGATCTAATGATAAACGGCTTAGCAATTTAAATGAATGCAGTACAACTCTTTACGCTACTTGTTATCAATACAAAGTCAATGATCAATCCCCAGAACCATGAGTCGAATGGATTGACGAACACAGCTTTAGATGTTACTATGAAGTCCACTGTCGCAGAAGCCTATGCAAACGACAGGCTCGTGCAATGTGCATCATCATAAGCTACCATGAGTATTGCCATCGGATATGAGGTCTTTGAGTTCATCAATAATTGCATCATAGCAGAAGACATATTGATCCTGAAAATTAAGGGGCATGTGTGGTGAATTAAAAAGTTTCAAAACATTTTGACAATGACAAACAATAGTTCTCCATAATTAATTGAACTCATATAACTTTGGAGTTTAAATCAGCGTGGCATCATTCAAAATAAGTTTTGGACTAAATTTGGATTTGGCATCACTATCTCAGTTACCCAAATACAAATTCCAAATTAGCTACATGTCAAAGCAGTCTCATCTTATCTGAAACATTTGAAAATTCAAAAAATAAACAAAGACATTTTTCAAAATCCAAAATATACAGAAGACAAGTCACTTTCAGCTCTTTCATCAATCAGGATGGATGCACATAACATTTCAACTGTAAGATGCATGAATTGCTGCAGTTTCTGAATTTGGAAAGGTAACCCTGAATTTTTGGAAGCCTGACACCATATCCTTTATGTATTATCTGAGCTCATTCTCGATTTATCAAGATGGAGATGAAAAGATCTTATAATATGTACTAAATGCACGTGTTTCTAAAGTTTTAAGGTGAACTTTTAATGTTAAGAAAACATCACATAAAAATTTCGGCTTGCCGAACAAGTTACTATGTTTCAAACTTTTTTTTATAAGTAATGGTATACATCAAGACCTTACCATTGTTTGCACCATTCCAATTCGCTGGGACCTAAAAGTCGTTACAGTATTAACGAGGTCCAAAGCACTCATGTCTCCAATTAGAATTCTTTGGATTGTATTGTGGATGGCACAATATGTTCCAGTTCTACCAATACCTGCACTGTTAGAAACAAGTGTTGGACAATGTATAATACCAACGTCAATCACTTTTAATCACTATCAGCAGCTAACCTGCAGTGAACAACAATCGGACCAAGACTGGGTTCAACACTAGATATTCTTTTGAAGATTTCACGAACAGCTAAAGTGTCTTTTGGAACTCCATGATCAGGCCATTCAGGATACTGAACATGCAAAACAGACATTGGGAGCTCCTCTGACTGCAACATATAGAAACATGCTTGCTCAATATTTTGTAATCTATGTACAGAAATTTATTTATCCAGAATTTTAAAATATTTAACCATATGTGACAATGGATTTCAACAAGATTTAATATGGTTTTAAGGGGGGCGAACAGATAGAACATAGAACATATCAGTAATTTAAAAGTAACATTTTTAAGAATTACAATTTCATGTTCAAGAAAGTATTGTCAGAGCTCACATGATTTAAAGATTCAAAGTCCTTATGGTATGATTTATTTTAATTCAGATAGAGAGGCCTTGCTTATGCCATTAAACAATGAAATTTTTTTTTTTTTGGTGCCGTAGTGGGGTGCGTGGTTGTGCTTTGGAGGTTGCAGAAGTAACATATCAAAATTTTAGCATCATCAAATTATGCGTCAGGGACTTCGTAATACAGCTCTTATTAGGTCTTTGAATAACAGTATGCAATATTAGCAACACACATCTTCAAATAGTAGCTTCACCTCTTTGTGCTTGACTTCTAAGCTTCGCCATATTAATGAAGTGTCATCTGTTTGTAAGGACTTAGTGGCGATGCATATGTTGCCAAAATCTCTCGGTCCATCCTCTGCTTGAAAATAATCGACGCACTTTAGTGTCTGCACTCAGTATAATTGACCAATATTACTGACAAGATGAGAACGAAAATTAATTTTAAGTCGTAGATCAGCATTTAACTAGATGAAGAGTACACACAAGTAATACTCTCAGAACATCTCCTATAGCCTCTTCAAATACAGATAATTAGTTCATTCAGAGAGCAAGACATAAAAAATCAATCCAACAAGCTCTTTATTACAACTTCTAAATTTACGCTTCTATATTTCAATCTTCAATTTGGAGAGCCAACAGAACTCTTAAGAACAAATTAATTAAATGATTCACAATTTCCAATCCTCAATATTGGGGGAACATATGAAATGAAGAGCTAGCTAACACGTCTAATAAATTATAATATAATTATGAGAGAATTATAAGATTGCACGAACAAAGGTAAAAAAAATGAATATAGGAAAATGAGCAAATAAAGAATAAAATTTTAAGAGTGTTGGAGAATTTTTAAAATAAAAAATTAATCTTAATTTTTCAAAATATTTCCAATAAATATAAAGTGGTTTTAGAGGATACTCTAACAAACCTAAAGTAATGAAGTGTATCTCAAAACCAACCAGCATAAATATCTGAAGAGGAAACAGCATCACCATATTAAAGCTTCAATACTATACATGAATTTCTCTCAACAGAAAAGCAACAGCTTTTTAACATAAAGCTTTTAACAAAGCATAACAATTCACAGAATGAAAGAGACATAATCTTTGCAAAGCTTATTTCGAGCAAAGAGGTTAATGAAGGATTGAAGGTTCAGATACAAACAGGGATACAAAATCAAATTCAAAAGGCATTGCAAGACATAATGCTCAAAGTCACATAAAATAGATTGCTCACTTGGTAATTGTCAACCAACCGGGTGAGCATAACTATGACCGGGCAGTGCTCCTGGATTATCATTTCCCAGAAGTCCTCAGAAGTGTGGGAAAGCGGACCTTGAGTCGCAATAAACCGAGAAACATTTTCAGAAGTCTACAATCAAAAGAATCAGTCCCAAATTGGACCATATGTGAATCCAAATGTGAGTATACAAGTGCTTTATATTTGAAAGTTAATAAAACTCCCACCATGATATGACTTGCGTTTACATATCCCCTGGCTGAAGATCTGTAATCGGCACATTGCTTCAAGATAACCCTGTTATCATCAACTGCATCAATGGAATTTAGAAGCTATAATTTGTGATGCAAGAATACATTTTTAAGCAATGAGAAACAACACATTTAAGTACACAGTTGATCAGCATACATGGCAAGACATCAGTGTAACGGTTCTTGGAATAATTTGAGCCGTCCAGAGCCACAGTACATCTATTCCTCATCTCCAATGCTGTCATTCGATTTGCCTGGAATAAAGCAATTGGACTTTCAATATACAAAAATAAAACAATATTCTCCAAGATGTATCAGAAATACCAAAATTCAAGCCAACCCAGGGATCAAACTTGGTTAATTCCTCAATTAAAAAATATAATATATAGAGAGAGATCTCAGAATAACAAGAAAATATAGAAAGCTCCAGTGTTTAAGGTCAAATAGATGAACAAGACAACAGCCTGAATATCCTTTTTTAGAGGAAACCCACGGACTCCATCATAGTTCAAGGGAACAAATTTTACATGAAATAATCTCAATCACAAGTTGCCAAGCCAATCATGCACACTTCTCCGCACTCATCACATCACTCATAGTCACAGCCTTAATATATTAAGAAGATCCACTTACTGAAAATAAAATCTGATTCTTTGTTCAAGCATACCATTCGCGACCTTATCTTTATCAATACAGATATCAGATAAGTTGAAATTTTAATAGAGGGAAAGAATGAGGAATACAACGGGATTTTCAAATCTAATACTCAGTTAAATAAACACAGCAGGATCTATATTAAATCTTTACAATTTTAACAAACAAAGCTGAAAATTAGGGCAGAAATTCCAACTGAGCAAAAAATTGGGCACCCATTTAATACTACAAACAACTAAGCAAGAATAATTCTAATTAACCCAGCCCTATACTCAACACTATTATCATTTGCACGTTACAATACTATGTTTAAATTTTTTGCAGGAAGTTTCGGAAGAGTTAAATATAGCTCTTCATACTTCTTATCGATGAAACTATATCAAAGTTCCCAAACTTTCCCATTAGGATCTCTGAGCTTCCTATGATACTATAATTAAAAGCAAGGAATGACCTAAATTAAATTCCTATATCACAAGATTAGCAATTACGAAGAACGGTTGACATTTGTACCTGCAATACTTGGAATTCTTTGCGGATAGTTTCTCGAGTCTTGGTTTGGAAGCGTTGAAGAGCTTCGGAGCAATAGCCCAGTTGATCCAGGGAGAGACGGGGCCTGAGCATCGTCGAGTCGAGAGAGCAATCGAAAGACTTGACCGGCGTGGGCGAGGCTGAAACGGGTTTCGAAGCGTCGGTTATGGAGGGGGTTACTGCAGGAGGGTCCTTGGCCATCGCCGATCTGCGGCGGCGGCTACGCCACGTGATGACGTTACCCGTGGCTCCTGGCGTAAGGTTTCTCTCTCCTCTCTTTCCGTTCGTTTTCGAGGACTGTCTCTCACGCCGTTAGTCATCCCGCCTACCGTAAACCTCTTTTTATCCATTTTTTGAATTTCCAATTTTTTTTATAAATAAATCTTGCGCAAATAAATTTTTGGAAAGGGTGACTCTTTTAAATAATAAAATATCCTTCCCTCAAATTCATTTTTACATTTATTGTAAATATGAAGTTTAAAAGAAGAAAATTAATTTTTGAATTACTTTTAGAGTAATATAGTATTGTTAGGTAAAAAGTAAATGATAAAACATTTTAGAGGGATATTAATTAGTTGTTTTACTCTTTTATAGAATTATGAAATTGAATTTGGAACTGATCAAAATAAAAAGTATGAAGTTGAGGTTGGAACGGAAGGCTCATCAAACACTTACATATGAATCGGGTTTACACCACAATGTAAATATTACTTTTTATTGTGAAAAATCATTTTTATAAAGATAAACAATTACTTTTTAGAATAAAAATATTACTCCTCAAATTATTGTTATTCTTTAGTGTATGAAAATTTACTTTTACACTTCTAAATAAAAAATATTGATCTTTAATATATTGTGATTTTTTTATTCTTGTTGATCTTGAAAAGTAATACTCCAGTATTTTATTCAAATAATAATAATAATTCATCTTGTAATTTTAGTAGTATGTAATAAGGGGTAATTTTGTAAAAATATGGATATGGTGCATAAATCAAATATTTCTAAATATAGTGCAGTGTGCACTAAACAATTGTTGTGATTGTGCAAAACAAATGATGGTGAACTAAAAATGTGGAGTAATAGAATACTCCATGGGGAGTATAATCTAAACTACTAATTTAAATTCATGACTAAACATTGGTCTTCCCTTGTCTTGATGTGAAGAAAGTGGAATATCCAGAATTGAAATTGATATCTGAGCTAGACCACTATACACTAAAATCCCATGACCAATCAATAATGTATATCCAATTCCCCATCCACGAATTTATTTTATTAAATGCATGCATTTAAATTGAGACATGTTTGGGTTGATAAAAAATGAGAAATAGAACAGTGGTGCATCCTACATGGACAAACACATTAAACAGTACATCACTCACTGTCTCTTTATTTGGATGCAACCCCATATCACTATCAACTTTGCACGTGTCTCAAACAGTACTTCCAAGATCTTTACATTTTCTATTTTTTTTCTTTTCTTTTTTTAATAATATGGATTTTATGAAAAAAAAAATCACATTTCATTCAATTGATTGGATTTCTGAATGTTGGGTAAAAGCACTTTAGGGTTTCATTTGAACAAAAGTAGCATTTGGGTAAAAAAAATCATGTCATTCGAGGAGTATATGGAGTATTTGTTATTGTTAAACTTATGCACACCATATTTGAGCTTTTTTAATGTATGGAATACCTAACCATAAGAAAAGGACAAAACTAAACACAAGGCAGAAAGTCAATGATTCCATTAAATGTAATCGTGGTATAGCAGCGTCTGCCCCTTTCATTTTTTTTTTTTTTTAATGTTATATCCTGTAATCATCTTATTAAATCCTTTTTTTATGTTATATCCTGTAATCATGTTATTAAATCCTTGGACGTTTGATATCACTTAGGGGACATGAGTATCATGTTACATTTACTTATACAAGATAACGAAACTCTTGATCCCATACTCAAGATTAGACCGTGTTAGCGGGTCTTACTAAGTACGTGAACGAATTAACAATACATACCTGTGATGATTGTCGACATGATTCGGTACACGATCTTCACCTCTTTGGCTCTACGAAAGGAGATGGAATCCTGTGTACTTTTTAGGGTTTTTAAGACTGTTATTTGTGTTGAGATTATAAAACATCTAATGGCTTAGGTTACAGCTATATTTGTAATAACAGTGAAAACTCTAATGTTTAATAGGTAGAGCAAGAGATGGGATCGGCCCAATAAGATTCAATCACTAATCCGTCCATCAAGGCTTAGTGATTGGTTTTTGTTTAATTAGTTATTAAGGAGTAATTCCTAGCTAATCATAATCTGTAGGCCAACATAACGGACTGGACAGATAAAGTCCAACATTCTCCCACTTGGCCAAAGGACATAATTAGCTTTATAATAGGTTTAATTTACCGGTAAGAATGCATCCTCAATAATGCCATGCAATCTAAACGCAAAATCGAATATAGGCCAAATCTAAAGTCGTATGCAATAGATTCATTCCTAAGTCACAAATTTCACATCTTCGATTTATGGGTAAGCAACATAATGATCCATTATGTGATTTATGTAAGAATGCTAGACATTAGTGCGCAGAAATAAAGCATTAAATCACATTGTCATAAGTAGAATCCAAACATTACATAAGGTGATCACAGTTAATATTCATATCAAGTAAGTGACCGCTCTAAGTTAAAGCTCGCAAAAAGTTCAAAATTATGAAGATGCTCGCGAAACATCCTGGGAGGCAGAGCTTTCGTCAACGGGTCTGCTAGCATAGCACTTGTGTTAATGTGCTCGATGAATATCAACTCGTTTTGGATTCTTTCTTTCACAACAAGATACTTAATGTCAATATGTTTTGAAGCACTACTTGACTTGTTGTTCTTAGAAAAGAATACCGCAACCTGATTATCGCAAAATATCTTCAGTGGTTTGGAGATAGAATTCACCACTTGAAGCCCCATGATGAAATTCTTAATCCATATGGCATGACTTGATGCTTCATAACAGGCTACGAATTCGGCTTCCATAGTTGACGAAGCCGTAATGGTTTGCTTTGAACTTTTCCATGAAATAGGTGCTCCCAAAAGCATAAAAACATATCCAGATGTAGATTTTCTAGAATCGAGGCACCATGCGTAATCTGAATCAGAGTATCCAATGGCCTTGAGAAAATCAATTCTTCTATAAATGAGCATGAAGTCCTTCGTACCCTGTAAGTATCGCATTACTTTCTTGGCACACTTCCAATGATCCATTCATGGATTAATTTGGTATTGTCCAAGCATTCCAACAATATATGCGATGTCTGTGCCCGTGCACACTTGATCATACATGAGACTCCCTACAGCAGAAGCGTAGGAAATTTGCTCAATTTCATTAAGCGACAATTGGGTACTCGGACACTGTGATAGACTGAATTTTTCGCCTTTGAAGACCGGTGCAATAGTGGGAGAGTAGTTATGCATGTTGAATCTTTTAAGAACGTTTTCAATATAGGCTCTTTGTGATAGACCCAACATACCACGAGACCGATCTTGGTGAATTTCAATGTCTATGACTTAAGAGGCTTCACCGAGATCTTTCATATCGAATTTACTTGATAAAAATTCTTTCATCTCGTGTAACATGCCTAAATTATTGTAGGCAAGTAAAATATCATCTACGTATAAAACGAGAATGATAAACTTGCTCCCACAAACTTTCATAAATATGCATTGGTCGACGATATTTTCCTTGAAACCAAACTCAATGATCACCTCTAAGAATTTTAAGTACCACTGGCGGGATGATTGTTTAAGGCCATAAATGGATTTCTTGAGCTTGCATACCATTTATTCCTTGCCCTCAACCAGAAATCCTTCTGGTTGTGTCATAAAGACATTTTCATGCAAGTCACCATTAAGGAATGCAGTTTTAACATCCATTTGATGTAACTTTAAATCGAAATGAGCTACAAGGGCCATAACAATACGGAATGAATCCTTTTTAGACACGGGAGAGAATGTTTCTCAATACATTCTCTTTGCGTAAACCCTTTAGCGACCAAGCGAGCCTTGTAATGTTCGACTTTACCCTGGGGATTCAGTTTGGTTTTGAAAACCCATTTGCAACCTACTCCCTCTGTCCTACATTTATCTTCATACTTTCCATTTTCGTCCTTCCCACATTTATCTTCACACCACAAAAAATGAAACTTCACACTAATCAACAACCTCAAAAGTTACCTTAATTTCAAAAATATCACTCTCACCTAACACACATAAGATACTTTATAATTTATTTATTACTTAAAAATACCACAATACTCTTCAAAAGTGAATAAAGTTGGTCAAAAAGCAACTTTTCTTAAACTCCGTGTCTATAGTAACTACGAAGACAAATATAGGACGGAGGGAGTTTGGTTTAAATCTTTTAGGTAAGTCTACAAGGTCCCATACATTATTCGATTTCATCGGTTTCAGCTCGTCATTCATGGCATCAAGCCAATGAGCTGATTGGTCGCTTGTCGTTGCATCACGAAATGATACAGGATCATTCCCAATGGAATTATCACAGTTAAGTAGACATAGTCATCTCGAATAACTGGCCTTCTCACTCGTTCTGACCTTCGTAAAAGCGGTTCTTGAACAGTAATAGGAGAAGTTTCATTATTATGGGTTTGTACATTGGGCATTATCTCATCATTTAACGATCCTTCCACAGAATCAGAGATCGCTAAATCTTTTGAAATCATCAGAACGTGAAGGGTTTCACGCTCCCCTTCAAAAGTAACGTTACGAGACATGCTATTACAAGTGCCAAGGCTTTCCAAGAATACAACATGTCTAGTTTCGACAATTCACGTGGTATGCGAAGGGCAATAAAATCGGAATCCTTTGGATCGTTCAAGATACCCGATGAAATAGCAACTTATGGTCTTAGGATCAAGTTTTCTTATATTTGGATTGTAAATTTTAGCCTCTGCAGGACAGCCCCATACACGCAAATACCCAATATTAGGTTTTCTATCGTCTAAACTTCATAAGGTGTTTTGGGTGTAGCTTTAATAGGAACACGATTGAGTATATACATGGCCGTCTTAAGAGCCTCAACCAAAGGTACTCAGGTAAGGATGTTTGACATATCATACTTCGTACCATATCCATAAGGGTACGTCTCTCAGCAACACCGTTCTACTGAGGAGTGCCAGGCATGGAAACCTAAGAAGCAATGCCACATTCTTGCAAAAATAAGGCAAAAGCTCTCGGATTATGACCAGAGTCAGAGAATTTTCCATAATATTCCCCTCCTCTGTCAGATCTTACTACCTTGATCTTACGATCAAGTTGGTTTTCAACTTCAGACTTAAAGATTTTGAAAATCTGGAGAGCTTCAGATTTCTCATGTAGGAGGTAAATATATCCATAACGAGAGTGGTCATCAATGAAGGTAATAAAATATCAGTGTCCATGAATTCCAGGAGTATAAGGACCACTGATATCAGTATGAATCAGTTCTAAGAGTCCATTACTTCTGGTGGCACCGCGTTTATTCCCTTTAGCAAATTTCCCTTTAATACACTTAATACATGTGTCAAAATTAGAGAAGTCTAATGAATGAAGAATTCCATCTTTAATGAGACGTTTCATTCTGTCTTGTGATATATGGCCCAAACATTCGTACCATAATATCGATGAATTATCGTCCAATAGTTTTCTTTTGCCACTGATTTTAGCTGTACTAATCTCATGCGTAGATTCCGATAAATAAGCAAAAGAAGCATTTATGTCTAATTTATAAAGGTTTCCCTCCATAACACCGGAACCAACAATTTTAGAATTAAAAGAAATGGTAAAACCTTTATTTTCAAACTTAAACGAATAATCATAAGCGTCAAGTCGAGAAACAGAAATAAGGTTTCTAGTAATACTGGGAACATAAACAGTATCAAATAAGTCTACTATGAAACCACTCTCCAAAACTAAGCGAAGGGTTCCTATGGCTTCAACTGGAACTTTATGCCCATTTTCAACCAAAATGTTGCGTTCTCCTTCATTTAGCTTCTTCATGGAATGGAATCCATGCAATAAACAAGTTTTGTGTACAGTAGCACCAATGTCAATCCACCATGTATTAGCAGAAACATATGCATAAAAGGATTCATAACAAATGTAATTAATTAAGTTACCCTTCTTTTCTAACCATTGTCTAAATTTCACACACTCTTTTTGAACATGATCATTTTTGTGACAGAATTTGCACCTCAGAGGCTTAGAACCCGAAGTGCTTGTCTTATTTGCAGAATTATCCTTCTTCACATGCTTATGATCATTGCCTTGCCTATTTCGTTTCTTACCTTGACCTTGAGTAGTGAAGTAAGCACTATCTGGAGTCTCAACTTTAAGTCTTTCCTCTTCCTGATCACACATACTGATTAGTTCGCTTATTTTTCATTTCTCCTTCTGAATATTATAATTGATCTTAAAATGACCAAATTGAGAAGGAAGAGATATCATAATGAAATGAACGAGAAAGCCTTCTGATAGCTCCATGTCCATGGCCTTAAGCCGAGTGGCCATATTATTCATTCTTAAGATGTGCCCACGAACACCACCAACGCCATTATACTTAAGGTTACCATTTTGGTGATCAGTGTGGTAGCATGTGCTTTGGAAGAACTTTTAAATTGCTCCTCAACTGATTCGAGGAAGGCCTTTGCTTCAGCAGAATCAGGGACGCCTCCTCGGATGTCCGGCGATATGGAACCTTTGATAATCATAAGTGCCAAGCGATTGGACCTTTCCCACCTTTCATGATCAGATTGATCATCTTTGGAACTCTCATCTGTAAGCGGGACAAGCTTTTCCTTTCGCAAGGCATAATCAAGGTCCATAATACCAAGGACAAGGAGAATTTGTTCTTTCCATTTCTGAAAGTTGCTACCAGTCAGAGTCTCAATTGACGAAACTTGGTTCGTAATGGAAGCTAAAAAATTACATAATTGATTATACTCAATAATAACGATGGAAAAGTACAAATCATAATCGTAAACATAATCGATTAAGAAGTACACGATTTTAATGAAGGTAAAAATAATCCTTCAAATATTAGGAAAAAGTATATTAATGTAAACTTCCGTTGGGCCGTCTACAAAAATATAATTAAGCTTCCCCAATTAATGCTAAAGTATGTAAGAAATAATCACAAGTATTTTTTTAAGCTTTAGCATAATTACAGTTACGAACTTAAATCACCGTTGGGCAGAAGTAAATTCAAACCATAATTTAAATGATTAATTCTACTCAATGAATAAAGATCACAATTTTTCCGTTAGGCCAACGAAATAAATAAGAACCACAAATTAAGATTTAGTGTATATTACTCGGATAATTATACGCAAATAAATAAGTATATACACAATTAAAATATAATTATAATTAAAATAATAAATTATGGTTATCTACCATAATTATTGGCAGAATATCCGACAAGATTTCCACATAATTCATGCGTAATATAAGGAGTTGTCATGTTAATAAGGAAAATCATGCCATAGTTTATTCACGTTAGAGATTTGTACAATAATCAAGAAAGGCAATTCTGGGCATGAGCAAATATCACATAAATATTAATATGCCACATACATACATGCATTCGTATGCTAATTATCAAAACATGAGATGTATAAAATAATTATTTGACAAACAAAGGCCTCACAAGTCAAGATAAAAAATCTCATGGAGTATTAATCGCTACTGACATATCTATTGTCGGAAAAATTAAACGAATCATCTATTAACTCTTATATGTAGTGCATATAATATTATATATAATAGGCATCGTCAATTCATGCAATAAAAATTTGATTATTAAGTTCATCAAATAGTGCATAGAACAATCACATATTAATCGATTAATTAATTCGATTCACATACTTGAACAACCATACGGCTCTGATACCAAATGTTAGATCTAAGACACAGTATAGATAACAAAACTCTTGATCCCATACTCAAGATTAGACCGTGTTAGGGATCTTACCAAGTACGTGAACAAATTAACAAGTAATACATACCTGGGATGATTGTCGACATGATTCGGCACACGATCTTCACCTCTTTGGCTCTACGAAAAGAGATGGAATCACGTGTACTTTTTAGGGTTTTAAGACTGTTATTTGTGTTGAGATTATAAAACATCTAATGGCTTAGGGTTACAGCCATATTTATAATAATAGTGAAAACCCTAATGCTTAATGGGTAGAGCAAGAGATGGGATCGGCCCAATAAGATTCAATCACTAATCCGTCCATCAAGGCTTAGTGATTGTGCTTTTGTTTAATTAGTTATTAAGGATTAATGCCTTGCTAATCATAATCTGTAGGCCAACATAACGGACTGGACAGATAAAGTCCAACATATACTCCCTAAGAGGGCCATTTTTCTATTTTGGTTGTCTCACCCAAAGAGTCTCATTTCCTTTTTTATACACATGGAACCCACGCACCCTCTCTAATACAATTAAAATATGGGAAACACACTTCTACTAATACAACTACCCACTACATATTAAATAATAATACTCTTTAATCTACGTGCAAAAATGCAAATGGCTCTATTACGCCGGGACGGAGAGAGTATCTTATTATAGATATCAGACACCGAAGAAAAATCTCAACATTTTTCCTTAAAAGTTTGATACTATACTTTTTTAGGACATAAATTTTATCAATATCATACACTTCATTTAACTAACAATTTGCAATGTGAGATATATATATATATATATATATATATATATATATATATATATATATATATATATATATATATATATATATATATATATATATATATATATATATATACACTAGTATGAATCTCGTGTATTACACGAGTTGTAAATTTACAATTTTAAAAATATAATTTAAGTTTAATATAACTATTTATTTAATAATTTTAAAAAATACAATTCAAGTTTAATATAACTATTTATTTAATTATAATCTAATATAAGTTTATATCAAAAAGTAAAATTCAATTTATATAGACTCAAATGTGAATTTACTTCCTTTGATAAAAGTTTAATTTCGTTGTTAAATTGATTTATCAAAAAAAATTAAAAAATTATTGAATTGGTTTGTCAAATTTTGTTATGATTGTTGTTCCAGAATTAAATTGATCAAAAAATTAAAATATGTTAATTTTATCATTGAAGAAAAAAATTATAAAAAAGTTAATTAATAGAAAAATTCAATATAAATTAATTCGATGAAATAAAAATAATAATTTTAACAAAATGAATTTAAAAAAATTAAAATACTTCTATTAACTAACGTTAAAAAAAATTAATATGTAATAAAAAAAGTTAAAAGAAAAAAAGAATATAAACAATTTTTTTTAAAAAAATTAATAAAATTTGAAAGATATAAAAGAATTTGCAAGAAATTAATTAATATAAATTTTAGAAAATAATAATATAAATAGAAAAATGGATACCTTTCTTCAAAACTTGAATGGAACTTGAAAATAACTTTTGTTCTTTACGTATGTGTAATGAATGAATAAAGAGTTTATTTATAGGTGGAGAGTACATTATTTGCACAAATATTCACGTAATAAACTCAAAAAATAATAAATAAATAAAAACAAAATAAAAAAAAAGATTAAATAAAAACAAAAAAATGAAAAATAATCAAAAAGAATTTAAAAAATATAAAAGGAACAGCAAATAATTTTTTTAAAAAAGAAAATTTTCTTTAGAAAGTGAAGACAACTTTTGTTCGTCATGATGAATAATTTATAGAGTAAGTCATTCGGTTACCACTTGTTAGTCAACAAAACGATTTCCCATGGATCAAAGCTTTTACCTGGACCACCCTCATACTTCAACTTGGACAGCCGTTTGCTCGCCTCTTGACCTGGCCCGGTCGAACCTGGTGAGAACTACTACATGAGCCAACACCTTTTCGAAACGAAATAAAGAGTCATATTATATAGCTGAAAATTGATCAATTTTTTTTTATTTTTTTATTTCTAAATAAGATTTGATTTGATTTTTATTTGATCTAATCTAATCATATAAATATTTGAATCTTAAAGATTTATATGAAAATATATGTATTTATCACTAAATATCAATTAGCAATTATTAAAATTAAAATTAATTTAGGTGACAACATATCATTAAAATTTAAAATTTTCACAAATATAAACTGGGTTTACATACGTTTATATGTAGACCATGTTACTCTTTAATACATGAAAAATTACTCTTTAAACACATAAATTGTTACTCTTTTAAATTAAAAATTTAATTTTCAAATTCTTGTAAACCCTTATTTTTCGATTACTCTTATTACATGAAAATTAGAGACATGAATTATTACTCTTCTATATAAAAATTATTACTGTTCAAAGAGTAATTTTTTATAAACTAAAGTGTAATTTTAAAAAATAGGGTTTTCATGTAAACCCAATTTACATGAGACCCACTCTTAAAATTTTTTGTAAATTTAAACATTTAAAACTTAATAATGTAAAAAAGTCAAAAGATAAAAATTACAAATTAAAAAAAATCGAACTAAAAACAAAAAATTAAATAAATAGAAATCTAAAGAGAAATTATTTTAAAAAATTTAAAAAATAATAACAGTAACAATGAAAAAAAATTATTAATTTTAAAAAATAAAAGATTAAAAAGTTACACATACTAATAAAAAAGAGAGACTCTCTTGTGAGACAGTTTATTTGTGAGATAGATGTGAAACAGGTTGACCCATCACTAAAGTATGCTTATTTTATAATTAAAGTGTGCTTATTTGTAGTTAAAGTGTGTTAATAATAAATCATATTATAGAACATTAAAATCATACTTTAATGCATAATTCAGCATACTTTAGAAGACATACTTTAACAACCATTTAATATATTTTATGTATACAATAAACATACTTTAGTGATGGGTCGACCCGTCTTACAAATAACCCGTCTCACAAGAGACTTTGTCAATAAAAAATGAAAAATAAAATAACTTTAATAAAAACAAAAGTTAATAAAAGAGAATTTAAAAAATATAAAAGAAAGAGCAAAAATTATATAAAAAAAATACATCCTTATTCGAACTTTAAACAAATTATTATTCATATATCATTAAATTTTAATTTTGGTGAAAGTATATTAAAAATATATAATAAAGAAATAAAATTAAAAGAAACATAACGAAAGAAATATTAAAAATTTTAAAGAAAATTATAATAATAAATAATATATATTATTAAAAATAAAAAATAAATCAAAGGATTAAGAAAAGGAAAGGAAATCATAAAAAACTAATTAAATAAATTATAAAATCATAAAAAAAATAATAACGTAGAAAATAATCAAATAAAGGGGCTTGTTGAGTAAGGCCGGCTTTTGAGCCAAGCCTAAGTTTGCTTAGTAAGCTTGAGCGAATTACTACCTTCATCCCCTTAATACGTATTCATTTTGTCATTTTTGTCCGTCTCATTACAAAGTATCCATTTTTTTTTAGGTTGATGTGACCACATGACCACACACTCAACATGAATACAACTATCCACTACATTTTAAAATATTATTTCTCTCACCTCAAAATATATTAAATTATTATACTCCTTAATCCACGTGCAAAAAGTAAATAATTACGTTTCAAGGGGACGGAGGGAGTACATACTAATAATTAAAAACAAAAAAATTAAATAAAAATATATATAATTAAAAGTGAATACATAACAAAATTAATTTAAAAAAATTGTAAAATTAATCATGAAATAAAAATTAATTACGTAAAAATCAAAAGATAAAAAAATTATGTACTAACAATTAAAAAAATAGAACTAAAACAAAATAAATAAATAAATAAATAAATAAAAAGAAAAAATAATCAAAAGATTACGTGCTAATAATTAAAAAAACAGAACTAAAACAAAATAAATAAATAAATAAATAAATAAAACAAAAAATAATTAAAAGAAAATAAATAAAAAACAGATATTTTTCATTAGAATTTGAAGAAAGTTTTTGTTCTCACGATGAATAAATTAATAAAGAATCTAATTTATAATGGAGGAGGGATAAATTTTCTAAATTTTTAAGTAAATATATGTATTTATCTAATTTTTAATTAATTTTGATTTGATAATATCATATTCAAATCTTAAAATAATATATTTTTTTTATCTACATTAAAATTTAATTAATAATTAAAATAATTAAAATTTTTAATTTAATTAAAAATTAAAATAATTGAGATTAAAATGTATATAATTAAGGAAATGAGTTATAACTTGAGACGTTGCATCAATCAATTGAATGAATAAAACAGGAAAGAAAGTACTATTGATCACTATGTGATCCAAAGTTCAAACGTGCTGGACACAAACATACAGTATTAAATCCTTTTAGGAAAAATAGATTTTTTCCTCCGTTAACTTTCACTCATTTTGAAATTAGTTCATTAGCTTTTTCAATTTTGAAATTAGTCCGTTAATTTTATAATAATTTTGAAATTAGTCCATTAATTTTATAAAATTCAACATTTTAGTCCTTTGACCTGCTATGGCAGGTCATTTGAATATTTTCACTCCAATTAATTTATATCATATTTTTATTTAACCAATTTTATCTCACTTTTCATTTTTCACTTCCGTATACCAACCAAATAATATTAATCTCAATACTAAAGTGGAGCAAATTTAACTAAATATTGATACTTCCTTCATCCGCTCGAAAGACAGTCTTTTTTCCATTTTGGTCGTCCGTTTTAAAGAGGGTCACTTCATTTTTTACACAGATGGGATCCACACACACACTAATACAATTAAAATATGGGTCCACACTCCCACTAATACAACTACCTACTACATATTAAATAACAATACTTCTTAATCAACGTGCACAAAAGCAAAATGCCCTCTTCTAGACGGACGGAGGGAGTATAATATAAATTCTTAGTGGGGCTATTTTTTTGTAAAATAGTATATATATATATATATTACATATTTTTTATTTTTATCTTTTAGAATAACTTGTTAATGACCTGTTGAAACGGACGATTTTGTTGAACTTGGTAAACATTATGGACCATTTTCAAAATTTTCAAATATAATGGACGATTTTCAAAATTTTACAAATATAATGGACGATTTTCAAAAAGTGAAAAACTTATGGACTAAATTCAAAATTGGACAAAGTTAACGGACGAAAAAATCTATTTTCCCAATCCTTTTATCATTTTTGTACATGCCATATTTTATTTATTTAGTTATAAAAGAAAGAACGTCAATTCTAACATGATTCATAAATTTCATACTTTCCTGTTATGGTTTATTTTCTTTCTTTCGTTTCACATGTGTTGACGTGTGGTTTTATACTGAAAGTAAAATTAGACTTGAATATGAATAAACCGACAAAATCAACATTAAAAGGGATTAAAACTCTCTTTTATTTATATTTGTTTTAAATTGTCGTACAGATTTTTAACTCAATAGAGAAAATAGCATGGAGAGAGAAGAGAGAGAATTTTTTATAATTTTGATAATGAGAATGAGATGGAATTCACCAATGATTTGTGCTATTTATAGGCAAAGATTGGGGTAATTAAATGTGGGGTAGCCATAGGAGCCTAGGGTCTAGGCTTGCTTTATATTTATTACGAATATCTCTTTCTGATGTGATAAGATCCAGAAGATTTGGTATTTCCTGCTTTAAGAGTATCTACTGTGCTGCCGTAGGAGGTTAGGAGTTGTAGTGACAAAGATAAAAGTATAAGACATGCTGCGGCATGGTTGTGATGAGTGGTAGTTGGGCTGCTGAGGTGGTAATGTCATGCTTCTGACATGTGAGATCACATAGGCTATACTACCGAGCTGCCGCGATCAAGCTACTGTGGTGCCAGAGCATGGCTGTCGCGCTACCGCAGCACGTCGACGGAGTATGGTTGTCGTGTTGTTGCTAAGCTACGAGGTGATGCTACTACGTAGAGCACGTATAGCTATCTGAGAACTGCCATGTATGGTATTCTATAGCAGTGCCGCGCGTGGGTTTTGACTTGTAATTCTAATAGTTTCGGCTGAACTACCAACATTAGCCTTCGATATTTTTGGCTATGTGAGTTAGCCAATAATATGCTACCTTCTCTTTAATTTTAATTAAATAATATATATATATACTCCCTCCGTCTCTCCGATAAGTATCTATTTTGCCATTTTGGTCTGTCCCAATGCAAAGTATTCATTTCTTTTTTGGGTTGATGTGACACAACACAATAATATTATTATACTCAATCACTTACACATGGGCTCACACTCAACATTAATACAACTACTCACTACAAATTAAAATATTATTTCTCTCACCTCATTATACTTTAAAATATTACACTCCTTAATTCACGTGTCCAAAAGCAAACGGTCACTTATCGAGGGGACGGAGGAAGTATATATATATATATATTCGAACTATTCTTAATCATCTATACATAATATTGCTAGTTGTGTTGTGCTACAACAGTTTTTTTTTTTTGCAGAGATACCAATACTCTTCCATAGCTATGCTATTACAACCTTTTCATTTTTTTTGTTGGACTGACCATAGCTAGAGCTACTATAGCTATGCTACTACAAGTTTATTTATTTATTTATTTTTTTTGAATGACTATAGCTAGAGCTACCATAGCTATGCTACTCAACTTTTTTTTTTACTGCGAGCTACCATAGCTATGCTACTACAACTTTTTTTTTGCGCTACTAACATTCTTCCATAGTTGGTGTTTTTATATCAAGTATGGTAGACCTGTGAAGCTGTGGTAGAACTATGACTTTTAGGTAGCATTGCTAAGTTTGTATGTGCGGCTTCAAGATGAACTAACATGTATGCTAGTCTCTGCGTAGGACTACGGTTCTTAGATAGCATTGCTAAGTGTTAGCGGAGCTACCAGCTGTAGTGCGGAGCTACCAATATTAGCCCCCGAGCTATCAATGTATGACTGTCGTTGTCGGACTCCCAAAGGTAGAGTTGTCAATGGTAGAATATGCTTTATTCCTCTATGGAATATAGGCTCAACTCTTGATCATAGTAGTTATAGTGCGGAGCTACCAACATAAGCCCCCGAGTTCGTTGCTTTGTATTGCAAGGAATGACAATTTGATCTATAATTTTATCTGTGCACTGCATAATTTGTTATGCTGTGATATTTCTCGTGACTTGACTTGACTCCAGGAGCATGGTATATAACTCCCAATATTAGCCTCTTTGTGAGCCAGAGAGCTCGGATTGTGTGTGAGTCATGACTTGTCTTTATTTTGCAAGCTTATAAGCTCGGCTTTTGTGCGAGTCGTGACTCGTCTTTATTTTGTGAGATCGTGAGCTCAATATTTTTACGAGTCGTGACTCATCTTTATTTTACGTGTCCTTAAGCTCGGTTTTTGTGCGAGTCGTGACTCGTCTTTATTTTGTGAATTCGTGAGCTCAATATTTTTGCGAGTCGTGACTCGTCTTTATTTTACGAGCCCATAAGCTCGGCTTTGTGCGAGTCGTGACTCGTCTTTATTTTGTGAGCCCTTAAGCTCAGCTTTTGTGCGAGTTATGACTCGTCTTTATTTTGTGAGCTCGTGAGCTCAATATTTTTGCGGGTCGTGACTCGTCTTTATTTTGCGAGCCCATAAGCTCGGCTTTTGTGCGAGTCGTGACTCGTCTTTATTTTGTGAGCTCGTAAGCTCAATATTTTTGCGAGTCATGACTCGTCTTTATTTTGCGAGCGCGAGTCGTGCCTCGTCTTTATTTTGTGAGCTCGTGGGCTTAATAATCTTGCGAGTCGTGAGCTTGGTAGGTCATGAGCTTATTAGCTTGGCATCCTTAAGGTATGCTAAGGGCACATAGCTTGGCTTCCTTCAGAGCTTGGCATGTTGTGAGCTCATAGCTCGGCCTCCTTGAGAGCTTGGCCTGTTGTGAGCTCATAGCTCGGTCTCCTTAGGAGCTCAGCATGTTAAGAGCTCATAACTTGACCTCCTTCAGAGCTTGGCATGTTGTGAGCTCATAGCTGGGCCTCCTTGAGAGCTTGGCCTGTTGTGAGCTCATAGCTCGGCCTCCTTAGGAGCTCAGCATGTTAAGAGCTCATAATTTCTTCTTAAGCGTGGAAACTCATGAGTCCTAAGCTCGGAGCTTGTTGAGTGTATAGCTTGGCCTTCTTGTGATCTTGTCTGAGCTTGGCCGCCATATGAGCTCTACATGTTTATGAGCTCTTGAGCGCAGTTTTTTTTAAACAATTGTAGCTCAGAGCTCATCTTATCACTCTATGTTCCGAGCTTATTACACTAGGAGCCCTTGAGCTCATCTTGGAATTCAAAGCTTATACACTCCTTACAACATATACAATATATATAATTACAACGCGCATCAAAATGTCTGAAGTTCATGACCTAAGTCATAGGTTCGTAAGTTTCTTATGACAGCATGAACTACATAGCTTGTTTAGTTATAAAAGCTCATGAGCTTATCTGGACGTTGGGAGCTCTTCACCAAGGTATTGCGATCTTGTGAGCCCTTTAAGAAATTGAGAGCTCTTTTATTTATTTATTTATTTATTAAATGAGGTTATAAGCCCCCATTCAATTAATCGCTGCAGTGAGGACCTTAATCTTGAAATTCTCTCAAATTATTTTTCTTACAAGACTTGTCCCCAAACTTGTTGTCCAGCCTGATGCAATATTTGGCCTTCTCCATGAAGTTGGAGAATGATGTTGGGAGTCTAATTGGATAGACTTCCAGAATCTTGAGCCTTCGCGAAGCCCTGCGGTAGCTAGATAAATCGTAGCCTCATCACCGATATTTACTCCTTCATTCTTTATAGTGATGAATAGTGCAATGTAGTCCTTGGTGGACTCATTGGGGGCTTGTTTGATGATTGCCATGTCCTGCTTTGGTATCTTCCCTTTACCCGCATAAGAGAACTGTATGTAGAATAACTTCCATAGCTCGTCCTAACTAGTGATGGAGTTTGGGGAAAGATTAGAAAACCATTGATGTGCTCTATCCCATAGGGTAAGAGGAAAAAGTCGGCAGTTCATTTCCCCTGTACTGCCTTGTGCACTCATCCATGAAGTGTATTTTTGGATGTGCACAGCGGGGTCGACTTTGTCATCATACTGCAGGATATGGGGCAGTTTGATCTTTGGTTGTAGTGGTTGTCTTAGAATCTCTAATGAGAGAGGAGACTGGACTGCATAAGTGTCTTTGCATTTTTGCTCGGAGAGTTGGCGATTCTCAAAATCTTCAATCCTCCTCAGTAGAGCTACTAAGACGTCGTTGCTCCTAGTAGGGGCGGGAACATTCTCCCGACTGTTGTTAACTTGGTTCTCAGGGTGCATGGGTTGTCGTCTATCCTCCGGAGCTTTGGTGGGTATGGATGCGAATGATTGGATGCGTCTCGCTCTCCGCCTATGTGCCGCTGGTCGCTCCAAGGTAGACCCTTTGGACAGGGTTGTAGGTTTTACAGTGTGGGTCTCACTGCTACTGAAGCTTAGCCTTGCCTGGGGATTGTTGGTTGCATGGGCGTTAGTGCCATAGTTCACATTATTTGGCAGGGAATCGGCCCCATGTGAGCTCCTTCCTTCAGACATTTCAGCAGAATGAGTATGTTAAGATTTTAGAAAGTAAAAAAGATAAAAATCAGAGTGAGTGAGGGCGCGGGCCCCCTCTAGCGCAAAAATGTTGACGTGTGGTTTTATACTGAAAGTAATATTAGACTGGAATATGAATAAATCGACAAAATCAATATTAAAAGGGATTAAAACTCTCTTTTATTTATATTTGGTTAAAACTGCCGTACAGAGCTTTAACTCAGTAGAGAAAATAGCATGGAGAGAGAAGAGAGAAGAGAGAATTTTTGATAATTTTGATAATGAGAATGAGATGGATTTCACCGATGGTTTTCGGTGCTATTTATAGGCAAAGATTGGGGGTCATTAAATGTAGGGTAGCCATAGGAGCCTAGGGTCTAGGCTTGCTTTACATTTATTACGAAGATCTCTTTCTGATGTGATAAGATCCAGAAGATTTGGTATTTCCTGCTTTAAGAGTATCTACTGTGCTGCCGTAGGAGGTTAGGAGTTGTAGTGACAAAGATAAAAGTATAAGGCATGCTGCGGCATGGTTGTGATGAGTGATAGTTGGGCTGCTGAGGTGGTAATGTCATGCTTCTGACATGTGAGATCACATAGGCTATACTACCGAGCTGCCGCGATCAAGCTACTGTGGCGCCAGAGCATGGCTGCCGCGCTACCGCAGCACGTCGACGGAGTATGGCTGCCGTGCTGTTGCTAAGCTACGAGGTGATGCTACTACTTAGAGCACGTATAGTTATTTGAGGACCTGTCATGTATGGTATTCTATAGCAGTGCCGCGCGTGGGTTTTAACTTGTAATTCTAGTAGCTTTAGCTGAACTACCAACAACATGTTCAACAATATGATGTAAGAAGATTTGGTTCAAGGGCACAAGACCGCATAATAATTCATTCAATATTTTCTATACATATATAACTCAAATATTAAATATAAGGAAATATAAAATATATGACACAAGGCAAATAATATTAAAATCCCATTAGCAAATATAAAATATAATCTTAGCCTCAATTATATAACTACATTGTATGGGCCACCATGAAATTCTCTGCCTTGTTGGAAAGCTTCTTTACAATTTCACATAACCCCATACCTACGAAAACCAAAATTTCAAGCATCAATCTCTCTTTTCCCCACATCATCCACTAAATCAAATAAATAATACTCCTATACTATATCATTCTCGCTAATTTGCAATCCGCTCTTTAAAATCTCTTTTTTCAATGTTTGGAGTTTTTTTTTTTTCATATATGAGACTTACACTGCTACACATACACACTAATACAATTAAAATATGAAATTAATCACACACCCACTATTATAATTATCTACTACACATTAAATAATAATACTACTCCTTAATCTACGTAAAAAAACAAAAACAAAGAGTACCTTTTAAAGTGAACGGAAAGGGAGTAATAAGTTTTTCACTCTTTCTTCGTTTATTTATCTCACGCTCTCTACTCTACAAAAATAGTAAAGTTTCAAAATAAATAAACTTTCATTAATATTAAATTTTAAAAAAATGTTGCTCTCACTTAACCACTTATTAATCATTTATTCATTACGTATTTATAAAAATCACAATACTTTAAAAATCAATAGAGTTAATAAAAACACAAATTTTCTTAAACTCCGTATATGACGCTTCGGATTTCCTGTTACATTTTGGTGTTATGATGATTGAGAGTACTATGTAATACAAGTACTCCCTCCGTCTGCCCCAAAAGTCTCATTTTTCTATTTTGGGTGTCCGCCCCCTAAGGGTCTCATTTATATTTTTACACACATGGGACCCACACACTCCCATTAATACAATTTAAATATGAGACTCACGCCTCCACTAATACAACTACTCAACTACCCATTACGCATTAAATAACAATACTCCTTAATCCACATGCAAAAAAAACAAATAATACTCATTATGGCAGACGGAGGGAGTATAATAAAACGGAATATACCCTAAAAGAAAAAATGTTGAGATTTTTCTCAGCCCATCTAATGTTTTACTAAAATGTTGAGATTTTTCTCCATATATGTGAAGAGCTAATCGGTACTGAGCTAGGGAGTAACAAAATCTACACAATATTATTCACGATTTTTTGAAATCATGGAAAGTACATTCAAATCATGTCCCATGAAACTATATTGAGATATTCAAATTAGGAATCATTATTCAAGATTACTCCCACTTTCTTCTCTGGCTCACCATTACTACACACTTTCTCTGCATCACCATTACAGCACACTTTCTCTGCATCACCATTACTACACAATTTGCTCATTTCTAAACTAAGGTTTGAAGCTTTCAAGGCTTCGCCCCTCCAATCTGTGCAGTGCAAGACAGCATACAGAATCGACATGGCGCAGGCAGCTTGAGCCGACAGCAAGCCGAGCCACAGCCCCATGAAGCCGATGCCCAGCCAGAAGGCCAACCCGATTGCTACGGGCGTCCCCACGAAATAAAACGATCCGAGGTTGATGTGGGCCCCCACCACCGGCCTCGCCGTGCCACGTAGGATCCCGCACCCCGTCGTCTGCGGGCAGTTGCCGAGCTCGCACAGCCCGATGATCGGAAGCACGGACGCAACCAGAGCTTTTATCTCCTCGTCGCCGGTGAACAGACCAGCCCATCTGTGTCTGAAAATCAATGTCCAGATGACGTGGATTATTCCGATGGCGTATGCACACGCTAATGCCACTATGGCTGCCAGCTTCGCCTTGTATGGGTTCCCTGCTCCCAGCTCATTCCCCACCTGTGCAATCGAGAGAGAAGAGTTACTTTCATGTGAACCTGGTGCATGGTGTAAACCCGGGGACCTTAATTAGGACTACAGTATGAACCTGTTTTACATAATTATTTGCTTACCCTTGCGGAGACGCAACCGGCCAACGCCATCGGAACCGTGTACATCAGACTAGTGGTCTGAATCATGATTCCAGTGGCGGCGACGGTGAGTCTCGGATTGGGCAAATAGCCGGCCAACACCGTGACAATCTCGTACCACCACCACTCCAAGCAAATTCCGATGCAGCTCGGCACGGCAAGCCGGAGCAACCTTCCAATCCCATCGCCGCCGTCCGCCAAACTCCACTTCCACTCCCACCGTCCATAAACACACACGTACACCATCATCAGCACCATCATATGCAAATTAGTCAACACAGAAGCCACCGCCACCCCAGGCACCCCCCACCCCATCACCGTCACAAGAACATAGTTCAACGGAATATGAAACACCACCGCCATTAAAGTACACCACATCTGCGGCTGAGTCACCCCCTGCGACCTCAGGTAGACCCTCAAAGGCTGCAGCAAGGTATTTGTTAAAAGGTCTGGGAGAGAATAGATGCAGTAGGTGGCGGCCATGGATGTGATTTCAGGATCTTGGCCCATGAAAAGCATGATGGATTCGAGGTTGATCCAGAGGAGAGTGATGGGGATGATGGCGAGAAAGAGTAGGAAGATCATGCGGTGGAGAGAGAGGGAAAGAAGGTCCCAGTTCTTGCTGCCGTAGGCTTGGCTGCAGACCGGCTCCAGGCCGGAAGCCAAGCCGACTAGGACGGAGTAGCCGGTTATGTTGGTGAAGCCGATGGAGAGGGTGCCGCCGGCTAACTCCAAGCTTCCTAACTGGCCCAAGAAAATTACGGAAACAACTGATCTGATATAGACTAGACAGTTCATGGCAGTTATGGGAAGTGTCATTGACCATAGCTCTTTCAATTCATCAAACACCTGTGCAACATAATTGATTTCATTTGTCACCACCAACATCACAGCATGAGAGAGAGAGAGAGAGAGAGAGAGAGAGAGAGAGAGAGAGAGAGGAGAGAGAACCTGGGAGGAGGAAATCTGTGCCATTATTTCAGCCATTTTTACACATTAAGAAAACCTGCAAAAACAGTCTTAACAGGTGTTTGATCAAATGACTACACCAGAGAAGCATGAGAAAGAGATGGGAGAGAAAGGAAGAGGTTATCTCAAACACTCATGATCTTCATATATACTTACACATACGTAAATACATATAAATATTTATGTATATTTTAAATAAGCTTACCAAGATGGAGGTTTCTTGAAGAAAGTGAATTATAGGGGAAAGTCAGATTTTGATAATGTTGACATGAGGTTTAATGGAGGTTGTGCAACTGAAGCTTAGGAAAACGACAAATGAGATGAAAGAGAGAAATGTTTGTTGACAGAGTGATGTATAGATACACATACATGTATATATATATTGAGGGCGACAGAGATTATGGCTTAGTACAGTATATGCCACTGCTCTATGCAGTTACCATAAACACACTATTGACGACGGTTTTAAATCACTACCAATTTATTTTATTCAACAAATTTAATTTTTCGACTTTATAACATTTTTATTTGAAAATATTCATTTTTTTAAATTTGGGATAAATTGGTACTTTTATAAAAGTCTGAATCCAAAATAAATATTATGGTACCGATACAGAGTGTTTATGTTTTAAATTCCACCATTATAAATAGTAACTAAAAAATTGAATTGAACATATGATGACGTTCAAATATCATAATTTACTTTCCTTTCACAAATGAATATCATTATTCATATTTCTTTATATATATATATATATATATATATATATATATATATATATATATATATATATATATATATATAGAATTTGGTTTTTCAACTCACTAATTGCAGTCTTAATTACCAAATATTTGTGGATTATTTTTCATGGATCTCATAATTTTAAATAAATTAACATCATCGCAATTTTATAGATACTGCAGGCTAAATCTCCTTATATATTTTTAATGTTATTTTATTTTAGCATTTATATTTTCTTTTCAAAATATAATCCATATAGTATCTTTTATGCAATAATTAAATTAAAACATAAGAGGTAACATTAAGATGCAATAAATATTCTACTTAATATGCAAAGGCATTTTCTATTTCTCACCTAATTCTAAATATATATATATATATACTCTTACATGCTTAATATACTTTACATTTTTCTATTTTCCCCCTTTTTAATATGCTTCACAATCTCTTTTTCTCTCATTTGCACTCATTTTATATGTACTCCCTCTTATACTTAAATACTTAAACATACGCTCTACATTTTCTATTTCCCCCTTTTCTATTTTTTTAATTTTTTATGACTAAAAAAATAAAATAAAATCAACATCATATATAATCTCATACTAATATACTCTAATTTTAAAAGTATCATCATATAAAATACATAACTTATTTTATAGTTTATTTATTTTTCAAAAATATCAAATTATCTCTAAATAAATTAAAAAAATCACATTCTTAAAAAAAAAGTGAAGTAAAGAATGAAACGAAATGAGTAACATACAGAGATTTTCTTAAGGTGCAAGTAATTTTACACGTGCAATGAATATTTTGTCAAAATAAAAATAAAATGAAACCCACGTAATTAATATTTAGCAAGCTAGGGCATTTTTCTCCCTCTCAAAATTTACAAAATAAATCTACACAATAATGAAATAAAAATTAATATCCAAAATAATTAACTACAAAAAACATTAGTTTTCTCATAAATTATGGCTATTCGATCCAATTATCCGAACAGTAGCTAGTAGAATCTACTCTCACGTCCCATAGAAGTCGGTATAATTTTTTTTTGGCACGGAGATTAAGGAGTATAATAATTTAATATAAAGTGAAGTAAAGTGAAGTGAGAGAAATAATATTTAATGTGTAGTGGGTAGTTGTATTAGAGGTGATATGTGGGGTCCATAGAATAGATTAATTATTTTTGTGTGGATCCCATGTATTAAAAAGGAAATGTGTCAACTTTAGTGGGATAAACCAAAAAGGAAAGTGTGTCAGGGAGTATTAATTTTTTCACCATTTGCATTTAATTGTTTTTTTTTCTTTCTAAGGAGTGTTTGGTCGAGGGGTTTGGATGGTATGGAATGAGAATGAGAAAGAAAAATAGTGTTTGGTGTTGGATATTAATTGGAATAATTTCCAATTATGTGGGAATCATCCATCCAAATATGGGAGGAATCAGGGTGTTTGGCAAAATCAATGGGAATGAGAATCGAAATACTTGGCAAAATCAATGGGAATGAGAATCGAAATACTATGGGTATGAGTTTCATTCCTCCCATTTTTGGAAGGAATGATAGATTGCAATAAACTTGAGAATGATTCCCATTGAAGTGTAATACCAAACATTGAATAAACCTTTCATACCCATTCCCGTATCTCCAAACCCATCAAACAAATGACATGGGATATCATGTGACACTTTGGTGTGACATCTCCTATAACATCTCTTAATAGAATGACACATGCCAGGTTGAATCAATCCTTACCCTTAAGGGTTTATTGGTTAGGGTATAATATCTCTCATCTCTCCTACGTGTCGCTCATTTAATGGAATGACACAAGAAATGTCACATCAAAGTGTCACAGAAGATCCAAATCCGAAACAAACACCCCCTCACTTTGATTTCATACTCATTCCTCCTCATACCCTTTCCATTCTCATTCCAATTAAAAATACCAATCACCCTCTAAGTTAATAGTGTACAGTTGTTTTAAATTTAAATAAAATAATTAATTATAGTTAGGTTTATGTTTGAACGTCATACTCTAAATAATACTTAGGACAAGCATCTTACTATTGATATACAATAATCATTAGATCATAAAATAAAAATATGTGGTGCATAAGTGGGACAATCTTTATTTTGATTAAAGAGCATTACTTTTGAAATAACATTAAAATAATGGCAAAAACTTGTGTGCGTACGGGGCATGGGAACACTTTTCGTACGCTTTTAGAATTTTATGTTAAATTGTATATCCTTTAGTATAAAGATGTGTACCATTTATTTTCTGAAGAAGAATAAAAAAATATTAATGAAAAACGTATACATTTTAGAATAAATGGTATACCCTTTAACAAATGGTATATCCTTATTAATTAAAGTGTATATCATTTCAAATAAAATAATGTACTCTTATTTATAATACTAAATTCTAAAATCGCAAGCTTTATTATAAAATAATAAGGGAAAACTAGTTGGTCAAAAAATGTATCTAATTACATGAAGAATATATATTTTAGGTTTGGCATCTTTAATATAAATAACTTTGTGTCATGCAACTTTCCATAAATATATTGGTAAAATTAATTATTACTCGACTTTTATTGTAAATCGTTAGGATTCACTAATTAATGATGTAGACATGGGTAGGATCAAGTTCTGGTCGGAAAATCCGTAACAATGACCTAATTTAACAATATTAATTACTTTTAACTTTTTTTTAATTATAACTTTAGTAAGAGTAAATATTAAATTCAAATGATTGAATTATATATGAAGTGTATATATATATAACAAAATATTCTAATACTCTAATTAAGAGTAATAATTGTTAAACTAATATATGAGTGAAAATACAACTTTGTTTTAAATATTTTGCTCTTATTGTGGATATTAATGTACCATTTTATATAACATACTGCTGTGCATAAACATTTATTAATTCCCATTTGTCTTTCTTTCATATATATATATATATATATATATATATATATATATATATATATATATATATGAAAGAAAGACAAATGGGAATTAATAAATGTTTATGCACAGCAGTATGTTATATAAAATGGTACATTAATATATATATATATATATATATATATATCCATATTTATTTAAGAAAATTAAGAAGCATTATGTTTAATGCGTAATTGATAATTAATAATTTTTTAAAAAATTTGTTTTACTTCTTCTTCCCCAAATTTCTTGATCATTTAAAATGATTATTATGTTTCTATTTTTGACATATAGCTTTTTGGTAGTGATATAAAATGTGGGACAGCTCATTCATAAAAAATAAAATGACTAATTATACTGTGCACCCCGATGCACTCTAAGATAGGGTGCACACACTTTTAAAAACGTATACAAATATAAACAAAAATATATATAATTCATATATAATTATGAAAAAAAATGTATACAATTTAATTGTTAGATTTTTTAATGAAAACTTAAGTGTAAAAAATATACAATTATTGAAAAAATATGTACTCCATACACTAATAAAAAGTTATACACATATGGATGCAAGTTTTTTTAATAAAAAACTTAGTGTGAAAAAAATACACAACTATTAAGAAACACGTATACAAAATAGAACAACATGTATACAAAATAAAAAAAATTATACATATATGAGTGCACCCTTGCATCTAATATCAACTCAAATAAAATAATTTGGAGTGGGATTAAGAATGATAATGACACATGTATTTCCAAATACTCGTTCTACTCAAACTCTATTAAAAGTATACGAATATTAATACTCTTAATATCGATTGAATACAATTTTTAATAAAATTTAGCATACCTTAAAATTTAACTATAAACCCTAAAATTTAACATACCTTGAATGAAGACACATTGTAAAGATGCTAATGGGAAGCTAAACCGAACTCTCGAAAACATTTGATAAGAAAATGCCCTTTTAGCACAACGTACATGATTTTCATTGGGTTTTAAAAAGCATTTGTTTGGCACCAGAACTTTAAATGAACCATTTATCATTAGACGCATGCTCTCATGACATACACAAGTAATGGAATCATAAGAGTATCCCAAAGGCTTAGTTAAATTAAAAATTATCTTTATTTTTAAACGAGTCGTTCAAACATTAAACACTTCAGCTTAACTCTAAAATTTAGTTAATTCTTTCTCAAATCAAATTTAGAGAGTAGAAGGGAAAATTATAGGTGTGGGCGCACAAAAACATATTCTGTGGGCCTTTAGAAATTTAGTATTATAAGTAAGGGTACATTGATTTGGTCTAAAGGGTATTATACACTTTAATTAATAAAAGGTACACCATTTTGTTTTAAAGGGTATACACTTTTCATTAATATTTTTTTTCTTTAGAAAATAAAGGGTACACATTTTTATACTAAAAGATATACAATTTAACACAAAATTCTAAAGGCGCACGGAATTTTGTCCATGCGCCCAGATACACACAATAATTTTATTTAGAAAATAAAGATACACATCTGTATACTAAAGGGTATATAATTTAACACAAATTTCTAAAGGCACACGGAATATTGTCCGTGCACCCGCGTGCATGGGAGTTTTTGCCAAATTGTAGTTACACATTGATCAGTAGTATTCGAATTTAGTACTAGCTCTCAGTGTAGAAGTCCCATTATAAATAACATACAACCACACTTATAAATAGTGATGAATATCATATGTGAGAATATAAAACTCTCTTTCTACCTTCCTATATCTACCTCTTTTGCACTATAAATGGCATACCACTATCAAAACCCCATTTATAAGACTCTATTTTGACACTCGACAGTAAAACTGTATTTTCTATTATCAATTCCCACGTAAGATTTAAGATTGCAAAAAAAAATTATTTTTTTCAATTTAAGCCTTTTTTTAATGAAATATATTAAATTTAATAAAACTGAATTTGTCATTGATATTGCATTTATAAAATTATGTTTTTTTTTTTAATTGAATTTGAATAAGGACATGTTATAATTAATTACGTAGATCACCTCAAATAAATCATCAGTAATTGTGCTGTAAATGAAGTGTTAATTTGATTCAAACTGAATACCTGACGTACCTTAAGAAGAGAGATGCACTCGCTAGTGTTCATCACCTTCCCACGAAGAGCACACACGTGTCGAATTTTCAAGCCGGTTACTGGTAAGTATAAATGCAACGCGTCAAAATTTTCATGCTTTGGCTACATTTCCTTCTGCCAACATATCTCCTCTCCTTTAACCTTTGTTCTCTCTGTTTTGAATTGGTATGACACTCACCCCTTGCAATTTTTGTGCTTTCGACATCCCCGTTTCAGTCACGTCCCTGCTTCCCCATTCTTCTCACAGTCGGCAACGCTAGATTCATAACCGGCAGATACAGGAGCCACCACCTGCACATCGTTGCTTTTTTGTTGACGCCTCGGGCTTTTTGTTCGATTCCCTCTCGCTTGCTTTATTGAATTAACGAAATTTTAATACAAGTGAAGAAATCCTGTTCGTCGAAAACCTAATTTGCGAAGTTGGGTCATATTCTTTATGCTTGTTTATACGTTTCGGCTTGGTTATCTGCATGCTATGTTCGATTCTATCTTTGGTAGCTTAAATTGATTCTTAATGCTGAGAACACGGTATCACAATTTTTGTAGTTAGTACTATGTTTATATTGGTCAATTCTACGTTGTATTTGTATTCATGTTCGTATTTATCACACAAAGCTTATTTGGTTACATGAGTAGTAGTTAACTTCTGTACTTTCAGAAACGAGGACCTAATAATTTGAGAGATTTTAAGTGATGTGGACTGCCAATTGGTTCCTCATCAATTGATTTTGTGTAGGATTTTATATTTTGTGGTTGGTGTTGGGCTTGTGGAGAATTAGATATTTTGTTATCTCATTGTTGATATGATCCTATTTTGTTTTACATTTCATCACTTTATTTTAAGTAGTTGTATAAAGAGAAGAAAAATAGACTTATTGTTTCTTTTGTTGGGTATCCAATACGTTATGTTGTTTTAGGTTACTTAAGATCATTACGAAACTTTCTTTTCACATTAAAAGTGGGCTGATTAATTGCATATTTTGCTCTTGTAAATAATGTTTATTTAAGCCTTATTACCAAGATGTGATAAATTTTGTAGACATAGCTTGCTTTAAGGTGGAAATACACTTTGTTGGAGTAGATTACTTTAATGGATTCAGCAGCCTTTGTAGAGGATGAAAGTGGTGATGATGATGAATACGATCTCTATAATGATGTTAATGTCGGAGGGAGCTTCCTTTAGATGCAGGCAGCGATCAGAGGCACTAATGCCTTCAGGTATTGGTAATGGTGGATTATATCTAGAGATGTTAAGATAATCTATATTTTTTCTCATCGATTATGCTTACATTTCTTGGTTATTTTGCAGTGTATACTACTAATACTGCTTCTAATGGATTGCTGTATTACATTAGGACAAGATTTCTTTTTCTTTCTTGTAAGATAATGTTGTTTATGTGGTGTTCTAGGATACAGTGGTGGGTGTGGGAGGAATGTGAATGTTAAGCTTGTAGTTCAGTTTTCCTAGGTCTTTAAAGAGTTAAGTGTTCATTGGTTGGTAGGTAGAGGTGTAATTTTATCATAACTCCACTGGATGTGGGTACCTTTCACTCCCTCACACATCTGATTGATCAACCCCGACGCCGACTCACCCTCACTTCATCTTCCTTCTGATCAACTTGCCACTGCACCTGAGGGCATCTTCCTTCTCACACTCACTCTTCGCCGTGCTCCCAAAATCGATGGTATTTACACGCCTATGTATATTATTGACCTCTTCTTTCTCTCCGCCTCCTGTCTTGTAGTTTAGGAAATTCTAATTCCTTTCTGTTTTGCTTCCTTTCTTTGTTTCCCATCCACATATTTATTTCTCTCTTCGTTGCTGAGACGGAATACGTATTTGTGTCATGACATTTCCTATTTCAATGCATGCAATTTGGAACCCAATAACTGAAACATTCCCTGAATGGTGGTTGTAGGTGTTGTGAATGATGGGTGTTGTGGCTTTGCTGGAATAGATTGTTATCTTCTAGGTTAATTGTGTCGATTTCTTTAACTAATTGTTAGAGTCGGCTAAACTTATTTGAGAATTGACACAAGTATTTTATGTCTTCAATTTAGCCTAATTTGTGAACATGAGATGTTCAACGAATGACCAATTTAACTATTAGTTTAGAACTGCATTTAGCAAATGCTTTTGAGCAATTTTTTTTTTCTGTTATTTGTTTAGCAGAATGCCTGAAGATATTATCATTCAATTACTCTGCATCCCTTGTTCAGGAGAACTCAGTTTTTTAAATTTGTTCGAAATTTTCCAGTCGCATATGGGTTGCCAGGAGACCCCCTGGTATGCTTTCATTGATTTCAACGACCGCAGAGATGCCCAAGATGCTATTAGAGAAATTGATGGTGAGCTTCTGCTGTTTATTATTTTATTCATTTATTGTCAAAACAATTTAGAAATCTTATTATCAAAGTTCATATGAACGACTGATGGTGTCAGTTGTATTATTTTTTGCTGCAGTATTTGCTTTCTCAATGTTTCAAAGATATACACCTTAATGTTCTTTGAATTATCCTTAATAATAATTGAGGAATGGTGTAGTTGGAATTTGAAGTACTCTTGACTATATTTCTTGAACTCTTTGGTGGAAGGCGGAGTATTATTTTTTTTTTGTGTAGCATGAATAAATGATCATTCTTGATGGAGTGTTGGAAGGCGAAGTATTATTTATTTATGTAGCATGAATAGAAGATGATTCTTGATGGAGTGTTGTAGTTCTGTTATCTCTTTTCCTGGCTGAATATGTGGGTATTTCTAACTTTTTTCTGAGAAATCATGCGTGGTATCATGCCATAGACTATAGATTTTTCTCTTAGTGTAATAAATATTATTGATGTTGCCTTAACTCAAAGTCCATGATTTTTTAATCAGGTATAAATGAATGGAGAGTTGAGCTCTCTTACAACTCTAGAGGTGGAGGTGGCGGTGGTGCACTTGGACAGCCTGGCTCAGATTTAAAATTATATGAATGTGGTGTACCTGGTCTTTTTCCCGTGAATGTCAAATGATAGGAGGCTCAGGAAGGCACAGGAGTCGTAGTCCACCTAGATATCGCCAAAGCCCGAGTTATGGTCAAAGGTAAGATTAATGTCATATGTTTTTTTGTTTAAAATAAAAAGTATTTTTGTCTCTATATAGTTATCTGTAATTATAACTTCTGTGGCTATACTGGTGTAGGAGTTACAGTCCACGTGGTCTTCCCCTTGACGCTGCAGCCCATCACCCAAAGCTCGCAGCTACAGCAGGTCACCTTATTGTGCACCTGCACGGGAGGAAGTGTCGTACACTAATGGGTATGATCCCTCTATCTATATTTTATTGCTTTTTGGGTGCAATGTTCTGGATAGAGGTGAATAGTTAGCTTCATTTGCAGACTTGCATTATATGGTTGAATTAGATTTCTTGTTATTCGGATGACTTTATTTTTCTTGCATAACACTTGATGTAGTTTCTGTATGGTTTATTTTGTTCCAATTAATATTAGAAACACATCCCGGGAGACAATCTGACTGTTTTCATCTTTTGGATGTGTGAAATGTGTGGTTTTGAGCTTGTTTGGTTAAGGGTCACATTTGATTTCCATTGATGATTAATTGCTATGATGTAGATGCAGTCCTTTAGGTAACATTCATAGATTGTCCTGCATTTTCAATGCCTTAACATGGTTGTAAAGCTGTGCACCTGAATGGCTGTATTAGTTGATTACATTGCTGATTTCACCAAACTTTGTTTTGTAAGGTTTATAGTTGGGTTTTCACTTACATTGGAACTTTTAAACCCCATGATTTGATTAGAGACAATTACATAAAGGAGTACTACAACTCAAAAATTTTTTATTAGTACAATTATAAAGAATTATTTTTAATAACATTAGGGCACAATCGATGTTTCTGACATGATAATTAGAACTTTGAAACCTTTACAGTATAGGGCCATGATGTGCGTGCATAAAATATTTAATTATAGTTGTAATTATTTGGTATTTTTAAAAGTATGTAATGCCATTTTTTGTATTTAGTAACTAACTAATTATCACATACACTTGGTTCATGATTATTATGAAAATAATTATACTTTTAATTTTTATCACAGGAAGTTTGCATTTTATTCATGATGTATAATGCTAATGTTATTGCTCCAATTCTTGATCCGTACACTTGGGCAGTTAAAAGTTCCTGCCTTCCCTAAAATAATTTTTTTAGATATTGCCAAGGTAAGCCCTTATCAATGATATAAACTGATGACATTTACTGTGTTAGATTTCAGATGTTATTTTTTATGCTGGAAAGTTTACTGGAGTGCAGTCAATTTGTACATATGGAGCAAATCAAAATAAACGAGAGTAGATTTCTTCTTTAAAATCTGATGTGGTGAGCGTTCCAAAAGTTTGATCTCCACGAACTTTGCTTCTATTTGATTCTGATGAACCACGAAGAAAATTTCATTATCGTAGTCACATACATTCTAATGAGATCACCTAAAATTAATAATTTGGTTTCAAAATCCAGTTTCATTTTATGTTTCTCTTTGCAATCTCTCAAGTACAATATAATCTTCTGCAAGTGTGCCATATTATTTTGACTGTGCATGTTATTATTTGTTTTTGTTAGATGAGGCTAATTTCCATCCAAAAATGAGCTTTTCCATGAAAATAAGATATCAAAAGCAACACAGGCAACAAATTTATGCACGTCATGCATGCTCTTTATAATATTGGTGTGTCTAGATTGTTGTATTTCCTTTACTAGGTTTTATTTGACAATAGTCTAAATGAATCAGCAGGTTTAAGGTACATCCATTATTAAGGGATACTCGTACTGATTTTGTCCTCCTCTGTTAAGGATTTAATCTGTGGAATTTTTTTAACAATGTCGTAGTATTATTTGTCATTTAACAAAATAGTTTTGTTGTGTAAAACAGTCATTACCTCGTAGTGCTCGCCCAAGTTGAAGAATTTTTTGTATCTTTCCAATCATTACTATAGTTGCTTTACAATATATCTTTGTTAAGACATTGTATGGAACTTAAACCACATTAATAGTGTATGCAAATTTTACTTTTTACTTGCCACCTTTTGATGCTTCTAATATGAATATATTTTTAATGCAAATGGTATTTGATTATGGGTGACGAGCTGAGAGCATTATTCCTGTGATGGAGATTGAAAATGGTGTTCATGATTCACTCCCTATCTCCTTTGAAAAGACAAATGAGAATTTGAATGTCATTTTGGGAGTGAAGAATTAAGTGATAGTTTGGAAGATGGCATGAAGCTGAGAGATCATTCTTTGGTCCCTTACAAAGAAACTGCTGAGAAAACTGCCTTGCAAACAAAAAGTTATTCAAATGTACGAGATTCGTGATTTTTTCCTCTTATCATCTTTTCTTAATATTCATTTTTTGATTCATGTCGAGATCTTTGTATATGTGTAGACACTCGGAGTTGAAGAGTCTGATTATTCTAAGAATTATAAACCGCAAAAGAGTTCAGGGAGGGTCAAGAATGGGAAACCTTAGAGCCCAAAAGACGTTGCATTGCCTGAATCCTTAGATAAGAAGCAAGCAGCGAACAACTCGAAACCAAAATCCGTTCACGATAATAGAAATAGTTCTGAGGTAGTGGTGACATAGCTGTATTTCCATGGACTGTATATTATCTTTTATTAGCTTTTGAAAACTAACATAATTCATCTATCATCTCAATTAGCAGAGCAGACATCCTGATGCCACATCATCTTCCATGAGTGGAGCACCATCTGAAGAACTTATGTATGCTGTTCTTTATGATGGTTTATTCCCTTGCTCATGAAATCTAAAACTGAAAGTATTTATTTTTCTTTGTACAAAAGGACCTCAACAAAGATCTTCAGTTCAAATATTTGAACTTTCATCTCCTTTCATTTGGTTATACACTTGCCATTAAGTTAACATACTTCCTGATTCCTTAGATAATGGATTCCATGCTCTGATTTTCTGATTGCAGTGGTGAGACAAAACTGAATGCCCATAATAAAGGCACAGTCTGTAAAGCTGGAGAGTTTTCTCAGTCATCCGTGTATCCTTTTGCTCCTACGATATTGAAAGTGAAATTGTATACTATTTGTTATCGACAACGTGATGTACAAGCTGTGTTCTGTTTATCCTCAAGTGCTTTGTTAAAGATCAACTGCTGAAGATGCGAAACCTCGCAAATTGGCTCTCTTCCTGCCCATGATTTGAGCTTTTAGTGTGATGAGAGAGCTGAGAAAAGAAGAGAGGTAAGTTAGCGTAAATTCTATTACGAATTCACATTTCTTGCGTTCAACACCTCAGTGATTTTTCTATATGTTGTTTGGTAGTTTTATTCGTAACATGAGGAAAAGATTCATGCAAAGAAGTGGAGAAGGTTGACCTGCAAGCCAAAACAAAAGTGTGATTTCAATGTCGCAAAAAATTAAAGGCATTAACTGGAGGACTGTTAAGAACAGAAAAATAAGGAAGGAAAGAAAAGAAAATCAAACAGTAAATACCGTTTGCCCAATCAAACGAAAAACTCTGTTTGCCCAAAAGCCTTTAGGCTCCTTAATTCAATAATATTTTTGATGATGTTACATAGACTCAATACCAGTGCTTAAATAACACTGCCTATCAACTCACAAAAGGAAATATGCAATCACACAATTATTTATAGATTAATTAGAATAATCAATCAAGATGATTGAGCCCATCAATCAAGATGATTAAAATGATCAATCAATATGATTGAGCCAATCAATCAAGATGATTAGAATTATTGAGCCCAGCCCACGGAAGTGGATGCAAGCCCGCCCCCGTCGATCTTGTTTCCTATCAATTCCATTCTCCTTCGAAACAACCTTGTCCTCAAGGTTGCAGTCAGGTAACCGTCTTACCTGTCCTAGAGAAAACATGAAAACCCCGTCCCTCCTCAAAAGCTCTTCTTGTTCATCTATTAACTCTTTTCCCGTCACCTCGCAGTACTCGTACTGTTTGAGGTCCATATCTTCGTCCTTCTCAGCCAACATCACTCTTAGTTGTTTGAATGGACATTCATGCCCAGGTGTAAAGGGTTTCTTACACCTAAAGCACAACCCTTTTGCTCTCAGGTCCTCCAAGACTCTCGGTGGAAAACGAGTATATCTGGAACGGGTAGTAGACTGCCTGGACAGCCCCAAATTTGTCCCGGGCAGCCCTGAATTTGTTCCCGGGGGGTGCATAGCCGGCTTAGAGAAACTGCCGGTCGACCCATGCGCACTGCTGCCCCCTGCTGCCACATTACTTACCATAGGCAGCCTTGAAAAACTGCCTGTACGCATCCCAGAATCGCTGAAAATCTGACTCCCTTGCCCTCCATTCTGAAAGGACAGATTATCCTCAATATCCCTAGTGAGTTCCATGGCTGTCTCCAAATTATTTGGGCTTAGTAGCCGTAGTGAACCCCGAATCGGACCCTTCAACCCACTCATGAAATATCCCAAATAGTGTGCCTCAGACAATCCTGGAACTTGACCCGCCAATTGGACAAAAATTGAGATGTAATCTTCCACTGTTCCGGATTGCTCAACTCCGGATAATCGTTCAAACCTAAACGAGCCACCAGCGCCTCCGAGAATTCATCCCAAGTCAACCTTGGCTTGCGAGAACGCAACCAGGTCACCCAATATAGCGCTGCCTCCTCCATTGCAACCACTGCCGCAGGCACCTTCATTCCCGGGCTTGTGTTATGGATTTCAAACTGCTGATTTGCACGTGCCAGCCAACCAATAGGGTCTGAACCGTCAAAGGACGGAAGTTGCACCAAACCTATCTGCGATTGAGGGTGAATTGCCGGTGGTAGAGTCACTGTTTTGGTCTCTGTGGTGGCGACATCCTCGCGGCGCAGATCTGAAGCCGACTGTTGTGATCCCGATATTTTCAGGATCCCTTTCGTAAGTTCGCCAAGAGTAGCCAAGATCTCAACCAAATTCTGCTTCATCTCTTCCTGATCAGCCTCAAGTTTATCCAATCTCTCTTCGGTGGAACGGGTCGGTGCCATGTCGACGGGACCGGGATCCGGCAGGTCGGACCAATTGTTAAGAACAGAAAAATAAGAAAGGAAAGAAAAGAAAATCAAACGGTAAATACCTTTTGCCCAATCAAATGAAAAACTCCGTTTGCCCAATCAAATGAAAAACTCCGTTTGCCCAAAAGCCTTTAGGCTCCTTAATTCAATAATATTTTTGATGATGTTAGATAGACTCAATACCAGTGCTTAAATAACACTACCTATCAAGTCACAAAAGGAAATATGCAATCACACAATTATTTATAGATTAATTAGAATAATCATTCAAGATGATTGAGCCCATCAATCAAGTTGATTAAAATAATCAATCAATATGATTTGAGTCAATCAATCAAGATGATTAGAATTATTGAGCCCAGCCCACGGAAGTGGATGCAAGCCCGCCCCGTCGATCTTGCTTCCTATCAAGGACTTTGATAACTACTTTTTTCTTATTTTGTAACACAGGAAGCTGAGATTAAAATGCTGAGAAAGAGCTTGAAATGCAAGGCAACACCAGTGCCAAGCTTCTATCAGGAACCCACACCTCCAAAGGTGGAACTAAAGAAGGTACTTAAGTTTATTACAGTTGAAGTTGTGAATCTTTATTTACTGTATGTAATACAGTAATTTCATTATTAAACAATTTTATTGCAAAAATTTGACACTTTTGTTATTTAACCTCCTCATTGCTGAATTTTCTCTCTTTATTTTCCCTGCATTTTGATATCTTTGTCTATTGCTTGGTACAGCTTCACTGTTGTAATGAGAAGTTTTCTCATCAATCTGATATATTCTGCATGTTTAGTGTTGATGTATAACGGATAAACAAATCACATTGTCTATAGTTTAGGCTTTGCTAGGATAATTTCCCCTTAGACCTGAAATTTGGAAAATGATTTAATCTGATCATGATGGTAAAGATCGACTTGAATGAGAAAGTTTGAACATCTTGGTTTATAGGATGACAAGGTATTTTCCATTTAACGGTTGGCTTGAAGTTTTAGTTTGCTGTTGTATGGTAGTTGGACAAAAATAGTGCTTGGTTATTACCAAAAACTTATTAGGCTTGTGAATAACCAATACGAAGATGGAAAATTTTAAGTGATAATTTCAGTCAATTCTGCTAAGCTGGTTTTTTTCTTTCATCGTTGGTCGTGTCCTCAATCAATTTCAACAAACATACTGCTGTGCTGTTGGTTTTTTTCCTTTTGCTGGTTGCAGTGATTTTTATATGTAAACATGTGTTTTACATATGCTACTTCATGTCCTGTGATTAAGCTCTTTATACGATGATGGTTAGTGAACTTATTTATAGTTGATGTGATTTCGACAAATCCCTTTTCCAATCTCTTTTTCTTGATTCAGGTTGCAAATTGAGTAATTAATGAAATTGTTGTGAACAGAGATGACTACTACGTTGCCTGGGTACAGCATATCACCATTTGAAGCACAAGTGCAAAAGAAGCCCATAATATGAGCTTGCAAAGCAAAAATAAAAAGGTCCAACCACCAAAATCTATTAGCAGCTCATAGGATCGTAGCCAAATGGACAAAGTTTTAGCACATGAATTGTTTTAAATGCTTTTTTTTTTTGTCATATCTAATGTACATGATCATTGTACATTAACTGCCAGGGCTAGCACCTCATCATTGTATATTTAATAGATTTAGATTATTATATTAATCTAGGAAATTAGAAAGTTTAAATTATATATATCCACAAATGCAAACGGTATACTCAAATGGAAGAAAATCATCCTTCTGCCTTTTTAATTATTTACGATTTAACTTATGACAATAATTATTTATTAATTAATATTAATTAGTAAGATATTATTTATATTTATAATTATTAATTTCATTACCATAATTTAATTCCATTAATTATATTTATTTATGTATTATATATATAATACATACAACCTTTTATCTTCATATTAATGAATTCATAAAGCAATTCATGTTTTAATGAGAGAGTTGAAGAGATAAATAAATCATTATCAAATGTAGAATGATCTTTTGTAAATAAGCCATCTAATTTTTATTTATTTATTTATTTATTTTTTATAGAGTGATGGAGAATAATAACAAAGCACATAAGGAGGCATTCCTTTTATTTCTAGGTCATGCGAGGATGTTATCACTAGACACACTTTCAAGAAGAAAGCTTCAAATGCAATCCAATGTGAGAGTTTATGCGAAGTTGAATATATATATATATATATATATATATATATATATATATATATATATGGAGTTAAGACATTCGTGATGTCCGTACTCTTATATATAGTGTGAAAATTGGAAATATATCCTTACATATTTATCTGTCTTCTTCCATAGTTAAGAGTAGCGTATAAAAAAATTAAACTTAATTTAATTTATTATATCCATAGTTAAATACATGACTTAATTATTCTCAATATATTCAATTAATCATAACATTATTAATATTTTATTTAATTTCATAATTTAATTTTAATATTCCCCAAGCCTTTCTATTGCCCATAATAATTAAATACTGTAATCTTTTAATTATTATAAAATTTTATTAATAATAATATCTTTACATTTTTTCATATATAAATAATTTTAACTAATTATTTAATAATAATATATTAAAAGTACAAACATTTTTTAATCATTATGTATTTTATAATTTGAAATTGCGCACACCCATGAAAATAATGAAGAGATTATTTAAGTTTGTGAATATTATTATAAAATATATTTAATTACAATACAATGAACATAATCTTTTAATATTAACTTAATGAATTCATGATGTTATTTAATTTTAATGAGTATATGAAGAAGAAAATTGAATGTTATAAAATGTTGAGTAATAAAAACTTAAAACTTAAAAGCTTTAAGAGCTTACATTATTTATGTTTGTAATCCCTGAGTTAAACTCAGAGGAAATGTTTATGTAAATTCTGAATTAAATTCAGAAGAAAAAAAAAAAAAAAAAGTGGTATCAGACCAAAAAAATCCTTAAAGGATTTTTCTGATAACAAGTTTTACACACCACACCACTCCACCTAGAATAATTCTCTCTCTATACTGTTTTCTCTTCCGCATTACTAGAAGGCCATCTTGGCCATAAATAATGTAAGCTCTTAAAGCTTTTAAGTTTTAAGTTTTTATTTTATAAAGTTTTTTTTAATTTATGTTTGTAATCCCTGAGTTAAACTCAGAGGAAATGTTTATGTAAATTCTGAATTAAATTCAGAAGATAAAAAAAAAAAAAAAAAGTGGAACGAGGCAAGTTCTTCTTCAAAAAACCCAGAAAAAACTGGCTCAACCAGCCATGAACAGCCAAACTACCTTTTGGCCGGAATCTCACAAGACCCATACGAAGGTTTGCGGGATTTGGACGAAGTTAGTATGAATGACGTCATGGATGACGTCACAAAGATGCAAAAATGACGTAATAAATGACGTCATAACTGAGGTAAGCACTTACCTCAGCAAGCAACAGTCTGATGGATTTAAAATCCAACTTAAAATTGTAATAGATAGTATTTGAGTTCCGACGCCTATAAAAGGGCACATGTATAGCTATTCGGAATAACAAGTTTTACACACCACACCACTCCACCTAGAATAATTCTCTCTCTACTTTTTTCTCTTCCGCATTACTAGAAGGCCATCTTGGCCATAAATAATGTAAGCCCTTAAAGCTTTTAAGTTTTAAGTTTTTATTTTATAAAGTTTTTTAAATTTATGTTTATAATCCCTGAGTTAAACTCAGAGGAAATGTTTATGTAAATTCTGAATTAAATTCAGAAGATTAAAAAAAAAAAAAAAAAAGTGGTATCAGACCAAAAAAATCCTTAAAGGATTTTTCTGATAACAAGATCTTAAAAGATCAAGAACAAATTAAATTTGTTCAAATTCAAAGGTGGTTTGAAACCCAAGTCGCGTATCGCTGGAGCAGTAAGACCCGTGAGCCAAGAGTGCGGAGGGCGTGTTGCGAATAAATCGTTGACAGTGATAACCACTGTAGAAGATGAACCGATTTATGAGTTCAAGATCTAAAAGATCTGAAACATCAGAAAATCCCTTAAAGGGTGGTGATGATTTGTCACTAAACAAAGAGATTATTATCTCTAAAAATTTTGAAGGGAATCTCCAGAAATGGAAATTACTCAAATATAAACCTAACCAGGTTTACGAAAAAGGTTCTTTCATCTACAAGTCAGATTATATAATCAAGACTGTAGAAGAAAGGAAATCCCTTAAGCAGGGAGACGAAATGATCCATATGCTCTCAAAGGAGTTAATCCAAGAGCATAGGAAAAAATATAGTTACCTACACATTGGTTTAATCCAAGTAGGTATACAGCCGTTAACCAGACGGGGCTTAAACACAGCCGCACTTATTATAGTCAGAGACAAAAGACATAATAAGTTCAACGACTCCTTATTAGGAGTAGTGGAAACATCATTAAGTGAAGGCCCAGCCTACTTTAAATGTTTTCCAGATTTCTCTGTAGCAATACATGATAGAAATGTCATGGATGCTCTGGTGTTAAACATCAAAACTCATGGTTATGATATGCCAGAAGAAACAAGTCATGTTTCTTTAGTATATCAAGTTCATTACAAAGTAATGAATACAATCATTCCGAGACTAAGGATAAATCCTGAAGTTCTCAGTGCCCAAAAGGGAGAAACAACTCTGTTTATAACAGATATGAAAAGTAACTTGGTCGTTCCAAAAACAATTTTTTGGGATCAAGTTCAGCTTCCAGATGTTTGGAAGTTAGAAAGTATAGTTGATCCAGTCTCTGAAGAAAAGAGAGAACTAGATCAAATTATACAACATCCAGATGGTGATGTAGAGATAAAATTCTCTAATAACCGAAGATTCAAGTTAAACTTGAAAAGAACACCATCAATGTCAGCAAGGTCCTCAACTTCTGAGGTACCACTCTCTGAAAGAGAGCAGATTAATGCTGAAATTCTTAGAGTCAAAAGAACTCAAGAACAAGTAAGTCAACCTATATATAGAGTTGACACTGCTGAAAGCAGTAGAGGGAATACCTCTCCAACAGCCTCAGATATGGGTTATGAAGTCAATACTATTACTATTGACGATAATAACCTAGATATCCCAGAGGTTATAAAAAAATATTGGGAAAAAGAAAGTAACAAAACCATGAGAAAATGGTTTTTAAGTTACTATTCACTTTCTCAACAACGTTGGTATATAAGCCAATACATGAAAGATACTAAGACTAAACTCACTTTCTTTAGATGGATAAAATCCAGATGGGAAAGTAGAGGAAAAGTATTTCCAGACTTTAAAAGTCAACAATTTGTAAACTTCATAGAAGAAGCTTACCAAGAGTATAAGTGTGGAAACGGAAAGATATTTAAATCTATCCATCCACCAAATACTTGGGTAAAAATTTCTCATAATGAGAAGACAACAAATGCTATTCCTTTTAAAGGAAAGCTAGAGGAATTAAATTCCAACCATCTAGCAGAACAAAACAATTATACAAATTTGTTCTTACAATCTATTGGAGAACAAACTTCGAGAATCGAAGAAAAATTAACAAATTTGGCATATACGCCAACTAAAACCAAAGGTGAAGCATCGACTTCAAGGTTAAAAGAGGATTCAGTCCCTTTTAAACCTCCTCCGGAGATGAAAGATTTCCGATTCCAAGCCAAACCAGAAAGTGAATTTGTAGAAGCACTTATGATAAGGCTTGAAAATCTGAAAATCAAGGAGGGAAAAAACAAAGAAACTGTATCAGCCCTTAAAGGGAGTGATAGCAGTAATGAAGAAGATTCTAAAGAAGTCAATAAAATGACTTTTAAAAAGAATACTTCTATGGTTAAACCATTCTATCCAAGACCCACTCCAATTGACATGCAAATTGAGGAAAGAATTGAATTCGCCCAATTTGATGGAAAGTCATTAGTTGAGTGGAATATTGATGGACTATCTGAATATAATATTAAGATAGTTCTAAAATATATGCTGATGTTTGCTAAAGCAACTCAGGCAAATGGTAATAACCAAAGGCAAATTGCCGAAGCGATAATCGCTGGATTCAGTGGACAACTGTCAGGTTGGTGGGATTTTAATATGTCTGAGATTGCAAAAAATCAGATATATAATGCCACTACAACCGATCAAAATTCGGGTGAAACCCAAGAAACTATTGTAGATACATTAATCTACACAATAGCTTCACATTTCATTGGGAGGAATGAACTCCAAAAGGACAGGTCTCAAGAACAACTCTTGAACCTAAAATGTCCAACACTAGGCCACTTTATGTGGTACAAAGATGTGTTTTTTACCAGAGTCATGCAAAGACATGATAGTCATATGGACTTCTGGAAAGAAAAATTCTTAGCCGGTTTACCTGCACTATTTGCAGAAAGGTTAAGAATAAAGCTTAAAGCTAAATACTCGGGAATAATTCCCTATTCAAGTTTGACTTATGGAGATCTAGCATCCGAAATAATTTCGGAAGGAATAGAACTCTGCAATGATGTCAAATTAAAACAACAATTAGAAGAACAAAAGCTTCACCACAGGGAAACCTTGGGGAACTTTTGTGATCAAATTGGTTATGCACCAATCATTTATCCCACAAGGGATAAAAAGAAAAAATTCTCTAAAAGAGAAAAACACTTCTTTCGAAAGAAAAGAAGAAAAGGATTCTTTAAAGAAGAGTCAAACATCCCTAACCAAGGGAAGAAATTCCACAAAAGGAAAACCTTTAAAAAGGATCCTACTTGTTGGAAATGTGGCAAGAAAGGCCACTATGCAAACAAATGTCTAGTCAAAAAGAAGATACAATCTCTTGACATAGACGAAGACCATAAAAGGTCAATTTGCCAGGCTCTATTAAATGAGACTGAAGAAGACTATAAAAGAAGTCTTGAATATTCTTCAAAAGAAGAAACATCAAGCTCGTCGCAAAATACGAGTGATGAAGAATCAGATCTTTGCAACTGCACAGATGGCGAGTGCGACCTATGCATGATCAGAGATCTAGGGTTAAATGTTAATATGTTAACCCAAGAAGAAAGCTTCATTTTGGATATCATCGATCAAATCGAAAGTCCAGAAAAAAGAAGGAAAGCTCTTGAGAGCTATTTGGTTAAACCAAAGGAACAGGAAAAGAAACTCTCAACTCAAAAGAACAGCTACGGTTCTTTAGATCAATTGATCCAAAGAATGCAGAAAGCTGAGCAAAGAGAGCCTACTGTTCAAGAATTAAAGAAGGAGATAAATCAAATTAAATTTGAAATATCTCAGATAAAGAAGCAAATTGAGGGAATTGAGGCATGTAAGCCATCAACCTCAAAAGCAACGCCCGAATCAACGGACGACGAGGATAATTCCTCAAAAACACCTCTATTAAGAGATGTCAATTATATTGACAAAACAGAACCACAAAAATGGTTCATAAAAGTGACATTAATTGTCAACAAAGGATTCTACATGGAAACTGAAGCCATGGTAGACTCAGGAGCAGACATTAACTGTATTACAGAAGGAATAATTCCTTCGAAGTATTACAGTAAAACTACCCAAAGGGTAACTGCTGCCAATAAACAACCATTAAATATCAGGTATAAACTTGATAATACAGTGGTATGTAACAATGGAATATGTATTCCAATACCATTTATAATGGTTAAAGGTCTATCGACCGCGGTTATATTGAGAAATCAATTTTTGCAAAAATTATTTCCAATTACCTCTATAACCGAAAAAGGAATCACTTCTTTACAAGATGGCAAAGAAGTAAAATTTCCTTTTACAACTGTGCCAAAGCAGCACAAAGTTCAACAGTTGAACTCCTTAAAGGAAAGGAAAACTAAACTGTTAAATTCCTTAAAGGAAGAAATTGGATTTAAACAAATCCAGGAAAAGATGAAAGATCTGGACCTTCAAAAGAGGATCCAAGATTTGGAAGAAACTATCAAAAGGCAAGTTTGTGCAGATGAGCCAAATGCCTTTTGGGAAAGAAAGAAACATATTGTTTCCTTACCCTATGAGGAAGGATTCAATGAAAAACATATCTCTACAAAAGCTAGACCCATAGCTATGGGTGCCAAGCATTTAGAGTTATGTAAAAAAGAGATAAAAGATCTCTTAAAAAAAGGCCTTATTAGGCAAAGTTACAGTCCATGGAGTTGCCCAGCATTCTATGTTGAGAATGCAGCAGAGATCGAAAGAGGGGCTCCAAGACTTGTAATAAATTACAAGCCGCTTAACAAAGCATTGAAATGGATAAGATATCCAATTCCAAACAAGAGGGATCTCCTCAATAGGCTATATAAAGCCAAAATATTCTCTAAATTTGATATGAAGTCAGGATACTGGCAGATTCAAATTGAAGAGAAAGATCGGTTTAAAACCGCATTCACAGTACCATTCGGACATTACGAATGGAATGTGATGCCCTTTGGGCTCAAAAATGCTCCATCAGAGTATCAACACATCATGAATGAATTATTCAATCCTTATACGAATTTTATAATTGTATACATTGATGATGTACTCTGGTTTATTCACAAACCATTGATCAGCACTTCAAACACTTAAAGGTGTTTCTAGAAGTTGCTAAAAGAGCAGGACTTGTAGTCTCTGCAAAAAAGATAAGCTTATTTCAGCTTAAAATAAAATTCTTGGGTCATTATATTGAAAATGGTCAAATACAGCCCATTGAACGAGCGATTATATTCGCAGAAAAATTCCCGGATGAAATCCATGACAAGAATCAACTTCAAAGATTCTTGGGAAGTCTCAATTATATTGCAGACTTTTATAAAGAACTAGCCATAGAATGTAAACCACTCTTCGGTAGGTTAAGGAAAAATCCTAAACCTTGGAGTAGTGAACATACTAAGGCAGTTAAATCTCTTAAAGAGAAACTCAAGGAACTACCTTGCATGGCTATAGCCAATCCCGACTACTATAAAATAGTAGAAACAGATGCGTCTGAAAAGGGATATGGTGGAATCCTGAAACAAAAGGATCCACAAACTAACCAAGAAAAATTGGTTAGATATACTTCGGGTCTATGGAACCCAGCACAGCAAAATTACTCGACTATAAAGAAAGAAGTTCTTTCTATAGTTTTGTGTGTCACCAAATTCGAAAGTGACTTGCTAAACAAAAAATTTCTTATTAGAACAGATGCAAAATCTGCTAAAGGCATTCTTGAAAAGGATGTGCAGAATTTAGCATCAAAACAAATCTTTGCCAGATGGCAAGCAATATTATCATGTTTCGATTTTGATATTGAACATGTTAATGGAGTTAATAACTCTTTAGCTGACTTTTTAACTCGCGAATATTTGCAGGGATAAAAGGTCGAAAACCTCTGAAAGAGGAAAAGCAAAGCGGGATAATCCCAAAAGAACATTTGCCGAAACGGCAAAGGAAGGCAACAAGGAGCCAGAACCATATAAGGCTCGAGAATTCGCCAGTGATCCAGAAGCATATTCTGAAGAAGCATATGCAATGGCGATACCACCAGAAGACCTTAAAGGTCGAAAATATCCATACATTCCATATAGCTGGATAAAAATTCAGCCAGTGGATGTAACCCTTAAAGGGATGCATGCAGATCAGGTTGGAGACATCTTCCTCAACAAGCATCTGCCATCAACCATTGAAGGAAAGTCAGTATATTACTATCAAGCTATCCTTCAAGAAACTCACTCAGTTCGGATAGAACAAGTGGGAAAAACCAGTCATATTGACTCAAATACTGCTTATAGCAAATTTATCATCAAAAAGGTGCTATCATTAGCTGATTGGGGAATCAGACCTCAAGAGGTTAGGTACTTAAAGTACCAGTATCACCCAAAAAACCCAAAATCCTATAATTACTTTGATTATATCGAAGCATGGGAAAAGGCATTACTCTATGAGAATGCTCAAAGAAAACATAGTTGGTTCCTAATGATTCAACTGGATGGACAGCTTACAAACATTCCAGCTTGGTTCAAAACATGGTTCTACAACTGGGGATTAAATCCCATTATTTTACCAAAGGTAATAAAATCAGTCTACAAAGACTTTGAAGAGGCAAACTCTGGAATAGAACCATTGGAACTGTTAATGCGTTTTGCAATGCTCTATATGGTCCCATGGATTGTCAGATGGGGATATCATATTGCACGCCCCAACACAGAGGAAAAACTAAAAATCTCATTAAATGAGTATTTTCTCTGGAGAAAAGTGTTCATCAGATGGTGGGCAAAATTCAATTTCTTTGAAGAAGACAGCGTCTATTCAAAGAACAAGGTTATTTACCTTGATCAAACATCAAGAGCGCCTAAGAAGAATCCGATGGATAATTTCAAGGAAGCGTTCAAAAAATTGTCAAGAGAAGAAGCCTTAAAGGCATTTGAAGAAATTTTTGGGGGGGGGGGAGAAACGAGGCAAGTTCTTCTTCAAAAAACCCAGAAAAAACTGGCTCAACCAGCCATGAACAGCCAAACTACCTTTTGGCCGGAATCTCACAAGACCCATACGAAGGTTTGCGGGATCTGGACGAAGTTAGTATGAATGACGTCATGAATGACGTCACAAAGATACAAAAATGACGTAATGGATGACGTCATAACTGAGGTAAGCACTTACCTCAGCAAGCAATAGTCTGATGGATTTAAAATCCAACTCAAAATTGTAATAGATAGTATTTGAGTTCCGACGCCTATAAAAGGGCACATGTATAGCCATTCGGAACATAACAAGTTTTACACACCACACCACTCCACCTAGAATAATTCTCTCTCTACTTTTTTCTCTTCCGCATTACTAGAAGGCCATCTTGGCCATAAATAATGTAAGCCCTTAAAGCTTTTAAGTTTTAAGTTTTTATTTTATAAAGTTTTTTAAATTTATGTTTATAATCCCTGAGTTAAACTCAGAGGAAATGTTTATGTAAATTCTGAATTAAATTCAGAAGATTAAAAAAAAAAAAATTGAAGAAAATTGAATGTTATAAAATGTTGAGTAATCTTTTGTGAATCAAGCTACTAAATTACAAAGAAAAGTTAAGGAAGATAAATTTAATGATTGCTGCAAACAATGTAGACATTATACTCGGATAGTGTGAAAGCACACGCTTGAAGAATAGGGTGTGCTTGGAGGGTGTGATATCAAGATTAATTTAATAATTTCTTTGTATTGCTACATGGCTCTTTTAGATTGGATAATAGATCGCATTTGTTATTAGAGTGAGACTCTATGCACCCAGACGCACGGAGCACATTTCGTGCGCCTTTGTAATTTTCATATCCCTTTATAATTTAAACTCATAGTAATACATATGTTTAAATAGGATTGGAGGGGAGAGTTGTGTTCACATAGGGACACGGAGTGTTCCTCCGTGTCCCCGGATGCACGAGAACTTTTCCCTTGTTATTATACAAACATCTGAAATTCATTCTTTCCATTATGAAAACAATTTTTTATTAATATTTGGAAAATTGAAAAACATCTTTTTCTTTTAGAATTTTCTTATAATAGTTGGATTCTACACTAATGTGCATTACATTACTTATGGGAAACTCATGAAACAATTATGCATATAGCAGTCATAATCCATGTAGATCAAACTCATGTAGAATTACAATATCATTCTGAAATAATGGCACGAGCCCCGTTAAAGAAGATGACATAATAAATTGAATGGATGACAATGAATTTAGCTTGCCAATTGAAAAACAAGCTACACACCAAATGATCTAAATATTTCATATTTTAATTTTTTTTGTCAAATTATTACAAACTCTACATTTCTTAAATGTTGAATGACTATTTATTTTGTTGGTCATTTGTTTATATAAATTAATTATCAAGAAACTGTTTAATAAAAAATATTCATCACATAATCATTTAATTATAAATTCTTTATAATAATTAATTTGTGAGTCAGTCCTGCTTTCTCAAGTCAGTTTCGACTCTGTCATACAAATTATAAAACTTATTTAAGTAAAAATAATAATTAATAATTATTTAAATTATTAGCTCTATTTCTTTAAAAGTGATTTGCACGTCGCATTCATGTATTACTTCGTAATGTGATGTATTTTTAGTGTTTTAAATATGCCTCGACGTTACATTCATGTATTACTTCGTAATGTGATGTATTTTTTTAATTTATTATTTTCTTTGTATTGCTTTATTTTAAATGCATTTTTTTAACATGACATTAAATAGTATTGATAATTTTAAAAATATTTTAATTAGAAAAATATGTTCAAAGTTTTGCCTTTAATAATATATCTAATTTTTTTCTGGTGGAATTGAATTACATAGTGATAATGAAAATAATAAATTTTAGATCAATATTATTTTTTATTTCTTAATGTTTGTTCTCACAAGTATAAAAATGATTAATAAAAAATTGAGTAGCTGCTTAATTAATATTTTTACATGCTTTGGGAATGAAAGAGAACATGTATATAATTTAAATAAATAAATAAATAAAAATTATTACACATTATTCCGTTTTGTGTTGGCAAATAAAATCTCAAACGCCATTTAAAACTAATTTTCTGTTAGAAAATAAAAACTCAAACGCCGAAACTAAATTTCATGGCAGAATTTTGAGGTTTCATAATCCATAATAGTATTAATAAATAATAATAATAATAATAATAATAAAAATAAAAATAACAGAAAGACTTTGATTACCTCTTGCTAACATCTTTGTCGCTTGTTGTTTGAGTTTAAGTTGCTATGATTTTTCTCAAAGATTAAAAAAAAAATTATTAGAAAAGAAAACCCATAAAATCCTCAAAAATTACTCCCACCCACTCACAAAAGACTCACCCCCTCCTTCCAACACAAAAATTAAGAAAGTAATAACTTTTATGGTTATTATAATATTTTATTTGTGATAAATAAATGATAGAGTATGTTAGGTGTGTAGGTAAAAATGGTTTTTTTTTAAAAAATAAAATGTATGAGAAATGATAATTGTATTTTATTTTTTACTTTTTTTTTTAAATTGGCAAACTTTTGTGATAATCCAAAATAAAAAATGTATTATCTAAAATAAAGCGAAAGAAATATATTACAAAGTATAATGTGAAAGCGACGTGTATCGCATGTCTTAAACACTAGTACTTATAAAACGTCTTAAAGGGAATGGTGGCCAGTTTCCTGCCAGTTCCCCGTTATCTTTCCATATACGTGGCATGTCTCCTTGCAAGTCTCTCAATAATTTTAATTTTTTTCTTATAAATGAATTCTTATTATAGGTGTATTACCCTTGTTTTATAAAATATACAAGTAATAATTATTTTCTCAATTTTAATTTAATAATAAATAATTAATTAAAGCAATAGGTCCCACAAGCGGCGGACTTAGTACACCTAAAATACCTTTCTTTTCTTTATTTCCAAATAAATAAATTACTTTTTCAAAAGAAATGTGATTAACTTTTCTTGCGTATAATCGGGGTGGATTTATTTAAAAAAAATTAATTACCTATTTTAAATTATTACTCCACTATTTAGTTCATGTAACATGGTCCAAGATGTGATCCAGCTAAACAAGGGAATATACTTTGTGAAAATCTCCCTCCAATTCCAAATCCCTAGCCCCCAAAAGCATACCACTCCATAGACACACAACGGATGAACAAAAACCACGCAAATTATACGTATAAGTTTCCATGTATATGTGCATGAATTCTTTACCCAATTTTGCGTTCCAAAGTCTTCTGGCAGCTCGTAGTTTCGTTTATTTATAAGCTCGCTAGTATAGGGCGGCAGCAGATGAGCATTAAATTGCACTTACATATTGACCGAGTAGTATCACCGGATTTCAATCGGCTTGGGTCATGTTTAAGGCTAATCTAATCGGGTTTGGATTGGCTTTGGGTTCGAGTGCGTTTATTGGATCCAGCTTCATCATCAAGAAGAAGGGTTTACAGAGAGCCGGTGCTTCCGGCTCTCGTGCAAGTGAGTTTTTATGTTTTTATGGGTAAAATCTGAAGCTTGAAGTGAAATACTGTTCGCTTTGTGTTTGCCCCTTCTTTGGATTTATTTTTCTTGGGATACAAGGTTCGATCAGATGTTTTTTTTATATATTTCTAATGTTTTTTTATAAACAACACTGTCAACTTTGAAATTTTTACTGTGTAAATCTTTAGCGTTTGTTTTTCTTGAACTGGTTTTGAGCAGTGGAAGTTCCTTGCCAGCTATAAAATTTGAGTTGTTGGATTCATAATCATAATGACTATTAAAATGTAATTGAAGAAGGATTATAATGCATTCTCATTCAAAATACATTAGGATAATGAGAATGAAAAAACAAAAGCTAAGGTTTATGAAAAGGTCACATCAGTAACTTTTAGTTTCAGTTTGTTTGTGTATGTATCATGTATGGAGTCTGCAAAATTTAATGCCATGAAGGTTTATTATTATTTTTTTAGTTAGCTGAGCAGAAGCTATTAGCTACTTAAGTACCGTGTCATTAGTTTTATTAGACAATGCAGGGCAAATATTAATGGTGGCCAATCTTGTATTTTGCAAAAGTGGATAAATGAGGAGAATATTTTTTATACAATATGCACCTGTATGCTAGGTGCAAGTTTTACATATTAATTCCTGAAGCGATCTTTTGAACACTATCTCTAACTTTCTCAATTCCTCGACTAAAGGTTCAGGAGGATATGGATATTTGCTGGAACCACTTTGGTGGATTGGAATGTTTACTAGTGAGTGTTTCTTTTCTAAATAAGCAAAATAAGTTGTTTTTTCTATAACTGCAGCCAGACTTGACTTCTAAATTTTTCATAGTGATTGCTGGGGAATTCGCCAATTTTGTTGCTTATATGTATGCTCCTGCTGTACTTGTAACACCACTTGGAGCATTAAGTATAATTGTCAGGTAAGAAAAACTGCCTCCTGGTCCTCCTCAACATGATTTGTCCACAAAAGCTAATTGCCTGTGTCCAATTTATCAACAATGACTAACAATTTTTTATTAACAGTGCTGTTTTAGCTCATTTCTTACTCAAAGAAAAGTTGAAGAAGTTAGGAATGTTGGGATGTGTTTTGTGTGTAGTGGGTTCCACGGTCATTGTTCTTCATGCACCAGGTGAACACAGTATCAGCTCCGTTGAAGAGATATGGGAATTAGCAACACAGCCAGGTGAATACGTATACTTTTATTACTGCTGTATTGTTTGTTGTTGTCCTTTTATTTTCTTATTAAATAACAAGTTTTGTCTCTGAATACTTTATCCTTTTTTCAGCTTTTCTTTTTTACACTGCTTCAGCAGTAGCTGCAGTATTGCTACTTGTGTTGTGTTGTGATGGACAGACGAATATCATGGTTTATATTGGGGTTTGTTCTATAGTTGGATCTTTAACTGTAAGTATATTCCCTTTTGTTTAACTCCTTAATATAGAAATAACACATCTAAGCTAATCATGTTTTTGAATTCTTTAGTAAGAAGGAAAAGGTTAACACTGTTAATTTATTGAAGATATAGATTACTTATTTGCAATTAGTTATAATTCATCTCTCTAGTATTTTCATTCAGATTTTAGGTTTTTCAAAGGTCATCTAAATAAAAGGAGTATTTAAATAACCTTCTTTTCCTCAAGTCATTTCTCTAATTAACTCTTGTTTTCCATAATTTGTCAGCATCGGGCTTAAATAAAAAGAAAATTTCTAGATATTTTTATGCTAATTATTGAAAGGGCTTGTAGAAAATGGGTGCTGTTAGTCTGTTATTTTAATCTTGTTCATCTTGCTTACTGGATTACAATCTTCTGCTTCATTGCAGGTTATGAGCATTAAAGCAATAGGCATTGCTATAAAACTCACACTGGAGGGCTATAGCCAGGTATCTCACTTCAAGACCTGGGTATTTGCCATGGTTGCAGCCACATGCATAGTCACTCAATTGAACTACTTGAACAAGGTTAGATTGGTACTTCCTTGTTAGATTTCGATGTCTATTACCATTCGTGTACATAAAAAAAGTCATGGTATTGGGGTGCATTTTGTGAGCATGGCAAAATTTTCAAGTAGATTATTTGCTGCTACTCACGTTTATTCAGTTAAGTTATAAACTAAGTGCATATATTTAAGTTTTGCTATTAGCCTATTATAATGCTAAGGATTGAATCTTTCCGGGATGAACCTCAGAAACATGTGTATATAAAAATACAAATAATATCTAGAAAATAATAAATAGCATTGCTGTAAATTTGAAGTGAAATGCCTGTTAATTTGAGCATATAATGTTGGTTTTGAGGTGAAATGCATGTTAGTTATTAATCCAGAAGTGAGTTCTTTCTTCCACTCACACCTTCTCTATTAAATGAAGAACTAATATAGGCTAAGATGTAAATTTGATTGAGATGTACCTCCGATATAGGTACTCTTAAAGGGGCCAGTTTCTGGAGAAAAGAAACATGGATGCATACTATTATTACTTATGCATTGGCACAGGGATATGAAGTTGTAGGAATTTGGGGTGAAATTTCTGGTAGGATGATATTTCTTAATATAACTGCTAAAGTGTTTTCAATCTGGAAGTCTACTAACATTTTTTCAGTTTGCTAAATTGATATGCAAGGTTTGGTTGATTGGTATTTACAAGGCTGCGATATGCAGATTTTACCTAGTCTGATATCTCAGGAACTCGGCCACATAATAATTCAAATGTCTATGGAAACTGAATATGGGATATACTATATAGTAACTTCTCTAACAGAAATTGCCACATTTCTTGAAAATTTGCTATTAAAATAGTACTTCACTCTCTCACGATTTGTATATTGTTGTTGCTTAACTATGAGTAGCTGGAAGTTTTATATTTTATTTTGACTTCTTTTTAGGCTTTGGACACATTTAACGCTGCTGTGGTATCTCCAATATATTATGCCATGTTCACATCGCTCACAATTTTGGCCAGTGCCATAATGTTCAAGGTATGAGAATGTTATCTCATGGTGTTTCTGCATTTTTTTATTTTATTTTTCTGATTTAAACTCTTAACTACTTTCTGTTACTCCAGGATTGGTCTGGTCAGAGTGCTGCTAGCATTGTTTCGGTACTCTGTGGATTTATCACTGTGCTTTCAGGTACAATGGTTTTGCACAGTACTAGAGATCCGGATAAACTGCCATCTACAGGTTACACCCTGCACTTCTTACATTCAACAAGATGTCAACTGTTTGACTTCATAAACTAAGTGGCCAGTTTTGAAACTTGCATTCAATGATGGTGGTCTCAACTAGGGCTTTATCACAATCATACCCAAGTTGAGTGAAAAATTTTATAGTATGAGATTGCTTGGTTTAACATTTAGCTAGGATTTATTTATGACCCACCAGCTTACTACTTGTGTCTAATTGTGCCTAAAACGAGCTTTACTAAAAACTCCATAAGTTGTATGTTAAAATTTTGTTAATTCATAAATAAAAATGTATTCTTAACATGTAGGAGTATATTTTCTCCAGCTTAAAAGCCTTGTGAAGGAACCTTTCACATTCCAACAAACAGATCATTCTCATACTCAAAGTTGGTTAATATAATTTTATGAGCATCATTTGGAAAGTTAAAACAAACTCTTATTGAATTGAGCTCCGTACAGTCCAATGCTTGATTAAATTACGGCTGCTGTTGCAACCTGTAAGTGACACACACTCCATGATCTTCATGACAATCCAAGGCACATGCCAGATCGTGCTCTAATCATTTTCTGCTCAGTATGTTTAGGTTGGTTGTATACTTATATTCTTATTAAGTATTAAATGAAGAATCAGATGACAAAGAATATTTATTAATATCAAGTTAATTATATGCATGTATATTTATCTAGATTGAGAAATAAAGCTATCATTGCTACATACTCTGGATTCTTGATTGTATAATCTGATATTGTCCTTCCAATTGGCTGATGATCGAGTTAAAAAATCACAAGTTCATTTTTCTTAAAATGTTGTCCAGATTATTCAGTGCTCACTCCTCAAATATCATGGGTTGTCCACTCAAACGGTGAGATTTGGAAACAGAAAGATGAGGAGGGCCTGCAACATGAATATGTTGCAATCATCCAACCAGACCATTTCAAGTAAGGATCATGAACTCCTGAAATGCTTTTCCCAGACTATTAGAGGACCTGGATTGTGTAGAAGGTTAATGGTGACAGATCTCCCGGTTGTGCTCTTTACCAACAAGTTCACTGATCAAGGTTAATATTTTCGATTGCTTGTCATGTTGATTGATATTTCAGTTCTTCGATCTGTATTCACTGGTGTTATCCTTTTTGGGTGTGAGAGATGTAAACTAGTGTATTATAACTATAAGTCATTCTTTGAACATTCCAAGAATAGTCCGCAATTGTCCTAAAATTTATGACTCTTAGGAGATTAAATCGTTCCGCCACAGTGATGAGTTGACTGTGCATATATCCTCTCTTTCCTTGTATATTTGATCTATACGATGTAATGTAGCAAAAATGAAAGCTCGAGCAACTCTTGCGAATGCATTGCAACGTAGGAACTCTTGATGGAGTGTAATGATGGTTGATTGATCCAGTGATTATATTTATATCTATTATATCTCTATCTTTCACATATTTTTCTGATTGTTGAGTCAGATTCTGGTGATTATTTTTTCTTGATTTATTGTGGGCTGGGTTGCCTTTGTAACGCTAAAGAAAATGATAAGCAAGTATTTGACAATGAAATATTGTAACTAATATCTTAATACATACAGATGCAATGTTGCATTGTTGTTCATTGCAAAAAACAAATGCCAAATGTTATTTTTACAGTTACTCAGAGATGAGATACATGCACACTTTATACCAGTATACATAACAATAATAACTATCTGCAAAAATATATACAACATTCATTTACAGACAATGTAAAACATGCACTGGTTCATGTTTCCCCTGTTTTTGAGACGTGCGAAACGAGTCATCGTCCTGGTTGAGTCGTTTCTGGGACTTCTTATATGACAGCCCACTTTCCAGAGCTGGAGAGCCAAGCTTGCATGGATTCACAGATCTTTGGGAACACCAGTGATCTGGAACACTCAAAAAGTGGGTGCTTATGAACTTCCTGAATCTCTTTTTGTATTCTTTGGGAGAGATGATCGTCGGTAACTGGTTCTTAGGAACAACGAGCGAAGATTTCACCCAGTTTTCGAGCTGCTTGTCCCATGTGTATTGCCTTAGGTAGTCTATAATACCACACGACAGTTCATGACGAAGTGGATCCACTCCCACGAGTAGAGAATAGTCCATCACATTGATCGACTGAAAACAAGAAACGAATGCAAAGTAGTTAGTAATAGACAGTATAGTCTTATCGTCTTATAGATGTTACACCTGATGAAGTAGTACTCACATTGAGGAAATTAGTGTCGTTATACACAGCGCGTTGAAGATTTCTCTTTGATCTCCGACTAACATAGAGAGGCGAAACATTCATGTCATTAACAAAATTTTGATCCAGAAGGACTTCTTCTGAATCATTCACTGCAGTAAATCTGGCGTGGAGTGCTCCTTTTAGGTCGTACTGTCTAGATATATTCCGACCAAATGAAAGATTCTCCATCACAACGAGATCATGTCTCATTTCCTTCCCATTTCTCAATCCTCGTATGATAACCTACATCCATCAAGAATAGGCCAAAGATTCTTTTCTTAAAAAGAGGTTTAATGTATACACCAAATGAGAGAAAATGATAAGACTGATAGACAGACCTGGTAGATGCCAAGTATTTTAGCAAGGCATGTCTGATTTCCAAGCTCATAGCACTGATTCATGTATTCAAAGTAGGTCATTGCAAACTTCATGAATGAATCAAATTCTGTCTTCTTTATCTCCTTGATTATATAACGATCATCTAATGTTTTAGCAAAGAAAGATTTACTCTTCCCACCTTTCGCATCCCAGTTTCTACAACGGCTTAAAGAAGCAATATAATCGACTTCAGAAGGACAGCACCGGTTGCGTAGCTGATGGAACTGGCTCGCATACAGGCATACAACGGAGTATTTACGCTTTGCTTGAAACTTCCCTAGCCCCATAGAGACTTCAGGGTGGCTAGCACTGTAAGAAACCGAAGAATCTAGCAAATCTAGACCATCAAAACTTGATGAAGATGATGAATGTGATGAATCTTCCATGTTGGTGGATGTAGAAAGTGTGCTATCAGAATCAGAAGAACTAGACGAAGACCAATGAGGAGTGAAAGAAAACACTCTTGTTAGATTCTGGGAACTGTCTAAACCTCGTTCTCTACGAGCATCCTCAGCTAAATCTTCTGTTGCATCTTTTAATAGTGTCAGAGCACAAGCTACTATACTAGAGAACTCATCTTCATAGTCTGAAACTATGTAGTCATTAGTACCAAGTGGGATGTGCAGCCTAGAGCCCTCATCGTTTATCATCCGCTGAGCTGTTGATTCTGCAGTGTAGCTATTGAAAGACTCGATTTTTGGCAAGTACCCTCTCTGGAGATCCTTCATGTATTCACGTTGGATATCCGAAAACGTTGCCCAGATCCAACCTTTTTCCTTTTCTAGGTCAGATAGCAAAGAAAGATGAGGCTTTTCTCTTGAATCATGGTGTGCATCAAAACCAGAATCTTCCATTTGAAGTGCCACCGGTGAATCCAGAGTTTCGCGAATGGAGTTGTCTTCGACTGCATGAGAATGATCTTCTGAACTTAGTCCCACCACGAGTTCATTAACTGCTAGTCCATTACCATTCCATCGACCAGAAGCAAGCCTTGAAACATCATCGGTTACAATAGATGTAGGCCATGAATTATGTCCTATAGATTCTTCGACTGGTCGATCAATATAAACATTGGCTTCAACATATCCTGAGCTTATGAAATCAGTACTGATCACCTTGAGATCAGATGACAGCAATGCATGCAGTCTTTGATCCCATATACACGATTCAAGAAGAAGTTCCAACCGAATTCTATTCAAGCTTAGAAGTTTACATGCAGCAGCATCTTCGCTTTCATCCTCAACGGCCGTTTGAATGTCAATCTAAGGATTTAAAATCCATTTTGTAAGTAGAAAAGGATAATGTGTTTATTTTGAAGACATGACAAAGAATGAATCTGAAATGTCTAACCTCAAACTGAGACTTTTCCTGCTTCAACATGCTCATAATATCAGAAAATTCTTTGCTTGAGCCCAAAATGTTTAGAGTTACTCCGACGTATCGAGTTTCTATCTCCTTCAAAGATTTCTCAATATCAAGAAATATTGAAATCCCTTGCAGATACACCTTCAAGAGAGTAAAAACACTAAGATGGCTTTCAATGCAGCAAGGATTTTTTTTTTTTTAAAAAGGTGATAAATTCGTATAACGTATGTACATCATCAAAGTCTTTCTTAAGAAACTCGCGTCTGAGTGAAGCATTGAACTCCATCTTCTGAGGCGGCAGAGACACTGAATATGTCGCCAGTGGTGAATACTTGAACACTGCAACCATGTGGCCTAATCTGTTTCACATGGGTTAGAACAAGAATGTTATTCGACAAATGCGAAATGGTTAATGAAGCTTCTGTCATATGCTAGCTAGCATGCATAAGCAGAACAACCCATTGACATTCCAGAAAGAGTAAATAAGCGACATTTGACGTACCCAAAGAAGTACATGAAATCATTATGGAAAGAATGTCCACAGCTAGAAGGGCTATTGAACGAAGAGTGGTTGGAAAAACTGAGCTCCAAGAATTTACCAAACGACAAACCACGGGCAGCAGTTGATATTAGTACTCTTTTTGTTGATTTTGAGCTTCCATGTTGACACTGACCGCAACGACTCCACATCCATAGTTTCCCTTCAGTGTCCCCTGGCAAACTTTTTATTGCAGGAATATGTTTAACTTGGATAGTGAGTTGCTGGTCATGATGGGCATAATAGTAAAAATGCTCCTCAGGGGCTTCTCCACAAGTCTTGCAAAGAAGTTTCTGATTGAGCAAATTATCATGCAAGAACTTTCCAAGAGGAACATCAAATCTCCTATAGAACTTAATTTGGGAAAAGTGACTCTGTTCACAGATAATCCCTCTTGAAGCATTGCGGCTGGACGTCAAAACTAAAATACTCTCGGAGTCGAGCACTGAACTGATCTCATCCTTTCTAACCACGTGATCTTCGCAACAATCATTATGCTTCCATGCATCTGAAAACTCTGGTCGACATTGCATAATCTCTTCAGTAGGTCCATCTTCTAGCTTGTTGTCATGGTGATCAATCTTTTGACTCTCGTAGGAGTCGGAGTTAAGAGGGAAACCATCATCCATAACTCTTTGGATTGAGTTTGGAAACGATCCTGGATATGTTCCAAGGTTGTATGACTGAGATGGCATTACTGATCCATTGCTAAGTGTGAATGTCATGTTTGTTTCTTCATCTGATTCCTTCTTTCTGTCGGCTATTGCCAAATCGACTACCTCACTGGGAGAAATCGTGGAGAACATTGCACTCTGATCGAGAAGGAAAGAAGTCTCGAGTATTAAATGATAAGCCAAAACAACTGCACACCGGATAGCACATTTGATTCTTTTCAGTTCATCACTGTTTGCTCCCATCAGCACAATCTGTTTAACATGAATTATAGTAAATATAGCACAGACTTATTAGGTTCATAAATATATAGTTCTGTTGAGAGAAAAAAAGTCATACTGTGCATCCAAGCCGAGAAGGACACCCTTCGAGGAACATCAAGGTTTTACTTGGTTTCTTTCCGGCCTCTCTGGAAACATCATGCTCTTCCACAAATCTCTCGACATGGAAGGATTCACACTGCCTCAGTGTTTGACCAGTTGCAAGCTCGGTTGACAAGATAGGCGAACCAACGCAACGAGCAACTCTCTCTAGACGATGGGGCTTCATGTCAAACACTAGTGTCATTCCTTTTGCAAGAACAGACTCTTGTATGTCACGAGAAACTGATTTCTCGACTAAAATAACATTTGGATGGCAACTCTCTATCATCTCAACTATAGTTTTCAAATTGTTCTTCTCCTGAGAGTAACATAAAATCAATTTGATGTTTCACATTGAAGTAACATGATGATGCATATGAAATAGATTTCATTTTACCTGCTGTTGCATCGAATCCAATGAAGATAAGCCATCAGAAATGAGATCTAAAGAGCCATAGATCAACAGGAGTCTTGGATTTTTGTACTTTGTTGCCATATGTTTGTGAGCTGCATGCTTTTTGAAGACCAGTCCTCTGATAACTCGACTGCACATTAAACTTCAGATTAGATTCACCAAACGAACGGCTCGTATACAATAAATCAATGCACTCATGAAATCCACTTACACTCTAGAGACACATGGAGTACAACTGTACAAGTCTACCTCTTAAGTATAGAAACACAATAGCACCTCGACTCAAAACGAAACGAAACAGGAAAAAGAAGTTTAGTACCTTTGGGTACGTAAACCAGCTGCTATGCATTTAACCTTCACATATCCATCAGGGTCCATCGCCTTACCCTCATGTGTATTAGGCTTCAAAAAAGTTGCAGCCTCCCATGATAAAGAAGTCACTATATCCACCCAATTTTCGTCATAATTTAACGAAGAATCCACACCCACAGACTTGACCAGTTGACTAACAAGAGCCATAAATTTTCCATTCCTAATCTGGTTCATTGCCTTAAGCTTTTCCTCTGAGAACTTAAAACTTCCACTTCTTACTTCTCCAAAGCTGCTTATCAAACTAGGCTTTGCCCAAGTGATACCATCACCACATTCGTCGTCATCATCGTCATCATAACTTGCAACACTGCCTATTACATCATCCTCCTCATCTTCTGGCTCAGGAGGTAGCCAAAATTCATCACCTTCTTCACCGTTTAGAAGAGATGCCGGAGCTCTTTCAAGATTTTTGTCAACTCCTTCATGATATTCATCGTTTTCTACATTTCCAATGGTCCCAAAAGTACCAACTTTCACCAAATTATCAGTTTGGTGAAAACCGTTTAGTTTAGTTGCTAAGTTCTCATCTAGATGCCCGTTTAATAATGAAATGGAATCTTCTTGAAAACTATCTGTGCTGCTGCTGTCTTCCATATATGACCTAAATCAAAACAATCAATCTTTTTGTAAGCTAAAAACGACGTTGAAAGTTATTGAAATTTAAAGTAAAACTATTGTCTCAGATCATATATACCTGTCATAAATATTTCCTTCAACTGAAGTGTCACCTGAAGAAAAAAGTGTTAATTCATAAATGAAGGAAAACAGCAGATTGAGCTAAAGAAAGACAAAGAGCAGTAGTTTACTGCAACTCGATAAAGAACTGTCACAGCTTTTAAAGTGAGCGGTAGGACTGATTGATGGCATTGTATAAGAGTTCGAAAATCTTTCAAATCCGACTGCCTCTGTATTTTTCACCACAAAGTTTGCAATATTTCGAACGAGTGCTTAAAATGTAGTCATAAGAGGCCCATATTCGTTCCTCGTCAACCTACTTCACTTGGCTAACTTTGCATCACAACAAAGTTACATTTTCTTCTTTATACTATTTTTACCTGCGTAACCGAAAAGAAAAGGATGGAAGTTCAATTGATAGCTCAAGAACTGTGAGAATATGTGCTTTTGAAATAAACTCAAAAATGACAAGTAAAACAAGGTAATACCATAAACTTATGTTGATTCAACGCGAATGAGATAACTTAATTGATCGAATAAATATCTTTGTAGAGCAAGAATTCAAATGCCAAAGAAGATAAACAAGTAGTCTAAGAGCTCATAGAGAATTATTGAAGAAAATATAGAAAAGGGAACTTAGTCTACAGCTAGGATATAGAGAAGACAACACAATCATACTTCAACATCAATCTTGGAGAAAAAGAATTACTACAACATGGTAAAAAAACAAGAAGATGAGAAGAGTTACATGGTTAGAGTACATTGGAAATCACTAATGATATTCGGCTAATTTTGCATCTTTTAATAAATTCAAAATCTTTCTTTGGTGAATCCGTATACACACACAAGTACACAACAGGATATGGACTCCTTTTTTGTTATAGCTATTCAAACTTCTATATCCATACATTCATCACTTTGTAGACCAAATTAAACATTAAACTATCTAATCTGTATGAATTGATAAAATCCAGGTTGAAGATGATATTAGTGTCAAAATCTTTACAACCTCAGAAAATTAGATACCTACAAATGAAACAGGTGAATGTCCTAAAATGCAAGGATTTCATCATCATTTAACTCTAGAATGAACATAATATCTTTAATTCTAACAAATGCAATGACAGAAGAACAGAATTTCAACAAAAATAAATAAAAGAATGATGAGATAACTTACTCTTGAACAAATCCACCAGACAAGTAATCTTAACCTTGGAAAACTTTCAAATAAAAATATTAGCATAACCAACCTTTACAGCTCAGATTACTCTCTCTCTCTCTCTCTAAATATGTTTTTGAAAAATTTGGACATTCAAGAACTCATGTTGCTCCAAAGGGACAATGAAAAAGCAGAGGAATTTATGAATGAATTGTAGACAATGTTGCAGTGAGAGAAGGAATAAAGAGAAAGAGAAAGATTGTCCTGAAATGGGGCCTACAACTGGTCCTCACTTCTCAGAAAAATTTCGAATTTTCTGCTGTTCATTCATCTAATCTAGTGCAGCATTAACTTATGTAGGTGAATGACTGAATGAGATGTAAACCAATTAAAAAGGCAAATAATTTAAACAAATAAATGGATACAATGCCACATGGAATAAGCCACTTGTTTTGCATTTCAAGTCAAATATTTCCAAATTATAATGTCTTGAATCATTGAAAGGTCAATTACATCCGTACAGAACTTTCAGTAATTCTAATCAAGAATGGGAAATGAATACTTTTAGTAAAAATGGCAAAAAGTAGCCACTATTACTTAAAAGTAATTTTAAGTAGCCATTGATGTTATATATAATTTATTCTAGCCACTTTTTATGGAATAGACCAAAATACCCTTGAGGGGCCCCACCTTTTTACCGGTTTGAGGAATCAAATTCCTCGCTTTTATGACCAAAAGTACGAAAAGTACACTAGGGGAATCCGATTCTTATTATTTCTGAAAAAATGTCAAAGTACTACTATGTAGGCATGTGGGGCCCCTCAAGTTCGAGGAATCAGATTTTTCACTTTTATGACCAAAAGTACACTAGGGGAATCCGATTCTTCCTATTTCTGAAAGAGATGTCAAAGTACAACTATGTAGGCATGTGAGACCCTCATATGCTTACAAAAAATGAGGTATTATATAATATCGGTCCAACCATGGTGCTGCATCATACACATACATTCATTTTCATTGTTCTAGTTTTTTCTTTAGTGTTGAGCATTTGGGGAGCAACTATTTTAACTAGATTTTTAGAGGCGTGAGAATTTGGGGAGCAGTATACAAGGTATGTTGTAAACTTGTTTTAACAGCTATGAAAGCATTAATTTGATCATCTTTACATGTCGTATGAGTGTATTTTATGTATTTCAACGTTTTATAATAGAAATAATAGTATGCCGAATAGTGTATGTGAATTGTAAAATGTATCCACATTAAATTTTATTTTTTTTAAATTAGCAACTCGTAGGCCGAATAGAACAGGATTTGTAGGCCGAATAGAACAACTATGAAGGACGAATAGAAGAAACGTTGGCCGAAAAGTTTCAAAAAATATAACATACGATAAAAAATAAGTAGGCCGAATAGAACAAGTGTTGTATGCCGAATAGAATAATCTTATGGGCCGAATACAAGAAACGCAGGCCGAATAGAAGAATTTAAATTTTCACATTTAATTTTCATTTTTAAAAAAATATGTAGGCCGAATAGAAGAATTTTGGTTGGCCGAATAGAACAACCTTAAAGGCCGAATAAGAGAGACGTAGGCCGAATAGAAGAAAAACATACAGAATTTGAAAGGCATCTGAAGGTAGGCCGAATAGTGAAACAGTGTAGGGACGAATAAAATAATACGTTGGCCGAATAGAGTACATTGTTGGCCGAATAGAATACTTGCAAATAATTATGATGTCGTCATTTATATTTTCCTAAATAAATTTGCAGATGAGCTACAAACAAGCTGGGATGTGTTGGGGTGGATATTGGGATGGGTTACTATACAAAGGTGGACAAGTTCACTGGTTATACTTGCGGGATGACAATCTGTACTATACTAGTTTGCTATTAGAAATTCATAACATAATACAAGTTGATTTGGATAATTGGGGTTATGAAGTTCATTCTCTCGTCAAGTACAATGGCCGTATGTCTAAATATAAGATAAAGAATGATGCTCGTGTGGCAGAAGTTTTCAACTGTGTTGATGTAGGAATGGTGTATGTGACACTCGTTTCTGTCGATGGCCATGCATTCGTTGAACCTCCTGCACAAGGTTCAGGGCATAGTTTGGAGTTAGGGTTGGGTTATAATGACGGAAGTGGTGGTCCGAGCAATGATCCATGTTCGAGGGCACAGTCTAGTGCTAGGCCTGATTTTGATTTGAATGTGGCGTACAGTCCGGCATCAGAGATGCAGCGGTTTGGTTTTAGGAAATTTGTAGATGCTGAAGCTGATGACAACGCTGATGAGGGTGAGGATGATGTACATGCTTATAATGATGATGTTGAGCCCGAGAATATGACTATCAAAGAAGAACATGAAAACAACGAAGATGATATACAACAGGATTGTAATCAGTCTTCTAGCGAAAGTGATGATGGTGCTGATGATAGAAGAATCCAATTGTATGAAGAAGTCTATGATTACATACGTCAGAGAGGCGGCCCTAGCTTTCTTGAACCAATTAGTCGTGACTTGTCCCGTCCTGAAATGCAGCCACAAGATTGTCAAAGTATTCGGCCCACCACCCGTCCATGGTTGATTCCAGGTATGAATACTACGTTTATTTAGAGGAGAACTAAAGTAAACTTGTACTTTGAACTAATGCACCTGATACGGTCATAGGCATTCCGGTTGTAGCTGACAGAGAAGATCAGATGATTGTCTCTGACTTTGATGCGTCTGGCGTTCTTCACCAAAAAAGTGTATTTGATACAAAAAAGAAGTTGCAGACTGCTGTAGGAATGTATAACTTGAGGAACGGAGTTGAAACCACTGTTGAAAGATCTAGCTCGACCAGATATAACGTGGAATTTAAGCTCAAAGGCAAAACCGGATGTCGATTTGCGATGCACGCACGAATGAGCCTTGGGCTGTGGGGGGTAGTTAAATTTGTTCAACATCAAGAGTGTTTGAATGATCCAAACAGGCCCACTCCTACACAGGTGTCATCCAATGTCATCGGTTAATATTTTGCTGCTAGACAATTTGACAAGATTACTGGGCTCCGACCCCAGACGATGAGACAGGAGATATTAAAGGATTTCGGGTTCGACATTAGCTACAACGTGGCGTTAAAGGCGAAACACCGGACTATTGGACATACGTACGGGGATCACGACAGCTCATTTCATATGCTCCCTGCGTACATGTATCAGTTGGAGTTAGCAAATCCCGATACGCATACATGTATCTCTGTTGATGAAGAGGACCACTTTCGATTTTCATTTTACGCTCTTGGAGCATCTAGACGGGGATTTCTAGAGTTTGGTCGTCCAGTCATTGTCATAGACGAGACTCGTATGAAGGGAAAGCACAAAGGCACTGTTTTCGTCGCAGTTACTAATGATCCAAATCATCAGATATTTCCACTCGCCTTAGGGGTTGGCGACGTCGAGAGCAACATGTCGTCGACATGGTTTTTAGAAAGGGTTCGAGAGGCATACGGATATCCACGAGATCTTTTGATAGTGTCAGACGGTCATCGCAGTATCCCACATGCTATTTCTACTGTCTATCCTGATGCACATCATGGTTTGTGTGGTTATCATTTAAAAAATAGGTTGGCAGGTTATGGAAAGCACATTTTGTATAGATTTCAGAGTGCGATGGATGCATACCTATCGAGGGACTTTGACAGGTTAGTCTTCCAAATCCACTTTGTCGTAATATCACATTTATGAATCTCATCCATTCAATGGATTTTTACAAATGTTTACCTTTCAATATTTGTTATTTTCAGATGCATGAACTTATTGCGTGGGCACCGGTCGTCGGAGAGGTTACTGGAATTACTTGGGTCGTGAGGATATGAGAAATGGTCAAGGGTCTATTGTTCCGTAAAGCGATACGAGTTTATGAACTCTACGTCAGCTGAGTCGTATAACAATGCCATACTCTGGGCGCGCATGCTATCTATATGCACGCTGTTAGAGATTGCACGCACAACCACTAAGAGGTGGTTTTACAAATGGCAAACTCAAGCAGAGCAAGAGAGTACCATTCTCTGCAAGCGTGTGAATGAAGAGCTCGTGGAACTTTCTTCTGCTGCCAAAAAGCTACCGGTATCGAGACTCCTGGGTAATAAGTATGCAATCAGAGATGGTGATCAACTATTCACAGTGGATTTGAACGACAGTAGCTGCACCTGTGAGAGATTCCAGAAATAACTTATTCCATGTATTCATGCGATGAAGGCAATTGAATACGTATTCATACCTGCTAATTTGTTGGGTCGAACATCAGAGTTTGTGATTCTTATATTATACGTTCTTCAGTACTTGCAGGTTGCCAGCCAGTAGCTTCGTGTCGACCTTTTTCCATCGCACTAGTGTGTTAGGGATGTGGTCCGGTCCAGTGATGTCTGTACCGCATTACAGTCAATGGGACACACCTGAAAGTGTCAAGTCACAAACTGTTAACCCCCTATTACCACACAGGCAGGCAGGCCGACCTCGACTGTCTCGGATAAGGTCAAGTGTGGAGTCATCCAGGAGACGTCACAAAGAGCATGTTTGCTCACGCTGCCGAGAGTCAGGTCACAATCGAGTAAATTGTACTGGAGCTTCATCATCACACATCGGTCCACCTCCTCCTCCGACGGCTGCCCCGAATCCCCGTATACGTAGAGAAAAAAAATGTGGCATTTGTGGTGAAACTGGGCACACACGTCTACGTTGTCCTTCTCAATTATATCAGTAATGTATAACTTGTAATTTATATCAATTATAGCAATAGTGTATAACTTGTAATTTTTATCAATTATAGCAATAGTGTATAACTTGTAATTTTTATCAATTATAGCAGTAGTGTATAATTTGTAATTTTTATCAATTATAGCAGTAGTGTATAACTTATAAAAATAAAATAAAAACGTAATTAAGTGTCCAACAGTAATCAACATGTGATCATTAGTGTTGCCCTGAGTACATCATGCTGAGGTAATAATGGCACCAGCCTGAAAGATTAGGAAAGCAATATGCCTCCGGTAACGCAACATGTGATCAGGAGAGCTCCAGTTAAAGTCCCTCGTTAATAACCATTCAAGGGTCCTGAGACACGCTGGACCGCAACTGCATCTGTCCTCCTGTCTGTAACAAACCTCTGCACGAGCTGGAGTCAATGGGAAAGTGTATGGAACCCCTTGGGGGTCAATCTCGCGCATCAAGGATGGAATAACGCATTTGAATGGTAGAGTCTCTGTCATCCGACGATCCCTCATGTCGGGCTCGTCATCCCACCTATGCCGGAAGGAGTCAAAACAGTAGAAGGTCATATCCTTCGTAATCAGTGCACATGGGTAGTAGTGCGCATCCGTATGGACTATGAACATAATCTGTCAAAATAAGTTACGAGGAATGGGTTAAAGTAGAAGATATAATTAGAAGATCACATCATGGGTTAAGATACAATACCACATCACATTCTATCCATGGCCTGGACCCCCTTCACACGGGTAACCTCCCTGCTGCGTATGCACGAAGATCTGTCAACAAGTCATCACTTATGTTGGCAAATGTCGTTCTATCATCTCTGTACCGCCTCGTGTGCTCATTCCATACAGATTGAACTCGGACCTTAGAGGAAAATCATTGTATACGATTGGTCTCAAAATGTGGTGGAAAATTTATACATAGGTTGCTAATATGGTTGTTACTTACAGTGAATTGCATGTCCAGAATGCAGTAGGTCTCAACATCCTGATGGACGTGAACGCCTATGGCCGTCGGTCGCTCTGATAATATCCGGAGGTATGCATCTTGGGTTTCTTGGCCGCTTAGCACGCATCAAACCATCTTGAGCGACACCAGGTGTGGGAGCCATCGGACTCACATGATCCACCACTGTAGGAGGGATAGATCTAATCTCTGACCTCAAGCTAGACGGCTCATACTCAGACCCCCGACTCCGCAAAATATCAGCTCGAAGGCGTCTGAACTCCTGTGTAAGCACAAGTCGAAATAAATGCTGTGTCTGATGCTCAGCCACTATCTGACATGCAAGCTGAGGTAACAACTCATCCTGCTGATCCTGCCTATGGAGGACCCTATCTTTGAAATCCTGATCATATCCGGAGTGGTCCTGCTCATATTCGTGATCCTGCTGACCATACTCGTGGTCGTCCTGATAATCATATCCGTGATCTTGCTGATCATATCTGTGGGCGTCTCCCATCCCACTCCCATGATGAGCAACGACTCGAGCATGCCAGCTACGAGCGGAGGATGGAGGAACATGATGTGTGGGATCATACGAACTGCGCTTAGCATACCTCGTCTCCTCTGAATGATGTCCAGTGTGGTCAGGACTAGGAGTATAGAGAGGGCGGTAAGAATGCTCATCCCAATTTGTTACCCAAGCTGAAGGATCATCTGTGCGCTGGCCAGTCCACCGATCCTCAACAGCCACACCAGAATAGTACTGCTGAACCCATGGATTACTAATAGGATCGTATGGCTCCACCGCGGTCTGCTGCTCCACATATATGAAATCAGGTCCCCGGACGACCTTTCGTCTAGGGTTAGAGAATGCCTTTGTGTACAGCCTCATGATCAACCCCTGCAAAGGATCATCCTCTATTCCAATCCAATAAACCTTTCTATCCTCCTGGGGGAGCACCCGCGGAAAATCCACCATTACAAGATCCTGATTAAAAAAACCAATACATTTAGATACAATATCACTGATTTATCTGTACCGACATGTATTAATGATTCACAAAAATTTAGATTTCATACCCGAGAAAACAGATTCCTATCAACCTTCTTCACCTTACGAAAAACCCAACGCAAGCAAAGTGGCCTATTTTCCTCCCTATCGGTAGGGACATGGACATACGGTGTAGCAAGGGCAGGTAGACGCTCGTACGCCCAAACCTGTCACACGCAAACTACATATGTTAGATTATTACTATTGCTGAAACTAGTAATACACTATAACTTTAAATGATCTACTACAACACGTACCAGGAGCGCAAATGTGTACCCGTAAAAGTGGTATCTGTACTTGTTGGGGTTTGCTCCTTTAGGAAGTTCGGTCAAAATGTGGTCCATAAAGTGCAGTAGAGTCATATAACTGACCTGGCCCCAAGGGAATAAATCCCATCTACGCTCGTCCTCTACTAGGACCCAAACCCAGTTGTCTACACTCACCTTGGTAACATCCGATCCAAGGAGAAAATAGTACAACAACAACACCTTAGCAATTTTAACCGCGTTTTCGGGGCTAACACCACTAAATTTTGTACCCTCAAAGTCACGGGCAATCTCACTTATTAGTGGTCTTTCGCCCTGACCATAATACGTATCGTATATCCCACCAGACGGGATATGATACGATAAATTTGGATCAAACCTCACTCTGTCCCGAAAGCAGAGCCCCATTATCCGCATGAACTCTACTCTACTAAAGTTAAGACACTCGTTCCCAACTTGAAAATATCTTGCGGTGACATCATCCCCACTACGTATGATCTCCCGTGTCATGAGACCGTGGAGATTAGCATGCGCGATCCAATCGTCGTGAAGACCCCAGTAATGACCAAAACAAGATCGCTTGAACATCTCCTCCGCACTACCCCCAACCGTTGTTAACTACTTACGGATAAGTGTCATAACAACCCCAAGTTTGTAGTAATTATGTATACTGCAGTTCTGCCCCTGCATGGTTGAACGCTTCCATTCACCCTGCATAAATTTAACTTTTTGTTAAATAATATGTAACATACATCAAAAAGATGTACTCTGTATCAATTCCACCAGCTTACTTAATAAGATAATAACTGATAATTATACCAAATAACAATAAGTTCACTGCAGCAACTGAACAAATATTGGCACACTCAATCATTTGTTCTATTCGGCCTACTTTTCCTTCTATTCGGCCTACAAACTGTTCTATTCGGCCTACGAATATTGCTCTATTCGGCCAAGGTCAGTGCTATGACATTATTCAAACTACACTTTGTTCTATTCGGCCTACACTTCTTCTATTCGGCCTACAAAACTGTATTATTCGGTCTACAAAAAATCTCTATTCGGCCAACCAACATTTTTAAATATTCCAAAAATTCAAGTCCTAGAATTTGTTCTATTCGTCCTACAACTGTTTTATTCGTCCTACGCATTCGTTCTATTCGGTCTTCAAAGAAACACTAAAACTAAAAAAAAAAACTCCTACACTTTGTTCTATTCGGCCTACACTTGTTCTATTCGGCCTACATATTTGTTCTATTCGGCCTACTAAAAAGCTCTATTCGGTCAACCCACATTTTCAAAAATTCAAAAAAATAACACTCCTAGAATTTGTTCTATTCGGCCTACAACTGTTCTATTCGGCCTACACATTCGTTCTATTCGGTCTTCAAAGAAACCCTATTCGGCCAACAAAAATTTTCAAAAAATTCAAAAATAAAATAAACAACACCACACAAAAAATTCTAAACATGATGTATACACAGTTAAGTCACATTCATCACATTTCAAAATGAATTCACATTTTACACATATGAACAAAACCACACAAAATGTACGTTGTATCCTCGAAAATGAGTACCACAAACTCAATGTAGGACACATTATAAACAAATAACTCACAATTTAAAAATACAAATAAAACAGTTTTCATACATACCCGAAAATTTGCCATTTTGAAAATTCACCAAATTCACCTCGTCGGAAACGCCTATTCTGCAGATGGAAAGGAGATACTGAGAAATGGGTATTGCAAAATGGGTGACGCTGCTCTTTGTGCTTTGGGACGAAAGGGAGAGATGAAGAGAGTGGATGTTGGACGAAAATGAGAGAGGAAGAGAGATTTTGTTGGACGAAAGATGAGAGAGAAGAAAGATGGACTATTTAGAATGAAAATGACGTTAATGATATGATATATACCCCACCAACCCACATCCAAAAATTTAATTTGAAAAGTTTTAAATTTTTAAATGTGGTCCACCAATCCACTAAGTACAATTTTAAATGTGGTCCACCCACCTCATTTACTGCAGTCAAAACTGACATGATAAGGCCCCTTAATTTTCGTACTATAGGCGACAGTTATTGAGGGTAATTTGGGGAGTCCACTAAATAGTGGCTAGTAAAAATTGTTCTTATCGGATGTGGCTACTTAAAATTGTGCTTAGTCAAAAGTGGCTATTATCGCTCCGATACTTTTATCTTTAACTTTCATAATCTCTCTATAGAATGATTACCATTGACTGTTCCACGTTAAAAAAATAAAAAATAAAAAATTACCAATTAACTTTAGAAAGTATTACTAATATTTTAAAATATAAAATAATAATATGTGTATGGAAAAAAGAGAAGTAAATTTGAAATTAAAATAATTTGAGATTGTTAGACAAACTGATTTGTTTTTTGGTGAAGAGTTTTTTGTGACAACAAATGTGAAGAGTTATGTGGGATCGGGGAAGTATTTTGTTTTATTTTTTTAAAATATCCAATTTATTTATTCAATTCAATCCTCTCGTGATACAGTTATATGTGGGACGAGTCAATCCATTATTAAAGTATGATTATTAAATAGATTTAGTACATACTTAATTAATTAAAGTGTGATAAATGATACATTAAAGTATGATTTTATGGTGTTATATTATGATTCACTACCCAATAATTATATTTTACTGAAGATACTCCACTTAACATCTTGAAATCATATTTGAGTGAGGCTTGCTTGTGCCCGGGAGCAAGCCATGCGCTTTTAGAATTTAGTATTATGGAAAATGGTACATTATTTTGTTCTAAAGGGTATACACTTTAATTAATAATGGTATACCATTTTGTTCTAAAGGAAATACACTTTTCATTATATTTTTTATTTTTCTTCAAGAAAATAAAGGGTACACATATTTATACTAAAGGGTATATAATTTAACACAAATTCTAAAGGCACACGAAGTGTGCTTCCTTGCGCCCGGGCACACACAAGTTTTTGCTTTGTAAAATAAAGGGTACACATCTTTGTACTAAAGGGTATACAATTTAGCACAAAATTTTAAAAGCGCACGGAATGTGCTCCCGTTTGCTCGGGCACATACAAGGTTTTGCCATCATATTTTAATGCATCATTTACCATAGTTTATAGTACTTTTACTAATATAATAATTATACTTTATGAAAAATTCCTAACTTTGATTATGAGTGGATCCGTCTCATAAAATATCAATATCTAATATAAATTGCTTCCCAAGATATTTTGTCTTAAAATTCAATCAAGTTAAAAAAAAAAACTCATATAAAAATCATAATCATCAATCAATTATTAACAACAATCAACGAGTAGCTTGATTTATTTGTCCTGATCCACACTAGTATTATATCAAACATATGTACTAATAAAATCAATGCAAAGAATACACAATGAGTTATCGTGCTCTACATTATTTATGAACTTATGCACTTCTGAATGATAAATTTTACTCTTAGGAATTTAATATTTATAATAATAAAAGAATACTAGCAGTAATATTTTTTTATTGAAATTGGTAATATTTCAAAACAGTACGTAGTATAAATTATTCAGTACTAATTTTTAAACTTCTAGATTCATTTATAAAAAAAAAATCTATATAAAAAATAATACTATATTAAATAGTTGGTATTTTCTTGAATCTAAATTTGCAAGAAGATTTATTTTGCCACCAAATGATGAAACAACAACGAAATATAAATAAAATATAAACAAATGAAGGCACACTCAAATTTATATTCTACTCACTAATACTCTTTTTAATTTTTAATTGTCTTTTAAAAAAATAACTCCCAAAATATCCACATTAAAAAAGGTTTAATAATTATACTTCATGAAATGAATAAAGTAAAATAAATACGGTTACACAATTTTACATATTTGTAATTAGTTTTTTATTTTTATTAAATTCGTTATCACTTTTTTTTTAATATTACTCCATAATTTTTTATTTATACTTTTTTATAAAATAATTTGCGGTATTATTACGTACTTTTCATTAATTATGTACCACTTATAATTATAAATTATTTATAAAATAGTATACAATACTTTTATTATTTTTTATTAATTATATGGAGTATTATTTTTATCAATTAAAAATTATCACTATTTATCCATTTTATTAAAATTATTTCGTGAGACGTTCTAAATATGCCATGAATAAAAGAACAAATGGGCATACGTAATACGCTGATTTGATTTTAAAACACTTGGTTCATATTTGAGCTGCCTAGCTTAGATTGCTTTTTGTCGCATTATTGGCTGCACTAAAGTCGCATGTATAAGTGGATTAAATATTCAAATCAAATGCTGCGTAAGTTGGAATTATTTTTGGATCAAATGGTAACCCTTAATCATCGAACACTAAATATATTTAATTTAAAGACGCCAATTATATAATTGCTGAGTTTGATCATTGAGAAGATGATATATAGATTAATCTAATAGAATTAATAGAATCAAGTTACACGTGTTGCAATATGCACCATGCAATTATTTATTTATTTATTACTGTTATTCTTTTTTTTTTATGTGTTCAAGTTAATAAATTTTGAGCAAGAAGATCTACTGTGACATAATCCAGTGATGAATTAAACTCCTCCAATAATTTGTACACATGATTTCATTTTTAAATAAAAAAGAAAATTTTATGGTACATAGTAAAAGCAAAAAAAAAAAAAATTCATGTCATGGATTGAAAAAAAATATAAAATAATGGTATCTAAGGTAAAACAAATTTATTTTTGAGGTTATAGAATAAAACGTTTTTTTTGTGTGAATAATTTTGTGAGATAAATAAATGAGAAAAATGTAAATGTACTTTTATATATAGGACGAAGAGATTATATAATAGGAGTTGAATTTGATTTAATATAAACAAGCATTTTAACTCGTGCGTTGCATGAAAATATATTTTAAAATTTCAAATTCTTTTAATATATTTTTTTTAATAATCAACGTACTTATATACATAGATGACGCGCACATATAAACACACATATTATATTCTGCGCACATATAAACACACATATTATATTCTTTCTTGATTAGCCTCTACTTCTAAAATTAACCTTAGTATTAATGTTCATATAATAGAGGAAGTATTTCCCTCATCTCATCTTAATGTTTACATATTTCAATTTGAGCGTTTCATTCTAATGGATACATTTTTCTTTGTTATATGAACCACACAAAATAATTATGGAACCAACTACAATACTAATACAACTATACATTTTACACTAAAATATTATTTCTCTCACATCAATACATACTAAAATACTATACTCCCTCCGTCTCATCCAAATGGTAGTTTTTTTTTCTTTTTGCACGTGAATTAAGGAGTATTATTATTTAATGTGTAGTGGATAGTTGTATTAGTGAGAGTATGGACCCCATATTTTAATTGTATTAGTGGGTGTGTGTGGGTTCCATATGTATAAAAAAGGAAAGGTGTCTTTTCGGGTGGGACGCCCAAAATAGAAAAATGAACTCTTTGGATGGGATGGAGTGAGTATTTCTTAACCTCGTACGAAAAACAAACGTAATTATTAAAAATATGTTTAAAAGGAATGACAAGTTAATTCTTGAAATTATAATTATTCCATGGTCATAAATCTTTAACACTGTGAACTCAAGATCTTTAGTAATGCAATGATAAAATTTAAAGTCTTACCTCAATTTAATCGGTAAATAATAATAACTATCAATTTAAAGTCAATCATAAAATTTTAATAATTACAGAAAAATACAATGAGTCGTGAATATGTCTAAACAAATTGATAGTCATTTAAAAAAACATTGATAGTTAAAATGATAGTATTTTTATATTTAATGTATATTTAATGAAATATATCAACGTGAAATAAGAAAAGTCAAAAACTATTTATGTAATAAATGAGGAAATGATTATTACCACAAAATAAATTAAGAAAACAACATGAATGGAAGAGAAATTAAGAAGAGAGAAATGAGAAATTGATGAGAAATTGGTGACATATTGATGAGAGATTTTGACTAAATTTTTAAATGAGAAACTTTAGTTGATATATATATATATATATATATATATATATATATATATATATATTAATTTAATTCTTTGAAATAATTGCATTATCATTACCAAATTCTCTTTCAAATAACAGTAAAAAGAAACAAATAGAATATTATATTTTGTAAATGCACACGTACATTAGGGTAGAGATCATTAATAAGCAAGATTATATTAATATTTTGTTTGTCACATTCTTCTGATTCACAAATTAATGAGTCATTAATATTTTGACGACACACATCTTCTTAATAAATCAATCAATGAAAACAAACATCAACCAATTAATATGCCACATATACACAAACACACACATCTTTATGTATGTATGTGTAGACACATTAATTAATTGATTAATAATTCAAAGATATATATGCCTTGTTATAAGATAAGGTGCAGATTATCCATCCACCCACAACAAAGTGTACAAATCATCAACACTATATGGCTCACATCGTATAATTGAATGCGTGCTGTTTTAATTCTGAAATGACAAACAATATTCCTTTAATTAGAAAAATACATAATTTATGTGAAATCATTGAATACTTTGCATGGCAAATGCTACATTAATATTATGGGTAAGAGTACATTATTTTGTTTTAAAGAGTATACATTTTAATTAATAAGGGTACACTATTATATATTTTTTATTAATATTTTTTATTTTTTTCACAAAATAGAGAGTACACATCTTTATACTAAAGGGTATACAATTTGATACAAAATTCTAAAAGCGCACGGCATGTGCCCCATGCGCCCGGGTGTACACAAGTTTTTGCCTTATACTCTAGTAGTTTATGTTTTATTTTAATCCTAATTCTTAGAATATAATTGTATATGTGATCTATGGTGTATTTTAATTTAATCTTTATGTTCTATTTTACTTATAGAATTCTGAATTTTATCTGTAAAATTTAGTGTTAATTTTAAGTGTAATTATATTTTTGACACATAATATTATAAAAATAAAGATAAATGGAACCGGTTCCACTATTGAAACGATTCTATAGTAGTCATTCTCAATTCGTAAATTTAATTTAACAAATTGATTTATATAAAGTTAGAGAATGTTTAAACAAACCTTAAAAAAATAAAAAACTCATACATATATTTCATCTCAATATAATTTATTTTTAATGAATTTATTTAATTAGTATACTAGTATAATTATTTAAAAAGAAATAGAACTTCTATTAAGAAAAGACGTACAAGCCTAGATTACCTTTTCAAGTGTAATATTGGACAAAGTCAACTGCATGCTGCAATGATTATCAATTTAATTAATAATATGATCACTACAGATATTTATGTTGAGTAACATATTAAAGCTTGTGATTAATTTGGTCACTTAAGATATCTTTGTTAGTAACACATTAAAGCTTGTCATTAATTTGGTCTCAACTTAATCCTCATTTCTCAACTCCATCATTTTATTGGATAAATATATTTGATCTAATTGATCCAGCTCAATAGGGTTTAAATAGTCCACTTCATTAAGTTATTGTCATTTATGGTGTACACATCTTAACAATATTAACTTATCTCATGACTTGGATTAAAATGCCTTTAAGTAATTATTATAAGTATATTATTAATTATTACATCATACAAATATCGAATAAATAAATAATATGTGTATCACATTCTTATTTCTTATCTTCTATATATAATTAAATGAAAAAAACATTTTAGACTATATGTATATACTTTTTTAATCTTTACTAATATAAAATATTTAACTTATCTATTAATAAATTATTTTATGAAAATAAATTAAATTAAAACAGTTGATTAAAAAAAAAGTTTTAAATCAAAAGTAGTAAAAATAAACCTACAAGGATGAGATTAAATTAAAATAACTAAAACTACGGTGTTGTATAATCCTACATTTTTTTTAGAATATACCTTAAATATTAAATGTTATACTTTCTCCATCTCACCCTAATGATTACGATTCTTTCGTAATTATAAAGGAAACTTAATTATTAGGGCGGGACGGAGGGAGTACTCTTTAGTATAAAAAATTGTACTACTTATTTTCAGAAAAAATATTTAATCGAATATTTATATTATTCATATGTCCGCTGATAATTTCAATGAAAAAATTATACTCTTATTAATTAAAATATATATTCTTTAGAACAAAATATTTTACTTCATTTATACACTTTGTGCACATAAAAACACAAGAGACAATTAAAATTCCATCAATTTATAACAACTAGAAAATCATTATTATATTTTGCTAAATAAATCAATCAATGATGTATTATTAATGATAATAGACAAAGAATTGGGGAGCCCATCTTACGGACCCTAAATCATGAGACGAATTATTCATTGATCTAATTAAATTTTGTAAGGGGTTCTGTTGATGCTATAAAATTGAAATTTTGATAATTTAATTATGGAAGAAAATTAATTAGGATATATATATAATATTTTTTAATATTTAATTTATATTTTTATTATTTTAAAATGTAATAATTTGAAATTTTATTACTTTTTCCATCCCGATGAGAAGTATTCGTTTGCCCTTTGCACGTGAATTAAGGAGTATAATATTTTAATGTGTAATGGTGTATGAAAAATACTCTGAATTTTAATATGTAGTGGATAATTGTATTAGTATTGAGTGTGGGCCCATGTGTAGTTGGTTGAATATAATAATATTATTTTGTGTGTTACATGAACCCAAAAAGAAAATTGATACATTGTATTAAGACGGACCAAAATGACAAAATAGATACTTATCAAGAAGTATTTATCTAATTTATTTAATTTTTAATTTAAATATTATAAATTTATAAAATATGATAATATGTGATAACCTTAATAATGAAAAGTGATATCCAATTGATAAAAAATGATAATTGTGTTGTAAATTATTTCATAAAAATTTATTTATAGTATACTATGAAAAGTGATGGCATTTTAAAAAAAATGTGATAACATTTTAAAAAAGTGATAATTAATTATGAAAGTGTATTTCACGAACAATTTATAGAATTAATAAAACGTGATAATAGTTTTAATAAAAAATTATTATAATCAAAGAAAAGTCATATCCGTCTAATTGAATTAGGCTAAAACTTGCATGCCCCCGGGAACACCGTGCAACCAAATTCCACACTTTTCGGAAGCTATACTTTTAGTATAATATGTTATAATATTTAGTATAAGAACGTATACGCTTGATTTTTTGAGAAAAAAATTAATTTTTTAATCAAACATTTATATTATTAATATTTCAACCGACGTTCTCAATGAAAAAATTATATTTTTATTACTTAAAGTGTACGCCTTATAACACAAAGTGTTATACTTTTATACATTTGGGACAATCCATAAAATAAATAAAAATAATAATAACATATTAATATAAAATGATATTAGATTAAGATACAATTTAATTATCTAAACTATCTATCTAATGAACGGTTAATAATAATAATAACAATAATAATAATAATGAATTCTTTTTTTACTAAAAGTATTTTGTCGTAGAGAATGGAAATTAATGAAATTATTAGTAACGATTATCAATTAAATTATCACATAACAAAATATTATAATTTTCGTTGTTAAAATTTTACCAATCACCATTTTTTCAACGTAAAATTAACAACAATTTATAGATTCTGTTATTAATTATTGATTGATAAACTAATTTAACAATGAAACTAAGTCTTTTACTAACAAAATATTCTAAAAATAAAAAATAATTTTTTTAGTATTTTTATATTTTAGTAAATATATTTTAATAAATCATTTATAGTAATTTAATGAATCTTATTTTAATTACTTTAATATTTTATTTTATCTATTTAATAATCATATTTTAATAAAAATTAAAAATCTCAAACGTGAGATTGCTATTTCAAATTTTATTTTATTATTAATCTATATATATATATATATTGATTTAATTAATGAATATTAATAAATGAAATCATATACCTCTCTCTATATATATATATATATATATATTATGAATAATCATAAGTATACAGATGAACCTTTTGATTTTTTCTAGAAGTATTAATAGTAGTACATAATAAATGTTAAATCTTGAAATATGGAAAAGAAAATTTTTACAGCCAATTAAATCTTAAAATAATTAAACTAAGATGAATACTGATCAGGGCTATAATAGTACTTTAAGGGAGAGTAAATGCATTTGATCCTGCTCAAATTGATCCGAACAGCATTGTACTTTCTTATTCTCCATAATTAGGCATATATATTTAATGGTGATTGAAATTAATTAAAAATGTTTAGAGTAATATAGAAAGACTACAAATTGGGGCCCACCTGCATATTTAAAATTAATTAATTTATTTTTGTCAAATTTGTAGGGTTCGTGTATTTAAACTTTAAAGCAAATTTAGTTTAGTTGAGAGGTCAAGAATATATTATGGGTAGATACCGACTCAGTATCTAACATTTGAATTTTTCTTGCAACCTAATTATTAATCATTTACAATTTCCTATATAAATAATTCATTCCATTTTAATCTAATTATAAGAAAAATGAGGTTTCGTCATGTTATTTCTTATATAATATTTTAGGGCTTGGGCAAATAATTTCACTCCTTGTTTAAAACTTAATGTATATAATAATTAATAATAAAAAAAATTCCATATCATAAAGCATTACACACTTTATTTATTAAAATTTCCCCATTTCAAAAAAAAAAAAACAATACTGAGTGAGGCTTGTGTGCCCTGGCGCACGTGAACATATTCCGTGCGCCTTTAGAATTTAGCATTGTGAGCAAGGGTACATTGCTTTGGTCTAAAGGGTATACACTTTAATTAATAAAGATACACTATTTTGTTCTAAAGAGTACACACTTTATTAATATATTTTATTTTTCTTCAAAAAATAAAGGGTACACATATTTATACTAATGAATATATAATTTAAAACAAAATTTCAAAGGCACACGGAATGTATTCCCGTGCGCCCGGACACACACAAGTTTTTGTCAAGGTACACATCTTTATACTAAAAGGTACACAATTTAACACAAAATTTTAAAGGCGCGGGGAATGTGTTCCCGTGCGCTCGGGCGCACCCAAGTTTTTGCCTACTTTATTCAATAATTTCAAATTTTACTTTATTTTTATATTTATCATTGAGTGAGGCTTGTGTGCGTCCGAGTGCACAGGAACACATTTCGTGCGCCTTTAGAATTTAGTATTATGGGTAAGTGTACATTGTTTTAGTCTAAAGGGTATACACTTTAATTAATAAAGGTACACCATTTTGTTCTAAAGGGTATACACTTTATTAATATTTTTTATTTTTTCTTCAGAAAATAAAGGGTACATATATTTATACTAAAGAGTATACAATTTAACACAAAATTTCAAATGCACACGGAATGTGTTCCCGTGCGCCCGGACACACACAAGTTTTTTTCATGGTACATATCTTTATACTAAAAGGTATACAATTTAACACAAAATTCTAAAGGCGCACGGAATGTGCTCCAGTGCGCCCGGACCCACACAAGTTTTTGCCTTTATCATTTTTGCCTCACTCTCATAAAATTATTTTACACTTTAAAAAATTAAAATATCCCAAAAGTTTTTAATTTTTTCAGTATATACTACCTCCCGTCCCATTCAAAGATGATATTTTTTTCATTTTGGGTGTCCCACCTAAATGGTCTCCATTTCCTTTTTTACATACATAGGACCCACACAATCCCTCTAATACAATTAAAATATGGGGTCCACATTCCCATTAATACAATTACCCACTGCACATTAAATAATAATACTTCTTAATTTACGTACAAAAAAGTAAATGTCCCTTTTGGACGGGACGGAGGGAATTTATAAATAACCTGAAATATTGATTAACTATCAATTAGTGGAATGATTTTTTTATCAGTTTAAACCCAAAATATATAAAACTATCACGGCTTAAAACTATAAAATTATTAGAAATAATATAACCTATATAAATTTATTTTTAATTAATATGTTATATTAATGATAATAAATTATACTATAAAATATTACCTAAAAAACAATTTTGATTTATAAGTCAGAAAACAACTTTATGAAAGATGGCGTGGCAAGGAGATATATGTTTAACATTCATCAAGAAGTGCTTTTTAACAAGATACGATACTAAATTAATTATTTATCATTGTTTATATTTTAATATTTTATACTTAGCCGTTAGTTACGTTCGAGCAAGCTTGTCTAACATTTGGCATTAGGTATGGATAATTGACAAAATCATTCTTCAATTATAATATAATATTAATAATAATAATATAAAATAATTTTAGTGCTGAGGAGCAAATAACTTTCACAAAATAATTAATTTATATTGAAGTATCACTAAAAAAAAGTCTAACATTCATTTTCATATTATTTTATATATAATTTTTATAATGTTAATTTTGGGTTCTTTACATGATATTCTAACACAATGTGAAATTTAACTCCATTTCAGATCAATTGAATATCGTATAACTTAATATTGTATAGAAATATTTTTAAATTATTTTAAAACTATTTTATTTTAATATATTATTTTATTTTAAATTATTATTTCTTCAAATTAAGCATGTAGCACATTAAGTGATACCCTGTGAATTTATGAAAGAGTTGGTTTTTCGTGTTCCGGATGCATAAAGTGTGTAAGAGTATAACATTTTATTTAAAAGAGTATACACCTTAATTAATAAGAGTATAATTTTTCATTGAAAAGATCGGTTGAAATATGAATAATATAAATGTTTGATTAAAAAAATTAATTTTCTTTTTTAGGAAATAAAGGTGCACGCTCTTATACTAAATAGTATACTCCCTCCGTTTCGCCCAAAAAGTTATTTTTGTTTTTTGCACGTGAATTAAGAAATATTATTTTTTAATGTGTAATGAGTATTTGTATTAGTGAGAGTGTGAGTCTCATATTTTAATTGTATTAGTGAGTGTGTATGAGTCTCATGTGTGTAAAAAAAAGAAATGAGACTTTTTAGGTGGGAAATCCAAAATGATAAAAAGAGACTCTTTAAGTGAGACGAAGGAAATACTATTTAATACTTAAAGAGTATAGCTTTCGAAAAATATGAAATTTGGGAGCACGGTATCTCAAATACACGCAAGTTTTAACCTTTATAAAAATGAGGTACATGCTAATATGCTATAATGTCCATTTTTTAGGTGTGTTATTAAATTATAACTACATTATATTACATGACCCCAACTAACTTATTTAATATCACACCATCACATCTAATTTCCAAAAAATAAATAATAACAACAATTTGTTCATTTTGTTGTTCAATATTGCAATTCTTTTACGTGCTGTCCATGTATACTTTCTTTAATTAAGACACTAAAATAATTAAGAAATTTATATAAATAAATAAAACTCATTTTATATTCAATTTTAACCTTTAAAAAAACTCCTAGCTATTTTTTCCTTAATTCAATAACACGTTATCAATTGCATATACAAGAATTAAGGCTACAAAACACAAAACCAATTTATGTATATACATATAATATATAAAGCAAAATTTGTAGAAAGATTAATTAACAAGTGAGATTAGTGCACATTAATTAATAATGTCAATTTGCCTATATATTTAAGAGTTGTATTATTTAAAAATATTATGCACTATTACATAGACTAAAAATTATATCAATATTATAATTACTCCTTTTTTCTCAAAGTATATGAACAATTTTTATTTTTTTATCTGTCCCAATACATTGTGAAGTGTATATACTATATACATGAATTGCATGTTGCGATTAGTTTGTATATGTATAATGTTTAGATATCAAATCAAAAAGGTATTTGATACATTTCTCAGCTTTGAAATTAATAATCTCGACGAATATTGAAGGTTTTAAATAAATTTGCTGAGAAGTGTCCGTTGTCAATTAGGTGATATAAGAATGTAGTATAAAAAGTATGTAATTGTTAGTTTAAAAAATTGAATAAAATACTTATTAATTAATTAATTAAAAATAATAATACATTTAATTTAATAATTCACATACTTGTCTTAGGTATTGATGAAACAATAATTTGTCGTTGCAAATGTCAACTTAATCAACAAAATAATGGGTTTCACTAATACAACTTGCAAATAAACAAACGTTGGAGAATTATTAATAATAATTAATTATCATTTGTTTTAATAATAAAAATATCATTCTTGGTTTCTTGACTATGAAAGCTTAGGAATCCAATTAAATTAATATCCCTTGGCCAAAGAATGACAAAGTGTTTCGAATCTAGGTGCCTTAACGACACGAAACTTAAGACTAAATAAATTAGAGATGTTGATCATCATTACTTATAATTTTTTTTTTAAAAAACTTTTATTATAACATCAAATACTACATATTAATGTAAAAGTTGAGGCTATAAATTAACGAAATTAGCATATAATTCCACAGTCAAGATTTGGATAATCCGAATAAGAGATCAAACTATTCGAGTTTAAAGTAAAGAATTTAGTAAGTATTATTCGATAGATATACACCATTTAATATTATAATAATACTATTTGAATTTTTGTTTGATTTGAGTAGAACTCGACATTATTTATACATTAAAAAAAAAGTTACTTTAAATTAGTACTGTTGGAATGCAATCCTCACAAGTACATTTATAAAGTAATTCAAAGCTTGTTTACATTGATAATTAAATATGTATGAATTAAATACACCTCGTTCGATATATGAAAAAAAAAATAATAAATAAAATGTCACGCCCGATTTTATTGCTCTATTGCTGGGTGACTCGCCATAATTGGGCCTCCATAAACGCAATATCCAATTATCTTGGGCTTCCAAGTTATTGGGCTGAAGCCCATTAATACCTGACCTTGCTCTGTTGCTCATGGGCCTATGTAATGTTTTTAACACTGTCAAATCTTCAAATATTGGCTTGTTTAGGGAATTAGTTAAACAAAAGAATGCAACAAACTTCGTAATTATCTTATGTAATCCTAATAACAAGACTTTAACTTTTTTTTTATTCAATCAGAAATTAAAACAGAAATAGTTCATTTCTTTTCTTCTCAATATTATCTTTCTAATTTTAGAACTTTAAATGATTTAATCTAAAGGAATGATTGATGTTTCATCTCTTATTATACTCTTTGATTGAAAATTACGTATTATTATTAATTTTTTGATTAACGCTACATGTCCCAAGCGTTTACTGATTATTGACTATTTATAGAATATAATTTCTCTTGTTATAGAATACCATTGTAATATGGAATGAGAAATGGGAAATTCAAATACACTTCATATTGTATTTTTTTTTTCTTTTCTTTTTTTTTCCTTTTTTTTTCTTTCAACCATAAAGATTGTAGCACCTTATTAGTAATATATTTTATACAACTCACTTTGGGAAATTTTTTGTATAGTTTCTTCATAATTTACTAAGCATGCAAGTAATTCAAAGAATGGATATTATAATCCATCAATCTCATTAAAAGATAGTATATCATTATCAATTGAGTTTCACATTCAACTGACCAACATATTCATAAAAATTTAGAGTTTTTTTGAGTTAAATATGCACCTAACTAATTTAAATCGTGCTAGATTAAATTGTTTTTAACCTTCACGGTTATTTAAATATAATAATAATAATTATTATTATTATTATTATTATTATTATTAAAAACCCAACACCTTATCATTATTTTAAGATGTATTCTAAAATATAATAGAGTAACACATTTTTATTTGAATAAAATTTAATTTTATTCATTTCATTAAATTAGTTTTATATATATAATTTGTTGTCTCATGGTGTTCTACTTTTTACGAATTTTTAATTTTAAGTTTATTTTCTTGTATATATTGTAATTTGCATGTTTATTCATAACTATATTTATTGTAAATGTTATAAATAAATAAATTTACATTTTCCACTCGTAATTTAACAATTTTAAATTGCAAGTGTCATAATCTCACCACACACTTATCCTACTTTGTTGCAGGCATCCATGTAAACACTTCACATTAGATTTTCTTCCTCTTTTAAAATTGGTAACACTCAGTTGGCTATATACTTCCATTCCTTTTAAAGGGATTTTTTTTTTGAGTGCTCCATTTAAATAGTTTTTTTTTTTACACATATGAATCTGCAAACGCTTATTAATAAAATTTAAATATAGAACCTACATTCTTACTAATACAATTACTCACTATACATTATATAATAATATTTTTTAAATTCACGTGTAAAAAACAAAAAATTCTCTTTGAGTGGACTAAAGAGAGTATATTTTTCAGTCAAGAGTTTTGTGAAAAATAATATTTTTATAAATTTAAAATCACATAACATATAGTATGAATATTAATATATGGGTGGTCGAGATGTTAATCATTTTCGGTAATTACTCAATTTAATTATTAAATAATTTTTTTAAAAATAAAAGAAAATAAAAAATCAATAGTCACAATCATATTTAGGTAGCTTTAATAGAATTTGAGCCAATAAAGTTTGCAGCCTTTTATATTTAGGCAGCCCTCAGCCGTAACCGTAATTCACTTTTCAATTAAATGAAAATTCTTCGGTAGTTAAATAATAATAACTTCTCTCAAATTAAATAGGGAGTATAAAGTGTTTAATTGTAAAAAAAAAAACTTCCTTTTTTTTACACCCAATGGAAAACCCTCTAAAATTTAATTGACTGCAAAATGGTCCACATTGTCATTTGCATATATGAATTGATATATTTATTTAATTGTTGAAAATAGCAATATCATTTTTAAATTCATAATGAGTTCTCCTATTTTTATTTCTATGTGCAAGTTTAATTGTATACTAGTGTAAAAATAATAATTATATGTAAAAATGACATTATATTTTATTAGAAATTAATAACAATACTGCAGTTTTACTTTTTCTGTGTTATTTTTAGTATTAATTATGTTATTTTATTTAATAAATTATTCATGGGTTAGTTTAATAAGATGGTTATTACACTTATTATTCATGTGCTATATTTTATTGAAAATTTTATTATTTTTTTAAATTTGAAAATCATTTTGTAGAAAGAGGTCACGCGAATTTTTGTTAGGACGATCAGTAATTTTGCTAATGACAACCGATTATCATATAGTAAAATATAATGATATCAATTATATTGAAATTAATTAATTTTAAGTGAATTTTGTTATAGGAATTTTTCAAAATTATAGGATGCACTTTTTGCCAATTTTGAAAATCATATGCAATTAAAGAGTATGGTTGTAAATGAATCAAATAATTCGAATTCGATTAGATATTTGAATTCGAATATTAGTATTCGAATTAAAAATAATCGAATTCGAATGCGAATTCAAATAATTATTTTAGTTTGAAAAATATTCGAATCAAATATGATTCGTAAGATATTCTATTCGAATATTCGCGAATATATTCGAATAATAATATATAATATATATTAATAATATTAAATAATTATATATTTAATAAATATAATATTTTTCTTTATAAATATAAATAAATATCTATATTATCTAATTTATTATTTTTTTATATATATAATGTGAATTATTTAATTATAATTTTTAATAATTTAATGGAATATGTATTTAGTGAGTATTTCTTCTTAAATTTACTAATAGTATAAGAAATTAAAAAAAAAATATTATTTGAAAAAAATATGAATTCAGAATTTCGAATCGAATTCAAATATTCAATTTCGAATGTTTACTCGAATATATTCGAATAGTTCGTTTATTACTTTCGAATCGAATACGAATCCGATTTCGAATTCGATTAATAATCGAATACGAATACGAATATTCAAATATTTAATCAAATACCATTAAAATACTTTAGTATTCGATTCGATTCTTTTACAACCCTATTAAGGATAATAGACATATATATTAATTGCTCATTATAATATTATTTATTTTGGATAAGAGATTGGTGATGAAATTAAAGATTAAAATGACAGTGAAGAACATTCCCTAAGACTAATAAATATATAGGGTGGCTGTGATTCTGTGAACCCTATTTTCAGCGGATTTAATTCTTGATGTTAATTAAATCAGTGACAACTTGGGAACCAATCATTTACCTCCACGTTTGATTAAGACATTTCTTCAAGATTATTCATTATAATATCAAAGAAAATGTGAAAGTGGTATGCTTTTTTAGTGCTTAATAATTTTAATTTTAAGTACTTACGACCTTTTGTTTAACTATATGCATAATTTTTTATTTTAACAGTCTCCCGTGAGAATGTGTATGAGACGGGTTAAAATATACTCCATTCATCCCACGACAAGGAGTGCATTTTATTATTTTTGTCCATCCTAAAATAGGAGGTGTATTTCCCTTTTTAATATATGAGATCCATATAAAACAATTAATATATCTTTATGGGACCCACACACCATACTAATACATCTACCCACTATACATTAAAATATTATTTCTCTCACTTCAACTACTCCTAATTACTCATTAAATATCACTCCATATCTCTTAATCTACATGCAAAAAAATTTTACAACTCTTGTTGTGGGATGGAGGGAGTAATTGTAAGTAAAATATGCTTATTAGTTATTAAAGTATATTTTTAAAGTGTATTAAATGATACATTATAATATGATTCACTATAATTCAAAAACTATTTTAAATATCCATAAATATAGATTACTTGTACTCTTATAATAAAAAATGGAGTATATTTTAATAAGAGAACACCCATTTCTCATATATTCCCTCCTATAAAAGATTACCTCAATTTTTTTTTTGTGATAGGTATATGTCAATTATATCAATTTATATATGTACCATCCACTTAATATTACCACACCAAGAAAATGATAAATTAAAGTATAATAAAAGATAGAGAATATAAGGAGAATGCAACATTAAAATCAAGTTTGGGGACAATATTTTTTGATGCATTGAGTTGGGATCTAGTTTTGCCCAATCAAGATAAGCAAATGTTAGCTGCCAATAAATTGATATAGCCTGCTTCCTATTTTTCAAAATTGACACCTCACTCCTATCTCACATGTAAAACGAATTAAATTTAAAAAAAATAATTTTTTTTATTTTATTTTTTTTAATGCATAGTATGTACATTTGTCTGAATTATGAATAAAAAGATAGTTAGGTCCTAAAAATTTATATTAAACGTTAACGGTACTAATTAAGTTAATTAAAATAGTATACATTGAGTAAAATTATATTATAAAAATTAATATAAAATTCTAAATTTACGTATTAAATCCTTCTTGACTAGCAATTCGGATCCCCTATTTCATTATATAGTCTTTCGTAACATATTTTTATTAAAATACTTAATCCTAATAAATGATCATCAAACCCCTACTTGGCGGTAATTTATGCATCTGATTGTGACACATAACATGTATTTAAGATATAAAATAGTAGATGATCACGTTTTTAATTATCTAATCGTGAACATAATCATCCTAGTGGATGGTAGGTTGAGGCTTTTTGAATCAGCCAAAAGGACATTAGTATAAATACAATTTAAAAAAAAAAACCCACAACAATACAGACACCTTAAATAAAAATAATTCAAATTAGTAAATTATATTATAATTCTAACTTCTTTTAGCTTTATCAAGCTCCATAACTAATTAAACAAATAGTTATAATAATGTGCCACTAGTATATTCACCATGGATGTGTAGAGGAATATATCATATCTTGGTGTGATGGTTAAGTAAAATAATTAAAATATACTCCATACAATTATCTCAATAGTGTCCCACTCTTCATTAACTCATTGAGTCAATTATAACTTGACACTATAATCAATATTTAGCTACTATAGTTATCATGATGACTTAAATTACATCTTAGTCTTGAAGACAAATTAAATTTTTTCTTCAAACCACACCCTCATGTAAAAGAATTACAAAAAATAAAGGCTACAACCACTTGGCAATACTAGACTACTAAAAATGCTTTGGCTAGGGTTTTTCTATTTCCATATGAATTTTTGTAGTTTTTGAAGTAGCCTAATTTGGGGGTGTAAGATATGGCCAATGGGCCATCCATAGTGGAGAGGAATCTCAAAAGTGGGCCTTCACCTAACATCCAAAGGAACTACTCTACTTGAATCCTCTCTCTAGCCCAAAAAGTGCATTTCTAGCCCAAATAGATATTAAATATACAATTATTTTTAAAATTTTAAATTATTTAATTAGTTTGGTTAATTTTTAATTTTTCAAGAGAAGAGACTTTATGCTTCTAGGTTTGCTTTTTATCTTGAATTTCATCATTGCAATTACTCTCATTCATCTTCCTTTTAGTTTGTAATGGTACTAATGTTGCTTAGTTGACCTTGAGCTTTAATTTGTTTTTCATTTCCCCCTAACTATTTGTGATGTTATTTATTAAAATTTTTTGTTTGGTGATATGGTTGACCCCCTTTTAAAGAGAAAATATAATCATTTTTAAAAAATGGTAACTTAATAAATATGTAGATGATATCTTGTATATTATTTGTGTTTGTGTAGTGTTAATTGGACTAAAAAATAACATACATTTGAATAAATCAATGTCAATATAAGTACGTAATAATATGATATTCCTATTCTGAAGAAAAAGGGGAAAAAAACTTGAATGTAAAATCTTGCAATCTGAGTATATTATCTTTAAAATTGATATTTCATGCATTCGAGTACATAAATTATAATTCTGTATTGGAAGTGGCTATTTACACTCCCAAATATACTAAACAAACCCCGAGTTCTAGATATACTCCACTAGAATTAAAAATTAGGTATATAAATTTCTAAGTACACCCCAGTTAAAGACGATTTTATCCTTTTAATTAACTAAACCCAAATTACTAAAAATTAATTAATCACAAAAAAAGCCATCGATGGAGTCCGCGTCGCGACTCTACAGAAGAAAAGAAGAGAAAGGAGAGGAAAGAACGTTTGATACCTTCTATCCATCGTAAAGGCTTCGTCAATGTCAAGTAAGTACCGTTTAATCTTTGTCTTTGCTATTTCCCTTTTTAATTCTGCAGTTGACACGATTTCTAGGGTTTAGGTTGGTTTTAAACTTGGAAATGAAGTATGGGTAATTTGAAGTTGTGTTTATATAGTGTGTAGTTGTATTTATCTTGTAATTTTGGATTAAAAATTTTCATGAATTGGAAACAATTAGATAGTTTTTCTGAGCATTAGGTATATAAATTTAAGAATCCGCTCAACTGTGTTGTGTTCGACCTCTACAGTCGAACATATAATCCTCCACTTTTTTCGTTACATGATGTTGGTCATATTCTTGACCAATTTTATCTCAAATATTTCTTTTTAATAAAATTGATTGATATCTGTGGTGAAAAATTTCAGTTATTAAAATTGCCTTGACTATGAAAGTGGGTGGCTACAAAAATGTGCCGGTTAAGAGGGAGATAGAAGTTGTAGATGGAAATCTTGTAGAAGCTTTACATCAACTTCCGAGGAATAGTTCAATGGGACTGTATCCAATTTACGCCTCGTGTTTCTTTGCTGAAAATTAAGAACTTTTTCCTTTGATCTCTGGTATTAATGTGAATTCATAAGGTTTAGAGTTTATTGTGATTTAGAAATTATAACAATGGAGTGTATTTAAAATATGATTGGGGTTCATTTAGAAATTTAATTATAATAACTAATCTTATTTTATTATTTATAAAAGGGTATTTATGCCTTTTCACATAATCATATTTTAAATCTATTAATTAATGGGGTTCATTTAATATATTTGGGGTGCAAACAACCATTCATATTTATTTCACTTTAAATGAATTGATTATAAATATTAATAGAGAAAATGTAATAAGTTTCAAGGATTAACTAACATCTATTTTAAATGGAGTTTTAAAAATATATGAATTACTAATTATTTATCTCTCCTCTCTCACATTTCATCACATATACTAGTAAATTAATATCTCTATGCATACCATTACTTGCTTTTTATACATTAATTTAATATAAAATTAAAAATATATAATACAAATTACAATACTGAAAACTCAAAATAAACAAACATTATTACTCCTACTATTTATGAATTTCGAAATACTCCTTTTTTTTTTCTCAATTAAACAAAATACCTAAAGATAAATGATAAGCATTACATATATTTTCTCTCTCGTTCTCTATTCTTTCTACTCACATTAATTATTCAAGGGTTAATAAATAGTCGGTACGAAACATATTTAAAAATTATTAAGCGATATATTCGCTTAAAAAATTATTAATAAATACAAAATTATATTTTGTTTTTCCCATAATACCTATATTTATCCGTACATTAGTGTGCATTGTTAATATGGAAACAAAAATACATTATTAATATGAATGTACATTAATGTACATTCTGTTAATAAAGAAAATGAAAATACGCGATTAAATTGAAGAACCTACTAATGTACATTGATGTGCATTCTTGAGAGAGAAACAGAAAAAGAAAATACGTGATTAAATTGAAAAACCCTACGAATATACATTAGTGTACATCGATGAGAGAGAAACCGAAAATACACGATTAATTAAATTGAAAAATGGTTGTTATAATTATCCTTAAATCTCTCACTCATTGTTTTTATTTATATATTAGTATTCAATGAAATTAGTATTAAGTGAAAACGTTGAATATTCAACGTTGTAAATAAGGGTAAAGCTGGAAAAAGAAAAAGACGTTATGTATTCATCAGTAATTATATTAGATTAATGTAGTAATTAAATTATATACACACATACCTATCAGTAATAATCTCATTATTTAATATTATCTTACACAAATCATCATCCACCTTTTACACATTGATTTTAAAAAATAAAATTACTAATTTATTCTATCAAAACACAAAATAAACACAAATTATCATTCTTGATTTTCAAACGTTATGAAACCAAAAACAAAATACCCAGCAATATTCATAACACCATGCATTTTGATTCTAATTTATTTGTATAAGTTGGTACAAAAGTGGGATCCCCTACCCTAATGGTGTACCCCACCATTAGGGGCCCCTACCGCCAATACCCTGGGGATTGGTGAAGGAGGTAAATCGCAGGATGCGGCTCAAGTGGCTTATAGAGAGGGCTCACTGTTAAACTTGTGCTTGCAAGGGGCCAAATTCATACCAAAGTCAGGATTCGAACCCCCACCCTGCAGCAACCAAGCTCAGTTAGAAGGCTTTTCCACCCTCCCCTCTACCACTTGAGCTATGCCCCGGGGGCGGGATCCCCTACCCTAAATGCCGGTATACTTGGATCCAATAGAATGATAGAGAGATAAATTACAATTATTCAACTTATCAATTTATTTGTACAAGTCTAAGCTTGTATAAATGCAGCTAGCTAAGATATAGGGGCTAGACGTAGTAGTTTAAGTGATGTGTGTTGCTTTAGCCAAAAAGATGGATTTGGTCATTCAATGATAACGAGTATTGGTCTCATAATAATTGATTGCAGAAGAATAATATAAATTGTGTGCTAAGAAAAAGAGAAAGATAAAAGATAAAAGAAAATAAAGCTGAAAAGGGTTGTTTAATTACTGCAATAACTTCTTTATTTAATTATTTATGACTCATTTAATTGAAGTAGCGAAAAAGGCATGGTTTAAGTGTTGGTCTTTGTTATAATTGCCTGCCCAAAATGAGACAGTGCCCTATTATAAAAGTAACAGCTGTAAGAATCAATTTCCTTTGAAATGACAATTGCTGAAATACAATACAAAGTACAAATTGGTATTCATGGTTAATCATTTTTTTTTCAATCTTCAAGAATATACTATAGTTTTATTATTTCATTTTTAATAATTGAGTGAAGAATATATTTTTTTAACAACAAAAGAATTTTATTAAAATTTTAGAACCCGGGTATAAAGGAATACCACCCAAAAGAATTACAATAAAAATGATATCAATACATATGGAGTAAGAACTTCAAGACAATAATACCATACTATATTCAATATTAAAAACTATTCATGGGTTGAGTTCCTAGTCTTCAAAACCATATTGATCAATCTACTCATCATTTATCCGATTCAACTCTAAACACAAGTTAATTGTTATTCATTGTTACTAATTTATTTATAATTTATGTAATATATTATCATAATATATTATTCATATCCTAATTAATATTTCTATCACTTAATCTCACTCTGAAAGTATAGTGTGACTATACAAATCAAACTGCATACTATAATTTTATATTTATTTAAAAAGAAAAATGCATAGAAAGAAAGAAAGAATTATGTTAAGTTGATATAAACATATAATGATGTTTTATTTTCTAGGGATTTAATTACTTATCGATAAAAAAATATTCCAAGAAATAACATTTCAAACTTGAAGGCGAGGAAAAATTTAAACATATATTATTACTACTTACAACAACCATGTAATACTAATGATGAAATACGTACTATTATGTTTTCTTTGAAGTGAATTTTACAAATGAAAATTTTATTTTCTTGTTGCTCAATTACTTTTAGATTTGAAATATTGATTTTTCCGTGTATATATATTGTAAAAGTAAGAATAAAAATATAGAAATGATAATAATAAAATAACGAGAACATTTAAAAATAGTTATTGATTATGATTACTATTATTTGTGTTTTGACCAACAAGTCGTTGAAAAGATAACATGAGGGACCAAAATAAAGAAATAAACTTTCAAAGATAACATTGTTGAATAGCCTCCAACTTGAGTAGTTGAACACTCAACTAAGCTAATCATTTCTTTTAATCTTCAATTATATTATTTTATTTCAATCACCATATTAAATAATATATAGTATATGTGTGTTTGTTTTTAGGCTATTAATATATTTTTAAAGAAAAGTAACAAAACTAAAAGTTCATTATATAGAATTTACGCATTAGATTTATTTGGTAATTAATAAAGAGGATATGCTTTCATTAATTAATTAGGAATTAGATAATAATGTTTTCAAAATTTGTAGGCTACACAATTTTAGGGGACTATATGTAAATTTTGGCTTTATATTATTGAAACAAACAAAAACTAGAGTTAATTTAATTAATTGCTCAATTTCATTTAACAATTAATCAAAAAAAAAAGAAAGAAAAGGCAAAAGTGGAAATATGGCAGAGGTGAGTGGGTAAAGAAGAATTATGGATGAGGCATAAATAAATATAATTAGATGCGCAGAAGCTATGATATTAGAAAGAAAGTAGACTTTAATCAATTTCTTGATCCTAATTATTTCATACTATTGTAGACTAAAAACTGAAAATTGTCAGGGGTCCCCTATAAAAGCATTCCATTAATTCACAACTAATATGCCTAACCAACTTGCATAACTATTGCTATATATAATTCCACCAACAAACCCATGTAATAAAATATAATATAATACTCCCCATGTAATAAAATATAATATAATACTCCCTCAATCCAATCATATTAGTTACTCCATTAATATAAGTATGGAATTAAAAAAATATTTTTTATTAGCCTTATTAATTTTTGGGAGTGATCTGATCTTTTTAGATTTTAAATAAATAACAAAACTTTGTGTTAAATAATAGTAGCATTTTTAAAATATACTAATGTATAGATAGGTGAGTAGTTTTGAAAATTTTAGTACTTCTTAAGAGTATAATAAAAATATATAGTAATAAAATGTGAAGAGTGTAATGAGACGGATGGAGTAATAGAAATATAATAATAATAATATACTCTAAAGGCTAAAACATATATTCCCTTCGTTTCATTTTAATTTTTATATATATATTTTTTTAATTTAAACATTTCATTTCAATATTTACATTTATCTTTTTAATAAATGAGACCACACATAACCATTAATACATCTACGTGAAATCCGCACATAAGAAATACATGTAAAGACTACTCCATATGTTAAATAGAAATGAAAGTACACAAACAAATGCAATTATAAATATATATACTATATATTTAGAACGATGTTATTACCACATGAACTTTTACTTTGGACACCCTATATATGTTAAATAAATTCAATTAAAATATAAATTCTTAAAAAGTTAAAACTTGTGTGTTTCGAAACATTGTACTTTTAAATATCCTTTAGTATTAAATTATATATTTTTTAGTATAAGAACGTTTACCCTATATTTTCATTGAAAAAAAATTTATGAAAGTGTATATCTTTTAGAACAAAATATTGTACCCTTATTAATTAAAGTGTATACTACACTTTAACAAAATGTTGTACACTTATACACCTAGTGCACAAGAAACCAACTCTTCTTAAAATTTACACCAAAATTTTAAATTTTTGCATCCCACATTCAATCACACACTCAAAACACACACAATCACACATTCAAAATCATTTTATTGCTAATAGTAATTACCAAAGTTAGTTTTTATTAATAATTTAAAGGTGGATGTTAATAATACTAAACTTTAATGGTTTAGATCACACCAGCATCAATGTATCCTCACCCTTAAGACTCTAAATTAAAATATTACATCCGTTGATAATAATCAAATCAATGGCCAATAAGCTCGTCTTGTTTATTCGTTACTGATTAAGGTTGATTTATTAATCTTATTAAAAACATTTTATATTGACTGAAATAGTATCATTTTCAAATTACTGACAGGAATGGACCAGACAGTTGGATCCATCTAGGTTTCATTAAGAGGAAAATGATATTGCGGGCTAAATATTAATTAAGCATTCTTCACAATATCATATATTAAATTTATTTAAAGATTTAAATCATACTATAAAACTTACACTATCGAAGCACTAAAGTTGTCATTTATGCATGCATAAAAGATTAATGTCAATTAATTTACAGTTCTTACTGCACAATAACCTAAACCATTAAATCCAAGTTTTATTTAATTTTAATTATAAATAAAATTAAATCATTAAAAATAAATTTAATAACACTTAACTTTTATTATAGCTCCACCAAGTGTACAGTAAAATTATCTTTAATTTTAGAGTTAAATTAAGGTGCACCTTTCATGCACCGGTTTATCTCAACCATTAAATTAAAATACTAATCAATAATTATTTTTAGATCAAAATAAAATAATTAAAAATTTAAAGATAAAAAATAACCAACCTTATAATATAGCCTATAACCTCTAGGTGCATCGATATGTCTGGTGCAACACAAAATAACCCTTAATTTTAATGTGAAATTGAAATACGTTTGATCAATATATAAAAATTATGTAAATCTTTCTATTAATAATTTGAAAATATACTCAACAAATAATTTATCATACAAATTAAAGTTGCGGTACTAATTAAAATTGAATGCTTAAGGGTGTTTCCATTTTAATTAGGTAAACGCTTGTAATGATAGTGAATATGAGGAGTAAATGCAACACGTAGTAATACCATAATGAAGCATATTTATGATGCTTATAACTCAATCAAGTAATTAAAGATGAGGTTTTAATTACTTGTTGGTGTGGCTCAATTAATTATCACGAACTTGTCTAATCTCATGAGTTAGCTCCACTACAAATTAACTCCTAGCTACAATGAAAATTAATATTAGTACAATTAATTATTTCATTATTCGTAATATAAATAATTCTTTTAATATAATTATTTAAGAAAATGTAAAAAAACGATCTCACACAATTATTCCTCATTAGGATTCTTATATTTAATTGAAGCAAGTATTTGTTTGAATATAGTTATATAATTAGTTATATAAAACCTAATTATAAATGGTGTACCCCACCATAACCAAGCTCAGTTGGAATGTCTTTTCACCCTCCCCTAGACCATTTGAGCTATGCCTTGAGGGCAATACCTAATTATAATTTATGTTCTATTACATCATTAGAGTTTAATATTCATTGTTGGAGTTCAGAATATTAAAAAATATAATTATATTTATAATTTTTAAAGAGAATTGCACATCATACTGTCTCTTTTTTACTACTCGAAAATGAGTGCAATATTGATTTTATTGATAATATTGAAATAATGGCTTATTCACGAAGTCATAGTAATATTAATAAATTATTAGTTCCGATGGGTTAGGGCTAGTCCTTAACATCTCTAAATTATGTACCCCAATTCCTCTTAACTCACACCATAAACTAAATAATATACCTATTAAAAATCCAATAAATATATATATATATATATATATATATATATATATATATATATATATATCATTTTTAGAGGGAACAAAATTTGCAACTTCATTATAATAGTTTCAATCAAACTCTTTTTTTTAACCAAACTCACCCATCATTCCAAAGTTAATTTTCTCTCAAAAATTTAATTTATATTATCATTAATAATTAAGATAAAATTAATTTGAAATAAAAATAAAAGCTTTACAAAATACAATAATACACTACAAAAAAACTTTGATTAGAGACTAAAATTAAAGACGGTATAATAACCGACTCTATTTGAGACGGCTTTTGAGACAGTTTTTTGAATTAGAGACGACATTTTTCGTTGATCACTGGTCAACAATAACAAATTTACTTTTGAAACGGTATTAGAGACGATTTAAAGTTGAGACGGTATTAGAGACGGTTTTTGTCGTCTCAATTAGAGACGGTTTTGATTTGAGACAGTATTAGAGACGGTTTTGGAGACGAAAGTGTCGGCGAACCGGATCGAATAATTTAGAGCCGGCTTTTAACCGTTTCAATTTTGAGACGGATACAAACCGTCTCTTGTTGAAACGGTATTAGAGACGGTTTTAATTTGAGACGAAATTAGAGATGGTTTTCTGCCGTCTCAATTAGATACGGTTTATTGCTGTCTCTATTTGAGATGGTTTTGGAGACGGATAGTGGCGGTAGGTCAGAGAATCGGATCGATTAATTTAGAGAAGGCTTTTTACCGTCTCAATTTGAGACGGTTTCGATTTGAGACGGTATTAGAGATGTTTTTTTGCCCTGTCTAACCTTTAAATTTATCAAAATGAACGGATTGAGGTTTGAATCATGGTCACCATGCCACCACTAAGCCTCGAGACCACTGGACCATCATCATATTATGAAATTATGTATAAAACATAAATAAACTTTTTCACAATTTAAATAAATATATTTAAATTAATTTAAATACAAAGTAAACTCTGTCAAAATTTAAATAAATATAAGTAAAAAAAGTAAACTTTAAGTACAAAGGAAACTCTGACAAAATTTAAATAAATTTAAAAATTGTAGTAATATGTTTATATAATTACCCTTTAAATTAATATTTATATCATGTTGATTAATATGTGCTTTGTGGTATCATATAAACACAATAAATAATATTAAATTAAAATGACTCTTAATTTTTTATAACTTAAATTAAAGTCCCGTGAAGAAAATATATTAGCATTTGTCTTTTGTATTATATAGCATATGTGAATTTTATAATCGAAGTAATAAAATGATTAAGTGCAAATTATTAATTAAGACAACGCCGTGCGCCCACCGTGCGCCATACCCTTTAGTATAAAGATGTGTACCCTTTATTTTTTGAAAAAGATAAAAAATATTAATGAAAAATGTATACCTTTTAGAACAAAATGATATACCCTTATTAATTAAAATGTATACCCTTTAGAACAAAATGATGTACCCTTACAAACTTTGTGCACCTGGGGATACAAGAGACCAACTCATTAATTAAATTAACATAAAAGATTATAACTGCAAAACTAATATATTAGACGAAGTGCAAAACGATTAAGAGTAACAAAAAAGATTAAGTGAAAATTATTACTTAAACTAACTGATTAAATGTTCAACGATTATCTACAAAATTATTAATAAAATAATATATAGTATCATAGCTATATATGTGTCATATTGCGTAACAATACTTACATTAATTAATATGTATATATAGAATAAAAGATTGACTTGAGGTTTCAGTTTTGCATGGAGTCAAAGTGTAATATTATTTATTGTGTGATAAATAGAATAATTTTAATTATATAATTAAATTATATTAATTATATAATTAAATTATATATTCACTCTGTCCCCTTGTAAGGTAATCATTTTTTTTGCACGTTGATTAAGGATTAAGATAATTTAATATATTATGGATTGAGGATATAATAATATTTTAATGTGTAATATATAGTTGTTTTAGTGCTGATAGTCAGCCCATATGTAATGAATTGGATATAATAATAGTTTTTTGTGAGTCACATCAATTACAAAAGTAAACGAATACTTTGTAATGAGATGGATTAAAAAAAATTGATATGTATTGAGGGTGGAGGGAGTAATATATTTTAAATGTATGCAATATAAAATTAAGGGCTAATTAATATTAAATATAATTAAATATTAAATATATATATATATATATATATATATATATATATATATATATATTATACTAATTGTGAAAACACTACCTTAAATAATCTTTTAAAAATATAATGTGTTGCAATATGGTTAATTGTTATATTTTTTATATTTTATTTTAATATTACATATATATATAATCTTTCTTTTTTTATTTTTTTATTATTATATCACTATTATATATTACCAAAATATTTATTCTTATCTATAAAATTGATAAGTCTTTATTCAATTAATTATTCCAAATAAATAATTATTTAAATATTATAATATATATTGAATAAAAAATGAGATTGCCACCTTTTTTATATGTAAATTTTAAAAATTATATTACTCCTTTCATTCATTATAAAATTACACTTAAAAATTTGTATGTAATTACCATAAATCTTCAATTAAAAATATAATAATGTCTATAAAAATATTTATTTAACATAAATGTTATATTATTTATTATTATATATAAAGTTTAGTTATTTAATTTTATAAATTTAAAATAAAGTAATGAAAAATATCATATAACACATGAGGCAATATATATATATATATATATATATATATATATATATATATATATAAACAATTATATATATTAGTGATTTAACTATAAATATTTAATTAATATAAACATATGTTCATAAAAATAATAAATATTGATAAATTAATTTATCTTATTAATTTAAGATAATTTATGAACGAATATATAATATAATATAGGTGTTCTCTTGTGAGACGGGTATATGAGAGTCTGGTTTTGAGATAAGTGGATCCATTATTAAAGTATAGTAGTTATATAGGTAAAATATGATTATTAATAGTTAAAATATATTTGTAGTGAATCATATTATAACATACTTTAATTCATTAATTATCATACTAAAAAAAAAATTCTTTAGCTACGAATTAATATAGTATTATTCGTTTTCAACGATTAACAGAAAAGATTAAGTGCAAACTATTAATTAAATTAATAATTTAAGGGTACAACGATTATCTACAAATATTAACAAAATAATATAAAGTATCATAATTATATATGTATTATATAAACTGAGCGTGACAACTCTAAAATTATTTACTAGGTATATATTCATTATAAAAGATTAACATTCGGCTTTCAGTTTTGCATGAAATTAAAGTGTAATATTATTTTTGTGGGATAGATTGAGTAATTTTATTTATACAATTAAATTATAATATATTTTAAATGTATGTAATATAAAATTAAAAGCTACTAAATATTAACTAATATTATATATATATATATAATCTTGTCAAAATTTCTCAAACGACACCTACAAAATACTTTAGATTTTAATAATTAAAATGTATTATAACTATTATGAATGAATATATAATGTATACATATAGTGGATTATATATATATATATATATATATATATATATATATATATATATATATATATATATATATATATATATATATATAATGTAATAAATACATAATAAGAATTACTCCTAGCAAAAGTGGTACACATAATGCCCATAAGGGCTCCCAATGCCTATATGCCCAGGTTCAAACCCTCTTGAGGGCTTGAAAATACAATATTCCACAAAATCAAAATATATATAAATTCTTTTGGAAAAAAAAAGAAAGATGGTGGTTGGTCTGGTGGTTCGAGATGAGCCGGGCTCTGGTTCGAACCTAGACCAACATTTTGGCATAGCTAATAATTAGAGAGGGTTTTAGAAACGGATAAAAACCGTCTGAGGGTTTTAGAAACGGATAAAAACCGTCTGTAATTGAGACGGAAAAAGTCGTTTCTAATACCGTTTCAAATTTGAGACGGCTAAACACCGTCTCTAAGAATGTCTTTAAATTTTTCGACCAACTCTCCGGCCGTTGGCACAAATGGAGACGGTTTCCAAAACCGTCTCAAATGGAGACGGCAACAAACCGTCTCAAATACCGTCTCAAAAATAACCGAATCGGTCCGGTTTAGAACCGTCGCAAATACCGTCTCAAAATAAAATCGTCTCTAATTCCGTCTCTATTCTAGCTACGCACAAATTGTAGACGGCCGTAAAACCGTCTAAAAAATCGTCTCAAAACATTAAAAGCCGTATCTAAAACGGTCTCTATTGATCACTTTTTTTTAGTGATATTACCGTTTAATCTATGTGAAAAAAAGGCATATTTGACATTTACATATTATTGCAAGTTATTATTATAAAGTGTGTTCAAGGCTCTTTAAATTAGGTGCAAATTAAAATAGCTCTCTCTACATCTTTTTTCTTAATTCTATTTTCTCTAAAAGCATTAAATCTTAATTATCAATGACTAGTTCTCTCTCTATATATATTTTTTATTTTTTACTCCAATAAAAGTAAAAAATAATAAATAAAAGGGGTGCCCAAATCAATGGTCTTAAATATTTGACCATAGTTCCCAATTAAATTCAGTTTCCAATTGGATCTCAAAAGACCAACATCCTCTCAAGTGTCGCATTCTCCAAAAACCCACGAGCACTATCCAAATTATAAAAATAAAATATAATTAATATAATATACTAATATAATAAAATAAAATAAAAATGCATCAACCCAATATATTTAAGATTTCTTGGTCCCCCATCTTCCCAGCGAGAAAAGATGCATCTTATAATTAAATAAACCAAAATTATAATAATACATTAAGGAGGAATTATTAGATTATGGCTAAGAGCTTACCACATAATGCTCTATTACATCATGTTGATGTTATATTACAACCTCTTTTTTTAAAGGACTTAAATTAGCCAACCATATCCTTTTTAAGTCTTAAATAATTGGTGTCTAAATTAGTATCTAGACTTATCTAAATTTCTATTTATAAATCGACATAAAATTGAGTCAAATATTTTGCTACGATTGTCAACTCGGTTTATGATGTTGTATTACTTTTAATCATATTCATTCATTGAATACAAAACATCTATGGAAACAAGAAAAAGAATAGTGTGTATATATTTCAAAAAAAAAATATATATATGAAGACAGTTTTTAGCAAAATACTTTTTGAAAATGAAAAAGTTACGTTATATGTGCTATTTTTATTCTTATTTTATTTTTTTAAACATAATTTCAAGAACTTAATAATTTTTTAAGGAAATCTAATTGCATGAGTCACCGTATGAATTTTATGAGACGCATAAAAGGTTATGCAATCGTATTAAAATGTTATAATCTATTAAGGAAAAAATGGTGAGTGTATGATCAAGTTATTTTATAAACAATTCTTATGTCGAATAAAATATTAAAATATTCTTAATTAAAACTAATACTCAACTGGAAAAAAAAATCATTTCGCAAAATTATTTTGTGAGACAATTTCAAGTTTTACCATATTCTCTTATTTCAAATTTGTTTATATTGCAAAACAATATTCGAGATTCTTTTAAAAAAATAAATTATTTATCATTCTTGGTGCAAACACGAAAATGAGATGTAAATCCAAGATTATGTATTGAATTTGAAAATGTGTGTTAAATTGTCTTATTCTAATACTATATTATATCATCCACATAATAACTTGTCAATATATTGACTATGCATTCCAAGAATTCAAGAATCTCTATACAATATCTAATTCGATATTATAATACTCCAAATAATACACATACACTATAAATTAAATGTGAAATTCCATTCTTTAATTATTTTAATCAAGACTTGCCAATTATTTCTTTAAAAAACAGGGATATACATGTAATGAAAGGAGAATCTCTCTCCCCCTTTTCCCCATCTCTCAAAAGATAAAGAAATGACCTAAGAAATGACAAATCATAGTAGAAACTCCATAAAAAAAATAGAAAGAAATTGAAGCAATGAGAGGAAATAGGACCCTAATATGATTGATGGGTCCAAAGGGCCACACATCAAATGGAAATGCTTCAAATATCATGTGGGTTTGTTCATTGTAAGGTCTAGCGGGAGCATCATATTTTGTACGACCAACTAAATTAAATTTTAAAAAGAGAAATTAAAATTAATTAATTTAAAAGAATCTTCAAAAGGAACGCAAAAAGAATAGTTAAAAGGGTTTTGGGTGGCCTAAAAAGACTGATTTTGTAGTACACAAATACAAATACAAAGAAAGAATCTCATCATTCCAAATTCCTTTTAAACAACTATATTAATTTTTATTAAAAAATAATAATAATAAAGAAGAAGAAGAAGATAAAGATGGTAAAAGGTGGTGTAAAAGTTAATAAATCGAGGATTATGATAAATGGAATTTTATCCAATGTAAATTTTTTTGAAAAGACACGAGAGTATTAATTTTTTTTAAAAAAAAGATATCATGTTTTATACTCCATATGAGTCTATTTGATTATAAACTGGAGATCAAACAAACAAGCCAACTAAGAGCTAAATTGAATGGTTTGATATTTTCAAGTCGAACCAAATTTTAGATTCAATCAATTATAACAAATTGCACTTTTGATTTTACTACTAAATTGAAATAAAGTAAACTAATATTGAATAATCTTTAATTTTGGTAGATTTTTATGACTAGTGTATATTCATTTATATCTAGGAGAAAACAATGCCCCACAAATTTCAATAGAATAGAGGGGATGTAAAGGAAGCAAATTCATTGCTCGAGGAAGAAAAGGAGGAGCCAAAGAGCACTAAAATCAAAAAATGGCCAACTCCCTCAAATTGGTTTCCACTTTCCATTAATCCAAAATGGATGTAGAGAGAGATTAGTGTGGAACTACCTTCCAAAATCTAGCTAAACCGAAAGCGGTAGGGTTAGTGTTCGAATCATGTCATTCTTATGAATTTTGCCCCCTTCAAGCGTTATTAAATAATGAGTAATAATTTTAGTAAATTACTTAAAACATATCCTGCGATTTATCTTATTTAGCAATTCTCAAGGCAAAACGGTAGAGACTCTAATGATGGGTACACCTTTAAAATGAATGAAGAAACATAGAAAATTAAGGGTTTAGATTTAGGTGAGAATTTATTTTTATTTATTTTTTAAAGGATTTGAACTTAGGAGAGTGAGTTGTGCTCTATCCTAGTCATTCTTGGTCAAACATTTTACAAACCAAGGAAACTCAAAACTCAACATCATTAACAGCATTGTCCAAAAGGGCAATATTTTGAACCAATTACATCTTCAAAATTTCAAGCTTTCACTAAAAAGAGTGACCCCCTATTCATCATATGATACACTGCACTACTTGATTTGTTTAAACAATTATTTCCACACTTCTATTTGTGTTTTCTCATACTACTTCTATTCACATTTACATAATAATTCCATCGTTATACATCTCTACACGTACATTACCAAATATCGATTATTATTCATTCATAAACATACTCAATGCATATGAATAGTTAAGTATACACCTCTACTCACACTATACAAATAAAATGTATAACAATCGTAATTAAAATCACCACGCAATCTTAAACGTAGTGTGTGAAAAACTTCATTAGTTATTCACAAGCCTAAAGTATTTAATATGTAGTATAAAATAACTAAATATACTCTACTCACCAATAAATAAATTCAATCAATAAAATATAAGAATACAATACATGGCATAAAAGCGGATATGCAATGATTCTATTTAGTAATAAAGGGAAAGAAAAAAAAATAATAAAGGAATTGGAAGAGAGTTCATGAGGATTTCATGTCCCTCATATTATTTTGCATGCTTCTTACTCTCTCTCTCTCTCTCTCTCTCATGTTTTCTAGAGAGATGGGATATAGTTTTCCCCTACCCTTTTTCTCCTTCCCTTCTTCCTTCCTTTCTGCCCATTAAACAATGAAAATGGCAGATTACCAATCATCCTTTCCCCTCCATAGGAAACAACCATCATTGCTCCCAACAATCTTTTCAATCTCTCTCTCTCTTTAAATACCACCCTCTATTTTCCCTCCTCCACTTCCCACTTCCATGATGGATCCTTCTTCTGCTAACTCTGTCAATGGATTCTACAACTTCTTAACTCGCGGAATCGATGATCTCGAGCGAGCTTTCTTGTCCAACAACTTCATGTCCATTCAATTCCTCCAGAGGGTTTTATCCCTTCTCAGATCATTCCACTCCCAATTGACTCTTCTCGTGCAGAAACTCCATTTGCCCGTTGGTGAGAAGTGGCTCGATGAATACATGGACGAGAGCTCCAAGCTATGGGAGGTTTGCCATGTTCTTAAAACAGGGATTTCGGGCATGGAGAATTACTACTCTTCGGGCCTCAATATCACCTCATCGCTCGACGGCCACCGCCGATTGAGCCCGCAATTATCGCGTCAGGTTAGTAATTAATCATCGCACGGGGTGGGTGGTGTTGATTTTTTGTTTTTGATTTGGGGATTTGATAGGGCAGGTTGTTCGGGCCATGTCGGGTTGCAGAAGAGAGGCGGTGGGCCTGGAGGAGGAGAATCGGGCCCTGATGGAGACGAGAATTGAGCCGCTGTCGTTGAAATTGGACGACAAGGTGTCTGTTGAATCGAAGCTGAATGGGTTCAATGGATTCAGGGGAGTTCTGTACGCAATGAGGAATGTGAGCTCGCTTCTGCTGATGATTCTGCTCTACGGGCTGGTTTACTGCTGGCCCGAATCGAATTTCTCGATCAGTGGATACGAGGGGTGTTTGTTCTTCGGATCGGCGTTCATGATTTCGACGGCCCGGTTGCAGCAGAGGGTGACGGCGGAGATCAATCAGATGACGGGCCGGGCAGGGGTGTTGCTGTATGAATTCAGGCGATCGAAGGCCGCCATGGATGAGCTGAGGGGGGAGCTGGAGAGGAGGGGGTCACAGGGGGTGGTGGATTGGGAATCAGAAGGGGGGATGAGAGAGAGAGTGGAAATCTTGAAGGGCAATTTTGGTATTTTGAGGGCTGGTACTGAGAATATAGTTGGTCAACTGGATGATTTTTTTGATGAAATTGTTGAAGGGAGGAAGAAGCTCTTGGATTTCTGCAGTCATAGGTAGAAAGAATTTCAAGAATTTTTAATTCAAGAAAATAGGTGGAAAAGAAAAGAAAAGAAACAAAATCAGTAGTTGTTTGACTGTAACTTATTTTATTTCTAGTTTCTTTTGTTCTTTCTTTCTCTCTCCTACTCCCTCTCTCTCTCTCTCACCATTTCTTCTACTGTCCATCTGTTTTACAGCAGCTTAAAATGGGAGGCACTGCAGCAGTCTTTCTTGTAAAAGCCCAAAAAGAAAATCTGTTAAAAGTGAGAGGAAATAATGCAGGCAAAAAACATGGTTTTCAGATAATTAAGAAAAAAGAAAATGAGAATCCAATGGCAAAAAAAATGAAGAAATGTGATAAAAAAAGAAAAAAGAAACATGACATGACTGCAATAAGCTGTAATGCAGAAGAAAACACATTTCAACCAAGCATAAAAGTAGAATCTCTCTGTTTTTGTCTCTCTCTTCCATATAAAGAAAGCTGTAAAAAAATTAAAATAATAAAAAAAAATCATAGAAACTTCTTGGGGGGTGGGGGGTTGGGGTGAGTGAACCCCTTGTACAATTCTTGTTAAAATAATTTGAAATTAGCAGAATTGGAGTATTTGTTTACATTATCTTACAACAGTCATTGATTCTGCACTGGTTTGAATGTTTAATAGTGATGTTGTGTAAGAAATGATGAAAGTGGGAGGTTGTGGACAGTGATCAGCATTGTTAGATTCTTGGGTTTGGCTTTAATGTTAAAAGCACATGTTTTTTTTTGCACTCTTTGAAGCTTTTGTCTGATTCACTTCCCCCTTTGAAAGCAATGGATTTGATCCCCAACTCCTTTTTCTCAACCCCAAATGGTATTTTCATTTCTCGATCCACGAGCGATTCCAAATAAATTTTTTATTTCGTTACAACTAACGTAAATGAATCGGGTTGAAACCATAAACCGGATCATTAACCCTACTCATGGAATCATCAATGGATTTGTCAATTGATAAAAAAAACATAACGGGATGGATTCATTTGACCTGTAGTAATTTAGACAAATGAAAATGATTAAAAAAATAAAGTAAAAGATTACAAACACTGATTCTTGACTCTCTCTCTCTCTCACTCACAGTGGGGTGTGTGAGAGAGAACTCAACACACATCAACTCCAAGATGATTTTATTCTCTAGTTTCCATTTTCTTCCCCCTTTTAGGGGGTGGAAGTGTAAAGGGGAATATAATAGTGTTAACAGTAAAATAATAAAAAAAATAAAAAAGTCGTTTTCTCCAGCTTCTAACCGGATCTCATGCTTTTTGTCCCTTACCCGAAATTCATGGATTACCTGCCTTAATGGGATTTTCGCAGCAGATTAATATAATTAATCCTGAATTACCGATTCATGGACAAAAAGAGGACAACTGCAAATAATGTCCTGTGTTTGTGGTTTTGAAAACATCTTTTGTCTTCCAACTAATCTAGTTCAAAGAATTATTCTAACTAGATTTCTGAACTCTAGAATCTCATGATATTTATCATTTCTGACATCGTGCTAAGAATGCAAAACCAAGCCCATCAAACTTGTTGGCATGATCGGGTCGAACCAGCTTACGAGTTACTCAAATTTAAAACGAAATGAAAACTAACATTCACGTCTTAAATTCATAGTAATTAGTTTGATCCTAAAACAAGTCCGATCATGATAGTGTTTTAGCTCGACTCAACTTGATTCACGCTCCTAAGCATTAGGTCTCCCGAAGCTAACATAAATTACAACTTCCCCTGAAATTATTCTTTTGATTTGAAGTATAAACCTTGAGGGGTAGTTTTGATTTACTCAAATAACCCAAGTTCGTTTAGTAATTTGGACAAATTTCATCTCGAGACATGTTAAAATACATACATAATTGTGCAACCTTGTGTTGCACATTCAATATTTTGTTACTAACATACACACACAAGTACTAGAATGGACTAGTGCAAAATACACAACACCAACAAATTAAGACGAAAAAAAAGAGACGCACATGTGAGATTATCATGGTAGTTATCCGAACCTGAATGTCTGAATGAATACATAAACAGACAATAAATGAGATTCTCTTCTATTGAGAATTCAATTTCTGGACATACTTGTCAAATAGTAGCAACTCTACATTCACACAAAATTACATAATGCATCTTATAATTTGTATCTCGAAAGAAGTTGTTTTGATCATACTGTAACCGTTCAACATGTATATGCAATATGATAAATCAATGTTAATTTTCCCTTACAAAGCCTAACATTCTGCAACATCTCCAATCATTTTCCAAATCCTTTCTTTATCATCATAAGATAAATTTCCAATACAAGCTATAGCATAGCTCCGTTTTAACAGCTCCTCCGGTGTTAAGTTTGAACAAGCCAATATGAACTGGCATATATCCTAGTTATGAAAGGAGAGTGATGTACAACAAGACACAATTAGTATCTAATAGTATCCTATTCTTGAAACTTTGTTTTCCTTTTCTCACTATTTCACACGGTTATTAATCTGCAGCAGCCATGGCATTCACTCGGTTAGAATGATTTTGGATGAAACAACTGATCAAAATGCACTTGTTGCCTTCAAGACCAGAATCACCTCTGATCCAAATCATATCCTGTCCAAGAACTGGTCTACTGCTGCATCTGTTTGCAATTGGACTGGTGTCTCGTGTGACTTCAACCATAGACGAGTGGCGTCCCTTAACTTCTCCGGCTTTGGCTTTGAGGGAACACTTGCTCCAAATTTTGGCAACTTAAACTTCACAGGCTTCATACCCAATGAGCTGTCTGATCTACGCCGCTTGAAAGTGATTGACATGGGATTCAACATCTTCACTGGTGAAATACCACAATGGCTTGGAACCTTAAGAGAACTGGAGATCATTCGTCTCAACAACAACACTTTCTCCCGCAGCATTCCACGATCATTAGGCAATAGCTCAAAGTTAAGGATGCTGAACTTGGCATATAATTCAATAGCAGGTTCTATTCCATATGGTGTCTTAAACAGTTTGTCTAGTATTGAAGTGGTTGACCTCTCACATAACAGTATCTCAGGTACTCTCCCAAATGTCATGTGCAATAACATGTCCAAACTAAGTGGTCTCTATCTCTCTTTTAACCAACTTAGTGGACAAATTCCTTTTGATATCTTCAAGTGCAGCCAACTGGAGGTTCTGTCATTATCTGTAAATCATTTCAATGGCAGCATACCATCTTCAATTGGCTGGCTGACCAATCTCCAATCCTTGTGTCTAGGACAAAACAGCTTCCAAGGTAAGAATTTCGATTTCATTATGTCATGTCACTCATGAACAAATCTCTTATTACATGTGAATTGTTTATTGTTGTTCAGGGGGAATTCCATCAAACCTACGAAATCTGTCACGTTTGCAGCTGATCAGTATCCGAGGTTCGTCTCTAACCGGACAAATTCCAGATTTCATCTTCAACATTTCTTCTCTGGAAGGGATAGATCTCTCAGCCTTCCAGTGTCCATGTGCCGTAATCTTCCCAAACTCGGTTAGCTGTACCTTCATTATAACCAGCTAACTGGCCAAATTTCTAACAATTTGCACTAATGCAAAAGCCTTTGGATGTTATCATTGTCAAAAAACGAACTCACAGGCATCATACCCAACCATATTGGAAATCTTACAGCTCTTCAGCACCTATATCTTGCTAATAATAATTTTACAGGTATGTAGACAGCTTCTAAGTGATTAGCTTCATGAAAATGACAAGATTTCTATTCAGTTTTCAAGCTTTCTTGCGTAATCAGGTGAACTACCAGAGGAGCTTGGCAAACTTAATCTAATGGATTTGGTTGTTGGTTACAATGAGTTGTCTGGAGCCATACCATTGTCCGTTTTGAACATATCGACTATGAAAGTCCTGGCTCTTTCATTCAATAACTTCTCTGGGCAGCTCCCTTCAACGGTGGGGCTTTTACTTCCGAATCTACAAAAGCTTTACATGAATGATAACAAGTTCAGTGGAGTTTTTCCAATCTCTATCTGCAATGCTACTAGTCTTACTTTCTTAGATACGAGCACAAACTTCTTCACTGGCTCAATTCCCAACCTTAGTAACTTGATGTTCTTAGAGGTCTTTTTGGTTGAGCAAAACCATCTCACAGGAGGATCTCCAAATCAAGAAATGAGTTTCCTATCATCATTAACAAACTGTCGGTTTTTGCAGCTAATAACACTATCAGAAAATGAGCTAGACGGCATACTCCCTGCTTCAATTGGAAATTTCTCTTCTGCCCTGCATATTCTTGATGCATCTATATGTGGTATCAGAGGTTCTGTTCCTGTTCAGATTGGAAATTTGACTAACTTGGAAGAGTTATACTTGGACCATAATGAGTTGACAGGGCTTATACCAAATACATTAGGAAAGTTAAACCAACCCAAGCGTGTATATCTTCATCAAAATAAGCTTGAAGGACAAATTCCTGGTGATCTTTGCCACTTGCGTCGACTGGGGGAGTTCAATGCGAGTGGCAATAGGCTCTCCGGACAAATTCCTGCATGCATTGGTGAGCTGAAATCACTGAAAAGATTGTACCTAGATTCCAACATATTGGATTCTGAGGTGCCATCCAGTTTATGGCAGCTTAGTGACCTCATTGCATTAAACCTGTCCACAAACATGTTGAGTGGTCTTCTGCCATCTCAGGTTGGAAATTTGGTGGTTGTGGAAGAATTAGACCTTTCGAGGAATCAATTCTTGGGGGAAATTCCAAGTTCTATAGATGGAGCAGTCTCACTAGTTTCCCTATCTTTGGCACACAACAAATTTGAAGGGTCTATTCCTCAGTCCATTGGAAGCCTAAAAGGCTTGGAATCTCTGGATCTCTCTTTCAATTCTCTTTCAGGAGTCATCCCCATTTCACTCGAGGGACTTCGTTACCTTCAAAACTTTAATGTGTCTAATAATAGGCTTGAAGGACAGATTCCTACTGGAGGTAATTTTGCTAACTTTACTGCTCAATCATATATGAACAACTCTGGTCTCTGTGGTGCAACTCGTTTACATGTTCCGCCTTGTGGAGAAAGATCAAAGAGTGTTGTATCATTGCTGAAATATATAATATCTTCTTGTGTATCAGCCATTGTTGTTTTCATCATGATTCTTCTTCTAGTGAAAAGAATAAAGTCGAGGATGACGCCTACCATTGATCTCTCAGTACTACCTTCATGGAGAGCAAGTTCTTATCTGGAACTACAGAGGGCAACAAATGCCTTCAGTGAGAGCAACTTACTTGGAAGTGGGAGTTTTGGTTCTGTATTCGTTGGAACGCTCTCTGATGGCTTAACCGTCGCAGTCAAAGTTTTCAGTTTGCGGTATGAAAATGTAGCCAGAAGCTTTGATACAGAGATAGAAATACTAAAGAACATTCGTCATAGGAATCTAATCAAGATCATTGGCTGCTGCATTAATGCAGATTTTAAAGCTTTAGCTTATGAATACATGCCTAATGGGAACTTGGAAAAATGGCTACATGCCAATGACTATTTCTTGGACTTGCTACAAAGGCTTAACATAGCAATTGATGTTGCATCAGCCATAGAATATCTTCATGTGGGACTCACATACCCCATTTTCATTGCGATTTGAAGCCTAGTAATATCCTGCTGGACGGAGATATGACTGCCCGAGTTGGTGATTTTGGTATTGCCAAGATTTTCGGCGAAGAGGAGGTGATGATTCGCACCAAAACCTTGGCAACCATTGGCTACATGTCACCAGGTAATCTATTCTACTTACTACATGCATGAAGTTTCATGTTTCATTTTCTCTAACTTGACAACATAACATCTAATGTGACCACAGAATATGGAGGTGAAGGAATAGTATCCACCAGTGGGGATGTCTACAGCTTTGGCATAATCCTACTCGAGTTGTGCACAAGAACTCCAACTGATGAAATGTTCGTCGAAGAAATGAGCTTGAAGAGATGGGTGAGCATCGCATTACGCGAAAACTCGATACACCAAGTAGTGGATGCCAGTCTGGTGGGAAGGGAAGAGCAGGAGTCATTAGCAAAGGAGCAGTGTTTGTCATGTATAATGAGTTTGGCAATGGAGTGCTTAGCCATTTCAGCTTCAGATAGAATCAAAATCAGTGATGTTGTGGCCAAGCTAAAGAAGATCAAAACTGTGTTTCAAGCAAATTCAAATCAGAGGTTGGCAACAACATATGGTTGATACTTAATTCAGATCGAAGTTGGCATTGTTTTTGGGACGGTAAATGTGAAAACGGATTCAACTTGCACTCTAGTAGTTTATGTCCTATTATATCCTTTTTCAAGAAAATTTGAAGGTTAATTGTCTTTTTAATACATAAATAAATAAATATGAAGACCACCAATAAATTAGTAGGGTTCGCGTATACTCACCTACCTAGTCTCTTGTGTCCTCGTGTGCACAAGATGTATAAGATAACATTTTGTTTTAAAAGATATATGAATAAGAGTATAATTTTTTTCACTGAAAATGTAATTGAATTATGAAAAGTATAAATGTTTGAATAAAAATTTTTTTTTTTTTTAAAATCAAGGGTATAAATTCTTAAATGAAGAGTATAACATTTATTTAATACTAAAATATATTTCCTCCGTCCGCCCTAAGAGGGTCTTTTACTTTTGTGCACGTTGATTAATGAGTATAAATATTTAATGGGTAGTGGGTAGTTGTATTAGTGAGAATGTGGACCCTATATTTTAGTTGTATTAGTGGGTGTGTGTGAGTCTCATCTGTGTAAAAAAGAAAATGACCCTCTTTGGAGCGGACGACTAAAATGGAAAAAAGTCTCTCTTTTGAGCGGACGGAGGGAGTAAAATTTTCGAAAAATCTCGAATTTGCCTTATCTAATATTCCCTCCATCAGTTGACCTACTTTATTTTTTTATTGTCCCCAAATAATTAAATTTTTAAAGTGAAAACATTTATGATAAACTAAGTTTCTCAATACATTTTATTTTAAAAATGTCACTCTACCTATCAGGCTATCACACTACTTTATGCTCTCATTTTACGAAAGGCTCACTCTGTCACTCTCACTAGTTGTATTGTTGATTTGTTATTTTATGGAGTATTTTATTTTATAAAAGCCTCACTCTTGATTATTTGTACACGCTTGTTATATTGTTGATTTGGTCAAGCTATGAAGCTAACATAACTTCATCAATGTCAGTAGCTATCTCTCACTATCATCATATTAACACATCATCATCATAAATGAATCAAAGAATGTGTCAACTCAAATCTGATCAAGCAATCTAGAATTCTCAATAATCAATAAAATAATCCTATGATTAACTAAAACAGAAGTGCTTGGTTGGAGATAATAAATAGGGTTTCCCATTATTGATGATTGCTCGATTTAATGGAGATCAAAATTTATCGATTATTTTTATTGATTCAGTATCTACTCCACACTCTTTGATCACTTTCAATTTTATTGTGAATTATTTTTTAAATGATACTCATTGTCATTTTTATTGAAAAATTCGAATAAGTAACCTCTCAATTTATCATTAGCGAGCGAAGATTAACGGCATATTCGAAATATTTTGTGCAAACAAAGTAAAATTAACGAGTATACAGCCTTTAACATCAACATATAAAATAAGAGTGGGGCTCTATGCACCCAGATGCACAGAGCATATTCCGTGCGCCTTTGCAATTTTCATGCCCCTTTACAATTTAAATCCCTAATAATACATATATTTAAATTAAATCCCTAATAATACATATATTTAAATAGGATTGGAGGGGGGAGGACTGTGTTCACATGGGGACACGGATCCCTCCGTGTCCCGGGGCGAAGGAGCTTTTGCCATAAAATAAAAAAAAAAAATGAATGCAAATCGTAAGCAAGAAATTAAGGCAACATCCGTACCAGAAATTACGAAATTGGGTCCTTCGATTCAGGGTTCGGGAGCAACCACCGGAATTCGCTCGGAAGTTTAGCTGACGGCAGCGCCTGAGAGAGAGAGATTTTCTTTCGGATTACGTAACAGTAGTTTGAACTGTGAAGTATAGTGTGAGAGAGAGCGACGGGTTTTCGCTCTCAATATACCTTAATTAGTGGTAATAATTTGGAATTCAGTAGAAAATAACGTTAAATTATTTAACTCAATTAATCATTTTTTTTATATTCAATAGGATCACATGTGATCTACATGCTTGATCGCCAAAATTCTGTCAGGCATTTTGTCGAACACTTTCTTAGAAACAACTAAACGCCCGGAGTCTGCCCAATTCAGCCCTCCAGTTGCTTGTGTACGTGATAGAAACAGTTGGAAGAAAATTCAGTGAAGTTATGAAGGAGCCCATACCAGCTGACGATCAATAGGAAATTCAAGAGTTGCAGCCTCCATAATCTGGTAAGAGACTAGTTCATAATTCGAGGGTTCATGTTAATTAAATTTTAATTTTAATCTATTTCCTATATTTGGAAGGACTATGTCAACATGATCCGCACTCCGGTCTCTCTTGGTTATCCTATTTCGTCAACTTTCTAGTTGGGAGTCTTTTATCTTGCCTTAAATGTACATAAAAGTAGGTCCACTCCTTCTATCTCAACTTCGAACTATGGAGTTAATGAGGTGGCCCCAGTTTTTCATTTGGCTTCCAAGAACTGTTTATATGAGCACAGCTGATTTATGTTGCTTAAACTCACAACAAAAACACCAGTTTGATAGAGGATGAAGCCTTTTTGCTTCTTCATTCTTGTTTCAGTGTTGCTAGTAATCTGCTGCAGCCAAACAATTCACTCGGTTCGAATGGTTTTGGATGTAACAACCGATCAAGATGCACTTGTTGCCTTCAAAACCAGAATCTCCTTGGACCCTTATCATATCCTGTCCAAGAACTGGTCTACTGGTGCATCTGTTTGCAGTTGGATTGGTGTGTCGTGTGGCGTCCACCATAGACGAGTGACGTTCCTTAACTTCTCTGGCTTTGGCTTGGAGGGAACACTTGCTCCAAATCTTGGCAACTTAACGTTTCTAAGGTCTTTAGATCTTAGCCAGAACAACTTCACAGGCATCATACCTGATGAGCTGTCTAATCTACGCCGCTTGAAGGTGATTGACATGGGATTCAACAGCTTCACTGGTGAAATACCATCATGGCTTGGAAACTTAAGAAAACTGGAGATCATTCAACTCAACGGAAACATGTTCTCAGGCAGCATTCCGCGCTTATTAGGCAATAGCTCAAAGCTAAGGATGCTGAACTTGTCACACAATTCTCTTGGAGGAAGTATCCCACTGGAGATTGGCAAACTTTCTTCTCTGGAAGAATTAGACCTCAAGTATAATGAAATAACAGGTTCTATTCCAGATGGTGTCTTAAACAGTTTGTTTAGCATTGAAGTGATTGACCTCTCATATAACAGCCTCTCAGGGAGCCTGCCAAATGGTATGTGCAGTAATGTGTCCAAACTCAATGGTCTGTATCTCTCTTTTAACCAACTTAGTGGGCAGATTCCGTTTGATATCTACAAGTGTAGCCAACTGGAGGTTCTGTCATTATCTGCAAATCATTTCAATGGCAGTATACCATCTTCAATTGGCTGGTTGACCAATCTCCTATCCTTGTATCTAGGAAAAAACAGCTTCCAAGGTATGTTCATTATAAATTCTCCATCATACATCCTAATCCACTCACTGTTGATGGGTCAAAAATCAGTTAGGTAGTTAACTGGATATGCATATCATGTCATTGACTTTATAAATTATATCAACTCATGTACAAATCTCTTATTGCATAAAAATTACTAGCAAATACGTAAATTGTTTGTATTCTTTTTGGTTATTATTCAGGTGGGATTCCATCAGACCTACAAAATCTGTCGCGTTTGCAGCTGCTCAGTATCCAAGGTTCGTCTCTAACGGGACAAATTCCAGATTTTATCTTCAACATGTCTTCTCTAGAAAAGATCGATTTCTCCAACAATAGTCTGTCTGGAAGCCTTCCAGTGGCCATGTGCCGTAATCTTCCCAAACTCGGGCAGCTTTACCTTCATTTCAATCAGCTAACTGGCCAAATTTCAAACAAATTGTATGAATGCAAAAGCCTTCAGATGTTGTCGTTGTCAAATAATGAACTCACAGGCATCATACCTAATCATATTGGAAATCTTACGGCTCTTCAGCACCTATATCTTGCTAATAATAATTTTACAGGTATGTAGACAGCTAGCTTCTAAGTTATTAGCTTCATGAAAATGACATATTCTATTCAGTTCTCAAGCTTTCTTCCTTGATCAGGTGAACTACCAGAGGAGCTTGGTAAACTTAATCTAAGGGATCTGGTTGTTGGTTACAATGAGTTGTCTGGAGCCATACCATTGTCCATTTTCAATGTTTCAACAATGGAAGTCCTGGCTCTTTCGTTCAATAATTTCTCTGGGAAGCTCCCTTCAACGGTGGGGCTATTCCTTCCCAATCTGCAAAAGCTTTATATGAGTGATAACCAGTTCAGTGGAGTTATTCCAAGCTCTATCAGCAATGCTTCTAGCCTTACTTTCTTAGATATGAGCACTAACTCCTTCACTGGCCCAATTCCCGACCTTAGTAACTTGATGTTCTTAGAGATCTTTTTGATTGAGCAAAACCATCTTACAGGAGGATCTCCAAATCAAGAAATGAGTTTTCTATCATTGTTAACAAACTGTCGGTTTTTGCAGTTAATAACATTATCAGAAAATGATCTAGATGGCATACTCCCGGCCTCAATAGGAAATTTCTCTTCTGCCCTGCAGATTTTTGATGCATCTATATGTAGTATCAGAGGTTCTGTTCCTGTTCGGATTGGAAACTTGACTAACTTACAAGAGTTATATTTGGACAATAATGAGTTGACAGGACTCATCCCAAAAACACTGGGAAAGTTAAACCAACTCGAGCGTGTAGATTTTCATCACAATAAGCTTGAAGGACACATCCCCAGTGATCTTTGCCACTTGAGCCTGTTGGGGGAATTCAATGTGAGTGGCAATAGGCTCCATGGACCAATTCCTGCATGCATTGGTGAACTGAGATCCCTGAAAAGATTGTACCTAGATTCCAACATGTTGGATTCTGAGGTGCCATCCAGTTTATGGCAGCTTAGTGACCTCGTAGTGTTAAACCTGTCCAGAAACAATTTGAGTGGTTTTCTACCATCAGAGGTTGGAAATTTAGTGGTTGTCGGCGATTTAGACCTTTCATGGAACCAGTTCTCTGGGGAAATTCCAAATTCTATTGAGAAAGCAGAGTCACTGGTTTCTCTATCTTTAGAACACAACAAATTTGAAGGCTCTATTCCTAATTCCATTGGAAACCTAAAAGGCTTGGAATCTCTGGATCTCTCTTTCAATTCTCTTTCTGGATTTATTCCCAAATCCCTTGAGGTACTTCGCTTCCTTCAAAGCTTTAATGTGTCTAATAATAGGCTTGAAGGACAGATTCCCATTGGAGGTAATTTTGCTAACTTTACTGCTCAATCATTTATGAACAACTCTGGTCTCTGTGGTGCAACTCGTTTTCAAGTTCCGCCTTGTGGAGAGAGATCAAAGAGTTTTGTATCATTGCTGAAATATATAATACCTTCTTGTCTGTCAGCCGTCTTTGTAGTGATTGTGATTCTTCTTTTAGTAAAAAGAAGAAAATCGAGGAAGACACGGGTACCTACCAGTGATCTCTCAGTACTTCCTTCTTGGAGAGCAAGTTCTTATCTGGAACTACAGAGGGCAACAAATGCCTTCAGTGAGAGCAACTTACTTGGAAGTGGAAGTTTTGGTTCTGTATACGTAGGAACGCTCTCTGATGGCTTAACTGTGGCAATCAAAGTTTTCAGTTTGCAGTATGAAAATGTTGCCAGAAGCTTCAATACAGAGAGAGAAATACTGAAGGACATTCGCCATAGAAATCTGATCAAGATAATTGGTTGTTGCATTAGTGCAGATTTTAATGCTTTGATTCTCGAGTACATGCCTAATGGGAGCTTGGAAAAATGGCTACATGCTAATGATTGTTTCCTGGACTTGATACAAAGGTTGAACATAGCAATCGACATTGCATTAGCCTTAGAATATCTTCACGTGGGCCTCAAATCCCCCATTGTTCATTGCAATTTGAAGCCTAGTAATATCTTACTAGACAGAGATATGACTGCTCATGTTGCTGATTTTGGTATTGCCAAGATCGTTGGCGAAGAGGAGTGGATGACTCGTACCAAAACCTTGGCAACCATCGGATACATGGCACCGGGTAATGTTCTCTACTTACTTCATGCATTGAGTTTCTTGCTTTCTAACATTTGATTACACGAGTACTGATTGTCAATGCAGAATATGGAGGTGAAGGCATAGTATCCACAAGTGGTGACGTTTACAGCTTCGGCATAATCTTGCTCGAGATGTGCACAGGGAAACCTCCGACAGATGAGATGTTTGTCGAAGAAATGAGCTTGAAGAAATGGGTGAGCGTCTCCCTACGTGAAAATACGGTATACAAAGTGGTGGATGCCAGTTTGGTTGGAAGAGAAGAGCAGAATTTATCAGCTAAGGAGGAGTGTTTGTCATCCATAATGTGTTTGGCAATGGAGTGTTTATCCATATCAGCTTCAGATAGAATGAAGATGAGTGAAGCTGTGGCCAAGCTAAAGAAGATGAAAGATGTGTTTCTAGCAAATTCGAATAAAAAGTTGGCAAAAAGATATGGTTGATCGAAGTTTGGCGCTTGTTTGTTAGTGTTTATTGGAGATGAAAATGTGTCTATCGAGCATCCAAAAGTGTAATTGTATTTTATTTGTATCAATCCTGAGTAATAAATAGTAGTGTCCAATTGTTTCACACTCTGTTTGTCTAGAAAAGAGCACATCTTTAGGAAGAGATTGTACAGTTCTAAGGCTGGCGCAGTGAATCATATTAGTTCTCATACAGTTTTTCATGCAGAGTAATTAAACACAATCACAAAATAAAAACACAATTAATCACAAGATAAGAACGTAGACCAAACTCAAATCTGAGACAACACTCATCCGAATTAAAGGAGGAGCTAATTCAAAAACACATTGATTCAAAATTAGAATACTAATCAAATGCAGCACATGAGTGAATGCATGGTCCGAATGTGTTGAGATCGTAATGTTGTCGTCGAGGATCCATCTAGGACTCCATCATCACCACACAACACTCCACATTTTATAATATTTTACTTGTCCCTTCATATTACTTATTAAATATTAATTTATTAATGTCAAGGGGTTGTATGTTGTGGGCATCACTGTGCCAGTGGTGTACCCAATCACAGGTACAAATTTTTACGCCACATCAAAATTAAAAAATTCTCTAAATTTATATCTATACCTCCCCCATGGTACAATTAATACTATTTGAGGGTCCCACCATCAAATATAATTTATACACATTATTAATTTATTAATTTTTTTATCTAAATTTTATTTTATGGAAAAGTTAATTAATGTGAGGCCTTCCATTTAAGTCACCTGCAGGTAGCACACGCGCACGTTAGACTCACGCATTTTTTTTATTGAATTTGGAATACACGCAATTTTTTGGAAGTTGGATACCAAAATTCACTTTATCCTCTTTCTTGGGTATATTTAATTGTACCCAACCTTCTCTCCTCAAATTGTACCAGCTGTTATAATGGTGATGGTACCTCATCAAAGGTACAAATAAATTGCAAGTGTGAATTGTTCCTGAATGTGGATCCTCTCCATTTTTAAAAACGGAAATTTCCTCAATTTCCTTTAATTCAAAACGTTTATTTTCATTCACGATCTATATCATTACACGTTAGTCAATTTTATTTAATTACAACTATTTATTTATCTCTTATGAATAAACATCCACATTACGTATTACGTATCTCAATATATATTAAATCTACTATTCAGATCCTATGAAATCCATTCTTTTTTTATTCTTTTCTATTTTTTTAATTCTTTAATTAATTAATTATTACTAAATTACTCAATTTGTGATTTAAGCGTTTGCTCTAAATAAATCAATTTTAAAATGTTCGCCGAACAAATTTAGCATTTGAGCCCATTTTTAACACAATTATAATACTCACTCTGTTCAATATCAATCTATTCATTTTATCATTTTAGGCCGTTCACTCTTAATCTATCAATTTTCTTTTTTAAACATATGGACTCACTCACACACTAATACAATTAAAATAAGTTTAATTGCATAAAATGTTACAACCTTGCTCCATTTACAAATAAGTCTCAACTTTTAAATATTAACAAATAAGTAACCCAATTGCACCGGTCAGTTCTGCTGAGCTGGAATTAAAAATAAATAAATAAATAAATACATACCTCTATAGACACTCCACATGTGCAGGTCCATTCACTCTTCACCGTTCCAGTTTTCACCACCATCCCTAACACCAGATAAGTTTCACCTCCTTAATTTTCTTTAATTTATTCAATCTTCACCAAATTCAATCTTCAAAGTCAATCCCGACATCCTTCACGTCTTTGTCAACATCGACATCCTCGTTGTCATCACGGTGCCTAACAGCGATATCTGATATCAGGATTTTAGCGGCCGCTGTCACCATTGATGTCAATTCGGCGAATTGACATCAATTTCCAACAGCGATTATCTGATACAAATCTAATTGGAAGGCCCTCTTTTACTCTCTCAGTCCTCTTTTCTTCTTCTTCGACAACTCTTCTGTAGATCTCTACTGAATTAATGGAAACTGCTCCGTCGAGAAAGGTTCGATATTCTGACCTTCCGCCGTGAAAGGGCCGCATTAAATCTCAATGAGCGTCGCGAAAACCTCTGCGCCGCTCTCTAAAGCCACGGCTAACATGAAAAGGGCTTCACCGCCGCCGCCAACAACACTTTCGCCTCTAACTTTAACCTGGTTCTGTGTTCTTGCTACTGTACTCTAGAGTTTGGGGGCATTGAATACGGGTCAACGACGACTTAGCATACGTGGTGTGTCTATAGAGAAATGTATGTATTATTTTTTTAAAAAATTACAGCTCAGCATTTGGGCACATAAAAGCTGACCGGTGCAATAAGTTATTAAAGTTGTGTAGTAATTTGCTAATATTTAAAAGTGGAGACTTATTTTCAAATGGAGCAAAGGTCATGACATTTCATGCAATTACCCTATTAAAATATGGGACCTACACACCTTATTAATACAACTATTCACTATATATAAAATAATAATACTACTTAATCTACGCGCAAAAAAACAAATAGATTGATTGATGTTGGATAGAGAGAGTATTAAAAAATGAGCCGAAGCCACCATAAATTATTTTTCAGTAATCAATCAGGCTTATCTTCCAACCCATTTTAAACCTATTTCATGTTAGAGGAAATTGGGTGCAGAGCCCAATCAGATAAAACAAATTAATTTTCTAATTATAAGTGTATATCTTTTTATGCCCGAATTGACGAAAATACCCTTTACTCGAATACATTCGAGTAAAGGGTATTTTCGAGTAATATAAGTGAGTAATGTAATTTTCGAATAATGTGAATAATGTGAGTGAGTAATGCATTTTCGAGTAACATGAGTGAGCGGGTAATACAATTTCGAGTAACATGTGTGAACGAGTAATACAATTTCGAGTAACATGTATGAGCGGGCAATACAATTTCGAGTAACATGGGTGAGCGGATAATGCAATTTCGAGTAACATGAGTGAATGACTAATGTATTTCGAGTAACATAAGTGAGCGGGTAATGCATTTCGAGTAACATGAATGAGCGGGTAATGCAATTTCGAGTAACATGAGTGTGCAGGTAATGTATTTCGAGTAATATTTTTTTTTTATGATTTTTCATATTTTTATTGCTTTACTCGAATACTTTACTCGAATATATTACTCGAATATTCAAGTAAAGGGCATTTTGGTCAATTCGAGCACAAAAAATATATAATAAAATTGGGTTAGAAAAGTAATTTGGTATATCTATATGGGTACAGTAAATTTTCACCCGTTCATGTTATAACCCACTTTAATCTTGGGCCCATCAGCCATTCTTAAGCTATATCATTGATGTCCATATTGAACTTAGTCGCATTTTTAGTAAAATGTCAAGAGTAAGTGTACTCTATCGTTGTTGTATACGCGTGACCAAGTGCAAAATTTATAAGATTGTTATCCCAAGGGAAAGCAAACATTAACTAGTATCCGAATTAGTCATTGACTTATGCTTTGTAAAGATGATATGCTTGAAAGTTTGATTTTTTAAGCTACTAATTATTCTAATCAATTAACTAAAAACTTGAACTAACAAAGGAAATGATCAATAAACACGCAAATGATGAATGGAATGGATGTAGAAATTCACTTGAGAAGAGAGCAAGGCTAATCATACTCATGGTTAAGATTTGAGCTAGATATGCAAAACCCTTGATGATAATTTTCTTTAACTTGTGGATTAAAAGCAATCACAATTTTTCCCCTAGTCCATATGACCAAGACAACTAGGTTCTCGACCCTTTTACAAGCCTAAATCTCCTAAGATTAGTCTTAGTCTCAATTCCCTTAAGGAACTATGATCATAAGTTGGTTCTTTTCACTCAATCTCTTAAGTGTCCCTCTATGAATGTTCCAAACCTAAGGAGGATATGACTTACCTCCCCTTATACTAACATACATGCACAATTCAATATATGATTCAATTAAACATCCACTCACAATATTGAAATAACCATCCTAATACTATGAATAGATAATTTAATCATACAAACATTGGAATGAAAATGATTGATATATCATAAAAAGAAATCCACAAATCAATTCAAATCATTACTCAAGTTCTACATATCTAACTCTTCACCTCAACCATTCATATAATTAGCCCTACTATAGGACTAGCCACTAAACATGGTGTTTAAATTATTACAAAACATACTTTGCTCCATTTGAGCCAAATTGAGAAGAAAATCAACAAATGAAAAATGGAATTGCTTCTCTTGCATGGAGAATCTTTCCTCTTCTTCAATTTATCAACTTCTTCACTCCTTTAAGCTTTCCTCTTCTCAAAATGATGTGGAGATGGATTGGATGAAGTTTTATGGATTGATTGTGGAGATCAAATGTTATTTTGATGGATCTAGATGATAAAAATGGATTTTGGATCTAGTGTGTGAGGAAATGTGGTGTTTAGTGTGTGTAACTGCTATGAATCTGATCTCTAATGAATTCCCCCTCTAAATTTCGCACAAGTCATGGTTTTATATCACTTATGGACCTTCTAGAAGCTTTTGGAATATTCTGAAAATTACACAGGATTTTGCACCTACTCGGCCGTGTAGGGTACACCTACTTCGGAGTGTTGTGCGTGCTTCCAGACACGGCTCGAGCTGCGCTGCACGACCTTGTTCATGGCCGTGTAGCTTTTTCTGACAACAATGCATGACTTCTTCTTACAGGGCCGTGCTCCGCACACGGGTCGCGCAGCAACGCACGACCCTTGCACCAGTACACGGCCATCCTCCTGGGCAAGCAGCGAGTTCTGATGACATTACACGGCCATTGGTTATAGGACCGTGTTCCGCACACGGCCCGTGTACCAACATTCCCTGTTCTTCCGTCTCCTTTTCGCTCCCGACTCCGTTTTTGTCTTTTCTTGATCTGTTTTACATATGTTTAAGCTCATTTACACAATTATATCAATTTATACCATATTCCTCAAAATAACAATAACTCCACCAAAAGTAACATAAATACGGATAAAAATATTCAAAAATACATAAATAACGATACTAAAATCTAGGTGAAAATGACTATGATCAATCCCCCAAACTTAAAGTATTGTTCGTCCTCGAACAATAAAAAATTATAAACAAGATGAGTAATTTTCACCTAGGAAAACACCTAACGAATATAAACCACAACACATCACGAGCAATAAGGACTACAAAATCACATTAAGTATCCCTACATCATCAAACTTATGACATGAAAGATTAACAAGTTCAATCTTAAGAATAACATTAGAGTACTCAAATCCCTTTCAATCCAAGCCTCTCATAGATTATATTTTTCACTCAACACTCTTTATGATAGGGTTTTTATCATCACTCATCAACCGGATAGAACCGACTCACCATAGGCTTGCTCACGGACTATGTTCACAAGCCACCCTAGTTTCAATAAGTGATCAAAAAGGTCTTTATCTTTGGATGTAATGTTAGGCTCTTTGGTAAGGTAGGAAATTTTGGATAATAGTGACTATTCAAGTATGGATAATCGAAGAGATGATTCTTTTCTCCAACTTCTTCACTTTCAAACTTCATTCCTTGTGATTGTTCAAGAATACTAAATATCAATATCATGGATTTATTGATCTTCTTTTGAATGACATACTTCTTTTCTTTGATTTTTTTGCGTTCCTTGAGTATATTTTAGGATTTTGCTCATTTTTCACTTTTGTTGAAGTTGCACTTGCTTTTTATCTTGAGCTCCTTCATCATTTTTCTTGAGTTAACCTTTTTTCCATTTCTTTGCATATTTTTCCACATTCTCCCTTGTAAACCATCATCATCCTCAATTATCCACGCATAGGTTATATATAAGGCTCAAGTGAGTTTTCAAGGCTTGTATTGTGCTCAAATCATAAAGAAAAGACTTATAGGCTCAAAGTGGCTCACTAGAGATAATGTTTTTGGTAAGGAATTTTATAGCTATGACTTCATTTAACAAGGATGGCCTATGATCATATCACAAATTTCAACCATTCGGGCTTCGTTCCTATAGTCCATGAGCAAGTTCTAGTTTGTCTAAGTACAACCGGTCCTCTCATCAAGAATTTACCATGGAGGCACGGTTGAGGCTCAATTCTCACAAGCTTTTGCTTGGACCAAAAGAAACATAATTACCCTTCATACCTTTCAAAATTGAACAAATTATGTAATTCATGTCACAATTTCAACAAGTAGAAATCATTAACATACTTGCCATCACTCATCACAAACAATGCATCATAGCTCATATTTAAAAAATAATCAACACCTTCCCAAAACATACCACCAAACATCCCTATACAAGAATAAGAATCAAAACAAACATAACACAAGAATCGAAAACATACCAAACAAGAAACATTACAAAAACATATAACATACATAACCAAAATCATCCATCACTAAAAATCAAAGCAAATCACCTCATCATCCATAACAAATAAGCTCAACAAACATCTCATCCTTATTAAAAAATAAAATCCTAGATTACGAAAGTAAACCTCCCACAAACATAACACATGAAGTAGCATGCTAATCCAATACGATCTAAATCAATATCAATTCATGTCTAGTAATGTCGAAGTGATAAGATGTAGAGTGAACTCCCTTAAACATTTGAGAATGGAAATGGTTGTCATGTGCTTCCGAATCGCATCCACAACGACTTCTCGATATGATCTTCGGGCTCAATTCATGCTTCCACTATGCTTCATTTATGCTCAACAACTCATCAACAACCATTAGCTCAACACTTGTCATAAAAATAAGGACTATCATGCACTTCAACTCAACCAAATGAACCAAAATTATAACTAAACTCATGAAAAAAATTTTAAAAATTGATCACATTCTACACAAGACAATCAAGATAATCACTCTATCAACATGACACGTCAAGCATACACAAGTGGTAAGGCACACCACGCACTTTCCCCCTAAACTTAAATCGAAACAAGTTGAGAATTAAGTTTGCAAAAAGTGGTGAGTCTTACCCTTGTAGTTTCCACCATTGATCATCATAAAATTACTTTGTGATGACGTATGTGCATTCCAACATTCAAGTATGGTCATAACACACTCTCCCCCAAATTTATATTAACACAAGTGTTAAATTTAAGTTTGTAAAGAGTGGTGCGACATATATCTTCATTCCAAATCTAGCACATCTCGTCTCCTCCATAAGTATTTTCTCCATGAGCACATTCCACCTACACACCAAAAATACAAGAAGAATACAACTAAACAAGCAAACTAACAAAATGGGTTGCCTCCCATCAAGCGCTCGATTTAACGTCGTCGAGCTAGACGCATTGAAGCTCTTAACAATAGGAGAAATCCAAGACCCCATCAGGCCTCATCTTCACTTTAAACATCTCCTTAACAACCTTCTTATCAACACTTTTTGCTCCTCTAACACTTGAACTCACTTCATTGTCTCTTTTTCTCACGTTCTCAAATCCCGGAGGCCCTTTATCAATCTTCCAATCAACTTGTAGATTCCCCCCAAGCTTGTCCCTTTTTGCAGAAACATTTCCTGCAAATTCAAGTAAAAAATTAGTTAAATCTTTATCTTTCAAATTTTCACTTACCACTCGATCTCGATCATCCGGAGGCTTAATAGGTGGCTTCAAATGAAGATCTTCCCCTTTCAAATTCTTGCTTGATAACACCAATTCTTTTTCATTTGATCAGAGTATGAGTTTCTTCCGATCCATGTCAAATTTTGCTCTCCCGATTGCCAAAAACGGTCTTCCAAAAATCAATGGGATTAAAGAATCAGCTTGCTTCTCAACTATCATAAAATCCACCGGAAATACAAAATCCTCTATTTTCACAAGCATATCCTCCACAACTCCATGGGGCTTTATCCTTGAACCATCCATTATTCCAATTTCCACATCCGTTCCCTTTAACCTCCCAATGCCAAGTTTTTCAAATATTTCTAAAGGCATCACATTAATGCTTGAACCAAGATCACATATAGCATTAAAATATCCCACATTTTCAATTTTAAAAGTAAGAATAAATGTACCGGGGTCTTCAACCTTTGATAAAGCTTCAACTTCAACAATGTCATGATCTTGTTTCAACACCACCTCTTCATCACAATTACTTTCATCATCCAACAAAGACAAAAATTCACCAATTATCTTCTCATCATCAAAAGACAACTCATCCTCAATATCAACTACCTCCTCCACTTTAGACACGACCTCATCACAAACTACTTCTTCAACCTTTGGAATAATGTTTATTGTTTCCACCAACCCTCTCTCAACCTTACTTTCCATGTTATAAATGGTAACATACAAACATTGCTCCTTAGGATTAGTGATAGTGGTAGAAGGAAACTTACCCTTACGATGTATTTCACTTTGCTCGGTTTCCATTTGACTCATTTGTGTCTCCAAGGGTTTGAATCTATTATCAATCACTTCATCTCTTTGCTTCAAATAGTCAAACATCTTGGCCATTTGATCTTCCATGGTAGACTTTCCTTCACCATTTGGAGCTTTCTCCCCCGGATCGATGCCCGGTGGAAGAGTAAGTGCATTCCCTTGATTTCCATATGATAAATTCTCATACCTACGAGGTTGGTTAAAATTTTCTAGAAAGTTACCTTGCCTCCATCCTCCTTGTCTTTGTGGATATCATCCTTCATGACTTCCAAAGTTACCACCATAATTTCCTTGGAAGTTCCTTCCTTGCATGAAGGCAACTTCCTCAAGTGTCATCTCCGGTGGACACCATGTATCTTGAATTCTAAAATTAGAGGACATACCTTGTTGAGGCATGGATGTAGGCATTTGACAACTTTGAGAAGATTGACCCATATTAGGCATCGTCATGCCTTGTTGAAGATTAGGAAACACTTGTTGATTCATCAAAGGTAATGACATACCTTGTTGAGGACTTGCAAGCACTTGTTGATTCGCCATAGGTGTCGAATTTGGAGACACTTGCATGTTAGCATTCATCCTCTTTAATATCTTCGTGATCGCCTTGTCGGTCATATCTTCCTTAGGCATTTCCACCTTTTTCACTTGTTGCAAGCACACGTCTTCCATCTTAGCAATTTTCTCTCTTACATTCCCGGTGCACGATCCATAGACCATTGACCCGTATTCAAAGCTACTTCCTCACATATGACAATTTCTCTTTCTGGAGTTTGTCCCAAAATCGAACCTCCCGCCGAAACATCAATGAGCATCATCTCACTTCCGTGTAAATCGGCATAGAAAAATCCTTTTTGTTGTTCTTCGGGAAATCCGTGTAGTGGATACTTCCTTAGCATCTCTTTGAAATGGTCCCATGCTTCACTAAATGTCTCAAGTGGCATTTGCTTGAATTGAAAGATTTGCCCTTTGAGATGCAACATCTTTGAAGGGGGAAAATACTTGCTCAAAAACCTTTGTGCCAACTCTCTCCATGTGGTGTAGGATCCCGGTGGTATAGTATGATACCAAGTCTTAGCTCTATCTCTAAATGAAAATGAGAAAAGTTTCATTTTAACAACATCCTCACTTACCCCATTTATCTTTATCGTGTTGGCTAACTCCGTAAATTGGACTAAGTGAGCATTCGAATCCTCCATAGCACCACCACCAAATTGATTTGCTTGCACCATGTTGATCAATCCCGTCTTGATCTCAAAATTATTCACAATCAATGGCGGGCCCATTCCATAATTCCCATATTGCGGTTGGAAGTGATTACGAATGTTCATTCCACCCCCATTATGTCCATTTCCACGGGGTTGGTTTTGCACCACCGGAGGATTATTCCTTGCTTCTTGTTGTGGCATCAAGTTTTGAATAATAGCTTGTATTTGTTGGTTTTGCAAGCACATTTGTTGAGCATACACTTGTGGCATAAATTCTGGATTATTATAACCCCTTCTAGCATTATCACCTCCATGAAAATTCCTCATATTGCCTTTTTCATCAACCATGTTTGCATTATCCCTTACTTCTTCCATACTTTCTTCCGTAGGCTCTAACACTCCTCGTCTTTGTCTTCTTAAGGTAACTTCTAATTCCAAGTTCAAAGGTTCAATAGAGTGAGACCTTGAACGCGTTTGCATGTACCTACAAGAATTTTCAAATTAGCTCCCAAAACAATCAAGACAAGTAAACAAATAACAAATAAAAGAAATCCTTATCAAAACTAATCAACTTCAAACTCGTTACAGCCAAATGTTTAACATTTCCCCGGCAAGCAGCGCCATGAACTTAGTCGCATTTTTAGTAAAATGTCAAGAGTAAGTGTACTCTATCGTTGTTGTATACGCGAGATCAAGTGTAAAATTTATAAGATTGTCATCCCAAGGGAAAGCAAACATTGGCTAGTATCCGAATTAGTCATTGACTTATACTTTGTAAAGATGATATTCTTGAAAGTTTGATTGTTTAAGCTACTAATTATTCTAATCAATTAACTAAGAACTTGAACTAACAAAGGAAATGATCAATAAACACGCAAATGATGAATGGAATGGATGTAGAAATTCACTTGAGAAGAGAGCAAGACTAATCATACTCATGGTTAAGACTTGAGTTAGATATGCAAAACACTTGATGGTAATTTTCATTAACTTGTGGAATAAAAGCAATCACAATTTTACCCATAATCCCTATGACCAAGGCAACTAGGTTCTCGACCCTTTTACAAGCCTAAATCTCCTAAGATTTGTCTTAATCTCAATTCCCTCAAGGTACCATGATCATAAGTTGGTTCTTTTCACTCAATTTTTTAAGTGTCCCTCTATGCATGTTCCAAGCCTAAGGAGGGTATGACCTACCTCCCCTTATAGTAACATACATGCACAATTCAATATATGATTCAATTAAACATCCACTCACAACATTGGAATGACCATCCTAATACTATGAATAGAGAATTTAATCACACAAACATTGAAATGAAACATGATTGATATATCACAAAAAGAAATCCACAAATCAATTCAAATCATTACTCAAGTTCTACATATCTAACTCTTCACCTCAACCATTCATATGATTAGCCCTACTATAGGACTAGCCACTAAACATGGTGTTTAAATCATTACAAAACATACTTTGCTCCATTTGAGCCAAATTGAGAAGAAAATCAACAAATGAAAAATGGAATTGCTTCCCTTGCATGGAGAATCCTTCCTCTTCTTCAATTTATCAACTTCTTCACTCCTTTAAGCTTTCCTCTTCTCAAAATGATGTGGAGATGGATTGGATGAAGTTTTATGGATTGATTGTGGAGATCAAATGGTATTTTGATGGATCTAGATGGTAGAAATGGATTTTGGATCTAGTGTGTGAGGAAATTTGGTGTTTAGTGTGTGTAACTGCTATGAATCTGATCTCTAATGAATTCTCCCTCTAAATTTCGCACAAGTCATGGTTTTATATCACTTATGGACCTTCTAGAAGCTTTCGGAATATTCTGAAAATTATACAGGATTTTGCACCTACACGGCCCGTGCTGCAGCGCACGGCCTGTGTAGGGCACACCTACTTCGACGTGTTGTGCGTGCTTCTAGACACGGATCAAGCTGCGCTGCACGGCCTTAATCATGGCCATGTAGCTTTTTCTGACGATAATGCACGACTTCTTCTTACAAGGCCGTGCTCCGCACACGAATCGTGCAGCAACGCACGGCCCGTGCACCAGCGCACAACCATCCTCCTGGGCGAGCAGCGAGTTCTGATGACACTACACGACCATTGGTTACATGGCCGTGTTCCGCACACGGCCCGTGTACCAATATTCCCTATTCTTCCATTTCCTTTTTGCTCCTGACTCCGTTTTTGTCTATTTCTTGACCTGTTTTACATATATTTATGCTCATTTTCACAATTCTATCAATTTATACCACATTCCTCAAAATAAAAATAACTCCACTAAAAGTAACACAAATACGGATAAAAACATCCGAAAATACACAAATAACGACACTAAAATCTAGATGAAAATGACTACGATCACATATCAATCCAATACTCATTATCTTGAAGGTAAAAGTTCCTGCGCCCTCGGGGACACGCCGTGCCCTTATGGAAGCACAACCCTCCCATTCCACTAATTCAAATAAAATATGGGACAAACACTCTCCACTAATCCAACTACCTACAACACATAAAATAATATTTCTTAATCTACGTGCAAAAAGCAAATGGATACATTGATGTTGGACGGAGGAGCATATTCTGTACAAAAAATTTTATTGGACCTTTGTCCAAAAAATTGATTTTAATTCTCCATAAAACATATCGTTATGGCTCTGCTAAGAATTTTAATTCTTTCCGCATTAATATTCTATAATGACATTAATTTGTTGGCTAACAAACATATCCATTTCAAAGAGCACTACACATAAAATAATAATATTTCTTAATGTACGTGCAAAAAGCAAATGGATACATTGATGTTGACGGAGGATTATTATTCTATACAAAAAAATTTATTGGACCTTTGTCCAAAAAATTGATTTTAATTCTCCATAAAACTTATCGTTATAGCTCTGCTAAGAATTTTGATTCTCTCCGCATTAATATTCCATAATGAAATTAATTTGTTGCTAACAAAAATATTCATTTCAAAGAGTAATTTTTTTTAATAAAGAGTAATTTTAAAAAATAGCATTTACATCTAATCCTGATTTTTTTTTAGAATATGTGAACCCCCCATTTACACCAATCTCTCTTTCTCTATTTTAAGCATCCAAAAAATATAAAGTTAATATAATAAGTTTTTTTTTATATATATACTTTTTCTTTATTTTGACTTTCTACTTAATTTTGATATATAAGATAAATAAATAATGAGAAAAACTCCTTAGTTATCACTTTTTATATTTACTATACAATTTGGTCATTCCTATTTAATTTGAACGTAAAATAATCTTAATATATTAAAAGTATTATGAGTTTGAGAATTTTTTTTCCATTTTTGTCTCTACTCATATTTCTTTTTTACATCTCTATCCTTTTATTTAATTAAATAATAAAATAATATTTAATACTTTAAATTTTATTTCATAATTTAATGATGATAATAATGGTAAATTATTAATGCTTTTATATTATTATTATTATTATTATTATTATTATTATTAAATTTATATAAATAATGTCTCTCTGTATTCATTTTAATATATATTTAAATATAGTATTTTTATTTTCATAATTATTTTATGAACAGAAAATTTAATTAAGTTGGTCCCTAACATATTTAATTATTTACAATTTTATTTTAACTCATTATTAATAATCTTAATATTAATATATTAAAAGAGTGGAGAGAATGATAAACTTTTTTAAATCATCAATTTTTATTTAATTAATTTTTTTAATTTAACATGTTTGTCTCTTATCATTTTATTGTCTTATAAATGCAGTCTTTTGACCATCTTCAGTACAATTACGTCCATTCATATTTTCACTTCAACCGATGAGGAGTGTGAAACTAATGAGAAATTTTTTAAGATTATAATATCCCTATTTTTTTTTTTTCACTTTTAACCTCTTATTTAATTAAATTAATTACATACTATTTAATGTAATTAAAATTTTAAATTTTATTATTATGATAATATACATATTATTATTTCAGTTTAAAATTAAATTTGTATTAGTGATGAGTATTCTATATTCATACATTAAATTTTGTTTATAAAGAACCTCTTAATATATATTCTTAAAAAATAGGAGTAGTATTTTTTTTGGAGTAATTGATTAAATTAAAATTATTAAATTAATTAAATTAAATTATTGGTGAAAGTCATTCTGAATAATCTTTGAAGAATCTGCAATCAATTTGCATTTTACGGTAAAAGAAAATAAAATAACTTTTTATTCAATCAATCTATCAAGGACATGTATCTCCTTTTATAGTTGGGAATCACTAAAGCCCATCTAATCAAATTCTAGGAAAGTAAAAGATACGTGAATTAAGGAAGCAAATTTGTAGGAAATTAATTTACAGAAATTAAGGAAAATTTATAATTGCTTCACCCCCTCCTCAAGTTGGGCGTTTATGAAGGCAACCAAGCCCAACTTGGACATAAAAAATTCCAAACGAGCACTACTCAACATCTTTGTGAATGCATCAGCAACCTGTAAACGAGAATTCACATGTAATAAAGTCACAAAACCCTCCTTGAATTTATTTCGCACCAAGTGACAATCAATCTCCAAATGTTTAGTGCACTCATGGAACACTGGATTTTCTGTTATGTGAATGGCAGCTTGATTATCACACTCAAGCTGAATGGGAAGAGGAATGGAAATTCCAAAGTCCGAACATATATAAAAAATCCACAAAAGTTCAGATACTGTAGAACTCAAAGCTCGATATTCTGCTTCTGCAGATGATTTGGAAACAGTGGTTTGTTTCTTACTCTTCCAAGAAACCAAACAATCACCAAGAAAAATGCAGTAACCTGTGATGGACTTACGTGTATCCTTACATGCTGCCCAATCTGCATCACTAAATGCTCGAACAGAAAATTCTGAAGAAGTGGGAAAATACAAGCCAAGGGAAGGTTTCCCTTTTAAATATTTAACGATTTGACGTGCTGCATCCTAATGAGCAGTATAAGGGTTGGATACAAATTGAGACAATTGTTGCACGGAGTAAGTAATATCTGGCCTAGTTAAGTTTAAGTAAATGAGCCTTCCAATCAATCTCCTAAACTTATCAGGATCAGTCAACGGAGCACCTTGCAGAGATTGAAGATGTAAACCAGAAGGTAGTGGTGTTCGTGTGGCTGTGCAATTTGTCATCCCACAATCATGAAGAATATCCTGAATATATTTTTTTTGACAGAGAAAAGTACCTGACTCATTTTGAGCTATCTCCATGCCCAAAAAATATTTGACAAATCCAAGATCTTTAATTGTAAATTTATTATCAAATAACCCTTCATTGCATCAATTAAGTTCAGGTCAGTACCAGTGATCAACAAATCATCAACATAAACCAGTAACGCAAGAAAATGACCATTTTTCTTGTAAATGTACAAGCAATGATCATAATTAGATTGCACAAAACCAAACTCATGTAATTTGGTACAAAACTCATGATTCCATTGCCTACTTGCTTGCTTCAATCCATAAAGACTTCGTTTGAGTCTACAAACTTGTCTAGGTACAGTTTGAGTGTAACCTTGAGGAACTCTCATATACACTTCATCATTCAAGTGCCCATGCAGAAATGCGTTATTAACATCAAGCTGACAAATAGGACAACCTTTCATAGTGGCTATGGAAATGAACAATTTCACTGTAACAACCTTAGCCACTGTAGAAAAGCTATATATATAATCAATCCCATATGTCTGAGAAAAACCCTTGGCCACTAACCTGACCTTATATCTCTCAATGCTGCTATCTGGATTTAATTTTACCTTATACACCCACTTACTGCCAATTGACTTTTTTCCATGAGGAAGAGGGACAAGTTCCCAAGTTTTATTAACTTCTAAAGCAGCCAACTCCTTGTTCATAGCATCCACCCACTCCTTTTGAGTACAAACCTGCTCATAAGAGTTAGGTTCCTTTACCAAATATACACAATTCAAGAACGCAGCATATGCAATGTTGTACGAAACAAGGTTGGAGTGAGGGTAAGGAAAAAGGGTGGAATGTTCATGTGTGATAGAATTCATCTCAAAATCCTGCAACCAAACAGATCTGGTTTTATGTCTATGGCCCCTACCCAAAACTTGCGGAGTGGGTGTTTCAGATGGAAGATCAATTTGAGGGGAATCAGTGGAAGAAACTGGCTCAGAGGGAATGTTGGGATTGACATTTTCTGGTAAGGCACAAAAATCTGTGGATGGAGAATGGAAAAGAATAGATGATGAATCAGAAGGTGTGGAGTGAAAAGGATAACTTTGTTTAAAAAATTTCACATCTCTGGAGGTGATAAAAATATCATTATCAAGATCATAGAGGTGAAACCCTTTTTTCTTGCTATGTAACCTAAAAATATGCACTTGTGGGTTCTACTAGAAAACTTTGATGACTTTGGATGTACATTGGCAGCATAGGCAAGACAACCAAAAGGTTTGAGGTTAGAGTAATCAGCAGAATGGTTATAAAGAATCTCGAAAAGGGTTTTCCAATTCAAGATAGAACTTGGAAGCCTATTGATGATATGAGCTGAGAAAAGAATAGAATATGACCAGAATCTCATAGGTATTTTGGAATGAAACATCAAGGATCTAGCCATTTTTAAGATTTGCCTATGTTTTCTTTCCACCACCCCATTTTATTGAGGTGTGTAGGCACAACTCTTATGATGCAATATGTCAAGTGAAAGAAGAAAATCTTGGCATTCTAGATTTGTAAACTCTGAACCATTGTCACTTCTAATTACTTTGACAGGTTTTTGAAACTGTGTTTTAACCATGAGAATAAAATTCTTCAAAAAAGTGCATGTTTGAGATTTATGACTCATCAGATACACCCAAGTACATCTACTATAATCATCAACAATGGTTAAGAAGTATGGTGTATTTGTAATAGACTCCTCCTTACAAGGACCCCAAATATCTAAATGTAAGAGTTCAAAAAGATCTGTAGATTGAATTACTAATCTTGGGAAAGGTGTTCTGTGTTGTTTAGCTCTAAAACAAGCATCACAAGATTTTACAGCACTAACATGAGAATCAGTAAAGAGATTTTTCAAAAAACTCAAATGTTGCAACGTACTGTAAGAGGCATGCCCTAACACTTGATGCCAAACTTCTAAAGAAAGATTACAAGGAAATGTAACAGATGCAAAATCAAAGGCAGAATGAGGTTCAAGTATATAGAGTTTTTGCGTCATCTTCCCAGTAGCTAGAAGTTCACCACTCTTCAGGTCCTGTATGAAACAATCGGAGAGTGTAAAGAGACATTTCAAATTGGATTCACAAGTCAGATGTGGAATTGAAAGCAAAATGTACTTGAAGGATGGAATATAAAGGACATCATTCAATGTAAGCATTCCTTCAAGTATTATTTGTCCTGATTGAGTAATATGTTTGGTGGAGCCATCAGGTAATAAAACAGAGATGGAATGAGTGTTTGTGGATAGTGTTGTGAATAGAGATACATCATTGCACATGTGCTTACTAGCACTAGTATCTAAGATCCAGGTTCCTTTTCTTAATCCAAGCAATAATGAAAAATCAGTACGAATGATTAGATGATTTTTGTTACTTGCTGAATTGACAAAATGAACATTATCCTTGGCAAAATCAGAAGAAGAAGCACCTTTAGCACCAAAGAATTTCGTTAGTTCCTTTTGAAACATACCAGAAAAATCCAACGTATTACCTTTTGAAATTTTTGACTCAACAAGTTTAGATGAAACACTATCTCCTGTGCTAACTAAATTAGCAAACCCCTTTCCATTTTGATCCTTAAGCTTCTTATACCACTCAGCTACTCCATGTAACTTGAAGCAATTAGAGCTTTCATGACCAGGTCCTGAACAATGATCACATATCAATTTGGCTTTCTCTTCTTTAGTCATTCTTTGACCATTACCTCTTCCTCTTCCCATGGGCTTATAAGCATTTTGATTTCCACCTTTTGTTGTATTAGCCTTCCCTAACCCCAATCCTTTAACCATCATAGCTGAATTTTCGACATGCTCAGGGAAATGTATTCCTACAGATCTTTGTTTCTCCACTCTAACGAGCATAGAATAAGCTCTATATACATTAGGCAAAGGCTCAATAAGCAAAATTTGATTCCTAATGGGATCATAAATGTCATTCAATCCCATTAGAAATTCTGTAAGTTTAATCTCCTGATCATTCTCGACAATGACCTTTCCTATCTTACAATCACAAACCAACAATGGTTTCAAACAAGCAAGTTGATCCCAAAGTCCCTTAAGTCTAGTGTAATATGCAGCAATAGTATCATTACCTTGAGTAATGCTACTAATTTCCCTTAATTGATAGATATGTGACCCATTACTCCCCCATATCTTTGAGCCAAATCATCCCATAAATCTTTAGCATTATGAGCAAATATAACAGAGCTCATAATCTCCTTAGAGACACAGTTAAAAATCCAAGTAATGATCAGACTATCAATTCTTCCATTTTTCAAAATTTGCATTTGGTTGCTTAATTTTACCATTGATAAATTCAAGTTTCATCTTAGCAGTCAAAGCAAGCAACATAGATTGCCTCCATGAAATGTAATTATCACCAGTGAGAGGATGACTTACAAGTATTAATCCAGGATGGTCAGATTGCGAGAGGAGGAACACATCATTGACGGTTCCGACGACACCCGCATCGGTATCCCCAGGTTTTGCCATGGTGGTAGTTGTAAGGGCCGACCAATTCTTGTTCCACTCGGAACTCATGATAACCTCAAATCAGAACTCATAATAACCTATGCTCCTGATACCATGAAGAATCTGCAATCAATTTGCATTTTACGATAAAAGAAAATAAAAGACCTTTTTATTCAATCAATCTATCAAATACAGAGGACATGTATCTCCTTTTATAGTTGGGAATCACTAAAGCCCATCTAATCAAATTCTAGTAAAGTAAAAGATACGTGAATTAAGGAAGCAAATTTGTAGGAAATTAATTTACAGAAAATAAGGAAAATTTATAATTGCTTTCATTTCGTATGACCTTTGAACTTCCTTCCTCAATGTTAATATATCAACTTCGTCTTCCCATCGGTTCCGATGGCTTTACAACGTGTGCACTCTTTCTTTCGGTGGCGACTCTGATAGAATGTCGTGGTAAGTTTTGGGTTTTATCATTTATGCTATATGAGTTTATTTTCATGTCGTGGTAAATTTTAATGTCAGTGAGGCATTGCCTGAAGAGTTCCAAAATGTCTTGTATATAGAAACTGATTTACCTCGATATGTTGTCATGCACTAGGTTGTCTGCAGAGATGAAGGTAGAGATTGGGTTATCCCAGCTGAGCATACCTTCAAATAATAAGGCTTTAAGAATCCTGCTGGAGGTATATCAATGAATTAAACACTTTGGTTTATGGTAGTTTGTTGTGATTGTATTATTTTATCTCTTTACTTGAACTTGTGTATCAGTGCTACTAAAATATCACCTTTTCAATTTAAAATAAGTGATTAATCCAGACGGTTAAATGAATTTATGTTTCAATTTAACATTTTTGGTTGATTTTCTTTTGGCTCCTTCTTTTGTTGTTGTTATAACATGCCAAACTTATTAATTGTGGGGATTAGCATAAACAACCTTTTTCTGGAAATATTAACTCCTCAATGGCATTTAATTTCTATAGAAGAACTTTATTTACCTTAACACATCAAACTTTATTCATTTTTAAATTTGAATTATAAAAATATTCATTTTTTTTCCCAACTTATGGCTGCACCATGTTATGTTTTGTTTAACTACATTAATTAAATGCATTTAGAAAATGGAGTGCATAAAAAATAAGATACGGAAGGAAGATGAGAGATTGCTCAAGGCTATAAGCTTCGCTCTTCCTAAGAAATTCATGGAAATTAGATAGGTATGTTGGATGACTCATGTTCAATTGTTTTTGCAAATATGGTGGTTATTTAATTGCCACTTATGAGAGAAGGAAATATTCTTGGAGAGTACAAAAAAAGACTGGGCTTTAAATTAGATAGATGTGATTGAATTGGTGAGTGATGACAAGGAAATTGTCAGCAGGGTTAGTGAAATGTGGTGCATTCAGATGGAGAGCGTCACAGGTGCTCATTGCCCGTATTGAAAAAATGGAGCAAATTTAAGAAAGATGAGAATGAAGCTAATGCAATTTAAACACATGTATTTTGTTTTATTTACTCTCTCACCTAACATTACTCTCTCTCTTTACATCACCTAACATTATACTCTCGCTTTACATCTCTTCTTACGTGTTTTTAAGTAGTTATTTATTTTAGAAATAATATTTACATTTGAATTAAATTATGAATTATAATATTGAGTTGGTATATTATAAATTATAAATTATGGACCTCGAATCGTTGCCTCTACCGATTTATTCTCCGGTCCGATTTTTAAAACACTGTTCAAATATAAAACTAATTGCTTCTCTACTTGTTATTGGTTAGGTTGGATTTTGCTCTAATTTGAGATTTGAATTGAAGGCTTGTGAAGTGGTTAAAGTGTTGAAAATTGAAGTTGGAATCTTGCTTAGTAGAGGTTATTGTATACTTTTTTTCATGATTATATATCACTTTTTTATTAGAAATTTTATTTCTTTATTTAGACCTATAATTTATGGAGTGAGGCTTGCGTGCGTCCGGACACACGCTGTGCGCCTTTAGAATTTAGTATTATGGATAGGTACATTATTTTGTTTTAAAGAGTATACACTTTAATTAATAAGGGTACACATCTTTATACTAAAAGGTATACAATTTAACACAAAATTCTAAAGGCACACCGAGTGTGCTTCCGTACGCCCGGGCGCACACAAGTTTTTGCCTAAATAATGTGTGACATAATAATTTAATTAGATAAACATCATTTTTTCTTGATTATATTTCAATTTTATAAATTCGCTAAAGAGGTGGGTGTAAACATTTTTAATTAACAAGAAAATATATTAATTAGGGGGGTTTAATGATATCTAGATATTTTTTTCAAGGCAAGATTAGAGCTGTTACACAAAACGAGCCGCTCGAGAGTTAATTCGGCTCGACTCGTGACTACTCGAGCTTAAGTTCGAGCTCGTCGAAATACTCGTTACGTTATCGAGCCGAACTCGACTCGACTCGATAAAGCTCGATAATAATAATAATATTAAAATAAATATTATATAATGATAATTAAATATAGGGTCTAACTAAATACACACCCCATTTTATTAAATACACACCTCCATTAATATATAATTAAAATATATATTTTTAAAAGTCTAAATTATTCTTAATTTGTTAAATACACACCTTCGGTATATTTTATACTAAATAAATTTAATAAACCCTAAATTATAACAGTCATCTACACTGCAGTGATTTCTCTGTGCCTCTTGAGATGGAGAACAATATTGAGATGAAGAAAGATCGATGAAGAAAATATTTCATATTACAACTCATGAAACCCAATACGCAAACTCACCCAAAACTTGTGTTTTAAATATTGGACAAGATTTCTTTTGGGCAGTGACTTAGACAAGAACCATGGTAGCGACCTTGGTTCTAATTCACAGTGTTTTAATTCTGTCTGGAAACACACAAACTCACTCCTATGTTTTAATTCTTTGCTTCACTGGCAGTGACCTTGGTAAGAAGTGCAAGTCCACAAAATTGTTGTTTATGTTCATCTTTATGAGCGTGGTGGCAAATCATAAAATCTCAAGGATAGATTCAAGCTCATTAAAACTGATATCGAGCTCCCTCAAGCAAGACAAGGATGCCATTGTGGTAGACAATTGTTTAATGTTATTTTTATCGCAATGTAAGAATCTCCAGAGATGCAATCCGACCTACTGCTTCAGGTAATGCTTTAAGCAGGTTATAGTCAACGCGAAGCTCCTTAAGCGAAACACATCGACTAGCTAATTGTATGAGGATTTCCTCAATATCATTTATTTCAATGTTCAGTTTCTAGAGACTAATTAGGCATCCTATGCTCTCTGGAAGAGATGGAAGTCCATTAGAGCTCAAATCCAACCCTTGAAGACGAACTAAGAAGGAGGCAATTCTATTTTAAATATGAAAGTAGCAATTGTGTACAGCGTATACAAAGGGGGTGTTTATCCTATTAAAATTTAAAAGGGTAAGTTTGGGTTTTAGAGGGTGTGCACACAATAAAATTAAGATTTAAACAATTAAATAGTAGTGTGTATTCAATAAAAATGGTGTTTATTTAACAGTACTCTTAAATATATTAATATAATAATTATTAAATATATTAATAAAAATCCGGCTCGAAAGCTCGACTCGTTTTTCTTAAATGAGCCGAGCTGAGTAATTTTCGAGTCGAGCTCGCTCGTAAGGTCGTTATCAAATAAAGCCGAACTCGACAACCCCACCGTCAGCGTCACCCCGGCCACGACCCCGACGAACACGATGACCCATCCAAAAAATATAAAGTTCGCATAATAAGGTTTTTTTTTTCTTTTCTTATACTTTTTTTATTTTGACTTTCCTACTTAGTTTTGATGTAAGATAAATAAATAATGGGAGAAACTCTCCTTAGTTATCACTTTTTATATTTGCTATACAATTTGGTCATTCCTATTTAATTTGCACATAAATAATCATATTTAAAAGAATGAGAATATGAAATAATTGTGATATAGTAATATATAGATAGTACTAGTAGTAAATGAGGGGAGGGAGGGTTGTGACTAGGGGTGAGCATAAATTATTTAAAATTGCTCAAAGGGCCCGCACCGCATCGAATTGCACCGCCTTAGTTATATATTTATATAAACCGTAGTTTATTTATATTTGAGAAAATCGCACTGCCATAACGGTGCAATTTCGATTTTTTTTATAAAATTGCATCGCACCGCCTATACATATACACATGTCTATGTATATATATGTTGAAATCTCAACTTGTATGCTCTTGTAAACCTATGTTTTTTTTCAAAATTTATGATTGTCAAATTTTCTAACAAATGATGATGACTTTAAAAAAAACATTCATGAGAATTAATTATTTAAACTATATAATGACATTTAAATTCATTATCAGAATGAGATACTATAAATTTAAAACAAAAAATGAGTTCTTAATGCATTCTGCCTTGCTATAGATAAATTAGACTAGTTTAGAATTGTACATTGTGTAATTTATCATCATGGATTATTAAAATGTATTTAGAGACATATAAATTTATCTATACTTAAAATTCGTATTATTTAATATATAATTATGTGCTATCTTATTATTAAACCGACTAAACCGCCAAAACCGACTGCCAAACCGCTAAAAATCGAGTGATGAATTATAATTCAAAACAGTAGTTTAAAACTAAACGTAAAACCGAACCGTTCATAGCAAGATAATTTAAATTTTATCGTAAAACCGCCCAAACCGCACCGTAATCACCCTAGTTGTGACTTGTGAGAGAGGTAATATGAGTGGAGAGAGGAAAGAAAGAGGGTGTAGTGCTGACTTTGATGTAGTGTGTGCAAGAGATATAGGACAAAAGAAGTTATACAACTACCTTTGGGAACGAATCCACTGTTCCAAAAAATACTGTCAAATATCAAAATGTCAATGCTACTCCCTTCCACTTATTTTTACCTGTTTATATATACAAAAAAAATTTCTTTAATATATGGAATATAATATAAGACAAAGTAAAAATAAATTAAATTACTCCCTCCGTTCACTGTCAATCTATTCATTTTATCATTTTGAGTCGTCCATCTTTAATCTATTCATTTTCTTTTTTGGACTATGAAATCCACACCCTCCACTAATACAAATAAAATATGGGATCCACACCCTCCACTAATACAACTACCTACTACACATAAAATAATAATACTCCTTAATCCACGTGCAAAAAGCAAATTGATACATTGAGGATGGACGGAGGAAGTACCATGCAATAAAATTAACAAGTATTGTTTCTTTAGTACTCCATATGAAGTATAATACTATAAGACAGAATATGAATTAATTAGTAATTTTAAGAAAAAAAATTATTGGGAATTGATGAATAAAGTGTTAAAAGTAGGTAAAAAGTATAGTATATTTTTAACATTAATGAAACAGATAAAAATACGTGGAACGTAAAGTATTTTTTGGAATTTTCTACATGGAGCTATGATCATTCTTCTGAAAGGTGGCAAAGGGAGCCGAGAATCTGCCAATTCATGCATTTGAAGTGTTTTGGTACCTTTCCAACTATCATTTCTTGGTCAAGTCAGCATATTTACTATATTAACTATTATATTAATGTTATGCATGAGTTTTAGGGGTCAAAGAATTATTTAAATGTAGAGCCTCATTCCATGTATTTGCAGCACAAAATTTGTGAGAATATAAATTATTTTAGAGTGTTTACTCTTGTCTAAAAGATGAATTTCTTCTAATTTTCTCTTAGTCTTTTGATGGATTCCTAAAGACGACGAATTTATTGCGAACTTATAGTGGATTTCATTGAGTGAGGATTTGTATTCGAGTGTTCTCTTGTGTTACCTCCTAAATCTCAAATTTTCCGGTATCAGATACCATATGTCAATCCAATATGAACATCAATAATGCAGGAATATGTAATGAAACAATTATTAACTCTTTAACATATACATATTTTAATTAAAAAAGATTTTGAGTAATTTGAATAGATTGATGAAGACATTTTAGGTGAGGCACCCAGTTGGATCTCCACGTTGCAAATTCAAATTTCTTTTAACCCCTTCCAAGACAATTTAGACTATGAAGATCACATCAATACTTTATATTTTTACATATGTTTCACATTTGGTTTATAATCATTTGAATATTATGTAACTTGTTAATGTGTTCAATGAATCTCAATTAATTCTTGTTTTGTGCTTTTGAATCGATTAGGATATTGAAGTCCCCAAATTCTATGATGAACCCCTAATTATTGAATTATTTAAAATTAAATGGGGCTATAGTACAAAAGAGAGTCTGCGAGTGTGCATGCAATTATTTAAAATTAAATGGGGCTATAGTTCAAAAGAGAGTCTGCGAGTGTGCATGCAGAGAAGGAAAGGGTGCAGTAGTGTGAGTGGAGTTGTAGTGAGGAAGGAGAGTCTGATGGTCAGAGAAGAAAAGAATCGGGAGTGTGCGAGTGTAAGGGATATAGGACAAAAGAAGTTATACACCTACCTTTGGGAACGAATCCACTGTTCCAGAAAAAACGTCAAATATCAAATGTCAATGGTACTCTTTTCCGGATATTTTTACCTGTTTGTACATACATGAAAATTAACAAGTGTTGTTTCTTTAATATATGGAATATAATAGGAATAAATTAAAATATCCGTTTGTACATGCACGAAAATTAACAAGTGTTGTTTCTTTAATATATGTAGTATAATATAAGACAAAATAGGAATAAATTAATATATAATTTTGAGGAAAAAAAGTAAATAAAATTGTTGAGAATTGATGAATATAGTGTTAAAAGTAGGTAAAATGTGTACTATATTTTTAACATTAATGAAATTGATAAAAATACAAAGTATTTTTTTTTACCTAGATTAACATATATAATGCTTTGAAGTTGATTATGTACAATTTTTTTTGTTTTTATCTTAATTATGAGTCTTTATGTTTTTCATAATTAATGTGATGCAACATGGTTTTTATCTTTTAAGATATTTATGTGTTTATGCATGTAATATGAGAAGAGGCGTATGCCTGACTCCGTGAGTTTTTCAGTATTAACCAATAATGAGAAAACAATATGAGTACTTCACAAAAAAAAATGTAACTTAATTAGGAAATGTTGAAAGATTAAAAGCTGGAGAAATTACTTACTTAACAAAAATACAGATTAAAAGCTAAAGAAATTAACCAAGTCAAAGTGGTGATGACATTCAAAAACCATAACTAGCCTACATTCTTCAAAAAGTAACAAATGAATGTCTTACTTCTTCAAAACATGAAAGTATCACTGAAATCACTTATTTCTTCAAAACATGAAAGTATAACTGAAATCACTGCTGAAGGGGGTCTAATTATTAATGTTTTTTTTCCCTCAAAGCTTATTTCTCCATTTTTCTATTGACAACTTCAATAACAATTTTAAGGTTTTAATTTTCGAACGGAGACCAGAGTTTGTTAAACTGGATCGCTTTGAGAGTTTGTTAAACTGGATCGCTTTGATACAACTACAAATGAAATCATATTGTATAAAACGTGAAGAGGATGAATTGCCGTGATCCATTCACATCTGTCAAATTTGCGAAATCCTGCGAAAACTGAAAAATCTTCCAAACTGTCAAATTTGCGAAATTTGATCGAAATTTGCGTCAAATCTGCAAAAGAAATGTGGAATAAACTGGAGTTCAAATACAATACTGGAAAGAACAAGATGCGCACAAATTTGAAATATTTTGAGTTTTCCATCGTTGATAACGTGTCTGTCATGGATCAAATACATGAATTACAAGTGATTGTTTCAAAACTCAAAAACTTGAAAATTGAAGTTTCTGAGCTATAGTTGCAAAACTGTTTTGACTTTTCGCTTCTTTAAAGGAGTTGCAAATTTTTGTGAGACAACGCAAAATGAAAAATGTGCAATGTGAAAGGAGACTGAGGGAGTAATTCTTATGGTAGTAAGGAGAAAGTATATATTTCATTACACATTAATTTGACATAAAATTAAAATTTATTTAATTAAAAAAAATGTACCTAATGAAAAATTCTAAATAAATGTATAAGTTAATTTTTTTTCTCATAACCTCATACTCTCAAAACTAACATCTCAGCAACCTCCTATCACAGAATGTGATCACTTAGTGGTATTCGTTTTCAATTTTAAACTCAGATTTTTTGTTTTAAAATTCAAGTCTAAATTTTAAAAACCATTCTTATGTATATCTATTACATTATCTCTCCTCAATTAATACACTTTTTTTATTTATCTATTCTCTTTCATTTAACTTTTTAAATAAATTAATACGATATAATTAAAATCAATCCTACCAAAAATCTAAAACAAACTATTCATGATTTTCAAATTACACATTACATTTTCAAATTCCACATTACTCTAAAGCAAACATCAAAACTTTTGTGTAATTGAGACTACATTTAGTCGCTTTTAAAAGTTACTAATTTTGACTAATAGTTTCACTAAGTACGTGTAATAGCGTCTTTGTTGCCATCGCAAAAGCAATAAAATGATTAGAAACAACCGTTTCTATTCTCCAATAAATTATTTGATTATATATTTAATTATAATAATAATAATTGAAAAAGATTAAAAAAGAAAAAAAGCAGCCCTTTTGTGTAACTAATTGCGCATCCCATTGTTTGTAGAAATTATAAAATAAAATAGTGTCCATGCAATTTAATTAGGCGTAGTCGATCGATTCATGATTAATACATTAATTTTCAGAAACCAAGCCAGCTTGCAACTGGGTTCTTCACTTAAGTGAGAGAAGTTCGATTTTATTGGGAACGAATTAGGAGAGGTGATATAAAGAGGCTTGGAGATGTGATAAAAAGAGGCTTGGAGAAGGGGAAGTAAGGGTACTTGGTGTATACTAACTACTAACTACTAACTGGACTAACAACTAACATTTACCGTTAAAAAAATATTAATTTTTAGAAAATAATAATAATAATAATAATTTTCTTAGTCGGACATTAATATATTTTTATTTCAATTGACTCTTTCAAAAAAAAAATACTCATATTAATAAAATTATATCTTTTAGAATAAAATATTATACACTTGAAAACCTTGTGCATCAAGGCATCTAGAAGCACTAGAGATAAATTCTTTCTGATTCAAATTCTCTATGTCATTTTGATGTAAAATCTTTCGAGATAAACTCTTTCTGATTCAAATTCTCTATGTCAAATAATATAAAATCTTTTGAGTTATATCCTTGGATGGATGACACGTAGAAAAAAGAAAATGGATATTCTCTTGTGAGACGACCAATTGTTAGAGTATACTTGTTGTCAGTATGTTTGTAGTCAATACAATTTAAAAACATACTTTAATTCATTATTCATCATACCTTATAAAAATAAACTTTAACTATAAATTAGTATACTTTAACTGTATAACAATCATACTTTAATAACGAGTCGACCTTTCTTACAACTTATCTCACATAATTATCGTTTCACAAGACACTTTATAAAAAGAAAGGGGGCAGCTATTTGCACCCCCAAAATTAATGAACCGTACCCCAAAAATATTTAAATTAACATAATTATCCTTATAAAATTAATATTTAAATTAACATAATTATCCTTATAAAATTTATATCCAACAGTTATCTATATTATCTGTTCGGTTGCAGCAACCGAACAGAATAAAGAATTCATATATATTATCTGTTCGGTTGCAGCAACCGAACAAAATAAAAGAATTCATTTATCTTATATGTTCGGTTGCAGCAACCGAACAAAACAAGATTTGTGATTTTTTTTAATTCATATCTATATTACCGAATAAATAAAATAACAGAAAAGTTTTATATATATCATCATCTTTGTTTAAAGATCGATGATATCTATAAAACTTATCTGTTATCTTATCTGTTGGGTAATTAAAAAAAATCAAAAATCTTGTTCTGTTCGGTTGCTGCAATCTAACAGGTAATAGATGAATTCTTTGTTCTGTTCTATTGTTGCAACCGATGAATTCTTTGTTCTGTTCTATTGTTGCAACCGAACAGTTTGTTAGATGACTGATCGGTTGCAACAACCGAACAAATATAAATTTTATAAGGGTAATTATATCAATTTAAATATTTTTGGACACGTTCAGTAATTTTGGGGTGCAAATAACTGCTCCCAATAAGAAAATACTATCAACAATGGTTCAATTAGTGAAAAAAAAATGAATACTACACAAATATGTTACGGAGGATCCGTCCATAATGTATGAGATTGGGGTGTGGGATCCGACCCGCAGAGCAGTCAACGGTTTCACCTGATATTGTGAATTTGTGGGAAGAAATTAAACGCTTGGTTAGTTTGGAGAGAATGGCCGATGTATCATTCTCTGTTTCGTATTGGGATTACATCACTCTACTTTTCCTTCGACCCATTGCTGCCCTTCTCTTTACCCTCTCCTTACTCCGCTTGGGTCAGCCGCTTTCTCTCCCTCTCTCTCTCGTTGTATATATGTAATTATTTACATATATCTATGCGTGTATAATGTTTGTGAATATATCCCAGAGGAATTTAGTGTGAGGTGCTAAACTATATGCGATTTAGGTTAATTTCTTTGTGTTTGTTTGATTTGTGTTTTGGAAGTTTTCCCTGCTTTTGTGTCTTTCGGGCTGTTCAAATTTGATACTTGGATTGGAATTTCAATTTATATTTCAGCTCTTTAATGCTGTTTCTTGAATTCTTTTTCCCGGGGAGGATTTTCCTTTATTTGTGGGTTTTGTGTGATTTGCCTAATCCTTTGGATGTGAATCTTGAATTGCTGCAATTTCGTCTCTTTATAACATTCTTTAGTCTCTATTGCTTTTAACTTTTTTTTGACTAAGGTCTCTCATTTTCTGGGGTGTTTGGTTTGGTATGTATGTAGGGTGGTTATTGGCATGGAAGCTGGTGCTGGTTCATGTACCTCTGGTGCAGGAGATTTTTGGTCTGAGGAAAAAGGATGTCAAGCCAAAGCCAGCTAATAGAGGAAGAATTACTCAATTCTACAACAGAGTTAATGCCCAAAATCCCTCAATGGAGTGGTAAAATCTTGACCACTCTTAGATTTTTGATTTTCTGCTTTTTGATTGAATGAATCATACTTGAGGGAATGATTGCATTACAACACTTGGATTAAGAGAATGTAAATTCCATTCTTTCATGACTTATCATGCTCAGTTACTTGATAGTGTTCAAATATAGAACATGGATAAGATTTATAGCTTGATTGTTTCAAATATTTACAGAAAATTCTGAACATCTGGAATTTCTTATTTTAAAGCGGATTTCACAAGTGAAATATTACTTGTACTACAAACATTCTCATAAACTTTTTGAAAGGTATTAGGTGGAGTTACTAAAGTAGTTCTTGATTGTCCACGAACTATGTGGGTAACAAACAATTGCGAATTATGAGTTGCAAGAAACCAAAATTAAAACATACTGGGAGAAAAGAAATCATTGTTGTATTAAGCAACTCAGAGATGAAACATACATTCTTAAAGGTTAGTATTGGTAGACTGTGTTGAGTGCCCAGCTACTTCAACGGGCAGTCGAATCATTTGCTTCCCCACCTTGTTTTCTGCACAGTTTAAATGCACGATCTTAAGTAGCTGTTTTTTTACGAAAGACTGTTGATGCCATAGGTTAAGCCTAATATAATGCACATGATCTCATGTTGGAGTGAGTGGTGATGCTACTCTTCATTTTGCTTTTGTTTCACATCTCATCTAGATTTTTCTTGGAATCAGAATGCCATTACACAAGAGCTCATGGCTTTGAATTACCAAAAGAAGAAGTTCTAATTTATTGCCAGTGGCTGACATGAAGAGAACTTGATGAAGTTGAAGATTGAAATCGGCTGTTTGTACATGAATTTGTTGATAGATGCTGTAAATTGGGCAAAGAGTTGTATCGTGTTATGTGACTTCTAACTGATGGTTAAATCCTTCTAAGTGAAGTTGTTGTTGATGTTTCCCCTTCTCCATTGAACACATAACTTAAGCAGCTTGACTGTACTCTGTAGTCTGTAGTAGTATTTTTTTATTTAATCTTGGATCTTTTCCACTAGTTCAATTTTACAGGAATTTAGAAGTTAACACACACTCAAATTATATTTTGCTGTATTTAATCCAAATTCAATTTCTACTATAGAAACATTATGAACCACAAATTAAAAATAGAGTGAGTATGGTGTGAATAGGGTTCCACGTGAATTTCGGTTTTGTAAATTATGAATTTAATACGTAAAAAATTACTCTTTAAATACTAATTTTTTTAATTCAAAATAATAATAGTTCATTCCTATAAAACAATAATTTTTTTATGTTTAGTAAAGAGTAATCGAAAAATTAGAATTTACAATAATTTAAAGATTAATTTATTTTATTTAGAAGAGTAATAGTTTATCTTTTTAAAATAAGAGTAATTTTCAAAGAATAATACTATATAAAAATAATATTCACTTGTAAACTCAATTCACACAAATATTAGCCTTAAAAACATCTATATTTAAATTCAAAATTGTATCCGTCTTACAAACTAACATCATAATCACTTTATCTATAGTAATTTATAATGTGTTAATATTCTGTGAAAGTGAACTCACATGTATATTAATTTTTAGGGTGAATATTTTTTTATCCAATAACTTTCCTCGATTTTAAAATTAATCTATCCTTTTGTGTTTTTTGAAAATAAATCATTAAATTTATCAAATTCAACCACCAACTGTAGCGGATGGATCATATTTACGTGGAATTTTTTTAATAGAGAAACGTGGCATAATTTATTTATAATAGAGAAACGAGATTCAAGTCCAAAATGGGATTCAAATCTCATAATTTGTTCTCTCCCTACCAATTCCTGATATTCATGCCCATACTCCTTTTCACATGTTTCTCCGTTCTCTTTATCGCCATGGATTAGCTCCTTCCTATACAGCATTCTCGTTGCGATGCACAAGTCCCACCACTACCTTCATTTGGTGTATTAAATCAATCAATAAGAGAGTGGATGTTGGTTAAGTTTGATCGAACCACTTTAAAACACTAGAGTTTGATTTCTTCATTTCAATCATCAAATTCATAACTAAGAGTTGAGTGTGTGAGCAACTGGAAGTATTGAGAGCTGTAAGATACATGTGTATAAGTTTCTCAATGAAAATTTGCAATTATTTACACACAGTTTACTTTATTGGGATTCAGGACAGCAGGTTCTCTCTATGACAACCAAGAGCAAGAGCATTAAATGTGAGAAATGAGTTTTGAATTCAACATATTCCTTTATTAAAATATAATCATCTTCTTCAATATAATTTTTCCTTTATTTATTATTATATAAGCATTATTACTTCTAAAATAACAACTTATTAAACTAGATGGCAAAGAAAAGGGGTTAACATATTTTAGTAGCAACTTCGTTACAGTTTGCCACGTTTAAAAAGTGAGGGTGACATTTTCACAAGTGATTTAATTTTCTATAAAGACATAAATATACAAATTTTGTTTATTTATAATAACAAAATATTAGTAGTGATTTTATTAAAAATTTAAAATAAATTGTATATCTGAAACCCGAATCCAACTGGTACCTTTCGGCACCCGTATTCTGATTATTCGGGTGAATACGAACTTACTAGATGTGGGTCCGCCCCTCTTGATTAGCGGGCCGGGCCACTCCTACAAATCCCCAATTCTACAGTTCCCCCCTCCCTGGGAATTGCCATTCTTCCTATCATTACAAACGCTGTCGTTTATCTCGATTCCTAATTGAATTAGGGTTCTCATGGCGACGGTGCCTACTACGTCTGCAGCCTCCACTTCTTCATCCAGCCAATATACCTACTCTGCAGCCTCCTCGCCCTATTTCCCGACGCCATTCCACCTCCAACAGACGCCTCCCCCGCCTCCCGTTCCTTATATCGGTGCCGCCCCTCCTCCCTCTGTTCCGCTACCCGTTTATCCTGCTCCTCCCACCGTCTACACTTTGCCGCAATATCAACAGGCAATCTTCTATCTTATTATTGTTTTTTGAAGTTTCATTGCTTGTGTTCTTTATAGTTGAATTCTATTAGTACACATGTTGATGTGGAATGGAGTTGGAAGAAACCGATATTTTTAAAATAATTAAAGTTAAACGCTTTGACATTGTGAAGCTTTTAAGTTTCTGGGAGGATTAGTTTCGTTAGATTGATGAAATTTGTGTTTATTGGAGGTATTGTATTTGTGTTCATTCAATTGAATGATTTTGAATTCTATGTTCCATTTAAACCTTTTATTGAAATTAGTACTAGAATGAGCAATTAGGATTTACTCCGCATCCCAAAAAGTGAAATATCACCTATCAATATCCTCAAAATATACTTAATTTCAAAATCATGACCTCCACCTGGCACACACTACACTTTACAATGTAATAACAAAAATACCTCACTACCCAGTATATAAAGTTAGTCAATAAGGCAATTTTTCTTAAACGTGAAGCATTCTCCGGGATGGAGGTAGTATTGTTTGGTGTATCTGTGCAGTGCACATTTTTTAGAACTGTTGTGGAAAATGCCTGAAAAGAATGCTCATTGGTGTGTTATAAATAATTACTTCTTTTTAGGAATGTAAAAATTATTATCGAACCCAAGTTAGTGTGTGTGTGTATATATATATATATTTAATCAATTTTCAAACCTTTGATCTCAAAGAATTACAATGTGACAATCTTTTCGCCTATTTTAAAGGTTGTCATTATTTTTTTTCACGTGAATTAATGAGTTTTTTTTGTAGTGGGTAATTGTATATGCTGTGAGTAGTGAGTACGTGGGACCATTTTACTAAAAGAAGAAAATTGATACATTTGGAGTGAACATCCAAAATGGTAAAATAAGGACATTTAGCATGGACGGAGGGGTTATACGAAAAAAATAAATTAAAAAACAAATAAATTAAACATCAACCATGTCCGTACAACGCACGGGTTATGATCGCTAGTTATAAAATAAAATAGTGTCCAATTAATGCATGCAATTTAATTAGGCGTTTTGAATGGTCGTAGTCGATCGATTCATGAGTAATACATTAATTTTCAGAAAATAATAATAATAATAATAATTTTCTTGGTCGGACATTAATATCTTTTTGACAAATTCTCTTGTGAGACGGTTTGTGAGACGTGTTAAAGTATGTCTATTATATAGATAAAGTATGCTTAATGTTGTTAAAGTATGTTTTTTTGAGTATGATAAAATGATGAATTAACGTATGATTTTATGATGTTATACTGTGATTCATTATTGACATACTTTAACTACAAACAAACATACTTTAGTAATGGGTCGACCCGTCTCACAATCGTCTCACAAAAAATCCATCTCACAAGAGAGTAGCTCTATATTTTTATTTCAAGTGACTCTTTCAATAAAAAAAATAATACTCATATTAATAAACTTATATCTTTTAGAATAAAATATTATACACTTGAGAACCTTGTGCATCCAGAAGCACAAGAGATAAACTTTTCTGATTCAAATTCTCTCTGTCATTTTGATGTAAAATCTTTCGAGATAAACTCTTTCTGATTCAAATTCTCTATGTCATTTTAATGTAAAATCTTTTGAGTTATATCGTTGGATGGATTACATGTAGAAAAAAGAAAATGGATACTCTCTTTTGAGACGGGTCGACCAATTGTTAAAGTATACTTATTGTCAGTTAAAGTATGTTTGTAGTCAATACACCTTAAAAACATACTTTAATTCATTATTCATCATACTTTATAAAAATAAACTTTAACTATATAACAATCATACTTTAATAACGAGTCGATCTTTCTTACAACTCGTCTCACATAATTGTCGTTTCACAAGACACTTTATAAAAAGAAAATACTATCAACAATGGTTCAAAAAAAGGAATAATACACGAATATGTTACGGAGGATCCATCCATAATTCATTATTCATCATACTTTATAAAAATAAACTTTAACTATATAACAATCATACTTTAATAACGAGTCGACCTTTCTTACAACTCGTCTCACATAATTGTCGTTTCACAAGACACTTTATAAAAAGAAAATACTATCAACAATGGTTCAAAAAAAGGAATAATACACGAATATGTTACGGAGGATCCATCCATAATGTATGAGATTGGGGTGTGGGATCCGACCCGCAGAGCATGTTTTAAGTCAGTCAACGGTTTCACTTGATATTGTGGGAAGAAATTAAACGCTTGGTTAGTTTGGAGAGAATGGATTCAATTTTCGATGTATCATTCTCTGTTTCCTATTGGGATTACATCACTCTACTTTTCCTTCGACCCATTGCTGCCCTTCTCTTACCCTCTCCTTACTCTGCTTCGGTCAGCCGCTTTCTCTCCCTCTCTCTCGTTGTATATTATCATATCTATAATAATTGTTTACTGTGTATTGTGTTTGTATATATATTCCGGAGGAATTATTTCTTTATCGATTTAGGTTAATTTCTTTGTGTTTGTTTGACTTGTGTTGTGGAAGTTTTGCCTGCTTTTGTTAAATTTGGTACTTGGATTGGAATTTCAATTTATTTTTGAGCTCTTCAATGCTGTTTCTTGAATTCTTTTTCCCGGGGAGGATTTTCCTTGATTTGTGGGTATTGTGTGACTTTGCCTAATCCTTTGGATGTGAATCTTGAATTGCTGCAATTTCGTCTCTATAGAACATTCTTTAGTCTCTATTGCTTTTACCTTTATTCCCTAAGGTCTCTCATTTTCTGGGGTGTTTGGTTTGGTATGTATGTAGGGTGTTTATTGGCATGGAACCTGGTGCTGGTTCATGTACCTCTGGTGCAGGAGATTTTTGGTCTGAGGAAAAAGGATGTCAAGCCAAAGCCAGCTAATAGAGGAAGAATTACTCAATTCTACAACAGAGTTAATGCCCAAAATCCCTCAATGGAGTGGTAAAATCTTGACCACTCTTAGATTTTTGATTTTCTGCTTTTTGATTGAATGAATCATACTTGAGGGAATGATTGCATTACAACACTTGGATTAAGAGAATGTAAATTCCATTCTTTCATGACTTATCATGCTCAGTTACTTGATAGTGTTCAAATATAGAACATGGATAAGATTTCTAGCTTGATTGTTTCAAATATTTATAGAAAATTCTGAACATCTGGAGTTTTTTCTTTTAAAGTGGATTTTATTTTACAAGTGAAATATTACCTGTAATACAAACATTCTCACAAACTTGTTTAAAGGTATTGGGTGGAGTTACTAAAGTAGTTCTCGATTGTCCACGAACTATGTGGGTAACGAACAAGTGCGAATTATGAGTTGCAAGAAATGAAAATTAAAACATACTGGGAGAAAAGAAATCATGGTTGTATTAAGCAACTCAGAGTTGAAACATACATTCATTAAAGGTTAGTATTGTTAGACTGTGTTGAGTGCCCAGCTACTTCAACGGGCAGTCGAATCATTTGCTTCCCCACCTTGTTTTCTGCACAGTTTAATTGAAACGATTGCAAAAGCCACACTCTTAAGTATCTGTTTTTTTACGAAAGACTGTTGATGCCATAGGTTAAGCCTAATATAATGCACATGATCTCATGTTGGAGCGAGTGGTGATGCTACTCTTCATTTTGCTTTTATTTCACGTCTCATCTAGATTTTTCTTGGAATCAGAATGCCATCACACAAGAGCTCATGGCTTTGAATTACCAAAAGAAGAAGTTCTAATTTATTGCCAGTGGCTGACATGAAGAGAACTTGATGAAGTTGAAGATCGAAATTGGCTGTTTGTACATGAATTTGTTGATGGATGCTGTAAAATGGGCAAAGAGTGGTATCGTGTTATGTGACTTCTAACTGATGGTTAAATCCTTCCAAGTGAAGTTGTTGATGTTGATGTTGTATCCCCTTCTCTAATGAGAGAGCAGATTCCCTACTCCAAAACTGTGTTCCACAACACCAGATGGACAACAGATGGTTGACACATCGTGTTGTGAAACACCAGATGGAACATAGTTGTGTAGGGGATCCCCACTCCTCTAATGAACACATAACTTGAGCAGGTTGTCTCATGTCTGCAGTACTATTTTTTATTTAATCTTGGATCTTTTCCTATGAGTTCAGTTTTACTGAATGTAGAAATTAACCCACACTCAAATTATACACTATTTGATCCAAATTCAAATTCTATTAGACATTATGAACCATATTTAAAATAATATTTTAATTAGAAATACGTGTTATCGGTGGATTTAAAGTTGTTAAAAGTTCAGGGTTTAGGACTTCAATTTTGCAACCCATTTAAAAATTAGGTCTAAAAGCCCGAACTGATTAGCCTGCGGGCTAATCGGGCTCTCCCATAAGATTAGGAGTTGGTTTTTTTTTTTTTTAAATGTAAAATCCATGATCCATCACCTACACATCAACCACCTCCTCCCATAGCAGCTACCCCCGGCTCACAAACTCCCCCCATATGTAAATTTTGTGATACTATATAATAGAGGGCAATTCTAGTGTGCATCTTTGCATCATAGAGTTTATAGGTTTAATGTAGGGTATAATAATAATTACTTAATTTAAAAAAAAATAGTTTTAATTTAAATCTAAGGGTGATGATTAAATATCTTAAAATTTGATGGTGTAGATCTTACCGTAAGGGTGAAGATTAAATATCATAAAATTTAATAGTGTAGATCTTACAGTTGCATCGGTACACGTACCCTTTAGCATAGAACCCTTTATTTAGTCATGTATACACGACTTATTCTAAAAATGTCTTTTAGTAATAAATAACAATCTAAAAGACTAGTTTCTCTAAATCACAGAATGCAAGCAGTGGGCTAGTGGAAGTGTGGTAATGATGTTTTGTTTATTGTTGACCCAAAGCATGTAGAATTGCTTCTCGAAAAGCATTAGCAGGTTCTTGGGAATACTCTTGGAAGTACTTGCTTGAGAATCTCTCTTCTTTGTCCTTCCCCATGAACCTTACTTCAACTTCTAGGTTGTCGTTTCCGAGACTCAGTTGTTCCTCCAGTATCGCTGTCGATGAAATGGTGGCAGACTCACTGCAGTGAGCCAAATGAAGATATCGAAGTGCGTCTAATTCACCGATACCTGAAGGGATCTCTTTCAATTTTTTCAGATGTTGAAGATCAAGCTTCTCCAACACAGGGAAATTTGAGTATTCTGCAGTCCATTGGATCAGATTTGAGCGAGAAATTTTCAAGACTCTTAGACGAGGGAATGCTCCGTCCACACTATCCCACTTAGGTCCAATGATCGCCCGCTTATACAATTCAAAAACTTCAAGATGAGGCAACGAAAATCCATAAGTTTTGAGGTCTTCCCAATGAAGATTGCAATGACTTAACATCAACTTCCTGAGCGAACCCGAGAACACAAGACTTGGATGCAAATCACTCCTTTTGGGTACTTTAAGAAACGAGCAGCTTAGTAAATGGAGATTATGCAAGTGATGCAGATTGTTGAGACAGTAGCTCTGTTGCTGACATTCCCTGGAGGAATCATGGTACCCTATGCCCAATGTCTTGAGGTTTGGAATTCTCTTACAGGTTTCCTTAGTAAAGCTGAAGTTGACTACTCTTGAAAGTGTGTCTAGATTTGGCAAAATGATATCATCTTGGTTAGTTGGAGGAGGATCGGGGAAAACAAGCTTGTAGAATCGGACATGCCTTAGTTGTCTCATATGCAATATCTCAGACGGTGCATCCATCAGACAAGGAATTTCATCCATGATCACTGTTTGAAGATTCCACAGTAGAAATAGTGATTGAGGGAGCTTGGGAGGTAGCTCCTCAGGTTTCAAACTCCCAAGTTTGCAATAAACATACCTCAAGTTTACTTGCTGAAGAATAGCTTCTACTGATTCAAAATTGATCTTAGGCAATACTTTCAACAACTGTGACTTAAAAGGCAATGGACCGCCATTAGATATGAATGTACGAGTACATGCAAGCGAGGGAAAACCACCGGTGGCCAAACCTGGAGGTTGAAATCTACCACAACATACAATGTTAGATATGAATGTACGAATACATGTAAGTGAGGGCAAAGCACCGGTGGCCATGTCTGGTGGTTGAAATCTACCATAACTTACAAGGCGACGCTGCCTATCTATGTCTGGTGGTGGATTATTGTTACCATTCTTTCTCATCACATAAAAGAAGTTACTTTTCTCACCTATCCTTAAACAAAACTTCCTTACAAGATCATGCATCTTCCAGTTTTTTATTCTTCCATTCCACATCCAACTAACAACTAAAACAAGAATCCTATCAACCAGATCCTCTAAGCAACCCTCAGCAACCTCTTCCAAGCTTTGGTCTCCATTCGGTTTCACAAACCCCTCAGCAACAAAGAGTTTGACAATTCCTGAGGCACGAATCTTAAAGCCTCCAAGGAGAACTCCCATATATAGGAGGCAAGGCTTTATATGGGCCGATAAATGATTATAACTCAATGATAATATATTCAAGCAATGCTCATCATTTCCTGATATCCAAATTGAGTTTGTATCCCGTGCAACACCCTCCCAGTACTCTAGTGTCCTTGTGGAGTTTCGAAGAATCCCCCCAATCACAGCAATCGATAGGGGAAGTCCTTTGCAATCTCTAACAATCTTCTTCCCAATTTCCTCTAGTTCATATGGGCAACCTTCTTCCAGAAACACCTTTCTACAAAACATCTTCCAACTATTCTCCTCATCCAGAAAACTCATCTCAAGTGATGATGAGCTAAGATGAACAGCTACATTTGATATCCTACTAGTTACCACAATTCGACTTCTATTATCATTATTTGGAAAGAAAATTTTTATTTGATCCCATGTTTCGATACTCCACATATCGTCCAACACAATCAAATACCTTCTACCCAACAAACTTCGGTATAACCTCACACCTATTTGATCTTCACGTTCTTGATCATCCATCTCACAGTCTAATCCCCCTAAGCAGCTACTGATTTCAGAAATAATATCTACAACACTATATTCTTGAGATATTGTAGCCCAAGCACGAATATCAAAGTGTTGAACAATAACTAAATTTTCATAAACAGTATTAGCCAAAGTAGTCTTACCAATTCCCCCCATGCCAACAATTGGGATGATCTGCAGACAGGGCTGCTCTGCTGTTAGCCTTTCCATGAGTTTAATCAACTCATCATCAAATCCCACCATGAAATTCTTTGCAGTGGTAAGAGGTTTTAATGGAGTAGTAGGCATTGAATATTGAGCTTTCAATTCCTTCGCCTCTTTAAACTCCATAACCTTCTCCTTGATAGAATTCATCTGTTTAATTACATCCTCCAGATCGAGGAATGAAATTGAATTTGTTACTCCAGCAATAATTCGATCCGCTACATGAGATTCAATCACATCTTCAGCCGCATGAGCTGCAAATGTAATAAGGGTCTCCAAATGTTGGTCTTCTTTGCAACCTCCAGAGGATTGTAACTCTCGATGAAGTCGAGCAAGAAACCGATGATTTTGTGAAGCGATTCGATCTGCGTTTTGTCGAGAAAACAGGAATGGCGAGGATGCTTCTGGATGTGGTTAATGGTGCTCATAAGAGAAACTACAGCAGCATAACCTGCCATTGTTAACGCTCTGCTCTTTCTTTTAAGCTTAGAATAAACACTGCGACAGCTTATTTGTTGCAAGGTAGAGGTGTGATCATATGATTTGATGATTATCGCAGCTCTCACTTGCTTAAGTGGGACTCACCGCGTATTTTTTTATACTTATCTAAGAAAATTAATACACCATTCATACATAGCAACACTGGAGTGGCTTGTCATAGCTGGACTCGTGACTCCTAACTATTTTTATCTACGAGTTTTATCATTTTTTCTCACTCTAGTCTTAACCAATTATTTTTTCTAATAAATAAAATAATACTCCTCCTAGATTTACGTTTTTCATTTTGGGTTGTCCCAAATTATGATTTACGTTTCATTTTTTATCAAGTTGGGCTCATACAAAACAATTAATTATTCCACACACAATACTAATACAACTACCTACTTTACATTAAATATTATTTCTCTCACTTCACTATACATTAAAATATTATACTCTCTTAACCTCCGTACAAAAAGCAAACGCCAACGTTAACATAGGATGAATGTAGCACTCTTTATTTAGAATTAATTTAAAAGTAATTTTGGGTTGCACCGACACACCCCATAATTTATAGGCTAAAATAGATATAGTGGATAGTTTTATATTTTTATTTTTTAATTATTTAATTTAATTAATGGTAGAGATTATAGTAAGGTTTAATCTAACAATTAAAGTCGTTCAGGTGCAACGGTATCACAGGTGCACTGCAGTAGTTGAACTCTTAATTTAATTATCACAAAATATTCATATACCCATACCCCCCATATATTTTAACAATACTAGCGTTTACCCTGGCACGCGTTGCGTGGTCAGGGAAATTTCTGAAATATTTATATATATATATAATTTTTTTTATAAGGTTAATAGAATTTTCTTGAAATGCAATGTGTATTTTTTTTATACTCGACTATGCTTATATATTAAACCCTTAAGAGATATTATGCTCTAAACCACTAGGTAAAAGTATATCATTAATCAAAGGGGTAAAGTCGTAATTTCACATTTGAAATAAACTCTGCCAATAAATATTAAATCATTTAGGTACAATATGCCTTAAAACACTGATTGATACTCGTACACATCTCCAACTTGTAAATATAAAAAAATTTGCTTATTCGATACCATGCAATACATTGCACGGTCGCGCGTCTCTATAAAATAAGTATATCTTCTCTTAAAATTTATTTGAATTAGAGTTTTGTATAAAACAATCCCTCGATCTATGATACCTATGGATTTAAAATATATAATAAAAGAAAGTATTGGCAAAGATTGTGGACTATATAGAAACAGAAATTAAAATTATTATTTATTGCATCCCGTATTTTTTAAAAAATTTTTATTGTACAGCTCGCAAGACTAGCCCGCTTAGATCAAATCCCGTTAAGATTAAAGTTATTTTCACCTTTTAATAACCCATTAAAATATTAATTAAATATTTAAAAGTGAAATTTATAGGACTAAAATTATATTATATTTCATAAAATTGTAATGATATACTTTATAAAATTATTTTTATATAATATATAAAATTCGATAACAATTTCATTCATATTTACTGAGGTATTAAATTACTAAATATCATCTTATAATTAACTTTACGGTGTAGTTGGTAGTTCTTTTTATGATTATTTAATTATTTTATTTGATGGTCGAGATCGAATCATAATTTAATCTTAATGGTTATGACTGTATATGTACACCAATACAAAATGTGCACAACGGTTGGATTCTTATCTTAATTATTATTGTGAATAATATAAAATATGGAATGTCATACCAACGAATCATTATTTTAATAATTATCATTGTGAGTATTTTAAATAAATATAAATATTTAATAAATATAATTAAAAAAACTTATAACTATTAAGAGTTGATATCCTAAAACCCTAAACCCTAAACCCTTAAACCTAAACCCTAATTATACACATATGGGTGCATGAATGCACCGGATATCTATAATTTTTTATTCAATAATGTATATATGTTTGTTAATAATTGTAGTTTTTTTATAATCAGTTTTTCATTAAAAAATATTTACAAAAAATTCGCTAATAAAGTGTATAAATTTTTATTCATAAGTATATAAATTTATGAGAATAGGTACACAGTATACCATGGCACAAAGAATAATTAGTCATTAATTAAATATATAAAATATCCCACAATATATAAACTATATAACATATTAAACAAATTAAAAAGTTTATATATAAACGAGTACTCATAGATATCCGAGGCATACACTCGTACCTTTTTATTAATACTTGAAGGTTATTTATTAACATCAGCAAATTACCCGTACTTATTTAATATTAATTTATTTTACATATATTTTGTATATTTAATTATTTAATTTATATTAATACTAATTCTTATAAATAAATATGAAAAAAAATAATTTATAACTTTTTAGTGAATAATGCAAAATATTTCATTGTATATAACTTTTACAGTACCGTAAATATTAAATTTTGTAGATAATATATTCATAAACAGGTACCCATAAACACTCATGCATATACTTATTTCTATTCAATATTTTACCAAGCCTTCAATTAATTGATCTCTAAGAAATAATTGACAATAACACCCAGTCAAATCCTTTATTTCAATTTTCAAATCATAATTATATTATCAGAATAAAATTCAATCTTCAGAATTGATAACATTGATGTCCACAATGTCTTTAGCAATATGCTATGTGTAACATTGATGTCCACAATGTCTTTAGCAATATGCTATGTGTTATTACATGATGAATCCCAAGTTCTGTTAAATATCATTCAAGTGATAAGAACTCGATTCATTCATGTACCTGAAATAAATACAGTACTAAAAAAAAATAGGAGTAGAATTTAACTGAGGAAAAAACGGAGAAGATACATGAATGGATGCATTGTTAAAGAACAGCAACAAAAACAAAATGAGAAAATTTTTCTTCACGTATTTTTCAAAAATAAATCATTTTCGTTTAATATGCAAAAACTTTCTAATTAAAAAAATTTCTACCTTTCCTGACTTCCCGCAGCGTTTCTTGATAGGAGTTTCTTCTTCAGATGGATGTGGAAGAAATGGCTCAGGGACAGGGCAACAATATACTTGGCATTCAAAAGTCTACTGAGGTTATCACGCGCAACATGAACATCAAAACTAACTGCAGGAATTATATTGAAATTTGAGTTTCATAAATTTCGTTCAAATGAATTCAAAAAATTTAATTCAGTTATCACATGCATTAAAGTCAGATAGTCAATAATTTATTTTCAAGGCAAAACTCACTGACTAATCACTATAGTAGATAATCATAAGAAACCACAACACAATGCATAATGTATGCACAAACTAAACCCAGAGATAGAATTATGGAACACATTATAAAAGACATTACTACTTTCAAGATGCATTATGCTGCAGTAGTATCTATATATTTAAAAGTCTATCCTTCTTCATACATTAATTCATCAATTTAGGATGCTACATGTCTGTGAACTTTTTTAGTCACATACCTCATTTTCTCTGTGTTCTCACCTCTCATCTGTCAATAATCTGATAAAATGAAATCCTTCCATATTCAATCGACCCCTGAAATATATTTACACAATATAAAAACAAACAAATAAGTTGCCAGTGTACTCAGATTTAACATAAACTTATATAATAAGCAAACTAAAACTTCAACAGGAAAAAAAAAAGATTATATTATTTCATACTTCTTCACCAAGATCCTTTGGTACTATTTTAATAAACTTTGGAGCCCTCAATTTATGTATTACGTTGTCAAATAACGCTATATTATACCGGGTTGCAATCCTTGAAGCCTCACCAAAAGCACCTAGCTATACAATAGTCACACCATTAGTGAGAAACCATTTGTAAAGACTGTTGCTTTAAAATTATAAATTAATCAATCAGCTTCTATGCAATTTTTTTTATTAATGGAAAATGTGTTTTAGTTCTGATACATTGCAATAAAAGATAAATTTAAAGAAGAGCTCGTTGAAAATATATTTTCAGAGATTTGAGTAACGTAAAATAGCAACTCACAGTAGAAGATGAATTCGATGAATGACTTTCTAATTATCAAAAGATGAATTTTATTGCGTAACAACTCATTTCAGAAAGCATTTCATTTAAATCATTAAACTGATAGAAGAAAGAATTCCACTTATACCTCTTCCCCTAGAAGAGAGCAATCAGATTGTTGGCAACCATCGACATGAATCCCTTTTATGACCTGCTATAATACATCACAATAAAAGATGTTACCAACAACTGAAAATGAAACATTTTCTGTAAACAAAAAATGAAAAGGAGTTAGTTACATTTGGCCCAATTTATTTTTTACAATAAATGGTCCATGAATATGAATTATGAAAGAAACACAAAACACAAACATATTGGAGTACTTAGGTACAGTGAAAATTTGATACTACTATATTGGAAGTTTTTTGGTGAAATCTAATAGCGTTTGCTTTTGAATTGTCATAATTATCATCGCTGTCTTGTAGTGTCGATATAAAGTTGCCTGTATATATATCTCAAGCAATTTTGTGAATTAAGCTTAGCAACCACAAAGTAAAGGGAAAAATCAGTACGTTATGCAGGGTTGGTGATATTATTCGAGCTTGTTAGAAGCTCTATGTGGCCTAGAAACAAATTTCAGAGGCATGAACACAATTAAAATACCCGTAAAAAATTAGTGAAATCAATATTAGACTTGAATTGCTAAATAAATCTAACAAATGGAAAAAATTAAGCTTTAAAAAAAATAATTTGAGGTGTGTTAAAATTGAATGCATTTAAAAAAAAAAAAAACAAAAAAAAACTGAAGCTCATTTAAGGAAGTTCATAAGGAGGTAGACAATTTGCATGTAATTCAAATCATTGTCATCACTGGAATCTCAAGTGAAGGACAGTTTTGTATAACAAATTGAGGGGGCAAATCAAACTAAGTAGTTTTCATGTGATTTAGGATGAGATTCCGTGATAAAGGTACACAATGGAGTCTTCGAGAGTGTGTGTGCTTTGAAATAAAAAAAATATTTTAATAAAAAAATCACCAAAATAACAAATTAATGGATAATAACCAAGGTAATTATATTACCAGAAATCAAAGCATGTAGAGTTAAAAATCCAGTAACATTATGAAACATATAAGCACAAAATAAATACTCAAATAATATAAAGCAAAACAAACAAATTATAAAAGAACATAAGAACCACATCATGCATCGACTTTCTTTGAACTTTTACCCTGAATCAGTGAAGTCAATCACAGGGGAAAATGATGTCATTTTCCAGCAAATAAAATGCTAGATTAGATTGTTGAGATTGACCAATAGTAACAACAATGAGAAGCAGCCAAAAGATCCGCAAGAGTTTGCAAGGGCATATATGTAAAGCAACAATAGTTGAGAAATAGAGAAGATGAAGAAAGGTATATGTATGTTAAAGATGAGTTCAGTTCCAAACTAATCACAGTCACACATTTTATCACAAATCAAAAGCTATAATTATCCAGTTTCTGGAATCTTAGCACTATCAAACACTAAAAATGTCATAACTGTATATAATTAGCAGATATTCTCTATCCAATCTACAACATTTCGAAAGAGAATTAATTAAATACAAATGCAATTAGCAGACCCATGCAATTAAAAAACATTGCACTTCCTTAATATATTATGTAATTTACACACAAAATAATTTGATGTATTGTTTCATACCTATGTATAGGTTCAACATATCGGTGATACTCTTTTGTATTTACTTCTCTCAACCTCCAATTCTAAATAAGCAGGAAATATTGGTTAATGACCAAATTATCTCTATTAATACTTCCTTAAAATTTTTCTATAGAAAAAACTACCATGCCAATTTCGAAATAGTCAAATTTTGCACAAATATAGCTAAGCATATGAAAATGATGTATTATCCATAAAATGAGTATATGATATACTTACCCAAGTTAACTCATCAAAAGCATCAACTTTTCTTGTGTTCTAAAAGCTAGTGCAATAAACAAATACATAACACAGCTTGATCAATCACTGAAATTAAAAATAATTAAGGAAAAATATATCTACTAATTTATGTTGTAATAGTATGATATGGAGACTCGTACTCCAACAAGAATTTTTACCTATTTAGCAACAGCACACCAATGATACAAAAGAGGCATTAAATTTCAAATTATTGCTTGTAAGGATTAAGAAATGTAGAAGTGAACCTTTATTCTATTTTCACCTATTTAAAATCTAAAAATTTAAAAACCTTGATACTTAGACATGTCAGATTAAATGGCATCTCCTTGGGAAATCTTCATCTAATTTAGGCAAAATTATGATCATCGCCTGACTTAATTTCTTTCTTATTGCCTTCTAAGTCAAAGTATGTATAATTGTATATCATTCAAACTTTTTAAATTTAGTTCTAAAGTTATGTACATTGACAAATAACAATGCATGAAAAGATTGTTATCGGAAGATTTAAGCTATTGCAAAAATTCGAAGTTATAATTACTATTTCCTGTAATAAAAAGCTCCTAACCACATTTTTTAAGCTAAAGACACCAAGTAAGTTCATTATTTACAAACTATTATAAAGCCTACAAAAAAGAAGAGTATGATAACAGAAATACCATTTGAATCTTGTGTTGAAACTTTCTCCAATAGCTACCAACATTAGAAGAGATAGTACATATATTTCAACACAGAAAGAAATACAAAGATAGATGAATAACGGTGTAGTTCAAGTACTCTTTCGCCAAACCAATTGGAAACGTCATTATTTAAAGTTAAATATACCGTTTCTAAGAGATTAACATAAAGAATATAATTAAATTATGCAATGGAGAGCATGTAAATAGTATAATAATGTAAAATAAGCAATTCAGTCACCTTCTCCTTGGCCAATAGGCTCTCCATTTGTATCATCCACATTGTGAGTAACTGTACTCGACTCTTTTAACAATGATTCAAAAAACATCTATTCAATCTATTCTGCTACTTGTAGAACAAAGATTTCATAAACAATTAATTAACAAAACATGTTAACAATACAATCAGGTAATTGAAATATAGAACATTGTCCTCTAATTGCTTGATCAAGGAAACCCACACCCACACTTCAATGGAAGTTCTAAGCTAGTCAGGCCTCACTTGCAACTTATATTGTCATGTACAACAATACGCTATAGATACATAAGCTCACAGGCTGTAAAATAATAATCAAGGAAATAAGGAATTGTTCACATTCTTAGTAATAATTATCAAATAATGGATTAGATTCGAAGGTTGTAAGGGTTAAGAACACAAATGAAAAGTGATAAATCGAAAAGCACTTTGACGCTTGAATAAGTGTTTGTAAGCTCATACAACTTGTAGGTCACACACCATAATTAAACTACATTTGGTACTCATAAGATATATAGGGATCATTTCCTATCAAACGGGTTGCAAATTTCTAAATGCAATAAATATTCAACATAATAAGAGAGGAGAGATTACCACATATGATATTGAAATATGTAAGAGCAACGAATAGATCTTATCGGGGCACATTTGCTATTAAAAAATTAAAAATAAATTCCAATATCAGAAAATATTCAAATATAAAGATTATGTTCACATACACAATGAATTCCAATAATGTGAACATTAACTAAAAGAATCACCAAAACATTCAAGAATTTAACACTGAAACTGATCTAATACGGCAGGAAAAGAAACAATAAAAATTTAATAGAAGAAAACGAATTACCTTACCCTAACCATATAATGGCAGATTATGAGAAATTGCATTTGACGAATTCAATAAAGTAAATGCATATTTGTGTGTACATATGTGTCTATTAACCATAAAACAATTAAAATCTAAGCTACAAAGACCTAATCCAGTTAATGAATTTAAAAAAATAATTAGTTAAAAATAATTGACCTATTAATTCAATGATAAATGATAATCTCAATATAAAAGCCATCTCTCATTTCAAGAATTACCTGAGTAATGCATTCTCCAAGAACTATACCTTCAAAAAATTAATGAAATGTCAATGCTGCAATTAAAGGCCTTATGTATTTGGTCGATTTCCTCATTTTCTGATTATGAATTCGAAAAGTATGAAGACATGCAGTGAAAGGGAACTGAGATGAGAAGTTAGCCAAGGATAAAGCCTCCAGTTTTTTCAAGGACCATCATATGAAACTATTCATACACTAACAGCATCATTCACAATTCAAATTATTATGAAACACATCTTCCATAGACATAACACGCATACCATAGCTTGAAATCTCCACCAATTATTTTGTTAAACAATATCACTACTCCATTTTGCATTACAATTGTGTACCTTCCTATATCGAAGGCACCAATATGCAACTTGATAATATAACAAACTGAAAAACCATAGAAACATGTGCAGATTAACACCGCCAGAGTCGTCTCTATCTTTCAAAGTGATAGAACCATACTCTATCCAGATTTAAAGAAGTCGAGAAATACCAAATCAAGTGGTTTAAGATACGTACCTTTATACTGGAGCCATTTCGTGCTGAAGAAAACTCTACACCCTCGCCTGAAGATTGTACAAAATCGACCTAATTAAGATACAGATATTGAATATGTATCTACGAAACTCAGAAGATAGAAAGAGAGATACGAGAGAGTACCTGCCGAGTCAACTGCCGTTCTAGGGTTTTGAAGAAATGGAGGTTAACGGCTTTTATAGATACACTCTCCATTCCCACCTAATTTAGAAACAATTCGTCGGAAACTCAAATTTTTTTTATTTTGATGAAAGAAAATCACACATGCTCCAATACCGCGCAATTCAAAGAATCATGTGATATTCGGCGTGGAGTGACGATTTCCCCGTTTTCTAATCCTGAATTTGAAAAGTATGAAGAAGATGGCCTGGTAAATTGGAGAAAGAATTGCCTGCGCAGGAAAAGGGTTTGCGTAAGTGATGATGCCCTAACAAATGGGATTTGATAATTGATATGAATCAACGGTTAAGATGGAAATTAGAAATTAATCGTCTTGATCAAAATTAAAAATAATCAAAATTAAGCAAAACATTTTACTTTTATATTTATATATATAAAGTATATTAATATATATATATATATACATATAAAAGTATAGAGTACATAAAGATAGATTTTGCGTATATTAATAAGTTGGTCTCTTGTTTATTAAAAAAATTTAAAAATAAATTAGGAGTTCCACATGCTGTTGAACAATCTTAAATGTCTAGATTAAATTTTAATTTAATCTTTATCATTAAAAAAATAATAATAAAAGTTTAAAAAAAATAACTACCCACTCATTTTTAATTTACACTATAAATTCTAGGTCCATCCGTGTGCAGATGCACCTTAGAATTACCCCGACACATTTATATCTGAAACCCGAATCCAACCGGTACCTTTCGGCACCCGTATTCTGATAATTCGGGTGAATACGAACTTACTAGATGTGGGTCCGCCCCTCTTGCGGGCCGGGCCTCTCCTACAAATCCATAATTCTACAGTTGCCTGGGAATCGCCTTTCTTCCGATCGTTACAAACGCTGTCGTTTACTCGATTCCTAATTGAATTAGGGTTCTCATGGCGACCGTGCCTACTACGTCTGCAGCCTCCACTTCTTCATCCAGCCAATATACCTACTCTGCAGCCTCCTCGCCCTATTTCCCAACGCCATTCCACCTCCAACAGACGCCTCCCCCGCCTCCCGTTCCTTATATCGGTGCCGCCCCTCCTCCCTCTGTTCCGCTACCTGTTTATCCTGCTCCTCCCACCGTCTACACTTTGCCGCAATATCAACAGGCAATCTTCAATCATATTATTGTTTTTTGAATTTCTTTGCTTATTTTCTGTATAGTTGAATTTTATTAGTACACATGTTGCTGTGGAATGGAGTTGGAAGAAACCGATATTTTTAAAAAAATTAAGTAAAACGCTTTGACATTGTGAAGCTCTTAAGTTTCTGGGAGGATTAGTTTCGTTAGATAGATGAAATTTGTGTTTATTGGAGGTATTGTATTTGTGTTCATTCAATTGAATGATTTTCTATGTTCCATTTAAATCTTTTATTGAAATTAGTCCTAGAATGAGCAATTAGGATTTACTCCGCATCCCAAAAGTTGAAATATCACCTATCAATATCCTCAAAATATACTAAATTTGGAAATTATGACCTCCACCTAGCATCAACTACACTTTACAATGTAGTAACAAAAATACCTCACTACCCAAAAAGTCGATAAATATAAAGCATTCTCCGGCGGAGGGAGTAGTGTTTTGTGTATCTGCACAGTGCACTTTTTTGAGAACTCCGTTGGAGAATGCCTGAAAAGAATGCTCACTGCAGTGTATTATTTGATGAAGCTTCAAAACAGGTTTTAACCCAGTCATTGACTGAAAATTGATTGTTAGGAGCATTAATTGTGAAAGTAATGATTGGTATGCATTGCTGCCTGTTGATTATGTTTCTTTTCTAATAGCTGCATTTGATTTAGACAGGCTCAACAGTTGTTTCAGAGGGATGCACAAACAATTACACCAGAAGCTCTTGAAAGTGTGAAAGCTGCACTTGCAAACAGCGATGTGGAGCACAAAGCAGAGACAAAGAAGAAGTCGATTCCTCGGAAAGCTGCTGGGCAGACCTGGGAGGATCCAACTCTTGCAGAATGGCCCGAGAGTATGAGACCTTTCCCTCTTAAATCTATATAATATGCTTGGCGTTATATTTCCAGCAAATTATTATATATATCTGATTTCTTACCTCTTCCTAATCCCTACAATTTTTTGTATTATAAGTTCACTACAGAATTTTGTCTCTTACCTGCAAACCAGTTTTCTATCTTGCACCAGATTTTTGTTTTTTGTGATATCCAAGTAACAGCACAGTTAAAAACTGTGATACCTTGAATTGTTACATGGTTCTTTTATAATTTGAACTTGGGATATTCCAAACCCACCCACATTTTCCGTGGGCAACCGCCAACCAGTGAACACCTCTGGTATCCATTATTATTTCGAAGAGTCCCCATCTGGGTTTTTGTTGACATTCCCTTTTTACATCACCAAGTGATATCACATGTACCTTAAATGTTGTACCATGAGTTATTGCATGGTGTAATATAAATTCCAACTTGGGTGATTCCAAACTCATCTGCATTTTTTGGGCAACCAGTCTAAGCAACATTGTATTCTGTGTATTTGAGTTCTGCTCGCTAATACGTTAGCGTGATCAAAGCATGTTGAAGATGCCAAATAGTTTTCCACAGGAACTCATCTTTCTGCAAGATTGCCCATTCATGCATTTATATGTCAATTGGATGATATTTGGTGTTTGACAGAATTTTTATTGATTTGTGGTAATGTGTATTTGACTGTTAAATTGTTATGCACTATGCATCATGTGGATCTTTAGTTCTATGATAAACTAAATTTAATATTTGCCCATCCTTGTTGGTCTAATCCCAGTTTGGACTTCAACTGATTTTAGCTCAAGTTTTTGTTTCAGCTCTATATTCTGTTGTTATTATTATTATTATAATATATTTTCCATTTATTTAATCGATCATATTTTGGAAGCTTATTCTTAATACATTGACATCTTGCAGATGACTATCGCCTCTTCTGTGGTGACCTTGGAAATGAAGTTAATGATGACGTATTATCAAAAGCTTTTGCAAGATTTCCGTCCTTCAATATGGCCAGAGTATGATCGCTGTTAACTTTCTAAGTCCTTTGTTTGTGCATGATGAAATTTTTTTTTTTATTTGGTAAATATTTTGAGTGGTGTACATGAGTATTTGCATGTCCTGTTCAGATATTAATTTGAAGTGCATGGAACCCTCAATTGACTCGTATTCATAAAGGTAGTTTTCTTTATTTTGACTTAACACTGCGTTCTTCATGATGCGAGTGATGACAGTTACAAATCTGATATTTTATGGTAACATCACATGTTATGTGCAAGTGTTTTTTAGGTAGATTACTGATAGCCTTGTGAATTTATGTATTTACCTGAGGAAAATTATCATCATTTTTTTCTCTTCTAAACAATTGAGCTGTATCTTGCCATACTATAGATCCATTATCTGAATCTAAAGAAAAGTTGTATTTTCCTTCTTTTTTATTCCTCTCCTTTTTAACTTTTGGAACTTTAGGAATTTATGTTTAGTGAAAATTGGAAGTACTAAAATTTGAGGAGTCTCCTGCGAACCCAGTTCATCATGCACCTGTTTTTACAAAACTACTCTTTAGCACATAAAAATTATTCTTTAGAGTTAGGGTGCAAGAATTGAGGAGTAATATTTTTTATTCAGAAGAGTAATATTTCATCTTTCTAAAGAGTAATTTTTCATGTATTAAAGAGTAATCGGTAAATCAGGTGCATATGTGAACCCGATTCTCTCTGTTTGCCTTAAAATTTAGCCCTGCACATGATGACTGAAGAAGCAAATATGTTGAACATCAGTTTTATGAAATTTTATAAAATTTTCTGTCAAAAGGCAGAATATCCGAATATGTTTTTGGATTGATGAGGATGCCATCTCTGCTTCCAAGAATTTGGCTGAAGAAAAAATAATAAAAACTTGCCAAATAGGAAAGTCGTTATTGTGCCTGTTCATTTATTTATTTATTTACTTAATCGTGTATTAGTGTAATGTGTTTAAATGTGCAGTCATTCCTCTGCATTAGAAGCATAATTTTTTTTTATCTTCTGTCATGATTTCTGATTTCCATGTATGACTCCTGTTAACATCTAAGAGAAAAAAAGGAAACGAAAGAAACAAGTGATCAAAGTCTACTGCTTGAAAGTTATATTGTGAACTCTATAAAAATTGCATACTCTGTTGATCAAAGTCCTGCTGTGTCTCATTTTTCAGGTATCTGGTTTAGTTTCTTGACTATTATTTCTTTGCACATGAAATTGTCACTTTTCTTATTCACGTTTGTGTTTTAGTATCTCTGAGGTTTACAATATTTAGTTGCTGCATTATGGACTATTTGGTGAATACATGTATAAGATGTAACTCTTACTAATTCTGGCCTGTCTTGACTAGGTTGTTAGAGATAAGCGTACTGGCAAGACCAAAGGCTATGGGTTCATTAGTTTTTCTAACCCAACAGACCTTGTGGGAGCGCTAAAAGAAATGAATGGTGAGTTGTGTTATTGTATACCATCCTTAGCTCCTTTCTTTGACATTCATACTGACCTCTTCTTTAAACTCGCCGATGCTCAAACTCCATTGTGTGGGTGTTCGGTGATCGGATTCTCTCTGCACTAAACCCTTTTGCAAGTCGAAGCTTGTTTATGCAGAGTCAACTTTAAAATTGTCTATATTTTAAATTCCTTTTATTTGAGTGGTTATTTTTGAATCTTTATCTTGCTTCAGGAAAATATGTTGGGAATCGGCCAATCAAACTTCGCAAGAGCACTTGGACCGAAAGAACTGATCAAGGGGCCCTGGATAGACAGAAAGTGAGTCTCTCGTCTCAGTTCTTTTAAAACTGTCTATGGTATTATGTATAATGGGGTTCTCGTAAATGCTACACCTGATATACACATTTTTACTGTAGATTTACATATATTTACACACGTATGTGTTTAATTTTGTGCATTTGGAGAATGTGTGCCTAGTGTAGTTCTCCATGCCTAATATGAATAAAGCTGTTTCAATGGCCCTTAATCCTGTCATTTAACTCAGTTTTCTCTTTTGTTGCAGTATCAATCCCACAAGAAAGCAAAACTGCCAAAGAAAAGTGTATTGCACAAATAAGAGACAAGAAGTTAGCAGAGCTTGAAGAACACATAAATATCTTTTGAACCAATCTGAAGACAACTTGAATGGATGCTATCCGTTGAGAATTGAGACAAAGAAATATGTATTGTCCAGCTTTATTAACCATTTCCAGTTACATTGTTTATGTTTTATCAGACCTATTCAACTCAAACCTACTTGTATGCAGGAATTCAAAAATACTATTAAAATTGTTGCCAAATTGTACAGCTTCTGGTTCTTGAATTTTAACCAACCAAGAATTAGTTACTATACGATACTCGACATAACGTTCATTCCAAACTGGATTCTTGCCTAAAATCACTTGATGGAAGAGGCTTTCTCATCTCTAAATCTGCTCGAAGGATCTCTTAGGGATAGGCTCGTCCTCCTAGAGATAGAAGGAGCTTAGAGAGGATCCAACTTGTAGAAATAGAAGAAACATTTTTAATAGAAGCAGCAACAAATGGCAAGATTGAACAATATGTTATGTGTATTAGGTATGATGATGTTTTGTTAATAAAGTGTTATGTGTATTAGGTAAGACGGTGTTTTGTTATTAAAGTGTAAGAGTAAGATTAGTTATTTTGTTTTTTTTTCACCTTTTTAGAAAGGTAAAAACTTTAGTGGGGAGGATGAAAATGGAAAAGAAAATACACCATTCTCAGAAATTCCATAATAAAGTGTTGCTTGCTTCTGTAATAGGCCCATCATGATCCATGAACAAGCTAAAACTGACCAGCTTCCACCCTCCGAAGCCATCAGCGCCGCCACCTAACTCCGTCGCAACCACCACTACAAGCTCTATAAATGCCACTATCGGCCGTCTCTCCAACCAAGGCTTCCACCGCGAAGTTGTTCTCACTTTCATCCGCATGCTCGATTCTCCCAACACTCCTCCTGATGACTTCACATACCCTTCCGTTCTTAAGGCTTGCAGCGCCATGGGCCTCTTTTCTCTCGGCCTCTCTCTCCACCAACAAATTTCCGTTAATGGGTTCTCCGACGACCCCTATATCTCCTCTTCATTGATCAACTTCTACGGAAAATCCAAGAACATCGGCTATGCACGAAAGGTGTTCTACATGATGCCCCACAGAAACATCGTCCCATGGACTGCAATTATTTGGTGTTATTCAAAAGCTGGTGACATCAGAAAGGCATTCTTTCTGTATAACTCAATGCAATATGACGGCATCCTGCCTAGCCCCGTCACCATTTTGAATATGCTCTCCGGGGTTTCGGAAAGTGAACACGTCGATGTTTTGCATAATTGAACCATTAAAAATGGTTTTGCCAGTGAGATAACTCTGATGAATTGCTTGATGAGTGTATATGCTAAGTGTGGGAGAGTAGAAGATGCTAGAAAGTTGTTTGAGTTGTTGGATCAGAAAGATGTTTCTTTGAATAGTTTGATTAATGCCTATTCAACGGAAGGGAATCTGACTAAAGTTTTAAAGCTCTTTTTCAGCATGAGGGCCAATAACATAGAACCTGATCAGCAGACTTTTGGATCATTGATCTCTGCCATTGCAAAAGATGGTAGTATTCAAGTGGGGAGAGTTGCTCATGGGCAGATTATTACTTCAGGATTTGAATTGGAAAAACATGTAGGGACATCACTCATAAATTTGTATCTAAGATGCAGGACGATCAATGAAGCAGTTCAAATTTTTAGGAGAGCTGGTGATAAAGATGAGGTTTTTTGGACTGCTATGATATCCGGGCTTGTACAGAACGATTCTGCTGATGAAGCATTGAGAGTGTTTCAGAAAATGTTGCTTTCTAGTGTATGGCCTTCTTCTACAACCATGGCCTCTGTTCTTGCAGCTTGTGCACAACTAGGTTCTATTGAACTTGGAAAATCAATACATTGCTTCATTTTAAGGCAAAAAATTACTCTAGATATTCCTATGCAGAATTCTCTAATCAGTTTGTATGCAAAATGTGGGCTTTTAGAGCAGAGTTTTACGGTTTTTAGCATGATGGCGAAGAGAGATGTCGTTTCTTGGAACGCAATAGTTGCAGGTTATGCACAAAATGGATATTTAAGTAAGGCATTGTTTTTGTTTCATGAGATGAGGGTAGCTAACCAACAACCTGATTTCATAACCGTGGTTTCCCTTCTCCAAGCGTGTGCTTCCATAGGTGCACACCATCAGGGGAAATGGATACACAACTATATTCTCCGAAGCAGTCTAGGGCCGTGCATCAGAATAGACACGGCCTTGGTTGATATGTATGCTAAATGCGGTGACCTTAATTCTGGTAGAAAGTGCTTCGACAGAATGAGAGAGCATGATAGTGTTTCTTGGAGTGTAATTATTTCAGGATATGGTAGTCATGGGAAAGGAGATGAAGCTTTGGAAATGTACTCCGAGTCTCTGAAGAGTGGTTTTGCACCTAATGATGTCATTTTCTTGGCAGTCTATGCCTGTAGTCATAACGGGCTTGTTGATATTGGTATGATGTTGTTTGAATCTATGATACATGACTACAAGATTGAGCCAAAGATTGAACACCTTGCTTGCATTGTTGATCTCCTTTGTAGAGCTGGGAGGGTACAAGATGCGTATGATTTCTACAGGAAGATGTTTGCAGAGACAATAATTGATGTTTTGGGTATATTACTTGATGCTTGTCGAAACAATGGCCATGAAGAACTTTGGTGCATCATAGCCAAGGAAATCAGTGAATTTGGGCCGGTAGATGGTGGTAGGTATGTGCAAATTGCTCACAGCTTTGCTTCAATGGCTAGATGGGATGGAGTTGGAGTAGCTTGGGCTCAAATGAAATGTCGTGGATTACGGAAACTTCCTGGTTGGAGTTTCATGGAAATGCATGGATCAATCACCCCATTTTTCAATGGCCACAGTTCTCATCCTCAGCATGAGAACATAACTTCTGTACTGAGAAATCTAACTGACAATACCAAGAAACCAGTATTATGTTGGGAAGAGGAAGATGTGTTCTTTGATTTTGACCATATTTGACAAATTGAGGTGAATAACTCTATAATGTTTAAACATGAATGCATGAATACTTCGAAACTTGTAATGCATCTAATTTGATTGAAAATCTGCTGGACCATTGATGTTTTATTGTATCTATTGCGTTATAATGCAGATATTGCTAAAGAAGATCTATTCATTCTACCATATCTCATTCTGGGATTCAGTTTTATAGAAGCGAAGTCAAGGAGAAGACGTCTACGCGATTCTTGAAGTCCATCGAGGCAGCTGGACAAGGTAATCCATGAATAACGATATGAGAAGTTCTAAAGAGGCGGTACACAAAATAAGGAAGAAAAGAAAATTAGACCATTCTTCTATTATCTGGTCCAGTCCCTCTTGTAGAACAATGCAGAGGAATCATGCTTGTGTTAAGCCTCAATACAGCTCGAAGAGAGCGCTGAAACAGAAAAATATCTTGTGGATGTAAATTATGTAAGAATTTTCAATCGGATCATGGAAGAAATGCTTTTGATTGTCGTGCTGTTTAGCTATCCGGAATCAACTCCAGCAACGAAGCTGGGAGCTCCGATGACTGATCTGTCACTGGAGGACGCTTCTTTTTACCAGGTCCAGTCGAGACCTTAACCATGGCGGGTCTTAACAAGCGGTCTCCAAGATAAAAACCTCTACGGAATTCTTGAATCACAATTCCTTCCTTGAATTCGTGTGACTCCTCACGTGCAATTGCTTCGTGCATCTGTAAACATGTGAAGTCGTGAATTAATGAAATGAAATATGATGTACAAAACTATTATTATCATACAAATTGAAATGTTGAGTTTAACACTCTGATACAGAGTATTGCCTTAACTGAATTGAACTACTTTTAAATATATGATACTCTTGTGAGACAGGTAAATGTAAGACGGATTGTGAGATGGGTCGACCCATTGTTAAAGTATAGTTGTTATATATGTAAAATAACTATAACACTTTACAAACATTACTTTAATTCATTATTCATCATACTTTAAAAAAAAAACATACTTTAACTACAAATTAACACACGTTACATATATAGCAATCATACTTAAATAACGGGTTGACCGGTCACACAACCCGTCTTACACAATTACCGTCTCACAAGAGACTTTGTCTTAAGTGTAAGGTCAAGTAAGTGTAAGATGTTTTTCTAACAGAATGTCATTATTTGAGCCAAAAAACAGCATTTAAAGATGATCTCAAAACATAGGGAGTGTAGGCACACACCATTTTTAGAAATCCTGTATAACTCACCCTACCTCCCCCCAAAAAAACTATTACAAGGTTCAAGCCACACTACAATCCTTTTCCTTTTCTCTAAATTTCATCATGCATCTAAACCACATTTAGTGGAATAATAGAAATGTGACAACCAAGATTTCAGTTGAGCATTGGACTGGGAACGAAGGGTAGTTGAGAGTGCTGACTACTAGCCATATATTTTTTTAATACTGCTTTATTCAGTGACTCACCGTCTAACTTCTGAATATAACATGTTATTTAACTAGTGATTAGCTTGTCAAATTACCCCCATCTCCAGAGAATAACAGAACTTAATATTAGATCTTGTCCATTCTCCCATAATTAGGACATTCGATTCAATTGCCTTTTTTATAGAGAAACATTCCAAGACACAAGTTTTCAAATTCAAAGAAGCAGACAACGGCTTTGTTAGAAAATACACAACCTAACACACAGGGCATATTGTAAAGCTTAGTAGATATGTGAAACCAAACACACAAGGAGCTATATTATCAAATGCCTGATTTTGATCAAGTTAAGTTTCATCACGCACCTTTTACCCTCAATGGTCTATCCCTTATAAGGTAAAATTAAGGTGACTCTGTTAGATTTTACAATCGTAATGAATTAGGACACAAGTACCCTAATAAAGGCAACAAAGCATTATAATGTGATATCATGATATATTGAGTCTATTCATATTAATTCCTGAGCACATTTTATTAATACTGCCATCTCAACATCTATAATAAAGGAAAAGAATTCAAATTCCTTTAGTCAAATAGTCACAAAAGGGGGGGGGGGGGGGGGGGGGGGGGGGGGCAGAGAAAGAGAAGGCTAGACATACCAAAGGATCAAAAGGCTTTCCAACTGTTGGCACAGCAGACACCCGCAAACTTCTCATAATCTCTACAAACAGTTTATATATCCCTTGGTAGCTTGTGTCAATCTGCTTTTCCTTCTCAGTCTCTAGCTTAATCTGTTGTTTTGCTCTCTCAAAACTATCAACCATTGGCAATAGGCTTTCAATAACTTCTCCTTGGGCATCACTTCTTGCTGTTAATTTTTCTTTTTCAGATCTTTTTCTGTAATTTTCAAAATCGGCCTGCAGTCGAACATATTTTTCCTTTCCTGAAGATATCTCTGCAGACAAAGACGAAACTTTCTCGGCCAGCTCATTCTTATCCTTTTCTACCATTAATAACACATTTTCAATTTCGTATACAGCCCTAGCATCTCCATATATAATGGCTTCCTTGTATGCCTTCATGAGGGGCTTCAATGGTGGAACCTTTTTGCTGGCTGCACCTGCTGAATCTAATTCATCATCATTGTTTGCCTACAAGTTTTTGTATATCATCACATCAGAAGAACTATGGTTGTGCAAAAAATTCTACTAAACAATGCATTGCAAGCTAGGATATCAACAAATATTTTCAGGCAACTCAATGACGCAATACTTCTGCAAATCCACTTTTTTTTATTATTATTATTATTATTTTTTTATATCTGAATGCTTATACATCATAGTAGCTTTGATAAGTGGCAATTTGCAACCATCAAAATCCATTCACCTTCTCAGTTACAAAGATTACAATGCCCCAAAGTAAGTTTCAAGTACTGATGCAACAGTACGGCATGAATCAAGAAATAAACATGCAGCCAGCCACATTCTTTTCTGTTCTTTCTTACCATTGTATGATATTACAAGCAGACTCAACAAAACTACATGGCAATGTTTAATGTACACCCGTGTGTACCCGAGTGCTTCATTTATTCTTTTGCCCATAGTTTTTATACTTTACCCAAGGATTTAATGTTAACTCTGACAGCTAAGTTTTTTTAGTCTATATTTTTCGGGGTCTTTATACATTTATCTTTAAGGTTTAAGCTTTGCCTTTAGGTTTAATATTAATCCTTAGGATTTTATTGTCTTTTCGCATTCAAAATTTTCCAATAAGTTAAAAGTTTATGAATACACCTGTTATATACAAGACTAACTCAATCCGTGTTACACTTCGAGGATTATGCCAAGAGACATTTTATGTTGATTAAAGGGGTGCTTTAGAACAGGCAATGTAAGTGAGTAATGTGAAAGAAAAATGTTGATTTACTTGCATTATGCTCAATATAGAGATTAGGAATCATAATTCATTAATCATTATCATTGATTCATTAATTATACCCCCCCCCCCCTCAATCATATGCACTCCCATTGTGATTGACCCTCAATGACACTCATTTTCATTCTCATTCCCAAATTCGAACAATCGCACCCCCTTACTACATTTGAACAAATCTTAACTCAAAACCAGCCGATGTAAGTACAAATCCAGGAATTTATGCACAACGATCTAATCTCAACCTATAAATGCAATGCCCATATAGCTACCATTTAAACTTAATGCTCTATTTTAATTATAATTCCCAATGGTTGAAAGACATGGCTCCCTACCATCAACATGATTTAAGTACCTAACAAGGGTAAGGGCAGAAGTCTGATTATTCATAGCTCCTAAACTGCTTCACTATAACTCATCAATAAACCATGAAATCCAGCTTTCATTCAAATACTCTTAGTCAGTAACTAACTAAACGAACTACTAAAGAATAAAGCCTATCAAATTTATGTAAAGTTTCAACAATATTATCACAGTACACGTACAGATAACAACTTTAGCGTGTGTGTGTGTGTGTGAGAGAGAGTAGACTACTTGGCGGGGTTGATTTTCCTGCAGGGCTGAAACCAGAGGCCTGAAAAAATAACGGCTCCCATTCCCATAGCCATCGTTCCCAATTCTTAATTTCCCAGGTTTCATAAACGCATTCAGAAGAGGATTAACGGCAGAAAAAGCTGTTCTTGAGATGGGTTTTGCGCATATAGCAAATTGCTGACTCCTCGTGTATTGAAGAGGTAAATTGTTGGTGGGTTTTGAGGAGGAAAGAGACAAGTTTTGGGAATTGTAGAGAGAGAAAGCGGTAGAGAGAGAAGCGGAGGCTGCCATACTAGCAACTAGCTCTTGCCGCTGGTGAGAAGGATTACCAGCAAGAACAAAGCAAAATGCCTCAAATTATTTAGTGAAAATTTGCGCCTTTGGAATCTGCTTTGCTGTAGAATAAACTAGACCCTGAGAAGAGAGAGAAATTTATATTAGCATTTATACCTCCAATACTTTTATCTTATAATAATAGAAAATATCAATTTTGGTCATTTATCTTTTATCAAATTAAATTTTAATCTTTTAATTTTTAGTATTTTCAATTTAATTCTTTTATTTTTAATTGTAGTCATGTAACTTTTAAAAATTTAAATTTATTTTTATATCTTTTGAATTATTAAAATTAATCATGTATCTTTTGAAATAGGACTAATTTTGATAATTAAAAAAGATATGATTATTTTGAAATTAATTTGACTAAAATTGAAATTTTAAAAGATAGAGGACCAAAATTAAAACTAAAAGGATTAAAATTAAAAATACTAAAAATTACATAACTAAAATTAAATTTGATAAAAGACATGAGATCAAAATTGATATTTTCTCGTATAATAATTTGCCCCCTACAGAATTCAGACAAGATGAATACTTCCCCAATACGTTATAACGATTCTTTAATAATGCCTTATATTTTACTTATCAGAAATGGAATTAATTTCATTGATAATATGGATTTTAGGTATATGATGTCTTCTATTCTTCCTCAACTCCATTTGTATAGTTACACTTTTTGGTAATCTCTCCTCCCATTTGTATGTATGTAATTTGAGTTTACAAAACAGGATTAATAATACAAATTGATAAGAGGAAGTACTCTATTATGAGTCTATGACTCACTACAAACAAAAATTAAAGAGAATTTATTTATATGATCTTTTAATTATTTATTATATTCATATTTCCTTATTTAAATATTGGGAGTCCTTTAAATATTTTATTAGGGATTAATATTTGAGATATTGGAATTAAGGTATTTTGTGCATCTTTGTCATTCTTATCATCGCTCTATTTAATTATATTCCCTCCGTCCCAAAGATATTGACACACGTCCAAAGATATTGACACATTTTTCTTTTTGGGTTGTCCCACAACAATTGACATATTTCTTTTTTAAGGATATAAGACCCACACAAAAATAATTTATTTATTTACATGGACCCACACACACATCACACTCACCACTAATACAACTACCCACTACACATTACATATTATTTGTCTCACTTCACTTTACATTAAATTATTATACTTCTTAATTTTCGTACCAAAAAAAAATGTGTCAATTGTTTTGGGACGGAGGGAGTACAAATTAGGGCGTACCACAAACACACAAAACAATTGTGTGGGTTTGGTCATAAAAGAGATTTTTATTAATATATAATTATAAAAAGTTACTTTGAACCATTCTAAAGAAATTGAAGTACTATTGTCATACAGAATTTGAGACATTTCATTTTTAATTATATGAGCTCACACACACTCCAAACATACTACTAATATCACTATAAAAAAAATATTTTTTAGCAATCGAACTTACCAACGAAATTTAATTCGTTGGTAATTATCAATGGATTAGCAATAAAAATGACATTTTTGTTTTAGCAACGGAATACCAACGGATTTATTCTCTATTTTAGCAACGAAATTCAATCTGTTGCTAATTACAAATGGATTATCATTATATAAATTACCAACATAATTATTTACCAACGGAATTGATTTTTCGTTACTAAAAATTTATCAATCACCATTTTACTAACAAAATTTTATCAACGGGCTCCATTGCTAATCGGTTGGTAAGCCAATTTAACAATGGAATTAAGATTTTTACCAACGGAATATTCTGTTGCTAAAAAACAGTTTTTTTGTAGTGTATATAACTACCAACTAGACTCACTACATTAAAATATTATACACCTTAATTTTCGTATCAAAAAACGTATTAATATTTTTGGAATAGAAGGAGTATATTCAATTGAATGAAATGTGACAATGATGCAGTTAATCTTTTCATTAGTATAAATAAAAATATTAATATTAAAAAATATAACTATTTTAAAAAGAAAAATTGTAAGAAGGTATAGGATAATCTGTTGTTTTACTCAATATATGATCTAGGAGTATTTAATAAATGTCCCAGGGCATAGTTCAAGTGGTAGAGGGAGGGTGGAAAGACTTTTCAACTGAGTTTGGTTGCTCTTGCAAGCACAAGTTTAACAGTGAGCTTTCTCTATAAGCCACTTGAGGCACAACGATTTACCTCCTTCACCAATCCCCAGGGCAAGGAAAAGGAAGATCTACATGCATGACGAAATGCGTAACACGACAATGTATTCAATTCTTGCGCACACAGTTAAAGCTCTCAGGAATCAAGAATTTCTTTTAATCTAATCAAAGCATTTTCCACTTCCCAAGTTTCAGTTCAAAATCCGTCATAGGAATCTGCAATTTCACTATTTATATCAATTATGCACTTATAAATAGCAATAAAAATCTCTTCCCACTTAACGTGTTCTGCCATAAATATCTCTCTGCCCATTTCTTGTAAGAATTCCCATTTCAATCTTCATCGCTTCATACCGTTTATAGATAGATACACACACACAAATAAACAAACAAATTGGTCTCTTTTTTTAGAGCTTAAAGATTTAGAGTGACTTGAAATTTCTGTAGTTCACTCATTGCGATGGACTATCCTTGTTTACTGCACTGCAAGTTTCCTTCCCCTTCGAATTCTATTGCTTCAACTAGTAGTTCTTTAGGTCCTCAAAATAAAACCCAATTAAAAAAATTTCTCCTAAAAGTTTCGATTCCTGTTCAAGAAAAAAATCTTGGCTTCGTTTCTCTTAGACCCATGAGAAGGGGTTCTGTTAAAACGAAAGTTTCTGCTATTTCTTCGGTTGAAACCAGGTAATGTTTCTTCTTTGTTGTTTTTTTTAAGATTTCTTGTTTAGCATTTAATATTATCTTGTAAATAAATGGGCGGGAGACGATTGTTGGGTTGGGTTGGTGGAATGGAAGAAGGATAAGGCAAGTGCAACCTTTTTGGTTTTTACTTTTTAGGTGTTACACTAGGTAAAATATGTGCATTGTCCATTTTTTCATCAACATTTGTAATTTCATATTCAAGAAACCAAAAGATGGATTTGTATTTGCGGTTGGTTGAATTTTGCTGTTAAAATTTGGATGGCTAAGTTTTTATGATCGGCTGTATTTGGAGAGAATAACTGACCCTTTTTCATTTTCAATGTTTGTGGATTTAGGGATGAAGGAACAAAGGATGAAAAGGAAAAGAAGAAGAAAAGGGAATATAAAAAGTCGGGTGGCAACACAGTGAAGCTGAATCTTAGGCTAGAACACCAAGTTGAATATGGAGAACATGTTGCGATTTTGGGGTCTGTGGAAGAGTTTGGATCCTGGAAGGAGAAAGTGATGATGAAATGGACGGAAAATGGATGGGTTAGCAGTTTGGAACTTAGAAGCAAAGAAGAGCCATTGGAGTACAAGTTTGTGATCGTAGGAAAGGATAAGGAGTTGATATGGGAAAGCGGTGATAACCGCATTATAAATCTTCCTGAGAAAGGAAGTTATAATGTTGTTTGTAAGTGGAATAAAACTAATGAAAATGTGGAATTATTGCCTTTGGAGGAGGAAAATAAGGATGAAGTGGAGGTGGAAGAAAGTGAAAATGGGAATGTTGTTACTCCTGTACTAGAAGAGGCTGTTACCACAACTGCTTTTGTGGAGCAATGGCAGGGGAAGGACGTAGCGTTTGTTCGTTCGAAAGATCATCTGGATGTAGAAAAAAGGACAAACTGGGATACTTCTGGTCTCTCAGGGATTTCCTTGAAGTTAGTGGAAGGTGATCGAAGTGCTCGGAACTGGTGGCGGAAGGTATAAATGGTTTTTTGCTTTTCTTACTAAATTATCATGAGAATTTACATTGATGAAAATGTTCCCAATACTCCCTCTCCCTCTCTCTCATTAAGTTATTGTGTTGGAATCAAGAACAAATAAGGCTTGTCCATGTTTCTTCATTGTTTCCTCACTTGGTTATGTTGTCTGGTGGGTGGAGGTGGGGTTTGTAGGACGAATGATAATGGAATATGCAAGCTTTGCTGCCAGTGTGAAGCCAAGATAAACGACTTTGATAATACTACATTTCATTTCTGAGAAAATATGCAAATGGTTCTACACAATAATTTTTTTTTGGAATTCTATTAAATTAAAAGAAGCGGGGCTATGATTGCTTTGAGCTTAGCTTGACTTTTGATTGTGGGCTTTATAATATGTGAATAGTAAAAGGTAGATTTAGATTTTAAGTCAAGGATATGTGTGCTAATGTGTTATAGTACAAAATGATGACAACATAGATTGTCATATGGAGTAACATTTAGTATGATATTTCTTGGTGTGTGGGTTGTGATTTTTTCCATCAACTTTGAATTTGGCTTTGAGTTATTTTAACTCGTGTCAAACACAGCCCCCTATGATTATCTTAGATTTGATACTTCTTGTTCTTCTTCTTCTTTTATTTATTTATTTATTATTTTTTTTTTTAATAATAGAAATTAAAATTTGCTGATGTCCAGATGTCCTTTGTTTTGTAAATTTTCAAAATTTTCAATGAATTGACTTCTACAACATATTAGTATCTTGTTCTGAGTTTTCAGTCATACAGAGTTAAGTAGTAATTTACAGATTTTGGAAGAGACATTCTGTAAGGACTAAAATCTGTTGTTTCTGTTTCGTTTTTTGCAAAGCTTGAAGTTGTTCGAGAGCTTGTTGCTGAAAATATCGACACTAGAAATCGCTTGGAAGCTCTTACGTATTCAGCAATATATCTGAAGGTTCTATGATGTATTAGCATTAACTTTCTTGACCAGTATAATCAGTTCATGTCCTTATCAGTTCATATTGCTTTATGCAGTGGATTAAAACAGGGCAGATACCTTGCTTTGAAGATGGGGGCCATCATCGGCCCAACAGGCATGCTGAGATTTCCAGGCTTATATTTCGTGACTTGGAAAGGATTGCCAGCATGAAAAACACTTCACTTCAGGTCTACTTCTAATTGCAATTAACTTGATTCAATATCTGTTCTGAGCAGATTGAAATGACCAGTCTATGATATTAGCAAATGATCATATATGCATGTTCTTGTTTTTCTCACTTTGTTATCAACTTTGCATTTCTTCTACAGATTCAAATCAATCTTCAAGACTTGTGGTTGTTGTTTTTCCTCATTCTAGTTGACTTCAATTTGTGCAGTTTATATCATTACTTTTAGATTATTCGAGACCTAAATCCTTTCATGAGTAAAGTTATAAAGTAAAAAAGTCTATCAACATTTGGAAGCTTCTATTATTTTAATTTTTAACCCATTTTTGAAAGAAATTCATCCTTCGGAAACAAGCCCAGTACAAGTTACTGCGACATGAATATCCAATGAAGCTTAAAACCCTTGAATGGGAAAATGGCAGATAACTAAGGATTATGTCATAAAATCTTGCTGTGAAGTTCTATGTTATCGATTTCCAAATGTCATTTAGGGACATGCTTCTTATTTCCTAATTTGTATTTTGTACAACCTTTTGCTTATCTCTCATCTCTTTTCCAAGTATGCTATAATTGCTAGACTTTGCTGTTCCATTTTAAATACATTATGAAGTCTAAATATTATCATTCATTTTCAGTTTATAAGGGTTCTGTTCTGTTTAATTATCTTTTTTCCCCCCTCAGCATGATAATATAATGCAGGAAATGCTAGTTATCCGAAAGATTCATCCTTGCTTACCATCTTTCAAAGCAGAGTTCACTATATCTGTTCCATTAACAAGAATTAGGGACACTGCTCATAGGAATGATATTCCTCACGATCTTAAGGTTATCAATAAAGTGCTATTGTCTCAATCACTTATTTTTCCAATGAAGCTCTTTCAGTCATATACTTAGTAATATCAACATTTCAGCAAGAAATTAAGCACACAATACTAAACAAGCTTCATAGAAATGCTGGCCCCGAAGATTTAGTTTCCACTGAAGCAATGCTTACAAGAATTACAAAGAAACCTGGGGAATATAGTGAAGCCTTTGTAGAGCAGTTCAAGATATTTCATCGAGAACTTAAAGATTTTTTTAATGCTGGAAGGTAATCTAAATTGGATTTATGCGTTTCCTCTTTCTGAATAGTTAATTATTTCCTCCTGATATTTGATAATTTCTTGCGTGTTGTTCTTTTAGAAAACAGAATTTTACACTGAAATGTAGCATGCTTGTGACATACATTTTCTACCTTACAAACTTCTATCATACCTTTCCAACCTTTTGGTTCACCAAGATTTGATTGTTGCTGTGTCTTTTAATTTTATGTTTCATTTTGTGAGGTAAATAGTTATTATTTACAGATGTACAGCCTGCATACTTGATACTACTGACAACATAATGTGCACACATGGAAGATTTCTTGAATCTGTTTTTTGATCCTGTGAATTATTTTGAGTCAGAACTGATTCTTGATTTTGAGTCAGAACTGATTCTTGAATTTAGACGCTAAAAACTTTATCTAATTTGACTTATTAGCTAGTGTATTTACAGTTCAATTATTAAAATGATCTCTTGGATAATAGAAAATTTTGCTAAAAATCAATCAGATTTTTCGCTGATGCTTTGTTTTTGATTCACATACTCAAGTCTGGAAGAACATCTGGAATCAATTAGAGATTCACTAGATCTCAGCTCATCAGCCCTATCTCAGTTTTTAGAGTCAAAACAGGTATGATTCTTTGTAGATCTTAAATTGATGGTAAAATGATGCTGTTATTGGAATTTTTATTTTTCCACAGGAAGAAATGTGATTCTGTCATGTGTTCAGTTGCTCTTAGACTCTTACTCAATCAAGATATCATTAGATAATCCAAATTTTCTGTCAGTATATTGCTATCCCAACATAAATCTAGTGTTATATTATGGTTTGATACTCCATGGTTCCTTTCAAATTTCATGATCTCTTAAAATCGAGAAAGTTGTGTTAGGATTTTAGTTGGTTGCTACTTTTTTAAGATGTCCCTGGGATCATAAAGACTAATCAGCGTGCAATAAATGTAGAAAAAGGAGAACTGATACACTTGATGCCATAGGAAATCTCTAGAAATAGACCAAATAATAAAGAACATTGCATCTTGTTCTGCCCAAAGATAGTAAAAGGATATAAAATGAAAAACACTATCCAAATCAAATATATAAGTGAAAAGACATCTAAATAGTAAGTGTTCATATTTGATACTTGGTAAATTCTCAATCACATTTTCCCACCAAGAAAACACCAAGCATGCATATGCTTTCCCTGTGCTTAGAGATTCTGCTAATACTCTTTTTGTGTACACGCATCCATGATTTTGTGTCAACATTTCATTGATATAAGAATTACCATTAATATTTATCTTCAGGCACTGGATAATACAGATAATGGTAGTGATATCTCTGAGACTGAACGGGTGGGAGCGCTGATGAAGACAATGCGAGCTCTAGATGATCTTCGCCAAGAAATTGGCAAGGGTCTTCAGAGTGGACTTCGAAATGATGCTCCGGATGCGGCAATAGCAATGCGCCAAAAGGTAAAATCATCAATTTATCATTTTCTTTTGTTCTGGATATGATTGAATATCAGGGTATTGTTGAAAGATCCAACGCAATTGCAGTGGCGTCTTTGCGAGATTGGACTTGAAGACTATTCATTTGTTCTTTTAAGCAGGTACTACCATGTTTCTGTACTTGTTTGAGTTTTCTTATTTCTCAAATAATAAGATTACGAGTGCTTGATCAAATAATTCTGAAAGGTATAAGCGGACCTCCGTTAAAGCTTGTGGATATTACTAAACTTGCCTATTTTTTTCCCCAATACAACAATAATCTAATCATTTCCCTCTATTCAAAATGTAATTATGCTTTTCTAGGTGCTTGTGATAGGGATGAGCACTAAAACTGAAGGTTTGTTATCTCATTTGTTTACCGACTAGATGAGTTGGGTATTACTTGGAAGACCTTGCTTATATATGGAAAAGGTTTTGACAAACATTTATATGTCTGCAGCTACTTTAATCTCCAATAATGAGAAAACAGTCTTTATATTTGTCAGCTGAAATTAATAGAAATTAAGCCAGCACAGACCTATAGCCATTTTCCATACTTCAAATCTGATAATTGACGTTCGTTAGGTTTCTTAATATACTTGAAGCTGCTGGTGGAGCACACTGGCTTGCAAATAGTGTGAAGCAAAAGCAAGTTAGTTCTTGGAGTGAACCACTTGAAGCTCTAGTCATCAGCATCCACCAGTTGGGCCTATCTGGATGGAAGCCTGAAGAATGCCGAGCCATCGGTAATGAACTTACAGCATGGGAAAAGAGAGGTCTTTTAGAAGCTGAAGGTAGCTTTCTCCTCAATGAGTTCATAATATTTATAATTTTCTTAATTAAAGTAATTTCTTCTAAGGTAATTTATGGTAATAATTTGAAGGCAGTGAAGATGGTACAAGAATATGGGGTTTACGGCTTAAAGCTACACTTGATAGAACTAAAAGATTGACTGAAGAATATTCTGAGGCACTTCTTAAAATATTCCCTGAAAGAGTTCAGGTAAGGAGAATTTTCACTCTCTCATGTTTAACAATTGTCAAATTATGTTTAATAATGATTTGATCCTTGGATATTTGGGAATCAATTGATTTTTGGTCTTGACAGATATTAGGGAAAGCTTTTGGGGTTCCAGAAAACACTTTGCGCACATATGCTGAAGCTGAGATTCGAGCTGGGTATGACATTTGAGTTCACTAATGTGTCATAGTTTCATTTGATAAAAGAGAACTGGTTTTTTAACATTTGTTGGATGACGCGGAAATCATTATAGCCATCTAATTTTCAATTGGAAAATGCAGTGTAATTTTTCAGGTGTCAAAACTGTGCACTCTTCTTTTGAAGTCTGTTAGGGATGTTCTTGGCTCTCAGGGTTGGGATATTCTCGTCCCGGGACACGCTGTTGGAACCCTAGTCCAGGTACAATACCCTCTGTCTGACAGGACACACACAATATATATATATATATTTTTTTTTTCTTTTTTTTGCATTAAAGGAACACTTTCTTGCCCCAAATATCTGGGATGTGTCCCTTTATTATTACAAACGACGTTTTCTTTTTGAAGATAAAACTATTAACCAATCTCCCTCAACCCTCTCTATTATGATATCCCACATCGGTTCCGCACGCAAGTGTGGAAAGACATATAAGTGGGGGTCAACCCTTCACCTTTAGCCATGGTTTTAGGTGAAGTTAGGGCTCCCTAACTTATGTGCCTAACAATTTGGTCCGACCTGCCGGATCTGGACGGGCCACGGGAAGTGGCTACCCGATGTGTGGGCCCAAGGGGGGTTGCCATCCGGAGTTGTGGGCCTAGGTATGCGGGTTGCCACCCGGAGTGTGCCGTCCGTGGGCGTCCGGTTCGAAGGGGGATGAATTGTTATGATATCCCACATTGTTTCCGCACGCAAGTGTGGAAAGGCATATAAGTCAACCCCGATGTGTGGGCCCAAGGGGGGTTGCCATCCGGAGTTGTGGGCCTAGGTATGCGGGTTGCCACCCGGAGTGTGCCGTCCGTGGGCGTCCGGTTCGAAGGGGGATGGATTGTTATGATATCCCACATCGTTTCCTCACGCAAGTGTGGAAAGGCATATAAGTGGGGGTCAACCCTTCACCCTCAGCCATGGTTTTAGGTGAAGTTAGGGCTCCCTAACTTATGTGCCTGACAATCTCACAATCATTAATGTTTTAATCTCCTGGCATCCATTGTTTTACAATTTTCTAGAAAATTTGCTGTAAATTAGATTTCTTGCCACATCTTATTCTAAAATTATCTGTGACATTACTCTTAAAATAACCTCGTATAAATATTTTCTTGATAACTTTTACACTAGGAGTTTTTAAGTTGGCTTGAAACTGCTTTTATTTGACTGATCTTCAGGTGGAGAGCATTGTTCCTGGGTCAGAACCGTCATCTATACCAGGACCGGTTATTCTACTTGTGAACAAGGCTGATGGAGATGAAGAGGTTTTGCATCTTTTCCATCCCTATATGTTTTAATTATACAAGTATAGACTGCAATTGTTGTGACCTGTTTTGATCATCAAATGTGTAATGCTGAGTTGAGATAACTTTTTGTGTTGATCGTCTGCCAGGTAACAGCTGCTGGAGATAATATTGTTGGAATCATACTTAAGCAGGAGCTGCCTCATTTGTCTCATCTCGGTGTTAGAGCTCGCCAAGCAAGTCTTATACCATCTTTTTGTAGTTTGTCTAAATTATAAAGTGCACTTTTCTTGATTACTGAACTGTTGAAGAATGTGATGCAGGAAATGGTTGTATTTGTGACATGTGAAGATGATGAAATAGTTTCAGATATTCAAAAGCTGTCCGGAGAACTCGTCAGGTTTGGATGTTTCCTCCTTTAATGGTCTTCTGTCACAGCCATATAGTTAGTACAGAGTTGGCAGTTTGAGTCTAGCCAGAAAATAGGATCGAGTTCGGCCACCTCTTGTAGGGTGGCAAATCACATGAAGCATGACACAAACACCAGGCGAATTATTTAACATGGCTCTTACTGAGTTCTAATATTAGGTTAATTATACTTTTCTTTTTCTTTATAGTAACAGAAATGGATACCATACAGCAGCACGCATTGCCACCCGTACCTACTATTTGGCCCGATTTTTAGCCTGATTCTCTATATGACATGTTGGAGCTTCTGTTATTTCAACTCTATAATTATTTACATAGAGATCAACTCTGTTTAGGTTGGAAGCATCACCATCTTCTGGTGTCAGCTTGACTCAAAGTTCATCAGAAATCAGCAATGGCAATGTTCCACTAAAAGATGAATCAACTCCCTTTAAGTCCAAGGAAGGGAGTTCGGATCTAGACAGCACTTCCTCAGTTGCTGTAAAAACCTCGGTCATCAATCAGGTATAAATTGCTATACTGAAATATACTCTCTTGTTCATTCCAATGCTTATCCAGCCCTATCGGATTCAATTCAGGATGCGTCTATTGAAGGTGTTATACCGGTCGAGAAAGCTGATATACGAGACTCTGGTGCAAAAGCCACAGCATGTGGTAGGCTAACTTCTTTAGCTGCTGCGTCTGATAAAGGTACGGTCATTGTTGGGACTTCAAAGTTCCTACGAAATTCGACTGATATGATCACCTTTCTTTTATCATTTCAAGCAATTGCATACATGCTTTTATATCTATTCATGGAATGTGATTTTTAATCCTTTGATTCTTTATTCTTGATTTATAGTTTATATTGAAGGAATTCCTGCATCATTTAACACCCCCAAGGGAGCAGTAATACCTTTCGGTTCGATGGAAAAGGCTTTGGTGCGGAATGGGTCAGTCGAGAAGTACAAATCACTACTTCAAAGTCTAGAAACAGCCCGTCTTGATGGAGAGCTTGATGAACTCTGCAAGCAACTAAAGAACCTCATTTCTTCCTTGAGCCCTCCAGTAGAAACCATCGAAAGTTTGTTGAAGTTCTTTCCGGACAATGCTAGATTAATAGTCCGTTCGAGTGCTAATGTCGAGGACTTGGCTGGAATGTCAGATACTGGTCTATACGAATCAATTCCCAACGTCAGCCTTTCTAACCCTATCCTCTTCGGACAGGCTGTTAGCCGAGTTTGGGCATCACTGTACACTAGGAGAGCAATTCTAAGCCGTAGAGCTGCTCGTGTGCCCCAGGATGAGGCCGTGATGGCCGTATTGGTGCAAGAGATGCTCTCTCCTGACCTCTCATTTGTGCTCCACACACTCAGCCCTACGGACAAGAACCACAATGTAGTCGAGTCTGAGATCGCCCCAGGGCTAGGGGAAACTCTTGCATCGGGCACAAGAGGCACCCCTTGGAGGCTCTCGAGTGGTAAGCTCGATGGCGTGGTACAAAGTTTAGCATTTGCCAACTTCAGCGAGGAGTTGGTGGTGCGTAGTGGTGGCACTGAGGACGGAGAAATGGCTAAGCTGGTGGTAGATTACAGCGAGAAATCTTTGACGCTCAATGCTGTTTATCGGCAGCAGCTCGGCCGACAGCTCGGGGCTGTCGGGTTCTTTCTAGAGCAGAAGTTGGGGCGTCCACAGGACGTAGAAGGGTGTGTGGTCGGAAAAGACATCTACATTGTGCAGACACGCCCACAACCACAATGATATACACAATAATGGTGATTCAGTATACCTGGCTGTGGCTGGACTTACATATACAATATTTTATTAATAAATGGATGCTATCTGTGTGATGTATTTATTTTTAAAATATATTTTTATATTTTATTTTATTAGAATAATTGTTAGCACTATTGAATATTGTTCTTAAATACATCCAATTTAAAATATTAGTATGAGATACAAAATAATCTAACAATATACCTAATATACCCCTAATTATAATTTATTTATAATTTAAAATAAGAAAATGTGATCTTACCTAAAATATCTTACCGTTTTTTATGAAATTAACTCTTCATTTTTTATTTCTTTTTTGCATTACATAATATTAATTTACATTCACAAAGAAAATTTTAAAAATACTTTCACATAATATTTTTGTAGTACATAATATTAATTTTTGCTGCACACAATTTTTTTTTGTACGTAACATTTTTTGCTGCACAAAACACTTACGATTCATATAACATCTACATGTTAACAAAATACTTTTTTTGTTCACATGACATTTGCACTGCACAGACATTAATAATTCACATAACATTTAGACTGCACAAAATATTTTTTTATTCACATACAAACTACATATCAACATTTACGCTGCATAAAACATTAATAATAATATAATATTTACACTGCACATAACATTTTTTATTTATATGATAATTACGTTGCATACAAACTTTTATGCTACACATAACGCTGAACACAATAACTATTTCAGCATATTATGTGCAACATAAAAGTTTGTGTGCAACGTAATTATTATGTAAATAAAAAAATACTTAAAATATTTTTTAAATATTTGAAATAAGAATGATAGAACTTTTAAAAAATCCATATTAAATGATATAATTTAATAGATATTAGAATTAAATGTGAATTTTCATACTAAAACAATTTTTTATTTTTAGAATGCATATACATAAATTGTGTGCAATTTAAATATTCCAAAAAGAACTCAATTTAAGTGTAAGGGTAAATGTGGTAATAAAATGCATTAAATTGTAGTTATTAGTATTATTAAGTCAACTATGTATCTCATGGTAAATATATGTTTTATTTTGCACCTATTAGTTACTAACACTTTTTTATTATTAAATGTATATATATTTCTTTGTTTGTTTTTTTCATCTTACTTTACTATTAAATGTATTTTTTACTTTCGTGTTAAAAAAGATGAGCATTCAATTAATATAAAATGAAGCGATCATAGTAGAATATTTTCAATCCAAAACCTGGAAAATGAATAAACTATCAATTTGGGGTTAAATTATTTTTTCTATCTGTTAGAGACCTTAAAATATATAAAGCAACAAAAAAAGGGTAGCAATGTTAGGAATTATTTTTTTATCATATTTATATAACAAAAATATTAAATTATGATTAGTTGTAGATTTAATTAATAATAAAATATATCTCTCTTTTTTATCTTTTAATTATTTTTTTATTGAATAACTGAACCAAATTATTAAAGGTAAAACCAATTAATTTTTTTTTATGGAATAACTTGATCAAAAATATTATTAGTTGTAAATTACTTAATAATTGAGCCTCGCTCTTTTTTTTATCTTTTAGTTTTATTTTTTAAAATTGAATAACCCAACTAAAACATTTAAATGTAAAAATATATTAAAAATCATTATCATTTTTTATTATTTTAAATATTAATTGTAGGTTATTAATTAGAGGGGCCTAATAAAATATTTGTTAAAATTTTAAATTACTTAATATAAAATATTAATTGCAAGATTAAATTTTTTTAACATATTTATAAAAATATTTTTATTAGAATTAAAACAATAATTTTTCATTAGTAAAATACATAAAATATTCTTATTAGATTTAGTTAAATAATTATAAAAAATATAATATTAATTGCAAGATTATAAAATCTTAATTACTTAAATAAAATATTAATTGCATTATGAAGATTATTAATGAAAGAGATTAAACAAATAAAATAATATTTAAAATATTAAATTACTTAAAATAAAATATTAATTCTAAGATTAACGTGAGAGCGCTACATACACAATTTTTTTCTAAAACGAACATGGCAATGCCACATACACAAAAATTTTTAAGAGAAGCGTGACGTCGTCACAATACAATTCCAAAATTTATATTCCCTTACTTCCCAAGAAACATATTAAGCATATGGTCATTGACAATCTCTACCACTCTATTAGGAGAGCAAGAATTGTCTATCCTCGAAATAACATTAATTGCATGCTTAACGTGGGAACACCTTGTATCTCCCTTTAATAAATTTTATATGAAATCATTAAATTACCTTTTTAAAATTATAAACTTTTATAAGAAAATTACTTAAAATAATATTATTACATAATATTAATGTTATTAAGATTATAATATTAGATCTTCATTAAAAAAATTTACTTAAAATAAAGTATTAATGGTAAGATTACAAAATATTAATTATTTTAAATTTAATAAAATTATTAAGTATTACTTAAAATAAAACATTAATTGTAGGATTAATGTGGGAGAGTCATCTACATAATTTTTTTAAGAACGAACATGGCGACGCCACATACACAAATTTTTTCAAGAAGGAACGTGGCGTCGCCACATACACAAATCCAAGATTTTATTTTTGGTCGCGGGTTTTATTATGTGTAATGTTTTTATTTTAAAAATATATTTTTATTATTTTAAACTTTATTATTAAATGTATATATATTTGTTCTTTTATTTTTTTCACCTTACTTTACTATTGAATGTAGTTTTTACCTACGTATTAAAAAGATGAACATTCAATTAATTTAAAAGGAAGTGATATGTCATAATAGAATATTTTCAATTCAAAACATGAAATAAATGAATTATCAATTTTGGGTCTTAATTATTTATTCTATCAATTATGGCCTTAAAATATACTCCCTCCGTCCGCTTCTAAGGTGTCCATTTTACTATTTTTGGTATTCGGTTTAAAGGTATCCATTTCCCCTATTTAGTAAAAAAGTACACAATATGGCCCACCACTTCCCTCTAATACAACTACCCATTTTACATATAATAATAATACTCCTTAATCCACCTGCAAAAAGCAAACGGACACCTTAGAACCGGACGAAAGGAGTACTAAAAAATAATTAAAAAAGAAACGATATGCAATAATATAATTTTTTTTAATCACATTTATATAACAAAAATATTAAGCTTATTATTAATTATAAATTTTATTAATAATCGAGCATCTCTTTCTTTATCTTTTACTTTTATAATATATATTTTTTATTAAATAATCCAACCAAAATATTTAAATGTAAAATATATTAAAATTCAATGTGCCATAATAGGAATATTTTCAATTCAAAACTTAAAAAATGGGTAAACTATCAATTTGGGGTTTAAATTAATTTTTCTATAAGTTAGGGGCCTTAAAATATACTCCATAAAACTATATAAAAAAAAATAAAACAGTGCGCCATAATAGAAATATTCTTATTAGATTAAATTAAATCTTCATAAAAATTAATTAAAATAAAATATTAATTGCAAGATTATAAAATATTAATTACTTTAAATAATAAATTACTTAGAATAAAATATTAGTTGTAATTTTAAGATTATTAATATTTTTTCATTTGTTTTTTTCATCCTACTTTACTATTAAATGTAGTTTTTACCTTTGTATTAAAAAGATGAACATCAATTAATTTAAAAGGAAGCGATATGTCATAATAGAATATTTTCAATTCAAAACCTGAAAATGAATAAATTATCAATTTTGGGTCTTAATTATTTATTCTATCAATTAGGACCTTAAAATATACTATATAACAACTAAAAATGAAACGATATGCAATAATAAGATTTATTTTTAATCACAATTATATAACAAAAATATTAAGCTTATTATTAGTTGTAAATTTTATTAATAATCGAGCATTTCTCTCTCTTTATCTTTTAATTTCATAATATATATTTTTTATTTATTGAATAACCCAACCAAAATATTTAAATGTAAAAATATATTAAAACTCAATGTGTTATAATAAGAATATTTTCAAATCAAAACTTAAAAAATTGGTAAACTATGAATTTGGGCCTAAATTAATTTTTCTATCAGTTAGGGGCCTTAAAATATACTCCATAAAACTAATATAAAAAATAAAATAGTGTGTCATAATAAAAATATTCTTATTAGATTAAATTAAATTTTCATAAAAATTACTTAAAATAAAATATTAATTGGAAGATTATAAAATATTAATTACTTTAAACAACAAATTACTTAGCATAAAATATTAATTGTAATTTTAAGATCATTAATGAGAGAGATTAAATAAAACAATATGTAAAATAATAAATTACTTAAAATAAAAATTAATGTGAGAGCGCCACATACACAATTTTTGCAAGAACGAACGTGGCGACGCCACATACACAAAATTTTCAATGAGCAACGTGGCGTCGCCACCTCACAATTTTAAAAATTTTATTTTTAACAAGCACTTGTAAATTAATAGTATTAATGATAGGACCGAAATTGATACACCACGTCACGGTTGAATGTATCAACTCATTTTTTACAAGTATATCAAGGAAAATAAAATTTTAAGGGCAGTAAGTTGAGAAATATAATATTTTAATATGTAATTATTATATTAGTATTGTGTGTGGATCTCATGTATAGTGGAATGAGACGTATTAAAATGACAAAATAGATATATTCAACCGAGATGGAGGGAGTATTTTCTAAGCAAAATATCAATATATACGTGACATGAATTGCATAAGACTATCTAGCTTAACATCCAATTATACAAATATGGCGTTGATGGTTGTCTCTTATGGTTTGTTTATGGACTGGCTTATAATTGGAGTAGCAAAAGGATTCATGGAGTTGGTAGGAACATACTCTCTATTGTATTATGTTTTGTGATATCTTTTACATGCACTTCACCTCTCAACCCTCTATGTTAAGGGGAAGATGAAGTGTGAAAACCTAACTCAAGAATAGAGTAAATAGCTATTTATATGTTCTCCTTTGCCTACAAGCCCTAATCCCTAGTCAATTGAGAGATACCAACTGTAAGGAGGAAATCTGATATTGTTGGTAGGGAGGAAGACCATTATTTTCCAAAAGTTGAATGCCTAGGTGGTCCCAGTCCTTGAGTGTATCTATATTGATTGAGGGAGTGAGGCATGCTCTTTGCACAGTGTCTTTTTTAGTGTATTTCTATTGATTGAGGGAGTGAGGCATGCTCTTTACACAGTGTTCTTTGGGTAGAGATGTAGAGAGTGAATTGTTCCTATTTATTTTGAGATATATCTAATGGGTTTGCCATTGGAGACTCGATTTAGTTTGTCCTCGATCGAACCGAGCCTACATAAGGTTGGTCTATGCCGAGGGTAACCAATGAGCCGAGCTTATGTTCTGAGCCGATTGTAAATATATGTTGGCCTGTTTATGTCTTTTGTCATTCATGGCTTTTGAGTCTTAATTCATGGTAGGATTTTTTACTAGGCCAAACTTATCCTCGGCCCAATATGTTTATTCCGGCCTCATGAACTTTTAATACCCTTTGTATTTCTGTGGTCTTTCTTTAGGGGCCTTGGCCCAATAAAGAACCGTGGGTAGGCAACAAAACATGCTATTTTGATATTTATTTTCACTTAATTCTTTAATACATTTGAGTTATCAAATTACTCCATATTACAACGACATGTAATTGGATATCTCAAAATTTTTTATTACATATTTAAAATCCTAACTAAATCTTAATTACATGTGTTTTGTATTACTCTCTTTGACATTGTTAAATACTCCATAATGCTGTAATTTAGTTTTGTGTAAATTTATTAATTGATCAGTATTTTTGAAATTTTGAATGTGAACTTTGAAAATCAAAATCAGATTTCAAAATCGAAAACAAATATAGTGATAGAGATTATATCCATGTAAATTTTTTTAAACACATCTTAATCAAGTATTAAATTAATAATATGATCATAAAATATTAAGTGATATAAAATAACGTATTAAAGTGCACAGAAATTAAATCAGTGTCACAATTCTAACTCTAAAAATAATACATTTACATTAAATCCGTGTAATTGATACGGACAATTCTCAATTTTAATATAATGTCATTTGCTGAATTGATAATGAAAATTGAGTATTCTGTCCAAAGTATGATGAGATGTAATACTTATTTGTGTTAAGAGACAAGTGTTTTTAAACACACTTCCCCTTTAATTTTAAAATTTTTTAGTTTTCTTATATATATACATACCTTTAAAACCAAAAAACAAACCTTTTAAAATTAGAGTTATACATCCTCATACCCCCAAATGATCACTATAATAAAATAAATACTTCATCGTTCATGCAAATGAAATCACATGTTTCATGCACTGTTCATCTCTTATTTAACTCTTTAGATACATGTCACGAATTACAATCAATACCTAAAATAACACCACAAGCCCTAAGGATTTAATGGTAAATGGTAGGGGATGTTATGAAATATACTAATGAAACATGGAAAGTTTAGATACATGTCACGAGTTACAATCAATACCTAAAATAACACCACAAGCTCTAAGGATTTAATGATAAATGGTAGGGGATGTTATGAAATATACTAATGAAACATGAAAAGTGGAACAGAAAATTCAATTCGTCATTCATGGAGTTTAAGAATCTATCTCACAACCACCACCACCCTTTTCCGTCCCGATGTTACATCCTCCAAAGCCACCGTCCACGGCGGAGGAGAATGGTCACAGAACATCGGCATCTTGCCATGCACGTGCTGCTTCTCTATAGCAACAAGGTCATGCCGGACATGGAGAATGGACATGTTGAATAAGTATATTTGGAACAACAAAAGTATGTTTAAAAGGAGCTCAACTCGACTCGACTCTCTGGATCAACTCATTGAAGAAGTTTATTTGGAACTTAAGAAGCAATGAATAGATGATGAAACAGCTAAGGGCAGGGAAATTTTCAGATCAAAGAGTTGGTCGAACTTGACTGTCCGAAGCACTATAATAAGAGAGATCGGGCCGGGCCTGTCCCAAGCACTATAATAAGAGAGACCGGGCTGGGCCGGAGGTAGTCCTAACTAGGTGTATAATTTAGACTTGTTTTAAAATTTGCTAAAAAGATTTGAGTTCAAGCATTTAACGAGCATGAAAAGTTTGTAACTAAATTCATCAATACTGTGATGAAAATATCCAAACTACAACTTCACTGAAGCTGCCAATGAATCACTACAAATGAATGTCTGCAAACAATCCTAGCAAGCATTTTCCAGCACAATCAAATTGATGTTCTACCAACATTACAGCCAACTGTACAGAGCCATACAGCAGCTACAAAGATCAAGCTGGTGTACATTTCTCCACACCATTGCTTGTACCACCATCACCGTGCCCAGATATTTGAATGGTCTTTCCAAACAATTGGAAAGACGAAGCACAGCTCAACTGATCACTGCTATGACTGGCTGGTGATGGGGTGTTCGGGTATGAGAACCCGATGCTCAGGGCAGTTGAGACAGAACCCGGATCTTGGAGCTCCTCCGCCATCCCGTTTGCGAGGGATAAGCTGGTGGTGGAGAAATGATCAAGCCTGGCTCCCTGAATGCTAGCAGGTAATGGGGGAGGGTAGTTGTTTGAATGCAGTGCAATTGAACGAGCAGCTGGAATCAGGTCCGTAGTAGGGGGGGTGGTGTAGCTTTTTTCTACTCTAGGTGGCAATATTCCTGAATCTTGGAGAGATTTGAACTTCTTAGAAGAATGGTGGAAATCGGTCTCCATTGGAGTGAGTGGGAAATATTCAATTTCCCAAGGGCTCACTCTGTTCACACCCTGTAAACTTGCAGCATCATCCCAAGTTATCTGCATTTGGGAGAGTTGATGGAGATGAGTACAAATTATAACATATGCAATTAATGTTATCATGAATTGCTTCAGTTAATGATATGCATCATCCGCCATCACTGATTAAAATAGTGAAATTCTAGATGATTAATTTGCTAAATTATAATCAAGAATCTTAACTTAGAAACTTGGTTTCTCTACAATAAATTTCAAACAAATTAAACACAGCCCTTTAGTGGAAGTGGCAATATAGTATACAAATCAAGAACACATGTATATCTACATACATCTTGATTTGGATCCGAATGACCACATTGCATGATCTATCAGTCAACCAAATGGTTTTTGAAGTTTAAAATCCCCCCAAAACAAGAAAAAATCACAAGATTACAACGGAAATGCGACAAGCGGATTCAATAACACCAAACAGCTCGAATCAATGCGTAATCATTTAATTCAATGACGACAATGAGTTCCGATATATGCATATCCTTCAACCACATTATTGAATGAATTTCTCAATCATAGTATGGTTTTCAAAAGCATAACAACATCGGTGACATCAATTCAACAATATATGAGAAATGAATCAACATACAACATTGTAATCATGCTACAAGAACAGGTACTTATTGGCGATTTAACAAAATTGAGGTTCATTGATTAGCACTTAATTAATAATCATGAAACTATTCCATTAATCTTGAACATATGATCTTCCATACCTATTATCATCAAAAAATTTCCAGCCAGAGGAAATGCACATCAATCCAACAATGCCATAAGAAATCAACTTGCAAATGAATTAGAAGTTAAATCAACTTGCAAATGGATTAGAAGTTTAAGTACCTGAAGCATGCGCCATGGAGAACCGCACCACATGCCGCTGTTAGGTCTGGTAACAGCTGCAATCACGCCCTGAATCCATGACATCCGCGATGAATCATCCGTCTCCACCGCCATTCTCACCTTCATCCCAGCGCACCAGTTCATCCCTAATGCTTTATTCACCTTCTCCACCCTCACCACAAAATCCGGTTCTCCAATTTTAGGATAGCACAACACCTCAAACGGCATTCCTCTCACCGAATTCTCTATCGTCGCCAACGCCTCCGCACGACCCCGGCCCTCATCGCCGCCGCCAAAGATCTGCGCTCTCCTTATCCCAATAAAAAGTTCATCGGTCGATGTTTTCCTTATGAAAACAACGGAATCCCCGGCGACGAGGCTTTTGGCATTCACAAACTTGCTCCACCCCGTCGTCAACAAATGGCGGCGCGGAGTGCCTCTGTAAATATGTCGAAACTCCCATGCAACATTATGAGCATCCTTCATGATCAAATTCTGCACCGGAGGATCAGCGGCGTAGTCCAAGTGCGGTAATATCATGTCCGCACAGTACCGCGGAACTGAAAACCCTCCGCCATTGTTGGCATCCGAGCGAGTCAAAACCTTCGCGAACGAAACGACGTCGTTGCTGTCATCACCATCCTCGCGGCCATCGTCCCCCAATTGTACCCCTTGCAGCTGGAGAGGCTGGAGAAGAATTCTGGCGAAGGCTTGATCCGAGGTAGAACTGGCGAGGCAGTGAGCGGAGAGGACTAGGCAGGGAATCAACGGGCACTGGAGAGCAAAATTGTAATTGTCGGCATCGTCGGAATCGGAAGAAGACGACGAAGGCGACGGCGACGAATGTTCAAGGTGACCCTGGGGGAAGTAGTAAACGCAGGAGTCCACCGGAGGGATTTTAACGGCGCCGCCGGCCATGGCGCGCCATACGGAGGCATCTACCTGAGATGCGGCGGTTAAAATGTTAGACATTGGTGGTGATGTACCTGATGGCTGTGTCTCTCTGCACATATACAGAGGAGAGAGAAAGTGGGTGTGTTTTAGCAGGTAGAGAGAGAAAGAGGAGATAGAGACAGTGAGGACTGTGCATATATGACGTATGGGAGTGAGGGTGAAGAGGGGGTGGAAGAGAGGGGTATTTATAGTGTTTCCAAAATTGCCCTCGCTTTTTGTTGGTATTACGGGAATTTGTGCGCTGATGTCATAACTGTCTTTTTGCGAGTGAAATTTTGTATCCCACGCGCTCTCTTCTAACGTACTCCCACTTGATTACAAAGGAAGCGTGTAAAATAGACAATACTGGGAGTATTTTACTTAAAAAATAATTACTCTCTTTATTAAAACCGTTCACAATTTTATTACTTAAATATTTTTTATTCGAGTTTGAATAATGATTGTAGATTCGATGAATTTTGTAAATTTAAAAAATATTTTTCGTTCCAACTCCGACTTAAAATTTTCGTTTTAAGTGCTTTCTATTTTCAATCTCACACTTTTATAAAAAGGAAAATTAATAATTAAATAATATTCCTTTCCATTTTAATTCATCGCAATTTCAACTTTACACTTTTATAAAAAAAAAATTACCTAATAATATATCTCTCTAACACTCTTTAATTTTGAATTTGTCATTACCAATTTAATATTTAAAATATATTTTATCATTTATTTTTTATTCAAAATATCGAACTACTCCAAAAGTAAGTTTAAAATGTCTTTTATTAATATATATGCAAACAGTAAGTAAACGTAAAATAATGCATAAGAATAGAGGATGATGTATGTGAGAGAATAAAATATAATGTGTGTAAGAGAGTTCGTGAGTTTTATGTAAAATGATTTAAGTAAATCCAACTATAACAAGGAATTGATTACATAATTTTAAACTTGAATTAAAAAATGGAAAACTAATACTTCTAAAGCGATATTCTTTCCCTTACTTCTAAAAATTTTTACTTTACTTTGGCACATTTCATTGCAAGGTATTTATATCTTCCTTGAAAAATAAACACATACTCACAATTAATACAACTAAAAGTATAACTACTCAAATTGATACATTAAAGGTTAGAGGGAGTATTTATTTTGGATTTTGATTGAGTTTGATAATCAATTGAATGGTAATAATATACTTAATGAAGACGTATCCACTGGTTTCGTTTCAATATTTATGTTCATTTTTTTTTTACAAAAATTAAAGAATAAATTATTTTAATGTAAAGTAAATAATTGTATTAATTTTGTGTGTATTTCTCATAGATATATATTAACTATTTGTGTGGATTTCCTCGAAAGTATTACTATATTTTTTATAGAGTAAATGAAGACAATATTAATCAGGAGTTTGTTATAGAGTAAATGGAGATATTATTTTTTTTAATATTAAAAGATATTATTTAATATCGTAGCGCGTCTTTGAAAATGTATTTTTTAAAAATTAAAAAAAAATTTGCTCGTGTGGGCAATATTTTATACTCCCGTATATTACATTTTAGATGTCTTGCTTAAATATGTATTTAAAATTTTCTTTTCCTATACGTAAAAATTAATATTTTCTTTAAAATTTTATAATATTACATGAGTGAGGCTTGTGTGCCCGGCGCACGGGAACACATTTCATGGGCCTTTAGAAATTAGTATTATGGGTAAGGGTAAATTCCTTGCGCCTTTAGAAATTAGTATTATGGGTAAGGGTACATTGTTTTGGTCTAAAGGGTATACACTTTAATTAATAAAGGTACACCATTTTGTTCTGTATACACTTTATTAATATTTTTAATTTTTCTTCAGAAAATAAAGGGAAGGGTACACATATTTATACTAAAGGGTATACAATTTAACACAAAATTTCAAAGGCGCACGGAATGTGTTCCCGTGCACCAGGGCACACACAAGTTTTTGTCATGGTACACATTTTTATACTAAAGGGTATACAATTTAACAGAAAATTCTAAAGGCGCACTGAATGTGCTCCCGTGCATGGGCGCACACAAGTTTTTGCCATATTACATATATAAACTAAAGTAAAAAACTAAAAGAAAAAAATGCATTAAAATATACCTGACGACTCATTACTTTTAATTGTCATGCAAGGTTGACTTAGTTGCGAAAATTGTTACATAACCAGATTACAAATCATAATATTAAATTAAATTTATTACAAGAATCTAATTCAAAGTGATCTAATTACAATTTTTGTAAATTCTATAAATATTATTCTAATCATTGCTTGTTTTTCTAATTATTGCAGTAAGTTGTTATTAAAGTTCAATATTACAAATAAACATAAAATATAGGGGCCCAAAATTATTATTTGATATAATTATATTTTAATAAAATACATAATTTATATTAGGTTATTAGAGTTGTCATAAATTGCTCATCAATTTATTGAACTTGAAAATGGGCTTATATTTAAATATTAAAAAATGTGAATTTGGTTGTGAAAAAAAGGAAACAAGAAAAAGATTAGAACATTTATTTTAAAGAGGAGCACTGCCACTAGATAATTTTTTTAAAAAAAAAATCAGAAGATTAGAAAGAGAAAAAATTGAGAAATTTGAAGAAAGATATATAAATAAATAATTTGGCTTTTTTTTCCAAAAAAAAAAGAAAGAATTAGTGGAGAAAATAATGAAAACCTTATAATTAAAAATATATATAAAGCAATTATAGGGCCTATTCTTTATATTAGCAAATGTAAGTACCCCACTGAATGTAAGCTATTCGAACTAACAATAATTGGTTGATGTAAGATTAAACTTATCTTGGGTAACTTTTTACATATAATTAGCATACACCCTATAAAAAATTATTACAGTACTTTTTAAAATATTATTATTCTTTAAAATAATAAATTATTAATCATTTCAATATAAATATAAATTTCATCATTAGTGTAATAATATATAATTAAAGAAATAGTACTACCATCGTAGCGTGATGTAATTCACATATTTTTGTAGGCATAGTTAAAAAAAAGTTTTTTATGTATAAAATAAGAAAAAATAAAAAATATTTTAATTAATTTACTTAAAAAGGTATATAAAATTATTGGGATTTTTAAATAGGTGAGTATTATGATAAAATATATATAAAAAATATGTATTATTATAATGTATTTTTATCATTTTTAATAAAATATAAAATATTTTGTGGAAATGATAGAACTAAAAAGTTTAAAACACCTATAGAGGGAGTAGTTTTTAGGATAGATTTACTTAGGGGTGGGAAAATACGGTATACCGAAAATACCGATATCGTACTGATACCGTACCGCAATTTTCGGTATGCTATTTTGCATACCGATGTCGATACTAAAATTTCGATATACTGAAGTTTCAATATTAAAAAATACATACCGTTGTCAAACCGCAATTTACACCGTACCGATTTTTTCGGTATTACTGTATTATACCGAAATATCGAAAATTTACCGATTATTATGACCATACCGAATCATTACAAAAAACCATAAATTCATGATTAATAATTAATTAAATAATTTCACAAAAATACAACCAATAATCAATAACATAACATTACAGAGAGTTCAAAATAATAAAAATATGTTCTTTTCTTTACCCTTAAAATTGTTTAGGGCTTGGCGGCTTACATCCTGAAGAAAAAAAATTAAAAAAAATCATGAATGGAGATGAGGGCATAGAAAATGCATTTTAAGAAATATAAGGTATAGATATGCGAACTGAGACCCAATTGAACCAGGATTGCAATAACCACAAATAGAGACGAGTTTGCAAAATCTATTGTGCTGAAAGTTTAAATTCATCGAAGAGTTGAGACTTCTAAAAGTAAATGCATTCACTAACAATTTCTAATTACCAGAAGATAAGGGATCTAGTGAGTGAGTGTGAGAAGAAGAAGGAGAGGCGTGGGCAGTGTGTGGCGGGACGAAGAATGTAGTGGTGACTGACGAGCAGTGAAACAACCTCCGAAGCTGAAGCTCGTGGCGATGTGGGTGCTGAAGATTGATGAGAAGGATGTATTGTTGTGTGATAGACATACATGCATGCACTTGTGTGTATGTGTGTTGTCATGCAGCCAAGACATGTGGAGGATGATGATTTGTGTTGAAGTGTTGATGAGGATCAACAATAAAGAAGCTGCAGAAGTTGGAGTGAGATCAAGAGGCCATCAGATCATATTCATCCCAACCATGCATTGAAGATTGGAATCAAGTTAGTTAGTTAGTTGAGTTTGTTAGTTGGTTGAACTAACAATCGAGCTTCCCACGTGAAGTGTCAACCTGCAGCATAGTAGTTGAGTTGCTGATGTGCATATAAGCACAATGAGCAGCTGATAAATCCATTCCAAGCAAGCAACACATGAGTTACAAGATTAGAAGCACATTAGGGTTTGTATATGCATAAGATCATCATCATCTTCTTTAAGTTGTATATTGTAATCATCCTAGTGAGTGATTGTTCCTTCAAAGTGGATGTAGGCTTATGTCGAATCACTATACATCTTTGTGTTGATCTCTTTCATTTCATTCTTCGTTCATCAATCGATTCGTGTGTGAAAAGTGAATGATCAAACAATTGAGTGAGTGCAAGTTCTTGAGTGATCTTCATCAAGTTTTTGCTTAAGTTTTCATAAGAAGTGGCGCCGTCTGTGGGAAGAAGAAGGAGCAGCCACAAGTAATAAGATCAGAAGGGAAGAATCATGGTTACAACCAAGTTTGATGTGGAGAAGTTTTCAGAAAAAGTTGATTTCAGTTTGTGGAGGATGAAGATGGAGGTTGTACTGATCCAACAAGGGCTGGCTGATGCAATTAAGCCACTACCAGCAGATCAAGCAGCTGCTGTGGATGCTGGTGCATTAGCTGCAGATCAAGATCAACAATCAAAGACTAGAAGTGTCATCATTCTATGCTTAGGTGATAAAACTTTAAGGGAAGTCTCAAAGGAAGCATCTGCAAGGGATATGTGGAGGAAACTTGCTGATCTCTATATGGTGAAGACATTGGCAAACCGGTTGTACACCAAGCAGAAACTCTATTCCTTCAAAGTATCAGAAGATAAGTCCATTCTAAGTCAATTAGATGATTTCAATAAGATCATAGATGACTTAGAGAACATTGATGTAGCACTGTCATGTGAAGATAAGGCTGTCATATTGATGTCAGCTCTTCCTAAGTTTTTTGAAGGGTTGAGAGACACATTGTTGTATGGAAATGTTGAATCAATCTCCCTGGAGCAAGTGATTCTAGCAATCAAAGAAAAGGTGCTCCATAAGACATCAGATAATGCAGTTGCTGGAGAAGGTCTTGTTGCCAACAAACAGAACAAGTGGAACAAGAATGATAAGAAGACTGGTGCTGATAAGAAGAAACATGAAAGAAGTAATCAAAGTACATCAGCAGATGAAGAAAACAATAATTGCTTCCACTGCAACAAGCCTGGCCATTTCAAGAAGCAATGTCATAAGTGGAAAGCAATGATGGCCAGGAAGATTGCTGAAAAATGTGGAAATCAAAGAATCCATGCCAATCAGGTGACTGAAAATAGAGGTAACAAGGATCAAGATTATATTGAAGCTTTGGTTGTTGTTTCTGGTCAAGTGTCAGATCAGTGGGTGTTAGATTCAGGTTGCACCTTTTATATGACATCAGTCAAGGATTGGTTTACTGTTTTAAAACCATATCATGAGGGATCAGTCTTGTTAGGCAATGATCAAGCCATCAAGATTGAGGGTATTGGCTCTGTCAAATTTAGAATGTTTGATGGATCCATTAAGTTGCTCACAAATGTGAGGTATGTACCAGGATTAAGAAGGAATCTGATATCATTAGGAATGTTAGACTCCTTGGGATGTGAGTACTATGTGAAGAAAGGTGTACTCACCATTATAAAGGATAAGTCAGTTGTAATGAAAGGTGTTAAGAGCTCTGATCTTTATTTTCTTGAAGGATCAGTTGTCTCTGGACAGTTGAACACTTCTCAAGATAAAAAAGATGTTCATTTGTGGCATGGAAGACTAGCTCATGTAAGTGAGAGAGGGTTACAAGAGCTAGCAAGACAGAAGCTACTAGATATAAGTTCAACCTGTAAGATGGATCAATGTGAAGATTGTATTCTAAGCAAGGCAAAGAGGTTGAAATTTGGTTCAGGAGAACATACCTCATCAGAGAAGCTTCAGTATGTTCATACAGATCTATGAGGACCTTCAAGAAATCCAACTATTGGAGGTGGAAGATATTTTATATCCTTCATAGATGACTACTCTAGGAAGATATGGGTTAAGATCCTTAAAACAAAGGATCAAGCATTCACTGCATTTAAGGAATGACCTGCTGAGGTGGAGAATCAGACAGGAAAGAAGTTGAAATGCTTAAGATCATATAATGGGCTTGAGTTTGTTTCAGAAGAGTTCAATGCTTTCTGCAGAGAAAAGGGAATTAAGAGGCACAAGACTATACCTGGAACTCCACAACAAAATGGTGTTGCAGAAAGGATGAATCAGACATTATTAGAAAGAGTAAGATGTATGATGAGTAGTGGAGGATTTACCAAAGGGTTTTGGGGTGAACTTGTGACTACAGCAGCCTATCTGACAACCTATGTCCATCAGCAGCTTTGAAATTTAAACCACCTGAAGAGTGTGGTCTGGAAAGGCACCAAGTTACACTCACCTGAGAGTAATAGGATGTCAGGCTTACTCTCATGTGAAGCAAGACAAGTTGGAACCTAGAGCAGTAAGATGTGTGATGGTTGGATACCCCAAAGAAGTAAAAGGATACAGATTGTGGTGTTATGAAACTAACAAGTTTATTGTTAGCAGAGATGTCACATTCAGTGAAAGGAAGATGCCATTGATTGAAAGAAATTCTGTAGGATCAATTACTACAGACTTTGATGAGCCTCAGGTGGAGCAAGCAAGAAAAGAAACTCAGCAGTGTAATCAAGAAGACAACAGTGCTGATCAAAATAAGCAAGATAGCTCTCCTAGCTCATCCAGCTCAAGGTATGATTTAAGTTCCTATCAACTTGTAAGGGATAGGTTAAGAAGACAGATTAAAGCTCCAGTAAGATACATGGAAGCTGATATAGTATCATATGCACTGTATGTTGCATCTGATATAGAAAACTATGAGCCAAAAACATATGATGAAGCTATATCAGGAAATGACAATAACAAGTGGATAGTTGCTATGGAAGAAGAGTTGTTATCACTACATAAGAATAAAACTTGGCAGATTGTTGATAGACCAAAGAACAAGAAGTTAGTAAGCTGTAAATGGATCTACAAGAAGAAGTCTGCTACAAGCAAAGAATGAGGTGTTAGGTACAAGGCAAGGCTTGTAGCAAGAGGTTTCTCTCAGAAAGAAGGTGTTAATTATAATGAAATATTCTCACCAGTTGTCAAACACTGTTCTATCAGAATCTTAGTGGCATTAGTAACTCAGTTTGATCTTGAGTTACATCAGATGGATGTCACTACAGCATTTTTGCATGGAAATCTTGAAGAGGATATCTATATGAAGATTTCTGATGGTGTAAGTATTGAAGGAGCTGAAAGCAAAGCTTGCTTACTGCTGAAATCTTTGTATGGTCTGAAACAAAGTCCAAGACAGTGGTATTTGAAGTTTGATGATTACATTACATCAAATGGATTCAGCAGGAGCCTACATGACAGTTGTGTTTATGTTAGGTACAAAGAAGGGTGTTATACATACTTACTTTTGTATGTAGATGATATCCTTATAGCTTGTAAGGATCAAACTGGTATAGATGAAGTAAAGAAGATACTTAAACAGGAATTTGATATGAAAGACCTAGGGGAAGCAAATATGATTCTTGGTATGCAGATTGAGAGAAATAGATCAGTTGGTGAGCTGAAGTTATTCCAAGAATCTTACTTAGACAAGGTATTAAAGAGATACAATATGAATCTCAGCAAAACTGTAACTACACCAGCAAAGCAAGGAGTGAATCTGTCATTACTCCAAGCTCCTCAGACAGATTAAGAGAAGATTGAAATGAGCAACATTCCATATGCTAGTGCTGTTGGCAGTTTGATGTATGCAATGGTATGCTGTAGGCCAGATTTAGCTTATGTGATGAGTATGATTAGCAGTTTTATGAGTAATCCAGGTTTGCTACATTGGAGTTCAGTGAAGTGGGCTCTCAGGTATGTTAAAGGAACCATCACAGCAGGCTTGAAGTTTCAGAAGAAGGCAACATGGGATAAGGCAGTAGTTGGATATGTTGATGCTGATTATGCAGTAAATCTTGACACAAGAAAGTCTCTTACTGGTTATGTGTTCAATTTATTTGGAACTGCAGTAAGTTGGAAAGCAACTCATCAATATATAGTGGCCTTATCAACTACAGAGGCAGATTTTGTTGCACTTACAGAAGCAATCAAAGAGGGAGTATGGCTAACAGGTATCTTGAGTGAGTTTGGGGTTGAACAAGAGTCAGTTGAAGTGCATTGTGATAATCAGAGTGCAGTGCATCTCTCCAAACATCAAGGGTACCATGAAAGGGCCAACCACATTGATGTAAGGTTATATTTCATAAGGGATATGATAGACAAGGGGGTAGTGAGTGTCAAGAAGATCAAGACAGATGACAATCCAGCTGATATGTTTACAAAAGTCTTACCAGTTCAAAAGTATGAGCTGTGTAAGCACTTGATTCATCTGAATTAAGTAAGGAAATTAATGTGACTGCAGCCTTGAATTGCAGCAAGGTGGAGGAGATTACAAACTAGTGATGATGCAGTCTAAGGTGGAGTATTGTTGTGTGATAGACATACATGCATGCACTTGTGTGTATGTGTGTTATCATGCAGCCAAGACAGGTGGAGGATGATGATTTGTGTTGAAGTGTTGATGAGGATCAACAATAAAGAAGCTGCAGAAGTTGGAGTGAGATCAAGAGGCCATCAGATCAGATTCATCCCAACCATGCATTGAAGATTGGAATCAAGTTAGTTAGGTTAGTTAGTTGGTTGAGCTAACAATCGAGCTTCCCACGTGAAGTGTCAACCTGCAGCATAGCAATTAAGTTGCTGATGTTCATATAAGCACAATGAGCAGCTGATAAATCCATTCCAAGCAAGCAACACATGAGTTACAAGATTAGAAGCACATTAGGGTTTGTATGTGCATAAGATCATCATCATCTTCCTTAAGTTGTATATTGTAATCATCCTAGTGAGTGATTGTTCCTTCAAAGTGGATGTAGGCTTATGCCGAACCACTATACATCTTTGTGTTGATCTTTTTCATTTCATTCTTCGTTCATCAATCGATTCGTGTGTGAAACGTGAGTGATCAAACAATTGAGTGAATGCAAGTTCTTGAGTGATCTTCATCAAGTGTTTGCTTAAGTTTTCATAAGAATGTGGGGAAGGATTCGAATGGGACTGAGTTTGTGATCGTTGGGTAACACTTTCCCAAGTTGGTGGTGGGTAGAGTGGTGGAATGAATGGATGTGGTGGAGAGGATTGGTAGGTGAAGATTGTCTGCCAGGGTTTGAAAGGAAGAAGAAAACTACAACGTATTGTGAAATCAGTAATGGCTAAGTATATGGATTAATAGATTGGGTTTGGAATGTTGTTAAAATTAAATGGGCTAGGCCCTCCTATTGGGTGTTATGTTTGAGCTTAAAACATTTGGGCAGCCTCGTAGGCTTTATATAAAATTCCATATAAATGTAAAATAATAGAATATATATATATATATATATCAGCCTCATAGGCTTTATATAAAATTCCATATAAATGTAAAATAATAGAATATATATATATATATATATAATTTTTTGGTATGCCGAAATACCGAAATTCTAGTTCTGCAAATATCGATACCGAACCATTTTTTCGGTATGACGACTATACAGTACCGAAAATTTCGATATACCTATATTTTAATATTTTTCGGTACGATGAACTCAACATATCGAGTTTTCGATTTTTTTCCCACCCATAGATGTACTGCAATAAAATTGCAATAGTATTTGTCTATGTAGAGTACTATTTGATTGTAATTTCTTTTTTTTAAAAAAAATAAATAGCGCGTGTAATGTACTGCTTATGTTTATGAGGATAAAACAAAAATGAGAACCAAACCAGAGTCAGTGGCCCCCACATTTACAACAGAAAATGTCTGACGTCACGCTTCTTTCACCTCCCTACAGCAGTAAAATTATGTCATACATCCGGTGTATTAGACCAACCCATAACATCCATTTTTCTTAGGGTTGGAAATTGACGAGTAAAACATTTTCTTCGTTCGAGTTTTAACACAATTTTAATTTTCTATCAATTTAAATTCGACTTTATATTTATTAATTTAAGTGTGTTTGAATTCACTTAGATAACAATTTGAATAATTTGATAGTATGATTTGTAAGTTTTTCAGTTAAAAAATACTCTCTTTTTCAAATATATTTTATTGAAGTTCATGAAATTTTAAATGATTTTAGGATACTCTCCTTGTTTAATTTATTTTTTAAATCCAATTTTTATTAAATAATTGATATTATTATATACTCGGGTGGTTTGTTATAAAAGATGTTATAATTGAATATGGAAAATTACATTGTGTTTGATGAAAAAAAATAGTCCCTCCGTCCCGGTATTTTTACCCGTTTATACGGGCACAGAGATTAAGACGTTTTATTTTTTTAATATATAATGTAAGAGAAAGTAGAGATAAATTAGTAATTTAAAAAGAAAATGTGAATAAAGTTATTAAAAATGATGAATAAAGTGTAAAAAATTAATTAAAGTTGTTGAGATTGTAAAAAGTATGTAATAAAATATTATGTATTTTTGCCAAAAATGGAATCGGTAAAAATACGTGGGACACCCCAAAATAGAAAGTGGGGTAAAAATACGTGGGACGGAGGGAGTAAATAATTTTTTTTAAATAAATTGAAGTAAGGCAAAAGCTTGTGTGTGCCCGGGCATACGGGAGCATATTCTGTGTGCCTTTAGAATTTTTGACTAAATTGTATATCTTTTAGTATAAAGATGTGTACCCTTTATTTTAGAAGACAAAAATTTGTGTGCGCCCCGACGTACGGAAGCACACTCCATGTGCCTTTAGAATTTTGTATTAAATTATATATCATTTAGTATAAAGATGTGTACCATTTATTTTTTGAAGAAAAATAAAAAATATAATAAAAAGTGTATATCCTTTAAAATAAAATTGTGTACCGTTATTAATTAAAGTGTATACTATTTAGATAAAATACGCAATTCTCACTCTTGAAGTAATTTAGGAGTTATTATATAAATACAATAAATGCGTAATAACAACATATAGAGATCTTGTGAGATGGTATTTATCTTACCTACGTGTGTTAAAATAATTGTTATATAAATATAGGCAAAGACTAGAGTGGAATTTCTCTACTAATTCTAAATTTACAACCGTCCGTGGCCCCCACCCAATTCTCACCTCCCATTGGCCCATTCGTCACCAGCTAGGACACACCCCCTTTCCCACCCCAAACTTACTCGCTTCCCACATGGGGTGGGGAAATTCGATAAATCGAAAATATCAATATCATATCGATACCGTATCGAAATTTTTAGTATGCTATTTTGTATATTGATATCGATATCGAAATTTCGGTAAATTGAATTTTCGATATACCGAAATTTCAATATCTGAAAATGCATACCATTGTCAAACCGTAAAATATATCGCGCCGACTTTTTCGATATATATCGAATTATACCAAAATGTTGAAAAATGTTGAAAATTTATTACATGTTGAAAATTCAATATACCAATCATACCGAATATTATCTATCAACATACTGAATTACCGAAAAAAAAAAACATAAAATTCACAAATTTTTTCAAAATAAATCGTTGATTAAAAAGAAGATCTTGAACCAAGACTATGATTGAAATTATGATTGAAATTATAAAATCTCCTGCATCATCCTCGGCTTGAAATTCCATATTGGAGCACTCCACTTGTTTCTATCTGCCTTGTATCAACAAAATCGTCCTCTTCATAAATCAAAATCATCAGATTTCCACTCTGTTTTGGGTAATGCATCACTCCCTTCAACCATAACACAATGCTAAGCTAAACAACACTCGATTGAGAATAAACACATTTCAAACATAAAAATGGATAAAAACACTAAAAACAAGCATAAACTCACCATCTTTTGCTGCTCATCTATAAGCCTAACAGTATCCGAGCTATTTCAAACAAAAATAAACAAAACTTAAAAATACAAAATAAAAACATCAAAAACTTTATCCCAAAAAAATCATAGCAATTTACCGCTCAACTAAGGCTAGAGAAGTCTAGGGCTTCATCCTCTTCGGCCTTGGACCACCGCGAGCGGCTACCTCCACCTCCTCCTCCACCTCCTCCGCCGCCACCGTATCTAGCGAAGATTGTAGTGGAAATTTACGGGAAATGGTGTGGTTTTAGTGGTGTGAATGCCGTGGTGTTGGTGATGGGGAGGAGAGGATTGGGCAGGTACACTACTTGGGTTTGAAGAAGAGATAATTGAGGCGTGTATGACGTTTGTGGAAATGATAATGGATTATCAGAATTGGGTTTTTAATGTTGATATATTTAAATGGGCTTAGGCTGAGTATTATTTTTGGGCTGGGACAGATTGGGCCCTAAATAATTACATATAAATATAAAATAATAGAATATATATATAATTTTTCGGCATACCAAAATACCGAAATTCTAGTTCGGCAGATACTGATACCGAACCGATTTTTTTGGTACTGCAACTATACTGTACCAAAAATTTCGATATACCTAAATTTTGATATTTTTCGATACGACGAGCTCGGCATACCGAATTTTTGGTTTTTTCCCACCCCTATTCCCACCTCGCTACTGTAAGTACTCTATTATTATGGCAAAAATTTGTGTGCCTTGGGGGATATGTGCTCCCATGAGAACATAAGAACGGGGGCATGGTGTATCCCGAGGACACAGGAGACCAACTTTTTTTTTCAATTTTAATTTTAGAGTTTAGGGTATATTTTACCTTTATAATTTATTGTATAATTATAATTTCAACCTTATGGTTTAAAATATAATTTATTACTAGGGTTTAGGATTTAGGGTATAATCGTAATTTTACCCTTGTGGTTTAAGATATATTTTACTTCTAGGGTTTAGGGTATAATTGTAATTTTACCCTTGTTGTGTAGGGTGTAATTTATCCCTATGGTTTAGGGTATAATTGTAATTTTACCCTTGTAGTTTAGGGTATAATTTATCCATAGGGTTTAAGGTATAATTTATCCATAGGTTTAGGGTATAATTGTAATTTTATCATTATAGTTTAAGGTATAATTTATTCCTAGGTGATAAGTCATATTTTAGCACGATTATTTGGTGGAAATTCAAGTCTATTTGATTTAATTATATGTTCTTTATATGCTAATGTTGACTTATTTTATCTTTAAGAAATAATTACTTTAATTATATGAATTGATGTGGAAACAGAATGTTAAGCGGAGTAAATTAGGAAACAAATCATCTAGCATATCTTCCACATATTCTCATGATCAAATTTCTTCCAAATATGATGGGTCACGATCAAGGAGGAAAAAAACACGGTAAAAGAGATATTTTGGGAAGCGAGAAAAAAGGAAAGAAATCAATTAGATTTGTTGGGACAAGAATATAAATAAGGAAGATATATACTTGCGCTTGAAGGCAGACACACACAGATTAGACACGTTATTTTTGGGCTGCTACACACGGTATTTTTGGGCTGGAAAAAAAGAAGAGCGACAGTTTTACTCCAAGGCAGAATTGAAGTGAAGATCCAAGAACAATCGACATCCTGTTTTATATTTTTAATTTTTTTTTCAGTATGAACATGCGGGGTTAATCCCCTTTCCTAGTTTAGGATTTCGTGAACCTCCCGTAGAATGTTAATTTAATTATTGTAAATTTTTATATTGAATATTTTGTGTGAATTTATTCTATTACATGTCTTGAATTGATTTATAACAGTTTGATAATTATTTTAGACTAATCAACTAGATTAATTATTTAATTGCTTATTGCTATTTCATAATTCATGATCCGTAATTGTTATGATGATTGAATTGAGTAGCAAATAGAGAATATTCCCTCTAGATGTAATGAAATATAGATTGTATGATTCCTAGCGGTTTTCGTAGCCTAATAATTCTATATTTGGAGTTTTAATGCGTTTTTGAGTTTGAATCCATAGGGTCACTCGTAAATAGTTCAATTTAGTGGTCGTACCCTCATTTATGATCTTAAGAATATACGGGTTGATTGGTCGTACCGTCAATCTAGGGATTTGAGTTTGCACACTAGGTAAGATGTTTTAATTCCTGTAATTAATTGATTTAGTAAACGGGAGGGGATCGTCGTCCTAAACTAGGTTTGTCTTCTTTGGTTAATTTCTAAATCGTCTTCGTTTTAATTACTTGAGTAATTTGAGTTGATTTATTGTCATTGTCATTTTTAATTGTCACCAATCCAAAATCACCCATTTATTTTTATGTTATCAACACTTAAATTTAATTCGAATTTTATTATACTCCTTTGGGTTCGACCCATACTCGTTGCTATACTCTGTATTGGATTGAGTCGAAAATAAATTCTAATTTGGTAGGCCGGCGACAGCCTGCCATAGGATTTAGGGTATAATAGTCATTTAAGTATAATAAATTTAAAAATAAAATAAAAAACAACAGGAGGAATTAATTAAGAAGGGAGGGGACCACCGGTTCCACCAATTTATTTGGTGAGACTGGTTCCACCCAAATCACACTCATAAATATATCATGCTTATTGGTGATTAAAGTACACTCATAAATATATCATGCTTATTGGTGATTAAAGTATATTTTTTAAAATATGATGAATGATGTAATAAAGTATGCTTATATTGGGTTATAATATGACTTAGGCATATTTTAAATTGTTTGGGTTTAAGAAATCAATGTGTAAGTGTAGGGTAATGTGTGTGAGAGGATAGAATATGATGTGTGTAAAAAATATATATGAGATTTACATAATCCAAAATTTTAAACCCAGAAACAAACATAAATTTTTTATTCCTAAATCTGAATATTAAAACAGAAAATAAATATCAGCTAAATACCAATTAGCATATTTTACCTTTATAATAAAGATACTTTAATAATAAATCGATTTGTATAATATATAACTCAAAAGTTCCACTACAAACTAATAATATATATATATATATATATATATATATATATATATATATATATATATATATATATATATTTTTTTTTTTTTTTTTTTTTTTTTTTTTGCTATTGAGTTCTCATTCAAGCTAACACTTTATAAAATTTCATTAATAAAGTAAAATATATATTATTCTTAAGAGTGATATAGAAGAGTGCTTTAGTGTTCATAGATAGACAATTAACTAGCACTAATGTACTATATGCGTTGAAATTATTAAACTAATTTTATTGAGATATCATGAGAATTATTCTAAATAATTGAGAAAGATGTAAATGTTCTAGATATGTAATGATTGTAAGACTAGAAATCTCTATATATATGGATATTAGGAGAATAAGAAAGAAAATTACAGAATAATGTTGTGAAAAAAAACATATAATCAGATACGAGAGATGTCTAGATTAATTGGGACATAGTATAAAACTATCTAGAATATTAGAAAGTATAGTATTGGATAGCACAAATAAATGAGAGATATATCATTTTTGTTGAATAACAACAAAGTTGGAATGAAATGTATTATCCCAAACCTTGTTTCTTCCCTTCAAATTTCATTATCATCTTTTATTCATCCCAATATACCAATTTCTACCCATACATAATACCTACCATATCCATCTAATCTTATACTCCTACAAGAAAAATATTATTGTATTAATATAAGTAATAATTATTATTATATTAATTATAATTAAGGCAAAATTTTTAGTGGTGCACAAATGTTAGAATTTATATACTTTGTTAATAAAATTTTGAATATAAAAATATTATTCAATTAATAAGAATCACATAAAAATTGAATATAAAAAATTATAAATACAAATATTAGTGTGTGCATGCAATAAGTACATTTTGTTGGATATTAAACTTAATTTTATGGAGATGTCATGATAATTCTAGAATATTTGAGATAATGTATAAGATTAGTGGAGATGTTGGTAAAACTAGAAGCTTCTACATTTGAGCTCATGGATAGGTTGAAGAATAATCTAGATTAATGTAGTGATAGAATGATCTAAAATAATGACATGTGATCAAATAGGAGAATTATCTAGATTAAACTAGTATAGGATGATCTAGAATATTAGAGATTATACTCTTCATTAGTATAAATAGGTGCATGATGTATCATTTTGAGGGAAACAACCAAAAGTTTAGTAAAGTGTATTTATTATAAACCTTGTTCTTTCCTTCAAACTTCCTCTATCACATTTTGTTTACCCAACTCACCAATTCCTACACCCGTCACAAATACTTACACATATCCCTCCAACTTTTTACATCCTACAAAGTGATATCCGAGCCATACGATCCTCCTGTGAGAGATGGCTAACAACCTTCAATCCTTTCAAGTCCCGTTGCTCAACAAGAGCAACTTTGATAATTGGAGTATCAAGATGAAGGCACTCCTAGGTGCTCATGATGTTTGGGAGATTGTAGAGAAAGGTTACGAGCAACCGGAAGACGAGATGACACTATCTCAATAACTAAATGATAAGTTGAGAGATTCAAGAAAGAGGGACAAGAAGGCTCTATTCCTCATCTAACAAGCTTTGGGAGATAATGATTTCGAGAAAATCTCGAGTGCAACTACTGCCAAGGAAGCATGAGATAAGATCCAAGTATCATGCAAAGGAGCCGATCAAGTTAAAAAGGTACGCCTTCAAACTTTTAGAGGAGAATTTGAGTCTCTACATATGAAGAAGTCCGAATCTATTTCGGATTATTTTACAAGAGTTTTGGCGGTCTCAAATCAAATGAAAAGAAATAGTGAAAAAATGGAGGATGTTAGAATAATGAAGAAAATATTACGTTCGTTAACTCCTAAATTTGAGCATATTGTGGTGACTATTGAGGAGACTAAAAATTTGGAGGAGATGACAATCGATCTCTTAATAGGGTCGTTGCAAGCTTATGAAGAAAAACAAAAAACGAAAGCAAGATATGATGGAGCAATTGTTAAAATTGCAAGTGAGTGCAAAGGAGAAAGACGAAGGGCCTAAGTAGCGGTCAAAGTCGTGGCCAAGAACGAGCTCGAGGCCGTGGACGTGGACGATGGGGCTATGGAAATCATGGAAAGAGAAAAGAATTTGGTCAAGGAAGGAGCAACCAAAAATCGAGGTACGATAAATCTTCTATAAAATGCTATAATTGTGATAGATTTGGGCATTATGCTTCCGAGTGTTGGAAAGCTAAACAAAAGGTTCAAGAGAAGGTCAACTTCGTTGAGAGCAAGAAGGAAGAAAATATAAGTGTGCTCTTGGCTTACAAAGGAGAAAATGAAAGACAAGATGATACTTGGTACCTCAAAACGGGAGCGAGCAACCACATGTGTGGCAAAAGGAGCATGTTCGTGGAGCTGGATGAATCGGTAAGTGGCAATGTCTCCTTTGGTGATGAATTTAAAATTCCAGTAAAAGGAAAAGAGAAAATTTTGATTCGTTTAAAAAATAGTGGTAATGATTTTATCTCGAATGTTTATTATGTGCCCAACATGAAAAATAATATATTGAGTTTGGGACAACTCTTAGAGAAAGGTTATGATATTCACTTGAAAGATTATAACCTTTCAATAAGAGACAAGGAAAATAATTTGATAGTTAGGGTGCCAATGTCGAAGAATAGAATGTTTCTGCTAAATATTCAAAATGATGTGACAAAATGCCTTAAAGCTTGATTTAAGGATAAGTCTTGGTTATGGCACCTACGGTTTGGGCACTTAAATTTTGGAGGATTGGAGTTGTTATCAAGGAAGAAAATGGTAAGAGGATTACCATCCATCAAGCATCCCGACCAACTATGCGAAGGATGTATACTCGGGAAGCAAGCTAGAAAGCCATTCCCAAAGGAGTCAACCTCACGAGCAAAGAAGTCATTGGAGTTGATCCATGCCGATGTGTGTGGGCTAATCAAACCAAGCTCTCTTGGTAACAACAATTATTTCTTGCTCTTCATTGATGATTTTTCTAGAAAAACGTGGGTGTATTTCTTGAAGCAGAAATCAAAAGTATTTAAAGCCTTCAAGAAATTTAAAGTTGTCGTTGAAAAGGAGAGCGGGCTAAATATCAAATTCATGAGAATCGATCGAGGTGGTGAATTCACATCCAAGGAATTCATGGCGTATTGCGAAGCAAACGGGATCTGGAGGCCTCTTACTATTCCAATATCTCCTCAACAAAATGGTATAGCGGAGAGAAAGAATAGAACCATAGTGGAGATGGCGCGCAGCATATTGAAGACGAAGAATCTTCCCAAAGAATTTTGGGCAGAAGCGATGGCGTGCGCGGTGTACCTGTCCAATCGATCTCCAACTCAGAGTGTATGGAGAAAGACTCCACAAGAAGCATGGAGTGGGAGAAAGCCCGGATCACTCATCTAAGAGTATTCGGGAGCAAAGCATATGCTCACATGGCAGACGAGATAAGAAAAAAGCTCGACGACAAGAGTGAGCCATACATACTCATTGGGTATGACTCTAACTCTAAAGGTTACAAGTTATATAATTCCCTCACAAAGAAAAGTGTGATAAGTCGAGATGTGGAGTTCGATGAGGAAGGTGCATGGGATTTTGGATCAAACGTTAATGATCACAACTTCATAACTCCACAATTTGAAGATGAAGAGGAAATCGAGCAAGAAGCTGAAGGTCAAGAGACAGTGACTCCACTCGCTTCACCAACTAGAGAAGTTAGAGATTCGCCACCATCTTTCCTGAAAGAAAGAAGCGCATCGCGTATGAGGAGTCTACATGAGATCTATGAAGAGACTGAAAGGTTAGAAGATCTTATATTATTTTGCTTATTTGCAGATTGTGAGCCAGTAACTTTTGAGGAGGCTAAACAAAGCAAAAAATGAAGAGATGCAATAGACGAGGAAATTAAGGCCATTGAGAAGAATGATACGTGGGAGCTTGCAATATTGCCAAAGGATCACAAGGCCATTGGAGTTAAGTGGGTGTATAAAGCAAAAAAATACTTCAAGGGTGAAGTAGAGAGATACAAAGCAAGGCTTGTCGCCAAAGGATATAGTCAAAGAGTTGGAATTGACTATGATGAGGTATTCGCTCCAGTCGCCCGACTAGAAACTATAAGACTAATCGTTTCTCTTACAGCCCAAAATAGATGGAAAATCTATCAAATGGACGTGAAGTCAGCCTTCTTGATTGGTGTACTTGATAAAGAAATCTACATCAAGCAGCCACCAGGCTACGAGGTGAAAGGACAAGAAGAAAAGGTATTGAAGTTGAAGAAGGCCCTATATGGATTAAAACAAGCACCAAGGGCGTGGAATAGCAGGATTGACAAGTACTTGGAGGAGAATGGTTTCACCAAGTGCCCTCATGAACATGCTCTCTACGTCAAAATCAAAAGTGATGATGTCTTAATTGTGTGCTTGTATGTGGATGATCTTATATTAACAGTAAACAATACAAAGATGTTTGAGGAATTCAATAAGGCCATGACTAAAGAGTTTGAGATGACGGATATTGGGCTCATGGCATATTATCTTGGAGTTGAAGTCAAGCAGCTTGAGGAAGGAATCTTAATCACAAAAGAAGGTTATACGAAGGAGATCCTCAAGAAGTTCAAAATGGAAGATTGCAAGGTAATAAACACTCCCGTGGAATGTGGAAGTAAAATATCCAAGCATGAAGATGGAGAAAAAGTGGATCTGATGCTCTTTAAAAGTTTGGTTGGAAGCCTAAGATACTTAACTTGCATGAGGCCAGATATACTCTACGCAACGGGGCTTGTTAATAGATTTATGGAGAATCCAACCACAACGCACTTGAAGGTGGCAAAGAGAATTCTTCGATATCTCAAAGGTACGCCAGGCTATGGCCTACTTATTCAAATACTAATAATTATGAGCTTGTGGGTTATAGTGATAATGATTGGGCTGGAGATAATGAAGATCGAAAAAGTACAAGTGGATTTGTGTTCTTTATGGGAGACACATCTTTTATTTGGATGTCGAAGAAGAAACCGATAGTCACACTATCTACATGTGAAGCCGAGTACGTATCCGCCACATCCAGTGTTTGCCATGTCATTTGGCTTAGAAGTCTTTTACGGGAGCTCGGATGGACACAAGAGAATCCTACGAGGATTTGTGATCGGCGATTGTGTTAGCAAAGAATCCGGTAATTCATAATCGGAGCAAGCACATAGACACTCGCTTCCACTACATCAGAGAATGTATTGCGAAGAAAGAAGTTCAAGTGGAGTACGTAAAATTTCAAGATCAAGTAGCCGACATTTTCACGAAGCCGCTCAAGTATGAAGAGTTTGCAAGATTCCGAAGTATGCTTGGAATGCAAAATCAAGTTTAAGAGGGGACGTTGGATATTAAACTTAATTTGGTGGAGATGTCATGATAATTCTAGAATATTTGAGATAATATATAAGAATCCTCTAGATTAGTGGAGATGTTGGCAAAACTAGAAGCTTCTACATTTGAGCTCATGGATAGGTTGAAGAATAATCTAGATTAATGCAGTGATAGAATGATCTAGAATAATGACATGTGATCAAATAGGAGAATTATCTAGATCAAACTAGTATAGGATGATCTAGAATATTAGAGATTGTACTCTTCATTAGTATAAATAGGTGCATGATGTATCATTTTGAGGGACACAACCAAAAGTTTAGTAAAGTGTATTTATTATAAACCTTGTTCTTTCCTTCAAACTTCCCCTATCACATTTTGTTCACCTAACTCACCAATTCCTACACCCGTCCACAAATACTTACACATGTCCCTCCAACCTTTTACATCCTACACATTTATGCTTAATGAACGTGATAGACGTCATGTACACACATTTATTTAATAGATTTACCTAAAATTATAAACTTTTATAAGGAAATTACATAAAATAATTGTATCACATAATATTAATTTAATTTTAGGATTAAAATATTAGATCTTAATAAAAAGAATTACTTAAAATAAGGTTAAAATAAGGTAGTATTTGCAAGATTACAAAGTATTAATTATTTTAAATTTATTAAAATTATTAAAATATATTACTTAAAATAAAATATTATTGATACGATTAACATGAGAATACCACATATATATATTTCAATCAAGGAGTAACATGTCCGCCCTACCACATATACAATTTCAAAATTTTATTTTTATCAAGCCATTGTAAATTGATAATTATTATTAATAATGCGTTGAAAAATACTATGATTGTGAGACAAACAGTCCATTAATTGACTGTAATTTAGTTTTGATAAATGAGGAAAAAATGATTGAATGCAGGAGGATTGCAGAATGGGAGCACAAACACTCATATAAACTCGGTTTACATAGGTTATTACGTAAGTCTTGATTTTTTCTTATTCTAAGTCCTTCCACTCCTAATCCTACTATATAACATGTATTGTTAGAGATTTAAATTAAAAAAAAATATAAGATTTATAAAAATTTGTGATGTAAACTCGATTTACAAGCTACTAGCTCAAATGAGAATATAAGAGGATGAGAGAATAGTGTGTTTTTGTTAGAAGAGAAGGAGGAGGGCAGAATGGGAATATAAAAGAAGATGAGAGAATGGTGTGTTTTTTGTTAGAAGAGGGGTTCACCGTTCACGATTGGTACGTGGGGGTGGGGTCCCACAAAGAATGCGTGCTATCTTTGACTGGTTTTCCTCCGTTTCATTTCTTGTTTGTATTTGTGCTATCAACGTTTTAATACCCTGCATGCTTCCCTTCATATTTTTTCCTATCTCTTTTCGCTTTTCTTATCTACCTAGCTAGTTTTAAAAAGTGGAGTGGTGTTTTTTCATAGTATAATCCTTTGAAAGGTTTGTATTTTCCCTTATTCGCTTAAAATTCACACAAAATAATTAATTATTATATCCACACACAATACTAATATAATTATTAATTACATATTGAATATTATATTTCTCAAATCACTATTTAATTTATGTTTGTTTTTGCACGTAGATTAAGAAATAATATTTCGGGGTGCAAATAATCGGCCCCTTGATACATAGAATACTACTAATAGTGTGTTGAAAATATAATATTTAATGTGTAGTGAGTAGTTATATTAATGTTGTGGGGGGGCCCACGTGGAATAATTAATTATTTTGGGTATATCCGACAAAAAGAAAAATGTGAACTTTAACTTGCAACAAATCAAAATTGCAAACATAAACCTTAATGCGGGATGAAGGGGTATTTTAACTAACTTGATTGACTTTTAAGAATAATTTCATACTATATTATTAAATACTCACTCCGTCCCGCGTTAAGGTTTATGTTTTTCATTTTAATTTGTCTCAAGTTAAGGTTTACATTTCCTATTTTATCAAGTTGGGCCCACACAAAACAATTAATTATTCAATGTAGGGCCCACAAACACTACTACAACTACCCATTTCATATTAAAAAATATTTATCTCACCTCACTGCACATTAAAATATTATACTCCCTCAATCCGATTCTAAGGTATCCATTTGTTTTTTGCACATGGATTAATGAGTATTATTATTATATGTAAAGTAGGTAGTTGTATTAGAGGGAAGTGGTGTGTCATATTGTGTACCTTTTTACTAAATAGGGGAAATTGATACTTTTGAAGCGGACACCAAAAATAGTAAAATTGATACATTAAAAGTGAAAGGATGGAGTATTTTTTAATCTACGTGCAAAAACCAAATGTAAACGTTAACTCAAGACGAATAGAGTATTATATAAGTAAAATATAATATATGTTATACGTGGAAAGAATTGATTACATTTTTTAATTTAATGTATACTCTTTTAAAGTTTTGGATCAAAATGATTTTTTTTACAAGGTAAATCATTTTATGAGACCCGAAAGATTGGTACACTATCAATTAGATACTCGAAAGATTTTTTTAATCTATTCAGGACCTAATATCATAAAATCAATAAAAATTTAATAATATAATTGTATAAAATTTTCATTAATTGGTATGTTATTTTAATGATAACTAATTACTCCATCCGTCCCGTTTCAATGTTTACGTTTTCTTTTTGCACGTTGATTAAGGGGTATAATATTTTAATAATAGATAGTGGGTGGAAAGATATAATATTTAACGTAAAGTGGGTAGTTGCATTAGTGTTGGATGTGGGGCCCATGGTGATATATTAATTGTTTTAGGTGGGTCCCATATTCCAAAAAGAGAAACGTAAACATTGAAATGAAACACCCAAAATAGAAATATGTAAACATTGAAATGGGACGGATGGAGTATAAAATATTATGTTTTAATGTAGTTATATTATTTTATTTTGATAAAAACTCTTGTGAGACGTTACTTATGTGAGACAGTTTGTGAAATGTGTTAAAGTATGTTTATTATATAAATAAAATATGCTTAGTGTTAATTAAAGTATGTTTTCAAAAGTATAATAATATAATTTTAGGATGTTATAATATGATTCATTATTAACATACTTTAACTACAAATAAGCATATTTTACCTATACAATAAGCATACTTTTAATAATAGGCTGACTCGTCTCACAAAAATCTCTCATGTCCATTTTATTTTAGTTTTATGGTTTTAGACACCCTATATTAATAATTTCATATCTTCCTAATCTTGAATTGATAGAAAAATATTTTGAGCCCCTAATTGATAATTTACCTATCTTTAGGGTCTGTATAAAAATATTTCTAAAAAATATATTCACTCTGTCCCACATATACATTTACGTTGCACTTTGATGAAGAGATAATATATTAATGTATAGTAAGGTAAGAGAAATAATATTTAATGAAAAGTATATAATTATATTATTATTGTGTTTGAACCCTATATTAAATAATTAATTAATTATTTTTTGTGGACACATCTCAACAAAATAAGAAAGGTAAAAATTAATTTAAGACAAGCTAAATTAAAAAATATAAACTGATATAAAAACGTAAGAAAAGCACGAGTGTTGTGTCGGTGGTGTAATATTTAAGACGTGGCAATAAGAACGTAGGAAAATTAAAAGTAAGCATAGTACTTGACAATGGCCGATAATATTTAGTCATTTTTGGAATTTTTTTCAAAAAGGATCTAAAATTAAAGATACCAATATTCCTGCTTACAGACCACTGTAATCGTATAATTATGGCTAATTCCACATTGAAGCATCCAAAATAATACAATTATCTAGTTTCATATCGATAGTACACACACCAAACATTGAGAATATTTAAAGAAATAATCCATCAAAGAGGGAGGATGGTGGGTATAAGCCTATAATCCAAACACAAAAAGCCAAATATTTCCAACAAAAACAATCAAAACTAGCATAAAATAAAGCAACAATCCCTTTCACACACAAAACACTTAAGATACTGGAGAGTTCTTAGACAAGAAGACTCTTCTCAAGAAACAACAAAAGCTAAGCAATAAAAAGGCAAGCCATACCAATGACGTTATTATATCATAAAACAACTTGCACGCAGAAGAACACACTAGAACCATTATTAGATGATAGGCGATAGAAGTACCATAACACATGCAATCTACTCCTCCCCGGATTCGGACTCAGCACTCTGAAGCCACTCCACAAATGGCTTCACGTTCTTCCAAATCGGGGAGCCTTTATTGTCACCCTTCAACCCCTTCTCGTACCATTGAACTACGAACTCTTCTTCCAGCAAGTCACTGTCGTACAGCACCTTCAGGACCAAGGCAACCTCCTTCACAGCCTCAGGGCTGGCTTGCATACAGAAGGCTTCAATGGCATTAAGCAGAATAGGCTGTGATCCCTCCTCCTGAACTGTGACTGCAATGAACTTCTTCTTCTTCACTACCTCTTTAGAGAACCCCTTCCCGGCTCCTTCAAACAAAGCTTTAAACACTGCATCGCCAATATCTTGAGGGGTCCCAGATAGCGTGGCCAAGAAGGATTTAAGCTGGGATGCAGAAGAACCCTTCTTTACAAACTCCTTAATCGAGTTAGCAAGTTCATCTTGATCACCAGATTTAACCCCATTTGCCTTCCCATTTTCTTTAGGCTTTTCTTCACGTCCAGGAGAGGTGGGCTTGCCAGCCTTTTTCTTTTCTTCATTAGCTGATAGCATAACCATACTTGCAGTAACAGCATTGAGCTGTTCTTGAATTGTCTGTTGAGCAGCCACTGAAGACGTGTCGGTCTGCCATTGGACATCATCATCACCGTCATCAGCAGCAGCAATCTCATTCTCGTCGCCTTGACTGCCAGCCGGAGAATGTTCCTCATCAGAGTTGTGGGATTTCTTTTTGCTTGATGTTTTCGATGGTGCACCCTTCTTCTTTGCAGCCTCTTTTTTGAGTTTCTTCAGCTCCTCATCTGCTGCTTCACCTTCCTTGAGTCGCTCTTTCTCAGCCCTTCTCATAGCTTTCTTGTCTTTAGATCCCTTCTTGGACTCAGGTGGATTTTTCAAGATAAAGGTTGTTAGCTTGTCCCTCATATCTACCTCAGAGATGAAACCACAAGCAGCGCATTTTAGATTGATCATCTGTGACTTAGTAATAAGAACTTCAGTTTCAGGGTTCCCACAACCATAGCACTGTACAAATTTCTTGATGAAGTTCTCAAGAAGTCCAGCAAGTTTTGCAGTATCATGAGCACCATTGACATGGGAAGTTCCAGTCTTGTCATCAAACTTCGATTGAGCTCCGAGCTCACAGCCAAAATACTTTGTCGTGTACGAAGCAGGCCTGCCCAAAGCCTTTGCGATGTCAACCATATTAACTATATTAGTTTTGATGCCATTGCCACGACCCTCAATCTTCGTTATCATTTTAGGCATCTTGTACCTGTAGAAGGCATCATCCTTGTTCCCTGCACCAATGTTTAGCAATGCCATTTTCGCTGATTGTGCTCAAATACTTCGGATTTGTCAGTAGGGAAGTGAGCTTTCTTCTTCAACAGAGGTAAATCCTTCAGGATTGTTTGAATTCCTCAGGAAAGGAGTAAACTGCATAAACAGGCAGTGTTGATGATATTTGATGCGTCCTTCGAGTGACTTGATATGCATACAGCCAACTTGAGGACCAGAAATTCTATCCTTATTTCTTTGACAAGGACTGTACTCTCCAAGCAACCCGACTGATGATAAAAAGGGAGAGGCCTGCTCAGACATAAAAGAAGTTTCTGACTTGAGACGATCCACTTTTTCTGACTGCAATTACTGCAAGTCTCCCAGCCAAAATCCTGAAGGGGAAATGGCCGCATTAGAAGCAACACACAAACAAAATAGCCCTAAATTGGTGCCAACATCAATAACAAATCATTTTTTAATCAGAACACAAGTGAATGACACTAGCGACACAGACTCTAACAATGAAATCCAATAGCAGAAGAAACAAAAAATCAGATGATTGCGGCTTTCTTATATACACACAAAGGCAAAAACTTCACATGCTCGAACAAGGAAATAAAAATCAACTAACAGCAGCTGTATTCAAATATCTCTACTTACAAGACTACTACACACTAAATACGTAGGCTCCAGTTTCAAAGAAACAAAACAACAAAACAAGCCATGCCACTCCGTAATCGAAAAACAAACTCTCAAGCAATTTAAACGTTAAATTATTAACTCTGCCCAACCATCCACACATAGGGATACAAAATAAATATGGTGTATATGTTTCTCAAGCGTAAAACAAAATAATTCACCAAATCAAAAATCCAAAAAATTCGTCAGAAATCAGAAGCCACTAGGAATCCAACATCTAGAATTCCATACAATAATTACAGTCAACAACATACACAACTAACAAAAACCAAAACCAGTATTATGCTCCCAACATTAAGATCGTACACAGAAATTTCAAATCTAGATCATCGAAAACTATAGAGAATCAATATCGAGTCCCAACCGCCAGATTAAAAGTCAACGAGGGACATCCAAACCGGAATCGCAAAATCAATCATACTGATTAAAACGATTATAAAAAGCACACATCCTAATCCAGATCTAAAACCCAGGAACAGAAAACAGCACATTAAAACAACAGATAAATCGAATTAATCTCCGATCTACTCAACCAAAAAATGAAAGGCAAAAAACGCATGAATCCGGAACAAAGTAAACTGAAGGATAAGGAATCCGGAAATACCTTACTTATGTTGAGCGGTGAGGAAAATTCAGAGAAAGACGAACAGAAAAGGATGTAGATTGGGTATAGAGATTGCGTATGGAGCGACTGGTTGAGATAAAGCGGAGAAGGATGTTTATATAGAGGAGGAAACCCTAGAGCGTCGAGGATTAGGATTTAGGGCAAAACACAGCGAGCAAATTATTATTATTAAAAAATTAAAAAATAAATTAAACTAATTTATAATTAGCCAAATGAAAACAAACAACCAACACCTCCTTTCTTCTACCTTTCATTTTCTCTGTTCTAGATTTTTCCTAACCTTACATTTCTTTTCTAAATACACTCCTCTTACCACAATTTTTTTACATTAATTTTCTCTAAATTTTCTTAACTTTATTATGTGTAGCTGTTTATACACGTAATCTTTGAAAACATAATTTCTTTACAAATTTAATATTGAAATTCAAATATTAAAATTTATGGTAAATTAGTACTCCAATTTAATTTTTTAAGTAAATAATAATAAGAAATCATTCATAAGAATGGAAATATATTATTATATTTAAAAAATTACTTCCTCCATCCACATTTACTTGCACAATTATATGTAGATACAAAGTTTTAAAAAAAATTATTAACTTTTAGAAAATATTGTAATTTTTTTAGACAATAAATAAATGATAATGTACTAAATTGATGTGATTTTTTTCTTTTTTTAGATGATACAATTTAATATAGTAGCAACAATAATAAAAAGGTGTGAAATTTAATACGAGAATTACACTTACGTCAAGGTATAATGGAATTAAATTACGTATGAATGTAATAGATATAGAAAATAAATTACAAAAAATAATTATTCTAATAATTGATATTGATTAGGAATAACTCACATAATCAAATTGAGGATTCTAATTTCATTCCATTATCATACTAACCATTCCCTCGGTACATATTCTATAGAATTATTATTAAAATATATTAAAAAAATATTTTTTTTTACTATAAACTACAAAATATATTTCCTAACATACCAAGTTTAATCTCAAGAAATTAACGGGCAGATTCACAAGATAATTCTTCCTTCATTATTTTTTTTAAATATAGGTTTATTTTGAGTATCTAGAAATGATTTCAAAATTATAGTTGCTCTAATTTGGATTTTAAAAATCACTTACACCTCAATCTATTAATCATAGGCTAAAACTTGTGTTCTATCCAAACACCATTTTCTAATGTTGCTTCAATCTCTTCATCTTTACAATATCTATTCTCAATTCGTATTATTTCTTTATTTTTCTTCCTCTTTCTTTAACATCGATTAATATTTTATTAAAAAATCGATTAATATTCTCTTCTATAGTAATTTGAGATAAAATTAAAATATTAAAAAAATAAATATAAAAGTATATTATCACTCTTCTATATAATTTCAAAATTCACATAAAACCACGCATATTCAATGCTTAAAGAAAGTGTTTTTGTTAAAGGTTACGATCGGTTTTGAACTATTAATGGTGATAATTTATATTTATTATGTATAATATATTTAATATTTATATCAAATTGACATGTAAAAACTAAAAAGTGAATGATGATATATAAAAAAGTATCATATGGAGTATTTAATTTGAATGATGAGAAGAAAAATTAAGCAAACATTAAGATACAATATGCAAAAATACTCCATACTTGATAGTGAAATATCAATATTAATAATATAATATAACTTTTTTTCATTTTTAATAATCAAATGATACAGAAAATGACCAAAATATCCTCACCGATATTCTTATCGATATATTTACTCTGATATACGCACCCACAGTAGAACTACGCAACATCACCGAAATCCTAACTTATACTCAGCCTCGCCACATTTACGTGTTAACTCCAACATCAACACTGGAACCAATATGCTTACTTATATTAGAAACAAGCGTTGGTGAAGGTAGGAATACCAATATACTCCGACATTAGACCCAGTATTGCAATCGAGATCCGCACCAATATTTAAACCGATATACACACCCACATCCACACTACAACCACGCAACATTACATAAAACCTAACTTATACTTAGTCTCGTCACATGTACGTGTTAATTCCGACATCAACATCGATATCAGAACTGATATACTTACCTATATTAAAAACAAGTGTAGGTGAAGCTAGGAATATCAATATACTCCGACATCGATATAGGAACCGATATACTTACCTATATTAGAAACAAGTGTAGGTGAAGCTAGGAATATCAATATACTCCGACATTTGACCAATATTGAAATCGAGATCCGTACCAATATTGAAACCGATATATTTATTGCAAGATAATGATTGTAAAGTTTAAAGATTGTCATTTAATTAAATTAAATTAAAATTAATATAAAAATTATTTATTGTTGATAAAAATATCGAAAATGTAAAATTTCTGCATATATATATTTTCAATTCTCCCAGATATATCAATTGAAGTATATGGATTAACATGGTTTGTGCCTTGTGGGTACTTGTACAAGTACTTGCGTAACTTAAACCAGGCGAAAATATTTTTATTTTTTTATAAAGGATCACCCAATTATTAAACGTTTTATTTTAATGAATAATTAACTTCGTATTTTTTTATCGTACAAAATATAAATAAATTAAAAATATTAAGAAATTAAAAAAATATATAAAGGATCATTAAAATCCTTAAACAGCGGTTTGTCTGCTATGCCCACAACCCACCATGGCTGAGTGGGCCTATTCAGGGGCTAAACTTGCGAAAACATGATTTTTGGTTATGGGGCCAGCCCACAACGCTTACAACTCCGTAGTTCATAACCCTAGCGTGTTTCCTGCCGTCTGTTCTGTATATAAAAATCAGTATCCAATCCCCCATTCTTCAACCAGTATTTCTTTTTCTGAAGAAAGGTATTTTCGAAATCCTTATCTTGATGTTTACTTTGTTTTCACCCTTGTTTGTAATCTTTTAATTTGATTTTATTTCAATTTAATTGTTTGTAGTTTATGGTATTTCTTGTAAATGGGTTTTAGATTTCGATTGAGATGTTTGATTTTTTAATTATTTAGCTGTCGATTGATATCGAGTTTCGGGGGCCCCTGTACTAAAGAGAGTTTGGTCGAGCTTTAATTCTATAATGCTTAGTTGCTCTAGAGTGTTCTACATTTTATTTACGAATGCTGATAAACACCAGTGTAATTTTGAGTAGCTGAGGAAAGAAAAGTAAATTCGAACTTATTTTTTAACAGAATACTAACCCTAATCTTTCGCAAACTAATGTTATATGTGGATATTTTGTTTTAGGTAAATGTCTCTCTGTGAATTTCAATGACTAGTAGAAACATCCGGTCGATGTGCTTGCTTTTGGTGATCCCAAGTTAAGGTATACTATGTATGTATACCATACCAAATGGTTGTCACTGATCAATTCATTTTGTAGTCACTTATTTTTGTTAAAAGCAATCTGATTGATAATGAATCTTGATCAATCTCATGTGACATAATCATGTCTCAGGTTGAGGAATGTTCTTGATTAAATCCATAGTTGTTAACAACTATGATTAAATCACAATAGTCGTGGAAATCGAAATTTGGTGCCTATATATTATCAAAAGGTAAAAATGCCAAAAATGACAACATATTTTAGAATTGTTAAAGATGTTTGTGGAACCATTTATTATCAATGTATGCTGGTTGTTATATTTATATGTGAATATTAACAAAAGAAAGTCGTGTTCTAATGATATTTTTTATTATTTATTTATTGTGATTTTAATTTATGGAAATGATGGCATTAAGTAAAAGGTCTGAGCAGGATTTTATGTTGGTAGCCATGTGATAGAGAGAATGTGGTAATAAATTGAGGAAGAGGGCCCCTGCCTGTGTTCGAGTTGTGACACTGGCATTCGCAACCTCTTCAATATCAAAGTTGCCATGCTTAAGCATGGTGGTGGGTTGCAAGAAAAGGCATAGGTTGCATCCTAGAATTGGATGTCAACTTAGACTTCCTCCCAACAACTTCGTTCTCCTATCTCATTCTTCAATTTAGTTGAGCTATCTGCATCCATCCTTCATTGATCACATTATGAAGCTGATCCATTCAAATTTGCCTACTTTCTTGATGTCCTATGAAGATGAGTTGCCTCATCTTCATTCTTCATTTTCTGAGTATGCTGCTTCGCTCTAAAATTTCTATTTCTGAGTTTCTTCTGTGGGAGCCTTTTATTTTTGTATCTTTGCAATTTTATTAATGGTTTGATTATTCTATCATAGATATCCTTTTTACAGTTCACAAATGAATTCACTCATTTTCTTGTGAAATTCATAATATATGTTGTACTATGTTTTAAGTTGAGTTGCCTGATCATATACATATATCTAATTTCTCAGGGACTTCAGATCTTGCTGCCAATTGCTCGATTCCGAGTCGCATCTCCAAACATGAGAGAGACAAATACCCTTTGATTTAGAAACAACAAATCAAGTAAGGCTTGTTTACTGTCTTCTGTTCTGAATTCTGATGCATGTCCACATGCACACCACCTTTACTGTGTGTTTTCGAATTTTAACTCTGTAGAGTAGAAGTTGATTCGAGTTTGGGAAATGATGAGAATCAATTGATCGGATTTTCAGAAGCTCAGTGAAAATCTGTTGCTCTGCTGAATTCAATTATTTGCACGTCAGTCTGATCCCAAACTCCATTTTAAACTAGAAATTCTTTTTAAGTGGTCTTTGTTTATTCTGCAAAGTTGAAGTCATGTTTAATTGTTACTAGGTTGAATCAGAGTTTAGTGATCTTAATCAACGTTTGATTGATCAGCATGAGAATCAGATCAATTGATGTGGTTAATGAGCACAATTATGTCGAAATGTACTCTTTCCTATCGATTACTTCCATATTTTATGTTGTAATTCGAAAGCCTGTTATAACTGATTCTATGGTTTTTTTTTGTTGTTGACAGTAGTTTAAGAAGTTACAAATTTGAGCTTGTTGATAAATTCGCGTTTGTATATATATAATGTATTTTAAGTGGCCCTTCCCCTTTGATGATTATTTTCTTGTATAAAATTTAATTAATTAGCTAACAACTGATAGTATACAAAAACAATTTTGTATAACTGTATCATGGAAAAACTTTTCAAATAGAAAACTATGTGAATAGAAAGAAGTTAAGATCACAATTTTCAAATAGATCAAGTGCCCTTTATTTACTACAATGATAGAAGCTACTTGGAATGACAATATGCTTACAAGGGAAATACATTATAACTTGCCTACATAGTTGGTGCTTTCTCTGTCTTGAGTAATCAAGAAAGAATGTCATGGAATGACACCCAAATGAGAAATGCTAATTATTAAGAAGAAAGTAAAAACAATGAGGAGGAGTTAGTCTCTTGTGAATCGAATTTATGATTTTAACTCTGTTGTTCCCTTCTAATTTAAACCCTAGCAAAATGTAGGACATAGGGTATAAAATTGTAAGGGAGACTATAATTTACATAAGTGCTTACCTTCAATTAATTACTAAGGCCGAGTGATGAGCTTGTTGAGGTTAAAAAAGGAAAAGAAAGATAAAATTAAGTTTTACTGCCTTCAATGAATTACTATGGCAGAGTGATAAAATTAAGAATTATCTAATGACACATTGAAGGACGTATTTGGACATTTCCAAAACATTTAAATTCTTCGAATTGCAAGTTATTTTATAATAATGCTCCTATGAACTTTATATTGCCACTTGGAAGTTGGATCTTCAAACTATAAGGAAAAACAATGAACACGATACAAATAAAGTGTTAATGCAATGGTCGATTTGTGATCATTAATATATATATATATATATATATCTTGAATTAATATTAAAAGAAAAAATATAATTAAGTCTAACATTGAAAACTAAAGTAATGATTAATTATGTTGAATTAGACGTGACAACAAGTAAGGAGACAAGGGAACAACCCGCTTAAACTAATTCGAAAGCACGACTTGGAATATACATGCAATTTATACTGATTGATTCTAACAAAATCAGAACCCAATTTAATTACAATGTATTGATGACGTATCTTGTCCAGCCTTGCAAGACAGACTAAACGTTAATTAATCAAGTTTATTTATACAATTACAACCACAAACCAATTATATATATTGTTAATTCTATATAGTTTATGAGAATTTCAAGAAAGTCTTTTTCTTTTTTTAAGTCAGATATTGTTCTGTATAAATTAGATAAATTTAGTTGAAATTATCCACGAAAAACTCCTATAAAGAAAACAGAGTAAATTCTCTGAATAAATGATGGAGTAAGTCTTAAGCCATAATTAAACGAAATTAGATTTATGTGAGAACATGAGAGTGAAATTATTTTACACTTTAATGTTTTTATCAACAGAATAGTAGTATAACAACTGATCAGCAATAGAATCACTATATAAATTGCCAACACAATTATAAACAACAAATTATTAACGAAAATATTTACCAACAGAATTAGAATTTCGTTAGTAAAATTTTATCAACCACAACTTTACCAATAAAAAATTATCAACGAGTTTTGTCGTTAATTTTTTTGGTAAACAAATTTAACAATAAAATTGTGATTTTTTTACCAATGAAAAAACAAATTTTTTGTAGTACACTTTTCAATATTTTATTTTCATTTTTTATCTGTATTAAAAATGAGTTACGCGAAACAATTTCATAGTTTAACATAACCCTAACCCTCATGAACATTTATTTTAGTAAGTAATACAACTCGACCAACTCAATATTCTAAAACAAACATTATTCACTAAACCACTAAATCTCAAACCACACATACTCTCTGAGATTGTTTATTCATAAATTAGGCTTAATCAATCTTGTAGCATGCCTCCCACTACTAGCATGTATTCATAAAATTATCCAACGTTGAACAATTCTCCACACTCTCTCTCTAACCCTACCTTGTTCATCTCTCTCAAAGTTTAACACTATGTCACATCATTCATCCTCCAAAAAATCCTTCATTTCCCTCTTCTTCTACAGATGTTCTCAGCTTCTCTTAATCATTCTCCTCCAATTCATCAGTCTACACTTCATTTTCCATTCCCAGTTCAACTCAACACCAAAAAAAGCACCACAAACTCATTTGCAACATCTTTATTCCAATCATTGCACATATGGAACCCTATACGTCTACGATCTCCTCCCCCCCCCCCCCCCCCCCCATTTTCAACCAATACTTTCTCGACAACTGTCACGATCTCAATCCATGGGTCTCCCGTTGCACCGCCGTCTCCAATCAAGGGCTCGGCCCGAAAGCCGGTGACCGTCTCTCCCCAGCCGTTCCCGACAATCTTGCCCCGGCATGGTACTGGACGGACATGTACGCCGGAGAAGTCATCTTCCATGCCAGAATCTTGAACCACCGCTGCCGGACGATGGAACCCGAATCGGCTACGGCGTTCTACATACCTTTCTACGCTGGACTCGCACTTGGGAGGTATTTATTTGCTAATAACTACACTGCACAAGAGCGTGGCATGCACGCCGAGAGGCTGCTCAGGTGGGTCAGTGATCAGCCCCCATGGCGGAGATCCCACGGTTCCGACCACTTCATCATGCTCGGTCGGATGACGTGGGATTTCCGGCGTCTGAAGAACAAGGACTGGGGGTCCAGCTTTTTGTTCATGCCATTGATGAAGAGGGTGGTGAAGCTAGGGATCGAGAGGGATCCATGGGACCCCATGGAAGCCAGTGTACCTATCCCACAGGATTCCACCCAAAGTCAACTCATGAAATGGAACAATGGTTGACTTTCGTCCGAAGTCGTGTTCGGACAAGCCTGTTCGCTTTTGTCGGAGGTAAGCGCAAGCTGAAGGGCGATTTCCGGTCCGTTTTGCTGAGTCACTGCCGTAGCGAGTCCGACTCGTGCCGGGTCGTGGACTGCTCCGGCCACCGCTGCCACGACGGGTCGCCGAAGATTCTAGAAGAGTTCCTGGCGTCAGACTTCTGCTTGCAGCCTAGAGGCGACAAGTTGACCAGGAAGTCAACGTTTGACTGCATGCTGGCCGGTTCGATACCGGTTTTCTTCTGGAGATGGAGCATATTCCGGCAGTACGAGTGGTTATTGGGCAGTGAACCGGAGAAATTCTCGGTTTTTATAAACCGGGATGCGGTGAGAAACGGGTCGACTTCGATCAGGAAGGTGTTGGAGGGATGTAGCGGAGAAGAAGTGAGAAGGATGTGAGAGAAAGTGATGAGTTTGATACCAAAGTTTGTGTATAGAGATATGGAGAGTGATGATTATGTGAAGGATGCTTTTGATATTGCCATTGATGGATCAATGAAGAGGATTATGGAGGAAAAGATGATGAACAATATTACTATCCCCAAAGTAAATAAAATTAAATTTATTTAAATAGAATCACTACAAAAATATCCTAACAATTAGGATTAAAACGAAGAACTGGTATTTTTTGTCCATTTATTTGTTTGTTTTGTTTATTATGAAATTAGCTAGTCATGTACATGTTGAACACGTCCTTTTCATTGGAATGAATCTCCTAGGGTTTCATTTCGTATTATACTCGTTATACTAAATGACAGACTCATTATTGTTTCATAAATTAAAATAAAACTACATGTAGTTTTTAATTTATGTTACTAAATACCAATAAAATATACTTCCTTCGTCTCAGAGAACGCTTCTCATTTACTGTTTCACATTGTTTAAAATTTTTTATTTTTTTAACAACTTTATTGTCTTTAGATGGTATTATAATATTTTTTAAATATTAAAAAAAATATAAAGTAATTATGTGATAAATTTGAAATTAAAATAATTTTGAGGTTATTAGATAAAATAATGTTTGTAATTTTTAGATGCGGAGGGTTTTGTATAATTAAAGTAATTTTGAAAGATTTTTCATAATATTGTATACTAAATTAATCAGTCATTAATCATCATTTTAAATAATTAGACGTGGTAGCGAGCAAGTCAAATATATAAAACAGAAAGAAAGTCGCAGTTTCTATTCCACTGACAAAATCAGAACTCAAATTTATTTAAAAAGGATTGCCGACACTGGACAACGTTTCAAGTGATCACTGAATTTAAACTATAATAATTTGCCATTTTAGCATCAGAATAACCCAATAATTATTTGTTGTCTATAAGTTGGCATTTTTTATTCTTTGGTTTTAATATGGCTTGATTTTGAAATTAGAGTTAGGTCAATATTGGGTTGGATCATGCTAATTAGTTAGTTAGTTTGAGACTGAGTTGTTAAATACTCCCCCATTTCCATTTAGATTTCACACATTTTATTTTGATTTGTTCCATAAAATTTGCATTTTAAAAAAAAATCAAAACAATCACTTTTTTTTCATATACTTTATTTTCAAAAAACCATAATAGCGCATCACACCTAATATACTCTATAACTTTTTTATTATAAAAAGATAACATAATACTCTAAAGCTGGGAAATGAGTGCAATCTCTTAACAATTTTAAGAATTGAGGGAGTAATTCTTTAAACTTGAATTTTGTCTTAATATTTTATTTTACAATTTATGTTTGTCTCGATTAAAGTTTGTTGAGGGAAGTGAACTTTGATTAAAGTTCAATTAAGTAGACCATCTTTTTAAATCAATTATATTTTTCAACTAATAAGTCAGCTGTACCATTTGATATGTTGGAAAAGATGCTCAATATTAAAACCTAGTTAATTTCTTGTAAATCGTGTTTACATCATAAATTCTTGTAAATTTTGTAGTCTTCCTTAATTTAAATATCATGTCAATACATGAGGTATATAGGATTGGAAGGATGACCACAAAATTTACACCGTAAACTTGATTTACACAAGTGTTTGTGTTAAAACATAAGTAGTAGATAATTTGAATATGTATATAATTTGATAAAGATTTTTGCTTCTTGTTCAAACACAATTCAATTTGTGAAAAGAAGTTATCATGTGAGACCGTTTAATGGTGATTATAATTTATTTTATTTTTTATTAAATACAAATTCTAATTATAAATATAATCAATTTTCATTTATAATTTATGAATTATTCATAAAATAGTTCAATCGTACTATTATTAATTTTTATCAATTAAGTATTTTACTTTTAATTTAAAATATTATTAATTTTTTCTCTTCTCACACGTCCATAAGATAATTTTACACAAGTTTTTAACATTTGCTAAAATATCGAACTAACTCTTTAAAATCTCATTTTAACATAAAAACGATTCAGCATAGTTTCCAAAATTCGCGACAATCTTAATAGAGCATGAAAAGCCCAATTCATCCGGATCTGATTGGGCTGGATAGTATGAAAAACAACATGGGCCAGTCCATTTCTAAAATATGGGCTGGCCCAAAAAAAATTTATAATGTGGAGCTTTCACGCAGTACGCTTAAAAAAATATTGCGAATTTTATGCACACATTTTTAGATTCAAGTATACGTAGATCAATTTCAAAGAAGAATAAAATAATCACTAATTTAAAATAATACAATAAAGGATGATATTGCTTCTTGAAAATTTTTCAAATGTAGACCAACAATATGATATACTCACTCCTTTTGCACGTAAATGAGTAGATATTATATTTTAATATATATAGTGAGGTGAGAGAAATAATATTTAATGTGAAATAGATAGTTGTATTAACGATAAAATATTTCACAGCTAAATAGCCGTTTTCTTGTAGTGTGTATCCAACTTGATAAAAATGAACGTAAACCTTAACTTGGAACAAATCAAAATAAAAAACGTAAACATTAACTTGGGACTGAGGTAATATGCATTAATGCGTGAGTTTTTAAAGTAAACAAAATTTTAATGCAAATTATTATTATTATTATTATTTTCATTATTGAGTTTGCAAAATTTTTGCAGTGATGATCATCAATCAACTGTGGAAAGATAAATCGTTCTTCTGTTCTTTTTTATTTTATTATTTGTCTTTTCTATGAATTACAGCATGTATATCATATACTCCACTCCTAAATCCCAAGGGAAAATAATGTTAAAGTCAATTGGGTTTCATTTATGATTAATCCATAGGGATGGGATTTGCTGAAACACACAGAGTATAAATACAGACAGTAGACAAGACTAGACAAGCATCTGCAAAGCCAAGAAATTAACCTACTGCTTAAATGTAAAATTATTAATATTATTTATAAAATAATACTACTTATTATGATATAGGTCAGTTTTGGTCTCTCAGCACCCAGGCAACCAACATAAATACAAGTTCCATAATTAAATTAATTGATTTTTTTAAAACTTTTTTAAACTCGAGATTGATAATTATTACCTGTTCCCTCCGTTCCAACAAGTATTTCACGTATTGATGTGCGCGGAGTTTAAAAAAAATTTGTATTTTTATTTATTAAGTAAGAAATAGAATATATATTTTAGTTGATTTAATGAAAAAGGTGTGTAAAGTTGTTGGGAGATGTGAAAAAATACGTAAAAGTAAGTATTATATTGAGATGTATGTAAAAAATTAGTATTGTTATAATGTATTTTTTACCAAATTTAGTAAAAGTAAAGTGTGAAATACTTTGAATGACGGATGAAAAAGGAAAGTATGAAATATTTGGGGGGACGAAGGGGAGTAGTATATATTTAACTAGACCACATTCATATTTTAATTATTATAAAGTATCCACTTTTAAGTGTACGTTGAAAAACCAATTATTAAGATAATACATCATTTAATTTTGGATGGATTAATGTAAAAATCTAAAAATAAAATAATAAAATTTAAAATTTAAATGTATCCTAAATTATAATGATTAAAAAGTAATTGAACATAAATAAATTGAAGACAGAGAAATATAATTAACATAAAATTAAGCCAATAATAATATAGCACTTGTTGCATATAATGCACCAAATATATATTTTTCATTCACGATTAAATTGAGGCAAAAGTTCTGCGCATCCGGGACACGCTGTGTCCCCGTGTGAACACAACTCTCTCCTTCCATATTCTACTTAAACATATATATTTATAGGGGGTTTAATGTTGGGAAATTTAATTGGTTATTAAGGATTAATTTAATAAATTAATTACCAATTAAATAATTATTTAAGTGAGTGAAATCAGTCTCACCAATAAAATAATTATTTAAGTGAGTAAAATCAGTATCACATCTGGAGAGATATTTTGAAATCAATCTTAGAGATTTGGGAAAATATTATGTGATTCTCTCCAATAGATTTGATACATTGTATCTGGTCAACAGTTCTGTGTGTGAACATAGATCTGTGTATGTGAATGCAGATTTGGGTGTGTGAACACAGATCTGTGCAAATCCTACCATATGTGAAGAGGTCCCTGACACCTATAAATAGGGTCATTTTCATTCATTCTAAACACACCAAAAACCAAAAGCATTTGCATACATCAAAAAGCATTTGCATCTAGTAGCAATCTAGTTCTTCATTTTCTTAGTTCGCAGGAATTTTCTTAGTTCGCCGGAGTTCCTGCGATAGCGGTGCTGCTTCGCTCCGCTGGAAAGGAAAGCTGTTTTACCTTTGGGGAAGATCAGCCAAGACCGGAGCACTACCGGGGAGTGTTTCTTCTTGCGGGAAGAGGTTCAACCTTAATTCGGCTTCTACACGCTGTTCTTTTGAAGATTCTATACAAAGGTGTAAGAAGATCATTTGCTTCTTCTCCTTTATTTTTCAATTGTAATTTTTGTTAGTACTGTTGTTAGTACAATCTTCCTTCTTCATTTCTTTCCATATATTGTAACGCGTGATTGATTGGTGTATCATTATTCCAACATTTAAATTGCAAAGGAATACGAAAATTGTAAAGGGACACAGTGTTGCCGAAACAAAAGAGACTCACCCTTAAATTAAACTAGCTCAAGCATAGGAGTTATAATTAATAATTGGGTTTTATAACTTTAAAGATGTTTGCTTTTAACAAAACACTTTATAACGTAAAGAGTTAAAGCCAATCAAAATTATTGTTCAATAATTCGATGTTCGATCTATTATGATCAGTCTATAAGAACAAGCATAAAATTAGAGGGAAAAAAATTGAAATATAAATTTTATCAATAGGAAATATTATTATTATTTTTTACAAAATTTGTGTTAAACTTTTTATATTAACTTTTTAATGATTTCTTTTTTCCATTTTTAGTTTTTCAACTTTATATTAATTATGTAATGTTTTGGATAGATTTTTATTTTTTAATTGAATTTTTAAATGATAAGAAATCATGTATTCTCTTATTAAAAATGAAAAAAAGTATATCGATTTATTCATTTAAATTTCCATAAAGACTTTTATTTTTCTAAAATAAGATAAACGTGAATTTTAGAGGAGAAAATGAAAGATTTAGGAAAGAGGAAGAAGGGACCCACGTGTACTTTTATCACGTGCCACCCACATGCGAACAAATGTGATGTCGGCTAATTAGACGCGTGTCCACCGCCACGCATGTGCTGGAGATTTAAATCTATTTTACATTCACTAAAAATGGTTTTATCCGACGTTTGAAGTGAGATTAAACTCAATTCTTTGAATTGTTTTAATTTTTTTTAAATAATATAATTAGAAAAATAAACTCTGTAATATTTGCGTTGTGTAGCTTTCATTTCATAGATAAGACAAATACTATAATACAATCGTACTCCCAATTTTAAAATGTACAACTTTATTCCTTCATTTTTAGTGTATGTTTTTTACTTTTTTTTTTTAACCGTTGCTTTTACGGTTTTTTTTTCATTTTTTTGTTTTATATTTATTTAATTTTAGGGATATAATTGTAATTTTACCCTTGTGGTTTGGGGTATAATTTATCCCTAGGATTTAGAGTTTAGGGTATAATTGTAATTTTACCCTTATAGTTTAGGGTATAATTTATCTCTAGGATTTAAAGTATAATTGTAATTTTACCCTTATGGCTTAGGGTATACTTTATCCCTAAGATTTAAGGTTTTAGGTATAATTGTAATTTTACTCTTTTAGTTTATGGTATAATTTATCTCTATAGTTTAGAGTATAATAGTTATTTAAATAAAATAAATTTTAAAATTAAAAAAAAAATAATATTAATAAAAAAGTAGGAGTTAATTAAGAAGGGTGTGGACCAAGTGTACCAATTGAATTGGTACCCTTTTTCTATCCTAGTCCCTCCCCATAAATAATTACACATGCATGATTGCATAATTACGTGATTTATCTGATGTATATATTCAACGTAAATATTTTTACAGTCAATTGGACATAATTTTTCAAATAATTGCTTTTTATTCTTCAATACAAAACTAAATTTAAGAAATGCGTATAATTATCTCTAAAGGTAAAATAAATCCTTATATCGTATTCTTTATTTATTTATTTTTTTATTTTTTTACAAAAATAACGGAAATGTTTATTTCAGAGTGGTAGAAATTTAAATGACAAAATTAGAGGAGAAAATGAAAGCAGCATGATGAGTTGTTTAAACTTGTTCAAAAGAATATAAGTTTGAATTTGTTTGATATCTTCATCAAATTAAATAAAAAAACTTATATCAAACAATTTCGAATCAAGTATTGAGTAGTTTGATATGAATTTTGCCTCCAGATGAAATGTAATCATTCCGTAAAATTGGAAGGTTTATATTTATCTTACATAAATTTAGAAGTATAATGTTCATGTATCCCGTGTATTACACAGGCTTTAAAGTTACAATTTTAAAAAATATAATTCAAATTTTATATAACTATTTATTGAACAATTTTAAAAATATAATTTAAGTTTAATATAATTATCTATTCAATTATAATCTAATATAATTTAATTTGAAAAGTAAAATTAAATTTATATACTCTCAAATGTGAATTTGCTTTCTTTGGTAAAAAATTTAATTTTGTAGTTAAATTAATTTACTAAAAGAATTAAAAAAATATTAAATTGATTTTTCAAATTTTATTATATTGTTACAGAAGTTAATTAATAAAAAAAATTAAATATGTTAATTTAATCATTGGAGAAAAAATTTATAATAAAGTTAATTAATAAAAGATAAAAAAATAAATTTAATATAAATCAATTCGATGAAATAAATTTTTTTTAGGAAAATTAGTTTGAAAAATTATAATATTAACCTTGAAAAAATTAATAACGTAAAGATATAAAATGATTAAAATATAATAAAAAAATTTAAAAAATTTGAATTAAAATAATCTTTAAAAAATAAATAATTAAAAGAAAGTTTGAAAATTTTAAAAGAATATCCATAAAATTTATCAATAGATACTTAAAAAAATGGATACCTTTCTTCAGAAAATTAAGGAAAAAAAATAAAAGAAATGAAAAACTTTCTTTTAAAAGTTAAGATAGATTTTGTTCGTCTTGATAAATAATTTATGCAAACTAATTAATAATAAAGAGTTTTATTATATAGGTGGAGAGGGATTATTATTTTTTTAGGATTATAAATAAGATTTGATTGATTTTTATTTGATCTAATAATATAAATATTCGAATAAAATTTATGTATTTATCACTAAATATTAATTAGTAATTATTAAATTAAATTAATTAGATGACGACACATTATTAAAATTTAAAATTTTTTGTAAATTTAATCATGAAAAAATTATAATAACGTTATAAATCAAAGATAAAAAATTAATACTAATAATAAAAATCCGAATTAAAACAAAAAAAAAGTAAATAGAAAAATATATATATATATATATATATATATATATATATATATATATATATATATATATATATATATATATATATATATATATATATATTTTGGTGGTGGTACAAATTAAAATAAAAATATATACTTCCTCCAAAGGCATACCAGATTTTCTACGTTATTTCTGCATCATCTTCTTGTCATAAGTTAAGTGACTGACATGTAAGAGTGAGAAATAAATCTAATCATAACCCCTAGGATTTAAGGTTTAGGGTATAGTTTTTCTCGCATATGTATCGTCCATTTAACGGTGTGGCACTAAGATGATGTACCAAATGACACAGAGAATTGCGCTCCAAAGATATTTATCACATCATTTTGGAGGGATAAAATTTTTTTTTTACCCCATAAGTTCGGTCATGTACAATTTTTTCCCAAAAAAAATACTCCTTTCGTCCCAAATTCATCTTCACGTTTACTGTAGATACGGAGTTTAAAAAAAGTTACTTTTTGACTTACTTTTGGAGGTAGTATGGTATTTTTGGGTAATAAATAAATAATAAAGTATGTTATGTGTGTTAAAAAGGTTATGACAATTTTGAAATTAAAATATGATGGAGGGATATTAGTTAGTTATTTTTTACTTTTATGGAAGTGTGAAGTTGAAATTGGGACGGAGGGAGTAATATTTAGGCATTTGTCCTACTATCTTCATAATTCCGCCAATGTTGCCCCGTTTTCGCCGGAATTTGACATTTTCGCCAGAATCGATCATGTGCATGTCACGTGATCATCGAATTTGGCATTTCCCGGCGTTAAAAAATATTTTTTGCCACGTAAGTTTGGTTATGTACAATTTTTACCCCAAAAAAGATAAAATTTGGGCATTTGTCCCAATATCTTTATAATTGCGCCAATGTTGTCATGTTTTTCTCGAAATTTGATATTTTCATTAGAATCGATCACATGCGTGTCACGTGATTATCAGATTTGGCATTTCTCGGAGAATTTACTGACCTGGCGACCCGTGGCATCCACATCAATAACAACAATAATAATATTTTATTGAAAATTTAATTAAAAAAATATCCTCCATCAATGCACTCAATTCTCACGTGTCCTCCACGTACTTCCACAATCTTCGCAAACTCCCTCTTTTTGTCAATTAGAGGATCCCTCTGTACCCTCTCACCATCATGGGCGGCAGCCGTTGGATCTTCCGCTTGCGCCATCCTACTCACGTCACCAAGCTCCCCATCATCATCTACTTCCACAGTGGAGTATTCGTATTCTTGAGCGCCACAACTCCATATTCTTCCACGAGTTATGCAACTGTATGGTTGCTCACGTTCCTTTCCTCATTGCTTCTGTTGAGTAATACCTAGCATTGGAGAATCGTCTTCTAGAGGCGTACGGCGACCTCATGGATGAAGTGGGGTACGAAGGATTGAATCAGAGCTAAAAAATGCCAACAATCCCATCCTCCTCTTCATGGCTCCGATATCATGTGGTTACTCGCACTGTCGGAGGGTACAGATCAAGGTCATGTATACTGCGATCCGTTCGTTGATTATAGGCCCTTGGAGGAGAAGATCCGACAGTTGCTGCCCATGGTGGTAAGAGGGTACACAGGGGATCCCTGATTAACAAGAAGAGTGAGTTTGCGTAGATGGTAGAAGCATATGGAGGGCACGTGAAAACTGAGTTCATCGATATTGAGGGTATTTTTTTAAATTAAATTACCAATAAAATATTATTATTGTTAATGTGGATGCCACTGTGTCGCTAGTGTTAGATTTGTATACTAAAAGCCTTGTTTTTGTATTGAACAATGTTTTAACAATTTTATTTGAAATGAGAATCATATGATCAAATGTTTTGCATATTATAAATTGTTTATTTATATGTTTGTGCAAAAGTCCATTTACTTTATACTGTAGATAATATGTTGTGCGACAACACGCGGAAGATCATATTATCGGTTTCCTTATAAAGTATAAAAAGATGCTCACAACCGAGATAGATGGGACTATCTATTGGGATGGTTGTAGTGTGATTTGGTATTAGTTTGTCTTGACTATAGAATCACATTAGTGCACTTAGTGTGTATTGAGTAGGATCGCTAGAGATCGTTCGACTTGTACTGTCTATATAGGAGAACTTGATCTCAGTTATTATGGATGTTCGTGCTCTTAATCCCTACACAATAAACTCGACACGTAAGGCAGTATATATTTCTTTGATTCATCAATGAGTGAGATTTAAATGAATTAAATCAACAAACTCGGTGAGTTGGGAAATAGTATTGTTTCTATGGTGTGCTGTTGATTGTAGAAGGAATCCATGTCCGTCATAGGTTGATGATGTCCCCTTGAGGAGCTCATAAGGTTTATCATGTAAATCTTGCAAGTGGATTAATTCCGGCATGATAAAAAGTTTGAGTGGTACTACTCTCGGATGAGATATTAATTAATTTGAGTTGTCAGTAACTTAATTAATTAATGGGCATTATATATCTTAAACATGGGGAGACTTTCGGGCTCATAATAAGAAGGAGCCCAAAACATAATATTGGGATTGGATGGGTAGTGCAGTAATAATATTTTAGTGGACTATATTATTATTATTGGATTTAATTATAAGCTTTAGGCTAAGCTTGGTTAATTAAATCAAATTGAGGCCCAATCCAATTTCTCCTCCTGGTCCCTGCTGTAGCCCAATATAAAAGTCATCTCAACTTCTGGATGCCCTATGATTTGCGTCGTTTCAACGTGAGAAAGCAGGGAGAGAAGCAGATTGAGAAATCATGTAGATTGTTGCCCACACAACATCAGGATTGGACTTGGGTCATACAACAGAAAATCAAAAGGTGGTTCTCTACTGCAGATCATCTTCTACATCAACCCAAAAGAAAGGTAAACGTTTAATCGCTTCCGCTAATCTTTTTTTAATGGATCACAGTTGAACTAAACGATCTTAAAACCAACAATTGGTATCAGAGCGTTGGTTTCGTGGTGAAACATGATTCATTATTTTATGTGATTATGTGATTAAGTGATATAATCTGGATATAGTCACATGTGTATTAGGGTTTGTATAATTTTGTATTATTCATGATATCCTTGTACTTGTATTGCTCGTATTTGGAGAAAACGGGTGGGACTGGACACACACACATGTCTACACCATAAAGTACGAATGAAAGGATTTAGTTTGTTTTTTTCAATACATACTGGTATCCTATCTGTATTCATCATTGGAAACTAAAGTAATGTTGACGGTGGAGACGACGTCTACTGGCTGGTGAATGGTGACGGCATGATGGTGCATCCCTTGTGAGTCGCGACGTTGGCCAGAAACTTGGCTGTCGATCGATGACAGTCAAGTGGTGCGACAGATCAGCGATGACTGGAAGCAACCAACAGCGGGAGGCGGCGGCAAGTATTCAAGCTACCACGGCATGTTGTTGGCGTGTCGATCATCGTGTGCAGGCAGCGACGAGGAGCTAGTCAGTTGACGCTTTGGGGCGAGTTCACAGCGGCGTCTGACGGAGCAGCTTTCGGGCGAGTCGCCGGTTGTTTCGATCGAGTCCGGAGGCGATCCGACTGAGTCCTCTATGGATTATGTTCCCTCTTTATGATCGGATCTGGGCAGTTTTGAGGCGCGACGTTGAGAGGCATCAGACCTATACGGCTGGAGGTTCCAGCGAGTCTGTGTTGCTACCAGACGCGGCACTCAGTAGATCAGGATACCAGGCGACCCGCACCTATCACCGGGCGACGCAGGAGCATCGGATCAATCGTAATTCCGGTGGGCTATGCACGCGACAGTCGACAGCACTGGCGCCAAGAAGCGCCGGTGTGCACTGGCCCGTGGTGGCAGCAGGCGGCGAATGCTAGCGCTTGGGGAGATGGTCGCGGCTGGGATTGATATTTTCTCCGGCGACGTGCGCTGGATGACGGCTTGATTCCGGTGGGCTGTGGGCAGGTCCACAGGCTGCAGCGGCGCCAAGATGCGCCGGTGATTGCTGTGTGAGGAAGGAGCAAGCGACTGTAGTTTAGGGCAGCAGACTTGTGTTTGGGCTGCCCCACTGGGCTTTATTTATTTTGGTTTTGGGCTGCTGGGCCCAATTTTAATTGAGGTGCTTATGGGCTGCTGGGCCAATTTTAATTGTGGTGCTTATGGGCTGCTGGGTAATTTTTTAAAAAAAATGTTGGATAATTGGGCTTGGTGGTTTTAATTTCGTAAATTTAATTTTGGGCTGAGTATTTGGGCCGTAGACAATGAGCTTGATTAATTATTTAGCCTGCTGCTCATTTTGAGCTTATTTGTTGCTCTTGGGCCCTTTTAATTGATCCACTAATTTTGTATTATTCATGATATATATATAATTGATTTAATTATTTTACTTGACAATTAATTGTTATATATGTGATAATCATGTTTTATGTGATTTATTAATTTTAAAATTACTTGAAATAGGAGCATGCTAAGATGTATATTTTATTTCTAAATATTATATACATGTTAAAAACCCTCGGTATTTAAATAACTAAGTGGGAGAGGGGATTGATAAATAAATTCTCATGGCCTCCATTATTGGTTTGTAAGTGATGTGAGTAAGCTTGCGCGTTGGCATTAGAGCCTTCCTCCCCATCAGATGAGTTTATTCACGGATCACTGGTACAAACTTCTTTAAGATGACGCTAGAAAATTATCCAAGCGCGTGTGTACTTCTCTATCTGTAAGGCACATAAGCTTGTGCAATGGACTTGGGGTCAAATAATAGTGTACACTTAGATGCAAATAATTAGTATCCTCCCCATCGGAGTCACTGCTGTTATTTGCATGGCTAAAGAAAATCGACTATTAATTATTTTATCATAAAGATAGGTTGACAAATGAGATTATTGGGTAAAACCTTCTCTTGTAAATGTTCGGATTTGTATACGTCCACACTATCATGACATGCAAATTCACGGTGCTTGAGATGTTGGTGAATTTTATTTTATATTGTTTTGAGGGATTCAACAATAAATTGATAAATTCGAAGTGTTTGATCTGTTTAATTATTTATGATTCTCAGGATTATCAAATGGCACTCAACTCACTTTCTGTTATACTTAAAGTGCACAAACTTACTGGCACTAACTATGTTGACTGGAAGCGAAACATGGACATTGTATAAACTGCTGAAGATCATATCTTTGTACTTTCTGAGGAATGTCCTCCGGCACCTACTGATGCCTTTACCGAAGAGCAAAGAAATGCTTATAATAGGTGAGTCAAGGCTGATAGGATGGCTAAATGCTACATTTTGGCGCCTATGTCAAATGAGCTTCAGACTCAACATCAAGCCATGGAGACCGCCTATGATATGATGCATAATCTTAGGGAACTCTTCGGACATCAGAGTCGTCCTGTCGAAGGGCATGTCGGTCTTGATGAACACCAAAATGGCTGAGGGCACTCCCGTAAGGGAACATGTCCTTAGGATGATGGGCCAACTCAATGAGTTGGAAGTTCTTGGAGCTGAAATCGATGGGAAAACCTAGGTCGATATCATACTCCAAAGCTTGCCTAGGAGTTTTGAGCAGTTCCGCCTGAACTATGGTATGAACAAACATATGTACACGTTGGCGGAACTTCTGACTGAACTTATGGCGGCGGAAGAACTGTTTCGTAGACCTCCTCAGGTTCATGTTGCTGAAAATGCTGCTCATCCTAGGCCGAAGGGCGGAAGGAAGAAAAAGAAGCAAGGAAATTCAGCACCGCTGAACCAAGTGAAAGCAAAGACTGGTGCGGTCAAGAAGCCTAAAGGCAAGTGCTTCAAATGCAAGCAGCCGGGACACTACAAGGCAGACTGCCCTCTTCTGAAGGGGAACAGGAATGGTAAGTCTTATATACTAGTTGTTGAATCGTGTTTAGCGGCTGTATCTGCTGATACTTGGTGTGTAGATACGGGAGCCACTGACCATGTCTGCAATTCTTTGCAGGGGTTCCACCAAACCCGACAGCTCAGTGATAGAGAGATTACCATACTCATGGGGAATGCTACAAGAGTAGCAGCTGTCGCAGTGGGAGACGTTTATTTATTTTTCAATAAAAGTAAAACTCTTGTTTTGAGGAATTGTCTTTATGTACCGCATTTTAGAAAGAATTTAATTTCAGTTTCTAAATTGGTTATGGATGGATATTCTGTTTCTTTTAATGACAAGGTTATTATAAGGAAAGATAGAATTATTATCTGTGATGGTACATTGATAGATAATTTGTATACTCTTAATCCAATTTCTCCCACAATGCAACAAATTGAAACGAATGATACATCTACTAATAAGAGAAAGGAACCTTCTAAAATGAACCAAACATATCTTTAGCATCTAAGACTGGGTCACATTAACTTAAGTAGGATTCAAAGGTTGATAGCTGATGGACCTCTGAGTTCATTAGTAGTGGAAAATTATCCAACTTGCGAATCCTGCTTGGAAGGAAAAATGACTAAAAGGCCTTTTAAGGCAAAGGGGTATAGAGCTAAAGATTTGTTGGAATTGGTTCATTCCGATTTATGTGGTCCTATGTCTGTCCAGGCAAGAGGGGGTTTTGAATATTTCGTCACTTTCATTGACGATTATTCAAGATACGAATATATTTATTTGATGCGCCGCAAGTCTGAATGCTTTGATAAATTCAAAGAATACAAGGCTGATGTGGAAAAGCAACTTGGTAAATATATCAAAACACTACGATCTGATCTTGGTGATGAATACCTCTTGGGAGAATTTAATAATTATTTATCGAAAAATGGGATTGAATCCCAATTATCTGCACCGGACACACCCTAGCAGAATGGTGTAGCGGAAAGAAGGAATATGACTCTTATGGAAATGGTAAGATCAATGATGAGTTATTCGGAATTACCAAATTCATTTTGGGGACACGCCTTAGAAACAGCGGCTTACATTCTAAACTTAGTACCTCCTAAATCGGTAGCCTCCACACCCACAGAACTGTGGACCGGGCACAAGCCTAGTCTGAAACATGTTCGAATTTGGGGTGCTCCGGCACACATGTTAAAGGTAGATGCTGATAAGTTAGAATCATGTACTGATATTTGTCTGTTTATAGGGTATCCTAGGGGAACGAAGGGTGGTTTATTTTATAGTCCCAAGGACCAAAAGGTGATCGTAAGCACGAACGCCAGATTTTTGGAAGAGGATTATATAATGGATCACAAACCCATGAGTAAAATTGTTCTAGAGGAAGTTAGAGGGGAAACACCAAATATAATACCAACTGTACAAGAAGATATACCACAGGACACTGCACCGCGTGTTACACCTGATACACAATTGCTTGCGGAGCCTCGTCGTAGTGGGAGGATTGTCAGACAACCGGATAGATTCATGGGATTGGGAGAGTCATCCGACTTGGTCCCGGGTGAACATGAAATTGACCAATGGAATTCCAACGAGGCACTACAAGATAAAGATGCTAAATTATGGGAAAACGCAATGAAATTTGAGATAGAATCCATGTATTCTAATCAAGTTTGGGAGCTTGTAGAACCACCCAATGGTGTAAAAGCTATTGGATGCAAGTGGATCTATAAGAGAAAAAGAGGATCTGACGATAAGGTGGAAACCTTTAAAGTAAGGCTTGTGGCTAAAGGATATACTCAAAAAGAATGAATCGATTATGAGGAAACCTTCTCGTCTGTGGCCATGCTTAAGTCAATTCGGATTCTTTTATCTATTGCTGCTCATATGGATTATGAGGTATGGCAAATGGATGTCAAGACAGCTTTCCTTAATGGAAGTCTTGAGAAAAACATCTATATGAAACAACCAGAAGGATTCATTGCAAAAGGCGAAGAACATCTTGTGTGCAAGCTTAAAAGGTCCATTTATGGATTGAAACAAGCTTCAAGATCATGGAACATCCGGTTTGATGAAGTAATCCAATCATATGGATTTATTCAATGTCTGGATGAATCATGTGTGTACAAGAAGTGTGACGAAAACGTAGTGGTATTTCTTGTACTATACGTGGATGATATTCTGCTCATTAGAAACAATGTAAAAGTATTGTCGAGCGTAAGGGTATGGCTGTCCAAGCAGTTTGAGATGAAGGACTTAGGAGAAGCTGGACATATTCTTGGGATCAAATTAATAAGGGATCGCAAGAAAAGAATATTATGTTTATCCCAAGCTTCGTATATTGATACAATTCTGACTCGTTTTAGCATGCAAGATTCCAAGAAAGGTTTTCTATCTTTCAGACATGGAATACCTCTATCAAAGGAGATGTGTCCTAAAACACAACAAGAAATAGAGGCAATGAAGCTGGTCCCTTATGCTTCGGCAGTAGGAAGCCTCATGTATGCTATGTTATGTACGAGACCGGATATCTGTTATGCCGTGGGCATGGTCAGTAGGTATCAAAGTAATCCAGGATAGGGGCATTGGACTGCGGTAAAGCATATTTTGAAGTACCTGCGAAGGACTAGGGATTATGTGCTGGTTTACAGGGCAGATACTTTGTTACCTTAGGGTTATACTGATTCGGATTTCCAGTCAGATAGGGATGCTAGTAAATCCACCTCGGGTTATGTGTATACTCTTGGAGGAGGAGCCATAATATGGAGGAGTGTAAAGCAGAAATGTGTTGCTGACTCCACCATGTAAGCTGAATATGTAGCAGCCTCTGAGGCAGCTAAAGAAGCAGTATGGCTCAGGAATTTCTTAATGGACTTGGATGTGATTCCTAGTTTGCCTAAAGCAATCACAATTTATTGTGATAACAGTGGTGCAGTAGCAAACTCGAACGAACCACGAGCCCATAAGGCGAGTAAACACATTGAGCGCAAGTACCACCTGATACGAGACATCGTTAAAAGAGGGGAAGTCGTTGTCGCTAAGATTGCATCTGAGGATAACCTTGCTGATCCTTTTACTAAGAGTCTTCCAGCGAAAGCGTTCGATGGGCATGTAGAAGGAATGGGGATTAGATGCGTGTCAGCAGATATGGCAGCGTAGTCTTTTAGTATAAGTGGGAGATTGTTAGATTTGTATACTAAAAGACTTGTTTTTGTATTGAACAATGTTTTAACAATTTTATTTGAAATGAGAATCATATGATCAAATGTTTTGCATATTATAAATTATTTATTTATATGTTTGTGCAAAAGTCCATTTACTTTATACTGTAGATAATATGTTGTGCGACAACACACGGAAGATCATATTATCGGTTTCCTTATAAAGTATAAACAGATGCTCACAACCGAGATAGATGGGGACTATCTATCGGGATGGTTATAGTGTGATTTGGTATTAGTTTGTCTTGACTATAGAATCACATTAATGCACTTAGTGTGTATTGAGTAGGACCGCTAGAGATCGTTCGACTTGTACTGTCTATATAGGAGAACTTGATCTCAGTTATTATGGATGTTCGTGCTCTTAATCCCTACCAATAATCTCGACACGTAAGGCAATATATATTTCTTTGATTCATCAATGAGTGAGATTTAAATGAATTAAATCAACAAACTCGGTGAGTTGGGAAATAGTATTGTCTCTATGGTGTGCTGTTGATTGTAGAAGGAATCCAAGTCCGTCATAGGTTGATGATGTCCCCTTGAGGAGCTCATAAGGTTTATCATGTAAATCTTGCAAGTGGATTAATTCCGGCATGATATAAAGGTTGAGTGATACTACTCTCGGATGAGATATTAATTAATTTGAGTTGTCAGTAACTTAATTAATTAATGGGCATTGTATATCTTAAACATGGGGAGACTTTCGGGCTCATAATAAGGAGCCCAAAATATAATATTGGGATTGGATGGGTAGTGCAGTAATAATATTTTAGTGGACTATATTATTATTATTGGATTTAATTATAAGCTTTGGGCTAAGCATGGTTAATTAAATCCAATTGAGGCCCAATCCAATTTCTCCTCATGGTCCCTGCTGTAGCCCAATATAAAAGTCATCTCAACTTCTGGATGCCCTATGATTTGCGTCGTTTCAACGTGAGAAAGCAGGGAGAGAAGCAGATTGAGAAATCCTGTAGATTGTTGCCCACACAACATCAGGATTCGACTTGGGTCATACAACAGAAGATCAAAAGGTGGTTCTCTACTGCAGATCATCCTCTACATCAACCCAGAAGAAAGGTAAACGTTTAATCGCTTCCGCTAATTATTTTTTTAATGGATCACGATTGAACCAAACGATCCTAAAACCAACAGCTAGGTCAGGAAATTCGCCGAGAAATGCCAAATCCGATAATCACGTGACATGGACGTGATCGATTATAGTAAAAATGTCAAATTTCAGGAAAAATGAGGCAACATTGTCACAACTATAAAGATATTGGGACAAATGCCCAAATCTTATCTTTTTTGGGGCAAAAATTGTACATGACCAAACTTACGGGGCAAAAAAATATTTTATCCAGTCGGAAAATGTCAAATTCGATGATCAAGTGACATGCACGTGATCAATTCCGACGAAAATATCAAATTCCAGCGAAAACGGGCCAACATTTGCGCAATTATGAATATAGTAGGATAAATGCACAAATTTTATCTTTTTTAGAACAAAAATTGTACATGATCAAACTTATGGGACAAAAAAATATTTTATCCCTATTTTGGATATTCATTAGAAAGATTTACATTTTAAAAAAAATCATATAGCACTCGCACACCATTTTTAATATTTATAAAGCCTTAATGCTAATACATTAAACAATGTATAATACTTAATTAAAGTTTTTTTACATTATGTCGGATTTTTAGGGTTTAGGGTTTTATAGTTTTAAGTTTTTGTGTTTAGGGTATTAGGGTTTTAGTGTTCATGGTTTAGGATTTAGGGTTTTAGTGTTTTAGAGTTTAGGGTTAGGGTTTTATAGTTATGTTTGTTGCGATTTTTTATATTAAAGGTTGGAAATCAACCTTTTTATATTAATGTATATGTGTATATATCACTCATTAAAGTTTGAAGTGATAGATGTATTGTATATGTATCCTGTTTAATATTATATGTTCTCAGGTTGGTTAATCTCACTATATAATTTATTGTTTAAAATGTCTTGGTGATCCTGCTATTTTCATGCGATTAATTATGCAAAGTTATCATAGATTATATTTTCATCATTTGTTATTTTATTTTTACTGGTTATATGGGTTTGCGAGATGAGAATGATCATATTTATTGAGCATGTGTAGGTATGTTTTTCAAGGTTTAAACTTTTCTAATTCTACTTCTTCAACATTATTTATCCACTCAAGTTATGAAGTGATATCATGTTTATTCGTATTAAAATTATTTCCTTAATTAGCATTAACAATGATCTTATGGGAATAAAGAAATTTCAATCATTCCTAATTCTATTTACAACAACATGACACCACATTCTAAGAATCTAGCACTTAAAACGATATTGATGTCATGGTGTTTTTAATTATGTGAGCTTTTCTAATTTACATTATGGTCATGCTTGATTGATATTTGTAATATGAATGTTAGTTGTTGTTGCCTTGATCTTTAAGGTTTAAGGTTTAGGATTTAAGGGTTTTGGGTTTTGGATTTAAGGTTTAGGGTTTAGGCTTTAGGGATTTAGGGGTTTTGGGTTTTGGGTTTTAGGGTTTAAAGTTTAGGGTATAGGCTTTAGGGTTTTAGGATTTAAGGTTTAGGGTACATGGTTTAGGGTTTTAAGGTTTAAGGTTTATTAATGAATGATTATATTAAAAATAATAAGGTTAAGAAATATAATACTCATATAAATTCCAAATAGTATGATTAAAAAAAATTGTGTTTTATTAATTTAAATTCTAAATAATTATTTAAAAAAATACTACTCATATTAAAATATTTATAATTTATATTAAATATAAGTAGTATTGTAAAAATTAATGCCCGTGCAACGCAAGGTTAAGTTTCTAGTATAAAATAATGCTAACACTCCTATTCTTTAATCTACACAACAAATATAAAAGGCATGCGAGAGTGTATATATACGGGTAAGTTTCTTTTGTTCTAGTACTCTTTTGTCCTAACATAATAATTTATAAATATGATACAATAAGTAACTTTTGAGTACTAAATAAATACTCTCGTACTTTCATTTCAATTCTTATACTATAAGTTTTCTTTTTTAAATTAAAAAATATTATTTTAATATACACTGAATAGTTATATTATAATTGTTTGTGATATTATTTCTATCCAAAAAAATGCAAACCCTCAAATAAAAGTTAAATTAAAAATATGTAAAGATTATAATAAAAAATAGGGTAAATTTCGATAGGATCCGATGGAAAGAGTTTAAACGGAGTATAAAGTATTACTCTCTCCGTCCCAACAAGTATTTCACGTATTGGTGTGTGCAGAGTTTAAGAAAATTTTGTATTTTTATGTATAAAGTAAGAAAGATAATATATATTTTAGTTGATTTAATGAAAAAAAGTATGTAAAGTTGTTGGGAGGTGTGTAAAGTTGTTGGGAGATGTGAAAAAGTAAGTATTATATTGGGATGTGTGTAAAATATGAATATTGTTATAATGTATTTTTTACCAAATTTAGTAAAAGTAAAGTGTGAAATACTTTGAGAAACGAATGAAAAAGAAAAGTGTGAAATTGTCACGCCCCGACCCCAGACAGAACGCGACAACCGCCACGTTAACCATAAATTTTGCAGAATGGTTGCACTCCACTCCACAAAGTTTATAGAAAACGTAAGGCTTGCTATCAAGTACCTGTAGAACTGAACAACTGATAACAACGGGTACAACCCGAGGACATCATCTCATAAAGTATCAACAAGGATTTACAAAGGTACAAAATACAACGGTGTAACTTAGTTTAAAGAAAATATACATGAACGATATAACATCGCGAAGGTACAAAAAGAACATCAAGGGGGTCACCAAATATAAACTATACAATCTCGCCAATGAATCCATCAATTTACATAAAAGAGGAAGTACCCAAAACACGGATTGGATGACGAGCAAACGATAGGCAAACCTCCAACCAAAACGATATCAACAGCCTGAAAAGGAAAGAATGATGGGGGTGAGCAAAACCACTAGCTCAGTGAGGTGATAAGCCGGTCACCCCGACCCTTATACGAAGCATGTATTCCACTCGCGGTTCATAACATAAAATCCCACATTTCGTCTCACAATAACTATTTCTCACTCAGTGTACATATTAATGAAAATAAAAATCTTAGTGCACATTTACGAATAACACAATTTGTTCAAACAACATGTTATCACAAAAAGGACGCGTGGGTAGTCAATATCCTCCTCGAACTGAGCTCTCCGTCGAGAGACAGTCCAAGCCCATCACCGTTACTCTAGATAAAATGCACATTAATATTCTTTCTCAACGCCAAGTGCTAAAGTTCACAATTCAATATCGACTGAATACTTGAAATGATCAAACATATAAACATATATGACATGCATGTCCCACACCGGTGACGTTGACTGAGCCTATAATAGACTAATCCATCTAACGATCACCCTCCAGAGTATCAGTATTTGGCAAATGGACAGGTGCCCCGTTAGATCTAACTCACGCGGGTTTGCCAATCCCGGGCAACTTGGTTGTCACTCTAACTCACCCGAACCGCGACAATTCGGGCTACTTAATCAATGTCGCTCCAACTCACCCGAACCGTGACCAATTCGGGCTACTTAACCTTGGTACCAGGCATACATATGCATGTGCATCATAAGATGAATAACGACTCAAGTTAGAGTCTTAATAGCACACAAGAATAACCAGAAATCAATTCTCAAATAATTCACAATAAATGTTATCAGATACCGAGCCGGCAAGACTCTTCAACATAAGTTAAAATCAATAATACTCATAAAATGGCTAACAGGACTCTAACCAGAGAAATCGAGCCAACCAGGCTCTTTACCACATAACACAATACCAAATAATTTTCTTATCAATTAATTAAAACTAAAATAAATGCACATTTATCGAGGGTCCACACTTCCCACAAGAGAAGGCGTTCCCGAATTATCAACTCACAAGGAAGTGATTAACTCTCTCCGGAATCTGAAGTCGGTTCCTTGCTCTTCGTCGATGGTTCTTTACCTAGAAAGGAGATGAGCAATTAAAGACAAATTAAATATAACTAACTATTAGTGGTAACATCCCTTTCATTGCTAAATACAAATCCTAATCGATTTCGAACGAGTCGATATTAAATAAAAAAATAGTATGTAACTCCTTAACATCAGTTCCCAATCCCACATAACCCTTTTCAATACATTAACTAGACGAAACGATAGAAAATAAGTTTGAATTCGACATAAAAATTCTGAAATTTTCCTGCTAGCGGCAGTTTACGAGAAAAATCATAACTAATTGTAGAATAATCGGATTGAGGCGTTTCAAGTGGCTACGGAAAGCTAACGAGTTCAGCTACGTACAGAAATTAAGTTTGCAAAGTTTCGAGGGCAATAGCTATCTCAAAATCAGTTCGAACAGTCTGCAAATTACCCACATACCAAAAAGAAAAACTCCACAAAAGTACAAAATTATGGAAGAAGGAAGCTTAATTCACACACCACTTACCTCAAAACAACTTAAAAACCACCTAGGATGAGGGTTGTAAGGGAGAATTTGGTCAACAAGGGTTTCTCCTCTTCCTCTCTTCTTTCCCCTCTTTTGCTTTTCTTCTCCCGTTCTTCTCTCTCTTTTTTTTTTAACTTTAGTCTTACTAATTATATATCAGCCCATTTAAGTGGGCTGAAACTTTGGGCCACAAAATAAATAAATAAATAAGTTTGGGCTTTCTAAAAAAATTCTAATTGGGCTTAATTGGGCTGACCTTTTGGGCCATAAAAATAAATAATTAGGTTTTGGGCTTTCTAACAAAAATCTAGTTGGGCTAAGATAGGGCTGGCCTTTTGGGCCATAAAATAAATAATTAGGTTTTGGGCTTTCTAACAAAAATATAGTTGGGCTAAGATATTATAAAGTATCCCCTCCTCTAAAAAGTTTCGTCCTCGAAACATAAACGTACCTAGAGATGAAAAGAGATTTGGATGGTGTTGACGCATGACTGACTCTGGTTCTCATGTTTCTTCTTCAATTTGATCACTTCTCCATAGAACTCTCACCATAGGAATGGATTTGTTACGAAGCATTTTCTCTCGGCGATCTACAATTTGAACAGGTTGTACTTCGTACGATAGATTTTCCTTTAATACAACTGGGGGATCTTTGAGCACGTGCGAAGGATCTGGTTCATATTTTCTAAGCATAGAGACATGGAAGACATCGTGAATCTTCGACAATTCCGATGGTAGCTCAAGTCGATATGCAACACGACCAATCCTTTGCACGATCGTAAACGGGCCAATATACCTTGGACTCAACTTTCCTCGACGGCGGAATCGCAACACGCCCTTCCATGGAGAAACTTTCAGAAAAACTTTGTCTCCTTCATTAAACTCCAAATCGCGCCTCCTATTATCTGCGTAGCTTTTCTGTCGATCTTGCGCTGCCTTAAGTCTGTCTCGAATAAGTTGTATTTTTGCCTTCGCATCTTCGATTAGCTCTACTTGTTCGATTTGTCTCTCGCCAACCTCATCCCAAAAGAGTGGTGTTCGACACTTTCGGCCATACAGAGCTTCGTACGGGGGCATTCCAATGCTTGAATGATAACTGTTGTTATAAGCGAACTCCACCAAAGTCACGTACTTATCCCAGCTACCTCCCAAATTCAACACCACTGCACGTAGCATGTCTTCTAGTGTCTGTATAGTTCTCTCTGACTGTCCATCAGTCTGTGGATGAAACGAGGTACTGAATAGTAATTTTGTACCTAGCGCTTTCTGCAGACTAGGCCAAAAACGGGAAGTGAATCTTGGATCACGGTCAGATATGATTGACACTGGTACTCCGTGCAATCTCACGATCTCATCGACATATAACTTGGCAAGTTTCTCTAAAGATTCGTTAGTATGCACTGGAAGGAAATGTGCCGATTTCGTCAGACGATCGACAATGACCCAAATTGAGTCAAAACCCTTTTGGGTTCGAGGTAAACCAGAAACAAAATCCATTGTGACGTTTTCCCATTTCCACTCAGGAATAGGTAGTGGTTGAAGCATACCGGCTGGTTTTTGGTGTTCCGCTTTAATCTGTTGGCATGATAAGCACTTTGATACAAATTCAGTAATGTCCCGTTTCATACCTGGCCACCAATAATGCTCCCGAAGTGTTCTGTACATTTTGGTACTACCAGGATGCATAGCATAGGCTGAAGAATGGGCTTCCTCAAGAATAGCTCTACGAACATCAAGTTCTGATGGAACACAAACACGATTTTTAAAAGTAAGAAGTCCATCATCCCGAATTCGAAATTCGGTTTCTTTTCCTTGATTTAGCTTTACAATCTTCTGTTGTAAATAAACATCGTGTGATTGTCTTTCTCGAATTTGCTCGAACAAGGTAGGTCTAACCTCGAATTTGGCGATTAAGGCAGAATCATTAGACTTTTCACAATCGAGCAAAATGTGTAAAGATTTAAATTGCTCCAACATAGGAAGATAAAAAGATTGAATCGAAGCAAGTGAGGTAGAAGACTTTCTACTCAGAGCATCTGCAACAACGTTCGCCTTACCAGGATGATAATCGATGACTAAGTCATAGTCACTAATCAACTCCATCCATCGCCTTTGCCTGAGGTTGAGCTCCTTTTGGGTGGTGATATACTTTAAGCTTTTGTGATCAGTGAAAACCCGACAAGTTGCACCATACAGATAGTGCCTCCAGATCTTCAATGCAAAGACGATTGCAGCCAACTCTAAATCATGTGTAGGATAATTTTCTTCGTTCTTCTTCAATTGCCTTGAAGCGTAGGCAATAACCTTTCCTTCTTGCATGAGAACGCATCCTAATCCTTGTCTCGAGGCGTCGCTATAAATGGTAAATTCTCCAATCGCTGGGTCTGGCAAAGCAAGAATAGGAGCTGAAACGAGTCGTCTTTTCAATTCTTGAAATGCTTCGTCGCATTCTTCATTCCATTCAAATTTTACCCCTTTCCGAGTCAATTTAGTCAAAGATGAAGCCAATAACGAAAAGTCTTTGACAAACCGTCGATAATATCCAGCTAATCCCAGAAAACTACGAATCTCTGTCACGTTCTTTGGACGCTCCCAATCTAGTATAGCTTGAATCTTCACTGGATCGACGTAGATTCCTTCTTTAGAAATGTGATGACCCAAAAAGCTTACCTCGCGAAGCCAAAATTCACACTTCGAGAATTTAGCATAAAGCTGGTTTTCTCTGAGAATGTTCAGAGCAATTCTTAGATGATGAGAATGCTCGTCGTCCGATTTAGAATAAATAAGAATGTCATCAATGAAGATGATGACAAACTTATCTAAGTATGGCCGAAAGACCCGATTCATAAGATCCATAAAAGCTGCAGGAGCATTTGTAAGTCCAAAAGGCATAACACAAAATTCAAAATGACCGTATCTGGTTCGAAAAGCAGACTTAGGGATATCAGATTCCCTAATCTTGAGTTGGTGATAACCGGATCGCAAATCAATTTTTGAGAACACAGTTGCTCCTTGTAATTGATCAAACAGATCATCGATTCTTGGAAGAGGATATTTGTTCTTAATTGTCACCTTGTTCAATTGACGGTAGTCAACACATAGGCGAAGTGATCCATCTTTCTTCTTGACAAAAAGAACTGGAGCACCCCACGGAGATGTGCTAGGTCGTATGAACCCCTTCTCCAATAATTCCCCAAGTTGTGTCTGGAGTTCCTTGAGCTCAGCAGGCGACATTCGATATGGAGTAATCGATATAGGTGTGATTCCAGGAAGTACGTCAATGGAAAAATCAATCTCTCGATTCGGAGGTTGTCCTGGTAAGTCTTCGGGAAAGACATCCGGAAATTCATTCACGATTGGGATGTCATCTAGTTTAGTTTCAGAAAGAGAAGTATCGATGACAAATGCCAAGAATGCCTCACAACCCTTACGCATTAATTTATGCGCAGTCAACATTGAAATAAAAGAGAGGGATCTCGTTTGAAGTTTACCTTCAAAAACAAGTTCTGAGAATCCTGGTCTACGAAAAATAACAAGCTTCTCGTGGCAATCGAGAATTGCATGATGAGAAGAAAGCCAATCCATGCCAAGAATAACATCAAGATCAATCAAAGGCAATGGTATCAATTCAGCCTCTAAAATGACATCTTTGATCTTCAATGGACAACCAAGGAATACCGAATCACGAATTAGACGCTCTCCAAGAGGGGTATGAACGATGATTCCAGGTGACAAATGAGAGATAGGATAATCTAAGATCGAAGTAAGATCATCTCGGATATAAGACCTATCAGAACCTGGGTCAAATAAAACGTAGACCTGATGGTCTCCCACAAACACATGGCCTAAAGAAGCAATATTAGGTGAGATTGTGATTTAAAAATTCGGAAAGATAGAATTTCTTACGAATGTTTTATTCGTAATCAAGTGGCATAACAAGGCGGGGTTAGATTTAGCATGTGAAAATACTCAGATTATAAATTACCTGTCACAACCTTCGGATCTGAGCGAGCCTCTTCCTGGGAAATATGAAATACTCTAGTTTGCTTCCTTCCTTGCATAGGTGATTGAGTACTAGGGCCGCTTGAGGCATCGGGCACTCTGGTAACTGCAGATCGAGTATCTCTGGGTGTAGAATATGTTAGTTTACCACGAAGCTGACCAGAACCCTGACTGCTCGTTCCCATAAGCTGAGGACAAGAACTTCGCATATGCCCCGGCTGTCGACACTGAAAACATACTTGAGGAGCCTTACAGAGGCCGTCATGATATTTTAGGCAATTCTGGCACTTGCGATTTTCACCAACCGATCCCGAGACATTGCTCCCGCCTCTACCAAACTGCTCCCGAGGTTGAGGAAAACTAATAGATACCGAACTTGGTGCGCCACGCGAAGATCCCACACCCCTATACACCTTCGATGCATTTCCTGGAAATGCGCTCCCTTGCCTTTTCTTTTGAGATCGTTCTGCAAGCTTATGTCTCGCCTGAACTAAACCTTCTACCCTCAGGGCTTCTTCTACGAGATCGTCAAGACTCTCGTACTTGTCTCCAGACTTGATGCGATCTCGAATATTTAAATTAAGACCATCTTCAAATCTCTTGCATAAGTCTCTCGTCGTATATGACTCAGGAGCGAATTCTCGCAATTCCAGAAATTTGCTTTCGTACTCCACGACCGACATAATGCCTTGAAATAGGTTGAAGAACTCCTTTCTCTTTTGATCCTTGATGTACTGAGAGAAGTATCGATCTTTGAATCGTTCCACAAAGATAGCCCACGTAATAGTAACCGAAGATGTCTCTTTTAGATTCTGCCACCATCGTCGTGCATCTGGGCCTAACAGTTTGGTTGCAATGACCACACGATAACATTCTTCAATCATCAAAGTGTCAAAGGTCTCTGTAATCTCCTTTAACCATGCCCCCGCTTTAGAAACATCTCTAGCACCGTCAAATTTCGATGTCCCCATGTTTTCAACTGCTTTCACCAAATCAGGTATAAAAAGTGCACCTCGAGAAGTAGAACCTCCTAAAGCCATTTCTGGAGTAAAAACTGGTACATTAGTTGTAGGTTGAATCGATTCATTAGCATGAAGAACCTCTTCAGTGACAGTCGTAGTTGTATGAGCAGTTGTAGGTGGTGGAACACCATGTATTCGAATGTGATCATAATACAATTGGTACTGCTCGGGTGTCATCATGTGCTCAACCCGCAACTGGGCTCGTGGTTGCTCTACCTGGAAAACCGGCACCCTATGATCAGAATTGATAGGGTCCGTAGCCGTCGGAGGAACGGCATGATCAGAAGAAACATGTCCTCGAGGTCCACGAGGAACAGAAGAGAGTAGAGGACTCGGAGGATCACGAGGAGCGTGTCCTCGACCTCGACCTCGACCTCGACGACGAACTGGAGGTGCCATAATGACTGAAAGGAAGAAAGGAAAGAAAATGCAAGGTCAACATCAAGGTAATACGATACCTTAGGATGACATAGAAACAAAGTTGGACTCATTGGCTCGACTAAAAAAGAATGAGAATCATAAAACCAGGCTCTGATACCAAGAAAGTTGTCACGCCCCGACCCCAGACAGAACGCGACAACCGCCACGTTAACCATAAATTTTGCAGAATGGTTGCACTCCACTCCACAAAGTTTATAGAAAACGTAAGGCTTGCTATCAAGTACCTGTAGAACTGAACAACTGATAACAACGGGTACAACCCGAGGACATCATCTCATAAAGTATCAACAAGGATTTACAAAGGTACAAAATACAACGGTGTAACTTAGTTTAAAGAAAATATACATGAACGATATAACATCGCGAAGGTACAAAAAGAACATCAAGGGGGTCACCAAATATAAACTATACAATCTCGCCAATGAATCCATCAATTTACATAAAAGAGGAAGTACCCAAAACACGGATTGGATGACGAGCAAACGATAGGCAAACCTCCAACCAAAACGATATCAACAGCCTGAAAAGGAAAGAATGATGGGGGTGAGCAAAACCACTAGCTCAGTGAGGTGATAAGCCGGTCACCCCGACCCTTATACGAAGCATGTATTCCACTCGCGGTTCATAACATAAAATCCCACATTTCGTCTCACAATAACTATTTCTCACTCAGTGTACATATTAATGAAAATAAAAATCTTAGTGCACATTTACGAATAACACAATTTGTTCAAACAACATGTTATCACAAAAAGGACGCGTGGGTAGTCAATATCCTCCTCGAACTGAGCTCTCCGTCGAGAGACAGTCCAAGCCCGTCACCGTTACTCTAGATAAAATGCACATTAATATTCTTTCTCAACGCCAAGTGCTAAAGTTCACAATTCAATATCGACTGAATACTTGAAATGATCAAACATATAAACATATATGACATGCATGTCCCACACCGGTGACGTTGACTGAGCCTATAATAGACTAATCCATCTAACGATCACCCTCCAGAGTATCAGTATTTGGCAAATGGACAGGTGCCCCGTTAGATCTAACTCACGCGGGTTTGCCAATCCCGGGCAACTTGGTTGTCACTCTAACTCACCCGAACCGCGACAATTCGGGCTACTTAATCAATGTCGCTCCAACTCACCCGAACCGTGACCAATTCGGGCTACTTAACCTTGGTACCAGGCATACATATGCATGTGCATCATAAGATGAATAACGACTCAAGTTAGAGTCTTAATAGCACACAAGAATAACCAGAAATCAATTCTCAAATAATTCACAATAAATGTTATCAGATACCGAGCCGGCAAGACTCTTCAACATAAGTTAAAATCAATAATACTCATAAAATGGCTAACAGGACTCTAACCAGAGAAATCGAGCCAACCAGGCTCTTTACCACATAACACAATACCAAATAATTTTCTTATCAATTAATTAAAACTAAAATAAATGCACATTTATCGAGGGTCCACACTTCCCACAAGAGAAGGCGTTCCCGAATTATCAACTCACAAGGAAGTGATTAACTCTCTCCGGAATCTGAAGTCGGTTCCTTGCTCTTCGTCGATGGTTCTTTACCTAGAAAGGAGATGAGCAATTAAAGACAAATTAAATATAACTAACTATTAGTGGTAACATCCCTTTCATTGCTAAATACAAATCCTAATCGATTTCGAACGAGTCGATATTAAATAAAAAAATAGTATGTAACTCCTTAACATCAGTTCCCAATCCCACATAACCCTTTTCAATACATTAACTAGACGAAACGATAGAAAATAAGTTTGAATTCGACATAAAAATTCTGAAATTTTCCTGCTAGCGGCAGTTTACGAGAAAAATCATAACTAATTGTAGAATAATCGGATTGAGGCGTTTCAAGTGGCTACGGAAAGCTAACGAGTTCAGCTACGTACAGAAATTAAGTTTGCAAAGTTTCGAGGGCAATAGCTATCTCAAAATCAGTTCGAACAGTCTGCAAATTACCCACATACCAAAAAGAAAAACTCCACAAAAGTACAAAATTATGGAAGAAGGAAGCTTAATTCACACACCACTTACCTCAAAACAACTTAAAAACCACCTAGGATGAGGGTTGTAAGGGAGAATTTGGTCAACAAGGGTTTCTCCTCTTCCTCTCTTCTTTCCCCTCTTTTGCTTTTCTTCTCCCGTTCTTCTCTCTCTTTTTTTTTTAACTTTAGTCTTACTAATTATATATCAGCCCATTTAAGTGGGCTGAAACTTTGGGCCACAAAATAAATAAATAAATAAGTTTGGGCTTTCTAAAAAAATTCTAATTGGGCTTAATTGGGCTGACCTTTTGGGCCATAAAAATAAATAATTAGGTTTTGGGCTTTCTAACAAAAATCTAGTTGGGCTAAGATAGGGCTGGCCTTTTGGGCCATAAAATAAATAATTAGGTTTTGGGCTTTCTAACAAAAATATAGTTGAGCTAAGATATTATAGAAATGTTTGGGAAACGGATGGAGTATTCCATATTCCTACTTCCAACCTAGAACTAGTAGAAAGTGTAAATATAGGACGCATGTTTTGTACACATGCACATATATGTACATGCATCACTTAAAAAGGAGTGTGATTGTGTGTCCTCAAATATACATACAAATTCGTATGTATACACACACATGATTTAGTTGACTCACTCTCTCTCACACACTCACTTCCATTTAATCGAGCCCTTAACCTTTGTTTGACTTTGACCTCCACCTCACTCTCACACACGCACTTCACACACAACACACTCACATACAAATACTCCAACACTCACAACCACACACACACACACAAAAGAAAATGGGCAACGGCTTAGATCACCACCGCATCCAGCACCACCGCCACCACTTCTTCCACCGGAATTCCATTTTCTTGCCAATGCTCTGCCGTTTATCAATCAAGGACATTAAACTATCCGGCCACCGCCGCCACGATCCCAAACATTCCGATGAGCCCTCCTCCCCTAAAGTCAGTTGCATGGGCCAAGTCAAGAGAAGCAACCGCGTAGCCGCACGCGCCGCCGCCTCCCCCGTCGCCGCAACCCAGCCTTACAAGTACTCAAAGCTCAAGAAACTCTTCTCCAGCAAAACCCTCTTGTCCCCACCGACCAACTCCTCCGCCGCCGCCGCCGGAGCCGCAGCCGCAGCCGCAGCCGCCAGAAGTAAGAGCTGCAGAGGTGGCAACGGAGTGTGTGGTAATAATTGGAGAAGATTAAAGTCGAATGATAAATGTGAACAAGAATACCTTGTCAAGGTTATAAATGTTGACATTGGCGAACTCGATCCGCCTTTGCCCGTCGTGAAGAGGGTGGCGCCGCCGTGCGCCGGCGAGAATCTATGGAGGAGAAGGTTTAATGGGGCGGCGCTGACGAACTTGCAGGTTCAACAGATTCGTTTGCAAAACAGCAATCCGAAAACACCAACAACTGTGTGATATGAGTTCATGTGTATAAATCGAACATAGAAATTGAGGTAATGGATCTAGTTTTACAGTTTGTGGTAATAATATTAAATGTAAACTTTAGATTCATTTTATTTTACTACTACTCTTTTTTATTTAACTTCATTTAACATTTTCACTTGTATCAACTTCTATATTTTAAATTTAAATATATATAGTGTACTATTTCAATGCAAATTTTTATCACAAATTATTCTTCCACGTACCACTATAATTTATTTTTTATTTTATAGTATTAATTTTTGAGATATAATTATAATTTTAGTATACTTGATTTTTTACTTTTTTTGTTCATATTCTATTTATTTTTCGAATTTTATATATTTTCTTAAAATTTAATGGAGTTTTAATTCTTTGATAGTTTGCTCATCTTATATAATTGAAAAACCTCAAGTGTTAATTAATTCAGATGTAAACAATAAGACCAGCCCAAATTTTATTGATTTATGTTGAAATGCACCCCCATTAATTAATTCTCAACAATTTATGATTCTAAACATCATACATGTATATATATATATATATATATGAATGATTAATAGAATAAAATAAGAAAGTGTTCACATGAATTTATGATTATATAGTTTTCTTTTACTTAAGATTGGTGTTCAAATTGAAACTGAAGCAATAAATAATGATAATAATAAATGCTTTGAATGAGTTGGATCTAGCTCATTAATAAATGTTTTGAATTCAAAATTTGTAGTAAATGTTTATTTATTTCAATGATTAAAATATTCTTCAAGGATTTTGTTCTTTTCCTCTTTTAAGTTGATAGGAAACTGCAGCCACCGTACAAAATGTGTTCTCAAATACATTTCGAATCCAAAATGTACACTCAATAGTCAATATCTCTAGACATGCAAAAAAAAACTGGAACCACATGTTATAATTGGAATTGGAACCCAAGCCTTGGCAACATAACTTAAAATGCACCCTTAAAAGATTAAAACACCCCACCCCGGTTCATGTCAATATGTGAGACATGCACCCCTATCAATTATATCGTCGTGCATGTCAATATCTCTAGACATGCACCCCGGTTCGGAACCGCCGGTTCCGGTTCCGAACCGGCGGTTCCGGTTCCAACGGAGGGGGAACCGGAACCGAACCGGGGAATAAGGTGTACGGTTCGTGAACCGGCGGTTCCGGTTCCAGTTCGGAACCGCCGGTTTTTCGGTTTTTTTTTTGTGTTTCTTTATGTTATATTTATAAAAAAAACGGGCGGAACCGCCGGTTCACCGGAACTGCCGGTTCAAACCGAACCGCCGATTCCGCCCTCCATCTCAGCCGTTGATTTTCAACGGCCACACGATCTCGGCCGCACGTTTGAATTTTCAAAATTAAAAAATTCCCGCTCCAAAAAAAAAAATAGAGGAATCGCCGGTTTAATCGTGAACTGGCGAACCGGCTATTTGAACCGGCGGTTCCGACAAACCGGCGGTTTGAACCGGCGGTTCCGGTTCGTGCGCGACTGGAACCGAAACCGAACCGTGTTCTACCGGTTTCGGTTCCTTTTTTCCGGTTCCGGAACCGGCGGTTCCGGTTAAAACCGGCGGTTCCCCGATTGGAACCGCCGGTTCCGGTTAATCGGTGCATGTCTATGCCAAGCTATGCATCTCTAATCCAAGTTACAAATAAATGAACTGGACAGATTATTTAATTTCGTTACCTTTTAGGAAATCCTTCACTTTTAAAAGATAAAGTTATACTAGAAATTGCATCTCTAATCCAAGTTATGTCATAGAATAAACAAATAAATAAACACAAGTAGCACAATTCCAGGATGATTATTTGGTCAAAAACCATAGTCGAGACACTCTAATCCATCATCATTATTCAATGTCATGCCTTAGTTTTTGTTGAGATCGATGAGTAAAAAAGTTGTCAAAACACTAGCTAAAAACAATTATCTATTCAAATAAAAAAATTAGAATTATTAATTGGATTTGATCATTGAATAACTCTATCTCAAAGGTTATAATAAAAAATAGGAGTAATAAATAAATTTAAAAAAAAAAAACCCTCAAAACTGTCATCTCATATAACGTGTTGAATATCATAGATTTGAATAATATTTCTTCTACATACTGGAGTATATAAAAACCCAACACACACTAACAAAGAAAGAATTGATTTAACAGTATTACCCCCTTCCAGATTAGTTTAAATTACCCAAAGAATTTCCGAGTAAGAAATACTCTAATTAATCTTAGAGTTAAATCTATATTTAAATCAAATTCACCCTCTCAAATGATCCAAATAAGCAGTAGTAAGTAGTAACTCTTTAAATTCATTTAATAATTTACTCAAAATGACAACACCCTTTGGACAATTATTATGAATTGATATTTACACCCCCACCCCAAATAAAAAACCCTTTTTACCTTACAAATCACCCAAAAGGGCCAAAACCAAATTCATCATGTAATTTTAACAGTCGAGGGTGAAACAGTAATTTACCCTAATTAAAACGACATATAGTGTGATTTGCAACTGAGGCATCTTCCCTAGTGGGCTTTTCCAGCTTAGAACCTTATTTAAGTGAAGAAAGGTACAATTTCAGTTGGGTCATCACAGTTACAAAGTCATACACGCAGAGATACCTAATTACAATGTGCTACAATCCTGAGTTGCAAATTACAAGTTAGCCGACGGACAGACCTACGACTACTGTCGATTTTCTTTCTATACAGACAGGTAAGAAAACTCGCGCTTAGATGTAGGGAAGATAATAATAACCTTTTATAACTCTAGATTAGCTCTGCTCTTTGTACGGAGTCCATATCAACTTACTTACATCTACCTCAAGCCCACCGCGGCCTGCAGCTTTAAGATGACGATCCAGAACTTTAGGATCCGCACATATAACATGTTGCCCCTTCCGATACTGAATCAGCTCTAAACTCTGAAGGGTGGACAATATATCCTCTGCCTTGATGGCAGTCATGTCACTCAACTCCTGAATATCAATAATTCAATAAAAAATATTTGTATGCGTTTTAGCAATAAGGAAGCAGAAGTATGATTCAGCATGAACTGAGACACTACTACACTACAACAAAGTTGGCATGAAAACAAGCAGTAGCATATATTTTAATAAGAGCATGGGAGATCAACAGTTTCAGAAAAGAAACATGTCCCCTCCTGATTTAATATAAGAGAGCCCAATTATTTGACATCTATAAGGCAGCTGATGACAATAATATTTCAACCATGTGTTGTCCGAATTTCTTTAATGTCACTTCTTTTTTTATTGTTCAACTACGTGTACTCTTTATAACATTATTGCATTTGAATAGTGATTAGGTCTTCATAGAATATGAAGAGATTACTTGTACTATGCTATCAATTTTCATGTGAATTTTTACCACATTGATGCGGAGTTAGTTGAGTAGTCAGAGAATACACACACTGGTGAACCAGAATCAGCAACTCCCACATGATAACAAAGTAAAAATAATGGAAAATAGCTACTTCCAGGTTTGTTTTGACGTCCCCCACGTAAAATCCGCAAAAATGGATAAAAAGAAAAAAATTGAAAAAAAATGTATGGTTATAAAAGTTTGCATGCAAACCCGATATACAGATTTATGCAATGTAGGATGTTCACCAGTTACACCTATTAAAATCTGAAACGGCGTATTCAAATGCTAACCTTGATAGAAATGTTGCCCTTGTGTTTCTTCAGTATATCTAGAAGAACACGCGTCCAGTATCCTCGGTAGCTCAAGAGTCCCAGGTCCGACAGTGGCCGTTCCGGTGTTCCGACCTTGCATTCCTTCTTCGAAAGCTCATATGCTGCATGGATACGCCACATTTATCAAATGCAATTTCTTCATAAAATTAAAAGGGAAATGATAGAAAGCATCTCTCTCTCTCTCTATCTTAAAGCATGAACACTACAACCAGCCTAAAGTTGTCACTGGTCTTTTGGGAGCACTAAACTTAGCCTACCAAGAATCCACATCTCATGGAGAACTCTCCAATTTGATCAGCAATAAAATCTATTCCATTCTTAAGTTAAATAAAATCATCAGTAGATTAGTAGAAACTATTGAAATGCTATGAAAATATCTCCCTTCAAAGTTAATTCATTAAGACCAAAAGGAAAGAATCAAGACAAAAAGTTTAAAAAAATATTAATATGGCGACATTATCTGTCCAGTTCATTTATTATTAACAATCTGTACTGCAACTGAACTTAAATGAAAGATTAGAATTGAAAAGCTTACAGAAAGCAATCAGAAATTTTCCATAGCCTTTTCTCTGATAAGGAGGAAGAGTAAGAATACAAGCTAGATTGTATGACTCCTCAGAGTGCTTCTCCTGCATATCAATCCAAGAAAATAAAAAGAATTCATCTTTGGTAGACTTGTACAGTTTACACTCTAAAATTAGAAATAGAAAAGCCCATTCATCCCCCAGCAGCTTCATGTTGGCAATTGCAAATCTAGCAGGATGATACCAGATGTTCTTCATCACAATGAAGTTAGACAACCATAAAGCTACAGGAAATGAGATCAAGCTTATATGGCCGATGTGCAGGGTGACATTGAAGAATGTCTAATTCAAAAGCTCATAATAGCATGCCTCAAATATACATTTACTGCAGAGGACTCAAAAGCACAGATAGAAATAGATGCAACAGGACCAACCCCAACAAAAGATTACCTTCGAGAAGTATCCGACCATGTGGCATCCTCTATCATCACATTCACACAGCACGTAAAACAGAAACAGATCGACATCATAGTATAGGGTCTTATGATCAAGAAACAATTTAGCCAGATAGCAAAGATTTTGCCCATAAACCTTGTTCTTTTTGCCATCAACCTGTTTCCACACATTTCAAAGTCAGAAATCACTCTTTTCTAAATTATTCATCAGAGAAATATTCCACAGTGTGCAATGCAGAAAAAATCACAAAGAAACGAGTATGAATGAAATATTACAGTGCACGCAAGTACTGTTGTTAATATTTAATGATGGCTGATATCTTCATGAATGACTCAATCCCAACAACAGATAATGTTAGCAGAGGTCAAATCCAAAGATTCCAAACAATATTAAACCATTTGGAGTGGCGAGTACACAATTAAATACTCATAAGAAAAAAGAAAAAAATTACAGTAAGCCAATAAGATCACAGAAAACTTATCACTCTCACATTTAATAAAGATGATTATATCCTATATCATGGGCTAAATGCAAGGTTGAATGCAACATTATACCTCGAACATTGACAAGGTTCCATTTCGATAAATTTCGTCACCAGGAGGATGCTTGAGATCGCATTTCCTCTGCAAATAAATAAGTAAATACTTTATAAAAAGGAGAACTGCAGTCCACATAAATTTAGAGAAAACTTGAGTGCAAAGCATTACAGATCACTAGATTCAAGATGTGGAGAGCTAGCTAGACTCATTAAGCTAGGCCGATGGAAAAGCAGCAAAATGTCTTTGATGAAAAGAACTCTTGAATTCCATTAAAGTTAAAAAACAACATAAACAAAGAAATATGATGAGGAAGGAAGGGTTCAGAGCTTACCATATGCCTCTGAAGTTGTTCTTTGCGCTTCATGAAGTTCAGGCAAAATTCACAGAAGAACAGTTTGGTACAGTCATTGTACTCTGGAGGAAAGGGGGAAAAGTACCATGTCTCTATCTCATATCTTCCAAGTTCTATTGTGGCAATATTTTTTACCTTGGTAAATTCTTCATGTTCACGCAAACTTGCAGCATCAAGCTCCTCATGGCCCTGTATAGTTTCAAACAATACCTCATTATCATGCCTATGTTCCTCAACAAATCGTACACATGATTACAAAATCTTAGCATTTTTTTGTTTGCGTATGAATGTGTAGTGGTGGGGGTGGGGGAAGCCAAACTTGATACACAAATTACTTGCAAATATACCACACAGTCACACTCAGTCACTAAGCACCTTTACCCAGTAGATATCCCAGATACACTGGGAAATCAATAGCTCAAAATTTCTGTTGATTAACTAAACCAATTTTTTTTTTTTAATTACCTCCACATGGGTCTCGTCGATCTTGCGCTTTTGATGCCTTGTCATCTTCAAACTAGTTACCTGAAACAAACTGTCAGCAGATGCCAATTGAAGAAAAAATAATAATGGACTGGTTGCCAAATATGAAATGTAAAAATTAATTCATGATAGTTGCCCACTACTATAACCTCCCAAGAATTAGAGTGTCATTTCCATGGCTGATAAATCCACTAAGTGGGACAATCATAATAGACATAATGGGGAAAGCCTGAAAACAGAATTGTAAGATATAAAAATGATGCTACCTTGTCCTCAACCTTCTCATCCACATCAGTTTCAACAGAGTTGAGATCAAGTTGGTCAAGTTTGACCCATTCATCAAGTCGGCGGTTAACTGTACACAAAATTAACACACAAATCAAGTATTATAAGACAACCTGAGTTTATGCAGAAAAAAATGAAATTCAATGGATAAAGAGTTAACACACAAGCAACATTGACGAACGTAAAGCAATTAACGCATCAAGAGATAGTTTAAATAATTAAAGCTTTAAAATTGAATAATATTCAATTTTGTCCAAGTTTTTAATCCAGCAGACTTGCAGGAGCCAGACACAAACCCAGACAAAAAGACCACCACCATCTATAAAAATGATTGCACAAATTGAAAAGGTACTAAAAAATCGAATTGAAAATCAAATAACAACATCCAATTTTGGGAAAAGAAATATAGCCCTAATCGAAACCCTAGCTACAGTAAATAAAAAGAAAATTAAGCATTCTTCTCACATTCGGTGTAGTGAACGTAGTATTCATAATCATTAACTCCATCAGAAGAGAGCTTGCGGCGCTCGATAACCTTGACTGGATGGTACTTGCTATCCCGCCATCGACAATTGACACGTGTCCCGACCTCCAATGGCAGGACCGTCCATTTCCTCTTGCGAGACAGGTCGCTGTCTAGTTGAGCGCCGTTGGACTGCGGGGCCGGAGGAACGGCGACCCCTTCGGCAGCGGAGACGGCATGGCCATTCCCTGTGGCGGCAGCGGCTAAGCCGTTGTCAATCGAAACCATCTTTTGGCACCAAAAAACTGTTTGGGAAGGCAATCGATAAACGTATTTAGTATTTTATTGTCATTTGAACCCCTGCTCGACTATATATTTCAAGAAAGCTCCTTAAATATCTTAATATTGCAAAATGAGCCGGGAGTAATATATTTCCGCTGTCCATCTTTCCCCTAATTTTTTATTCCATTTCTTTTGATATGCCATTATGGCATATTACATATTTAATGCAGTGTTATATTGTGTTTGATAGCACATATAATATTAGTAGGGGCATATATCATAAAAGTGGCTTAATAAGTGTTAACATTTTTTTTTCCACTTTATCCCTACCTATTTTTCTTTATTATATTTTTATCCTTTATTTATCATATTATAACTCTAAATATATTAAAAATGACATTATTAATTATAAAATATAAATATGATGTCTTTTCATTTTTCGTATTATTTTTTAACCTTCTTCCCAATTAATGATATATAATAATATTTAATATTTAAATTATACTTGTGAAATGTGATATTACTAATGTTAAATTTGTATTAATAATTGACTCTTCATTTTTCTATAATTATTTTAATAGTTATGTTGTATATTAAAAGTGGCTTAACAAGTGTTGACATTTTTTCCCACTTTGTCCCTACCTATTTTCCTTTATTATATTTTTATCCTTTATTCATCATATTATAACTCTAAATATATTAAAAGTGACATTATTAATTATAAAATATAAATGTGATGTCTTTTTATTTTTTTCGTATTATTTTTTAACCTTCTTCCCAATTAATGATACATAATAATATTTAATATTTAAATTATACTTAAAATGTGATATTACTAATGTTAAATTTAATAATTGACTCTTCATTTTTCTATAATTATTTTAATAGTTATGTTGTATGTAGTAGGTGATATTCATCTAATTATTTGTTGATTCATCATGTCTTTCCACCTTCTTTTATTAAATTGATTTTAATGCACCTTTATAACTCTTCATCTTCTGTTTACTACACCTACACTATTTTCTTATATATTCATTTCTATTGATTGGATTATCGAATTGATGGATTTAAATGTTGCTAAGAGACATGGTTTCCAAATAGAAGTGCTCAGGTTTGATCTCGTGAAATATTAAGCAATTTTATTTCTCTTTGCAAAGGTTGCACACAAGTAATTTTATAAGAGATAAAGATTGACTCTTTTTGGACTTCTCTAAGTGTAAAATGCTCAAGATAATTTGTTCATTTTTTATTTTCTCACATATCTAAGAATTAACGAGGATTCTAAAAGTATAATATGTACAAACTATGTTGTATCCTTTTCCCTCTCTCTGTCATAATGCATTCTAAATTTTTTTTGGGATTTTTTATTTGTCTTTTCTTATCAGAAAAACATTTTGATTTCTCACACTCCTCTGCATCCATAAATGAGGAATTCTGGTGGTTCGTTGTTTTGCATGGTGAACTAATTAATCATGAACTATAAGGTTCATGATTAATAAGGTTCAAGATGTCCTCCTTCTAAGGCAAAATTTTGAATTATAAGGTTCGAGATCGTGAATATATAGTGTCAGTGAAGGAGGACGTGCATGTTCTGTAACTTGATGCAGCAAGTTCAATGAACAGAAAACAGACCGTCATCTTCTACTACAACCAATGAACCACATTTTTATGATGATCAATCTATTGCAAACTTTCTCAAAGTAAGATTTCTAATTTTATTAAATTGGTTTATTTCTTTTGACGAAATGAAGGAATTCTTGCTTTTATTATTTATTGTTTATGACTTGTATATGTTTGAAAGAGTGGTAGAGAAATGAGTGGGGGTCGGTGGTGGTGGTGGTGGTGGGAGAAGAATAGGAGCAAGGGCACAGCGGTCTTGATGGTGGGCATTTTGTTTGCAGTAGTGGATTCCTTTTAACTTCTCTCCCCTTTATGAATTGGAATTATAGATTGATTATTTTGTATCGGAGGGTGAATGCATTTGGATAGGATGAAAGTTGAGTATACAAGTTTCAATTATTTGATCTTCCTGCAATTGGGCGAGGGCGAAAACATTTTTACTTCTGCAATCTTCAACATTCCTTGTAATTTTTTTAGTTGGTGAATTATGATTTGATCATCGGAAATTATATTTTTAATTCATAATATAACTAAAGGTTAAAAATGTAATTTCTTATTTATAACAATACTTTAATATTCTACCAATATTTTGTTATCTCATTTTTTATGCATCCTATCAAATAATCTCCATTATTCATACTATAAATACTTATTTTTATCTAAATCTCATTTCTTATTTATATATATATATATATATTCGCTCTTATCTCATCTCATCTATCAAACGAGCCACTACTCAGAAATCTGGGGTGACTTCATTTGGTACCTTATCTCCTCCTTAATTTCACTCTCACTCATAATTCCATTGCTGTCTGAATCTGCTGTAATCGAAGATGCGCTCAACCCACCCCCCTCTTTCATCAAATCATAACAATGCTGCAAAATCTGCATTTGGTTAGTTAAAATTTGGTTTTTAATTATTGGAATTTTAATTTTAATTAAAACATCATATAAATTTTTTTTTTTTTTTTTAAATGTGACCCACACAAAATAATTAATACTATATTTTTACGGGCATTCACACAGCACTAATACAAATACTCACTATATATTAAATATCACTGTAGACAATTAAATTTTATTGCCTAATAAATAAAAATATGAAGGAATGTATATTAAATATTTATTTATTAAGAAATTTAAATAAATTAATTCATAAAATAAATGAATAAATAATTAATAATTAATATAATTATTTGAGCCCAAATTCAAGTGAAGTGGGCCTAATTTAAGTCAACAAGCCCAGTCAATCCAGTCCAGCAGGTTAAATTAAATAAGCTCAAGTCAAATTCAGCAGGCCTATTTAATTTTTAAATTAAATAGGCCCGTATCCAGTCCAGCAGGCTTAATTAAAGGAGAAAAACCAACATATCTTTTCACGGAGAGAATATCTCACAAGTCGTTATTTCCTCCACCTATAAATAAGGGTCTTCAGTCCTCATTCCATTCACTCCGAAAATCCTGAAGACCTGAAGAATTTTGAAGAACAAGTTCAAGATCAAGTCAAGATCAAGTTCAAGATCAAGCGAAGATCAAGATCAAGTTCAAGATCAAGCGAAGATCAAAGATCAAGTTCAAGATATTCAAGTCAAGTTCAAGTTATCTTCAAGTCAAGAACAGCCTCCTATCAAAAACCAAGGGGCTAAGCGTCTTCGATCCGGCGTCTTCATATCAAATTCATCCAGCAGTCTCCGTGAAGTCAACGTTCTACCAAATTGAGCGTCGTACTTCACAACAAATCTTCAAGTCAACGTTCGATCAGAACAAAGGCTTGACGCCTCCGGATAAACGTTATAAAGCCCCAATTAGAGTTCGGACAAGCTTCATCCGAAATCCGGCTCCGAAAGTTGAAAAAGTCAAGAAGTCAATTCAAGAGAGGAATAAGAGGATAGCTAGAGACTGTTTCTTAAATTCTCAAGTTTAATCCACATTGAATTACCTTTGTAATTTCTTTTGTGTTTATTATTTAATAAATACAAAAATTTGTTGTTACAATCACTATCTCTCAACTCATTATGAATTAATTAATGGTATATTATATTTTTAATCTCAGTCTAAACATTTAACAACAATCACGAAACAAAGAGAGTATAAATTACTAATTTTCTAAACCAATTAAACATCAAACATTAGATTATGTTTGTTTTGGATTTTAAAAATAAGATTTAGTTATCAAAACTCATCCCCAATTTTAAACATCACCCAGTGAACATCTACAAATTTTATTAATTTTCAACTCTCCTACCTTTCATATATTCATTCTCCTTGATTAAAACTATTTCTCTATTTATTTTTCTCTTTGGAGGGTTATAATCATAGTGTTGGGCTACCCAATATATGTAGGCCTAAAAGAATAAAAGTAGAAGCCCATCTATTATTATGAATAAATAAGCCCAATGTCTATTATAATGGATGGACCAAAGTACCTTTTAATTAATGGGCCAGATTGGATAGCACATTATTCGGCCAATTGCTCCTAAATGTTCCAGCAGCGTGAGAACGTCCAGAAGCAGGAGAGAAAAAGGCAGAATTCAGCGTGAGAAGCAAAGAGGAAAAAGAGCGGCTTTGGGGTTCTCTTTCTACACAGTTTCACTCCAAAATTTGAGGAGGAGTTTGTGGCAACATTCTCGAAGTAGATATCTCTAAAACATCTTTGAATGGTGCAACGAGAATTGAGTGATTCGTATTCTCTTTGTACCATTATTTCCCGAAGGCTAATTTTACTGTGCACCAGAGTGCACCCACTTTAGAAAATGTATACAAATATAAACAAAAACATGTACAATTATGAACAAAAATGTATACAATTTAATTGTTTGTTTTTTTAATGAAAAAACATATACAATTATGAACAAAAAAATGTATACAATTTAATTGTTAGTTTTTTTTAATGAAAAATTGAGTGTAAAAAGATATACAATTATTAAAAAACATGTGTATACTATTAAATAAAAAGTTATACACATATGATGCTAGTTTTTTTTAATAAAAAACTTAGTGTGAAAAAAATATACAATTATTAAAAAACATATATATTACAAAACAGAATAACATGTATACAAAATAGAATAAAAAGTTATAAAACATATGAGTGCAATTCTTTCCTGAATCGGGTCCAGACGTTTTTACTCTTAACTTGAGTGATTTTTTCACATTAAAATTATTAATGTCGATTTTATATATTTTCTGCATATTTATTTGGTTGGTGATTTATTCCAGAGTGGAAGAATTGATGCATTAATATAATTAGGAATAGTGAGTATGTCTTACATCGACGTCACAGTTGGAAAATGTAATAAAATAAATAAAAATTTTAGTAATAAAATTAATAATAATGTGACGACCTTGAGATATGAATTATGAGCTGACCGTTAATTCTATTCTAAAATATCTAAATCCCTATCAATGAGATTTAGGGAAGTTTATATTGTGATTTGTTGGGGGTGTTTTGTACAATTTCACAAATTAGAGGGACTCTTCAGTTAATATGCCGCTCATTGTTTTATATATATCTGTATCTATTCAATTCAATTACAAAACCCTCGTTTTGCTCCCGCTCTCGTATTGTAACGCACTAGCTATCTAACAGGATGTAATGAATATTTCCATAGTTTTCTGTTAAATCATGTGTAGAATTCAATGGTTAGGTTACAAAATCTGCTCAATTTTGGTTATATTGTTGTTACTCTTTCAATATGTCTGACGAGAATTTTGGCAATGGCAGAGCGAAGATGCTTAAGTCGGAGGACGAAATCAATCGGCTGTGGAGAATTCGGAAAACGGTGTTGGAAATGCTGAAGGACAGGAATTACTTGGTTCATGATTCCGAGATTGAAATGTCGAAATTGCAATTCACTCAGAAGTATACTGAGACTGTGAGGAGGGAGGACATTTTCATGGTTAAAGAACTGCGAAGCAATAGTTCCGAGCAGGTATTTTATAGATACATGTGATTTTGTGTGTATTCTTATGATGATTGTATTAAAAATTGTATTAATAGAGTCCTCGTGTGACTTCTGTTGTCCTTTGAACTGATCATGGTCATTGGTTTGGTTGAAAATACATTTTATTGCTATTCATATACTGTGTGTGGTTTAAATTTTGTATGGCACCTATTAATTAACAGGGATCTCTGTTTTCCTGTTTATCTCCAGATTTATGTGTTCTTCTCTGATAAACCCAAGGTTGATGTTGATATAGTGAGAACTTATATCGACCGAATGAAAGCCGAAAATGTTCATCGAGCCATCTTAGTTATTCAGACGATTTTAACTCCGATTGCTAAGGCCTGCATTACTGCCATATCTTCAAAATTTCAAATTGAAGTTTTCCATGTGATTGTTGTCTCTCTTTGGAATATGTTTCTGTTGGTCAAGACATCTTGCCTATATTCTGATTACGGTCTTGGGGATCACTTAAGAATTGATTCACAAACACCTTATGGGCACAGTTGTTAGAGAAGATAGAACCCTGAGGCCCGACTTCTTGTTACGAGAGGCGCCGCGGGCCTATTGTATAACCTGCCCTGATATGATTCTACAACATATGTATAAAAGTGTATCCTACTCATAACATAATTACATAGCTAAATAAAGATAAAATCACATAACATCACATAATCAAACATAATTACGAATCACATAAGAAGAATCATTTGTAACCTCACATGCCTTAATGGTGTCTAATCTAGTTGATTCGTTTATCCAGCCAAGCCACTTTGAGAATATTGTTATGTGTAAATTATGTGTGAACTCTGTGAAATTCAAACTTGACTGCTAGATGAGATGAAATAATATCTTGTACATTTATAAATATTTTGGTCCAGGACAATCTTGATCTTTCATATGTTGTTGAAGCAAATATTATGTGGTGTGCTTTTCATTAGGGATTATGTGTTGCCATATCAATTTTTAATATTGATTATACTGATGTCTACTTATGCAATCATACAGGAGGCTGAGTTGTTAATTAACATAAAAAATCATGATCTTGTTCCTAAGCATCAGCTGCTTACGCCTGAAGAAAAGAAGAGTTTGTTGGAAAGATACACTGTGAAAGAAACTCAGGTTAGTGCATGGTAATTGTAGTAGGATAGTAACTGGTAGTAGTTATATCAAATAGATACTAAAATTACAATTGGATTTGTTTAAATATCCTATCTTCCCAAGATTTAAATTATAGTAATTAGGCTTTAATAGTTTCATATTTCCAATATTTTACGAATTTTCTGTATCTGCGCATTCTTTTGATGTGTATAAGCCCTTGAAATCTGGTCTATCTTCATGGAATTATTCACCCATCTCATAAATTGATCAAAATTGCACCCAATTGACAAAATCATTATTTAATTGGCAATTAGAATTGGCTATATTAGCAACATCTCAGAAAGGCTTGGATTAGGCCCTGTAATAACCAATAAATTAAGCTTGTCGTGTATTCTAGATCACCGCTAGTCCTCACTGAATTGAAAAGTAAGTGCTTCACCTAATTCAGACTGAGTTCTTGTACTGAAGTTATTATGTTCCTTTTCAAGAAGTTCATGTCCATTATGTCAAATGGCAATCAAATTCATTTCTTTTGACATGATAGTGAAGGTGGTGCTCTTTTTTTTTTAATCTTTTTTTCTTTTTTTGGACCAGCTGCCACGTATCCAGATAACTGACCCCATTGCCAGATATTATGGCCTGAAGCGTGGGGATGTCGTAAAAATTGCCCGTCCGAGTGAGATTGCTGGACTATACATCACGTATAGGTTTGTTTTTTGAACTTCTGAAGCTTCTTTCATGTGGTTTTATGAAACACTAACGTAGGAGAAGATAAGGCACTCGATTGAGATTGTAGTTTCATTTCATTGTCGTAGTGTTTCTACTTCGAAAAATCTCTTTATGCTTTTGATATTCTGGAGACACTCTGGCTCTATGTTCTAACTTACTGTGTACAGGTTTAATCAATGGTGACTTGATAATCACTTAGTTGTTATTGTTAATATTATTATTATTATTATTATTATTATTATTATTATTAGTGTTTGGATGAAGGTGTTGGTATTCCATGATGATTTGTGTGTAGCGATAAGAAAAGGTTGGTGTGTATATATTCATGAGATGATATATCATGTGACATCAATAGGCATGCAGGTAAATGCTTGATGAATATATAACTATTTCTTTATGGATATATCAGTATCATTAAATTCATAATCCACTAGTGCATAGTTTTATTGGATCGTACTATATAATCCCACTTGAACCATATTTTAGTTTGGTTCAAGAATTAGAGGAATAACATAGTTAGATCTCAGTATAAATTTGAAGGACAAAGTAGGCCATAAAGAACGGTATTTATATCTAGTATACATCTCTATTATGATGAACCTGTAAAGGCAAAGACTCCTAGGTCCATTGAATATATTAGTATACATTTAGCATTTGTTATAAAAGAAAAAATATTCTTGATTTTTCTAATTAAAAAATAATTTTTTTAAGGTAAATATCAATACCCTTATATAATTAACCAACATTTTTTATTAATATTTTTATTAATTAAATGAATACATTTTATGATAAAATGTTTTTGAGGCATCAGTAAAAATGTCACTTTTAATAGTTCTTGGATAAATGTCACTTTTTATAATCTTTTTGAAAATTTTCATTTTTTTTTTAATTTTAGATATATTTAACCCTAGTATAGGACCCTTCTACAACTATGTCTGCAACTCTCCATACACAATAACTACACTTGTGTTATTATACACAATTTTTTTATGCGACGGTCTGCTGATTTCATACACAATTTTTTCATGCAATTCTGCAGGCGTGTGACTATCACGAAGGGTAAAAAAATCAAAAAAGTAGTACTCTTGCAAAAAAAAAAATTATTATGTTGGTGGTATTTTTCAAAATCAACTATTTTTTTAGAACATTTTCCACTTAAGTATTTTTCTAGAATACTTATATGAAAATAAAAAATATACAGAAAATTTAACTCTGTAATTAGTTTTTTCTAAAATAATACTCCATATATTATTCCCTTTCTTAAAAAATTTAACTCTCTGTAATTAGTTTTTTTGAATTTAAGTGTTATTGACTTGGAAGCAGCTTAATTTTAATTTCGAAATGTGAATGATAATGAGAGTTATTAACGGGAGTAATGAGAAAGAATTAAGTTGATTATATGCAGTGCAATAATCATTGAATCAATCAAAATGATTAAAGAATTTTGATTTTTATTCTTTCACTCTCATTATCTTCTTTTAATATCTCTTATCAAGCAACGTTGTAAATTCGTAACATTAGTAAGAGGTCATTTATGCTAAATTAAATTCAAAAACCAAAAGTTTTACTCTAAATACCTACCATGAAGTCATACAAATTACTCATCTCGGATTCTTTATGGCATTTCGTACATCATCTCCTATATCACACTGTTAGATGGACGACACGTAGAAGAGAGAAACTATACCCTAAACCTTAAACCCTATGGGAAATTGTTTGATTTATTTCCCCCTCTTATGTGTCAATCATTTAACGTGTGGCACAAAAGATGATATACGAAAATGGCGCAGAAGATCCGGAGTGCTCAAAGTGTATATCAGCACTATATAAGAAAGCCAATCATGTTACGTCTTTTATTTCATGCACTAAACATGTGACACATAATATATGAGAAAATTTGAACCTTTTGAGTTTATGCTTTCTTTTTAATGCATAGATTTGTTTCTCCTACATATCACTTATCTAACGATTTTGAATAGAAAATGTAAACGGTAATATAAAAAAATAAATAAATATTAGACATCCGAATCGCTCGCAAACTATACAAGAAAGCAAAATAGGATTATGGGAGAAGAGAGCAGTGCACATGTGATCTCATGTTCATAAACCCCAACCCTAAACCTAATATATAGTATGTGGGAAAAGGATCAAAGTGAGTTGGAATTCCATCATATCATGTTTAAGTGATCATAAGTAAAAGTAGCCCTATATTTAGATGATCATCATTGGACCAATAGTTTCCCAACTAAGTGCCTACCTCTAAATTAAATTCCATTTTTTTAAATAACATTATTATTATTATTAATTATATTTACCCAAGTACTCTAATTTTTAAATTAATCCAATCACTAACTAATCTCACAAGGCCACAAGCACCTCATTTTATTGGATGATGCATGTACTGTCCAAATAGACATGCATCAAATTTGGATAAATTAATCCATTAAACTTATACACACTTTCAATGTGAAAGTTTAATAGATGAATGTATGGTTGGAGAAAGGACCTATACCTAAATTAGGGAATTAATTTCTATAAACTTCAACCTTCGATGTGATGTGACAATTAATATGGTGTTGAGTGTGCCTTCAAAAAATCAAATTTGGAATTTAAAAATCCTTGTTTTTCAAAAAAATATTTAAATTAAATTAAATTATTAAAAAATACTGATTATATATGCAAATACCATACATGTACCTAATCATCTAATCATTATAAAATCACAAAATAATAATATATACAACAACGCCACCATTTTTTACATTTTTTTATTGACAAAGACTTGTGTAAGACCGTCTCACCAAAGGGTTTATCTGAGACGGACAGAAAGTGATAACTTTTATAATGAGAAGTGATACTAAATTAATGAAAAGTGATAATGTTATTCCATGAACAATTTATATTATAAATGAAAAGTGATAACATTTTATAGCGAAAGTAATAACTATTTAAAAAAAATGTGTAAAATGATCTCACGTTAGATGATCTCATGCATAATCTACCCTTTTTTATTTTAGATAAAGATACTCAAATAAAATTATTTATCCATTAGAATAAAAAAAAATAAGGTGCATGTAACATGAAATCTTATATAAGCATATTATTGAAAACAAACCCAATATATATATATATATATATAAAAGTGCTAAATAATAAAGGATATTGGTTTGTTGTTAGGAAGATTATTGGGAATACTATATAGAGTGTAATAAATTTAAGTACAGCAAAACCTAGTACTCTCAATTTCATATGTAAACCCTTAATTAATGTCAAATAATAATAAGTAGCTAGTACTACATTATTATTTTCTGATCATAACCTCATGATATAATATGACATAAAAACATCATTTTAAACTTAGTATAATCTTGAAAATCTAATAAAAGCAGCACTTATTTACCAAATGTGTCAAAGCTTTGAGCAATAAATTTTACACTTTTGAACTAACACTAATGGTGTGTGTAATTAATTTTACTTTGATAAACAAATGTGGAATACAGCAAAAGCTCACTAGCTAGTTTGAGCTATCTGGTTGACATGATTAATGGTCACTACACCACTTTGAGGAGAAACCCTTTTCTTTTTCTTCTTTTTCGATCCCTTTTTAATTTAAATGTTTTCACATTACACAAACGCGCTTTTGAGCCATTTCATTTGCCTATATATACGTTTCTTAGCAATGCAATGAAATTCATCCTTGTGGGATTCATTTGATTCAAGAATCCATTTCAATGGCTAATTCTAACAAATTTGTCACTCTTCTTTTCTTTGTTGTGTTATCCATTGCCATATGTTCTGCAGCTAGGGTTTACCTAGATGGTGGCATTAATGCAGGTCTCAATGTTGGTGGATATGGCGGCGGAGGAGGCGGAGGCGAAGGTGGCGGCGGAGCCGTCGTCGATCATGGCACTGCAAGTGGTGCTGGAAGCGGTGGCGGCAGCGGCAGCGGTGCCGGTGGAGCGCATGGTGCTGGAGGTGGAGGTGGTGGAGGCGGCAATGGAGGTGGGGGTGGGGGTGGTTATGCTTCAGGGGGAGATCATGGTGCTGGTTATGCAAGTGGTAGTGGTGAAGGCCACGGTGCAGGATACGGCGGCGGTGCTGGTGGTGCTGGAGGCGCGCATGGCGGTGGAGGAGGAGGAGGTGGTGGAGGTGGAGGCGGTGGTGCTGCTGCTGGTGGGGGGCATGCTGGAGGGTATGGTGGAGGAGAGGGAGGTGGTGAAGGTGCCGGTGCCGGAGGTGGCTATGCTGGTGAAGGAGGATACGGAGGCGGAGGCGGAGGCGGCCATGGCGGCGGGGGTGGCGGTGGATCCGCTGGAGGTGCAGGTGGTAGTGCTTCGGGGTCGGGATATGGTAGCGGTGGAGGAGCTGGTGGTGGTGCCGGAGGTGCCCATGGGGGAGGATATGGAGGAGGTGAAGGTGGTGGAGGCGGCGGTGGCAGTGCCTCAGCTGGTGGTGCATATGCTGGTGGCTCTGGCGCCGGTGAAGGCGGTGGTCATGGTGGTGGCTATGCTCCTTGAGAGTTCTATATATGTATATTTATTTACTTGTTTTATTATCCAAAAATGGATAAGAAGATAGAAATATTATAAATTAACTTGTTATAACAAGTATGGATACAAGTGCAACTAAGAATAATTTGAAGTTGTGGATGCAAGTAATGTGATATCATTATTATTGTTGTCTCTTTAATTTGCTAATATTAAATTATTTTTGGTAAGTGATACTCTATGAAAAGTAATAACAATCCATTCCATATAGTAGTAATATATCTAGAGGTATACATAGTGTATTCTAAATTTTAAATAAACGGACAATGAATTCCTCTCAGCTACACAAGTTCAAAAAATCCAACACTGTGAGTATAAGACATCCAGGGGCAAATAACCTAAGAACTTCCTGCTTTCGGATTTGAAATTGGACATTTCTAAACGAAGTTTGTGTTCCTCATAATTCACCCTAGTCCAGTGATAAGAAATCTCTATTAGCTTTGGTACCAACGATGATCGCTTCCTCTTGCAGCCACTGGATGATTTGGCTGGGCAGTCTATAACAGAATTTACACAAATATTAACGACAAGTCACTAATTATAAGTTGAACAACCACTGTCAGACTTCCCTTTGAATAGTCCAAGAACATTGGGAGAACCTTCCCCTTCTACTTTAATGGAATCATCAATCATCACAACCTTGGTTCAAAACTGAGATCATACATTCTTCACATTGCTGACACTAGATGCCTGTATTTTGCTACCAGCATGAGGGATCGATTGAGGAATTTTCATCATAAGGGGTCCATGAAGATGTCCGAGAATGCTAGGTTGGATGACACATGGCATCCGGTGAACCTTCAAAATTATAAATTACACTAACGGTTCAGAATTTAGTGTATAAAAACCTCATCGTGTTTGTAATTATATTCCTCCTAGTTACCAAAAGATGGTCATTTCCAAGCAAGCAAGGTACCAACTCTTCTTCAATGATTGGTAAAATGAAGATTGAGTTGATTTGGGACTCCAAATTTCTTTTCTTTATCAATATCTTCTCCGAACTTTGCTCCACCATGAGATACTGAAGACATATCTGTAGTGTTTCTGTCATAGGCATTGACTGTTTGATTATCTTGACCGTGAAACACATGTTCCTTGACCAATGCTTAATCGTAAATCATTTGCTTTTATACTAGTCAGATTCACATATATACAACCCTTTAACTCCATTGGAAGATTGCAGACTCTCTATATGAGAACATCACTTATGTACGTGTATATAGAGTATATTTTGTAGAAGATATAATGATTATAGATACATTAAATTCCTAATATACAAATTATAATGAATATAAAAAGTGAAGCACAAAATCAAATTGCCACACATATAATAAAGCCGAAAAGATGGATGAATATACACACAAATTTTTGCATCTTTCACAGCTCATTGAAAAATTAACCATAAAAAATATTTATCAAGTCTAGTATGAGTAAAGTAAATGAAAGGTATTTTAGCAACTGAAATTACAAAAAAAAAAAAAAAAAAAAAAAAAAAAAGGCACGTAACTGGGTGGTAGTTGTTAAGGGAGGAGAGCTCTACTTCTGCCTCTCTGCAGCCTGTCACCACAGAAAGAAACAATCCTTATTAGATAGATGATGGGAAGGAAATTGAAGCAAAAAGGAATGGGATTCCAGTTGCTATCTTAAGCTACCCGAACAGCAACAATTTGTGAATGTAACTAAAGTGCACACACCTTTTTCATTTTCTCCAACACTGAATTTTCAAATTCCTGATATCCTGCACCAACAAGATTGCTGAATTTTGGCTGCTCTGCCTCATACTTGTCACTACCAAAGATAGCCGGTGGTTGTAGAGGCAAAACGAGGAGTGGATTTGTAAGGTTTCCCAGCACATTACCGGTAGCAGCAACCTGACAAGACAAAGACAATCATAAGTTGAGGAGAGAAGAAAAAAACGAAGAAATCAAGGGAAAACAAACTTACAGCACCATCCTTGGATGCCATTACTACAAGAGCTGATCCTTTCTTCTTCGAACTTTTGATCACCACATCTTCCACATCCCCAAATTCTTGAAAAATTTCACAAAGTCCCTGCGCAGTATAGTCTTCTCCGGTCTTCTCCCATGATACTTTTAGAACCTTCTCTTTATCCAATCCATTATATCTTCCCCTTGGATTTGCTGTTGTATCTTGCTCAGAAGAAGTTGAAGTTGACATTCTCGTACTATGCATAGCACGAATTCTTTCAATCTCCGCCTTCAATTGCCGGGCTATTCTCTCTTCCTCCTGTCGAGCTTTCACGCTGGGGTCAACAGCAAATGCAGAGCGCTCCCTTTCTTCAAGATCCGACATCATCTTCTGCCGCTTCGAATCATGGTGCTGCATCTTCCCCCTTTTTTCCCTTTTTACCCTATTTAAATCGTCAAATAATTTCCTCGCTTTCTCATCCTTGAGAACTTCATATGATGTTTTAAGCTTTACAAAATTTACATGGGCATCAGGATCGTCGGGCCTCTTGTCAGGATGCAGCTCCCTCGCCTTGGATCGATACGCTTTATTAATATCTTGCTCAGAAAGCTTGGCCCCTTCCTCACCGGAAGGCAGCCCTAGAACAACATAATGGTCGATTTCAACATCCATCTCGCCCTGCAACAGAATACAACACTTGTTTACATATTTCAAAACTTCTCATGCCCTAAATTCAAATCACAACGAATTCTTTTTAACAATAAAGCAACTCAAAATCATATTGAACACATTAAATTTCAGTAAATTAGAAACACCAATCAAGTGAGAAAGAAAACGTAAGAACCCCAAATCCCCAATTTCTCATAAAATTGGATTAATTAATAGGAAAGGAGATTGGCATATCGCAGGGAAGAGATAGAGTGGCAGAGGAGATTAGGGTTGACTCTTTTCTACCTTCAGTCTTAACTGACCCCAACCCTTCTTGGTTCTTACTCCGTTACTCGCACTTCGAATTAGTATCATCAAGGACTCGTCATATCACCACTAAATATATCATATTATTCCACTATGCATAATAAAAAAAATATCGCTTCTTTAAATTAAATTAAAAAATTAAAATAAATTCAACGAAAACATTAATTAAATTAAAATTAAATAGTTTAAAAAGATTAATTGAATATTAAGAAAAAAAATAAATTATAAAAATATAAGTATTATATTATTAAATTAAATTAAAATATATAATGTCGAGTTAAATATGTCAAAAATATCTTTATATTTATTAAACTTATATTATTAATTAATTAAAAAATTCATTATTAACATAAGATTCAGTCTTGAGATGAAAAGTAGTATTAAAGCGAAAGTTAAGATTAAAATTTAATAGTTTCTAAATACAGTAAAAATTAAAATTGAAATAATTTCTACAGTAAAATTAAAAATTAGCAAAAAATTAAAGGCACAGTTGCACCCACCATTCTCAAATTTCAATCACTTCAGTAACCATAAAATTAAATTCTCACATATGTAATTGAATTACAGCACTTGGTGTAAAAGGTTGAATTGACGAACATGATAAATTAGAAAAGAAAAAATTAGGTTCCTTCGCAATTATGCTTCAAAGGGGTGATAGATACGACGGCGTTTCAAGAAGCACCGGCGGAGGCGGAGACGACGCACAGAGGGAAACGAGAGAAAACAGGAAGCGAGGTTGGGGGCGGGGGAATACTTACCAAGAAGAGAGGGTGGGATGGTGGTGACTGATGGCGAGGCTGGGCACGGCAGCAGCCGTCACGCCGTGTGCCGATGGGCGACGCTGGGAATCGCGGCCGGGTGGGGGTGGTGGCGACTGAAATCTGGCCTGGGTGGGGGTGGGGGTGGGGCCGACGGGGCCTGGGCTCTCAATTCTCTGATTTACGTTAGAACTTAGAAGCTGGAATGAAATTAGGGCAGGGAGAATTAGGATTTAGGGCTTACTATTATACGTATAGTCGTATTCGTATAGATAGATTGTTGTTTGAGAAAGAATGATGCACATATTTGAACTGGCCCATTTATGTGATAGGCCCATAATCCGAACCACAGAGCCCATTTATGTGATGTGCAGCCATTTAACTGATGTCCACATGTTTAGATTTGAATGTCAAACTCTCAAAGATTTATAAGTTCCAACTTTTAAAAATCTTTCCTTTCCTCCTAAATAAATAAATAAAATAGACAAAAACTTGTGTGAGACTATTTCAGTAGACTTGTGTGAGACTATTTCAGTGATAACATTTTATAGTGGAAGTAATAATTATTTTAAAAGGTATAGAATAGTCTCATGTGAGACATAAGGTCTTGCACAAGACTAGCCAATAATAATAATAATAATAAACACTTAAAATATCATAATTATCTTTTCAGTTACAACTTACAAGTTGGTATATTTTCGAAGTTCTTTACATTAAATCATACTTAGAAAATAATACTTTACTTGACTCACTTATTTAAAATATTAGTTGAAATAATTTTACTTATTCAATCTAGCATCCTGCCTCCTGGATAAAATTGGTCTAATGTGAATCATAAATAAATTTCTCCTAGTATGTACATTAGTATTAAATATATATAAATAAGTGTCTAATGAGAATAACTTTGTTTAAAAAAAATTGTGAATGATAAATATAATATTTAAAAAACACTTTATTGTGAGACGAGTTTTTTAGGATGATTGTGAGATGAGCGATCCATTACTAAAGTATGATTATTATATTTATAGGTAAAATAAACTTATTTGTAGTTAAAGTATATCAATAATGAATTATATTATAAAATTTTAAAATCATACTTTAATTTATCATTTATCATATAAATTATAAAATATATTTTAACCATCATTAAGCATATTTTATCTATATAATATGCATACTTTAACACGTTCAAAGACCGTCTCATGTGAGCTTCTCCATATTTAACCTAAAAGCTAAACAATTACTCGTAACAAGAGTTACAAGACTCTTGTGCTCCTTATTAGGAGCAGATACATATAAGCAAACTATCTGTTCAGCGTAAAGCTCCCTAGTGAATTCAATAAGAGATCATTTATATGTATTTAATTAGTCAATTAAACTCTAACAACACCCATTTTTAAGCTTATTTTATAAATGAATAGAGTTTGAGCATTAGATTACTTGTTTATTAAAACCTCTCGTACAAGTTCGTTTAGTATTCATTTAGTGTATTCATAAAAAAACTCGTTTAGAACTCGATTAATATAACAATTAATTGTTATTTATAATTAAATTTATTTTATATTAATATATATAAATAAATATGATAATAATTTAAATGATTGTCTAAATATTTATATATATCATTTTAAATTTTATTACAATTTATTATAGACTTGTTTAATTGTTTAATATTTATAAATAATATTTTGTGTTTATGAGTAAAATGTTTTTTTATTATTTAAGAACGAAAATATTTACTTATATGTTATTATTAAAGATGAAGTGTTCACTAACAAGTTATTAAACGTGTTTGTGAATGGAAATATAAACGAGTCTTTCTAAACTATTCGAACTATAAATGAGTCTTAATAAACTACTACATCCGTCTCATTGAAACGTAAGCGTTTTTTTTATTTTGGTCCGTCCTAATATAAGGTGTGCACTTTCTTTTTTGGATAAAGAGGACTTACACATATTAATTACTTCTCCCTCCTTACATCCACGTGCCAGCCAAATGCGTACGTTGTAACGTGAGGAAGGGAATAATAGAATTCGATAATTTTTTTCATAATAAACTCGGATCAAACTCGATTACACCTCCTACGTACGTGTGTGTATATATATAGTGACAGTAAGAGAGAGGAACAAGCAAACCGAAATTTCCGAGTCCATTTAACAAAACCCTAATTTTAAAATCCTTTAATTCGAGAGCAATCAGTTCAATTCGGTCACCCCCAATTTCCTTGATATCTCCTTTCATCCGTCGATCGATCGGCGGATCAACCCGATTAGAATTATCTTAATTGTTGCCATCGCACAATGGATTTGCCGGAGCTGCTATCAATATTCGGACCCGGCGTTTCCGGCGCAGTATTCGGAGCCGGGTGGTGGTTTTGGGTTGATGCCGTCGTTTGCAGCTCCGTCAAAGTCCCTTTCGTCCACTACTTGCCTGGTAATTTGTGTTCATGGAATCAGTATGTTTTTTGGTTTGATTTGTTTCTACCCAATATTTAATTCCTTTCTCTTTTAGGGATTTTTGCATCTTTGTCTGCTCTGATGTTCAATTGCGTAAGGAAAGATGGCATTGACTACTCGCCGTATGAAGAAGGTGAATGGAGGTATGCTTCGTTTTCTTTCCTTGATTTCATCATTTCTGTATTGTGGTGTTTTTTGTCTATATTTTGTTAATCGGCAGAATTGGGACAGAAAAAAAGAAGAACATTTGTCTAAGGGTCAATCTATAAGACCTGTAATGCATTTGCGATGATCACTTATTACCTCTTCTTCGTTTAAAACTAATGTTTATGAATTCATTCAGTAATTGCCCTTTGCGTTGTTGTTTTTTTTTTCTTTCTTTTTTTCTATATATTCCCTCATGGACATGTTTATGTAATGTTGAGTCTTTAAAGATCATTTGTTGTACTTTAAATGTGTTCTTTGTCAAAAATATTTAAATATCATTGGAGTTGTGAGATATTTTGCATTTACTTTTCTATGCTGTCAAATCGAACTCATCTCTGAGAGTCTGTGCTGCTTTTGTTGCAATATACTTAAATTTTAGAATATGTTGTAAAATGTTGTCTACTTCTCTAATTGCTAAGACAACACTTCACTATTTTCATACACCTTTTCAGCTGCTGTAATTTCTGAATTGCGCAGGTTGAAACTCTGGCTTTTCATTGCATATGTTGTGTCGTTCGTCTCGCTAGCTGCTTCGGTCGGACTCTTGATACAGGACGCATTGGTGGATACTGGGCCGTCGTCATGGACTGGAGTGGCAGGTGTTCTTCAATGCGTGTTTGTGCTAATCAGGTGAGCATTCTTGGCTTCCTTAAACTAACTCCGCCTGTCAAGACAACTCAACATGAGAAATGGTATTAGACTTGATAAATTCTTGCACGCAAAGGAGCTTTAATGACACCATGAGTCTATGACGACTTCATTTATGAATGTTAATACCATGGCTTGATTTCATTTTGCATGAATCATGATAATTGACCTCAATGAGATTGTACTGATTTTTATGTATGATTTTGATTACAGTGGCCTGATTTATTGGATATCTCATTCGGAATAAAGCTGCAATGTCCGTAAAAGTTTGTTAGTATCCAGGCATGTGCATAAGTGTGCAGAAGTATCCTTCCTACCGGAAACTGGAGATATTCATGTCGTTTAAGGGGGTCGTCTATTCGTTATCTTGTTAACACATAAGTGCTGTTTTCTTGATCATGTATTTTTTATTTTGCTAGCAGAGTGTTCAGTTCAGTGACTTTACTTCATTGTTGCATGTGAAGTTTCAGTGTGATGGTTTTCTTCTGATAAAGAATATATCTCTGCGATGTATTTTTCTGATGATTACACCCCTTAAGATGCCATAGGCAACTGTATAGTATTTGTTATTATGAGCTTCATTTAATTTATTTTTATTTTTTTTCGAGTTGATGATTCGTGTACAAATTTAATTTTGGATGAGAATTGAATCATTGATAATAAAAACTCCCGAGGAAAGAATGTTATAAACCCCACTCATAGGATTGAGAAAGTAAATATAAATATTAATATCACAACTTTGAGTTATTTAATAATGAATATACAGACGAAAAAATCTCTATTTTTAAATAGAGAATGTATGACTTCTAGAGATAAAAATAAATAAATCTTAAATCACAAGTTTATGTTGTAAAATGCTATTATTTGGTTCATAGTAATATTTTTGCCTTTTAAAGATTTTATATGATGTAATTTGATCGAAAACTCTCGTGATCCATCTGTTTAACAAATTTAAGAATTACGTAACATAACAAGAGGGGTTGATGAACAAGACATTTAACCAGAAAAGAAAATTCAATTACACCAAATGTGAAATGTGACAATACACGAGGGATATTTTTGTGTATGTAAAAAGTGGCTAAATCAAACGATAGCTTGCAAGTTCAATCTCACAAGGTATGTTTTAAAAACGCATAACCTAAATGAAAGAATCACTTATTTTTAAAAACAATCCTTTTTTTTATATCTCTATTATAATTAAAGGGATATGCCTCCAGGTATATGTTGCAACTCCATTTTGTAGCACACTCCGGCTTCAGAAGTGCTCCACATGGAGGAAAATATTGTCTGCTATTATAGCTGCTGCATTTTTTTTTTAAATAATATCTATGTTTATGTTTTATTTAAAAAATGGGTATGTGTATATTTTGTTAAAATAATTTAAAATAGCATTAAAAAAGAGGATATATTTTTACTTTAATTATTGGAGTAAAAATGGAACAAGCTATTAGAGATGAACTGTACTCCCTCCGTCCTACCCAAATAGCATCATTTTACTATATTGAGTGTCTCATCCAAATTGCAACATTTTCTTCTTTTAGTAAAAATGGGCCACCAATGGCCCACCACTACTCATCACATCTCTCTAATACACCAACTCACTTTATATAAAATAATAATACTCCTTAATCTACGTGCAAAAAAACAAATGCATCTCTTTGGACGGGACGGAGAGAGTATTTTGGAGCTGAATGTAACGCAAAATAGAGTCAGACCGTTGGAGATGACCTATATTATCACTTTCATTTCATCTCATAAAAACAATTTCCCACAAGGACATACATATGGGTGATTTCACCTATTGCAACAACATTGCAAAATCAAGAAAATTTCTAAAGATAAAGTGACAATTTACTTGAGCACTTCAACTTTTAGTACTTTTTTTTTAGCAATTAATCTTTGTTTCTTTCACAGGACTAATCAAGAATTTCAAGGCATGATTCCCAATCCCTGAATCGTGGCTATTGACTTCACGGCAAAAGATAGGTATAAAAGTTAAAAAAAGAAGGAAATAAACTTTATATCTTTCTCCCTTTCCTGTAAAACTATTTCCAACTTTAAATTGACTGTAAAGTGTATCATTAAAATGCAATCCAAATGTACTGTTCCATCATTCCATAGACATCCAAAAACCAATCTTGTCTAAGCTTTCTCCTCCAAAGCAAAACAGACGAGGAACAGTGATGGATCTTCTCTTAGCAAAATTGAATTTACGCGATACCTACCTACGGGTATCAAGCTTCAGAGACGAGGGGCTTGATTTAGAACTCACGATGCACGACAATTCCGAGTGATCTTCAGCTAATGTAGAATGATTTGGCAGATAACCTCTACATGCATTCAAGGATGGCCTCCTATTCATGTACTGCAAAAGAGAAAAGGACTATAATTTCCAATAGCAAGAAGACTACGCATTCATAAGTTACACAGAATTTAATTCTGATTAGAAGGAAAAAAACACAAATCACACCAATGTATTTTGGGGTGGGGGGGTTCATGTTTGTCAGGAAAAAAAAAAAAGGATTGTTTGTAATGCTCTAAGGATGTAAGTGCAAGAAAACAAACTTCATTGGGTTTCTTTGTAATCAGGCTAAACCTCAAGGACAATCTCTGTAATTATACTAGAACGGACTATCAGACAAAGATGATGTCATATTGTGACCCTTGAGCAGGATAAGGTGAGGAAGGACGAGATCATAACCTTGTGAGACCTTGTTAAACAATAAGATTAAATTCAAAATGTATATTTTCATTTTCCACAATTATTTAACAAGTTGCCTAACTTTTTTTACTTTCTACTTATTCGGGAAAGATATAATTGGTGCTCTACCAACCTAAGGTTTTCAAGTCTAAGCTAAAAATTTGAGTAGATTGCATTTATCAGGAACCAATCCAGTAGTCAAAAATCAAATAGCGGGGCTAGAATGGAAACACTCACCTCCTGATTTTTTTAATTTCTACTTATTCGGGAAAGATATAATTGGTGCTCTACCAACCTCAGGTTTTCAAGTCTAAGCTAAAAATTTGAGTAGATTGCATTTATCAAGAACCAATCCAGTAGTCAAAAATCAAATAGCGGGCTAGAATGGAAACACTCACCTCCTGATAAAAAGCATTGATCTCTTCCTCTGTCAAGCCTTCATCTTCCTCGCCATTTTCTTCCCAACCAAGTGAACGAAGAAAAGCAGCCTCTTCTTCATCAGGAAAGGTTTGGCCGTTGCAAATCAAGTTCTCTTTGCCATTGCAAACTATCTGATTCGCATTCTCCGATACATGATGAGTTACTGGAGCATTGCCTGCATTTGATATGTCTCCGGATGTTTGTGTACTGGGAGATGAAACATTCAGACTTTCATTTGAGAGGGCGGTTTTCACATTGGATGTGGTTTTTCTCCTCATGAGGTTAAAAAATTCACTTCTGCTTTGGGCGAGAGATTGGGAAGATCTCTTTTCACCAGTAGAACTGGAAGTTAATGATAGAGCAGCAACCTTGCTTTCAACAGTAGAAACCATAGATTTGTTCAGACTCATGGATGCTGTTGGAGTTGTAGGAGCCGTACCGTGCTGGCCGTTAAGCACTCTGCAATCAACATCACTATTTATAGTGGACACGTCCTTTGTCACAACACCGCTGCCATTCTCACGACCTGGTTTGAGGACCAGGAACTTCCCAGTATGAGAGGTACTGCTAGAATCAGCTCTGACAGGTATAGCACGAGACTGATTCGAAAGATGAGATAAATGGGGCTGCAGATGGACACCCTTGGAAGCCGAAATCATATCATTACTTCTGACTCCAATCTTTGGTTTTCTTGATTTGTCTCCAGAATTAAGGCCCTGAAGAGAATATTTGCATTAAACAATATGTTATCATCACCTAATCATATGCTGAAACATGATCCAAACACTGTGGCATACGTAAAAGCAGCTGCAAGCCTAGAAGAGGCAATAGCTCAAAGCTACAGTTAAGAACGCTCAAATATAATTACTTGGGTTATAAATATAGCATCGGATTTATGATGACTAAAAGAACTTTTGATGAAATGCATGAAATTCTTGTAAATCACCAATTTTATTCCTCAACTAAACAAAGTAACAAACTCAAGTAGCCTTTAATAAATGCAATTGAGGAAAACACATTGCATTATTTTCAATCTTGTAGCCATGGACCTTATTTCCTAGTGTGCCACAGATCTGCATGAGTCCCCTGAATTTTTAAAATAGCTCAAGTATAAAAACAGTGATAAATAGTTGAGTAAAAAAGGTCATATCAATTTCCCTTTTTTTTAGTCTTGTGGTGATGAGAGGTTCTTAAAGTAAAAGAGGCAAGTAAAAAAAAAATAAATTATTTACCCAGATTCTTAGTAAACAACTATAGTATATCACAAAACCTGGGTAAACAGGCTCACTGAAAATGATTCCTCGTGACATGAAAATGAAGATGATGCTATAGCTTACATGTATTTCACGTGTATCTCATTGAAAATTTTACAGACTGCCTTGGTTTACAGTGTAAAGAATCTTTAGTTATGATGCTATAATGAGATTGTATATTGTAGAAATTAAGTCCCAAATTGATCAAGGCAGAATTCAAAATTATCTCGAACTGATTTATGAAATGTTTACACTTTAAACAGTAGATAGTTCAACAGCACAAGGGAATAATAAATACCAAGCATCATCTTGTCTTAAAATTTTGTCAGTTAACCACCAAGTGATCAACCTCATAGAAAACAATAGTGTTACTTAAAGGAAATTCTTACAAAGGAACTTAAGTTGGTAGCAGTGCTTATTGAAATCCCATGACATTGATGACATCATGTCATTGAAGTCCAACATTAAAATCGCTGTAGTCATCTTCTCCCCTGATTCAAGGTCCTAAATGCAATACCTACCCACCCCCCAAATAAAAGAAAATCAGGCTGTCTGCTTGGATTCGTACACATCTCTAAGGATGACCAGTCATGCAATCAATCGGTAGATCAGGCATATTAATGACAAAATATATTACAGAAAATAGCAAGTCAAAACATATCTTCTTTTACAACCAGGGTTTCTCAGGCATGCTCTTAGCATAGGCTATGAAACAGAAAATTAAGGAAAACCAAAAGGGCATTTATGAGAACACATGAAATGGAAAGCGACAGCCTAGAGAAATTCCAAGCAAATTATAAGTGGAAGACGTCATCCAAAAAGAAAATGAATATGTCCAAGAATATAACTACATTTACCAAAGGTTTAGGCATTGAAGGCGTCATGGGAATTAATTGTCTGGACTGCTTAATAGCCAATTCCTCAAGCCGCTGGCTCTTATCAGGTAGCTGCAGTGCATTAGAGATGAAATACTCAAATCTAAACTGGCCAATTGACCAAATATAATTTTAAAAAAAAATTTAAAAAAAAAAGCCATAGAAATTAAAGTTCTATTTACCTGGGGAGTAACACCAACTCGGGTTGGAGGATTTGACAATGCCTCAGCCATGTTGATACTTGCTGCACAAGAAGCCCCAGATGCAGGAGTCGCACACGTACCCACAGTCTGTTGAAGAGAAGAGGGGCTTGTGCCATTGTTGGCAAGATTAGAAGGCACCTCTGCTAAAGCAGATGTCCATTTCTCACCACCAAGAAACCCTGAGTTTCCAATTGGCAAATTCTGAATAGAACTCGAACCAGGAGATAAGACTCTCCTGATTCCAGTTATGTCTTGCTTTTCTTCAGTTCCAAGTGATGGAAATTCCTTCTCAAAAGGCTTTTGAATGCCACTAGGCTTACTTCCCCTTGAAAGTTCAGTATTAATGTTGCTTTGTCTGCCAATACTGCCTCCTCTTGAGTCCTCAAATCGGCGAGGCAATACTTCACCAGGTTTTCTTGAACTCAATGATTGAGATCGCCTTAAGGCAATCTTATCAGCACTACCATTTAGTAAACTTCCCAAAGGGTCTGAAGAACTATGGTCCCAAATGTCTTCCATAAGAAACTTTTCTTTCACTCTAACACGATTTCTGTCACGATGACTCCTTGTGAAACTGCTATATGGATGCTTTGCACAAATATTACTGCTTGATGTATGCTTAGAATCACACAGTGAACTTCCGTTCACTAATCTTGAGCTATCTTTCTCAGTGTTGCTCCTAAGAGAACGAGTTTGGTTGGGATACGTGGGAGAAGATATGTCTTCTAACAAAAAGAGAAAAAAACATAGTATATATTAGAAATTACCGACATGTGGAAAAGACACAAACAAAGGCTATTCAAATAGAAAAAGTCGAGCAAAAACGATACCAGAGTGGCGAGTTGATGTGCCACCTCCAACAACATTTCCTGAGCATCTCAACCATTCAGGGACTAGGGTGTGTTCAGTTCTTTCCATCAGCACCATGATCTAATTAGTTAGTAGAAAAACTTAAAATGCTAAACTCTATTCACCTCCTAGATTACCTCACTTCATTTCATTTTTATCAACCAACCCTGTACAAAAGCGACCAGCTGCTGCCTTCTTGGGGCAGCAGAAACTCCTAGATATCCAACTTTTCCCCAATGCCACAAATCAAGTTCTCCCTTTATTGCTCATAAACTAACTGCATTCAAGCAGTTTCAATTACAAGGATTTTCGTTATTAACTCATCAAAAAGGTCAAGGATTCAACACAAAAAAATCCCTCCTCCACTCCTGCATTCGTCACACCAATCCACTAAAAGAACCACATTTTTATACAAAATCAGAGTCCATTTGCCATAATCAAAATCCGAAAAACTCCCTCTCTTAAAATATGATCCAATCACAAATTCAAGTCAAATTCCTTTTTCATAATGCGGGGCGGATTAATCAAAGAAACGAAGCACAACCCTGAAGTAAACTCCCTCACGCCCTAGTGTTCGACCAATTCACAGCAGAATAAAGGCGACTTAGAAATTAGCGAATACACACCTACAAAAATCAGAAACCTAACAAGTTTTAATAAAAGATGAGAAACCCTACCTCAGATAGGGAAACCCAGAAATGGATCCAGAAAACCCTAAAATCGCCTACAGAAACCGCTGAGTACAGACTGAAATTACGTAAAATATAAATTGCGATATTGCATAATTCCGGCGAGTTTTGAAAACAATTTTAGGGGGGAATCACCGGGATAAGAGTGCAGATATATTGCATTGTGAATTAGGTCTTCTGGCTTCTTGGAAGGAAAATGCAGGCGGCGAATTTGAGAAATTTGTATGAAGTTTAAGAAATGGAAACGTCGCCAAATATTAGGGCAATTGCAGAGAGAGAGAGTTTATTAGTATTTTCTGCTCATCTGCAAATTGAAACTGAAAATCTCCGTAGAAAAATGCATTTTACTTTTTGCACATTTAATTTCTCAATAAATTATTATTCATTTTTTATTATACTCCATCTATATTTATTGTCACATCTAAGTTATGCACATTTATTTTCAATTAAAATTATGAAGTTATATTTTAGTTAAATTTATTAATTTTTTAAAGATAATTTAATATTTTTTTAATACTATTAAATAGTGTAATAAATAAAGTGCAAAGAATATTATGTGTTACTGATAAAATTGTATAAGTTTTGCTTAACCTATCTCATTCTTTTAAATTATTTATTATCATTCTCGTTATAAAATATTATTACTCTCGCAATAAATGTTATATTTTTCATTTATACTTTTTCATTTATTTATATTATAATAAATAAATTGTTTATGAAATAACATTATCACTCTTCATTAATTAAGTATTACTTTCTATTATAAAAGTTGTCATTTTTTTATCCATCTTATAATAAGCCCTTACGTGAGACGGTCGCACACAAGTCTTTACTCTTTTGAAAATGAGTTGATATCCTGTGCACACAGCATTCATATGTATATAAATTTTTATTTAATAGTTATATATGTTTTTTAATAATTGTATATTTTTTTACATTCAATTTTTCATTGAAAAAACTAACAGAAAATTCGCTAACAAAAGTGTTTACATTTTTATTCATTATTGTATATGTTTTTATTTATAAGTGGAATACATGTTTCTAAAAGTTGGTACACGATACACTCGAATGCATTTCATAATTTACCTTTGAAATAAGAGTATTTTATTAATTGCGATGTTATTGTATTGAGTTTTAATTAGGACTCTTTACTTTACAATTTAAATGATAAATAAATTATCTATAATTTGTGGAGTGAAGCAATAAAAGTTACTTCCAACAAGCTCTTTAAATAAAAAAAATAAAAAAAAAGTTTACATAATCATTTTGGCTCTTCAAATTTAGATAGGCACAACAACTCTTTAAAATTAAATGTGTTCAATATTTCATTAGTTCCCACACTTTTTTCTTGAAATTTATATCAAAATATATATTACTTTATATATTTAATAAAATAAATTAGGAGGAAACACACAAAAAAATTACTATAAAAAATAAGCATTGGAAAGAAAACAAACTAAATAAATTATAAAGAGGATGTTGGAGATGATTGAAAATATGATTATTTATATTTTACATACTCTTATGTAAAATACACTTCAAATTATAAAGATGCTATTGGAGATGATCTAATGAACGAACCTTAATTAAAAATATTTGCAAAGATTTATTAAGTAAACCCCTCTCTCACGAAATGTTTTTCATGAAGCAATAAAAAGTATTATCTTTATACTTAAAAAAAATACTTGATGAAAAGTAATAAGGGTATTGCGAAATGAACCATTTATAATGTAGGTTGAAATTAATAATATTTTAAAATAAAAGTAATAATATATTCAATAAAAAATAATAATTAATTACAAAAATATAAAATAATATTACCATGAGACAATTTCACACCAGTACTTTACAATGTAAACTCTGTTGTCTAATTGTAAACACTTATAAATCATGTGGTCCTCCTTAATTAAACATCCTAGCTAAACATATAGTGTTGTAGAATTATAAGGGAGATTTCTTAATTAAACACCCTGACTAGACATAAAGTATAATAGAATTGTAAGAGAGATTACAGGGTTCACATTGTGAACCTGATTCACATGAATGTTAGCCAAAGAAGGCAAACATTTATGTAAACCGAGTTCACACTGTAAACTTTATGTTCCCCTTTTAATCCTAATATACTCATATTCATAGGAGACTAGCTCTTTAAAAAAAATTAAAATTAAAATTGATCAATGGGATAGTTACTACTAGGTACATTGGAATCTACTTAATTACTATAAGATACAAACATACAAAAATATTACTACTAACTACATAAATACATAGTGATATTCCAATATTACCCTTACAATGTGTTGCACATAAATGTTTGTGTGCAGCATTAAAATTCGTGTGCAGTAAAAAAAGTGTGTGAAGCAAATGTTATGTGCAGTAAAAAAAATATGTGCAGCAAAAAAAATGGATTTGGTGGCTGCGGTCCGGTGGTGGGTGGGTGAGGGGTTTAGGGTTTGTGGTTTAAAAGAGTATGAGATTATAATGAATTAAGGTTAAATTTGGTATTTTGGTTTAATATTTTGTACGTGAGATTAATTTTTTTAAATCAATATATCTCACAATAGTTATGGGTACAAAGTGTGTACCTATGAGTAATTTTTTCTTGATAAATAAAGTATAAAAAATGAATGAATAAGATATATAATGTATTTTTATTGCTAAAAAAAACACCAAAATAAAATTTGTCCATAAATATAGAATGAGAGGTAATGAATGCTCCACTATATAGGTGTATATATCTATGTTCATATTGTGTTGTACAGGTGAAATAATTGTATGTATTTATAAGAAAAGGTATACCCCACCATTAGGGGCTCCACCGTCCCTGTCCTGAAAATTGGTGGAGGAGGTAAATCGCATAATGTGCCTCAAGTGGCTTATAAAGAGGACAAATGCTATTGAGGTATGGGTGGTACGCTGACCTCATGTTCATGTCGTCATTGTCGGTCTAATTATACTACTCGTATTTTTAGTTCAGTTTAAATAGTGTAACTTTATCGATATGAGAAATAATTGTAACTCGTCCATCCCATTCATTTTTTTTTTCATTTTGAGAGTTTCATCAAAATAATTCATTTTCACTTTTTAAACACATGTGATCACACACACCAACTAATATAATTAAAAGATGAGACCAAGCTCATACTAATAAAACTATCAACTACACATTAAATAATAATACTCTTAAATTTATGTGCAAAAAGTAAAAACAACCATTTGGACAGAACGGAGGGAGTATAAGATAATTTTAGAGAGTAGAATAAAAATGATATTAATAGAAAAGGAGTAATATTTTATTATTAATAAAAGTGATAGTATTTAAAAAAACATAATAATACTTTCAATAAAAGATGATAACTAATTTCAAAATCGTAAAATTGTCTTACCGTCTCAACCAACCTAAGGTTGTCCCCTAACAATATTCACAAAACTAAATAATACTAATATATACTCGCTTCGTCCCGGGTTAATGTTAACATTTGCTTTTTGCACAGAGATTAAAATATATACATCATTTTAATGTGTAGTGAGGTGAGATAAATAATGGGATAAATTATTTTTTTGCCCCATAAGTTTTGCCATGTACAATTTTTGCCCCAAAAAAGATAAGATTTGGGCATTTATCCCAATATCTTTATAATTACGCTAATTTTGCCCAATTTTTCCAGGAATTTGACATTTTTATCGGAATCGATCACGTACATGTCACGTTATCATCGAATTTGACATTTTCTGGTGAATTTGTTGATCTGGAGACACAGTGGCATTCCCGTCAACAATAATAATAATATCTTATTGATAATTTAATTAAAAAAATACCGTCAATCGATGAACTCAGTTCTCACGTGCCCTCCACGTGCTTCCACCACCTAGTAGACTCTCTCTTCTTATCAATCAGGGAATCCTCCGTGTACTCTCTCACCACCATGGACGGCAGCTGTTGGATCTTTCTCTCCAGGAGCCTACCCCCAACGAACAGATCAAAGTATACATTGCCTCGATCTGCACCCTTCGCCAATGCGAGCAACATCAGGATATCAAAGCCATATAGATGGAGGATAAAGTCGTTGGCGTTTTTAGCTCCGATTCAATTCTTCGCACCCCACCGAAGAACGAGTAGTTCATTATCAGTCTCGCTATTCTAATTGGCTGGAGATCGATATCCAGTGTGCGCATCCTCACGTGGTAGACCATGATGCCGCCGGTGCTGCTTTCCATTATGAAAATCCTAGAGAAGTCGGTGAATTATTTCGATCCAAGGATTGGCGTCGTGGCCGGCGAGTGCTTGGGTTTTGCCCACTGCACTGCATCCATGAGGTTGCTGTACATCTCCGGAAGATGATTCTCTCATGTTAGGTGTTACTCGACGGAAGAGATGAGGGAAGAAACGTGAGCAATCATACGGTTGCATGACTCAAGGAAGAATGTAGAGGTGGCGCTCAAGAACACAAATTCTTCATCGTGTAAGCAGATGATAAGGGGGAGCTTGGCGCGGGAGTGAAAGATTCAATGGCTGCCGCCCATGGTGGTGAGAGGGTACATGTGGATCCCCTAATTGATAAGAAAATAAAGTTTGCGAAGATGGTGGAAACACGTTGAGGGCACGTGAGAACTAAGTGCATCGATGGAGGGTATTTTTTTAATTAAATTATCATTAAAATATTATTGTTGTTGTTGTTGTTGATGTCACTGTGTTGTCATGTCAGTAAATTCACCGAAAAATACCAAATCGGATAATCACGTGACATGCACATGATCGATTCCGGTGAAAATATCAAATTTCAAGAAAACAGGGCAACATTAGCTCAATTATAAAGATATTTGGAGAAATGCTCAAATCTTATATTTTTTGGGCAAAAATTGTACATGGCAAAACTTACAAGGCAAAAAAATATTTTATCCCGCTGGAAAATACCAAATTCGATGATCACGTGACATGCACGTGATCAATTTCAACAAAAATATTGAATTCCGACGAAAACGGGGCAACATTGGTGCAATTATAAAGTTAATGGGACAAATGCCCAAATCTTATCTTTTCTGGAGCAAAAATTGTACATTGCCAAACTTATGAGACAAAAAAAAATTTTATCCCCGCTAAATAATATTGAATGTATAGTGGGTAGTTGTATTAGTGTTGTATGTGGGCCATATATGGAATAATTATTTGTTTTGTGTGGGTCAAACTTGACAAAAAAAAAAGAAATATAAACCTTAAATTTGGACAAATCAAAATGAAAAACATAAATTTTAACGCGGGACAGAGATAATATACTCTCTCACATTAGGTTTCTTTATGAGAAAATATCAAAATTTATCATTTATATTTGGCGTAATCCCAATTTAGTCCCCAAATTTGTTAAATTCTCAATTTTGATTCTTTAATATTCGATTTTAGTCATTTTTATCTAAATTTAATCCTTTTATCAAATTCAGTCCTACAATTTTGGACCAAAATTTAACAAATTTATATCTTTGAGGACTAAATCTGAATAAATTCTTACATAAAAGAATAAATTTGAAAAAAATTATAAGACTGAATTTGATAAAATGACTAAATTTGGACAAATTTTACCAAAATTGGACACTAAAAAATCAACATTGAAAATTTAGCAAACTTGAGAACTGAATTTGAATTACGTCAAATATAAATGACCAATTTTAATATTTTCCCTTTATTTACCATCTTAAAAGTTTAGATTTAGATTTTAAAGATATAATGTTAATCTTATTTGATTTGGACATTTTAAAATTAGATTTTTTTATTTTAATAGTTTTGGTTTGGATTTAAAAATATCAGATTTTATAAACGACATCAACCTATATATCTATCTCTATAAATATATTTTCTATTAATTACTAATTTTACACATCATTATTCACACTCTTATATATTCATTTTTCATAAAATTTAAAACATATATTTTTTTAAAAAAAAACTCAAAACAAATACTACACATTATCATTATTTATTTGATTTTTAAAATTCAGATTTCAAAACTCCACATAAATCGAAAACAAAGATAAAATTAAATCAATAGTAGTGGAGTAATACATATAAAAAATATGTTAGATTTATATAATTTGATTTTACTAACCCAACTTAAACATGAAATTAATTATAACTCTAAACCTATAAAAAAAAAGTGAAATTATGATTATACTCTATCCTAAATTTACACTCACACTTCTTAATACTGATCACACAATCCATTTTGCTAATCCAACACCATACCAATACTAAGTCCGTACAAAATCATTATTTCATACATTAAATTCTAAAACGGAATATTCTCTTGTAAGAAGTGTATATTGTGAGATTAATTATGAAAGAGGTCGATTCATTATTAAAGTATAGTTGTTAATAAAATATACTTATTAGTAGTTAAATTTGTTTGTAGTGAATTATACTATAACACTATAAAAATATACTTTAATTTATTATTAATTATACTTTAGAAAAATATATTTTAACTGCAAATTGATATACTTTACCTATATAATAACAAACATACTTTAAAACGGATAAACTCATGTCACAATCCTGTCTTACATAATTATCGTTTCACACGAGTTTTTGTCTTCTAATACACACCGGAAATAAATTAGAAAAAATAAAAGAAAAAGAAAAGAATGTTAATACTTTATTGTGTAAATTTATAGCGCTCCATTAATAATACTCATTGGCAATGTTCATTTCCGGGTTTCAAACCCAAGTTTTGGTTTTCAAAACCTACATTCAAATTTTAAAAATCATCCTTATATATACATATTACATTCTCTCACTTCAATTAATACATTTTCTCTCTTTATCTCTCCTTTCTCATATAACTTTTTAAATAAATTAATATATTGATTTGACATAAAGTTAAAATCTACCATATTCAAAACCTAAAATAAATATAGAATACACTATTTATGATTTTCAAATCTCAACCTCAAAACAAACATCACCGTTGAGATTTCAAATGCATTTTAAGTAAAAAGGGAATAGAAGTCAATTAGAATCAAAAGGGAACACCAACTCCCACTTATTAAGGGTTATTAGGGGGCAGTGCACTATCAAATGAGATGATTAAATAACCAATCAAGCGATTATAAAAATAGGACGAAAAGAGTATATGTTTGTTTTGAAAAATTTACGTAATATTCTCTCTGTCCGGTTCTAAAATGACTGTTTACTTTTTACACGTGGATTAAGGAGTATTATTATTATATGTAAAGTGAGTAGTTGTATTAGAGAGAAGTGGTGAATCATATTATGTACTTCTTTACTAAATAGGGGAAATTGATACATTTGAACCGGACGTCAAAAATAGTAAAATGAACACCTTAGAAGCGAACGGAGGTAGTATATTTTAATTTTATGTTAACGTAATGAATAAAAATGTGTGATGATATGTGTAAAAAAGAATTACTGTTGGAAATAATCCATGAAACTTTAACCCTATTATGATAAACCAAGATCAAAACCGTAAAGCGGAAGCGTACCTGATCCAATGAGTCTCTAGGCGGAACACGAACTCAGGATCAGTGGTTATATGGTCTTCCTCAACTAAGCCCTCCTAATTCCTTTATGGGGACCGTAGTAATCCCTCCCGATGGGGAGAAGGGAAAACCATGTGCGACTTAGTATATTGGGGATCATAACCTGGGAGCCTTTATATACTACTTGACTAGACCACCCATAATCACCTAATCATGTAGTATTGGGTATCTACTCAATAAGCCCATATCATTTATTATTATAGTCCATTGACCTTTAACCTTAATTGGATCACTTAATTAAGTCCATAGTATAATTGAATAGCTAATATAATTGCATAATAATATATTGCCCACAATTAGATTATAATGGAAATTAATAATTTCCAACAATCTCCCACTTGGGCTATATATATTTTCCGTTAGCAATTATATCAAGAGTCCTTAGTTGCGCAACTTTATGCTATTCCTCTTTAGGCTATACTTAACAATCTGGTCCATCTCATATACTAATATGGAACTACCGCGGCATTCACCACATTATAAATCGTGATTAAACCCCGACAATCACCATATTAATATACTCAATGACATAGATCAAATATGGTGAGTAGCATGGAAATTACATGTCAAATGTGATCAACATCATGTCTATTTCCAACTGGTCCAACTTTAAACTTTAGTGAGACCAATCCATAATATAAAATATTACAAAATGAAAAATTAACTTTAGTAAATTCACAATGAATTCAAAACCATCAACTTAATTCTGCAGAAAACTGAATTATCCAAATCAAAGTGTTTTGAAAACTTTAAAGAACAATAAATATAGACTCCCACTGAACTAATGTATTCTAAAACCATATAACACCCACATGATTAGCTAGCTCATAATATGCAGGGATGTTGAATACATAATTGGTGGATCCATATTTAGAGTCTATCATAATATGCTCTTCTAAAATTTTATCTACACAAAACACTTTCTTTAACAATCAAGAATTCTATGTCAATTTGTTTGACTTATAAGTATTCTTGTCATAAATACTTTACTGCGAACTAACTGTCACAATGATCTTTATGTGACAAATCTTCGCAACCTTTATTTCATGTTTGAATGCCATTAGTGTGCTACTAATTCTGTTGTCATGGTTAATGAGCTAAAGTGTTTGCTTAATACTTTTACTTGTATAGCTCTCCGACCAACAGAAAATATAGCCTGAAGTGGATCTTATACTGTATTGACATCCAACAAACTCAGAATCAGAATTCCTCATGATCTCTAACAAATCTGATCCCTGATGTACAAGCATATTATTCTTAGTTCTCTATACATACTTTATAAAGATCCATACTAGAGTTACTTAAATGTCTACTTAATATACCAACAACATAAGCCAAATTAGGTATTGTAGAGACTTCATTATACAACAACTTCCAACAATCAATGAATATGAAATATTTCTACATTTTTTAAATCTTTAGTTTAACTTTAGGGCATCTGATTGAGACTGCACTTGTCTCCCTTAGTTTAACTTAAACATTCTCCCACTGAATCACATAATCATCTACATTTGTCTCAAAACCAAATGAGACACTTACTTCATGATAATACTTGTGATTCCTTTACGAAAAAAAATTGCTTGAACGCATAGATGGATTTCCTATTAGTTCTTAAACCATTTAGATCGTATCATCAGTGTTACGATCAAGGAACATTATCTTTACATCCATCTAATATGATTCAAGATCAAAATGTGCTACTAATGTCACGATTATCTTATAATAATGTCTTTCTTCCCTTTTGAGTATAATCCTATATTAAAATGCAAATCTAATCATCTTGTATTGATTTATACTCATAACTTATAGCATTAACACACTTTGGAGTAATTGGACCTTTCATGGTTTGATGAACATTGTTTGAATATTCTACCATTAATTCCATAGTGTCCTCATTATTTAGGAGAAAACTACATAATCTTCTGAATTATCTTTCTCCCAACTCTAGTGGTTTCCTTAGTGACATTAATTCTTGAGGTTGTTGAATTTGTTATTCCTTAAATATTATTGACATTGTCATATCGTTATTCTGAATTTGCACCAATTCTTTAAAGCATAAGTGGGGATCGAATCGACTCCCCTTAAGAACAATGTCTCTAATATTATTCTTCCCCCAAAATCAACATCCTCATATAATACCGTATTACCCGTCTCAAATATGATCCGATCAATTGAATCATAAATTTATTATCTTTATTTAATACCAATAAAGTAGCTTGTATCTATTTGAATCCAATTTTCTTTAGTAGATCCCAATGATCTAGCCTTAGTTGGATATCACCATATGTGAAACTCAAAGAGTTCTCACAACTACTTTGGTTGGAACTTTTTTGAGACCATAAACTGCAATCTTTAGTATTTCTCCAATTAGTAACAATATATTGTGGAGTACTATTTTTGTCTTTTAACTACACCACAACACTATTCATACTAAGTAATCTTAATGTGATGTATTATAAAACAATTCCACAAGCCTTTAGGAGAAAACGAAAGGTTATACTTTAGTTTCTTTTTAACAGCTTTCCAAACGGGTTTTTCTTTGTTGCCCTTATACTTTATTGAAAAAGAGTTTGTTAGAAACTTATTAGTTCATTCTTATTGTTGAAGTTCTCATCATGTATAATTTTGTTGTTGACATAGGTTAAACTTAATTAACAGACTTCTTAATTGTATAGAGAATTAATCCAAAATGATTATCATGCTTGCACCAAACTTTATAATCTTTCAAATTTTAAATAGTGTAGAATCATCTCAAGGAATCGAGCACAACATTAGTATCAAGTCCAATGACAACAATACTAACTTGTAAGTGACACCTCTTTGTAGTAGTCAAATATTGACAATAAAACTGTCAAGCAATAGCCTTCCTGTGGGCCGACTTATTACTCACATGTTAAACAAATAATCGTCATATATTTACCACCACAGGTGCTTGTGTATTTCTGCCAAATATTAATCTATCTATGGGCCGATCAATACCCGCATGAAGATACACTTGCAAAACATTATTAATTAGGGACCCATCACAAGACACCTTGTGCAACATTAACCTCATCTGTGGACAAAAATTAACTGCAGGGGTAATCTTGGTGTAATAATCAAGTATTGACAATAAGTTCTGTCAAACAAGAGTCTATCTGTGGACCGACTCATGTTCACATGAATAATCCAAATAATTATCACATACTTATTATCACATGTGTGTTATTATTCTGTCAAACTGTGCCTACCTGTGGGCCGAACACAGAACACATAAATAATACCACACACATCTATGTAATTTCAATAAAGTTTTTCTCCACACACGATATTGCTGTGGCAACATGGTGCTTCGATTGACTAGATTGAAGGTTTACTAGACTAATTAAATAAATATTAAAATATTTAATTTAATTAAACGACATATAACTGTCTTCCCAATTTAATTTAATTTTATTCCACTAACCAAATGAGAATATTAGATGATTCATACCAACTTAAAAATAATGAAAGATTTCATTTAACTTAATTAGGAATTAAATCCTAATTTACTAAATTAGTTAAAAAAGGCCATCAAAATTACCATAAATACAAAAAAAATTGCTTTTACGCATTACATGCCATACATACAAAAATCAGGAATCCTCTTTAATGGATATTATTCCTCGAAAAATTTATATCAATAACCAAATGATATTTAAAATTTAAAAAAAAATCGTTGACTTGAAATGCATGACACCATGATTGCTTGATTCAAAATTGAAATTAATTATAAATTTCATTAACACATAAGTTCACAAATATCCATGGTAATCATTTACAGAACATCAATTCGAATATGCCAAAGCAATTCACAGTCTATCAACATAATGTGCCATTAATAATGTACATCATAATGGAGATATTAACGAATTTGGTATCTACATAATCCGAGTCTAATACATAATAGTATATAATTCTTATAACAGACTACTCATTTGAGTATTAGAAAACTAGAGAAATGGATTATTATTAAAACTGATTAAATAAAGCACCATTTAACTTAATAATTAATCCACTCAACCATGATTAACAAAACGAACTTATCAAAATTACAATAAGAGCAGGTATCGATTACCAATGTAATCAATAACTATTGAAATAAATTCGTGAACAATTCCAACTCATAAACTCAAAATAGAGTTGATTAATGAAATATACTTAATCTTTAACCGCAAACAAGATCGAAACTTAATCCAAATCTCAAACTACTAAACATCAATTATACAGATCTCAGAAAATCATACATAGGGTGGCTCTGATACCACTTGTTGGAAATAATCCATGAAACCTTAACCCTATTATGATAAACCAAGATCAAAACCGTAAAGCGGAAGCGTACCTGATCCAATGAGTCTCTAGGCGGAACACGAACTCAGGATCAGTGGTTATATGACCTTCCTCAACTAAGCCCTCCTAATTCCTTTATGGGGACCGTAGTAATCCCTCCCGATGGGGAGAAGGGAAAACCATGTGCGACTTAGTATATTGGGGACCATAACCTGGGAGCCTTTATATACTACTTGACTAGACCACCCATAATCACCTAATCATGTAGTATTGGGTATCTACTCAATAAGCCCATATCATTTATTATTATAGCCCATGGACCTTTAACCTTAATTGGATCACTTAATTAAGTCCATAGTATAATTGAATAGCTAATATAATTGCATAATAATATATTGCCCACAATTAGATTATAATGAAAATTAATAATTTCCAACAATTACTCCTAAATGATTTGAGAAGAGAGATCGAAAAATAAAGAGAAAAAGGGAATAAACATCAATAATTGAGAATAGAGATTGTCTAAAATATGAGTAACCGAAGATTAAAGGATATACACGTATATGTAAATGATTTTGAAAAGTTGAGTATTTCATCCGTACCTCCAAAATATTTCACACTTTTCTTTTTCATCCGTCCCTCAAAGTATTTTACACTTTACTTTTACTAAATTTGGTAAAAAATACATTATAACAATACTCACTTTTTACACACATCTCAATATAATATTTACTTTTTCACATCTCCCAACAACTTTACACACCTCCCAACAACTTTACACACATTTTTCATTAAATTAACTAAAATATATATTCTCTTTGTTACTTGTTGGGACCGAGGAAGTATTTATTTTGAAAAGAAAAAAAAAAGGAAAAACTGTTTTCAAAACCATAAACAAACATAAAGTGTGATAGGACATAAATCACAAAAGTTACCGTACCTCACCATTAGGGGCCTTACCGCCCCTGTTCTGAAAATTGGTGGAAGAGGCAAATCGCAGGATGCCTCAAGTGGCTTATAGGGAGGGCTCACTGTTTAACTTGTACTTGCAAGGGACCAAATCAATGCAAAAGGCAGGATTCGAACCCCCGCCCTGCAGCAACCAATTTCAGTTGGAAGATCTTTCCACCTTCCCCTCTATCACTTGAGCTATGCCATGTGACAAGTTACCGTAATTATGTGAACCCGTTTCAATTTGTCTTATTTGAATGAATTATATGAATTCGGTTCATCATGCATTTTAATTATACAAAATTATTCCTAATACATGAAAATATACTTGAGAGATGACCTATTATTTTTTGACAAAGTGTTGTGTATACTTAGGCACACGAAGCTAGTTATGAGTGCCCAGATCTAATTTTACTCTTTAATATTAAAAATTATATTCATCAGTTTTTTAAAAACTTATACATTTGATTTTTTCAAATTAATTAAAAAATTTAAAAAAAAAGTTAGTGAAACTTTGATACTCCTTGAATGACTTCTCATTGAAAAAATAATATTCTTCCCCAAGGCATAGCTCAAGTGGTAGAGGAGACATCCTGCAATTTACCTCCTACACCAATATCTAGGTTAAGGATGGTGGAGCCCCTAATAATGGGTACACCATTTTAATAATATTCTTATTACATAAACGATTTTTTTTAATCTAAAAAAAAAAGTACATCCGTAGTCAGATGTTCCTGATCAAAAGAGAATAATTTATTAATTTTTCTGGATAAAATAGCTCCACATTTTAATTGTTTGCACATGATTTTTTCTATATTTTTAATAACATTTTTTAATAATAAAAATAAATTGTAAAACTAGATTTGACCAATGGAAAAACAGGTAATGACGAAGAAAGAGAAAAAAATGGGGAGTACATTAAAAAATAAAAATTAGCCCAATATATTTCGAGCGAGGGTACCTGAATTGAAGATTCCTAGTCATCTCTCCCATTTGGCAACGCGTCTCTCTTTCTCTCTCCTCTCTCCTCAGCCGGCGCCGTTCTTCTACTGTCTGACTCCCTGTCGTCCCCTTTCCTCTCTTTTTCTCTCTCACGCACACCCACACATTAAAGGTGTTATTCCTGCTCCATAACCCAGATCTCACTGTTCTCGCATCCTACAAAACTTTTGAAGATCAGGGACGACGAAAAAGTTTTTTGCACAATTATTCCAGCCTCTGAAATTCGACCCCTGAAAAGGAGCTACAATTTCTTCTTTACCATTCATGGATTTTGCTCTCCACCGTCACAATGCATCGATTTTCCAAAATCTTATCCCATAGTTCGGGCCGCCGGAAGAGCCGGGCGGACGCCAGCTCGAGCTCAAGCACCAGCTCCAGCCGCCGTGCCGCGAAGCCGAAGAGGCTAGAACGCAGCTACGCCGTTAAGAATGTTAACTACGAGTTCACTCCCTGTGATTCATCTTCGTCGTCTTTGTTCTCACATGATGAATCACTGCTTGGGGGTTCGTACGGCGGAAAGACGAGCTTTCGTGTTGATGGGACCGAAGGTGAGTTCGAAATTATCTGCAAAACCTTTGGGTTTTCCGGAATTGAGGATTTCGCCATATCACCAGAGGAGTATGAAGAGATGAAGTTGAAGTCACCATCTGCTGATGTTGTGGTTAGTAAGGTATTCAAGCCTATAAAATATGAGGAACCTGAGATTGATTGTGATGATATTGAGGCTCATGATGTGATTAATCGAAAAATGGAGGGTTTTGAGATTTGTGATGTAGTTTGTAGGGAATTTGGGGGAAGTCGTGATTTAGGTTGTAATGATAGATGTAGGGGTGTAACCGAGTTATCAAAGAGATTAGAGGATGGCTTAAGGATAAATAGTGTAATTTCTAATGATAAAAGGGTAAGTAGTAGAACGAGTGTAAACCGTAGAAATGGTATTAAGGGTATGCAGCCTTCTGTTCTACTGGTTAATAAAGAGTACTCCAATTGGGATGCATCAGGAGGTTTTGAGATGGACAGTGATACTTTTGTGTCAGGATTTCAGAGTGGATTTAGTTTGGATGAGGATAAGGAAGGGACTGAGGAAGTTGGTCAGAAGCATAGTGAGAAGGAGATGGATATGGCCTTAAGGGTGGCGAACTTTGTGCCGTCGGAGACATCCTCTTTTACTTCAAATGATGATGATGATTCTTCTAGTACAGTAACAGAACCGATGTCCTCATCCAGTGAGAGATATAGATATGTTATTGAGGATTGGCAGAAGGGTGAGCTTTTGGGTCGTGGATCTTTCGGATCTGTGTATGAAGGAATTGCTGAGTAAGTAATTTTTATGAAGTATTTATCGATGTCTCATTGCTGGATTTATTTTAGCATGGAGAAAAATGCAGAGCTTCGGTTATTGAATATCCAAATTTATTGTATTCTTGTTGCGTGTAAACTGGTAGTGTAAGTGATACTGTGAAATAGTATAATTTGGTTGTCTTTTAATCATGAAACAAAAAGATTAGCTTAGTTTTAGAAGAATCAAATCACACTGTGATATCTTTGTATTTTTTTTCTAAAATTTTCGATATTTTTAATCATACAAATTGTAGTTTTTGTTAGCAGCTATGTTGATGACATATCTGTTTCTATGACGTATCTGTTGATTTGCACCATAAACACGATTCTTCATAAAATGCCTGTCAGTTCTATGGAAATGGTAAAGATCTGAAGATAGCTGATGAATGTAGCGTTCCTAGTATGTGCTATGAATGTTGAGTGTTTGTCTGAAGACCATTCTAGAGTTGAGAGAATTCTAGAATAGTTCATGGGTTTTTGAGAAGGGTATATTAATTTTCTTAATTAGAACTTAGATGATAGATCAACGCTCTGTAGTTTAGGACTGCAGCCTTTTGTTGTGAAGAAGAGATACACAGGAACTCTCCCTGGAAGTTTTTTTTTTTTTTTTTTAAATCATTTTTAACGTTTGCATACACTGTTCTCTACTCACTTGGCTTCACAATTAATATATCCTTGTGATGTATCTTCTTGATGAAATTCAAGTTTAAAAAGGTTTACCGACTTAAAAAAATATGTCTGCTGCGAGTTCCTCTATGAAGCAAATTTAACCTTGATCTGGAAGGTGCATATGCAAATTAACCTGTGCCCTCGATTTTTGACTTTATTCAGTTATTGTTTCCAATGATGCAGTGATGGATTCTTTTTTGCTGTCAAAGAAGTATCTTTGCTAGATCAAGGGAATGATGCAAAGCAATGTATTATCCAACTTGAACAGGTCTAGTGCCCCAAGATGATGTTTGTCTGCTAACAACATAACGTGATGTTTGCACATTTACTGCTCTGTTAATTGACTAAACTGAATTGCTTTTTGTTAATTTCTAACTCTTTGATCTTTAATATACTCTGGTATGTTCAGGAAATTGCTCTTCTGAGTCAGTTTGAACACGAGAACATTGTTCGGTATTATGGAACAAAGAAGGTAACACCTATTGAAATATTTTACCTGGTTTTGATTAGTTCTTTTTCCCTCGTTTCATTTACTTATGTTAAATTCTCCATCCTTTTCATATTTCAAGTATTCTTATTTTCCTAATTTTTAATTTTTATTTCCCTGCTTCCTTTAGGTAGAATCACATCTCTATATTTTCCTTGAGCTGGTTACCAAAGGCTCCCTTATGAGCCTTTACCAGAAATATGAACTTCGAGGTCCAATAGCAGCTGCTTATACAAGGCAGATTCTCCTTGGGTTAAAATATCTGCATGACAGAAATGTGATCCATAGGTGAGTGGTTAGACTCTTGATTTTTTTTACTTTTCTGGGTTTCATTGAATATCTTAATTTTCACCCGAAGACTTGACTTATTCATAAAGCATACTCCCTTACTTGAATTCTCAGCTTAATTTCTTTTTGCATTTTATTTAATTACTTACACATTCATTTTTCTTTAGTCCTTTTAATATTTTGCACACCATTCTATGTGTGGTTATAATCTTCATTGCCCCGTAACATCTTAAAAGGGGGAACCCATCTTGGACATTATAATTTTCACCCATTTTAAACACTTGAATTAAGCAAGGAACATATTTCCTAGTCAAAGTCTCTCCAAGTAATAAGAGGTTTTGACTTTCCATTGATATTTGATGTCACAAATTATTCAATTGATCACTTGTTTCAAATTAAAAGGTTTCTGAAACTTATGTGATGCTTATGTGTAAGTTTTGCTTGAGGCTTGTGCAAAACATTCCCTCTAGTCCTACTCTTTGCTTTCTTGTATATTTGCAAATTTTTCCTTGAGTGGTTAACTTATGCTCATGCACATTTAATTTTTTTTATAGATGAAGATTAAGCAATCTTCCTTCACATTATAGAGTATTTATTTATATTTTATAGTTAATGCAGGATATTAGGCGAGTAACATTTTAGGGTCGAAATCTGTTCTGCTTAACTTCACGTTTCTAGTAGTCTAGTAGAATTCGCCCTTAATAATTGCATATTTGTGGAAAAATATGAGAGTAATTGTGAGGCACTTGTGGATACAGTATGCATTTATAAATAGAATTTGATTGAATAGATATGGAAGAGGTAGGATATCATTTCATATATGTATAATGATTGGTGCACTACTTGATGTCTTTTCCGCTATCCAGTTTATCTGTAAGAAAAAAATAGAAAAGAGATGAATCAACAAGCATCCATTTGTGATGTGCACATATTATGGGATCCTTCTTCCTAGGTCTCAAATTCAGTCAAGTAACTGGCATCTCCATGTAGCAAGTTCATGTTTTTCGCATTCCTTATTCCTAATAAGTGACTGACTCTTAACTTGTTAGTGTTAAATTTTCATATATATCTGTTTCTTGTTTGTTGCAGAGATATAAAGTGTGCAAATATATTGGTTCACACAAATGGTTTGGTGAAACTTACAGATTTTGGTCTTGCCAAGGTTCAATCTCATCTTTTCCTTTATAATGCTTTTAATGCCATTCAAATGGTTTTGTACAAATTATTTCTGGTGACTAAACATTGTGGCTCTTCGTTATGCAGGCTGCTAAGTTGAATGATGTGAAATCTTGCAAGGGAACTGTATTCTGGATGGCTCCTGAGGTTTTATTTTGACCCTTTTTCATAATTATAAGTGCCATGTTTTTTGACATGTGTGCAATTACGCAAGTGAAACTTCATTCCCCTATATGAGAAGACAGTTCATCCAATCTCTTGATTATGCGACCAAGATGGCGGAGGCCATTAATAACATACGCATGATTCTCTACTTACAATAATTAGATTTAACGATGACAGACATGCTATAAAGGCCAGTTACGTTTTTTCAATTTAGACTGAATAAGATGAGTTTTCAAGCTCAATCATAAAATTTTTAGTCTTTGTTTTCTGCCTCATTTAGATTTCGAGAATCCATTGATATACATGAAGAATCCTGTATTTTATAAGATACTTAACATTTCCAAATTGTATAACTAAAACATTGCTTAAGGTGAGAGCCTGTATTTGGAACAATATTTTATTTCAAGGCATTTCCTGTGTGAACATTTTGATCATCTTCATATGTCTAGCATATATTCAAGTATTATGAAGAATCCTGTATTGTATAAGATACTTAACATTTCCAAATTGTATAACTAAAACATTGCTTAAGGTGAGAGCCTGTATTTGGAACAATATTTTATTTCAAGGCATTTCCTGTGTGAACATTTTGATCATCTTCATATGTCTAGCATATATTCAAGTATTACGAAGTTTTGGTTGTAGTGATGCCAATGGACGAAGTTTATTTGATTTAATTTAAATGGTGTCACATTTACTTAAGATTGCATTTGGATTTATAGATTTGAGGCTGAATTTGAAATCCATAGCAGCAGCGACCATTGAGATTTGGATTGACATGGATTTCAAGTCCATACATTTCATTTTGAATTAATTGTATTGATTTGGGTAGATAATTAAGTTGTAAAATTTGAGATAATTTAGGAATATCCATAGATCACTCGATTCAAACAACCTGAGATCATTCAATTTGCTACAGGTTGTCAGGAGCCAGGGTTATGGACTAGCAGCAGATATATGGAGTCTTGGATGCACTGTCTTGGAGATGTTAACCAGACGTTTCCCGTACCATGATTTGGAATATGTGAGTTATAGCATCTTTCTTATTTAACTATTTAGAATGACTTGTGAGGTCCTCCCTTTGAGATACCCCCTTCGTCATCTCTGCACGTCTAGAATATGTATTTGTATATATTGATGATTTTTGTTGTGCTTATCATCTGCCTTGTATATTTCAAACGTCGACTTCGGGACACACGTCCCATTATTCAACAGCACACTAGACACTTGCCTTAAGTGTCTAAATGAAGCATCTCTTAAATATGTCAATGTGTTAATCTTGAGGCGCAATTATTGTATGCATTTTCTCATATTTGTTTCTTGAGTTTGACCATGTTCGTTCTCTCTGATGCAACAGATGTCAGCATTGTATAGGATCGGACAGGGTGAGAGACCCCACATACCTGATTCTCTTTCCAGAGATGCACGTAGCTTTATACTTGAGTGCCTACAGGTTGATCCGTATTTAAGGCCAACAGCTGCTCAGCTCTTGGACCACCCCTTTGTAAAACGACCTCTTACTTCGTCTTCAAGCATGTATTCGCCTCAGAGTTTCATCAGGCAGATATAAGCAATGTTTCTGATTGTGGTAAGCAATGTATATTTTGCTCTCCTCCTCTCTCACTCACATGATGCTCATATGCCTTTCCTCCTCTTCGTAGATCTCCAACGTTCATTGAAACACCATGGTGTATATGCACTGGACGATCCAGCAGACTACGTATTAATTTGTGAATAGGAGAGTCGGATTTTCTTAGATTTTTTCTATAGGAGGAACTCATTTTGCTATATTTCTTCATGATTTGCTTTGGGGTTTTGTTTCCCAAGCAGCAGGTGGTTTAAATATGACCTGATTGTTTTCCAGTAGTGTTGTTGTTTCAGTATATGTGATCTTGTGATTAAATGAGTGTATATATACACAAGTATGTATGTATTCTGCTTCAAGTATTCCTGTATTCTAATACATGAGTATTTATTGACAAAGCTCTACATAGTCTGCTCTAACTAATTTAAATCTATTTAAACATTTGACATTTCTTGTTCAAAACAAACAAGTCATTTGTGCACAATGAAAGTGACAATGTTTGATTATTCATTTTCTTATATTTCTATTCATAGAAGTTTCCTAACACGTTCCAATGAAAAATGAATCCAATCAAAATCAAACTATACATGAAATAAATAATTTCTTGTGATGATAATAATAATTCCATTTTTTTGTTCTGGATTTTTTAATAATAGAAAATAACTTTGAGTTGCATGGGATGATAATACGAGGATAAAACTTAAAACAAGGGATTCAAAAGTATCATAATGCAAAAAATATCGAGATTTTATGGAAAAGATTGAGAGGTGTATTGATATTTAATTTCTTTTCAGTAGAAAAAGACAGTAGAAATTAAATTGTTATTTATTTTACTAAAAAAAGAAAAGAAAAAAAAATACTATAGAGTTCTCCTTCGTCAAAATGTTCTCATTTATATGTGTAAATTATAGAGATTTTAATACGGTACAGGTCCGTAGGTCCAATCCATTTAATCCGAAAAAATGTAAGGTTAGGGTTGTATAAGTAGTGGCCCGTTTAATTTAAATCCTTTTTGACCCGGACCAAATAGCCCACGTCCCTATAAAGCTAGCCCGTATTTTAATAGGACTGACCCGATTAGCCCGATTAATTTTTTTATAATAAAAAATAATTAATAATATACCTATACTTAAATTATTAATATTAATAATAATTTTTTATATTAACAAATAGTTTCTATCGATAATTATATTTAATAGTAATTTAATACCCTCTAACTTACTTTATTTTTGTTGATTTGTCATTTTAAATAAAATAATTTAAGAATAAAGTATATGAGACATTTTAAAAAGTAATATTGAAAATAAAATATCTCAATTCACAAATAATATTAATGTATTTGAAATCCTAAATTTTTTTTAGTTTAAAATTATATATTTATAGTTCATTATTAATGTTAGGATAATATTTGATGTATTTTTAATGTCTAATTAAGTTTTAAATTGTATTAATATTTTTAAATTTTTTTATTCACCGACTCGTTAGTGACCCGTTTAGCCCGAGGCCTGCTAGGTTTAAGGTTAGGGTTAGGCTCGCATAAAATGACTGCTCGTTTAACATGGATCGTTTTAACCCGTGACCCGTTTAGCCTGTAGCTCTATAGGTCTGACCCTGTAGATTTAGGTCTAGTACGTTTAATATCTCTAGTAAATTATAAAGAAAAGGTGAACATTATTGTGTAACGAAGGAATACTATTTATTGAAGTATCGCAAGTGTGATTCTAGAGAGATATACTCCCTTTCTCTTATATTAAATTTCATACTTTCCGTTTTGTTCGTTTCACATCAAATTTTATCATAAAAAAAATCAATTCCCAATTTTAAGTATATTTTAATTATGAATTTATCACTCACACTTAAAATATATAATATTTTATAATTTATTTATAATTTTTTTAAAAAAAAACTTTTTTAAACTTCATATCTACAATATCGATGCAACATCAAAAAGAAAAATATAAAATTATAATAAAATGTCCAAAGAGTCACTTTTTTTTTACACATATAAGACCAAAAGAGTCCCTTTTTTTACAGATATAAGACCAATACACATTCATTAATACAATTAAAATATTGAACATATACTCCCATTAATACAATTCACTACATATTACTAAATAATAATTTTTCTCAATCGTACAAAAAGCAAAAATAAAGATGAAGGGAGTATAGATTAAAATGAGACTAAGAAGGGACTGTGTATGAATTCACTCGTTTACCAAGTACATAAATATAACTCTTTATTATTTGTGATTTAAAATACTACATACAAACTTTAAAGAAACATGGCCTGAATAATTATTGTATTTTTACTTTTATATATACTCCTTCCGTCCCGACAAGATATACCTTTACTTTTTGCACGGAGATTAAGTAGTATAATATTTTAATGTGTAATGAAGTGAGAGAAATAATATTTTAATGTGTAGTGGAGAGTTGTATTAGTGTAGTGTGTGGGGTCTATGTGGATATAATAATTGTTTTGTGTGGGTCACATCAATTAAAAAGGGAAATGTATATTTTGTTTTTGAACGGATCAAAATGGAAAAATGTATACTTAATTGTGGGATGGAGGGAATATATTTTTTCAATTTATTAAAAAAAAATCATTAAATTTAATACATATAAAAAAAAATAGAGAGAGGGGGTTGGGGGAGGGGGGGTGTGTGGGGATTGTGGGGTTGGGGTTATTCGAATCCTCGATGTTTTCAAAATGGCGTCACAACGTGGAGAAAACGTGATCTTCACAACAAGAACATATAATCCCTTCATCTCCCAATCCCATTAACTATTCATTTCTGCCGAGTGTAAGACAGAAGTTTCTCGCTTCTCTGCACTCCCTCCACGTCCCACTCTCTATTTCCTCCTATATTTTCTCATTTAACCGCCTCCTCATCTCTCACTCTTCGCATCCATTCCTTTTCCATTTCAGGTATAACCCGATCTCTCTCTCTCGTTTTTATTTTTTAAATGCACTTTTATGTACGCGAGATAGGGTTTGTATGTTCAAAATTGATGCTTTCTATAGATATGCGAAGAAACGAGAAGAATTGGAGAGCCCATTTTGTTCGATGCGTGTTTTTTTGTTGTTTTTACGGGTTTTTGATTGACGGGCTCTTGTTGTATTTACTGGATTTTGTCTGTATAAGATTTTTTTTATTTGATCTGTAAATTTGCTGAGTTGCATTGAAAACATAATGCATGTTTTGCTGTTGTAATGCTTTTAGTGGGGTGGATTTATGTTTAATGGGTGAATTTTTATCTGCTTCTGGGAACGCCTTTTAGGGATTGATTAATCGTGGAAATTTTGAGAGAATGGATTTTAAGTGAAGAATGATTAATGATCTTTCTTTGATGCTTTTGGTTAGGATGGAAAATAACTAGCTCAGCATGAATAATTAAGATTGCATTAATAATTTGGATTCGTGGATGGCTAAAACTTGCCATGATTTTCGAAAGTTGTACATTTTAGTATTAAATTATATACCTTTTAGCATAAAAACGTATACCCTTGATTTTCTGAGAAAAAGATTTAATTTTTTTAATCAAACATTTATATTATTCATATTTCTGCTGACATTTTCAATGAAAAAATTATACCCTTATATACCCGGGGACACAAGAGACCAACTCTTGGTGGATATGTCTTTGTTAAGAATGTTTATTGTATTAAGTTGCCATTTTTAAGTTTTATCCATGTTTGACTTCTTGGCAATTTGGGGTGCTTGATTAACAAATCTTAATCCTTTGAAATTAGATAATGTTGTATTTACATATGTCAGAAGAAATTGTTATGGAATGGGGTATTATATGTTATTATGACTCAGTTTCATCTGGTTCATGTGAAAGCTTGTGTTGATTATCTTCAAATTAGTTGTTAGAAAGAAGGTGGTGGACTGGAGGGAGGGTTACTTCCTCTCCCTTCATTTATATGTATATTTTGATTGGGATATCAATCATATCATTTTCTTCCCTCTGATCACCCATTGTGTAGTAAAAGTTTGATACAATGTAGTGAAAATTTTGATTAGATCTGTGGCAGTCCCTGTCCCTCCAATGTCATAATGTGAAAAGTGAAAAGTGTTGACATATATTTTTTTTCTAGTAAGTCATAATTTGGAGACAGGATGCTTGTCTTTCTTCGCTTGTCATCTTTGTTCATGTTGTGTCATTGAAAGCTCTTGTCAGAATATATTGCTGACGAACGAAATCCTGAATTTGATTGTCTATTAAGGAATGTTGGTTAGACTAAACTAATAGCTAAGAAGAGGAGGGATAGGAAACTGTTAAGAGTGGAAATATAGTCCATATTCCTCAACTAACGTAAATTGCATCGGTCCCATCAGAAAAATAGAACTGATGTGAATTTTCGAATTGCTATCAAGTGTTTAGGGCACTGCAGAGTTCGAATAAACCTGTTGAAATAGTCAAGTCAAGCACCAGTAAAATAGAGTGGCCTTGTGAACACAGATTATGCTGAATGCTTTTGTTTGAGATGTATAATGCTTGAATTTAACTAAGTAGATTCATATTCTTTAACTGTTGTTTTCTTGGATTAGTTGTTGGATCTTTTTAAATGACAAAATCGAAGATGCTGCAGTTGAAAAGTGAGTCCCGATGTCATGGGGCTAGTCTGCACAAGTTATCATCTCTGTGTAATAAGGTTCACCAAGCGAAACTTAAAGTTAAAGCATCAGAAAAGAAAGAGTGGGAAGATGCTGTATGCTCGGTCTGCTTGGAGGTTCCTCACAATGCCGTTCTCTTGCTTTGTTCATCATATGGGAAAGGCTGTCGTCCATATATGTGCGCCACTAGCCATCGGTACTCTAACTGTCTCGAACAGTACAAGAAGACCTACGCCAAGATTACCTCGAAACAGACCACTCAATCGTCGGAAGGGTCAACCAATCTCATGGATTCCTCAGAAGAATTGGTTTGTTCTGATGGGAAGAGTGAAACTCCCGAGCTTCTATGCCCACTTTGTCGTGGGCAGGTGAAAGGCTGGACTGTGCTTGAACCTGCACGAAAGCACCTTGATGCTAAGAAACGAACCTGCACTCAAGATAATTGCTCTTTCGTTGGAAACTACAAAGAGATCAAGAAACATGTCAAGTTGGAGCACCCTCTTGCATGCCCTCGAGAGGTGGATCCATTGCATGCTGAGAAATGGAAAAAGCTCGAGAATGAGAGGGATCTGAGTGATGTGTTCAGCACAATCAGATCCACCATGCCTGGGGCAATTGTCCTTGGTGACTATGTAATAGAGACGAACTATTGTTGCATTTCTGGAGATTATGACGAGGATGAAAGGTATTTGGATGGCCCGTTCCTCAGGCTCCCAGCTTTTAGTGGGAGTTGGAACGAGCCCCGATTCAGTCGTCGTAATAATGAGGGTAATTTCGGTTCTCTGGATGAGGAATATTTCCGTAGTATAAGATCTAGAGCTGCATTCACATCTAGGAGCACAGGACGCAATATGTCCCGAATCGCACGCCCTCATGCAAGATTCTTGTTTGCGAGGCAGGCGAGACGGTCCAGAGAACGAAGGCAGTGAGGCGGCGTTCCAAATCTGCACGTCCTTACAGAGTAATATTCAACATTGAAAATCTAGATCCTCTCTTCTGTACAGGTGTGCTTTGGGGCAGATAGTTCTTATCATGTTTATGTTCATTAATGGCAGTGTAGGTAGGAAATATTTCATGGAGCTTTTCATCATATTGTTTGAATTTTTTTGCTGCCCTTTTTAGCACTTTCACATTGCATCTCTTCTTGCTTTTTGGATTCTATTTCTCTACCGTATTTGGTATCTGGTGTTCCATTTACACTTGCCTGATCACCTGTGATCAGTAACATAACATTTTGGTTATGATAGCATTGGAAAAAGTATTGTGTAACATTATCAAATCAAATAGGGAAAAGTATTTTCGACCGTTAATTAATTGAGCGATATTTTTGTATGTTTCAAGCCTAGAAAAAATAATTGAGTTCCGAATTTACTCTACTTTTATTTATATTGCCAAACTTGTGAATATGATCGAATTGTGTGTTATTTTACTTTTACTGGTATATATTGTGATACATATACTCTTATCATAGAATATATTTAGATATACTTTTGCATTACATTACATATATAAATACTTTGAGAATTCCAAGTAATATTTTTGTATTATTATACATCTTGTGATGTGTGAACCATTTTTACTTGTGGACTTACTTTAATAGTTGAAATAAACATGGGATAGATGTATAATCATATGAAATATTATTTGGTGGGCTTCTTGGGGGGTTTTCGTAGTTATTATGGAGTATTAAAATGGAAGTAGAACACGATGTCGTTTAAATTAAATTTCAATCCACACCCGATCTAATATTATTATATGGGTGAATCCCAATCTAATTAGACAGGTTTGCCAAATGAACCAATCTTGGATTTCCAAGCCCTGCCTATCTTCTTCAACATAAATCCCAATTTCTTCTGCAATTTTAGAATTAAAATAAGCACAAATTAAAGAATTAATTAAACATTAATTGTTAATAATTAATTAACAAACTCACATAAAAATGAGAATATCTTCCTTTTCTTTTTCTTCCCTTCTTCAATGCTTCATTTCCATCATCTTTGTCAATGGATTCATACCTGTTTTTCCCATCAAACATCTTTTTAATCTTCACCATTGCAACTGCCCACCTCCATTTCTGCTCCATTTTTCATGATCCTTTTCATAATCATCATATAGAGAGAGAAAGAAGAGAGAGACAATATTTACCTTAGCTGGTTTTGGCCTTGGATTTCCATGCCTTAGCTTCTGAGCGTAGGCGAGGAGCTGCACTCTCCGATCATAGCCGCCCCGTGTTTTGAAAACACGACTGTGGTTATTTCGATTTATTCTCTTGATCAGATCGTTTCCGCGGAAACGATCTGATCGGAGAGTTTTTGTTTCTACATGGACTGTGATGATAACATTTTTATTGTTTCTCATTTTGTTTTAAACATGCATGTGAACTATCTATCTCCCTTCTGTAATTCTTAGTTGAAGGGAGAAGAGCTACTTCAGTTATAAATGATGCTATAATTTGGCATGCTAGTAGGATCGTAAACTAATCGAGTATAGTATGGTTGAATATATTAATTTCTTTGTTATATTGAATTGTAGAAAATTGTATGATTATTTAAAAAATTGAACAATTGAAACACGATTGTAAATAAGGAATTTAAGTTGCTCAAAACCTATCGACAACTCATAAATACATTATTAAATACATGTCACATGTTAATGATACTGAAAAAATATTTATTTGTCTCACTATACTTTTAATAAAAATAATAATAAAGTGAAGTAATAAATTTCAAAATAAATAATTTTTTCAATATAATTATTTTATAAAAATGTATATTTATTAACACATAATCATTATTATTAATTTATTATGTAAATAAAGTTAATGAAATTAATTAAGAAAACAATATATATTTTTAATTTCATTATATTATACAATCAATTATTGTACATACCTATGGTATCATTTGTATTTAGATGGGGACGTTGAATCTAAGTTAATCATGTAAATTTAATGTGTTTATGTTATAATCCCTCACTCCCATAATAAACTTTACAGTTAGTATAGATATAAAATTTAAGAAAAATTATTTTTTAACTAATTTTATTAATTTTTGGAGGGTAATGTAGTATTTTTACTTAATAAATAAATTATAAAATATTTTATATGTCAGGTGAGAGGTAAATTTGTACTCCCTCCGTTCCACAAAATCCTTTACACTTTCTTCATTTGTTTGTCCCACAATACCCTTCATACCCCAAAAAAGGAAAATCACTTTATCCAACAACCTCAAAAGTTACTTTAATTTCAAATTTGTCACTCATTTTTCACACACATATCATTAGTAATACTTTTTTATTACCTAAAAATATCACAATACCCTCTAAAGTCAATATAGTTGGTCAAAAAGTGCAACTTTTCTTAAATAATGTGGAACAGTAAACATGAAGCGTATTGTGGGACGGAGGGAGTAATTAAGATGACCTTTTAGGGGTGATGATTGATGTGATATTTCCTTTTTTGAGTGATAAAATTTAACGTGGGATTGATAAAAATGAAAAATGTAAAGTATTTTATAGGACGAAGATAGTATTATTTTTCGTTAAATGTTTGAATTTAAATTGATTTATTAAACAGTAATTATTATTATTATTATTATTATTATCATAATAAATTTAAACCAATCAAAAATATTAATGGAGAGATAATGTACTTATTATAGTAGGGCGTGGTCTAGGAAGATTAATATACTCCTTTCATTTGGTGCTAGTAAGATATGCATTTTGCAATTTTAGACGTCCGTATCAAAGTTATATGTATTTTTTAAGAAAATACATGAGACCCACACACATTATTTATACGATTAATATATGAAACACACACCTTATTAATACAACTATTTTCCACACATTAAATAATGATACTCATTAATCTACTTGAAAAAACAAATACTCCTATATACATATTCGACGAACGGAGGGAATAGTTTACACGGGTATATATGAGGAGAGATTTATTAACTTTAAATATTGGTTTTTATATTCAAATTAAACATTATCTTATGATTTAATATTTATTTTTAAAACTTAGAATATTTAAGATTTGGAGTAATAAAATTTTTAAATAGGTTACATATAACAAGGTTCAGAATCACTCATTGTTAATTGTTAAATAGACAAAGTATCTTGTGAGATGAGTTATTTATGAGACAGATCGAGACGGATCGACTCATCACTAAAGTATGCTTATTGTATCATTAAAGTATGTTTATGGTTGTTAAAATATGTTTTCTAAAATATGTTAGATTATTTATTAAAATATGATTTTAACGTGTTATAATATGATTTATTATTAACATACTTTAACTACAATTAAACATACTTTATCTATTCAATAAGCATACTTTAGTGATTGATCTACCCGTCTAAAAAAACTCACAAGAGAGTTCTCCGTTAAATCAAGTAGAAGTAGATGTATAAAGTTCAATAAATTGCCCCCAGGCATAGCTCAAGTGGTAGAGGGGAGGGTGGAAAGGTCTTTCAACTGAGCTTGATTGCTGCAGGGTGGAGGGTGGAAGTTCGAATCCTGCCATTGACATGAATTTGGCCTACCCCTGGTGGATACACCATAAAGTTCAATAAATTAGGCTGCATTAAATAATAGTGGAAAGAACGATTACTTTATATTAATAACAAAAGTTGGTATAATTAAGTAGAGATTAAAATTTCTACCAATTTAAACGCCAACAATGCAAAATTAAAGCTCACTTCAATCAAATATAGTCGAAAAATACTAAAATTAACTTTAATACTCGACTTTATAGTTTCGTGAGCATAATTAATGCTGAGAACCTTTAATAGCGATAATATTTTTGTAATACTTTTTTTTATAAAAAATGTTAGTTTTATTTTTCTTTTATAAAATAAATTGTTCATAAAATAATTCATCATTTTTTATTAATTAATTATCATTCTTCTATTAAAATATTATCACTTTTGATCATTTTCACAGAAAATAATGAGACGAGCTTACACAAGTCTTTGCATAGTTATTATATGTTATTTCTTTTAGTTGTGTCAAGTTATGTATTTTAAATTTTAATTTCTAAATGTATCAATTTTTTTTAGGATCCACACATACTACTCAATACTAATACAACTATGCACTTTATATAATACTCCATAATAATACTTTTTAATGCATACGAAAAGACAAATTTTATTTTATTATGAATGAAAGAGAGTACTATATTCTTTAATTCTTGTGAAAAAACAAAAGAAAACTTTTGGACGAAAGGCTACAATATAATAAAAACGCTTTGGTGCCTCCTTCCCATTATATTATATTATATCCATTATATTATATTATGAGTGAGGCTCCTGTGCACCCGGGCTCACGGAGCACATTTCGTGTGTCTTTGTAATTTCCATGCCCCTTTACAATTTAAACCCCCAGCAATACATATATTTAAATAGGATTGGATGAGGAGAGTTATGTTCACATGGGGACACAGAGTATCCCTCCGTGTCCCAAGGGGCGCAAGAGCTTTTGCCATATATTATATCCTATATATTGCTACATTTCTATTATTTGGGGACCCTAAAGTAACATTACATATAAATAAAACTAAGTGGGCTAGCTCACTTGGCCACCAGGCTCCTCACACAAGTGAGTGATCCGGGTTCGATTCCCATTAAGAACGAATAGGTGGGGGAGTTATAAGGAGGCTTGGGAGAATAAGGGTGTATGGAGACGTGGTGAACTAACTACTAATTATACTAACAACTAACTTTGTCCAATCCAAAAAAACATATAAATAAATAAAATAAAAAAATAACCGCACCTCAACCGCTGTGAGTGACACATAGTGCGAGTTCGGTTTATTTAATTAATTAATAATTGTTCTGTTCCTCCTTTATTCAGTAATATCTTTTTCGTAACTGACGTTCGGAAATGGTGGATGGGGATCAGCCGGCTGACGACGAGATGTCCGACACGGGGCAGCCGCCTCCGCCTCCGGACCCGCCAATCGACGAGATACCTTCGATGCTCACCCATGGCGGACGTTACATCCAGTACAACATCTTAGGCAACCTCTTCGAGGTTACCTCCAAATACAAACCCCCAATCATGCCCATTGGCAAAGGCGCATACGGCATCGTTTGGTAACCCTTTTTCTCAATTCTTTTTCTCGCTTCTTCTTCTTCTTCGCTTCTCGTCCTTGCTCTGTACATTTCCTTTTTTTCTTTTGTTGTTGGATAGCTCGGCTTTGAACATAGAGACGAATGAGCAGCTGGCGATTAAGAAGATAGTTAATGCTTTTGATAATAAAGTCGATGCCAAGAGGACTCTGCGTGAAATCAAGCTTCTACGACACATGGATCATGAAAATGTAAGTGAATGTTTTTTTAAATTATACTCCATCATTTTGATGTGGATGCGCGAGTTGTTGGATTGTGTACGCTCATGTAATTGTGACTTCTGTACGTGTTTCTGCGGTTTGCAGAGTAGGCTTATTGGTGCAATTAATGTTTGATTTTTCTTTTGAATTGAGGGAAAAAGATAAATAAATTGCCCCTAGGATCAAGATACGGGTGATTTTTTGGTTGCATTGGATGTATGAGTTCGATTTAGTACCTGATATTGAAGCTCCTGATTGACACTGGTGGATTTTATTGGAGAAAGTGCGGTTATGCTTTTGTAGAGATGTTCCCTTGGAGAAAGTTGGTTTTTATTCAAACAATGGGACATAATCTGATCCGTAGTTAGGTGATCCTTCCAATTCTGTGTACTCTAATTTGTCGAGTCAAGACTTTTATATTCATTGGACTTCAAGCAAATTAGCTAAGTTCTTAATATATTTTTTATGCATTGGTATCCAATCCGCAGACCGACTAGTTCTTAATGAGTGATAGATCTGGAATGTGGATGCTGATTCATTAATTACAAAAAGTTTGAAAATGTTTCGCTTTGGCGTCTGTAGCTAAGGAAGACAAAAAATAATTCTGATATAATACATTCTGCTATATTTATTGAAGTGTAAGGTGAACCTTATTGTACTATTTTAGTTGACAAGGTTTTTTTACTTAATTCTTATGGTATAGGTGTTCATGTGTGGTGGTGTAGTTTTCATTTTGTAAGAACTTCACTGAAATAGTATATTTCTAACTGTTAATTCATTCGGGTGCCAATTAAATTAAAGGTTCTATCTGGAAGGAACATGTGCTAAATATCTCCTTCATGATCTGAGAAGTATGATGGGACTACGTTTCTTTACTTGTTATTAGTAAACATTTCAAATCTTGTGGTTGAAATTATTCCTTTATCTACAAGAGTATATTATTTCCCCTGGATTTCCTATATCATTACATTGTTGAAGTTATTGCCTTCAGTGCTATGAAACTGAATGAAGATCATGGCTTTATATGGTGTTTAGTTCTCTATTATGCGGGATAAATGTTATGAGCATGAGCATATAGTTGTCTTCCAGAAAATCTAATTACTCAAGTAGACATGGTTCAATTGTCCAATTTGGAGGTTTTGCAAGTACAGCACGCACGATTCACAAGGATTTAAAAGTCGGATTGCAAGGCACAATTTGTTGTTGCATGCCTAATACAGATGAGATTTCAGAGTTTTAGTGACCAATTCAACACTTCGTAAAGTTTGTGATGCTTGGAACTCTTATCTTGATCTATCCATTAGCTGGTCATGTCACTCCTAGGTAGAAAATTTGGAAGATAGCAATGCATAATTCATAATGCAAGTAACTGGAGCCAATAATTATGTGTCCAAACATCATTTTACCATGTTCATAAAACTTTTTTTATTTCTTATCCAATTTGGGGATTTGGGAAGGGGGGAGTAGTTGGCTCCTGTAACTTTGTCCAGATTCACCGTTCTCCATATTACTACTGCAACTAGGCTGTATATTTTTGTTGTCAACATTATATCCAATATTACATTGGTGTTCGCAGCTATCATAGATCACAGCTGAAGTGAGGAATTTCAGCTCAAGAAAATGACTTGAAGAAAAGGACTTGCCCCATAATTTATTTTCCATCTTCCGTCGGCTTGGGGAATTTTGATTTTGAAAGAGCACATTTTTCCCCTCGTTAGGTTTGCTGCATTAATCAGCATTATGGCATGTAATGAAGAAGAAATACTGTCTCCTGATGCTGGCATTTGAAACTGTGTAGGATGGTTTCAAGAGAGATCCTAAGTCTGGGTATATATTTTCAATAGTTACTAGCTAGTGCTTCTCTCCGGGGTTTGCAGTTTCAAGATAATATGTACTCTAACTTGGAAATGTTAACACCAGTGATGCTCTACATACTTATGAAAGTAACCTAATTAAGAAGGGGAAAAACATGTTTGAACTATGATTAGTGTCCATGAAGCCTGTTGGCTCCTCTCCTTTTCAATTAATTTGAGGAAATGGCTTTTTAAATTAAATTTCATTTGCTATTTTTCTGTTAAATGCTAACCAGCAGCTTTGTTTTGTTTTTCATTAACATTTATTTTTCATAGTTTTCTGCTAACCACTTTATCAGTCAGTGCATCTTCAGAAGCTCCAGTACTTTACATCTACCATTTCTAATTAATCTTATGCACGATTTGGTCTTTTAGTGATGCATATTTTGGTTTTCGTAGATCATTGGAATCAGAGATGTGATTCCGCCTCCGGTAAGGGAAGCATTTAATAATGTCTACATTGCATCTGAACTTATGGATACTGATCTTCATCAAATTATCCGATCTAATCAACCTTTGTCAGAGGAGCACTGCCAGGTTTTATAAGTATAGTTTTTGAAAATAACCATGCATCTGTATGCAATGAATAACAAAGCATGATGAATTTTGTGATTCGGAATTGCTTCTATTTTATATGATGGGGCTAAATTTTCATTGAAAGATATTAATGAATTCAATTATGCCAGAATAGAGCTGTTGTAAAAAGAAAAAAGCCTCTTTCTTCCTGTATACGTAATTTAGTTAAACTTCTTCCCTAGCTGGGGTGCTTGGTTTTTGTGACAAATAAGAACTAACTCGTAGTTGTTTCAGAGAGGATGACAATTGAATTGCTTGGTTGGTGATGACTAATGAGAATAACTATCATAAACATTGATGTTTCTTTTTAATTTTTTAATCAATTCTTTTTTTATTTCTGTAAATGACAATTATCATGTCTTTCTTGCAGTATTTCTTGTATCAGATACTTCGTGGTTTAAAGTACATTCATTCAGCAAATGTTCTGCACAGGGATTTAAAACCTAGCAATCTTCTACTAAACGCAAATTGTGACCTGAAGATATGTGATTTTGGATTGGCACGGATCACGTCTGAGAGTGATTTTATGACTGAATATGTTGTTACAAGGTGGTACCGAGCACCAGAACTCTTGTTAGTTTCATCTGATTATACTGCAGCTATTGATGTATGGTCAGTGGGGTGCATTTTCATGGAACTGATGGACCGGCAGCCACTGTTTCCAGGTCGAGATCAAGTGCACCAGTTACGTCTGCTCATAGAGGTACCTCTCTCTCTCTCTGTCCGTTTTCTTATTTCCATATACAATTCAAAGTAATTCTTCGATGAGAGGATTTTGTTATAATTCATTTTCTTTTTATTGCTTGTCATTTAGTTCTATTTCAATTAGTTGATTGGATTTTCGGAAAAGAATGTGCGTTTATGCATTTTAACTCGTAAATGTCAGTAAGAATCTTCCATTGATTTTCAGCTGATCGGCACCCCATCAGAGTCTGATTTATTCCTTTTAAATGAGAATGCAAAGAGATACATCCGACAGCTCCCTCCATACCCCCGACAATCATTAGCTGAAAAGTTTCCACAGGTCAATCCTCTTGCTATTGATCTTGTGGAGAAGATGCTGACATTCGATCCTATACAAAGAATTACAGGTTATGATAAACTCTGATCAGCCTCTAAAGATGTGATGAGTGACTAAACTTGATTCATCTAACTTAACTTTGATTGTCTTTTGCAGTGGAAGATGCACTGGCCCACCCATACCTTAACTCGCTCCATGACATCACCGACGAGCCTAGTTGTACGACTCCTTTTAATTTTGACTTCGAGCAGAACGCACAGACTGAAGACCAGATAAGGGAGCTGATCTACCAGGAGTCCCTTGCATTCAATCCTGAGTATTAGTGAAGAACTTTTTACTCATCTTATTATTGTTTTTCCTATCTATCTTCATTCTTCCCGTGTACATACTGGTCCATCCATAACCTCGATGGCTTTCATTTTCAGTCCTTTGGCCAGTTAAGGCACATTTTAGATGTTCTGATTCTTCCAGCTGCATTATTTTTAAAAGAACACGTCTAGGTCAGCCTAGTTGGCGCTTGCTTGTCGTGTATGATCGACCTAACTATGCATTTGCTGATTATAAATTATTGAAATGCATTGAAGTTGACAAGCACAATCATATGATTCTATACCATCTCCACTGAATATGGAATTTAATTATTCATGAGCATAAGAATCCATGCTCTACCATTATTCACATTCTTGAAAGTGACAATCATTTGTTTTCCCCTTGTATATAAACCTTACATAGCACTGCACATTAGTTCATCTAAAACATTTCTCCATGGCTCAATCGGGTTCAGTGTCAGTCGAAGCAGAAACACTGAACCATGTCTTAGGTCTAATCGAAGCCTTTCGTGCATTCGATTCAGACAATGATGGATACATCAACGCTCAAGAACTCGGAGGGATTATGGGATCCCTCGGGTACAATGTTAACGAGCAAGATGTCCATTTGATGATGGAGCGAGGAGACACCAACAAGGATGGACTACTGAGCCTGTCTGAGTTTCTTGATATGAACACGGAAGATCTAGAACTAAACGGTTTGAGCGCGCTTAAAACGGCCATCGAGGGGTTGGACCTCGAAGAAAATCATGTTTTGAGTGGAGAAGAATTGTATCAAATCATTGAGAATGTGGGAGTAGAGTTAACCTTGGATGATTGCCAAGAAATTGTGGCTTGTATGGATGGTGATGGTGATGGAGCCATAACTTTTCAAGAGTTCAAAATCTTGCTCAACTCTCTTGTTTAGGGTTTTAGTTATTACAATATAATAAGTGGAGCTTTCATGTGTTTTCTATTAGTTCTATTGTTAGAGGTTAATTAGATTATGTGATGCCATGTATGTTTGTTCTCATCATTTGAAATTACTATTATATAATAAATTATTGTGTGAAATTGTGTAATGTTTAGATTGAGTTGTGATGCATATCAAAATATGAGTACTGATCTTACTCAATCACCCACTAATCTGATTTAGAAAATTTCTTTCTAATTATTTTAGGAGTTCTTCTACAAGTTCTACCATTCTTATTCTAAAATATTCTTTTTTATAAGTTAGAATTTTTGAAAAATAAAGTTATCGATAAATTATAGGCAAAATATCATTGTCCAATTAGGTGCACGTATGCTCGTCAGTTCACAATTAATTCATATTATTATGTATTTATTAATTTGCCAATAAAAAAAATTATATATTTATTAATAAAAAAATATATATAATAAACCATAGGAACAACTCTTGGGTGTCAATCATTTAACATGTGACATAGAGGAATGTGACATAGAGGATGATGAAAAAAAATAGCCCGAAAAATTCAGTGTGACTTTTTAGTATATGAAAATTATTTTCAAAAGATGAATTATGCTATATAATGCTATGAATGTTTTGATTTTAAATTTCAGGTGTAGATTATGTAGTGAAACAAAATTTAGATAAACCTCACCTACTCCATATCTTACCCATACCACATCCTGTCTCAAAAACTTCACCCCCTTCTCACATGATTTAACTTAAAATTAAAATCAATTCAACATAAATCTCAAAATAAATATAGAATTAATACTATTTATTGCATTTATTAAATCGTTTAATTCTAAATCTATCTTTTTTTTTTATTCCTACTTAAACCCAAAAATATTACTTAACTCAATAACAAGACTATAAAAAAACTAATTATACTGTGCACCCGAGTGCACACACACTTAATTAAAAATCATATACAAATATAAAAAAAATGGAGTATATAATCATGAACAAAAATGTATACAATTTAATTGTTAGTTTTTTTAGTGAAAAATTGAGTGTAAAAAATATACAATTATTAAAAAAATATGTATAAACTATTGATTAAAAAATTATACACATATGGATACTAGTTTTTTTAATGAAAAATTTAGTGTGAAAAAAATATACAATTATTAAAAAACACGTATACAAAATAGAATAAAAAGTTATACACATATGGGTGCATCCTTGCACCCGGATGCACCTAATATCAATTCTTATAAAAAATATCACAATAAAATTTTCATTTAAAGAGTAATAGTATCTCATTAAAAAGTATTTTTTCAAATACTAAGGTAATGTTTGGTTTAGGATTATGTTGAGTTTGAAAATTATAAATAATGTGTTTTATGTTTATTTTGAATTTTGAGTATAGTAGGTTTTAACTTTATGTCAAATCAATGTGCTAATTTATTTAAAAATTTATATGAGAGGAGAGATAGAGAGAAAATGTATTAATTGAAGAGAGAGAATATAGTATGTAGATGATTTTTAAAATCTGAATGTGATTTTTAAAATCCAAAACCTGAATTTGAAACCCAAAAACGAACATAATAGTATTTTGATAAACAAAGTAGAAATACATGAAGCGGTTTTTGTGTAATGGTAAATACCAACTAAAAGCCAAAAGATGGAGTGAGAAATAGAGATGATAAAAGTGTTGGTTGATTAGAAAGGTTAGATTAGATTAGATAGAGCAATGATGATATGATCTCCATGGAACAGAAGAAAAAGATGTCAATGTTTTCAAATCGCCCCACCCACAAGACCTAGGTAGGGTTAGGGAGATTATGAAAACACAGAATTGTGTCAAATCAATGGAGAGATTAGACATACATGCAATGAAACCTCACTTCCTACTACACACTTGTCTATTTCACCTAAACCTCAGTAGCGCAGTGTTCCGACAGTGAGCGGCGGAGACAGGTGGGCATTGGAGCCGTTGCGCGGCGGATCCATCACCACCGGCAAGAATTGGAGATTGTTGTAGGGGAAAATGGAGTTGCGAAACCTCCTAATCTGCCCTTCCTTCCCCTGCAGTAAACATTATATTATATACTTACTATAAACAATACATAACATCCACCACATATTGAGAATATACATACATTACCTGGATGGTAGCCCAAGTAATGTGACAGATTTTCTTGGAAGTCAATGTCCTCCCTCCAGTTGTGATGCTTCCCCATGCATAGTTTTGCAGCATTTGCTTAAACTTAGTGGCATATCCACTTTTAGTAAAGTTCACAAAACCATATCCCAGGTTGTCTTCTTTTCTGCATTTATTACTATTACTATTACTATTAATGAATGAATGTGATGATGATGTAAGGAATAGGAATAGGAATAGGAATAGGAATAGGATTAGTAAGATGTAGTACCTGAAATCCATTGGCAGGTAGAAGAAATCATACTCTAAAGAGTAAGATTTGCAACAGCTGTCCATAAAATCCAGCATGAAATCTCTTCTAATTAATGACCACAACACAAGACAAGAATTAATGTTAAATCTAGATTAATTGAAGTAAGACAAGAACGAAAATTAGTGTACAGAAATGGAAACAAAGAAAAGCATAGTATATGCATCTAATGAAAGAATTATTATATTGAGAATTAAATTAATACCTCAATTGATTAGGGATGTTCTTAATCATTACAGTAGTCTTAGTTTTACCCAAGGCTGAAGGCTCCTTTCCGCCCACGCGCCTCCACACTCGAAGAGCAGACGGGATAAAACCCTGAAAATAAAAGGGATATTGGCACTGAGAAGGCATCTTGTACAACACCACCACCTCAACCGCCACCTCCGGAGCTGGCCTCCACTCCTGGGCATAAGGGTTAAGTGATTTTGAACACATGCTTTTGCTTTCTTAAAAAATGGAGTAGAATGGAATTGAAGGCGTGTTGTGTTGTGTTGTGTTGTGTGTTAAAATAGAGATTTAAAATCTTATTGGGAATTTCAAAACCTACCTAGCTTTACATCCTACATTAAGTTAACTACTGCCATTTCATAATCATTCTTATTTTCTATTTATTTTATGAAACAAGGGACATCCACGGATCAAGTCCTCACAAAATTAGTGTTGCAAAAAAAAAAAATAATAAATCTTTATGTTCATTTTTTACTTATCACTTTTTTTTTCAATTTTTATATCTTTGGTAGTCGATTTTTAATGAATAAAGTGGACAAGTGTTTAATGTGACTGTAAAATAATTTAATCATACTAATATTGAGAGAAAACATGAAAGAAAAAGAAACAAGAATTCTTTCAATGTGAAAGAGTTTATCACACCTCTTTAATTTTTTTTGTTGGAGTAGGAGAAATTAATCCTTCTTTACAGTGGGGAAAGGAGCTAGGTATTGACGATGGCTCAGTATGAAGATGCGTGTGATGGAAAGTATGAGGGTGGAAATGGGTGTTTGGAAAGTCCTTTTTTTATACTTCCTCCGTCAGATAGTTAAGTTCACCGACACTGTAGATACAAAGTTTAAGAAAAATTATTTTTTGACCAATTTTTATTGATTTTTAGGGATATTGTGGTATTTTTAGATAATAAATAAATTATAAAGTATGTTATGTGTGTTAAGTGAGAGTGATATTTTTAAAATTAAGATAACTTTTGAGATTGTTGGTTAATGTGAATTTTCCTTTTTTGAGTGGTGAACATAAGTATGGGATAGATAAAAAACGAAAAGTGTGAACATAAGTGTGAGAGGGGGGAGTACAAGTGAATTGGGTCAACTTATTCTTAGAGATATAATCAAATCGAATTGAGCCGAACATTATTATGCTTGGGTATCATTTGTTAAGGTTATCGAATCGAGTCCGAGCTCAAACTCATTAAGAAAAAAAATATCGAACTCGAGCTCGAACTTAAACTGTTTGTTAAGACTCGCGAATGTGTTAACGAATACATAAAGTAATTTTTCATGAATATATAAATATTTTTGTTCGTAGATATTAAAATAACGTTTCGTTTATAATCATCTAATGTTATTCAAAATATTAAATAAACAAACTAACAAAAGATAATAATAAACGTTAAAAAATATTTAAATATTTAAATAATCACATAAGTTATTATATATTTATGTGGTTTAATATAAAATTATTGCATATTAATAAATATATAATAATATATAATACTAAAAAATAATTATAAAATTTACGAACACGTTTGCGAGTCATTAACGAACATGTTCGCGAGCTTTTGAGCCGAACATCTTTAGGCTTGAGTTTGATTTGATTGACTATTCGAGCTCAAAATTCAAGCTTGGTTTGACTCGTTAAGGTTAACAAACGAGCTCGAATTAACACTTTATCGAATAGAGACTCGAATAGTTCGCGAACGATTTGGTTCACTTACATCCCTAGTTATTTAGTAATAAATGCTCTGGGCCACAACTTAGCAGGGATTTATTATAAGATAAAATAAGTTTGACATGATTGAATAAGAAGGTGATATCTGGAGAAGGTTATATTTGACTTGACAGATCATCTATCAACCTTCTTGAGGACTTCAGCTCCAGGGGACTTCGGCCCTGGAAAGACAGCATGACGGATAGCTCCGCAGGCTGGTCGGTAAGGCAATCGAGGTGGCAACAAGGTCAGCAAGGTGGTGGAGAGCCCAACAAACTTAGCAAGAAACATGGCAGGAGCCTGACAGACGACTTGGCAGGAGCCTTGTAGGGAGTCTAGCAGCTCCAGTGGACCTCCGTCGGATTAACCTTGGTCAATTATAGATGCATTTTAAAAGGGTGAACAAAAATATAAACACATTTAAAAAAAAAATTAAAGTTTGAATCGATTATACATGAAGGACAAAGTCTCATATTCTTGATAAAACAAAATATTAAGAGTTGATATTAGGTGCACCCGGGTGAAATGATACATTCATATGTGTATAACTTTTTATTTTATTTTGTATACATGTTATTCTATTTTGTATACGTGTTTCTTAATAATTGTATATCGTTTTCACATTAAGTTTTTCATTAAAAAAACTAGCATTCATGTGTATAACTTTTTATTCAATAGTGTATACATGTTTATTAATAATTGTATAATTTTTTACACTCAATTTTTCATTAAAAAACTAATAATTAAATTGTATATATTTTTGTTCATAATTATATATTTTTTTGTTTATATTTGTATATGAGTGCACCCTATCTTAGGGTGCACACTATAATTAGCCAAATATTAAATGCAGAGTAAATATTTGTATTTGTGGTACGTGCGAGTTATTTATTTAAAAAAAAATAGTGCTTTCGTAACAGGTATTTATAATGGTAAATCAAGTAGTAATACTTTGGATAGATGGAGTGGGGAAAATTGCAATTTTCAGAATAGTAATTTTGGAGAGTTAGTATTTTTAGGATACCATGGGACTGATAATCAGAGGATAATATATCTTAATTTTCACATTTAAAGGATAAATTAGGCCCAAATTAAAGATTTTTGGCTCGATTCTTATTTCTTCTTGAACCGAACTTCACAGATTTAATTACACGATTTTTAAGAATATGACAGTGAAATATTATAAGAAGCTCATTTATTGAAGATCTTTATAATAATATCGAAGAGTTTTTGAGATGATGACGTGACATCTCTCAAAAGCCTTCGTGCTTACGCGTAGTTCACACAATTTTTTTATTTTTTAATATTTTTATTTAATCTTTTTGTCCCGCCTTCCTTTTTGATTATTAATTCTCCGTGTTTTTTAGATGATGATATGACACCCTCAATTAATTTAGTGATTTATTTTAATTAAGTCTAAAATGATTAACATTAATTATACAACTTTAATTCATCAATTTATATTCAATTTGCTTTAATTAAGCCTAATATAATTAACATTAATTATTCAACTTTAATCTTTAATTTATTACATGTTCTTTTAAAAATCTTTAATGATTTTTTTTAATGGCATAACTAAGAAACCTCCTAGATGATGTGTCATTTTTATAAATTTTAGGGATTTTAATATTTTTTTATGTTTTCTTATTTGATAATAATAATTTTTTAAATAGATGTTGATTTCATGAAATTGATTGACATTTTATTTTCTCTTATTGTGATCAAATAATAAATAGATGTTGAGTTTATGAAATTGATTGACATTTATATTTAATGATGATTTTAATGTAATTTATTTTGTATTTTTTGTGTGTGTTTTCCTTATTTGATAAAAGTATCATGCTAAATGGCCAGATTCTGCCAGTCAAAATTAGATATTTATGTAATTATGGGTAAAAGTAGAATGTAAAATATCAATAATATCCCTCTAGCTATAAAATATTAACTATTAATTAAAGTAAACAAAATATAAATATTAATGTGTTGCAGTTTCCAAAACGAAAGTTAATAGAGCATTTATTCAATCTTCCTCATTCTCTATTCATTTGGAGCATTCATTCTCCTTTCTTCCGTATTTACTTTATTAAATTACAATTTTATTTTTATTTAAGAATTAACTAGTAATTATCTTATAAGAATGTTAACATGTTGTAAAATACTTATTATATATATATATATATATATATATATATATATATATATATATATATATATATATATATATATATATATATATATTTATTTATTTATTTATATGGTGTACCACCATACTTATTATATATATAGTTATATAATATTATATATACACATTATTATTATTTTTTTAAATTATATATTCACAAAATTATAATGAAATAAAATATTTATAATATTGTTTTATAATTATATATATGTGATGAATGGTCATACATAGTTGTGTGATATCTTCCACAATAACACCATTTTATATTTTTAATTAATTATTATCTTTTAATTTATAACATGTTATTATTTTTTATTTATATTATAATTAATCATTTATAAAATTCTTCACTACAACATTATTACTTTTAATTAATTAAATATCACTTTTTAATAAAAAATTATTTATTCTTATCCATTTTATTCATCTCACGATATTCTCTCACAAATCATAAAATTGTTGCGGTACATAATCTAATACTCCCTTCGTCTCGTTAAAACTTTCATGTTTCCTTTTTGCACGGGATTAATGAATATGGAGTATTTTAATGTGTATTGAGGTGAAAGATATAATGTTTTAATGTATAATAATGGGTAGTTGTATTATTGTAGTGTTATGAACCTCATAGATATATATAAATATTTTGTGTGGGTCACATCTACTTTAAAGAAAAATATGAAATTTTTTATGTGGCGTCCAAAATAAAAATGTATAAATATTATTATGGGAGGAGGGAGTGACAATTATTACGTACAAGACTAATTAAACATTTTTTCTATGAATTGTATCGGAGTTCTATTATATTATGATCAATAAAAATATTGTATGCTTAGGATCATACGGTAGATTATTATTTATTCGATTAAATTAGTAATATAATTATAATGCAATTTTCTTAATAACATTAAAATAAAGACATTGTTAGCTGAGACTTTGTGACGAATCGATCAATTTTTTAAGTATAATTATTATATAGATAAAATATACTTATTGATTATAGTTAAAATATATTTACAGTGAATCATACTATAACACCCCATAATTATATTTTAATTTATCTTCCATCATATTTTAAAATAATATACTTTAACTATTAATAAATATATTTTACTTGTATAACAATAATTCTATAATAATTGTTTAACTCATATCCGTTGGTAAATAATTTCGTTGGTAATCCGTTACTATCAATTCCATTAATAATTTACTATTTTATACTCCATTCTTCAGTCAGCAAGGGACACATTTTGCTTTTATACACACATGAGACCAACATACACCCACTATTACAATTGAATTAAAACTAAACCTTTTGTTTTTCGTATTTTGTTTAATAAATAATTTGATTAATTATAAAATTTATTTATTTTTATTTTAAAATATTGCATCATTTTCTATTATAAAATATTATCAATTTCTATTCATTTTACAAAGTAATCATAAAATAATTTATTTAATTGATTATCACCTTTTATTAATCAAATAATATTTTTTATTAAAATTTTTATCACCTTTTATTCATAAATGATTTATAAAATAGAACAATCCGAAGATTATCACATTTCATTAATAAAAAAATATTTTATATTAAAAATGTTATCGTTTTTTATTATTCCTATTAATTATTTATGAAATAGTTCAGTTGGTTAGTTATTATTTTCCTTAGTATCACTTTTATTAAAAATATTATCTCGTTTTATCAATTCTATAAATTTTTTGCTAAATTCAATTTGTAATTAGTTATCACTTTTTATTAAAGATGTTATTACTTTAAAAAAAAATATTATCGCTTTTTTATAAATGTTATCACTTTTCATTTATATTAGTATAAACTCAACTATTTATGAAATAGTTCACATCGCCGTTATCACTTTTCATCAATTGTATATTATTCTTCTTTATATTATCACTTCTTATCCTTCTTGCCTAAGTAATTCGTTAGATGGAATGACATAAATTTTTTTATATTATGAATTATTCCTAATATAATTCAAATTAATGAAAAGTTATCACTTTTATTTAATGAGTAAAAAAAAATATATATACATATATAATATTACTAATTTTTAAATATATTATCACATTTTATAAATTTATAATATTTAAATTTAAAAATAAATTAAATAAATAATAAATTTAAAATTATTACTTTTTTAACTAATAAAAATAAAAATAAAATAAGAAAAACATATATATATATATATATATATATATATATATATATATATATATATATATATATATATATATATATATATATATATATATATATATATATATATTTAATATACTAAAGGAGAGTTTAATTTTGATGAGGTGTCGTCACCAGAATTAATCTCAATTATTTTAATTTTTAATTAAAATTAAAAATCTCAATTATCTTATTTTAATTAGTAATTAAAATTTAATATAGATAAATACATATATTATTTTAAGATTTTATTTATTTTGTTATGATTTATTTATCTTTTCTTATTTCTTCGAATTTCTTTATAATAATTTTTAAAAAAATATATATTAATTTTATTATAATTTTTCTTTTATATTTTCTTAAAGTTTTTTAAATTATTTTTCATTAATTTTCTTTTAATTTTATTTGTTTTAATTTTTTAATATATTTTCACCAACATTAAAATACAATGATACATAAATAAGTGTTTTTTTAAGATCGAATATGAATATGATTTTTTTTAAAATAATTTTTGTTGTTTCTTTTATATTTTTTTAAATTCGTTTTTTAATTTATTAATTTTTTTGTTTTAATTATGTTATTTTGTTTTCATTTTTTTATTAGTATGTAATTTTTCAATCTTTTATTTTTTTACATTAATAATTTTTTTTCATGGTTAATTTTATTATTTTCTTATTTAATTTTTGTTATGATTTTTCTTTACATTATTTTTTCTATTTATTTAATTTTTTTGTTAATTCAATTTTTTTATTAGTAATTTTTAATCTTTAGATTTTTTTACATTATTATTATTTTTGCATTGTTAAATGTACAAAAAAATTTAAATCTTATTGTGTTGTCACCTGAATTAATTTTAATTTTAATAATTACTTAATTAATATTTATTGATAAATACATAAATTTTCTTTAAGATTCAAATATTTATATGATTAGATCAAATAAAAATTAAATATTATTTAGAAATATAAAAAAATAATTAAATTTTTTTTATCCTTCTCTACCTATCTCTACCTATATAATAAGACTCTTTATTCATTCTTCACATAAATTATTTATCATGACGAACAAAATCTATCTTCACTTTCTAAAGAAAGCTTTTTGTTTTTTTTTTTATAATTTTGAATTGATTTATATTAAATTTAATTTTTAAACTTTTTTATTAATTATTTTTATTATATATTTTTTTTCAATGATTAAATTAACATATTTTAAAATTTTTGATTAATTTAATTTTGCAGTAATAATCCTAACAAAATTTAAAAAAACAAATTCAATAATTTTTTTTAATTTTTGATAAATCTATTTAACAACGAAATTAAGTTTTTACTAATGGAAGCAAATTGACATTTGAGTGTATGTAAATTGAATTTTACTCTTCAATATAAGCTTATATTAAATTATAATTGAATAAATAGTTATATTAAACTTGAGTTATATTTTTTAAAGTTCTAACGTTACAAACTCGTGTAATACACGAGATCCATACTATATATATATATATATATATATATATATATATATATATATATATATATATATAAAAGGTCTAATTAATCTATTTTCATAATTATTTTTTAATTTTTTTAATTTAGTATCACCCTTTAAAATTATTTAGATACAATTAATTTTACTTTATAATTAATTTTTTAATTTTTTAATAACCGGAGAGGATCCTTTAAAATTATTTAATTGGGTTAATAAATAATTCATCCACATAAGAGATAACCTAAATCTTTGCCTTTATATTAATACTAATACTAATATTTAGAATATATAAAAAAATACATATATACATTTTCATTCATGATAATAAATTACATTAATACATCAAGAATGGATTTACAAATAATATTAATCAACATTAAATTATCATGTAATATATTTATTTATTTAATTAAATTAGACCAAGATATTAAAAATATAATTAATTCATTATCCTAAATGATACGTTTAATGAAAAAAATTCTTAATCTTATTTAGATTAGTAAATTGTAAACTAACAGTGAAGATAAGGGAGTGAGTGCACAATTAATTAAGAATTAATTTGCTTACATGGAACAAATCAATTGTATTAAATGAATTCTTTTATTTTCTAATACTATTTTCCATGAATTTATTAAGGGTAAAAAGGTAATCACACAACAACATTAAATATTCTGACTAGTTCTGGCCAACAATTTTTACCCAAATTCTTTTCTATTGTGATCAAATAATAAATAGATGATGTAATTTAGTATTTATTTTTCATCCCTCAAAAGCCTCCATGTTACATGTCGTTCACACAATTTTTTTTAATATTTTTATTTATTCTTTTTGTCCCACCTTCCTTTTTGATTATTAATTCTTGGTGTTTTTGAGATGATGATATGACACCCTCAATTAATTTAGTGATTTATTTTAATTAAGTCTAAAATGATTAACATTAATTATGCAACTTTAATTCATAAATTTATATTCAGTTTGCTTTAATTAAGCCTAATATAATTAACATTAATTATTCAACTTTAATGAATTTAAAATCTTTAATTTATTACACGTTCTTTTTAAAATCTTTAATGATTTTTTTAATGGCATAACTAATAAACCTCTTAGATGATGTGTCATTTTTACAAAATTTTGGGATTTTAATATTCTTTTTTTATGTTTCCTTATTTGATAATAATTATTTTCTGTTATTGTGATTAAATAATAAATAGATGCTTGATTTCATGAAACTGATTGACATTTATTTTCTCTTATTGTGATCAAATAATAAATAGATGTTGAGTTCATGAAACTGATTGACACTTATATTTAATGATGATTTTGATGAAATTTAGTATTTATTTTTTTTGTGTATGTTTTCCTTATTTGATAAAAATTATTTTCTATTGTGATCAAATAATAAATAGATGCTGATTTCATGAAACGGATTGACATTTATATTTAATAATGATTTTAATATAATTTAGTATTTATTTTTGTGTGTGTATATATATACTTGAATCAAGTGGAGAGTTTTTTCTATGCTGATGTGTCATAGCTAAGAAACCTCCTAGATGATGTGTCATTTTTACAAATTTTTGAGATTTTAATATTCTTTTTTTATGTTTCCTTATTTGATAAAAATTATTTTCTCTTGATTGTGATCAAATAATAAATAGATGCTAATTTCATGAAACTGATTGACATTTATTTATATTTAATGATGATTTTAATGTAATTTAGTATTTATTTTTTTGTGTGTTTTCCTTATTTGATAAAAATTATTTTCTCTTGATTGTGATGATGATCAAATAATAAATAGATGCTGATTTCATTGAGGTGAAATCACTATTTCGCATTTTCTCTATAGATCATTGTTATACTTTTTATTTTATGTTTTTTTATTAGTTCTACTTTTATGCTTTTGAGGTTATTTACACTTATAATGTATTTACTAATTTTTTAAAAGAATTATTTTGATGCAATTCTCATTCATAATTTTTATTCATTTTTTATACTAAATTTAGTAAAATGTGTTGCCGCTTTGGAAGATTCTCCTCAGCTGGCAAGAATGAGAGGAAGAAGAATGAAATAATCCAATCCAAAATTTCAAACACAATTCAATTTGGTTTTCTAGACCATAATTATGTATATTTTCATTTTATGTAAATTATTATTTATTTACTTCTTTATTCTATAATTTTTTTCGTTCTTTAATTAATTTGGAATACTTTTATTAGATTTTAATATTCATTTTTTTTAATTTATGAATTATTAAAGAATCATCATTATTGCAATCACATTTTACATATTTAAACTTATTATTATGTAGAGTACATTTTTTTTTCTTTCAGATTTCCTAAATAACTGATCAAATTATATAAAATTTAGATTTCCATATCTACGATAAATTTCTTACTTAATGTATGTACCACCCATTATTTTTACTTTATTTTAATTGAAATTAATTAATGTATTTTATTATTATTATATAAACACAATGCAATATTTTATGCATTGATACATTCAAAAAATATTATATGCATTGGTTTCTCTTATAAATTTAAATGAATGTATACCAATGATACATATTAATTCAATATTTTGTATTTTATTACTTTATGTCTTTATAAAAGTAATTTATTTTAAAATATTCAATATACATGATTGAAAATTATATTTATATTGAATAATTTATATTTAATTTATAATTTTCCATAATAAAGTATTAATTATTCACGTTAATGAATTATGGATAATGTAATAAAATAAATAAAATATATGATATAAACAATTTAAATAACAGAAACTACATTCAATAATTACTATTTAATGAGCATCTATATAAATTATACATATATTGATTGTTATAAATTAATCTTTTAACTATAAAATAAGTTTTTCTATAACCTTTTAATTTTAAAAGTTAATCATTTAAAAAAATATATGAATTTCGACATATGATGTAGTATATACTATTAATTAAATCAACTTTTAGTGTTCAGGTTATTTTAGTCACACTTAGTCAAAATATATGAAGAAGTATGATGGAGAATTTTAATATTTATTTATATTTTTAATATTTTATATAAAATAAAATATTTTCTTTATATCAATTAAAAGATACTCCCTTCGTCCCAGTGAAAAGCGAACAATTACCTAATGTTTATAATAAGGTAATTACCTAATGTTTATAATAAGATAATATTTGCATTTCACTGGGATGGAGGGAGTATTTGAAACCAAAATTTATTTATACTGTATGAGTACTTTTCATATAATAGTATTTAATTTATTATTATTGATTGATTAAAGTAAAAAGAAAAAACAAAGATAATTAAATATAACTACGAAAAGAAACTTAATACTTAATAAGTTTATTTATTTATTATTTAACTAAAAAACAAACATCTTCCCAATGATCTTATTTTAATGAACAGGTTTTGTACTGATTTCACAGTTTTAATGACGCTTTCTTTGGATATTAATTTTTTTATTTTATTATTTTACGCCAACTTAATTTAATTGTCATTGAGCTTATAGATGATTCTTAGGAATTATTATATAACATTTACCCTTATACATTAACACATAATTTTGTTTCAATCAAATTAATGCTAATATTAGAATTTAATATATTGTACTAATAATCAATCTTTCTTTATTTGTATATAAACATATACCCAAACATAATGAAAATTTTAGTTTAGATCATTATAATTTTAATCTTTTATTAAATATCATAATTAATGTTTTCTTCAAATTTAAAATCATTATTCATCTTATTTTTATTTTATCCAACATTCACATAAAATAATTGCTGGCATATTTTACACGTATCAACACAAAATAATTCTATCATGTTTATAAATGTGACAATCATAGATCAAACTCAAATTACATTGATCAAATAATAATTAAAATTTTAATTCACTTTCATATGTTTATTAATTTTTTCTAATTTATATTTTTCCGTAACAAAGTATTAATTAATGGATAATGTAATAAAATAAATAAAATATATGATATAAATAATTTAAATAAGAGAAATGACATTCAATAATTACTATTTATTGAGCATCTATATAAATTATATGTATATTGATTATTATAAATTAATCTTTCAACTATGAAATAAGTTTGTCTATAACCTTTTAATTTTAAAAATTAATAATTAAAAACAAAAAATATTATTATTATTATTATTAAAAATTAGATTAATGGATTAAGATTATTATTATTTTTATTAATAAAAAATCACTTATTAAATTAATTTTAATTGTTGATCTAACTCTTAATATGATATTTAATACTCCATATTTAAGCAAAAAAAATCAATGTAAGTAGTAAATTATTTATATTAATTAAAATTTATAACTATATAAATTTAATTTAAAAATTTTATTAAATATATATTTTTATAATTATATAGATAATATCTTATTAAAATACAAATTTCCGTGCAGCGTTCTGTACTAGTAAAAAAATATAATTGAGTCTGAAAATTTCAAGTTGAACATGTTTCGTCATTTAATTGCAGAATTAATACATATTGTCTTTTAATTACCAATCTTAATATAATATCCTAATAATACAAATCTCTAAATTATTATTCTGAAATTACAATTTTAATGGATAGTGACTTGGGAGAATACGTGAAAGACTTTATATATATAATGTTGGATTCTTGTGCTTGGCACATCGTGGGCCATGCATTTTAGTATTAAAGGTACCCTTTAATGGGCGCACGGTGTGCCCAGTGGTGGCCCTGACGAGGGGCGAAGAGGGCGACCGTCCTGGGCCCCAAAAATATAGGGACCCAAAATTATATATATATATATATATATATATATATATATAATTATATTTTAATAAAATGCATATTTTATATTAGGTATTAGAGTTGTCAAAATGTCCATCAATTTATTGGACGTGAAAATGGGCCTTACATTTAGAAATTAGAAAGTATAAATTTCGTTGTAAAAAAAAGGAAAAAAGAAAATATTAGAACATTTATTTCAAAGAGAGCATTAGATTTTTTTTTTCAAAAAAAATCAGTAGATTCAAAAAAGTAAAAAAAATTTGAGAGATTTGAATAAAAATATAAATAAATAATTTGGTTTTTCTTCCACGAAAAGAAAGAGTGTATAGAGAAAATAATGAAAATCGTTTAGTTAAAAAATATATATAGAGCAATTATAGGGCATATTCTTTATATTCACCCCGGGCCTAGGAAATGTCAGGACCGGCACTATATATATATATATATATATATATATATATATATATATATATATATATATATATATATATATATATATATATATATATATATATACTAGCGTTTTAACCCGTGCGATGTACGGGAATACGTTATGACAAAAATAATGTATTTTTTTGTAATTTATAAAAATTTTAAAATAATGAGCTTTGGTTATTAGGAATTATATTAAAGTTATTTAATTGCATTTAAAGTAATATATTGTGAGTGAAATCTCATATATTATTTTTGGATTAATTTTTAATGTATTAAGACTAATATAATGAATCCCTTATTAATATAATATAATAGCATGTATACGAAAGATGTTTAGGTCTACAATAATAAAATTTGAAATTGAAATTTTGTTATATTATGAAAAAAGAAAGTGAAGACCTTAAAAAATGGCTGGTTATTCAATTCAAAGTCGAAGCTTTAATGTAACATTGACATAATTTTTATAAAAATTAATAGGTTAAATATAAATATTTACAAATAATATAATTAACACATAATATAATTTTGTACTTAACAAAGAAATTAAATCAACGAAACTTTAAAAACTAATCTAATTAAACTTCTATAAAAATAAACAATAAATTTTAAAAAAGTATAACAACTCCCATTGAAAGATATATGAGTTGAGATAATTTTGATGCTTGTAATGCTAAAAGAGCATCAAAAATATTAAACATCTTAGTAATAAATTTAAAGCAATATTAAACATTATGTAATTTCATTACATAACTAATTAAGAAAAATTACGTATGACCTGCCAAATGAATATATATATATATATATATATATATATATATATATATATATATATATATATATATATAATGTTGGAGCATTTGAATCTCATCCTCAACTACTAACACTTATTATTCAATTCAATCACATTAAAATTTATTATTTGCAAATTTATCTTTCTCAATAATACCTAATAATTATATAAAAAAAATCTGACTCGAAATCACCAATTTTAGCAAAACTCAATAGAAAGAAAGAATGATATCCGGAACATTATTTATGCCTTAATTAAATTTAGAAATTTAATTCGTTTTAATGTCTCAATCAGCGAACATGATGATGTTCAAATCTATAAATATAATAATCAAACATTTCTAAAAACTTCTCTAAAAACATAATTCTTACAAATACCTGTTTCACCGCCGTTGTCCTTGTCCAACAAAATCTTCAAACTTGCTTTCGTGGTTGACCTTGACACAACAGCGTACAGTTGGCCATGACTAAATACTGGTCTCCTTAAGTACAAATCAACATTTGAAAGGGATTGGCCTTGACTCTTGTTTATAGTCATTGCATACGACACGATCACTGAAACTGCCTTCTTTGGAAACTAAAAGGATAGATTAGTGTTATTATATCATGATTGCTGTATTTAATGGATAGAAACCTATTTAATTGAACCTAAAAGGATAGGTTAGTGCTATTATATCATGAACTAAAATAGGTAATTTCATTGGAACATAATCTATCCATTAACATAATCTATCCCTAAATTGATCAAATTTCATTGGTACACCAAAATACAAATATATGAGCTCTTACATTAATTAAGTGTATCATATAAATATATCATTTTTAAATATATCATTTTCAAATCCTACTTTTAAAAATGTATAATCATATCATAAAATATTGAAAAAAGATTACAATTACATACATACCTGATAAATCATTCACATTTTGCAAAGCCACTACCAAAGCAAAAAAAAATTTCTCAACCCTCACGAGTATTCTCTGTAGAAATTAATTCGATGGATCAAAAAAACCAAAATGTCAATCAGATATTCGGAACGGAGCAAACAATAACGGATCTTTTCTATCTTAAATAACAAAAAAATAAATTATAGAAAAGGATAATTGAATTATGAGTGAAAATTATGTGCAATTGTCAAATGGTATAATCAGCAAATTATATAGCATAACAATTTGATTTCGAGTTGACAAAATAATTTTCTTTTCCTAAATCACATATTCATCAACAACATGTAATAAACGATGTATGAGAAGTATGATACATAGTGTTACTATAGAACAAAAAAAGAAAAGAAAAAAAGAACCAAATCAGAGTAGTTCATCAAGTAGCACATTGAGGCAAACTAAAGTTTGATCATGAAGCTCCAGAATTAACCTCCACATTTCAACATATTCACTATAAGAAGATTTTATATATTATTTATCATAATTTAATTATAAAAGACATGCAATATTGCAAAATGCACAAAATCAACAACACCACATGAACTACAATACCTAGTGTTCGACCCCTGCTAATTGGTGAATAGCTTTGATGCCAACCATTGTTCACCTACTATCAAAAAACTGTGCCCAGAAATGAAAGGAATCCTATAACAACATGGCATATAAAGCTATGCAACTCAATATTCTAATAAATTTAAAGATATGAGAGTTTTAAAAAGAACCATTTCCATACAAAGAGAAATAACCACAAAGTCCAGTCTATTTAATTAAACCACTTAAGCGTTCCTTCTGCTGCTCTTCTCAATTTTTTTTATGAATAAAAAAGATCAACTATCACCCCACCAATCAAAATAATATATTTTGACCAAATAATTATATATCTTGAGATTTTAAATTCTATGCTGTAAGAAATTCCAAGGATGAAGATGATTATTGAGAACCAACATACAACATTAAAAACTTAAAACTTTGATCCAAAGTTTTTAAATTTAAAAAAAAAAAATTAAAGGATCAAGAAAAAGTGTAAAAAGAGTCTGGTTTTATAAACTAACCTCAAAAGTAAGCAAACTATTGGGGCCGAATAATGTGAGAGTAATTGAAGAGAGTCGTGAGCACTCTTCAATGTTCTTCAGTATCATTTTTCCAGCCCCGACAGATGGCAGAGCCTCACTTTCAGCAGCGACTGAATCACAAGAATTCTACCATTTTTATAAGATTGATGTTACAAATGAGAAAAATTTGTAAACAAATATGACATTGAAATGGAAAAGAGAATTAGTGCCGACTGTACGAAACTATGAGAAATGTATCAAACTTTGATCATATTGTGTTTTCCACTAATAAAGACTATTTACAGTTTGCATAGCTTACGGCAAGAGAATATTATTGAATCATAAAACCGCACTATCGTTTGAATTCCCCCAACAGTTAGGATGTGTAATAAAAGTCAATGGAGTTACCTTTTCAGTGATAAGCCACCAATGTTTATTCTCATCTTCAGCAGGAGTCGGGGATGCAGCATCCATGAATAGATTCCAAGGATAAATCATTAATTATATACATTCACATAAATAAATAAATAAATAAATAAATAGATAGATAAATAAGTAAATGTGTATGTTTGCGTGTATAGAGCATGATACAAATGTGCTTTGGAAAGAGGTAACAAACAATGTGAAACATCATTGAAATTTCACATGAGAAGCCAGCTATTAACTACGCTCCTCATTCGTGTTAAATATTTTTTAACAAATCACATTACAAAAAATATGTACTTTGACATGAGTGGTCGAGAAAAACAAAAGAGGCAGACAATTCAGTGAACATAACTCCTCAACACACATAGTCCAAGTGATTTCTAAGATATTATTTTAACAAAATATATATTACTAAATAACAAATCCAATTTAAAGCAACATGTTACAAATCTAAATTCAAGATAAAAATAAAATAAGGAAAAAAGAAGAAAAAAAAAACCAACTGGCCCTCAGATCGAGGCTCATCTCCAATAATCTCTTCCTCTCCTCCTCAAGTCATGGTTCCTAGTATCAGTTTGATGTGAGATTGATGTCGATGTGAGAAATGTATCAAACTTTAATCATATTATGTTTTTCACTAATCAAGACTATCAGTAGTTTGCATAGCTTACTGCAAGAGAATATTATTGAATCATAAATCCGCACTATCGTTCGAATTTCCCCGACATTTAGGATGTGTAATAAAATTCAATGGAGTTACCTTTTTATTGATATTTTTATTGATAAGCCACCAATATTTATTCTCCTCTCCAGCAGGAGTCGAGGATGCAACAGCCATAAAGCTATGGTCAAAATAAAGTAGGAACCAAATTCTTGCACACATTTATACAGAAAATATATTATTCCAAAAAAAAAAGAATTCATTTTGACATATTACAAAATATCCAGGTAGTAAAAAACTATAAGTGTAACACTCATGTAGAGAAGTGTTGCAAATTTCAAGTAAGCAATACAAAGTGGCAAGTGGCAGCAATGAACTTCTAACCTTAAATTCAAAATGTTATTATAATGGCCATGTTATTTTATGGTAAAAAATGCATAAATCCAGGACTATCAAATCTATGATCAAATGCAATCAAAATTGGAATCTTGAAAGAAATGTACAAACACTGAGATAATTATAAGTACTACCAATTCAAAGAAGACCATAAGCACTCTTCCAATAATTTTTTATAGAGTAAATAGCATTTTGTATCAATATTCTAATTGCTCGATCCAAGTCATGTAAGAATAGAATCGAAGAGAGAATTAGAAAAAAAAATATCGTACTTGTTTCCTCACATATGCAAGAACAGAATCTTAGTTGATTTAAGTCATGCAAGAAGAGAATGCAAGTCGATCAATGTAAAATATATAACTCACAAAATAAGGAAAACATCACAACGTAGATGCATTAGAGAGGAAGAATTCTCACGATGGATGAAAATTGTCATACAATGATCCTTGATTGTCTTGACCTTCTTCGTTGCACCTCAATTGAATTGATTTCAAACAATTAGTGCCCATCTAATTGAGAGAGGAAAAAAATATTGTGTGGTTAGTGGATTTCATTGAATAACATAGATAAAAGTAAACATCGTGTGTAATGAATGAATTAGTTAGAGAATGATACATTATTCACCAAAATTGCCAGAGGAGACAGAGATTTTAAATAGTCGATATGAAAACTTCGCTGCTTATCATCCTTTAACAACATCGTCATCTTCGTTGTATATAATCCTTAATTAACATCGTCGACCTTACCTTCGCTGCTATTATATATATTTTTTGTAGAAAAATAATGATGCAAGATGAATTTCTGGATAAGGAAAGCAATATATAATCGTAATATGTGGAATTTAAATATCTCTTAGGTAGCATGTGCATGGCCAGTAACACTAATATTAGGGGATTCTTTCTGCTTCATACATACCACTCAAAAAAATTAGTTTCCTTTTTGATTCATAAATGAGATTGACGACAACTATATAAATTAATTAGTTAAAATAGTTAATCCATTTAAACATATATATAAACATTACTCCTATACTAACTACTCCAATTTATTACACTAAAATAGTTCTTATATTTTTCCATGGTTAGAGCATGTTTTACACCTCAATCACCACCTCCTCGTTTCATGTTCCAAGACAATAAATCTTTGACCTTTGTGTTTAGAGAGTGAAAAGGAGAGAGTACTCAATAATTTTGCAGCTTATTGAGAAAAACTTGAGAAAAAAAAACTAACACATGTTATTACTTTCCCTTAGTCCATTTGCATCCCAAACATGAGATTCAATTCAATAATATCACATAATAAAATTATAAAAGATTTAAGATAACGCGCACTCAAAAAATTAAGATTGTTGCAAAATCCCATCTAAAAATCAATATTTTTTTAATAATGATATTCTAGAAATTAGATATGAATTAAAACAGAGGCAATAATGAATTAAGGAAAAGACTAATCATATATACTTTCACTAAAACATCAAGAACGATTCTTGATATCTTCATCATCCTCTTGAGTCCTTACACAACTCTGTTAAGTTTTATATGTCCTATGCATACAAATTTTGATTAGTCATAATATACATACATCAGAAGATTAAAAAAAAAACTATAACTAATAATAACAGAAAAAAAATTCAATAGAACATGCCAAAAATAGGAATTTAAGCGAATGACACTTGCAACTTGATCACCATATTTTAATTCATTTGTGAGATGCTTCTTAAATCTAAAATTAAGAAAAATAAATTTGATTCATCAACCTATTACCAAAAGAGGAACAATTAAGAAAAATAAATTCAATTTTGTTTCACGTGATTCTCATAGAGAAAATGAAAGATAAAGGAGAAGAGATTTAGTGATTTACCTGTTCAAACGTGTTTGAGACCCGAAGAATGGTTTCGAGAGCCCGAGGGTCGAAGCAAACTAAAAGAGAATTGGTTCTAGGGTTTCACACATATTGGGACTGCAGTGTTTCATCGATGATGTTTAATGGCAAAATCAAGATTCAGAAATTTGAAAATTTAAAACAAATACACCAAACCGTGGAGATTAGGGCATGCACAAATTCGAAAGAATAAAACCGAAGATTTTCTCAAGATGCAATCGACATTCAGTAAAGAAACTTACAAAAGTGAATTGACGATTAGGACTTTCACAAAATGAATCATCGATTTCTTTCACACAGATGCTGTTGAAGTAATTTTTAGAGATGAATGAAGAGAAGAGTGAAACAAATGAGAATCGTGAAGAGTGAAAAAATGAGACATATGTGAGAGAAAAGTAATATGTTGGGTTTTAATCAATGACGTTGATTTAATGGAAAGAAATCAATGGTGAAGATCAATTAATATAAGTTACTATTAGGTGAATCTTAATTAATCAAAAGTGGTGAAACCAGTTTTGGGGGGAAAATTAGTGTAAAAATAGGTGGTAAATTTGGTGCTATTATATATATATATTTATATATATAATATATTTATTTTTTTTAAGGAATATTTTTGAATCGAAAATAAATCCCTTTTGAAGGCATACTAGAGGTATGATTGAGGGGGTAGATGGAAAGGCTGTGCATATAAATGGATTACTTTTTAATTGAACCCCTGCTATCCCTATCATCTTTCACCTCTTCCTCCACTACTTCTTTCAAAGTAAAATATTTTCGGATATTTTTATCTGTATGTACTGACACGAAATTTAAGAAATATTATTTAATATATAATGTAAGAAAAATTATGTATGTATTGGTAATATTTAGAGAAAAATTAAAAAAATTGTTGAGAATAATGAATAAAATTTAAAAAATAAATAAAATTATTAAAATTGATGAATAAAATGTAAAAAATAGGTAATAGTATATTTTTACCATTAATAGAACAGACAAAATGTCTTCTCTAAAAAATAGGTAAGAGTATATTTTTACCATTATTCGGGACATGATATAATGTTGTAACTCTCTCGATCTATAGTACATTGTTGTAACACTCTTGATAAAATGTGAAATACGTTTCCCAAATCTTACAAATATTCTTTATATTTTAAAATATTATTCTCTTCATTCCACATATTTTTATGCATTTCATAAATGATAAAATATACTCTATATCTTACCTACTTTTTTATACTTTATTCATCAATTCCAATAATTTTATTGACCTTTTTATATTTTATTCATTAATCCCAATAACTTTATTTATTTATTTTCTCAAAATTACTAATTTATCTTTGTAAATAATAATTAATTCCACATATGAATTTAAGTGGATAAGGGAGACATAAGGAGTTATGAAACCGTTACTCAACTTTTGTCTCCTTGGATTTAATGTACTGCGCCATGCAGTTGTACAGAATGAGAGAAGGAGACACGCGTTACAAAACGCAAGGAACGCAGAGCGCTGAAACGTGCATGCGTACATTTTGTGTATTCAGAACATAGAAGCAGAATGCATATGCTAATACGTTCATGCGCGTAAGAATGTAGAACGCTGAGAAGCGCTCTCACTCTCTCAATTTCTCTCCCAAGATCACAACACAAATTCAGTCATCATATTGCAGGTTAATACACACATCGTGGAAATTAATTCATAATCCCGTGTTGTGAGATTTGATCCAGGAGATCACGGTTTACCAACGTGAGTATCAACCGGGTTCTTAAGATTCTTCCGCTGCAACATACACGGAGAAAGGTAAGTGAGATTACTCTCTTTGTATGTTTATTCGTTAATTAACGTGAGTTTTCCAACATTGGTATCAGAGTCAATGGTTGGTGCTCCGTTTTTGTTTTCTGGATTGAAAATTTCATGATTTATTTTTCTGCTTTTTACGATGAATTTGTTCATACATGATTTGTGCTGAACAGAAAATGATTGTTGATTTATGTGATTTTGACTAATCATGAGTATGAGTTTGAGGCAGATTAATTTTTTTCCAGTGGTTATGTATGTGTGCATGACGTTTATTTTTCCACCGTTAATGTTAAAGGGTGTGAATTTTTATCAAATTTTTTCATGCATAGAAAGCATGTTTTGTTCATACTACTGGATAGGTCTCGTCAAGAGGAGTCCGTCAGTATTTTTGTGCAATTTTGGCCATGTAAAACTCAAGTTATGAATTTTTGAAGTAATTTTCGTACTTGGGGCTAAACTGCAAAAGTTCAGAAACCTCAGGGGTGGTTTTTTGAAAATTAGAAACAGTTAAGGGACTAATTTGCAATTTCAAAAAGTCTGAAGGCGGACCGGGTCAGACAAACGGATCCGGGTCAGACACGGCGGAACCGGGTCGGGCCAGTGGGTCAGCCCGTGACCGACACCACAGGTGACAGGCGGCCTGCGGAGGCGCGTGTCGGCCACTCTCCATCGACGGCGGTACAGGCGGTGGGTACCAAGCACCAACTGACACCGTCTCCGGCGGTGGCGCGTGTATTACATGCATCAGGCTTCAGCCTACCGGCAGCCGGGCATAGAGGCGCGTGACGGTGCATGGTAGCTCCAGGCAGCGTGTTCTGGCTTGTACCGACACGTGGAGTTGCTTACCGGTGACTTTCCGACCTATTCGGTATATTTCGATGCGTGGAGTCCAATGGTGACGTTTTCGAGAGTGTTTGACGTCATCTTAAGTGTGTGTGTGGTTTTACTTCATTTTATGACATATTTGTTAAATTCGAACCTATGGGGTTGCAATTTTTGGTAATACCTTTATATGTCATTTAATTCTAAATTTATGGTTTTTTTATCGGTAAATGTTAGTTGTTAGTATAGTTAGTAGTTACACCAAGAACCCTTACACCCCCTATCTCCAAGCCCTCCTTATAACTCATCTCCTAATTCAAAATTCATGGTGTTTGGTGATGTTTGAATTGTTCAAACTCCTGTAGCCTATGAAAGTGGGAGCCAAAGTGAGTTGGACTGATTCACTTGTGAATATACCTATTGCATCTTGGAAAGTTGTTTCCATATGCATTAAATAGAAAAAAATTCATGTGATATAGTTTGACTAACACCGGTATGTTTGTTTATTGGTTGCTCGTTTTCTCAGAGGCATGTCAGGACAGGGAATAATTTCAGAGGAAAACATTAGGACTAAAGATAAAGTCCTCCATAAATTTTTGAATTATAAAATGAAGCCTACACACAACATAAGGGACCATGCAATTGATTTGATTGAACTATACAACCGATTGTTGCCTTTAATTTATAGCAATATGATTTCACGTGATAAGTATTTCAAAGTTTCCAGTCTTGAGACCTGGGCGAATACTTTGCCTCCTTACCTGTAAAAGGATTTTTGGGTTCAGTGGGAGACTTATAAAGTGAAGCCTAATGGTCGACAAACTATGCAAGATTTGGTCGATGTTTCTGTAGCAAGAGATAGGACACAGGCATTAAGATCAGCCTGCTTAAGGATAGGAAGGATTCGACGTTCTGATTCTTTGAGACTAAGTGGTCGAGAGAAGCGTCAGATAAAGAATCCTCATATAGATCCTCTAGGGCAAGCTATCTATAGTGTGGGAACTAAGAAATTTGATTATTAGCATCGATGGAAATCTAGTAATGATAAATTAGGGAGATTAACCCATAGATTTCCTTAATTCATTTCCATTGTATTTCTAATTGCAAACTCAGTGAGTTCATTAATTAGAATTTTTATGTTCATGACATGTCAGACTTGGTGTTTTTGCTATTGTGGATGGTTGTTTAAAGTTCGATTTATGAGTGGCTATTCAATGTTATTTGATTAATTACTTGAACAATGTGTTTTATGTTTTGAAATAAGAATCTAGTATTATGACACTTGATGAGATTGATGATTAGTAGTCTCCGAGCTATTTTTCGAGATCAAGTCTTGTGTTATTTATTGAGATGTCTCTGTTTGGCTTAACGTAAAATTTAATAAAACACTATTAACATACTGAATAACTTTGATCTCTGTCCAAGAAATGAGCTTCGAAATTTATTGTCACTGAGTTGAACAAAAGAGAGAAACTCAATGGTGACAATTATGACACTAGGCGTCATAAAATTTGGTACATATTGTATGAACAATATGCATTGGATGCTATAAATCAAGTGATAGTTGATCCAGGCGAGGGTTTTGGAAACCAAGGGAGACGTGACCAAGAAGCGTACTAAACATGGAAAAGGAAAATTCCACTGCACGAGGTATTCTTGTAAGCTCAGTAATCGATGCAATGATCCATGAATGTGAGTAACATCCCACCACACATGATATCTGGGTGTATCTGCCCGAGAAGTATGGTGGTACATCGGTTACAAGGCTTAGGCAGTTGACTATTAAGTTTGACACTTTTCAAAAAGAAACCTGATCATAACATTAGACAAAATCACAGAGAGATGTCTAATATGGTTATCAAACTTATGTCTGCCGATCACATACTCTTTGATGAACAGTAATTCCAAGCCCTAATCCGCTCTTTACCTGATCGTTAGTAACATCTCAAAGTCAACTTGACTCATAATGAAAGCATCAAAGTTTTCAATTATGCTGCTCATCATGTTGAGTTAGTAGATGAGAGGCTCGGAGCCTCAAAGCCTTCTTCTGGGACCTTCTATGCCAGTTCTACTTCTAAGGAAGCTTCAGGCTTCAAAAGGAAAAGGAATTGGAAGAAGCGAAAGAGGGAAAGACGATCTGATGGTGATAGTGGTAAGTTTGCCAATAATCCAACTACAAAAACTGATGAACGGAATTGAAATAACAAGCGTGACAAAAAGAATAAGAAAGATAAAAGCAAGATGCCATGTTACAATTATAGTAAGTTTGGTCATTATGCTCTTGAATGCCCTGAACCTGGGAGGGAAAAGATGGATTCATCTTATTCTATTTTGTATGAAATTAATGTCTGGAGTGCTGTCTTGCTGTTTGATTCTTGTCCAATGTGGATTATGGACGCAGGAGCAACGGACCATGTGACGAGAGATAGAGGAGTTTTGTAAATTTTCGTCATGTTCCGAAAGGGACTAGATGGAAATATGTAGGAAATAATGCACGAGTCGAAGTCAAAGGACATGAGACTTGCAAATTGGACCTTGACGATGGTCCGAACTTTATCCTACATAATGTTCTATATGCTAGGAGATCACACAAAATCTAATTTTTGTTTCAGTTCTACGTAATTTGGGTTATGATGTATTATTCACTAAATGCACTATGATAATTAGCATTAATGATACTTGTTATGCATATGGACATATAACTGATGGATTTATATTTTTTAAATTGTAATAGAATGACTTTTAGTTATTATAATGATTATTCATATTTGCTAAATGCTCGTTTTTCTAGTAATGCAAACGTGAATGTTGATGTTTGGCATTCTAGATTAGGTCATATTGGGCAAGATAAGATGAGTAGACTTGTGAAAGAAGTATTGTTGAATCTTTCTTCTAAAGTCAAATTTCCAAATGCGAACATTATCTTACTGGCAAAATGACTAGAAAACCTTTTGGTAAAACTATTATTTCTTAATCTCCATTAGAAGTAATCCATTCTGATATATGTGGTCCTGTAAATGTGAGAACACGACATGGAGCTCACTATTTCATTACATTCATTGATAATTATTCAGTCTACTTGATATCTCATAAGTCTTAAACATTGGATTATTTTAGACGATACTTGAGTGATAGTGGACGTGAATATCTATTAGAACAATTCAAGGAATTTTGTAATAAAAAGGGTATAATCCGACAATTAACTGTTCCTTATACACCTCAACAAAATGGTGTTACTGGAAGAAGGAATAGAAATTTGTTGGAGATGGTTAGATCCATAATGGCACAAGCTAATCTAACGAGATACGTTACTTACGGTAGCTTATGTGCTTAATCGTGTGCCTTCAAAGTCAGTTGCTTTGACTCTATATAAATTTTGAACGGGTAGAAAACCTTACTTGAGTAACCTTAGAGCTTGAGGGTCAACAGTTTATCTACATGATTCATCGAGTCAGTATGGAAAGTTGGATCCTAGAGGCAAATATTCTAAGGGTTATGTGTTCATAGGAGATCAGGATGAGAGCTTAACTGAGACAGAATCACATAATGCTCATTTTCTGGAAACTAAATTTCTTAGTAGAGGGGAAGGCATCAGGGGTGCTGAACCTATTTTCAAGATAATAGAAAACCAATACCTACAAGATCCAAGTGGGAGTAGCAATTTAGCTGATGGTGTGGATCTTGATAGATATTTGCTGATTGAGGATCAAGCGATTCTCAATGAGAGCAATTTTTCTATAGAAGACCATCATCTATTATTTTGAAAAGGTTCTATGAAACATGTGCCCTAAAGGCATTATGATAATGGAGGTCATGCCTTCTTTGTTTCACCAGAAAATTGAGATGTTTCTTCTGATGATAAGGAAGAGCCCAGAAACGTCAAAGAAGCTCTGACTTGTCCAACAAAGGAGAAATGGATGGAAGAGGAGAATGAGTCTATGAAGTCAAATCAAGTTTGGGACTTGTAAGTCTTCTGAAGGGACGAAAGGCAATTGGAAATAAATGGATTCTCAAAATTAAAAGAAATATTGATGGCTCAATAGAAAGGCATAAATCTCGCTTGGTGACAAAAGGATATACTCAACAAGAGGGTATAGACTACGTAGAAACTTTTCCACATGTAGTGAGGTTTTGCCTTGATTCGTCTACTGTTGCCTATAGTGGCTGGTATGGATTTAGAGTTACACAAAATGGATGTTAAAACCGCATTTCTCAATGGAGAATTAGAAGAAGAAATCTACATGCAACAACCTGTAGGATTTATTCTTCGAGGTCAAGATGATAAAGTTTGTAGATTGAAAAGGTCGATCTATGGACTCAAGCAATCCTCTAAACAGTGATATTTGAGGTTTCACACAACGATTATCTCATATAACTTCGTTATGATAAATGAAGACAACTGTGTTTACGTTAAACGGTCCAATGGTTAATTTGTAATTCTATCCTTGTATGTGGATGACATACTACTAGCGGGTAACAGAAAAGAGTATCTTGAAACCATTAAAAGGTGGTTATCTTCAAAATTCGAAATGAAAGATATGGGTGAGGTAGAGTACATACTTGGTGTGAAGATCCATATGGATCGTTTAAAGAAATTATTGAGTTTGTCTTAAAAGACTTACATCAAGAAACTTTTATAACAATTCAAGATGGACACCTGCAAACCTAATAATACTCCTATTGTGAAAGACGAATCATTGAGTCAGCAAATGTGTCCCAAGGTTCAAATGAGAAGAATAAAATGGCTAGAGTACCATATGCCAATGTGATTGACTGCAGATTATTCTCTCAGTTATCAAGGGAATAACAACACACTAAATGAGTATACAGAAGCTTATTGGAGTGGTGATTTAGATAAATTTAAATCAACTCTCGGTTTTGTCTTCTTACTCAATAATGGAGCAATCTCATAGTGTAGCAAGAAACAGACATGAATAGCACTGTCCACTATGGAAGCCGAATTTGTGGCATGTGCATCTGTAGTTCAAGAGGCTATTTGGTTGAGAAGATTCATGAAACATTTGAAGATCTCAAACACTTCAGTGGGAGTTGTTTTAATTAATTGTGATAATCAGGTGGTTATTGCTTACACAAAAGACCCCAAATTTCATGGATAGACCTAACAAATTGACATGTTCAACTTTGTTAGAGATATTGTAGATAAGAAGAAAAGTGATTCTAAATTACATTTCTACTCGTTTGAGTCTGCGAAGGATTTAAAACGATGTATTGAATATGTATATGTATGTTAATGGAATAGTTAATGGCTTAACTATTCATATATGTTTTATAAATTATATGTGATGGTTCATATATAATAGTATGTCGACAAGTTTTGATTAGCTCTCTCATACGAGCAATCACCTCTGGCTCAGTGGGAGCGCAGAGATGAGATTACGATAGCTAATGTAATCGGGATAGATTTCGCCACGAATCTGATCCAATGCAAAATTAAATCGACGGAGATCTTATATGTTGGAGGGAGGATGTCCGGATTAAGTGTATGGGACACACTTGAACTCTGATTTACACGATATCTAAATTAGAAGAAATATGACATACGCTTTCTTGGAAGGAAGTTAAAGACATTGAGACATGTGTTTTATGAAAACAACATGTGCTAAGTTGACCCCAACAGGATTGAGAAAATTATCCCTATTTTCTTAAATGTATGAGTCCTTATCTATTGGTTACCCTTATGACTTTCTACTATATTCTAAGTCTTCACTTTGGTGTTGCTACTTTAGCATGTTACCAAAAGAGCTATAGTTAATAACGGCGATGCGATACATGTCTAGGAAAGCAGCTACAGTGGGAGACTGTAGATAATTAGTGAAATGGAAAGAACGTCTTAATTTAACATATACTATTGTGATTCATTGATTAGTCAATCAAGCAGGGTCTTGATTATGAATACATAGTTGCAAAAAGGTTGAATATGCTCTAATAAGTCCAGGGATTGAAAAGAGATATGTCAACTTATGTTAAATGTTCAAGAGTTCTGGGGTATATCGAGCTTGTTGAGTTTCATTGATAAACTGGTTGAGTTGCTATATATCTCTAACAAGTGTATGGCGATTAAAAATCATATCTCGTGGGTCACACGATGTATTAATCTGTGTGAGAATATGATTCATGAAGAAAATGAGTCAGGTGACTTTTAACTTCATATGTGAGTGAGAGATGTAAATAATAATTAATTCCACATATGAATTTAAGTGGATAAAGGAGACATAAGGAGTTATGAAACCGTTACTCAACTCCTGTCTCCTTGGATTTAATGTACTGCGCCATGCAGTTGTACAGAATGAGAGAAGGAGACACGTGTTACGGAACGCAAGGAACGCAGAGCGCTGAAACGTGCATGCATACGTTTTGTGTATTCAGAACGTAGAAGCAGAATGCATACGCTAATACGTTCATACACGTAAGAATGTAGAACGCTGAGAAGCGCTCTCACTCTCTCAATTTCTCTCCCAAGATCACAACACAAATCCAGTCATCATATTGCAGTTTAATACACATATCGTGGAAATTAATTCACAACCCCGTGTTGTGAGATTTGATCCAGGAGATCACAGTTTACCAACGTGAATATCAACCGGGTTCTTAAGATTCTTCCACTGCAACATACACGGTGAGAGGTAAGTGAGATTACTCTCTTTGTATGTTTGTTCGTTAATTAACGTGAGTTTTCCAACAATCTTTATTTTCTTTACCTTATATATTACTCACTCCGTCCGCTTCAAAGGTATCCATTTTCTCTATTTAGTAAAAAAGTACATAATATGATCCATAACTTTCATCTAATATAATTATTCACTTTACATATAATAATACTCTTTTATATACGTACAAAAAGTAAATGAATATCTTAGAACTGGATGGAGGGAGTATAATAATAACTCTTCTTAATTTTCATGATCATGTAAATGTAAAAATAAAGAATCACTTGGTATTAAAAATCAACATTAAATATACTAATTATTATCTGATCCACATTTATTTAATTTTGGATGGATTAAGTAAAATTGAAAATGATTCACATTTTGAGTAAAAGAGCTATAGATCAAAATTTGTGTCAGCGTGTCAATTTGCAGTGAAATGATTACATTTGATCTGACAGTTAATCATAATTACTTTGGAAATCGCTCTTTCTATAATATTAAAATGTTCAAAATAATAAAAATATTTTTAATTTAATTTAAAATTTGAGAACAACTAGGGTGAGATCAGTCCCAAGAAATTTTTATGGAATCGGATCCCAAATTACTGATATAAATTAATTCGCGGGTATATGGGTTGGTACAGGCTGCTACCGGATCTCTTTGTGAATTAAATCGCGTGAACATAAAGAAAGTGTAATACCATCAATCCCTTCTTCTCTCTCCCCAAAACTGTAGCCCTTCTTTTCTCTCTGCCTAAAACCTTGCATTTTTCGGTGGTAGTGGAAGGCGGTCGCGGACAGTCGCTTCAGATCGCTGGAGATCGACCTCCACCGTTGTAGATCTGCCACCGCGAGCGGCCGTCGCATCTCGTGACCGGTTCTCCATCGTACGACCAGCCACCATCTGTGAACAGATCCACTGACCGAGCCCATCGAGACCGCCGGAACTGGTGTGCTGCTCACCAATCTGCCGCCATCGCACGACGTCGCTGCGGTGAACACCTTCACATCGCATCACAATATTTTTTTCTAATTTGATGTTTTACGCGAAGAAATTAATCGAGACATTGTTTCCTCAATCGCTGATTTTTTTCTGGCTTGTCAAATCTTGGATGAACACTTGTGTTTTGAAGATTGTAGTGAACTGAGATGAGTGCCATTGCATAGGGTGTGGCCAGGAATTAAAAAATTTTTTTAATGAAGAATGAGTGGCGTAAGCTTAACAATGAATAACCACGAACGGACAACAAATTCAGTTTCCCACCTTCAAAATCAATATGAGAAAGGTTTTAATACATTTTATATATTTTCTTTTAATTGACTGTTGTTTATTTAGATTTTGGGCAATTTCTTTTATATAGAGTAATCCAATTAATTCATTAAAAAAATACTTTATTTTTAAAAAGAGTAATCCAATTTTATTATAAAGAGTAACCTAATAAATTAAAAAGAGTAACCTAAAAAAATTAATCATAATTAATTAAAAAGAGTAATTTAAAAGATATTTAACAAATAGGCAATATATATTTCACACTAAAAATGAAAAACAAAAAAAAGTACCACACGGAGTAACCCAAATAATTAAAAAGAATAACATAGAATATATTACTCTATATAAATAATTAGATTATTATTTTAAATAAAATAAAATAAAAATAGAACAAAAAATAGTATTATCTAATAAATAAATAGTCGTTGGTTAATAGAGAGTGGACTATTAAAATTTAGATTAATCTATATAAATAATTAGATTACTTTTTTAAATAACTTAAAAATAGAATAAAAAATTATTTTCTAATAAATAGTAGTTGGTTAATGGAGAATTGACTATTAAAGCAAGGAGAGACACTGCATCTTTATTTAAGAAAGAAAAGTGAGTCCTCTCTATATACCACTTGAGAGTGGTTTATAGAGAGGAGAGTGGAAAGACCTTCCAACTGAGCTTGATTGCTGCAGGGTGGGGGTTCGAATCTTGCATTTGGCATGAATTTGACCCCTTGCAAGCACAAGTTTAACAGTGAGTCCTCTCTATAAACCACTTGAGACACATCCCGCGATTTACCTCCTCCACCAATCCCCAGGGTAGGGGCGGTGGGGGCTCCTAATGGTTTTGGGTACACCTTTAAGAAAGAAAATATAAAAAGAGGGGACCATTAAAGGAGGGGACCACAAGGGATCACATTAAATGAGGTGGAGTATCCGGTTCCCACATATTTGAAATTTAGAACTGTTCCAAGCTGGTCATTGTCTTAAAATTTTTAATGAGTAATAAATATATGTCGTGTCATAAAAATTTGTAATTAATTTTGAGTCAATTATTTTAATAAATTTTTTTAAATAAAAACTTCTAAAATTGATCAATAACTTCTAATATTTTTTTATCATATACTTCCTCAATCCCATTTTAATCTTTACATATTTTTATTTTGGGCGTCCCATTTCAATCTTTACGTTTTCCTTTAAGGTAAATGAGACCAACACAAATTAATTATTTATCTCTCCATGGACCCACACATCACGCTAATACACCTACACACTTTACAATAAAATATTATTTCTCTCACCTCACTACACATTAAAATACTACATTACTTAATTTACGTGCAAAAAGCAAATGTAAAATTTGAAACGGGACGGAGGGTGTATGTCACATACTATTGAATTTTAGAGTCCAACTGCTATACACCTGATGCACCGGTGCACCTGGATGATCTTAGCTGTTAGATTATATTTTAATTCGATCTCTACTATCAAATAAAATAAAATAATTATATTTATAAAAAAAAAATTACTAACTCCCCCTATTTTTAACTCATTAACTGTAACCGGGTGCATCGCAGAATCACCCAAATTTTTATCATATTTATTAAAATAAAATAAATCAAGAAATTGATTTATCAACTTTTTGATACGAGAATGAAAAAAAGAAAAACTGTTTGTATATACTACGAGTCAGATGTATTGGACCGGTTGTGCTTATGGATTGTAATATGTGATGACTGGATTGTTATGCTACGTTAGCCCATTTAGAGTTTAGAAATCTAAGGCCTTTGTATGCTTAAGGCCCAAGTTGAGATGGACACAATTTGGGCCATTAATTAAAGTCCAGCCACGATGGGTCTGCTTGCTACAATCAGTACAGATTTATTTCTGTTTTATTATATGATAGATCATTATTTTTCCATACGACAGTATTTACACTTATATACAAGGATTAGTATTACTCTTCGGAGAAGGGTAACGCTGGACTTTCTTAAAAAAATAAAATTCAACATTTTTAAAAGATTAATAATATACGTATCTAAGTATTTCACGAGGATTTTTTTGGGTAAAATAACACTCCATTAGGTATCCAAAAACACTGCATTAAATTAATAAATTTAATTAAAAAAATTATTGCTTAAAGTAATAAAGTGATACAATAATTGTGAACCATGAAGTAATGTATAGTTGAAATAATAAAAAATTGCAAAGAATTACAAAAGAGAAATATTTGAAATTTGATGAAATTTAATTATTTAATGAGCACTTCCTTAATAACCAAAACTTTGCTGGCTTTAATGTGGAGCTCACACACATCCTTGCAATCATCCAGTTGACACATAGGATGGTTAGCAACAGCATGTGATCCAGATCACAAAATCCCTATGTCACATAATTTACATTTGCAATTTCTATGTTGTACTATTCTTAAAACTCTCTTCTCTCAATTTCTGCACAACAAACTATCTTTTACTTTTTTTTTCTATTCTTTTTTCTTTTCCTTGCAGTTATTAATAACATTGATAACATGCTATAGTTTCTTTTAATTTCTGCACAACATGCTATAGTTTCTAATTCTAGTTTAGACAAAATTGATAACATTGAAAATGTGTAAAGAGGGAATTTTAGGTGATTCATTTTGCATGCTTCTTAATTTCGCAATTGAAATAATAAAATAAAATGATAATTAAAATGGGAGGCTTAGATAGATTATTTGTTTGATGGGTGACACTTGGTTTCATTATCAAGCCTTGTGTCCACATTTCTAAATGGACCAATCTATTTATTTTTTTTTTAAATGAATTTTGCTATGAAACTTTAATACTAATGTATAGATATTGTATAGTATTAAAATTTCAGATCCTAATTCTTAAATATGTCTTCACTCTTTATATGTCTTTTGAATTTTAAGTCAATTCTACGGGTATGAAAATAATTATAAGAATACTAGGTATTGTAATTGATGTGCATTAGTCTTACCTTCTGGAAGAAAATTAAGTGTAAAAGCATACTCTATTGTATATAATATTTACTATACTCGTCTCATATAATGTCTCATGATAATTAGTGTCTCACGATAGGCTTTGTCGAATTGATTTCATGCAATACATTCTCATATGTTTTTATACGTGAATTTAATATTCCAAGTAATTACGATGTCGTACATTTCATTTAAAATTGAAAGGTGCAATAAATTAGAGTGATCCCATGATGGATAATTAATTAGAACAATACACACCAAAAAAAATTTTAAAAAAATCATGGTAGCCATACTATACCCATGATGGTATTCAAGAAAATCATTTCCAATCCCATATATATGTGGGCATATATATGGACGTGTTGATTGATAATATTTAAATGTAAGGATTAAATAGAGGTCCAAATTAAGGACACAAAATGATTACACCAATTTACACAGTCCCAACTAATAGAAAATTAATTGAAGTTAATCATAAAAATCATTACCTTAAGTGGGGAGTATAGTATTATCACATAAATTATCTTTGTAGCCAACTTAGAAAACATTATGATGAGGGATTTTTTTTTTCAACTTTTGAGGACATAAATCCTTTAAACTTATGCATTTTATGTGTTAGAATTAAATTGGATTATGTTAGAGTTGGGTTGAGTAAAGCATTTATCATGAACATATTATATTTATGGGATAACTATAGAAAGGAAAAAAAAAAAAAGCTAGCTCAATAATCAATTATGCAAATGGATTGATTATTTAATTTTTCAAAAATAAAACTTAAGAAATCACTACAAGAAACTGCCGTAATACCGATGGATTTACCTAAGGAAAAAAATCATCGGTAATTACCGACGATTTACTGACGATTTTATTAATTTAATAGGATTTATTTTTAAAAAATCGTCAATAAAATTTTACGACGATTTTTGCGACGGATTACCGACAGATTATTTTTCCGTTGGTAATCCGTCTGTATTTTGGAGGGAATAAATCCCGGATGATTACCGACAGATTAAATCCGTCGGTAAATATATAAATTTTTATTTAAAGAAAGTTAATTTTAGTCTTTAATTTACCGACGGATTTACCCGTCGGTAAATATATTAAATTTTATTTTAAAAAAAATAATTTTAGTATTTTATTTACTGACCGATTTTTTCCATCGGTAAATATATTAAATTTTATTTTTTAAAAAAAATTAATTTTAGTCTTTAATTTACCGACGAATTTATTCCGTCGGTAAATATATTAAATTTTTATTAAAAGAAAATTAATTTTAGTCTTTAAATTACCGACAGAATTAATCCATCGGTAAATTTATCAAATTTTATTTAAAAATTAACTTTAGTCTTTATTTTACCGACGAATTAAATCCGTCGGTAATATATCTTTATTTTTAAAAATATTATTTTAGTCTTTAATTACCGACAGATTAAAATCCGTCGGTAAATATGAAGTAACTTTTACTATTTATAAAAACAAAAACAAAACACGTTTCTTGTCTTTTTTTAAAGTAAATCGTTGTTTGATCCCACACTTAAATTCTTAGGCTTGCAACAGAAATCAAACTATCTAACCCTAGATACGTCATTCCCCAAATGAAGAACTCCAGAATGTGAGATCGAAGGCTTCTCGTCGACGAAATTGAATAACCTGCCACCACTTCTCGCCACCGGCCGCACTCCCTATAGTCCCGCCTCATAGGGCTTCTTCTTCCAACTTGCCGCCGTCGATTTCAATTTGCTCCGTTGGTGCGCGACTCTCTCTAGCCATCGCCTTCCTGCGGTTTTTTGGTCGTCGTACCGCCTCAAGCCCTTGGGTTCCCAATTGAGCAACGATATCGCTGCCGCTCCGCTCTCCTCCGCCACCATCCCGACGTGCTTACGGCCCACCCTCAAGTCGGAGGAGAATTTTCTCGTTAGAAGCTGCGAGGATATAAAGCCCTAACATCCTGATTATGAGATTACCCAGGTAACATCCTTCATGTTTTTGCTCCTTCGATCCAGGGACATTTGATATCCTGTAATGTATTTCTGTTATAATCTGCAACCTGTTTTCTCTTTTGGTTTATTTCTTATTATTGTCATTTTGTTATGTTAACTACTTTTGCTGATGCTCACAAATTATGTATTGAGAAGAGCAAATATCTTGGAGGTATGAGTTCTTAATTGGTCAGTTAGTAATTAATATCATTGAAGTTAGCTGCTATTGTTGTTTCTGCTGATTGTTGTAGTTTGTGTCATCCTATTGATCCCTCTTGTTAAGATTGGTGCGAACATCCAACAAATTATCTTTTTCCAAGTTTATTTAATTATTGAAAGCACAAAACTCACTATTTGATCCATCATGGATTTTAGTAGATTGTTTAAAGGGTAATTAGAGTACAGCTAGCTTGATAGATCCATGCTGAGTTTGTCAATGCTGAGTTTTAACATTATCAAAACTCATCAGAAGTCCAATAGTGCATTCTGAGTTTGTCAATGCTGAGTTTGTCAATGCCGAGTTCTATTTATTGTGCAAGCATGGATTATGCAGACCCATAAAAGAAGAACAAACTTTGTGGAAATATTTTTATGGTTTCTACTCTTACAACATTGTGCATTCTTATGTTGAAACAACTCCAAATTTTAATACCCCTGGTGCCTAGTCAAGTAATTTCTATTTCTTTTTTTTATATTTCTTATTGATGTTTGACCTACCATTTCTTTATTTGCTTGTGTATGCATTACTCTTTTGAGATTAGATGAGTGTAAAACTTTAGCCTATTAGGTTGAGTGACTTAAAATTTCCAGCCATGTTGCATTTTTCAGGGGATTGCAATTTCTTTTCCATGAGAAGATTGTAAGATCTATAAGGCGGTAGAAGATAGGAATTTATGAGGAAACCTACATTTTTGTGAATCATCATACAGTAGTTTGCTGTCATGTTAAGTATGTTAAGTACTAGAATGGTAAAGATTTGTTTATCTATTAGGTCTTTCATATGACTGAAAGAGAGCTTCGGTGAAGTGGATTTGGATTTAAATTTTCTAGCTAATGGTTCAAACCTTTAATAGTAGTTTGATTGTGCATTCAGTTAATTAAAACAAACATTTTCTTATTGCAAATCTCTGATACTCTAATCATATGATTATGCTATTGTGCTCCCTTACCATTTACTCCATTGACCGTCTTTGAAAAAATTCACTTGTTTTATATGTAAAAAATCAATATTTTCACATAAAATGATGCTAGAGATGTGTTTTAAAGCCAAATAAAATGAATTGAAATTTAAGTTCTTTGTTCTGGAATTGACACTCATATTGTGCCACTAAAATGTTAGTAACTGATAATTTGTCTTGGTTCATTCCTGACCTACTTTTGTTTCAAAAATTTGAATATTCTAGACAAGAATCGAGGTAATGTCCCTAACTCCTTTGCTTTAACAAGCTTTTACCTTTTATCCTTTTATCATTTTCTTATACACTTATGCATACAGCAACATTCTTCGAATATATTGGTAAGCTTATCAGTTTATGTGCTGTGTCTATTGGAGGTTACTTTTGTTTTACTTTTTGCGACTTTTGAGGAACTGAAGCAATTATTTTTACAGTACTGAAAGTGGTTACCTGAGCACAAATTTGAAGTTTTTATTTTATTTAAAATCTCTCTCAGCTTGAGTACCATTAATATGAAAGTGCATCGTTATGTTCACATTGTTTTTTTGCATATTTCCACTAGAAACTCGAGTTGCTTGAGCTATTATCTTATAATTATAAGTCATTTTTAGAAAAGAATAGGCTAACTGATATAGCCGTCTTCGGTAAGCATCTCAACACAATACCAACGATGATTGTTGGGTTGTAATTGACGGCAAGGTATGCCTCCTTTATCTGCAACAATTTTTTATTTCTGGACTTCTCTCTTCTTCTCCAATTTTATCAAAAGAACTGTTAACCTAGTGTTCGTTTTTATGTTATTCAATCTGCAATTAAAGAGGGCTTGCTCTGTAATTTGTGTTTACTTGTGATTATTTGTTAGGGTTTATTTTTGGAGATATTTTTTGTGCTTTTTGGGGATACAATCGGATTGGGTACTCTGTATTTCTTAGTATCTGTATCATGTATATCTCTTTTATTATATTCTAGTGTGTCCTCTTTTAATAATTGAATATACATTAATCTTTTACATAATGAAAATATTTATAATTACGATTATACAGACTAGATTGCACAATGAAGTCAACTCGTTTGTGGATGTACAATCGCATGAGAAATGGGGGATTGACTTGTGAATTTTTGAAAGGAGTTGATGAATTCATTGAATTTGTAACTAGTCAACATGAGTGGAAGGATGGTGAAAAAATTAAGTGTCTATGTGTTAAAAGAAAATGTCGAAACAAAGGCTTTTTACCTGTTGACGTAGTAAAAGGACATCTAGTCAAAAATGGATTCACTCTAGATTATTTTGAGTGGGTTTTCCATGGTGAGCAATGGTCGAGAAATGACATGGAGATAGATGCTGGTAGATCAATTCCTTCGCCTAATCATGAAATGAATAAGAAAGAATATAGTCCATACCACGAAATGGTCATAGATGCGGCTGGACCAGCTTTTAATGCTGAAAACGTTGATGAAGAGAATCCTAATCCAGAAGATCAAAAATTCTTTGACATGCTTGAAGCAGCAGACCAGGACTTGTGGCCCGAATGTAGTCATTCACAATTATCATTCATTTCTCGACTTATGAGCATGAAATCTGAGAATCACATGTCCGAGAAGTTGTTTAATGAGGTTGTCGGATTATTAAAAGAGTTAGCACCTGAAGAAAACTCCGTTTCTGACGACTTCTACAAGTGCAAGAAATTGCTACGGGGAATGAGCTTACCAGTGCAAAAGATTGATTGTTGTCCTAAGAATTGCATGATTTATTGGCGAGCAGATGAGGAGTTGACTTGTTGCAAGTTCTGTAATGAACCTCGATATGATAAGAAAAATGTAGCCCGCAAGATTATGTATTACTTTCCTTTGGCTCCGCCTTTATGAAGATTGTTTGCCTCTAAAGTTACGGCTAATGAGATGAGGTGGCATGCTAATCATGACAAGGATCAGGGCATGGAACATCCATCCGACTCGGCGGCATGGAAACAATTGAACAACAGGTATCCTGAGTTTGCAACTGAAAGTAGGAATGTAAGATTGGGTCTTTGCACTGATGGTTTTCAGCCATTTGGTCAATCGGAGCAGCAATACTCATCTTGGCCAGTTATACTTACGCCACACAATCTGCCTCCATCCATGTGTATGAAGGAACAACACATGTTTCTTACTGTGTTGGTTCCCGGGCCACAGAATCCAAAGGAGAAATTAGATGTTTTTCTACAACCCCTTATACATGAGTTGATACAATTATAGGAAGTTGGAGTGGAAACTTATGATGTCTCCAAGAAAAATAATTTCATGATGAGAGCTGTAATTTTATGGACAATAAATGTTTTTCCAGCTTATTCAATGTTGTGTGGATGGAGTACTGCAGGAAGATTAGCATGTCCTTATTGCATGCACCATTCAGAAGCCTTTACCCTTAAGTGTAGTGGGAAGCAATCATGGTTTGACAATCATAGAAAGTTTTTAGTGAATGATCACACATGGCGGAGAAATAAAACTTGGTTCCTCAAGAATAGAACTGTTTTCACCGAGGCTCCTCCAATTAGAACGGGACACGAGATCTTAGCTGAGATAGAATATCTGGGGTTTAAAAAGGTGACTGAACTAGGTGGTTGTGAAGTCAATGAATCGCTTAAAAATTTGGGTTGGAGAAGGAAGTGTATATTCTGGGATTTGCCATATTGGGGTGATTTATTGATTCGACATAACTTGGACGTAATGCATATTGAAAAAATGTGTTCGACAATATATTCAATACTATGGTGAATGTTCAAGGAAAGACAAAAGATACTCGTAAATCAAGAGATGAGTTGAATGATTATTGTCGACGTCCTGAGTTAAAGAAGAATGAAGAGACAGGAAAATTTCCAAAGGCATGTTATGCTCTTAACAAAAAACAAAAAGAAGTTTTCTTTGAGTGGATCAAAGAGCTGAGATTTCCTGATGGTTATGTCTCAAACATGAGTAGATGTGTGGACAAGAAAAAATTGAGAATGTTTGGTATGAAAAGCCATGATTGCCACATATTCATGCTGCGATTGATCCCAATGGCGTTTCAGGATTTACTCCCACGGCATGTTTGGAAAGCTTACACTGAATTAAGCTTTTCTTCAAAGACTTAACTTCTACAACCATTAAGGAAGAAGACATGGAACGTTTGCATAAGGATATTCCAGTGATATTATGTAAGCTTGAACGTATCTTTCCACCAAGTTTTTTTTATTCAATGGAGCATCTACCAGTTCATTTGGCTTATGAGGCAAAGATAGCCGGTCCAGTTCAGCACAGATGGATGTACCCTTTTGAGAGATACCTTCGCAAGTTGTAGAAAAATGTAAGAAATAAAGAAAAGGTTGAAGGTTCGATTTGCAATGCTTATTTAGTAGAGGAAGCATCATCATTCTGTTCTTATTATTTTGAGGATCATGTGATGACAAGACACAATAGGACTCCTAGAAATGATGATGGTTGTGGAGATTTTGTCGTGTGTAACAGTAAATGTCTTTCTATATTTCAACTGCCCGGTTGTGCATTTGGAAAGGCAAAGAAAAGATATCTAGATGATGCGAATTTTCGAGCAGCACACTCATACGTATTACTGAATTATGAAGAAGTCCAGCCTTATATAGAGTAAGTTTTATCACTTGTTAATACAAGTAATAACATTATTATTATGCTCAACTCTTAATATATTTCATTGTTAATGACCACACCTATTGTTTTTGAAGTGTTTACACGACTGAGTTGCAGCATAGTCAACCAATCATGTCAGTTAGCGAGATTGATTCAAGGATAGCAAGTGAATTTGCAACTTGGTTCAAATCTCATGTAAGAGTAAATTCCCTAAATTTATATGTTCTGCATATTGTAAGATTCTTGCAATAAATAATTTAAAAATCTCCTTACAACGACTTATATTATTAGGTGCTCAACAATCCAATCATTCATAGTAAAATGATTAGAGATCTCTCAAATGGCCCATCTTGCAAAGTTAACATATATCATGGATATTATGTGAATGACTATAAATTCCACACTGTTCGATATGGAGCTTCTAAATCAACATCAAATAGTGGGATCTGCATAAAAGGAACAAATTACCTTACACATGAGAGTGACTATTATGGGATGTTGGATGAGGTAGTTGAATTAGATTATCCTGGTTTACCTATTAAAAAGGTTGTGTTGTTCAAGTGCGAGTGGTTTGACCCATCACCTTTGGGAACAAAAATTCATCCGGAATATAAACTTGTCGAGATTAACCACAAAAGGAGGTTCAGACAATATGAGCCATTTGTATTGGCAATTCAAACGGTCCAAGTGTATTATTGTACATATCCAACTGAGAAGAAAACAAAGACTGATTGGTGGCCAGTTTGTAAAGTGAAGTCAAAGTTGCACATTGCAAAAATGTCCAAAAGTTGTGAAGATTCTATTCCTCCTCCATTTCAAGAGGATTTCATAGATGAGCCAAACAATGTGCAATCAGATGATGGTCCGTCAGGTTTAAACGATGAGAGTGGTGCATTCATGGAAATCATTGATGAGGAGGATGATATCGATGAAGTGTTGCATTCATGGACGTACTGATGGACGTATTGGTGGACGTGGTCGAGGTAGACGAGGTGGACGTAGTGCATCTTCAGCTGTACTATCAACTTCAGCTGCTCCATCAACCTCAGCTCCACCTCCCATACCATCTGTACCATCAACCTCAGCTCCACCTCCCATACCATCTGCACCATCAACCTCAGCTCCACCTCCCATACCATCTGCACCATCAACTTCAGCTCCACCTACTATACCATCTGCACCAGCACAATCAACATCATCTGCTGTAGAGAATTCTCAAACTACGACTAAAAAGCAAGAAGCAGAGATCATTAAGGGAAGGTAATTCTTTCCTTATAATTCTTATAGTGGGTGTAATTATAAATTATGTTGTGTAACCATGATTTGCTTAATTTGTAGTTTTAGGTCGGGTTGAAAAAGGAGCAACTCGTTGGAAAAAGATATCTGCGGAGACCAAACGTATATATTTTGAGGAGTTTAAGGTATGCATTAAAAAGTTTAGAGTTCTATTTTAATATGATATTAATCTTTTATTTAATTTATGTAGAAAAATGCATGTGGAGCGAAGACATCGATGCACTAGTTCCGGACAAATGGAACTTTTTATGTGCTCGTCGTTATGGTGACATTGTCCACGACTGGAAGAAAATATGGGAAGATAAGAATGAAAAACCAGAATATATGATTGATGAGACTTGGGCTAGCTTTATTGCTCATTGGCAAGATCCAAAAGAGATAGCAAAGGCTGAACAGAATAAGAAAAATCATCGAAGCCAGCCGGCAGGAGAGGGTACTGATATTTCTTGCCACAAAGGAGGTTCAGTAGGAGCTTGTGAATTTGCTGAAAAGTTTGTGAGTTTTTATCTCTTATTCACTTATCTTTTATGAATATCTATTGTGTTAATTAATCTTTTTAATGATTGAGCTAAAATTGATGGCAATAAATACCAGTATGAAATATATGTTTAATTTTTTGTAGATTGTGTTGGTATACAAATATGTTTAATTTGTTTTCTTTGTTAATAAGGCCAAAAAGCATAAAAAGGAAGCCAATGAGTATGACATCTTTTTAAACTTCCACCCTCCGGATGAAAATAGAAAGTACGCCTGTGCCGTAGCTGAAAATGTGGCTGTAAGTATAATATTTTGTGTTTTTAAAGTATTTATGAGTAAAATGATAAATCTATAATATTTGATTAATAATTCATTATTAACCATGTAAATTCACAGAATACAATCCAACAAAAGAAAGATGAACTGAGTCAAATGCTTGATGCTCCTGAGATTAATATGGGAGATATCTTCCATCAAACTGTTGCACCAAAAAAAGTTCACATCTTCGGCATTGGTAATTTGGAATAAGGAAGTTCAAGCAGCCAATCCAGTGTTACTCAAGTTGTCTGTTCAAAATCAGAGTGCAAGAGACAGTTAGATGAAAAAATCTTGGAGGTGCGTAATGAGATGCAAGCCGAAATTCAAGTGCTTCAAGCCCAAGTGCAACAACTTATGGAAATGATGCAAGGTGGAAGTACAATGACTTCTCCTTATGGTGGTGGATCTACATCTGGTGTCGGTCATAATGATGTTGATATTGATGCTGATGCTGATGACGATATTGATGTTGATGACGAGGTTGATGCTGATTTGGGAGACTTGTGATCATGTTTATTGTATTAGATGTTTTGTGTCAAAGATTGAGTAGAATTTGATATTTTGTGTCGAATTTGGATAATCTATTTCAAATTGTGGAGATTGTTGAATTTAAATCTTACATTGGGTTGTGTTTTGAAGATTTAATTAATTAGAATTTTATATTAATTAACAAGTATTAATATTAATTTTAAAATATAAAATTCAAATATATACATAAATTTGCGATTGAAATTTTCGTCGGTAACTGAAATATTTAATTTGAAAAACTAATATTACCGAAGAAAAATTTCGTCGCATATTTTATGATGGATTATTTTCGTTGCTAATTACAGACGAAATCGCCGACGGATTATCGTCAGTAAACTAATTTTCATATGATTTCTCTTTTTTAAATTTGCGACGAAAATTTTCGTCGGTAATTTGCCGATGGATAAATCCATCGCTAATTTGCAGCACCGACGAATTTTATTTGCATGACTACCGACGGAAAATTCTATTTACCGACGTCCAGAATCCGTCGGTAAATACCGACGGAATATAATTTCCGTCGGTAATAAATTACCGACCATGGTTTTAACAACGGATTAATTTTCATCGCTAATCCGTCGGTAACCTCATTATCGACGAATTTTTCAAGTATTACCGACGGTAATTTCCGTTGCTAATCCGAGAGTTTTTTGTAGTGAATGGTATGTAATAATAATTAGTGCAGTATATCATGATGTATTATGAAGTGGAGAGGATGGCATTGTCTGCCTTTGGACAGTCCTAATGTTGGAAATACGTACAAGTCTTCCCAACATATGGTCTCACATAATATAATGATGTGATTTATTAAATCCTTTGAAAAAGATAGAAAATTGATGGATAATTATGAGTTCTTAAATATTATTGGAAACGATAAAAGATGTATGTAAATTATGTGGTTGTTCTCAAGACAGATATAGATATATTATTATGAGTTCTTAAATATTATTGAAAACTAAATTACACGGTAGCAAGTTTTTGTAAGATGGGTATATATGAAATAAATTCAGGTAGATTTATTATTAAAGTATGCTTATGTTTATTGAAAGTTAAAATATGTTTTTAGTAATTTATATTATAATATCTTAAAATCATATTTAATGTATTAAATACCGTCTCATAAAAGATTTATCTGCAATTATATATTAATGATTTTTTTTAAAAAAAATGAAGTCTAAATTATCATTTTATTTGGATAAATAAAATTAATTTAATTAAAAATCATCGCTCTAAATCAAGGGCAAATCTTGTGTGAGGCTTATGTGAGACGGATAGAAAGTGATATCATCATTATTACTTTTGGTAGGAAAAGTTATTACTTCTTATTTATATATTATACATAACTTGCTTATAAAATGGTTCATTACACCATTATTATCATTATCACTTAATATCGAATGAGTATTACTTTCCATTAATAATGTTTTCACTTTTTATTGGTCTGATACGAGTAATTACATGAAAACTCATCTTGTGTCTTTGCCCTAAATCAATAGATCCCAAATTACATTTTAAATAGGCCTATTTCATTGTATATACACCATTATTAAATAATTAAAGAAATATATTTTAAAAAAATTTAAATTATCCTTAATTCATTTATATAGAGTTAAATTACGTTACATGCACACCTCCACCTTATAAATCATAAATTTCTCATTCATTATTTATACGCAACCAATGACTCAACTCGATAAGCACATACATTGGCATGTAGAATAAAGATCATTAATAGTCATGATTCCTTTTTCAGTCAAACTATACACTCTATATATATATAATTAATTCATTAGATTCAGTTTTTGTGCTCATGTGACTTAGTAACGTGGAAGTGTTGTCCATCATGCACATATATATTCTTGCATGGTTAGAATGAAAAACAAATCAAATTATTAATTATTTGACATTGATGGCTGAAAGCTGATTTTGTGGTACCAATCATTCCCATGCAAAATATATATTTAAAATTTAAATATTAAAAAAATCATAAAACGAGTGGGAAACATTAAGCCAACATTAATTGACATGATGAATGAATTTAGAGATTTTTAGCAATTAAGAAGATAAATTCATGCTACTAAGTTACAATTTACAACCTCCATTAAACTGCAAACTGTAATTATGAAATGTACACATTTTAATTAATACTATTATGGAGTATAAAAAAAGAATGGAAAGTGTTCTAACAGGACAATTAAACATCAATGATAACAGATAGTTTAAATATCTTTTTGTGAGGCCGTTTAATCAATAATGTGATATCGATTATTAAATATTAGGATTTATGAAAATTATAAATCAATTTAATATGTAACTGTGAATTAATGAACAAGCTATACATGCGTGTAGTAATAAATACTCAATATTTTATTGACAGAGTCTCTTGTGAGACAGTTATGAGATATGTTAATCAATTGTTAAAGTATTAATATTATATAAATAAAGTATGTTTATTATTAATTAATTTAAAGTATGATGAATACTGAACTAAAATATATTTTAAGATGTTATAGTATAATTTTCTACAAATATATTTAATATAAATATACTTTACTAATTATAGTACTGAATAGTAGTGTACATACCTAGATAAGGATATTATTATTATTATTATAAAAATTAAGCTTGCAAAGTTTTACGAATGGGAAACAGATGAATAAATTAATAAAATATGAAATGAAGCCTATAATTAATCCATGGAGAATGGTACAAGTAGAAAGGTACAAACATGAAAGCAGCAAATAATCACCAAAAATCTTTCCACGGCTCCACCTTTTTAAGATATTTATCCCACCATCTTTGAATTTTATTTAATTTTTGAGGAGTAATGTATGTTCTGTTCGTTTACAAAGTACTCCCTCCGTGAGTTACAATGTAATTTTTTCACGTAGATTAAAAATATAATATTTTAATGTGTAGCAAGGTGAAAGAAATAATGTTTTAATATAAAGTGAGTAGGTGTATTAGTATGACATGTGAATTGTGGGTCCATGGAGAGAGAATTAAGTACTCCCTCCGTTCCAAACTGGATGTCTGCGTTACTGTAGACACGTAGTTTAAGAAAATTTGACTTTTTAGGGATATTGTGGTATTTTTAGGTAATAAATAAATTATAAAGTATGTTATGTGTGTTAGGTGGGAGTGGTAAAGTTGTAATTAAGATGAACTTTTAGGGGTGATGATTGATGTGATATTTCCTTTTTTGAAATAAACCAATTAGTTTGAGACGGATGAAAACGGAAAGTAAGATAACGAGTTTGGGACGGAGGGAGTAATTAATAGGTGTGTGTCACTTTTACCAAAAAGGGAAATAGCACACCTTGTATTGGAACGGACCAAAATGAAAAAACGCGTACATGTCAATTGGACGGAGGGAGTATAATATTACTATATACTATATATGAATTATCTCTAAATACAAATTAATATTATATAAATGTAATATAATACTTCCTCCGGCCACTTACAAAGTATCCATTTTATTATTTTGGGCGTCAACTTCAAAGTATTCATATTTGCTATTTAGTAAAAAATTATACCACATGGCCCACCACTTCCCTTTAATACAACTACTAACTACACATATGATAATAATACTTCTTAATTCATGTGCAAAAAGTACATTATTACCTTCTAAGTGGCCGGAGGGAGTATATATACAAATATTACGTACTATATAAATCAAATTGATAATGAATTAAATACAAACATACATGATACATTCACTAATTTAGGTGACCTGATTTTAGTTTCAAAACTCACTCCTAATTCCTAAATGTATTAAATCTTACACAAAACGAAGTCGTTTTGGTATAATATGTATGGAGTTTGACATAGAATTAAAATGACATATGAGCAGTTCTGTATGTTTTAGGCGAACGTTGGTTACGGTTTGCACAAGCCTTAAAAGTCTTGTTTTTTTACTACTTTTAACAAGTAAGAATTAATTTACATAAGATTAAAATGTGTGGTTTATAGGGAATCCAATCCTTTATAATAATACTGGGGTTATGACTTATGTAGATATTTGGACTAAAATTTTGTCATCAGATAAATATATAAAATTCGTTAACATCTATGATTTTATAAGCCTTAATATATTCTACATTTTGTAGAAATAATCAAAATTAAATTGAATCTTAAGTATATGTAGGCAATGACGTATATAATCCAATTTTACAATTAATAATTATATAATGTCAGAATTAACTAATCGGAATTTCCCTGAATATAGATTCAGTATCTTGTTATGCTAAATCCAAGAATCGTGATTGGCATCATAAAAGTGTCACAGTAAATTATTCGGGTAAATGATATGGTGATATAATTAAATTAATAAACATATTTATTCTTTTTAGTAGAATAAATTAAAAAATAAAATGTCAAACGATTGTTGACCCAAGGAAGAAAGTGCGAGGCACGTTACTGATCACTCCACTTTAATTAATTCATAACAATCAAATTTAATAATGAGTGAGACTCCTGTGCACTCGGGCGCACGAAGTATCTTTCGTGCGTCTTTGCAATTTTCATTTTCCTTTACAATTTAAACCCCTAGCAATACATTAGTTTAAATAAGATATAGAGGGGGAGAATTGAATTCATATGGGGACACGAAGTATCCATTTGTGTCCTTGGGGTGCAGGAGCTTTTGCCTTTAGTGATAAAGTCTTTTGTTTATTAATTTATTATAGTACATCAAAATAAAATAATTAATTTGATAATAAGTGCAAAATCTAGCTGCCTGCATCTCATAAAATTATAAGCTTTGTTTGAATTTCTTTTATATATATATATATATTCCTACATAATATGCGGATACATTAGCATTTTATAAGAAAATTAATTAGATAATCCAATATTATGCATATTGTAATTTAATAATGAGGATATACTCAAAATTTTTGAAGATATATTTTTAATAATTGATTTATTTATCATTTTAAGGTTTACTTTTTAATTTTAAATATAAAAATATACATTTATAATATAATAATAATAAAAAATAGAAATATTATATGTGATATTAAAATAAAATAAAAATATTTATTCCTAACCAATAAAAAAATATGATTAAAGTTGATGTTTAATTTGAAGATATACATGAATAATAATAATAATAATAATAATAATTATTATTATTATAGTAATAAGTTGGATATATTTTTATTAATTGGTTTAATTATCTATTCCTAACCAATAAAAAAATATATAATTAAAGGTGATATTTAATTTATAAATATATACACGAACAATATAATAAATAAATAAAAATAGAAAGATTATATATTTGAAATTAAAATATAAAATACGATAATTAATCACGTCGTGACACCTCATACTTTTAAAAAGTTATTTATAGCAGCGTATTTGCCATTATAGTATCTAAGATATATAATATGCACGATTTTATATTCGACAAATTTTCTATAAATTAATAGAAAATGAGTTGATGTCCCAATTTATGCATTTAATTTTTGTGCATCCTTCAATGTTAATTTTATTCAATAATATGTACATATAAATGTATTATTTTTCTAAGTTTAGCTATTCATTAAAATTTAACAAAAATTTCGTTAAAAAATCACTAACAAACTAATATAATTTTTTATTTATTGATGTATAGTAATTTTAATTAATTAAGGGACACATTTGCGAGTGACCACCGACCATTTTACAATTTCTCAAATTATTACTTTTTTTCTACACAATGAATTGTTAGTTGTGACCCAGGGCATAACTAAAGTAGTAGAGGGAGGGTGGAAAGACCTTTCAACTGAGCTTGATTGCTGTAGGGTGGGAGTTCGAATCCTGCCTTTGACATGAATTTGGCAATTTGCAAGCACAAGTTTAACAGAAACACAAGTTTAAAGGATTTGACAACTTGCAAGCACAAGTTTAACAGTGAGCCATCTCTATAAGCCACTTGAGTGCGATTTACCTCCTCCACCACCAATCCCAGGGCAGGAGGCCCCTAATAGTGGGGTACATCGTGAATTGTTAGTTGCACTATTACTTTTCATCAATGTGCAGGGGATAATTTTTTAGTAGTATATCAAAAATATTCTCTTCATGCAAGTATATATATTATAAAGTACAAACAATATATGTATAAATTTATATATATATCACTAGAAATGTTTAATCCAAAAATACTCAACATTAACATTATTATTATGTTATGAAAAGTATGGATTTAATAATAAAAGGTATTGAGATTGAAAGATGTGCACGAAACACAATAATAATAATAAATAAATAAATAATAATAAGAAAAGAAAGGATGAAATTAGGTAGTAATGAGATCCACTAAGCCGAGTGCAGAACTCCACGACATGCACAAAACATGGGAAGTCCAAATCTGACAATATCTTATAAATTCCACTTCTGATAACTATGTCATTGCCACCTCTTAATTCTTTTTAATTATATGATGTTTGGTTTATAATCATACACAAATTAAGTGGTTTGTACCCACGAGGATGTTTTACTTTTATTTTATATATTTTATTTTGAGTTTGAATCTTACAATGTACGACTTAACTTAATACAAGTGTTAGAGAAGAAAATGAGTTCTCTAATACACTTAAATTTTATTTTGGACTTTAATTACATGCATAATTAGGCCATCTCCATTGTTTCGTTCTACAAAAACTTAGAATAATATCCATCCGTCTGCAGTTAAGAGTGTCATTTATTTTTTTGCTTGTTGATTAAAGAGTATTATTATTTAATTTGTAGTGGATAATTAAATTTAGTGAGATGTTTGGATTTCATATTTTAGTTGTATTAATGATGTAAGTGGAACTTATTTGTTTAAAAAGGGATATAACACCTTTGGAACGAACGCACGGAACGACAAAATGAGACCCTTGCTAACGCATCGATGGAAGGAGAATATATACTCTTTTTTTTTTTTAATTTTACATATAAATTGCAGAGTTAAATCATATTTATTTCAATGTTCACTCTAGGCTGATAATTATATATGATAGGATTGGATGAAAGACCCTAATAATGAGTTACACCCTTGTTTCCTTGATGGTAGAGACAATCGTTTATATGATGTAGATACAATCGTTTATAAAATCCATCTCCACTTATATAAGAATTATAATTCACAAAAGAATTAAATAAGAAAATTCAATTGGATGTTTTAGGTCATTAATTGATAAATGAATAAAACATGCTGATGTGAAATTGTCTCAAAGTTGGTTAAATATTTAACATTACATAGTGCCATATAAATACACTTATACTATAATAATCTTATAACATGACGTGACAACTTAAGTTAGGTGCAATATAATTTTAAACTCGTTGAAATATAACTTTATTGTACATTGCATACAAACCTAACTCGCATGGATATTAATGTGTATGTCAATAAAATTATAAGTATTTGATGTTTAATAATTAATATCTATAAAATAAAATAAATACTACATCTAACTTAAAAAGACAAAAAATTTGGGTGAGACAATTTTTTTAAAAAAAATATCAAATTCAACTTTTATTTATAAAATCATTGTTTTTTTTAAAAAAAAATTTATAAATTATTCATCAAATAGTTTAATTAAATATCTATTACTTTTTTATGATAAGATCTATAACTTTTTAGACAAAATAAAATCCTTTTCTTTAATAAAAAAATGAAGTTTAAGAAAAATATATTTTTTACTAAATCTACTAATTTTTAAGTCCTTAACAAGTAAATTATATTTACCAATAATGAAGTTTAAGAAAAATATTATATTTATTAAAGTTACAAATTTTTAAGTCCTTAACAAGTAAATTATAAAGGTGCTATGTATATAATAATAGATAAGAATACTAATTTTAAAATTAAGATGTATTTTTTTAAAAAAAATGCAATTTATTGTAGGATGTTTGAAAACTAAAAAAAGTGAAATTCACTTGGAAATAAAAGAGTAATTATTTTCAAGTTGATCCTAAAAGAAGAGGAAAATGAAGAAACATTGTCAAAAGGTAGAGTGAAGTAGACAAGTGGGGAGATCCCATAAAGAAACGGAATAAGGTCAAAAGGAGGAGAGTGGAGACACACCCCTACCCCTACCACCCTCAAACTTTGACCCCTTACAGTAACAAGAAGTAAAAACCAGAAGCACAAATCCATATATACTCAAGTAAATATGTTGTGCATCATTGCATTAAATTGACCAAAATGCCTCCAATTCCCAAGAAATATCACAAAAGTGTTGGGAGTAAAATAATTTCAAGATTTCAATTCATCCAAGTTACACAAAAGTGATGATTAAAACAAACAAAAACATTTTACAAGAAACTGCTCAATTGGGTTTCCACCACGTGGCATGTGTGTTTGTTTTGGGACCAGATTTTGAGTCAAATATTCTGGAGGGACTGAACTGGAATTCTTGAAAGAAGAAAAACAGTACTACTATTTTAAACTAATTAGTAATTAGAATATGAATCAGGTACACTAAAAACAGGGGGGAAATGAGTAAACAAAGTGGGAAGGAATAACAAGAAATATCAGCTCATCTTTTTCTCCTCTATTTGCTTTCTCTCCTTTTCATGTTTATTATAAATATCACCCTGCCCCCACAACTCACCCACCCCCACCCCCCTCTCTCATGCAATCAAAAGTAAAGCAAATGTCCCCTTCTCTCTCTCCCCAAAGAAACAATGAAGGTGACACTATTTTAGTACACTAAATTAAGGAAAAACAGAGAAGGTGGGTTGGGGTAGGGTGGGGTTGAGGACTTTGATTTCATATCAACAAGAAGTTTTGAAATTTCACCCCTTTTTTCATATATGTAATCTAATTTAATAGTAACTTTTTTTTTCCTGTAATCTGTACAATGCATTATTCAAATCTCTTCCCACATTTTGAACCTTTTCTAGGGAAACACTCTGTTCCCTGTTTCTCTCTCTTCCAAATCTTCACATTTCTTGGTAATAACTCCAATAATTACCAACAAAAAGAACAAACCACCCCCTAAAAAAAATAAACCTCTCCTAGCCATTTTTGGATGTACAAAACAGACTTACAGCCATGGCCAATCCATCGAAAACTCAGCCGCCAACAACTGGTGATTCCCTTTCGTCCGCCAGCCCAAACAATGGCATAGCCTTCGTTCGGAGAGTTGGTATTCCTACCAGCAATGCATGATCTCGTGCACGGACTCTGAATTTGATTGACTATGGTGGGATGTTACCTATCCTCTATAAATATCCTCCCCACAAAGTCACGAAATCTTTTGGAATATAGTTTCGGATCGACAGCTGAAATTGAGTTGGGATCAACCTGCAACGATTTGTATGCATGTTCAAGCTTCTTCGTGATATCATAGTCTTGTAAGATGTCGATGATGCCAAAGTAGAGGACAACTTCATAGGTTTCGCCACCACGAGAAGGTCTCAAACTGCTAAACCCTCCGGTGGTGTACTTGTCAAAATCACTCCTCCGAACTACACGCTCTGCCCGAGCTGGCATGTTGGCCCCGAGTCTAATAAGTGGTTTCCTGGTGAAAAGATTAACCACAAACATTAACTCAAAGAGATGCAGTATAAAAGACATCATATTATTTACCCTCGGTTATTGCAAAATTACCCTTGAGTAAAACAAGGAAAAAACTTGCTATTTTAACCCATCCAATTACGTAGAATACTAAACTACCAAATTAATCTTGTTATAAATTGGTGTGGATTACCAAACAATATTTAAGTGTAGGATTTCAAGAAACGTAGAGCATAGGCAAGCATCAACCATACCCCACAAACAACTGTCTCTTCATAAAATTGCCTAAATAATGTTGCCACCCCATCATAGGCTCTTCCAATTATTCAACTACCACACTCAAATACAATGCAAGAAATCAATTTATCTAAATCTGACCAAATCAACAATTTTGTTTAGCTATGTACTTGGTCTACTAGTTAAATGAGGCTGATAGATCTATAAAACATTCCTAGCAAGGCAGAACAAAATTTACCTGCCAGCTAAAACCCGGTCCATGTCTTGTAATTCTGCTTCAAGGAAACGACAGCCACGCATGAACTTCTCCCTTTGATATGAATCGTTCTTCCCTGAAGAGAAATATACAGATACAAGTAAGCTCCAGAATGTAATCTATAAAGAACAATAGAATTATCATGATATAGATAATGACCTGTTCGTAATAGAAAAGGTGACAATCCCATCTTGTCTCTAGTACTATCATCGCGGAAATGAAGACCTACTAAGAGACTATAATCCATGATTCTCTCAGCCTCCAAGAACTCACAATCGCGATCAATCTGCCTGATAGAGAAGATTAAGCAAATCAGGAAAAATCCAACATCGAAATAGAGAAATCTAAGGTCACCAGGAGCCACGAGCACTCACTTGATAAGTTCTTGATACCAATTGGTTTGGAGCCGAAATGCAAAGTTAAGGTCAAGGTCTTTGAGAGTTGTGGTTTCATCAATTTCTCCCTCGGGTTTATCAGTTGTACGGCCATGGGATGATCCTTTCAAATCAAACCTTCTATGTATCCGATACTCAGAGCAAAACATATTTCCCATCACAATGAACCGGGTCTAATTTTCAACGAGAGATGAATCAGGTCTTTTGTGAAAGTTAAAAGCATTTTTAGAAAACTAAAATAATAGCAATGGCCATTTACCTTGACACCACCCACTGGTTTTACACAATGGACACCGAAGAACTTAGTAACAAGTGTGTTTTCGTAGCGGCATACATGCTGGTAATAACTCTGAAGCATCTTAATAAGTACCTGAATAACACAAATAGTCGTCGCAATCAATTCTCTTTGAAATTCAAATCCTAAAATTTATAGAATCCTAGATAGCATAATTTTCCAAATATACAAAGTAACAAACCTTGACTTCTGATTTCTTCACTGTCTTGATCATGAACCTATCATCCTGTGTCAAGTAAAAGAAACTTCCACTCTTCCCAGGAGATGAAAGCTCTCTAAGAGCATCGTTACCACAAATGGCTAACATGTAATCCGCAGGATCTACTTGAAATAGCTCCCGCAAATGTCTGGACAACCAGTAAAGAATCAACTATGCAGCACCGAAAACTATAGATTTTACAGTCATCTAATAAGGGATGAATATCATTGAAAAAATTCAAGTGGCAAAGCATGAATACAATACTAAATATATCTAAAATAGCTAATCAGGGAAGACCAATTACCTAAAAACAACAGGACAATAATCCTTCCACCGGAAGTCCATGGATTGATGAGGAGGTGTAAGTTTTGACCCCTCAGGAGGGAACCTAGTCCAGAACTTCTCCTTAGGATCAAAATCACTCAGCTCAAGATCTCTCACTATAGAAGCATGCTTCCCTACAGAATACCTAATCAACAATATACACACAAACTCAATCAAACAAACATAACACCACATGAATCTTGTTTCAAAGAAGCATAAAAAGATGAACACCAAAGCCATTTAAGGTAAGAGTATAGCATCATTATTACCTAATTCCCAGTTGAAGATTGAGCATCAGCTCATAATTCTTATGCCCTTTAGCTATCGTCTTCCCGGGCCTCTTCGCCTCCCCGCTGAGAAAACAGGGATTCTTATGAAACTGCCTAATCCCATCTCGATCAAACACAAAACCATCTCTGTAAAGGATAGAGGCCTCCACATTATCGATGATATCACAAGTTATATCCCCCTCTTCTCCATCCGATTCCCAGATGCATATCCTCGGAAAAGCCCTATCCACCCCAACGGACGACCTCTTCTTCCCCCCACCACCCTCCACCATTAAATCCATACCATCCTCCCCTACCACTAGTAATGGGGCGGATAACTTATGACTGAAATTCCCATTGAAACCATCGTCTTTACCATTGGCATTCTTGACATTGTGAGCAGGGTAAAAGGTTCCATTCAAGATTTGAGTTCTACCATTACTTCTACAAGAATCATCAGGCCAAGTGAAAACCCCCTGCCCTTTCGGAGTTCCATTCTCCCAATTTCCGTCATACCTATTCCCATTGTTCCAAATCAAAACGCCTCTACCATGAATCATCCCATTCTTCCATTCTCCAACATACTCATTTCCATTCCTCCATAGATACCTCCCTTGCCCATCTTGCACGTTCTTTCTCCACTGACCTTCATAGTAATCTCCATTGCTGTAATGCTTAACCCCATACCCGTGCTTCCGATCCCCTGACCACGAACCTCTGTACATATCCCCATCCGCTCCGATAAAAGTACCCGTTCCCTCCATCCGACCCGACTTGAATTCACCTTCAAACGTCGCACCTGATGGCCACGAGAACTTCCCTTTTCCACTCGCTTTCCCCTTCTTCCACTCCCCTTCGTACATGCACCCATCTCTCCACAAGTACTTCCCCGATCCGTGGGGCGTATTGTTAGCGAAAGTCCCAATATACAGATCCCCATTCGGTAGACGTTTCTCGAGAACACATGCGCCGGTTGTTTCGGAAATTGAAGTCGGCGTTACTCTCCGGCAAGTCGCCTGAGACTTACTCCGGGGAATAATAATAACTGATCTCGGTGTCATCGTCGTAGCAGTAGTCGTTGTAGTATTCTCCAGTCTCTCCCATTCTGCGTCGAAACTATCCTCATTCGATTTCTTCTTCCCATTCTCTGCTGGCTTTACGCATAACACTGTCTCGGGCATTTTTTCCCCCTCTTTGCTAAAATGAAACAAGAAGTTTTCTCACTCTACAATGGCTGCCGAAAATTGCTGAACTCAACTTTTTCCAGAGAAATCGATACACACACAAGGAAAATCAAGCTCCTGTTGCATTTTCCGACCAATCCCGTCGCTATCTCTCCGGCAGAGGAGAGGCTAATAGATTTACCAGTGGTTGTGAACAGAAAAGAGAGATAATCTAGAGAGAGAGAGACTGATGAAACGAAACGAACACTGAGAAAACTGAAAAAAGCAAAGATGGAAAAAGCAGAAAGAGAGGATTAGTAAGAGAGAGAAAGTGATGAGTGCGTGAATTGCGTGTTTGTGTGTGTGAGAGAGAGATAGAGAGTAATAAGAAGCATCAGCCGGCATTACATTAGCACAATTTTGTGCTGTAAAAATGCTCTCGATAACCCATAGACACATATTCTGAATCCTATCTGTACGTATATGTACGCGTGTATCTATATCCAGTAAAATGACGCTTGTACCCTCCATACATTTGCCAACAATGGGAATATCCGGCCGTGATTTTCATCGAGACATGGCGGCGTTGCCTAGGAATTCAAAAGGGTAGGGTGGTCATTCGGGAGTACCGAAATACCTCCTGGTTCTGTTGTTAATTTACCAAACTGCCATTAGTTTTATTTTTGTTAGGGTGGACTTTTTAAAAAATGGTGTACCCCACCATTAGGGGCCCCCACCGCCCCTGCCCTGGGGATTGGTGGAGGAGGTAAATCGCAGGATGTGCCTCAAGTGGCTTATAGAGAGGGCTCACTGTTAAACTTGTGCTTGCAAGGGGCCAAATCCATGCCAAAGGCAGGATTCGAACCCCCACACTGCAGCAACCAAGCTCAGCTGGAAGGCCTTTCCACCCTCCCCTCTACCACTTGAGCTATGCCATGGGGCTAGGGTGGACTTTTTAATTTAGGCGGATTATGTCACCCTAATTATAGGAATTACTATTAATTCTCCTTGTATTAATAATATTAATTAATGATTAATTGCATATCCCAGTTTTTCTTACCAAAGTACATGAATAATTGTCTTCATAATTCAGACTTAGTCTTTACTAGTCAATTATTATTTTAGACGAATTTTAAATATATTTTTAAAAAATAATAGAAAATGTTCAATATAAAATTGATATTTTTAAATATGTATTAGTAATTGTATGATATTTTTTCTTAATTAATAGGATGTATTATACCCGTATTGAGTTGTTATAAGTAAATAAATCATTAAATATTGGACACACGTAGGGGGAAACTGATTATTGCTAATTGCATGATTAGAGTCATATTAAAAATGTGTGTTATTTCTTTCTATTTCATTTTATTTTTATTTTTTATGAATATTTTGTAGTAATATTTAATTTGGGTTGAATATATGTTGGTTAACTATAAGATGATATAATGGAATTCTAATTATTAAAACGCGTGGGGTGACTAGAAATATGCCATTTGTAATCAAAATTTGTCAACTTAGGGATAATTAATTTATATATTTTTTTTCAATATCAAAGCCCTAATTTGTTGGCTAATTAGATAACGTTGAGACTTGAGACATGAGTACAAGTGTACAACTTCTTCAATAAGTTTAGGGTTTCTTTTTTTAAGTTTTTAATTAATTAATTATAATGAATTGTTAATGATAGTGATTATTTTTATTTGCCCAAGAATCCGTATTTAATTTGCATTGAAGGTTAAAGTTCTTTAACTTTAATGCAAAGTTTAAGCAATTAATGCAAACGTTATAATTAGATGTGTTAATTTTGTGTTGCTTTAGATCTTTTAGTTAAATAGCAATTAATTTTTATCCATATTTTTAAATGTAATGTTAGGTTATCTACCTTAAGTAAATGTGTATCTAAACTAAACTAAACTAGTAAATGTAATTGTTTGCTTTCAAAAAAAAAAAACTAATAAATTGTTAGGGAACTTTGGTTGTATTTTCTAATGTATAGTTTGTTTTTTTTTAAGAGTCCAACAATATATGTGACTGTTAATTTATGATGATGATTTTTCATTAGATTAATTTTATCTAAATACACTCCAAGAAATAAATTCTAATCACATGATTGTTGAACAATTCATTAAGAATTCAATGCTTGATTCGATATCAAAATATATATAAAAGGATATCTTCTTATGTTTCTTATTGAGTTAAATTTGAGTAATAAGAATAATTATTAAAAACTACAACACAAATTCATAAGATAAACCTAGTCTAAGAATCCAGAATTGGGACATTATATATCATTTTTTTATAAATACAATATTTAAAGGTTGTTTAGTTATATTTTAGAGGTCCTTTGATTCACAAAATTAATATGTGAATCAATAAATAATCTAAAAAATGTATTAATATTAGTATAATATGTAACTCACCTCACCCCCTTAAATTGTATTAAGTTATATTTATTATGGCCAAGTAAGTAATTAAAAATTGTAAGTTAATACTATAGAACAAAGTTCATATATGTTAGAGCTTAAGGAAAGAGATTTAAGTGATATGGGGTGCTACCTCCTTGTATCATGTGTTTTAAAATAATTCATTTAGCGTTCCCGTTATTTAAGAAAATATTATTTTAAAGTGTACAATATAAATAAAATATAGATATTTTTAATAATTAAATAATAAAAGATGAATGAATATTTTTACTCTAATTTAATAAAATATATAAAGTATGATACTTACTTTAATATTATGAGATATTATTATTTTGTAACGTTATTCTTAAAAATTCATACATAAATAGCTTGAGTAACAAAAATTGTAAGGGTGTAAAATATTCTTGACTATCTAATAATTAATTTAGATGAATTAGGAGTAAAGTAAACTATCAATCTATATATATATATATATATATATATATATATATATATATATATATATATATATATATATATATATATATATATATATATATATATATATATCCACTTACCACATTGTTGTGCCACTTACCACATTGTTGTGCCTTACTTTAATTGTTACACTAAAACTACAAATATTTTTTTCTTATATCCTTTTTCCTTTTCAAATTTAAATCTAAACATAGAAATGGTAGGGTATGATTGAATTGTAAAGTGATACTAAACCTAGGTGGATCAAGTATGGCCCACTTAATGGCCCATTTACATAGTGGGTTGCATTGTTAGAGTCCCACCTATTATTGCAATTTTGGACTAGAGGCTCCAACATCACTAATTGTCATTATCAACCATAATTTCCAATTTAAGAACATAAAATGTCTTAATCCAAGGTTTTCTTCTTCTAAATTCTAATTGGACGGGTAGCTAGGTCATTTATCATCCACAAATTCCCAACTTAACTGGGATTTAAGAAGTTAATCCTTTTGTTTGTGACCATTTATTGGGCAATTTAATCCTTATTTCATTGTCATTAGCATCCCAATTACTAAAATATTATGCACAATGTCATAGTTTTACTTTAAATGTAGTGGAAATTAGTCCATTTAACAGTGATGATTGACTAAATAAATAAACCGCCAGCCATGTCATGAAGAAAATTTTTAAGGCAAATTCTCTTGTGTGGACTCACATTATGAATGTGTACTATAATCCTGATTCTCTAAGTGTACGTTAATGAATAAAAATATACTTTCTCCGTCCCATAATAACTCGCAATTTGATTAGTCAATGGCTGATTTGACCTGATTCTGCGGGCTTGGGTCTTTCCATGTGTAACACAGTTTGATTGGTTGATGCTTGATTTGACCTAATTCTGCGGGCTTGGGCTTATTTGACTGGATCTGTCCCAATTATCAATTATTCACTAATTTATTTTAAGAATTTATTTATTTAAATCCCTTAATAAATAAATAATTAATTGATAATTATTGCATTAATTTGCCACATATTTTCCTCAATAAAATCCAAGTGCCTACACCTACCCACTATACATTAAAATATTATTTCTCTCACCTCAACTAGCCTCAACTAACCCAGAGTCAGGATCTTCTGTGCCACTTTGGTATGACATCTCTTGTGACACTCCGTTGGATGAATAATATATGAGAGAGATGAGAGAAACTATACCCTAAGTCAACCAATAAACCCTATGGGCAAGGGATTTGATTTCTCCACCCCGCCACGTGTTATTCAATAAGGATATGTCACACCAAAGTGTCACAGGACATCCCGTGCCAACTACCCATTAAATATTATATCACTTAATTTACGTGCAAAAAAGTTTCGCCACCCATGTGGTGGGACGGAGGGAGTATATATTAATAAATAAAAGTTTATGTAATTTGTTAATGAATTTTTTGTTTATTTTTTTAAATAAAAAAGTGAATATAAAAAGTGTACATTTATTAAAAAAACACATATTATTGAATAGTAAAAATTAATACTCACGTATATAAATGTATACCCAAATTTGCAGGATATCAATTCATAATCTAATTTAATTATTTGATTTTTGTTTTAGTTCATGTGGTATATAAAGAATGTATGTATTGTATTATAAGATTTTAAAGTGAAACCCTCTTTTTTAAAAAAAAAAATTAATTGTAAAATTAAAAAAATAATAATAAAAAAGATGTGAAATTATATTATATAATAATAATAATAATAATAATAATAAATAAAAAACTCTGAGATTCAAAGTTAAACTTTGAGGCCTAAAAAAATTAATTATGAAGCACCATATATTAGTATGAAAAACGAATAAGTTTCCACACTTCATCCATTATAAACATGGACCAAAATACCATTGTTAAAAAGAGAATGTGAATGGGTATTTAAAACTTTATTTTATTAATAATAATAACAAATTATTTTAATTATTTCGGTGTTACACAATTTATATATATATATATATATATATATATATATATATATATATATATATATATAATTATTACTATATAATATAAAATATATACTAAAATTACTAGATACAACGTGATGAAAAGTCTAAAAATACAATTGTATTTAATACATTATTATACTAAATAATAAATCATGATTTTTTAAATATATGAATTCTCAATGTTTAGCATATGAATTCTGACAACACAATATATAAATACTAGAATTCTGACAACGCATTATATAAATACTAGTGAAATCAATAATTTTGAAATCATGACATCCAAATTTATGAATTCTGAATACTTATTTAAATATTTTCGAATATATGCAGATTTCTTATTGTAATATAATCTGATAAAAAAAATATATCTAAAGATTTATCTAAATATTTCTAAACACATTATGTAGATTTCTTATCTTATATAATTTGCATAAAAAAATATGTTCAAATATCTGAATACTTATCTAATTATTTTTAAATATGGAAATTTTTTTATCGAAATCTAATCTGGATACCAAATATATCTAAATATTCTGGATACTTATCTAAATATTTCTGAATACATCCAATATATCTAAATATTCTGGATACTTATCTACATTATCCAATTTTTTTATGGTAATATAATCGGCAGATTTTTTAACATAATCTAATATGATATATCTAAATATTCTGAATACTTATCTACTAAATATATTTAAGTATTCTGAATACTTATCTAAATATTTTTGAATACATCAAATTTCATATTGTAATATAACTTGGATACCAGAATATATATAAATATTCTGAATACTTATCTAAATATATCGTAATATAATTTGGAGTCATTGAGGGTTTTTTTTGTAATATAATCTGAATACCAAAATATATGTAAATATTTCTGAAGATATCATGAAGATTTTTATGGTAATTTAATTGATACATTATAATAATATCTTTAATTAATTTATTAATTTTGAATAAAATACAATTAAATCTATTTTTATAATATTTGACCCACGATTAACTAATCCCCAACCTATCTCCTATTTTCATGGAGAGATTATTAATTCTGAATAAAATTAAACTTAAATGGGTTAAAAGTGGTATTTAATTAATATAATTTGAATGACTAATTATATTGTGCACCCGGGTGCACCCACTTTAAAAAACGTATACAAATATAAATAAAAACATATACAATTATGAACAAAAATGTATACAATTTAATTGTTAGTTTTTTTAATGAAAAATTGAGTGTAAAAATATATATAATTATTAAAAAATATATGCACTATTGAATAAAAAGTTATACACATATGAATGCTAGTTTTTTTAATGAAAAATTTAGTATAAAAAAAGTATACAATTAAGAAGCACGTATACAAAATAGAATAACATATATACTAATATCAACTCAATTTGAATATTGTATATCTAGTAGTAATAAAAATATTTGACTCACCATTGACTAATCCCCAACCTAGGTGATATTAATGATTAATTAATTCTAAATATAATTAAACTTAAATAGGGTTAAAAGTGGTATTTAATTAATATAATTTGAATATTGTACCGTAGTAATAAATGTTAATAAAATGTACCTATAAGTAATGGGTCATATTTCATTCTTCATTACTTGCCCTAATATTTATTTTATTTATTATATTGAATTTAAATTCTTATTACAAACATGTCTCACAACTGAGTAAAGTATATCTAACTAAATAGTAACTAACTACAAACACATGCAATTGAAAATGAAGCTAATTAAATTAATAATTGATCATGATTATAAGATAAAAATAAAATTCGATCGAGCTTCATATATTTATTCATGAAGTAGAGTGTTTATTAAGATAAATTATGATTTGAGTAAAAATATATGAATTACGTGGAAGGATTTGGAAGGAGAAAAAAAAATGAATGTTGAGATTTTATATTTCAATTTAAGTTAATTCGCATATATACAAAACTATTACTACGACATATCACGTGTATAGAATAATAAAAATAATTAATTAATGTAAGACATATAAATAAAAAAATAGAAGCAATTAAAATACAGGATTGAACTGAAAAACAAATACAAGTTGGCAAAAAATAGTTAGCCAAAAAGCACAAGTTGAGGGCATTGCTCTTTTTCATATTTCAGTTTATTTAACAACTTCTACATGATGGCTCTTAAACAATTTGAAATGATTGATATGAATTAAATAATAATGCTATATACTATATAATTTAATTAAAACAGAATATATGTATATTCACATGATTTGTTTTGTTCTAAAAGAATAAGGTTTCAATTAATTAATCAAGCAAGTCTAGTCATGCAAGACATGATTCTCACTTAGAGAAAAATCTTTAGTCTTGTAATGTTATAGTTAATTAATAGATTTAATCAAATATAATAAGGGCAATCTTATTTGCACACCTCCTCTGGTTAAGTACACATCTCATATTTATAAAAATAAAATTAATATGTTTAAAAAGTCTATTTTGCCCTTAATTTATTTAATACACACTTACATTAAAATTCACACTATTATTATATAATTTAAATATATATTTACCTTTAATTCACCTTTAATTCATTAAATCAACAACCTGTATCATCTTATCTTTCTACCGGTAGAACATGTAAACCAACTAAAATAAATAATTCCCATGGACTTAAGCTTCAATTTCAGAAAACAGCAATCACTGGGATAATTATCATGAAAGTCTTTTGGTTGATGATCAACCAGAAAGAATTAGTTTAGAAATAGATGAATTCTCTTGCTACGAATACTGCATTTAATCTGCTATTGTTTTGAATTTTAAAAAAGGATATTTGAAGTTGCTGATTCTTTTGTTCTTCTAGAGTGAACTTGAATATGTGTGCACATCTGCAATTTTTCTTATACAATATATACTTTTGTAGTTATCATGATGAACTCTCTCTCTGATTTCAAAAAATTTCAAAAGATGTCATGGCTTAGCTTAATTTTCAGACGAGAATTGATTTTGTTTTCTCCAAAATACATAATTATATATAATTCTCGAATAATTTCATTAATGGTTTTGCATATTAGAACACACCCAGTAAATTTACAACGATGACGTGTTCTTGAAAGCCATGATTGGGGATGTTTTGATAGATTACTATACTGATTTCAAATAGAATCTGAGATATCTCAATTGGTAGTGGGATAGTGGGAATTGAAATTGAATCCATCATCCTCTCTCATTCTGCACTTTGATTTTCTGCCCATATCTCTCTCCCCTTCTTGTCAAGTGGATGCGCCAAAACTACTTCTCACTGTCGCCGTTTATCGATCTTCAAATTTTCCTAAAGACACAATACTTGTAATTTGTGATTTCTTGTTGTCTCTTGTGATTTGGATATTGTACGGATCTGTGGCAAAAGAATATGGAGCAGAAATTTAGAGTTAGCAATTACATACTTCCTAATTCACACTTTCTTTTATTGGGAGGGGATGGAGTGCTTTTGGAATCACAAAATGTGGAAATTACTCATAGTTGCAAATTCACAATTAGTCACTTCAAAACATTGATTAATGTAAAGATCCTGGGCAATTCATCTGGTCAAAAACTTGGATGATGGCGACAAAAGGATTTGCATCTAATTAGAAGGAAGAAATGGGACGTGTATAATCTTAATTTTAATTCTTAATTGTAAAAGGTTGGTATTGTAATTTTATGGGTGTGCAAATAATAAAATTTAACAATAAAAAAATTTAAAGTGATGTGTATTAAATAAAAGGATTGTATTTAATAAAGAGGGGTGTACAAATAACAACACTCTATAATTAATTAAATGACAACTGTCAAATTAAAAATGAATGGGATCCGTTAGATTTAATAGAACTTGAGCTTGATCAAATCGTGACTGATCAATCTCGTGTTTGAGATTGTATTATACTCCCTCAGTTTAAATTTAGGTTTCGCTTGGTACGAATTCCGATGACAATGAGTATTACTACAGAGTTAATGACAATGAGAATGAAGGGGGAGTAATTATTGAATTAATAAAAATGATTGAGGAATTTTGATTTCTATTGTACCAACCAAGTATCAATAATAAGAATCAATATATATCTATTCTCATTTGTCATTACCCCTTCCCACAACTCTCAATCATAGTATTAATCATTTTGTGTGAGTTTCATTTACCATAATGAGAGATAGACATTATAATAACTCTCAAAATAAAAATGCTTAAAGTTTATGGTAACACAAAGAGAGTAATGGTTAAGCTTACAAATTGAGCTTGCAAATGCCTGAAAGACTCACTAATAATAATATTTATTATTATTATTATTATTATTATTATTATTAAATAGTGACAATAAAATACACTAAAAAATTAGAGCATCTTCATAAATTCTTATCTTCCAACTTACCAATTAAACAACATTTATCAATTCGGCCAGCTAATAAATGCAATCAACACGACCCCTAAAATAATCACTTGCCTATGACCTAACTATACTATGACAACTTAAAAATAATAATAATAATAATAATAAATGTATGCCAAGGATCTTAAATATTAACTATGTATCACAAAGTATAGTAAAAATATTAATATATACCATTAAAAATATTTCACTGTATAACTAAAACTATCATTTTGAAAAAGGTTAAGCATTACAAATACTTCTTCCTCCCACACTTATTTTTCGTTTTTCTGCCTCACACTTATTTTTATTAATATATATATATATATATATATATATATATATATATATATATTACATCAACTAATAGTGTCAAAAGTCATTTTATATGATTTAAAGAAATATTACTAATTCCATTTAACTATAATATATTTTATATACTTTATTTTTTTACTTCATACTGTCACAATACCCCTAAAATATCAATATTATTTTAAAAAGTAATTTTTTATATACTAAAAAATAATTAATAAGTTTTGGGTTTGACTTGATTCATACAAGTATTTACTTTATTAATTAGTCGCAAAATTGGCTAAGACATTATACAATTGTAAATAACCAAGTGGGCTAGTCCACTTGGCCATCGGGCTCCTCACACAAGTGAGTAATCGGGGTTTGATTCTCATTGGAACGAATAGGAGGGAATTTATAAGGAGACTTGAGAGAATAAATGTGTATAGAAACTTGATGAACTAACAAAAAAAAAATTATACAATTGTAATTACAATATTTTAATCATAACTAAACAAACGATCAAATAATCCAACCAAAATCACAAAGGACTTCAATATATGGACGTTGTCTATTAAATAATAGTATTAAAATCTCATTATTATTATCATACATTTAATGACGGATTGACGGTGATAATTACCTAACCTAGCTAGGACATGCATCCTGTTTTCGTAGCTTCAAATATTAATTTTTCGAAGCAATATAAAAATAATAATGATAACAATAATATTAGTTATTAATATTATTGTTAATTAAATCATATATTTCGTTAATAAATTACTCTCATTTTGAGTTATGAATTTATTATTGTATAAAAGAAAAATGAATGGTTAACTTGATTTAAAACAATTATAAATAAGAATAATTTTTAATTATTTTAGATAAAAATGTGTAGTGGTGGCAAATACAAATAGTCCCTTTTAACAGTTGGTCGTTAGGAATTAGGGATTACAGTGGGCCCACCGCCCAATCAAGAAGGTGGTGGCGCCACCTGCCCTGGGCCAGCTGTGCAACCACACTTTCCACGTGGCATTCCAGAAAGAATTTGGCATTTTCTAATTTCTACCCACTTTAACGTTATTATTATTTTTAGTTTAATTTTCTTTTCAGTTTCTGATAATTGCTTCTTATCATAAGGAAATTTTGGTACACATTCACACTCTTTCTTAGTTTTAAGTTGGGATATAATTATCATAAATATATGCATCTAACATCACTCAAATATAAATTCAACCAATATTCATACCATATTTAAGCAATTATGTAGTTGTTCATGTACTATTTGACATTCAATTTGAAGTATTTGTAGAAATCAGAGGGTGGAAATCATAGAAAAAGAAATGATATTCATCGTAGCAGTTAGAATTAAGCAAGGTAGAAGAAGATAGAGACAGATAGAAGGGAAACCGTATTTTAATTATTCAAAGCTCAAATGAGAAGTTACAATATACTCCCTTCGTCCTTTTAAAAGGTATCAATTTCACTATTTCTTACATCCGCTTCAAAAGCATCAATTTCCTCTATTTAATAAAGAAAATACACAATATGACTCACCACTTCCTTTTAATAAAATTACCCACCTTATTTATAATAATAATACTCCTTAATTTACGTGTAAAAAACAAATAAAGACATTAGAACCGTCCACGTGCAAACAACAAACGAGTATCTTTCAAGGGGACGGAGGGAGTACAAAATATTGAGAAAGATAATCCTATGAAAATATGTTAAATGACAATACAATTGAAAAATATTTAATCTCTAAGCTTAAATCATGGTTAGTAGAATTTGTTGCAGCTGGTGGTTGGAGGGTTAATTGGAATAGGCTTGAGGGTTAATTGGATGGGTTAGTTCACACTTTCAGCACTTTGCTGTTTGTTCTTCTATAATTTTACGTTTTAAATGAGTGACATTGGAAATGAAGAACACGAAGAATCTAAACATTTTAAGATTTTTTGTTTCTTTTTAGAATATATATTTATTACTGCAAATGAGTGACATTGGAAATGAAGAAAACAAAGAATCTAAACATTTTAAGATTTTTTGTTTCTTTTTAAAATATATATTTATTACTGCAAACATGTCAGTACTAGTCAAACGATTTCAAATAAGAAATGTAATACTAAAATATAACAAAAGGTCCCAACTTAGATTTCGAGAAATGTAATACTAAAATGTAACAAAAAGTCCCAACTTAGATTTCGATAACTCTTGATTCCATTCAGATTTGGAATCTCCATTTTTTTATTTCAACACTAACCCTAAAATTATACATGACTCACTTGTGTGAATCTCTTTTATTGATGTTAGATTTCTCACTCACTCAAGTTTCAACTTTGTTTATACATCTAGGAGCGCTATCAAGCACATAATATTGCGATAACATTGTCTATTACAAATAGTTTTAATTACATATACCATCCACAAAATTATTCAAAACATTGTGTGAACCCCTAAATTTGAATCAACTCATCCGAATGAGTGATACCAACTAGTTGCACCATGCAACCAAGTCCATAAAAATCTGAAATTATCTCAAATGTAAGAACTAGTTGCACCATGCAACCGAGTGGTCCGAGTCCATAAAAATTTGAAATTATCTCAAATGCAAGATGTTTGTTGAATCCTGCTGTAAAATCTTGAAAAAGACAGATGAAAATGTACGATGTAGTAAAATTTAAATTGCATGAAGTGTGTGTGTGTGTGTGCATATGCTATGATGAGATGCAATTTTACAACATACAGAAACTGTATCCCTCCACATTCATTGCAGAGGTATCCTTCAAACTCATATTTGGAGCAATTTGCATTCATAAAAACGTAAATTAAGCAGATCTGGAGGGATAATGTAAGAAAATAATGTTCATTATCAAACAAACTCTAGTTGCTTCATCTAATTAACTATACACAACTGTCGTGAATCATGAGCCGTTTTTCCAATGTTTTCCTATGTGCTACCAAGAGATGAAGAAAAAAACGTCTTACTCGTCCAGAGCATGCTCCGACGGTATTTGACCAAAAATATCAGGGCATGCTTCCCAGTTGCCTTGCTCCCTAGCCTCCCAATACCCACCAATGTAGCGATATGTGTCGGAGTTTTTATCTTTTGCAAACCAACGAGGTTTCCAGCCTCTTTCTTGCATGTTCCTAGCCTGGTCCAGATTAAACAATGTTTGGTTAGAACAACATCACTTAAATTCTACATACTAATAGAAAAGCATAGGTTGCATTTGGGTTGAAGGTGGGCATACTTCATATGCATAATATCAAATTAATTGATATCTTAACCTATTCTTTGGTGATTTGAGTAAATTAGACATCCACTAAAATTCAAATGTTTAGATTTCAAAGCCCTCCATCCAAACTCAAATTTAAGATCGATGAGGTGAATCATTTCTGCCTTTTCTTAGGAAAGATACCCAATTTAGGTCCATAGAAATTATCCTAAATTGGGGCACCATCATTCACTTGAATGGGCAATGGTTCCTCAATCCATTTTGGCTGTGCATTTATCTTCAGGTTAATGATTAAATGCGTATAACTAAAACGAGCTTGGAGGTGTTACCTGCCGTTGACGCTGCTCCAACCTTAACTTTTCAGCATTTGCCATCTCATATTCCCCATTTTCCAAGCACCTCTGATCAGGTCTAAGTCTAGAATCTGTCGGGGGCAGCTTTTCCTGCGGAATGTGAAATTCAATCCCAGTTTATCCAATCTAATGACTAAAAGCGTAAGAAAACTGCCTAAATTTCTTGTTTTTGTTGGATTTTCCTTGTATTTTTGACAAGATATCATTTGAGAAAACCATCTTTTTGTTGATAATATAGCATTTATCCAAGCTGAAAGAATCACCAATGGATACTGTAGGATCATACACCAGATTCCGATTTCACATAAACTTAACAGAGGACTCTTAGGAAAACCGAGAAAGATCCATTTCGAAAGTTGTGTAGATTCTGTTAAAAGAAAGATAGCAATCTCCACATTAAATTCACGCGCAAATGAACACTTGTCTCTTTAAAGTTACCTTCAGTCCTGGAATAAGCTCATTCAGTGTGATGGCAAAACGTGTCAAATTATAACGTGTAGGGAACTGTGGAGGCTTGCTACGTTTCCAGAGCAAGTGAGCTTCTGACTGAGATTCGTGACCTTTCCCTTTGACATAGTCCCCATGGACATAATGCATGCTCTCATCCCACTTTCCAATCAACGTAGCTACAGCCTTTCCACTCTTGTCTTGGACTATACCCTGCACCTGAAATATAAGCATTGTCTTATTACTTAAAATGCAAAGTAAAAAAAAGCAGTGCTATCTGTATTGCTTGCTCATTTGCTGGTTATATAATGTGTTTACGGATGCATGTTCTCGTACTAACAAGATACCAAAAGTGTCAATTGGGACACTCACTACTTTACATAGGTGTATAAATGAAAAGGAGAGTACCTGGTGAGGATTTCTGTCTATAATAGACTGCTCTTTGAATTTCAGTTTACATGAATAATTACGGTTTCCTTGTATCCGCATTGTACCATAGTGATCGCAATATAGTTTCCCCAGAATAAGATTGTATATAGAAGATGTTACCTGTGATTAGAAGTTCATTTTTATCAAATAATGTCAAACAAATAGAATTAATCTCCAATCTAAACCAGAAATACCTTGCTCCACTGAAAAACTTCTCCATCATCAAATTCAAGAGTTAAGATGCCCTCTGGATCAAGCTGGATAGAACGTCCCCAAAATTTACTTTTTAAATTGCTATCACCGTAAAATCTCCAGCCTGTCCCCTCGCAATGGCAAGCTACAATCATGGGATGATGACTCACCTAATCAAGAAAATAGAAAAAGATTTGGTCATGACAAATTCCTTTTCGAGGGGTTTCATTTGATCTAGTCAAAGGTGTACAGTAACATCATATTCAAAGATAACCAGCATACATCATTATTTATTAGCTATATGGGCACAAGATACAATCACTTTATAAATTAATTCAGAAAAATTGATTTGCAAGGAACGTTGATATAATTAAAACGAAATCTAATGATTTGGCCCACTCTTATAATTAATAAGGTGTTGCCTTCCCTAAAGACTGCAACTCAGACACATAATTTAATATTTTGAACAGAAAAGAAGCACCTCATATGAAAACTGGGCATCCCACTGCCCAACAGGCCAACCCTGTTTCCCCTTTGGGTCATTTCCAAATCTATTCAAGCATGCAGATATCAGATAATTTAGACTTGACATCACACCAAATACTAGATCCCACATGCAAATAATTAAATAATGAAGAACACAAGTCGACAATTATGAGTTTATGGCCATAGGCTTTCAGTGACCAGTTAGCCAACTAAACCAAAAAAGGGGGGAAAAGAAAAAAAAAGAATATAAAAAATTATGGTGTATTGATGCTAAAAATCTAACTGTCTTTTATATGGAATCAAATGATGTTAATTTCCTTTTTCTTTCCCTTTTATGTTTCATGTTCACTGTCTCTTAGAATAAAAATTTGGAAGATTGTACTCAATTGAATCAGTTTGCTACAGGAAAATCATCATTAAGTAATCTAGAAAATACAGCGACAGGAATCATAAGAAAATGCTGAACAGTATGCCCGAAATAAATGAAACCTTCTCTGAAAAAAATCGGAGGCCTTTATCTGGATAGTCAGCCTCATAAGTTTCCCCCAACAGCGGATTAAATGGTTTGCAAATTCTTCCATCTGTAGAAGCATATCCAGATATCGCAAATGCAGCTACATTTAGAATCCTCATAAGGCTGTTACCCTATGCAAAGATAAAGAAGATATCAGATGCTAAGGATGATAAACTAAAGCATCATCAAATGAAGCTCAAATCCTTATTTCACTCCAAAAGTAAACAACAATAAACAACAAAGCTTTTATTCCACCCTGTGAGATTAGCTACTATCTATGAATTATAATTCGTATCCAGAAGTACAAACTAGAGTTTTAGTCTGAAGCATAATTTTTTCTAAATTGTTCTTCGATTAATAGCACAGAAAATTTAACTCATAATAAGGTTAAATATTAAAAAAATTCTAAAGGAGATGAAGCTAAGAAACAACAACAAACCAAGTATTTGTCCCACAGTGGAGTTGGTTATATGAGTCATAGTCGCACTCGGACATAGGCAAGGTCTCAAACATCACAATTAGGTCTCCCCTCTTCCCCTTTAGTTTGTGGTAATAATTCTCCATTTTCCACTTCATGGAATTTTAACTAGAGTATCTCAAATGTTCTTTGAAAATATATGCTAAAACCAACTTAGGTGTGTTTCTGTGATTTTTTAATCCACACAAATTTCATAGTGCATAGGTTGCACTAAGAGATCAGAATGACAGGTACAACACTTAATCAATGTAAAGCTCATTAAAGAGTTTAGTGCATCAAATGTTTATAGTGACAAATATTAATATTTTTATGAACCTCACTGGCATGGTCCTTAAAGGCACAACCGCCAAACTTGGGATAACCCTGCTTTCCCAACACCTGGGCCCAAGATGTATTAGGATTAGTTGCAGACATGGGGCTAAGAAACCAGGAAATCCAGGTCTCTTTGTCACCTCCCCACCAAGTGAACTAGGCTAATAGGCCATAATAAATAATGATGGGAGGACAACCACTATGTAGAATGTTTCTATATTCAGACATATTCCATGCTCATGTTACTGCTCCGTTAGGTTTCTAATATTATTCCATTCATGTCAGAGCTGATGACTCAGTAAAATTAGAGGCTCAGCTGATGTCCACAAATGTATACCATCAAATTGTGAAAAAAGTATCATGTGGATGAGATGCAGATGAATCCAAAATCAATCCCTAATTCCTAAGGTGTCAAAGAACCGACTACCAAGTCTTTGTCACCATAGAGCAAAACGTATCGAGAAGTTTTAACTTTTCCTATTTATGAGTATAAGGAACATTTAAAAGAAATTTAAATTAAAATAGTGCAGCTATCTGCTATTCTGTCTTTTAATGCAAGAACTTTTAGGGAATTAAAACAACTAATATTACAGGCACCAACTTACTCTTTTGCCCCATTCATATGCTCGGTCAATAAGGTATGAATATTCCAGATCCTCAAAGCATTTCTGCAGAGACGAGAGAGGCTCATTGAAGTAGACTGGACGACATACTTTCGTAAGATCCTTCCCTATATTATCTTTGATCATTGACCACAAGCTCACTCCTTTCTCCTTCTCAACAGGGTCTGGCAATTTTTTCCTCCGTTTAACATGAAGAAAGTTTGTTCCCGCAGCCTTAATGGCAGGTTCAATATTATCCTCAGCATCAAAAGCATAAAGTTCATCATCATCAGAAGAAAATGAAGATGACATAAAATCAGACCCATTGCTTTTAAAAGAGCTAGATGAAAGAAAATCCTTCGTGTCAAAGAAAGTATTCTCTTCTTCATCAGTATCTTCTTCTGCCGCATCTACTCTTTCATTATCATCTTCAGATTCAGAAGCACTTTCTGGTAGAAATAAAGAAAAAGATAATAACATGATCCTGGAGTTCATTAAGCCTATAACTGAGCATGTAAAATTTTAAAATTTTTTACACGAAAAACTCAGTGCATCATAATCAGAACAATTTAAAGAAATATTTTGTATGCAGCTATTCTTCATGTAATAAAAAGAAAAATGATTAGCTGTACTTTTTACACTTTTGATTTTTAACTCTCAAAATAACCTGATGAACTCAATCCCACAGCTAAGACATATAACTAATAAGTTGAGAATTGTACGCTAATGTAAGACAAAAACAAGTAGGACATGCTGAAGTATGATGCTTACCACTATACTTATCTGGCCTTGATCTAGAAGATGCTCCAATGTTCTTTAACTGTCTCTGGCTTTCATCGACAACTGTATTCTCAAGATCCACCTTTTCTGTCTACACAAATACAGTGACTAGTTTTTAAATAAAAAAGTAGAGAGCAGCAGAAGTCATACAGTCAAGTATAATTTCAATAATCAAGTTACTTCTGCAATTGTCCTGAAGACATAAATTTTGTAACTAATAAACCAAAACTTGCTAAACAAGAAAAATGCCCATCAAACCCTCAGAAAAAAGAAAATTAAAAGAGAATATTCTCTATTTGAAGAAAGATTAGACAGAGTAAAATTAGAACATAACACTGAAAACTATGCATTAGAAGGTTGTATCCTCATTATTAAACACTTCAGTATATAAAATAATACTGCATGAAGCCATGAACTCTGGAATAAAATCAACCATAGTTATGTCAGTATATTAAAAGAACAGTATATCAATTTCTAAGTCCAGATATGCAACTCTTTCAACTCCTGCACCCTGTATTATACAGGATTTCTACTCTTAACATAATTATACATGGAGGAGCAAATCTAATCATTAATTACTGGATACCAATATAACTAATAGAAGATGGGATACACCAGTAACCTAATCAGTTTAAGTAGTATTACAAAGTTATTACAAAACCATAAGAAAAAGAATCCTCAAATCTCAATTGAAGTCACATAGTCCCTCTCTCTCACTCACTCTCACACATACTCACATACAAACACAAGAAAAGCTTTTCAAAAGACGTGATCAAGGGTGCACACAAATCAGACAAAGCCTGGAAAACTTACGTCACTTCCCATCTTCCTCATTTAATCAGAAATCGCAGATCATAGATAATTTAAACGGCTATTCAAGCGCATCTAAGAAACCAAGCACATGTATTTAGCAACAAAGTACAGGAAAAAATGTAAGTTTTTCATAAGGAGCCAATACAAATGCAATTTGATTGGTTTGCTAAAGCTTCATAAGAACTAAACAGCAATTTGGATTGGTTTGCTAAAGCTTCTAACAAAAAGCAATATGTACCTCTAACTGTCGCAGTGTGTCCATAAGGAGCCAACACTTCTGCCTCAAGAGCATCATTTGACTTTGCAGCGAAGCAAACTCATTCTTCATTATCTGCTCACTCTCCTGAATAGTAGCTTCACTCACACCTTCCTCTAACAATTTCTGTCTCAGCCGTTCTGTTGAAATAGCTACATTCTCCACAGGAGCCATCAACTCACTGTTGGACATCCTGGGGAACATGTCCTTTACAGCTTGCAAGGCCTCCATCCATGCTGTACGATCCTCTGACGTCTCAGCCCGCAGATGAAGCCTCTTTGTGCCGGTAAAAATTGAAAATCTCTTATCATCTGATCGACTCTCTCTGATAGATGAGACCTACAGAGAACTACTCAATTGTAAAACGGAGTAATTTTTAATTACAGTTAATAAAAATCATACAGCACATGAGTCATGCCATTCAAAAACAAAGAAAAAAGTGAAAGATAACCCAACAATTACCATGTACGTTCAAGTGGATTAGTGCTGATAATCCTCTCATGGGCAAAATAATGCATAGAAGTCGACAAAAAGTTAGAGGATTCATCCAGAATTTAAATACAGTAGATCTTTTTAAGCAGATTCCACTTAAATTTATCTTCAAAAATAATACCAAACTAGGACACGAGTCTTAAAGCAAAAATAAATGAAATTAATTACCAAAGTATATTTTTAACAAAGCAAGAAACTTTTCATACATGCAAATTATCCTCAAAATTCAATCATGATCTGCTTAGAAAGCACAAGAATGAGAATTTAGTTAGAAGCGATACATCACGATAAAACACGATCTCCCAAAAATAAAAAATAGAAAAATTTTCGATACCTTCAAATGAACTTCACCAACAGGCTTCCGGGCTTTCGACGATGATGAACTGTAGCTCCCATTCCTATGATGATGGTTATGCCGCCGCGAAATCCGCCTCATCGATTCTTCCCCAATTACTCTTGATCCTTTCTCAGTTTCCTTACTAACCACAATTCTATCAGGCCCATGGATCTTATAATAACTCAATACCCCATCCTGCAAAACGAACCATCTAGGCCTCCACCCTTTACCATAATTCACCCACTTATACAAAATCCCAGAAATACCATTCCCCACTATATCATTAATCTTCACTTCACGGCTATGATGATTTTGGTTCTGATTATTGCTGTTGACGCACGAATCCGGGACGGAATCGCGAGTTGACGGAACCCTATGTATCGCCGGATTCGGGCCCCTGTTCGTCGGATCGGACGGCGGAGTCGGCTTCATGTCGGAGCTACAGTGGATGCTCATAACTTGAACACAGCAAAAATGATGCATAGCACGGAAACTGAGGTCAGCATAATTTACATTAATTGGGAATAACTCCGCCGATCATTTTCAAATTTATGGAGGAGTTATCAATGATGGCTAATTACTCATATCAAATCCATAAATAGATAGCTGAGGGAGGCGAAAAGTTTGAAGAATGCGTGTACATATATCTACAATTTGTAATTTTGTACGCGGAAATAGAAATCGAATTGGAGGAGATTCCGGTGGCGCGATGGCTTGGCAGCAGTGGCGGTGGGGTTTAAATTTAGGTTAAAGCCGGCGGTTTTGGGGGGTGGGGTGGTGGTGAAAGGGGGCCGTGAGGAGGCGGTGCGAGAGTGACGGGTGGGTGAAGGATTTGGTGTAACGTGGCAATGGCCAATTTGGAATTTCATCTATTTGTATCATGTGCAAAACCACTATATATTTAACTTAGATTAATTAAAATTACATAAATAAATCGGTAAAATTGTATAATATAATATTATATAATAATAAATAAATAGAGTAGTATTTTTTATAAATATAGATTTTTCAAAAATAAGCTGCATGATATGTTCTGTGATACTTTGATGTGATATTTCCTGTAACAATTTCCTGTAACAATCTTTTTATGGAATAACACGTTTCGGAGTTAAAAAATTCAATCCATTGACGCCAAAGGGTTAAAAAATTCAATCCATTGACGCCAAAGGTTTATTGGTTGAATTAGGATATAGTTTCTCTTATCTCTCTTACGTGTTATTAATTCATGTCACACCAAAGTGGCACAAAAGATGCACACGCTTGATTGGCCTGATTGGCTTTATATGCATTTTTTTTGTAAAAAAATAATAATTATGGGAGATTCTTAGCTGACACAGGTTACATCAGGTAGCAAGTTTTATAGGGTCCACATACACACATATATATAGGGGTACACATGTGGTGGTAACTTTAGTACTCTTATATGCGATGTTTCTATGCATTAAATGCATCATTACTCATCTGCATTAATGGTTCACAAATCCATTTTGAATTATCTAGTTCAACACCGTTACACCTTTGCAATATTCTCCGCACCTCTTTATTCTCTGACACCTAACACATCTTTATTCTCCGCACCTTTATGAATGGTATTCACAGTGACTTTCTTCACCACAGCAAGATTTTCCAACTCCACACATTCTGCAACCCCGCACCATTATATATGAATGATCTATGCAGTGCTTACAAGCACACATCATTAATATACTGGGAAAAAAAATATGGACCTTTCCTAATTTACATAGATTAGAACAATCTGTATTAAATTTACACGATACATTATTCGAATATATGTAAAAAAAATAATATAAACTTACCTATTTTATACAAGGAAATAATCAATCTAAAAAATATATGGAATCCCTCAATTATAGCTAAATCAAATACGACTAAATATATGATTTTATTTAATGCTATTAGGATAGAATGGTTAATAGATTTAATTTAAGGTATAACCTTATCTAAAATTTTATCATGATATTAAAATAAAATAAAATAAAAAAATAATATTTATATTTAAGGTAGTGCATTTACTTACTATGATATATTATTTAATTTTTATTTCAATATTATTTAAAATTGCGTAAAATATTGAAATGTATTAATAAAATATTGAGATATATATTAATAATATATATTGATATGTAATATGGTTGAATTTGATTTTTTTATTTTTTTGAATTTCAATTAATAACATGGCCATATTACAAATTTATTTTAATTAAGAGTTGATATTCAGTGCAACTGGGTGCACCCTTCCAACCATATGTGTATAACTTTTTATTCAATGATGTATATTGTATATTTTTATTTATAATTGTATAATTTTTCTGAAAGTGGGTGCACGGTGCACTGGAGTATTAGCCTTATTTTAATATTTAAAATATGAAGATTACATCTAAAGCTTCAATTTTATTTAATCATATTAAATGAAAGTTTAAGTTAATTAATTTAAATTTATTTCTGTATACTTGTAATAATTTTCAAAGTGTATATATATTTTTAAATAAATTGTGAGAAAAAAAAATCAAAATTATATATTTTTTATATAAAATAATATCAAATTTCAAATACTAATTACAATACAAATTAGTAGTAAATAGATTTATTATTGGATGGAATAGTAGTAATTATTATTGCAAAATCATTAAATGGATGATCAAATAAATAGTATGACAAATTATCATGTGTACTCGGGTGCACCATGCACCATTTTAAAAAATGTATACACTTAAACTCAATGTAAAAAAAACTATAGTATATAATTTTTAAAAAACATATATATATATATATATATATATATATATATATTATTGAATAAAATTTATATATACGAATGCAAAGTGTACACCAAATACACAAAATATCAACTCAAATAATATTGATAAGTATGTTATATCAAATAAATTATTTTTTAAAAATTTTTAATTAAACATCTATATTGTTTATAAAAGAAAATACTTAAAAGAAGATTAAATTATTTCTTTAAAAAAATCTAAAGTAATTACATTAGAGGTGGAGACGGATGATGTACTTAAGAGAAAATAATGACACTTTATAAAAGAGATGAAGAGTGAAGACTGCGGGTGGAGAATAAGAGGTTGAACACCGCATAAAACACTAAACACCACGGTGAAAAATAGAAGAGTGCATACGTATACATGGTGGTGGAGAATAGGAAGAGTGCATACATTGAAGAGTAGGAAGAGGTTATACAATGAATAGGAGAGTGCATATTATGATGATACATGGAGGATAGAAGGGTGCATACCATGGAGTAGGGGAGTACATGTCCATACCATGGAGAGGAGTGCATACCAGGATCTAAACACAGTAGAGAATAAATATAGCGCGTGACGCTCAATCTCAAAAATCATATTCTTTGACTGAATGCAAAATTACATATTTTTTTAATTTTAATATATTTATTATATAGTTAATATGTATATTAAATTAAAGATTTTGAAAAGACAAATAATTTGGTATATATTTTATTAAAAATAGATTTGTAATAAGAGAGTTATTGATGTTCAGGATGCTTATGGTCTTTATTGGGCTACGTGAAGTCTCTATCTCAAATGAAACCTGCTATATAGGTATCTCATACATACTTAGATGATCCAAGGGTTGAAATTAATCAAGATTAATCTAACGGTTGAAATTTTCTTGGGTCATGTGTGACCCTGAGTCAGCTATGTAAGTCCCAATAATTATAGTATTATTTAGTGATTTATATTATTATTGATTAATATAGTGAGAAGAGTTGGATCTTTTGTGCATCTGAAATGGTGTACCCCACCATTAGGGGCCCCCACCGCCCCTGCCCTGGGGATTGGTGGAGGAGGTAAATCGCAGGATGTGCCTCAAGTGGCTTATAGAGAGGGCTCACTGTTAAACTTGTGCTTGCAAGGGGCCAAATCCATGCCAAAGGCAGGATTCGAACCCCCACCCTGCAGCACCCTGCAGCAACCAAGCTCAGCTGGAAGGCCTTTCCACCCTCCCCTCTACCACTTGAGCTATGCCCTGGGGGCATCTTTTGTGCATCTGATCCATATTATATGTGCCTAATTACTATTTGATACGTTGATCTAATATTTATATTTTATATTATCCAAACTACCTATATTAATATTAATTTGCAAAATCTATATAAAAGGCATATATATTATAATTATCCTAAAACTTCTTAAATATCTCATTAATTTTGATTCAATCGAAATAAAAAAAAATTGAGATTATAAGAGAATTCACAAATAAATTAACTAGTGAAGTTTTGGCTTGCAAATCTTGCCAAAGAGGGATTGGATACTGAGCATGATGCTTATAGTGTGAAAATTGATACTCCTTTCATTTCACCCAAAAGTTTCTTTTTGCCATTTTGGACGTTCCACCTTAAGGGTCCTCTTTCCTTTTTACACATATGAGACACATACACATCCTCTAATACAATTAAAATATGAGACCTACACTCCCACTAATACAACTACCCATTACACATTAAATAATAATACTCCTTAATTCACGTGGCAAAAAGCAAAAACTACCCTTAGTGTGGGACGGAGGGAGTATATTATAAAAATTATCTAAGGCATCAATACTGTGAAGAGGAATAATAATACTCCTTAATCCACGTGCTAAAAAGCAAAAACTACCCTTAGTGTGAGACGAATGAAGTATATTAAAAAAATTATCTAAGGCATCAATACTGTGAAGAAGAGGATTATGTACATCTTCTGAATTTTGATGGAGCTTTGTGCTGGTAGAGAGCTATTTCATTGAATCGAGCAACTACTTGTGTGGATCTAAGTTTTCAAGATGGGTCGCCATTTATTGTTAGCATTAGTGAGAAGAAGTTGTTGACACAAAGCTGTAATTTTCACGAATATCAAATTGTGCACACTAATGATCGTGAATTTCATGACATATACGTTAATGTGCAAAACAATTTTATGAAAAAAAAAAAAAAAAAAAACAGTCATAAACTATTATTAATTGCACAACCAATATATCTTGAAATGTACATCAATATGCATTTCATGTATTATGCATACGATAAAAAAACCAAAAATTATTGCCATTTAGTCATTTGTTCAACTACAAAACATGAAATGTATATTGACGTGCATTTCACACCATTGGATTTCTATCATTAGCCATGTAGCCGTCATTATTAGTTATACTAAGATCATGTGTTTTTGATTGGGTCAAATAGGTGAGAAATCTTAAGAAAAGATTTTATGAATAATTATAACATGCCTTTTATATAGATGTTACACATTAATGTTAATATGTGTAGTTTGAGTAATAAAAGATATAATTTTGTATTTATAAGTAATTTTTTAAAATTAATGTATTATATAGTAAAATTGATATATATTTTGTACGTAGTAACCATTTATTTTAAAATGTACTAGTTTTCATTTTAATATAAAAAGGTGCAATATTATTTTTGGTAAATTTTCTTGTGCACGAATTAAATCTAATCGAATAATGTAAGAATTTAAATCCATACACTACGCAGATGGTAAAGATTTTCGGGATAGATTTATATGAAATTGTCTCGAGATAATTTTACATTTTCGTAATTAATTATTACTAATTTTTTCTTCCTTTCTTCAAGCCTTTTATAATTCCTCCTATTCGTTATTAAAGGAAATTGAACTTGGATAACACAGGTGAACTAGTCCACCTAATTAATTAGTTATTACTAATTAAGTACTCCATCCGACATAAGAGGGGCTTTTTACTTTTTTACACGTAAATTAAGGAGTATTATTATTTAATGTGTAGTGGGTGTATTAAAGGAGGTGTGTGGGTCCCATGAGTGTAAAAAATGAAAGGGGACCTTTTGAGTGGGACGACCAAAATGGAAAAAAGACCCTATGAAATGGAAGGGATATCACTTTACTAATATTTACAATACAATTATCAATTTTTATTAATTAAATATAACTTTTTATTATTAATATTATCACCTCTTAATTCACCCCATAACTCTTTTCGTTTACGGTGTCATAGAGTATTTGCAAAGACTTTGGTGTATGGTAGGGGTGTAACAATTTTCACACGGTTTAACAAATTTAACATATTTTTGGTGAAACTTCTACTTAGTGTGGTCTTTACTCTTTATAGTCTATTAAGAAATAGTCCAAGTCAATATTTATGGTCTTGTTTGTTTTTCTAACTGAAGCTAGCTGGATCATCTTTATTAATGGATTATGCTCCGTAATTATTTTAAATTAATTAAGATTACGTTTGAATTGAGTCATTTTAAATTCAATGAATTTTAAAATGAGTGGATTTTAAAATACTCTGAACGAAGCTAGCTGGATCATCTTTATTAATGGATTATGCTCCATAATTATTTTAATTAATTAAGGTTGTGTTTGAACTGAGTTATTTTAAATTTAATGGATTTGAAAATGAGTGGATTTTAAATTACTTGAATTTTAAATCCATTCATTTGAATTCCACTGTTTGAATAAATTATGGATCTTTAAAATGATTTCAAATTCATAATTCAAAAATTATTTTTAAAATAGAATTTTATATATGATAAATAAAAATAATAAAATTTTATTATATTAAATATTAAAATCTAAAATTTTATTGAAAATAATTTTTTTTGGAGGGAACTCTACCACCCATCCACCTTCCACCCCCAAACAAATTTTTTTAAAATAAAATTTTAGATTTTAATATTTAATAATAAAAATATTACCACCAAACCCTACCTTTTACCCACCCTTTGCCACCCACCCCACTCCAACCCCACCCCCAATTTTTTTAACTTTAGATTTTAATATTTAAATAATAAAAATATTACCACACAGCCACTATCTCCCATATCCACCCACACCTCCACCCCCAACCCCCGCCTACAATTATTTTTTAACTTTAGATTTTTATATTTTTATTATTTAAATATTAAAATTTAAATTAAAAAAAAATTTTGAAAAGGTGGAAATGAGTGGGGGTGGGTGGGTAGTGGAGGGTATGATTGGGTGCACAATCGTCTCACAAGCATTGCCTTATAAAAGGCATTATCTTTTGCATTAGGTTTATATACTCCCGGCCACTTACAAAGTATTCATTTTATTATTTTGGGGTCCACTTCAAAGGTATCTATTTCCCTTATTCAGTAAAAAAGTATACCATATGGCCCACCACTCTCCTCTAATATAACTATCCACTTTACATATAATAATAAAATACTCCTTAATTCACGAAAAAAAACAAATAATTACCTTTCAAGTGGTTGGAGGGAGTATATTCCCTCAGTTCTATTGACACGTATTCATTTTGTCATTTGATTCATCCCAATATAAAGTATCAATTTTCTTTTTGAATTGATATAACTCACAAAATAATATTAATACACAACTCATTATACATGAGATCCACACCCAATATTAATACAGTTACCTACTATATAGTCATTAAAATACTAAAATTTATTATATATTAAATTATTATATTTTTTAATTCGTATACAAAAGTAAATAAATCAAACGGATACAAAAATAAATATGAATATCTATGTAAAAAGCAAACGGATACAAAAGTAAACGAGTCCCATGAAAAAAAGCAAACAGAGCCATGTCATAGACTGAGGGAGTATTTACATTTGTGTGGACCCACACCATTTAGCAACATTAGATTACATTAAATATAACTTTTTATTTATATATTTACCTCAAAACAATCACCTCCCAAAATTTGCAGTGTCTTTCACCCCTATTATTATTATTTTCTTATTTAATTTTATTATTTCATAAATTAACTTTGCAATGTGTTCTCCGAATATCTTTTATTCTGGATAAATATTTTATTTTAAAGAAGTTTACGGGCACCACGCCAACAGGTTATTTGAAATATTGAGTTTTTATTTTTATTTTTATTTTTATTTTTTTTACTTTTTTTGTTTATTTAATAACAATAATTCAAAAAATTAATTTTGTAAAATAATTCATAATTGGAATCGACTAGAATGCATCTGTAATATCATGTGATTGTTTGGAATTATTTTTGGCCACCCTAAAAGACCAAAGAATAAATACAATGAATGAACATAACTACTAATTATAATATTATTGGAAAAAACGTGTGGAATAAATTTCGATAGGAACTTTCTAACTTCAAGTTCGGTATATATGCTGTACATATAGCATGTATTCAATACCTAAACTTAATTTGTATATCATTAAATTTAGAATTATTTATAAATATTTATTATTATTAATATATGAGATACTCAATTAGATAAGTACTTAATTAAATTTCAAAAAATAAAACTTTAAAACTTTAAAACCCATTTACATTTACATAATTAAAAAGAGTTAGATATTATGTGCACCGTGTATCCATCCATATGAGTATAATTTTTTATATTCAATGGCGTATATATTTTTTAATAATTGTATAATAGTTTTTTTGATTTCATTTTTTTCATTAAAAAAACTAACAAAAAAATTTGGTAACAAACTGTATATATTTTATTCATAAGTGTATAAATTTATGAAAGTGGGTGCACGGTATACCTAGGTGTACATAATAATTTGTCAATTAAAAAAAAATTAGTCTCTTGTAATTGGGGTTTACGATGTAAACCATATGTTCCCATTTAATTTAAACCCCTAACAATACATATGGTATAATAGGATTGGAAGAGGAGATATATGGTTTAGGGTGAGAAAATATTAGGATTCATATACTAAGTTATGTAAATTGGGTTTATAAGAATGTCTGTGAAAAGAAAAAAAAAACTTTGAAACCTGGCAATAAAATTAGTTTTATACTTATGTCAAAAACAATATAATTATTGAGTGTACTCTATTCCTACAAAATTATTTCTATGGAAAAAAAACATTCTATAAAAAACAAATTATTACTATTAAAAAAAATAGGAGTATTACTTCTCAAATTTTATTAAAAATATATTGAATTTTGAAAAATAATACTATACAGTTAGTAATATTTGAAAAATATTATTCATAAGATTAATAATTCATCTCAATAAATATTTTTTTCTTTATGTATTAAAATATAATTGGTAATTAAGTACAAGAATTTGAAGAGTGATATTTTCTTTTATTAGAGTAAAATAACTTATCATTTCTTTTAAGATTAAATTATATACGTGTGAACTCATTTATATAAGTATATTTGTTGAAAATACATTATACGTAAATAATATTTAAGGAATCCCATTGTTTTTTCCAGTGCTGTTATATTAATATAATTTTTATATGTATTATTATTCTATAATAAAAAAAGGAAAATAAAGTATGTAATTAATTGACTTTTATATCCAATTACATTTCAGTTAGAGTATGGATTTGTTTGGACAAATACACGTTAGATCGTGCCCACCACAAATAATTAATTATTGAAAAAAAAAGAAAGAAAAAAACTATTTTTAATAATGTAGACATAATAAAATATCTAGAAAGTGCTACTGAATAATCTTCAAAAGTGATGTTCGTATGTGTCTAAACATGTTCCTCTATTCTTCAATCAATATGTACTTAGTCTTATATAAAATAGAACAATATTTAAAATCAATTCGTTAAATTTGAATGTAAGATAATCAATTTTAAAATTTGAAATAACAAAAAAAATATCATGTAAAAGTAATCAGCCATGAATGACCTATCACAGTCGATAATAAAACCAAATTGTCAAATTTTAATAGACAAAATTAAAAAGATCTGGAATTAAAATAAAGAAAAACTTAATGAACTAAAAATGTTATTTTCTTATTTTTCTATAAAAATAAATAAATGAATAAAATAAAATAGTCTTGTATGAATTATTCTATCGTAATTAATTATTTAGAAATACGAAAAAAAAAACTACACTTAAAACTAAAATAAAATTGTGTTGTATGAGTTATTCTATCGTAGTTTATTCAGAAAAATGGAAAAATAAATTAAAGAATTAAAAGCTATAAATTTAAAAGTATCACTCTCTTTACGCTAATTTTCACATAACTCATAAAATTTGTGTTAGAGTGACTTGATTAAATATTAAACGATACATTTTTTTAAGAGAAGCTTTTAGATGAGGTGGTCGTTTAACATGGTATTAGAGCTCAAGATTAACAAATGTCCAGGGTTCGAACATCACCCTCACCCATTTATGAGAAAATTCCACATGTAAGATTTGAGGGGAGTATTACTATTTTTTAAATAGAGGATTCATGTGGAAATATCTCTTCTGATGGAATAGAAATGAGTAACGGAAAATATATATTACTATTTTTTAAATAGAAGATTCATGTGGAAATATCTCTTCTGCTGGCGACGCCACATACATAAATTTTTTCAAGAAGGAGCGTGGCGTCACCACATACACAAATTCAAGATTTTATTTTTGACAAGCACTTGTAAATTAATAGTGTTAATGATGATTTACCAAGTTCCACATTTTCCAATATTAAGTCTTTTTTTAAAGGAAAATTTGGTGTTTTTAGAAAAAAATATATATTATAAAGTAAATTATTTAAAGCTTAGAATCTACACACGATCCCAAAGATTTCTTATTTTATTTGGCGCATTCTTCATGACATTCTACTTACCTCAATCAACCTTGCTTGCAGGTTTGTTGATGTTGGTCCAATATTTAAGAGATGTGGATAGGAAATTGAAACTGCTGAGCATGCCTTGAGAGATTGTGATTGGATTAAAGAATACTGGGCTTCGTCAAATTTTGCTCCCTTTTTAACTGTCGCTCCTATGCATGAATGAGTATTAACATTATTGAAAACACTAGATGAAGATGTGAGAGATATATTTGCTACTACTCTATGGTTTATCTGGTGGGGTCGTAATGATTTTATGTTTAGGGGAAAGGGAATTTCTCATGCTGAAATAAGACAAAAGGTGGAGATGTATTCTTGTCAATTCCAGGAGACAATGAAGTGCCAGGTGCGTAGAACAAAGGTTGAGAACGAGTCTACGGGATGGAGTCCTCCATTTGAAAATGAGATGAAATTGAATGTTGATGTATCTGCGAGAAGAGAGCATGGTGCTACAATAGCTGGTGTGATGAGAAACAACAAAGGAGAAATATTATGGTGTTTTGCGGAGAGATGTGAATGTGTGTATGAGGTGGATATTGCAGAGGCAATGCTATAGAGAAGGACATTGATATTGCTAAAGAATGGGGGTGTGAGAGAATAGTAGTAGAATTAGATTCACAAATAGTGGTGAACACACTGTAAAAGATTACTCATAATTTGTCATTTTGGGAGAATTATTCAGAGTATTAAAAGAAAAACACATCAGAAGATGGATGCTAAGTATAGTTAAGCAAAAAGAAAAGCTAACTTGGTGACTCATAATTTAATTTTAATGGCGTTCTCATGCGAATCTCCTTTCTTATCTATGGAGATCCCCCAGAGAATTAAGGATATTATAATAGTTGATTCATAGCTAATTAAATTGTTTCCTCTTGTCAAAAAATTAAAAATGAGTGATAATACATAATTGAGATATATTTGGGATTTCTTGATTCCGTGTCACTTTTTCATATATATATGCACTTATTTTTGTAAAGAACAAAAATTTAATTGTGAACTTATTCATGAAAAAAATAAGAAATACTCATTTCATTTTTTATTTAGGATACATCTTATTTATAAAAAAACAAATGACAAATGCTTTATGAAACTATATATTTCATTCACAGCAGATTGAAAAAAAAAAAAAATCTCACCTGCAAAAAATGCCATAATGGAATCCTTATATGTGCACTTAACGGAGTATAAATTGGAGATTTTTTTTTTTTAATTTTGAATTATATATATAAATAAACTTAATATATAATATTTTAAAAATAATAGTACCACATATCAAATCTCTATCTCTCTTCAAATTGCAGTTTTCTCTTATAATTTTATAAAGTAATCTTTCTAATAAACTTGCCCTAAGCTAAAGTAATTTTAGTTAAAAATGATTCAAATTGCCGATAATTAAAGCAAAACTGTGAATAAAGCCTAATGTTGTCAATTTACTATATATCCGATGAAATAAATCCAATTAAGGCTATTTTAAAAGTATTGAAATTAAATTGGATGCTTAAAACTTCTTTAAGACCCTTGTGAACGACACAAACAATTTATTTTCGAAATTACCATTTTCAGTGTTATTAATTATATGATTGAAACCTAAAATGAGAAAAAAATTGAATCATCGATCATAGACTTATACTACATTTATTTTAAGCGAATAGTTTTCTTTTACTCTCTCCTACGTGTTACCATCCAAAGAAAAATAGAAATCATAAGAGCTACCTTAATACGTATCATTCATTTCACGCGTGTAATAAAAAATATATGTAACGCTAATTAAATTGTAGCGGGAGATTCGTGTGGCAGTGAATTCTTTTTTACGTTGACTTGCATGGGTGGTGTATTTAGTGAGGCACTGATAAGTGCGATCACCATTTTCACTACAAAAGTTGGGGATGATTCATTAGATGAAACATAGGTAAAAAGGGTTGATGAAACATTTAACCTAAATCTAGTAATCCATGGGAAAAGTGATTGGACAAAAAACAGGAAATAGTAGCCCAATACAAGTATGCAACTGCCGACAAGGATTTTAATGATTGCATATGGTTGCCACTCTTCACATCATCCAAATTTACAACTGTTAGCATCTCTCAACCCTACCCCACCCCACCCCCCCTTTTGTGGAGGCCATGCATCTCACCTCAACACCAACAAGTAAGACAAGAACTTAGCTTTACTAGTCTCGAACATAGCTCAAGTGGTAGAGAAAATGATGAAAATACATTTTAACTGAGTTAGCAGCTGTAGTGTGAAAATTCAAATTTTGCCTTTGGGGTGTATTTGGAACTTACAAGGACAATCAACAATATACTCTCCCTATAAGTCAATTAAGTCTATTATTTGATTTACCTTCTTCACTAATTTCAAAAAAGGGACGATGTAGCTCAAATAGAACACTATTATTTTTAAAAACTAGCTTTAGGCTGGGTGGTGTTCTATAATGCCACACTTGATTATTCTTTTACCCCCCTGTAGTTTATTCTCTCGTCCCACAAAAGATTGCACCCTCAAATATGGAACGAAGATTAAGAAAGTGATAACTTTTAAGGGTATAATGGTATTTTTTTAATAAATAAATAATAAAATATGTTAGATAGAGATGATTTTTTTGTAAATAAAGTGTATGGAGAAGGGTGATTGTTTTTTACTTTTTATTTTTTTAGAAATGTGCAAACTTTTATAGGACAACCCAAAATGAAAAGTGTGTCATGAAATGGGACGAAGGGAATATATTTTTTAACATCCATCGACTGCTAAATGTGAATTTGAATAAATTGGAGTATAGTATACATTTTGCCAATGCTATTTGTGTATCCACTGACTTGCAATTTTACACTTCTGTTTTATCTTTTTCTTATTGGTTTAATTTTAATTTTTGAAGTATACTTGTAATTTTACTGTTATTGTTTATCAAATACGAAATCAGGGTAAAAGGGGTTTATGTTATAGGTTTGTGATGATATCGTATAAATTTAAACATTAAATAATATTTTAACTATTACATATCGTTCTCTACAATTAAACTATTTCATAAATTATATGTAAATTCGACGAAAAATGATAATATTTTTTAATAAAAAACTATTTTAAAAAAAAAGGGGTTAATGGTTCCCAGTTCCCACCTCACCTCTTAAGTAAAGAAATACAATCAAATCAAAGATAGCTCCAAAAAATTGCAAGTACAGATATTTATTTTTCCTTCATGGTATCACTAACGAGTAACAAACCACTACATGCATAGTACATAATTTCAATCCTACTTAAGTAATTTGACAAAAAATAAATAAATAAATGATAAATAAATAAATAATTGGATTTAATAAATAACGACTCGGTTTTAAAACACTTTGAATTAATATGGATACAATGCTAGTAATTTTAATTTTATAGTATTATAACATTTTTTTCACGTAAAATCGAATTTAGAATTATAATTACCCTTATGACAACTATTAATTTAGAGTTATTATCATTATGCATGACAACTATTATTTATATGTATGACAAAAGTTTCCATATATATATATATTTGAATTTTTAACTTATTTTTATTTTTTAGAAGAATACAAATTGTAATGCATAAGGTAACCTTTTCCTTGTACAAGGATGATACTTGATACTTCAGTAATACTTATCATCTTATGTCTGAAACACTAAAAAAAAACTATTTTTTAAAAACGGAATATTCCGTTATTAAAAGCCTAAATTCCATTGTTAAATTGACTTACCAACGGATTGACAACGGAATTCGTTGGTAAAATTTCGTTGGTAAAGTGGTGGTTGATAAATTTTTAGCAACGAAACTTAATTCCGTTGGTAAATAATTCCGTTGGTAATCCGTTGCTAATAATTTCGTTGGTAATTTATATAATGATTCCCTTGGTAATCCGTTGGTAATTAGCAACAGATTGAATTCCGTTGCTAAAATAGAGAATAAATCTGTTGACATTCCATTGCTAAAACAAAAATGTCATTTTTGTTGCTAATTTATTGCTAATTACCAATTGATTGAATTACGTTGCTAAATTTGGTTGTTAAAAAATATTTTTTTTATTGTGAAAGATGCAATTTTTTTTCTTCAAAATTTCAAGGACTCATTTTGTTAATTATAAACAAATTCATTTAAAAAAAGTATTAATCATATTAAAGCCGAGATACATTAATCTTGCAGATATTAATTTAACTTTAATATTAAAGTTATTAAAAAAAGAAAAGAAAAAAAAGAATCATATAGTAAACTTGCATGGAAGTTTGGAATTTCAATACAGTAACTTATGAAGATTTATATTTTGGGACACTTTTTTGGGTTGACAACTAATGGATATTATAATCTTTTTAGTGTCTCTGCGAAAATTAAAACATAACATTTTATAATTGAAATTGCAAATTTTCCGTCCGTTACTAGAATGACTTGTGGAGAGTGAATATTGATCGTATTTCGTTTATATCTCACAAAATATAATTTTATATATTCTTCTCATACAACTTTCACATTTTTCGTTTCACAAGATTCTTTACACAGAAAAGGAAAAAAAAGGGGCACGTTATTCCAATGATTTCAAAATGCAATTCAATTTTATATTTATTACTCTCATTCAGTACATATTACATATATACTTTAAAATTTATTTATAATAAAAAAAAGACTACATTAATTTAAAATGTTTACAAAATTGGCAATAAAATATTTTTTCTTAAATAACATAAAATAACATAAAATAGTAAACGTAAAGCATGAGATAAATGTCATAATAAATTATAATAATAAATTAATAACCGATAGAAATAAAATAATATTTCAAAATCAGAATATAATACATGTACAGTTTGTATATTAATGTCCTCAACTTAAAAAAAAGAGATAAAATATTATTTCATAAGATCAAATATCCAAAAGTTAAATGTAAACAATAATTTTTTTATTTTAAAATAGAGAATTTTAAAAATTATCTTTAATATGGAGTACTATTTAATTCAACAAGAGATGCTCTTACATTAGTTCTTAATTATTTATCTTATACGCGATTTAATATTTTTAATTAATTAATTATTGTAGAGAAAAGAAAAAAGCAAAAATTAATAGATCAGAGAATGTTGATTGAAAATTTACATTATGTTAAAAAAAAAAAAATTCACCCAATAATTTGAAATTTTGCAATTTTAGGGCACTATGTTGTCGGATGGTTTTTTATAGTACATTATATCTTAATTTTCGCGATTAAATGTTAAATTAGGCTCGAAAATTTTAATTTGGACCCAAATTGTCCTTTAATTGAGTAAATTAAAACATTAATATCCTATAATTATCGGTCCGTAAACATAGTGTATTAAAATTGCAATTTTCCCAAACTTACTAAATAGTCAATCTTTATGCTTAAAAAAAAATTAACTATTTATGTTTTACCAGTAAAAACTTTCATTTCTTAAAAATAATAATTAAAAGAAAATTGTTCATATTAAAATACTTGATTTTATTCGAATAATTGGATGACCATGTTACAAATTTCATTAAAATTGAGTGAAGTCAATAAACAGAGAGTTAAAATGGAAGAAAAGAATGATGATTTTATTTTATTAATAATAAAATATAATTTCAAATCCAATATATAATAGAGACAAACCACTTGTAACATTTAAAAGACAACATGAGCCCAATGGTGAGTTGTGATTATACGATAGACCTCATAAATCATAGTACAACAAAACTGCTTCATCCCAAACTAGTTATATATTTTGGCACATAATGCAATGAATCTTTGTGCAACTACTTATTCTTTCGATCCTACCCATGGCTGATGGACCATACCCTGAGTTCTGGATGCTGACTGCAGATGCAATCTAGCCCACTCATTTCTAGCTAGGGATTTTCGTGCCGGAGACATCGAAACCCATGATCTCGACGAATGTCCAATCCAAAAGTTGAATTCAAACTACATCGAATAACATTAAAGAGAAGGAACATTTATGGCTACGTCGATGGAAAAGGGGAGATTGCATTATTGATTTTGTGTCTAACTAATAAGTTGCATAAATGTCATACTTTAATGTCGTATTTTTTAATGTTTAGATGCCAATAATTTTGTTGAATAGTTATTCTGATTAAATTTTATGGGGAGGATTTAATTGATGCAGTGTATTATTTGAAATGATTTATGAAGATATTGATTTGAAACTTTATAGAAAAGGGCAAAAGCAAATTCTCAAACTCAAAATTGCTAAATGTAAGTGTTTATATATATAATCTCCTCATGACTTGGGTGGTTTGTGAGCTATTATCTGTAATAAAAATATTCGATCAACATTATTTGTTTAACTTAGATTTTACCTTTGATCCCAAACAGGGTTTATAATCAGATTTTTTATTCTTATATTTTAATATTACATTTTGAGTGAGATGTAAAAGAGAGAATTAATCTGAGTTAATTCTCTTAAAGATTTATATGTTCCTTTTAGAGTGTTGATTTTAACTCTTTCTCTCATTTGTATTATCAAAACTTACTTAATGGTATGATACACACAAAAAAATAAAATAATAAATCAAAGTATAACATGAAATTCGACCACAATTCATGAAGTGTTTTGCGCGATGACACAAAAAATAATAATAATATCAAAGTATAACATGAAATCCGACCACAATTCATGCAGTGTTTCACGCTATCAATCGAGAGCTAGCTTAATTAATAAAATGAAAATTGAGTGATATGCAAAACAAGTTGGTTGATGAATGACATAAAAAAGAGGTGGAAAAACATGTACGAGAAGTAGTACAAGAGACATGAGTGATGTTGAAGAGCATTTCCAGGACAACATCAAAAGAGAAGTTGCCATCCCCTCATGTCTTCATGTCCTAAAAGCAGGAGAGTGAGATGATCAATAATTAATTATTCAAAGTAGGAAAATGGGATTATTAATTTTTAGAAAAAAAGAATAAACTAAATATAGATGATGCAATATATAAAAAGGGGGATCCAAGGAAGGAGAGACACAAAATTCACATGGTGCACCAGTAATTGTTTCCTGAAGTTGCCATCAGGGTTTGATTGTCTGCTCTTTTTAACAAAATTTATACTGTAGCCACATGGATCAAATCACATCAATCCACCCTAAAATATCCTACATGCATACAACATTGCAACCACATATTTAATTCTTTACATATACCATACAGGCATACTCGTGTAAGACGTATCATGATGCTATTTAATTTATGATTTTGTAATTAATTATTATTCTTTTTATTAAAGATTTTATCATTTTTTTATTAGAATATTATTACTTTTCATTTATAATGTCAATTGAGTATCACTTTTCATTATAATGACAATCACTTCTTATTCATCATGACGTATTACTATTTTTGTCTATATATATGGATGATATGGATGCCCCTTAGTCTCTTTATTGTGTCTCTCTCACACCCCCTCTCTATTCTCTAATGACTACAAAGCATCTAAAAGTATGTTATTTTTTCAAGATTTAACTAATGTTTTGTTTTGTTTTACCTCTTATTTTAGGGTTATTCTATAGTTCATCCAGTACACCGGTGTACCTATGATTTATAAGATAATTTTTTTAGAGGTAGTTTTTTTCTTAATTTTTAAGTTTTTTTATTTAATCAAAGGTGGTAGTTAATCTAAATTTTGATCCAATAATCTTATTAACTAGGTGTATAGTAACCCAATGCACCCTAGTATGACCCTTATTTTATTTGCTTTTCAAAATCAATGCGCCCAATCGAGCTAAGATAACGAAACTGGCCCTGCATATGAGCCACGTGTAACGGTTGCATTGGAAAATAGCTAAGCCCATGCCATTTCCAATAGTACCAACACATTTAACCCTAAAATAGTGCATCAACAACAATTTATTTCCTAATTTTTATACTAAAAAAAAAATTATATACCCTTCATTTAATCTTATTTTTATTTATTTAGATATATTACTCATTTTATTTTTATTATTTTCACACGAAATTAAATTAAAAATTATGAACATAAATAAATTAAAGGGTCATAAGTTACTATCACATACATAAGTATAATTTATTACTATTTTAAAATACAATCATAAAATATTATTCCAATAAACTATAAAATTATAATGTAATAATATGTTATAATTACTTCTATGTCGTAGTATTTTTTTCTGTACATTATATTGTTGCACAATTTTTCTACAAATTTTTCTTCAAAAATTTTCTATATTTTTCATTGTTGCACATTTTTTTTATCAAACATTGTATTGTTATAAATAACTAGCATTTACCCGTCCGCGCGTTGCGCGGACAGAAAATTTCTGAAATATTTTGTTATGTATAATTTTCTTTTTCTTATAAGATTAATAGAATTTTCTTGGAATGCGAGGAGTATTTTTTTTATACTCGACTATGTTTATCTTTCCCTTCGTTTCTAATACATTGAGGTGAGGAAACGAAGTTCTTTTTTTTTTGGTATCGATATGTAGATTAATATTTGTTTTTTATTTTATAATTTATATACCTGCAATTTAATATAAATTGTTATTTATCCTTAAAATCTCTTTCTCTTGATGCCATATTTCCCATCCAAGGCCATATTGAAACGTTGATTTTTTTCTCCTTAAAAATAAAAGTTAAGCATTTGAGTATTTCCATGCAATAATTACGTAGACATTCATGTATGATGCAAATACTTTTTTTGAATATGTCATGTACCACCATTTGAGTAATTATTTTTTTACACTTTATTCATCATTCCCAACAACTTTATTTACTTTTTCTTTTTATATTATTAATTTATCCATACTTTTACTTACATTATATATTAAAAAAATAACACGTCTTTATCTTCGTGCTCGTACAAACGGGTAAAAATACCCGGGATGGAGGGAGTACTATTTTCAAATTTTTTTATCACAAAGCATTATGTTCAAATATTTTCTAACTGTAACTCTTGAAACTGCGATGTACAATTGACCATGAGCGAAAATTGACTTCTTAAAATATAGGTCAACATTGTTCAAAGAATATCTTTGACTTTTATTTATGATCATTGGATACTAAACTATCAAGGAAATATTTTTGACTTTAACAATTTTAGTACTTTGTATCAATTTTAATTCTATAACCTTTAAGATTTATAGTTTGACTTCTTTTGCAAAAATTTTGAGAGTCCTAAAAGTTCAAGTTCAAAAACTATTAGCAGTTTTTTCAAAACAACTAAAATTTATTTTTTTTATAAAACTAACAATGCAAGATTAATATAGGTGCCTGATGGAATTATAAACACATTAGAGATTAAAAAAGCAATATGGTGGCTCCAATACCTTGTAATACCACACTTATTATTATTGCAATTTATTCACTCTAAACAATGTCCAATAATACCAAACTATCTAACATTATAATCTTTTTAAGTAGTACCTTCACAACAATTTGAAAAAAAAATTGTAACATAACTCAAAATTAAAAGAAATTGAGACATTAGCTATCAATGAAATCCCATCTCTCAATTGTGCAGCATCGTAGTATAAGAATCTGGGAATGAACAAAATAAATATTAACTGGTAGAATATAAGTGACATAAAGAGAAATCCTTATTTGAAACATCTTTAACGAATAGGTGATTGAAAAAGCTGCATAGAAGACTAAAAGAAATAATCCATAGTTTCTATTTCCCACACAATTATTAATACATACACAATGGTGATCCCGCTTTAATTTTTTACATCAAAAGGAAAATCTGAAGCTCTAAAAATTATATATGAAGTTGATCCATCCACAATAAAGAAAGAGGGAGTCATTAATCAAACATTAAACATTAAAAAGTATAATTAATAGAAACTGTAAGATAGATCAAATCCTAAATCAAACTTGACTGAGGCGGAAGCATGATAGTTAGCAATGAGATGGCGTCACCATGGTCCAACACATAGCACGGATGCAATCCCAACTCTGAAAATCAAGACGATAAAGCAAAATAGGACACTACTAAAGGATCTGCAGTAACAATGAATAAAGGATATTAGAACACAATCCTCATCAAATGAGAAGGATAATAAACAATTGATAATTGACTAATTAAAGGTGAAGAAAATTCATCCAAACCTGATGTCCATTGAAATCTGTAAAAAATGTAAACATTGCAAACAAAATAAAAAATCCACCGTGAATTAAATTTCGAACAACAGGTGAAAAAAGGATTGCACACATTAAACCTTACTATTATCGGGGCTTAAGAATGCAGAAGTAGAAGCCATATTATCTAATATTACTATGCAAAAAAAATTGCAGAAGTGAGATGGAAGAGTCTCATTCAAACTTAAAAAGACTTTCAATCAAGTCTGCACTTGAATCAGCTCAAGATATTAGCAATAATGCAATGTAATATGATGATAATGATAAAATGTAAAGTAAAAATATCAGAATTAATCTAATTAATTGATCAAATACTAACAATTTAAATTCTAATTGATCTTCAATTTATTGCTTAAGCAAGGCTCTCTAGACCTCTATTTCACCTATAACTCTATCATCATTAGCAGTAAAACTTTAATTGATAATATTACCACGTGCACACTCTAAATACAATGGTCCATCCCTATAACAGCAAAATTCATTAATCAACTTTACAAACCAACAAAAAATAAAAGGATTTAAGTTACAAAAGTTCATGTAAGATTCTTATCTTTCATTAAAACTTCATTAATAAATGTCTCCAAGAATTTGTTACCGTAATTGGCACACATAATTTCAAGTCTAAAATATTCAAAACTACTATGCATGGGCACTAAATCAAGTGTCACACAGCCTCTTGCAAGTTTTACTTCTTGTTGAAACGTCCATTAAAAAATTGACAAAAAAAGAATGGAAAATATAAATAGACACCTTTCAATTTGTAAATGGTATGTTTAGAGATTCTTGAAATGCCTTTGATGGTACTCCAATACCTATCTTCACATAGATAGTCAAAGTAAAGAGAAAAAGAGACATTAGCTGCTTATGATAATTACACATGATCAAAACAAAAAATGGCATGTTAGTATTAAATCATGAAAATATGAGAATACATGCATTGTAGAGATTGAACTCGAGAATTCTTGTCATGATGGGAACACATTCACCATAAATTGCTAATGTGGGATGAACACCTATACCCGTTAAACAAACCATCATCAAGCACACAGAAATGGGAAACAACAATATTTATAGTCACCAAAACAGCCATGGGAAATAATTTAGAAAAATGCACATCAAAACCCATGAAAGAAATAAAATTATTCTAGGTGGTCACCCTATTTCGAAAAGTAGAATACATATGCAATCATTTATTTTTTTGTCTTAGAACCAAAAATAAATTAGGATATGTATATGTTAATTAAATAAGATTCTGTAAAGTGTATAGATACACCTGGCCAAGCTGTACTAATATCCTGCTTAACCCGCCAGCTTCAATTTCTGACCGACAACAGAAATTAAGAACCACAAAATTAAGAAATTACCATCTTCATACCCTAAAAAAAGGTTAGTCTAAAACATAAAAAGGAAATATGAAGATACTCTACTTGTTAATTAATAAAATAATAACATATCACAATGGTAAATATAAACATCTAAAATCTGAAGTATCTTAGAGAGAGTGCTAAAAACTATGGTGGTGGTGCCTAGTACCTTTAATCATGAATGAAAGTAAGCATATCTACTCAAAATTATAGCCATTAGTAATTATAACAAACAATGTAAAAATCTCAAAGCATTACATTAGATGAGGTTTTTAGTCTTATGATATCACATTATTCTTTCTTGCATAATAGAAAAATACATCTCAATACACTATTAAAAATCACACACAAAACAAAGTAAACTTATAATTATTTAATTTAACTAACATAGAGGAACATATAATTCGATACATTTGATCAATGGATGGATATATGTTAACCTTGTTGAACAGGCATGCGAAGAAAGAGTTGCATTACCTTGAAATAATTCCGCACTAAGGAAACATAAATTTAAAAAAAAAAAAGCAGTTTAGAGCTGGTAGTGTAAGACTTAGAACAACTCCAATTAGATTCAAGAATATAAAAAAAAACTATGCTTCATATTAATGGATTTATGCAACTTTAACATAAGAACTAACATCGTCAGAAACTTACTATGAGCAAAATGAAGTAGTTCAATATTATTTAAAGGAGCATCCAACGAATCAATGATCTTAGCCATTAATTCCAATAGTAAAAAATATGGAGTAACATATACTATTACTTAGAGTTGAATGCAGACATTAACAACCATCCATGATCAATTTTAGATGACAACAATGCAACTCTAAGTATAGAAAATAAAAAAGAACCCATGCATACCAGTTTAATGTGACAATCTGAATTTCTGTGAAAATTAAAACATGTTAGTTTGAGAATAAGAAAAAAGAATATATAACCACAATTGGCTATTGCGCAAAATGATATTTGATTTTCTACATTCCATATCTTAGTCAGTACAGAAAAGATTAGAAAAATAAGAAAATTACCATATTCATACTTAAACTAAAATATCAAAGAACTTTATCCATCTTAATATCATAATACAACATAGAAAAGAGCACAAAAAATAATCATCCTACATATAATTCATATAATTCCTTCGTCTATTGAATACATTTCATGAGAAGTTGTCTTATTGATTCCATGAATATAAATAATAATATTCCATTAAAATTTCATTTTGTATGCATCCCATTGTTTGGTAATCTTATATCGTACATATAAAAAAGAAAAGCTAATATTAGGTTAAATAATATCCTTCTTCTTTAATAATGAATTATTTCATAAATTAAAATTGTTAAATGCATGATAAAAGCTTTAAGTTGAGTATTTAATAATTTTCACAAGCAATGATATTAAATATTTTAGCAACACATATCTGACTATAAGAAAGAACAGTAAATGTGACAATTCATACAATCTATCACTATCAAAGGATCCAAATGAAATAATGCAATATTCTTGCATTGAACAGTAATTTGTATGAGATATGCAAAAATAGATAAAGACATGATATTTTTATTAAATTAAATAAATATTTTGGAATGGTCATACCTTGAACCACTTTTCTATTTGATCAACTAAAGTTTTCTTTAATGTCACTGCATATTCTTACCAGTAATTATGTCTTTATCAAAAGTGAAGAAATGTCAACATATGATATTACTCCGTAAATGGCTTTGAAGCTTTTTCTATTAATCAGAATGTTGTGTTGTAACCTTTATAAACTTGAATTTGGATTCAATGTCCTACATGTAACAAATCTTCTAAAATAATCCTGCGGATAAGAGTTAAAATCTCTACAAAAAATTCAGCAATAAAAATATCTATTCTAGAATTAGTCTTGTTATCACCTCTAGCAGGAATAATGCTTCTTATCTTTGATATTAAATCACAAAAAAGCTAAATCGAAAATTATAATTAATATGTTTGTTACATTAAGACAAATGACCAACATAAGTAGACACTTTCCTTATATCTCCATAAATATATTATATTATCACTGAAATTTGATTCAATGGATATGGCAATGGAGGAACATATCCAAAACTAACCTTTAATGAATTTGCATAATGTAGCATGCTGCTTACATACCAGGTTACCAACATTCCAACCTCTCACAACATGAATATATTAAACTTATCTTAATTACTGTTGAATAAAACCAAATAAAAGTCTCCATAATTATATTCTAAAAGAAAATAATATATGCAAAAATTTAAAATAATAGCAATAATATAGGCACAAAAATTCCTCAATCTATAAAAAAGTTAATTATATGTCTTGATTGAAATAGAGATTGAATACAAACATAGATATATAGCCAATAATTGATACCGAGTTCCGATGTTGACATCTTCTGTAAAGCACGTGGGAGGTGAATTAATTCCTACAATGGAAATGATTAATGAAAATAAGTAATTCGTAATAAAATAAATTTAATAAACTCATACTACCTCGTTGATACACTATGTATATTAGAATGTGGGAGGTAGATTAATTCCCACAGTGGCATTGATTAATAAAAATAAGTAATTCATAATAAATAAATATTGTACAGCTCAAACATTAGAGTGCAATTAGAAATAGGAATTCAAAATATATATATGGAAATATGCTAAAGAATTTCACCAGGTTCTCTTTGCTCAGTCCTATAAGAATAAATAAGAACATATTAGGTGTTAAATATGTGCACTATGAAAAAAATAAAATATAACAAATACTTACAAAAAATTTATTTTCTACTTACTACGCACTCCACAATTAAGATCATTTCAAAAAGAATGTGAACTGTGTAACTAACATATATATTTTAGCAATGAATACATTAAAAACTTTGTTCTATTTCTCAACTTTGAAATTAACAATTCTCCCAACTCCAATAATAAAGATTGTAGGCTATGTTTGCAATTAAAATTAATAATGTAAAACTCTATAATGCATTCTCTAATACCAAACCAACAATATTAGAAATATACCATACATACATATGCAAAGTCAGCACATAATAAAGAAATTCCAACTGTGAATAGCCCAAAATTCATACTATGGATAACGACAAAGTGAAGGCAAATATTTTGTATATATAAGTAATGATAACGATAAAAAGAATTATATAATAATTATTCAATTGGTAGATATAAAGAAAGAACTATGAAACAAAAATCAAAGAATCTGTATTTGAATTCGAAATACGAAAACATGAAATAAGAATTGCCAGGTATTCTCATCATGAAAAAAAAAAGATTTACATTATTAAAAAGAAAATCAGCTATGGTAAGATTGCTTCAAATACCTGATAGATTGAGGGGTCGCGATGGTGAGAAGAAAACAGACGCTGGTGAGTAGCGGTTATGAGAAGAAAATCAATTGATTCGAAATATGAAATCAAAAGCGACAGGTATTCTCATCAAGAAAAAAAAATAATTTACATTATTAAAAAAAATCAGCTATGGTAAGATTGCTTCAAATACCTGGCAGAGTGAGGGGTCGCGATGGTGAGAAGAAAACAGATGGTGGTGAGTCGCAGTGGTGAGAAGAAAACAACGCTGGTGATGAGAAGAAAATCAATTGAATTCAAAATACGAAAATATGAAACCAAAATCGCCAGGTATTCTCATAAAGAAAAAAAACGATTTACATTATTAAAAGAAAATCAGCTATGGTAAAATTGCTTCAAATACCTGACGATGGTGAGAAGAAAACAGAAGCTGGTGAGTCGCGGTGATGAGAAGAAAACAAACGCTGGTGATGAGAAGAAAATTAAGGTACCGAGATGAAAAGTAGGGTTTTGTTCACAGTAAATGTAATGGTTCACAAATAGGTCCAAACATTTGTCTAAATGATAAAAAAGGCACCGAGAATTACAATTCAAAAATAAACTAATGAGATCAACGGTTTAGATTATATATGCTAAAAATAGATGGACAAAATTAAGAAATAAAAGTCAAAATAGGCAAAAGCGGTCAAAATTAAGCAAATTCATTTTGCTTTTATATTAGTATAGATTTAGTTTTATAAGGGCATTTAAGATATTTTAATATAAAAAATAATAACTTAAATATTTTAAGGCCATGATTGATATAAATGAATGGAGTGGAAATGAAATCAGTATTCCTAATTCTATTCCTATTATTATGATTGATATACTTTTTTAATGAGAATTACCATTCCATAAGGAATGAATATTCACAAAAGTGAGGAATTGTGATTCATTCCTAAACACATGTTTAGCTATTCACATGGATGAACGAATCAATTTTTTTTCTTCATATAGTATAAAATATTTACTTATTATTTATTATATAATAAATTTTTTTACTTTAAAATTAAAAATAAATTCATTAATAATTATATTTAAAATTGAATAATTTTAAATTTTAAATTATATAAATAATACATTTAATTATTTTGATTTATATTTTAATTATTAAATTAAAAAATAAATATACGAATAATTTTAAGTATTTAATAACATAAAATAAAGTATTTTTAAATAAATCAAAATTTTATAATATTTGTGAATTTCATAATTTAAGTTAAAAAAATCTTTATATAATTTTATTATTAAGTAAAAATATTATATTAAAAAAATTATATTAAAAAATAAATTTAGCCATTTACTATAAAAAAATGCAATCCTTACAACATATTGTAAATTATTAACAATAAAATTAAAATTAACTAATAAATTTATTTTTCATTACCAATGTTATTCCTAAGTCATACTAATCATGAGAGTTTTAATTTTAAATCTTTCATTTCCTATCTTTAATCCATTACTAAAATCATTTCATTCCATCATAATTTTATTTCATCATATCAATCAGGCCGTAAGGGTATATCTAGTAAAATCGGGAGTGCTGTCCACGTAAATTTTTTTTTTACATGATACTTATAATTCTCCGTCACTACCTCGGCCCACACTATACCCTCCCAAAATTATCTCCTGACCCAACCTTCAAAACTAGATTTACAGTCGAGATTGATTCACTTACCCAATTATAAATGACTTTCTAACAACTCCTGCCAACATGAAATGCCAAGATCTTGTGTCAAAAATTTCCAAATGAGAAGAAAAAGTGTCAAGGAAAGAATCATTTATATTTGGGAGGACACAATATTTGCTACAGATCACATAAATAAAAAGATCGAGTGAAATCATGTGAGTGAATTGCAGTTGCTAACAAAACTGCAGCATTGTAAGTTGGGTTCGTTATAGCAGATTCGGGTGAGCGCAGCAATTTTAAGATTTTTAAGTATTAATAAATCACATTTATTAAGACATCAAATATATCACTCATGGGGTGTCGGAAACGATATTCGAATCCGGTATTAAAATATGCTGAAAGAAATTCACGTAAAGATAATTCTTACCCTCGTAAACTTTCTTTCAGTTGATGCAAGGAGTGAGGGAATCGATTCCCGAATTGTGGCTAAAACTCCGTTCTTCTCACCTAGGAATCCAAGTGTATCCCCTTTAAAGAAAATCCACCAATTTAGATTAATGATTCAGATTTCACACTTGGCTAGTAGAATAAATCTAATTGTATCAATTGGTTTTCTTTAGTATCAATCGGGTGATAATAGAAACAAGTTGAAGAAAAATAATCAATTTATTGTCTCCAACAGTTAAAAGAAAAGAAAAAAAAAATACTTAGCAGCATCAGAGAAAAGGGAGAGAAGCAAAAATGAGTCACACTTCACTGGAGGAGTTGACGACTATATTTCAAAAACAAGAAGAAACGTTATCAAAATAACGTGACGCCCTTAATATTCTCAACCACCCAGTGTTCTCTCTTCTCACGCAGAAACGAGGGATGACTGCGTCTCCCCCTTATCGTCTCTTGTTTAAACTAAGTAATGGGCTTAATCACAAAATCCATTAATTATATTTGGGCTAAAATAAATTCAATTAAGACTAACCCAATTATCATTTTCAATCAATCCAATTGATTTATTCTTCTAACTTTATTAATCAAATTAATTCTTAATTAAATAATCAAATTATTCAATTATAATACATAGTTAACAATTTAACCATTACACCAATTGATAAAGTTGTTCATCCAATTTAAGGTGTGATCATTTAGGTTCACTACTAAATATAGCAATAGGCTTACATCACTTTGTAACTTGCAATAACAATTTTTATATTAATTAATTCAATAAATTAATTAACTTGAAATTAACTAATTAATTTCAAGAACCTACTAAACACGGTAACACTTAGCAAGTAGCGTGATCGTCTAGTGTTAGGTGAAATAGCGAGTAAACCTGCAAATTAACGAGTGACATACACGAACGGATCCCTTCTAACAACTAATGTCCCGATTGAGTCTAGAGTATGAATGTTAGTCAAAACTCTACTAACTCAATAACTGTGTTTCTATTTCATGTTACAATGATTCATTGTGAATCTTTATTCTCGTTGCCTTTACCAAGGTCTTTGAATTGAATCATTAACAATGAAATACACAGGAGATTCTCTTGTCTTAAACAAGTGTTAGATTCTATTTTAGCCACATACAAGTCTTCATATACATCAATATAATACCCAACATACCCCCTTTGTGATTGTTAAACAATCAGAAGATAAATCTATATATTACAAGATGTACACAAGACTACCGTGGTGCTTCAAGTCTAAGGATTAATCGTGTACTATCGTAATTAGAAAAATCTCATTTCGACACATCCAATAAGAATTTCCTGTGGATCATGTTCACATATATATGAATGTGTGTCACAACACTAATACTGATGGAATGTAATATTCCCGTCCCACGAGCATTCATCATATGTGCGAGTGTTTACTGAGTTATTCATTGTCCAATTTAGAAAAACTCTCGACTCGGAACAAATTTTAAGACCAAAATTCTCTATGTATAATTTCATGATCACCGTCATATGCGTGACCATACATTTCAGCTAAAATTGGTCTAGGGACTTTATCTAATAAGCAAATGTATAATTAAAAACAACATTTAATAATATAATTTTCAAGGAAATTGTTTATATTCAAAAAATAAAGAGTATAATCCAATCTAATTACCGCGTTGGGTACACTACTCTAACATGTATTTCAACAATTACCAAGCAAACAAGTAATTCTTCGTGAGAGTGTAAAAAGAAAGAAAATATATTAATTAACTGATATAATATATAAAAAGTAGATGAGTTGAGTTAATAAAGCATATAAGTACATGTGAGGATGATTTTTATTTAGGTTAGAATTTTAGAAAACGAAACCTAATTTTGAAACTCAAACAAAAATTGCCAAAGGTATCACATATTATACTTTAATGTAACGACAATATTGTACTCTAATAGCACAGAGTTATACTCCAAAGTCAGTAAAGGTAAAGTTTAATTATATTTTTTTTAGAGCTTAGGATTTTTTTCCCATTTAGTAATGCATGTTTAAATATTCTTTCTTGACTCGATTTGTGATATGATTTAAAAGTTTTAATTGAATTATAAAAATGTATAATTAAATCATAAAAATAGATAAAGGATTAAAGTTGAACAAAAATAATTAAATTGGACAAAAATTACTAAAATCGAACACAAAATGACCAGAATTGAGAATAAGAATAAAAAATAATTCAAAATTCAGATCGAGCATACTTATATAACTGAATGTGATATTGTGTCTGTTTAGTTAATTCAATTTAATCATCAATACAACACCACCTCATGTACATCTTATAAAAGAATTTATCTTAATTAAATTTTGTTAACTTGGTATTCATCGGTTAATAATTTAATAATATATTAACATTATAATTTTTATAAAGATATATATTTGTAAATATAATTTTTATTATATTCCAAAATATTATAATTTAGTATCTTTTTTAGAGAGTCGCAACTCATTTATATTAGTTGTATTGATTAATCTCTTTATCTTCAATTGAAAATTATTGTGTATCGAAAAGAAAAATTGTTGGACTTTTATACTTTTGCAGTTTGCTGACTTCATTATTCAATTAAAATAAAATGGGCTGAAATACAAGTGTGCTAAAAGCTGGAATTGACTGGAGTGGGCTGTATAGCTGAATATAAATGATAATTGGGCTGAGATAATTGGCCGAATGAAATTTGGGCCATTTATGCTAAAAATTGGTGTCTCATATTTGCAATAATTTAATACATGCACTGATCTTTTACACAATCCTATTGGGTGTTGTACTTGGGCTATCCGTATTTATTATTTTATTTTAAATTGCCATATTTTATTCAATCTCACATATATCAAATAATAAAGATGGAAAAGAGAAAATCAACACAAAAGCATAGAAATAAAGATCGCAGATTATGAAGCAATAGAGATCCATCCACAGCCACAGGTATAACAAGGACAATTGAAGAAGAAGGTGCACGACAGGTTCTTCGTTGAATTTTAATGGCACATATGTTTCTTCACTTTTCTGGGTTTATTCATCACTTCGCGCCTCTTCCAAATTAGTGTCCGCGTGAGATTTCAAATTCGTAGTTAAAGTTTCAAATATATAAAACCAACAGATCTGTAAAATTAAGTTGTTAGTAAAAAGTAAATCCACAAACAATAAATGAGGATATGCAGAACACAGACAAACCTCAACAAATCTGAGGTTTATACTGTTCTTCTCAACAATATCTGTGGATATTGCAGCTTTACTGTAGAAGCGGTGGGAGGAAGGATATCGATTACTTCAGTATAGAGGGTTAGAATGGTCATTTCCTTGTATAATATGGAATACTGTTCAATATCAAAAGAGAATTTATATTATATTTAATGAATAATAAAATATTATGCAATAAATAAATATAAATATAGATAAAATAAATAAATATTAAATGAGTATGGGTAACCCACGAGTTTTGATAAATGAGTATGAGATGGGTACGAGTATGATAATAATTTTTTTTAACGAGACGGGTATATATATGAGTATTTAATAAACGGAAACGAATATAAGTACAAAAAAAAATACGGGTATCATGTTGTTTCTATCTCTATTCCTAAATGTTATAACTTAATTCACACTTTTTATTTTTGTTTATTTCAAAATTTATGCACATAATAACATATAATACAATATTAACACTCTTAAGGTTCACAAAATAAAATAATAGATTTTATATTATATTTAATTAATAATAGTATACTAATTTTTAATAAAATATTAATTTAAAATGAGACGGGTACGAATACGAGTAATTAATATTTAAACGGATATGAGTATGAGTATTTCAAAATAAGTGGGTACCTTATCCGTTGCCATCTCTATTCCTACATGTTATAACTTCACACTTTTTTATCTTAAAATTTATGCACATAATAATATAATACTTTTACGGTACCATAAAATTACTACTTGTTTTTTCTATAAAATTTATACAATGTATTATAAATAATTACTACATTTTTAGGAATGTAAAAATTATTATCGAAAGTAGTATATATATATATATATAATTTAATTTCTTGGTAAAAAACAGTTTTCTCGTAGAGCAAAACTTAAAATTTAGTATCCTAAAATTGTTAGAAGACGATACATTGTTCTATCGTTACCATCCTAAAAATATACTACCTTCCTCGATAGGTTCATTTGCTTTTTCCATAAATTAAAGATCATTATTATTTAATAATATATAGTACATAGTTGTATTAAGTGGGTGTATGTGTGGTCCATGTGAGTAAAAAGAGAAATGAGACTTTTAGGGATGTTTGTTTTGAGTTTAAGTTTTTAATAAATCAGTGAATAATATTATTTTATATTTGTTATGTTTGTTTTATATTTAAGTAGGGTAGGTTTAAACTTTATGTCAAATAGAAAGAAAGAAAAAATATTAATTGAGAAGAGATAATGTATAATAGGGAATAAGTGAATATTAATAGGGTTAATAGGTGTATATATGAGAGATTTTTTTAAGAAAATTTAAATTTGAAATAATAAACCTAAATCAGACATTGCCTTAGAGCGGACAAAAAAAAATGAAATTCTTTTGGGGAGGGCGGAGGGTATTTTCGATAATAAAAATAACATTAGAGCTATTGTTCTAAACAATAATTTTATCGTATATATATATAAAATGGTTGGCTGGAATCCCAACAAAAGACGGCTCCAAACGTAGAAAGCGTTCAACGAGGGAAAGAAGAAAATGATGTGATATGATTAGAGCAATCTCTTCTTTTCATATTGGTAATAGTAATTTCTATGTCCCAAATGTGTTATTCACAAAGTACCATATTCTCTTTTAATTTATGTTCATACTTTCGTTCTTATCGTATATATATTTATGACACATCTTATTTTCAATTTATGTTATTGTATAACTTATACGTGTACAAATAAGAGTAGGACGAACGAGTCACAAGTATTGTGTGCGAGTGAATGAGTTCCATAAGCACCAACTTATGCACACTTTATTCGTAAATTACAAAACCTTCAAAATATCTTTTGCACGTTCAATTTGGAGTCATATTTTATTTCATAATGTGTGTCATTTGGATTTATATAATTGAATCTAAATATATTTTGATTGAATGGAATTTTTGTAAAATGAGACATACATATATATATATATATATATATATATATATATATATATATTTAAGTGATGAATTATTAATATTCCAATGAAATAGTAAAGAATACAAGCTAATTAATATGAATAATTAAAATAGAGGGAAAATCACTAATAGATACACATTTTTAACCTAAATTATTATAAGATACAAGTAATTCAAATAATTACTCTCCTATACAAAATATTAAAGTAAAATAACAAATATAATCTTATAATCTCATATACTTTTAAATCACCAACCATACCCCTCACCCACCCACCCGCCGTTGACCGGTTTTGACCGGCGGCCGGACCGGCCTTGACTGCCGGCCGGACAGTTGTTGACCGCCGCAGTCTGCTGTCGGAATTTAAAATGTGCAAACAAAATGTGCAAAAAGAAAATTGTGCAAAGCAAATTGTGCAAAATCAAATTGTGCGAAATCAAATTGTGCAAATACATAGGGGTATTTATGCTATTACAATTATAATTGTGTAGTTATGAGTAATAGTAATTTGAATCATGTAGTTTACAATAATTATGCAATATTTTATGTACCTCTTAATAAATAACCCTTAGATGCATGGTCTGATCTGTACTTATAATAGAGGTTTAGATGCTCTCACCTAAACAAGATTCTATATCAAGTATTAAATAATTTGAAATTAAACTAAGTTTTGTTTAGAACTGTCTTCATTATGTGAGTTGCAATATAATTTTAAGGGATATTTTATTATTAATTTAAAACAATCACATTATTTTTTTTTAAAAAAAATTAATGAAAAGGACATAAGTTATATTTATTTATATATAATCATTAATAAAGTATGGTTTATTTATATATATAATCATTTAATAAAGTATATTTCATTATGCGAATTATCAATATATTTACCAAATTCAATTAATAGTATTATTTATCAAGAAACAACCTCAGATGATGAACTTCAAAAGCTTATATGGCGTACGTACATAGGATTTGACTCTATCTTCGAACCATGACACATATATTTAAGAGTTAAATTATTTTTTGTCCTATAATTAAGTAAAATTTCGATTTTTGCACTAAAAAATATAAGTTGTTCAATTTTGCCCTATAACTAGCGAATTGTTTCAATTTTTGCCCAATTTTCGCCGAAAAATGTGAATTTCGCTGGAATCACCACGTCATGCTTCAATTCCGGTTGGTCAATCCGACTTGACAATTTTGACTTCTTCTGAACCAATAAATCCGCCACGTCATATCCCACCAATTTATTATTATTTTTCATTAATTCCAAATCATCAAAATATTTAATTAAAATAGAAATATAAAATAAAAAAGAAAAAATATTTCAGATCAGAGTATCCATTGAATCCACGTTTCAACTTCAAATCTACCACGAAAGATTTCTCATTGAATCCACGTTTCTGCTAAATTGTCAACAAATATCCATTAGAAACCTTGGGAGCAATATTGATCTGATAAACGAGACCAAATTTCTTAGTAAGCTGTTCTCCAGCGTCGGTCTGTATATGGAGCTTAACAACTCCGGCAAGGGCAGCGAGCAGCAGCGGTTGATGGATCCAAACTTGAGATATAATTATGACAGCCGCACCGCCGCCGTCGCCACCGCCCAACTTCAGAAATGGCATGTAAGAAACACCCCATTTTTCTTCAGTCGGCATCTGTCCTCAATGTCTGAAAGACAGGCCGTCTGCTCCGAGTGTTGAGTGCCAAGATTTTCGACACCTACGAAGGCATCGACCTCGAATGTCGGTTCGTCAACGAGGAGAGGACGTGATCAAACTGACAACGTGCTCCTCGAATGGGAGAAGCACTACTTCGAGCTTCGATTCCACAAGAGACACAAGGACGCCGTGATGGATTCCTACATTGAGGGCTTGAGGGCATGGATTAGGATTCAATTTGGGGCTTAGGGTTCATGAGTTCTTCTTCACACACATTAATGTGTGAAATTCTTATTTTCAATTGTTCTGTTTTAATTTTAATTTATTGTTAATTGGTGTTTATTTATTTATTAGTTGTAATTATTGTTTCACGCGGCGTAAATGACTGAGCCGCAAGAATCCAGCATATCAATTCTTCTTTGCTGATTTGGAATTAGTAATGAAAAATAATAATAAATGAGGATATGACTTCACGGATTCATTGGTTCAGAAGAAGTCAAAATTGTCACGTCAGATTGATCGATCGGAATTGAAGCATGACGTGGCGGATTCCGACGAATTCGTATTTTCCGGCGAAAATTGGGCAAAAATTGAAACAATTCGTTAGTTATAGGGCAAAATTAAACAACTTATCTTTTTTAGGGCAAAAATTGAAGTTTTACTTAGTTATAGAGTAAAATATTATCATAGAAAACAATAACTTAAACAAAGTAAACGTTCCATTAAATCACTAACAAATTAAAGTCACACGCAATTTACATCCTCAATTAAAACAAACACGATTAAACTAAAATCAAGAAAAAAAAGTGTGATATATATATTTACATTTACATGACTCCTTAACTCTAACCTCAATTCTCCATCCACCATTTCACAACTCATAATATGCCATGAATGATGATGTGAATTAATACACGTGATAATCCCGGCTCTAGCAGAGGCTATAGGCGGCGGCAACACTCTCCGCCATCATCAGTTTATCGATCGTCACTCTCTCTCCGAACCTGTAAGAAAACCTCAGCAACCCCTGCGAATTCACGCACCCCTTCTGCACCGGAAAGCTCATCACGGCGGCGCCGCCGGTGGCTCTGGAGATGTCAAAGAGCTCCTTCATCGGAGTGTGCACTTCTCCAACGTACCTATCGCCCAACTTCCTCTTGCAGTAGAGCTTGACCACCAGCATGGTGTTGTAATTCTCCACCATGGACTCAGCCACCGTGAACCTCATCGTGAAGTTCCAGGCGGGGTTGGTCTCGCCGTGCTTGTCGGTCGGCGTCCGTCTCTCGCCATCGGGGCCACCGTTGCCCCCGATGGAGACGCGGGCGTGGACCTTCATCTTGCAGACCTTGCGGACGTCTTCGAGGTCGTTTGCTGAAATTAGGGTTATCTCGAATTTTCTGCACTCCATTTGAGTTGAAATTGTGGTTATTGGATATGTGTATTGTGTTATGTATAGAGGTTGTAATAAAATAGGGGGAGAAAGACTTATATATGGAAGTGGTAATAAAAATAATAAAATAGTACGATGACTTTTGGGGGAGACTTGCAAGGAAGCAGCCTAGAAGGAGAGGAGTTTACAAATAATTAAAGCACTTGACTGACACCTTGCCATGAAACCATTTCACGTTTTCGTATTTAGTGTTATTTTTTTGTTAAAAATGTAATTTTTGGAGTGTTCATTACAAAAACTTATCTTTTAATAATGATATTTACCAACAAAATTTAATTTGTTAGTAATTACCAATAAAATAGCAACAAAAAATGAAAAATTTCTTTTAGCAACTAAATCTCAATGGATTTATTCTCTATTTTAGTAACGGAATTCAATCCGATGGTAATTTCCAGCAGATTACTTAGGGAATCATCATTATATAAATTACCAACGTTATTATTAGCAACGAATTACCAACGTAATTGAATTTTCGTTGTTAAAAATTTACCAACCATCACTTACCAACGGATTTCGTTGCTAATCCGTTGGTAAATCAATTTAATAATGAAATTAAGTATTTTACCAACGAAATATTCTGTTTGTAAAAATATTTTTTTTGTAGTAGTTATTACTTTTCATCAATTGAATATTACTTTTTATTATAATGATTATCACTTTTTATCCATCTCGAAAAAGTCATAACTTTAAAATATAGTATAATCTATAGTATTTAATTCTCGGAATGAATTAGGAGGGGACATATAAGGAGGTCTGGGGAAGAAAAAGTGTTTGGTGAACTAACTATACTAACCACTAACATTTATCGATAAAAAGAATATATAGTATTCAATTATTTTATTTACCTTTTGAGGTAATTTGAAAAAAAAAATTTAATGTAAAAGTAAAATGTGTTATATATCATGTGGATAACACTTTTAAAATAAAAGTACGTTTATTTTGTAGTTATTACATTAAGAATACATTTTCTTTTCTAAAATATATATAAAGAATTTTATTAAACAAGCACGTGTGAAAAACATAAACTATTTATTGGAGGGACAGTGCCAAAATAAAAAAAAATTATAAAAATATATATACATGATGACATACATCCATATATAACCATGCAAAAAGTAAAAAAAAAAAATTGTTCTCTTGCATGTGCATCTAAATGTGCAAGATGTTATGTATAACATTTTATTTTAAAAAGTAGCATACATTTTAATTAATAAGAATTTATTTTTTTCAATTAAAAAAATATTAAAATATGAAGAGTATTAAATTTTTATTGATTTTTTTTTAAATCTAGAAAATCAAGAGTATCAGTTTTTATATTAAATTAAGTTATAACATTCAGTATTATAAAGTATAAAATTGACTTTATCACATGAAATTAGCTCTTTGCACTTGAATGAAAGCAAGACTTGTCTAAAGAAACCCTAGACTTGCCTTAAAAAAACCCTCAATATAATATATTTTAATTAAAAAAAATATAGTCTAACTTTAATAGGATTAATTGCTAATAATAATAATGAAAGTCGATGTAACTAAATTGACATTAGACATTTAAAATTAATTTTAAAAGAAGACTTTCACGTTTTTTATTCAAAATTGGGTTGAAAAGTAGTGTTTTCTTATAAAGAGAGAATATATATAGGCAAAAAGATGTGTGTCCCCGGGACACATCGTGCCCCATAAGAACACAACCCTCCCCTTTCATATTCTATTTAACTCTATGTATTGTTAGGGGTTTAAATTACAAAAGGGACACGGCGTCCCGGGAGCACAAGAGCCTCACTCATATATATATATTATCTTAATATATTAAAAGTGTGAAGCTAATGAGAAATTTTTTTGGACTAAAATATCCCTGCCTATCTTTCTTTTTTACACCTTTTAACCTCATATTTAATTTAATTAATAACATCAACTTTCACTTAAACATTATTCAACTCTTAAGTTTTATTAATTTTTCTAATCATTCATTCAAACAGTTGAACTCTTGAATTTATCAGTTGATACAATTAATCTCATTACTTTTTGTAAGTCTTGAATTCCTAATTTCATAAATAACTCTTAAGTTTCTACTTTATGACCAATATTTAAGAAGAATGGGGTTTCATTAGCACTAGCAGACACTGTTTGATTCCTTCCGTTGAGGAGTAGTAGCTTACAGAGTGAAGGCTTCGGAAAGTTGGTGGTGTTGGGAGGGCTGAAGACCAGGAATATTAATATTAAACCTGGTGAAGTGGTGTCTATTCCTAAGCAGACACACATAAAAGGAATATTAGTAGCTAGCAAGTGTTATGATTGTATTCTTAGCCCTCTCAATTATTTATTCAATATCAGTTTTCTCGAGAACGATTACATGAACGGCTTGTTTCACTTTTTAGGGACATTTTGTTCCAAGTTAAAATACATCAAATAATTTGAAATCCTCTCAAAAGGCAATGCGCGCACAAGCTAAGATGGTAAGTCGATAAACACCACGAGAAGACAAACTATGAATAAAAGGGAAAAATAAAATAATATAATTTAGAAACTTTAAAGTTGCCAAACATACAACTACAAAAATGGAATTAATATAAATTTCAGTAGTTCTTTGATGAGGAAGCTTCAAAGCCTAATAATTCGTTGCATGTTCATGTTATAATAATCTCTAAATCTCCAAAAATTTAAGCAGTCAACGAGTCAACTGCATCTGTATATATATTTGGCAAGAAAATTAATAATAATTCATTAATTTCTATTCTTTTTGTGTTTTAATTAATTTCTCTGATTAATTAATCAGAATTAACCTATTAATTAATCAAGAATTAATCTATTTTGTATCTGAAGTCCAAAATGTATCTGAATAATAAATATTATATATATATATATATATATATATAATATTAATAATAGTACAATTTTTTATCCGTATAATTATATTATTAATAAAAAATAATAATAATAAAATGCTTTTAAAATAAATAAATAAAATTTTTATTTTCATATATCTAATTATTTGTATATGAACTAATCGAATTATATCAATTTTGGGGTATACATTTATGGATGACAAATTCTTCTATATACTCCCTCCGTCCACAAGAAAGGTATATATTTTTATATTTGGGTGTCCATATCAAAGATATACATTTTTCTTTTTACACACATGAAACCCACACACATCACTAATGTATTTAATATGTGAGACCCACACACCCCACTAATACAACTATCTACTACACATTAAATAATATTCCTTAATCCATGTGCAAAAAACAAAGGTATACATTAACGGCGGACGGAGGAAGTATTTGGGTGTACCAATATTTAGAATTTATATATTAATGAATGGAAATATATATATTACTCCCTCCGTCCACTGTCAATCTATCCATTTTATCATTTTGGGTCGTCCATCCTTAATTTATCCTTTTTTTCTTTTTGAACTATGAGACCCACACTCTCCACTAATACAAATAAAATATGAGACTCACACCCTCCACTAATACAACTATACCTACACACATAAAATAATAATATTTTAATCCACTTGCAAAAAATAAATGGATACATTGAGGATGGACGGAGGGAGTAATAAATAAGAATTTATACCTTTTGTTAATAAAATTTTCTATTAATTTTTTAAATGAAAAACTGAATATATAAAAGTTATACATTTATTAAGACATATATAATTTAATAAAAATTAATACATATGCATGTGTGCAATCATAATCCATAATATATCAAACGCTTTAATGATTGCATAAAGTTATACTTTCTCCGTCCCCAAGTACTCCACGTAATGTTGTACGCGGAATTTAAGAAAATTTTTTATTTTATGCATAAAGTAAGAAAGAGAAAAAATATTTTGAATTAATTTAATGAATAAGTTGTGTAAAATTGTTGGAATGTGTGAAAAAGTGATTATGTTGGATGTGTGTAAAAAGTACTCACTCCATCCATTTTAAGATTTACATTAACTGTTTGTTCGGTGATTAAGAAATGTAATATTTTAATGTGAAATGAGTTGAAAGATATAATATTTTAATATATAGTGGGTACGTGTATTAGTGTTATTTAGGGGCCCATAGAAATATATTAATTGTTTTGTGTGAGACTCATTTATAAAAAAAAAATGCAACTCTTGTAGTGGACGCTATAATTAGTAAAATGTAACTATTGCAGTGTGACGAAGGGAATATGTATTATTATAATGTATCTTTTTACCACTTTTAGTAAAACTAAAGTGTGAAATTCTTCGTGGGATAGATAAAAAAGAAAAGTGTAAAATACTTTGGGGAAATGAGGGTTTACTAAAGTGTAAAATTTTTTGTGGGACAGGTGAAAGAGAAAAGTGTAAAATACTATGAAAAAGGTACTACTTTATAATTTTAAATGTCTATTTTATTACGTACCTACAATTTTTGCATTATTTCTTTATTGAATATTAATTACATAATAATTTGTTTCTACACAATAGAGATTTTCTTATATGGGTAGAAACTGTCTTACAATAATACCATTTTACCTTTCATTAATTAAATATTAATTTTTAAAAAATATATTATTACTTTATATTTAATACAAGTAAAATTAGCATTTTATTGCGATAGTTTCACCCAAATTTTTATCTTAAAAATATAGTAATAAATATATAATTTTTTACAAATAAAATATTCATATATAACGTGCAAAGTACGTTTATATATATATATATATATTGTAGAAATCTTTTTACTTTATAAATCATAATTAGTATTAGTACGTGTATTTTTCTTCTTCTTTTAAATAACACACTAGTGCACCGTTTATCAGATGAAAAAAAAAATATATATTATGCATAATTCACCACATTATTTTAATTTTTAATTCTATATCATCTTCTTAATCCTTACAAATTTTTTTATTCCAAGTTTTCAAAAATTTATTGATTCGATCACGTTAGAATTTTCTGATCAAATTTTGTGACGTGACAATCAACGTTGCCAACTTACTACTACAGTACGTAGTTAATATACATCAAATTGAATTTATTTCTTAAAATTATACTTTTTTAATTTTTAATTTTTTACTTTTCAATTTGTCATACCTCTGTATTTTTGGTGATATATATTTTATTTTTATTATTTTTAAACAAATCTTTCGTGATTCGATACAAACGTGACACAACTTTTGAACTTTTGTATTTAATTTTCGATATTAATTTTAATTCAATTTTTTGTTGCCTGCCGCGCAATTAATTTATCTTTATAATTTCATCATTTTGTTCATTTTAAAAGTATTTATTTTTCTTTTCTATAAAGGCTCACTCATTACCCTACTCATAATACTATTCACTTTGTACAAAATACTCTTAATTTCATGTGAAAAAAAAAGAAGTTAGATTGACACCTTATCCACACTACATAGCACATCATCATGCCAGTTTTAGAAAATTACAATATCTTCTAATTACTTATTTTATTTTATTTTATTTTAAGTTCTAATCACTAAAACATTCAATTGCGTTAGTTATAATCCATTGCTTATATTCCTCATATAGTGAATCTGCAATTGTAATCGGTTGCTAAAAACACCATAAATTTGTTGGAATTCCTTACTAAAAGATAAATGATTTTAGACATTTTGCTATTATGATATGAGTAATTTTAATTTTTTTAATTGTATTTTATTTATTAATTATTTATAATTTCTTATATAATGAATCTACAATGGATAATCTGTTGGTAAAAACACCATTTATTGGGATTTCCTTGCTAAAAGATAAATCGTTTTAGACATTTTGCTATTATGATATGGGTAATTTTAATTTTTTAATGTATTTTATTATTTAATTGTTTATAATACCTTATATAATGAATATGTAATTGCTAATCTATTGATAAAAACACTATAAATTTGTTGGCATTCCGTTATTGAAAAATGCATTTATTTGACAATTCGTTGATAATTATCAATTAAATTTTGTTGAATTTTGTGGATAAATTTTATAAATAAAAAAAATAGTTTTTTAGTGAAAGAAATGAGAATGAGGTAGGTGTGATGTGAGCAAGCTGACCTGACCAGTATTCTCGTCACAACTTCCAGGAAATTGTGTGCAGGTAACGACCTAAGTTTTCTAATATTATGTCAGGAATTTAAAATTACATGTGGCATCCCATTTAATTCATGTCTTTATCACAAATTCAAATTATTTTATTTATTTATATTTTTGTAAATATTCATCCCTAAACTACAATTTACTCATGTTGTTACTGGCTAGACTTAATTAATGGATGTTTATTTTATGGGACACGTATGTACAGTATCAGCTTAATATTATTTTACCTTTTTTTAGTTATTTATCAGTTTTTATTAAAAATATACTACTATTAATTTTTTTAATAAAAAATGTTAACTCTTTTTATTTATATTATAAATTATTCATCCAAAAGTTTTATCACTTTCCGGAAGTCAATCTTATATTATCATATCATTAATTAATTAATTAATATCAGCATTAATTTACTTAGTTTTGGATCAAAATATAATTTTGTTTATAGATAAGTCTTCTGATGATGCGAAAGTTGTGTTTACTATTTATCTTACCAATGTAATTTATAGGATTTTTTTTTTAAAATTGTCGTATTTAATTTTAAATAAAAATAAAAATTCCTGCAAGTTGTTGTCACAACTCCAAAATTCGTATATAAGACATTAAAAAACACTGAGAGATATATATTAATTTAGTTTCTATGATAAACTTAAAAAATTAATCATATATTTATATTATTATATACTATGTTATCTCTAGTCTTTTATTCTGTTTTAAATCAATTTTAATCCTTAATAGCTTATTAGTCTCCAAATAATTTAAAAGTCAATTAAAATCAAAATTACGAAATTTTAGAAGTTTTATGACTATTCTTGCATCAAATATTATATAAAATCAAATAAATAAAATAAAATAAATAAAAAACTAATTTTGAAACACTATACATATAATTACATAAGTAATTTGTTTTGGTTAAAACTTGTGTGTTCCCAGAAATACCGTCTCCTTAAATCTTACATTTTTTGGAAGTTGTACCCTTTAGTATTATATATTATTAATATCCTTTAGTATGAAAATGCATATTCTCAAATTTTGAAAAAAATATAAAATTTTTTATTAAACATTTATAATATTCATATTTCAGCCGATCTTTTTAATAAAAAAATTATATATACTTTTTAGAATAAATTTTTATATCCTATACATTTTGTATACTAAAGACAAAAGAGACTAACTCTTTTTTTTTATATCTCTATTTTGTATATACTTGTAAAAGCCAATAAATGTGAGGCAGCAAAGATGACAAAAACCTTGACTTCTTTTGCCGTTTTTCTTCAAGTTTTCTCTACCGAAATTAAATTAAATTAAAAACATTATTGTTGACTAAATTAAACCTACTTGATAAAATAAAAAATAAAAATTAATGCAAGTTGAATAGTCTCATATTATTGGGGATAAAGTTGTCATTGGGGAATGGGGAGGTTGACAAGATTCCATTAAAATTTAAAATTGATTCTTTGTACCATTAGAAGAATTTTTTTGTGTATTTTATAAACTACCACTGAATAATTCATTTCTTTTGTTGGATATTCTTACACTGATCTTTGACTAAGATGGGATTTGTCTTTGAATTTTTACACGACAATTTGAGTTTTTCGTTTTTGTTTTCTATTTTATGTTTTATGTTTTTTTTTTAAAAATTAATTATATATGTATCCCAATTTAATGTTATTTACCGAGCAAAACTTATACCTAAGTACAAATTACTCTCTTTTTTAAATTTTTTTTTCTCTCTCGAACCATCGATACATTTCTTAAAATAAAAACATTTTCGATACCACTATCAACTTAATACGCTTTATTTATTTTTTAAAAACATATCATCCTAAATATATTTATTTAAAGTTATCCTTATAAAAGTTGGAGTAGTTAAAATTTCTATCATATTATAGAGATAACAATTTGTTATACCATTGTAATACATATATAATGACAATACTTCAAAAATCAATTAAAAACCGTTCCTTGCAATATTACTCTCTCTTTATATAGTTTTACATTACATATCTTCATTTTATATAGAAATATGTGTTTGCAAATATTATAAAAATCTTTAATTACTATGAGATACAAACATACAAAAATATTACTACTAACTACATAAATATATAGTGATATTCCAATATTACGCCTACAATATGCGCATAAATATTTGTGTGCAGCAAAAGTGTGTAGTAAAAAAAGTGTGTGCAGTAAAAAAAAGTGTCAGCAAAAAAGTGTGGTGGTCCGGCAGAGCTCTAGTGGCGGCGGCGGCGGTCCGGAAACTTTCCGATGGGCGGCCGGTGGTCCGGCAGTGCTCCGGCGACCAGTCGGCGAAGCTCTGGCGGCTGCAGCGGCGGTCCGACAACTTTTCCGGCGACTGGCCAGCGGCGGTGGTTCAGTGGTGGGTGAGTGTTTAGGGTTTGTGGTTTAAAAGTGTATGAGTTTAGGGTTATATTTGGTATTTTACTTTAATATTTTAAATCAATATACCTCATAGTAATTATGGGTACAAAGTGTGTACCTATGAGTAATTTTTTCGAGAAACTAACATCCTTTTTTAACCCTTCCTTTTTTAACTTTCACCAATTCTAAATATGTGTTTTGATCTCCTCTAAAACTTATAATGGTATGACCTAATTTAACGACTTCACTGATTTCGTATCCCATAATTTTTATTTGCAAGTACAAACAACAGTTAAATTGTGAGGGCTGAAATACTTACGGGACTTTTAAAATTTTAATGATAGAAAAAAAAATTGTGAACTCATTTTATGGAATCGAAATAAAATAATATTTTTAATAAATAGTTTTACTCTAGCTAAATTATTCCTTACATTCAGAATTCCACTCAGATTAAACTTTTTTAACTGAAAAATATTACTTCTAATAAAATTTTTATGTATTATTTTTTTTCATAAAAAAAATTAGTGTGAATCGGATTTATACATGTACCCTGATTTACCAATTACTTTATAATACTTAAAAAATTACTCTTTAAAGATATGAACTATTACTATTAAATGAAAAATATTAGTTCTCAAAATTTTTTACTTTCATTTACCGATTACTTTGTTTTGAGACGGATCAAAATAGAAAAGTGTATATCTAGTTGTGGGATGGAGGGAATATTAATTAATAAATAATACTCATATAAATAGAGATGAAATTATAAAAAATATTTTTCAGTATTAGCCACCCTCAAGCTATTATATACGATAATGGGCACTCTTCCAGGAGATAGACCGAAATGATTCAATCTATTATTAAAATATATTTATTGATAGTTAAAGTATACGTCGACCTATTATTAAAATATATTTATTGATAGTTAAAGTATACTTGTAATGGATTATATTATAACACTATTACTTTAAAATGCATACTTTTGAAAAATATATTTTAACTATGAATAAACATATTTTATTTATATAAAAATCATAATTTAATATGTTTCATAAGAGACTTTTTAATATGTTTCATAAGAGACTTTGTATATGATACTCCCTTCGTCCCTCAGCATTGTACATATTTTTCCGCTTTAGTTTGTACCACTACAAAGTGAACATTTCTCTTTTTAGTAGATGAAACTCATACAAAATTAATAAAATCTATATAAGGTCACTCTCAACACTATATATACAATTATCCATTATATAAATATTTTAATGTAAAATGAGTAGTTGTATTAGTATTTTATGATTAATTGTGTTATTTGGGTCCGTTCAGCTAAAAAGAGATATAAAAATTGAAATGAGACGCTCAACTTAAAAATATGTAAATATTCAAATTTGATGGAGGGATTATTTGATAATTTGCTAGTATTATGATTCCAATTCAATCGAGTTAAAAATTTGTTGTGTCCGATAACCATTTGAGATTTTAAGTTATGTATCAAAATAAATATTTGTATTAATTTATACCATAACTATGAGTTTTAGTTTAACTGCTCAATTTTTGTTAGAACCTTAAATTTTTGCTGGAAAGTTGTCATTAGAGATGACTACGGGTAGGGTACTCGCTTATTTTGGGTATTCGTACCTGTACTCGTTTAAATATTAACTACATGTATCCATACCTATCCGTTTAAAAATTTTACTCCATCCGTACCTCAAAGTATTGCTCGTATTCTTGTGCGCAGTGTTTAAAAAAATTATTAATATATAAAGTAAGAAAGAGAAGTATTTTAGGTAATTTAATAAGAAAGATGTGTAAAGTTATTGAGATGTGTGAAAAAGTGAGTATTATATTGAGATATGTGTAAAAAGTAGCTACTATTGCCATTTATTTTTTTCTTCTATTTTTAATAAAAGTAAAGTGTGAATTACTTTGAGGGACGAATTAAAAAGGAAAGTGTGAAATATAATGGGGGAGGGAGTATTATGATACCCGTACCCATCCCATACCCGTATATCAATACTCGCGGGTTACCCGTACCCATTTAATATTAATTTATTCTATTTATATTTTTTATATTGCTTAAATTAATATTTTATTAAAAATTATACTATTATTAATTAAAAATAAAATAAATATAATGTAAATTGTATTATTTTAAACAAATATTTAATAAATATGATTAAATAAAACTTATAACTATTAATAAAATATACTCTCTCCGTCCTACACAAGCCTTCACGCTTTCCTTATTTGTCCGTCCCACATCACCTTTCACACTCTAGAAAAGTAAACATCACTTTATCCAACAACTCAAAAGTTATTTTAATTTCAAATTTGCCACTCTTTTTTCACACACATACCATTACTTTATACTCTATTTTTTATTACTTAAAAATACTACAACACCCTCTAAAGTCACAAATTTAGTCAAAAGCGTAACTTTTCTTAAACAACGTGGTATAATAATCAGGAAAGGTGGTTCGGAACGGAAGGAGTATAACATCTCATAACCTTAATGAGCTAGATTTTGGTTAACTACCTATACACATCCCAACCCGTTTAAAATTACCCGTATCCATTTCATTAGGATTCAGGTAGGCTGGATATTTTTCAATTTGGAGAAAATCGGCAATCCAATATGAAGTGTCGCTCCAATTGAAATTCCATCAATGAGATCGCCATGTCACGTCACATCATAATTTATTAAAAAAAAACAATAACTATAAATGCTGACTCAACATACACCCAACATTTTAACATAATCTATAAATTTAATTTACATGAGTATAAAATAATAGTAGTAACATTTAAAACAAAAGTTAGTTTCTGTATATTGATATTATGGTATAGACCCGTTGTCTCCTTTAATTTAAAGGAAAGCATTATTTCCTTAGTTCTTCTCTTATGATATTACTTGCTTGAAGCTAAAGTACTCCAGACTCAGGATGTGGATATAGATCTTGTTTACGCTTAGCTGCTCTGTTGTAAAGAAATGTGTCTATATATTGACTCTCTTTTAGACTAGCGATAGCAGCATCACAATTTTTTAATGGGGGTGTATTGAGAGTGAAAATCAGTGCATTTTAATATCCAATTTAACATATTTTTTATGAAAATTATTATCATATATTAGCACAAGTGTCTTATATTCAATTTATTTGAAAAATATGCATTTGAGGTGTTTTATTGTGTTTTAGGTGGAAAAAGGATCAAAAGTGCAAAGTTAGAGAAATGCTGAAAACGCATGCTCACATTGTATAATTTATGTATTTCTTTGAAGCTCAAAACTGGTGATGTGATACATGGTTGGAAACCCAGGAAGAGAGGATCGTTTTGTTGCAAGAATCACTGAAATCGGAGTTCGTACGAGGAAGTTATGCTCAAAATCGTGAGGTCGCGCAGCTGCCGACGGGAATTTCCGAAAATTAGCTCATCTTTCCTATTTACTTGGAGCACAATTAATTTCCTTATCACACAATCCTTCATGATTCCACCATATCGTTTTGGATATTTTATTTCCTTATTTGATGCCCTTCTCATACCTATATACTCCTCCGTCCTATGATTATTGTTATTTACAAAGGAAACGTAACAATAATCACAGGATGGAGGGAGTATATTTTACATCATCATTCATGGGCCACAATTATCCACATCCATCCCTTCTTCCATCCATCAATGTGAAAATTCGTATGTGCAATCAAGGAGGAGAACTAGGAGGATTTAAAGAGACGGAAAAAAGAACGAAGGAAATTACTACACCAAGGGTTTTTCTAATTCTTTTCTTTTATTTTCTGATTTTCCAGACTATGGGTAAGATCAATCCAACCCCCATGAATGTTCTTTGTAACATCATGAGCTAGAACCTTTTTGGTAGTTCTAGAGTTTTGAAGGTTTTATGAATTAATTAAACTCTCTTATGTACCCTCTAATAACACTACTTGTGGTTTTATTTCATATTTGGTTGCACCTTTTTTAACTCATATTCACGGTCGTTTTGTGCATCTTCAACTGAATGTATAACTGGTTATTGATTGAGTGCGTTCACCACTGAACAGGGTTTATTGCTATGATTTTAAGTGAGGGGACTCTGAAACTTCATTAGAACTATCATATATGAATGCTTATTAATTGAATTTAATTCAAGTTAGTAAGCATGATAAAGATGTTAATTTATAGTACCTATAAAGGGAGATCATATCGGGTTAGAGTACCAGACGCGCGGGGAAATAATTGATATTGATAGTTATTGAGAGTGAAATTTCAGGTATTTTAGGTCTCACATTACACCATTTTTTTATAAAATGTGGCCATGATTTTGTGTAGAATGACATGGTTTTCATATCTTGCATAATTAAGATGCTACTAAGGTGTTTTGTTGAGTTTTGAAGGGTAAAACATGATCAAAAGTTCAAAGTTAGAATGAAGAGTGAAAGTGTAGAGGACTGCTAAAAAACACACGTCAACATTGAATAATTTTTCTGTATTTTGTTGAAGTTCAAATTATTCATGTGATATATGGTTGGAAAGCCAAGGAAGAGGGGATTGTTTTGGCATAAAAATCACTCAAATCGGAGTCCGTATAAGAAAATTATGCTCAAAAAGGTGAGGTCTCGCAGATGCAGACGAGAATTTCTGAAAATTTCCAAAAATTAGCTCATCTTTCCTATTTCTTGGAGAACAATTAATTTTCTTATCTCATTCCCTTCTCATACCTATATATATTTCACATTATTATTCATAAGAGATACCACCCTCCATAAGGGGATCACCCCGCATCCATCTTCTACCATCATCCACATTCCTCCCATCGTCCATCCATACCGAAGGAGATTTAAGGGCTATTCAAGAGGGAGATCAATAAATCGGAGTGACGGAGAAGGAAAGCAGAATTATGCCGACACTGGGGTTTTTCTATTCCTTTCTTTTATTCGTTTGTCAAGACTTCTGGTATGAATTTGATAGTCATGGGAGTTGATTGTAACCCCATGGGCTAATTTTATTTACAGTTTTAAGGTTTGAAGGATAGACATAATTGATTTATTGAAGTAGACTGATTTTTGTGAATTCATGTGAATTATTATTTTGGTTTATTTGATTCGTATTGAGACTTTGCAATCAAGCTTCGTAACGTCTTCATAGTAAATTCATGACATCCGCTATAATGCTTGATTTATTATGTTAGCTTATGTGTGTTTATGAATTGAATTGTCTATCTGTTGGGAATTAAGGTAGTTCCGTAATAAACGTTAATTCTAAGAACCGATAAATCAGATACTTGAATTGTTTAGTGTAACAATGCAATTAGACATTCAAGTAGAAAGTGAATAAAACCTTATAGTACTTTCAGAAAATATCTTGTTAGTAAAACTTGCCACCCGGAGGTATTATTGTTTGCATTGATTAGTATCTAGGAAAGGGGCTTGGTAATATTCACGCACCTTAGGATTTAAACCAGATTATACTGTTAGCTTTGAATCGGATCATATCCGGTGGAAAAACAGGATTATGTGGTGTATTTTCATAAAATCTGTATGAATGAATAATTGGAAGTTTAGGAATTCAAATTAATTGGTCTATACCGGATTACCTTAGAACTGTTGATCGTTTCTTGAATTAATCTTAAATATTTCTTCTGTGATTTATTTTAATAGTTATTTAATTTTCTGTTCTTTAGATAATAATTAAATTCACAACTCCTAGATATCGGTTACTTGATTCTGATTAATTTAGTAATTTAGGAAATAAATAATTAGCTGTCCTTTGGGTTCGATAATTTAACTTGGTTTCTTGCAGCTACAATTGACATCCTCACACTTAGAGATTTAATTAGAGTACGTAAAAAATGTCTATCAATAGTATCTAGAAAGGGGGTGAAATTATATCTCTTGCTCCAAGGTGATTCACACGTGTTACACGCATATTTACTTGTGTCTATAGAGTAGATTTGCGTGCATGGTTAAGTGATGCGTCCACGAGGTAGAGTCGGACAATATACTTGAGAGGGAAACTAATGAGTAAAACTGGATTAGCCTAGAACTACCTATTCTCTAACTTGGTTTTACTTCGAATTCTTCTAGTGCTATTTTATTTTTAATTGCTATTTAATTTTCAGCATATTAGCTATTAGATTATAATCCTTCAAATCTTATTGTCACTTGTCTTAATTATTTTAGTAAATAATTAAATTGATAATATTCCGTTCTTTGAGTTTGATATTTAATTTGATTATCTGCTGAGCTATAACTGATATCCTTAATACTTGTGGATTAATTTTATTTGAAAAAAAACGCGTAACAGGATGAAGATCGACATTCAAGTTTGGGAAGAAAGCCACTCAACTGTTCTTGTTTTTCTTTTCTGAAATATGTAGTACTAAGTAATTAAATTATTATTTATTTTTGGATTAATTGCATTAAAATACACCATATTTTTTACTTTTTTTTAATTTAATCACGTATTTTTTAGTTGTCAAGGAAATGCATGACCTTCTTACATTTCCTCAATTTAATCACAAACTTTATTTTTATCAATTAAATGCATGATTTTTCTCGTATTTTTTCAATTCAATAACAAATTTTTTTATAATCTTTTATATTTTGTCATTTGTTCAAAATTCTTTTATTAATGAAAAATTAATGCACATTAAATAATTTAAATATAATGTATAAATTACATTTTAAATTCTAAAAAAATTGTAAAGAAATCATAAATATTCACGTAATTTGTCTCAAATTTAATTAATTATTTTTTAAATAACTAGAGAATTGACAAATTTTTAAAAAAATATTAATACTTGAATGAATAATTAAATACGAAATTCAGTAAAATATAAAGAGTTCGTACGGTTAAGAACATAAATCAATAACATAATTAAGAAAAACTTGAATTAAAATTGTAAAAATTGAGAATGAAAATAGATTACCAAAATATTTAAAAAATAAAAATAAAAAAAATAATAAAAAACTATAAAAATACTCTACATAAAAAAAATGTTTGCAAGAAATCTTAATCGATGTCACGTGTATTTTTAAAAGTACTAAATATAAAATTCACTCCTTAATTATTATTAATAATTATGTATAAAATATAATTCTTAATTAATATTAGTAGTATATTGGTAGACTAAAAAGTTTACTTTTTATTAATTCTTAAAATATTTAATATTAATAAGATTTAAAAACTGTTTAATAGACTTTTTTATGTACGGAAGAATTTTGATTAAATGACAAAATATAAAAATTATGTATATTTATCTAAAAAATGAAAAATTTGTGATATAATTGAGAAAATACAAAAAAGGTAATGTATTTAATTGATAAAAAGAAAATTCGTGATTAAATTGAGTAAAAATTAGAAGCTCATATATTATTTTGACAATAAAAAAAGTCTGATTAAATTGAAAAAAAGAAGAAAAGATCGTGCATTTTAATGCAACTAACCCTTTATTTTTTAAAGAGTTAGATATTCAGTGCATCTATATGCGTATAAATTTTTATTCAATAATGTATATGTGTTTTTTAATAATTGTATTTTTTTTACATTCAGTTTTTCATTAAAATAACTAACACAAAACACACTAACAAATTATAAGGAGTACATTTTTATTAATTAGTATATATATATATATATATTTTTTTTTTTAAATGTGTATATAAATTTTTAAAAGTGGATTCACAGTGCACTTATTACCCCGAATAATGTCTTTTTTAAATGTAACTGCTACTGACACCTAAAAATCTAAGCTATATACATTTCAATTTAATTAATTTATACATACATTTTTAATTAAAATATGGGTTAACTTCAAAAACAAATAAATAAATAAAACCACAAACTTTACTCCTATTTTAAATTACTTCTCACATTTGAAAAATGGTAAATTAATACCTACTTTTAAGCATTGTTGTCAAACACACCAAATTTATAATTAAGTTTAAATTTAAGACTTGCTCAAACTTTAAGACTATGCTTTAGGTTTTATAATTCAAGTTTAAAATTTAAAAATTCATACCTACATTTTCAAAAACACCCTTATATAAACTTGTAAATCTTATTAATCTCCTATAACACCCACGCACCTTTCAATTCTTTGTTTTCGATTTATATTTTCTTTTATTTTCTCTAATCTCTCACAGTTACGCTCTTATAAATAAAAACAACAAATCTAATAATTTTATAATACAATTTAATTTCAAAGTTGTTTTCAAAATTTTGCACGCATTATATACTTTATAATTTATTTATCATAAAAAAAAGTACAAAATTACCCCAAAAGTAAGTTAAATACTCCCCCCATCCCGCAGTAACGTTTACGATTACTTTTTGCACATAGATTAAGAGATAAAATTAAAAGTGTGCACGGATATTGGATTTAACCAAAACCGCATCGAATTAATCCCGAACCGAAAAAAACCGTTGACTTTTTTACTTTTTCCAAACTAACGAATCGATTTTTTGTTTGGTACGGACTTGGCAATTTTCCTTTTTCCCGTACCAAATATTGGATTTAACCGAACCAAATCGTACTGAAAAATCGAATTTAAATTATGCATTAAAATTATATATATTATATTTATCTTATATTTATAGTTTATACTTTACATGTCATGAATTAATTAATTTTACTCTACTAATTATAATGTAATCATAATTAATAAATTAAAATTAGTTATAATATAATGGTCTAATGGTTATAATTAATTCAAAAATATATCTAATGGTCTAAATATTTATTTATTACTGTATATTAGAAAATATATATTTCATAAAGTAAAATAAATTTCTAAAAAAATAGAAAATAAATTAAATAATATGTTAAAAGTTCAAAGTATTATTTCAGATAACATAATGAATAAAGTAAACGGTATCTCTAAAGTCTAAATTCAGTCGTAAACTTAATAAATAATTATTATATTTTGCATTTATTTAATGAACATAAAATGCAAAAATTAAATAAAAATCCATATTTGTGTTTAAAATATTATTAGATATACTTTAATTGAAATACACCTTAAATTTAAAGTTAAAGGTTTTAAAAAAAATCTAAAATTATTAATTTTCTTTATCTTAGTACTATTATTTTTTAGGACAACACATGAGGTTGTCTTATGTAAGATTATTTTACATTTTTTAAGTAATTATCAATTTTTATTAAATATATTATCACTTTTCATTATAAGTTTATCATTATTTATTTATAATATGAATTATTTATGAAATAATGCAATGCGCCACTCTCACTTTTCATCAATTCAGAGTACAAATTTTTATTTAAAAGTTATCTCTTCTTATTTGGATATGAGAAATTGAGTTTTTTTTATTTAATTGATATTTTTCTAAGTATTTATATGTGCAAAACTCCGTTTCTCATGAGAAATCCGCCCCGATCCACTGCGATCCGCTCCGCACCGTCAAAATCCATTTTCTCGAAAATCCATTCCGAACCGAATCAAATTCGGTACGGATTCAGTATCTGATTTTTTCTTCACAGATTCAATATCAGATTTTTTTTTGAAAAAATTCGATCCGAATTTCGTTGCAGATTTTTTAAAAATTCATACCGAATTCCGATCCACACACCCCTAGATAAAATAAATCAATGTGTAATGAGGTGAGATAAATAATATTTAATGTTGAACTTAGTCGCATTTTTAGTAAAATGTCAAGAGCAAGTGTACTCTACTGTTGTTGTATACGCGTGACCAAGTGCAAAATTTATAAGATTGTCGTCCCAAGGAAAAGCAAATATTGGCTAGTATCCGAATTGTTCATCGATTGATGCTTTGTAAAGATAATATGTTTGAAGGTTTGATATTAAAACTAATGCTTAAGATTATACTCAAGTAACTAGAATGTAAACTAGCTAAGTAAATTGTCAAATAATGAGTAAATGATTAATGGAATGGATGTAGAATACACTTGAGAAGAGAGCAGAGCTAATCATACTTATTGTTGAGATTTGTGCTAGATATGCAAAACTATTCATAGTAATTCTCACTAACTTGTGGATTAAAAGTAATCACAAATTTACCCCTAGTTCCTATGGCCAAGACAACTAGGTTCTCGGCTCTTTTACAAGCCTAAGTTAAGATTGGCCTTAATCTCAATTCCCTTAAGGTACTATGATCATAAGTTGGTTCTTTTCACTCAATTATTTAAGTGTCTCTCTATGAATATTCTAAGCCTAAGGAGGGTATGACTTACCTCCACTTATACTAACTTGCATGCACAACTCAATATATGATTCAATTAAAGTTTCACTCACAACATTGAAATGATCATCCTAATATAATGAATAGAGAATTTAATTACACATACATTGAAATGAAACATGATTGATATGCGCTCGGCTGTTAGTCGGTGTTGCCCACTTTCTCCTCTTTCTAAAAAACTTGGGTAGTATAAGGCCCTCCACAATGGAGGTTTTTTGGTGGTTTTTTTGATGACAAGGCCCATCTAAAAACCTTTGGTTGGATTTTTTATCAATGGATGGAGTTGAGGTTTTTTGATGGGGTAGTATGCAGTAACTTTGGGTTTTTTAGGTTATGGAGAGTGGAATAAGAGGAGAGTGAGGACACCAGCCTATAGGATGACGCGTGACTTCCACCTCCCTCTAATATTTGTTTTGTCCTTTTCTGTTGAACACTCCAACGTCAACTCATTATTATTTTTTATTATTTTTTTATCATAGCACTGCAGCTGCACTTTCATTTTATATTTTTTTTTCTGGTGAGCACAAAATAAGGTTTCCATGTTAAAATTTTAACTTTTATTTACTAATTGACAATTAATATTTCTGTTTTTTATTACTGTTATTATTATTTTTTTTAATGTATGCTTTTAATTATTAAAAATGTTTATGTAATAAAAAAATTAATAATAATTTTTTAACTTTATCCATCGATTTTTTAAAAATATTAATTAAATTAATTTTATTAGTAAATTATTTATAATTTATTTGAAAATTAAATAAATATAATTGATAAATAAAATGAGAATAAAGGAAATTGGAGGGGGGTCTCAAAAAACCTACTTTTTGGTTTTATTATTGGGGAAGAGTTTTATTTTGGAGATATGAGTTTTTTAATTTTAAGGTGGCGCTCAAAAAACCTACTTTTGTTTTTTTCATTGAGGAAGGCCTAAATGTAACCTAACAAAAAACCTTCCATAGGGGAGGCCTAAATGGGCTGCTCAATTCAGCAGATTTCAAGGAGGAGGAGCTGATGCATGTTTTTGGTGTGAGAAAGGAGGCTACCAACACCAACATTTAATCTAGGGTAAAATACATTTTAGGCCTCAAATATTACTTATTATGGGCCAAAAAAAAAATATGGGCTTAGGAAAAATCCCAACACTTTCCATCATGTCTTCTTATTTGCTTAATGAAATTCGTTTAAACTCAAAATCTTGTAAATTCAACGAATAAATTCCTCAAAAAAAAAAGTAATTAAAAAAATCACTATTTGTCCCATTAACTTTATTTAACTATTTATTAACTCCTTAACCAAACATATGACTCCTCATGTTGTAACATGTAAATTCCCATGCATTCTACCTAATTTTTGTGGATGAGAAATTTTGTATTTCTCCAAATGAATATGTTAAAGAGATTTATATATATATATTTTTTAAGGGAACGGTTTCAAGTGGAACCGTTCCACCCCTTCCTGCACCCTCTTAATTTGTAAATATCATTTTTTATATTATTAATTTGTACGAGTGAAACTTAGCATTGCAACAAATCTAAATTTTGCTTTATATATATTTCTCCTTTAATATAAGAGTAGTTTTCTTTAGATACATCAGGATATGACACAAGCAATGATGATAAGCTATCTTTAAAATTAGTTTTTCTTTTAAACTAAGTGTCTCATTTTCAACTCATCAATCATCCCACTCCATTAAAGTTGATCTTCTCCTAATATTGAGAATATGCAAGACTGTATATATTAGGGTAAATATTAATTTTGGTTCTCTAGTAAAGGTCAAATTCAATTTCAGTTCTAAGGATTGATAATTTCTCAAAAGTAGTCCTCTAGTGTCCGAAATTAGTCATTTTAGTCCACTTTTGGTTATTTTTGTCCACTTTTGATTATTTTTTACGGAACTTTAAGGACCAAAAGTAGATAAAAGGACCAAAAGTGGACGAAAAGGATTAAAGTCGGACACCGGAGGACCACTTTTGAAAATTTACCAAACTTGAGGACTAAAGTTGGATTTAACATATCCTAAAGGACCAAAATTGATATTTTTCCTATATATATTAATATAAACCCACCACTCACTAAGTATCGTTCTACTCGTTAATGTCATGAAAAAAGAGCTGCTTTAAAAATTATTTAGCCAAGACGATACCCTTTTTTCTTTAATTAATTATCATGCTATTACTATAAAAGTTAGGGATAATTGAAAAAAAAAACAAGAACTTTACTCTTATGACAAAAATTAATCTTAATTGAGAAATTGCAAAAAAAAAAAAAAATCATCCTTGAGTATTGTTGCAAAACGCGCGCAATCAATTTTTCAAAAAAAAAAACCCACCAATAATATTTAAAATTGATTTTTCTTTTTTGCAATTTCTCTAAAGTAGATATTAATTTGAATAGGAGTAAAGTTCGTGATTTTTTTGTTGCAATTTACTCTAAAAGTTACTTCCTCTGTCCCAAGAAGAAATTTATAGTTACTGTAAATACGGAGTTTAAGAAAAATACTATTTTTTTGTTTACTTTTATGTGTAATTTGATATTTTTAGGTTATAAATAAATTACAATAAAGTAAGTTATGCGAATTGTAAAGGAATGACAATTTTGAAATTAAAGTGTGTTGTGAGGTTATTGATTTATGTGTAATTTCTTATTTAAGGGGTGTGAACTTATTTATGAGATGGATAAAAATAGAAAGTGTGAATTTGTTTATGTCACAGTAACATAAAAGATCAATAAAATGTTTGTGATGGTAGGTAAGAAATAGCTTAAAAACGAGAAACACAAGATAATAAAACAAATATTATTGATCAAACATCACGACGAACACTAAATTTTGCTCAACACAAATAAGCAAAATTTAATTATACGACGACACAAATTATAATAAGAATAACAAATTAAGAAGCACGTGATGGAGGAATTAGATAATATCCATTGAGGCTTCATTCCTCCCAAAAGTATAGCATCCTCCTTATCCTTCCTTCATCATGTGCACTAAGTTTTAGGTACGTTTAAGTCGCCTGCACAATTAAACAAACTATATACTATAAATATAATAAATCCAAAATAGTATAAATAATGAAAATAAATTGAAATAGGCGTACTTCAGGATTTTAGTCTTACAAACATAAAATATTAATTATTCCTTGCTACGGATGAACTATTACTCCCTTAATTAACTAACTATTACTCATCTCAACAGAAATGTGAAAAATTAACAATATAACGTCAGAATTATAATTTATTCAAAGGAGTAGAAGAATAATATTTCATGCAGTATAGAATAAAATTAAGGTGTATGTTAAGAGAATTGGGAGATGTATAATTGAATAGAGAATAGATTTACATACATGATCGCTGGACAAGCTGCGACCACAACACCACAGCCAGATCCGAAAGCAAACATGATTGTTGGATTAATAGACAGAAATTGGAGAATAGTGTAATTGAAATTTGAGTGTTTGTGAGGGGATTCACATGGGTGGAGGCTGCTTATATAGAAAGAGGAGGAGAGAGAACATCACCTACAACCGGTTCACTCGGTTTCCAGTGGACAAATAGGGATGGCATGACCTACCCTATCCATTGATCTTGTCTCTGAATTATTATATAATCCCTCCATCCCATAAAAGTTTGCATACTTTTTATTGCACGGAAATTAAGAAAAGTTATAATTTTTAGAGGTATTATGATATATTTTTATAATAAATAAATGATAAAGTATTTTAGGTGTGTTAAGAAAGGGTGATTTTTTGTAAATAAAATGTATGATGAAAGATGATTGTATTTGACTTTTTACTTTTTCAGGAAGATGCAAACTTTTGTGGGATAATCCACAAAAGTATTCCTATCTTATTAATTAAAGTTATTTTAGTATATTTTGAGTTACGAATAGTTTGTCGCTTCCGTATAAAATACTCATACTTAGCTAACATCATGCACCCAATTACATTTCACTTTAGGCAAAGTTTGTGCAAAATTTTCCAATAACAAGAACTAGAAAAAAAAATATCAATTGAAAAAGAAAAGAATATCACCGTGAAGAATTTTCATACCTACCTACCATATCTAATAAGAATTTTAATTTTTGTATGTGATTAAAATAGTAGAAGATATACATTTGCTTTAAGACGTGTATTGAGAAATAAAAATATTAATATTTAAATGAGTAGTTGAATTTTATTTTTTATTGATCTTTAATTTAAATTGATGACAAATTATATTATATTGTTGTACATTATATAATATTGTTGTACATTTAGTAGTATTGATTTTAGTGCGCGGGTTTCAATTGATATAGGAAAAAAATGTATATTTTAAAGTGGGACAAATCGAAATCGCAAAACATAAATTTTTGCGGGCTTAAAGAATTAGGTGAGCGGATAAGAATGATACTATTCCATTTATGAAAAGTAATAATGATATAGTGAGCTATATTTATTGTTCACAGCATAAATAAAAAGTAATACTTTCTTCGTCCGGTTCTAAAGTGTCCGTTTGTTTCTTGTACGTTGATTAAGGAGTATTATTATTATATGTAAAGTGGATAGTTGTATTAGAGCGAAGTGGTAGGCCATATTATATATTTTTTACTAAATAGGGGAAATAGATACATTTGAAGCGGACGCAAAAAATAATAATGTACACCTTAGAAGCGGACGGAGGGAGTAACATTTTTAAAGAAATATTATACCATTTTTAATAAGAAAGAGATATTTAATTAAAAAAATGTAAAATGGTCTTGATGGGAGATACCGAATGAGTAGTATTTTTATTATATTTTAAAATTTTAATTTCCATTATAAAGTTTTAAAATTAAACATTTCTTGAAAGAATATTATAATGTAATCTCAATTACATTATTTTTCACAATCATTACGGTCCCCCAACATTTATTTCCATCTTGGACTTGTTAATTAATATAAGGCTGTGTACTGTCGATTTGAGAGAAAATATCAATTTTGTTTCGTATTGTATACAAAATTCAATTTTGGTCATGTAACTTTTAGTATTCTTAATTTTAGCTTTTTTAGTTTCAATTTTAGTTATATAACTTTTAAAATTTCAATGTTAATCATATATCTTTTTTAATTATCAAAATTAATCATGTATTTTTTTATATATGATAGAGTAAGTATCACAATTGGTACTGTAATAATGGCCGATTCCAACTTTAGTCCTTTATCATTTACAATTGAGAAAAATATACTTTTGATCTCATACGAAAAGTCTCATTTCACTTTTGGCCCCTTTAACTACAATTTTGGTCCCATTCACTTTTTTTAAGACTTCCATCAAATAATCAAACAGAACTGCACGTTGCCGTTACTATGAATAAGAACTTCACTCTTAAATTTCTCTCACCTATCCTCGTAAAGACCAGAGCCTCACGTTGAACACAACAGTGTTGGCCGGATTCATGTACAGCCTCCGGCATGTCCGCCCCACCACCAGTGGTGAATGTTGGAAAATATTAAATAAATTCAAATAAATCAACATATAGTGGGATACTAATTTAGGATAAAATAAATTCAACAACAAACATTTAATTAAAAGGAAAATAAGGGATTAAGAGTAGCCTGGGTCGAAGCACGACGTAACGCTATCTTTAGAGAAGAAACGCCCCCACTGCACTGATATAATATACTTGATTTACACGTTCTTCTCCCAAGATTCGACGACCCGAGTCCTCTCATGTGCAGCGATGAGAACCCCGAATCACGTTTTTACTCAATGCTCAAAGATAAAGTATCATATATAAAATTACATATTTTTGTAGTATATATGTATGAATATAATGTGAACACATGTATTTATATTAATAGGATAGACGTGAATATGTAGAACATGAGGAAGCATATGTATGTGTAGAGTATCTATTTTTTAATACCAAATCTCACAAAACCTTATAGTGATTTTATAGACCTCTTGTGCAACCATTTTAATTATAGAATAAATACACATTTATGAGGTATAAATATTGATAATAGGGTCATAAAATAAAGAGGTTACATAATCGTTAGGAGTTTTGAAAACATGAAATAAGTGCCATAATTATAATAAAAACTATTATTTTAAATTATAAAATATCCAACAATCTCCCACATAATTTAAAATAAATAATATATATAAGAAAGTAAATTGAGCATATAGTACCGTGTAATAGGTGTAGGTACCTTCCGGGTTTGAACCTCCACTTAGTGTAAATGAATTAACCACATTAGGTACATAACATGAATGTCTTGAACTATGTCCTTGAAAAATATGGCAATCCATCCCACACATAATACGAGTAAACATTGTTGTTCTATCAGTGGTGTGCTTTCCGGTCATGCACGAAATCTTGTATCATGAACATTTTTAGGGAGTAGCCCACACCCCACAGTAGCGACCCCACTACTATGTTCACTTAGGTGAATCCTCCAAGGGCAACTTGTGATCAATCACCCCGCAAAGATATATATCTTTGGATTCATTAAGAGTTATAAACTCAACCTCAAACGTCACATGAAGAGCACTTATCACCATAGGAATGGGACCCGAAAATATTTTCGCAAAAATATTATGTTCATCACGTGTGCTCTTCCAAGTCACTCATTTACAATTTCGTTTTTACCCGTTGAACTTCGTTCATGGGTTCGCCATAACTCCGAAGACGGGTTTCCACTGTGGTGACTTAATTAATAGGCTTCAATCTCATTCCCCTCAATGATTATATGTATATATAAAACTCGTTGACACGTCATTCTCTTTGTGAGTGGATCCACTGTATTATTTTCAGACCTAACAAAATCCAAAGAAACATCACCGTGAGATATTAACTATCTTGTTGATTTATGTCCAATAGCCAAATGCCTTAATAGTTATTATAATTTTGCTTTTAGCTTTAGCAACTGTCATTTACTATCCAAAGTAGAGAGATGTCAGTGAAGAAACATCATTTAGTAGAAATTGTCTCCATCCAGCTTCCATAGAAGAAGCATCTAAATATCACAATTTATTCAATAAACTTTCACAGTATTGCTCCCCATGCTAGAGTAAATACATAGCTACCCACTAGTGGGCTTTGTTTCCACTGAATCAGTGATTCTTTCTGCATCACTGAAAACTTTTAAGACATTAGTAAAATTAGTGAAATTAAAAACATAATAAATAGTCTCTTTCAAAATGTTTAATTAGTCATTCAAGTGCATATGAGTATACCTCACTCATCCACCAACAACATATGTGCACTAACATCAAAATTTTGAACTCAAATTTTCAATATAGTGAGATTGTCACAAAAAATGAAGTTACCACCTTTAATGAATTTAGTCCCCAAAAATTACATGTATCTAACAACTTTCATTTCTAAATGAGATGACAATAATTTTCAATGTCATTAATAACATAAGATAACATAACTATCTCCAATAACTTTTATATAAACACATGTATCATATGATACAAAACAACAATAAGTCATACCTCTATATCACTTTTTATGCTACTTAGTATGCACTTTTCAATCTATAAAAAAAATTCAACAAATTTACAAACTTTTATTTCCCTCACAAGTCACAATAAAACCTTTTGGTTAAACTATATTAATATGTAATCCAAATCTCCATTTAATTAATCCACGCACATGTTAAAATTAATGAAAATAACATATCAATCTTCTATCAAAAAGGGAGACATAAGTTTTGGAATGCACATCAATTAGCACGTAACACTCTCACATGAATTTCAAGAAAATAGTGACTATTCAACCAAAATGATCAGATTTTATTAATCTTCATGCCATATATATTCTGTGATTTGAGGGAATACTTTATCAACATTTATACACGCCTCTTACACAAAAATAACACTATCATATCCGACAAAATATTTAAAGCTAAAGATTGTAGCAAGGTTTAATGTATTAAGGGAAAAGGAAAAACATTGATAATAAAAAGTGGGCATCTCCTGAAACTAATAAAAAGAGGATAGTGCCGTTACTTGGACTATTATAAAAAGACAAACTTTTTCATGTATTGGTTTTGGAAAAATGGAAGGAGTTCTTCTTGCAAAGTTGTACCAAATTTCATTAGCATTAATTTAGAAATCGACACATTCTATATTACTAAATAATTCAAAAAGATATACACGCACAATAAAATGATGGTAAATATAGAACTAGTGATCATAGTCAAACGACATATACACCCTCCTTCTAATTCCAAAAGAATTATGATCTTTCATTCCACTTGGGTATGCTCACCACCCTATAAGTGGAGAAATGTTTATTTTCTTCTCATGTAACTTTGGAATCTTAATATGAAAAAACTCATTCCAAAATAAAATTTCTAAAATCTCTTAAGTAATTCACAAGAAAAGATAATTTTCAAAACACCACAAAAATTGACTTGTAGCCGAGGTCAGCCCATTTTAACTAATAAATTTAACATTCGGTTTATCATAGGAGTAATTATCAATCATGAAATAAGCATGTAGCCACAAAAAAAAATATGAGTAAACAAATTAGTCAACTTTATTTCGTGTCCAAAATAGAGAGTCTTAAAAGAGCAACATGTGTGTTCAACATAAATAATCACTTCCATATTACGTACTTAAATTTTTTTTTTTTTTGTGAACTTATCAAATAATTTACTCTTTGCACAACAAAATAAAATTATCAATAAGAGTAATAAAATATTGATTACCACCATGACTCAACACTATTACTTTCTATCACAAATATCTATACGTATCAAACCAAGCAATTGAGTACCTCTTTCAACGAGCTTATGTGGTTTTCTTGGTTGTTTAGCTAGCACACAAATTTCACATTTTTCTCATATATCAAATGATTGTTTTAGCAAGGCACAAGGAATATTTATTAGAGAAAACAATACACTCAATCAACATAAATCACCCAACATTAAACTCTTTACCAATAAATTGATTATCTCAAATAATAATAATTTTATTATACTAAAAACCCAACTCAATGAATATTTCTCATGAAACACGAAGAAGATTTTTTTTTCCTTTCTACTTTTTGAAAATCACACACAATATTTAAAAAACAATATTTCATCATATGACAAATTTAAGAAAATACATTTTGGGCATAAAATTAATAATCCTAAATTAATAAAACATTTCTTCTCTAAAATTATTGGAAAATATTAAATAAATTCAAATAAATCAACATATAGTGGGATACTAATTTAGGATAAAATAAATTCAACAACAAACATTTAATTAAAAGGAAAATAAGGGATTAAGAGTAGCCTGGGTCGAAGCACGCCGTAGCGCTATCTTTAGAGAAGAAACTCTCCCACTGCACTGGTATAATATACTTGATTTACACGTTCTTCTCCTAAAATTCGACGACCCGAGTCCTCTCGTGTGCAGCGATGAGAACCCCGAACCACGTGTTTACTCAATGCTCAAAGATAAAGTATCGTATATAAAATTACATATTTTTGTAGTATGTATGTGTGAGTATAATGTGAACACATGTATTTATATTAATAGGATAGACGTGAATGTCTAGAACGTGAGGAAGCATATGTATGTGTAGAGTATCTATTTTTTAATACCAATACTCACAAAACCTTACAGTGATTTTATAGACCTCTTGTGCAACCATTTTAATTATAGAATAAATACACATTTATTAGGTATAAATATTGATAATATGGTCATAAAATAAAGAAGTTACCTCACCGAATCTACACCACCCTCGACGATCTCCTTTACATCCTCGACCACTCCATCTACAACAGCCGCCTCAATCTCACCGGTGAGATTTGCCGCTGTTGCGCCGATTCCTGCTAGTGTAGATATGATATCCACGCGCCGATATAGATCCAACTCCACCTCGCCACTTGCCCTGAACACACTCCATCTACGGCAGCTGCCTCAATCTCATCGGTGAGATCTGCCGCCGTTGCGCCGGTCCCTACAATTTCTTTTCTTTTTTTAAAACAATAACGTTTTCCATCCAAAAACTAACTGGTGTGACTAAAAGTGCAACTTTTGAGACAAAAAAAAAGGTTAGGGACCAAAAGTGAAATGAAACTTTTCGTATGGGACTAAAAGTGCATTTTCCCTTTACAATTCTCAATTTTGGTCATTTTTTGTCCTATTTATTCTTTTTGTCCAAATTTAGTTCTTTATGTTCAAAAATATCCAAAATTGGTCCTAAATGTATAAATTATGGACCAAAAGTGGATTAAAAAGGATCAAAGTTTGAAAAAATGACCAAAAGTGGATAAAAAGGACCAAAATTGAGAATTGCTGAAAAAAAGGACTAAAGTTGGAATCGGTCATACTTATAGGACTAATTTTGATATTTATCCAATATGATATAATTTATAATATGACTAATTTTGATCATTCAAAAAGATGTAGGACAAAATTTGAAACTTATAGGACTAAAATTGAAAATTTAAAAGTTATAGGACCAAAATTAAAACTAAAAAGACTGAATTGAAAATACTAAAAATTATAGGATTAAAATTGGGATAATTTTAAATTTAGTCCCGTAAAAATTGCTCAATGCCAAAAATGTCTCAAAACTGGCAGATTTAGTCTCATAAGAATTTTTTATCAAAATCTGTTAATTGTTGGACGAAATATTTTGAACCACTAACAAGACCAAAATTGACTATGTTTATTTTGAAAGACAGAAAATAATATAAATTTGGTAGTTTATAATAAATATAAGTTAATTTGGGATGAAAATTTTTGAAAATTATTATAATATTTTTATGGGATCAAAACCGCTAGATATAGGACCAGTGTATTCTTACGAGACTATAATTAAAGTGAAAGAATTCTTATAGGATCAAATGTAATATTTTCCCGATTAAAATTAAATTTGGTAAAAGATATCATACCAAAATTGATACTTTCTCGTCGATTTCACTTGAATACGATAGAAAAAATGATCAATACATCATATGGAGTGGAAGCAGCCACGTTTCACCTCATCTCATCCATTCAATCTGTGAACACGTTACAGCATAATGTTCTTTATCTAGATCCAAATTGGTAGAATTCACCACCACATCTTGGCCCGATAGAATAGAAGAGAGGTTAATTATATTGACTCAACTGATTAATAGAGATTAGATCATATCAACTGCACATAAGAAGCCTCTCTCATTTTGAGATGTTATTTGCACACTACAGCTGTGGGATCCGATTATCAATAGGGATTAAACTATGCCTATTTCACTCAAGGAGCCCTCCTCATTTTGAGATATTGCTCTCAAACTGCGGTCGTAAGATTCGATCCTTGATTATTGGTACAAGATGTCACCATCCATATGACCAATTAAGTTGCTCATGCGGGCTAGAATAATATAATCAGAGGGTTATATATAGTCAATATTATTTTCAACAATTGTGGGGTCAATCCATATAAAGTGCAAAGCTTTGATTTAAAATGAGGATCTCTGCTAGCTAATGGACGGTGAGTTCTAACCTCCCCAACTTAATCGGTCTACGAATCGGATATCTGTACATAAAAAAATTATAATTAATATAATACTATGTACTTTATGGTATCGTTGTTGATGTGCAGTTTATTGTATCAAGTAATACATTAATTTCATATTGGTAACACTATTTTAAAATATTGTATAAAATTTTAATTTATGGAATAGGAGTATTAGATTTTGTATATGTAATTCATTAACTTTTAAGTAACACATTTTTATATAGAAAAAACTAAAAAGAAATACATTACTTATAGTTTAAGTCTATTTACATATCCTCTATCAATTTAGCTAATTCATATGCCTTACCCGTCCCCCAGTGGCGGATTCAAAATTTTTTTTTGGGTAAGACATGTAATTATTCCTTTCGTCCCGATAAGTAATATATGTATATTTTGTATGCGGAGGTTAAGAAAAATTCATTTTAACGTTTAAAAATGTGTAAACTTGCTGGAATGGGTATCATAGAAATGTATTTCTACCATTTTAAAAAATGTATATAAATGTTGAGAAAGATCAAAAGAAAAGTGTAATAATTAAAGGGACTGAGAGAGTATTTAATATTCAAAATCGTACAATAAATAAATCAATAATTTAAAATTATAATTATTGTTAACACTTTTGAATTTTATTTGTAAAAAGCAATTTAACACATCAGTATTACAAAATTTTAGTATAAATTTATAAAAATAGTAATGAATTAAGTAAAAATTTGTGTAAATTTAATAATTTGGGAGTACAATACATAAATATTTATATATATACATATAATTTTTTTTTAAAAAATTATTTTGATTGGGGTGGGGGGGGGGGGGGTTTGGGGGTACAGTTGTACCCCTAGATCCGCAACTGCCTCCTTACCTCTCTTATACTCCCTCCGTCCGCCACAAAGGTGGACATTTGCTTTTTGCACGTGGATTAAGGCGTATTATTATTTAAGGCGTAGTTGGTAGTTGTATTAGTGAGATGTATGGGTCCCATAAATTTATTGTATTAGTGATGTGTGTGGGTCCCATGTGTTTAAAAAGGGAAATGTGGACCTTTGGTGCGGACGCCTAAAATGGCAAAATGTGGACCTTTCGGGCGGATGGAGGGAGTATCTAAAAGGGCCACACTAAATGCACACCTTTTTTATTAAATACACACCCCTCTATTATATAATTAAAAAATATATTTTTAAAAAATTTAAATTATTCTTAATATATTAAATACACACCCCTTATAATTAAATTATAAATAAATTTTATGAACGCTAATATAATACCATGAAAGATCTTCAAGCTTGCGGTGCCGCTAGTTTCCATGCCGCCGAAAGTTCGAAGTAACTTCCGTTGAGATTTTCTACAGAAATCTTGCTTCGTCAGCTATTGTCCACTCATAGAAGGATCAATCGATAAGACTGTTTGTGCCTCTGTGTACTAAAGCGACATCGCCGATATGATTAAAACTAAGTTATAACAGTTCAACAACTCTGAGGATTCATGTTCTAAATAGTAAGAGAGTTGACTTCAATAGCCAGTTTGAAAGTCTGTTTCTTGTTTTCAGTATACATTTCAATATTTGAGATTAAGATTCAACACCCTGAGATGAGATCTTCTTTTCTGAATTCATCTTTTCAGTGAAACTACTCTCAAGCCTTCATTTATGTTTTGAATTCACAAATATGCACCAATTTGTCTATTATTCCTTGCAGACCTGTTACAGAGGAACTCTACCCCATTTCTATTTGTTTTCATTTTTTTTAATGGCTGCTAGGACTATTTGGTTATCAGATCAATTATTTTCAATATTAATTAAACATGTCGATGTTTGTGAGAGATCATCCTACCCCTTCCTTCTATTGGTGTCCGCAAAAACCAATTACCACACAAGAATGGGATTCTGCAGAGGCTAATATTTTTAACGAATTGCTGGTAAATCTCCAGTCACTAAGAACTCCCATTATTAGTCATTGAATCAGTCAATGGATAACTTCCATTGTCAGTCATTGAAGCCCTTTTCGACGCTGCCCATTTCGCTGCTGTTCGGAATGCCACCCGCATCGCCGGAACTTGGCACCAACCCGTTCACATCCATTTTATTAAAAATTCATAATAATTTTCAACCTTGATTACTTCCCTACACTAAGATTAATTAAAAAATAAAATAGTAAAGGAGAGAGATCTAAGCAGACAAGCCAATTAGATCAAACATTTTGAAAAGTTTTCGATAAGGTAGTTCGGTGGATTAGGAATTTTATATAGATGTGTATTGATTTTAATTTAAAAAAAAGGGTATTTTTGAAAATTTAGGGGTGTGCATATAATAAAATTAAGAAATAAAAAATTAAAAGAGAATGTGTATTTAATAAGGGGTGTGTATTTAACAGTACTCTATTTAAAATCCTACCTTTGTATATTTTTCCTGTCATCTATATAGAACAAAAAATGTATTTTTTTTAAATAAAGTACTGTAAGCGATAAATATGAGGGCTAGTCCATGCATGGATATATTTCGAACACCGGATCTTTATTAATCATGAGCTCTAATATCATATTAAACGACCACCTCATCTAAAAGCTTAAGTTGTTAGAGAGAAGAGGAGAGTCGTTTAATACTTAATCAATCATTCTAACATTAGCCTCAAAAAAATTTATTTCTTTATATATATATATATATATACCCACACACCTCTACTAATACAATTAAAATATAGGACTCACACATCTATTAATAAAACTATCAACTACACATTAAATAATATAATTAAATATGTGTAATTGAATCAATATACTCCTTCCGTCCCGTGTTAAATTTGAAATTTGCTTTTTGCACGGTGATTAAAAGATATAATGTGTTAATGTGTAGTGAGGTGAGAGAAATAATATTTAATGTAAAGTATGTAGTTGTATTAGTGTTGTGTGTGAGTTCTCCATGAAATAATTAATTATTTTGTGTAGGCCCAAATTGATAAAAAAAAAATATATAAACCTTAATTTGGGATAATACAAAATGAAAAATGTAAACTTTAATTTGAGGCGCTAAAATATATATAATTGAATCAAATTAAATAGGTGTGACCCATACTGTGACGTGCAACAGCTTTGGACCAAGTGATCATGTACAAAATTATTGGAAAAGACAAGATCAAATAAGTACAGAAAGCATCTACTCAACAAAATTAAAATTTTTGGGTATTACCTGAAAAAAAAAAATAGTAATACATCCGTCTCATTTGAATATTTAAATTTTTCTATTTTGAGCGTATCATTTTAATATTTACATTTCTTTTTTTAGAATTGAGACCCACCTAAAATAATTAATATATCACCATGGGCCCTACATCCAACACTAATACACCTACCAACTTTACATTAAATATTAGTATATCTTTTTACCCATTATCTATTGAAATAGTATACTTCTTAATCAATGTGGAAAAGATAAACATAAACATTGAAATGGGATATAGGATAATTTAAATTGTTTAGATTTGACCAATTTTTTTTTTAAAACTGTTGTGGAATTCATTGTTATCCTCTGAACTATTCCTTTGATGACAATAGAATTAACGGTATAAAAGATGGAAAACTGTAATTTGAAAGAATATGTATTGGATATATCATATACTCCCTCCGTCCCGCCCAAATAGAACCATTTTATTATATTGGATGTCCCGTTAAAATTGCACCATTTTTCTCTTTTAGTAAAAAGGGTCACCAATGACCCATCACTACCCATCACATCTCTCTAATACACATGCCCACTTTACATAAAATAATAATACTCCTTAATCTACGTGCAAAAAGCAAACGGTGTTCTTTGCCCGGAACAGAGGGAGTATGCAACTGTGGAACTAGACAAAATTCTTAGGGACTATAATAATAGCATGATAATCATAATATTACCTTCCCCATCTCGGGTTTATTTGCACGGTAAATACGAAATTTAAAAAAAATTAATTAATTTTATTGAGTTTTTTAGGGTAATAATACTTCCTTCGTCCCGAGCAAAGAGGCGTATTTGCTTTTTGTACGTAGATTAAGCTGTATTTGTTGGATTGTATACTAAAAGTCTATCTTTTTGTACGAACAATGTTATGACAATTTATTTGAAATGAGAATCATATGATCAAATGATTGCGTCTTATAATTTATTTATATGTACGATGCAATAGTCCACTTACTTTATTACTGTAGATAATATGTTGTGCGACAACACGTGGAAGATTATATTATCGGTTTCCTTATAAAGTATAAACAGATGCTCACAACCGAGATAGACGGGGACTCTCTATCGAGATGATTGTAGTGTGATTTGGCATTATTTTGTCTTGACTATAGAATCACATTAGTTCAATTCGTGTGTATTGAGCGGGACCACTTGAGATCGTTCGACTTATACTGACTTATAGGAGAACTTGATCTCAGTTATTATGGATGTTCGTACTCTTAATCCATATACAATAACCTCAACACATAAGGCAGTATGTATTTCTTTGATTCATTAATGGGTGAGATTACATGTATTAAATCAACAAACTCGATGAGTTGGGAAATAGTGTTGTCTCTATGGTGTGCTGTTGATTGTAGAAGAAATCCGTGTCTGTCATAAGTTGATGATGTCCCCTTGAGGAGCTCATAAGGATTATCATGTAAACCCTGCAGGTGGATTTATTCCGGCATGATAATGAGGTTGAGTTGTACTACTCTCGGATGAGATATTAATTAATGGAGTTGTCAGTAACTTAATTAATTAATGGGCATTAGAGTGATTACTTTAAACTTTTAAATGATGTGGTTATTTAATATGGTATCAGAGCCTGATCAAATGAAAGGTCCAGTGTTCAAACCTCACCGCCACCCAATTAATGAAAAATTCCATATGGAAGACTTGAGGCGAAAAGTTAATCCCACCTCTGCAAAAACTAGTTAAAAATAGATAGATTAATATTTAAGTAATTTCACGCCAATCAAAGCGGACTTGTAAATTATTTTTTAAGTTTTTAATATTATAGCAACCGAACAACCATTGAGTGTTCGTTTGTTCCAATCGAACAATCTCTTGCTCAAATTCTTTTTAATATTATAGCAATCGAACAACCATTGAGTGTTCGATTGTTGCAATCGAACAATCTCTTGCTCTAATTCTGTTTGCTTATAGAAATCAAACAACGCCTTAATGTTTGGATGGTAGAATGAAGACTTCAAACATGCTTTATTATTATTATTATTATTATTATTATATATTTATAATATATCTAATTGGTTGCTAGCACTTAAAAAAAACTCTTTTTTAGCAAGTCAACAAAAATTACAATTTTTTTTAGCAACGGAATGTAAACAGATTTATTCTGTTTTTACCAATTAAATAAAATTCATTGCTATTTACCAACAAACACAAGGCCGGATATCATTTATCCAGTAAGTTTGAGCTCAAGGTTCATGCATAATCCAAGCAAATTACACCTTGCTGCTGCAAAAAGAATCATGCGATATCTTCAAGGAACAAAGAAGTTTGACATCTACTATGTTAAGGGAATGGATGATAAGCTTGTTGGTTTCATCGACAATGATTAGGCTGGTTCGATTGATGATCGCAAGAGCACGTCAGGATATATATTTTGCTTGGGATCAAAGATAATCTCTTGGGCATCTAAGAAGCAAAAGATGGTTTCGCTCTCGTCGGCTGAGGCGGAGTATATTGCAGTGTGTGATGCAGCTTGTGAAGCTATTTGGCTAAGAAGAGTGCTTGCTGATGTTCAGCAAGATCAAGTCACTCCAACAATAATTTTTTTTGCGATAATATGTCGACTATTGCAATGACAAAGAATTCAGTTTTCCATGCAAGGTCCAAGCACATCGAGTTGCGGCATCACTTCATAAGAAATCTCGTAAGTGAGCAAGAAATTCAGCTGGAGTTCGTAAACACTAAGGAGCAACTTGAAGATGGTTTTACGAAAGCAGTTACGTCAGAGAAGCTTGAGCAATTTAGAGGACATGTTAACATTGAAAATTAAGAGAGGGTGTTGAAAGTAATATGTAATGTTAAGTGATGGTCCAACTCCATGGGAAGCATACGAGGAGGCAGTCAAGATTGAAGACCATAGAAAATTCAAGAATGTTGCTAGATGAATGTACTCATTAAATTCATGCATTAAATCTCATCTCATGTAATGGCTATAAATAGATGATGTATCTGCCATGAAATGATAAGTAGAAAAATTAGAAAGAATATTATCAGATTGCAAACAATCATATTTGCACTTAAATATATCCATACCCAACAGCCTTCCATAGATTCTTCCACTAATTTTCTTTATTATTTTTTTTATTGAAGAGATTGATGAGTATGAATGTGAACAGGTGTGAGAAGTAGATGAGAAGTGATGGAGTAAAGGAGTTATGAATAACAGAAGCTAATAGATTGAAACCTGGTTAAAGTTTTGGACACCTAGCTATTCTCTCTCCTTGCATACTAACACCGTTGATTGATTTTCAAAGGAAGGGCATAAATGTTTTATTTTAAAAGCATGAAGGCCTAATTGATCTAGTCAATAAATTAAAAAAAAGGGTATGAATGCTCAAAAGGTGGGCCTGTAGATAGTGAGTCTTTGGAGATGACGTATTAATTATGTGGCTGTGACGTGCACTCGACTAATCTAACATAAAAGGGAAAAAGAGAACACCATCCTCCCAGCTCTGGCTCTCCGGGAGGGGAATGAGAACTGTGTATATTATCTTGGTCTTGGTTACAATTTTTCTTCCTCTTTGGGGACCTATGACCCTTCTATTTATAGGAGGATTCTGCCCTCCATAAATAAGAGTGGGCCTACAGTTCCTAATGAAGAAGGTCGGCGGATTGCCTTTCATTGATGGGTTCAGTTCCGCAGATGGTTTCCTTCCTCCCCCGTCGGTAGTTTTCGATGCCATGCGGGTCCCTTAATTGTGTCGCGACATTCCGTTTATCCACATTAGCCCCCGGGTTTTGCTCATGGGCCGCGGCCCATAGCTGAAGCCAAACCTAGCGCGATCTCCAAAGGGGCGCGTTTATTTGACTCTTGCCTTCTCGAGACGTCTTTTCCTTACAGTTGTCACGTCAATTGAAATGCTATTTAAAACTTTTGCCTCGCGTCGATTCGTCCTCTGAAATCTCTCTCTTTCTTCATTCTTTTGCTTTATTCCTCCATACTTTTCCCTGAAAAATGAGCGAGATGACTGGAGAAGGTAGTCATGGTCCTCGGAGGGTTCGCCGGGGAGGAGTTCTGATGCTACGCTGACGTCCTCCCGATCGTCGAAAGGGAAAGAGAAGAGGCCTGTGATCTACAGCGAGTTCATGGCGCATTCTCTAGCATCGACTGTGACTGAGGCAAAGGTGGAAGAAGCCCGCGCATTATATGGGGCGCCGAGAGTTGAGTATCATCGGCGCCGGAATCGCATGAGTTTTCCAGTCAACCGCCGGAGAGTTGCATGGTGGCAAACTCGGATATCTTTGCTGCTGGATTTAGGCTTCCCCTGCACCGTTGCTTCGCCCATCTCCTATCTCATTGGAAGCTAGCGCCGGCCCAACTTTCTCCGAATGCTTGGGCTTCATTGGTCAACCTGGTACTTTATTTATGTAGTCGGGTATATTCTTATCTGTCCCCTCGAGAATTCGATTATTTGTGCTCGCCTGTGGCGGAGCTCCAGACCATGGGCTATTACCGCCTAAATAAGCATCCGGCAGGATCGGTCATCTCCGGCAGGCCTTCGTCCATCAAAGGTTTGAAAAAGGGTTGGTTCTGGGCTTCTGGCAACTGGGAAGCTCTGGTAGTTCATGTGTTCTCGTCTTTCCAAGTCGCCCGAGAGGGTATGGCCTTTTTCTTTTGATCTTACTACTTTTGTCTTGTTTAATCGTTCATCCCGAAAGAATCTTTCTTGTCAGGTACGAAGATTCTGTCCGAGGCCGACTTGAACACCGAGTTTAAGAGGTTGACCTTCGAGCTTGCCGCTCTTCCGGCCGGCGAGTGGGCACATTACAAGTTGGTGACCCCCTCAGGGTTATTGGGGCTGAGAAACTCCGCCGAGTCTGAATGGGCTCTCCTGAGTCCGGAGTCGGTGGTAGTTGCTTCTTCGGATGCACTTGTGACAGTTGCGGACCTGGTCAGTGAGGCCGATCGTTTAGAGGTCAGCCGGGGACTACAATCGTGGTTTTCTCATCGGAGCCGATTGCTTCTGAGCCCCCGGCGCCCATTGATGCAGGCAAGCCGGGGCTTCCTTCGGCAGCCGATGGTGGCGAGGCGTCCATCGAATTGGATGGGCGGTCGGATGAGGTGGCCGAGCCTGGCCATCAATTGCTCGGGGGTCCTCTAGAAGGTACTCTTGCTTTACCTTTCTGACTGATCTTTCACGCAATCTATCGTAATTATAATCGTTCTCGCTCCTCACACAGGTCTTTCGGGTGATCCTTTAATTTCTGTCGGTGACTGGCGGCCGCAACCTGTCTTCTTTTCAGCTGCCACAGTTCTGAGCCGTCCGGAGGGGCACGGAGTTAGGCGTCCATTGGCGGAGGTTGCCCGAGAGAATGCGGTGGGGGAGAAACATGCACGCGTTGAGGGTTCGATCGCAAAAGGCTGATATTCTGAACCAGCTGCGGTCGTGCTTAGGGAGACTCCGCTTTTCCCTAGGAGGTCGTTGGAAGAGGTCTTGGCATCGTTGGGGGGGCTTCTCTTCCTCCGATACTAGTGAACATGTATAATTCCGAGCGCCCTCCATTTTTGGACTGCCAAGTTATGTTCGAGCTGCCATAGATGTGATGCCGACGGCCCTGACTCGTGAGGAGGACGCTTTGGTGGGTCGCTTGGATTTGACAAACGCCGCACTTGCTGCCACGGGTTATGCTTCTCGAGCGTCCGCGTATCTCGGAAGGGTGAACGATCTGATTGCGCGCTTGTTGGCCAAGAGGGATGCGCTGGTCTCTACTCATCAATGCTTTTGGAGTCAACTGTCGGAGGCCTAAGAAGCTTTAAGGCAATCCGAGGAGCGACTGCAGTAATCTTTGTGAAGCCCTGGCTGAGGTGTCCGAATTGCTGGCTAAGGCGCAGATTGATCTGGCCAAGGAGGTTCGCCGAGTGAGGGAGCAACTGGCGAAAGTGGTGGCCAAACTTGACCGGGTGAAGGCGATCGTGCGGGGGAGCTTTTTTGCTGCTTTAGTCGAGGAACGCTTCGTGGCTGCGGTCGTGGGGTACTACAAGGCCTTCTGTGAAAGCGCCCAAATTCAAAGTTTTGAGGAGGGGAATGGCCGCCTGGAGGGTCTACGAGTTGCTCTAAGGAGCCGCATAGCGAGTGTCACTCTTCCGAGCCGAGGGAATTGGGGCACTTTTGACATTCACTTTGCTCCCCTGGGCTCTTCTTCGAACTTCCTTCCTGTAATGCTTTCACCGGAGGCTTCCAGTAATGGGGCGAGAAACTCTGCTCCAGCAGGGCCTCTGACATAGTTTTCCTCTCTCCTGCTTTTTGATTTTTGTGTATCCCTTGCGTCTTTTGATGGCAAATAAATATTGGTTTGATTGATGTGGATTTATTTAGCAGTGTAATGATTGTTCGTCATTAACTCCCCACTATCCCACTAATTACATTTAATGAGCAACCGTCATTTAGAAAAAACTTCACCCGCTTTATCACTTCCCTTAGTGGGGTCACGTGTGCTTCCAAGCGCGTGGGTATATCTTCATCAATTTTGTAGCTGTCTTTTCTATCTTTCTATTCTCATGGCTTCTTTTCTCTCCCTTGTGATTTTTCTGGCGTTGTTTGTTTCTTTTAATTTTTTGCCCAACCAAGCAGCGAGTTCACGATCATCTCAGGAACTAAGCGACGATGAGGGGGTTTCGGTGCCTCCTCTGTCTCCTTTTCCAGCTGCGGAACTCCCATCGTCGTCGTGGGCTACTAGGGGCCCTTGCCCAGTGGTCTCGTGTACTTTCGTGTGGGCTTCTCTCTCCGCTACTGCGTTGGTGCCGGCTCGTGCTTCTGACAGTGCCGAGGGCTCGAGTTCTTCTCGGTTTCCTCGTCCCCGGCTGCATAGGGCTGCTGCCACGTGGGGGGTCACCGCCGATGATATCCCTTCTCGGCTGTGTGAGGGTGACGTCGAGGTGCCTGCTTTCCAATTTTCCTATCCTGAGGCGCGCTTCGCCGTGGCGGAACTCGATCTTTTAGCGAGGGTATTCCTCGCCAACTGTAGAGGATATTAACTACGTCTTCCGCTGCATTCACAACCGTGGTGCATCGGCCTTCTTCTACCTCCGCGTCCATCATGGGGTGAGGCCCTTGTCTATTGGGAGCGACGTAGGCCATCAGCGTTCTTGGCGACAAGAGTGCTTTTGGGTCATGGGCTATAAAGCTCGAGATCACTGTGGACGCAATATTCCGGTGCCTCATGCCTTTGCCTTTCCCTCACGTAGTGACTTTATGTTTGGATCATCCCCCGCTCTCCTTCCCCCACCCTTTTTTTAAGTTGCTTGTCGTCGTTCTTTTGCAGGTCGTTCCGCTCTGAGCTGAAGGAGCTCTCTTTTAGCTTCCGCCGTGCTTTCACAGCCATCGAAGGGAGGAGCTTCCTCTGAATGTTCCCGATCTGCTCTGGGATTAGAATCTCCAAGGTGCCGGTCTGATGCCTTGATTTGGTCGTGACGCCATGGTAGATTTCGAAGGACGTATTACCGCCAAATTTTCAGGTTGGGATGCGATTCTTAACGAGTACTTTCCTATGCAGGCAGAAAGAGTGGTCCTTGTTGAGGGTGAGAAAGTCACCGGATCCATTCCCCCGGACGAGAGTTATGAGCGTTCTGCTCCGGTCGGGCCTCGCCTGGAATAGGATCCTTCCCATGCACACGCTGATGACCTTTTGGAGGGGGGTCATCCGGCCGAGCCCGCATCAGGGGAGCCGAAAGGGAGGGACGAGGAGGTGCGTACCGCTCAGCCTATTCATCCTGTGGCAGGTGCGGGCACCGAAACGCGAGAGGATTGTGGGAGACTGGTGGTGAGGGAGGATTTACAGGCTGCTAGACCTTTCGGGTGTGGCCCCTGGGCCGCAACTCGGTCCTGATGGGTTTCCTTTGATTTCGCTTGGCTTTGAGGGTGTGGGAGTTGTTGGGGCAGGTCCCAGCTTTGTTTCGCCACCGCCTCAGTCGGATCATCTCCCCCGGGAAGGCTTGTTTCCTCTCGGTGGTACCTTCGACTTGGCTGGGGTTGTTCCGGCTTCGGTCTGTTCATGACCTTCATCCTTTGGCGGAGGCGGACCCGAGTCTCGCTGCGGCCATGTTTATCCCTGCCCGTTTATAGAGTCTAGCCCTTGCTTACTTGCTGTGGTGTTTTCGACACTCAGGAGGTCGGTCAGGCTGACCTTGCCAGCTTGGGCCTTGCTTTGACTTTCCTTAGCCACCACTTGCTTTTAGGGTGGCAGGACTCGGCTGCCCAGTCTTCTACCTCAACTGCTACTGTTCGACCTTCTCCTAACCATATTCTTGTGGCTGATCAGCTAATCAACAATGCTAATTTTTGGGCTGAGAATTATCAAGAGTGGGCCCGGGTAGCCTAACTATGAGCGCAGGAGCTGGAGGCCGGTCAATATCTTTCCCTTTATGAGCTGGAGCGTGAACAGGAAAGGGTTGCTCGTTTGGAAGCTAAAGTGGCCTGACTTCGAAGCCAGCGGAATAGTTCGGGAGTTGGTCCTGGCGACAGAGGGGGCATGGGAAACCCTTAATCCTGTAGTTATACCGCTTTTGAATAGTTTCTACTTCATTTTGCCTTTGTAATATTACTCATGAATGGAACTTTTATTATTATTATGGGCTATGTGCTTTCTTGTTATTACAAACATCATAGTTCTTGCTAGTTATTACAAACATTGCCACAATTGATTTCAATGCCGCAGTTGCTTTCAGGCGTAGAATTTTTTGAGGTTTTGCCCGTTCCAAGGATGTTGCAATGTTTATTCGTCCGTTGTGGAGAGTTGATATGCCCCGTTCCCTAGGCATCTTTTTATTATAAAGGGGCCATCCCAGTTGTGTCCAAAAGTTCCTTGGTTTGGTTGCATTATTCGTCTTAGGACGAGATCTTCTTCGCTGAAGGTTCTTGGGACAACCCTTTGATTGTAGTATCTCCTCAATTTGTTCTTGAATGCGGCATTTCTTGTATCACTCTCCAGTCTGGTTTCTTCGACGAAGTTTAAGCTAATGTGTTGGGATTCTTTATCAGTAGCCAGATTGCTTAGGCTCACCCGAAACGTTGGAACTTCTACATCCGCGGGAATAACTGCCTCCGTTCCATAGGTGAGGGAGAAGGGGGTTTCGCCTGTAGAGGAACGGGCGGTGGTTCGATATGCCCAGAGGACACTAGGGAGGAATTCCACCCAGCTTCTTTTAAGGCCGTCCAGTCAAGCTTTGAGAGTGTGCTTGATAACTTTTTTCACTGCCTCGACTTGGCCGTTGGACTGCGGGTGGTAGGACGTGGAAAATAGCTTTTTAATCTGCAAGTCATTGCAGAATTCTTGTAAGGCGGCTCCTTCGAATTGCTTCTCATTGTCTGTGACGATGGCTTGTGGGATCCCGAATCTACAAACGATGTTGACCCAGATAAAATGGATCATTTTTGCCACGGTTATTGTGGCCAAAGCTTCTGCTTCCGCCCATTTGGAAAAGTAGTTGACTGCTACAATGACGAATTTGACTCCACCCTTTTCGGGCGGGAATGGTTCGATGATCTCGACTCCCCATTTTGAGAAGAGCCATGGGCTAACGACCGTCATTAGCTCAGTGGGAGGGCTTCGTATGATTGGGGCGTATCGCTGACATTGTGGACATTTCCTGGCGAATTCCACCGCGTTCTTCTTAGGAAGGGCCAATAATACCTTTGTCTGAGGACTTTGTAAGCTAGGGCCTGACCTCCCGAATGGTTTCTGTATACTCATTCGTGTATTTCTACCAGCACTCTCTTGGGCTCCGTTTTGGTAAGATATCTCAACAGGGGCATTGAGTATCCTCGTTTATATAGGATATTATCGATTAAAGCGTATCGGGCCGATCAAATTCTTAGCTGTCGGGTGAGGGTTTTGTTGGCGGGTAGTTCGCCGGTCAGGAGAAAGTGTCGGATAGACGTCATCCAGTATTCATCCTGCTTAACTTGCGCCATCGTTCCCGAGCTGGGATGCTCTTGTTTAACCACATGGATATTTCCGAGCTGTTCGGCGTTCTCCGACGTCGCCAATTGGACCAAGGCATCGGCTTGTGTGTTCTGGAGCCTAGAGATCCGGGTAAGTTAAACTTGATTGAAGCGACCGAAGAGGTCTAATACCTTTTCCCGGTATTCGGCCATTTGTTGATCTCGCGCCTCGTATTGCCACTTTATCTGATTGACCATGAGTTGGGAATCGCTATAGATGATCAGGCGCTCGGCGCCGATTGATAATGCCATTCTGAGTCCTGCCAATAATGCTTATTACTCGAATTCGTTGTTAGTGGTGGGGAACCCGAAGCATATGGCCATGTTGACTGTGGTGCCAGTTGGGAAGGATAGGGCAATCCCTGCGCCGGAGGCGTGGACAGTGGCCGAGCCATCCACGAACATTTTCCAAGGTTTTTGGATGGATGCTCTGGGTCGGCGAGGTTTGCTAACTCCACGACGAAATCCGCTAGGGCTTGCCCCTTGATAGCATTCCTTGGAGCGTAAGTGATGTCGAATTGTCCTAGCTCCACCGACCACTTTAAAAGTCGCCCGACTGAGTCGGGCCGAAACAAGATTTGCCTCAAGGGGAAAGCGGTCAGTACTTCAATAGTATGCGCGAGGAAATAAGGGCGTAGCTTTCGAGAGCTCATTAAGAGGGCGTAAGCCAGCTTTTCGACCGTTGGATATCTCAACTCGGCATCGTGAAGCATTTGGCTTATGTAGTAAACTGGTTTTTGGGCTTTTCCCTCATTTCGAACAAGTACCCCGTTGATAGCTGTTTCCAAAGCGGCTATGTTGAGGTTAAGAGTTTCTCCCAGTATCGGCTTGGAGAGTGTTTCGGTGTTTGAGAGGTGCTCTTTTAGTGCTTCGAATGCCGTTTAGGCGGCTTCGGTCCATTGGAATTTTTCCTTCCGTATGACATCAAAGAAAGGCTTGCACTTATCGGATGTCTAGGCGATGAATCTGCTTAGGGACGCTATCCTTCCAGTTAGTTTCTGGACTTCTCTGATGTGTTTTGGGGGCCTCATCTCCGTGATGGCTCTAATTTTATCTGGATTAGCGTTGATTCCCCGCTTGCTTACCAGGAACCCAAGGAACTTCCCGAGCTTACCTCGAACTCGTATTTCTTCGGGTTCAGCTTCATACGATACTTTTTGAGGATTCGGAAAGCTTGTTGTAGATGGGCTATGTGGTCTTCCTTGTTTTGGCTTTTACAAGCATGTCATCAATTTAGACTTCCATAGTTTTCCCTAGCTCTTCTTTTAAAATTTTATTCACCAGGCGTTGTAAAGTGGCCCCCGCATATTTTAGTCCGAACGGCATCATTACCCAAGCGAGTAGGTTTCATTTGGTGTAGAAAGTGGTTTTCTCTACGTTATTCGGATGCATGAGGATCTGATGGTACCCGGAATACGCATCCATGAAGCTCATTACCTTATGTCCTGCGGTGGCATATACCATTTGGTCTATATGCGACAGAAGGAAGTTGTCTTTCGGGTATATGCTTTGTTGAGGTCGGTGAAGGCTATGCATAATCGCCAAGACTTGTTTGCCTTTTGAACCAGAACCGGATTGACTATCTAAGATGGGAACAAGGCTTCTCGGACTAGACGATTAACTAGTAATTTCCGAGCTTCGGCTTCTACGACCTCGTATTTTTCCAGGCTAAACTTTCTCTTTTTTCGTTCGACCGGCCGGTATCGGGGATCTACATTTAACCGATGGCATGCATGTTTAGGGTCAATGCCTACCATTTCGGAAGGTTTCCATGCGAAGACATCTCGATTGTCGCTTAGAAATTGGATCAGTACGAATCGATGTGGCTCCTCTAGTTCGGACCCTATACTTATCTCGATTTCTGGGTCGTTGGAATCTAATCTCACTTTAGTCGTTTCTTCGGCTGGTCAGGCTCCTTTCTTGCGTATTTTGGGTCTTGGGTCCTCTTCGACTTTAGGAGAAGGCTCTTCATCTTGAGCGATTACCTCGCCTTCCAACCCTTGCTCCGTGGCCTTTCCCCGAGTACGGTGCATTGGAAGAAGTTGGAATTGGGGGTTGTGATAACTAATCCCAATGGAGTCTTCCATGAGGAAGCATTCCCGTGCCCTTCACTGGCTTCTCAGGACGGTGTCCACTCGTCCGTCTGTTGTTGTGAACTCGAGACATTGATGGAAGGTCGATGGTGCAGATCAAAATTCATGGATAAAAGGTCATCCCAAGATGTAGTTGTAGGATGAGGGGATGTCTACTACTTTGAACGGAATGTTTCTGTATATTTAGAGCGCTAGGTCCTCGTCTGTTATCGAAACAGCATCTCGATCTCCATTAAGGGCCTGGTGATCGAATTTCTGAATCCGCGAATCTCGTCTTGATACGGGGAGGCCTTGTGTACGCTCGTGCCTTCGATGGCGTAGAATGCTTGGCGGAAGATGACGTTGGCGCAGGCTTCTGTATCCACCAAGCACCGATGGACCAGAGAACTTGAGATATTGGAGGTGATGATCAAATGGTCCGTGTGTGGCATCTTTATGTTCTGAGAGTCCCTTTTGGAGAAGATTATGTCAGCCTAATGGGGTCCTTCCACCGGAACCGTTTTAGATAAGTGATGAATATTCTGGAGTTCCTTGAGTTCGGCCTTTCTTTCCTTGTTCGAGAGTCGAGGGATCACCTGAGCAGTCCCGAAGTACGCTCCGTCGAAGGTGAAGATCACCCGCTGATCTGGTGGGGGGAGTTCCTCTTCGTCTCCGGAGGAGTCTTCTGATTGCTTAGTTATTAACCTGTGTTCCTTCGGGTGTGGGTTTCTTCCTTCTACTCGCTCCTTCGGGCCTCGTACCAATTTTTCCAATTTTCCCGCCTCGTAGAGTCGCCAGAGTTTGGCTAGGAGGTCGCTGCACTTATTCGTGTCGTAACCCGCCAATTGGTGGTATTTACAAAATCTTTTCTTATTGAGGCGGGTGGGGTCTGCTCTCATCTTCGGAGCTGGCCTTAGCAAATTATCGTTTCTGATTTCCCCGAGGACCTCTTTCGGAGTTAGACTCAGCATCTCATCGAGTTCTTTTATCTGCTCCTCGTTTGGGAAAGGCTTGAAAGATGAGGGGTTTTGTAGGTTTTTTCGCCGTTCTTTTTCTTTTTTTCTCTGTCCCTTGGTTCGTCCTTCCTTTTTCGCAATTCGTCCAGGATCTCTTCACTATGGATCTGAGCTTGAGCAAGAGCCATGAACGCGGCGTACGTCGGGGGTAGTTTTTGTTGGCACGCCGTCCATAGGGCGGACCCTGGGCGAAGCGCTGCTGCCACCAGTATAGTGTATGTTTCGTCGGACATCTCATCTGTGTTGGCCCGTTGCTCGTTGAAACTTTGTATGAATGTTTTCAGTGATTCTTTCGCCCCTTGCTTCATACAAGCTAGCTTCTGCTTTGGCTCTTTGTCGCGGCCGAGGTAGGCGAAGTGAGAAGAGAAGGATTCCGCTAGCTAGAGCCATGAGTCGACGGAGTTAGCTGGGAGCACGGTGAACCAGGAGTGTGCCTTGTCCCCTAACGTTAGAGGAAACATTTTGCATTTGTCGGTGCTGCCCTGGGCTATCATATAGAGGAGGAGAGAAACCTCCCTTGCCAATGGGCACAAAATAATAAAACAAATTAATTATTAAAATAAATGAATAAATAATTAATAATAAATATAATTATTTGGGCCAATTTAAATTCAAATTAATAAAAATTAAATTAAGCATACTTCAAATCAAAGACGTTAAAACACAAATCAAATTAAATTACTTTTGAAAATTTCAAAAAATTATACTCCCTCCATCTGTGTTAACGTTTATGTTTGCTTTTTGTACGTAAATTAAGAAATATAATATTTTAATGTATAGTGGGATGAGAGAAATTATATTTAATGCGAAGTGTGTAATTGTATTATTATTGTGTGTGACCCTACATAGAATATTAATTGTTTCGTGTGTGTCCAACTTGACAAAAATGAAACATACACCTTAACTTGAAACAACTTAAAATGGTAAACATAAACCTTAATGCGGGACGGAGGGATATTCCATAATATTTAATCATTTCTCCCATGTAAATAGGACAATTCAGTCATTCATTCTCCACGTATCAGAAATTATTCTTCATGAAGACTAAAGACTTTAGTATTTTTTTAAGAGTTGGTCTCTTGTTTCCCCAGGTGCACAAATTGTGTAATGGTATAATATTTTGTTCTAAAAAAGTATACACTTTCATTAAATATATTTTTTTAAAAAAATAAAGGGTACACGTCTTTATAATAAATGATATATCATTTAATACTAAAGGGTATTTGGGTGTACAGTATCCCCGAGCACACAAGTTTTAGCATTTTTTTAAAATCCTTCTTCAACTTATTCATAAATAACCGATCCAAGATCGATTTCCGATCATTCTCTTCCAGAAATCATTCACAGCAAAGACTTTGCACTTTATTAATTATCTAAAACTATTAAAATTTCCTTCAAAAGTTATACTCCCTCCGTTAATACTTTTCCAACTTTACTCATTTATTTGTCCCACAAAACCTTTCACCCCCCAAAAAATGAAACACCTCTTTAACCAACAACCTCAAAAGTTACTTTAATTTCAAATTTGCCACTTATTTTTCACACACATATCATTACTTTATACTTTTTAATTACCTAAAAATACTACAATACCCTCCAAAATCAATAAAGTTGGTCAAAAAGTACAACTTTTATTAAACAACGTGAAATACTAAATATGAAAAGTTTTCTGGATCGGAGGGAGTAATATACATATATATATATATATATTCTAAACAACGTAAAACAAAATCATTTCTATTTATTGAAGGAAGTACTCTCCATCCCCTAAAAAATACTCATTTTGTTATTTTGATCTTTTTCGTTACAAAGTATTAATTTTTAATTTTAATAGATAAGACTCACATATAACAATAAATATTATATCTTCATAGTGCTCAAACACGTACAACACTAGCATAACTACTCACTACACATTATTTTATAATTCTATAATGTATCTCTCAACCTACTACATTTTTTTATCGGACAAAGTTAGTTTCTTAGTGGTTAGAAGTTAGTACACCCATATTTCAAGATTATTCACCTAACCTCCTTATAACTCCCAACTCTCCAATTCGTTCCCTTAGAGAATCGAACTCAGGTCACTCATTAGTGAAGAGCCCAGTGGTGTCCCCAACTCATCTTCACATTTTGACTTTCACGAATATTAAGAAAAGTTTCTTTTTACTTACTTTTAGGGATAATTTAGTGTTTTTGGGTAATAAATACTCCCTCTGTCCCTAGGTAAAAGTCTCATTTTATCATTTTGATTGTCTCACTCAAAGGATCCCATTTTCTTCTTATTACATATGGGACCCACCCACACCCATTAATACAATTAAAACATTGGGCCCACACACCCACTAATACAACAACCTACTACACATTAAATAATAATACTCCTTAATCCAGGTGCCCAAAAGTAAATGTGACTCTTACCAAGGGATGGAGGGAGTAAATTGTAAATCATGTTAAGTGAATAAGATGTTAATGAGATATTTAGAATTATGACGTATTATAAGGTTATTGATTAATTGTTGTTTTCTTTTATGAGATATGAAGATGAGTTGAGAACGATTGGATATTAAAAGTGTGAAATTTAATTGAGAATGAAAAGGTTATTATACTCTTTAATACATGCGCACAAACAAAAGGATAAATATCAAAGGTATATTGGAATACATCTTTAATTTCTGAATAATTTTAAGGTGTACCTGGAGCACCGATGCATCCTAGGGTTTAATTATTTAATTTAGGATATAATAATAAAAATATAATTTAAAAAATAATTATTAATTAAAATTTAAATGCGGAAATTAATTATTACAAAGGTTTATATCTTACACATCCACAGTCCACTAAGTAGACTCTTAATTTCTACTCTTTTTTAACATTGTTAAATCTGGCAACTTCCTCTAGACATGCACCAAAAAATTGGAACCGACGGTTCGAACCGGAGAACTGTCAATTTTAATTGGAATCGGAACCGTCGATTCTGGAATCGGCAAAAACGGAATCGAAATCGGATATACTCCGGTTCAGTTCTGGTTCCTCATTCCTTGGGGAAAAAATCGGCGGTTCCAGTTCCAAACCCAGTTTTCAATTTTTTTTATGTTTTTACGCTAAAAAAAATTAAAACCGGAGGTTCCTATTTGAAACCGAAACCGTCCTACCTTCGGTTAGGTTCCGATTCCCCATTTTCAAAAACCAAAACTGACGGTTCAAAATCGGAATCGGCAGTTCCAAACTGGCGTGCATGTGTAACTTCCTCTCCATACTCCAGTCCAAGTCTCATTAATACACGCCAAATATGGGCCGTGGGCCCGCTTCCTCTGCATACTCTAGTCCACGTCTCATTAGTACGCACACTTAATGATAGGTGCGTTTACTTTTATTTCATTTTAATTTTTACGCAACTTTTATATAATCTTGAGTTATATATGATCTAGGTAATGATTTTTTAAATTAAATGTTATAAATTAAGTTTTTAATACTTTTTTATTAATTTACTTTTATATAAATATATTAAAATATTTTTCTATCAATTAGAAGGATTTGAAATGAGAGGATTTGAAAAAGAATTTGAAAAATTTTGAAAATTCTTCCAAAATAATTTAAAAAATATCAAATTCAAATTCAAATTTTGATTCAATTTATTTCAAATCATGAATTTATAATCCGTTAATTTAATATTGCATCTAATCATGAAGAGAGGATTTGAGGGAAGAATTTATAAACTCATCTGTAACAACAAATTTGTATTTATTAAAGGGTAAATATACTTTTTATCCATTAACTATCCTTAGTTTTGAAATTGGTCCATCGATTTCTGTATTTTTGAAATTAGTCCATTAAGTTTTTAAGGTTCGACAAAATAGTCCTCTTACCAGCTATAGAGGGTTTTTCAACAGGTAAATCTGATATAAAATTTTTTATTTTTTCTGAATGCAGTGGATTAAAAGGTTGAAAATGGAATTTACCCCCAAATTCCTCAAGAGTTAGACTCTTGTAAAACGGATTTACATTATAAAACCTTATAAACCCTGTGGTCCTCCTTAATTTAAACACCCTAGCAATACATAGGGTATATAGGATTTGAAGAGGAGACCATAGGGTTTATACAAGTGTTTGTGATTCCTCCAATGCCACCGCTGTCAGCCGTCGCCGGATTATGTGACAGAGCTCACCCTCTCCTTCTCCATTTCGATATTACTACTTGGCTTTATTTTCATCCCGTTCAACGTCTTCTCTTCTTTCATCTCCCGTGTTCCAAACACTATTTTTTGAACTGGTCTTCTCTTCTTTCATCTCCCATGTTCCAAACACCATTTTTTTTAGGTTATCGTTCCAAACTCAAGCAATCTCTCCTCCTATGAAAAGTGGTTCCATCAATGGACACTTGAGCATACTCAAATTGGAATCTTATTTGTTGGCTGGTTAAGTTTTCAATTCCTGTTGTTGGAGCCGATTAAAAACTCTTCGATACAATTCTTCTTCTTCTCCATCTATTCTCACTGTATCTTCAAGTATAGCACAGATAATTTAATCTAGTTGTGTATACTTGTGGATTTGTAGCTCGATTATATTTGTTGAGAGATATAATTAGTGTTTAACTCTAATTCACACAGCATATCCATTATCTGAGAACGATGTAGACATCTGCAAAGAGCGCCACCAGTAAGAATATTACACAGCGCAGCTCCGACGGTGAGGTTTTTGAGGCGGTGAGTGGCAAACGATTAAGTACATGATCGAGGATCTGACTTGTCAGAATGTGATCGTCGCTATTTTCACCTAAATTTTAGTGTCTTTTTGTATGTCTTTTCGTATTATTTTATCCGTATTTTATGTGTTATTTGGTTGTATTATGTGTTTTCATGGAAATGTGTGTGAATGAGCTTAAACGTATGTAAAACAGGTAAAAACGGAGCAAAAATGGAGACAGGAGCTGAAACGAGCAAGAAACGAGATCACGGGACCCAACTCGAGTTGCAAGGTGCAACTCGAGTTGTCAACTCGAGTGGAGTAGGGGTGCGAAAATATCCAGAATTTGTCCAGTAAGCCTTCGAGTTGCAAGGTCCAACTCGACTTGCAACTCGAGTCGAGCTGCATCTCACCAAGTCGAGCTCCAAGTCGTGCGGTGCAGGGCAGGTGCAGAAAATCATACAATGAGTCAACTCGACTTGCAAGCTGCAACTCGAGTTGCCACCTCGAGTCGAGCTGGCCTCTGAAGGAAATCAAGTTTCAGAGCCTCGTAACACGACCGAATAGGCGAGTGCTCGAGTTGCTGACTTGAGCCGAGCTGGGTTAGCTTGAGTTACAATGCTTGTTACTCGACTCGAGTAGCTAACTCGAGTAAGAAAGGCCAACTCATGTAAGGTCATTTTGGGCCAAAAATCCGAATTTTCACCTGCCAATGTGTGTAAGTGTGTAAAAAGCCCATTTGATGCTAAATTCGTGGCCCAACTTGGAGAGGGTATAAATAGTCTAAAGTTCAACATTTGAAGAGAGATTGAATATTCCACACAAGGGTTTCATTCCTACACCTAGATCACACACCATTTCTTCCATTTTACACCATCATCTTCATCCATTCTTCATTCCTTTCATTTTGGGTGTTAAAGACCTCAAGAATTCAAGAGCTAGAGGTGGAGATCAATGAGTGTTGAAGATTCTCTACAAGGAATTGTTAGGGAAGATTTACATCTCTTTTGTTTTTCATTTGGATTTAAGACTATGGATATGTGTAATAAATTATTTATGTATTTTGTTACCATTATCATGTTAGGCTAATCCCTCTAGTGGGATTAGGAATATGAAGAGCATACTAGGTTTATATTATTATGTGGATTAAATTGGTTTTTGACTTAATTGATGTTAGTTTCTATCCATGGGCTTTAATTGTTTTGATGTTGTGATGGCATGGTTTGTTATTCATGAATGATTATTGGTTTAATGGATTGTTGATCAATGGATGATTTATGATAATTAAGTGCTTTTATAATGTTCATGTGTATATTGCTTGGAGTGAGACGGAAACGACCCTCTTAAGTATTAGAAAGATATGAATAGACATCGAGTTTGGGTTTATCCGAAAGGATATTTGAATTCGATGAGGGGAACCAATCCATTCTTTAGCTTTAGTACACAAAAAGGGAGAGTTAATCCTATTTAGTACCTTTGAAGGGAGAATTGGAAATTAATTAGTACCTAGATGGAAGATGTTAATGTTGGGCTTTGATCTTAAGTGCTTTTGGGAGTCTCAAGTGGATCAACAACCTTTGTAACCCGAAAGGGAGCTTAGGATACAATCGTGATCACCCTTAATCTACATCAATTGAGTTGAATTCCCTTTGCATGATAATATGAATTGAATGTGCTTGGATGTTTCTAATCCCATGTTTTTCCATACTTGAACTTTAGCACCTATTCTCTCTTCTCGTTAATCATATTACTTGTCATTTCTCTTAGTTGTTATTTTATTTACTTGCTACTTGCTTTAGTTAGTAATTTCAAACTCAAAACCCCTATCATCCTTATAAAAGTGACATAAACATGAGCACACGTATTGTAGTAATTCAAACCTAACTCCTTTGTGGTTCAATAATTTTATTTCTTGGGATATACTACTATAACAATCGAGTATTCTTGCTCGTGAGTATAAAATATTCAAACAGAAGGTTGCTAATATGATCAACGAAAAGACTCCGGAAGATATTACCAAGACTTTCAATATCAAGAATGACTTCACTCATGAAGAGGAAGAGGAAGAGGAATTTCGAAGAGACAACCAGTGGGCTTTTGATGTACTTTTTTTTTAACCTCTGATTCCAGTCAATGTCCAAGTTGTTAGTCATGCTTTAAATTAGGGAGAAAAAAGAATTATTATGCCACGTCATTTGCCCAACTAAAGAGTATACTCCTCCCGTCCCCGCGTAAGAGAGACTTTTGCTTTTTGCACGTAAATTAAGATGTATTATTATTTAATGTACAGTGAGTAGTTATATTAGTGAGAGTATGAGCCCCATATTTTAATTATATTAGAGGGGATGTGTGAGTCTCATGTGTGTAAAAAAGGAAAGGAACCATTTGGGTTGAACGACCAAAATAGAAAAAATACCCTCCTTGAATGGGAGGGAAGGAGTATTTACCCCAATTGTTTTGTGCGAGTTATAATTAAAAAAAAATGTAACTATTAGGTGTAACATCCAAATAATTAATGTGCAACTCCTCTGAAAACACAAGTTGAATTCTCTGTTACACATTTCATGTTTCATTGGTATTACCCTATATAAAAAAACTATACCCTACAAATGACCATTAAACTCTTGGGGCATGCATTGAGTTTTGATATTTAATTATGATACGTGACAACTATTTAATTCGTGTAACATGAGATGAAACATCACAGTGTAACATGTGATCTCAAAATACGTAGGGAGTATAAAGTTTCCTTTAATTAAATAACCTTAAAGGGTACTGTAATTTCTTTCATAATTACATTTTTTTTTGTACATTAAATAGTAAAGAAGTGGAACAACAAAAGGGTACACTACTACATATACAACCTATCTGCCATAATAGAGCTCCTTTCTCCCAAAGGCATACGAAAACGTCAACTTCCCCCGGGAAATCAATCCCCCTTTCAGCACTGCAAAACTCTCCGGCGAGCTTCCTCGGGTGTCGGCTGCCACGTCGAAAAGCTCTTTCATCGGCATGTAAACTTCTCCGACGTACCTATCTCCGAGCGTCCTCTCGCAGTAGAGCTTGATTACGAGCATGGCGTTGTAGTTCCTCAACATCGACTCGCTTACGGGGAACCACATCGTGTAGTTCCAGGACGGGCTCGTTCCGCACCGCTTGTTCGACGTTGGGGTCCACTGCTCCGGCCCACCACCGATGGAGACGGTGGCGTACACCCTCATGCTTCGGAAGCTTCGTACGTCTTCTAGATCTTTTGCTGAAACTAGGGTTACTTCGAACATTCTGAACTCCATTAATTTGGGACTGTTTGTGTGGATTAAGGTTAATGTTGTTTGAGTTTGGTTATGGTGTTCTTTAGGGGAATGGATGGAATATATAGAACACAAAGATAAGGGAATAACTTTATAGTAACTTATTACTATTAAAAAAGATATCTAGACCTAATAGTAGGCTGGAACCTTGGAATAGTAATAAGTTACTAGAAAGCATAATTATCAAATAGGATATTTAGTTCAATATTATTCTTCTTACAATGATTGAAAGTTTTCATTATCCTTGCCCAAAAGTGATCTTTTTCATATGCATCAGATTCACTAACACTTAAATAATTAAATATAATAAGCAATATTATAAGGTAATAAAGCTCCGTGGAGAATTCTTGCATGACCGGTTATTTCAACTTCTGGTCTTCTCTAACAAATCAAGAATTTTCACTACAAGATAAGTTCGTATATTTTCTTTCTTGATATTTTAGTTGTTGAAATAATATTCTTTCACTTTCACTTTCACTTTCACTCTCGGTTTCAAATTTAATTTTAATATGATATACTCCATAATCAATTGTTAAATTTTAATTATGTGTGAATAGGTGGCATATGGGTATAATTGTGTTCATTAATTAATTAATAGTTTAATATGAATTTGGCTAAAATTTGTGTGTATTTGGGTCACTGTGCATCCAAATAATTAATAGTATTAAATGATGTACCCTCTAATATAAGGAAGTATACTATTTATTTCTTGAAAAAAATAAAAAAAATTAATGAACGTGTATACTCTTTAGAACAAAAAATGTTGTAATCTTATGAATTAAAGTGTATATCATTTAAAACAAAATGTTATATCCTTACACATTTTGTGCACCTAGGACACGTGAGATCAACTCTATGAATTTTGGCCAATTATTCGTTGTATAATAAATTTCCATTAATTCCATGTTTAAATATATAAGTATGTTTTTTTAATTAAAATGCGTTAATTGTGATAAAAATCATGAACTTTACTTTTATTTCAAATTAATCTTCACCTTTGAGAAATTTCGAAAAGGAACACCACTTTTAAATATTTCACTGTTACAGTAGACACGAAGTTTAAAAAAAATTCATTTTTGACCAATTTCACTACAAAAAAATGCTCCGATAGTGACGAAAATATTTTCATCACTATTGTAACGATTATTGTGACAGAAATTCAAATTTGTGACGGAAATTAAGTGACCGCACTCACTTGATCAAGGTCTCAGTTTGTAACGGAAATTTTTGTGACGAATTTTTCCGTCACTATAGTGACGGATATTTTTGTGATGGAGCTTTTCCCTCACTATAGTGACGGAAATTTTTGTGACGGATTTAGTGACGGAGCCTTTTCCTCACTATAGTGACGGAAAAAGTGACAAAATTTTTTTGTGACTGATAGCTTTTCCCTCAATATAGTGATGGAAATTTTTGTGACATATGTCTTTCCCTCACTATAGTGACAAAATTTTTTGTGATGGATTTATTGACGGATATTTTTGTGAAAGATAATTAAATTAATAAGAAATTATAATATAAATAAATTATTTGATAAATCATGAACAAATAACACTATAGGTCATATGGTTACATGGCCAGTCATAAGGCTCTCGGTTTGGTATAATTAAAGAGTATAATTAAGTAGTACGATAAAAGTCCTAAGTCAAGACATGCATGTTCATATATTCTCCATGAATCAACGGTCACCACTCTTCGTCTTCGTCTTCCTCCACCTCGTAGTCGTCGTCATCATCGTCAACATCGTCATTTTCATCAACATGATCATCATCATATCCATATCCATCAACATAATCATCAACAACATCAGCAAACACAGATATTGCGCCTTCCACCAGCATCCACCTCCGTCTTTTGGACGGAGACACTCTTACCAAAACTGTACAAAATGTTGAGTCGCCCCTTGTGACTTTGTCTTCCTCTTCATCGTATCCATATTCATCAACATGATCATCATCGTATCCATATCCATCAACATAATCATCAACAACATCAGCAAACACAGATATTGCGCCTTCCACCAGCATCCACCTCCGTCTTTTGGACGGAGACACTCTTACCAAAACTGTACAAAATGTTGAGTCGCCCCTTGTGAGTTCCACGAACTCGGCAACTCAGAACCCGGTCCGCCTTCGGACCCATATCAAACAGCCTCTTCACCGGAATGTTGACTTCTCCGATGAACCCGTCCATGCCAAGAGTTCTCTTGCAGAAGAGTTTGACGCAAACCTCAACACATGTTGAGTCGCCTCTTGTGATTTCCACGAACTCGGCAACTCAGAACCCGGTCCGCCTTCGGACCCATATCAAACAGCCTCTTCACCGGGATGTTGACTTCTCCCGTCCATGCCAAGAGTTCTTTCTGCAGAAGAGTTTGATGCAAACCTCAACACATGCTTTCTGAATAGCTGACTCTCTTACGAGTAATCAACGTCAAAATTTCAGGTGGGGTTGGTCTCTCCCTACACGTCGGCGGGGTTTTCTTGCCGGTGTTCGATTCACCGGCGATGGAATCCTCCGCGTTACATCCTTCCGAGAAGTCTGGTTTCTGGAAGACATTTTGCTGAAACAATAGTTATTCTCAACTTTCTGCACATCACCATTTTTTATGTTTTTTTTTTTTTTTTGTGTTTTTAATATGGAGGATATTTTTATATAATATATGAAGAGGTAATAATATATAGTAGTGTATATATGTGTTTGTTATAGAATTATGTATTGTACTCTTTATATATAAGATTACGTGCATACAATTGACTTAGTCTGTACGTGTGTTAATTTTTTGGAAAAAGTGGTCTTCCAGTGTTTATAACTTGACTTCTATTACAAGAATTGAATGCCCTCCCACGTAGAATATTCAAATATTCTGTGTTGTGTTGATTACAATAACGAAAATGAAAGTGAGTTAACTTGTTAATATTAATACTTCTTCACAATTTTATACTCCATACATACGAAATTTGGAGAAATATATATATATATATATATATACTCCATGTATCCCATATTAACGTTTACGTTTTCCATTTTAATTTGTCTAACTAAGGTTTATATTTCTTTTTTTAAGTTGGGCCCACAGAAAACAATTACTTTTTCCATATAGGACTCCCACAAAATAATAATAATACAACTAGTCACTTCAAATTAAATATTATTTATTTCATCTCAGTAGACATTGAAATATTATTATATTTTTAACTTACGTGAAAGCAAACATAAATGTTAATTCGGAATGGAGAGAGTATATATTAATTTTATTGAATTTTGTTGACTTTTAAGAGTAATGTTTATCTTCTTTTTTTTAAAAATAAATAATAGGAGTAACATATACAAGCACCTTGCATTAGACTAATAAAAAGAAATAACATTTTAATACTCCCTCCGTTTCAAAATGATTTGCACATTGTTTAAGAAAAATAATTTTTGGTGTAATAATGTAAGAAAAAGTAGGGGGTTTTTGGGTAATTTAATTGAATAAAATGTATGATATAAAAAAATGTGACATTCTTATAATATTGTAGTATTATAATATAATGGTGTTGATATCATGTGTTGTTTCCATTTTAGGAGTGTGCATGTCTTTATTGGACGAACAAGAAAGGAAAATGTGTCAGTAATCTTGAAACGGAAAGAGTAAAATAGTTGATAATCCGTACAATTAAACTTTATGCATTCGATTTTTCCTTTTTTTATTTTCGTAACAATTAGTTTTAATTATGTGTTTCTTTATGCATGTATTATTGTTTTTTAAACTATACCATTAACGTTAATAATTTTTTTTTCACTAGTTTATGCTCCCTCCATTCCATAATAAACTTTATCATTATTGTAAATACGAAGTTTGAGATAAATTATTTTTTAACTAAATTTATTGACTTTTGGAGGATAATATAACATTTTTAGGTAATAAATAAATTATAAAGTATTTATGTGTGTTATGTGGGAGTGATAAATTTATAATTAAATAAACTTTTAAAAGTGGGAATTGATGTGATATTTCTTTTTTTAGGTGATAAAATTTAATATGAGACAAACGAAAATTAAAAGTATGAAATTTATTATGGGACGGATATAGTATATTTTTATTAATAAATATATATGACTTGAATGTGGACTCCGTGCACGGAGTGCACAAGATCACAAGATATATATTACCTTAACGCCTCGTTTGATAGCACGTAATATGGGTGTTTGATAGCATATGTAATGTTTTAAAGAGGCCCTGTGTTAAATCTAAGCCCGGTAGATAATATTGTAGCTTTTTGCATAAGTTACGCGACTCCCAACGTAGTATTAATAAAATGGGTCCAACAGTGCTTTAAGATTAGAAAGGAAATTACTAAATTATCCCTAAAATGTTTAAATCTAAATCAAGGAATTGAGGAACCCTCATTTCTTAAAAATGAAATACTAAATTATCCGTAAAAAAATTATTTAAATCTAAATCAAGGAATTGAGGAACCCTCATTTCATTTCTTGTAGGGATATGGTTTGGGGCGGGTACCTAACTACTCGAACTTGACCCGTTTCAAAATTGCATGCCCCGGATCTGCACAGGTCTTATTATACTGTCCCAGACCCAGACCCAAATGGGGCGGGTCCGGTCCGCCCCGCTCTCCTTTAATTTTTTAAATTTTTTTAATTTTTTAATTTTTTTAAAAATTTTCTTAAGACTTATTTGGCAGTCATAAATCTCTAACTCTCTCGTTTAACATTCTCCATGGCTTCAAGTAATAATTATATAAAAAAAATCAAATAATAATAATAATCATAAAATTAGTAGTAAAGTATTGAATTTTAAATGATTATAAAAATAAAAAATATAATATTTATATTTAGTACGGGGCAGGTCCGGGGTTGGCCGGGTACCTGCAGATATGAAGTAATACCCAAACCCGACCAGTTTCAAAACGGGTCCGAGACGGCCCATCCTGTTTTAGTTCGGAGCGGGTCTAGGTTGACTCAAATCGTACAGGTCGGGTGGATACCTGCGAATCGGGCTCAAATTGACACCCCTAATTTCTTGGGACTCTGTTCACACTCCTTCGCCTTCCTCCCTAAGGGTGGTTCCCCTCCGTTTCATAAATTGCACAAAGGAGAGAGATTTATTATACTAGCATGTAACGCGGGATCATTGAGTTTTTATTTAATAATAAAATAATATTAATATCTTATTTATAAATGCATTATACTTTAAAAAATAATAATATTAATGTAACAATGAAAAATGAGTATTCATCAGCATACATCAAATTTTGCTCACTATTATAAAATTGATGACTGATGAGAACGTGTAATCATTAAAAAAAATACACAAATGATTTCAATAATAAATCAGAAAGCTCCTACCTCATTCATATATTGAGATAAGCAAATTACAAAGGGCAGAGCAATGATTATAAGAGTTAAATCATTTTGTGATGAGCTGTACTATGGGATGAGCAGTTATAGGAGCAGCAAGTAGCACTGCAGTGTGAAGTCCAAACGGTAGGGTGATGAAGTGTGTCACACCTCCTTGTAAAAGGGATTTATGGAATTGAAACCATGGGTACCATAGTTTCCCAGCCGCTACATGACCACAGAGAGTTGCAATTTGATACCAAGCTCCTACATCATTAATCAAAACCTCTGAGTTGAGAAGGAAACCAAAAAAAAATTCCTATAGTTGCAAGATCTCACACAATACACAATTGCCTTTGCTACAATGAGACATAATGTGTTGAGCAATTTTTTCTAGTTGAGCTCATACATATAATCATTTTAACAGCTTGAAGAACCTAGAGAGCTTTTTAGACTACAAAAATAACATGGAAATATGATCATATAATAAGCAAAAAGGAATGAAAAGCAAGTTCACTCATAATTAGGATCCATCCACCAGTAGTAACGGGCTGCAAAAACATGCATGGCTAATCCAATAATGTTTTTAAAAAAAATGATGTTGAGCATATGCTCCCACTATTTCTTTCTTAAATCTACGGCAATATATCATAAGGAGAAACTATATAACAGTTATATTTGCAATTATTAAGTCATTAAAATCTTTTTATACCCCTTTATATCCTAATAAAAGCACCAGAATTATTCTGTAAAAATTATTACTACTACATTGCATGAGAAATTGCCAAATCACTTAAAATTATTATATAGAGGACACATCAACTTCCTTTAGTATACTAAAGATGCTACAATAACAAGGAGTTTACTACTTTGTTTCTTGATTACTAAGGAATTTACTGCTCTGTTTCTTGATTTCGAATTTGTAGAGGTGTTGCATTTTCCATATTTTAATGGTTCATTCAGCAATATATTTAACATTCATATTCACTTTATTCTTCTAGAACTCATTGCACTCATTCTCCCATTTAAGAAAATAATCAGCAAAAGAATCTTCCTTCATTTTTTGAAAATTTGATTTTGGATTCACTATCATTATTGATTTTCGTTGCCTTCTTTCCACCGATACCTAATTGCCTAATTATTTCTGAGAATTTAAATCCAATGACACATACTCGTCTCCACAAACACTCTTCTAATCCTCTTATATATTAAAACAAAATAACTTTCCAAAACTAAATTTGTGTCAAGCTTAGGCTGTTAGACCATATATGAATTTTTCAATTGTGTGAGATGGCAATTCATTATTGGTTGGAATATTAATGATTTTTTAACTATTGATGTTTATATTAATTGTTTAGGAGATAATTGTTAGATAATTCTTGGGATGGGAGATACAAGGTTCGAACCTCTACAACCACATTATTTTTATTTATTTATTTATTAGCTTACAATATATATTACACATTATACATTCATTCTGTACACCCATTTCTGTTACGTGTCAATCACATAACGTGTGACACAGAAGATGATGCACCAAATGGCACAAAGAATCCGAGCCGATAAATTTGTACATGCGTGTATGTATATAATATAGTATAGTACATATTAAATTACCCATAAATATATTAATATAGTTACAGTAAAATCTCTATAAATTAATATACTTGGAATTGGAGAATTTTATTAAGAGTTGATATCTGGTGCACCCGGGTGCAAGGGTGCACCCATATGTGTATAATTTTTATTCTATATATATACATGTTTCTTAATAATTGTATAATTTTTTCACACTATATTTTTCATTAAAAAAATTAACACTCATATGTTTATAACTTTTTATTCAATAGTGTATATATGTTTTTTAATTATTGTATAGTATTTTTTTACACTTAATTTTTTATTAAAAAACTAACAAACAAAGTGCATACTTTTTTGTTCATATTTGTATATGTGTATGAAAGTGGGTGCACCGTATCCTGGGGTGCACCCAGTGCAGAGTAGTATTAGTCTTTTACTACTATAATTTAGAGAAGTATTATATAATCGACAAAATAATAATTTATTAATTTAAAGAGATTATATACAAAATAAATAAATAAATATAAGAAGAATAGTACAGTGAATTAGATTACTGTTTTATATATTCTAATCACGATAAGTTATGATTCTAATAAATAACAGATGTTCCAATGTTATTTTACAAAAATTAAAAATATACTAAAAAATTTTTATTATCATAAACTAATATGATTAATTTCTATTAAATAAATATATTTTTTAAAATAATAAATAAATAAATAAATATGATTACCCGCATCGCACGCGGGAACTGTACTAGTCTAATATTAAACATTAATAATTAGGGGCCGACTATTTGCACCCCCAAATTATTAAACGTACCCCAAAAAATATTTAATAAGACATAATTACCCTTATAAAACTAATATTTGTTCGGTTGCAGTAACCGAACAGTCATCTATCTTATCTGTTCGCTTGTTGCAACCGAACAGATAAAGAATATATTCATTTGTTCTGTTACAACAACCGAACTGAACTAAGATTACTATTTTTTTTAATTCATATCTACTGAATCTGTTCGGTTGCAACAAGCGAACAGAACTAAGATTACTATTTTTTTAATTCATATCTACCGAATAGATAAGATAAGAGATAAGTTTCATGACATCATCGATCTTTAAATAAAGATGGTGATTCTCTTCAGTGAAAGTAACCAAGTTTTTGTTTGATTCATTAGATTGGTCATCAGATTCATCCACGCTTATTAGATTGGTTATCAGATTACTTATTTTATTGGAAGATGAATCACCATCTTTGTTTAAAGATAGATGATGTCATGAAACTTATTTGTTATCTTATCTATGAATTAAAAAAAGATCACTAATCTTGTTCTATTCTGTTGGAACAACTGAACAGATCAATCTTGCTATGTTCGGTTGCAACAATCGAACAGATAAGATATATGATTTCTTTATTCTGTTCGGTTATTACAACAAAACAAATGAATTCTTTATTCTGCTCGGTTACAACAAGCGAACGGATAATATATATAATTATTCGGTTATTGCAATCGAATAGATATAAATTTTATAAGGGTAATTATGTCTTATTAAATATTTTTGAGTTACGTTTAGTAATTTTGGGGTTGCGAATAGCCGCTCCCTAATAATTATACTCCTATCAAATAAACAAATTTAAAATATTCTTAGTTTTAATATATGCTATCAAATAAGATCACTTATTCATATTACATACCTATCTCAACATACATATTTCATTCTTAAATATTACTTCCTCTGTCCCAAGAATACATTCATGTATTTGGTGGTATAGAGTTTAAAAATAGTAACTTTTTGTTGTATTGATGTAAGAAGGAGAGGGAGTATTTTGGGTAATTAAATAGAATCAAGTGTATGATTGATGAGAGTGAAAATAAGCGTATTTTAGTATCCAATTTAAGACCTTCTGGATGAGAATTGTTGTTATATATTAGCACAAGTGTCATATATTCAATATATGTGAGAAAAAGGTACACTTGAGGTATTTTATTATATTTTTGGTGGAAAAAGGGATCAAAAGTGCCAAGTTGGAGAAAAGATGCAATTTGTGCAATGATGCTGAAAAATGCACGTCCAACTTGTGTAATTTTTCTGTGTTTATTTGGAGCTCTGAATTGGAAGTTTGATACATAGTTTGAAAGCCACAAAAGAGAGGATCGTTTTGGCGTAAAGAACCCTCAATCGAAATCCAAACGAGAAAGTTATGATAAAAGTGGTGACGTCGCGCAAACTGTGCCGAACAGAACGACCGTCCACTTTGCATGACTTATTACACATTCAAATATTGAAATTTCTATGAGTTATTTATATGGATAGAAAGCCAAGGAATAAAGGATCACGTGAGTGTAAGAATTACTCAAATCGGAGGTTGGATGTGGAAGTTATGCGCGAAACGGTGAGACTGCGCAAACTTGCTGGACCAAAGGAGATCCATTCGACTAGCATTGTCTTGGTCGAACGGAAGAGGGAAACTAGAGCAAAATAACCAAAAACTTAAAGAGAGCTTGCTCGACTAGTTGCTCGACTTTGAGGCCTTGCTCGACCAAGAAGGTTTGGTCTAACAAAATATCACTGGGTTTATTTTTGGTAGTTTCGGATTTCTTTTACCAAATTTGGCGTATTTCTCAAGTAAAAGCTCATTCAAGGCCTATAAGGAGAGCTCACAAGTATAAAAGGGGGTGTAGATCACATCATTATTCATCATAGAATCATATTGATTGGAGGAAGAGCCACAAATCCATCCTACACCACACAAGGGGGGATCACCCCCCAACCATCATCCACATTCTTTCATTCATCCATCCATCACTTTGAAGATCGTTCGTGGAATCAAGAAGAGAACCAAGAGGAGGATTCAAGACGGAGAAGGACGCGACGACATCCCGCATCTAGGGTTTATTTTGTTTTCTAATTTATCTTGTAATTTTCCAGACATCCGGGTAAGATCTATCCAACACCCATGATTGTTCTTCGTAACATCATGAGCTAGAGCCTTTTTTGTAGAATTAGGGTTGTGAAAGTTTTTACGAATTAATTGAACTTTCGTGTGTAAACTCCATACAACACTACTTGTGGATTTATTTTATATATGATTGTGCTTTCTTAATCCATATTCACGGTTGTTTTATGCATCTTCAATTTGTATATAGAGTCTGAATATATATCTTGGTTGTAGATTGAGTGCGTTCACCGCTGAACAGGATTTCATGTTATGATTCTAAGTGAGGGGACTCCGAAGCTTCATTAGAACTATCATATACTTATTAATTGAATTGAATTCGGGTTATTAAGTAGGATAAAGAGGAAAATTTTATAGTACATATAAAGGGAGATCATATCGGGTTAGAGTACCAATTGGCCAGTAAAATTATTGATACTGATAGTACCTAGAAAGAGGGTAGAATTATTGTTAGGCTAATTTTGCGCACCTCAATTAAAATCTTCAAGTGTAGGGATGTCAATTGCAGAGGCAAGTACCCCAGTAAAAATATCATTCCCACTGAGACATCTAACTATTTATTTATTTTATATTACTATTCAACTAGAATCAAAGTAACCAATTTCCAAGTTTTGATTGTAAATTAATTTCTAAAACTTTGAAATGACAATTAACAAAATAAATAAAAGTAAGGAATATTCAAGATTGGATCAAGAGAGAAGAAACAACTCTAAGGTTTCAGGTATAAAGCAGTTGATTTGGTCTCTTAAATGTCCTATTGTTCATTCATACTATTTTAATGGAAATACACCACAAGATGATGAGCGAACAGTTTTGAACCTCCTTCCTAGATACTAATAAGGCGAATTTCATAAACCTCCGGATGGCCAATTCGACTAACATATATTTTCTGAAAGTAATACTCAAACTTATTCACTTCCTACTTGATTTCCTAATTGCATTGTTCCACTAAGAATATCAAGTATCTTATTTACCAGCCCTTAGGATTGTTGTGTTCACGGGCAAACTACTATAATCCCTAGTAAACAGACAATATTAAATACTTATGCACACAAGCTAACACAACATTCCAAGTATCACGGGCAACATCAATAGCATGTTATGAAGACGCTACAAACATATAATATAATTTGAAACAAATCAAATAAATAAAAATCTTAATAGCATGAAATCACAATACTTTGTCTAGGGTTCCAAATCAACTACACTAACCTTTAATCCTTAGAACTGTAAAGAGTACTTAGCCTATGAGGTTACACACAACCCTCATGGCTATCAAATTCATAACAAAATCAACAATTGAAAAGAATAAAGAAAAGATACGAAACCCTAGTGTCACGTGGTTTGCGTTCTTCCCCTATCTCTCCGATTGGATTGGCTCTCAAAACCCACTTGAATCTTCCTCCAGACCGATGGGATGGATGGATGAATGATTTGATGTGAGTGGATGGATGGATGGATGGTGCGTGAATTGAATTCACGATGTGTCTCTGTTGTGAATGATCGGTCTTTTTTCTCCAAGTGTTCTGATCCCTATTTATACCATGGGCCACGAAACTGACTTGGCTGGGCTGTTTTTATATGTTGTCACACACAGGGGATCAAAAATCTCGATTTTAGCCCAAAATAACTCAACTCCCCAACTCGAGTTGGCAACACGACCAGTGTTACCTTGAAAAGTAACTCGAGTACGCTAACACAAGTCGTGTTGCTAAGTCGTGCACTTGCCTGTCAAGTCATGTTGCAATGCTCTGAAACTGGACTGCCTTTGGGACCCAACTCGGCTCGAGTTGTAAGTCGAGTAAGGTCTTGCAACTTGAGTAAGCTCTCTGGATAATTTTCGGACGCTGCTCTGCCCCCTACTCGACTCAAGTTGCAAGTCGAGTTGGACCTTGCAACTCGAGTAATCTCTCTGGACGATTCTGGACACGTTTCGGACCCCAACTCAACTTGTGTTGCAACTTGAGTTGCATGTTACAACTCGAGTTGGGTCTTTTTAGCCCTGTTTCTTGCTCATTTTTGTTCCTGCTTCATTTCTACCCTATTTTAACCTTCAAAACTCAACAAACCCCATTAGTAACACCATAATCATGTAAAATATGTAGACTACGCAATATGACACGAATATATAGCCATATTCTAATAAAATCAAGGTATTATGAGATCAAAAAAACATAAATTTCCACTCTCGTCAACCCCCCAAACTACCATGTTGTTCATCCCCGAACAACGAATTCAAAACAAGAGAGAAATAAGAGTTAAAATTCTACAGCAAATAAGGGATCACACACATCCAAACCAAGATAATATATTCGAATGCCAAAATTTTATCAATTGAAACACACACGTCAAATTAGTCACTTCCCATTTCAGAATGCTCGTCATCCACTCTCACGGATAGTTTTTACACTCGTCGCACAAGTGTGAAATATACACTTAGGTTAAAATATATGCACTCAAATCAATTCACATGCACGCGTAACCATAAACTTGACAATTATCTAGACTCTCAACTAATTTGAAAGACTTAACGATGAGATCACAAAGGACTTGCTTAGGGTTGTAACGTTGGCTCTTTGGACAAGGGTAGGTAAATATATGATAAGTGACTCAATCACTAGTATAGAATTAAAAGTAAAGATATATCTTCAACACATATACTTGGTAAATCAATCTCTCTTTTTTTTCTCTTTCAATTTCTTTTTATTGTTTCAATCCTCCCTTTACTTTCAAGCTCAACGACTTCTTTTCATTTTTTCCTTTTCTTCTCAAATAGGGTACCAGTTTCAGGCACTACCCTATAAATGGGGTACCAGTTTCAGGCATTACCCCATTTGCAAATTTTAACCATCCTTTACTTCCAATCACTATCCATCAATATTTATCTTTCCAATTTTTCTCTTCACACTGCACCAATTCATCTCCTTTATTTCTCTACTAGGATAGGTATTTAAACGGCTTTTAAATGATTAAATTGGCTATCTTCATAGTTTTCTAACGAAAAAGACTTACAGGTTCAAACGGGAAACTATGGATTAAATTTCAAGGTAGGATAAATATTTGGTTAGTGACTCCATAAAGAACAAAATGGCCTAAGATCATTTCCCATCATCTAATCAATCATCTAGTCTTAAGCAGATTAAGAGTCAAGTTCTAGAATACATGCATGTGAACGATGCTCTCAAGAATAAAACCAACCATGTGTAATTTCATGATCTATTAAAGCTCAAATCTCATATGGGTATAATAGAATAATGAGCATTCATTCATAGGTCTATGAACCAACTTTAATACATGCAACAATTTTAAGTATTTCAACATCCAAGTACATTTTTAGTTGGATTACAATCATACTTATCTCACAACACCACATTATCAATTAATCACATATTCAATTCAATCAAGTGCTTAGAAAGATCCAACAATCTTCCTCAAGAACCAAAAATTAACCACTGATACTTGGATAAACACGCAACAAAAACAAACTAAATGACACACACCTGGACAATCACAAAAAATCGACCTCTCAATATAATCAAATGAATCAAAAATACCAAAAAATCACAAAAAATTAGTCATCCAAGCACACAACACAATGAAGCAACTTTACTTTGGTGTAGCAAGACGCAGGTATACACGTATCCTCCTCCCAAACTTAGATAAAACAAAGTGAGAGCATAAGTTTGTAAAGAAGTGTATATCATAGTCGAGCAACAACTAATAAAATTTCTACATTGACACAGACTCAATAAAGCAAATAAAATGGGAGGGTCGGCCCCCAACAGGCGCTCATGTTTAACGTCAGAGAGTCACTACGGATACCTCTTATTCGAACTACTGGACTTGAGAGAAATCTTCTCGCATTCTAACCTTCAAGTACTTCTTTCCTCTATCATTGGCAGCTACAACCACCTCACCTTTCTTCGTCACCAATACAGGGTCCTCCATGTCAAAACACGGGCTAAACAAGTTAGAATCCCCAACACCCATATAAGAAGGAAAATTCAGAGGTAAATCCGGAGGCTTCAAATATGGATCATCCATAATTTCTGCAACCAAAACATTATCAAACATAATAGCAAAGTTAATAATAGAAAAAGTAAGAGATCTATTTTCGTTGTCAATACCCTCTACTACGTCAACTCCTTTCTCCTCATATTTAACCTCCTTTTCAACAGTGGTACTCTTCTCTCGATTCACCATGTCAGCTGTGGTCTTTCTTATCTGTGCATTTCTTGCATCACTTGATGCAAGTAACTTCTCAAGATAGTCAATACATGCATTATTGGACAAACTCTCAAACTCTGCATTAGACAAGGCAAAGTTCTCATCATGCTTTGTGTCCACTACATCCACAAACTTGCATTGTTGCTGATCTTTAGGCCATTGCATCTCCTTATTCAACAAGAAAACCACTTCCTTTTCATCGGCTCTAAGCTTCAAATCTCCATTGAATACATCTATCTGAGCTCTTCCAGTAGTAAGAAATTAACTGATAAGAAAAATGGTTAGCCTTCATGACTTTGGTGACTTCCGCCCGAGGACCGACGTAGCACTCTTCCCCCATGTCGATTATTCTCGAGGGATTTCCACCTTTCCGCTCTTTCTTGCGCAGGTTGAGTATTTTTTTCTAAATGGGGTTTACATCGTAAATCTTGTAAATTATGTGATCTATCTTCATTTAAACATTCTAGTAATACATAAGGTATATTTAAATTGAAATGGGGGATCACAGGGTTTACACGTGAATCCGGTTTATATAAGTGTTTGTCTTTTTTCTGTGATATCTCTTGTGCAATATCGTTGGATCGAGAAAAAATTTTAAATTCCTAAAAAAAAGATTGAATGTTTTCTAACTCCTTTCTGGATCTATTGTTTTTTTTAAGCAATGGCACATAAAATGATACTCCCTACGTCCACAAGCTAGGGTCTGAGGTCTCATTTTGTCGTTTTAAATGTTTGTTTCTTAGTCTTTTCTCTTTTAGACATACGAGATACACACTATTAATACAACTATCCATTACACATTATATAATACTAATTAATCCACGTATCCCTTTGTTCCTTTGATACGTATCCATTTTGTCATTTTTGTCTGTTCTATTACAACATATCAATTTCTTTTTTAGATTGATGTGACCTAAAAAAAAATAAAAAATCAACCCACTACGCATGGCCCCACACTCAACATTAATACAACTACCCACCACACATTAAAATATTATATACATCTGCCACACATTAAATTATTATACTCTTTGATCCACATGTTGAATAGTACCTTTACGAGCGGATCGAGAGAAAGTACCACTTTCTAATGATGGCTTAATTATTAATATATGAGGATGATGTATGGCAGGTGAGCCGTTTGAAATGTGGTGGAGTTATTTTGGGTGTTGCAATTTATCATCTAGATGGAATCTCATCCGTCCATTTCATCAATACGTGGTCCGACATAGCTCGGGGCTGGAGGTCGGAATGCCGCGGTACCTCGACCGCCACCTACTCTCGGCACGAAAGCCGCCGTAGCCGGAATTCACCCACGTCGAGTTCCTGCCCTCTCCCACACTAAAAAACTCAAAAACTATGGAAGAAGAATTTAAATTTTCAACATTCAAGCTAACACGGGATCAGCTCAATGCCTTGAAAGCCCATTGCAATGAGCATGAAGAAAATAAGGAGATGATCAATTATAGCACCTTTGAGGTTCTCACAGGTAATTTAATTCTCATCATATATAGTATAGTAGTACTATTCTTCCTATAGAGAAATATACCTGCATGAATTGATCTTCTCAATTATACATCGAAAATATAATTATACTATACACTAAAATAAAACATTAACTACAAAGGTGAAATATTATAGCTATACCTTAATACTCCTCCATATCAGATCAAATTGACTTAGACACAAGTTTAAAGAAATTTTGTTTTTCTGAGTAACTCTATTAACTTTGGAGGATGATTTAGGTACTAAATAAATTATAACTACATTATATGTGTTAGGTAGATAAGTATGTCAAATTTTGAAATTAAGTAGCATATCGAGGTTATAGGATATATTAAGATAGAGTTTCAATTTATCTTTTAGGTGGTGAAATTATTTGTTGGAGGAATGTAAATGAAAAAGTGTAGAATTTATTTTAGGATAAAAGGATCGAGTACTAAACCTTAATTGAGAATGATTCATACGTGTTTGTATATTAATGTTAGCTATATGCATGGCCTCATTTGCGTGACACCCTCTTACAATATGATCATAATTTACGATATTTTTTATTAAGGATATAATCATTTTTTATTTATATTACAAATAAACTGTTAATGAAATATTCATTGCACATTATTACTATTCATCAATTGAATATCATTTTAAATTAAAATATTTTCACTTCTTATCGATTTATATAAAAGGTCCCATAGAAGTGATTTTGTGATACGATCTCCCAAAAATCTTAAATTTTGCCTATGAAATGAAACATGTGATGTGATTACGAAATTTGTAGGGCACTTGTGGGTTTGCCTTAACAGGGCTCGTGGGCTGCGAAAAGACCAAGAAAGCAACTTGAATATTATTATCGATGTCCGATCGAGGATGCAGCCACCCCCTCCCGCCCGGTTTCTTTGGCAATGCGATCTACCGAGCCACCAACATTGCCGTGTGCGGCGAGCTGGAATTCGCTCCCCTGCATCTCGCCGTCTCCAAAATAAATGTGAAATTTTAAAAAAAAAAACTTAATTGTATATGTGAAAAATAATCAATGTTTAGTTTAATTTTTAAATGTGTGTACTTATATCGTATTTAAAAAAAAAGTGCATATGTATCACGTCCAACAAACGGATGATAAGATTAATTATTTTAGATAAATCATTTGTCTAAAATAATATGCCAACTTTAAGAAAATTATACTGCAGGAATTTGATAAATTAGTTTAGAAAATTCACAAGAATAAATATATAAGTGAGATATAGCATTGTTTGGGATTGAAAAACTCCTATATGTCGGGTAATTATCAGTGTTAGTTAAACACACTGCAAACGTAAGAGGAGAAAAAAAATATACTCATTAAACTTGGATAATTATAAAGGGAGGATTACTGTTAAAGTAAAAAAAACTCTTAATTACTATGAGATACAAACATACAAAAAAATTACTACTAACTATAAAAATATATAGTGATATTCCAATATTACCCCTACAATGTGCTGCACATTAATGTTGTGTGCAGTAAAAGTTCATGTGCAGCAAAGTGTGTGTAGTAAAAAAAGTGTGTGCTGTAAAAAAAATGTGTGCAGCAAAAAAGTGGGGTGGTCCGGAGGAGTTCAGGCGGCAATCCGACAACAGGCCGGCGGTCCGGCGGCGGCAGCGGTTGTCCGGGGTTTGTGGTTTAAAAGTGTATGAGTTTAGGATTATATTTGGTATTTTACTCTAATATTTTATATGTAATAGTAATTATTTTAAATCAATATATCTAATAATAATTAGGGGTACAAAGTGTATACCTACTAGTAATTTTTCCAATTATAAACTATGAATCGAGTGACGTATATTTGTGAGATATATATGTACTTAATTACTAGCGATGAATATAAATCTTTTATTTGATTCAATTTTATTTTGTATTAAAATTTTAAACTAAGTCTGGTGATAAATTATTTTTGTAATAAATTTTGATGAGTGTATACTGGGTACACCCGGTGCAAGGGTGCTCACATATGTGTATGACTTTTTATTCTATTTTGTATACATATTGTTCAATTTTGTATACGTGTTTTGTAATAATTGTATAATTTTTTCACACTAACTTTTTCATTAAAAAAGTTACTCCCTCCGTCCCATAAAGAAGTTTACAGTACTGTAGATACGGAGTTTGAGAAAAAGTTGCTTTTTGGGGGGTAGTTTTGTATTTTTAAGTAATAAATAAATTATAAAGTAAGTTATGTGAGTTATAAAGGGGTGGCAATTTTGAAATTAAAGTGTATTGTGGGGTTATTGATTTGTGTGTATTTCCTTATTTGGGGGTGTGAACTTGTTTATGGGACGAACAAAAATAGAAAGTGTGAATTTGTTTATGGGACGGAGGGAGTAACATTCGTATGTGTATAATTTTTTATTCAATAGTGTATACATGTTTTTTAATAATTGTATATTTTTTACACTCAAATTTTCATTAAAAAACTAACAATTAAATTGTATACATTTTTGCTCATAATTGTATATGTTTTTATTTATATTTGTAAATGGGTGCACTCTATCTTGAGATACACCCGGGTGCACACTATAATTAACCAATTTTGATTTATGTAATAAAATAAAATATGATTTAAAATATCTCATTTTTATTTTTTTTAGTTGAACTTCAATCTAACATATTGAGCTTTAAATTGGTGGAGATAAGAGCATCTACATGAGATTCTCTAAACTAAAAAATTATGTATATTTTAAAAAATTTAACTAAAACATCACTCCAACAAGTTATCTATTTTAACTTTTAATTTTACATAACGAGTTTCATTCTTCAAATTTAGATAACCAAATCAAGTTCTTTAAAATTAAATTAAATGCATTAATGATTCATTATTTCCAATGCTTTTGTTAATTAAATAATATGGAATGAAGAGTTAAAGTAAATTTTATATTGCACTAATAATAAAAACAAAAATAAAGAAAATTATAGAAAATATGTGTAATTACTTAACATTGGGAATAGAGAGAATAAAATTCATATATAAAGAATGTGTAGGAAGACTTTTAAAAATATTATTCTTTAAATTAACAAACCTATCTATTTTATGAAAATTCTCTCCTAAATAAGCTCTTAAAGTTGCTCAAGGAATTGATTTCCAATCAAATTATAACATCTATTTACCCAATTTGAAACTTTTAATTCAATGTAAAAATGCAAACATCTTCAGAAAGAGAAACACTTGCATCGAATGTCACAAAATAATTCAGTAAAACAGATAAAACATAATAATTGTATAGTAAATTATTAAATGAACAACTTATAATCTATCTATATCTATATAAAACACATTTCCCGCCCAAACGGAGGATAAATTTGGAAATAAAAAAATGCGCATTAAACGTGGCTCTATGGTCAAGATGTATGTCAAAAGTAAGTGTGATGCGGTGGTGGTTAGCTTATTTATTTAAAAAAGATAAATAAAAGATTATATTGAAATTTGTGCAAAGCTTACAAGGGAAGGGAAGGGAAGGCTGTGAGTTTTCTATAAAGATACACATTCCCAAGTTGTTCATTGCAAAACCCACATCCCCATTTCCAAATATTAACAATAGCACGCGGTGGTACCGGTGGGGATGTTAGCATGTCGTGCCGAGGCTAACGTCGGCGGTGAAGAGGCGGGCCAAGAAGAGCAGTGGCGTCGGCCTGCAGGTAAGACAACCTTTCCATATCGACATTGGCCAAGCTCCTAGCGCATCTTGGACTGTACTGGGGTGGAGGACTAACTCGGCCATGACCCACTCGGTGAGCATTGGGTGGTGTCGGTTCCTTTGAAGATCAACGGAGCTTTTTCTCATCTTCCAGGGACAGCAAAACGTCAACACTGTGGAAACATTAATCTGATTCTTGGTCTTGTGGTCTTCAATGATGGAGAACACGAGCTTCTAATTCCTGATGAAGAACTAATGAGAAAGAAAGAAAAACTTTCTGGAGTGGTTATTTTATTTTATTTGTTGAAGAAGTATATTGAAAAGCTTAAAAACTGAAGAAGGTGTGTGAGGTGGGAGGAAAGAATTGACTTTTATTATAAATAAAAAGTTAACACCTTAATTTGCTATTGAAGAAAATATAAGATGAGGATCAAAGATAGAAAAACTGTAACTAGATGATTCCTTACCATTAATATATTATTAAATGATATATAATATAGAATTGTATATATAGTAATATTCCTTACCATAAATAATAAAAAAATTACCAAGTGTTTCACAAAATTAAATATTAATTCCATTAATTATATCTTCTAAAAATATCATGAAAAACCATAGTAGTATAATAATTTATAAATTGTACTATTATTATAACAATAATAATTTGTACTAATCTATATCTATATACTCCTTCTTTCATGGAGCATAATATTTCAAGTGATAATGACAAAAAGTAGTCACTTTAACTTAAAAGAATTTTTTCTAGCCATCAATGTTAAAAGTAATTTTTTGTAGCCACTTTTTATATTTAAGACCACTTACCCCAAACATAATTTTAAAATATATTCAAACAAATGATTTTATTTGTTATATCCGATTGATACTCGAAATGACCTATATATCCTTAATATTTTGTACTTCTATTCGGCCCAAATAGTTGTCTATTCGGCCTATACATATTTGTCTATTCGGCCTATATATTTTCGCCTAAATAGTTATTTTATTCGGCCTATACATATTTGGCTATTCAGACTATACTTATTTGCCTATTCGGCCTATATGTATTTGCCTATTCGGCCTATATGTTTTCCTAATTTTCATCACTTTTATCACGCTTTAAAATGGTATCAGAGCTCTAGGTTTATTTATTTATGAATGGAAAATTTATTATATACTTATATCACTTAACGAGAGGAGAGTTTCAAGAAATATGAATCCGAACGAAGGTTCGACATCCGAGAGTAACAGGTCTATCAGCACTGTTCAAAGTGGAGCAACAGGGACTTCTGGCCTGTCAACTATGATGAGACAAACAATTCTATACAATAATATTATTGTGTGTTGTATAGACAATATGTAGAGAAAGAATACGAGGACGCCGACCGGTATTGGGAAGGTGTAAACCAAAGGAGAGAGTTGGCAAATATTCGTGTCAACCACACCAAGGAAGAACATCTGGAGGAACTACGCCAGATGGAGATAAGATACACTAAAGAACTCTCAAGAAACATAGTGGAATTCCAAAATTTCACCGAGATCCATGGATGTGTCTCTAAACACGAGCAATGGAGAAGGCGCCCGAACCAAGGCCCAAGAGAGATCTGCAAGCCATATCACTTTTCACATTGGACAGAATGATGGAGTGGAAGGAGATCGAGGTAGATAACTCTAAGATGAACCAAGATCTTAGAGAATTGCAGAATACGGTGAGATTCTTTGGAGAATATTTCCAGAGCATGTCCAAGATGATGTTCGAGATCAGCCTTAAGATAGATAAGGTGGAAAAGTTGCAGAACAAGCAACTCGACCTCATCATGAAGTTGACAGAACAAGTAAAGTCCTTGGAAACCAAGGTGACAGGAAGAAGGCCAGGAGAAAGGTTGCCACCAACCTTCAGAATAGAACCCCTTTTACACCAAAAGGGGAAAACGACAGAGGTCATAAGGCCAAAGTCCGAAAGCGAGAAGATGATTGCTATCTTTCGAGGAGAATCTACATCCCCGGATGGAAAGAGCAAATCTTGAAGATCTACAAGATCTATATGAGTCTTTCTAAGGACTATCAATTGTAGATCTAAAGATGAATGTTGGAGAATCATCAAGTTCCCAACAACAATCGCAGGCTCAACAAGATCGGAGCCAAAATGAAGGAACCCCTGGATCACATGGAATCCATGAGACAAGACAAGACCAGAAGAGACATTCCAACAACCGGGAAACTTCAAGATGAAGGCAATAGGAATGTCAACAAGAGCAAGCCGAGTTTGAGGATCTAATCTACACAACACCCTATATGGTCGGTCTCACCTTGAACCGATAAATCCATACGGGTTGATCTTAAACCTCGACACTCTAGACTTCAAAAATAGGGAGACCTTGATCGATGAATGGACAAATGCCATGAAGATTGCAGGTGGCGCATTGGAGCTGGACAAAGAAGGGTTCATAAGATTCCTAACTATGAGCCTGGAAGGATCAGTATAGTGCATCTGGGAGGTACTCTCAGACGAAGTCAAGAAAGAGGCCATGGAAGGCGAAGACCTAGGCAATATTGTTGATCGCATGACCAAGATCTTCGAGATCCACTTCATCGAAGTAGGTTACTTCGAATGAATGGAAGAAGAAAAGAAGAAGAAGAAGTATAGGAATGCTCTATACAGCCTAGAACTACTGGACATCTGTCATGTAGATGAGTACATCAAACTCTTCACAGAGTATAGATGGAAGTCGAAGATTAAGTAGGAGGAAGTATTCCATCTATTCTTTGCCAAGATTCCAAGTCCATGGAGAGAAATGCTGATCAAAGAGTATAAACCATACGAGCTAGATTCAATAGCAAGAAGGATGCCTTTCCTAAAAGCCAAGATTGCAGAGTGGTGCCATCAAGCATCACTACACAAGAACTATAAGAGATTAAGGAGAATCAATAAGACAGTACCCTTATGCTGTGAGAATAATGATCTTCCAACCATCATTGGAAGAAGCCCAAGGAAGCAGAAAAGGATGAAGAAAAATTATCCTTACACACAAAGAAGCGGATGATGGAGGTCCAGAAGACCAAGATCCTGTTAGTCCAAGCAAAAGGCCCGAAGCTATAAATCAGGACAAAGGTCTGGACCATCCAAATGGAGTTCAAGAAGTCAAGCTTCATCCTCATGATCAAACCAGAGGAGTACATGAAGAACTCCCACAAGAAAGACGTTCCGAAGAGCAGCTACATGAGCAAATGAAAGATTTAAGGATTGTAACTGCTATACATGCGGAGCTAGAGGGCATATCTCACCAAATTGCCCGGAAAACCAGAAATGGGGAGTACGACAGTTCGAAACAACTCCAGAAATGGAGGAAGTTTGAAGATATACCCTCAGACGAGAGCATCTTTGAAGAAGAATTCTTCAGCCAAGACGAATCTTCTGAAGATGAGTCGGAGTGAAGAAGAAAACTTCAGACAGGAGATGCAAGAAGATATGTCTGTATTCTTTTCCCAGACAACAATTTCTCATAAAATCCTTATGAGAATCATGAAGGAGGATCCAAGGCTTAACCTATGCAATGGATTCACTGTAAGAAAGCTGGAGAAATTTTTTCCAAGCTTCAAGAAGATAAAGCATAACATCATATATAAGGTGAACGAAGGAGAAATTGTCATCCCAATGGAGCTCACAAGAAATGTGATGGAAATGCAACTAGTTCCCTATGAAGAGATCAAGAGGGAACTCAGTAAACTCCCGGAAAAGGTATCCAAAACAATGTCTTGGGTCTATATCGGAGCTATTCGGATCCTCATCAAAGCAACATTCAAAGAAGGAATCAATACACCAATCGATATTGCTGTCTTTGATAAAAGGATTAAGAATACAAGAGAAGCATGCCTAGGAGGACTCTCAGGAAATCTATATGCAGGAAAGGTAACATCCTACATTTATCCAAGGATTGCCTACAATCTGGCAGATAGAGATTTCAATAGGGAATTCACCCTTCATTAAGATTTCAAAAACAAAGACTTGATGAGAGAAGGGAATAGGCCTTACTCCCTCACATACAGTATCTCATATGCTCTGTCCAATACCCGTCATTCGGATCTATTCCAAATGAAGGATTACATTGAGATACTTGAAATGTTCGAGAAAGTGGCTTACGCAACTAGGCCAGAGAGAATGGAGCTATCGCCAATCCATGATATGGATTTACGGATTAGGAATAAGCCGGTCTGGAATAGGCAAAATAGCCTCAGATTCGAACAAAGAAGGATTTCTTTCCAAGAAGACAGAATGATTAGCGATAAATGGGGAAAGAAGCCAATCGTGGAGGTAATCTATGAATCGGAAAAGTTCACAACTAAAGGTGACCTGAAATACCCAGAAGGATGGAGAGGAGTTGAAGTAATATTTGATATCACTAAAAAGAAAAACTATATTCCTTGTGATGTCTTGTATTATCTTCAACAACCAACAACTGAGAGATACCAAAGGCAGCTCAAACTTGGTGATCTTGAGCTGATAATCGAGGGAGTTGCAAGAAGATTACCAGAGCAACTAGTACTGGGATTGGAGTTTCTCGAGGATCACAAACCTTGGGAACGACTACAAGATGGAATGGAGTTTACGGTCAAAGGGAAAAGATACAAGGTTTACTAGTAGAGGCTAGGGCTTATAAGCTCTGATCCACCCATGGCCACAAGTCCATTCTCGATATATATCACTGTCGGGATAATATATAAAGAGCATCGTGTGGAATATTTTGTGGCATACATTGATTCAGGAACCGGCATCTGCACAGCAAAAGAAGGAGTCTTTCCTAAAGACTCAGTCGAAGAATTGCCAACAGTGCTAGGAAAAGATTTCTCTCAAAGGGTGCTAATCATTAACAGAGGAATCAAATAAATAAAAATCATGATCGGATGAGCGGATCGTATCCTGTGGTACAAGGTGAAAACTCCACAATTATATTTTTACTACACCAGAGCGGATATTCTGTTAGGAAATAATTTCCTACAGACATTCAAGTATTTTATCCAAGAAAACGCAACAAGAAGGCTTATTTTCACAACCCTTTGTGAACATAAGATCATCGCACCAAGACTGCGTAATGCATTTCAAAGAAAAATACCAATCAGATTTTATAGCAAGCATGGTGATGAAGGAAAACGGAGCCATCCAAAGATGAATGATCGAAGAAAATATTGCGAAACAGTCCTACAGATAAGAACCGAGACTAGAGGAGGATAGAAGATGGAGAAACTGAAGGAAAATACAATCCACATTCTCAAAGCAAGCTTGGGAGAAAATATACAGAGAGACGTCACAATCGAAGATCAAACATCTTTAGAGGACGTCAAAAAGAAGATACAGAGGAACTTCAATGAGGATCCTCTAGCCTGGTGGGATAAAAACGAGCCCAAAGCTTCACTCAAAGTAAAAGAAGGTAAGGAGCATGAGTTCGTGAGATACAAGTCTATCCCAATGAACCAAGAGGATCGAAAGGATATGCAGCTAATACTTAAGGAACATCTAGACCTTAAGTTGATATCACCAGGAGTATCTCCATACAGTAGTCCAGGATTTCTGGTTCGGAATCATGGAGAGGTCAAGCGGAGAAAGCCGAAACTTGTGATCAACTATAAGGGGATCAACAACATCTTGGAGTTTGATGGATACTACATACCAAGTAGGGAACACTTGGTTAACTGTATCAAGAATGCCAAAGTATTCTCCAAGTTTGATTGCAAATCTGGATTCTACCAGATTATGATGGAAGAAGGAAGCAAGAAGTTCATAGCCTTCTCCACACCACAAGGTCATTACATCTGGAATGTCATGCCTATGAGCTTGGCGAACGCACCCAATATATACCAAAGGAAGATGGTTAATTTTTTCAAAGATTATTTCTCATTCATGTTTATTTATGTGGATGACATCCTCATAGCCTCAAAGAACATGAAGGAGCATTTGGAGCATCTGGAAATATTTTCAGAAGTATGTCACAAGAAGGGATTAGTACTTTCTGAAAAGAAGACAGTAATTGTAACAAGGCAGATCAAGTTTCTTGGAGTCGAGATTGATGAATCCGAAATTATTCTACAACCACACATTGTGGAAAAGGTTCAAGGATTTCCTAAAGATTTCAAGGACAAGAAGCAACTCCAAAGCTTCTTAGGAGTTGTCAACTTTGCTGGAATGTTCATCAACAATCTGGCGCAATACAGGAAGGTGTTCAGTCCTCTATTAAAAAATGATATTGAATTCAAATGGGAGGAATCACACCGAGCTATGGTTAAACAACTAAAGGAGGTTTGTAAAAAGTTCCCCAAGTTAGCTATACTGAATGACGAGGGTGAACTGGTAATATATACAGATGCCAGTGACCATTGGTGGGCAGCGGTTCTAACAAAGTCTACACCTGAAAGAGAGGTGTCATGCAGATACTATAGCGAACTCTTTGCGGAGAACGAAGCTAAGAGATGGCACATCAATGAAAATAAGTTCTTTCTGGTTTAGAAAGTGTTCAAGAAATGGCTGCTATTTCTTCTCGCGAAGAAATTCATTCTTAAAATTGATAACAAAACGTCAAAGCCTTTTTAAAAAATAAAATTGAATCTAAACCAGAAAAGACTAGGCTATTAAGATGGTAAGCAGAATGTCAATATTACGATTTTAATATTGTCATTATTAAATCAGTTGATAATATTTTGACAGATTTCCTGACGAGAGATGGAGGGAGCTGAAATAGACTTCATCCTGACTGTTTCAAGGCACCTGATGAACAACCTTGAGTTGCTCCAAATGGAATTCGAGAATCTAACACTCAATGCAAAGCGTGCTGGAAAAACACAAGAAAGCAATCAGACCAAAGTGTCTAATCGCATATGAGATTGCATTCGCAACAATGCGAGTCTATTCGAGTCACTACTAAAGCCAGTCCTGCCGGCTGTTGATAGCAATAGCAATCGACAAAAGGAGAGTAGTCGAGAACGGGGCTTTAAACCTGGAGCAAGAGATTCAAGTACCCTTAGCACGAGTTCTAGATTGGAACCTCCAAAAGAGGAACCGATCCAAGGAAAAATCGACGACCTGGAGTCACATCTAGAGTCGACGAGTCAATCCAGCACCTCTGGGGTTAAAGAGAGAGAGGTCAACCTTAGGCCAATGATAGGCACTGCTAAGGTTGGTATTAACTTAGCTGATTTTTCTTATTGGCAGGAATACCAGGCCACCTGGGAGAAATTGAACACCAGACAAGGAATTCGACCGGAGAAATGCCGAGTGGATATATCTGGGGAATATCCCCGAGTTTGGATACGAGAGGGCTCAAATCTAAATAATGTGAAACAATGGTATGATTTTGGAGCACTAGCTTCAATATATACTGTTGCACCAGGCTTTCCAGAGCTTTCAAAACTGCCAGAATGGCTGGGGAAAACAGTTTTCAAGGCATGGGAAAACAATGCCACTCTATCTAGAGGCGATGTATTGGAGCTCTACTTTACTAATGTGGCTCCAGAACCAGTCGCGAAAAGGCAACCACGAGGCCTTTCATTTTATCAAGCTAAGAAGACCCGATGTCTCAGCATCAAACAGGATCAAAGAGTCTTTTGGGAAGGAACCAGTCTTGAGTTCTGCATTTTCTGAATAACAGATCTCTACGTGAAGAGCGAGGGGTTTGTTCGCCTGCATCAAAGAAATGGTGGAAGTAAAATTCCCATTCAAGTTCGAGCACAAGTCTTTGAATGAGTCTTTTCTATTGAATACTTTAACAGGGAAGAAGACAGGGTTTGCAGAGAAGGCGTTCCAAGAAAAACAAGAACTTCTCTGGAGAAATAAGATTCCAATGAGTAAACAAACCCATCGAAAATATTATAACATGACCCATTTTGGGCAATGGACGAACAAAGTATGCACGAGCTGTTCCACCCAAACAGAACCAGAGTTTGGGAAAGGAATAAGATTGAGCATAGGGATGATCAGGAGTGTTTAACCACCCCCAGCAAAAGAGACGCGTGGAAAGAAGAGGGTAAATCTCTTCAAACTACCCAAGAGCCAGGAGAATCTTAAGGCAACTAGGAAGATAAATGACTCTTCAAAAAGGCAAGAGTCGAATGACTTTTCCAAAAGGATAAGGAGCCATGTGATTTCTGCCAAAAGCTGGAAGAGGGATGGACCAGACAGGGGCATCCAATGGAGAGAGAGGACCAATCAGCTACTAAAGTTGGAATCCAATGGAAATAACGTAAGCAGTGACGTCAGTACAAAGATGTAAGCAGTGACATCAGCAAAAGTAAAGAGGCTTTGAAATTCGTATTTCACGTCCGCAAGCCTCTATAAATAGCAGAGTTGAGAAAACAGAAGGCATCGACCATCACCCTCTGTTTTCTCTCACTAAATAAACATTGTAGTTTTCTTTTCTTTCTTTGTATGAGTGTTTCTGTTCCAGCTACCATAGGTAGCTAAAGGAGTTTCTCCTCTTTTTAGTGAGGATGAGTGTGTAATAAATTTCTTCATTCAATAAATAAATAATCTTCTGCCCGCATGTAGCCTTCCATTTTTCTGCAACCTTATTCTCCATACTTTCTGACGAAAAGCAGTAGCAGCATCCTGTACACCCGGTATAGGAAATGAACCAGGGTTGTACTGAGGTCCGGTGAAGGAATGGAATTGAACCATCACACTGCGGGGTGCGTGGTTGATTGTGAGGAGCAGCTGTAAAACCTACCGCATACCCGATGAATTAACGGTCAAAAAAGGTACTATTACTGTTTCAAGTTGGTTAGTTATGAAATTAATATTGTTTAATTAATGTACGGAAGCATGTTGGGTCTGATATGGTCGTACAGGACTATGTCTATTTTAAAGAAGAAAATTGTGATAAAAAAGGGGATATTGAAAATCATATACGGATATCAATCGGGTAGAGTAAATAAGAGGATTTATTTATTTTAAAGAGAAGAGGGGTATCTTTGGAATGAATATTATAAAGTGGCTAGAAAAAATTTATTATTATGAGGGTGGCTAGAAAAAATTTAATTTAAGGAATAATGATTATTTTAAAATTTTGCCGATATTTCAATGTATATATATATTTTAATATGTATATATATTAAAATATAATGAATGAGGATGGATTATATTTTCTATAAAGGAAAATATAAATAGTGGGTTGAGGTGGAAGTTGGCTCCAAAATGCCAAAAAATTAACAGAAAAATAAAATATTCATTAAGAAAGAAGGAAAATAAAAGGCTGGTGCATGAATAAAAAAAATTATTAACAAACAAAAAAGTGCTCCAATATACTACTATATATCTATTATCTATATATACATTAAAAAAATAGAACCGTGGCTTCCACAATTTTCGGCAACCACAACCTCGGGAAGGCCCTCAATCAACGAGGGCGCTGCCACAATACGCACCAAGGGGGTGGTCATATCAAGACTGAGCTCTTCGTTAGTCGGGTCGGGTTCTAATATTGCAATTATCATAATTTAACAGAAATTTTTTTAGATGTAAAATATGTCATGGAAATTTTGATAAGGTGGATTTCTAAAGTGGATGTGTTTGGAGGACGAATCGGAGAGATTATTCTTGAGTATCTCAGGGTTAAGTTTCAGGATGTAAAAAAATCTTGGAATAATGCTATATGGATTTTAGAAAAGGGGTGGATGTTTGATTTGGTTTGATGCATTGATTGATAATGATGAATTTTTTATTTACATAGTAATGTCTTCTTTAATATTAAAACCAATGCCTAAAGAAAGAAATTATTAATCTTTACAAATGTTTTTAATGTAATTAGAATGGGATCCGAAAAGAAAAGACGAATAAGCAGTGTGGCGTTGTGTTTGTTGCACATTATGGAAAAATCTAAAGAGTAACAGAGAATTAAGGAAAAATCTAAAGAGGAACAAAGAATGAAAAGACGGATAAGCAATGTGGCGTTGTTGTCAAAGAATTAAGGAAAATAGAGGAATCGAGAATTAAGAAAAAATATGAACATAAAAGGAAATAAGAGATGAAGATGAGAGATTAGAATTAGAGTTTTATGATTAAAAAAAAAGAAACAATAAACAATAAACATTTTTTTTGACTGCAAAATCATGGAGCAAATATAAGGAGAATTAATCTAGTTTGCCATGTATTTTGGGACATTATACTCATAGATTTGCCATTTTAATTGAAGGTGAGAATTAATGGAGTTTGCCATTTTGTATTTTGGAATATTATGCTCATAGATTTGTCATTTTAATTGAAGGTGAGAATTAATCAAGTTTGCCATTTTGTATTTTGGGACATTATTCTCATAGATTTGTCATTTTAATTGAAGGTGAATTATATGCTTAATGCTTGGATATCTAAATAATCTAGATTATTATATTGAGATAATATATAGATTTTATATTTATAAAAAAAGGAAAAAAATCGAATATATATCTAAATAGTATACTTATTTTTTCTATTTAGAAAATATATAGATTTTACATATAAAAAAATGAATATATATTATGTCTAAATAGTATAGTTTATTCCATTTAGAAATATATAAATTTTGTATATAAAAAAAGGAAAAATAAAAAGAAAAAAGGAAAAAAGAGAATATTAGTTTATTGTAGAAAATATATGGGTATGGATTTTGTATGTAGGAAGGAGGAAAAAAAAGGTATATATCACTTATTTAAAACTCATTATAAAGAAGTTCCGATTTCCGAAGGAAATTAAAAAAAATTGCGAGGCAAATTAAAAAAAAAACATATGGGGTATCACTTATATGAAATTCATTAGAAAGAAGTTTTGACTTTCATATCACTTATTTGAAACTCTTTAGAAATAAATTTCGACTTCTGAGTCAAATTACAAATAAATAAAATTATTTATTTTGAAGAAAGATGAAAAAAATAATATGTATTCAGTTTTTTTTGTATACATGTTTGTTTTATTTTTTTACATTTTCTTAATAATTGTATCATTTTTTCATACTCAGTTTTTCATTAAAAAAACTAGCATTCATATGTTTATACTTTTTATTCAATAATGTATACATATTATTTAATAATTATATATTTTTTACACTCAAATTTTCATTAAAAAAATTAACAAAAAATTCATTAACAAAGTGTATACATTTTGTTTATAATTGTATATTTTTATTCATATAATTGTATACGTTTCTGAAAGTAGGTGTACCGTATCCTGTGGTGCATCCAGATTTAGCCATAATTTATAGTATAAATGTAAAGTTGCCTTAGAAGTTACAACCATCAACATATTCACCTTCTATAATATTTCATCATTTAATATTCATTGTCTATTTATCTCTCCTTTCTTTTTTTATACTATAAATATTCCCTCCGTCCCATCCGTATATTTACGCTTCCTTTGTAATTTACAAAGGAAGCTATTTATCTCTCCTCTCTTTTTTTATACTATAAATACTCCCTCCGTCCCATCCTTATAGTTACGCTTTCTTTATAATTTACAAAGGAAGCGTAACTATTGTGTTATGGCCCATATCCGAGTCCAAAAATTACATCACGTGGCCAGAGAAAGAGAGCTAGCGTCCGCACTCTCCATCTACAACAGGAAGCGCCAAAATGAGAGAGTGAGCGAGTGGGAGAGATGTGCTCGCCCGCCTGGAGGAAGCAAGTGGAAGGCATCTCTACCCCACTCTACCCACTTGCCCTCTCTCTACCCCACTTGTTCTCTCTACTCTTATCATCTCTCTACCCACTGAGAGTCTTCACTCTCCTCTCACCCATTTGCTCCGACTCCCTCTCTACTCTCCCACACCGAGTCTCCCTACCTCTCTCTACACTCATCCCCTCTCTCTACCTACTCCCTCTCTACCCACTTACTCTCTAACTCCCTCTATCTACCGACTCCCGCCCAAGTTGTCACTTGGGCCTGACACCCTACAAGCCTAGTAGATATCCCCTAAGATATCTACTAGGGAGATAATCCTACTGCATATCTTTTGATGGCCTCATGCGGATACGCATTTAATGTCCACTTGCTACGAGGCTCACCCCACTTGTATAAAGAGAATGCGGCACCTTCATCTTCAACGATCAGTTCATCTTCACCATCAACACCAAGGTCACCATTGTTACCACTGTAAAAGGAGAATTATCTCCTCCACCACACAAATAAATAAAACAGAGAGAAACAAACTCTCTACTTTAAACTCCCACAAACGTGAGAGAAATTCTTGTGTTCTTCTTCTTCTATGCTTTCTCCATATTATGTTAGATTAGTCCGATTAAATCATATAACAGCCACATTAAACACTCACCTCACTCAATAAAAATCGACTATCTACATTTGGCGCTAGAGGGGGCCATCCCATCTGCAACTCCAAAAAATCATGGCGTCCAACTCTCACCAAACCAGCTCAAGTCCAAAGGCTTCCAAGTCTAAGAAAGAGCAAACAACTCACAGCAGAGGTCATGCCCACAAAATGGCTTTAATGGAAACAATATATGAAGAAATCATAGCCTTGAAAAGAAGGCTAGATGAGTTAGAGAAGAGACAGCAGTCTGGGGTGAATGAGCCACCATGGGCGGAAACCCACTCACACCAAACCTCACCTCTCAACCATACCAACCAAAGGTGAGGGTCCCTCAAATTGGCATATATGATGGCAGATCTGATCCCATGGTGCACCTAAAGAAATTCACGACGTGGATGATCGCCCAAGGGAGCTCAGAAGCTACCAAGTGCCGACTATTCCCGTTAACTCTTGGGGACACGGCCTACACATGGTACAGTTCACTCCCCCAGCCTCTATTGATAGTTGGGATAAACTTTTCAAACTCTTTCTATCTCAATTTGACTACCTAGTCCAAGTGAATGACTCCAAGCTGAAGCTAGCCTACATAAAACAAGGCCCTGAGGAGTCCCTCCAAAGCTTTCTAAGAAAGTTCAATGAACAAAAGACAGTAGGAGTCGTGCTGGCCACTGCCATCTTATGGCCAGGGTCAGACATATGGTTGGCCGTTCAACGGAACCCTCCACCATCTTACGAAGCATTCATGACAATGACACACCCCTTCATCCGACTAGAACAAGCTTGGGAGGGGAATATAGAGCATTCACCTGCTCATGAATAAAGATCCAACATAAAAAGGATCCAACCCACAGAAAGGCATATTCAATCCACTCAAAAGATCCGACTGAGAGTATACCAGCTCGTGGGTAGATCCAACATGTCCAAAGGCAGATCTGACCTATTCACAGGCAGATCCGACTAAGTGGACCATTTCATGGACATATCCGACACGTCCAAAAGGCAGAGCCGGCCTACCGAAGGCAAAGCTGACCTATCCGAAGGCAGAAACTCTCCACACATTCAGTCACACATGGACCCACAAGATGAGTCACCATGAGGATATTCGAGAGCGTGGAGACTCAAAAATCGTCCTAAGCCAAAAGCACCCGAGTGGCCGAGTTGCGGACCCAAAGTGGCCAAGCTCGGGGCTAAGGCCCAACAGCCAAGGGAAAAGCTCAAGATGCCTTACTCAACCTCGAGCATAGGTGCTGAAGCCCCCCAAGTAGCCAAGGCACAGACCCAAAGGTTAAATCCCGGGGGCTAAGGCCCGATAGGCGAGAGAGTAAGCTCAAAGAGCCCTATTAAACCAGGCGTAGGCTCAATGCCCCGAATAGCCAAGACACACGCCTAAAAAGGCTAAGATCGGGAGCTAAGGCCCAATAGCCGAAGGTTTAAGCTCAAGAAATCGTACCGATCTCCAGACAAAGGCTCCAATAGCTAAGCCGCAAGCTCAGATAGCTAAAGCACGAGCTCATAGAAGCTCTCACACGAGGCTCAAACCTTATGAGGTTCAAGCCAAAGAAAGGCCTAGACGCGAGAAGGCCAGTACAGGAGGTTCACACCTTGCGAGCTTACCAAATGATGAGCCACAACTCGCAGAAAGGTCATCAAGGCAGAAAGGTCATCGAGCCCCTAGGAAACTGCGACCCCTAGTGCCCGAGCTCCATCATCCAAATGGATAAAGATAAATCAAGGGATAATAAACTATTTGATAAATCTCAAATAATTTAAGCATTCATATATTTTATTCGGCAATAACAGTGCATTAATCACTGTGCTTATCTCTGTAGCCAACTCCTCCTTTTGTCTGGGACTACAATCAAATTTCGGAGGGCCAAAAATATGAGCCAAGTCAGATCCGACCAACATAGCCGACCGCCAAGCCAGAGCATGAGCTCGGAGCAAAAACGAGAGTCCTAGAAAGGTGTCCTAGATGACAGAAGCCGAGGGCTCACACTTCTAAAATTGAGTCCTCTGGATAAGTTACCACATAATTGAAGTAGTAGAGCTACATTCAAAATGATTGACTCACCGACGAGTTGGTACTCTTTTTCCCTACCTGCGGTTTTTTTTCACCGGGTTTTTCCATTGGGAGGTTTTTTAATGAGGCCAACAAAGGGACATTTGTAGCCGGGAGACCCAATCACTTCTGTGTGAGGTTACACCTTGGGGGCTAATACGATAGATGGTCCATACCTATATTGCCACATAGCATAGAGGACGAAGCCGTGCTCTCTTCGAGGTCCCACAACGCTGACCAGCCTAGATCACTCCAAGCCAACCTATCGGAGTCCCTCCAAGCCGACCGACCAAGGTTTCTCCGACCTTCCGCGTATCCGACCGAGGTCCATCCAAGCCAACCGACTGGAGTCCCTCCGAGCCGACCGACCAAGGTTTCTCCGACCCTCAGCGTATCCGACCGAGGTCCATCCAAGCCCACCGACTGGAGTCCTTCTGAGCCGGCGCGCCTCCGCATTCCGAGTCTTTTGGAGCCGACCTCCAAACCTCATGCACCCTCTGAGTCACAAGCTTCCCCATCTCCCGAGGAAACTGTCTCATCAACACTTAAGGTTGCAGGTCTTTCTATCACCTCAAGGCAACCTTTCGTGACTTCAAAGAGGCATCATCAACTTCACATCCATCTTCATCCTGACCATCATCTGCGTCTTCAAAATCGATGTGATGACTTATCGCATGTATCAAGAGACTTCGCCTTCACTCTGCAAGCCCCATGAAGCCGAAGCTTGGGGGCTAATGTGGTAGGGCCCATATCCGAGTCCAAAAATTACATCACGTGGTCCGAGAAAGAGAGATAGCGCCCGCACTCTCCATCTACAACAGGAAGTGCCACAATGAGAGAGCGAGCGAGTGGGAGAGATGCGCTCACCCACCTGGAGGAAGCAAGTGGAAGGCATCTCTACCCCACTCTACCCACTTGCCCTCTCTCTACCCCACTTGTTCTCTCTACTCTTATCATCTCTCTACCCACTGAGAGTCTTCACTCTCCTCTCACCCATTTGCTTCGACTCCCTCTCTACTCTCCCATACAGAGTCTCCCTACCTCTCTCTACACTCATCCCCTTTCTGTACCTACTCCCTCTCTACCCACTTACTCCCTAACTCCCTCTATCTACCGACTCCCGCCCAAGTTGCCCACTTGGGCCTGACACCCTACAAGCCTAGTAGATATCCCCTAAGATATCTACTAGGGAGATAATCATACCGCATATCTTTTGATAGCCTCATGATGATATGCATTTAATATCCACTTGCTACTAGGTTCACCACACTTGTATAAAGAGGAGGCGGCACTTTAATCTCCAATGATCACTTCATCTTCACCATCAACACCAAGGTCACCATTGTTACCACTGTAAAAGGAGAATTATCTCCTCCACCACACAAATAAATAAAATAGAGAGAAACAAACTCTCTACTTTAAACTCCCACAAACGTGGGAGTAATTCTTGTGTTCTTCTTCTTCTATACTTTCTCCATATTATGTTAGATTAGTCCGATTAAATCATATAACAGTCATATTAAACACTCACCTCACCTAATAAAAATCGACTATCTACAACTATAATACAAAGGAAGTGTAACTATAAGGATGAGACAGAGGGAGTATAAATTAATATATATTTTAATATATTGATTTGACATAAATTTAAGATCTACCACTACCATATAAAAAATTCAAAATAAATATATATCATTATTGAATATATTTTTAAATCCAAAAATCTCAATTCTATAATATCACTTATTAAAATGAAGAATTTTATATTTTCTTCAATAACGATGCATTGCACGGGGCATTACTAGGACAAATAAAAGGTAATACATATTATAGTATTTAATTAAAAAGAATTAAAAACATTTACGGGTTGTTTTCAGAAAAGTTTGTTTTAAACAATGCTAATTATACAGTGCACCCGGTACACTCTAAGATACGGTGCACTCATTTTAAAAAACGTATACAAATATGAAAAAAAACATATACAATTATAAATAAAAATATATACAATTTAATTGTTAATTTTTTTAATGAAAAATTGAGTGTAAAAAAATATACATTTATTAAAAAATATGTATACATTATTATTGAATAAAAAGTTATACACATATGGATGCTAATTTTTTTAATGAAAACTTAGTGTGAAAAAACTATACAATTATTAAGAAACACATATATATATACAAAATAAAATAAAAACATATACAAAATAAAATTAAAAATTATACACATATGAGTGCATCCTTACAACCGGGTGTACCTAATATCAACTCTTTAAACAAAATGGCAATTTATATATGACAAAAGCTACTGCGCCCCCGGGGACACAGAGGGATACTTCGTGTCCCCAAACACAACCCTCCCCATCTATATTCTATTTAAATATATGTATTGCTAGGGGTTTAAATTGCAAAGCCTCACGAAATGTGTTCCGTGCGTCCGGGTGCACAGGAGCCTCAATCTTTATATAGTATTTGAACAATCTCAAATCCAATTCAAAATTCCAATCACGTTTGAAACTAATCCTAAAGTATACTCCATCTGTCACATCCTAATGGTTACATATTTCCTATTTGGGCGTCCCATCCTAATGGTTACATTTCCTTTTTTAGCATATGGAATCCACACAAATTAATTACCTCTCTTCATGGACCCACACATCACACTAATACACCTACCCATTTTACATTAAAATATTATTTTTCTTACCTTAATGCACATTAAAATATTATATTTATTAATCCCCATACAAAAAGCAAACGTAACACGGGACGGAGGGAGTAATACTGTATACTAGACTTGACCCGAGTATAAGGAGGGTTCAGGTTTATCCGTGAAACTATCCATACGGACCATACTCGCCAAATAGCCTGACCCGCCCATATATTGTGTGCAAGTAGAGCTGTCAATTCCAGCCCATAACCCATCACAACCCGTCCTTTGGTTGACCCAAATGAGTTGGGTCATTTGCGGGTTGGCCCATCGAGGGTCGGGTTATTGCGGGTCGGCCCATTTTTTTAAATATTTTAGATTTTGTTATTTAAATAATAAAAATATTATTACCCTACCCTACCCCTACCCCTACCCCTACCACCCCCAACAACCCCACCCACACCCACCCCCCAATTTTTTTAAAAATTTTAGATTTAAATATTTAAATAATAAAAATATTATCATTCAACCCTACCCCCTACCAACCCACCCCCAAAATTTTTTTTTAATTTTTTTTAAACTTTAATATCTAAATAATAAAAATATTATCACCCAACACTACACCCTACCCACCCCACCCCCACCCCCAAATTTTTTTTTAATTTTTTTAAATTTTAATATTTAAATTATAAAAATATTATTACTCAACCCTACCCCCACCCACTCCCCCCCACCCCCCGAAATTTTTTTTATTTTCTTTTAGATTTTAATATTTAAATAATACAAATATTATCACCCAACCCTACCCCCTACCCACCCCACCCCCAAAAAATTTTATTTTTAATAAATTTTGGGTTTTAATATTTAAATAATAAAAATATTATCACCCAACCCTACCCCTAACCCTACCCCCCCTAACTCCTACCCTACCCCCTACCCTACCCCCTATCCACCCCCAAATTTTATTTTATTATTTAAATATTAAAATTTAAAGTTAAAAAAAAAAAATTGGTGGATATTAAAATCTAAAATTTAAAAAAATTGTCGGGGGTGGTGGGTGGGTGGGTAGGGGATAGAATTGGGTGATAATACTTTTATTATTTAAATATTAAATTCTAAAAAAAATTTAAAAAAATTTTGGAGGAGGGGTGGGTGGGGGTAGGGATGTGTGATAATATTTTTATTATTTAAATATTAAAATCTAAAAGAAAATAAAAAAAATTCGGGGGCGTGGGGGGAATGGGTTGGGGTGGGTAGGGGGTAAGGTTGGGTAATAATATTTTTATAATTTAAATATTAAAATTAAAAAAAATAAAAAAAAAATTTTTTGGGGGGTGGGGTGGGTAGGGGATGGGGTTGGGTGATAATATTTTTATTATTTAAATATTAAAATCTAAAAGAAAATAAAAATAAAATTTCGGGGGGTGAGGGGGAGTGGGTTGGAGTGGGTTGGGGGGTTGAGTAATAATATTTTTATAATTTAAATATTAAATTAAAAAAAAATTGGGGTGGGGTGGGGTGGTAATATTTTTATTATTTAAATATTAAAATTTAAAAAAAATTTAAAAAAAAATTTGGGTGGTGAGTGGGTGGGGTGGGGTGGGGTGGGGTGGGTAGGGGATATGATTGAATGATAATATTTTTATTATTTAAATATTCTGTATTAAAATCTAAAAATTGTATGTTACTTTTTTAAATTTTAATTTATAAAAATGAGTTGATCTTTGGTTGATGGGGCGGTGCGGATTAGCCCACACTTTAATGGGTTTGAAGTGGGGCGGATTTTTATATATCGGGTTAATTTTAGGTTGAGAAATTGATGGGTTAAGGCGGGTTGGATCGGATTGGCCCAACCCCATTTTTACAGCGCTATGTGCAAGACTAATACAGCTTGCCTTCTTCTCTCTACAAGCTTCGTCGCCCTTCTGGTTATCTCCAGGTGCCCTTCACTTTGCTCTTCGTTGCCCCCAATTTCTCAGGAGATTGAAGCTGTCGAAGGTATACAATTTCACTCATGAATCTCTTTATCTACTCTGGCACTCTCATACACTCTGTTCATGATACAAGAATGGAGTGTCGTAAATCCTTAGGCCGGTCAGGAATAATGAATCATTTGGCCTCAAATTCTGTTATTTATTAATCCAATTGTGTTTTCTAAATCAATTTATCAATCCTTAAAAATGTAAATTGGAGAATGGCGAATGGCCACTTGAATTTGCTTTCTGAGAAATTGGCAATTTTGTTGACTTCGCAATGAATTTCTTGCGTATAAGGTGACGAATGTGTATTTCTTTGCTCCTGCAGCTTAGTGACTTGTGATAGAGGCTGTGAAATTTTACTCAATTTTGCATTTTTTTTTTGGGGTAATCTATTTATTTATGCAGTATTTATTATTTTTCCTTACTTTTTTTTTTGTCAATGAGCAGGCATTGGATGGCAATCATACCTTGTGGTAGTACGCGGGTGACCTGGTGGAGGGTTCAGCCGCAGTCCATGCTAAGATACTCTGTTTCTGATAGACTATCAGCATCCCCTAACAGGTGAATTTTCGGGCTTATTTGGGAAACTTTTTTTTTTTCTTTCATTTAGTGATTACATTTCATGATGCATACCATTTGTTCGATGTTGCTACTAGATGTTTGATATGGAGCTTTGATAGTTTCACTGTTTGTGATTATGTTATATTTAAACTTTTGCTCATTTTGGGTGATATTTTGAGGTTTGTCAGACTTTAAGGTAGAATAATCCTGTTAGTAGTATTCAGTTGTTGCAATTATTTTCTTAGCTACTTCATCTATAGTATAGAAGCAATGAATGTCGTCTTAAATTGATGAGAAATAATACTCACGTATGATCTATAATCTGCTCTGTTAAATAGATATCAGGCATGTCTTTCTGTTACTCTGACATCCAAGAATATTGCTCTTCCTTCTCTGCTAGTATTTTTTGTTTAAATGTAGCATGTTTGCATGTTTGAGCAATCGACAAGATGCTATTTTGTTTTTACTTAATTACCTGTATCATTTTATCTTATGCATTACCCTTTGTCTAATCTCTCTTTCTTTCTTTCTAACTGGCAACATGTACACATATGAAATTATCTTTTTTCTGCTAATGTTTATTTTATCTTGTATCATATGAATGGCTGAATTCACTCTCTCATTGCTTAAATTAGCACAATAAGTTTCTTTTTTTTTTTTTACTTCTTGTTTGCAGCTCATCTAAAAGGATCACATCATTAGCATCGCAAAATTCAGCATTTTTCTCTCAGAAACCTTTGAATGAACTCTTCAGTTCAGTATCGTACGTCAATTCATGCCATAGAAGAGGAGCTCGACTTGTTGTTAGAGCTGCTAAAGTGAGATATTTAAGGATTTTATATCATTTCTGTTGTCTAGAAATTTGTTTTGCATGTGGCTATAAACCACAAGCACACAAGCACACCTGCCACGCACCTACCTTGCCCACCAACACATTAAAAAAAAAACGAGCTGCCAAATTGTTCACATTTGCATAATTTTAATTAAGCTAGTAACTGTTTCTCTTTTATATCCATCCTTTCTGTACGGAACAGTGAAAACGATTTATAATCCCATTTTAATTGTGCATATCCTATATACAGTGTGCTTGAGCACCTTTTTAATATGCAGGATTATTATTCTGTGCTTGGGGTGTCTAGAAATGCGAGCAAGTCAGAGATCAAAAGTGGTGAGTTGATGCTTTACACTTTTTGTTCTATACTATTATGCTTCTTGTTCCTACTCAATGCCAGTGCTACCTGAACTTTCACATAATATAAAAATGACGTTATCATGATTAAATTCTGAACTATTACATGCCAATGCTATGGTATATCCACATATGCTATGGAACTCATTTGGCAAATGCTTACCTGTATTTCCATACGTCCTTCCTTTGGTGATACAATTTGGCTCTTATACTTATCATTTAACAACGTATTTTAGTCTATTTTTATCTAGTTCAATAATAATTATACTCGTGAAAACAAGTTGTTTTAGTAATGCAATGTGGCAGATATATATACTCCCTCTGTCCCATTTCAGATGACACACTTTCCATTTTGGGTTGTCCCACAAAAGTTTGCACATTCCTAAAAAAGCAAAAAATCAAACATAATCACCCTTCCCCATACACTTTATTTACAAAAAAAACCACCACTACCTAACACACCTAACATACTTTATCATTTATTTATTACCATTTATTTATTACCAAAAAAATATCATAATACCCTTAAAAGTTATCACTTTTCTTAGTCTCCATGCCGGAAGAGGCATGCAAACTGGTGTGGGACGGAGGGAGTATTCATTCTCTCTGGGTTGCCTTTCCTCATTCTCATTAATGTTGAATTCTTGGATTCTGTACATGCATCTGTAGAGTCTTGAGTAAGTCTTGATTAATTTTATGTGATTATTGCACTAGCCCTTTTGAATCCCTGGGGCGCCACTTGAACTGAATTGTTATATAAATATCCTTACTGCTGTTACGGTGGAATATCCCATTTATGGTGATTCAGTCTCTGATTGATGAAAGTATTAGAATCTGATGGACCTCTAATTTGTTTTGCCTTCTGTTTCAGTGTACCGGAAGCTTGCCAGGAACTATCATCCAGATGTGAACAAGTCAGTAATCATGTACCTTTGATTTTGGTTTGGCCTTTGACTAGTTTGTTGATCTTTATTGGTCCCTTTGATGTTCAATGATATCTTAAAGAATAAGCTCTGGAATAAATTTATGAATGCAATGTAAGAACTAATTGAAACTGTTCTTTTTGGATATGGCTCTATAAGCATTGAAGGTTTAGAACTAATCCTAAAAGAGATGCCTAAATTTTGATTCAGCTTTCTGCTGAGACCTGTATCTCAAAGAAATGGTGTTTTTCTTCTTGCAATATCAGATTATTTCCTTACCTTATTCTTGAGAGGGAATCAAAATATTTTTTAAATTTATCTTGAAAATCAGAGTCTTACTAGAGTTCACCTGGGGTACTGGTGCACCTGTAAACCCTAGAACAAACCTATAAACCCTAGGGGGTGCACCGATGCACTAGGTGCACCCCAGAATTACCCTGAAAGCCATTACATTTCTCTTTCTAAAATATTTGGTGCCATCACCATCTATGAAGATAAGTACAAGTGTGTGCATAGAGGAGTCTGCGTAATTATATTATTGTTGTGTTGGACAACATATCAACTCTTAAACCTATGCTTTTCTATGAAAAACTATCTTTTTGAAGGTTTATACTAAAAGCATTCGTCTGAATGCAGAGAACCTGGTGCAGAACAGAAGTTTAAGGATATTAGTAATGCTTATGAGGTCGAATATCTGATCCTTGTATATACTTAACATTGTTACTGAACATGCATTATAAATGCAGATTTGATAAATTAGAGCTCTTATTACAGGTTCTATCAGATGATGAGAAACGTTCAATATATGATAGGTATGGTGAGGATGGGCTTAAAGGTGCTGGCATGGGCATGGGGGTGAGTCTTTGCTCTTCTTTAGGAATGGAAAATATTGAAGAAAAGAATTAGGAAGATAGAATTATTTAATGTCATTGGTTATTAATAGTAAGTTTTTTCTAAATGCAATTGTGTTCTAACTTCTTCTGTCTTCCATTGACAGGACTTTGGCAATGCATATGATATATTTGAGTCATTATTTGAAGGCATGGGTGGCATGGGTGGAGGCATGGGAATGGGGGGGAGAGGCTCTCGCAATCGAGCCACAGAAGGCGAAGACCAGGTCTATAATCTCGTCCTGAAGTTCAAAGACGCGGTGTTTGGTGTTGAGAAAGAGATTGAAATAACTCGTCTTGAGAGCTGCAGCACCTGTGATGGATCAGGAGCCAAACCAGGGACAACTCCTTCTAAATGCAGCACATGTGGTGGTCAAGGGCAAGTAGTTTCGTCAGCTCGGACCCCACTAGGCGTCTTTCAACAAGTGATGACATGTTCCACTTGTGATGGGACAGGAGAAATATTTACTAAGTGTGGTACGTGTAGAGGTGATGGCCGAGTAAGGAAGTCGAATCGTATTAGTTTGAAAGTTCCAGCTGGGGTAGATTCTGGGAGCCGTTTGAGGGTCCGCTCTGAGGGGAATGCTGGGCGGAGAGGGGGCCCACCCGGTGATCTTTTTGTTATGATAGAAGTTCTTGCTGATCCTGTTCTGAAACGGGACGACACCAATATTCTTTACACGTGCAAGGTTTCTTACACGGATGCGATCTTAGGGACAACAATGAAGGTACCAACCGTGGATGGGATGGTTGATCTAAAAATTCCACCGGGCACCCAACCAGGGACAACATTAGTTATGGCGAAGAAAGGCGTTCCTTTACTAAACAAAAGGAATATGAGGGGTGACCAACTGGTTAAAGTGCAAGTTGAGATACCAAAACGAGTAAGCGACGAAGAGAGGAAAATCATTGAAGAACTTGCCAGTCTAAAGAAGGAGAAGGCTACCAGTGGTCGAAGATAGGTAACTATTATTTGCTTTCTCTCCTTTTTTGCTATACACCGTTGGTAGATGCTGTGTGCTTAGAATCATAGAAAATTTCATTGATCCTCAGCAATTTATAATTTTGGGATTATATTTTTTGTCATGATTTAACTTTTCAACAAAAGTGAGAATGAGGATGTGGTTTAGCTGCATTATTGATTATTTAGCATTTCTAGTATCAACTTTGAACCGATCGACACCATCTCAAGTTCCATTGAATGATGGTTGAGATCGATCTGTCACAAAGTGTAGGGCTTTATCGGTACATGTCATGTGTTCGTTGATGATATGCACCGGTAAAACACACAGACGAAACCATTGAATCGTTTCCCAATTCACCCTGTGATTCCTACTTTCTGTACACGAGTGATGAGCAATTCTTGTGAATTGTGATTAATCTCATCTAATACTGTAGGCATGACAATTCTTGATTTCCTCTTACTTTGGCTACCTTAAAGCTCTCAAAAGCTGCAGTTTAAGACAGATAATATTTTTATGTGTTCAATAGACATTCCTAAGTGCAGTTGTGATCACCAATGTTAGAATCACCGTCCACCAGTTTCCTCCTTTTGCCATTAGTCCATTTGCACCACTACATATTAATTTGTTGTTATGATATGTACAAACTGGTCTCTTCCTGCAAAATAAAAAATAAAAAATAAAGAAATTATCTCTACTTCATTCCTTGGAATTGGGACGGACCAAATCGAAAAGTAGGAAGTTGAAGTTGGTATGGAGAAAGAGTGTATTAATGCTCCCTCAATTCTTAAAAACAGAATAAAGTTAGGGTTTAATTTATTACCTGTTAGAGCAGAAGGAAACAACATAATCCGTTCCCAAACACGTGAAAATACTGGTGGGATCATCATAGGCGTAGCTATAAGCCGTGGGGCAAGCTTGCTTGAACATCTTCGAATACGTCGTAGGTTGGCATGTTGTCGGATTGCCATACACTCCTCTACAGCAGTACTCATCCGTATCAAACACATCACATGCACTACGACACCCCACCACCCTCCCTCCGCTGCCTCTCACCGCCAGCTCCTTCGGGCAGCTCTGCCGAAGATCCCCATCGCAGCCGGCGATGCTGCAGTTCCCACCCTTGGTGTTCAGCGGCGTCACCGTGATCGGCAAGTTGAAGCCGTCGACCAAGCTGACGTCGTAGAAGTTCTTCGCTGCCAGCGTGAACTCCGCCAGCGACGCCGGGGGTTTTCCCGAGCCACTGCACTTGTAGGACGAGCCACAGCTGCCGGTTTGGCAGGAGCCGTTGCCGCTGCTGTCGAATCGGCATCCGGTTCGGGCCCAGATACGGCCCGACCAGCTGACTGGAGCCGTGTAAACGTGGGTTTCGCCAGACTTGAGTGTGAAACCGCCGCCGTTGAAGTTGTCGCCGGGAATTACGGCCGGCCAGATAGTTTGCTTACAGTAATTTACTATGGTGAAAACTCTTGCACTGTCGGACAATTTGGACCCTGCTCCAACCATGCATATAATCAAGAAAATGTTTTAGCATCCTTTCCAAAAAAATAAAAATAATAATAATAATTAAATTAAATAAAATGAAAATACAAAGAGATGGATTTATTATTACTTTCGCTCTAAAATATTATTATTTTTTATTTATATTATAAATTGTTTATTAAATAATTTATTGTATTATTTTCATTTTTTATTAATTAAATATTATTTTCTATTAACGATGTTATTATTTTTTATTCGTCCTACGTTAGAGTTTACATAAAATGGTATCACGCAATACTTGCCCAAATGAAAAAATAGAAGGAATCCAACATTGATGGATTAGAAAATCTCCCAAAGCAAAAACCTCTTATAAAAAAGAAATCATCTATCTTCAAAGGTGCATCTAAGTTCGTTGAGTCGAGGGACCGTTTTCGAACGTTTAATTTTTCTTAGTTACTCCGAAGTACACAACTCTTTCACCTTTTCCTTCTTTTTTTTTTCCTTTTTAAGTTCGTACACAATCTAATAACACATTTTCTTTTCCTTTAGTCATTTTCTTTCCTTTTTTTTTTTTCAAAAACGTGTGTGCGCACGGGAGCATTTTCCGTGTGTCTTTAAAATTTTGTGTTAAATTGTGCACCCTTTAGTATAAAGATGTGTACCTTTATTTTCTGAAGAAAAATAAAAAATATTAATAAAAATGTATACCATTTAGAACAAAATGGTGTACCCTTATTAATTAAACTGTATACCCTTTAGAACAAAATAATGTATCCTTATCCACAATATTAAATTCTAAAGGCGCATGGTGTGCATCCGGACGCACGCAATTTTTTTTCTTGTTTATAATTTATTTTTTTCAATTTAATATTTACCTTTACTGTTTAATATTAATTTTAAGAATATAGTTATAATTAGTCCGTTGGGGACATAATGCATGGTTTAACATGGAACTGGTTTCCTGGAATAATCTCTCATAACCTTATATATCATTCTATTTTATTTTAAATTTGTCATCATATATACATTACGTTTGTATAACATATTTCACTATTTATTTATCACCCATAAATGCTAAATTACCCTTAAATTATGTTAAAGAGCTACATTTCTTAATATATTCTTGAAAGTTAAAAGTATAAAGATGAATTTATCATTTTTTTCATTAAATAGATTACACTATCTTTATTTACAACCTTTCAACTTCTATTACTCCTTTTTTATATAATTTTTACAAGCTGACATTAATTAATTATTATTCTATTATATTATTTCAATCTTAAAGCAATTCATTCTTGCACATTATAATTCATATATCTATAGTATTAATGGTACCGTAATATTAATGAACATATACACGACATAAGTAAATAATTATAAGTTTGGAATGGAAATATTACCTGTTATTAGGAGAAGCAAAACCAAATAAACTGGAATATTAACATTGTTTTCAACTGCCATAATTACCCTGCTGGATTACACTTATCTCCCTAAAACTGGTTTAATTTGTGATATACTAGTTTACAGAAACCATATATGATTAGTAGTTATATACAACGGTTAAAAACTGTATCTATAGGTGAGGAATACGTGCAATGCAGAGTAAACATAAGGACTAATTTATAATTATTGGAAAGATTTCTTTGTGAAAAAGGTGAGAATAATTCTTTTCCTTGTGTGTTTCATGAAATTTTCAAGATTCCAATCTTTTTTACTTTAATACTATCAGTTTTGTTACTTCACATGTCATCATAAATTATATTAATGTTTAATTAATAAACCATAAACCCAAGTTTTTTTACCTCCTTAATTATCATCAATCATGACAATTTGACTGAAACTAATAATTCAAAATGCATGAAATATGACATCACCATGTAGTAATACATGACAAAACATATTCCAAGTCAGATTGTGGTACCAAACTATTTAATCAAGAATGGTGTGCTTTTTATTTATTTTTTTTCTTTTTTTAACAATAAATTTAATATCCTTAGAAAAATATTAAAATTAAAATTAGGGTGGGCATATATAGGAAATGGGCAGTTTTGAGTCGAATTTGGCTAATCTCAGGACTCACCCTACCTTTTGGAGGTTTTTTTTTTCCAGGAAAATAAATTTCATTCTAAACGGGTGTGAACAGTACCCAAATTACAAATGAGATATAAATATAAAGCAAAATCCAACAGCATCTATCTAATTTTGAGAACAACATGCCTAGACTAATTCTGTCCCCCAAGAAATTCAAACTCAATCAACAAAGAATTATACAAGAAAATTAAGGGGATAAACAGACCAATCTCTATAGCTTGATTCATGTCTAATATTCTTTAACCTCCAAGCATACCAAGATCATAATTGAACTTTTACTTCATCTACGACATGACCTGCTTCCCATTTATCTTCATTAAACACTAGATCATTTCTGTTTTTCCATATAAGTCATACAACACACATCCACAACCCAGCCATAAACTTTTTCTTTGATTTCTTGCATGAGAAATTACTAAAATGCATAAAGTGTACCTTTGGATCATTTGATAACGGTGTTTGAAAATCTGTCCATTTCAAACTCTCTTGCCATATTATTGAGAACTTGCTGCATTAAAAAAAATACATGGTGAACTTCTTCAGGAACAACTTTGCATAGTGGACATATATTCTGAACTCCCGTGGACAGACTCCCTCTTCTTTAAAGTTTCACTGTGGTTGGTATTCTTCTTTTCAAAATTCTCCAGGCGTGGATTTTGATTTTCAAAGCAGCTTCACTTTCCCACAATCTTTTGTAGATATCAGCACTCGGATCTCTTCTTTCTTCATTGGCCCTCCTATGCAGTAAATGATAGACGTCGTTGACATAGTAGCTCCCTTGCTTTCTCTCTTTCTATTTCCAGCTATCTAGAGTGTCTTTCTTAAAAAATGACCTGTTAATAATTTCAATAAGCTTGTTAGTAGACTCGGACTCCCATTGTCTAAGTGTTCTTCTCCAAATCAAATTCCATAACCAAGACTCGGACTCCCACTTCCCCATACGTGACACTAACTCACCCTTATTGATATTATACAATCTTGGAAACCTAGACTCTAACGATGACTCATCTATCCAAACATCCTCCCAAAACCTAGTACTCGAACCATTGCCAATGACTCTTGCAACATTTTCTATGAACCAATTACCCTTACAATCTTCCAAACTTAAGAGTACTCCCCCCCCCCCCCCCCCCCCACCAACCTCTCCCATGACCCCTCAATCTATAATCTCAGGGGTTGAAACCCGAACCCCCACCCCCAGAAGAACAAGACTCAACAACCCTTGCCCATAATCTACCCTTTTCGTTAAGGGCCCTCCAAGCCCACTTCCTAACTAAAGCTTTATTAAACAACCCCATGTCCCTGACCCCAATCCCTGCCAATTCTTTTTCAAGAGTAATAGTATTCCAGTCAATCCAAGCTATTTTTATTAGAACTCTCACCACCCCCCCAGAGAAATTTACATTATAGCGAAATGATGTTTTTGATCACACATTTAGAGGCTCGGAAGATAGACAGAATATAGGTCGGTAGTGAAACGAGAACAGCGTTCAGAAAGACTAATCTCCCACCAATGGATAGTTTCAAATCTTTTCATTTCGTTAACCTGTTCTTGATCTTATCTACTACATATCTCCAGTCCTCCTTATTTTTGTGAGAACATCCCACTTGTATTCTAAGATATTTCATTGGCAAGTTGCTAGTGGGACACCTTAATATCTCTGCCATATCAAGCTTCATTTCCTCTTCCAAATTGATCCCAACAAATGAGCATTTTTTTATGTTGACTTTCAGTCCTATCAATAGTTCTAGGATCAGCATCAATCTTTTAAGGAAAATCACGTTTTGCAGATCTGCCTTTCCCACAAAAATGGTATCATCTGCATACTGAAGATGGGACACCGAAAATTCATCTCTACCAATCAAGGCCGGCTTATATAATCCTAAACTAATAGCCTTTTTCATGAGACAACTTATGCACTCCGTAGCGATTATAAAGAGAAAAGGAGATAATGGGTCTCTTTTCCTTAGGCCTCTTTCCAGTTTGAAATCTCCCGAAGGGCTACCATTAACCAACACAGAAGCTCTCGCGGACGAGAAAGAAGCTTTCATCCACCTAACCCATTTAGCATGAAAGTTGAAAGCTTTTAGCATATCCTCCAAATAGATCCAATCCACCGAATCATATGTTTTAGAAAAGTCTATCTTATAACAGAATATATCCTTTTCCTATACTTAGCATCTTCAATAATGTTGTTCAGCATGACAATGCTATCCAAAATCTGGCGACCACCAACAACTGATTGTTCCTCGGAAATTATTGAATTGACCACTTTACTAATCCGCCCCATCAATACATTTGCAAGCACCTTGTATATACTACCGATTAATGAAATCGGTCTGAAGTCCGAGATGTTTGATGAAGCTTCCTTTTTCTGTATTAATGTGATGAATGAATAATTAAGTCCCAATGTGAGCTTTCCATTTCTGTGAAATTCCTCAAAAAATCTCCTGAAGTCCTCCCTGAATGTATCCCAGCAGCCTTGAAATATATTGATGTTCATTCCATCAGGCCCCGGGCTTTTTGTAATGTTGCATGACTTGATTGCTGACCAAATTTCATCCTTAGAGAACGGTTTTATCATCTCATCTCTAGTATGCGATGGTATCTTTCTGGTGACAACCTCAGGTCTAATTCTCAACCTCGTCATATTGATTTCACTGAAGTGGGACTTAAACATCTTGTGTATGGCTTCCTTAACTTCAGATACCTCTTGAGTCCATCTACCGTCCACATATAAACCTTTTATTTCATTCCCCATTCTTCTACCATTTATAAACTTATGGAAAATTGCTGAGTTAGTATCCCCATACCTCAACCACTTGACCTTTGCCTTATGAGCTAGAAAATTGTTTCTATCTTTGATATCACATAATAGCAGTGCTCTTTCTCTATTTCTGGCCATTATTTCCTCATCCTCTAGACCGAAAACCTCATCTAGAATATCCCATTTCCACACTGCTTCCTTTCTATTCTCAACTTGTTTATCCAGTCTACCAAACCCTTTTCATTCCATAGTTTTAAGTCGGTCTTTAGATATTTCAACTTTTCTTTCAATACATATCCGCTCCAGCCATCTACTTGATAAGAATTCCATTTTTCCTCCACTATATCTTTGAAATTCGGATGCTTCAGCCATGCTCCTATGCTCTTGAAAGGTTTTGGTCACCAATCTATAGCCTTGATGTCGAGAATTAGAGGGAAATGATCTGAAATGGTTCTTTTTGCCCCTCGAAGATAAGAATTCAGTCACGTCGCTAACCATTCTGTACTTAATATGATTTTGTCTAGCCTGCTTTTGCAGCTACCATCACCTCTATAAAAAGTGAATGATCTGCCATGAAGAGTTAGGTCTATCAGATTTGACTCCCTAATGAATTTATCAAATTTTCTAGAGTCCCCGAGTCTGATATTAGCATCTGATCTCCTTCCAACCCTCTCTGAACCTCTTCGTATTGCATTAAAATCCCCTCCTACGCAAATACATTTCCCAGCCTATTGATATATTACTTGCTTGAGTTATTCCCAAAGAATTGACTTTCCATGCTCATCACATGGTGCATAAATGTTGATCAGGCAGCAGTCCATGTTGTTTTCTTTCCAAATTCCATTAACCACCAGTGTTCCTCTAAAGTGCCAAGAGCTTCTTGCTATAAATTTTTCAGCATCCCAAAAGGTTAGAATTCCTCCAGAATGACCTTTTGTTCCCCTAAAACTCCACTCAAAATTCTTTCTTCCCCATAAATCCATCCCAACCTTGTTGTCAACCATTTCTAGCTTTGTTTCTTGAATGAAACCAACTGCAATTTTTTCTTTCAATATCCACTCTTTGATTTCCCCCTTTTTCCCCTAGACCCCATGCCACATATTTTATATCGATTTTTCATTCTGTGTTTCACTTTTTAATGGAATGACATGTGTTATTATGACTTTCTACAAGAGCTTAATAATTATTTGTAAGATATAATTTTTATATTAATATAAATATGGGACATTCCTTTATGAGACGTGTCGATTCATTGTTAAAGTATATATACTTATTATATAAGTAATGTATCTTATTTGTAGTTAAGTGCATACTTTAAGATCATTCTTTAAATTTTAGAAAAACATGTTTAACTAGTAATAAGCATACTAAACTTATATAATAATCTTATTTTAATACGTCTTATAAATCATCTCACACAAATATCGTCTTATAATAGACTTTATTTACAAATAATTATATATTAAATTTTTGGGTAATTTTGAGGTACACGGGTACACCGATGCCCCTAAGAGTTTAATGGTTTAATTTAAGATATAATAGTAATTACATAAATTAAGAAGTTAGTTACTAATTTAAATTTAAGGGTGTAGATTAATTATTTTAAAATTTAATGAGTTATATCTTACAGGTGCGCCGGTACACCAGATACACGTTAAGACTCTAAATTTTATATATGTGGTGGGTGTATATAGTATTTCGGAGTCCGTGGACAAAAAAACCACGAATTGCCTTTTCTGTTTGACCAGGTTTGTTACGGTTACGAGTTTAAACCTACATCCCAAGCGAGAATAAGTAGTATGTTGGATTCAAATTTCAGTTTTTTTTTTAATTTGTATTCTCAATTTATTTATTTATTTTATCAAAATTAGATAAAATTTATCAGAATTGAACAAATAGTGAGAAAAAAATGATAATGAAAAAAAAAAAACACACACACACCATACACCTTTCATTCAAAACCCTTAAAAAACACACCACATTTGTCACTTCTTCCCTCGCTCATAACATTAATCTAAATATTTATATATGAAATAAACAAATTTTAAAAATTCCCACAAGTTTATTTAACCTGAGTTGGGGTGCAAACAAATTAACAATTTCCTATTTTCTCTCTTCAGCTGTAACTCTAAATAAATAAATAAAAGTGGGACCAGAAGAGAATAAAATAAAAATGAAATAATAATTATGTTAGTAAATAATTAAAAGCCCATAAGAAATAATTAGGGTGTGATGTAATATGATTCAAAGTAAGCGCTTCCCTTGTGAACAGGAAGAGTGCAATAAATAAATAATAGACTAATTTAACTAATATAAAGTATATTAGTAATTATTTAATACAGCACGACATGTTGCAGTCATATTTCGCCATATACATGCACCCCAGTTCATATCTGCCGGAAATAACTATTCTTCTAATTCAAATCATCGTCATATATATTTAAACATATATTTCTTTTATGGATATCCAATCCATAAATTAACTAATTATAGGTTGGTTAAAATTTATCGTCCACGAGCAGAGACCTTCGTATCAAGCTAGGGTTTTGCGCTCTGTATAAACTGTTCTACAGTTGTTGATCACAACTACGGGTTTCAAACCTAAAACCTTAGAGAATTTCACACTAATACACCTCAGAGCCTCACCGCTAGGCTAACTTCGAGGGTTATTTGAACGTATATACTCCCTCCATCCCACCTAAAGTCAATTTTTTCCATTTTTTGCGTCTCATTCAAATACTAGTTCATTTCTTTTTTTACACATATGAGATCCACACACACCACTGATATATATAATTAAAATATGGGACCCACACTTTCACTACACATTAAATAATAATACTCCTTAATCACAGCAAAAATTATACTTTGATTGGGACGGAGGAGGGAGTATTAATTAATCTGCAGATAATATATGTAGAGAGATCAGAGGAATGATTTTTTTATTAGTCAATGGCGGATGGTGGATGAGGAGTGATGATCAAAGTCAGAGAGAGAAATGTTCCATATTTGCTACCATCTTTCATTTCTTCATTTCATTATCTTTTTCTCTCTTCTATGGATTGTCTCTGCAGGCTGTTCTTTCTCACTGCTTTCTCTCTCTTCCTACTTCTTGCATCCGGAGCTCCGTTTCGAGAATACGTGTACCCGAATTTCACAGCTTCCAATCTTAAATTCGTCGATGGTGCTCAGCAGACAAGATTCTACCTCTGTGTCATCCACGTCGAATCTAAAGCCGTTATCTTCTCCGCCAACCGTGATTCTCCCGTTTCCAACTCGGGTTCGTTGGTTCTAACCGCTAACGGCCTCCGTTTAACGGACGTTAACGGCGGTTTGAGATGGTCCACCCCTTCTCTCTCCTCCCCTGTTTCTGCTCTCCACCTCCAAGAAAATGGAAACCTGGTTTTGCTTGATCGATCCAACTCGACAATCTGGGAAAGCTTTCGTGTTCCGACAGACACCATCGTGATTAGACAGAGGTTGTACGTCAACACCCTTCTGTCGAGTGCAGTTTCCAATGATGATCTGTCGACGGGTGATTATCAACTTGGTTTAACTTCTTCTGATGTTCTTCTTCGATGGAGGAACCTCAGTTACTACAACCTGTCCATGGATCCGACCGCGTTCGTCAACTCGTTCAGCGCGGTCGAGTTCATGGCTATCGACCGAACAGGGTTTTATATGTTCGGTCGGAATGGTTCTTCGGTCGTGATTCAGGTAAATTTACCTGAATCTGATTTCAGTGGCCAGGATTGACCACTCGGGCCAGTTCGTGGTCGTGAGCTACTCGGGCTCAACTCAGAAATGGGACTTTTCGAGCCCCGTTGATGAATGTCGTATCCCGTTTATTTGTGGGAGGATTGGATTGTGCGCTCAGGGGATTTCTCTGGACAGCCCTGTTTGCACGTGTCCGGTCGGTTTTCGAACGATTTCGAATAACAAAACGAGCTGCGTCGTAGCAATACCTCGGACTCTTCCAACTCATCTTACTTGCCACTTGGTTCTACTGTGGATTACTTCGCAAATAATTTCTTGCAGCCTTTTAAATATGGGGTGAATCAATCAGTGTCAAGATCTCTGCTCACAAGATTGTACTTGTCTTGGAATCTTTCATGAAAACTCATCTTGTTCTTGTTACAAGCTTGAAAACTCATTAGGTTCAATGATGTTGAGAAGCACGAGTAATGGTAGGTTGGGATTCATTAAAACCTTCGTCGTAGCTCCAACAAAGGGCTTCGGTGGTTACAACGACGAAGGGGACGGTTTTCCGGCAGTGGCGGTGGTGCTGCTGCCTCTAAGTGGGGTCTTTGTCATACTAGGTGTTTCACTCATCTTGTGCAGAAGATATAGACACTCTAACATTGTAAAAGGGGTCTATTTGAAAAGGTCCCCTTCTTGGGGGGACCTCGAGTTCTCCATCCCTGGATTTCCTCTGAGGTTCGACTATGAAGAGCTCGAAAGAGCGACGGAGAACTTCAAGACGAAGATAGGAACAGGCGGTTTCGGTACAGTGTACAAGGGTACACTACCGGATAAGACACTTGTTGCGGTGAAACGGATAACGAATTTGGGTATTCGTGGTAAGAAGGACTTTTGTACTGAGATTGCTGTAATAGGGAACATTCATCATGTGAATCTTGTGAAGTTGAAAGGGTTTTGCGCTCAATGAAGACAGTGGCTGTTGGTTTATGAGTACATGAATCGTGGGTCGTTGGATAAGACCCTGTTTGGGAATGGTCTAGTGTTGGAATGGGGTGAGAGAGTGGAGATTGCACTTGGTGCAGCAAGAGGGCTTGCTTATTTGCACACTGGTTGTGACCAAAAGATCATACATTGTGACGTCAAACCAGAAAACATACTCCTGCACGATCATTTCCAGGCCAAGATGTCCGATTTCGGTCTGTCGAAGCTCCTCAACCGCGAGGAGTTGAGTCAGTTCACGACCATGAGAGGCACTCGCGGTTATCTTGCTCCCGAGTGGCTCACCAGCTCTGCGATCTCTGATAAGCCCGACGTGTATAGCTTTGGGATGGTGTTGCTCGAGTTAGTGAGCGGGCGGAAGAATTGCATGACTCGAACGCAGAGTCACAGCCTAGACGAAAATATTAGCTATGGAGGGAACTCCACGTCCTCTTCAGTACACGAGCTTGTGTACTTTCCTCTGTTCGCGCTTGAGATGCACGAACAGAGGAGGTATCAGGAGCTCGTGGACCCTAGATTAACGGGAAGAGTGACGAATGAGGACGTGGGAAGGTTGGTTCAAGTGGCATTGTGTTGCGTCCACGAGGAGCCGGGGCTGAGGCCGACTATGGCCAGCGTGGTGGGGATGTTGGAGGGCGAGGTGCCCGTGGGCGTCCCGAGAGTCGAATCGCTCAACTTTTTGCGATTTTACGGCCGGCGATTCGCCGAGGCTTCGACGGCTGAAGAAACAGGGATGTTCAATGATGTGATGGTGTATCCAGATGCAAATGTTTCACAGTATAGTAGTGTTGGTAGTGTGTCTAATATTTACTTTTATGTCTCTTCACAACAAGTTTCTGGTCCAAGATAAAATAATACTTGTACATGATCATATATTCTCTATAAACTATGTTCCAATTTCATCTATTTTTAGATTTCTCATAATTTTTTTACACTGAAAACTCATCTACATAGGTTTCATCATCATATATGAATTTTTGAATGAATAATTACAAGATGTCAAGAACACACAAATATCAAATCAAAAGAATAGAAGTGTATAAATTGAGATGAAATTATGAAGGAATTTAAATGATGATCAACTTCACCAAATTTTCCCCTCCCAAAGAAAAGAAAAAATTCACACAAAACTTTATATTCAAGCAAGCAAGCAAATTGCTCACTTTCCAATTCCACCCCAAAAAATAAAATAAAATAATATTTTAATAATCAATTTTGCGCAGCAACTGGACAATCCCTGGCGAAATGCCCTTCTTCACCACAATTATAACACTCACCTCCACCGCCGCCGCGACCTCTGCCGCCGCCGCCGCCGCGGCGTGTATAACCACCACCATCTCCACCGCCGCGGCGATAACAGTCCCTAGCCAAATGACCTATCCTTCCACAATTGTAACACTCCACTGCATCACTCCCACGTCCACCGCCACCACCACCACCATACCTCCCTCCCCTACCCCTGCCGCGGCCTCCGCGGCCGCCGGAGTTGTAATTTCTGAGGAGAATGACGACGTCGACGGCTTTGCTCCGTCCGTCGTCCCGACTATCGACCTTGAACTCGACCCGTTGGCCCTCTCGGAGGGTCCGGAAACCGTCGGATTGGATCTCGGTTTGGTGGACGAAGAGATCCTCGCCGCCGCCGTCGGGGGAGACGAAACCGAAGCCTTTTTGGCCGCTGAACCATTTGACAGTGCCGACGTATCTGACAACATCTGCCATTGGAGAAGGAAATGGAATGAATCGAGATTGGGGGAATTGATAATGGGGATGGATCTATGGATGGAAATGAAGAGTGTTGGTTGTGGATAATTGTTGCATGTACTGTATTGAATTCAACTCAGATACTCCAACAACGAACTCTTTCTACTCAACCAATAGCAATGGCCCCACTTACTGCGTTAACATCAAGCATCTTCCAATTTGCCCTTTTTCTTTATGCCAAACAATATAACGATTTTCTTAAAAAAAAAAACGATTAAAAGTTTTATTATTTTATTATATAATAATGATGATTAAATTAAAGGGTTATTCGGTAAGATGAGGGGTACTGTTTATCAAAATTATTTTATTGAGTGATGTTGGTTAAATAAAAGGTTGAGTTAATGGTTAATATTATTCAGGTAACTGATACCTTAGATGAATCGCAATTAGACTTAAATTAAAATTTAACCTAAAATTATATTGATTCATTAGGTGCAATTCATGTGAAATAAAAATATGATAATAATAAATAGAAAGTGATTATATTTTTAATAAAAATAATAATAATTTTTATATATAAAATATTCCAAATGAAGGTTAATCGAAATGTATCTATATTTCTTTTTAATAAAGGTCTATCATATATTGCACTATTTTCTCTAATACAACTATAATACAACTAAAAAAACCAAACGAATATTTAATACGATCTCCTTTATTTAATTTATTGCAAATGCTTAAATATTGTTGTACATATTATGTACAAAATGTACAAGGGACATAGAAAACATTTATTTATTCTTTATCCTTGTATTAAATTTATATTGTGTTAATTGCCTTAAAACCCACAAATTTTTAACTAATTATAAATTAATTTCGACTTTTATGAAATTACAAAAAAAATTATGACCTTTTATGTTTGTACAATTCGCACCTATCGAGCAGCTGAAGCCTGCCCGACCGCTGACGTAACGTTAACCTTTGTCACGTCAACTTTTAGTTTATTGTAAGAAAACCTCTAATCTTTACTTGAATGGTAATTAAATCCCACCTTTTGGCAATAAAGACCATTAATTTTTTTTTATATATAAATTACACCATCTAATAAAAATTTTATATTTTATACTCCATTTAAAATTTAAATTTAAAAATAAAATATAAAAATTTTAATAAGATATTTGGCAGATTGGACCACCAAATTGAGTATGACCTCCGAAATTTTGTAAGAGAACAAATTAGAAGAACAATTAAAAACTCTAACAATAAACAAGAATAATTAATAAGAGTTTAAATGAGAAACAATTTTTGTTCAAGCTAACTTAGTTAAACAAACATCATAATTCATCTATTAAATAAATAATAAAAACTCTTTAAGAAGATTTTAGCTAATTTTATTAACATTTTTTGGAAACATACGTTTTTTAATCAATAAAATTAAAATTAAAATATATTTTAGAATTATAAGATTAATTTTCTTATTTTTTTCGATCTGAATAAATTATTTTTTGACAGATCCGATGTGAATACTTAATTAACATGAATAATAGCATCTCTGTTGAATAATTAATTTTAGACAAAGACTAGAATAGGATTTTTTTTTTCAAATTGGTCATATATATTCTAATATGGGTGAAACCATTTCTCTGCATAATTTCCTCTTTCAATCTTAGTAATGTGACGCGCGCTCTCTCCTCTTATCAGACCCAAATGGAGAGTCAACGCTGCGCCGACGTCCATGCCACCCACCGCCAAAAAAAAATCAAGCGCTATCGTCCACCGTCGATTCGCCGCTGTTGTAGATCCGTTCTCTAGCCGAAGTCGCAAACCCGCTGCCACGGGCCTAGTTGAGACTGCCGTGGTCGCTGCGTTTCCCCAAATATACAAACAATCACCAGTTTCGTCAGCCATTTCTCTTTCTCCCTCTTATCTTTTTCCACGTCTCTCTCTTGAGGAATTTTACTTGTGTGGGTTTGATTTCAAAAAAATTGGCAGTTAATTTTATTAAGGAATAGTCCATTATTTATAGAATGTAGACCCCCTTTGGCTTCTGGGCTGCTCACCTTGATTGAAGAAGGGAGAGAATGGGGGCGGCGAATGGGAGATCCGATTGAAAGTGTACGGTGGTGGTGGTGGTGGTGTGTGTGTGTGTGTTTGCGTTTCTGGTAGTGACGTTTTCTTTTGATTATGTTGAGCAAAATGGGTAGTCTTAGATTTTGATTAAATTTTATCAGTTGAATTATTAGTTTCTTTCAGACACAGTGGCTACTATAGTTTCTTGATTAAATTCCTTCAACTGTTTGATGATGTTTTAGTAATGAGTGTTGGGAGGACTAATCAGTAATCACATCTGGGATTTATTTTTATTTAAATAAGAAACTTTTATTGTGTTTAATACTTACATTGGAACATGTAATTTAGAACAGATGATTCATGATTATATCCTGTTTGGATCATTCAAACCTCATCTTTTTGCTGCAACAAAATTTGTTCTTCTTCATCCATAATTCACTCATTATGTTCGTACATGATTCATAGCTAATGTCTGACTCAAATGTGTCTTGATTCATTCATTCATTCATGTCCACATAATTAATGGCTAATGTCTTGATTCAAGAGTTGAGATGATGAAAAGTTGGAAACCGATTGACTAAATCATCGAAAAAGATAAATAATTATTAGATTTGTTTCACATAAAAGCAAAGTTAATAATCCATCCAGTTTAATAAATACATTCTATTAATTCAAGTTTTTATTAAATCAGCAAAGTTGAATACTTTATAGCCAAATGATAAAACATTCAAGCACCACCACTCAAGATCATAAAATTCGCTCAATGAAAAGGGGTAATTTGTTCATCACAGCCCATAATAATAACTTGAATCTCATAAGTTGCCACCCCAAATATTCACACTATTTTATAATCCCAACTTGCTATAGCAGAAAATGAAGTTAAATAGTCATGTTTATAACCATCAAAAGTATCCAACTTCTACCCTAATTGATCACAAAAAATTTAAGAAATAACATTTGGAATCTAAATAAATAGTGTGATATTTTCATATTCACGGGGATTTGTTTGGTAATATCAGGATCAATTGTGTAGTGGAGGAGGCATTGATGGCTTTGATGTGTTATTGCTTCTCTTGTTGAAAAGCTTATCCTGCTTGTTCATTGAAACTCCTTTTATCCAAATACACCAACACCACCTTATTGATTGCTTTCTGGAAATTAAGAAACCATAAATCTCAAATTTCAACATGGAAAGAGGATATTATAATTCTATTACTCAGTACCTTGAATTAATAGAAAAGAGGAAGGCATGATATTGTAGAGAAACAAGAGCCCCCACCACGATTAATATGGTTTAAGATGAAGATATTCCCTTCTCCCCTTATCTGTAGCTGGATATTTGATCTTAGTTTTCTCACAAGGTTTAATCAATCAACCAAACACAAACCAAAATAATTGTCAGGTGGAGTAGCTCCGACATGCGACATAACTCTCCCCAAAGCCGACTCCCCCACTTCCGCCAGCTCAACGCCCTGGTAGTGGTTGTCATTCTCTCCGCCAGCGCCATGATCAGCGCGGACGACTTCGCTTTCGTGTTCTTCTCCATACTCTGCATCTATTTTCTCTCTAAAGTGGCGTTTCCCCCAATTCCGGCCACCGGGGGAAGACCCCTGTTTTCGAGAGGAAGAAGCTTCTAAGCCTCTACACCGCCGCTGCCGGAATTTGGGGCTTTACGTTGGATAAGGGCTGAGCGAGGCAGCGGCGGTTGTTCGCGACTCCGGCGAATCGACGGCAATTGGCGGCGTCATCTGGCAACAGGGGTCGTCGGGACGAAGGCGGCATCAAAATGGAGAGATGAGGAAAGGGGGCGGGAGGACAGCGGAGGTGGAAAGAAAGGAGAGACTCGTTACTTTTTCTCTTAAAGATCGGGAGAACCCATTACCCGTGAGATTCATTAGCTTGATTTAGGATCCGGTTACATGGGATCGATCTCACCCTCTAGTTGCTCTCTTAATTTTAAACTCCCTCTATCTCATTTCAATGTTTACGTTTGCTACGTTTGCTTTTTGCATGTTAATGAAGGAGTATAATATTTTAATAGATAGTGAGTGGAAAGATATAATATTTAATGTAAAGTTGGTAGGTGTATTAGTGTTGGATGATATATTAATTGTTTTAGATGAGTTCCATATTCCAAAAAGGAAAACGTAAACATTGAAATAAGACGCGCAAAATAGAAAAGTAAACATTGAAACGGGACGGAGGGAGTATATTTTATTTTTAAATTTAAATTTAAAAATAATATATAAATTTTTTATTTGATGGTGCAATTTAAAAATAAAAATAAAATGAAGTACAATTTATTAACCTTTATTACTAATAAGTACAATATCCAAATTATATTATTCAAATAACACTTTTAACTCTATTTAAATTTAACTGTATTCATAATAATTAATTAACCATTAATCTCTCCATGAAAATAGGAGATATGTTGGGAATTAGTCAATTGTGGGTCAAACATTAAAAAATAGGTTTAATTGTAAAGTATTCAAAATTAATTAATTAATTAAAGATGATAAAATAGGTTTAATTGTAAAGTATTCAAAATTAATTAATTAATTAAAGATGATGTCTTCAGAAATATTTACATATATTTTGTATTCAAATTATATTACGATAAAAAAATCCTCACGACTCCAGATTATATTATCAATAAAAAATTACGATAAGAAATCTGCTTTGTAATATTCAGAAATAATTAAATAAGTATTCAAAATATTTAAACATATTATCGTATTCAAATTATATAAGATAAGAAATATGATGTATTCAAAAATATTTAGATAAGTATTCAGAATATTTAGATATATTTTTTGTATCAGATTATATTACAATAAGAAATCTGCACGAGTGTATTTAATACATTTGTATTCAGCGACATTAGTTGAGACTTTTCATTACCTATTTTTGTACCTGGTAGTAATAAAATATATACTTTGTATCTCCTAGTAATATTAGTACATATTTTGTATTAGATAGTAATAATTCAAAAATAAAATTTTGTTGGTTTTTTTTTGGCTAAAATCTCAAATGTTGGATTAAATTGCAAAATAAGTTAAGGTTAGGGTTTTTCTTACAATAAACTAAAAGCTGACGTTGCAAAGGTCAACGTCATGTCAGCGGTTGGGCAGGATTCAACTGCCTGATGTGTGTGAATTGCACAAACATAAAAGGTTATGGTTTTTTTTGCAATTTCATAAAAGTCGAGATTAAGTAATCCATTGAAAGTTCGTGGTTTTCAAGACAATTAACCCAATTTATATTAGGGTATTATTTATTGGGTAATTGTTTATTTAAAAGGGTAGGAGACCATCTCATACGAGACCATTTTATACTTTTTAAAATGATTATCACTTCCGCTATAAAATATTATTACATTTAATTTATACTATAAATTGTTCTTAAAATAGTATTACCACTTTTCAACATAAAAATTATCACTTTATGTACGTCTCATATAAGTCTTTACGTGAGAAGGTCTCACACAAGTCTTTGTCTATTTAAAATTATGATTGTTTTGAGTTTGGGTGAGTTTTGAACACTATAAATAGTAATGACCTATATTTGTTTTGAGTTTTGGTGTATTTTATTTTAATTTTATGTTAAATTAATGTATAAGAATTGGGTGGTGATTTGTGTAACAGAGTATTAAGTAATGTATAGGAAGAGATGAGATCAAAAGATAAAAGAGAGAAAAAAAATATAAATTAAAGAGAGAGAATGAAAAGAAGTTAAGTGAGTTGAGAATTAATAAGGATTGTAGGTATGTATAGGGTGGTTTTTAAAATTTAGGGTTGGAGGTAAATTTCAAAAATATTTTTAAAATAAAAACAAATATAGAGTACAGTGAATAGTTAATTATATGTAAAATTGTCAAGAAACAAAATGAACATTTACAATTAATTATATGTAAAATTGTCAAGAAACAAAATGAACACTTACAATGGTATGAAATGAGAATGACAGAGAGTGTACTGTGAATAAGGCAGACGAAACACATCTATCACTTATTTTTTTCTCAAACACTGACCGCAGGATTGGGAAAAGTTTTGAGGTTTTGATGAATTCAAGAGTGTTGTCACAATGTTCTCTTATCTCTAATTTAGATAAATGATCCGCTAATATATCATTTTGATATTATATTCATAGAGTATTAAAAAATATATAAAAAAAATATCAACAAAATATCAACAAATATATTATGTTAGTTAGATGATGTTAATTAGATGTTATAATTTCCCTTGTACAAATACATGAATATGAATTTATATAATTTATCATTTTAAAAAAAACAATTGTGATTCCTCAATCTAGCCAAATATTTACATGATTTGCTTATTACATGTAGATTAATATATATAATATTTATAGCCATTTCAATGTCGTCGATCGATCGTTATAATAGAAATCTTTGTGATATTCTGTAATGATTTGTTCTGAAATTATCTAACTCAGCAATTCTGAAAGGAAAAGAAAAAAAACGGCATCCGACTCCCAACTTGACAAATTGAAAGAAAGTGATAGGAACAGAATCCATGTCGTCAATACCCATTTCCATGTCGTAGATCGTTAAACGGAAATCTTTGGGATGTTATGTCATATCAATGATTTGTTCTGAAATTATCTAACTCAGCAATGCTGAAAGGAAAAGAAAAAAAACGCCATCCGAACTCCCAAGCTTGGCAAATTGCAAGAAAGCGATAGGAAGTGAATGCATGTCGTCGATTCAATGGACAAGTTATAACGAAAAGTCTTTGGAATATTCTATCATTAGTGAGGGGAGGCGTTTAAAAAATTTAAGATTTGATATTTTAACGCCATTCAAAACTATGAATTGGGTGTTTACACTAATATTTAACACTGATTTATGTTTATATATTAAAAAAATTTAAGTCCTAATAAATTTATTAGTAATATTGAGATTTGATATTTTAATGCAATGTTTTAATATAAAATACATTATACATCTATTGTTTTATTTAATATAAATATAATAATTTATGTTTATGTATTAAAAAAATTTAAGCCCTAATTTTATTATAATTGAGATTTGATATTTGATATTTAAGTTGATATTAGGTGCACCGGGGTGTAAGGGTGCACCCATATGTGTATAACTTTTTATTCTATTTTGTATACATGTTATTTTATTTTGTATACATGTTTTTTAATAATTATATATTTTTTTCACACTAAGTTTTTCATTAAAAAAAACTAGCATCCATATACAAATAACATTTTATTCAATAGTGTATATATATATTTTTTAATAATTATATATTTTTTTGCACTCAATTTTTCATTAAAAAACAAACAATTAAATTGTATACATTTTTGTTAATAATTGTATATGTTTTTGTTTATATTTGTATATGTTTTTTAAGGTGGGTGCACAGTATAATTAGTTTTGATATTTTAATGCAATGGAAAAATTATGAGGAAACAAAATTATATTAAATCTTTACGCACTTCAAACTTTGGAAACTTTGGAATTGGGTATTTACACTTTGCACTAAAATTTGACACTAATTTATGTTTTGTATTTAAAAAACTTAAGTTCTTATAATTTTATTAGAATTGAGATTTGATATTTTGGCGCAACGGTTAAAGAGTTAATACATTATGCTATATGCCTATTGTTTTATTTAATATAATTATATACTCCATCCGTACCACAGAAAGGTCACCATCTCATCCAAATGTCCTCATTTTCCTCTTTTCGTAAAAAAAACACACATATGACCCACCACTCACTACTAATACAACTACCCACTACACATAAAATAATAATACTCATTAATCCACGTGCGAAAAGCAACCGGTGACCTTTCACCGGGACGGAGGGAGTACTACACTTTCTTTATTCCATATACTCTCCTCGTGCGCCGGAAATGTATATATTTTACTATTTTGGGCGTCCCACCAAAAATATATTTTTTCCTTTTTAAATACATGGAACCCACACACATCATTAATACATTTAATATATGGGTCCACCCACACCTCACTAATACAACTACCTACTATACATTAAATAATAATACTCAATAATAATACTTCATTAATACATTTAATATATGAGTCCACCCACACCTCAAAAATATAACTACCTACTATACATTAAATAATAATACTCAATAATAATATTCCTTAATCAACGTGCAAAACGCAAATGTATACCTACTGGGTTATGGGGGGAGTAAATGATTACATTTACATGTGTTTGTTTATGGAAATTAAAAAATATGATACTCAATGGATTGAAAATATAATATTTTAATATATAGTGTTTAGGTATTAATATTGTATTTGAAACCCAAATTTATATATTAATTGTTCGGTGTGAGTCTCGTATACCAAAAAGAAAAATGTAAACATTGAAGTTGAACGCACAAATTAAAAATATGTAAATACTAATATGAAACAGAAGAAATATATATTTCATAAGTGTATATATTTTTATCAATAAGTGTATATCTTAATATATTAAAAGTGACTAGATATGTAAAACATTTTTTTCTTATTCTATTCTCACTTCATTTCACTAATTACCTCATTATCCTTATTAATTATTTTAATAAATCAATATACATTGATTAATTTAATTTTTACAAATTCTTTCTTTTTCTTCTCTTCCTTTCTTTTAGTCCGTTATTTATTTGGAGACTATTCAACTTCTGACTCATTGACTTCTCATTCTTTTAACTTCTCGTATTAGTTCAAACCCAAAGCTTTGAAACGCTCCTCTCCGACATCCCACAAAGCTTCAATCCCGCGAATGGCTACCTGAAGGGCGGATTCTTCACCGACATCCACGACTCTGGTCATGGTCGCTGGCATTGTATTCTAGCCCAAAAGGAACTCTTCGTCGCCGCCGGGTATTTACCCCAGTCGGTTGTGTGCAGTGGTAAGAAGGCTAATATTAGGTTTTCTTTTAACATTCATAGATTCGATCACATTGTATCAGCAGAAATATTTTAAAAATGGTTCAATTTTATTCTTGGCTCTGATTAAACTGAGAAGTTTGATTAATTATGTAGTTTTTAGAGATTTTGTGTGTGGTTTTCACAAGAGGAAGAAGAGAAGAAGGAGGCTTTGCAAAATCAAAGGAAGCAAATCAACTCAAACACATGCATTGAGCCTCACAAAGAGGTGACATATGTTGGAAGTGTTTTAATTAAATTCTTTTGATTATTATATACACCCTATTTGCTTAATTCAAAATCAGGTGGAATTTTTTTTTATCCGAATTTGGGGTTTCTTTTGAGATATTGTTCAGGGTTAAAAGAAGATTAAGAATCTGTTGCCTTTAAATTGGAAAAGTGGTCCTCTAGGTTTCTTATATAATCTACTCATTTCTCTGCTATAATTTTGAGATTATGAACGTCAACTTAAATGCTACCTCATTTCTTTCTTTAGGGGCAACTTTTTTCTTATCCATTGTTCTTCCTCATTACCTGGATGAGAATGGTTACCATGAGGCAAGAAACAGATGTCTTCTTAATACTGATAATGTCTTTCTCTTTCATGATTTTATTAGGGATTTTGCTTTGTGAGGTTTGCAACAAAAGAATCTGCAGACAGAGCTATGAATAAAATGTATGGAACAATGGTGAGAACTAACATTTATATCTAATTACTCCAATATTTTTCTTGAAAATTGGAATTCTTGTTCTTGAAAATTGATCAGCTTCTATATTTTCATGAGAAACTAATCTTTATTCAAATGAAGCTAACTATTTAATGCCCCTTAACTGAGATTGAATTCCCACCTATTAGATTGTCTGTCGACAATAATCTAGGTGGCTGGTCATGACCACCCTTGGTCCAAGGGACATGAATAATAAGTTGATCCACGATGATAAGGGAAAATAACCATATCTAATGATTGTGCCACCATATTGAAGCTTCTTGACATTGTTCATCCTGCTGCCAAGATCCTTTTAGGAGTTGCCAAGTCCCATGATTCTGAGGTATAGGCATGTTGTTAATTGTCCATGTGCCATTTGTTTCTCATTTCTCAGTATTTCCTTTGTTATATGAGTTGCCTTTACACTTGAATTATATACATTTTTTAGTGTCAGAATTTAGGAGTTGTTTTAGGTATATATTAATTATTTTGAGTACAAACAGCTTAATCAATTGAAAAGTTTTTAGGTTATTTTCTAATACATTGATGAAGCATGGGACTTAACAAGAATTATATCTTAGTGGTTTAAAATATGATATAACCTTATTTTAATTATTATAGTCTTGGAGTCTGGAATTTATTTTCTGTGCTAATTTATTTGTTGCACACATGTGATTGAGTTATTCTTTTCTTCTTAATTACTTGAGGTTTGTGGTTGATGATTTTTAAAATTTTGGGTATATACAGACCATGAGATTACTGAAACACAAAAAAAAAAAAAAAATCTTTAGCAAATTACCAATTGATGTTATAAATTACTACATTAAATCTAGGTTGATGTTTTCACATTAAATTAATTATTAATATTATATTTTCAATTTCTCATATTCATTTTGTTTTCTATGGAATTTCTTGTGTCTTAATCTCCAGATATTTTGTTGTTTGCTCTTCATGCTGGTGGTGATGGTACCACTATTTGTAGTTCTGCTTGCAAGGGATTTCCTGAAGAAAGCGAAACATTATATTGACGATGGAGTTCATCCTCATAATCTTATTCGAAGTTATTTAACCACTTCTCATTTGGTAAAATAGCTGCTATATTTTGACTCTTTGAATTTGAACATATCACCATGCTATGCATTCATTCATTTGTTTGATAGGCTATTGAGAAGATTAAAGAATTAGCCATTAGCGTAGAGGGGATAAGTTTGGAAGAAAGGAAGCGTTTGCTGGCAAAATGTTATACTACAACTCTATCCTCAAAGCTTATTGGTGGCGAGAAAGAATTATTTGCATCCATGGTGGTAGATGCTGTCCTTGCCAATGAAAATTATGATAGATTAAATATGATAAGAACCTAGAAGGTGCATAAATTCTGTACCTAATATCAAACTTTCACTAATTCAGACCATTGTAGAGATTTTCTAAATATTGCTTTTTACAAGATTAGAGCATGTTTTTCTATTTCCTTGGAAAATTTTGGCATGTTAATATCTTTTTGCGGCTTGAATAATTAATAGCAGTGTTGTGAAAGAGCATAATTGGCTTTCCAGAAAACATTATGCTCAGAAGGGTTGAATAATTCTCTGCTCTTTTGTCTTGACTTTCTGGTGTGATCTTCAAAAAATCCTTTTCTTATTCAGGTTTTGAGCAAAAGCCAAAGAAGTTTGTAAATCCCAATATTCTTTTGTAAAACATAGAATTAGCCTTAGGAATAATCTTGCATAATTTATACGAGTTTATGTAGATTTAAACCCGTAGTTGTATCATCACTTGCAAGGTTCATGTCGAATCTAGACAACAGTTTTGTTGGAGAATTTGTTACTGTAAGTAGTTGACGTACATTGGTTGTAAATAATGACTCATATTGGTAACATATGTTTGAATTTCTCATATTTTGTGTTGCATTTCCCTGTTATGCTCATAATAGATTATCATGTTTTTGTTGCTTCTCATCTAGGCTCTTGACCTCCGCTTGCATTGCACATTTCTCTCTTATCCTTTTATATTTTTCTCTCTTAAACACCAATCTTTTAAGGCAAAAGCTCATGTGCCTCCGGGGACACGCCGTGTTCTCATGTGAACACAACCCTCCCCCTACATATTCTATTTAAACCTATGTATTGTTAAGGGGTTTAAATTGCAAAGGAACACAAAAATTACAAAGGGCACGGTGTCCCCAGGAGCACAAGAGTCTCACTCTTTTTAAAATTGTGTAAAATATTCTTATCACAAAAAAAAAGAAACTTAATTTTTTCTTACATGCAGAGAGTATTTAATTCTACTATAATAAATCATATTATAACACATTAAAATTATACTTTAATGTATAATCCAAACATACTTTAACAACTATTAAACATACTTTATCTATTATATTTGAACATGTCTCGCAAACCGTCTCATTTAAATAACATCTCACTTGAGACTTTGTCATTATTTAAATAATACTAAAATGAAACCATATTCTTCCTAGAATGATTTTTTTATACAAAAATAGAATAATTTTTTATACAATACCTTTTTTTTAACTGATAAAAAAAAATAATTAGAAAAAGTTAAGATTTTGGGCTTCATAAATTCTTTTTGCTAATCATAAAGGTCCATTTCTAAAACAAGTTAGTATTAGGAGTTTCAATTTTTTATTATCGACAAACATTTCTAAATTATTAGTAGTATTAAAGATTCAAATCATAATAATACGACATGATGTAACTTATTTTTATAAATTATAGACTAATTATAAAAATTGAAACATCATAACCTCCATCCTATAATGAGATATAACATTTCTTTTAACAATTAGTTTTTCCACGTGGTCAACACAAAATACTTATATATTAACATAATAAATTCAGATGTTTCATGCACTTAATATAGTTGTGAGATGTACTCATTCATGATCAAATGAAAAAAATTCAGATTTTAAAATGATAATTGATAAAGCTCTAAGGAGGACTATCCAAAATGTGGATATCTCCCATATAATTACACGAAGTTGCCCTATAGAGGCAAAACCATATAAAACAGAGAAGTTTTGGTTTGATCAAATAGACATTTTGTGAGGAAAACATTATTTATATAAGAAAAAAAACTTTAATGTAATTAAAATTTAATAGAAGATTCACTTAAATCATTTATTTTTATGTTAAAAAAAGATTTTAGAAAATAAATAAATAAATCACATTACAAGATATGACGTGTATGCGACGTGCAAAGCACGTCCTAAAATCTAGTATTTATAAATGTAGGTGTACGAATTTCAACTTGAAAATTTCCCATTGTTAAGGGATCATTTTCAAATTAGCAAATGTTCAAGGACCAATCAAACAATAATGTTCAATGTATAATGAGGACTAAACGTTTGTTTATGCTAATTTCGGTGGAAATTTTGATTCGGGTTTGATTTGAAAATCAGTTTGAAGGTAGGTCAAAATTAGCTTGTAGAGTAAAATTTAATTTCACAAATATTTAACAATTTTGTTATTGAATTTTCTTAAACCCAATTTGTTTTAGGATTCATCACTCATATTTTTATCACATACAAAAGCCCAAATTAGTTGTCACAGCCCACCTAACTTTAGGGTTGACCTAATACAGTGTTAGAGTCCATCAACGTTTTTGTTTTAATGGCCCAAGTTACGGGCTTAAACTGTTAATAAATAATTGGCCCAATTATTTAATTTTTTAATTTCTAATCCGATTCCACATTAATCTTTTGTATTGTACAACCATTCCAAACAATCATTTACCAATAATATTCGCTTTAAAAATTTTACACAAATTAAACCTTTTATTCTTTCTATTGCATTAATTAAACGGTAAATATAATTTATTTTGTGGGCGTTCTAAAGAGTCCAATTCTCCTTTTTTTTTTTTTTTTTTTTTTTTTTTTTTTTTTTTTTTACAAATATGAAACTTACACACCCATTAAATACAATAAAAATATGAGGTACACTCACTAATACAAATACTCACTACACATGAGTTAGTCTCTTGTGAACTGAATTTATAGTGTAAACTCTGTGTCCCCCTTTATTTTAAATTATAGCAATACATAAGGTATATAGGATTGAAAGGGAGAACATAAGGTTTAGAGTAAGAAAAGACCTTGGTTCACATATTAAGGTATATAAATCGAGTTTATAAGAATGTTTGTATAAGTAATAATAATATATAATTCACCTGCAAAAAGCAAAAATGCTTATTGAACCGAACAGAGAGAGTAAATCATTTAAACCACATCCTGAAATTTAACTTTTCCATTAATCTCTTAAGGAATACTGTGGGCTCTATTAGTGAGTTACACCATTAATTAAATAGGTTATGTTTGGTGTATTGTAAGTAATTAGTTTCATTAAATTAGTTATGTTTGGTGTATTATTAATATCTAGTTTCTCATGTTTAATTAATTATCACACTCAAGTTACTAAACAATTAATGTCCCTTTAATTCAGTTAAGATATTATGTTCATGGAATCTCTTCGAGTTACAATCCTATAATAACAAAATAAGATAGATTTCATTATTATGTCTTACTAATTTGAATGTCATGATGACAACATATATATGTAAATAATATTTATGAATGATCGAGATATTGGATTCATATTATGATAAGAAAGCTGTTATTTTAAGGAAAAAGTTAAATATTATTATGAGTACAAGTAGTACTCAAAAATATTATTATGAGTATTATGATAAGAAACTGATAATTATATGCTGGATTTTAATCCACTCTTATTAATTAATTGAATTTAATTATGATCATTATTATCGTAATTATACAAAGAAGATGCGTCCATATATAAGAATTAAGAAAGTAACCTTATAAATTAGTTATAATATGCAAGATTCATTTTTCGTATAAATTATTACTGAGTAACATGCTTTCATCCATTTAGTTTAGAATGAGTTTAAGATAAATTATAAGAAGAAACTATAATAAATTATAGGGTGGAACTATTGTCACTCAAATCTTTGCTGAAGGCACCCAATAACTAAAAAAATATATAAGGAAAAGATTTTTATAACCTCATATTTAAACCAAATTTAAGTTAATACATTCTACCTGAAATTCTTTTCACACCCGAACATAACTTCCTAAATTGCTTTTCCCACCCACTGGATCCCTTCGACAACCCAGTGCGGCTACGGCAAGGGAGGCGGCAGCCTAGCGTAAGGAGTGAATGCAGAGTGGCCAGGAATGCCCATCGACGGATTAGGAACCTTGGGTCTTCGAGACGGGTTGCCGCCGCCACGGAGGCTAAAATGAAGAGCATTGCCGCCGGTGCGTGGTGGGGTGGAATTGGGGATCTGGATGAACTCATGAGAATTTTACCTATTAATTTTCTCATACATAGATTGCAGGTTTTGAAACCCATTAGTTTTGATAAAGTGGAAGATTCCATTAATTTAAGAAAGAAGAAAAAGAAGAATGCAGATGAATTTTTGTTTCTTTACATTCAACTATTTGTTTTACTCATTTCTCATTCACCACAAAATCTTGCGAAGAAGGCAAGAACATTGAATGGAAATCCTCCTCACACTCCATTGGCAACTGAAAAAGATTATGGAATGTCTGTGAAAGCTAGCAGTTATGTTTTGGGTGCATAGAGTAAAAAGGTTTTTGGGGTTTTTTAATTCTGAATTTAGATGCGTAATTTTAAGCTTATTTTGTATTAGGGTTATTTTAGTATTTTAAATCAACTAATTTAAAATATTGGGTGCCTTTAGTAAACATTTGGGTGACATTAGTGCCGCCCTAAATTATATGGTAAGGATAATAGGGAATGATTCTAATCTATAAGATTAAATAGTAATTATATTTGCTTTCAAAAAAAAAAGTAATTATATTGCACATTCGGATGTTTAATTTGAATCAGTTAATTTTAATGAGTTGACGATGAGATTAATTCTTTAGAAGAAAATGTATAATGAACCTAAAAAAAAATAATAATAAAATAAAATAAAAATAATAAATTATATGATTAAATAGTAATTGATATAGTGCTTAATACATCCTTTTGCCTAGTATTATTCGTGTTATAAATATTTGATAGAAGAAAAAGTCTCTTGTGAAAACAGTACATAAAATTTTATTTTTTAATACCAAAAAAATTACTTTTTAGAGAAATAAATTATTATTATTTTGAATAAAAAATATACTATATATGTCCTATTTTAATGTTTACATATTTATATTTTAGGCGTTCCATTTCAATCTTTACATTTCTCATTTTGGTATATGAGACTCACCTAAAACAATCAATATATCATTATGGGACCCATATCCAACACTAATACACCTACCCATTTTACATTAAATATTACATCTTTCAACCCACTATCTATTAAAATATTATAATTTCTTAATCAACGTACAAAAAACAAATGTAAGCATTGAAACGGTAAATTAGAGTACTATATATCTATTATTTATCTTAATAAAAATATAAAAAATCATAACATATTATAATCTTAAGAGTAATATTTTTCGTTCAAAAGAGTAATAGTTTATATCTTTAAACATCATTTTCATGTACTTAAAGTAATCAGTAAATCGGAGTACAAGAATTAATTGAGAATTAATATTTTTCATTTAAGAAAGAATAGTTTTTTTCTCTCTAAAGAATAATGTTCATGTAACTAGTTTTTAAGATGTGCTACACACGTCATGCACGTCATACATTATATTATAATTATATTTTGTCATTTTTTTAATCCCGGCAAATCTTGCAAAGAGTAATCATAATGGCATTAAACGATGCCCACTGCCGATGAAATTAGTGTTCAAACATGATGAAATAAAAGCATGAACATGTAAGAAAATTATAAGGCAATTATGCCAAATGATTTAGGAAAATTAACATAATAGAGTGTATTCATCATACATAGAAACACCAGATAGAAGAAAATATAAATTTATAGGAAAAGAACAAAGAAAAATCAATTGAAAATCTGAATTGCATGAAAAGCTATATACTCATATGCTAATCATAAACATGCACATATATGAGAAATCAGGGTTTGATGTGTCTAAATGAAATTTTTGGGATGATGTTTCATTGACCTAGATAAAATACTAATTATTGCATGCATGATATCACTTATTCAAATTGATATCGCTTATTCTTAGGGTGAAATTTTTTATTGATATGAGCATTCATACTTCAATTTCAACACCACTTTGTGTGTACTTTCCAAAAGTTCAAATTTGCAATGTACAAAATCAAATAATTACTTGTTAAGATTTAAAGAATTATAGGAAAATAGACAAAATACCAGAAAAAGAATATATAAGGAGAAAACTTAAAAAGAATTAAATAACTTAATCCGTGCTTAAAAAAATTCAAAAGAATAGTAAGAATCATCACCATCAATGGCAAAAGAAATAAAAAAAATAATGCAAAATAATCTAAACAAACCCACTAATATGTTCGAGAGTATAAAAATGCATGGTTAAAAGAATAATACTAATAACATCTTGTAGTATTGTCTTAATTTGAGCGTGTCCTAAATCATTATGTATGGATCCATTTTTTTCTTCTCCTCCTCCTACGTTTTTTTTTTAAAGAGAAATCCATATTTTTTTGAACTACTTCATGGGCACAAACCCTCATAATGGATTACTTGGTGGAGTTTGACATCAAATCAGAATGAATATTATAGCAAGGATGTTGAAGCTAGTAACCCAATCATATCGCCGGAGCAATTCCGAAAATCTGTCAAAAGTCTTTTCAATATCTTCTACTCCACTTTGTAAGACCTTCGTTGAGAGAATAAAACTTACTATCAACTGATGAAATCCCCATGAAAAGAACATAAGTAATCATCGTGTTGAAGCTCTCATTTCAGAAGTTTTTTTTTTTAAACAACCAAAGGGAAAGTTGAAGAGCTATGTTAATCGTTCTTCCACTTTCAAATTGTTTTGTCATCACATTTGTTAATATAATATTGTAACATGAAGTTAAAGAGTTGTATGAACATGAAAAGTTTGTGAGTTAAATAAGCATATAATGAGTAATTATGAATTTGCATTTAATTATGTGAACCTTACAAATTACGTAAAAAAAGAATTTAATTGCATTATTTTTAATAATAATTAATAATAAAATTAATATAAAAAATAAAAAGTCGTCACATGTATATTTTATATTAATAATAAATTAGGTTAATGAATTGTAATGATGATGGTAACTCGTGTCATCCTAACAATTAATAAGATAGAAATTCTTTTTAAGAAAATGGGCAAAAATGTAATAAGTGAAAATAGGCTAGGACAAAATTGAAAAATAATATTAACAAGGCTAAGGCACTTTTAGTATATTATTATGATTATGATATGATAAATCTTATAGAATGATCAATAATTTATTCTCACTTAATATATGTATAGGAAACATACTTATCAGAGAACTCTCCATATTGAGAGTCCCTGTTTATTTTTTAATTGAAAAAAAAAGTTTAAATTTTCAAAAAATTTAAATCTTAAATACAAATATTATATCCTACGAGAATAATAGAATTTAAAGGAGCCATTTATAAAATACTTTGCCAAATTCCTTTCTTTGTAAATAACAAGTTCTCATTAAGTATATATATCATCATTTAAAAAAATTTAAATTTGCGACTAGTGCAACAAACACTAAAGATATACTCTAACAACCACTTTAAAAGTTGTGTTGGGATGTTGTTTATACAAATATGGCTTACTTTAATTAATTAGTACCTATTTGCTATTGTCATATTTTTTTATCAATAATTTATTAACTCAACTACAATAAATTTAAATTTAAATATCTGATTGATATAGATTTGATGTCACTCAAAGTACTTGCAAATAATTATTATGGGAGTACATATGTTTAAAATTATAAAATTTATTTATATAATATATTATATGTTTAAAAGATTTTAAAATGTGCAACAATTTTGAAACATTAGTTATATATTTTAAAAATTAAGAAAACATAAAAATAGGAAATATTATAAATTCAGAAAATGTTACAAAGAATTATAAATAATTCAAATATTTTTTAAATAATTTATATTAGTAATAACATTTTTAATTGCTTAAATTTTTTTTTATTATCATTATTATTACGAATATTATTTAATGTGTAGTAAGATTTTTGAAGATAAATTAAGAACAAGTTTAGAGGGTATCTGTTCAACATAAGGAACGCAGACGTGAAAAAAAAAAGATGTTAAGTATGATTTCATAGTAGTGATCATTCGTACTATAGGATCGTATTTTGTGTTGATAATAGAATATGATGATGATAGTGAATACGAAATGATAAGAATTCGTTCCGATACCATAACACAAAAAAAAATGTATCTATATTACGTAGTTAATAGGTTAATCGTATTTAACAGATTCACATGCATAAAACAGGAATTTTTGGTATTCTTATTGAATTAAGACTATAAAACCAAACACTAACTTGCAATTACCATGATCATTGCCACCATATGATTTCATGGCTATTTTAGTAATTATGATTATTATTGTTTCTAAGCAACTACAATGCAGTTAATTACATACGTTGCAGTGAGAAGATCAACTAACCAACCCTTCAAAAACTTTCTATAAATTAAGCATTCTCCAACTTCTCACTCATTCATTCTCTCTCTCTTAAAACTTTCAAGACAACTCTTTACGATTTTTCTTCTCTAGCTATCTTACAAATTCAGGTATATATGCTTTGCGTTTATCTATTCTTGATTTGTTTCATGCATGTAATAGTAAATGATGAATGTGTTAATTATAGGGATTTTATTCTCTTTTTTTTTTCTTTTGCTTTTAGCTTTTTATGTATTTTGATTTTGGTCCCATTTAATTTTACCTTTTCAAATTAGTCCTATCACTTTACCATTTCAACTTTTTAGTTTAATGAATGGTCTCTGAGTCTCTCAACCAATAACGGCTAACGTGAAATTTAATTTATTTTTAAATTGGTCCTGTAACTTTATCAATTTGATTTTTTTTTAGTTCAACAAACCGATTAGATGGCCCTTCTATGGCCTGTTAAATGAACTAAAAATAAAACCTCATTAATTTTAAGATTAATTTCAAAGAGTGAAAATAACCTATACCAAAATCAAAATACCAGAAAAAACTATAAATATCAGATTAAAGTATACTTAAAGTTTTTTTTATTATTATTTTTTAACTAGGCATGTAATTCATTGTTGATAATTCATTAAATACAATCGAAATGGGAGATTGAATTTCAACAATATATTTATTTTAATGTCTATTGATTAATTAGAAATTCGAATTGATCACCCAATTAATAAAATTTATTTACTTATCCTCTAGGAACGAAGCAACGATGGCAAAGGCGACGATTCTTACCACGGTTGCCATGCTACTGATGATTCTTTTAACCACACTAGAAATGACCACAGCGGACGAACATGTCGTAATCGAGTCAAGCTTCTGAAGCTCCAAGTGTGCCGTACGGTGTTCGAAGGCGGGGCGAAAGGACCGGTGCCTCAAATACTGTGGAATATGCTGCGACAAGTGTCATTGTGTGCCATCGGGAACTTACGGAAACAAAGACGAATGCCCTTGTTATAGGGACATGAAAAACTCTAAGGGCACCTCTAAGTGCCCTTAAAAGTTTGTCAAATAATTCTTTATGCTATTACAAATGCATATTAATGTTTAATATGGACGATTGGATCATATGTATTTGTCCAATATTAATTGTTGCACAAATTTGTATCACAATATGTTTAGATTTGTGCATGATATATCAATAAATTTGATTGTTTAGTACGTATATATCATCATAATCTTATTTCAAACTTTAATTAATTTAACATATTAAATGCAAATTAATTAAGTGTACACATACCAATAAACTAACTAATTTTGTTATCTAACATGGATCGTGGATGGTATGCAGTAATGTAATGCACACCAGATGCGTCATCTTCATACATCATCTTCTATGTCACACACGCTATGATTGACAAGAAAGAGGAGAAAGATATTCATACATTGTTGCCCCTAAGGTTTAAGTTTTTCTCTTTTTAGGATATAATATATCTCTCTCTCCTACGTGTCATCCATCCAACAGTGTCAATATGACACAGAGAAGCATGTAATGTATACAAATCTCAATGAAGGCATGTCCTCAAACTGTAATGCCTTCTCTCCAAATCCATGCTGTGCTAAACCGATGATCATAGATATTGAATCTCTTCGATCTTTTTTTTTTTTAATTAAATCAAACACTCCATGCACAGTTGATATTACCAGCCTTTGCATACATGTTATTTAAAGCGTTGCTCACAGAAATAGACAACATGACTTCACCCAATTCAATGCAGTTACATTAAATTGTTTGCCATGATTCAGGGAAGCCAAACTTGAACCGACGCTTAACACTGCTGCAAACGTGTAGTAGTTGTTAGGCATTGGGCCTTCTTTTAACATAAGTTTAAAGAGCTCCATTGCATTATTATTGTATCCATTAATTCTACCTATATCCAACAATCATAGTATTTATGTCAGTGTGGTGTAAACCTTGTAGTATTGCTGATTTAGCATTGATTAAGGTTGGCTAAGTGTCTTAGCAAATGAAATGGATGGAAAGCTTGACACGTCAATTGCAATCAGTTTCACACATTCTGGTAACCGTTTGATAGATCAAACGTGGGCTCAAAGGTGCTGCAGCAGATTGGTCCCATGACTTGAGTTTTCAGCATTATTGTTTATATAAGCTGATATATGATTGTAATTCAGTATGTTATCTCTCTGATACCTCTCTCCCGTTATCTCCAAACCACGTAAATCCTCTCGCGTTTCATTTTTCTTTCTTCTATTCCCAAATATGTGATTTCTTGTGCATGTTGTGTAGTGTTTCTTAATCTTGAGTTTTTTTCTGCAAATTCACGGTAGCCACTGCAGTGCTATAATCTCATTCCAAGTTGAAACATTCTTCAACTTAATCCTTTCAAACACAGCCACTGCAGTCATAGAAATTCAATAATGAATTTGCAACACCAGAGAACCCAATTAGTAGTTTAACAACAAAAGAATGAACTTTCCTTCCCACATCCATCGCCTCAATCGCTGCACAAGACATTAGAAAATGTATACTCATTTTACACTTCATCAAGGAGGAGAAGCCGAGATATCTTACTCATTCCATATTTCCTCAAGTTAATTGGTTGAAATGAAATAATCTGCTCTAAGAGTTTTCAACTTCACTTGCTTATGTGACAACATAACACATAGGGTTAAAAATTACTAGTAAAAGTAAGAAAGAGAAAAGGAATGACCAGGGATTTTGATAAAGAAACAACAACATACCTTCAGCCAATCTTCAAGAAAGAATGAACATTGAATAAGCCTAACAAGATTACGAATTGAAACAAGAGCTTATTACATCAAATAATCAAACTTGTGCTTGCGCAGAGAGCTACTTAATGGTTTTGAAATCATCTTAAAAAGTTCATTTTTATTTGTACAGTATACATTTATTTTTTTTCACGTATATTAAGGAGTATAATATTTTAATGTGTATTAAAATTAGAGAAATAATATTTTAAAGTTTAGTAATTAATTGTATTCGTGTAGTGTGTGGGTTCCACATATGGATATAATAAAGCAAAGACTTGTGTGAGACCGTCTTACGTAATCCCTTATGTGAGACGGGTGAAAAGTGGTAACTTTCTTTGACGAAAAATTATACTGAATTATGAGGAGTGATAATGTTATTTCATTAACAATTTATAATATAAATGAAAAGTGATAACATTTTATTATAGCGAAAAGTGATATAATAGAAGTATTTTATAGCGAAAGTGATAATTATTTTAAAAGGTGTAAAATGGTCTTACGTGAGACGGTCTTATGTGAAACGGTCTCATATAATAATTATTTTGTGTGAGTCCAATATATCAAATAGGAAAATGTATATTTTATTTTAAAACGAATTAAAATAGAAAAGCGTCTACCTTATTGCAGGACGAAGTGAGTATATTATAATTAAACATTGATTTATTATTTAAACAATCAAACTATTAGTAGTGATAATATTATAAAACTAATAAATAATTAAATACTAGATAAATTCCATTAACACAATTTCAAACTAAATAAATAATTAAATACTAGATAAATTCAATCAACACAATTTCCATCATATTCGTGTATCCATATTTAGATATTATACATTAATGAACAAAAATATATAGAGTATGTGTTAATGTAAGAACATACTATATACTTTATTAGCGAATTTTTTATTACTCTTTTATTTAATGAAAAAACTGAATAATAAAAAAACTATATATATTTATTAAGAAATACAAATTATAAATTATTGAATAAAAATTATACGAATATAGATACACATGCACCGACACAAGTGTCAAAATATCAACTCTTATAATAATAAATTGGGAGCGGCTATTTGCACCCCCTAAATTACTGAACGTATCCCAAATTTATTTAAATTTACATAATTACCCTTATAAAATTTATATATGTTCGGTTGTTGCAACCGAACAATTATCTAATAAACTGTTCGGTTGCAACCATCCAACAGAACAAATAATTCATCTATTATTTGTTCGGTAAATGTTTTAAGATCGATGATGTCATGAAACTTATCTGTTATCATATCTATTCGATAATATAGATATGAATTAAAAAAATCACAAATCTTGTTTTTTTCGGTTGCTGCAACCGAACACATAAGATTAATAAATTTTTTGTTTTGTTCGGTCGCTGCAACCGAACAGATAAGATATATAAATTCTTTATTCTGTTCGGTTGCTGCAACCGAATAGATATAAATTTTGTAAGGATAATTATGTCAATTTAAATATTTTTGGGGTACGTTCAGTAATTTCGGGGGGTGCAAATAGCTGGCCCCAAATAAATTATACCTATTGATAAAAGGCAAAGACTATTGATAAAGTCAAAGACTTCGGTGAGACTGTGTCATGTATCCTTTATGTGAGACGGATCATTCATTCACCCATTAATTATTTTTTAAATGGGCTGTTTCTAAATTAAAATATTGAAAATTTAATTATAAAAGTAATTTAATTAAGTTATATTTTTTATTATTTAAAATTTTATTAATTTGAAATTTGTTATTCATTTAATTTATTTTGTATTTAAAATATTATAAATTTATAAAATGTGATACTCAATCGATAAAAAGTGATAACAATGCTGTGAAATATTATATGAACAATTTATAATATAAATGAAAAGTGATAACATTTTAAATGAAAATTGATAATATATTTTTTTATAAAAAGTGATAGCAAATAAAAAATGTATTTTACGAAAAATTTACTGGAATAATAAAAAATGATAATATTTTAATTAACTTATAATACAATTAATTTTATAAGTTATACATGAAATATCATGTTTGTATTAATTATAAAATTATTAATTTATTTTTAGAATATATTGAGATTAAATTATAAATATCGAGAATAATGATCATTTCATTAAAAATTCATTGAATATGATATTATTTTAGTTAGTTATAATATTTTTCTTTGGCAGCATATTATACCTTTTAATGTTATAATTTATAATTTCATATGCGGCATATTATACCTTTTAATATTATAATTTATAATTTCATATCCTGCTAGCAGAATTTGTACTAGTGTATTTACATACTTGTGTGATCATATCACAATAAGATCATTTAATATTTTTTAATTAATTATTATTTTTTATTAAAAATATTATCACTTTTCTTTTAAATGTTATCATTTTTTATTTATATTATGAAGTATATATATTATTAATGAAATAGTTCACAGCACCATTATCATTCTTCATCAATTAAATATAGTATTACTTTTCATTATAAAAGTTATCACTTCTTATCCTTTTTACGAAAGTAATTCCGTGAAACGGTCTCAAATAAATACTCCTTCCGTCCGCTCCAAAGAATTCAATTTTTCCATGTTGGGCGTACGTCTTTAAGGTTCTCATTTATCCTTTTACACACATGGACTCACATACATTCACTGGTACAATTAAATATATGGGCCCACACATTCACTAATATAATTACTCACTATATATATACATATTATATAATAATATTCTTTAATCCACGTGCAAAAAGTAAATAAATGTACCCCTGTACGACATAAGTATTTAGGTAATGTAATAAACTAATTTTTTTATTTAAAAAAGTTATATTGTGAATTTATATAAAAATAAAAATATTGAAGATTAAAAATGTAACGATATAGTATACCTCATCTTTCCTTTTTTTTTTAATTATTCAAGATCGTGTATTATCTAAAATATATAAGTCAGAAAATTTTATAGGAATTATATTGAAATCTATATTTCTATATTGTTATCGAAATATGTTATTACATGCTTAAAAAAAATTAAGTTTTATAATATTTATATTAAAATAAAATTAAAAACATTATATATTACTTGTGTATAGTTGTATAATATTATATGTATAATTGAATATAATTTTATATAAGATATTTAAATAAATTTCCAGCTATGTGAATATTAAATACTTATGGTTGAATATATAACTTAATTTATAGAAAAATTAAATATAATTATTGAATGAAAAAGTATTTAAAGAAACAGCATCTCTAATATTAAGTCTTTCATGAGATTAATTATTTATTTTTTAATATAAAATTAATAATAACGAGTAATGTAAACAGAATTATATACTCCATTAAATGTGAATATAGTATAAAACAGTAAAATTAATTTAAAGAGATATGCTATTAATACTCATTATTAGTTCTTAAACCTACAGAGGAATATTTAATGATTTTGACATTGAAAAATGTTCTAAACTTAAATAAGGAGGAATGGGTATTTTTGTATCTCTAAAATTACTTAATCCTCTTTTTTTCGCTAAAACTACCAAAATACTCAGTTCCATCTGACCATTTAGCATCTCCCAATTTTTATACAACAATGAACAACCACCCTCTTCTTCTACCCCCAACCCATCATGAGAAAGACTCTTGTATCTTTTAATTTTCATTTTTTTTTCTATTTGTCCTAACCCACCACTTTCTCTATTAAATAATACTTAAATAAATATATGAAAATTAATTAATTTAATTATCACAAATTCTATTAAGAGATAGAAATATGTTTTAACAATATTTTACATGTATTAATTTTAATTCTCTCAAATTCTAAATAATGTATTAGTTAATTTTGAATTTGGTATATTATTTATAAAAATTTAAACTTATATATTTTTAAATATTTTTTAAAGTAAGCCCGCGAGCCCGACCCATGTAGCCCGAAGCTCGTTAATATTAGGGTTAGGTTCACCTTTTAGTAGTCCGTTTAAACATGTTCAATTAATTTGAAGCCTGATTAGCCTAAAGCTCGTTAAGGTTTATCCTAATGGGTTAGGGCTGACCAGTTTAATATCTCTAGTTCAACACTCAATTTCATCGCTTGACAGAAGTTCAGGGGTGAAAATCAAATCGTACTACTCCGCACTCGACTCGATTCAAGATCACTTAGCAAAAACTTATTTGAGTTGGATTTAATAAAGATAGACAAGCTTGTACTAACTTGTATATTCAATAAAATTAGAAGTTTTGCTCTAATTCGAGGTCAATTAATAAAAATAGGTAAAGTTAATTCAATAAAATTAAAAGTCTATTCTAGTTCGAGGTCAATTAGTGAACATTGGTAATGCAAATATAAAATTATCAAACTACTCAAGTTTAAATTAATAAAAATAGGTAAAGTAAATGTAAAATAATTAAATTAATCGAGCTCGCCTCGTATTTATTTCGATAAAAGCTCATTCAAATTCGACTTGATTACTTATGAAACAAGCTTAAACATATATTTTGAAATTCAATAATATTTCAAACTAACTTGAACGGCTCTTTGTTCAGCTCAATTCGACTTGATCATCCTCGGGTGGGACCGATATTAAGTTAAGTGAGGGGCCCTTCTCTTTTCAGTGATATTAATAAAATGGGCGACACTATTGCCACACTAGGTTTTACTTAAGGTACCCGTATTAAAGACAAAAAATATGTAAAATATCAATTATATCCTTACTCCATTTTAAAATCCTAATTCATTTTTTAAATAAAAAAACAAAATTCATTTACCAAAACAGAGACTTAAATCTGATTCCAAAACTGACTCAAATCTATGGATTCCTAGCTTGACTTTCTGCTGCTCATCTTCCATACTCGCCGTAGGACGCGAAGACGATGTCCTTCGACCTAAATTCGAGCCGGTCGGGATGCTTAATTTGGGCATGCTGTAGAAAACCAGGTCCTGGTTTTTCATGATCTCGCGAGCGGCGTCGGTGGAAGAGATGACGAGAATCAGCACGCCGCCGAAGTGGAGGAGCATCAGGTGGCCGTAGCACTGCGAGAAGTAGTGAAGGGAACAATGGGGATGCTTGCCGAGCATGTGGAGGTTGCCGATCAACGGAAGCTTCCATGAAGACGTCGGTTGCTTTTTCCGGGGAGTGGCGGTGGAGATTCGCCTGGAATATGGCGGCGATGGGTTGTGCTAATGTGTGCCTCCGCAGTGTCGACGCGTCATACATACTCGACACTTTGGTTTCCAAATTCCCAAATGCATAGCCCAACTCCGCCGTAAGAGGCGGCCCCACCGGCTCTGCTGAATCGTAGCAATATTCCGATAGAAAACTCAGTTAGAGAAAACACTATGGCTGCAATTTCGAGTTCGAGGCCAAGAATTTTTATGGTGGCCAGTAACGACATTGTTAGGTGGATGCGGTCGGCATCGTCGTCGGAAAGCCTTCGTCGTCGCCGGAGAAGATGGTCGAGGTGCTGAACTCCAAAGTGCTCAGAATATCGTTCAAACTCACACAAGAATTTGAAATCCACGTTCTACCCGTTAGGGTCACAAATGGGGGATAATATGGGATGGGGTGTAAGACTATGGGCCAAGTTTTGAATTAACAAAACTGGCCCAATACTTTGAGACAGAAGACCATCATTTGGGCCAAAGCCCAACGGGCCTAACAAATCTCCACCTTGGCCCAAATCATCCACCCTTGTGTTTAACTAAATGAGAATTCATCATCGCACTTTTTCCCGGACACCTGCAAAACGAAAGACACAAAGTTAAATGCAAGATCCAAAAAATTGACACAAAGTCAAGGGTATCACAAAAGATACATAAATCTAATACGGAGTAAAGATCACGGACACATAGTCACAAAATGTTTAAATTATCCCAAGGACAAAATAAACAGAGCACATAAACTCAAGTGTGAACACAGTGTTCACGGGAAAAGAACTGCATACAACATGTTTCAATCAAGAGAGTCAAAATTTAAAGTCCTCATGCAAGACCTAAATTTTTCAACAGATTATCAGCAGGATTAAACACAGATGCAATTTTTTCCAGGTTAACAATACATTTTTCCACAATATCACGAATGCAATGATACCTAACATCTATATGCTTGGTTCTATCATGGAAAACAGGATTTTTACACAACTGAATCGCAGACATACTATCAGAAAACACAGTGGCACATTTATCGAGGAAACCTATTTCATTCAGAAGGCCTTGCAGCCAAATAGCTTCTTTTAAAGCATCAGTAATAGCCACGTATTCAGATTCAATTGTAGATATGGCAACCACATGCTGTAACTGAGACTTCCAACTTATGCAAGAGCCACACAAAGTAAACACATAAGAAGTTGTAGACTTCCTATTATCCCTATCATTTGCATAATTGGAATCAACATAGCTAACAAGGCTCACAACATTTGCAGATTTGGAAAAGTGCAAACTTACCTCTATAGAGCCCCTGAGATATCTCAAGAGCCATTTCAAAGCCTCCCAATGAGGCGCATCTGGATTTGCCATATATCTACTCAAGCAACTAACAGAATATGCAATATCTGGTCTAGTACTAACCATAAGATACATAACAGACCCAATAGCATTGGAATAAGGAACCTTTTCCATTTCAGCAATTTCAGAATCAGTCTTTGGAGACTGATCCTTACTTAACACAAAGTGAGCAGCAAAAGACACATTCACAGTTTTAGCTGACATCATAGAGAACATACTCAAAACCTTTTCAACATATGAAATCTGATTAAGCAAGAGAACATGGTTCTTCCTATCTCTATCAATGTTCATGCCAAGAATCCTTTTAGCATCTCCAAGATCTTTCATATCAAAATTATCACATAGACTCTTTTGAACATGCTCAACATATTTAAGATCAGGGCTAACAACTAGCATATCATCCACATAAATGAGCAGAAAAACAGGAACAGAAGTATCAATTTTGAAGTAAAGACAATTATCATGCATGCTTATCTTAAACTTCAAAGATGTCATGCATTGATCAAACTTCTTATTCCACTGTCTAGGAGATTGTTTCAAGCCAAGACACACATGATCCAGATTTTTGGGGTCCACAAAACCCTCAGGTTGTTTCATGAAAATCTTTTTGTCCAAATCACTATTAAGGAAAGCAGTTTTGACATCAATTTGCTTTAACTCCCAATCAAAATGAGCAACTAATGCAAGCATTACACCAACAGTGGTGAATTTAACAACAGGAGCAAAGATTTCATTGTAATCAACCCCTTCCTTTTGAATAAAACCTTTTGCTACCAATCTAGCTTTAAATCTAACATTTTCAGGCTCATGTTTCACTTTGAAAAGCCACTTGCAATCAACAACAGAGCAATGAGCAGGTTTTGGAACCAGAGTCCAAGTATAATTAAATGCAATGATTTTATTTCATCTTTCATAGCATTTAACCATTTCACATAGTTGTCAGATTTTAAAGCCTCTTGATAGGTTTTAGGTTCATTATCAACATTTTCAAACGAATTACAAGCATGAGTATCAATATGAAAATCATCATACCTAGCAGGTGGCCTAATATTTCTTCTATGTCTATCCCTAGGCAACACATAGTCATCATCTTCAGGATTATCATGCACATTTTCATCATTGATAGCAGGTTCATTGGCAACAAGTTCTTGATCAACAACAGTGTCAGACAAGTTTTCAACATCAGATAATAAAGGAGACAACTCCACCTCACTAGAAGAAGTGGTAGGATCATGTAAAGGCACAAAATCAGGCAAATGAGCAGATAAGCAAGGAAATTCAGATTCATTGAAGATCACATCCCTACTAATCACAATTTTAAAACTAGATTCAGAAAAATCCCACGGCCTATAACCTTTAACACCCTCAGGATAACCAAGAAAAACACATTTTCTACTACTAGGATCCAATTTGTCATGTTTCTGACGCACAAACACAGCACAGCCAAATACACGTAGCACAGAATAATCAATACTTTTACCAAAAAATAAATAGTGAGGGCACTTACCCTTTAAAGGCACAGAGGGGGATTTGTTTATTAAAAATGCTACAGTAATAATCGCCTCACCCCAAAACTTTTTAGAAAGTCCCGAAGACACCAACATGCTCCTCACCCTTTCTAACAAAGTCCTATTCATCCTTTCAGCAACCCCATTCTGTTGGGGAGTGTAAGGAGCAGACTTATGCCTCACAATTCCAGATTTAACACATAAATCATTCATTGCATTATTGCAAAATTCCAATCCATTATCAGTTCTAAGATACTTAATCTTTTTACCCATTTGATTTTCAATCAAAGTTTTCAATTTTTGAACTTTTCAAAAACATCAGATTTGTTTTTAAGCAAAATCACCCAAACTTTTCTTGAAAAATCATCAATGATGGACAGAAAATACACATTGCCACCTTAAGTTGGCTCACTAGAAGGCCCCCACACATCAGCATCAAGTATATCACAACACGAAGAAGTCTTAGGGTACGGGGAAACAGGGAATTTCACCTTCGCATGTTTGCCTTGTACACACGAGTCACAGAAAGGAATGCATGTAAGCTTATCATTACCAAAAGAACCAGCTTTATGCAACAATTCAAGACCTTTACTATTCATGTGACCTAACCTACCATGCCAAATATTTGTTTTATCCTCTTTAACAGCGTTAGCAGACATAACAACAGATTTAGCATAGCAAACATACAGGTTATTCCTTTTTTCAGCATTAAAGACGGGCACAGAACCTTTCATAATAGACATGCAACCCTTTCCACACCTACCCTCAATCATCTTCAAGTGCAGCACAAGAAATCAAGTTGTTACACAAATCAGGCACATATCGCACGTTTTTCAAAGTGAACAGAGAATCATCCTTAAAATGCAAACAAATGTCACCAACACCAAGCACATCACATTTTTTTCATTAGCCATAGACACAGATCCATGAGAAACATTTTTATATGAAGAGAAAAGATATTTAAAAGGTGACATATGAAATGTGCAACCGGAATCCACTGGCCATTCACTATCACACAGAGATGAATGCATAGAATTCACACAACTTTCGGAAATAACAAACACATCACCATAATTCACAGATTCAGAGGCAACATTAGCATGATCATTAGAATTATTCCTCTTATGATGAGGACACTTGTTCGCAAAATGTCCCCTTTCATGGCAATTAAAGCATTTCTTCTTTTTCTTGTCACCATTCTGATTATTCTGGGATTTCACATCAGAATTTTTATCCTTGTTCTTATTCTTGTTCTTATTCTTGTTATGATTGTTAGGTTTCCCCTTAACATGCATAACCTCCCCAGAATTCTTAACACCCCCATTTTGTTTTAAATCATGCTCTTTGCTTTTTAAGGCATTCACCACAACATCAAGAGTAACGTCATAACGACCATACTTTATAGCAGATTTGAAATCACTATAAGAATCGGGTATAAAATTTAAAAGCACAATAGGGGTATATTCATCAATATGCTTGTCACCAGTTAGCTTAATATCTTGAATCAACTTCATGAACACATCCAAATTTTCTTCAACATCTTTGTTTAAATCAAGTTTAAAACGAAAGAATTTTTCCAGAATAAACATTTTACTAGGCAAAGACGTTTCAGTGTACAACTTATCCAGTTTTTCCCACAAAATTTTAGCAGACTCATGCACACCAACTTTTCTAAGCACATGATCAGAAAGATTCAAGATAATCGCAGACAAAGCAAGCTCATTCATCTCAGCATTTTTAACATCCGTTTCACCCTTATCATACGTGTGATCTATAACTTTGAATACCCTTTGTTGGACAAGTATGCTCTTCATTTTCTGTTTCTAGATGCTGAAGTCTCGCTTACCATCAAACGGTGCTTGTCCAAACGAAGAAGACGAAGCCATGGGTATTTAAAGTTGAGTAGAACACACTTTGAACGGAAAATACAGAATTACAGAGCAACAATATGTCACACACCAGGTTGGCACTACTCTAATCACACACAAAGCGAGAAATGGAGCAGTATAACACACAAGGATAAATTTTCAGCAACGGAAATATGAAGGCCAAGATGACAGTTTCACATAGAAACAAACAAGAACAGTAATAAGAGGACCACCCGCCTCATAGCATTACACAAGAGCAAATAAGAGGACCAGTCGCCTCAGGGCATAACAAGAAATTAAAAGAGGAAGAGCTCAAGCTATTTTACCAGAGCGGGTCTTCAACGAAACACCGTAGCACCACTACGAGCCACCAACACGTTCTCAACGGGGGTGGATCCCTCATAGTCTTATTCACACAGTAAACACGAACGGGCAACCACTTACAGCAGTTTACAGCAAGGCCACTCACTTGCACCCACTTACACCTGTGACAAGAATCCAAACAAATTGGAGGGAAAAAGTCAGTAAAGACGAACTGAACTAAGAAATCAAAAGTGAATAAATCAAAACTGAAAGAAAACCCGAAGAGAAACTTCCCTGTTTCTTCTGGTCAACGGCGGTGGTCGGCGATGCCATACAACGGCGGCGGCAGGAGGACATGCGGTGGACAGCAGCTCCGGCGTTCAGCAGCGGTCACCAGCTCCGGTGGTCAGCAGCGGCGTACTGCGGGCAGCGGCAGGAACCCTTCAGCTGGTCAGCGGCGGTCGCGTTCCCAGTGGCTGAGGGCAGATCGACGGCGGCTGTGCAGCGACGTCGACGAGCAGCAGTCGCGCTTCCAACTGATGGCGACTGGTTTGACCGCGAAGGCCCAGCCTTCGTCGCGTTCCCAGCGGACAGAACCAGCGACTGCGGCGGCACGATTCTGGAGGTCGATCAGCGGCGGCAGATCTGAGCAGCTCCAGCGGTGGACGGCGACAGTCGTTCCTGCAGATCACGAGCAGCTTCGCGAAGACGTTTCTTCAGATCAGAGCAGATCATGCCTTCTGCAGTGGATGACGGTGACCTCCGACGGATAGCGGTGCGTTTCAGGCTGCGCTGACTGACCGTCGGCCTTCTCTCATCGGAGAACGGCGTTCTCCCATCGGGGGGGCTGACAGTCAGCAGCTTCGGGAGACGGACGATGGACGACCAGCAATGACGAAACCCGCTCAGATACCACTGTTAGGTGGATGCGGTCGTCATCGTAGTCGGAAAGCCTTCGTCGTCGACGGAGAAGATGGTTGAGGGGCTGAACTCCACAGTGCTCAGAATCCCATTCAAACTCACACAAGAATTTGAAATCCACATTCTACCCGTTAGGGTCACAAATGAGGGATAATATGGGATGAGGTGTAAGGCTATGGGCCAAGTTTTGAATTAACAAAACTGGCCCAATACTTTAATACAGAAGACCATCAATAGCGCCACCCTACCCCAATAAAATTCTAAAGATCCAATAAGAGCAATTGGGCCCAAGGCCCGGCTCAATGAGAACCCGCCCAATAACATTGTCGATTAACTAGACCCGGACGGGTCGGGCCATAAAACCTGCGCCGCCCACAGTTCGGTTCAGCTGCTGAAGAACAAGCGTTCATTAAACCCCTTTCACTCTTCATCGTTTGCCATTTATAGGTGCTTATAGAATATCTATTCCACCCTCCCCTGGTTTTAGAATTTATTTTTTTATTTCTGTTTTTTAGTTTCTCGATTTGCAGGGAAAATGAAACTGATTCGAAGCGCCCTGAGGTCTTCCAACGCCGTTCTGTTTCGTCGATCTCAAAACCCTAATGTTATTCGGGCTCTCTCTGCAAGCCCGATTCCAGGTCAATATTTCTTCATTTTCATTTAGTATTTTTGCTAATTTTATTTTCTGTTGATTGTTGATTGTGGATATGCTATTGTGCTGTGAAGTTGCAATTGCATTTTTGTATCTTGAATTAATTTAGTAAAATAGTTAATAGGTTCAGTTTAGGCTTGCGAATGCTGATAGATTCGTGCAATCTTTCTATCCCATTATTTTTTTTATTTTTTTTAATGCGTAGTTGTATTTACAGTAACTGATGAACTAAACTCATCGGATTCATTCGATGATTCTGAGCAAAGGAGTTCTTTCGTTGGGAGTATGAAAGAAATGACATTTGGTGATGGGAGAACTAGTTTTGAATCAATTTACCGGAAGCTTGGCAAGGCTGAGAAGGCATATGATCGATCTGGGACAGGATCATCGTTTAGTTCTGGAAACAGATTTGGTCTAGATGGGAATTTCGATTCATTGTCTGATGGAATGGATTATAAATTAAAGAAAGCAGCTTCCTACTTTGAGTATGATCCTGTTGAAACAAATAGAGAGGATTATTCTTTCAGGCCGGATGTTAATTTCAATGCTGGGATGACTTATGATACCAAGGTACAAAAACACGACTTACAAGTTCACGGTATCTGCCTTAATAATCCAATTGTTTCATTCATGTATTGCTTTGTAAAACTAGGCAGTCTTGTCCAGATTATTCTTGGTTATAATTTACATTAGGAGATAACTATCCTGTTAGCTACCGGGAAGCTTTCAACTGTCTAAAACTTGTAATTAGTAAATGCATCTGTGCCTTATTGTTTGTGGAGAGTTCGTTGTCTCAACTATTAGAAGATACTTTAGTGACTACGGGTGTGATGCAACCTTTCACGTGGAAAACGTACATGTTGTGTAACTTAAACATTATGTTAGTCTATGGTTTGCTGCTTTTGTGTGTGTCTAATAATAAGAATTGGAAAACCTTTCCTTTTCACTCTGTGAGGTTTGTGGAGCATGCTAGCATTTCCTTTGTTTATCTTAAAACTTTTTTTACAACGACTTTATTAAATTGTTCTTCCACATGCATGGTTAAGATTGATTTTTGAATGTGTTTGATATACTTTTTTGATAAGTTGTACTTTTTCTGTGGATCCTTTTGGCATTAACTTTACGTGGGTAGTATAAGATTTGGCTGGCTTAAACATATCGTCCACCAATATTTATTGCCATCACCATAATGTTTACTTGTGAAAAACTGCATATATCTAAAAATGAGAACAAAAGCCATGATTATGTTGACTGATTTCGATTTAATTTCCTGATTTTACTGATACCAAAAAAGGTTTAATACTAAAATACAACTATGTGCTCCAAAATCTCTCTTCTAGTTTCCACGAGCATATAATTATGTCTGTTTATTTTATTTTTTTTGGGTTTAGTTGCTGAAAGAATTTGTTTGTTCTTGTTTAAGTCCTATGGCTTGCAGCTTTTTTATTTGATTTCGATGCCTTTCTTTGATAAATACAGGATCTTGACCTGAGAAAGCCTGGAGTACGTAAGGTTATGAAGAGATATGAGTTCCAAACAACTACTGACGAAGTCTTAGAAAAAGCTGATTTCAGGGTGAGTCTAATTGAAAATTTAAAATATTTTTTTATTGTGCATTTCTGTTTTTAGATCCTGAAAACTCATATGTTTGGAATTTCTCAATACTGTTTTGGAATCATTGGCACCTTTTAGAAAACCTGTGGTTGTTGCCTGTGAAATTCATGCTCTATCTCATTTTTTTATCATTTTTCTTTTCACATTTACTCAAGTTAAATACGCGTATAGATTGTGAGGTTTTGTCTCATAATATTCACTTAAGAAACACTGCATTTCTTTTTTCTAAAAGTCCTACTTATTTTTAAAGCAACTCTTTTGTTATATTAGGTCTTCTTGGAGTTGAAAATTCATATAATTCATATTTATGATATTTGATGGGATGAGAATCTCAAGTTCTCTAAAATTGTTCCTTAATTGTTTTTATGAAAACGACCTTGTGATAATGAATTATGCCTTTTATTTTTCATTTGGATGGTCTAATCATAAGATCCATGGCATCCCACAATTCATGTTATCCTTGGCTATTGTCAAAAATTTTGTTCATGTACTGAAAAAAGGTTCCATATCATATTATGATTATTATCTTACCTTTAACTAGCCATAGGATATAATTGTCATTCACTATTTCTCATCGTTTACGAGTGAGAGAAAAAAAAGGATTTACTTATTTATTGCTGATGTACTTGTTTATGGTTATCAACCAATTCCCTTGCTTAACTATTTCTCCAGAATGTGAAATTCCTTGCAAACTTCATCACTGAGGCTGGTATCATCATCAAAAGAAGCCAGGTAAAAATTACTTACTCCTTCAATGGTTGGTGGTAAGTGATGTGTGACCAATTCTCGTTTCAAACTGTTGGTTTCTTGTTGTTCAGACTGGAATCAGTGCCAAGGCCCAGAGGAAGGTTGCTCGTGAGATCAAGACTGCTCGCGCATTTGGCTTAATGCCTTTCACTGCAATGGGAACAAAACGATTTGTGTATGGTCAAACAATGGAAAATGTTGATACTGATTTTGAATATGATGCCTCCTCATATGATCATATATTTGTCGACGACAAGAGAGGCAGCGCTATGGATGCATGAAGCCTTGCCCTTCTTACATTTTGTTATTTGTTTGACATGTAAGATTAGTCTCTTTTTGTGGTTTGTTTCCAATCGTTATATTGTGAATCAAATGAGCTTTGATCAGTTTATCTAGAAGGTGCAAATTGTTCATCAATGGCAGCTCGACTCCGATGAGTTCGGTAAAATCGATTTTGTAGGTGCTGCTAGTCAAAATGTATTTCATCAGGTGTAATATCATATTCTAGTATTTTAGTTCTTAATAAAATAGGGTATTGACAACTGTTGAATTGTCACTGTGCTTGGATGCAGCATGTATTTGTAAAATTTAGTTAAGATATCAGCTTTGGCATGGAAAGCTTTGAGGGAAAGAGTTCCTACTCGAGCTGCTTTAAAGAAAAGAAAAGTACTGAGAGATGGTGGTGACATTACTTGTGGCTTATGTGGTCAATTTGAAGAATGCACTCGACACCTCTTCTTTGAATGTGACTTCTCAAACCGGGTATGGTCACTTTGCTACTCATGGCTAAGTATCTTGGAGCAGAAACCAAATCATGGGAAGAGGAATGTCCTTTGGAATCGTTGCAGATTCATTGAAATAGGCACCAAACAAATTCAAATACAAATGTTACTCTTAACACAACAATATTCCAGCTTTTTAATAGGAAGCAAATTTGTAATCAATATTCGGTCACTGTGTAGATATTGGAAAACTCGTTCACGAATTAATTCATCTAAATAAGAGATTTAATTATTTTCTAGAGAAGGATCTTTTGGTTTTAGTCTTTTAGAGATGAGCATAAAGATAAAGATGCATCTTTGAAGGTGGAAGAATTGGAAGGTATGTAGTGAAGAGGATTTCAGAACCAGGAACTTTCTACACAATAGTTGTCATGTCCTTAAACAACATTTGCAAGTGAGATTTTAAGTAGAGACCAATTAACTTGTCAAAGAATATCAATGAAAAATGAAACACTCTGAATCAAAAAAATTGCCACAACAAAAACTCAAAACCAGCCCAAAATGAGCAGCAGTCTAGAAAAATGCTATATCATACAAACCTTCAACGCTTTGATCACTAATTTGCAGGAATGATCTGGAAAGTGCAATAGCAACGAAAGCCAAAAGAAATTTCGAACAAAGTCTGCATCTAAAATCAAGAGCACAAAGGAAAATTTGCAATAATTTCTGAAAAATGAAAATGAAGAAAGGGTTCACCTTGATATAGCAACAGCCTCACCAGAAGACCTACTCCCACTCATCACATAAAAACCAGTGGAAGAAGTCCTTTGATCCCATATTAGCTCATGGCAGGGAGGCTCAACTTCAATGATGAAACTAAAACACTTGAGCTTTTATGTAACAAATTGGTCATTTGCAGGCGTATACACACAGCCAGATATGAATGAGCATCTTTGATATAAAAACATATTAAGACTAAAAATAAAGCAATACTAAACATTTATCACCCAAGGAAAGAACAGAACCTTTATGCAATAGTTTCACCAATGGGATTTGACTGTAGGAAAGCCTTTAGCTACATGTTCTTCTGTTAGCTTCCGTAATTCCACCTATTTTTTACATAATTGTGAATATTTTAGTTGGCTAGGTGCACAAAATATAATGTGCATAAAGATTTAAAAACATGATGAATATCATTATAATCTAAGATATCTCACCATATGTAACTTTCTAGGAAAGAACAGAACCTTTATGCAATAGTTTCGCCAATGAGATTTGGCTGTTGGAATGCCTTTAGCTACATGTTCTTCCATTAGCTTCCGTAATTCCACCTATTTTTTAAATAATTGTAAATATTTTAGTTGGCTAGGTGCACAAAATATAATGTACATAAAGATTTAAAAACATGATGAATGTCAATATAATCTAAGATATCTCACCATACGTAACTTTCTTGTTCTTCTTCCTCCATCTCTAGATCTCTTACGTATGCCTGAAGCATTTCAATATCAAACAGCCATATCAGATGACAAATTAATGTAATGGATTGTAATGAGCTATTGATCACATCTCAAAAGGAAAAAAAAAAACTGCTTGGAAGATTTCCAATGTTCTATCTTTTCAAAGCGTGAGCATCTCACATCAGCTTCTAACCTCCTAAAGTTCAAATTGGAGTAATTGAAAGTTTATATTTTTAAGATAGGCATTTATAAATTATTAAAAATAATGTCGGAAGATTCAAACCTTTCCAATGCAGAGCTTCCTTAAAAATTCTCTGCTCTCCCAAGGAAATGGTTTATCAAGACCACCTCTGCGTGAAGCGTGTAATGAAAAACAAATGATAACAGCAATACCCCAAGGCCCAAACATTCTTCCAAGGACACAGTCAAGAAAATGAAAAAAAAAAAAACATCCTTGGCTAAGAAGAGTATCGATCAAAAGATAAGAAGTCATCAAATAGATTAGATACATAGTCAGTCCACTCAATGTAAATCAGCAGCTTAAAGTAAAGACATTAAAGAATGCATACACAGAATTATGATAAATTCAAAATAACGTCAAGCATGAAATCAAAATTTCAATATCTAATTGCCTAAAACCTTGTAGAGATGCAAGACTATAGACATCCTCAAGAAAAAATAACAATAGAAAATTCCTTGCAGTCAAGAAAGCAAAAGAAATTTAACCCAACCAATATTTCTGAACAAAATAAGCATACCAACTTGGAAGCCATTAGAGAAGATAAAGTGATAGTCTTATCTGAGGGAATATCAGCCTTGGTGTTCACCATATTTATGAAGCTGTCACCAGAGGAAATAGCTTTTACTATTCCCCTCAACCAACCTGTGGCTCCAGCTGTTCATGCCATTTCAACAGCAAAGTCTACAAAAGCACAAGGTTTAACCAAAGATTAACAAAAGCATAAGGTTTAACCAAAGATTAACAATAAAAATCACACCAACATAAAATAATCTAGCTTCTCCCCTTATGATTAACCCCATTTAAATGCATGAAAACATGAGAATTTAAGGAGAAAGAGATATAAAAGTATACACATTTCATCACGTTCGCAATTTCAGATAATAAATTATACAGTATCAGATAAAAATCAGATAATACCTTTGATAAAGTCGCACGATTATATAAATTCCCTATATTCCATTTTATGGCTTGTGCTCATCCAAAGCATTCTAACATCACAGTGGATTCGGAGGTCCGATGTTGGCGGCGGAAACCCTCGATTCCCACTCAAGAAGCTCTCTGCTTGTATTATCCTTATTAAGGATCACCTCGATAAAGTATAAGCTCGCAGATCCTATCGACAGAAACCTACAACAAAAAACGGTTTTATCAAATCTGTATCCGCATCTGATCGAATTGAATTAGATAATAATCACCTTGTTTGCCCAACACTTTCCTTCTCCGTTGAAGATGAAGCCAACTAATCCAGCGTAAAGAGGCCAGGATTCCGAGGGGGCGTGCGGGGACGGAGGGATTGTTGAGCGAAGGGCTTCGATTCTCATGCAAGGGAGTCAAAAATACGCGATTAGGTCTTTTTTTCACACTGTTCAAGTGTTATGCATCTCCACCGTTCCCATCAGCTCGAACCGATTGAGTTTCTCCATCAGTCTAAAATTAGTTTGTACGTAAAAGCTCAAAAGTCGTACGAAGGTGAAGAGTTGGATTACCTTTAGTAATTTTAGTATCAAAGTAAATAATAATCGTAATAATCCTAATATATTAATATTAAAGGATGAAAAAACAATTAATTAAGTAGGAAATTATTAGTGGAGTGTAATAATGTAAATAGTGAAATCAGGTAGGTATATAATAGTATAAAAATGTAGTAAAAAAATATAGGTAGGGATAAAATGGAAAAAAAATGTTAATAAAGACACTTTTAATATATTATGATATGATTATAATTAAATAAATATTACTAGTATTTTTTATTAAAAATATTATCACACAATTATTTGTTTTTATTAAATAAAAAATGAGCATTTTCTATTTTTGGTATAAAAATGTTGTCTTCTTGATCATATATATGAATAAAAATAAGATTGCAATTTATATTTCAAAGAAAATAATCTAATTTATGTGGAATATATGGAGTAATTATATTTGAGGAAATGATTTAGAAAGAAAACCTAAAGAAAAGCAATTCATCCAATAAGAAAATAAATAAATAATTAATTAAAAAAAGCGAAGAAAATACGCAAAAGAAAAGAAGAGACATAGGAATCAAAAGTAGTAGAAAAGTCGGCGCATTGCTTCGCCGACCAATTATCACGTCTCTCCCTCCTATCACATACCCTCTCTCTCTCTCCCCCCCTCAACTCTACATACAAAAGCTTGTATCTATCTCCCTTGGTTCGGCTGTCGATATGAGTACATAAGCTACTCATACCTAACCCTCACCCATTAATTTTCTCATTCCTTTTGATTACTGGGTTCTTCCGTGAATTTTTTATACAAAGCGGAAAGCCCTTTTCCAAGTTTAATTTTCTCAGATTTGCTGTATATTTTTTATGTTTTATTTTATTTAATTTTTTATAATTGGAGATATGGGGGGTTGGGTTACTGAATCAAGCGGGGTTGCTACTCACACTCAAGAGATTGTGGTTGAAAACGATCTTAAAGAAAACAAGAAGAAGAAGCGTCGCTCCAGGAAATCCAAGCAAACTTTATCTGGTAATATTTTATTATTTTAATTTTTTGGGATTTTTAGCAGTTTGCGTTCAGTCTTTCGTTGTGTTTGTGTTAATAGGATTTTGTGTTTCTTGGATCTAACTTGGTAATTTGCTGAATTTGGAACTTGGGTTTTTCAGATGCAATTGAAACCCATCATAAACTCACAACTTTTGTGATGATTATAATCTTTAAGGTGAAGCATATGATAAATTCATTGAAAATTTTAAATATAACGTAATTATGGATCTTTCAACTAATAGTTTGTCCTTAAATTCGCATTAACCTTCCTACTTGTGAAATTTATTCTATTCATATATTGTTTGGAACTTTGGGGACCATAATCCTAGTTAATACTTGTTATAATTTAATATAATTTCAAGGCCTTTGTTGATCAATTATGACCCCTAGCCTATTATATTTGTAGGGTATAAAAGCACTGCGACTTCTATCGAACAAGATTATACTTAACATTTTTTTTGTTAGCTGCATTTTAGTTCACAGTAGATACTGTCTTTTCGTGTTTTATTTTTTGTGGGTACACAGGATGGATTTTGGTAATGTAGTTGTTTGGCTTCTTGATACTCTAATGGAACTGATGATGCTCATGATTGATTAGTTCAAAGTATTTCCTTTCTTTATGCTGTTGGATTCAATGTTTATGACCCAAGGATATCGTGCAGCTTGTACTTCTATGAGTGAACTATGCACAAATGCTTCAAGTACACTGGATGGTAAAACCGCATCATGTAGTATGGTGCCAAATGGGCATCATGGATTGCCTAAAGAATTTGAGGATATCAATTTGATTTCCTCGAGTCATGTAGATGAACAAACTATTGATGGAAAGTTACAGAATCACCTTTCACTTCCTCATGCGAGTGAGCATTCAATATTCTCCAATGTAGCTCCTGAGCCTGTTTCTAGAGAAGAGTGTGTTGAACTCGAGTTGCCAGTTGATTGTCTGGCTCATCGAAAATATTTTCCTCCTTATTGGTCTCCAGATGCAATTAGTAAAGGGCTGGAGGTGAGCTTTCGTTAATGTGATATAGGATATTTGTGGAGCTAAATATCATAGCAATGCTAGACTTTATGTATTGATGTCATTGCTTTTCCTTGAACAGAATGGTGAATTATTGAAAGCACTTTTTCGTGTCAATGCTTATAACAGACTTGAGGTTTGTCCCGTGACTTTGATCTTTTCATCAGTTATGGCATTATGCATTTTTATCAAGTGTGAGCCCTCAAGATTTTTATTCTAGGCTTACTGCAAAATTGACGGGGTTCAAACTGATATTCTGATTTCTGGAGTGGTGGCACAAAACAGAGCTGTAAGTTTTCTGTATTTTGATTTGTAATTTTCCTGTATTGGGTTTTAGTTTGGATAACGTCCCTTTTTTAATTCTTTTTTTTGCAAACAAATATGTTGTTTTGTTCGTGTTAACTTATTTTTAATTGATGTATAGTGTTTGCTTCTTTATCGACATGTTTCTTTTCTTTTTATAAAAGTGATGCTTTGGAGATTACATATTTGACTTAGTTTCACAAATAATCTTCTTTTTCTTTTTTCGGTTGCAGCTTTTTAGTGCCTTTGACATTCCTCTTCTATCTTCTCCACTTGACTAAATGGTAGTTTTATGTCACGTCGCAAAATTCACAAAATAAAAGATTTACATAATAATGAATGAATCCATTTGTTCCACGCCTCGTCTCATATAGGCACCGTCACACAAGAGAGTGCCCCATATATATATATATTATCAGACATTTTAAAGACTCATGATATTTATCAATGTAAGACTTAATCGATGTCTAAAAAATAAAAATGAATAGAAAATGTGGGTGCTACATTCGATTTGTTTAATTTATTGAAATGAATGTAACAAGTTGTTAAAATTTCTGTTCTGTGGAATCTTGAGTTTTCCACTAATTTTGCGATGGGTTTATCGGGTTGTCTTAGAATCTTGTAATGTGCTTGAAAATCAAGTCAAAGTTTCTTATGCAGGCAGGATTTCTTTTTTAATTCAGCCAATTGTAACTACACAGTGGTGTGGACTGGAGGTGGAAATTCATGAGTGTTTTATATAGGATTGTTATCCCTATTGAATAACCGCTTCTCAGCATGCATTTGTCACATCATTGCTGTGTATACAAGTACATTACATTTTACCTGAGTTGATTTTTGCTAAATTCCCGTCTATATATGCATGATAACTTTGTTTTTCTTGCTCTGTGTTTCCACCAAATATCAATCTATCAACCTTTTGCATTTTCAGTTTTCTAACTTCAGTTTGTTGTAGATTGATGGAGACACTGTTGCTATTGTCATTGACTCACCGTCATTGTGGCCAAGAATGAAAGGGATGAATGAAACTATAAAAAATACTGCGTCTCATTGTAACCTTCATGATGTCATGCATATTCAAGATTGTTCAAGAGAAAAAAACATATTGGATGCAGAAGATGAGTATGGCTTTTCTAGTAAGGACATGGCTATTCCCATAAACGGTGCTTATCATGATAATGATTCTCCTGGTGCAATATCAGATGATAGGAATGGGAATGGAGTGTTGGATAATGGTTTTGTCAGTGGTTGTCAAACAACTAAATCCAAATCTGCCTATGATTCAAGGACGTCATTGGATAAGCTTTGTTCCTTGATAGGTTCAAATCCATCTAAACGACCAACTGGTGTAGTTGTGTCTGTCATTGAAAGGTCTATTAAACGTGAAAGTATTGTTGGTTTTTTGGGTGTGAAGCAGTGGATTTACAGTAGAGAGAGCAGAAAAAAGAACTCGAGGAAGAACAAACATCGGTCTGATCTCAACCATGGATATGTTTTATTGACACCAACTGATCCCAGATTCACCAAAATGATGGTACCTTTGAGAAACTTGCCAATAAGCATAAGAAAACGCTTGGAAGCTGGTGATATCACTATTGAGTCTGATCTGGTTGCTGCAAAAGTAGTTGATTGGGCTGAAGAGTGCTATATACCCGAGGCCTGTGTGGTTCGTGTTTTTGGAAGAGGTGGAGATGTTGAAGTACAGATTGCAGCAATTTTATATGAGAATGCAATTGATGCTTCTGATTTTCCTTCTGAAGTAATTTCCTCTCTTGCGCACACCCCATGGGAATTTCCACAGGAAGAATTACAACGTAGAAGAGACTTGAGAAACCTGTGTATCTTCACCATAGACCCTTCGACTGCTACTGATCTTGATGATGCATTATCAGTGGAGACACTTTCAAATGGTAATTTTAGGGTGGGGGTTCACATAGCTGATGTTTCCCATTTTGTTCTTCCTGATACAGCTTTAGACATTGATGCCCAATCTCGGTCAATCAATGTATACTTATTGCTGCAGAAATTACCAATGCTCCCCCCAATGCTTTCGGATAATTTGGCATCCCTCAATCCTGGAGTGGACCGACTTGCATTTTCTATTTTTTGGGATATAAATTCTAGAGGAGAAGTTCTAGATCATTGGATTGGTCGTACCATCATACAATCTTGTTGCAAGCTCTCTTATGATCATGCACAGGATATTATTGATGGTTTGTTTGATTCTCAGGATTCTACTATAATGGTTAAGCATTTGCCTAATTTATATGGTCAATTTAAATGGTATGATGTGATCAACTCTGTCAAAAGGCTTCATGAAATTGCAATGGTTTTGAGGAGGAATAGGTTTGAAGGTGGGGCTCTGTCACTCGAAAGCCCAAAATTAGTTTTCTTATTTGATGAAGAAGGGTTGCCATATGATGCTGTGGTTTCTGGGATGAAGAACTCTAATTTTCTTGTGGAAGAGTTCATGTTGCTGGCAAATAGAACAGCTGCCGAAGTTACTACGAGAACTTATCCATCTCGTGCTCTTCTAAGAAGGCACCCTGAACCTAATGCCAGAAAACTGAAAGAGTTTGAGGCCTTCTGTAGCAGACATGGTTTAAAATTGGATGTTTCTTCATCTGCTCGCCTCCATCTTTCTTTGAAGCAAATTAGTGGGGAACTTAAGAATGACTCTGTTTTGCTTGATATCTTGATGTCTTATGCTGCTAGACCGATGCAACTCGCTACATATTTCTGTGTTGGAGATTCAAATGATAATAATGATTGTGGTCACTATGCACTTGCAGTGCCCTTCTACACACACTTCACTTCTCCGCTGCGACGATACCCTGATATTGTGGTACACCGCACATTAGCTGCAGCTCTAGAAGCTGAAGATATATACTTGAATAAGAAAAAAATGTCAAGTCAGATTACTGATGAAGATAATGTGAACAGATGCTTTACTGGTAAGTGCTTTGACAAAGATGAAATAGAATCAGTTGAAGCTCAAGAAGCTTTACATGCAGCAGCATCAAAACATAAGGTTCTGGGGACTGAAAATATTGCTGATGTGGCTGCTTATTGTAATGAGAGAAAGCTGGCCACAAGACATGTGGAGGATGCAATTGATAAACTTTGCATGTGGGTTTTGCTTAAAAGGAAGGAGGTATATCTTATATTGCTTAGTTTTCTTTCCTTGCCTCAAGTTTGAGAAGTCTGATGTAACTTTGGATTAGTCATATTGTTAAGTTGTGAAACTGATGTATGATTTTATATGTTTCTTTGCGTATTTCTTCCTGATTCTGTTTTAAATATTGATTTTCAGCAGCCATTTTCTTTTCTCATTATGGCGTATCCGTGAAGGATATGTATTGTGTTGGATCACAATTTAAGCCTGACAAGTTACTTCTAACACGTACGACATAACTACCAATCTTTGTAGATGAATGCATCTATATATACATGTATTTATTCTTGTTGTTGCTTTAAAAAGGTTTTGGTTATAAATTCTCTTGCCATTACATTTTTCTGTTTGATATTAGTAGCTTGACATTTATTTGAATAAATATAAGCTATTTGTGATCTTTATAATTTACTCTTCTGATTGTTGATTGCACAATGATTTTCTTATTTTTCTGCAGATTCTATATTCGGATGCCAGAGTATTAGGTCTCGGACCAAGATTTATGTCTGTATACATAACCAAGTTTGCAGTAAGTGTCTTCTTGACTTCCCTTCTGATCTTGATACTGACTTTATACAACAGCTACATGAGTAAGTTGTCACTAACTAACCTGTGTTTTACTAGATGGAGCGTCGTATATACTACGATGAAGTTGATGGCCTAACAGTGGAGTGGCTTGATTCTACAACAACCCTAGTGCTCAGTCAATCTACACATAAACGCTCAAGCAAGAAAGGCAGTCCAGGAAAATGCAGGGCAATTGATGAAGTTGCTTTAATTGTTAATCCGGTTGATCTGGGCAATGAAGGCTATGGAGGTATTGTGGGAGAGGATGGTGAGTCACAAACAGGTGTGGACTTTCCAGACACGAATCTTGAACCTGTTTTCTTTCCCCTCACTTTGCATCACCTGTCGACTATTCCGGTAGCTTTGCATGCTATTGGTGGGGATGATGGCCCCCTTGATATTGTGGCGAGATTGTACATAAGTTCATATTTTAACTAATGGACTGAGGGATCTTGTCTACACATGCGCTCACATGCACCTGAAAGGGGACAGCTGGAGACGGCGGTCTGCTGAACTGCAGGTAACGGGTAGCCGTGTGTGGATTGAACAGTGGGTTTAATTAATTACAACGATAACAATGGTTTATATGATATGTGATTGGATTGAGAAATGTTTGCTATGAGGGGTGTATATAAATGGGATTTCCACCTAATCTTGTTATATTAAGTGGCTCTTTTAGTTACAAGCCAATGGATTGTGGGATCGACGGTCTGTATTTTTTTTTGACCGCTTCGTCCCGTGTAATATTACTCCGGTCGATTCTTCTGTTCGATGTTTGTTTATGTTTTCGACATTTGTAGATACTGGATCGTCTTCTTGAGATATGAATGTTTTCATTACAATATTTGGTTCTTTATATTTTCCCAGAGTTTGTAGTTACTTGATAGTTGATACTATGTTTTAACTTTTAAGCGCTGAGGGAATTTTTTTTTCCTCCAGAATTGTGCAAATTTTGTTTCTTTATTAAATTATCTCAATGAAGTCAATAAGTATAAGAAATTACTGTATTTTTTTAAATGTTTATGAAAGAGCTGCATATAGGTTTTGAGTATGGAGTTGAATTTTTAGTGTAGAAGGGTCAGATGAGATGAATTGTGAGATGAGTTAGATCTATAATTAAAGTTGATACATTATTAAAGTATGTTTATTAGGAGTATATAGGTAAAGTATATTCTCTTCATTTCACTCAAAGAGTTTGGGTGTTCCACCCAAAAAGTCTTCTCTCATTTTTTACATACAATTAAAATAAGGGGCTCATATTTCCACTAATTTAAGTATCCAAAAACTACCTTTTGGGTGGGAGGAGGGAGTATTTATTGGATTGTGAGTTGAGTTAATCTAAAAATTGATCAATTATTAAAATATGTTTATTATATAGATAAAATATATTTATTGATAAACATTTACTTCCTCCGTTCCAGGCTAAGGGGACAATTTTACCATTTTGGTTGTCTCACCCAAAGGATCCTATTTTCTTTTTTGGACATATGAGACTCGTCCACATCAACTAATACAATTAAAACATGAGGCATACACACTCACTAATACAACTACCTACTACATATTAAATAATAATACTCTTTAATTCACGTGCCCAAAAGCAAATAAGACTCTTATCATGAGACGGAGGACACATTAAATAATAATACTCCTTAATTCACGTGCCCAAAAGCAAATGAAACTCTTACCATAGGACGGAGGTAGTATATAAATATCAAACTTTTAAAAACATAATTATCCCATCAACAAATTATCTATTTGCTCATCCGGGAGTACTTATATTGTGGATTTCAAATTGGCATTACGCACGTGCAATATACTTGTACATCAACCACTTTATAGGTTAGGTACAACTCTTTAAGCACAAATTTATTGACCTAAAATCCCTAATTCAAGAAAATCTTCATACTTGATGCTCTCATGCTTCACGCCATTTATATCCCCTCCAATTCATGCCATTGTACCTGGACGTCATCTCGTGAGATGCTCAGACAATATATACTCAAACCCCTAAATCTTCCACAAACCCTTTCCAAATATTCCGGAATTAATTTCGGAATTTCTGGAAATTATACCCTCTGCTGCACTTCCAGGATTCCGCTTATCATGGCTTCCGGAGTTTCCACCACCGTCACTACTCAGCAAGAGCCAGTTTCAACTCAGAACGCATCTCCTCAACCTCTCCAGGTATTTATTTCCCTTTTCGTATTGCTTCCTTTTGTTTGATTGTAATTTGAGTTAGATTGAGCTCCTTCGTGTGTTTTTCTATTAAGATCTGAAATTTTAAGTGAATTGGGGAATGTTGGCTTGAATCGAATCTGGGAAGTTGGGTTTTATGGTGGAATTGATCGGAACTTTGAACTCAGTTGATTAGTTTGTAATAATTTTATTCAATAAAATCTGCACTCAGATTAGCAAATTCTTCAACTTATGGCTGGAGTACTTTTTCCTGTGTAAATTCATGTATGGATTTGTGAATATCGTATTGGCATATGAAATGATTTAGTTTCTAAAGGAGTTTAGGGTTCCTTTTAATTGCCCTTTGCAGAGTGTTAATCTCTCTTTGTGATATTAACAGCTGGCTTCTTTTAGGTTGCAAAGCGTTTGGAGAAGTTTAAAACAACTATCTTCACACAAATGAGTAGTTTAGCAATCAAGCATGGTGCTATTAATCTTGGACAGGGCTTTCCCAATTTTGATGGCCCAGATTTTGTTAAGGAAGCTTCTATTCAAGCCATTAGGGATGGTAAGAATCAATATGCTCGTGGATATGGTGTTCCGGATTTGAGCTCAGCTGTGGCTGATCGTTTCAAGAAAGACACAGGACTAGTGGTCGATCCTGAAAAGGAAGTTGTCGTCACTTCCGGATGCACAGAAGCAATAGCTGCAACTATTTTGGGCTTAATAAACCCTGGTGATGAAGTCATCGTCTTTGCTCCGTTTTACGACTCCTATGAAGCTACCCTATCCATGGCTGGGGCTAAAATAAAGTCTGTCACGTTGAAACCCCCTAATTTTTCTGTCCCGATTGATGAACTGAAGTCCATTGTGTCGAAGAATACCCGTGCCATTCTGATGAACACTCCACACAACCCCACAGGAAAAATGTTTACCAGGGAAGAACTCAATGCCATTGCTTCTCTGTGCGTAGAGAATGACATATTGGTATTCTCTGATGAAGTGTATGATAAGCTAGCTTTTGAAATGGATCACATCTCCATTGCTTCTCTTCCTGGGATGTACGAGCGGACTGTCACTCTAAACTCGTTGGGCAAGACGTTCTCCTTAACAGGCTGGAAGATCGGTTGGGCTATAGCTCCTCCCCACTTGATGTGGGGAGTAAGGCAAGCACACGCTTTCTTAACATTCGCAACATCAACTCCAATGCAGTATGCTGCAGCTACAGCGCTTAGAGCTCCTGAATCTTACTATGAAGAATTGAGAAGGGATTACGCAGCGAAGAAGAGTATTCTGGTAGAGGGTTTGAAGTCTGTTGGTTTCACTGTCTACCCTTCAAGTGGTACCTACTTTGTGATAGTCGATCACACACCGTTCGGGCAGGAAAACGACGTCACCTTCTGTGAGTACCTGATCAAAGAAGTTGGTGTTGTTGCAATTCCCACAAGTGTGTTCTACTTAAATCCAGAAGAGGGAAAGAATCTTGTGAGGTTTACTTTCTGCAAAGATGAAGGCACACTTCGAGCTGCGGTAGAGAGGATGAAAGAGAAGCTATTAAAGAAATAAGTGTGAAGATTTTGAATTCTGATTCATGTTTGCCGTATACACAATATGAGGCATTCGAATGTAGTTTGTCAGTCTGCTAGTCTACCTCTTATTCATAACTGCTGAATATTTATGTTTTATTTTTGATTTTTGCTTCTTCGTCTTCTTTTTTTTTTCTTTTTTTTTTAATTTTAAAAATAGGAATAATAATTAATTTCAATTTTCTTACGGTGCACTTATAAATTAGCCACTTTTCACTGAGCATTTTTTTATAACTAGTTTAAACCACACTTGATATTGGTTCATTATTTTTTTAAAATAAAATCAATACAATTTCGTATAAAAGTCCAACTTTTTATTATTATTATTATTATTATTATTATTATTATTATTTTAATTTTATTATTATTATTATTATTTTAAATTTACAAAGAAATAAACTGGTTAAGAAAATGAATAGTCCATTTGTTAGATGCTTCCAAAATTTTGTTAATACACATTTTATGCTCATGATGTTTGCGGAACATTTGTTAGTTGGGCAGTTATTTGCACCCAAATTTGCTGAGCACACCCCAATTTTTATATATATTTAAAATAAAGATAATAACCTTCTAATTATAAAGGTAATGTGATTGTCCATTTGACTTTCAATGTTTTTTTTTTTTAACAGCAAAGAAATAATTTTATTATTAAACATTTGGAGTAATGAGATATACTTCAAGATATAGCATCCAAGTACATCAGACAACAAGTAATAGAAAACATAGAAGTATTTACAGAATCACCAAGTCAATTCCTCCATTAGAACTATTCTAAGTAGCAAAACATTCAAACAAGCAACAATCCCAACTTCTTCTCGTCTTTATTACCTACTTCCATTGCAACTTTTAGCTAACAATATATTCTCCAAGCTTTGTCCTCCTTGACCTCTTCTCCACCAATTCGTATAGCTCATATTGATTGAATAAGTATTCTTCCTTCTTTTCAACCAACTCCACACTTTACTCTTCATTTCTCCTATTAATATCAATTCATCTACTTTCTTAGCTTGGAATATCACATCATTCCTACCCCTCCATATCAGCCATATCACACACATCCAAACCATCAATGTAACAGATTTACCAATACCAGTTTTGAACAAACCACAAAATAGATGAAAATTAACTTTTGCAGACGAATGAATATGGGAACTTACACCTAGCCACTTGAGACGTTCAACCCAAATTTTTGTACTCCAACTGCAATTAAAGAGTAGGTGGTCAGCAGTTTCCACGTTACTCTTGCATATTGGACATGCATCTCCATAATTAGCTGGAAGGCAATTTCTTATTCTCAAGTTTGCCATGGTAGCAAGTCTTCCTCTTATTGCTTTCTACACCATCAACTTTACTTTGGGAATAACCGAACTTTTCCAAATTTGTTTGTATATTTTTTGGTCCTCTATCTCCATGTAAGACTTCCTACTCCATAGCATCTCGTAGGCTTCTCTCACAATATACTTGTCTTTATTGTTTAATTTCCATCTCCAAGTGTCTCTGCCATCTTTAGTTGGTTTATACCTGTTAAGAGAAGATAACAAAATATTGAGATTGTCAATTTCAAAACTCCTAAGTACCCTTCTACTTTCCCACCCCCAAGTCCAATTCTCCCCTATCCATGATCCCATTTCACTAATCCTAGCTTTTTTATTAAGACAAGTATTATAGAGCCGAGGATATAAAGTTCTAAGACTCCCTTCCCCCATCCAATCCTCATCCCAAAAACTGGTTTCCGACCCATCCCCTACCCTTCTCCCAATAAACTCTCTAAATCACTCCCCGTTATAGTCATGAAGAGACCTAACAATGTTACCCCACCAACCACCACTCGAGCGATTATTTGACTCCAATCTCAACCCCAATAGATCTATCATTTTCGCCCCTCTCATACCTCGACTAACTTCACCCACAATCTATTCTTCTCTATTAGACCTCTCCATGCCCATTTCCCAAGAAGAGCTTTATTGAAACTATCTAGTTCCCGAACTCCCAACCCTCTTAGATTTTTCGGTGAAGTAATTATGTTCCAATTGACCCACGAAAATTTCTTATTGTTCTCACTCCCCCCTAGAAGAATTTTCTTTGGATACATTGAATATCTCTCAACACTATTTTAGGAGTGCGGTAGATAGACATTAGGTATATTGGTAGCGAAAACAAGATTGAGTTCATAAGTGTGAGTCTTCCTGCACCTGATAACTTTAACCCCATCCACTTCTTAACTCTGTTTCTAATCTTCTCAACTGTCGCATCCCAATCCGTTCTCCAATTATGTGTTTTTTCAATATTGACCCCCAAGTATTTAATAGGAAGTGTCCCAACTCTACATCCAATCACTTCTGCCACATCACATATTCTGCCATCCTCCACATTCAACCCAATTAGGTTACTTTTATTCAAGTTGATCTTCAGACCTGTAACCAGTTGGAGTAAGATCAAGGCTCTTCTAATAAATAGTGCATTTTTCAAACTTGCCTTGCCAATGAATATAGTGTCATCTGCATACTGGAGGTGACTGACATTAACCTTGTTCTTTCCAATAGGGATTGGATCATAGAGTCCCATTTCTGCTCCTTTCCTCATAATGGAATTGATGCATTCAGCAATTATAATGAATAGGAAAGGTGATAGAGGATCGTCTTGCCTTAATCCCCTCCTCAGATGAAACTCCTGTGTCGGGCTACCATTAACCAGTACTGAAGCCCTTGCTGAAGAAACACATTCCAGAACCCATCCAATCCATTTCTTATGGAATTTGAATGCTTTCATTATGATGTCCAAAGCCTTCCATTCGATAGAATCGTAAGCCTTCTCAAAGTCAAGTTTGAATATAATCGTCTCAATCTTTTTGATCTTGACTTCCTCAATCACTTCATTTAGGGCAATCACACTATCAAAGATCAACCTCCCTTTAATGAATGCTGACTGTTGCTCTCCAATTACTCCCTCAAGTGTTGGACATAGTCTTCGAGTTAGAACTTTTGCTAAGATCTTGTAAGGAGTGTTAATCAATGAAATAGGTCTGAAATCACTAACTTCCGCTACCTCCTCCGAGTTTGGAATTAAAGTAATGAGGCTGTTGTTTAAACCTCTAACCAACTTCCTTCCCATTTGCATGGAACTCTTCAAAGAATTGAGTAATGTCATCTTTAAAGGTTACACAACACTCTCTTAAGATTGAACTATTGAGTCCATCAGGTCCAGGGCTTTTATCCTCACTACATGTATATAAAGCCTCCCAAATTTCACCATCCTTGAAAGGTGCCACAAGAGTATCATTATCATCATCAGAGATATGCTTAGAGAAGAAATCCTGGTTCAATCGAATATTGATTTCTTGCCTGGACTCAAAATGAATATTGAATATATCATGGATCCTTTGCTTTAGTTCTGAAACCTCTTGTGTCCATCTCCCATCCTTCATAATGCCCACTATCTCATTTTTCTTCCTTCTGTCGTTTATGTATCGATGAAAAATCTTTGAATTTATGTCGCCACCCTTAAGCCATTTCATTTTCACTTTCTGCATAATATTTTTGTTCCTAGTATTCAGATCACAAATCAACATAGCTCTCTCCATATTTCTCTTAATGATCTCTTCCTCTTCAAGGCCAAAAACTTCATCAATCAAATCAATTTTCTGAATCTCTTCCTTCCTTTCTTCAATCCTCGAGTCAAGACTGCCAAACACCTCTTTTCTCCATGTCTTCAGATCTTGTTTCAGTCTCTTGAACTTTTCTTTAATACAATATCCTTTCCAACCTGTCACCAAGTAGCTTGACCATCTCTCTTCTATAAAAGCTTTGAAATTTGGATGGCTATTCCAACTATTATAGCTTTTAAAAGGTATCGGCCCCCAATCCACCGACTTATGTTCCATAATTAATGGACAATGATCTGATGATATTCTATTCAGTCCCACCATATAAGAGTTTGGCCAGGTATTCAACCATTCCGAGTTTACTAACATTCTGTCGATTCTGCTTTTGCATGTGTCATCAGACCTGTAGTAAGTGAAACTTCTACCATGCATCGGAAGGTCAATTAAATTAGAGTTCTTGATAAATGCATCAAACTCCTTACTATATTTATTGCAGCCATTAGTAGACTTGCCAACTCTTTCTCCCAGCTTGCGAGTGGAATTAAAATCACCAGCAATGCATATGTTGATGTTATGAGCCTGTTGAATAACTAGTTCGAGTCTATCCATAACTCTCTTTTCTCATTAGATTTACAAGACACATAGATATTAATCAGACATCAATCTGACTGATCATCTTTCGACTTGCCATTCACTATCACTGCGTCTGCCATGTCCCAAAAGCTTTGAACCATCAATTTATCTTGATTCCACAAAGTGATTATCCCTCCTGATCTTCCTTCAGTATTCTTTACTGCCCATGAACCCCTATTATTACCCCATAATTCTCTTCCTATCTCATCTTCGAATTTAGTTAACTTGGATTCCTGCAAAAAACATACATCAACTTTTCTCTTCCAAATTAATTCCCGAACTTTATCTCTTCTTGACCAACTTTATTGACTTTTTAAGGGTATTGTGGTATTTTTAGGTAATACTCCCTCCGTCCCGGAAAACTTTTCAGGTTTACTGTTCCACGTTGTTTAAGAAAAGTCGCACTTTTTGACCAACTTTATTGACTTTGGAGGGTATTGTAGTATTTTTTGGTAATTAAAAGGATAAATTATCAAAACCCCCCTCGAGGTTTGTTCAAATTACCAAATAAATCCCGTGATTTGAAAAATTACCAATTACCCCCTTTAAAAATATTTTTTTTTAAAAATAGTAAAATTTAAAAATACAATGTTAAATATATGGGTCTTGATGTCATTTATATTCTTCTTTATTTTAAGAAAAAGTGTATTTTTATTAATATTCAAATAAAAAACAAGTTAAAGGGGGTAATTGGTAATTTTTCAAACCACGGGGTTTATTTGGTAGTTTGGACAAACCTCGAGAGGGCTTTGGTAATTTACCCTAATTAAAAAGTATAAAGTAATGATATGTGTGTGAAAAATGAGTGATAAATTTGAAATTAAAGTAACATTTGAGGTTGTTGGATAAAGTGGTGTTTCTTTTTTTGGGGGGTGAAAGGTTTTGTGGGACAAACAAATGAGGAAATTGGGAAAAGTATTATGGGAAGGAGAGAGTAAATAAATTATAAAATATGTTATGTGTGTTAGGTGAGAGTGATATTTTTGAAATTAAAATAACTTTTGAAGTTGTTGGTTGATGTGAAGTTTCCTTTTTTGGGAGGTGAACATAGTGTGGGTCGGACGAAAATAGAAAATGTGAACATAAGTGTGGGACAGAGGGAGTATATATTTAAAATAAGGCACATTGACCCAATGCCATAATAATTGTTTGATTTTAGCTAGAATTAAGGAACCATTGGATGAAATCAATAGGACAACCTATACACGCGATTACCTTTCTCTTATAATTTCTCCTGTATTTCTTTAATTAATTTTTTAAATTATCTATTTAAATATTTAATTAATTTTTTTTAAATAAAAGATAAGTTAAATTTGAGTTAGTCGATGTCTTACATAAAAAAGTAAGTCTTATATGAGACCGTCTCACCGTGAGATCATTTTACACTTTTTAATTTACACTATAAATTATTCATGAACAACATTATCACTTTTTATTATAAGTATTTAGCGCTTGACTAATAAGATAGAAAGGGCTTTTCTTGCTTCATTATAAAAATTATCACTTTTGGTCTGTCTCACGTAAGCTTTTACGTGAGACGGTCTCACACAAGTCTTTCCCTACATCAAATTGTTTCATGAAATAACTTTCATGATATGAAATAAAATATTACTCCCTCCGTCCCAAAGATATTGACACACTTTTCTTTTTGGGTAGTGATGAGAGTGGAAATTCATAGTATTTTAGGTCCGATTTAATACTTCTTTGATGTATTTTGATAATGTATTTGCACCAGAAGGTGATGCTCTTGTTGTTACCGATAAAAGGTGCTCGAGAGGTATTTTGTCATGTTTTTCACAGGAAAAGAGGAAAAATAGATCAAGTATTGGAGAATAGTTGAAACGAGCTGAAGAAGTTGACTGGACAACAGCTTGGAGTGGAAATCGGGCGCCATGACAGCAAACCACGCAACCTGCCGAGAGACCTGCCGGGCGGTACGCCTGGTATTGCGCTCGGTACTGCGCCTGGTTTCTGTTGAGGAAACCAGGCGTGCCGCCCTATTTCTAAGCAACCAGGCGTGCCGCCCTGTTTCTGAGGAGCAAACCAAGCGTGCCACCTGGTTTCTGCTAAGGAAACCAAGCGAGCCGCTCGGTTTCTAGAAAGAAGTCACACGCTCAATTTTCAACACCTGGCCCATATCAATGGCCCATATCAATAGCGTGTGCGTTAAGTTGGCCCAATTCCATTCTGAAGTATAAAAAGGGGTCAGAAACATACACGAGAAAGAAAACACACATATTTACGCCTACAGTATAGAGGCCGAACCCTACCTTCACCCATCACCTTCAATCCTCCCACCGGAGACACAATCGGAGTTGCTACTTGGATCGGAGATGAAGATTCCGACGGAGATCGTAATTGAAGAGACGGAGTTCTCCAAAAAGGGGTTCTTTATCTTTAAATTTTTTTTTGTTATTTTAGAACAATAGTTAGGTTTATTGCATCTTTGTGATTTGCCCTCGTAAATCCATGGGCTAAGTTTCTTTGTTGGTAATGTTAGGGCTCTAAGACAGATTTAGCTATGTGATTTGATTGTCCTAGACTTGAATTTATTATACTGCAGATTGTTTATTTCCTTATTGAAGAGGATATTTTGAGACTTCAAATTATTGTGTTTTTGGATTTTGATTCCTTTAATTATTCTTGACGGTATCACTGATTGATAGTTAATAGGATTTTTCATTTCTGCATAATAATTGTAGTTTCCTGTGACAATCTTAGGGGATTGGCCTATAATACCTAAGAGTGTTAGACAATCAATTTAGAATATTAATTACTTGGTAAAACATCATTATTAGGTAATTGGTAAGGAGACAAAAGGGGTTAACAATCGCGTACCTAGAAAGGGAAGTCTAGTGTTTTAGCCTTTAATGGAATTTAGCATCAAGTACCTATAGAGGGAGAGAGAGTTAATTTCTTATTGATCCTAGGATTTTCAGTTCATTATAAGTGTTAGATCCTACCCGATCAAGGTGATTTAACTAGGCTTAGTGATCCTCTTATAAACGTCTGCAGTTAATTAATTTGGGTCTAGATAAATTAGTCACATAGTTAAACTGTTTGCCCAAGCATTACCAATTCTCCATTCTTGAATTCAAAATCGTTTTCTCTGCGTGAGTTATTTTATTTGCTTATTTTAATTATTTTAATTAAGTTTTATTAGTTTAATTAATTATTCCTTCAAAAACCCCCAGATTTGTCTTGCAATTGAATTATCAATAATAGAATTATTTATTAAATCTATAACTATCTCTTGGGAGCGATATTTTACTTGGTCACGCGCACTACAATCGGTCCCTTATACTTGAGAGTGAAAGAAAATAGCGATCAAGTTCTTGGCGCCGTCTGTCGGGGATAGCTTATAGATTTAAATTAATTCTATTGTGATTTATTTTCTTGTATGACATTAAACTTTACTTGCTTTATTTTATTTTATTTGTAATCCAAACAATTCTGATCTTTTGAGTGAGAACAGATGTATGATCACTAGGTCGAGTGGACGATAAATCGAGCCATTAAACCTAGAACTTGAAGCACTTGTTAGAGAGAACAGAAGAAAGAGAAAGTAGCCAGCTACACCTATTCCGAACTCAGATTCGGAGAGTTTTTATTCGTCAAAAGAAGAGGAAGTGGAAACGGTTTCACAGAAATTTGACGGAGTAGATTTAGCTGAGGAGACTGAGACTAGAAAGATGGCTGACCATCAGGCCCGACGCCTATGCGAGACCAATATGAACTGAAGCACACCACTAATGCTGGGTTGAATGGACCTGCGATCACCGCAGAGAGTTTTAAGCTACCTTTCAGACTGATCCGGATGGTGGAGAGAGCAGTTTGTGGAAATCCTTTGGAGAATCCTAGTGAGCATCTGCAGTTATTTGATGAATATGCTAGGACGCAGAAGCACAGAAATATTCCGGAGGATGCTATCAGGATGTGGCTTTTCCCATTCTCACTTACGGGGAAAGCCAAGGAGTGGTACAACAACCTTCCTCAAGGATATTATACTAATTGGGAACAACTTGCATATAGGTTTCTTAATAAGTACTTTCCTCCATCCAAGAGTTTCTTGATAAAGATGAAGATCACACAATTCAAACAAGAATCCTTGGAGAGTTCTATGAGGCATGGGATAGATTCAAAGAGTTGTTGCGGAGCTGTCCCAAACACGGATTTTCAAAGGATACTTACTTAGGCTTCTTCTATCAAGGTCTAAGAAGAGACTCAAAAGTGTTGGTGGACGCGACAGCAGTGGATCCATATTTAAGCAGTCTGCAAAGGTAACAGAAGATATATTCGAAGAGATGGCAACAAACACTTATGAATGGCCGGCAGAAAGAGCAGATGGAGACACTTCTTTTGACAAAGTAGTGGAAATAGAAATACAAGCTGGAAATAATGAAGTGTCTGCTCTCCATGATCGATTAGATGAATTGAATAAAAAGATGGATTTCCTCACCAAAGGAAACAGAGAGGAAGTAATGATGGCTAGAGATGAAGAGCAATTTGAGGATGCAAATTACGCTATGGGACAGAGTTTTCAAGGAGATAATAGAAAAAAACAGAATTTCAGATCAAACAATCAGTTTGGGGGAAGGAGTGACCAAGGAAAAAACCGTCAATTTCAGCAAGGTTGGAACCAAGGAAATTCAAACTTCAAAAATCAGAAAAGGAGTGAAAATATGTCTTACTCAAATCCTAATAGCGCAGTTGCACCACCTCCGGGATTTGAGCCAGCTCAGAAACCTGCTAAAGGGAAACCATCAATGGATGATAAGCTTGACTTGATGCTTAAGATGATGGTCACAAATAAAGAAACAGCTGAAGTAAGGTACAAGGAAGCAGAAAGAAAGCAAAAAAGAGACAGATGCTATCTGTCAATTGAATGCTACAGTTGGTAAGTTGCAACAGCAAGAAAAATTTCCTGCACAGACGGAATTGAATCCAAAAGAACATCAATGCTATGCTATTACTTTGAGGAGTGGTACACAGTATGAAGGACCTCGTATGTCGGAGGAGGATCAGTATCCAAAAATTGCATCTGAAGGCATGCACAGTTGATCGGGCGTCTGGAAGTGGCAACCTGGTGTTGTACATCAAAAACCAAGCGCCCCTTCTGCAAAACCAAGCGGTGCGCCAAGTGATTTGTCGGACGGTACGTCTGGTGTTGCGCCCTTTATGGTGAATGGTTTCGTTCAATCGAGCGTACATCTTCAAAAACCATGCACCCCTTCTCCAAAACCAAGCGACCTGCCATGCGGCTTGCCGGGCGGTACGTTTGGTATTGCGCCCAGTTTTGCTCAAGCAAGCACAACTATGCACCCGGTTACCCATCCCATTCCAGTTGATTCTGCTCTTCGTATTACAGTGGGTTTTCAGAGTAATATTGATCATCCAATTGTTACAGAAAAGAAGTGGGGGAAAGTTAAGAGAGAAAGGAACAAAAAGGATGAACTTGAGAGAGATAGTTTGGGTATACCGAAGATAAAATATCCTATTCCTTTTCCCTCTGTGCAGTTGAAAAGGGGTCTTGATGAGAAGTTTCAGAAGTTCATAAATATCTTCAAGCAGATCCAGATCAACATGCCCTTTGCTGAAGCACTTGAGCAGAAGCCACACTATATGAAGTTTCTTAAGGAGATCATGTCTAAGAAACGAAGTTTAGTGGACAAAGAGACAATGAATTTGACTGAGGAGTATAGTGTCATCATTCAGAGGAATTTGCCAGCCAAAGTAAAAGATCCGAGTAAATTCATAATCCCAGTGCAGATTGGAAAGAATGACACTTGTAAAGCTTTGTGTGACTTGGGGCCTAGCATAAATCTTATGCCCTTAAGTATGTTCAAGAGTCTTGGTTTTGGGGAGTTGAAGCCTACTTCGATTACATTGCATCTAGCTGACAGGTCTATTACACACCCTAGAGGAGTTGTTGAGGATGTACTTATGAAGGTGGATAAATTCTTTTTCCCTGTTGATTTCTTAGTTCTTGATATGGAAGAGGACAGCAATGTGCCTCTAATTTTGGGTAGACCATTCCTAGCCACTGCTAGAGCTCTGATTGATGTTGAAGATGGGAAGCTGAAGCTTATAGTGGGGGACGAAGAATTCATGTTCTCACTTAATGCTTTGAAGCATCCATCTGAAAAGGCCAACTGCAAGTCCGTTGATGTTATTAATGAGAGTGTAGAGGAGAAGCTGCCATTGATTCCGTCTAAGGATCAATTGAAAACCTGCATCAGCAAAAGTCCTTTCCCTATTCCTGCTATTAATGTTGACTCTGATTTTTCATCTGATATTTTATCTAATGAACTAACAGATTATTTGAGTTCTATGAATGCTTGCAGGAAGGAGAAAAGAGAGGTGTCATGGATTGAAGGAGGAATATGGACTCAAATTCCACCAGTCCCTCCGGATAAATGTGACTCTCATTTGTCTGATCTTGATGTTGATAGGAAAGAAGCATATAAAGATAGAGATCTAGATAAGTTGATCCTTGAGAGTAAGAAGGGAGAGATGGTTTGGATGGATCGAAAGAGGGTGAAACAACACTTCAAAGTGAGGATGAAAGAAGAAGAAGAAGTGTTGATGCATGAGTCCGAAAATCTCTGAGTCTGCATTCTGTCGAGCTCCTCGATGTTAAACAAGAGCGCTTGGTGGGAGGCAATCTACCGTTTTATTGCTTTTATTTTATTTTGTTTGTTGTGTCTTGTACTAGGTGAATTATACTCAAGGTGCGTGCATACACTTAAGGTAATAACATCCTTTTAAACTTAGATTCAACTCACGTTTTCATCTAAGTTTGGGAAGGTGTGATGTTCTTCCCTTGTTCCCGCACCTAGGTACGTTTACTCTGCATTGTTTAGTGTCTCTGCATTGTTTAGTGTCTGTGTGCTTGGAGGTTGATTTTTTTTAGAATTTTTGAATTTTATTTGAATGTTCGAATTTTTTGCGACTATCCGTGTGTCTTGTGTGTTTTTGTTTATTTTTATGTGTCCTTTGGTGCCCTGTCATCGATTTTCATCTATGCGGTATTTTTATTTCTCCTGTGATGATAAGAATTGTGTTTGAGCTTTTATGATTGAGAAGGTATTAAAGGTGATGAGGTGAATTTGCAAGATGTGAAGGAGATTAAAATCAGGTTACTTCGTTCCTTATTCTAAATTTTTCTGTGAGTTTTGAATTCTTATGAGTAAGGAGCATGAGCTTTAAATTCTATAACCTGAATTTCATGTGGATCTATGAGCTTTTATCATGCCTATGATGTTGATTATGATTGATAAGGGGAACATGCTTTAATTCTTTAGTACTTGAAATTCTTGATATGCTTGTTATGATGTATGCGTAGCCTTGAAGGGTGCTCGTTCATTTTATGAAAAATCCAAGTGAGATTTGAGCCTTTAAATCATGTTACATGATGCATGATATTTCATTCTTGAGCGTATCATTCTTGTGTGTGTATTCTAGAACTTGCCTTGAGTCTCCTTGAATATTCGAGAATAGTCTAGTAGATTATGAAAATGATATTTTGCCATCTTTGATTTTAGCCCATCTTTCCCATATACTTTACCTGAATTCATAAAATCCCTAGTCAGCCCATTGAGCCTTTTTAAATCAATTCTTTTGATAGCCAATAAAGCTTAATTGAAGAGAGTGGTGAATTGAGAGTTGATAAGGGTGATGAAGGAAAATTTTTAAGGAAGAAAAGAAAAATTCATGGAGTAGTGCTTAAAACTAGTACTCCAAAAAAAACAAACACCCTAGGGTAGTGCTTGAATCTAGTACCCTATAGAGGATGAGAGAGGTAGTGCCCGAAACTGGTACCTCAAGAAAATAAAAAGGGTGAGGAAAGGAAATGATGGAGTTGAAAAGTATAAGAGTTAAAAGAAGTGAAAAGGTTGTTCTTGAAGAAAGAAATACATAGTTTGGAATTGAGGAGGAGTTGTGCTTGAAAAGAAAGTGATGAGGAAGAATAAAGATTAAGAGGGAATGCGCGCTCGATTGATCCGAGTTTTGAGTCACTTATCCATAAATTTCCTACCTTGTCCAAAGAGTCTTCGTTACAACCAAATAAAAAGTTATTTTTGATTCATGATTTGCTAGCTACAAGTGAAAAGTAAAGTTGAGACAATAGTCAAGCTTATGGTTACGCATGCACTTGAATTGAATTTGAGAGCACACTTATATATATAACCCAAATGGTGTACACTTTATACACCATGAGCGTGAGAGTTACACTATATATATCATGTGAGCATAGGTGAATTGAGCACTTGAATTGGTGAAGTAATTATCTTAATTTGTATGTTTTGAATGTATGGATACTTTTGAATTTAAAGTTATGTGAACCTAGTTAAGAGTAATTATATTTTTAATGGCTTGGTTGATGTTATGATCCTTCACCTAGAACATGACTTTCCATCTCATTATTCTCTTGGTTTGTCGTTTCATTGTTCGAGGACGAACAACACCTTAAGTTTGGGGGGTTTGATGAGAGTGAAAATTCATAGTATTTTAGGTCCGATTTAATACTTGTTTGATGTATTTTGATAATGTATTTGCACAAGAAGGTGATGCTCTTGTTGTTACCGACAAAAGGTGCTCGAGAGGTATTTTGTCATGTTTTTCACAGGAAAAAAGGGAAAATAGATCAAGTATTAGAGAAGAGTTGAAACGAGCTGAAGAAGCTGGCTGGACAACAGCTTGAAGTGGAAATCAGGCGCCATGACAGCAAACCACGCAACCTGCTGAGCAACCTGCTAGGCGGTACGCCCGGTATTGCACTCGGTACTGCGCCTGGTTTCTGCTGAGGAAACCAGGCGTGCCGCCCTGTTTCTGAGCAAACCAGACGTGCCGCCCTATTTCTAAGGAGCAAACCAGACATGCCGCCCTGTTTCTGATGAGCAAACCAAGCATGCCGCCTGGTTTCTGCTAAGGAAACCAAGCGAGCTGCTCGGTTTCTAGAAAGAAGTCACATGCTCGATTTTCAACACCTGGCCCATATCAATAGCGTGTGCATTAAGTTGGCCCAATTCCATTCTGAAGTATAAAAAGGGGTCAGAAGCAGGCACGAGAAAGAACACACACCATATTTATGCCCACAGTACAGAGGCAGAACCCTGCCTTTACCCATCACCTTCAATCCTCCTACCGGAGAGACAATCTGAGTTGTTACTTGGATCGGAGATGGAGATTCCGACGGAGATCGTAATTGAAGAGACGGAGTCCTCCAAAAAGGGTTCTTTATCTTTAATTATTTTTCTTTGTTATTTTAGAATAATGGTTAGGGTTTAATGCATCTTTGTGATTTGTCCTAGTAAATCAATGGGCTAAGCTTCTTTGTTGGTAATGTTAGGGCTCTAAGACAGATTTAGCTATGTGATTTGATTGTCCTAGACTTGAATTTATTATACTGCAGATTGTTTATTTCCTTATTGAAGAGGATATTTTGAGACTTCAAATTATTGTGTTTTTGGATTTTGATTTCTTTAATTATTCTTGACGGTATCACTGATTGATAGTTAATAGGATTCTTTATTTCTGCATAATAATTGTTGTTTCCTGTAACAGTCTTAGGGGATTGACCTATAATGCCTAAGAATGTTAGACAATCAATTTGGAATATTAATTACTTGGTAAAACATCATTATTAGGTAATTGGTAAGGAGACAAAAGGGGTTAACAATCGCGTACCTAGAAAGGGAAGTCTAGTGCTCTAACCTTTAATGAAATTTAGCATGAAGTACCTATAGAGGGAGAGGGAGTTAATTTCTTATTAATCCTAGGATTTTCAGCTCATTATAAGTGTTAGATCCTTCCCGATCAAGGTGATTTAACTAGGCTTAGTGATCCTCTTATAAACGTCTGCAATTAATTAATTTGGGTCAAGATAAATTAGTCACATAGTTAAACTATTTGCCCGAGCATTACCAATTCTCCATTCTTGAATTTTAAATCGTTTTCTCTGCGTGAGTTATTTTATTTGCTTAGTTTAATTATTTTAATTCAGTTTTATTAGTTTAATTAATTATTCTTTCAAATTTTCCCAGATTTTTCTTGCAATTGAATTATCAATAATAGAATTATTTATTAAATCTATAACTATCTCTTGGGAACGATATTTTATTTGGTCACGCGCACTACAATCGATCTCTTATACTTGAGGGTGAAAGAAAATAGCGATCAGGTTGTCCCATAGAAATTGACATATTTTCTTTTAAAGAATATGCGACCCACACAAAAATAATTAATTTATTTACATGGACCCACACACACATTACACTCACTACATATTAAATATTATTTCTCTCACCTCACTTTACATTAAATTATTATACTCCTTAATCTCCGTGCCCAAAAAAATGTGTCAATATCTCCGGAACGGAGGGAGTAATAATTTTAATACAATGATATTTGATTCAAAATATATTATTCATCCAATTAAATTATTTTGTAAATAATTTATAAATGGATAATAAGTGATTTTTTTTAAATAAAATGTTGTATCAAATAAAATAGAAGGATTCACACAAATTTTTGCTTTTAAATGTTAAAACAATATATTTTATTATGTAAAAAATAAATTTGAATTATAATAATTAATAACTCATATATTCAATAAGAAATTTAATGTTAAAAAATATCTCCAAAATTGGAATATTTTAATTCAAAACCTAAAAAATATATTTTCACATTTATTAAATTATTTTCACATTTTTCATTTTATCGAACCTCAAATGTATTTACCAAAAATAAATAAATAAATAAATCAATCAAATTAAATTAAATTAGATGAATATCATAATTTACAAAAAATTATAGAAATTATCACATTTGGCCATGTAAGTATGTTAAAATCTGCATTTGGTCCTTTAACAATTGTAATTTTTAATTTTAGTTATTACTCTCTCCGTCCCACGTATCTGTTCACGTTTATGCGTGCACGGAAACTAAGAAGTATTTTTTTAAAATATACAGTATAATGTAAGAAAAAGTTGGGATAAATTTATAATTTAAATACAAAAAGTAAATAAAGTTATTGGGAATGATGAATAAAGTTTTAAAAAATGAATAAAGTTGTTTAAATTAATGAATAAAGTGTAAAAAGTAGGTGAGATGTATAATGTATTTTTACTATTAATGGATTGTGAATAAATATGTGGGACACCCCAAAATGAAAAGGGCGAATAAATAAGTGGACAGAGAGAGTATTATTATTATTTATTTTTTTATATTTTTTTTATTCAATCTTAGTCCCTTAGAACCAAAATTGATCAAAGAAGAAATAAAAATTGGAAAAAGAATGATTAAAATTGAAAATTTCAACACTTTTAGAATCAAATGCAGTTTTTGTTATAATTTGATAAGTAATTAAAGGATCGAATGTGACAATTTGACCAGAAAAAATTATAATTTCTTACAATATATTAAAACTCTTATAATATCATAGAAAGTGTGTTCAAGAATTTTATACAAAATATTTTATATTTTAGGTGTTTGATATTTTTAGATACTAAATAAATTATTAAATAAATTATTAAAGTTATAAAATAGATAAATTGAATTAAAAATTATTATAATTTTAAAATTAAAGTGTATTTTATATCGTGAGTTTTGGGATGTGAACATTAAATGAATGAAAAAAAAAAGAAAGAGTAAAAAAATTGTGTGAGATTGTCTCATATAATAATTTTCATACATTTTTAATGAAAAGTGAAAGTGACATTATATTAAAAAAATAATTATATTTTTAATTAAAAAAATAACTAACTATTATATGTAAAATATTCTTGTTGAGCGATGTTCTTGTCTCGAAAATGTGATCATAAACATAATTTTTATCTGAATTGATTTATTTATATCAAACACTTGTGTAAATGAGTTTACATACATTAATATGTTACTCTTTTGTATATGAAAAATTATTTTTTAGATACATAAATTGTTACTCTTTTAAATTAAAAAATTATTCTCCAAATTCTTGTAAACCCGATTTATCGATTACTCTTTAATACATGAAACATTACTCTTTAAAATATTAATTATTACTCTTTTGTATAAAAATGGTTAATTATAGTGTGCACCCGGTGCACCCTAAAATAGGATGCACCCACTTTAAAAAACGTATACAAATATAAACAAAAACATATACAATTATGAACAAAAATGTATACAATTTAATTGTTAGTTTTTTTAATGAAAAATTGAGTGTAAAAAATATACAATTATTAAAAAATATGTATACATTATTAAATAAAAAGTTATACACATATGGATGCTAGTTTTTTTTAATGAAAAACTTTGTGTGAAAAAATTATACAATTATTAAGAAACACGTATACAAAATAGAATAACTTGTATACAAAATACAATAAAAAGTTATACAAATATGGGTGTATCCTTACACCCGGATACACCTAATATCAACTCTATAAAAATTATTAATTTTCAAAGAATAAATTTAAAAAGTAGAATTTATATATGAACCCGATTTATACGAGGTTCGATCTTTACTTATTACATGAAATATTCAAATTTTAAAAAAATATTAAAAAAAATCTTAATGATAAATATGAATATTGGGTGATAATTAGGATAACAAAATTCAGACCGCCACATTAGTCAAAGCAATGAAGAACGTGGATGACGTGAATTAATTATAAGAAATGATCAAAAGTAAAATAAATTACGTATAATAGTCAGTAAAATTTTGGGTCATATATTACACGGGTTACGTAAGTAATCCCCTTAAAATAAAGACAATTTTAACCTTCTAATTATTAAAGGTAATGTGATTGTCCATTTGATTTTCAATGTTATTCATGTCTACTCTTTATCTACAGCGATTTTCCCTTAAATAGATAAGAGTTTCCCATTTAAGCTTATGCCGAATTTGTAGATTAAAAGCTGCGATTAAAAAGATAAGTTTTTATTGGAACAGTAGAGATTATTTCAAACCTCCTTGTCTTAACTGAAAAAATCTTGTAGGGGGAAGTTTAGAAGGTGGAGATGGCGGATTCCTACACGATTCAGGGAATTCCACACCATGTACATTTTGGATCAAGGAATTCCCCACCATGTTTATCGTTTCTGCAAATTTATAATTCCTAATATATACTCCCTCCGTCCCACAAAAGTTTGCATGCCTCTTGAGACACTGAGATTAAGAAAAGTGATAACTTTTAGGGGTGTTATGATATTTTTTGGTAATAAATAAATAATAAAGTATGTTAGGTGTGCTAGGTAAGAGTGTTTTTTTTTAAATAAAGTGTAGGGAATGATGATTGTGTTTGACTTTTTTGCTTTTTTAAGAATGTGCAAACTTTTGTGGGACAACCCACAATGAAAAGTGTGCAATTTGAAATGAGATGAAGAGAGTAATACTTATTATAACTTATTGTTTTCGTGACCAAACAATAATAAAGGTGAAGAAGAAGAGATGTTGATCTGCAGCATCTCGAATAATAATTCTAGGTTTGGTTGTAATTAGGATTTAAATTAAGTATGTTAAAGTAATTTTGGAAATTATCTAGTAATACTATTTATTAATATGTAATTCAAAAGGGTGTTTAAGTCATTTAGTTAAAAATATTTTTATTTAATTATTTTTTGAGTATGAATAGTAATTTCGAGAATGCGAATAGCCGTCACATATTAGTTTTCCTTTTTTACTTTTTCAGAAACTATCAGTATACTCTTTGCAGTACAAAATATTTTATGGTTTTAGTTTTTTATTTTTCCACGAAGTATTTTGCACTTTTTATTTTCTAAAAATGGAAAAGAATACATTTTAATAATACTCATTTTTTAACACACTCCAACATAATCTATTTTTGAGTTAGTATCATGTGAATCGAGTTTATATATAAATATTATTTTAAAAAAGAGTAAAAATTTTTATACAGAAGAGTAATAATTCATGTCTCTAAAGAGTAATTTTTAATGTACTAAGAATATCAATAAATTTACAAGAATTTAAAGAGCAATTTTTTATTTTAAAGAGTATTAAAGAGTAATTTTTCATGTACTAAAGAGTAATAGATGAAAACGGGGTTTACATATAAACCCGATTTAATGAGTGTTTGTAATTTTTTTACACACATTTCAACAATTTTACACATTTTTTTATTAAATTACTTAAAACATTTTTATTTTTCTTACTTTAAATGAAATAACAATTTTCTTAAATAACATAACAAAATCAAGCAAAATATTTCTGGAGATGGAGGGAGTAATATAAAGACTTTGTCTATACTTTATTTTTTCAAAAATGTTTTTAATTGTCAACGCCTAACAAAAATTTTATATTTATAGGTCTTTCCAATTCAAATTCAAAATCAAAATCAAAATAATACTACTAATAATTATTGTCAATGATTCAATCACCTTGACTTTAATCCGCATTGAAACCTAGACTTAAAAGTACATCCCCACCCATTAACGAGAAGTGAAAATGCGACTATTGTAAGTGAGAAATGCAACATTTATTTTTGTCTAAACTTTTAAAATACTACATCACTTTTGTTCACTTTTTTTTTTTTCAATTATACCCTTCAAAATTGATCAACTTTGACTTTTTTATTGCATCAATCAAAAAAAAAAAATCTAAAACTTGCTCAACTTTTACTCAATGTCTTTTTCAAGAGTAGTAGATTGCTATAGACTTCTAATTCCTATGAAAAATTGTAGCTAAATATAGCTAATTAATTAGTTAATCGAAAATCATCAATGCAAGAAGGGGCCCTGGCCACTGTATTGTAGTTTAACTTCCTAATAATTTGTTAAACTTCATAAATATGCTACTTGAAAAAATAGGAAAAAATGTGTTATTAGGTGAAAACAGTATGAATAATTTGAAAGCAAAAAATCAAGTTTCTCTTCAAAAAGAAATAGTGAAACAGGAAAAGAATGCTTGTTAAAGTAAATGTTAGGTGTTGGAGTTAGCTTATAAACTTATATTGAAAGTTGATGGATATAACAAAGTTTAAATAATGGTCTGATAGCATTAAAAACTGTATAGAGTTATAATTTTGCATTTCTCTATTTCTGTAGGAAGGTTGTATATGTTCTTTGGGCAATCCTCATACCCTTTAAATAAAAAAATTAAATTTTTTGATTAAAAAAAATTCCTAATAAATATGTATTTTCAAAATTTAAAAAAAAAAAATTTTCTCTGTCTTGGGTTTACTTTCACCATCACTCATCATTGTTTAGACATAATTTTTTTCAAAAAAGTTGTTTTTAGTTAAATTTATTGAATTTTTGGTGGCAACATAGTACTCCCTCCCTCCGTCCCACTACAATTTTCACACCTCCTTTGTAAATTACACATGAGGTGTGAAAATTGTAGTGGAATGGAGGGAGTATATATTTAAATAATAAATAAAGTGTGAAGTATCATAATATGTGTTTAACTTGGAGTGATATTTTTTAAATTAAAATGAATGTAAGTCATCAACAAAGATGGTGGCTCTACCAAATAATATGAGCTTAGAGAAGAATAAGAGGCCTTAGCAAACTATATTGATGTTATGATCGTTCAAAACACACTACGAACTCAGAAATTGACAATAGAACGTGTTTGCAAACTATCAAGATATTTTCAAAAGTTAGATTATCCTCCCACCGAATATATTGTATCAACACACACTTTTGTAAATTGGGTTCACGGTATAAACTTTGTGGTACCCCCATTCAATCATACATATCCTAATCTTATATATTGTTAGGGTATTTAAATTAAAGGGAACCACGTAATTACAAAAATTTACTATGCAAACTCGATTCAGAAGATTCTAACTCTTTCATCAACTTACATTGTAATCTACTGACTCATCCTGAAATTAAAAAATATGTTCTCCCACAACTTCATCTAAAAAGGTAAAAACCAAATGAAATGGTGATTGGATAAATTGATTTGAGTAAAAGTCAGTATGCAAGAAGTTATAGAGTATTAATTTGATAGGCTCCTTTTTATATTCATAAAAATTAAACAATTCTGGTTCACTCTCTTTTGAAATTTAGTGTTTGCATCCAAAATTCTTAAAATATCATCACTAATTAAATTACTACCATTACTGAGTAACTACAAATCTATATACATATATAAAAGCAATCATAAACTTCTATTTTTGTTTTAAATTTTACTCTATTTAGAATTAATTCAAATTTAATCTTAAACCTCCAATTAATATTTTTGATTTCAATAATAAAATCTAATCTAATTATACTAATAATAATTGATTTTATTATTTAAATTTTACCTTTTTATTTAACAATATAAATTTGGTAAATATAAGAGTTATTTTTGGCATATTTAACTAATTTTTAATCAATATATGCTTAATTGAAATTAATATATCAATCAATATTTTCATATATTATAAATTAATTTCATATACATAAGACATATGATTTTCCTTTGATTTCAATCAATTATAAAATTTAATTTATCTAATAATGGATTTTTTATTATTTAAATTTTAGTTTTTTATTGATTTAATTTAACAATGTAAATTTGATTAATTTTTAATCAATAGATGATTAATTTCAAAATTAATATAGTATCAATTTTATTTTTATTAAAATCGTCTCTATAAATATTTACTTTCAATCACGGACGTTCATTCATTAAAATTATTCTATATAAATATTTTCTACCTAATCAAATTCTTACTTTCTCCCCTTTTTTTTCTCTCTCTCTAACTTTTTCTTTTTCTTCTCTTGATTCTACTTTCATATTATTTATAATCAACTCTAATTTGTTTTATCTTTTATATTTTTATTTGATCTTATATGCAGGTTCAATCATTCTCCTTAATGTATCATTATATTTTTTTATTTTTTTGTTATCTTATTTTTTTCTCTTCGATTTTTGTATTTTTTTTAATAATTCTAGAAACCCAATTTTTTTAATTTAATTTATTTTATCTTCTTTTATATGTACTTTTATTTGATATTATTTTTAGATTCAATCATTCTCATATTTGATCTTATTCTTTTTTTTTCTCTAATGTTTTTTTTTCTTTTTTTTCTCTTTTATAGGTTCTACTTTCATATTATTTATAATCTACTTTAATTTGTTTTGTCTTTTGTACTTTTATTTGATCTTATATACATGTTCAATCATTCTCCTAAAGGTATCATTATGCATTTTTATTTTTTGTTATCTTATTTTTTTCCTTCGATTTTTGTATTTTTTTTAATAATTTTATAAACTCTATTTTCATAATTTAATTTATTTTATCTTCTTTTATACTTTGATATTATTTTTAAGTTCAATAACTCTCATATTTGATCTTATTTGTAGGTCCAATCATTCTCTTTTTATTTTTTTCTCTAATACTTTTTTTTTCTTTTTACAGATTTTTCTTTCATATTATATATAATCTATTCTAATTTGTTTTGTGTTTTATACTTTTATTTGATCTTATATGCAAGTTCAATCATTCTCCTTAAATGTATCATTATACTTTTTAATTTTTTGTTATCTTAATTTTTTTCTTCGATTTTTGTGTTTTTTTAATAATTCTATAAACTTTATTTTTATAATTTAATTTTTTTTATTTTCTTTTATAATTTTATTTTTAATAAAATTATTAGATTTTATTTATCATATATAAAAATTATTTTTAATAAAAATTATTAAAAAATATTTTTAATAAAATTTTAGATTTTAATATTTAGTATAATAAAATTTTATTATTTTTATTTATCATATATAAAATTCTATTTTAAAAATAATTTTTGAATTATGAATTTGAAATTCTTTCAAAAATTCAAAGTTTATTGAAATAGTGGAATTCAAATGAATTGATTTAAATTCAAAGAATTTAAATTCCACTCATTTTCAAATCCATTAAATTTGAAATGATTCAATTCAAACACAATTTAAAAGTATATAATTGTAATATACTTTAATTCTTTTGCACGGATGGGTAGTATCTAGTATCATTAATAGTGAAGATACGGAATTTATTTATGTGAATTAAATTATTTTATTTTGTCAATTTACACTTTAAATTTCAATCTATTATTCTAATCGATAAATTCATATTTAAATACATTATTTCTATAGTAAGTGAATCGTTTTATGATAAATATACAAGGAAAGTCATTAAATTACAATTGTATCAATAAGATATCACTCGTCGAAATTAATAACGTAAAAATATTAAAATAGGAAGATAATCTAAATATCGGCAAAACATAAGAAGGTTAATTAAGCTCCATCTTTAATACTAAAATTAAAAATAGTTATAATTTAAATAAAATAGTAATAATTATAAATATAATATCCATTTATTTTTTTATATGAATTAAAGAGTATTATTACTTCATCTAGTTGAATGTATCCATTTATTTATTTTACTTGGATTAAAAAATATAATAATTTAATATATAATGAATGACAAAAGTTTGTGTGTGCCCAGGCACACGGGAGCACATTCCGTGTGCCTTTAGAATTTTGTGCTAAATTGTATACTCTTTAGTATAAAGATGTGTACCTTTTATTTTACAAGACAAAAATTTGTGTGTGCTTGGGCGTACGGAAGCACACTCCGTGTGCCTTTAGAATTTTGTGTTAAATTGTATATCATTTAGTATAAATATGTGTACCCTTTATTTTCTGAAGAAAAATAAAAAATATAATAAAAAGTGTATACCCTTTAGAACAAAATGGTGTACCCTTATTAATTAAAATGTATACCCTTTATAATAAAATAATGTACCATTATCCATAATACTAAATTTTAAAGGCACACGGCGTGCGCCCGGGCGCACGCAAGCCTCACTCATAATGAATTTAGAAATATAATATTTTAATATATAGTAATTAGTTGTATTAATATTATGTGTGTATCCCATGCGTGGTGAATTGGGTATAATAATTATTTTTTGTGGGTTTCATCTATTAAGAAAAAAATGAATTTTTTATAATGATACGGACAAAAATATAAAATAGATACATTTATCAATTGTGGTAGAGGAAATATTTTATATAAAGTGAGTAATTGTATTAACATTAATGATGGATTATATGAGTGAATATTCTACTTAAAAAGAAAAATGGTTAGAGTTAACCACAAAAATGCCAAAATTAATAACTTATAAAAGGAGAAAGGGATTGTTAATGGTCATGAGAATACTTATTACCAAGAAAATTAATCAATTATTATTTTAATGAGTAGTGAAAGTTATATTAATGATGTGGGTGTGATTTATATTTTAATTATACGAATTATATGTATTGAACTTATATAGTTTTAAAATGAAATTATATCTTTTGAGTAATAGTAATATTGTTGTCTTTTGGATCTGGATGGATATTGGGGGGAGTCCTATTTGAAAACAAGGAGTATGGAGAATCTTCGGCCGATTTTCAGACACTAATTTCACCTACCATGCATCCCACGTAAAGAGAAAATCATTTTTTATTACCCAAAAAAATTAAGTAAAATGGTAAAAATAAAATAATACTCCCCCTTCCACTTTAAAAAAAAAAATTATTATTAATATTTTAATGTGCAGCAAGGTAAAAAAGATATTCTCTCCATCTCACCGAAAGGTTCTCATTTTATTATATTGGGCGTCTCACTCAAATGTCTCAATTTTTCTCTTTTAGTAAAAGAGCTCCACTAGCCCACAATTCACTATTAATGCAACTACCAACTACACATAAAATAATAATGCTCCTTAATCCACGTACAAAAAACAAATGAAGATATTTGCCCGGAATAGAGGGAGTAATATTTAATGTGAAGTGAGTAATTGTATTAGTATTTGTGTGTGGGCTCTACATGAAATAATTAATTATTTTGTATGGTTCCAAATTGATAGATAATGAAATATAAACCTTAATTTGAAACAAATAATAGAAAGTGTAAACTTAATGCGTTAAGGAGTGAGTTTAGATTTGGGTGAGATTGAAGATTGATATTGAGGGAGTATTATGCATGGGTGAGATTGATATTTTTTTAAATTAAAATGTATTCTAAGATTAGATTTATGTGATGCTTTCATCTTGCACATTGGATTTTTATGCTATTTTTGTAAATACACATGTTATATAATTGACGCGCAGAAAAAAAATCTAATTATTATCTTAGGATTTAAGTTTCACACTATATAATTCACACGTTAAAAAAAATCTAATTATTATCTTAAGGTTTAAGTTTTTTTGTTAGGATATAATTTTTCTATCCTACGTCTAATTGTGTAACACAAGAAATACTTCCTCCGTCTCACAGTAAGGATCTCTTTTTTCCACTTTGGTCAGCTCACTCAAAGGATCCTCTTTCCTTTATTACACACATGGGATCCACTCTTCCCCTCTAATACAATTAAAATATATGGCACATACTTCCACTAATACAGCTATCCACCACACGTTAAATAATAATATTTCTTAATCCACATGCCAAAAAGCAAAAAATACCCTTGTCGTGGAACGGGGGGAGTATAAAAATAGCGAACCGTTCATATAAATTAATCACGATTGGAGTATATAAAAAGAGTGAGGCTTGCGTGCACTTGGGGTACACTGTGCACCTTTAGAATTTAGTATTATGGGTAAGAGTACATTGTTTTGTTTTAAAGAGTATACACCTTAATTAATAAGGGTATATCATTTTGTTCTAAATGCTATATACTTTTTATTAATATTTTTATTTTTCTTCAAAAAATAAATAGTACACATCTTTATACCAAATAATATACAATTTAACATAAAATTCTAAAGGCGTACGGAGTGTGGCCCGTGCGCCCCGGGTGCAAACAAGTTTTTACCGTATAAAAATACTCCTAAATGGTATATCGACACGTGCCGGCGTGACTTCTAGACAAAATCGCCGAATGTGTACCCTACTCCAATCCAACGGTCCATAACCTCAAGCCAATATCTACCGTACATTTCCATCAACGGCTGAGATCAAATAGGGCTGATGGCCCCACCACATTGCTTTTTGAGTATAAATAATAAATTGCTTCTCCACATCAAACCCAGTCCATTCTGAACATTTCCTGAATTCCTTCCGCTGCTGTTTCTGCTCCCCTCTCTCACTATACCTTCACACTCTCTCTCACACACACACACACCACGCAGTGCTTTCTTCTGCTTATCCGGCGCCTCACCGGAGATGAATCCTGCATCGGAGCGCATGATAAGGATATCAAGGTACCGAAGATGGGCCCACTTGTAGGACAGAAAGATCAACGCCCGAGGTTCAAGTACGGAGTTGCCTGAATTCAAAATGGACGGTCAGAAAAGCCAGGCGAAGCTTACTAGGACCCACTCCTCTCTCCTGCGCTCCTCTCCCACCATCCGTTCATCTATTCAAAGCTTGTCCTCCGTCACCGAGATTACGCCTTACCAAGAAACAGTAGACTTGGAGGAGCAAAAGCCTCATGGCAAACCTTGCACACCACCTGTTCGATCTGTTTCCTCTCGCTGTACGCCGGTTCTTTCTCTTCTGTTTCTGTCAATCTACACTCTTTTCGCGTTTTTCAACTGGGATGGAATGTCCGCCTCGGAGAATTTGCTGTTAGCTTTGATTTTCATCGCGGTTTTGCTGTTTTTCGTGTCCAAAAACAGGAGTTCAATCAACAAGAATTTCGTTCTCTGCAAGGATTTATGTGATGGGTATTGTAAAAGATTCAGCCTTTCTTGTTTTGCGTCCAAGAATCATTCGAAACCAGTGCAGTGGTTCATTGGTGAGTCGAAAATAGAAGTAGAAGAACAAGATTTTGAGGATAACTGTCCTGAAAAGATTGTAAGAGAAGGGGTGGAGTTCTACAGCAATGGCGATTACTACGAAGGGGAGTTTCACAAAGGGAGGTGCAATGGGAGTGGAGTGTATACCTTCATTATAAATGGGAGATATGAAGGCGATTGGATTGATGGCAAATATGACGGTTATGGGATTGAGAGTTGGGCAAGAGGGAGTAAATATAAAGGGCAGTATAGGCAGGGATTGAGGCATGGATATGGAGTTTACAAGTTCTATACTGGGGATTCATATGCTGGGGAATGGTGCAATGGTCAAAGCCATGGGACTGGAGTTCAAACTTGTGCTGATGGGAGCTGTTACATTGGGATGTTCAAGTGTGGTGTCAAACATGGCCTTGGATGTTACCATTTCAGGTGAATACAGGATGTTTTTATTGTTTGAATATATTTTCCCTTTCTTGAATTATACTTCTTGTTAATGGGCTTTAAGGTTAATGTGAATTCATATGTCTGTCCTGCATATTTAATGCGTGGATCTTGATGTTTTTTTATGCTTGGATCCTAGAAATTCATTATTAGCACACAGTAAAGCAGAATTAATGGCAGTATTTAATGGTTTGGACCTGATTTTTACCTCCATTTAATTACCATCTGAGCAGAAGATTTCTTTTTTGGGGTGGGGTGGTGATGATTTTTCTAATCGTGGTCCTGGTGGAGAGATTCATTTAACACTTTTTTTCAGAGTGGTTTCTGTAATCTTTCTTTGCAATTTGCATAATATTATGTAATCTCTTAGCTGTTCATGTTTAAGAATATACTATAAACTTTTTTTTTCTTGTTGTATCACTGGATCCAGTTGTTCTTCTCATAATTCTATTATGCAAAATTTGTTGATGCTATTTGAAAAGTAGCTATCTTAATTTTGAATCTGACTTTGTACTGAAATTGTGGTCCTTTGGTAGGTAATCAAATAATTAAATGCTAGGTCAGGACTAATGATGTTGAACATTCAACTTATGGATTAAATGTCATGTTATACCGGTTAATTAGTTGGGAATTATTTTTTCCAGAATTGAACTAATACATTGGTTGATAATGATTGAGTTTAGTTGTTCATTGTGATGATTCATATTCATTTGGTTCTATAGGAATGGAGACAGATATGCAGGAGAGTATTTTGGAGATAAAATTCATGGTTTCGGAGTTTATCACTTTGCCAATGGCCACTGTTACGAAGGTTCATGGCATGAAGGGCGTAAACAAGGCTATGGGATGTATACGTTCCGAAACAATGTGGTTAGATCTGGTGAGTGGGATGGCGGCAATCTTAAGACACCTCTTCCCCTTCCGATGGATGCAGTTCTTCGAGCAGTTCAGGTACATCATGGGATAGATATGGGATTTTGTACTTTTGACTTGTAAATCCTCTCCATTTGTCTCAAGACTACTCGAGCTTAACACTCTCCATCCGTTCCGTCAGTCTTTTTACATGTCAAAGTGGCTATGTTCTTCATAAGTTAAAATGAAATGACTCAACTGAAACTGTGATCAATTTCACACGTTATACCTGACTCTTTCTTTAATTCATACACGCAGGCTGCTAGAAAAACAGCAGAAGAAGCAATTCACCTTTGTCGGGTGGATGAGAAGGTGGACAGGGCAGTGATTGCTGCAAACAGAGCAGCCACGTCGGCAAGAGTGGCTGCTGTGAGATCCGTCCAGACTAGAATTCAACTAACACATAACGAGCATTAGCAGTAACTGTAAGTTTACTTGTTTCTGTAGAGTAAGAACGATCCCCCGATAAGTGAAGTTATCGGAGGAGGTCGAAGTTGACCATACAGCAAAATGTACATAGAATCATCCATGTATACATCTAATCATCTATGGAGTAAAGAAAAAGAAGTTGAGATGAAGTGTAGTTGGTGTATGATTGATGTTGTTTAGTTTATGTTATGTTTATCCAAGTGGGGTTAAAGCATGAGGGTCAATTATTGTGTTGTGTTGAGAAAAATTGGGACCAAAATTATGATCCCAGCTTGTCTCTTACACCATCATTTCTTATATATTATTGCATGTGTATTTTATCCCATGTCAGTGCTTATTATGCTTCAAGAACCAGCAATATTTTTATTTATATGTATATATGTATAATAAATACACTTAATATAATGTAACAACAATGCTCTCGTGAGAAGGTCTCATCAAGTTAGATGATCAAAATTAATTCATTAGACTGAAAATTGCAAAATGATTTAGTGAATTCGAATGGATGCAATTATGTCTGAGACCATCTTACGAATTTTGTGATAATCACTCTTTTATAATTAGATGGTACTCCATATCATTTTATTATACTGAGTTGTTCATAAAATAGTTTAAATAAATGAGGAGTATTATTTATTTATCCATGGTGTACCATGTTTTACTTTTAAAAAATGTGTAAGTTTATTGTCTTACATGATTCATTATGTAGGACGAAACTTACTCATAATTCTTATGTAATCCAACTGTTCCGAAAAAAATTTACATTTTATCATTTTAATTTATCTTTAAAATAAAATTTATATTTTCCTTTTTGACAAGTGAAATCTACTCAAAATAATTAATATTCATATATGGTCACACACAATATTAATATAACTATACATCACACATTAAAGTATTATTTTGCTTAACCCATTATTATAAATTAAAATATTACTCTATCTGTCCGCTTTAAAAAAACAATTTTTTTCGGTTTTAAGTGTCTGTCCAAAAGGGTTTCATATCACATTTTAGACATGTGAGACATAAATTCATTAACACAATTAAAATATAGAGTCTACCCACTAACTAATATAGCTACTCATTACACATTAAATAGTAATATTCTTTAATTCACGTGGAAAAAATAAATAGATCACTTTAAACCGGATGGACAGAGTATATCACTTACAATTTATTTATTTATTTATTTATTTTTAATCAATAAAAAGTATCTCTTTTTATTCACATATAAATGATTGAGGTAAGAGAATTACCTATATTCAAAATATAAAAACTAAACGATAACATTTGCCAAAGATGGAGTACTATCTCTTTAAAAAAAAAAAAACGTTATTAGTAGTTAATAACTTTACATCAATTATATCCTCAAGTACGTTGCAATCTTAATATTAGCATGTGTGCAGCTATCACGTATAGTGATAAGTATCTTTCATTCATTAACATATCCATATGATCATGTGCATCAATGGATACTATTGAATACATATTAAATTCTTATAATCCTATGGTTATGTGGCTCAATAAATATTAGTAATAGAAATTTAAATCATTATGGTTGATTGATCAACATTCATATTTATGGCTTTTTTTTAATAATTAATTTTCATATTCATCAATATTTTGAAAACTATTGGGAAAAGAATAAATGCTGCAAGTAGTCTCATGCATAATAATTTAATACACGTAAAAAAGAAAAAAATGTCTACATGTATGCAGAACTTTATGATTTTGCATTCTAATTTATTTATTTATATTTATTTTTAGTTAATACAAGTTACATTGAAAATTCGATACAAATATAAAAAGAAATATAAGTATTAACTAAATAATTATATTGTGATATTCCAATATTATCCCTACAATGTGGTGCACATAACATTATATGTTGCGCATCGTATATGATATTTGTGCTGCATACAAAAATTTACTCTGCACGCAACTATTTATATTATGTGCAATAAAAAAGTTTGTGTATAGCGAATGATATGTGAATCGTAAGTGTTATTTGCAGATGTACAACACAATATATTATGTGCAGTATAAAAGTTATTAGCTCACATTAAGTTAATGATATTTGGTAATTGATCTTATTTTTTTATATATTTTTTAGATTAATTATATGTGCTAAATGTGTATTAGGTAGAAATTCTCCTTACTTTTTTTTAAAATTAATTTTAATCTAATCTTTTCTTCAATTATTAATTTGAAAATAAATAACATCATAAATTAAAAATCTAAAAGGTAAAAATGAAAGGAAAAGCTTTGCATAATAGCAATATATATGTAAATAAAAGCAATGAAGTTAACTAGATAAATACATTAAAAAAAAAAAACATTCCTCAAAATAAATTGCGTCCAAAAAAGTAGTTCAATAATAGTACATAGTGTCACGTTAAATTTGTCACTCATCTAAATTGGGAGATTCCAATCACATTGTCTTCACTCTTCACATCAATGCCTTTTGCGAATAAATAGTTTTTTTTTTTAAATTACCAAAAGAATAAAATTCAATTAATATTGTTGAAAGTTAGTCAGCACCGATTGGGAAAAAATAATAATAATAATCCGGAGGTATTCATATTACAAATGAAATTGGAGGATAATTTGTTCATCCTTCACAAATCATTTTTATATAAAAGACCTAATTTTTAGTTTAGGTCTCAAAATAAGATTCAATTTTTTAAGTGTTTCAAATTAAGATTTTAATTTAGTTACTTTTCTCAAATTAAGGCCTTGTTTTTATATTTGTTATTTTTTTCTCATTTTAAGACTTATCATGAAATTTATATTTTCATTCAAGTCATACAAAATAATTTAAAAATATTATTATACACCTTCAAACAAATCATAAAATTAAATATATGTTATTTTTATTAATATTTTATATTATTTTATAATATATATTGAATTCGAAAAAAAAAATAAAATTACGACAGACCTTAATTTGAGAAAAAAAGGTAAAATTAAATCTTGAAATGAGACATTTCTAAAATGAAGTCTAAAATTGAGACCTAACTTAAAAATTGGATCATGAAAATTTCCCAATTTTAATTCAAAAGATCTTTTATTTTTGTTTAATTCGAGATGAATACACTTAAATACTGATTTATTAAAAAAAATAAATTAATTAGATATTTCTATGTAAAGAAAAACATCCAAGATTATCGCGGGCTAATAATTTAAATATTGTCAAATCTTCAATTCATTGAATCTTGGTTGAAGTACTTTCTTTTTTTTTCTTAAATAAATAAATTCAGCCAATAATATGTATTGACATACAAACTTCAAATTAAGCAGTGTTGTTGTAATAGAATGTGATCGAACCCATCATAAATCTGATTTAATTAGGAACTAAATTAATGGGATAGAATTGTGTGAGATGTTTTTTATTAGGTATCACACTTTTTATTAAAAATATTATCATTTTTCATTTATATTATAATTTGTTCATGAAATAATTCACAATTTCATCAAGCGTCACTTTTCAGTATAAATATTATCACGTTTTGACCATCTCATAAAAATGATTGTGTAAACGATTTCAATCTCTTATAAAAGTCTTTGCCTTAATTAATTTCAGCAAATTGAATCACCGATCAAATTAGCTCTACCCAAATGCTGACGTGTAAATACGAAATTAACAAATTTCATCCTATCTTCTTTGTTGAATAATTTCTCTTTTTCTGAAAATAGACCAATCGAAATTTATTAGTTTCAACGGTTCTTAGTGTATTTGCCCATCAACATCGTGTTGAATCCATTTCTTTCTAGACTATATATATATATATATATATATATATATATATATATATATATATATATATATATATATATATATATATATTTTGACAAAAACGAAGCAGTTTTGTAGGAATATCAAAACCAAGAATGTGTATATTGTTGTATGTGGTATCCCAATTTCACTAAGTTTGTGAGACTTGATGTGCCTTTTCCATCTTCATGTTGGATATGTTACATATAAATCTACGACAAATGTGACATACTATGAAATTGAAGAATCATTTTCACCATTAATGTTTTTACTTTTTAGTATATATGTTCACATGTAACTAAATACTCCTTCCTTTCCGTCTCAAATTATATTACTCCCTCCGTCTCGTTTCAATGTATATATTTATTTTTTGCACGTTGATTAAGGAATATGATATTTTAATTGATAGTAAATAGAAAGATAATATTTAATGTAAAGTGAGTGGTGTATTAGTGTTGGATGTGGGTCTCATAATGATGTATTAATTGTTTTAGGTGAGTCCCATATACTAAAAAAGAAAACGTAAAAATTAAAATGGGATGCCCAAAATAACAAAATGTAAATATTGAAATTGAACGGAAGGAAGGAGTACACATCTTTTGTTTTGACTAATTAAAAAAAATAACTTTTTGATATGATGAATGTAATAAAGAAAATAGATATTTTGAGTAATTAAATGAAATAAAATACTATCTTCATCCATCGACAAATAAAAAATTTATTTTTTGCACGTGAATTAAGAAATATTATTATTTAATTTATATGATAGTTATATTAGTGGGGATTGGGGAGTGTTAGTTTAATATTTTAATTATATTAGTGATTAGTGATGTGTGTGGTATGTGTAAAAAGAGAAACTAGACTCTTTGGAACGAACGACCAAAATAACAAAATGAGACCCTGGTTAGCAGACTAAGGAAATACTCCCTCCGTCCCATATAAATTGGCACACTTTTCTTTTTGGTTTGTCCCACTAAAGTTGACACATTTTATTTTTATTACATGGGACCCACATAAAAACAATTAATATATTCTTATGGGCCCTACATATCACCTCTAATACAACTACCCACTACACATTAAATATTATTTCTCTCACTTCACTTTACTTCACTATACATTAAATTATTATATTCCTTAATCTCCGTGCCCAAAAAATATTATACCAACTTTAATGGGACGGAGAGAGTAGTATACAATATGACCTTGACTAAATTATGAATAAAAAGAATGTGATATTTTTATAATATTAATTTTTTCTTTTTTATGAGTTTTAATATTGTGGGTTGTTTTATTTTTAAACGTATGCATGCATGCTATTTTAAAACGGATATAAACAAGAAGTTAAAATGTGGCAAAGATAGTATTATATACTCCCTCTCTCCGCCCACTTGAAAAATATCAATTTTACTATTTTGGACGATCACTTTAAATGTTCCATTTCTAATTTAATAAAAAAAATCTAATCATAATTCATCACATCTCTCTAATACAACTATCCACTATACATATAATAATATTTTTTAGTTCACGAGTAAAAAGTAAATAAATATTTTATAATGGCGGAAGGAGTATATGGGATGCATGATATTATTATTAGTGTGAAAAAAAACTGACGTGAACTGATCATGAACAGCTAATTTTATAAGTAGATTGAATTAAAAAAAAGTATTGTTTAATTCCAATTCTATGACATTGTTATATATTAATAATATAATTAAGCAATGTGATTTAGCATTGTTTTAAATGTAAAAGTCACTACTTTCTTAGTTCATATATGCATGCTAGGTCCACTTCCTCACGCCCTCTCTGAATTTTTATTTTATTGTTTTTAAAAAAAATTATGATAATAATACTCCACATTTTTAAATAATAAATTAAATATACATAATTTTTAAAATTAATTATTACTTTTTATTTATATTAAAAAATTTCATAATATAATTTACAGAATAATTATTATTTTCAATAAATGACGTATTACTTTTTATTAAAAATTTATAATTTTATTATCTATCTTACAATAAACAATTTCATGCAAAAACACATGCGTTATGAAATACAACTCTTGTATAGAGTTGGAGGGAATATTATTCTTTTCTGTTTTGAAGTCAAATTAAAGCCTGTATTGATTCTTGTAGTTTTCCACCACACCCCCCCCCCCCCCCCCCCCCCCCCCCAACCCACACACACCTTTTTTTATTTGCTTTACCCATACAAAATTTTAATTTAAGAATCATTTTTGTGACGTATTAAAGATAAAATCATTCAATATTCTAACTTTTACTATTAAATTGAAAATTTGTAGTCCACCAACATAGTTAATTTTATACTTGGAAAATAATTATTGAAATTAATTGTGTGTATGTAATGTCGTGTAGCATGTTTCTTCCTTAAACGTAAATAAAAATATATATTGGTTTTTGAACTTGATTAGATTCATGGATTAAAATACAAATCGATTGCTTCTTTTGGTTACCCTTAGGGGAAGATTAAACTCTAATAAATCTTTTTTTTTATCGGTGAATGTTAATTGTTAGTATAGTTAGTAGTTACACCAAGAACTCTTACAATCCAACCCGGGTCAGTGAGTAACCTGGTCTAATAAATCTCAATTTATTCAAATGGGCTTATTTTATTCATTTATTTATTCAGCATTTTCTTGAATCTTGGATCTGAGCTCTGTCTAAAGAGTTTTATTTAACTTTAATTGGGATTTAAAAAAATAGTGGATATATTTCTTTTAAAATCTTATGCGAAAAGAAATCTAAATAATATAAATTAGGGGGACATAATTAATGCAATGGATTTGATTCTTTATAATATCGTTAACGGGTAGTTCCAGGCAGGCTTATTAGCTGTCCCCTGGCTTATCCATGACGTGGAATATTTAATCCATATACTATATTTTTTCTATTTTTAAAATAATTATATATTCAAGTTGCTATACTAAGATTCCATGTTTATAAAACTGACTAAAAATTGATAGGTCATCAATTACGACAATCTCATTTCATTAAATTCTTGGGATATGACTATGATAATTATGAACATTAATAGGCTAAAACTGTAGCATAATGATTTTTATTACATATTGATGAATGTTTGCAGAATATTATAGGATTTGTGGAGGGTGTTTTGGGGCCTTTTTCTCCTTTTTTTTTTTTTGGTATTTCTTATACTTAGATGATATTTCAATAAAATTAATGAAATAAATAAATGAGAAAAATATTAACTATTCATTGAGATTGAAGGAGTATAACTTCGTAATTTATAATAAAAAAGTGAATATGTTTAATAAAAATAATGCATGATCTATGAAAAGTTCATTATATTTTTCATAACAATTTGTAGGATAATTGAAAAGTTATAATATCAGTATTTAATTAAAATGATAATATATATTTTTTTAAAGAAGAATAAGCTCTCATACAAAACTTGCTATAATTCAAGAACATAAATACCTTTCCACTCATTTTTTATTTTCTTTTAATTCAATTGTAAGTGACTCAGATAGAATTTGTCAAGTTATATTGACCAAAGTAATTCACCTTTACAAAAAATAATGATTTTTCTTTGCTTAGATTTGAAAGAGAAGATTGGTAGGTTCCATGAATTGTTTATTTATTTTTTAAACGATCTATATTCTATAATCCATTAAAAAAATAAAGTCTTCCACGTACTCTTTCATTGTTTTATTGATGAATATACAATTACAATTTATTAGATTTTTTTTTTTACAATAATATCAGAAGTTCAAATTAGTACCTACCCCTATCTACCTTCCTCAATTGATCTCCCTCCATAAGACATGTTTAATATATACTATAATAAATTTGAAATAATAATGGTAGATCCCACCTAAGAAAATTGTTTAATAAGAGAGTCAATTTAGAGGTGGCTAAATGAGTGTATAATATTATACTATAAGGTTATCGTAGGGATAAAAAATTACTATTTTTCGCAATGATTGAATTATAGCTCTTTCAATGTCAAACTATTATTACTCTTTTAAGCTCAATACACGACAATAATTTCAAAGAGTAATATTTGTCATTTAAAAAATATATATTATTTAGGTAAAATATGACAAGTATTTTGCCTTAAATTAGTGAGTTGGTTCATTCACGTTTTCACGGTTATATACATATTCTACTTCAAACATCGGTGGCTTTTTTTTTTCTTTTTCAAACAAATGAAATTACAATTACACCCTTGGAATTAATCTCAAAACCTAAAGATAAATAATAAATTTCAAGGTAAAATATGTCAAAACACACTAGGATAAAGTATAATTTAAACTATGAGTAAAAAATACAATTATATCCCTAAAATTAAATTAAGAAAAAAAAAGTATCAACGAAATTATGTATATTAATTGGGGAGTAGAACCGATTTTATCAAAGTGATTGCCTTGAAACTAATACCAATATGTTAACGCATGTTCATTCTTACATGAAAATCATATAATATAGCGTTGAAACTAATTATGAAAGGTGAAAAGAAAAATATTACCATCTCACGCAAATGTTTTCTAAGACGGATAACAAAATGATACTACAATTTTCTATAAAAAGTAATACATATAAAACGACAACAATCTAATTAAATTATTTTATAAATAATTTGTAAAACAAATAAAAGTAATAACATCTAAAAAATAGAGTATTTAATAACAATTTCTTCAAGAAATAATAGCACACAAAAATTGCCACTTGTCAACTTTTTATTTATTTATATATTCCCTCTTATTAATTACTAAGAATATTTATTCCACAACAAAATATTATGCACAAGTAAATCAATTGACTTTTCTTTTAATCACACAATGATTCTATATTCTCTGACTGCTTTCCATAAAAAATAAAAAAGGAGCAAATTAAATTATAGTACGTTGCATGGATGAAATATATTGAGATGAATAAAAGAGACGATGACTTCATTAATTAACAAAAAAATAAAAGTGGTCAAATCAATGTGTGTTTATCAGTACAATTTGTAAATACTGATGATGAATTTTGCTATGCTATTCCTAGATTTCAAATATTTATTTTTCTATCCAATTTTCAAACTAAAAGAAAACTAGGAATTAATTAATATATTGAATCCACGACTTCATCGCCATCTCCAACCCGCAAGAACACTCACATCAAAAGTAAACACCAACAATAAAATACCGTAGCAGATCAAAAGCGTGACGATAAACATACCGTACTTAAGCCGGAGACGAAACGGCCTCAATCGCACTGCCCAATGGCCAGGCTGCTTCGACTAGAGAATTTTGATATTTAACTTTTTTTACCAATGTAATCTTTTGCCACGGATCAAGACCTGTCAAAACCAAAACATTGAATCAGTGTTGTGTATTTTTCCCAGTATCTTAGCAGGGTGTAATCCCTAGTCAGCCTATCTGCCTAGAGTTACTCTCTTGTAAACCGGGTTTACATCATAAACCCTTATAAACCTTGTGGTCCCCCTTAATTTAAACACCCTATCAATACATAGGGCATATAAGATTGGAAGGAGGACCACAGGGTTTACACCGTGAACCCGGTTTACGCAAGTGTTTGTGATCTGCCTATTGTCTGATACTGAGTAAACTGCGAGCTCAATAAACTCAAACTCAAGACAATCACTGGTATAAACTACGTAAAATATTCTGTGGTCAATTCATACAGGCTAGAGGAGATTTTAGGTAATAGTAATTAATATTGACTTGTGAAGTAAATGGCTATTTATCTTATGTTGTGTATAGCTTAGCTTGAGAGCTACTCCAGTAGCTTAAGGACAACTCAATTTACTTTGAGCTGCATTCAAGTTTCGTCGAGTTGATCCCAGCTCCCAGGTAGCTTGTTCTAGCTCAATTAAGTTACGCTCCTATTAAAAAAAAGTTCATTCAATAAACAATTACTCACCGAATCCATCAACAAGCAGTGTGAATTGATAAACAAGGTCCATGCACAAGTAAGGCAGGTTATCTGGCTCAACTTTAAGATATGCAGATCTAGCATCTTCGAGACGAGTTGAACAAGCACGTTTAGCTGCTTCCTCAAAATCAGCTGGATGTACTTCGGCAACAGCCTCGCTTGGATTAACAAAACCAGCCTACCAAAACCACTAAAAGTTAACCTTCAATCAAAATGACTAATGTAACCAGTGTCTGCTTTTACTAAATTTACCTCAGCGGCTCTATCGAAAAAGAATGAAGCAACAAATAAATTCTTCTGGCCATCCCCGCCCCCACCATTCCAGATACCCCCAAATGAACATTTCATGTGGGTACATGATTCGTTAACTTTCAGAGCCTTAATAGTTGCTTGCCTACATTTGCTAAGGCTGGAACCGGAAGGCAAAGATGACGCCTTATATACAGTCGGGCCATATTTGTAAGAACCTAGAAATATATAATATAACATCACAATGAATCAATAAAGAACAAGTAGCATCTCCTTTTGCTGATGTTTAATTTGCTATAGTACTTAGTATAAAGGTTCTGAGATTTGAATAGAAATCACCCAATACAAGTAAAGCATACAATTGCGATAGCAGTTGCTTCTCTCTCTCATCCAATGATAATCAAGTGACACATTTGCTTCTTTTATGCAACTTGGACAATAATGAAGAAAACAACCAAGCCAATATTGAAAGGCAGTATCATGATTGCCACATAGACGCCACATCCATGCAGGTAAAATTAGATATCTGGTTGATAGGTTATTGGGCATATTTAAGAAACAAAACTTACCACTAATTATAATTAATGATCAGAAAAGAACGCAGAGACATGTATAAGCTACTTTTAAGATAAAAGGAAAGTCACGCAGAGAAATACCTCGTGGCTTTGATAGGATCATATACATTCAATTTGGAAGACCATAAAAAGAATTATATAAACAACAGAATAAGTCGAAAGAAAAGCAAGTGGGGCAGATTATGTTAGGTTGTATTTACCATCATAACCCATCAATATGCATGGATTGCCAGATTCCTCATCAACTTTTAAGATCTCAGCTCGAGCAGCTAGTAAACCATAGTGCAAGTAACTGCAAGAAAATAAATTTGACCATGTAAAGAAAAGATAACAAAATCTAGGTTATTTAATAGCATCGCAGGTTTTAAACATAAAATACCTAGATGATTAAAAAGTGTCATTATTTGAAAGGTAGGCCAAAGAAAAACAAAAGCACACAAATAACAGTCTTGTAGTAAACAGCAGACAGGAAAAAGAGACACAAAATTACTAAAAGTGCAACGGACAAGAGACCTGTGAACGTAGAGATGATATTTTCTTCCCTTGAGATACATTTCCTGCACATATGACTCCTCTCCATCAGATAATTTTGGAGCTTTAGCAGCATCTGACTCTGAGATGGCATAAGCCATTTGTACAGAACCACCTCCAAGATCAACCACTCCAACAGTACTGGGGTAATTCTTTCCCAAATTCCCCAATAAATAGTTAATGGTCACCTATATTGACATTACATTGATTGAATAAGAGCTGAGTAGCAATTAGTATTCAAAAAATAAATATGAAGAAAATCTGCCATATTAGTACAAAGTAGTTGTACATCAGGCTGCTATTTTGTCTTGACAGCAGTATCTGTATAGTACATCATAATACCCCAAGGTAGAACCACAAAGAGACTTCACTTGTGTTGGTTTTCTATGTAAATCGTGGGGATGTGAGTGTCTATATGTACAACATTTCTATTTCAAACCCTCCATCACATTAACATATATAATTTTCTTTCTTGAACAATCACAAACTGACAAATGATATTCTCTTTGGCTCCAATCCTATTCTTTGATAAGTTGACATTATTAAGTTGAGCTGCTCAGATCAAATATATAGATATATAAATTTTAAAATAACTATAACAAATGTCCAGATTATCATCTTTCTTTCACAAAAAAAAAAAAGCACCCTAAATTAATCTTTTTTTTTTTATTGGTGTAGGTATTAACACATAAAACTTATTAATCTGTTACACCCTAGATAGTTAATCTTTACACACCTAACTTTATTCATTCATTAGCCGGGGCTTTAATATCTGACCAAAAATTAGATATCTGAAATAATTCAAAGGTTAAAAACCAGATATTCTGACAAAGAACCGTATATTTAGTGGAACAGAAAAGATCAATCTTAAACAATAGCACTTAAATTAATCTGTTACACCTTAGATAGTTAATCTTTACACACTTAACTTGATTCATTCATTAGCCAGGGCCTTATTATCTGACCAAAAATCAGATATCTAAAAAAATTCAAAGGTTAAAAACCAGATATTCTGACAAAGAACCATATATTTAGCGGAACAGAAAAGACCAATCTAAAACAAAAATAATTACAGGAACTGATGAGCATGGTTTTAGGTAAGGTAAAGAACTCTTTACTAGTACTCAAGCTGAGTTAACAATTAACATAGAAATCTATTCCTTTCAAAGCATAAAAAAAAAGCTGAGACAGTACTGACAAGAAGATTTCATAGACCAACTTAGACATTACATGAACTATATATCATTTCCTCGTGAGGGATCATGTCATATTAATAAAGTGTCTACAATTCCTCACACAATTTAATGTATATACTACAATTAAAGCTCTCATGGTATTCATTATGCCCGAACTCTAAGAAAATAAGTTGTTACACTTGCAGATTTTAGCATCTAAAATCATGTTTAAAGCCAATGTCTTGAACCTAGAAGATGCAAAAATCTTGAAAAAGTAAAAATCCTTCATCTTGCATGGGTACCAAAAAAACCTTCATGCCGAATAGTTTTCTCTATTACAGAATGTGACACTTCTATTCTTAAAATATCCCATGCAACAGGCCATGTAGTTACGCAAATTCAAGAAAATTGGCATAGTTCTCATATTTTCCCAGTGCTGTTCAAAGTACATTTCCTTCAACACAAAACTTTAAAAGGTCCTGTTTCTGGAATATCTAGGAATGCTTCCTTTGATGGATGATTTTATTTAATTTTATGGATTTAACACACCATTGACTATAAAGAAACATAAGCACGCAACAACATACCCATTGATAAGCACCTTCCTGATTCCCATCTAAAACTGCAACCCAGTCAGGCTCTGACTTGAAAGAGCTTTTATTCTTCAAAAAGTCTTTCACCTTCACAAGTATTCACAGGTTTAACTCTATGCAACTCAGAAGAATAAAAAAAGCAATCAGAAAACGAAATTATGGAGAATGTAGTTACTGCTTGTAAAATCCGGTCAGATGCATCACCTTCCAGCTGCCTCAGACCAGCTGTAGCCTGCATGAACATCAGCAGTTCAATTCAGTTTGCAGAAATAGAATAAAATTAAAGGAGCTTTCCATAAGAACTTAGCAGAAACTGATGAAATTGCCTTACCCCAACTTTGACTGGTGTATTGAAACGCAGATTTTCCGGAACTGCAGCTTCTGCTTTCTCAAGAAGTTCTGACAGTGAATTTGCAGCAGCTTCAGGGTCCTTTGCATATGCACTCAGACCTTGTTTTCTCTACAAGATGGAAGTCAATCTAGATGGTAAAAGAAACACATAGATTGAAATTTTTATATACATGGATTCAGGGAACACAAAGGGGGTAGTTTGAGAAAAAAAAAAATACCAACATATACCATGCTTTAACAATTGACTGACTAGAACTACTTTGGAAAAGTAATCAAGTCAAAGAAGAAGAAAATATGAGGAAAGGGTTTGGTTGGGACTGCTAGATGATGAGTTTAAGCCACAGCAGTTTGAGTTCTAATATCTTTCTGGCAGACATAGAGAGGTCAAAACGCTCAGATAATAATTTCTCTACAAATATATTCTTCCGAAGATGCAATCATCACAAGGTTCAGCAATACCTCTAATAACGATTCTTTTTTCATGTCAACGTCCACTCCCACCTCCAACCATACCACCCATAGACTATCTAAGTTACAATAAAAATAGTTGTATATATGCCATTGTTGGAGCATTCTTATTAGGTAACCCGTGTAACAGGGCGAAACCAAATTTGATTAATCAAAATTTACAAAAAAAGCAGCTAAAAATTCAATGCATATATTAGCTGAACAAAATGTAAATGGCATGTGGTGCAGTAAATGAATCAATGAATTAAGTACCTGTATAAAAAGCTCAAGATCATCGCCCATGGGAACAAGATCTAGCTGCTGGTTGAAGCAAAAGACATGGACCCGACTTCCAGAGCTTCCGGCATCAAATATGACTGCATAGCGCTTAGACATGAAGCTGGGAGAGAACTTGCGAGAAATTGAATCCGGAGAGGACCTGGGGGGCATGAGAAAGATCACAAAGGAGATGAGCAGAAGAGGGACCAAAATCAACAGCATGGGACCACGCCATCTCTGGAACTTATCAGACAAGGTCTCGTGTTGCCTATTTCGTTTCAAAATCTTCTCCATCTGAACTTGCTGCTGAGCATCTAAAAGTTCGGCAGCCGATGGAGAACGAAAACGAATCTGACCGTTTCCTCCAGGTTTCAATGACTGGGAATCCTGTACCGACTCCAGCTCTTCTTCCTCGCTTTACTTCCCCTCAAATCAGATGATGAGGCCACGATCTGACTCAATCAACATGAAGGCAGAATTAAACTGAGATTTATTTACTCTAAACAGATTTACAGTTAAGGTATAAACTACATTCGGTTCGCCCACCCACGACAACTTATTATGAAAACAATCAACAATCAAATTACAGAGCAAGATTGCTTTGCTCCTAACGAAGTCCCCGATCCTATCGGATCTGACATCAAAGGATGCCATTCTTCCAGTTCTACGAAATCTAGTTCCCCCCAATCCTAATCAAATTTCATTCATGAAATCAAACCATCACAGAAAGAGAATACGAACAACTCGATGACAATAAATTGGACCAATTATATTGATAAACCATTACATTACACGGAGCCAATTCAGAAGAAATCTGCGAAATCAAGAGAGACTAACCTTGAGGTAAATTGGATGCCGGAAGACGGAAGATCTCTCCGCCGAAGTCCGAACAGAGAAGAAGGCTCCGTCGTGTTGTCAGGGGAGTGTTGTGGACAATGAGTTCGGAAAGACGCGAGGTTAGTGAGACTTAACGCCAAGAAATTAGAAACACGCTTTCATTAGATTTTCTTCTTTTCGAAAATAATAAAAACACGTTTCTGTTTCTCTCGCACCATGTAACTCATTTTTTTTTTAAATAAAAGGATAATAAATAATTTCTGTCAGCCTACTAAAAGAAAATCGATTATAAAATTCTAATTAATTTTTATTTTATCATTTAATCTACATCTTTATAACTTAATCTTGACTTTTAAAATTTAATTACATTGGTCTAATTTGAGGAAGTTTGAAAACATTGGTGTAAAAATTGTATCACCACTTAATAACGTGACACTTTTTCTATTAAAAATAAATTAAAACACATAACTTGCTCTTTCAAAAAGTAAACTCTAACGTAAACCTCAATTTATGATCATGTGAAATTAATTCAGTCCATAACTACGTATTCACATGAATTTAATTTAATATTTTTTTTACACTTTCTTTTAAATATTTTTTTTTATTTCTTCATTATATATCTCATGCTGATTAATTTACTCATGTGTATAATATATATATATATATATATATATATATATATATATATATATATATATATATATATATATATATATATAAAAGCAGAATAAATTCAATCCTGACAATCTATTTTTAAAACAAATTTCAGTCACCCATTAAAATATTTAAATAATTATAATTATGACATTTTCAAATTAGCAAATAAAATTTTATTTATTAAAAAATTAATAATATTAAATAGACCAATCAAATTATATAAAAACAGAATAAATTCAATCTTGGACATCTATTTTTAAAACAAATCTCAGCCCTCAATTAAAATAATTAAATAATTATAATTATGACATTTTCAAATTAAGAAATAAGATTTTATTTATTAAAAAATTAATAATATTAAATAAACTAATCAAATTGCAGGGATGGAAAGACTCAACGGAATACATATGGGATTCAGGTTCTAAACCGTCTTGATCAAGTGTTCTACAGTCAAAAATTTGAACAACCTATAATCTGGTTTTAAACCGTCCGAATTAAGCGTTCTATAGTAAAAAAATTTGAACGGCCTATAATCTAGGATATTAAAATAATTAAATAATTATGATTATGATTTTTTCAAATTAGGAAATAAGATATTATTTATAAAAAATTAATAATATTAAATATAAATCCAATCCTAGCCATCTATTTTTCAAAACAAATTTCAACAAAAAATTTAAATCCTGACCATCTATTTCTCAAATAAATCTCAGTCACCCATTGAAATAATTAAATTAAATAATTATAATTATAATTTTTTTTAAATTAGGAAATAATTAAATAATTATAATAAATCCAATCCTGACCCTGACCATCAATTTCTCAAATAAATTTCAGTCACTCAATAAAATAATTAAATTAAATAATTGTAATTATGACTTTTTCAAATTAGGAAATAATTTAGTTCAATCTAGAATAAATCTAATTTTGGCAATTTATTTATTAAACAAATCTGCCCCATTAAAATAATTAAATAATTATAATAAATTCAATTCTAGTCATTTATTTCTCACACAAATCTCAGTCACCCAATAAATAATTAAATAATTATAATTGTGACATTTTCAAATTAGAAAATAATATATTATTTATTAAAAAATTAATAATACTCCCTCCATCCTACGTATTTTTAGCTACTTTCCATTTTGGGTTGTCTCATGTATTTTTACACATTCCATTAATAGAAAAAATGCATAATATTTTATTAACTACTTTTTACAATCCCAACAACTTTAATAACTTTTTTACACTTTATTCATCATTCCCAACAAATTTATTTACCTTTCTTTTTAAATCACAAATTTATCCCTACTTTTTATTACATAATATATTAAAGAAATGACTTTTTAAAATTAGGAAATAAGATATTATGTATTAAAAAACTAATAATATTAATCTGACCAAACTATCCATTAAAATAATTATTTAATTTAATGTTTTCAAAGGGTTTAGGGTTGATTTTAGGGGTTTAGGGTTTAGGCTTTTAGGGTTTTAGGATTTGTGGCATAATATTTCTATATAAACAAATCCTGACTATCTATTTCTTTAACAAATTTCAGCCACACAGAACAAATCCAATGATGGTCATCTATTTCTCAAACAAATCTCAGACACCCATTAAAATAATTAAATAATTATAATTATGACTTTTCAAATTAGGAAATAAGATATTATTTATTAAAAAATTAATAATAAATTAGAAAATAAGATATTATTTATTACAAAATTAATAATAAATTAGAAAATAAGATATTATTTATTAAAAAATTAATAATATTAATTCAATCCTAACCATCTATTTCTTAAACAAATCTCAGTCACCCACAATGTTTATCCACAAAAAAACGATATACATTTTTTAAGTTGAACTCAATTATATACTCCCTCCGTCCCACTTTAAGAGTAGTTTTTATTTTTTTGCACGTAGATTAAGGAGTATTATTATTTAATGTGTAGTGGGTAGTTGTATTAGTGAGAGTGTAGGTCTCATATTTTAATTTTATTAGTGGGTGTGTGTGTGGGTCTCATGTGTGTAAAAAAAGAAAGTGAACTCTTTGGGTGAGACGACCAAAATAGAAAAAAATAGACTCTTTGGATGAGACGGATGGAGTATTAATTTTTCAAAACAACTTATTCTGCAATAAACATCGAATATCTACATGTTTCAGATGAAACATTCTTTTATTTATATTATAATCAATATTGCGTTCGAAAGGGTTCGTCAACTTCACTAAGTTGTGTAAACAATAAATGGTTTTGAATTGTGAAAATTAGTAATATAGAATCTGATCCTATAATTTAGAAAAATGAAAATTTTATTGTTGTATTTTAATTTGTCATATTGTGAGATAATTAAAAAATATAAATAAAGAAATAATACGACAACAAGATTCAAACCACATCAAAATCGGATGAGAGAAGCTCAAACAAATCTCAACCACCCATTAAAATAATTAAATAATTATAATTATAACTTTTTCAAATTAGAAAATAAGATAATTAAATAATTATAATTATGACTTTTTCAAATTAAGAATCAAAATATTATTTATTAAAAAATTAATAATATTAAATATAAATCAAATCCTAACCATCAAAGTGTTTAGGGTTTTAGGGTTTATGACATAATGTTTCCAAAGGGTAAAATCCTGACTATATATTTCTAAAACAAATATCGGCAACTCATTAAAATTATTAAATAATTATAATTATGAATAATCTCACTTCATATTCAAATAAATATTATTCGGTTCAAACATCATAAAATTAAGTGAAATTGTTGTTGCCCTAAAAATAACACATCTCGTGCAACGCACGGGTGCCCATAATCCCTAATTTATTATAATTAATCATCTCCACATGCAAGACTAATTTCACTTACTTTAATTATTATTTAATTGATGATTAATTATACATACAACTCCAAATATTTTGTTCTTGAGTTATTAATTGTGTGAGGATGGTAAAAAGTCATACGACGAATCTATACAATTTCGAAAGCACTACTATATCTGATGTTCGAAAAGTCAAAGGGAAGGGTGCAGATGGATCCTGGCTCTGGTGCACCACCGATGATACGGTGTATGATGCTGTGAAGTCGATGACTCAGCACAATGTTGGAGCTCTGATTGTTGTTAAACCGGGGGAGCAGAGCTCAATTGCAGGAATTAATAATTATAATTTTTTCAAATTAGGAAATAAATTAGTCAAATCTAGAATATATCCAATCTTGACCATCTATTTCTTAAACAAATCTCAGCCACCTCTCAGCTACCCATTAAAATAATTAAATAATTATAATAATTCAATTCTGGTCATCTATTTCTCAAACAAATCATATAATTCAAATAAATATTATTCGGTCAAAAATCATAAAATTAAGCGAAGTTGTTGCCCTAAAACTAACACATATTGTGCAACACATGGGTTAGCTACTAGTAATTATTAGAAATACATTCAAAAATTAATTTTATAATAATATATTTATAAATTTCAATATAAAAAGCTACATCATTTTTACATTATATCATTAATATTATTAATTTACATGTGTTTGTTAAAAATAAAATCTTGTATTTGTATATGTGTCGACGCCATGTTGCTCTATAAAATAATTTGTGTATGTGGCGTCGCCACGTTCGTTTTTTAAAAATTTTGTTTATGTGACGCTCTCACATTAACCCTGCAATTAATGTTTTATTTTAAGTAATTTAATATTTTAAATATAATTTTATTTAATTCCCCTATTAATAATCTTAATAATTTAAAGTAATTTAATATTTTAAATATAATTTTATTTAATTCCTCCTATTAATAATCTTAATAATGAAATTAATATTTTATTTTAAGTAATATAAAATTTGTGTATGTAGCAATTAATGCTTTATTTTAAGTAATTTAATATTTTAAATATAATTTTATTTAATTCCTCCTATTAGTAATCTCAATAATTTTAAGTAATTTATTTTAAATATAATTTTATTTAATTTCTCCTATTAATAATCTTAATAATGCAATTAATATTTTATTTTAAGTAATATAAAATTTGTGTATGTAGCGTCGCCACGTTCTCCTATTAAATATATGACGCTATCATGTTAATTCTGTAATTAATGTTTTATTTTAAATAATTTAATATTTTAAATATAATTTTATTTAATTCTTCTTATTAGTAATCTTAATAATGCAATTAATATTTTATTTTAAGTAATGTAATATTTAAAATAATTAATATTTTATAATCATACAATTTATATTTTATTTTAAATAATTTTTTTTATGAAGATTTAATTTAATCTAATAAGAGTGTTTAAGTTATTTTAATGAAATTTTATTATTTTAATACTAATAATTTTTTTATATATTTAAAAAATGTTTTAATTTTTTTTATTATGTATGTGGCATCATCACATTCGTTCTTGAAAACTTTCGTAGCGCCGCCAGGTTTATTCCTACAAAAAATTTGTATAAATGATTCTTTCATGTTAATCTTGCAACTAATATTTTATTTAAAGTAATTCGACATTTAACTAATATTTTATTTAGTCTTTCCTATTAATAACTTATAATTAATATTTAAATAATAATAATGAGTTTTAATATATATTCACATTTAAATATTTTTATTGGGTTATATAATAAAAAAAGTAATTAAATTAATTTTTAAAAGTAAAAGATTAAAAAAAAGAGTGATACTCGATTAATAAATAATTTACTACTAATAATAAGTATAATATTTTTGTGATACATAATTGTGATTGTTAAAATATTCATACACGTCACTTCTTTTTTTATTGTTTTATATATTCAAGCTCCTAATTGGAGTACAAAAAATATTTCAGACCCCAAATTGATAATTTTTCATGTTTTGAATTAAAAATATTTAATAGGTACTTCACTTCCTTTTATATATTAATAAAAAGTTCATCTTCTTAATACGAGAGTAAATGATACATTTTTAATTATAAAGTAAGACGATATATATAAAATCAAAAGAAAATATATTATGATAAAATACGGAGTATATTTTTAAAATAAAAATATCACATACAGTAAAATCCGTATAGTACGCGGGAGACAAAACTAGTATATTACTTAATAATTACAGATATTTAATTTTTTTTTTAAAAATTAAAATTTAATTTGTTCAGCGAAATCTAAAACCTCAATTAGTACTAATTTTTTTAATTAATTTTATTAACATAATAATTTTTATATATATAGTTTTTTTAATTAATACACTTTAATTAAAAAATCAAATTTAAATAAACATTTTAACTTATCTCATTAACAAATATTTAATTATAATATATATAGCTTAACCAATAAGGTTGACTATATAAAACAAAATAAAATTCAACAGTAAACTACATATTAACATGTTTTTCAAGAATTTTATTGGAAGAAACTACTTCCCAAATACGTGAAAAGGCTATATAGAATTGTAGTATGGCTTTTTACTGTTCATCACTTTGGTTGGGATTTGTTCCAGCCCAATTAAGATTAAAGGAGCCTAAATCAATGGGCCTTCTATTTTGCAGGTATTTTATTGTTTGGTATAGTGCTCCTTTCTAGTATTTTATTTGTGTATCCGTACTGATGGCATTTTAATTTATCATTGTCAAATTACGAAACAATTAGCCAACTTGCTAAACTATTCTCAATATATAGTTTAAAAATAAAATCAAAGAGTTCTTGATTTCATAAAGGATCAAATTGATCCGGATTAGTGGGATTTTTATGGTAAGTTTTGAATAATTAAAAATGTTAAAAGACTAAATTATCCTTTTAACATATAATTTAGTATATTAATTAAAATTTAGGTGAGAATCTAGATTAGTTGAACTAATGAGATGCATTAATTGTTTTACTTTTTTCTTATAAAATAATATTAAGGGAAGATTACTACTAGGTACACAAAAAAACTCTTAATTACTATGGGATATAAGCATACAAAAGTATTACTACTAAATACAAAAATATATAGTGATATTCGAATATTACCCCTAAAAATGTGCTGCACATAAATGTTGTGTGCAGCAAGTGTTCGTGTGCAGCAAAGTGTGTGCAGTAGAAAAAAAGTGTGCAACAAAAAAAAAAGTGTATGCAGCAAAAAAAATGTGGTGGTCCAACGACGGCCAACGGCCGGTCAACGCCGGTGGGTGGGTGGGTGAGGGGTACGACTGGTGGTTTAAAAGTGTATGTGATTATAAGGTTATAATTGATATTTTACTTTAATATTTTGTATTAAATAATAATTATTTTAAATCAATGTATCTAGTAGTAATTAGAGGTACAAAGTGTGTACCTATTAGTAATTAATCCTAATATTAATTATAATATAAATATTAATCTATATCTAATTTATTATTATTAATTAAACAAAATTATATATATATATATATATATATATATATATATATATATATATATATATATATATATATTTAATATACTAAAGGATAGTTTACTTTTGATGAGGTGTCATCTCCATAATTTTTCTAAGTTATTTTTTTTATTATTCTTAATTTTTAATAATTATTTTATGATCATATCTTAATTAATATTCATTTATTTATTATAATTTTTAAGAGAGATATCTATTCATATATTATTTACTTAATATTATTTATACTAATTATTATTTGATTAGGATATAAAGAGATATCTTTAATATATTAAAATTATTCTATCTATAAATAAGACTTTTTATTCATTCATTATCTCTCACATAAATTGAATAAAATTTTTTATCAAGTTCTAAAGAAGGTGTCGTTGCTTGAATAAAAGCTTTCTCTAAGTTCTAAAAGAAGGTGCCTGTTACTTTTTTTCTTTTTAATCTTACTTTTTAAATTTCTATTGATTAATATCATATTGTCCATTTTATATTTTAAATTTTCTCTTGATTTTTTTTATTTTTATTTTGTTTAATTCTGTTTTTTTTTCATTAGTACATAGTAAAAATTAGATTTATCTTCTGTAATTGTTTTTTACTATTTTTTTCATGGTCAAATTTTTAATTTTTTCAATTAATTTTGTTATGATTTCTTTTACTTTTCATATTTCTTCAAATTGATTTATATTAATTTAATATTACTTCTTTGTCTTAGTTTTTATGTTACTTTTTAATAATTTTTGTATTTTTTTATTGTTTTTGGTATTAATATTTTATTCTTTTCTATTTTTGATTAGATTAAAACATACTGTACTATTTTTTTTATAATTCTTCCTTTGCAATTTTTTTAATTAATTTGTATTAATTAGTTTCATTATGTTATTTTAATTCATTTTGATAAAATATATATTAATTTCACTATAATTTTGGAGACTTTAATTTTAATGAGGAATATTGTTCTCAATTATAATTTTTTTCTTAATTTTTAATAATTATTTTATAAGTATATCTTAATTAATATATTTATTCACTATAATTAGTTGGAGATATCCATTCATATATATATACATATCATGTGTATTTACTTAAGATTATTTTTAATATACTCAATATCTATCTATATATAAGACTTTTTATTCATTAATCATTTTCTCATATAATTTATCATATTGTCTTTCTCATGTAAATTATCATATTGTCTCTTTTATATTTTTTAAATTTTCTTTTGATTATTATTTTATTCTTTTTTATTATTATTTTTGTTTAATTCTATTTCTTTTTTTATTAGTACGTGAAATTAAATTTATCTTTTGTTATAATTTTTTATTAATTTTTTTATGGTCAAATTTTTAAATTTTTAATTAATTTTATTATGATTTCTTTTACTTTTCTTATTCTTATTTCTACAAAGACAAATTGATTTAAATCAATTTAATTTTTTTAAAAAAATAATTTTTCGTTATTTTTTTTAATTGTTTTTTATTTTAATATTGTTTAGTTTGTTAGTTAAATTTATTCTTTTTATTTCTTTAAATTAAAATGTACCGTAATTTTGATACGGTGTCAATTTTATTTTTTTATACTATTTTTATTTTTTGATTAATACATATATATAAATTTCATTATAATACTTTTTTATAGTAATCTTTTTTAATATTATTTTCATAATAATAATTATTTTATAAGCATATCTTAATTGATATATTTATTCATTATAATTAATTGGAGATATCTATTCATATATACACATATCCTATGTATTTACTTAATATTAATTATATTAATTATTATTTGATTAGGAGATAAAAAAATATCTTTAATATACTCAATATCTCTCTATACTTTTTATTCATTAATCATTCTCCCATGTAAATTATCATACTATCTCTTTTATATTTTTTAAATTTCTTTTGATTATTTTATTTTCTTATTTTATTATTATTTTTTATTTTAATTCTATTTTTTATAGTACGTGGAATTAAAGTTATCTTTTGTTATAATTTTTTATTAATTTTTTTTCATGATCAAATTTTTAATTTTTTAATTAATTTTGTTATAATTTATTTTACTTTTCTTATTTTTTTCAAATTGATTTATATTAATTTAAATATTATGTTTTTTTTAATAGTTTTTTTGTTATATTTCTTAATTGTTTTTTTATTTTAATGTTTTTTAGTCTGTAAGTTAAGTTTATTATTTTCCTATCTTTAAAATAAAATACTCTCTCCGTCCCACAATACGCTTCACGTTTACTGTTTCACGTTGTTTAAGAAAAATTGCACTTTTGATCAACTTTATTGACTTTAGAGGGTATTGTAGTATTTTTAGGTAATAAAAAATAGAAAATAATGGTATTTGTGTGAAAAATGAGTGATAAATTTGAAATTAAAGTAACTTTTAAGATTGTTGGATAAAGTGACATTTCCTTTTTTTTGGTGTGAAAGGTATTGTGGGACAAATAAATGAAAAAAGTGTGAAGAGTTTTGTGGGACAGAGAGAGTATACCGTATTAATTTTTTATAATTCTCCTTTGTTATCTTTTTTATTTTTCTTTTTTTTAATTTCTCTTAATTTGTTTCATTATTATTTTTAATAAAAATATATGTTAGTTTTAAAATAAAATTTTCTTCCACATATTAAATGAGAATTTTATTTTGATAGAATGTTTATTTTAATTTTTTTATAATATTTTAATTTTATTTCGATTAATACACACATATTAATTTCATTATAAAATTTTTTCGTTAATAAATTATTTTTTTTTAATATTATAATTTCATGTCCGCGTAATACGCGGGATTTGTACTAGTTTAATATACTAAAGAAGAGTTTAATTTTGATGAGGTGTAGCCACCAGAATTAATCTCAATTATTTTAATTTTAATTAAAATTTATATTTCAATTATTTTATTTATTTATTAAATTTTAATATAGATAAATACATGGATTGATTACTCTAAGGTACACACTTTGTACCCCTAATTACTATTAGATACATTGCTTTAAAATAATTATTATTATATACAAAATATTAAAGTAAAATACCAAATATACCACTAAACTCATACTCCCTCCGTCCCGGCGTAAAAGGGTCATTTGATTTTTTGCACGTAGAATAAGGAGTATTATTATTTAATGTGTAGTGGGTAGTTGTATTAGTGGGAGTGTGGGTACCACATTTTAATTGTATTAGAGGGGGTGTGTGGGTTCCATGTGTGTAAAAAAGGAAAGGAGAGTCTTTGGGTGGGACGACCAAAATAGAAAAATGGCCCTCTTAGTATGGGACGGAGGGAGTACACCTTTAAATCACAAACCCCCCACCGCCGGACCACCACAGGGCCGCCGCCGCTGGAATATGCCGCCGGTCGATCGCCGGAGCATTGTCGGCCGGCCATCGGAAAAGTCGTCGGACCGCCGCCACTGTCGCCGGAGCTCCGCCGGACCACCATATTTTTTTGTTGCACACACTTTGCTGCACACAACATTTATGTGCAGCACATTTGTAGGGGTAATATTTGAATATCACTATATATTTTGTAGTTGGTAGTAATACTTTTGTATGTTTGTATCTCATAATAATTAAAGGTTTTTTTGTGTACTTAATAGTAATCCTCCCTAAATACATATATTATTTTAAGATTTAAATATGATAATATCAAATCATAATTAATTACTATTAATTAAAAATTAATTAATATAGATAAATACATAGTATATTTAGTTTAAGATTTAGAAAATTTATCACTTCTCCACCTATAATTAAGATTATTTATTCATTCGTTTTACACACATAATTTATTTATCAGAATTTATTTATTTATCCATTTTTAATTATTATTATTATTGATTGATTTTTGTTATTCTTTTATATTTATTAATTTATTTATTAATTTTAGTTTTTTTTAATTGTTAGTGTGTAATCATATAATCTTTTGTTTTCTTACGAAATTAATTTTTCTTTCATGGTTAATTTTCAAATTTTTTATTATAATTTTTTTTTATATATTCTTTCGTTTTAGTCTTTTTTAAACTGTCAGTACGTAATTTTTTAGTGTTTTAATTTTTTTCCGTAATTAGCTCTTTTATTATCCATGGTTCATTTTACAATTTTTTTTATTTATTTTGTTATGTTTACACTTTTGGTTATATTGTTTTAACCTTTTATATTCTATTTACTTTTTTTTAATTCTGTTTTTTATTTATTAGTATATAATTTTTAATTTTTTTTTGTTATTAATTTTTTTATCATAGTTTTACAAATATATTTAATTAATTTTGTTATGACTTCCTATTCTTTTCTTATTTCTTTGAATTTATCTATAATAAATTTATTTTTTATTTTTTAATAAGTACTAATTTTATTATAAATTTTCTTTTGTATTGTTTTAATATTTTCTTTTAAATTTTTAGTTATTTTTGTTTAATTTTATTTGTTTTCATATTTTTTAATATATTTTCAACAGAATTACCCTAAAAGAGTCTAACTAGGGTGCACCGGTGCACCTGGTGCACTAAGAAAATTTTAATCGTTAGATTAGTTTTTAATTAAATCTCTACCATTAAAAAAAATTATTTTTTTAAAATAAAAAACTACCCTACTATCCATTTTAAACTATAAATGTCGGGGTGCACCGATGCACCGAGTGCATCCCAGAATTACCCTAAAATTTAATGATACATAAATAATTTTTTTAAAAATCGAATATGAACGTGATATTTTTTATTTTTATAATTTTTGCTCTTTCTTTTGTATTTTAATTCTCTTTTTGATTAACTTTTGTTTTTATTGATTTTTTTGTTTTAATTTTGTTATATTTTTTATTAGTATGTACTATTTAATCTTTTATTTTTACATTAATAAAATTTTTTAATGGTTACTTTTATTTTTTAATTAATTTTTTTATGATTTCTCTTTTGATTATTTTTCTATTTATTTAAAAAAAATTTTAATTCTTTTTTAATTTCTTAATAATTTTTAATCTTTTGATTTATTTTATGTTATTAAATTTTTTTCATTGTTAAATTTACTAAAATTTTTAAATCTTAATGATGTATCACCTGAATTAATTTTAATAATTACTAATTAATATTTAGTTATAAATACATAAATTTTCTTATAAATATTATTTCAAAGATTCGAATATTTATATGATTAGATTAGATCAAATAAAAATCAAATCAAATTTTATTTAACAATATAAAAAATAAATAAATAATTGATCCATCTCCACCTATATATAATAAAACTCTTTATTTATTCCTTCACATAAATTATTCATCATAACAAAAAATGAAAAAAAACTATCTTCACCTTCTAAAGAAAGTCTTTTGTTTTATTGATTAATTTTTGTTGTTTTTTTTATATTTTTCAAATTCACTTTTGATTATTTTTTTTAAACTTTTTTGTTTTTAATATTATTATTTTCTTATTTTTTAATTTTTTTGGATTTTTTCATGTGATTATTTTTTTTGCAAATAATCTACCCTCCACCTATAAATAAAACTCTTTATTCATTTATTATACACACGTAAAGAACAAAAATTTTATTCATTTTATTATTATTATTATTATTTAAAATCTGAATTAATTAATTTCATGTTGATTCTTTTATATTTTTCAAATTCTCTTATAATTAATTTTTTTTAAAAAAATTGTTTTAATTTTTTTTCTTTTAGATTTTTTATTATATTTTAATATTTTGATTTGTTTACTAATTAACTTTTTTCATTATTAATATTATAAATTTTTAAATTAATTTTGTTAATTTTTTTATTTCATCGAATTGATATATATTGAATCTATTTTTTAATTAATTAACTTTATTACAAATTTTTTTCCTTCAATGATTAAATTAACATATTAATTTTTTTTTATTAATTTATTTTGCAACAACAATCGCAACAAAATTTGAAAAATCAATTCAATAAATTTTGTTTTAATTTTTGATAAATCAATTTAACAATGAAATTAATCTTTTATCCATGAAAGGAAATTTACATTTGAGTGTATATAAATTGAATTTTACTTTTCAATGTAAACTTATAATAGATTATTATTAAATATAAGTAATTATATTAAACTTGAAGTATATTTTTTTAAAATTGTTGAATAAATAGTTATATTAGGCTTAAATTATATTTTTTAAAATTATAACTTTACAATCCGTGTAATACATGAGATTCATATACATATATATATATATATATATATATATATATATATATATATATATATATATATATATATATATATATATATATCTTAGTACAAATTTCGGGTAATATGCGAATTTTAAAGTTATAATTTAAAAATTATATAAATATACCGTCTATAAATATTTATAAATGTTAAATAATTAATTTTAAAAAATTGATTATATTATTAAATGAAATTTTAGTTAATAATTAATACTCCTAATAATTAATAAAAATTGAGAAATTAAAAGAAAATTTATAATTAACTTAGTAAGAAAAATTAAAAAAAAAAGTGAATATGACAATTAAAAAATTATTAAAGAACTAAAAGAAAAAAATTAATAAAATTAATATTTTCATTAATAAAAATAAAAAATTATAATAAAATGTATTATATACATTAATCAAACTAAATAAAAATAAACATATATCTTTATCTAAATTATATTTTAATTAATAACTAAAATATACTAATAGACTTTAATTCATTTTTTTTATTTTGTAAATTATATTATATAAATTAAAAAAATATATGAATTTAATATATTTTAATATTTATATTTAAAATTTATTTAAATTGACTTTAAAATTTAAAATTATATTCTAACTTTAAATTTAATAACACTACAAAAATACTGAAAAAATTTTTATCAACGGAATATTCTGTTGGTAAAAACCTTAATTCCATTGTTAAATTAGTTTACCAAAGGAATCTATTGTAAATTTTTAACAACGGAAATTCAATTTCGTTGGTAAATAATTCCGTTGGTAATTTGTATAAAGATTCCCTTTGTAATCCGTTGGTAATTACCAACGGATTGAATTCTGTTAGTAAAATATAGAATAAATCCGTTGGCATTCCGTTGCTAAAAGAAAATTGTCATTTTTGTTGCTAATCTGTCAGCAATTACCAACAGATTGAATTCCGTTGGTAAATTCCATTGTTAAAATTTTTTTAGTGTAAATCGTCTATGCCTTCGGATGTTGGTCTCCCGGTGTGAAACCAGTTGGTTCCGTAGTTTTAGAATTATGCTTTTTTTAATAAATAATTATTAATTAAAATTAATTGTAAATTATATATATATATATATATATATATATATATATATATATATATATATATATATATAATTTAATAGATCGTTCATGCCTTTTTTTCATTTTTGAATAAATAATTATTAGTTAAAATTAATTTTAAATATAATATATGTAATATAAAAGAAAAAATAAAAATGGTAATAATAAGATAGATATTCAAATAATCTAAATTAGTTATAATTTATTTATGAAAGGAAATTAATTAACCTAATTAATGAACTCAAATAATCTAAATTAATAGTAAGGATATATAATAGTAATTGAATCTTGATAAAATGCTATTGATTCAGATCAAATTGATCCAAATAGCAAGGTCCTTTCATAAATAGAGAAACAATAATAAGAATATTAAGGGTTAATTGCAAAAAAAAATCACGAACTTTACTTCTATTGCAAATTAATCCTCACTTTTGAGAAATTGTAAAAAAAAAACCACAACCTTTAACTATTGTTGCAAAAAGAAAACCAAAAAAAAAAACCCTACTTTTAGTCAAAAATTGAGTTTTTTTTGCAACAATACTTAAAGATGGTAGTTTTTTTTTGCAAATTTTCAAAAGTGAGGATTAATTTGCAATATGAATAAAGTTCGTGATTTTTTTTGCAATTAACCCGAATTTTAAACACTAAAAAAAAAGAAAGAAAAACAAAAAAACAAGAAAAAACCCTATTAAGGAGACAACAATTCTAACTATTGGTGAGAAACACTATTTTTTCTTTTGTATTTAATTATCAGGGTTTATTTAGGTGACCTGTGGTCACCACTAACCCCTCACAACAAGTCACTTAAAAATTGCCCTTAATTATCACTTCTTATTAAAAATAATATATCACCTTTTATTATAATATTATCACTTTTTATTTATACTAAAAATTGATTATAAAAGAGTTTATTGTACTATTATCACTTTTCATCTTTTCATTAAAATATTATTATAATTTTTTAATTGTCTCATAATTTCTATGACGATTTCAAACGAGTCTTTAATCGGATCTATTCATAATATTCGTTCGATTCAACATGATAAACTCGAATATAATATTTTTTTTATCAGTAAATGTTACTCCCTCCTTCCCACAATAAGGAGTGCATTTTACCATTTTCATCTGTCCCAACACAAGAGATGCATTTTCCTTTTTAGTAAATAGGACCCACACAAAATCATTAATATATCTTCATGGACCCATACACCATACTAATACACCTACCCACTTTACATTTAAATATTATTTATCTCACCTCAACTACCCATTAAATATTATACTTCTATTAATTTACGTGAAAAAAAGTTTCGCCACTCTTATCGTGGGACGAAGTGAGTAATTGTTAATTTAGTTACTAGTTAGTTCACCAAACACGATACTTCTCCTTTCTCCAAACCTCCTTATAAACCCCCTAATTCATTCCTAATGAAATCAAACCTGATCAGATTTAGCACATCTGGTTATAAACTCGAATATAATATTATATGTCATAGGATATACAATGAACTTTGATTATTATCCTCGAATAATTCATCGAGAAGCCACATATGTAATAAAATACAGGGAATTTCACTAATTAGAGTGATCAAGAAACCTTTTTATGCATCTCTTGTTAAATCCCATGAATTTAAACTTTTTTTTTTCCTTTCAAAAATCCTGTCACTGTCAGTAATGTCTTCAAGAAATAATAACTGAAGATCATTCAATGAATAAATAAATAAAAAGAAATAATTAAAAAAAAATTAGCAGAAGCTCCATAGTCTGATGTCATCACCGTCTTCGGAAGAATCCTCCACCACCATTAGTGGATCAAAGAACACCCCATTCATCATCTCATGGTAGTACTTTGGGGATTCAAAGTTGTACCATGCTGACTCATCATCATGATCATCAGGTGTTGCAGCTAGTGAGATAGGATCATCCTCAATCTGAAACTCTGCACTAACAGAGAATGATGAGGAGAGAGAAGGAGATGATGAGAGAGAAGATGATGATGAGAGAGAAGAGGATGGAAGTGTTGATTTTGGGCTCAAATCAGCATTTGCAGCTGCAGCTGCAGCAATTTTTTGGATGGATTTAGGAGACATCATAGGATTATTACAATTACTATTATTAGCATCATCAGAATCAAGATTATTGAGAAATAATAAATCTTGTGGGGTTTTGGAGTTGGGAAAATTGAGATTAGCTTTGGATCCTTTGAGACATAAAAGGGCAGCATCATAAGCTCTAGCAGCAGCTTCAGCAGTGGAATATGAACCCAACCAGATTCTTGTTTTCTGATTTGGAGCTCTGATTTCAGACACCCATGATCCCCAGCTTCTCATTCTTACACCCTTGAATTTCTTCTTGCATTCTGATGATGATGATGTGGGCTTTCCTGATTGGATCTTGTTTTCTGCCTTCACCATATTTCTTGAAATATTATTAACAATATTGATATAGAGAGAGTAATAGAGTGCGTGTGGTTTTTGCTCTTTTGGTTGGTTATGTTTTTTGAGGATGAGAAGCAGTTGTCATGGTGGAGAAGGGATGTGGTGGTATTTGTATATAGATGGGATGGGATGGGGTGGGGTGGGGTGGGGGCGATGCCTTTTTAGTCAATCAGTTTAAGTAATTAATTTATGTTCCATAACAAATATTCATTTGTCTAATTTATGCAAATATGCAAATATGGTTGACAGATATTTGCCAGTAGTTTATTTTTGCTGATAAATCTAAATATTATGCCATGAATGTGACTTATCTACCCACTGTGTGTAAAAATTATAGCATGCACTATAACTATAAGGAGTATTAAATATGAATATTTTCCTTTGAGATTGTATTATTATTATGTAACAGGATTGATCAACTTTTTATTTATTTTTAAAGTGAAAAAAATTTACTATTCCTCCTCCTTTCCCCGTAATCTTTATCATTTTTTCATTTATTTATCTTATTAAATCCTTCATTTTAAAAATAAAATTGTTAAATTTAACGCGCTACTCAAAAGTTCAATTCGATTAGGCTCGAGCTCGGCTCGATTGGTAAATACTCAAGATAGAGTTTGTCTCATGCTCATTTTGTTAACAAGTCGAGCTCGCCTCAATAAGACTCAATTATTTTAATAATAATTATAATTATAAACAATAATAATATTATAAATAAATATTATTTAATTATAATTTTATACTCACTCCGGCCAACGCAAAGGCAATCGTTTACATTTTACGCATAGATTATGGAGTATTATTATTATATGTGTAGTGGATAGTTGTGTTAGAGGAAAGTGGTGGACTATGCGATGTACTTTTTTTGCTAAAAAGGGAATATGAATACATTTGAATTGGTCGTCCAAAATTGTATAATTGATATATTTGCATTGGCCGGAAGGAGTATTATAATTTACTAACAATTAATCAATTAAATAGTAAATATAATATACGTTAATTAAAAATTGACTCGATAAGGTTAAAACAACTTTAGTCGCTTTGCTTAACGAGACCAATCGAGTTCGAACTCGACTTGAAAATTACTCGATCGAGTTAGAGCTCGTTCTTATCGAGCCGAGCTCGAGCTCAAGTATGCATTATTAGAATCACTCGACTCGAATAACAACTTCATCCAAAAGGAAACAACGTTTATTTAATAACTTAAAAATTACTGTAATTTCAAAAATTTCACTCATTTCTCGCACTCACAATATTTCTTTACATTTTATTTATTGTCTAAAAAACTAAAATACCCTTAAAAGTCAAAAAATTAGTTTAGAAAGTATTTTTTTTAAATAATGTGAAATATTAAAGTAAAGGGTATCAAGAGAATATTAATTGTATTAATTATTAGAAATTGATAAAAATAAATCTGAATTTATATTAGTAATGTCTTAAATTGACTCTCTCTTGGGATCTTTATGATCGGTGTCATTTTAACCTAAATTTTAGTGTTTTTTATTATGTATTTTTGTGTGTTTTATTCATTTTTTATATCATTTGGTGGTGTTATGTGAAGATATGGAGATTTATGCTTTGAAATGATAAATGTGTGATTTTCATGATTAAGTGCCTTAAATTGTGCTATATTTGTGAATATTTAGAGAATGGGCAATTTGGTTTAATTTGTGTGATTTTTGGGTAAAAATTGATTCTAGATACGATAAAGAAGATGTGGGAAAAAACGGAGCCCAATTCGGAGTTGAAATGAGGAAGAACGAGCCAAAGTAAAATGCTGAAAAACGCAAGTCTAATTTGTGTAATTTTTCTGTATTCTTATGGAGCTCAAAACTAGACTTGTGGTATATGGTTGGAAAACCACAGAAGAGAGGATCGCGTGAGCATAAGAATCACTCGAATATCGGTTCGGATGAGAAAGTTATGCTTGAAACGGTGAGACTGCGCTGCACGCGATGCACCTACACGCCCCGTGTGCACCTACACGATCCGTGTATGTGCAAAAAGCAGTTTTATGATCCACTTGTTCTAGAAGCTTCCATGGGGGTATAAATACATATTTTGATCATAAATTACGGGAGGAATCATTTTGGATCAGTTTCTACACACACTAAACACCTAAATCACACACATTCATTTCCATCTCTTCCATCATTCACTTCATCCATCTAATCCACTTGATCTTCTCAAATCCATCCATAAATCCATCTATCTACCAATCTAAGAAGAGAAATTCATCATTGGTTGAAGATTTTAGCATGATCAAGGAGGAGGAAGTTCACTATCAAAGGGAAGCCAACTTACCTTTATTTTGTTATTTTCTTCATTATTTGGCTCAATTGAAGCATGCCATGGATTATGTTGAATTTGTAATGATATGTAGTGGCTAGCCCTCATGTGAGTCTAGAAATATGATTGGTTAGGGATTGTGTAGATTTTGCACACCACATGTTTGATGAAATGATTGTTATGAATATTTTCTATCATGAATGCTCATTCTTATTTTATGTATGATTTGTGTGGTTAAATTTTCTATTCATAGTGTTAGGATGACCATTCCAATATTTTGCTTAATGATTTAATTGAATCATTGATTGCATGAGATGATTTAGTTAGTATGAGGAGAGATAAGTCATATCCTTCAAGTGCTTAGAACCTCATGATAGAACATTAGTGAAGAACTAGTGAGGGGAACCCAACTTATGATCATAGTACCTTCATGGGAATTGAGAGTACGAACAATCCTAGGAGATTTAAACTTGTAAAAAAGTTGAGAACCTAATCACCTTGGCCATAGGGGTTAGGGTTATAATCGTGATTGTCCTTAATATCATAACATGAAGACCATCTATGCATGTGTGTGTGAGTCTATATATACATTATCCATAAATGTTGCTTGCCTTACATACTTCTTGGATTGTTCACCTTCACCCATCATCCATCTCATTTCTACATGTTCTATCTTTAATTGCTTTCCTAGTTGTTAGTTTATAGTATAATTCACCCCATTTTCTTTGATTAGTTCTACTAGAATGAAACATCTTTCAAATACGGCTACCCACTTTCGCCCTTGAGTATGATATATTATAAATTTTGCACTTGATCGCTTACGTGCTACACACGGTAGAATACACTTGCTCTAAATTAATTTAAATCAAAATTGAAACCAAATTCACTTTACACGGTTGTAACCAGTAACAAAATTTCAACATCAATACTATATCTTGACTTCTTCATTGTAGCTTTTAATAAAGTGGAAATCATTAATGAAAATTAATTGTCTACTTTTATACCACTCAAAGCTCTAAATTAAAATATTGCAGGTAATATGTAAATTTATACACTATCATAAAATACTATAAATCATCAAAAATTCATTTCCAATCAGGTTCCTGTTTTAATTCAATGATGATAATATATACTCCTCTGTACCGCTCATATTGCATCGTTTACTGTAATTTTTGTGAAAGCTTTTTGCAGTCAAACGGTGCAGCTTGACTGGGACGGAGGGAGTAATAACAAGTCACATCATCATATATACAAGTATAACAGTCACACTCTTTTTATTCTTTTTCTACAAATTCTTTGATTAAGATTTTGTAATTATAATTATAATTAACACCAAAAAAAAAAGTTAGGACCGAAATTCCATTTCTAACCTACTTTTTCAATTCATTAACAACAAACATATCTGTGTTGGATGGTGGTTGATAATTTTTTATTAGAAAAAAATTCAAATTCTTTTTATAAGTAATTATTTTATTATATATCACTGATAATATATTAAAAATAATTTGATTGGTATTTCATTAATAAAGAATGAATATAATTTTAATGGTAAAAATATTATAAAGTCGTTTGCATTATGTTAGATAAAATATTAGAAATTTAATTTTATTGAAAAACTAACAAAATTTACGAGCGGAAATTAATTAATGGGTTAAATTATAAACAAAAAATGGGGAGTAATTGTTTAATAGCGTGACATCATTTTCATATATATCTAAAAATATTTAAAAAAAATAAAAAAAAATAGAAGAAGAATTAAGAAGAAGGTGCTACCTCAGAATTTTGGGGTTCTCAAATAAAGTAGAGTTTTTTCATTAACGTACACTTTTGACTAACCACAAGTCACTTTCAGAATTAATTATAAAATAAAAAAAAATGCAGATTAAATAACGATTTCAATTAGTTTCCCCCAATTCCAGTATTTATATTGTGAAATATTTTTCTTGGGTAAATAATATTTTACGTGTCACGGTGAGATTATTTTACATTTAAAATCTTAAACTTATAGAGTGGAAAATCATTTAATATACTTAATTAAGTTACTCTAATACGTCCCCTATTTTTTTAGGTAAATAAAATGTGAAACGGTGAGACCATTTTACATTTAAAAACTTAATCTACATTTGTTAGGTTATAACTATGATACCATATTAAATGAGTACATCATCTAAAAATTTAAGTTTATATTTAGGGAAATAATTTAATACTTAATTAATCAAGTTACCCTAATTACATGCAATAATACAACGTTAATTTAGTTTAGACTTTAATTAAATTAAAAATTCAATCAACATAAAATAATCGTATATATATATTCCACACCTAAATTCCTATTAAAGATTTAATAATCTTTATACACATTGAATAGCTTATTATTTAAAATTAGAGTTGATCATATATATATTAAAAAAAAAAACATATATTTTTCGGCACTGTTACAAATCATATTTATTAATGTACGTGTGTATACATCTGAATGTAATAATTGTACGCAATAAATAAATACTTAATAAATAGCTAGCTAGGGTTGTAGAAAAAAAAAAGATAAGAGATTATTAAAGATGATAATTAGCAGCTTCGTGGATGGTTACATGAGAATGTCCATGTAATACAATAATTACATGAACACATATTATTTTAAAAAAAAAAAACAGAAATTAATATTAGTCTGAAGCAAATAAAAGAACACACAGCTGGTGCTTCTCTGTCGTGCATGAAACTCTAAAAACGCGTTTGTAGGACCTTCTCTCTCTTCTCTCTCTCTCATCATATTTCATGAGCCTAATTATTATAATGCCATTAATACATGCTTGAATTATTTATATTCACTTCTTTCCATTATCTACTTTTGCAAGATATTCTCATGTTGTAAAACTATGCAAAGGAAAAAATATAAATAATTCATTTCATCGCATTTTTTTACTTGCAAGTAATCCTAAAATAAAACTCACCCAATCATCTTGTTACGTTACGTTCATTTATTTATATCGCAATATTTACTTTTATTTATTTATTTATATTCATCCTAAAAACCATGCTCACTTCTAAAATAATTATTTGCACTATGTTAACGCTCACAATACCAAAATATAGGGTGAGGCTTGTGTGCGCAGGCGCCTTTAGAATTTAGTATTATAGGTAAGAGTATATTATTTTATTCGAAAGAGTATAAACTTTAATTAATAAAGGTACACTATTTTATTCTAAAAAATATACACTTTTTATTAATATTTTTTATTTTTCTTCAAAAAATAAAGGGTACACATCTTTATACTAAGGATATATAATTTAACACATAATTCTAAAGGCGCACGGAGTGTGCCCATACACCTGGGTGCACACAAGTTTTTAGTGCACAAGTTTTTGCCTAAAATATATACTGCAAAATAGTTATTTACTACGTTTTATAACTAAACCCAATAATTTTATACAATTTTATTATTCAATTTCTCAAAATACTTTCTTTAATTTTAAGTTATACACAACTGCTTTTATTAATTTCTGTAAAAAAAAAACGTGCATAAGTTATAGAGAAGGAAGAGGTACGTACAAATATTTTGAATCACAAACACTGGTGTAAATGAATTTACGGTATATGCCCTATAATCCCTTTCCAAGCTATATGTATTGAAAGGATTTTTAAATTAAAAGGACTACATGCAAAGGTGTGTGATGTAATCCAATTAACAAGATGCTAACTCATTTTGAATTTTCAAATTATTGAAAGGCAATATTTAGAAAAGAATTAAGAATTCTAGTTTAAATTATTTAACTATTAAAATAATAAATATGCAATTTCATTCCAATTCAAAGATATAAATTAAATCTAATACTTATATATTAATCATAATTTACAGGATTAAGAAACAAATTAGAGTATCTTTGATTCTTTTTAACATTCATTACATATTTCATACTTTTGTTTATTACTTAAAATTAATATACTATCTTTAAAAAAAATAATAAAATTGATATGAAGAAAAAAAAAATAATATATATATATATATATATATATATATATATATATATATATATATAATCGGTTTGTTATTTTAATTAAGAAATATGATTATGTACCCAAATTTATAAGAAAATGAGAAATATGATTACAACATGCATGAGGAAAATGGAGAATAGTAGTAGTATTAAATATGAATGAGTTGTAATGCCCAAAAAAATGGAGAATAGTATAGTAGTGTTAAATATTAATTCCGCGTCAAATGAAAAAAATTCAAACAAGTTGCACCAAAAATACTCTTTTCTCTAAAATTAAATACATTGAAATTGACATTTCCTTTATAGAGTCACATTCCACATTAATAATCACTATTCCCTCCGTCACAAAGAGAAATTCAGTTACTGTAGATACGGAGTTTAAGAAAAAGTTTACTTTTTTAGAGGTAGTTTGATATTTTTAGGTAATAAATAAATTATAAAGTAAGTTATGTGAGTTGTAAAGGGGTGTCAAATTTGAAATTAAAGTGTGTTGTAAGGTTATTGGTTTGTGTATATTTCCTTATTTGAGGGTGTGAACTTGTTTATGGGACGAACAAAAATAGAAAGTGTGAATTTATTTATGGGACGGAGAGAGTAAAACATATTGCACGCCACTTCCATCTAATAATCATTAATATTATAACTGCTCACAATTAAGATTTATTCTAACCTAATCATAATCGTAATTAAATGAAATTAAACTGAAGCATTTGAATTTGATTTATCAACACGAAACTTTAACTAACATGAACTAATTCTTTTACTTCAGATTTTTTTATCACATGCATGTGCATAAAATTTAATTTAATTTTTTTTATTATAGAATTTCAAATATTTAAAATTATGTTTGGCTCATAATTAATTAAATTAATGTTCTTACGAACATGTTTAAAGAAGAAGAGTGTCGGGTCAGTCCGTACACCTCTGCTTCCTCTTAGACACAAATGGGAACACAAAGCTATAGTTAATTAGTGGGAATCGTTTTGATTAATTTCACTAATTAATCTCTAATTTGTAATTTAATTAAATTAAATATGAGTTGCTGTTTGTTGTGCTATCAGGTGGGTGACAGCATTATTCTTGTTTAAGACCTCTTCACATGCCATTTTATGGCTTTTTTTAAACTTAATTGTTAATTAAGGTTTTTCTTGGAAGTTCCCTCGAAACTCACGCAAGAAAAATCATATCTTAAATTCGATATTTCATCGATCAAATTTGATTTAAGTATAATAATTTTTGGGATGTAGTACATTTATAAATATTTGAGTATGTGTAAAATACGTAGCTTCAGACATTAATATGATTACATACACGATATATTATACGGCTACGGAGTTAGGATTTTTTGTGGAGGTGTCCAAGAAGTATAGCCTTTTGTTTTAAGTTGAAGGATCAAAATATTATTTTTTATTTTTAAGTTTATATATATATATATATATATATATATTACAATTGACATAACATTACTTATACATGTTGGTTGTGTGTAAATTTATTCATATTTTTAGTTACGAAATCTATTACTATACTTTAGTTTAATTAGACATTCGGTACAACAATTACGGTATCAATATCTCACTTTAGAGTCTCGATACCTTGATCGATACTAAATCCGACATTCAATATTGTAATAATATCAAATATGATATCAGCATTCTGTGTTGGGTATTGACAGTTGACACCCTGACCAACACTTAATTATATTAAATTATAGGGTGTATTTTGATTTTTTAAAAAATAATAATTTTAGTAGAAATGATTTTAGTAGAAATGATAGAAAGTTAAATTGTTGGCCAAAATGATTTCAAACTTTAAATATTGAGTACTGTTTTGATCATTTATACATTATTTTAACAACTTTAAGTACACGAGATCATAGTAAAATGAAGTAATTGTAAAAAGTGTGGCAAGGTTTAAGCTTTTTCTTTATTACCCCAAATATAAGGGAACTCTTTTTTTGCCCGAAATGACAGATTTAACCTTCACTTTAAAATGAATTCGTGTTAAATAATACATTCGTGTAAAAATTTCGTGTCAAATAATGAGTTGAGTTTTTTTATTAAAAAAATTTTAACACGAATTTTTACAAGAAATTTTCATGTCAAATAATGAGTTGAGTTTTTTTTTTAAAAAAGAAATTAACACGAATTTGTGTAATTTTTTACACGAAATTTTCGTGTAAAAATTTTTCGTGTCAAATAATGAGTTGAGTTTTTTTAAAAAAAAAAAATTAACACGAATTTGTGTAATTTTTTACACGAAATTTTCGTGTCAAATAATAAGTTAAATTTTCTTTTAAAAAAAAAATTAACAAGAATTTGTGTAATTTTTACACGAAATTTTTGTGTAAAAAATTTTCGTGTCAAATAATGAGTTCAATTTTTTTTAAAAAAAAATTTAACACTAATTTATGTAATTTTTTATACGAAATTTTCGTGTCAATTTGAGTTTTTTTTTTTAATTTAACACGAATTTTTGTAAATTTTTATACGAAATTTTCGTGTCAAATATTTTTGTGTCAAATAATGAGGCTAAAATGCATTTAATGCTCGCACTGTACACGATAATCTGTTTACTTGCCCAGATACGGGTGACGTCAGATTATCCAGTATAATTATGAAAAACCCCCATAGCAATACAATCATCCCCTTCACCCCCTAAAAAAAAGACACAAGAACGCCTAGGGGACAAATCTTTTTTTATGTTAGCTTTGCTCAGATTAATGTCTTTCCTCCCCATAACAGCCACATTAATCCATCATTAGGAAGAGATTAAAATCTGACGAGCGACATTTGGCGCTAGAGGAAGGGGCGACTGGCGCGCTCAAACCTTCGCACACACTGTTGGTAGCCTTCGATCTCCAGGACGACTACTTTTTTCATTTTGCCCTGATTCAATTATACGTAAAAATGGCGGATGAGCAAGACGAAGCCACTCCTAGTAGGGCCGACGCGACCACCAGCCGACGCCGTCCGGAGGACCTTAACCTTTCCCGGACCGTGGAAAAGGAAGTTCCGCCGCACAACACGAACCCGGAAGAAGACGACCCACATATCGATTTTCGGCAAAATTACTTTGACCTTCTCAAACAGATGAAAGGAAAGCGAGCGACGACTGCCAATCGGAGACAGCTTTAGCCTCGAAGAAAATTCGGCAGAACAGACGAACGAGCGGTGACATGAACGAACTCCGCCTCGAAAGTCAGCAAACGAATGGCCCAAAAGGATACGTCTAAGGAACCAAGGAAGACCCAAAAAGTGGTAGACGAAGGACGCGAGCGGAGAAGGATAGCGTCCCGGGCTAACTCAGTCGCCATCTGTTCCCCCGCACACACGACTGGACGTGTAAGCGCAAAAGATCGATTGGGATCAGATCCCGCAAAGACTCAACGCGAGCAAGTGGGAGAAAGCGCAGGAGACGACCCTGTCGCCCGACTCAAGCAACAACATGATGAGGAAATCAACGCGCTGAGGAGATGACTCGACCAAATGGAAAGAAGAAACGACGTCGGATTCCACGGTATCCCTGACCGGGAATCGGGGAGGTCTCCATTCACTCATAGAGTGATCATGATCGCCACCATGAAAAAAATACGAATCCCTCAGATCCCCTAATACGCCGACGAATCCAGTCCAATCTCATACCTTAATAAGTACGTTGGGTGGATGCTGGCGCAAGGGTGCTCGGAAGAGGATCGGTGTAAGATGTTTCCCTTAACATTAGGAGACAAGGCGCACGCGTGGTTCTAGTCATTCCCCGTTAACTCCATCGACTCCTGGGCACAACTTGCCACGGCCTTTTCATCCCACTTCGCCTATCTGGGACAAGGAAAGGAGCCCAAGCAAAAATTAGCTTGTCTACGACAAGGCCAAAGGAATCTTTGAAGGATTTTATGAAGAGATACAACGAACAGCGCGCTAACACGGAAGAAGTGTCAGACGAGACGTCAACCATTTTGGCAACCGCCGCCTTACTCCCAGGATCTCCTATGTGGACCAGCTGCCAGCAGAAATTGCCAAACAGCTACGCGGCCTTCATGGCCGCAGCTCAAACATTCATCCACAAAGAGAAAATTCTCGAAGATATAAGAAGTCGAGAGTCGACCCTAAAGAAGGCGACAAGAAGAGGAAGAAAGGGAAGAAGGATTACAAGGCTCCCTCTTCTTTCAAGCTATTCCCTGATGATGACCAAATTCAAGAGATCACAGAGTTGCTTGAACTTACACCTGAGGAGATATTCAGCAAGATGCAAGATACCAACCTGCTGAGTCCCCCGCCTAGGATACGCGCGGATCCGACAAAACTAAATAAGAAAAAATTTTGCAAATACCATAAATCCATCGGCCACAACACCAACAAATGTCGGGATCTGTTAACCGAACTCATCAGACTGTTCGAGGACGGGAAGCTAGATCGACTGATTGCTGGTCCGAAACGAAGAAGAGAACAACCCCAGGCTATAGCCGAACGACCTAATGGACCAGCCCACCCTCAGGGACAAGAGGGATATGAGACCGTTTACCCACGCCACCTAGGGAGGTATATATGCTGAACAAAGGGTACGTAGGGACTTCTCAGGCCTTGACCACCCTTTCACGAAGAAAACGGAAGGCCGAGCTACGGGAGCTCGATAGGTAACAACACGTGTATACGGCAAGCTCGCGTCCACCTTTACACGAAGCCGATGTCTTCTTCTCAAAAGAGGATCTTGCCGAGATACGAACCCCTCACAATGACCCATTAGTGATAACGACCACAATCTCAGGAGTAAAGGTGCACCGATGCCTGGTCGACACGGGCGCATACACAAACATCATCTTTAAAGAGGCATTCGAAGCCATAAGAGGACTCTCTCACCACAAGACGTCTCTATGCGGCGATGAGATTCGAGGGTTTGGTAATGTCGTCACTACCCCCTTGATGCAAATAGACCTATCAGTCCAACTGATAGATGAGAAGCAGATGATAAGAGCTCAACACGTCCTTGGGTTCAAAGTGGTAGATATTTTATCACCTTACAACTGCATCTTAGGACGGACGTTCATTCATCAATTCAACTCTGTCCCATCCACATTACACCAATGCATAAAATTCGTAACCGCCGATGGTCAAGTCGGCACCGTTAGAGGTAGCCAAAAGAAAGCCAAAGAGTGTTCATTCATCGAAAAAGGAAACAGGCTCAACTACCACGACCCAAGTTTCCAGTTGATGATGATGGAACAACAAGATCATGAAGAGGAAGTAAATCGTGATGAGGTACTACCACTGGGCGACTTGACGACAGAAGATGGCCAAAAGTTCCGACCTTTTGACGCCTAGGGAGTCAATCCACCCTCAATAACCGACGAGGATCCAAGGACAAATAATAAAAAGAAAAGGGGGAACCGGCCAAAAAAACTGAAGCAATAAGAATGGAGCTAAGTAACCCGGACTTGGAGTTGTATATCAGATTACAACTAAAGGATCCCCATCGAACGACTCTGATTGAATTTCTAAAGTCCAACTTAGACGTGTTTGCCTAGACATCCAGCGACATCCAGGGGATAGATCCGAAACATGCATGCCACCGACTTAACACAAACCCATCCTATCGCCCTGTAGAACAAAAGAAAGGAAGTATAGCCCAGAAAAATATGAAATCATCGAGGCGGAAGCCTGAAAATTATTGGCGAACAATCTGGTAAGATAGGCGTTGTTTCCCGCTTGGGTAGCCAACCCAGTACTAGTGCAAAAGGTAAACAAGTCATGGAGATTATGTATCGACTTCACGGACCTCAATAAAGCATGCCCGAAGGACAGTTTCCCACTGCCGCATGTTGATCAAATGGTGGACGCGTACTCTGGCTATCACCAGATCCCTATCCACCCAGACGATGTGGAAGGCTTTCTACACTAAAAGGAATCTACTGTGCTGAGTAATGATGCCATTCGGGTTGAAAAATCCAGGTGTCACGTACCAAAGATTGGTGAACAAGATGTTCCGAAAAGAGCTAGGAAGGACCATGGAGGTATACGTGGACGACATGCTCATTAAGAGTGTAGACACAAACGATCATGTGCGCCACCTGAGAAAAGCGTTTGACACCCTACGACAATATGGAATGAAGCTCAACCCTAAAAATGCACGTTCGGGGTGTCCGCCGGGAAATTCCTCGGATACATGGTGAACAAGAGAGGAATAGAGGCAAACCCAAATAAGGTGAAAGTCATACAAGATATGGAGCCTCCAAAACATTCAAAATGAGTACAAAGGCTAGCCGGAAGAATTGCGTCTCTCAGTCGTTTCCTACCTAGAGCATCCGACAAATGCAAACCCTTGATGGACGTGATCAAAAAAGAAAAGTTCGACTGGACGCCCGCGGCTCAAAAGGCTTTCGAAGAGTTAAAAGACACACTGGCTAACACACAAACCTTGTCCAAACCGCAGCAGGGTGAGCCTCTCAGCCTGTACCTAGTCGCTTCCGAGTCCGCATTAAGTGCGGTACTGGTTCGGACTGAAAGAAAGCAACAGGAGCCAATATACTACGTAAGTCAAATGCTCCATGATGCTGAACTCAGGTATCATGCAGTTGAAAAACTTGCTTACGCCATAGTAATGAGCACACGAAAACTGAGACCATATTTTTTGGGACATTCAATAGAGGTGGTAACATCTTTCCCACTAAGGCAAGTGCTCTCAAAACCCGACGTAGCAGGAAGACTGATGAAATGGGCAGTAGAATTAAGTCAGTTCGATATTAAGTACGTGCCCCGACTAGCAATTAAGGCACAAGCCCTGACCGAGTTCATTGCGGAACTCACCATCCCCACATTACCAGGAGAGGTGACCGACAGACCCTGGCAAATGTCGGTAGATGGATCATCCACGACTTACGCCTCCAGGGCCGGCGTAGTACTTACCAGCCCCACCGGAGAGACGTTTTGTTCGGCCATCAGGTTTGGTTTCCCAGCTACTAACAACGAAGCCGAATATGAAGCCCTACTATCCGGCATGAGAATGGCATTAACAATCGGGGTGAAGAGAGTAATGATCTACAGTGACTCAGAATTAATGGTCAACAAAATAAGAGGAGATTACGAAGCAAAAGACCAACAGTTGGTCGGATACCGCAAGATAGTGGCAGACATGATCCAAAAATTCGATCACGTCTATATCACGCGAGTCCCTAGACTACGGAACACCCAAACAGACGCGTTAGCTCGTTTGGCAACCTCGGAAAATGCCGAGAGATTGAGAAGCATCAGCATAGTGAACCAAGGAGCCCCAAACAACCAGACGATTTGGGAAGTCAGCGAGGAAGAGACGTGGATGACCCCCATCAAAGCATTCCTGAAAGAAGGAGAGGATCCAGAGGACAAAGCGGAAGCGAAGCGACTGAGGCTCCGAGCCTCCAGGTATACATTGATAAATGATGTGTTATATAAGAAAGGATACCTAATGCCGCTACTAAGGTGCTTCAATAAAGAGGAAGCCACCAAAGTGTTGATGGAAGTTCACGAAGGAGTCTGCGGGAATCACTCGGGAGGACAGACACTAGCGTTGAAAGTAATTCGACAAGGATATTTCTGGCCCACTCTTAGAAGGGACGCTATTGAATACGCCAAAGCATGTAAAAGTTGTCAGATCTATTCTCCCATAATCAGAGCTCCTTCTACAGAGTTGATCACCACGGCAGCACCTTGACCTTTTACCAAGTGGGGAATCGATCTGATAGGCCCATTCCAGCCCGCTAGAGAAGGCGTCAAGTACACCGTGGTGGCGGTCGACTACTTCTCGAAATGGGCGGAAGTAGAATCGTTAGCTATAATTAACGAGGTTAACATGATAACCTTCATATGGATAAACATCGTTTGCCGCTTCGGAATACCCAACGCTATTGTGACGGATAATGGAAGCAATTTCAAGGCATGCAACTTAAAAAATTTTGTGAAGGGCTGGGGATAAGGAAGCTTTTCTCAACACCTTACCATCCCTAGTCGAATGGACAAGTTGAGGCGGTCAATAAAATAATTAAACATACCCTCAAAACCAGACTGGAGAGTCTCAAGAAAAATTGGGCCTCACAACTGCCCGGTGTTCTTTGGTCATACCGCACCACCTCCAGAACGTCAACCGGAGAGACTCACTGTTCTTTAACATATGGAACGGAAGCGGTTATACCAGCAGAACTAGCTTGTCCCATGTTCCGTGTGTCCCAAAAAGGAGGAGAAACCAATTCAGAAGCCACTAAACTCAACCTGGACTTGTTGGAGGAGCTTCGGCTACATGCAGCGGAAAGACATGCGATATACAAATCAAGACTAGAATCCCAATACAATAAAAATGTACACAATAGGGATTTCGCAGTTGGAAATCTGGTGATGAGGAAGATATGCCAACCAGGCGGAGTGCTCGGGGCAAACTGGGAAGGCCCATACGTAATAAAAAGGAATTTGGCTAATGGGGCATACGAATTAAGTGAGCTCAGTGGCGAAAGCATCAAGCATCCGTGGAATATACAAATTTAAAACGCTTCTATGCTTAAACCATAGTCGGTGAAATTCCTATATGCACAAATTGTAAAGTTAAGCCTACGGAGTTATAAAGACATAATAAAGAGTGCAGAAAAATACACATCACATGTCACCACAATGTCAAAATAAAATTTACAGCAAAAGGAAAAACACAAAACAAAGGAGGAGCCTTCATCAGACACACTGGGGCCCGCACCACTAGGACCTGCACCGCCCGTACCGCTAGGGCCTGCACCATCACCAGTCCCAGAGAAGTTATGAAGACTCCTCATCCATGCTACCTCCGCCTCCAGTTAGGCAACACGCTCTCTCTCTCGCTCCAGTTCATGCTCAACCAGGTAACGTGCAACTTCCAATTGATGAACCTGACTTTCGGCCATGCGTGCCCTCTCCCTATAGGACGTAGCCCTAGTGTTAGCTGCAGTGATAAGTTGCTCCGCCACAATAGTTTGACGAGTCTCCACCATAGAAGGAAACCCCTCAGCACTGGTTGAAGCCCCCACACTAAGACCAACTTCAGGAGGGATAGACTGCCCAGACTCTGTCACGAGAAGAAAGCGGCACAGAAAAGTCAATGCATGACCGAAACTCACCAAGGTGGCATTTCCAATTTATGAGGTCCCGCACTCTACAACCAGCGAGACAACATAGGATTCCATGAACGAGCAGGGACAAAGCCGGCTTTCGAGACACTCAGCTCTGACTCAATAGCCGATCGAGCATCATCCATACTCCTCAATCGTAATAACTCATCCAATGTAACTAGGGGGACACTCCCACCAACGCCGCCTTCCGGGGCAAGAGTCTCCCGCACCTGTGGGGTCCAAGGTTGGGCAATGTTCTCACGCCTTTCCTCTTCGGAAGTCGGATCGCTATCGGGGAGTGGAATTTGAGGCTGACTGGCACTAGGCGGATCTTCAATCGGATTGATCCGAACTCCGGCACCCCGACTAGCCCTACGACTGGCTTCCAGGATTGTTGTCTGTTCACTTCCTCGCACCTCAGTCTCCTTCACAGGAGCTTTTCCCTTGTCCAATGACCGGGGATGCGCCGTCTCACCGGCTAAAGCTCCACCTTGAGTTGCACTCACCACCGCCTCCTCGGTTCCGTCGGCATGAACAATTACAACACCACGAAGGCCAGTCCTACCCCTTGCGACTGTGGAAGCATCTTCGCCCATGATTGTGCTAGGGCCGACTTCTTAACTGGGCCTTCGAGGCAAAGAAAAAATAACCTAATCCGAAAAATACTCGTCAAGAGCAGCATTCCAAGATAAGAAATTGTCACTTACCCTCCCTTCGAAGCTTACCGGCGGAGCCCGAGTCGGATCCTGATAAAGATTCGCCCTGACAGTCTGTCGTCCGACAAAAGTGATAACACATCGTGGGGAAGAGTCATGCGGTTGATCGCGTCAAAAGCACGGCGGAACCCTAAGGACAACTCTTCCTCAGCCGGCCGGGGCAAGGCTATAAAAAAAACCCAAGTAAGTTACAGTAAAAACATAAGCAAAAGGCGACGATAAAACTTACCAGATTCAGGAGTCCGAAAGGCACACGGTACATGCAGATAATTTCCGTGTGGGTCACGACATTCAAAACCCCGCACCCAGAACCACTAGCGCCTCCAATTCTGCCCACCGATTGAATTCCTACTGAAAATAGGGCGAACGCCCCTCTGCACCTGTAAGTAGTAATGGCCATGACGACCAGGGTCGCGAAAGTAACAATAGACAGTCGATATCCCGAGCAGAAGGAGAAAGACATTTATTCTCATGAAGCAATACTAGCAGACCAATCAAGTTCACCCAAGCTGAAGGGATTATCTGCATTGGGGCCAAACCCTAATTAATCAATATTCGCCCGATAACGTGGGCCAGAGGCAACCTGACGCCGGCAGCAAACATACCCGTGTTAAAGGCAGCATGATCAGGCTCACCACTTCAGGGACGTTCACGTAGCCCAGGCGTGCCGAACTCAATCCCAGGATAACTGTATAGAGCAAAGACCCCGTCCATATCCTCATCCCACATACTGGTGGGATAACCCCGCAGAGTAGAATCAGTCACTGCGCGGCCCCGACTGGAGGGACGACTTGTGCTATTAGGGCCGAAAGAATCTTCCAAGTTAACAAAAGATGGGGAGGCTCGACTTTCTGTCTTAGGAACCACTCGCTGCCGCGACGAACCCTCCCCTTGAAGAACAGGCTCCCGAGGAATCTCGTAACGTGAGGGCGGAGGAACAGAACGACGCCCACTCTGCGTCACGGGAGTGATGGAAGGAGCCCTATCATTACTAGCTTCTTCCTCATCCTCGGAACTGAGAAATTCCTGTGAGGACCACGAATCCACCGCCATAAGGGAAGGAAGAAGAACAACAAAAAGCAGAAAAAGAAGTGCAAATGATGCAAAAGACGAAGAAATTGCCATTCTTGGGAAAACAAGTTCAATTGAAAGAAGAAGCTTGCTCTGAGAAGTTTAAGCGTAGGTTTAGATTTCAACATGGACACCCCCTTTTTATAGGGAGAAGCGGAGGCAAAGAAAAGTGGAGGCCCAATAACTGCCCCCTCTTCGTCCCACACCTTGAAATTTGAAGAGCCCACTTGCAATGAAAATTGTGGGGCGTCCGATCGGGACACGTGGACAAAATCAAGGATGGAAGATCTAGGGGTAGGATGTTGATGTGACAGTTCGAAAGGAAAACTGGCGGCGGGGATATGAGGAATCCACCGCATTAAATGCACAATAAATATATGTCAGAACCACCATTAAAAGCAATCATTGCTATTAAAGAACAAGGTTACAAGCCAGGCGAAAATCAACAAAAGAGAATAAAAGTTACAATTCCATCCTAGAGGCTAAGTCCCATCAGGCGGAGCAGTGGGGGCCACGACGGAAGTCGATGCTGTAGAAGGCTGGGATGCCACCCGACTAGGAAAGCCAGAGACACGGAAAAAGTCTGACACAAGCCCTAATGGAGCTAAGTTCATCCCCTCCGACTCCCAGTCTACGCTAGCCGGTAGCCCTGAAGACGCTATACGGGCATGCAACATTTGACGAAAATTTTTAGTAAGAACAGTTGTGCTAATTCCATTAGCCAGTCGCGCCGAATGAGCCAAGGCTTTAGCAAAACCCACTATGCCGACAACTTTTCTCTTAGAATTAATCAGGGAAGAGAAGTCCGCCTCATATTTGTGGGATAAGGCGGTTACCTCCATTCCTTTGACCTTCAACCCTTCCTGGGCATCGGCTAGCTGCCTCTTCGCATCATCCAATTCTTGAACGAGTCGATTTCTTCCTTTCTCCGACTCTCTCAAAGCCTCATCGGCAGCCCTCGCAGACGACTCACTTGAGAAGAGCTTCCTCTCGATTAGCTTTAGCTCCTCCTGTAGGGCTTTTAAGGCATCTTCTGAAGCCTTGATTTAGCGATCCGCCTCCTCTTTAACCCCCATCATCTCTTCTGAGTGCCTGTTCTCCTTTTTCTCCATCTCCTTCATTAGCTGAGCCAGCTCCGCCTCCTTCTGACGATTAATAACAACGACTTGAGCCGCCTCGTGACTCTGACGAGCCAAAAGAAGAGACGTCTGACTGGAGTAACTTAAGGCTCTTGCATGGTACCCAGTCGCTGCGTATATGAGATCGTCCGGATTCAAACCCCCTATGATGTCACTCTCCTCTTGAGTGAAACTGGTGGGGATAGACTCCATCGCCCTCAACATATACGCCAGATGAATGGGCTGACTGGGATCATACGGGTTTGACCCGTACAAACTGCGGAGTACAGGGGGTAAAGAACGAACTTTTGGAGTAGAGACACCAACCTTAAAACCAAGATAAGGGGTCTCGTTGGAAGGCACTCCTAAAGCAGCTCCGCCGGAGAAAAGACCGTAACTATCAACCCTAACCCTCTTACTTGGGGGCTCGGAAGGCTCGCTGACGGACGCCGACTGATCGTCCACGGCATCTTGCTAGATCCCGAAGGACGGCGCTGTACCATCCGAACGACGGGGGAAGAGCAACCAGAGTCATGAAGCAGAAAGTCTTCCTCGCGTTCCCCCTCTGAAACGACTACCATGTCGTCAGGACCCTCTTGAAGCATAGCCCCAACTGACTCACGGATCACTCCGACATCATCTCCCGTGAAGTTCCCAGCTTCTGACATCGGTGCGGCAATGTTTCCATGTAAGATCTGAGGACTCATCTCCATCTGGGAGGACTCGTCCACTTCTATTATATCAGTCAAGGCATCAGACCTTGGAGCCGTTTGATCATAGAAAGCGGACGACCAAATAAGATTTATTGCCACCTCGATAGGGATATCGGGATCGGCAAGGGAGGTCTCCGGTGGCTCCGAATGAGCGCCTGCATGAGCAGCCACAGTCACCATCTGTAGAGGAGCCAGCGCCTCCAAATCCACCATGAGCCCATACTTTTTCAAAAGCTTATCGGTAATGATGTCGGTGCTCCTCTCCTGGGCGCTCATCTTGCTAATAACGCCCACCAACTCCAAGAACTCTTTCGAAGGGGGAGGACCAGGACGAGTATCACTGTCTGAAAATTTAAAACGGTGACTATACCTCACGTACACACAAAAACAATAACGAAAGACAAAAGAAGGCGAACATACCTCCACGAAAACGAATCAACTGAAAGGCCGAAGGAACCTTAATGTGCGACGGCTTCCACACGCCTGAAACCCAGCACCACCACTCCTTCCAATTCTTGATGGAGGTAGACTTCCCTGAAAGAGCCAATCCTCGAGAAGGGTTGACTCGGTAGAACCCCTTATGCACATTCTCCTCCGAAGGACGACACAGGTAGTCGATTTCCTTGGGAGACAAGTGCCGATACCCTTTCTGGCAGAATAGAAGTATGAACCCAATAATTGTAGCCCAAGCGTTCGGAGATAGTTGATGAGGCGCCAAATTCCAGTAATTAAGGAACTATGCCAAACAAGGGTGAAGAGGCAAGCGAAACCCTAGTTTCAACATTTGAATGTTCACTGCCACTCGCCCTGGGGCCGGTTTGCTCGCCCTTTCATTTTCGACTGGCAAGATAAAATCCACGTCTGACGCCGCATATCTCGGACACAGCTCCTCAAATTGGGCATGAGGAATAGTATTATCCTGGAAATGGGCCCACATCCCATTGTGGGCACCGTCGTGAGATGCAATCCATGCCCGAATGTTCTTCGGATCTGGTATGTCATCCGTCGTAGCGAACGAAGAGGGCAAAGAGCGAGTCGCCGGCGGAAGTCTTCGGCGAGAAGAAGAAACCTCAGTTTCTTCCTGTAAATCCTGGAAGGCTTTCTCCAAGGACTCCGACACCGCTTCACCCCTGCTCCTCGCTCGATGAGGGCCCGACTGACTAGTTGGCTAACCGCTGGAACTCATGCTTAAGTGCTATGGATAAACCGAAAGGAAAGTCGGAAGAATAAACAGAGGATGAAGATGAAATTATGACACGGAAAAAGGACCTTTTAAAGCGTAATTTCCTGATCGACGTGACCTATATGCAGAGGGTCATTAATGCTGAGCCTGACGAACACAGCTCGAATGACAAAAAGGTGCGTAAAAAATGCCCCAAAATTTCGAAACGTCATTTCACAATCCTTGAGACGTTGTTTCAGATCTAAAATCGGGAAACACGCATGCTTAAGAAGGTTTCGCCTCCACTTACCACGCGCCAGTGATGACGAAACCTGGGGGCTAATGTGGTATAAATTTATATAATGGGCTTTTCGCCTGCTAATGTATTGGGCCTAACAGCCCAATTCTCCATTAGGAGCCCACAGCCTCCCGGTCACGAACGAAGAGGATCCGTCTCACCAAGCCAAATAGGTCATTTGATCCATTTGCCTCAGATACGCAGAATCTGCTCCAAGATACACGCGTAGAGGATATCCTAGATCATATCCTACAGATAAATCACATGAGGCTAAAATGCATTTAATGCTCGCACTGTATACGATAATATGTCAACTTGCCCAAATACGGGTGACGTCAGATTATACAGTATAAATATGGAAAACCCCCATAGCAATACAATCATCCCCTTCACCCCCTAAAAAAGGGCACAAGAACGCCTAGGGGGCAAATCTCTCTTTATGTTAGCTTTGCTCAGATTAACGCATCTCCTCCCCATAATAGCCATATTAATCCATCATTAGGAAGATATTAAAATCTGACGAGCGACAACGAATATGTGTAATTTTTTACATGAAAATTTCGTGTCAAATAATGAGTTGAATTTTTTTTTAAAAAAAAATTTAACACTAATTTTTTGTAATTTTTCACACGAAATTTTCATGTCAAATATTTTCGTGTTAAATAAATATTTTTTAATGATTTTTCAAGTAAAAATGGTTTTACTCGAACACTTTATTCGAATATATTACTCGAAAATTCGTGTAAAGAGTATTTTGGTCAAATCGAATATAAAAAGATATAATATTAAAATTAGGATAAGAAAGAAAATATATAAAAAAATTAGAGTACAATAAAATTTTTCTCTAGTAAAATTAAGGTACAACTAACATGAACTTCTACTGCACCAAATTTAAACCAAATTTCAGAGTGCTATTTATTTCTCTCTTTAAATTGGATTCACACAATAAATAAATAAATAAATAATATCCGGATAATCTGAACCATTAATTTTATTTTTCATTTTGATTAAAAAAAGATACATGTAAGGGTACTGTGAAGTTGTCGGAAGTACTTCCCGTACGTACCTTATCTTAGACATGCATATATTTATTTATGAAATGAAACAGTAGTAATAATGCAATTTATACATCCAATATTTAATGATGGAGGAGAAATCCAGCTAAGGGGTTGGACCATAATATCATTTAAGGTCAAAAACTCAAACAGATATGCCAACTGCTGATTTCAATTAATGTTCCCACTCCTACTGTTGTTGTGACTACTTTGTGTGTGTGTGGGGGTGGGGGTGGGGGGGTTGGTGGGAGTGGGGGTGGGGTGGTTGCTGTGTGTGTGTAAATATTTAAAAAAAAAAAGAATGGGCAGAATGCAGTGAAGGAGCATTGAATATTGAAGTTTGTTGGACTCTGAAGAGGCAACATCCATGTGGCCAAGAAATAACCAAGTAACATCTCCACATATATATATATATATATATATATATATATATATATATATATATATATATATATATATATATATAACAACTGCTCTAGATCATATTATGAAACTCATTCTCTTAAATGGATAAGAAGTGATAATATTTAAAAATAAAAAAATTATCAATCAAGTAAACTATTTCATGAATAATTCGTAATATAAATAAAAATTATGACACGATATAAAATATTACTAATTAAGAAAATGCAATGGTCTCACTGCAACACGTTGCTCTATTGATATCCATGAACTTATTAATATATGTAAATAAACATAGTAAATACTTTCTAGATGTGATTCCGTACATTCATATTGCATGTACATTGAGATAGGAGTGGGGTAGGGTGGGTCATGGGTAGGTGGGTCGTGGTATTAAGTGGTAGGGGTTGGTTCCATGCAGACAAGAAAATCTTGCCGAGTACTTTTGGTTGGAGCTGAATCCACAATAAATAAATAAATATTTTATTATTAATTTAAATAAAGTTAATGTAGAAAATTTTGTATGCAAACTTAAACGGAAATGAAACTATATTCACTTTGTCATGTCTTTTTGTAAGCAAATGCTAACATGCAAATCTATAATTTTATTGCTCTGATTTCTTCCAGACAGAAGCAGAATTTTGAAGTTTCATCTCTGTAATAAAATAGATTTCCTGCAAATGGCCAATCTGGAGCTTCAATCTTTGTTGGTGAAATTGATCGTAGTTTGGCAGGTAGGTAGACTCGTTTAAAGTTTATCTCATTTCGACGATTATAACTCTGTAATAAAAATATAATGTAGTATAATTAACCTAGTAATCTCTAACAGTTAATACAATTTTATATTAAATTCAACACTAAAATAGTGCAAAAACAGTAATTCATTTCCATTTTCCCACCATTTTCTATATTTACTCTTATTCCTATTAAATTAAACCTATTAAAAATCTCTTTATCAATACAACTTGGATACTAAATAACACAACTGTGGAGCCAGCATGCTTGAAATTTCATTTGTGCTATTTATGATGAAATTTTATGTTTGTACAATTTATGATGCATTATATATCTAAGGTGTCATTCTATAATGTAAATATGTAATTTAGCTTTTAATATATATTTTTTGTAACATATAACATCTCATTATTCTCTTTTAATTCTAGTTTATTTACTTTAACTTTTATTAAGTATAATTTTTTATTAAAATGTTATATGGAAGTAAGAAGATCTTACACAAGTGTTTGTTATTTATATACATTAACTAAACCAAATTCCCCCTAAAATAAATCTTTGAAGGGCAAAATTGGCAAACTCAATTTCAAGAAAAATGGTGTGGAGGATTAGGTGAATTCAAATTCTTGATCTTGAATGAAGAGTAAAACAAAGAAAATGATTCAGTAAAAACACTAGACATTTTCCAGGTCAAAAGCAGGCTGTTTTAACTGTCTTAGAAAATTAACCCTGGAGAAAAATGTAGTCAAAATGAAGAAATCATTGTATGATTATAATACTAGGGCTAAAACACAACTTGATGGAAAAACAGATGCAAATTTCCTAAGTCAAGAACAAAAGAAATGAACTAGGAAACACAGGCAACTTCTTGCCTCATGACATGAACATCTGAATATGCCATCGGTTGCATGTTATTTATCTACGCTATACACGACGCAGAGCATTCGTTGAAGTGAATGATGTAATATAGAATGGATTCCTTGTGGAAGGAGAGCTTCACGAGCTCGTATGATGGGGCCAAAAGGCTCGTCTCATGACATAATATGCAGCAAAGATGACAATGTCAGATCAAATTAACATGTCTTTGTGCTCAAATTTCTTTTGGATTCCTTAATTTTGGCAATTTTGTAACATGTAGCATATTCTTGTTCAAGTTGTACGATAGCGAATGAAAACACACTCAGCTGTTTCGAAATTGCATTCACATTAACATTATAACAAAGAGCCGTGAAATAGCTACACGTCCAAATTCCAAATTGTAATGTACAAACAAATCATGTCATCATCAGTTAATGGACTGAGCTTTAGACAATGTGAGAGACATACCGTTAACGTCCACAGGATGGATGAATAAGATACTAATGCTCCGATGTTGTGTTAAGTTCAGCACTCTATTCATCGGTCATAAACACTGAAGTCTACTACTCTGTTGTTACCTTTAGCGGTGTTCCATCAAAGGAACTCAATGATCTGATTATGTGCTGATAAACTTGAATCCCATCTAGATAAACACTATCCTTTAAAAACTGTAGAAACGAAAAATTATCTTCATCAGCATTGAAAATATCGAAAGATGGTACATTGATGAGGGTATGAAATTCTGAGGTACCTCATTATGGTCATGAAGCAGTATAGGAGTATTCTTCATCGGAGAAAAACCAAGGGCAGGAATTCCTATCCATCTAAAGAATCGGGAATCAGTAGTCGAAGATAAGATTTCTGGTTTAGCAAGCTTTTCGCCAGCTGCTGTAATAGCTTGCTGGAAAATGGACCACCATGGATTAGAATCATCCGTCGCTGTCATCAAAGGGCGTCCTTTGTAGTCTCTTATGTAACCTTTTTCTGTGATCTGTGATAACGCAAAATGAATGAGGCGGCTGCAGTATGTTTTTATTAATGAAACTCAAAACATAAAGATCACAGTACTTGATTGAAGAAAAGAAAATGACTAATAAGACAGCAAACAATAATAACTAACAAGAAAACTTCATCCTGCTTTTGTAGATTAAGTTATCGACATGGTTACATCTAAGTTTTCGACGATCGAATTTTGATCAAGCCAGGTTCAATTTCAGTTTTCTTTTTCTTCAACTAACAGATAGATCCAACCAGTCATACATATGATGTCACGATTGTGTCTTGCTCGTTAGGAAGCAAAACCATGTGTCTAGTTACCTTCATCAACTGAAACCCAGATTTTCCAAAAGAAAAGACAGATATTGATGTAGCGGAAGCAAACACTCATGCATATAGTAATCAGATTACAAATTTGTTCTACAAACCCTCCTCCTTTTCAATATTTATCAGATTACTATTCTATTCTTCACACAATTTCCACATCCTCGTCGTGCCATATTCACTAAAAATGAGGCAGTTTTGGTTTCTAGTTGACTTGACAACAAACTAAGAAGTAAAATAGATAAGTTTTTTAGTTGAATTATATAAGGCTATTTATGTCATCCAGCACGACTCTCATACGCACGATCCCTAGCGCTTAAGGTACGCGCATCTCTTGAACATGAGGCGCAAAACATGTCTGTCAATTACTCAAAGCAATCTATTTATCTTCTCGTGATCCAGTCTACTTCTTAAGGATCAGGGGCAATCAAAAGAACTGACTCAAAGGATGATATTTATTTATATATATATATATATATATATATATATATATATATATAAACTAAATCAATCAATATAAAACACTTAAAATGAACTTTAGACTGTTTTGGGAGTGGGGAATACAGGTGTTCAAGGGGCGCTTAAAATCATCTGCCTTATCGTAGAGGCGTTAACCTTTGCAACCGTTTGTGCTTTGCACCTTGAGAACGATTCAAACTCTCATTCTAAATCATCAGCCCTAGAAAATGTAGCTCAACTATATATTTTTCTGACAACCAACACAATGGAAGCATATAACCAGAAGATCAGCATAAATAATCTAAGCAGACCCAACATATATGATGAATTCATTACTGTTACATTGTACAGAACTAAATGTCATCAGTTAGAGACAGTTCAACTTCTATTCTAGTCCATCAACATCAAATAAAATCCCAGACTCATAAAAAAAAAAAAGGAATGATGTGCATTTCTATAATTCACTAAAAATAGATTCAAATGACATTCACCTCATAACTCATGTTCCTCCATGCCGGCGCCCATTCCTCTGCAATTCTCCTCTTCAGGAGATCAGGATCAGCCGTTGGTGGAAGCCGGATATCAAATCCAGCCTCCGCTTCTGATGGTTGAAGATTCATTACAAACCCCTATCAGTTCAATCACAAAACCATTAAAGAAATGGAAACCACAGAACACAAATCAATCAACAACTACAAACAATTCCAAGAACAACAAAACTCACAGAAGGGGAAGGAATCCCTGCTTTCAAGAACACCGGATTCACCGAAACAACCTCAGAGTTTGCAGCTAAACCAGCTCTAACCAATTCTAAGCTATTCTCCCTAAACTTCATAATAACTTCCAAACTCTTCATCAAACTCTCCATAGCACTATTATCATACATTCTAGATCCATGACCAGGTGCTCCAACAGCCTTAATCACCATATGCCATGGCGAACGATCCGCATAAAACACTCTAAACTCATCACTAACAGATGCTTGCCCCTCATCCAACATAAACCCTATATTCAATTCTTTAAATTCTTCACTCTCAACAAATTTCATCATCCCATCAAATCCCCCAATCTCTTCCTCAGGTACATAAGTAATATGAACAGTTCTCAATGGATTATAATCAACATTATATTTTAACTCTTTAATGGCTTCTAAATACTGCATACCAATACATTTGTCGTCCTGAGCACCACGAGCGTAGATTTTTCCATCATCGGATAAATCGGCCGCGAAAGGGTGGTGCAGCCACTTGGAGGGCTCGGCGGGAACGGAGTCGAGGTGGGAATTGAAGAGAACCGCAGGGAGGGAAGGGTTGGAACCGGGCCAAGTGATGAGGAGGAGGGGCTTATCTGGGGTAGTAAGATAAAGGGTTCGGATTTGAAGAGCTGGGATGGTGGCGGCGAAGGCGGCGAGGTAGTTGACGGCAGCGGCGTAGTTGGGTGTGGGGTGGGCGGTGTTGATTCTTAGGTAGTCTCTGAATCGTGATATGGGGTTGGCATCTTGGTTTAGTTGTTGTTGATTGTCGACGGCGGAGAGAGGAGGTGAGAGGGAAAGGGTGAGGAGGAGAAGGACGCCGGAGATGGGTGGTCGGAGGTGGCGCAAGAACATTGCTGCTCAGTAGAGCTTACAAACTTCTTCGATCACTCTACGACTTGACGTCATCAACAATTCAACATCTGCAATATCTTTAACTTCGTGAGTCACGTAACTTTGGTGAGACGCTTATGAGATAAGTTAAAATATGTTGATTATTTAGATAAAATATGTAAAATATGTTGATTATTTAGATAAAATATGTTTAATGGTTGTTAAAGTATATTTTTTTAAAGTATGTTACATTATGTATTAAAGTATGATTTTATTGTGTTATAATTTAATTTATTATTGATTTACTTTAATAAAAAATAAACATACTTTATCTACACAATAAACATACTTTAATAATGAGTTGATCCGTCTCACATCCATCTCACAAATAATCCACCTCACATATTTTAATAATAGATTGATCCGTCTCACATCCATCTCACAAATAACTCGCCTCACAAGAGATTATCTCAATTTTCAGTTATATATATTTTTTAAATCAAAATGATACCATAAAATAAAGGAGCAAAATATGATAAAAAAATAATTAAAAATTTTAAAAAATTAAAAGAGCAAAATTGAATTTATTTAACTAAAAATTGACTCTATAATTTAGCCAAGTTAGCTAATTACTGTATATTATACTAATTTTATTATTATTTTTAATATTCTATTTAAATTAAATAAAGTATAAAATACTCTTAGGTTAAAATAGGATCAAGATTTTAAGTTTGAAAAGTGATTTAGCGATTTTGTATTGATTTTGAATTTTTTTTTAGTGAGAATTGGAGGGAGCAGTAATAAAATATAATTGACCTTTTGAGCAAAAGTGTTTAATGGTTTTATTTTTGAGAAACTCTCTTGTGAGACGGGTTGACCTATCTCTAAAGTATGTTTATTGTAGAGATAAAGTATGTTTATTTATGATTAAAGTATGTTGCTTATTAGATTTTAATCTCTTCTTAATGGCATATTAATGTGGCTGTTATGGGATGAAGAGGGACTAATCTGTGTTAAGTTAACATAAAAGGAGATAATTGCCCCCTAGGCGTGCTTGTGCCTTTGTTAGGGGGTGAAGGGTTGAATATATTACTATGGGGAATTCCCATATTTATATTGGATAATCTGACGTCACTCGTATCTGGGTAAGTCGATAGATTATCACGTACAGTGCGAGCATTAAATGCGTTTAGTCTCATGTGACTATTTTTAGGATTTGATCTAGGATATCCCCTATGCAAATATCTCGGAGGATATCGACGTATCTGGGGCAATTGGATCAAGTGGCTAGTGGCCTTAGTCAGGTGATCACTCCTCGCATATTCTGGGGGACTTGTGGGTTCTTATTGGGCTATGGGGCTGACAAGCCCAAAACACGAACAGGAGTGGAGGCCCAATCTCAGAAATCATACCACATTAGCCCTCAGGTTTCATCGTCACTGGCGCGTGGCAAGTGGAGGCGAAACCTTTCTAAAGCGTGCGCATGTCCGATTTTCAAATTTCGAATTTGAGATGGCATCTTAAGAGGGCTAAGGATCCTGAAGAGACGTTTCGAAATTTGGGTCATTTTCAACTCGCCTTTTCGTCATTCGAGCTATTCTCGGCATGCTCCGCATTAATTACCTTCTGAGCAGGGGTCACGTCGATCTGAAAAATGTGCTTTTAAAAGGGTCTTTTCCTCTGCTACATTTTTCATCTCCATTCTCTCTGTTCATCCTTTTGGTTTACTATTCTGTCCCTCAATTGCTCCAAGCATGAGTCTTAGCGATCATCCAACTAGCCAGTCGGGTCCTCGGCGAGCAGCGAGCGGGGGAGAGGCGGTATCATAATCTTTGGAGAGGGCCTTCCAGGATTTGCAAGAAGAGACAGAGGTTTCTTCATCGCGTCGAAGACTTCCGGAGGTGACTCGCTCTTTGCCCTCTTCGTTCGCTACGACGAAAGACGTGCCAGATCTGAAAAATATTCGGGCACGTATCGCTTCTCATGACGGGGCCCACAATGGGATGTGGGCACACTTCCAGGGTAGTACTATTCCTAGTTCCCAATTTGAGGAGCTGTCCTCGAGGTATGCAGCGCCAGGAGTGGAATTCATCATGCCGGTCGAGAACGAGAAAGCGAGTAAGCCGGCTCAGGGGCGAGTGACAGTGAATGTTCACATGCTGAAATTAGGGTTCAGCCTGCCTCTTCACCCTTGTCTAGCGGAGCTCCTCAATTATTAGAATTTGGCGCCACATCAGCATTCCCCGAATGCATGGGCTACGATAATTGGGTTCATACTCTTATTTTGCAAGAAAGGGTATCGGCACCTGTCCCCCAAGGAAATCGACTACTTGTGCCGCCCTTCAGAGGAAAACTTGCATAAAGGGTGATCGTCGTCATTTTCACCTAGGTTTTAGTGTCTTTATTTGTGAATTTTCATATGTTTTTATCTGTATTTGTGTAACTTTTGGTGGAGTTTTGTGTTAATTAGGATAGATGTGTACAGACTAATAAATGTGTGAAAATGAGCTTAAATGTATGTGAAACAGGTCAAAAACGGAGCAAAACGGAGTCGGGAGCTGAAACGGGCTAAAAAACACCCAACTCGAGTTGCATGGTCTTACTCGACCTGCAACTCGAGTCGAGTTGAAGCTCGAGCAAATGCCGGAATTGTTCAGTAGCTCAACTCGAGTTGCAAGGTCCAACTCGACTTGCAACTCGAGTCGAGTTAGGTGCCGAGGAAAGTTTAGCTTCTGACTTCACTTTACTTCACTTTACATTAAATTATTATACTCCTTAATCTCCGTGCCCAAAAAAAATATACCAACTTCTATGGGATGGAGGGAGTAATAAATAAATTATTTTTTTTGCATGCAAAACTTTTTGCATTCATTTAGGCCACCCAAAGTGTTTTGGAATACCTTAATTAATTACTAATAATAATATGTTACTATGAATTCACAAAACTATTTAATGAGTAATTTATATGAAGAGGAAATCAAACATTATAAAATGAAGTGTCTTACGGTGGCAATGTAAGTGTTGGTGACGGAGTTCATGAATGAATCGTCGAATCAATGATGGCAATGGAAGCTTCTCAAATGCTTTGCTAAATGAGAGAGAAAAAGATGAAGAGTCGAATGTGACATCGGAGAATGAGACGACGACGTAAAAAGGTCACGAGAAACATTTTCTTTCCATTTTGTCCTTTTATTATTATTCTATTTAACTTTCTAACCTATTTAATATATTTTTTATTTTAGTTTCTTATTAATTATTTCACCATTATTGTCTCTTTAACTTCCCTCTTTTGTGTATAATCTATAATAACTTCCCTCTTTAGGTAATTTTATTAATATGTTTATAAGGATGTATAAGCCATATTAATTAGGAATACTTTAGAGGTGTGTTGGATAGGATGAACTCAGAAATTGAGTTTCTGTCAAATTTTTGGGATTGACATTAATATGGATTCGTGAACTTTGGCATAAACTCTTAGATTCCTGCTGTCGAAATATATGGTTGTTGTAAAAATATACTGTAAACACTAAAGCCCCTTGTGCTTGGGATTTTCTAATTAATAATAAAATTTGCTTGATCAAAAAAAAAAAAAAAAAAAATTGGAAGGGTATGAATATTCGCACTATTCTTTTATTCATGTTGCTTGATTCCTGCATAAAAACTTGAGAATTTCTTTTATGTTTCAATTTCTTATTTATTTATTTTGATATTTAGTTTTGTCGTGCTCCATGGAAATGTCTGTTGAATAGGGTATGTTTAAGATGCATAAACCCATTTAGAAGGGAAGGGGGTTATTACTCTGCATTTTAAATTGGATGCTGCCAACTTGGTTCTTAATGTTGATTCTGTAATCAGATCACAGTTCTTGAAATTAAACCAGGGGAATAGAAGTTGATATTATTAATAAAGACAAGACAAGACCAGTGCCACTTAATTTATTTCATGCAAGGTGCTAATTATACTGATCACATTAATGTTATGTCATAATCCATGGCTGCTATGATAGGTAATGGATAACTGATTTTTAAGCAGTATCACCGCTATAGGGCTCCTAATAGAGCGAACTCCATTTCAAAAAACCTTGAACAGTTGTGCGGGTGAACGTCACCCGATACTGCAACTTCTGGTTCACCCCTGAGAACTCGAACTTAGTGGGCTCAACAACAACATTCACACCAGATGGTGAGGCGATTTCAACGTCGTAAGACGAGTTGGGATCACCCACATTTGTCACCGTCCTTGTGTAAGTCTGTGCAGTAGATTGGTTTCTGAAAGTGAGAGCGAATTAACCCTGCGTTGTAGAAAGAACCCCACTTCTCTATTTGTATAGTTTAAGCCACAGAGATAGGGAATGTAATCTTTGGGCTGGATGTCATAGACGAGTCCCGGATCATTAGCTCTTGATGGATTCACGTGGCCCGTTCAAGATTCACAACGTCTGCAGTTGTCATGATTGCAGACTTGATTGCTGCAATCTGGATGTGTGCTTTTGAGCAGAGCTGCGACGCCACTAAGATGAGGGCAGGACATGGATGTGAGTGCCATGGCCATCATCATCCAGAACTGTCGAAGTACCTCGCCCCAATGATTTTGTTATTGCAAGTCGTGTGATTGAACTCACACTTGGCTGGAGGAGGTGGCATTCCTTCATCACTAAACGAAGGCAATACTCCGGTACCTTTACCGTAGTTGGAGTCTCTCCACAAACCCGTGTTCTGTTTCAAGCCCAACAAGTTGGACGTGCTGATATGAACCCCTTGTTGTGTTCCATGTCCTTCGCCTCGTCGGGCGATAGCCTAGCCGCTAAAGATGTTGCTGTAGGAGTAAACAATACGTGTTTCTCCCTCATTTGAACTTGTGGTAACTGGAAGAAATGTTCTATACCGGCTATGCAAATCTTCACTCAAGTGGTAGGGGAGGGTGGAAAGGTCTTCCAGTTAAGCTTGATTGCTGCAGGGTGGGAGTTCAAATCCTGACTTTGACATGGATTTGGCCCCTTGCAAGCACAAGTTTAACAGTGAACCCTACTTATAAGCCACTTGAGGCACATCCTGCGATTTACCTCCTCCACCAATCCCCAGGGCAGGGGCGGTGGGGGCCTAATAGTGGGGTACACCATTTATTTAGGCTGATTTGACATCTTTTGTGGAAACATCTTCACTAGACCCTCAAATGGGAATAATTCCAACCAAGCATTAATTTGAAGTTTTATAGTTTGGAAGCTTCTCCCAAATTTATGTGATCTAATGCATTCAAGTTGACTATATAGTTTTTTTATTAAAAGTATTATTTTTTTTTATTGGACAAAGTTAGTTGTTAGTACAACTACTAGTTAGTTCACCAAGCACCAATGCATCCTTATTTTTCAAGCCTCCTTATAACTCCTCTCCTATTTGTTCCCAACGGGAATCGAACCTGGGTCACTCACTTTTGTGAAGAGCCCAGTAGTTAGGTGAGTTAGCCCACCTGGTTTTATACTATAAATTGTTAATGAAATGGAGTAGTTTATTGTATCATTATCATTCATTATCATTTATCATCGATTGAGTATTATTTAATGTTATCATTTTTTATGTGATAAGGATGAGATTCGAATGGAATAGTGTGTTCAATAACTACAAGAATTAAACTACTAAACTGAAAATTAAACAAGCGCAAATTATGCAAAGAATGAATACCGTGATGACAACTAGTATAAATTAAAATAATTTGTGATAATTAAATTAATCTTAATATATTTTATTTATTTAAATATTATTTTATTTATTAGAAAAATTTGTGGGTTAAAGTGAGAAAAATGATGAGAAAGTGATGAAAATTAAAAGATGGTAAAAGTTTGTTCAACAATGGATTGGGGGTAAGGTGGGAGGGGGTGGTTGATGTATAGATTATGAGTGTTAAAATTAATTAAACATAATAATTATAATAATTACCAGCTCTACGGGCTGGGCTGGTTAGCACACGGGCTAATCGGTTCAGGCCAAAAAGCTCGGATGTTAAATGAGCCCAAATTTTTGGCCCTAACCCTAATTTTTTTCGGGTTAATCAGGCCAGGCCGGACCCATGGTTTTCGGACTTATTAACAACTCTAAATATAAATTCTTATATTATAAATAAATGATATACTATCCAATAATTAAAATACAAAATTAAATTTGGTGATATCGAAGACATTGTCTTAATATATAGGGATTATTACTGATAGGTACGCGTGTATATATCCTAATTACTGATAAATACATTGATCTAAATGTCTATTTCTTTTTTCAATTTTACCCTCATTTACAACGCTCAATAGCTCATTGAACAATAATGTACACTAAACCAAATAAAAACAATGAGTGAGAAATTTAAGTAGGGATGTCAACGGGCCGGGTCTGGGGAGGGTACCCAACTACCCGGACTCGACCCATTTTTAAGGTGCCTGCCCCGGACCCACACGGGTCTTATTTTTTAGACCTAGACTCAAACGGGGCGGGTCCGTTTTTTTAATTTTTTTAATTTCTTAATTTTTTAAAATTTTTAATTTTTTTAATTTTTTTTAATTTTATGTGCACTCTTAAATTACTACATCTCTCACTTCATTATTCTCCATGACTTCAAATAATAATTATGTTAAAAAATAAAAATAATAAAATAATCATAAAATTAGTAGTAAATTAATAGAATTTTAAATAATTATTAAAATAAAAAATATAATAAATATATTTTTACGGGTCGGGTACCTGCGGGTCTGGAGTAATACCCGGACCCGGCCCTTTTCAAAACGGGTCCGGGGCGGGCCGGGCCCAAATTGACACCCCAAAATTTAAGGATAGTTATAACAATCCTATTTTTAATTTAATTAATCACGTATTTTCTGTTTCTTTCTCAAAGATGCACACTACTGTATATTTGTAGGGTTCTTAATTTAATTGCGTATTTTCTGTTTCTCTCTAAGAATGCACACTAATGTACTTAACAATAGTTTCAATTGTGTATTTTCCATTTTTCTCTCAAAGATGCACACTGATGTACATTCGTAGGATTTTTCAGTTTAATGACGTATTTTTTGTTTCTCTCTCAAGAATGCACACTAATGTACATTAGTAGTAGGGTTATTCAATTTAATTGCGTATTTTCAGGTTCTTTCTCAATAGAATGTACAGTAATGTACATTCGTATAAATAACATATTTTTGTTTCCATCTTAAAAAATGCACACTAATGTACGGATATGTATAAATATTATGGGAAAAACAAAATATAATATTTTATTTATCGGTAATTTTCTGAAGTAAATTTATCGCTTAATAATTTTTAAATACCTCTTGTACCTACTATTTATTTATCCTAATATATACTACTACATTAATTACATAAATAAATGAAAACATTTAATACAGCAATTACTTTAGTGAATGACATGTGATGATAATATGTAAAATACAGTGGCGCCAATGTTCGCATGCTTTGCCGTTACAATCCTACAAAAACCTTCGTATCCATTAAAATCACATCACCTGTAATTGCGATTCACATTTCCATAATCATGGAGGCGCGCCGTTTCTGGCCTCTGCTGGTGGCGGTGGCGCTTGTGGCGGCGCCGTCGGCGCGTGGAATTTGGTTGAACGTGCCGACTTCTGGACAGAAATGCATCTCGGAGGAGTTGGACTATAACGTCGTCGTAATGGCCACTTACTTCAGCTTCTATGGCGATCGCGACGACTCCAATTCCAGTCTCTCTCCAACCCTCTCCGTCGAGGTTTTTCATCTACGAATTACAGAGGAATCAAACAATTAGATTCGTCATTGATCGATTTGTGATTGAATTTCATTTGATCTGATTTTAGGTTTTGTCACCGCTGGGGAAAGAGCTTCATAGGGAGGTGAATGTGTCGTACGGTCGGTTTGCCTTCACAACAACGGAGGCAGGGGAGTATGAAGCCTGTTTCAGTGTGTTCACTCGTCATCAGAATTCTAAAATTGTTACTGTTGGATTGGATTGGAAAATTGGGATTGCTGCTAAAGATTGGGACTCCATTGCCAAAAAGGAAAACATTGAGGTTTCTTTCTCCCCTTCCTCTCTCTCTTACAAAACTTATGTTTTCATTTTTTGAAGTTATGATTTCTTTTTTCAGGGTCTTGATCTTGAGCTGAAAAAGCTTGAAGATTCTGTGGAAGCAATCCATAAGAATATGAATCGTCTTATAATCAGGTAGAGAAAACCATGATTAAATTTTGTTACTGATATATATCTGCCATTCTGTAGATATACATATTAGATAATCTGTTCTGTTTTGTGGTTTTATGAAGCATACTATGTTGGCCAAGTATTCCTTAAAACGGGCTAACTATAGTGTTTATTATTAGAGTTTAAAATATTTAAGGTATAATAGTCTTTACAATTTTTAAATCTTTTATGTTATACTTTGAAAATTTTATCATTGTATTTTTTGTTTGGTGCAGGGATATAAAGATGAGGAGGGTGATTACGAAAACAAATGGTAGAGTTGCAGGGTATAGTATTCTGTCGCTTGGTGTCTGTATTGTGGTATCGATTCTTCAATTATTGTATTTGAGGCGTTACTTTCGCAAGAAAAAACTCGTCTAGAACTATACTTAATGAATCACTTTTCACAACTCTACACCACAAAGAGTGACAATTTTGTAATAATATATGCTTTTGAAACAAATTTTCTGCCTCCGTCACTGCTTTCAACCAACCTCCACTTGTAATGCGAAATTAACATAAGCATTTTCGGGACAAACCTTAAAAAAACCGAGTTATATAGATATAATTAATCATCATCAAAGTTGATAGCAAGTGTAGAACAAAATCATCTAATATGTTCTTAAGAAAAAAAAATGTTTATACAGCTCGCACCAACTTTACCCTTAACGCTTAATCAATCACCCAATCAACTTAAAGTTTGTTAATCAACCCATGTGTTGTATGGCTGTTCACTGATCGAACGCTGCTGCTATCTTCTTTTGTACAAGCTCCACACCGAGGCGGGGAGATAATCTTGGTAGTGTCTCCTGGAACAGATTTTACAGTTGAGATTGTCATGTAGAGCAGTAGAGGGAGGAAGAATGAAAAAAAGAAAAGATAAAAGGACTACATATGTTTGGTATAACAAATTTAAGAAAACTAATTTGCACCATGTTGTGTGAAAATCTCTCTTTACACAAGAGATCATAGGATGTTCAAGACTTCAAGTAGAAGAATTCCATCGTGCTGCACGACTAAGAGAACCAAAAACTACAGAAAGTTATACGATAGTACACGGTAGATAGTATATGTGCGTTGCAGCAATTTTTCTACAAATGATCTATAAGGTAACTTTGGAGGCTGATACGACGAGTTGACATAGTTTCTTATGACCTTCATCTTGTACTAAATAGTAATTCAATCACTGCCATCAATCTTCTCAACTAAGTCGTCTCTTATACTAGCACTATTAAGAGGCTTGCCAGGACCATTTTCTAGGGATCTCTATTTGTTAAAATGAAAGCCACATCCACTTCATCCAACTTATTTTGCATCTTTTGTGATTCAACGGTTTCTTGGGCGAACACAATAGTATTCTATCAAATTTACGATGGATCAAATTAATGACATGTTCATTACCTGAACCGTCGATGAGATTCTATATAGTTTGCTCTAATTCTCAGAGACTACTAATGTGAAAAATGCATCCATTCATGAAAAGATCTTACTAAGTCATTTTATGACTCTTTAGAACGAATTAAATCAAATGGTTCTCAGTAATTGTATTATCTTAATCCAATTTTCTGCATTTTATAATTTCTTTGCTCAGAATGTCTGGTCTCTGCTCACAGGCAATTCAACCATCGACAGCCCAAAGCGGGGATATATATTATCTTTGATCACTAAGGGTTCACAAGAAGAATACATCAATTTCAAAATCCATATCAACATTATTAGTCCAAAAAAGCACAAATAGTTTTGCTGGAGTGTAATTTTCAAACCCATTCTCAATTTTTTCCACCCAAACTCAACCTTAGCATACTAGTTCAACACGAGATTAATAAGGTCAGTTTGGAGCAGTACATAATCACCATATGAACACCTTAAACCGAACTCTACTAACATTATAACACAACAAAAGTAGAAAACCAACCTCAGTGCCATCTTCCCGGATTCTAGCCAACACAGGTATCTCATACTGGTAAAGCCTCTCCCACTCTGCATTAGTTGTAATATCCCTTATCTGCGGAAAAATCCAGTTCAAATTATGTTTCTAAGAACTCAAATTTTTGCAAAAGATTAGAGCTTCGAAAAATTAAATAACATTTTCATAATCTCTAACAGAATCATTAAAAATGGTGGGTATGTTAAATTAAATTACATGTTCATAAGTTCTTCCTAATTTTTAACTTCAAGACTTCAGATTCATAACAAAACTTAACTCAAAGTTCACATTCTTAATAACCACAAATCAGATATCCCCATTTAATTTCAGCAAAAACACATTCAAGAACACGAATTTAGCAAACCATAAAGTAAAGTAACAATTGGGAACTTAAACTCGATACCACCAATTCAATTTTATATATCTAAGAACCTGTATCAACCAAAAAAAACACAAACCATAATATGTTTCTAAGATATCTTTCTTGAACAAAGTTTAGATGGAAAATTAGATTACAAGTGTTCATCAGTTTCAATCAATCCAATTCCAAAACAAAATTTGACTTAGCTTAGGACTCAATTTGATAATTACATTCCTATTTTGCTTAAAGAGCGCCGCAACTATTCCTAAACATTAACTTCAAGACTTCAATTTCATAAAAAAATCATTAAAAAAAAGCATGCATTTTAATCACCAACAATCAGAGAAAGAAATTTCAATAAACTTAACCATAAACACATTGGGAAGCTTGAATCAAGCAACACACATAGTAAACCAAAATTGGGACCTGTAATTCGACGTCGCCAATAAAATTGGGGCCAGAGAGAGAGAAAGCAGAGCGGAGCTTTTCTTTGAGGCCATCGCACAAACAGCATCCGGGCTTGGAGTAGAGTATCAGTTTTCTTGGTGCGTTTGAAGATGTAAACGAAGCTGACGGAGTGATGAATGCCAATCTTGAATTTCCGGTTGTGGGATTAACGGATTTTCGAAAATGGTGAAGTAGTTGGGGTTTTGTTGCCGCATTTCCGATTAAAACTCGAACACCCATTCTTCGTTTCAACTTTCAATCTCTGTAGTCTCATCTATTCTGTTCTTGGTAGATACTTTCGAGTTTGAAGATGCGTCTTTGGCTTAAACAAGAAAACGTGTTGTGGAAATGCGATTTCAGTCGTTGAAATTTGCGTAGTGTGCCTAAGTTTATGTTCGGATTATTTATTTAAACTGAATCATTTAATTTCAAAATTATTAATCTCTCCATTCAGATATATGTACAAAATAATCGAAGCCGCGGATTCAAACTAAGAAATCGAAACAGGAATCGACAGTTTTGAAATTGGTCAAAATGGAATAGAAATCGATTGAATTTCGATTTGATTCCAATTCCAAACTGATGAATTTTATTTTTTATTTGAAAAACACTATTTTTAAAGCCAAGGAACCAAGAATCGGCGGTTCCAAACTGAAATCGGGACACCCTAGGATCGGTTCGATTCTGATTCATAATTTCTCGAAATCGGAATTGACGGTTCTGAACCGAGATGTATGTTTATCTCCATCCATTCATCTTAACATTTAATAGATGTATTATTTTAATACTCAATTCGTCCCTCTTTAAGGAGTACATTTTTTTATTTTAATTCGTCACAATATAAAATATAAGGGGTGTATTTTTTTTTTTTTGGTAAATGAGACTCACACAAAACAATTAATATATTTCATGAAGCTCACACACAATATATTATATATCTCTCTTTATCTAAAAAATTATTTCATAATATATTTTTTAATTTACATGGAAAAAACAAAGACATCTTACACAGGGATGGAGGGAGCACAGAGCACAATCTTGTTTGGGAAATAATTATTTGAGATTGTTTTATAACTTAATAAGAGTTGAGCAAGTGATAATACTTTAATAAAATTGTGATATTTCATTAATAAAAATAATAGCAGATAATGACTTAATTTATACACAATTCGTAATAAAAAAAATATAATATTTTTAATAAAAAAATATATACTCCTTCCGTCCACTTTAAAAAAATAATTTTTTTCATTTTGGGCGTGCTTCCCAAAGGGTCTCATTTCATTTTTTATACACATGAGACTCACATATACCTACTAATACAACTATCCACTACACATTAAATAATAATACTCCTTAATTCATGTAAAAAAGCAAATGAAACTTTTTAAATCAGAAGGAGGGAGTAATACTTTTAACAAAAAATAATTATTATTTAAAAAAAATACTCACTCTGTCCCATAACACACTTCACATTTACTGTTCCACGTTATTTAAAAAAAGTTATACTTTTTAACCAACTTTATTGGCTTTAGAGGGTATTGTAGTATTTTTAGGTAATAAAAAAGTGGAGTATAAATAATAGTATGTGTGTAAAAAAAGAATGACAAATTTGAAATTAAAATAATTTTAAAGTTGTTAGATAAAGTGATTTTTCCTTTTTTGGGATGTGAATGATATTGTGAGACAAACAAATGAGAAAAATATGAAAAATTTGTGGGACGGAGGGAGTATAAAATATGTGGAACTATTTTTATGATATACTACCAATGACGAGGCCACGTTAGATCCAACGGTACACTAATCTTAAGAAAAATTATCGATATATACATGCAATTATAATTCAATTTTTTTATTTGAAATTAAACAAAGAAGATCGTGTCACGAAATGATTTTGTGATACAAATAAAAAATAATAATCTTTATAATGAAAAGTGATATTCAATTGATTATAAAAAATAGTAAATATATTGTAAATTATTTTAAGAACAATTTATAGTATAAATAAAAAGTAAAAATATTTTAATAAAAAAGTAATAAAATTTTTAATAAATAACTAATTATAAAACTATTAAATGGTGCACACTAAGTTTTCTCCCAATAAATCTATAGAGGTTGACGTATTTGAAGTGTTGGTAAGCACACACGCACCCGATTCCACGATTCTCAGTTATGTCCAATCTTAATTTTTTATTTGATTTCATAAACTATAGTTTGATATCAAATTATGAATCAATAATATCTTTCAATTGAACAAATGAAACACGTACAAATCATAGAGGTGAAAATTTAAAGCAGAGTTGAGATATCATTTTCATGGGATTAATCTAATGGAAAGCTTAATAAGTGGTTTACACATAGCTCAACATTTTGATCATCAATTGTCCAAGTAGGATTTGTGTTCTTAACTTTATGTCATAATGGTTTGACCAATTTGTTATTTAATTACAACATACATGCATTTTATATACATTTTCATATATCATTTTTTTTAATGTTAGAATATAATTTTGTTCTCTACTATTTGTCACTTATTTAATGGACATAAAAAAATATAAAATAAATAAATAAATAAATAAATGGAAGCTAGTAATATATCATTAACACATTTCACCAAATTAAATGGAAGTTGGGTAAATATCAAAATTAGTCCGGTAAGTATAACGTTTTCCAATTTTAGTTCTTTTTCTTTTGTAATTCTTAATTTTTGTCATTTTTGTCCACTTTTAGTCCTTTTGGTCCAGTTTTGGTCCTTTTTTAAAAATTTGGTACACTTTTGGTCCTAAATGTTTACACTTTCGAACCATTTTTTGATTTTTTAAATATAAATGACTAAATTTGAACAAAAATGACTAAATTTGGACTAAAATGACTAAAGTTAGTATTTGTTATTCTACATTCTACAAGAGATAATGTTATTCTTATGATAGTACAAATATTTTGAAGAGTGGCACTTCACAACATTTACGCAATACGTAAATTTTTTCTCTATTTTTTTCTTTATTATTATTATTTTTTACTCGCAAAATATTCTTCTATGGTACTAATTATTAATCACTTCTCTTTTTAACTTAATTAATGGTAAAAATAAATTATTCATAAGAATATTTTACTTAGAAAATATTATTTTTATTATCTTTGGATAAAAGGTACTCCTTCATAACCTGTATTTTTTTCATGTATTATATTTTGATTTGTCTCATTTATTATACAATGTTATAAAATATTAATATTCTCACAATATTACAATACTATAAAAATGTCATTTCCTCTTAATACTTTATTTCATCAAACTCATTAATTTTATTTATTTTTCTAATTAAATTGCCCAAAATGCCTCATTCTATCTTATTTTTATACAAAAATAAATGAATACAACTTCTTAATTTCCTCACATTCACATAGGTGAAGAAGTGAGGAAGTACTAATTTCATCATTTGCAAATACAAATACTAATAGAGAATATAGTATACATGGAATTAGTTTCATGTTGAAATTAAATTTCAACCTATTATATTTAAGTATCACTATTTATATATGATAAAAAGTTAACTTTACAATATAAGTATAAATTTAGGGTGGTTTTGGGTGCACTTGTGTTGCTGTGTGCTCTAAAAAATATAGCTTAAAATGGACTGTGTGGTAGTATTTTTTTTTAAAAAATTAATTATTTTATTTTATTTAATGGTGGTGATTGAATTAAAAAGTAATCTAACTGTTAAAATTGTCAAATGCAATAATTGAACTCATAAATTTAATTAATTTTTAAAACAATTGTCACGTATAGATGTTTTAACTTTACAATATAACAATAAATTTAATTAATTATATTTATATATAACTCATCCTTTGCGTAAAGCTAAATTAATGTCATTGAAAACTTTTGTCGAAATTAGAAAATTTTAGTGCAACGTATCAACTGCTAATATTAGTATATAATATTCTTATGATGTAAGAATATTTCGGTTGTAAATAAAAAATGATGAGGGAATATACTCTGATCAAAGTGATTTTGTCTTTCAATAGTAGGCACACCATATTGTACAAAAATTGTGTAGGTTATGAGAATATAATTTTGGTTGTATATCCTATAACATGTACAAATATTTTCAATTGAATAAACAATTCTAAACTTAGTTATTATTGCATAAAAGTTAAAATAAAATAAGAGGGAAGTCCAGGATGAGATTATTACATTCTTTTTTAGGGCAATTTTTTTGAAACGGTTATATTTGACCCACATCTATTCATTATTAAAGTATGCTTATTAATATATAAAATATATTTATTTAAATTAAAAGTATGCTTATAGTATATTATATTATAACATCCTAAAATTATACTTTAATCAATAATTTACTATTATACTTTAAAAAAACATAATTTAACTAGCAAAAAACATATTTTACCCATATAACAAACATACATTAATACATCTCACACACCGTCTAACATAAGTATATATTGTCTCATAAGAGACTTTATCCTCTTTTTATTATATTAGTTACTAACAAAGATATTATGCTAAAACTTGCGTGTTCTCGGGGGCAGTGTGCCCTCAAACTCCATGTTTTTCGAAATTTGTATCCTTTAATATAAGAACTTATATTCTTGATTTTTCTGAGAAAAAAATTTAATTTTTTTAATTAAATATTTATATTATTCATATTTTAGTCGATCTTTTCAATATTTTTTTTATATTTATTAATTAAAGCGTATATCCTTTAAAACAAATATTATATCCCTATATGTCTTGTGCACCTGAAAGAGAAAAAGAAACCAACTCTTTATTTATCTAATGAATACATATATAGTTCAAGAGAAATGATATTACTCTTCATCAATCAAATAAAAGTATTATTTTCTATTAAAAATATTAAGACCTTTTATTTTCTCACGAAACTCATTGTATGTAAAACGCGGATTACACGAGTTTTTTCCCAAAATAGTGGAGTATATATTTATATAGATTGTATGAGTTTGGAAACAAAAGTTTATGGGAAGCATGTACGTGAATTGGATTCACCTTATATACTGAAATTATACTTAAATTCATTTAAAATAAATAAATAAAATCAAAGTAATTAATTATTATGCTTTTGAATGTAAAATAAGTACTATTAATTATCATATTCTGATATATATCTTATGTTTTTTTTATATTCTTAATGAGATAGTAATTAATATTTTTTATTTAAAAATAATAATAATTTATTTATTAAAAAGAGAATTTTTCGTATACTAAATTTTCTTTTAATAAAATTAGAATAAATGATGAACCTGATACTCCGATTTTTATTTATTTTATGTTGTGCTCTATATATGAAAAAAGACAAACTATGAGTAGATTTGGTCGATTAATATCATTTTGGTAATTACTTGTATCCATAAAAAAGTGTTATTATTATTAACATTTAAATTGAAAAACATGTTTTCAAATGAATCAAATTGATTGAGGTCGTCTCATCTGCCCCACTCGGTGGCCGGTGGGTTTTAGTAGAGGCAAAGTACGTATATCCAAATGTATGCGATATATATATATATATATATATATATATAAAAAAGTTAATCTTTTAAATAAAGATGTTATAATTTAAAATTTATCATTTTTTTCTAAAATTAATTATTCATTTTATTTTTAGAGTTTTCATTATTAACTTCAAATTAAAGTAATTAATTAAGACAAAAACTTATATAAAACTATTAAGACACAAAAAAAAGATAAAATTTTTAATAAAAATTAATATCTAAGTTAATGGAAAGTCATGATAACCGATCAAGTCATAAACTATTTAATAAAAAGTTTGAATTATAAATTGAAAATGATAATTTTTTTAATAAAAAATAGAGTAACATCTTTATTTAAAAGATTAACTTATTAAAAATAAATAATACGGTCTCTTGTAAGATAATCTCAGATGAGTATTGTTCATTAACTAAATACAGAGACCAATAATATTCCTTACATAAGAGTACAGTATAAGAAACTCACTCTTTTAAAATCTTAGTTCTACCCATTTTTCATACATTTTATCTCCCTAATTATTTTTTCATCATTTCTCTCCTTCTTATATTTTCTTTCGAGGAAATATCAAAATTCATCAAGTATTTTAGTCTAGTTTTATTGGCAATTTTCTATTTTTGTCAATTTTTTTGTCCAAATTTAGTTATTTTTATCAAATATAGTCCTTGATCCAAATTTTAAACCAAAATTGAATAAATCCCGACATAAATGACTATATATATATATAAAAGAATTAAATTTAGATAAAAAAACTAAAATCAAATAAAAAGTGACAAAAATTGAGAATTGCAAATAAAAAGAAACTAAAATTAAAATCGATTATAATTAAAGAGATGAATTTTGATATTTTCTCTTTTCCTTCTTACAAATAATACCAATAAAAAATATATATATTATCACTGTACATCATTTTTATAACAACACAGTAGTAATTGAACAAATATATGCTGAACATCATCTCAATAAGAAATGTGTGGAGTCACACATTGTGATGGATTATTTAATATAAGTAACATTGAACCCTAATTTAGTGCAATTATTTAGCCAAACATGATATCATTAACAATTAATATACAAATCACGCATTCCAATGAAACCGATCCTGCTTAAAAGTACTGAACCAGTTGAAAAGACATAAAAATAAGAATCATTTTAGGATAAAATAATAAAAATAAAAAATGAAAGATTTCAGTGCTCCAAGAATTTTCCAGCAATGTAGCTTTAATGAAACTTGCCCCGGACAAAAATGAGTGGCAGAGTCAGCACATTATTGTATGTGGATATGATAAGAATTCAAAATAAAGTTAAATACACAGGATTAGTTAAATGTTATTTCATCTTTTATTACTCATATATAGTGATTATGTTGTGAATAATATGCAGTTTAATTAGAAGCTACGCTTTTTTTGGTTTTTAAGTGTACATCATAACTTAGGAGTATTACATAAAAACCACACACATTGAGTATATTATATTCTAAGGGATAATTTGGGTGACATCGTTTCACAGTAAAATTATTTAATACTTTTAGTTAATTATTATTTTTTATTAAATATATAATTTTTTTAAGAGTGTTAATCACTCTTCGTATCACTTTTTATTAAAATATTATAACTTCATATTTGTCCCTAGAAATCATTCCATGAGATATGCAGATTTTACTTAATTCTTTGCCTATATTCAATTTATCGTATTAATTTTAATGTAGAAAGTTAGACCAATCAATAATCATCTTGGATGATGAGATTTTTATTGGTCTAACTTTCCTTATCAAATTTATTTCCAAATAATGGATTTTCGTAATTTCATTTAAAAGAAAAAAATAGATCCTTGTACACAGGTTTCGCCCTAGGGTGGGCGAGACAACGGCTAAGAATCCCTGAATTCTAAGAGCCCATTTTATTTCAATAATACTCTCTCTGTCTTTAACACAACTTTCACATTTCCATTGTAAATTACAAAGGAAGTATGAATATAAAGTCTTTAACACAACTTCCATATTTTCATTGTAAATTACAAAAGAAGTATGGATATAAGAAAATATAAATATTCTACCGATACGGAGAGAATATATCTCCAAATATTATACTCCATCCGTCCGGTTCTAAGGTATTCATTTGATTTTTGTACGTGTTAGGAGTATTATTATTATATTTAAAGTGTGTAGTTGTATTAGAGGGAAGTGGTGGGCCATATTGTGTACTTTTTTACTAAATAGGAGAAATAGATACCTTTGAAGCGGACGCCAAAAATAGTAAAATGAATACCTTAGAAGCGGACGGAGGGAGTATTATTGTTAATACAAAATTCTCCACTTGTTATTTGTTAATTATTTGAAATATTATATCTCTTAATCTACGTACAAAAAGCAATATTATTTATTTCACATCACTACACATTGAAATATTATACTCCATCTGTCCCATAAAACGTTTTATGTTTACTGTTCCACGTTGTTTAATAAAAGTTGCACTTTTTCACCACTTTTGTTGACTTTATAGGGTATTGTAGTATTTTTAGGTAATAAAAAAGTATAAAGTAATAATATGTGTGTAAAGGGCAAATTTGAAATTAAATTAACTTTTGGGATTGTTGGATAAAATGATTTTTTTTTTGGGATGTGAAGGGTTTTGTGGGACGAAGGGAGTATCTCTTAATCTACATGAAAAAAGCAAATATACACGTTAACTCTCGAGACGGAGGAAGTATTATTCTTTTCGTCCTACACTTATTTGCCCTATTCCTTTATATATATATATATATATATATGGAATGGGAGAGTAGATAAAATAGAGTTTTTTTTTTTAAAGATACAGTACCAGAAAACATACACGTACATATACATTATACAACTCATGAATTTATATTATTAGAGATTAAAAATAAAAAAAAATAAAAGAAAATTTTGGTAGCGTTACGTGTTGTTGAAATGGAAGATATGATCAAAGGCGATGTCAAAGGCTTTCAATTTCAAAATTATCTTTGTTCGTTGACGTGGATATCACAATTTGGTGCAATGGAATCTTACCAAGAAAGCACCCACTAATCTTTCATTTTTCTCTCCCCAACTGCCCTAAACCCTAATACAATTCACACGTGTACGGTTCCGATTAACCCAATATTTTATACATTCCTATTATTAATTTTAATATATTTAAAATGTTTCTATTAATTACTACAAACATGAAACTATGATGATCGATCGTGGTTTTCACTCTAATAATTTTATGATCTAATACTATTCCTTACACTTGTTCCATTTAACATTTTATAAAATGATTTTTATGAGACGAATAAGAAATGATAACTTTTAATAAAAGTTGATAATAGTGATGTGAATTATTTTATAAACAATTTATAGTATAAATAAAAAGTGATAAATAAAAAAATTTATAACATCTTTACTAAAAATGATTAATTACATAAATGTAAAATAATCTCATAATCACGCGCCAGTCTGCCCGTATTTTATTTACACCACCTGAATTTATTTTTAGGGGTTGTTGTTAACTTTTAAGGCATTTATAATTTTAATTAGTATATTAATTTATGATATATTTTATTCTCATAGTTCATAATATATTTTACCATTATAATTAATAGTATATTTAAGATCAATATAATTGTCTTTTCTTGTCCACTCCATTTTAGAGAAGCCAAGCTATATAATTTATTCGTTTATTTTGTACTTACTATCATAAAATGTTTTAGCAATATTTGATTCATGGCTGGTATAAAAGTGATCTTATCAACAAATTATATAATTTTATGATAAGTTTAATGTGGTAATTAAGCACTTATTAAGATGGGTTGATCGATATATCAGGCTTAAATCATTGGTCCCAATATTCCTTTCTCCATCATCTTACAAATTAAAAATATATAGAATCTTTAATCAGAGTACGTACACGACATGAAACAATTCTAATAAATTATTATTCCAAAAATAAAAAAATCTATTGGATCAACAAATTCAGACGCAAGTTTTGGTCTGATCATGTTAGTACAATTAAAGTTGGATCTATAATAAGTATATGTGAACCAAATATAAATATCTGCATGATTATCTAATTTGGGTTTAAATAAAGCTTTCGCTAATCTTAAAATAATATCAATTAATTATGTGTGTGACAAATCGAGTTAATAGCCTATAAAAATTTGAGCTCTTGTTCATCACTTTATGCTACAACTTCACCAGAAGTATTACTTTTTTTTTTCAATCAGATGAATAGAAATTTTATAATTATACAGAGACTTGCGTAGACCATCTTACAAGATGGTTTTCGTAGGATGGATAAAAAATATAATATTTGAATGAGAAGTGATACTTAATTGATAAGAAATGATAATGGTATAGTGAATAATTTTATAAGTAATTTATAGTATAAATAAAAAGTAATAATAATTTTAGAGAAGAATACACTATTATTTATAATTTAATAAAAATTGATAATTAATTAATAATAAAGTATAAAATTATCCCTCTAGGAGAAGGTGATAATGTTATGATTTTATTTCCATATTTTAACTCTTTTTTTAATATATTTGAAAGACAAAGTTTCTTGTGAGTCGGTAATTACATAAAATGGATTGTGAGACGGGTCGACCATTGTTAAAGTATACTTGCTATACAGGTAAAATATTTTAATTTGTAGTTAAAGTTTATATATATATATATATATATTAAGTATGATAAATAATAAATTAAAATAAATTTTTAAAGTATTGTAATATGATTCACTATAAATATACTTTAATTACGAATAAACATATATTTTAATAATAAATTGACCTATCTCACTATTCATCTCACAAACTCCCGTCTCACATGAAAGTAATCAATTTCAAATGCTATTTAGAACCGGAGACGACGCCAAAAAGTAATATTGGATAACTAATCAATGTTAATTTAATATATCGAACACCAGTTACTTTTTTAAAAAAAAAAATCTCTTTTTCTTTTTCCATAAAATACAAAATTAAGAATCTTCAATAATGTCCCTCGGATTCTTTCTGTAATTGAACCATTGAAGGACCAAATATCACATGCATGAGACAATAATAGTAATATACGTCACTACAAGAAATAATAAAAATTAAAATTGCGATAATAGATTCTGATCCAAAAAAAACATATGGATATTCTTTTAGAAGAAAAAAAAAAAGAAAAAAAACTTATAAATATTTTATTTGTAATAGTAATTTATTTGTATTTACAAATGTTATTTCATCCAAAAACAATATTTCTTTAATTACCAATTTCGTTTCGTAATTTTGTAAAACTATAAATTCTGTCTCATTTTATGGAATTAAAATAATTGAACATTTTTAAGTAAAAAAGACTATTTTGATCAGAATTTAAAAGTTATGTGACTATTTTGGAGAAATTAAGTTTTTTGAGATATATTGTATAAAGTAAATTTGTATGAGAAAATTTTAATTTTAACCTCCATTTAAAAATCAAAATTTCTTAATTCATGTACGTGCGACCAAAAATTCGAAGGGAGTATTACACATATATTTATAGTCTTACAATTATAGTACTTATATGTAAATACGTATATATGTACGTGTATACAGGATGAATTCCCTCCGCAACAAAATGAGAGTGAGGATGAAAATTCCCCTATACATGCGTGACATCTCATGCATGATAATAGACACTAGCTTTAATTAAATTTGTGGCTACACCAATCGAGCAACTTTGATCTTTCATCTATTATTTATTACACTATCTTTTTTTATCAATTATTCAAAATGTGTTGACCACTTTCTTCAAATCTTTATAGTGAAAACGATGAGATGAAAATCCAAAGATAGAGCTACATATATTATAATTAATTCATTCATTCATAAAGATTTATCTAAAGATGATAATAATTATAATTAATCTAAAGATAGGCCACTTTCCAAATTAACTTTATTCATTATTAACAATACAAACTACACATCTATTATTTCAATATTACACGTAGCTAGGTTTATGATCAGTAGGGTAAACACTTTAATTTTGTAAAATATCTAACATTGGACATAAATATTAGATAGAAGGCAAATTTCACCACGTTTAGTGATATAAGTGTATATATATACACATATGATTTGGAAACAAGTAATTAAAGGTAAATTAGTAATGTCCAATAATAAGAATAATTCAATCTTGTAAGCCATTTTCAAGAAAAAAGTGTCCACTCCTCATCCACCAAAAGAAAAGAAACCCCATTCCTACATTGCAATCAAATGGCACTATACTACAATCTTATGGTCCAAAACTCATCAACATTAAAACCCCACTTTGGGAATTACTCCACATTGTAATAAAATGAAATCTTTTTGTTAAATCTTATCTTAGACAATTCTTTTTTCTTTTCTCTTCTTAAAAAGAAAAAAAAAATCGAAAACTTCGCGTTGCTTGCACGACTTTCCTCATCACGTAGGTTGAATGCGATATACAACCAACCAACATGCATGCATAAAGTAAGAGTGGGTGTGCACACGTAAATGGATCGTTTAAGCTAGGAAATGGGCACGGGTATGGATCTCTTGGGATAGATGGATAGGGAATCTTAAAGGTGGTGAATAGAAAAGGTAGTTCCACCATGCAAAATAATGTAGACTTGCTCAACTTTTTGTGCTTTGCTTGTGTATAAAAGGGCACAATCTATTTTTGTTCATCCTATGCATGAGTTGGGCAGTGTAATTTAAGGGAGAGAGAGAGAGAGAGAGAGAGAGAGAGAGAGAGAGAGAGAGAGAGAGAGAGAGAGAGAGAGAGAGAGAGAGAGAGAGAGAGAGAGAGAGAGAGAGAGAGAGAGAAAATGGGGTTAAATTTCAACACAATCAAGCCATATTTGGCTATGATTTCCCTTCAATTTGGATATGCAGGGATGCACATTGTCATCCTTCTCTCTTTCAAACGAGGGTTTAGTCATTGGGTGTTTGTTGTCTATCGCCACGCTATTGCAACCCTTGCTTTCGCTCCTTTCGCATTAATTTTCGAGAGGTAATTTTTTTTTTTTGCAACACTAAATAATTTTATTCTTTTCTACCATTTCATTTATTTATTCAAAGTACGGATGTATATATGAGTGTTTTCCATTCTTTTTTTACAGGAAGATAAGGCCTAAGATGACAAAATCAATATTCTTCAAGATATTGCTTCTTGCGTTCTTGGAGTAATTCTCTCTCTCTCTCTCTCTCTAAATATTTGGCATGCATGCTAATTGCTAAGCATCTCTCCCTCATGCATACATGCATGATGCCTACTTTATTATATTTTTAATACTTTCAATCCATTAATTACAATTATCTATCTTGCTTGAAAAACATATACATAAACCCTAGTTTTCACAACTCCTAAACTAGAGTTTTGCTATAGTTTGACGTGTGTATTTTTGTGTATCTTTAATGTTACATATTTAGTGTGTGTGTGTGTATAGTATATAATAAGACACAAGATATTTATATTTTTACTTCCAACTATTGTGGGACTAAGTTGTTATTTTTACAGCCCCAATTCCCAAATATTAATCCAGACTATCCAATAATGGGGCGTCGTTATTGAGTTGATCTTTTTTTCCCCTAATTTCATCTTCATGATTTAATTACAATGTAATTTTGTTGGGGTGTACATGCACCAAAGTAGTAATTATATAAACGAAATATGATATTATCCAGAGTTAAAGAATTGATTATTAATTTAAAAAATAGCAGTAATTAATTAGAATAAATTAAATCTTTCAGACCGGTGCTAGATCAAAACTTGTACGGTGTGGGAATTCAGTATACGTCTGCGACGTTTGCGGCGGCGTCGGTGAATGTTCTTCCGGCCATCACCTTCATAATGGCCGTCATTTTCAGGTATATTCTAATTACCCAACTTCTCTATACGATTTTGTTATACATTCCTTTCTAAATCCTTTTTATACGGAATATTTACGGAATATTATTAAAGTTTTTATATTCTTTTATTTTTTATTTGGAATTTGAATAATATTATAGTTATGAAATTATTATAATATTAATTATTTATATATTTAATATAAGTTATAAATTATATACTTATACAATTGTTTAATTTATTTAAATACATGAAAAAACATACTCCCTCCATCCCATAGAAGTCGGTATAATTTTTTTGGGTACGGAGATTAAGGAGAATAATAATTTAATATAAAGTGAAGTAAAGTAAGTGAGATAAATAATATTTAATGTGTAGTGGGTAGTTGTATTAGAGGTGATATGTGGGGTCCATGAGAATAGATTAATTGTTTTTGTTTGAGTCCATGTATTAAAAAGGAAATGTGTCAACTTTAGTGGGACAAACCAAAAGGAAAGTGTGTCAACTTCTATGGGACGGAGGAAGTAGTAAAAAAAATACTACATAATTTTTTAAATAATGATATTAAATAAATGTATTGATAATGAAATAAATATTAATTTATATCAACTACATATATAGACATAAAAAAATAATAAATAAATATATCACACTCTAGATTTCCATGCACTCTTGGAATAGGAATATTGTTCTTCCTTGAAGCGTTTCGTTGGAGTTGGTCAGTGGTGGAAGTAAATTGAATATAATATAGAATTTTAAATAAATGATATGTATATAGGGTATTAAATATAATATAAAATAAAATAAAAAAGGATGTATATAATGCATGATGGTGGGGTGCACTGCAGGTTAGAAAAGGTGAATCTGAAAAGGAAGCCAAGTTTAGCTAAAGTGATCGGCACAGTGATCACCGTCTCCGGCGCCATGCTGATGACCCTCTTCAAGGGCCCCGCCGTCAACATCCTCTGGTACTCTCACGGCGGCAGCCACCATGCCGCCGCCAGCTCCACCGCCGACCAGCACTGGGTCTCCGGCACTATTATGATGCTCGGCTGTATTGTTGGCTGGGCCGCCTTCTTCATCCTCCAAGTAACTCATCATTCTGCCATTCTCTCTCTCCTTACCTCACTCTCTCAAGTTTTAACACTAGACTAAAATATAGACCGTCCCTACTTTCTTTTGTTTTATTCGAAAAAATTTCAAAATAGTTATGACATTCATTTATGTCTCAAATCTTTCAATATTTCGTTCCAAAACAATATTTTTTATCAATTTTGTCTTATAACTTTGTAAAAGTACCAATTCAATCTCATGCCATGAAATAAGAAAAATTGAACATTTTTAAGTGAAAATGACTACTTTTGTGAGAATATAAAAGTTATAGGACTATTTCGGAGAAATTATTTTTCTTGAGACTTTATATTAGACGATTTTAATTTTAAACTCGTTTTAACACTAAGTAAATGTTGTTGGGGATGCAGAACAACACACTGAAGGAGTACCCTGCAGAGCTCTCATTGACAGCCTTGATTTGTTTGTTTGGAACTCTGGAAGGTGGGGTGGTTGCTGCTATCATGGAGAGAAAGAAGAGTGCTTGGATGATCGGCTTTGATTCTAGGTTTCTAGCTGCTGCCTACTCGGGAATAATATGCTCGGGAATAGCATATTACTTGCAGAGCGTAGTGAACAAGATGCGAGGTCCAGTGTTTGTAACTGCATTCAGTCCTCTCAGTATGATCATTACTGCTTTCTTGGGTGCCATCATTTTGTCCGAAACTCTTCATCTCGGAAGGTATTGATCATGTAAATATATTATCGTGTGTGTCACTATTTATATGATTGATACACAATTAAAAAAAAAAAAGACAATGATTAGTGAGAGGTGGGGTGGGGTGGGGTGGGGTGGGGGAGGTAAATGGGGCAGGGGTACTACTTACAATTCAATTGAAGTAGCACATACTTTCTCTAACTATTGTTAATTTGATTGCAGTATCATTGGAGCAGTGATTGTAGTAACTGGGCTTTACTCAGTAGTATGGGGTACAAGCAAAGACAGCCCAAATTCAAAGGCCCAACAGTTCGATGACGCCAAAGCCCACGAACTACCCATTGCAATGAACAACATTGATGAAACAAGTGTTAAATCGAAGATTCAACTCAAGAATTCCTTAATTGAAGAGCCATGAAATATGAATCATCAAGCATTCATTGTACCCCTACTTAACTTAAATTTCCTGCCATTTGTAACTCTTGTATGTATTTAATTTCCTGTTTTTAATTTGAATTTGGGGATCAACTTTTCTCTTTGCTTGTTGTAACATTTTGAGATACTTTTGATTTTGTTTTTTATCTTTTATATTAATAAAAAAAAATCTTGAGCAAGTCGTGCGCAAGACAATTTCACTATTTATTAAGTTACAAATATAAATTATTTATAAAATAATTCAAAATTTTATTATAATTTTTTATTAGTCTAATGAAACTCCTGTGTAACTTATTAATTAATAATTCAAGTAGTAGACATATAGACTATAGTAAAGAATATTGGATCTTGGTTAATTGGGCTGCACAGTGGGCCCACCCAAATATGGAAGCCCAAATACGAAGGTGGGCTCATCTTCATCAACTGAATTACCCACCAGCTGATGTAATGTCGCAACCTCATTTGAGAAAATTCTCTTCACTCAGAGAGAGAGAGAGAGAGAGTGAGTGTTAATCGAAGTTCGCCTCTTCAATATTCGAGTGTCCTGTTGGATAATCTGCTCTCCCTCTCTCTCCTCTGGGCTATGATTTCTGCTCCAGGTTGAGTGAGAGAAAGCGTTGAAGAAAAATCTGAATTTCGTAAAAATTTACATCAATTGGGGCAAACATAGTAATCAGGAGAATGGCGATGTGGGTATTCGGATACGGGTCAATCATATGGAAAACGGGCTTCCATTACGATGAACGCCACGTTGGTTTCATCAAAGATTACCGACGTGTCTTCTACCAAGGTTTTGATGATATTTTCTCTTTTGTCCCTGTAATATATCTGCTGTGTTTATTTCTTACTTTTTGAAGGGTTTTAATGTGCAGTGTAGTAATTAATGTTATGTAATTATATGGCTTTATTTTTTCCTCTCCCTTGTGTAGGAAGTGTTGAGAATGAAAAATTAAGCTTTTGTTGTTTGGACTGTCAAACAAAGATGATCAACTTTATCAATGGGATGATTTTTTTAATTTCTTCACTTATTTTCCCTACTTGAATTGTGATACTAGATTCACCATGTTTATCATATTATTTTGTTAGATGCAGGTTTTGGTCATATTAGTCCAACCATTTTCTTTTTTGTGTGCATTTAAACTAAGCAAAAGATTGAATTTTCTTCCTGAAAATCCAAGATCAAGAAACTGCAATCAAGATTTACACTTTTTTTATCCATCTGCAGGGAGCACAGATCATAGAGGGACTCCAGAGTTTCCTGGAAGAACAGTCACGTTGGAGCCCGCAAAGGGGGAAGTATGCGTAAGTTTCTCCTAATAGGATTTATGTATCCTTAAGTTTGTTTTTGAGCAACTTGCCGGTGACTGCATTTTGTGCAGTGGTAGTGAATGTTTTGTGTTTTACGATTCTGTCCTCCTTATGGTAATAGGCTGTTTCTAGATGGTAATCTGACTGATGAATTTAGTGAAACTGATAACTAAATCAAACTTCAGTTTCTGTTTTGATCTTTAGTTGTAAATTTGTTAAATTTCACTGTTTTCTTTAGAGTTTGCAGCCTTCGTATAAGCTACATGTAATGCTAAAGTTGATACATACTTCTATTGTAGTCATTGGAAAAAGAACTGAAAGAATGAGAAATTTATTAAGCCAGAATACTTGTGAAAGAGCTAATATAATTGTTATGTAAACATGGACAATTAGGTTTATTGGTGTACTGATTTCACGCATAATTTCATTGTTCCAGTATATAATTTTAACCAAGTAATGTTTATCTCGTCATCTTTAATTCTTTCTTCCTTTGTATAAAGCCAGAAGCGAACTTGAAATTTAATTGAAATCAGATTTACTCAGTTCTTGAAATTTCGTTTTTGTGGAGAAGCCCTGGCAAATTGTGAGGTTCAGGTACCTATGGCTATGATCACTTGTTCATACTTATTTCGCGACAGCACCGTATCAGTGAGCTGAAACCTTGTTATTTGCGTTTTGCACAGTCTTAATGGCGAATAGTCTTAATGGCGATTTAAATTCAAGTGTTCATCCTATTCGTTTTCTATTTTGTGCGTTCTATCTTCAAAGTTGGTTTTGTGTCTTTTGTAAGTACTTGACAAGTTTTAATTTGCAATATAGTGGGGTGCTGCATACAAAATAGCCCACAAAGAAGATCAGCTGACTGCTCTGGAGGTAGGTCTTTTATTTTCAAACACCTTTTCTGTATTATTTTTTCTTTTCCGTTTCTGATATGGAAAAAAAGACCCAAATTTACTGCACAAGAAGTTTATAATTGATAATCTGTTATTTTTTCTGAACATTGGTATAATTGTTTAGTTCTTTTCCTGCATATCTTCAAATGATCCTTCATTTGGCATTTCGCTTTGTAGTATCTTGAAGTGAGGGAGAAACAGTACGACAAGAAGGCTTACGTCGATTTCTACATGGTAAGTGTATGCGTATTTCAGCACCTTCCTCTCAAATTATCAGAGAGTTGAAGATACAGTGATCAAAGTTGATTGTTAATTCCTTTACAGGATCCAACTGCATCAGAACCTTTTGTTTCCGATGTTATGGTGTAAGTTGCACACGTACCATATATTACATGTTATATAACCAACGGTTTCATTGTTAAGAAAACTCAACAATTGTAAATTTGCAGATACATAGCATCTGCAGATAAGAAGCTGAACCAGAACTATTTGGGACCTGCCTCTCTTGAAGAAATTGCCATGTATGTTATCCTAATAACCTTTTGAATCTTGTAAACAATTTAATTTTTAGTTGTTGAAGATGTTCTGTTCGATTTGTTCCTGGGTGTAATCGAATACATCATGTATCAATACAGATTCAACGACTACTGTATTGATGCATGCATGGTTGTTGAGCCGAACTGAAAATCAACTTATAACGGAGCAAGTCTTTTATGAGACCGTATTAACGGAATTCACTTCGTGAGAAGTGGCACGTTTAGATGATCACGTTCAAACATTTTCCTTTTCGATTATATATTTTCATCTCTTTCTTTGTGCAGTCAAATTGCGAAGGCAAAAGGCCCCTCAGGACCAAACAGGGAGTACCTCTTCAAACTTGAAAACTCCCTTTCCCAGATAGGTAAAGTGGAATACCTTAATTTTCCAAAAAAATGACCAACTTTTTAATTATTATTAAAATTAATTTTATCACAACTTGAATTGCAGGATGTGAAGACAAGCATGTCACTGATCTGGCCACTGAAGTGAGGCGTATACTTCTATTACAAGGAGAATTGAGTGTTGAATGATCTCTCTGTAGACCAGATGAGCCTATTATTTTCCCCTGAATTATTAAAACTTATTTCAAACCATAATTATTCTTTCCTCAATTTAGTTCAAACAATACATATTCTCACTTGGGGGGTGCAAGAAAGCCATGTTAGCTAATGTTGGGTTACTGAAAGTTATATAAATAACTCCCTTGTATTTGTATTTTTATCTGAAATTTCATAACAAAATTTAGAGAATTTCTGTTTATATTCTGTTCAGCAACATGAATAATTTCATTACCACCAGAATGTAAAACACAACCACCATCAGAGATTGTTTTTATACAAGAATAAAGCAACACAATAGCTAATAGGGAGTTGCCCATGGAACTTCAATACAGTAAGCATAATACACTTATGTACAACTTGAGTGACAACTGATCAAATGAATTGAGTACATTTAGGTTCTTTACAACATGAACTTCACAAGAGTCAACATCTTTGGTATTTACATGCAAGAATAATCCTAAGACCTCACAGACCCTTCAGAACTGCTTTGCTCGTGTGATGGACCCCGAGTGCAGCATATTTCAACATTGCACGGCCTTGGTACAAACTGCAAAATAGGAGCATTGTCAAGCACATTGAGCGCTAGCGCTACTTCTTGTCATAAAGTATGAAGGCTCACTTATATGGCATGTTTTCAAGAGCTTATAAGTCGGTTTAATCTTTTTTAAAAACTAAATTGGATTGTATTGAATGAATTGCCTTTACTTAAAATAATCATTAGAATCCTAAATCTAAAGTTGAGAAGGTTGTTTCAAGCAGATTCAGCTTATAATCAGTAATTTACATACAGAAAATATCTTACTGAAAGTCTACACCCACCTTCTGAAAATTTTACATCCACTACCTACTTTAACCGTCAATCACTAAATTAAATCACTTCTTCAAAAACATGATTTGTTGCAAATTGCCCAATACAACACTATTGATCTTTGGTTTAGTCACGTAATCAAGCCATAGTAAGTGTCTAGGAGAGGTATGCAGTCATTCTATCATGTCCAATCCATAAAAGGGTCCAACCTTTTGACAATGTCCCAATTTAACACATATCGCAGTTACAAATGAAAAACCTGAACACGTCAATTAATAACAGATACATACAATCCCAAAGAAAGAAAACACAGCAAACTTTGAGTTTATTTTTCTTAAGGTTCTAAAACACAGTATTTTTTGTGTCTTTATGAGTATTACCAATTCCCCTAAAAAAATAAAAATCAGGTGAATTAAAAGATGTACCTCGCCATAGCAAGACCCCAAGTAGCTAGGGTGTAAAATAACATCCCAGCATGCCATAAGCTTAGCATCTTCTCTACTTTATTCATGCCTTTCAGTGCTTCCATCAAGGCTGAAAAATAAAATTGTAAATAAGAATGCCACTAAACACAGAGTAAATGCCAATAATGATGCCCCCAAAAGGTTTGTTGATAATATTGCAATTTTTCCGTTCATTGAGCATCAAACTAACCAGGGCAATCAAAACCCTACCTTTCTGGAGCTCAGCTGGGGTCAAAGTCTGCATTGCGAAGAAATATTAACATTGTGAGTTATATGTGATGAAGTTATAAACAGAAAACGAAATGCAGATCACTATTTAGGCCACGTACCAGAGATTTTGGGTTTGCCAAAATACATCTTGCCATAAAGTTAGCCACCCCATCCACCACATGCTCATCGGTAACAATTACATAATTCTCATGGTCAATACCACTCTTCTCTTCAATATTATTAGGTACCATATCATGGGAGACCCACACCCACCAGCTTGGCTCTTCATGACCAATATTGATTAAAACCTCTACTTTCTTCAGATCTTCACCTGATCATATTTCCGAGATTTAATAGCAAGCATCAAAAAATAAGTTCTCCCAAATTCTTCCAGAGCAATACTGAGAGTCTACACCTAGTATGATTTCTAAATATGACAACCATTAAGAGCATGCTTAAGCACAACAATGGTAACAATACAGAATTTGTCAACACTTGCCAAGGTTTGGAATCAACAAGCGTGCTATGATGAACCAGGAATGCAAGCCAAAATATGTTGATTTTTTAATATTTATCTAAGTTTATGAAAACTAACACTAACACCACAAATCGAATTAAGAAAATTCGAATAACCTGATGGTTCATCAAACGGAAATGTGGAGGTCGATTTTTGACGAAGAGAATCAAGCTCATTCAGGAAGCATTCAGAATTAACAGCACCCAAGAGCCGCTCATGAAGCTGCAATTAATGAATTAAAGAAACACATAATAATCATCAAACAATCAGAAACTTTCCCAAACTTCAACTCTCTTAAGTTAATTGAGGAAACTAAGTTGCGTACATTCGAAGGGCAATTACGCAGCAAAGTAGGTGAATTCGATATCTCTTGTAGAAGATTGAGGTTTTTCTCGAGTATCTGGCGAAGCCGTTCATTTTCCGATCTTAAGATTTCGATATCCACATCTCCTCGTTCTTTCGTTAGCGGCGGCGATTCGTGGTGTCGGTGGTGCTGGCAGGTTTCGATGGCGGTAAACGCCACGTCAGCAACCTCCATCACCGTCTTCGCCACCTCCATCGAAACGTGTCCCACCATATCTTCAGATGATCGTAATCTCTTTCTCTACCTAGGGTTTTGACGATTGTGATACTTTAGCTGATTGAAATGATTAATGACTGCCTAAATATAATAATTTTGCATCGAAGTCCTGCTATTACGGAATAAATGTATGACCAAACCCCCTCATTTTTCTATATTCTAAAATTACCCCAGCCTCTTTAAATTTGATTTTGCTTGCCTCCTTATTTTTTAGTACACTACAAAAAAATAGTATTTTTTTAACAATGAAATTCAATCAGTTGGTAATTACCAATGAATTAGCAACCAAAATGATATTTTTTTATTAGCAATGGAATGCCAACATATTTATTCTCAATTTTATCAACGAATTTCATTGGTAAACCAATTTAATAATGAAATTAAGGCTTTTACCGGCGAAATATTTCATTGATAAAAAACAGTTTTTTTAGCGGTACTAATATATCAATGGATTATTGCTAAAAAATAGAAATCTTGAATATTACTCCCTCCCTCCAACCTAATAAACTATTCACATTTCTTATACCTATCTCACAACTTCGTCTCACATAATTGTCATCTCACAAGAAACATTTTCTTAGAAAAATTACTCCATTGAAGAGTAATAGTTATTTTATAAACTAGAATGGTTAACTTTAAATAAATTTTAATGATATCAAAATGGGGCCGGCTATTCCCACACCCGGAATTACTGAACGTACCCTAAAAATATTTAAATTGACATAATTACCCTTATAAAACTTGTATAAGTTCGGTTGCAACAACCGAACAGTCATCTATCTTATCTATTCGGTTGCTTTTACCGAACAGATAAGATAGATTAATTCTTTATTCTGTTCGCTTGTTGCAATTGAACAGATAAGATAGATTAATTCTTTTTTTGTTCGCTTGTTGCAACCGAACGATAAGTTAGATGACTGTTTGATTGCAACAACCGAACAAATATAAGCTTTATAAGGATAATTATGTCAATTTAAATATTTTTGAAGCTACGTACAGTAATTCCGGAAGTACAAATAGTCGGTCCCTATCAAATTTATACATGGATAAATCTATAACCTACAAATTAATAATCCCTCCGTCTAGTCCAAAAGACTCATTTGTTTTTTTATACGTAGATTAAAGAGTATTAGTTAACTCATTAATTTATGGGTTAATTGCAAAAAAACCACGAATTTTACTCCTATTGCAAATTAATCCTCACTTTTAAGAAATTGAAAAAAAAATCACCACCTTTAAGTATTGTTGCAAAATAAACAAAAAAAAACTTTACTTTAGTAAAAAAATTGGGTTTATTTTGCAATAATATTTAAAGGTGGTGATTTTTTTTGCAATTTTTTAAAAGTGGGGATTAATTTGCAATAGGAGTAAAGTTTGTGATTTTTTTTGCAATTAACCCTAATTTATGACAAAGTCCCTTAATTTATATATCGAATGGAAAATTCATATATGCAAGAAGCACATATATCATGCAAAAAGTATATCTAGAAATGAGGAAGGATTGCAAATGTGCATGTAAAACTTTCTCAACAGGTTGTCTGAAATCTGAATACTCATGGGGACCATAAACAAAACAAAAACAAAAGGCAAAACAAGGCCCCAGTCTTCCTTTCCTGCCACATAATTGAGAGATCATACTCATGTTGACAGTACAAACTTGGCAATTAAACCTAGCACAACCATAACAGGAAAGCTCCTCATGTGGTTCGTCATCAAGCAGGCATCAGAGGAACCTCCCATGGTACTCCCCGTCGGCCCACTTGCCGGTGGTAATCCAAGAACTTCACCGGACGAGGGCACTACAGAACTTGGGTTTTTTGTTGGTAGACCTCCCGCTTCTGATGGTGCCGGCGCTGGAGAAAAGAACGAGTTTGGGACCACCGTAGGTGGAGCAACGAGTTGAGGAAATTGTTGCGGCCCTGTATAGAGATGCACCAAAAGGATAAAAACTATGAATAGTCTAACTATAACAATCTAAGGTTAGTCGTTAATAGAGTGAAAAAGGATCTAGTTTGGTTCTCCCGACCAATGTGAGACTAATACAATTGAGGTGCGGCCAAATTACTTGCACTGCACAGAGAGAACCATCAAAATCGACAATAACACCATTTATCATGGTGAGTTCCATGGGGTGGGGGTCGGAGAAAGGAGATTCTAGCACAATGTGCATCACAAGTAACTATATAAGTTTCGTCATTGATTCATGTAACCAAAATAACTCTATAAACCAACATAGATATCAATCATATCATGCCATATGAGTTCATGAGAGTGTATAGTAGGCAGCCAAATTAATTTAAATAACCTTTGATTAAACAAAATTTAAGTCATGGATTAAAACCTAGCATTAACAAATTACCTGGACATCTAGGTTGGAGGGATGTGGACAACCTGCAAACAGAACAAAATGAACCTAGGGGTCAACTACCATTTATAGGCCAAACATGAATCAAGATAGAAAACGAAAACATACGTAGAAGCGATGCTTCCGTTCACGTAGCCACCATAGCTACAAGAAGTCACATTGCATCCACCACCAGATTGTTGTGTGGTAATATTTCCTATCATGAGATTACTGGATATGCACTGCATGCTCGAACAAGAAACGGCTAATGAAGCAGGCATGCAGTATAAACTGCAAAATTTAAACAAAAAAAGTTAGATCTCCAAAATTTGACACCGAGGTGGGGGTCCAAATACTTGCTAGGTAATCCTAGGATGCATGCAAGAGAAACGCTTCTTACTTGCGACTCCCTGGTCCACAACTGCACTGCACGCAGTGGCTCGCAGTTATAGCATAACTCCCATTCGGAACAACCAAGCCATAGTCCTTGGCATAACTTGGAAAATTTGAAGCACAAGCTGTGAGTCGAATCATGTCACGAGTTATTACCAAAATTGACGTAAAAGTACACAAATTGTTGAGCATTACTGCCAAGATGGTCGATTACATTAAAATCTTCAAACTCTAAAGAATTTCAGTTTTCATACAAAATAACTTTAGTGATGAGTAAGACTTCAAATCAAGAGGGGGCCGAGACAGGACTAGCTAGTACTCCACACAATAAAGCAGCAATTTTGCTGCTAAATAAGCTGTTCTGTCAGCCAATGGCCAAGATACTGCAGAACTTATACTAACACATGAGTTACAAATAAAAATGTAAGTTGACAACCTAAGGAAACAATGGAAAGTTGTATGAAGAAAGCGTTCTTGAATAATTAGAAGGGTTATGTGACAAATAATAAGTCATAAAAAAGAATATATTAACCCCAAGACAAGTATCTAGAGGGGGTCAAACTACTTAATATGTAGCTAAAAACTTGTAAAAATCAGCAAGGAATTTTTGGTTTCTCTTAACCAACACTTCATATCATCGATCCTTTCTTTCTTACCTAAACTGTAGTATTAATGTCACACAATGTTCGCAGTGAAACCAGATGGAAACATAGAAAACTCCGAGGAAAACTATATAAAATCATTACCACGACATAGCTTATAGCTTAATTAACTCAAATTAACACTAAACCAGTAATTCCTCAAAAAATTCACAATAACACTAGATCAATGAAAGCAGCACCGGCATCAAGAATCAATAATTGCAAGAAAAAACATAGCACATTGTGATAGCAGAATCACTAACCAGACAATGGAATTGCAAGAATATCACCATCACTAATCTCAGCACTCCCCAAAGCATTAACGTTCATCAAATCAGTCACCGTCGTAACGTACCTCGCCGCAATTCCCGACAATGTATCCACATCCCGGACAACATACGACATGTAAACGGCCGGCAAATTGTTGTCGCTGTTGTTGAAACAGGTGCAGGGCAACGGGATGTTCAGCTGCGTGCCCACGGCAATGACGGAGGGATCCGAGAGGTCGGCCTTGGGGTTGGCGTCCTTAATCTGATCGGCGGAGACGAGGCCGCCGTAGACGGCGGAGGAGATGGAAGCGAGCGTGTCGGAGGGGCGGGTCTTGTAAGAAACGGAGCTGGATTTACGGATGCCGTCGACGCAGGAACAGGGGATGGGGATTTTGAGGAAGAGCTGGGAGGGGAGGATGTGGTTCTCGACGTCCGGGTAGGAAATGTCGATGGCGTTGGTTAGGAGGAGGGAAATGGGGTCGATGGAGAAGAGGGACGCCACTTCGGAGACTTTGAGGTCGGTGTACAGGGTGTAGCTGACGAGGGCGGAGCAGGTGTCGGAATTGGAGCATGGCTCGATCGTCGACTTCGGGGCAGCGCGTGGGAGGAACGCGCCGATGGCGAGGACGACGACAAGGAAGCCGGTGGCGAGAAACGCCGGCATTTGCGGAGAGAGGTCGGGTGTGACTGAGTGCTCCGAAAGGTGTGGAGTGTGTGTGGAGAAATCTCTGTCGGAAGTGTGTTCTATTGGTCGGAGCTGGTTTTCGGCGGCTGGCTGACTCTCTCTCTCTCTGTGAATGCGTGTGTGTGTGTGTGTGTGTGTGTGTGAGAGAGAGAGAGAGTGGATGAACGGAAAGTGAATTGAAAGAGTGGAAAAGGGTAGGGCAAATTCTCAAAAGAGAGCGAAGGGAGGAGACAAAGGTCTTTTCGCCTCTAGTGTGTGTGAGAAGGGGGGGAGAGAGAGTATATTGGAATTCAGTCTTCAGACACTGGTCAGCTTTCTGGATCTTCGGGTCCATGGCAAGATCCTTTACACTATTACCGAATTTTACAATTTTGCCCTCAGTCACCTGGTTTGTTTATTTCTTTATTTATTTTCCTTTTTCCCTATTAATTTAGGTGTAAATGCACATACAACAAATACTATTAATTTGTTGGCCATTAATGTTTTCTCTGAATTCTTGGAACATTCTAACTCCATAATTATTTGAAAATTATTATTAAATCAGTGTTCAACGGGTCCATTTGTAAGTACTCCCTCATTGATGGTAATTATTAAGTCCTTCCTCCCAATTATCTTCATAGGTGTTTTTCAGGTGCAAGATTACAAAAAAATATATATCTTTTTATAAAATAAAAAAAGAACATTTTAGGTAATTTATTTAAATAATATAGAAAGTATTCTGTTAAGTTTTTAAAATGTATAGGTGTTAACTTTGTAGCATTATATATTTTGAGGGTATTGATGTTGCTATAATATTATTTTAAAAAGTTTACACTAATTGTGAAATAGAAAAATATAAAACGTGAAATAAATAGCTATAGAGAGAGTTATTTTTTAGAACATCGTTTGTTATTCTCTCCTCTTTCGAAAATTTTACACGCACGTTTTTATGTGCTCATACTTAAAAAAATTGCTTTTTTCAATTTAAAAGTAAAATGAAGAAAAAATATTTTGAGTAATTCAATAAAATTGTAGTATAACATTATTGATGTAAGTCAATAAAATTTATATGTAAATGCATTTTGATAATATTGTAAAAATGTTTATATTATATAAATTGTTACTCCATATATGCATGTATTTTGGGTAGTACCAAAAAGTTTTGGAATACGAGAGTAATTGATAATGTAAATGTTGGCGCTAACTGGTATCCCTTTTATCGACTTGGATTATCTGTGTCATTTTGGTACATTATTTTTTGTGTTACACCATTAGATAAACTATACATATGAGAGAGAAATTACATTCTAAAGCTTAAACCCTAGGAACAATTGATGAATTAATTTCCCCTCTTACGTGTCAATCACTTAACTTATAGCATAGATGATGATTCATGAAAATGGTGTAGAAGATCTGGTGTGCCCATTTACTATTACAAATTGTGTTTTTCTATGCCCTTCCAAATTTATTTAATTTGTAGGGAAGGACATTATGGTAAAGTACTGGTATCGCTTTGGACCGTTAAAAGAACGCCTGGAAATGAGGTGTACGGTGTATCCCACCACTCTCTTTTTCTGTATTGGGCCCATTAATATTATAGAATAATTTAATCCTAATTTTCGGCCCAGAAATGTATCCAATGTAGGGCCCACTTTTCAAATGTGGGCCATAACGAGGGTTAAATATTGGTTGAAGCCCAACAACAGGTTCCTTTCTTTCATTATGGGTTCCAAAATAAATACGGGCTATATTTGGATTTTGGGTACCGTCTGCCTGTTTTCTTTTTTACTAAAATGACGTTTTTTATTTTCTTCTTAATTCAAAGCTGAAAAAAAATTAAAAAAATTTCCTTCTTGGATTGGGCCATAAATAGATTTTAGTTGAAACAAACAAAAAAAAAGTTTTTTATCAACAAAATATTCCGTTGATAAAAACCTTAATTTCATTGTTAAATTGGCTTATCAACGAATTAACAACGGAAAAAAAATTATATAGTATTTGGTAGTGTACAGCATTAGGCCTCTCTAGTCTCTATGCACAATAGTCATATATCTTACTAAATTTAGACAATTTTATAACCAATTACATGCATTTCAACAATTTTAACAACCACCCAAAAAAAAAAAAATTAGAGAAGAAGAATATATTCTCTAGTTTCAACTAAAGCTTGACAGCTGAAGATTATTTTTTTTTTAAAAAAATATTTTCAAAGGTAATAATTTTTTAGAGTCTCACATTTTTGCAAATTTTTCTTATAAATAATCTCTTGGAATATTTTATTTTAAAAAATATCACACTCATCGTATACATATATAATTTAGTATCATCAATAGCACTTATTAGTTAAAAAAACTAGATAACTCTCAAAATTTAATAAAACTAAAAATAAAAAAAAAATCTCAAATGATGGTGAAAGGTCACGAGAGAGCATATGTAAGATATGAATAACAATGACATTATCTTAACTAAGATGTATTAAAAAGTTATTTGTTTTGAGTGTTTTTATCATGCAGTTTGTAGAGATGAGTTTTGAGGAAGTGGTAAAAGAGTAATTTCACGTGGAGGATGCATAGCTGAACGCTAATTCGTCCTTATGTATCAACTAATGTTCACTGTGATATCAATGATGGTTCATACACACAATTCCATGTTTTACCATTGAGAAAGAATGTTATTCCCAAGGTAAATGAAACTCACCCAGTGTCTGCAGTGTGCAGGCTGTGGTAGGGTGGGTGGTTCTTCCAGGGTAGGGGTACTGCCTCATCATAACTTACACAATTCACTAACCAATATGCAACCACTTACTCCCCTATGTGTATTTTAATGTTTCAAACTCATGGATGCCAATTTGTGACAACTTCATCATACATTAATTTAATTGTGAATAAGAGAATGATAAGCATGCTAGTTTACTGTTAAATATTTTTGTCCATTTACTTGAATTCGGTTTTGATCAACGAATGAGCGATTATACTTTTTGAACTGAAACTCGAATAGTTTGCGAACGATTTTGTTCGCTTACCACCCTAAGAGTATCCACATCCGTAAGTTGAGTTTAAACCCATTCTCTCTCTTCCAACTCATTCTACACTATTTTTCATTAAACACTAATTTTTTATTTATTAAAATAATATAAATGAACTCAGTTTATTACATTGAAATAGCAGGTGGGCAGAGTTTAAACCCATGAGTTCACATTTGTTTGAGTTTGATCATTTTGGATTTAAACTCAAAATTTTACGTCAATGTGAATGCTCTAATGAGAATGTTCGATAATTTTGAATTTTCAATATTTCATGCCAAATCATGAAAAATGATAATCATTACTCTTTTAATCACATTACATTCTCTCAATATCCCATACCATACACCCCTTGGTTCCTAATTTTATCCTATTAGAGCTCGTTTGGTTGGGTTGATTAGTTAGGTATCGATGCAGTACCCACGTAATACCATATTTGTCTCGATGTATTCATAATACTTATAACCCGATATTATTTTGACTCACTATTAATAATATTTTTTTGGTATTGTGTATACCACCTCAAGAGGTGGGATACACAATACAACAATTTAATACCTATGTATTAAATGTAATTTTACCATTATACTCTTATCCATAATAATATTAATAAATAATAATTAATAATAATAATAATTAATATTAATAACTAATAATAATATTAATAGTAATATTAAATTAATAATAATATAAAAGGGGTAAATATGTCATTTTACTTATTATCACATTTGTTAATCCTCAATAACAAACATAAAATAAATAATACCTAGTTATCTACAATCTCATTTTTCTATAATACCAAAATAGTACAATTAATCACATATTAAACAAATCTCATTATACACAATCCCTTTATATTACATACCTACATATACAAACGACATCTAAGTGGAGTATATTAGAGGAGTATGATTTTTTATTTTTTTTTACTTTTTTGAAAAAATCATTAAGAATAATGTTTCATATCCACAAGTTTCTACTTTAGATTAGTGTCGACAAAATTTAATTAGTGCACGTAGACAATATCGAAAATTACAAAATATAATTGATGGGGTGTGTTTGGATTTGTGAAAAGTTTTGATTAAATAGGTAGGGTAGGTTGTAGGTTGAGAGTAGAGAAGCAGTAGCAGTACAGATCCAAACACCATCATTTAAAACACCTGAAAACCTGGGAGCCCTTTTTGTACAGTATATAAATATGAAAGAAAAAAGCAAAAATTATTTATATGTGGAGTCTGTATATATTATATTTCAGTTTTTTTTTTTTAAATTATCTTAAGTGAAATGACATAATAACGAATTTGTGAAGTTTAAGAATGCATTATTTAGAGGTGATTTTGACCACAATATTAATTACTCTCCCCATCAACCAATAAAACATTTTATATTTAATTTTTAATTTGTTTGTCCATTATTATCCTTTCTCATCTTAAAAATAAATAAATAAATACATTTATTCAATAACTTTATAAATATTTTAATTTTAAGATTTTCAGTTTCATCATATGCACACGTAACACACTAATTTGCACTTTAATTATTACACAAAACACTAAAATACTCTGAAAAATCAATTAAATTAATTAAAATAACTTTTCTAAAACAATACTCCTTCCGTCCCGGTCAAAGTGTATCATTTGTTTTTTGCACGTAGATTAAGGAGTATTATTATTTTATGTAAAGTTGATAGGTGTATTAGAGAGATGTGATGAGTAGTGGTAGGCAATTGGTGGACTCTTTTTACTAAAAGAGAAAAATGGTGCAATTTGGACGGGACACCCAATATAGTAAAATGATGCTATTTGGACGGGACGGAGGGAGTACGTAATAATAAACATGAAAGCGTTTCGTGGAATTAATGAAATAGGAGCATTTACTTGTAGCTCAATTCCATGAGAGTTATCACATCTCTCTGGGCATAGTTCAAGTGGTAGAAGGGAGAGTGGAAAAACTTTTCAACTGAGCTTACAGTTATGGAATGGGAGTTCGAATCCTATCTTTAACATGGATTTGGTCCTTTACGATTTTGCCCTCCACTTAAGTCCTTCACTTAAGGCATATCTTGTGATTTGATGATGGAGACTCCTAATAGTGGTGTACACTTTTTTTTAATCACAGTTACTGTTACAAATTTTACCCTATTCAACTTTTTTTATAAAAAAAAAACATTGTATAGATTTGTGGAGCTAAAATAGTCTTTTAGTGTAATACATGTATACTTCTTATAATAAGTTTTGGAGTATACTATATGCTTTAGTTGAGGATGTCATTTTTGTTAAATAAACTGTATTGAGAGATTTTTTACTTTACTTAAAAAAACAAAAGATCACCCACACTATTAATTGGTGTATCAAATGATGAAATGTGAAAACCATGTTGTAAAGAATTATGTATTGTGAATAATTTTTTAAAAAATGTACATAATATTCTAAATTAGACAACCAAAATACAAAGAGTAATAGAAAATAAGTGGAATGAAGGAAGTAATATTATTACAATGAAGATTTAAAATTAACTTTACATGTAGAGAGTCAAAATAGATTATACATTAGTTCATTTCTTATGAAGCTATACAATCTGATAAAACAGAGCAAAAATCATGATAAAAAAAATATATATATATATAATTATAAGGTCAATAACCTGCTCTGATACCATGATAAAATAGAGCAAAAATCATAATGAATATGGAAGAAGAATCCCCTATCTTTATTATATTTACAATGAAATGGGCACACATATTTATATAGTGTAGTACACATGAATGATAAATAACAAACTCCGTAACCACACTCCGTAATCTACGTCATCTAATCCTAACAGCTGGAAGATTAAAACAGAAAGAGCTTAATGTGATGGCAAGTGTTTGCATGTGATATACACATGTTATTTATATTGCCAATACCCTTCCCTCAAGTTGGAGAATGTAAGATTCCTGCATTCCCAACTTGCATACAAACCATTGAAATGGAGCAGCACCTAAAAGCTTCGTGAATCCATCAGCAATCTGTGAAGATGAAGGGACAAAACAAGGATGAACAAAACCTTCTTTAAACTTATTTCTGACCAGATGGCAATCAATTTCAAGATGTTTCGTTCTTTCATGAAAAACGGGATTCGCTGTGATGTGAAGTGCAACCTTATTGTCACAATGTAGAGGAATGGGAAGTGAAGTTTGTTGCATAAAATCCTGCAGAATGAACTGAATCCATTGTAGCTCACACAATGTTGAGCTTAGGGCTCTATATTCCGCTTCCGTAGATGAATGAGAAATGGTAGCTTGCTTCTTACTTTTAAAAGATACCAAACAATCACCGAAAAACACAGCAAAACTAGTGATTGATCTCCTGGTGTCCTTGCATGCAGCCCAATCGGCATCACAAAAGGCTTCCAAAGTAGTAGTAGGAGAGGAAGAATAGAACAAACCAATAGATATGGTGTGCTTCAAGTATCTGAGAACATGTAGTGCAGCAAACCAATGTGTTGAGGTAGGAGATGTAACAAATTGACTTAACTGTTGTACTGAGTAAGTAATATCTGGCCTTGTCATATTTAAATATAGTAGCCTCCCAACTAACCTTCTATACTGATATGGAGCTTCCAAAATGACTCCATCTGTTGAACTAAGATGCAAACCAGGAGGGAGAGGAGTGGAAGCAGGTTTGCAATATGTCATATGTACATCTGCAAGGATGTCCATAATGTATTTTTTTTATACAAAAATATCCCATCACCATTTCTTAGTATTTCAACACCTAGAAAATATTTTGCTAACCCAAGGTCCTTGATAGTATAAGCATTATGCAGAAATGCTTAAGGGCATCTATCATGAGAGTGTCTGATCCAGTGATAAGAACATCATCAACATATACTAACATAGCTAAGAAAAGCTCATTCCTTTGCATGGTAAAGAGATAACGATCGTGAGGTGATTGTATCAATCCAAACTCTGTAAGTTTTCTACTTAATTCCACATTCCATTCTCTAGAGGCTTGCTTAAGCCCATAGAGACTTCTTAACAACTTGCAAACTTGACCAGGGGAAGCTTTAGTGTATCCTGGTGGTGGATGCATGTAAACTTCTTCAGAAAGGTGACCATGTAAGAAGGCATTATTGACATCTAGTTGATGCAAATCCCATCCTTTCTTAGAAGCAATAGATATAATCAACCTCACTGTAACTAGTTTTGCAACAGGGGAAAAAACCTCAAAGAAATCAACCCCTTCTTGCTGATTATATCCCTTTGCCACTAGCCGAGCTTTATACCTCTCCACTGATCCATCTGGTTTCCTTTTAATCTTATAAACCCACTTACAACTGATGGCTGCCTTTCCAGGGGACAAGTTCGTTAAAGTCCAAGTGTTGTTCGCCTCCAAAGCATCAATCTCCTTCTGCATTGCTTGCACTCAAACTGGTTCATCAGCTGCTTGTTTATAGAATGCAGGTTTCTTATTGAGATATAAATTAGCTAGAAAGGCCGAATAAGTATCATGAAACTCGCCTAAACATGAAGGAACAGACAAGTGACAAACATAATCCTTCTGCCAGATGGGAGGTTGAGTATTTCTTACATTTTTTCTTGTAGGCAATGGTACAAGAGGTTGTACAACTTGTGGCTCAACAGGATTAGCTGGCATACTTGAGTCAGGTTCTGAAATTTGACGTTTCTCTAGAGGAGTTATGATATCTGTGGCTCTCACAATGGTGTCTGTGTTGAGCTGAGGAGGTGGTGGAGTATAAGAATTGTGAGATGAGTAGGGAAAAATATGCTCAAAGAAATGAACATCCCTAAAAACCAGAAATTTAGCATTCTCCAAATCAAAAAGTTTGTATCCTTTTTGCCCTTGCTGATAACCAATGAATATGCATTTCAAGGGCCCGGATTTGAATTTGCTATTAAAAGGTGATGTGACCTTAGCAAAAGCCAAACAACCAAAGGGCCTAAGTCTGTCAAAGTTAGGTGTCTTGCCAATATAGAACTTCATAGGGTGTTTGCCAATTTAGAACTGTTGTAGGTAAGCGGTTGATGACAAAAGCTGCTGATAATACAGAAAAGGGCCAAAAGGAAGTATGTAGCTTAGCTTGAAACAAAAAGGATCTAGCAACCTCCAGTATGTGCCGATGTTTCATTTCCACCACTCCATTTGTTGGGGAGTATACACACAAGATCTTTCATGCAAAATTCCCTGTGAAGACAAAAAATTCTGAACGCCTTTACCTAAAAATTCAGCTCCATTGTCACTCCTTACTCTTTTAATTTTCCAATCAAATTGTCTTTCTACCATCAAAATAAATTTCTGCAAAAGAGCTGCTACTTCTGTTTTATGTCTCATCAAAAATACCCATGTGCTCCTACTAAAATCATCAACTAAAGTAAGAAAGTATGGAGTATTAATATAACATTCATCCTTGCAAGGACCCCAAATATCAACATGAATAAGCTCAAAACAAGATGTTGTTTTAATAGAACTGCTACCAAAAGGTAGTCTATGTTGTTTGGCCTTAAAACAGACTTCACATGTTTTCACTGGATCAATGCTCCCATTATTACAAAAATATTTGAAAAAATTCAAATGCTGCAAAGTATTCAAAGATGCATATCCCATTCTTCTATGCCAATCTTCAAGTGTAACAGTGCATGCATGTCCCTTTATTTGAGTGCCAACTTTCAAGTAATATAAACTTCCCATTAACTCTCCTTCAGCAACATGTTCATTACTTTGTAGGTCCTGAAAATAGCATGAAGATGCATGAAAAGTGCATTTCAAACTAGAGTCTGCACATAGTTGTGGGGCAGACAGTAGATTGTACTTGAAAGTTGGAATCAACAATACATCTTTCAATATTATCTGTGAAGAAAGATGTACTTCACCAACATAGTTAACCTCTCTAACACTTCTATCAGGGAGGCATACTGTGGTCTTATTTTTAACTGGAGTAATATGAACCATGAAGTCTGAATTTGTACACATATGTTTACTTGCTTCGGTATCTATTATCCAATCCCCTGTTATCTTATTGTCAAGCAAAAATAATGCAAAATGGAAGAAGTTTTGAGAACAATTACCTGAAAAATCTACAAATTGGGCATAGCTCACAGTTTGTCTTCATTTTCTTTCTTTATGTATGTAGTCATATCTTGCAACTACTTCAAGATAACCTGCAAATCCGGTGTGCTTTCCCCATTTTTAACATCAGAGGCATTAGCAAAGCTCATATTCTTCTTTTCTTTTAGCTCTTTGTACCAATCAGGTGTTCCATGCTTCTTAAAACAAGAGCTTATCTCATGCCCAGGCACCTCATAGTGATCGCATATTAACTTTGCTTTTTCCTCCTTTGTATATCTATTGAAACCCCTACCTCGGCCACTTGACCATCCATTCACTTGTCCTCCTCCTCTTCCTCCATTGCCCCTACCTGGTATAGGGGTTCTAACCATCATAGCAGCGGAGTCTAACTCTGAGAAAGCAACTTGTACAGACCTTTGTCTTTCAGCAGAAAGTAGCATAGAATAAGCTTTATCAATGGATGGTAAAGGGTCCATAAGCATGATTTGATTCTTCAAATTATCATAACAATCGTGAAGTCCCAATAAAAACTGAATCAATCTATCTTTTTGATTACTTTGAGCAAGGACTTTTCCTCCTGTACAAGAACAACTCACAGTAGGCATAATGCTTTGTAGTTCATCCCAAAGTTTGGTCAGCTTATTAAAGTACTCAACAATTGTGCTATTCCCTTGAACCAAATTACTAATCTCCCTCTTTATCTTATATTTCATAGGTCCATTACTCTCCCTATACCTTTGACAAATAGCATCCCAAAGTTCCTTAGCAGATTCAGCATAAACAAATGTATCACATAACTCTCTAGACAGTGTATTTAGAATCCAAGATAAGACAGTCCAATCAACCCTTTTCCACAATGCATATGTATCATGTTTTGGATCAGACATTTTCAAATCACCATTTATGAATGGCAGCTTAGACTTAGCACCAAGAGCAATTTCCATAGAACGTTTCCAAGGGAGAAAATTAGAACCTGTTAATTGATAGGGTATTAATGCCAATCCAGGATGATCTGCACCATGAAGAAAGTAAGAATTGGCCTCTGAAACTTCTGCAGTGTTGGAGCCAGAAGCTTGCGAAGCAGAAGCTTGCGACATGGAACCAGAAAGCGTGGAGCCAAGAGCTTGCGTTGTGGAACTAAGAGTTTGAAGCGCCGACCATGAACTATTTAAGGAAGACATCGTGATTAATTTTCAAAATATATATATATAATTATAAGGTCAATAACCTGCTCTGATACCATGATAAAACAGAGCAAAAATCATAATGAATATGGAAGAAGAATCCCCTATCTTTATTATATTTACAATGAAATGGGCACACATATTTATATAGTGCAGTACACATGAATGATAAATAACAAACTCCGTAACCATACTCCGTAATCTACGTCATCTAATCCTTACAGCTGGAAGATTAAAACAAATAGAGCTTAATGTGATGACAAGTGTTTGCATGTGATATCCACGTGTTTTTTATATTGCCAATACAATCGAAATTTTTTATTTCATGGTCGTGTTTCAATTCACATTTTATAAAGATAAAATATCATGGAGTATTAAAAATAATAATTATAACATTACTCCGTCCTGCTAATAAATATTCATTTATTTTTTATAAGTAAATTAAGGAGTATAATAATTTAATGTGGTAGATTGAAAGATATTATATAATGACAAAAAAAATGTCAAGTTCAGATTCATTTTTTCGGCAGCACTGTGAAATAGAACATTGGAATTATAAAAGTCTATATGAAGTCTTCGATGAGACGGTATATGTGAAACGAGTAAACCCATTATTAACATATGAATATATGTAAAATATATTTTCTCCGTCCTGCGTGAATGTTTACATTTATCTTTTTTATTAAGTAGGACTCGCACAAAATAACTAATTATTTTACATGAGACTCACACAATACTAATACAACTACCCACTAAACATTAAATATGTATATCTCTAACTTACTATATATTAAAATATATATCTCTTAATTTACGTTAAAAAAAACAAACGTAAACCTTAACATGGTACGGTAAAATATTTATTACTTAAATACGTTTTCTATAATAAAAATTATTATAAGGGTAGTTGAGGTATTTAAATTTAATAGTGAGCAAATGAAATGTAATATGCAAAAGTGGGTGAAAAGCGCAACGAGTCTTTTGCACAATTTTCGTGCATTATTTTTTTGTGTCACACGTTATGTCATTGATACGTAAGAGCGGAAAGATATCAACCATTGCTCCTAATGTTTATATTTTTCTTTTAAGAATTTAGTTTCTCTCTTTTATAAGTATCATCCATCCAACTACTCCCTCCGTCGCACCGAAATGTCCCCATTTTACTATATTGGGTGTTTCATCTAAATGTCCATATTTTTCTCTTTTAGTAAAAGTAACCCACATATTGGTCATCACTCACTACTAATACAACTACCTACTATACATAAAATAATAATACTTTTTAATCTACGTGCAAAAAACAAATAATAATCTTTCACCGTGACGTGGGAGAATATAATATAGAAAATGATGTATTAAAATTGTACGTAAAATTCGAATAGAGAAAGCATGTCTCTTTTTTATTTTAGTCAAAATAATTTTGTACCAATGATTATTAATGAGAAATTATTTGAACATGTGATCCTAGTGAATAGAGAGGCAAGAATAGGATAAGAAGTGAAGAAATGACCAAAATATTGATTGATAGACAATGGAAAGGATGGTACAATAAAAGATCAACCATTTCATCATCAAACCTGATTCCCCCCTCATTCAATTCTTTAACTATTTTTTGTCCATGATTCCCGTGATCCTTTTTAACCTTTTTTTATATTATTTCATATGTTTATTAAATTATTCATTAATCCATTCATAGCTTTACCTCACCCCACCCCACCCCACCCCACCCCACCCCACCTCCATCCTCACATATATATTACACACACACCCAAACACACGTACATTACGTGAATAGTTACATTGTTCAAGAAACTAATAACAGAGGTGGCAAAGTTGGTCACGAAAAGGAAAAGAAAATGCCAAGTCAGATTCATTTTTCCGGCAGCTGAGTAGGAAAGAAGCGACGTCCAAGCGGTGGGGCGGCGGCGGCGGAGGTGGTGGTGGTGGGTTTCAGGGGATGGAAGGGGTGTGTGTTGGTGAGTTTGTGATGAAGAAGAGAGTGATGGTGGTGGTGGATCAGTCTTCCCATTCTAAACATGCAATGATGTGGGCTCTCACTCATGTTGCTAATAAGGGTGACATTCTTACACTGCTTCACATTCTCTCTCCTCCTTGTAAGAACTCAGATTACTACTCTTCTTCTTCTCCTTACCTTGCTTCCTCACTTGGATCCCTCTGTAAGGCCTGTAAGCCTGAGGTCAGTTCCCCCCTCTCTTTCTCTCTCTTTCCATTCTCTCTCTCATACTTTCATTTGCTGTTTTTCTATAACCAATGTTCTGATTGAGCATTATTGTATATGGGTTTGTTACAATGTTCAATAGATTCTTCTTCTAGATGTGTTTTCTTGAAATTAATCTATGTTATCTCTCTAGTACAATCAAAAGAGGAGTGGGGTTATCATTTGTTTTTTTTTCTTTGTTGGAATAAAGACAAGATTTTCAGAACCTTTACTTTTTCTTTTTTTTTCAGTTGTTGGAGTTTGTGTGTTTTAATGTTGATTGTGTGTTGTCTGAAATCAGGTTGAAGTAGAAGCTCTGGTGATTCAAGGACCAAAAATGGCGACAGTGTTGAGCCAAGTTAAGAAGCTGGAAGTTTCTGTTCTTGTATTAGGTCAAAAGAAGACCTCCCCACTACTCAACTGGTATACACATATCCTTCCCAAATTCTGAATTACAAACTCAAATTTAACTGCCACTCATGAATTTTACTAGCAACATCTACATACCGTCTGCTGTGTTGATTAGCCGAACATGTCAGACATGTTCGGCTAATCAACAAGAAGAGATCTCAACAGTGTTGATTAGTCGGGCTAATCAACAGCAAGAGATCTCAACAGTTTTGATTAGTAGAGCATGTCGCAGAACTACGACATGCTTGGCTAATCAACAGCAAGGTATCTCAACATCTAACGTCCGTGTTTTTGTTCGAGTCGAGCAGCTTGTGTGTGAGGAGCAGCACAGAGGAGTTTGTAGAAGAGTGTGTCAACACTCTGGATTGCTTAACAATAGGAGTGAGAAAGCAGAGCAAAGGAGTTGGGAGGATACCTAATCAGCACCAGATGGCACAAGAATTTCTGGCTTTTGGCATAGATTCACTGTCTGAAAATGAAATCCATCCATGGAGTCTACTAGTATAATGTTAACAAAATGCTACTGTAGAATATTATTATGTAGAGTTCTTAATTATTTGAACTAATATATCTATGCCATTTCTATATGTAAATGTTTTTTAACCAATGATACTCATTCCTAAAAATTTAGTTCAACTTGTTGAGTTTAATTTCTTACACAGTTATATGTATGATGGTAGTAACTATGATTAATCTTGCTTCAATTTCGATTTGATTCATGTAAATCCGAGATAAAATGAAGGGAAAATAACTCAATTCATTTCTACAGTAAGCATCTATTTTCACTTCCATACTAGAAGAGAGCTTTCATCCACAGATCAAAAGTTCAAACCTTGTTGTCTAGTTTTTCTTTATCGCTAACTAACGGGAGCAACTCCATTTTGCTTCGAGGAGTTCTAGGTGTGCGAGGAGTACGAGGGGTTCCGGGGGCCTGGTGTGAGAGATAATGCCTAACGTATCCGTAGAAGGTACATCCGACGATAGTTATAGAGCATCCGACTGCGTTCATCATGGAGATTGGGTTGCGGAAGATCAGCCAAGAACATGTCACAGCAACAGCAACCTACACAAAAGATAATAATAATAATAAGGAAAGAAAAACCACAATTCAAGAGTAAACTTGCCACCAAATTCTTGCATAACATAGCGAATGCATCCTGCCTTGGTAGATTTTTGTAGCTCGAATGAAATTCGTAAATAAAACATATGATAAGGTCTATCCTTAGCATGAATTATGGACACTAATTTATAACCAATTGTCTTCAAATGTTCCACTTAACTGTTTCAACTTATTGCTCGTAAAGTTTGTCGTAACACAACAAAGGCAACTTAACCTACATCCCACGCCCACAGTAATGTGATTATTTTGAATTGCAATCACATACAAAAACACTGAAACACACCCCTCATATGTGTGTAGTCCACAAGGGTGTAAGGTGTAAACCACTTCAGACGATTGTGGCTGCCTCTGGAAGTTTTAGTAAATCTATGGTTGTAATAAGAAAGCATTGTACACGTGCAAATGATAAACTTCTTTACATAACTAAGAAATTAATTAAAAAGATGAGCACCTTGAGATTTCCGGCAACATTGAAGGTGACAGCAGTGGTGGAGTGGATGACATAGAAGATAGAGAAGTTGAGACAAAAGGCCAATACTCCAGAGCCAAATATGATAACAAGAGACGAGAATAGTGAAGGACAGATATTGAGCCATTCGATAACCCCTGATCCTTCAAGTAGCAACGCTGGCACAGCCAAGATCATAGTTGCAAATGGTGCCATGTAATATACTGTGTTTATGCTGAAGTTGGCCAGAACAGATCATTTGGTTAGAGTATAAGTGAGAAAAATCTGAACTCAAAACAATGAGCATAAAAAGGAACAAAGAGTGATTAGTTTTAATGGCTTAGAAAAGTATTACCCCCAGAAATACACGATTCAAGAAAATATGATTGGATACCACAGGTCCACAACCACAAATTTAGGTACAAGAAGACCTTGTTACTGAACCGAGTATTATCCCTTTTACAATGGTTTGAATTTTTCGTTAGGCTTTTAGAGTGTTTTTAATTTCCAGTAAGACAAACCAAAAGCCCTTTACTATACTATTGTCTTACATGCTTGGTTATTCCCTAATAAATAGTTTTTGCTCCACTTATGGTACAAACTGAGAGGGGGGTGTTCCCAACATACACGAGGCACATGGAAAACAGGAAGAATGAAATGTGAGAGCTAACAGAGTCAAAAGTAGGAGGGAAAAAAAAGGTTTAATTCATAATCTTAGACGGTTCAAACAATTTATTTTTTGAACGTCTCTATCTCATAATCAAATATGAATTAGTCATATCATGCTTGTTGAATTTTTTCTAGGTATCACATATTAAATAAGATTGAGATGCTGGGAAACAGAAGGAAAAGGTGAATACCTATCAAATTTGTATCCATGCAACAGAGATTCTGCAAGGATGGTTTTTGTAGAAGTAGCGATGCATCCAAATAAAGCAGCACAAAACCCGAACATGTTAAAACTGAGCTCTGTGATAGACGTGAGTAAAATCCCCCCAACAATAGGAACCAGAGAAGCCCAAATTCGCCAATCAAAGTACTTCTTCCAGATTAGCCACTGCAAGAGAACTGTTGCGAAACCACGAGAAACAAATTACCTAAGTATAAAGACTTTGACAGCAAAAGGAGGAGAGATAAATCACTAACAGTCTAACTATGTTTAAAATCATCACAAATAACTAGGATCACAAAAATGATAAAACGTACTAAATCATTAAACATTAGAATTATTCACATGATGGGGTTACCACAAACATAATAAATCAAAATTTTACTGAAAACTCACCGGTTGTGGCAGGGGTGAAAGATTTGATAGTTTGCATGAATGATACAGGTATGTATCTTAAGCTCACATTTCCCAAGACTATGTTGATACAAAATACAAATGACATGGGAAAGATCCTCCTCCATCGATCTTCAGGGTCAACTGGTATAAGTGGCTTAAGTTTTAGCACTTTAATTACAATGTACGCACCAATTGCTGAGGATATAAAGTGCACACACGATACTGTCAATGGAAACTTAAAGTCCAGTTTCTGTGAAAGATAAACAGAGAACTCAGTTGCGAATAACAACTACATCAACAAGACAGTTCTATAGAAACATTAACATAAGGTTATGATATCGCATATATTTATCAAACACATACTAAATAGCAATTCAAGTTAATTTTAATTATGCAGAAGTTGGTGCAGAATCATCAATTTAGTCGAGTTCCATTTCAACACATGTAATCATATACGTTTGATCACATTCATTGTCCTTCTAATTTGCTCCTGTCTCTTCCAAAATTTCAAGAAATAATTTCATTGAGTGCCAGGTGTAACCCAAATTTCGAAAGGAGTATAACCCACAAAACCATTGAATTGCCAAAGCAAAAACTCATCTAAAAAATATAAATACAGTCAATGTTGATGAGTACTAAGTCAGAAATTTTAAGAATGCCCTCAACAATTGAGAACATTCCAACAGGAGGATACAATGTGAACCCAAAAAAACAAAAGCACAAATAAATAATGTTATAAATCATAACCTAAATAACCTAAAATTCACATCACTCGATTTCAGAAATAAAAATGAACGACAAGAACAATAATTCCAGCTAAAAAAGGAATAAATATTGAAAAAAAGGGACAAATAAAACAGAAAGATCCACCAATTCAGCTACAATTCTAACCGAGAAAAAGGAAACAAATCCTCAAAAAAAAAAAAAAAAATCTTGTTGAAATAATTTATTGCTCTCTCTCACCCTCCATCTTCCATCATTAATTGTTCTTATAGTTCCTAGGTTCCAACAACTATTTTTTACCTTATGTGTACTGACTAGTTTCCTCATATGCCTATAAATAGGATTGTATTTGAATATGTAATATAACAATTTCAACAATATCAATGAAATCTTCTTATTCCTTCTCAGGATCATCATAATGATTTGATCAATACGATTCCTCTCGAGGATGATGAAAACATATTCGAAGAAAATGCTCCGATAGGGGGAGATCACGTTATTCTAAGAAAATGCTCCGATAGGGGGAGATCAAAACCAAAACCCAACTAGAGCTAATTCACCTCGGAGATCTCATCGACAAACTCGGCAGCCTACCAAACTAAGAGACTATGTCACTTATTCGGTATCATATCCTATCCAAAACTTCTTATCTTATTCCAAGATTTCAAAAGAGCATCATGCATTTTTAAATTGCATAAATCAATCTGAACCTAAAAGCTTCGAAGAGGCTAATTGTTGTCCTACTTGGCGTAAAGCAATGGAAGAAGAAATAAATGCTCTTGAGAAAAATAATAATTGGTCTCTTGTTCATCTCTCTAAAGGGAAAAAGGCAGTCGGATGTAAATGGGTCTACAAAGTAAAATTCGATAGTTTGGGAAAAATCGAAAGATATAAAGCTCGCCTTGTTGCTAAAGGCTTCACCCAAACTTATGGAATTGACTATGAAGAAACATTCGCACCCGTCGCTAAAATGAGCACCGTAAGAATCCTTCTTTCTATAGGCACTAATAAAAATTGGCCTTTTCATCAAATGGATGTTAAAAATGCCTTTTTACAAGGAGATTTAGAAGAAGAAGTGTACATGACTCTCCCTCAAGGTCTTAAGAATTCGGATCATTCTCTTGTTTGCAAACTTCACAAGTCTATTTATGGTCTTAAACAATCTCCTAGAGCTTGGTATTCTAAACTTAGTCATGCATTACACTCTCAAAATTTTCAAAAAAGTTCCGCTGATTCATCATTATTTTATCGCACTTCTCCAAACTCATCAATTATTGTTTTAGTCTATGTTGATGATATTATTATTACCGGTGATAAGGAAACAGAAATTCAAGAAGTAAAAAATTTCCTTAAACAAACTTTTGATATCAAGGACCTTGGCATTCTTAAATATTTTTTGGGAATTGAAATAGCTCACTCTAAAAAAGGATTATTCCTTTCTCAAAAAAAGTACACTCTTGATTTACTCAAGGAAACAGGTAAACTTGGTATTAAGCCCGCTACTACTCCTATGGAAACCAATGCTAAACTCAACTCAGAAGATGGATCTCCTCTTCAAGATGTGGGCATGTACCAAAGACTTGTAGGAAAACTTATTTACTTAACAGTTACTCGTCCTGACATTGCTTTTCCTGTGAGTGTTGTTAGTCAATTCATGCAGGCACCTCGGACCACTCACTTAGCTGCTTTTGATCGGATCCTCCGATATCTAAAGTCAACTCCGGGACAAGGAATTTGGATAAAAAACAACAAAAATGTAAGCATTGAAGGCTACACAGACGCAGATTGGGCAGGAAGCTTCAATCGACGATCTACTACCGGTTTTTGCACTATGGTTGGAGGAAATCTAGTAACCTGGAAAAGCAAAAAGCAAAACGTGGTGGCTCGATCAAGTGCCAAAGCTGAATACCGGGCAATGGCATCAACTCCTAGTGAACTTACCTGGATAAAACAATTACTCGAGGATATGAATATTCAAACCAAAGGAACAATTCAGATGTATTGTGATAACAATGCTGCACGTCACATAGCATCAAACCCGGTGTTCCATGAGCGTACGAAGCACATTGAGGTGGATTGTCATTTCATTCGAGACAAAGTTCAAGGTGGAATGATTCAAACACCGTATATTGGAAGCAAGGATCAACTCGCAGATATATTCACCAAAGCCTTAGACAAATCAAAACATAAATACATTTTAGACAAGTTAGGGGTGATCAACCCATTCACCCCTACACTTGAGGGGGAGTGTTGAAATAATTTATTGCTCTTTCTCACCCTTCATCTTCCATCATTAATTGTTCTTATAGTTCCTAGGTTCCAACAGCTATTTTTTAGCTTATGTGTACTGGCTAGTTTCCTCATATGCCTATAAATAGGATTGTATTTGAATATGTAATATAACAATTTCAACAATATCAATGAAATCTTCTTTTCTACAATTCAATCCCAATTTCAACAAATCTATATCAGAACACAAAATTATAAAAATTCATTAAAAACAACTCACATTTCACACTTTAATCTATGAAAGGGAATATCAAGAAACAAACCTGAAAAATCCATTTGTTCATGATAATAACTGTGACATTGAAACCCCACCATTGAACAATAGCCAGTATGGATCGAATTACACTCCACTGACACAATATGCTCTCCTCCATAATTTTCCCAACAACCCCAGAAAAGTCTGAATAAAAAAGCAAACTTCACCCAGAAACAGGGAGTAAAATCCAAGAAAAGAGAAGAAACAGACAAGAAACGAGAAGCCCAGATGAAATTTCAGGCGACAGTGAACGGAAAAAGCAGCAAAATATTAATAAATTAATTCCAATAATTTCGTAACGGCGGTGGAAGGGATAGGCTGTAGGCTGTATGCAGGGTGTTGGAGTGATGCCATAATAGTGTTTGAGGTGTTTTAATTGAAGATAATAAGAGAAATGGAGATGCTTTTTGTGTAATTTCGTTGCCACTGATTTCTGGAAGAATTCTAAACGTGTGTGGATTTCTCACTGCCTTCACGCCTTAATGACCTCTGTGTTGCCAAACACCCCACACCCAAATGCACACTCACACACGCAATACACGCAGTTATTGGTACAGATGTGTGTGTGAATCTATGTACAAATTTATTTTAGGAGTATTTTATTTATGAGGTGGGGGTGAGACTAGATAAATACTCACCCACTCATTTCAATTTTTACCTATTTTTATTTTAGTCGTTTAATTTCAATCTTTATGTTTATTTTTTTTTATATATGAGACTCATCTAAAACAATTAATATCTCTATTAGACTCACATTCAATATTAATATTCCTACTCACTTTACATTAAATATTACTATCTTTAAGTATCTATTAAAATATTTTCTTCCTTATTCAACGTGCAAAAAACAAACGTAAGCATTGAAATGAGATGGGAGGAGTTTTGTTCAAGTGATGTTTGATTGAGGTTTAGAATTAAGATTTTTGTTTTTGAAAATTTAATGAATGATATAAATGTTTGTTTTAAGTTTTTTAATATGGTAAATTTTAACTTTAAATAGAATAAAAATTATATGAAAAAGATAGAAAAAATATTACTTCATCCGCCCGCCACAAAGGTGGACATTTTCTTTTTGCACGTGGATTAAGGAGTATTATTATTTAAGGTGTAGTTGGTAATTGTATTAGTGGGGTGTATGGTCCCATAAATTTATTGTATTAGTGATGTGTGTGGGTCCCATGTGTTTAAAAAGGAAAATGTGGACCTTTGGTACGGACGCCCAAAATGACAAAATGTGGACCTTTCGGGCGGACGGAGGAGTACTTCCTTCATCCCAATAATACATGCATGTATTTAGTAGCAAGAAATTTAAGAAAAGTAATTTTTTTGTTATAATGATGTAAGAAATAGAAAGGATATTTTGGAAATTAAATTGAATAAAATATACTCCCTCCGTCCGATTCTAAGGTGTCTGTTTGCTTTTTTGCACGTGGATTAAGAAGTATTATTATTATATGTAAAGTGTGTAGTTGTATTAGAGGGAAGTGGTGGGTCATATTGTGTACTTTTTACTAAATAGGAAAATTGATACCTTTGAAGCGGACGCAAAAAATAGTAAAATTAACACCTTAGAAGCGGACGGATGGAGTATAATATAGTTGACTTTAACTATATTGTGTATAAAAAGAATGTGACAATTTTGTAATATTATAATATTGTAAGATTATTGATATTGTATATTGTTTCCATTTTTAAAGTGTGCAAGTATTTTTGGGACGAACCAAAATAAAAAATATGCTAAGTATTTTTAGAAAGGAGAGAGTATATTGAAAGTGAGTATATTGAGAATGGTAGGGTTTGTAGTACATCGAAGTAGTTTTTGTGGATTTTGAAAACCACCGAAAACAAACATCACTAGTGGTAGAAATTGCATTGTAGGAGGTAAGTGGTGATATTTATAATAAAATATAGTATTAATTGATTTGAGAAAATATACTCCATAAGAGAGTATGGAGAAATAATACATACCATGTACTGAATGTATTTATTTGTTTTTCACACGTAAATTAAAGAATATGAATATTTCATGTATAATGGTAGTTGTATTACTAGAATGTGATGGATTATGTATAAGACACTCTCCAAAAAGAAAAATAAAATTGCGCAATATTATTAAAAAGGAAAAAGAAAATAAGAAGAGGGACAAAGAGTAAGAATGAAGGGGAATACGAAAATAAAAGGCCAAACAGGTGGCTTGCTAAAAAAAACCTAAATAGGTGGCTCCAATAATCTAAAGAAAATAAGACATGATTAAATAGTGCAAAATGAGATGAAGCAATGGAACTCGACTATAATCATGAGAAAAGCAATTGAATGGCATTTGGATGAGCCGTAACTAACAATGGACAACCGCATGGAGCAAACAGAAGGCCTGATCTCGGGCAGAAGGACCTTGTCATAATCGTGCAAAGGCTTCGTGAACAGCTGCTGGCTAATGATGGCAAGCAAGTCATAGGAAAAGAGATGGCGAGCCGGAGTGAGAAGCCCTACTCCTCCTTTGTTAGCTGTGTGCAAAAGGTTCGAGTTAGTCGTGGCCCACTCATAATCGAAAATGGATTTGAATAAAGCTCGAGACGGGGATGTGGCTAGTGAATGCGTGTCTCGATTGAGCCAAAATAAAGAAAAATTGATGCATTAAGAATGGACGCGTAAATTGACAAAATGGACACATTAGAGTGGACTTAGGATTAATTGAAAGGCAAACATTTATACGAGATCGTCACATGTGAAGAGTTCTGTGATATATATATATATATATATATATATATATATATATATATATATATATATATATATATATATATATATAAAAGAAGTGATAACATTTGAATACTCTGGTGCAATTTGCCAAAAAAAATATAATCTTGTATTCTTTTTTGACAAATTTTCAAAAGTTAAAAGTTGAAACTAATTCACAATTAAGGTAAAAGTGGTGGTTTTCCGTGCAATTAACAAAAATTGACGTAGATGCTGATATGATATTGGTCAAGTCACGTCAGAGATCGGGTAACACTTGATTGCCAGGTGGTGGGTGCAGTTTGCAAGAAACTTAGAAAATTGTGGTTTTTTTTTTTATCAATTCTCAACTTTTGAGATTAAATTACAATTAAAGGTGAATTTTTTTTTATTTTTCAATTTATCCTAAATTCGATTGGCAAAATAAAATAATAATAAAAATATGATGTTTTTGAAAGCTAATAAAAGCACTCAGTAAGAAGAATAAGAACATAAAAAATCGAAAAAGCCATCCATAAAATCTGGAAGCTCAACTCAGTAATAGGTTACAACGATTTATAAGTAGGTGGAGTAATACGATGTGTTAAAGCGTTGGCGGTTTAAAAACAAGACAAGATAAATAAATTAAGAATCATTCAATGGAGCAATTTTTGAATTGGTTTCTCGTCTCAATTACTATATAAGGATACAATATTTTGTTTTAAAAGAAATAATAAGGATATGATTTTTTTTATTGAAAAGAACGAATGAAATATGAATAGGATAAATGTTTGATTAAAAAAATTAATTTTTTTTAAAAATAAATAAATAAAGAGTACACATTCTTATACTAAAGGGTATACCATTTAATGTTAAAAGATATAACTATAAAAAAATGCGGTAATTTGAAAACACGGCAAAAACTTGTGTGCCCCCAGAAAAATACGAAACAAAGTTTTAGGCGTAATATTTTGTATTCTTATACAAACACTAATACATTCAGTTCTGTTGTATATATATTGAAATCTTAGACAATCTTAACATCTATTTCAAATATATAATACATTAAAATCACGACTTCTTTTCATGATATCATCTCATAGAAATTAGAATCTCGTCCAGCCTTTCGCCAAAATCTATTAGGGCATCACATTGGATGTAAAATTTTGAGTTTAAAATCAAAATAATCAAACTCAAACAAATGTGGACTCATGGGTTTAAACTTAGCCCACCTGCTAGTTCATCTAATAAACTGAGTTCATTACATTATTTTAATAAAAAAAATAATTGTGATAGATTTATATAATTTAAAATAATTATTTAATAGTATCAAAAAGTAAAAGTATTTTTTTTAATAATGAGTTTAAACTAAATAATGAATGTGGGTAGTAGTTGGGTTTAATAAAAAAAAAGTGTAAAATGAGGTGAAAGAGAGAGAATGAGTTTAAACCCACTATGGATGTGGATGCTATCTTTTGTACTTAACTTATGCATTTATATTTTTTATTAGTGTGCGAGATAAATTTAATACAATAAACCTGCCAAAAAGCCCAAAGTAATTTATACAGTGTATGATTAATTAATAGATAATTTAAGTTCCATGAATTTGTACAACTTATATGTTTAAAAAAAATAAAAAATCTTATACTCCCTCCGTTCCAGCCATATATAGATCCCCATTTGCATTTTCCTCGTGGATGAAGGAGTATTATAGTGAGTAGTTGTATTAGTGATGAGTGGTGGACATACGTGTGTCTCTTTTACTAAAAGTGAAAAATTGAGACATTTGAATAAGATGTTCAATATAATAAAATGGGAGATCTTTCGATGGTACGAAAAAAATAGTATTTTTGTAATAATGTTGTTGAACTTGAAGCACATACATTGTTTTCTAACTAAGAAAATGTCAAAGCTTGAAAAAATAAATTAATTATTTATATTTTAATGTACAAACATTAATTAATTAATTTATAATGTCGCGAAAGAAGGAAAAAATAAAAATAAAATGGTGGATTGGCAATTAAGAATTTAAGATACAACTCAAACCACTAGAAAATTAATATAGATTTTTGGTGACACACATTAATTCATATTTATATTGAATTAGTAATTCAAGTTGTGAGATCTTAATTTGTTTATGAGAAACACCATTATTAATTTATAGTTGCAAATATTCTTGTAATATTTTTTTCCGCAAAAGTTTTGTCTCTTTGATTCAATCATTAAATCCAGCTATCAATAACAGGTGTAGTTAAAATTTTCACATGTGCAGCTACTATAAATAAAACTAATAAAATGCTGTTGAGAATGAATAAATATTTTTTTAAAAAGAACTATTGGAAAACACCATTTTCCACAAATTGTTGCGTAAATCCAATAAAGTCAGATTATACTCGATGAAATGAGATTCAATATTTGGATGAATCTCATATTACGGTGATATTAAATAGTACTTCTAAATGTTAGATGAGGCCAATAGTTATGTGTGATCGTCTTGGGAAGGTTTTCCACGAGACGGATAAGTGATAATATTTTAATAAAAAAGTGACACTTAATTGGTAAGAAGTAATAATATGAAGTTAAGAAGTAATAATTATGAAGTTAACTATTTCTTAAATGAATTTTATATTATAAATGAAAGGTGACAATATTTTCTTAAAAATAAAAATGTGAACATTACTAATTAAAAATAATAATTAATTAAAAAATAGTATAAAATAATCCTATCGTGACACGGTCTCTGAACCATTCCTTTCACATATATAGCGCGATAGTTGAAGTTAATTGAAATGCTTGGAGCGTATGAGAAATATTAATTCAATTTGTATTTTTGTTCATTCTAAAACATAAAATGTATTTATTAATAACAGTCTAAAAATTAAATGTGTATCTATATTGATTCATTGGTAATAATTCAAGTATTTATTTAAAATTTAAATACGCATATTGTTATGATTGAATTTGAACCCAATTATGAGCTAATTTCGAAAAGTTGTGGGCTTACTAAATATATGGAAGTCCAGCCCATAAAGTTATGAAGGAAGTATTTCTGGATCAATTTAACTTTGGGCCTGAGTAACTTATTTTCGAAAACCAAAATTTTAGCCCAAGTCTTATAATGGATTTAAATTATGTGAGCATTCCAATTTGGATACAAGTTCAGATTTTGTATTGTAATATTGCAACCAAAAAAAAAAAACTAACTCCTATTATAAATTAATTCTTATTTTTGAAAAATTGTAAAAAAAAAACTCCAACTTTAGGTATCACTACAAAAAAACTGTTTTTGAAAAGCTTAAATTGGTTTACCAATGGATTAACAATGAAATCCGTTGGTAAATTTTCGTTGGTAAAGTGATGGTTGATAAATTTTTAGCTACGAAAAATCAATTCAGCTGGTAAAAAATTCCGTTGGTATTCCGTTGCTAATAATTCAATTGGTAATTTATATAAAGATTCCCTTGGCAATCCGTTGGTAATTACCAACGGATTAAATTCCGTTGACAAAATAGAGAATAAACCCATTGGTATTCCATTGCTAATAGAAAAATATCATTTTGGTTGCTAATCCATTGGTAATTACTAACGGATTGACTTCCGTTGGTAAATTCCGTGGCTAAAAAATATTTTTTTGTAGTGTATTGTTGTAAAATGCACTCAAAACCCCTACTTTTAGACACAAATTGGGTGTGTTTTGTAACAATACTTAAAAGTAATAATTTTTTTTAATTCCTCAAAAGTGGGAATTAATTTGCAATATAAGTAAAGTTCGTGGTTTTTTTTGTTGCAATTAACCTTATTTTAAACCAATATAGTAGTATTATTAATTTTAATTTTAATTTATTAGTAGTATTAGTAATAATATTTTAAAGGAAAGACAGATTGTCTTATAATGGATGATTCCGTGAGATAGATTCGAAATGAAAAATATTTTAGATTTGATATGAAAAATAAGAAAAATATGATGAATGATGGATTAGATTATGGTATGTTTTTCGATAGATTGACATGGGAATCGGTCAACTAATAAAATGTGCTCACATCATGGAAATTGATGGCTATTTATGCTCAACTAAATAGTGTATATCAGCATAAATTAGTAGGACCACTGTAATATAGAGTATATTATATACTATATATAATCTAGTAATTGTCCAAATTAGTAAATGTATACGTAATTATACTTACCATCCGTACAGTATAGATATTTAATCAACTTGCCATGCATGCTCTCAACACCCATCAACACAAAAATGTAAATGTCTATCAAATATTCATAGATATTTTAATTTTAAATCCTACTTTTCCTCTTTCATTGAATATACTCTGAATTACTTTTGTCCAAATGCATATGTATAAAGAAATTTACTCTGAATTACTTTTGTCCAAATGCATATGTATAAATAAATCTTCACTAAATTAACTAGCAATAGAAGTATTTTTTTCTTATCGAATTATAATATGCATCATTAAATGCAAAACAAATATTCTATCTAACTTATTTATATCTTATACGCATTAAATATATACATGATAAATAATATAGATCTGAACCGAAAATACATATACACGAAAATCCACTTATATGCATATATGGGGCTGCAGTTTAATTCCTAGCTTTGTTTATTTTATTACATATTGTTGTTGTTTTACTTGGGTATTTCTTGTACCCTTCATTATTATTAATAAAATTTTCCTTTATAAAATATATATATATATATATATATATATATATATATATATATATATATATATATATATATATATATATATACACGAAAATCGATCTAATCGTTGTGCAGAATATAATATAATATGACACAAAATTAGAATGAATAAGTTAAAATCTTAGGATTCTTTTTAGATGATTTTTGTATTATATTTTCTTGCTAAACGATAACAAGTAAGTTATACTATAAGGCAGAAAAATATGAAATATATATTTCTTATAATTTATACTTTTATTTTATGTTTTAAAATTTTATTTATATATATATGACCCTAATAAACCAAGCAATTCATTCAAGCCTTTCTCTACAATATTCTCTTTTTGTCTCAAATAATTTTTTCTTTACATATTTGGTCCATACTGGTTTTTTCTCTTTGCTCTTTTAGTCTTTTTAATTTGTAACATTTTATGTTAACTTTTATTTCAATAATAATTGTCCCATGTTTAATACTCATACATAAAAACTTCTGCAAATAAAAAGATCGTTTGAGATAGAAAGCATTAAGAAAAAAATTTATTGGGGACCTAAGTATAAATAAAAAGAAATCGCTTGTGACTAAAAAAGAATGTTTTAGGAAAATTTTGTAGAAGTGATATATGTTAGGAAATTTTGGAATTTTAATATAATTTAATTGCGGGTAAAAGTTTAGAATTTTAGTTATTTAATTAAATTGTGAACTTTATTAAAGTAATTTTATTTAAGGTAAAAGTTTATGGGCCTACAAGCCCATTGAGTAAATACCTAGTCCAATAGTATATAAACACCCCTGAACATACCCACCTCCACCCCACCACACCCCACCCCACAACAATAGAGAACACAAAGTTATGCATCATTAGATACTAAATATAAGTCCCTTCTGGCTTTGCAGTTTCCAATTTCTCTTGCTGCAGTACTCAAATACTCCAGCCATCACCATATACAATTAATTTAATTCTTGCCAAAAAAGTAAATATGATGAATGGGTATGAGAGAAAAGTGTGCTACTTTCATCCCAGAGAGAAGGTAGTGGGAATCTGTGCTTTGTGTTTGAAGGAGAGGCTCTTAGTATTGGCATCCAAACAGGGCCTTATTCACACATCAGCTCTCACAAAGAAAACAACCCCAATTCTTCTTACAAAGATCTTTGCTCTTACAACTCTGCTTCATCGTCTCGAGATTAGACACAACAAACCTCCTGATTTCTACTGCCAAACCTCATCTTCCACTCCAGAAGGTATGTCGTGTTTTTCTAGATTTTTTTTTTGGTTGATTAAGAAAAGAGGAAGATTGATTAAAATAGTAACGATGAGTGAAATATAGTATTGATTATCGAGAAATCGATAAATATATGATAAATATAGTATTAATTTATTTTTCGCGTATTTGATTTAATCAGTAAAATATCGCACATAAATTTCTCATATTAATCTGATCCAAATATTGTTACAGATATTATTAGAATTTTTTTTTAACAGCAAAGAAATAATTTTATTATTAAACACTTGGAGTAATAAGAAATACTTCAAGATATAACATCCAATTACATCAGACAACAAGTAATAGAAATTATAGAAGTATTTACAGAATCTCCAAGTTAAAGCATCCATTAGAACTACTCTAAGCAGCAAAACATCAGAACAAACAGCAATCCCAACTTTTTCTCCTCTTTGTTACCTACATCCATTGCAACTTCTAAACAACAATATATCCTTCAAGCTTTGTCCTCCTTGATCTCCTCTCCACCAATTCGTGTAGCTCATATTGATTGAATAAGTACTCTTCCTTCTTTTCAACCAACTCCACACTCTACTCTTCATTTCTCCTATTAATATCAACTCATCTACTTTCTTATATTGGAATATCACATCATTTCTACCCCTCCACATCAACAATATCACACACATCCAAACCATCAATACAACAGATTTACCAATACCAATTTTGAATAAACTACAAAATAGATGAAAATTAACTTTTGCAGACGAATGAATAGGGAAACTTACACCTAGCCACTTGAGACATTCCCCCAAAGATATTATCAGAATTATGTGGTTAAATTAATTAGCTGATGAGTGAATAAATGACAAATAAAAAATATGTTGTATAAAAGTTTAGATTCGTAATTATTCCTCAATGTATCTTTTAAGATTTGATTTTATTAGTAGATAATTGTAATTTTATCATGACTGATTATACTGTGCACCCTAAGATTATACATATATGAATGCTAGTTTTTTTAATAAAAAACTTAGTGTGAAAAAAGTAAACACATATACAAAATAAAATAACATGTATACAAAATAGAATAAAAAGTTATACACATATGAGTACACCTAATATTAACTCTTTTATTATTGCGGTACATCTAATATTGTACACTTTAATTTGGTTTATATGTGATTTTGTTATTAGTATTAACTTTTACAATATATAATATAAATATTGTCATTAATTTAGAACAAAGGAAGACGTATATCATACAAGAAAGATATTATAATTAAGAGTAACTTAATTAAATGGACCCTCTAGGCCTAGTTAGAATCCAATTTTATGATATAATCTATCCATGTCCCTATGAACTTTTCAACAATCATGATTTAACTTTTATATATTAAAATAAAGGAATATTAATGCATAGTTTGACATAGTTTAAACGGCCATTCAATTCCGTGGTCCCTTATTTATTTCTTTATACTATAATATCAATGGGTTGTCAGATATTCACAAGTTTAACACATAGTATTAAAAATCACTTGCTCATTCATTTAATAATTATCAATTTATATATTTATTTATTTTTTGTGTGTCTATGTAATGTATTTAATTCGATTCATCCTCTGAGTAGTTCTAATGCATAAATCTAAAACATGTGACCCTCACTATAATACATATATAGTCCAATTTTGTAATTAATTTATGGATGGAAATTAAATTAGTAACTAAATGGTGGACATTAATTTCAGACTCCTTTATATCAATAAAGTTTGAAGAAAATGGAGTTGCTTCATGGGAGAAGAGAAAAACCTCAAATATGAGCTATGATCAGCAATGTGGGATGTCTTGGAGTGATACAAATTGGGGTCAGGAGAAGAAGATAAAGAGTGTGGTGGAGCACACAAAAACGCGCTCTACGTTGAGGTGGCGAAAGTGGATTGGCCACCTCTTCCATCTCGTCAGATGGAAGAGGTCCAGCAAAGGCAATATGTGCCAAGTGGGCACAAAGCCAAGGAAAAACAAGGGTTTTTAAAAGTGGATGATGAGGTCTCTTGCAAGAAATTTAAAGGGGATTTTATTAGTGAGAAAAAAATGATCAAGAGGGTATATATTACAATTTCTTTTGAACCAACAAGTTTTATTCTTATTTTTTGTGATAGATATAGAGGTGATGAAAATGGAAGTGATGTCACATGGACATGCAATGTTTGTTTAGCTAAAATGCATAATTCTCATGTTTTAATTTATTTGAATCAACCACTCTAAATCTCATAATAAACTTTACGCTCTCTTTTCTGTTCGTGTTACAATATTAAACATCTCCACCAATAAAATAAATATTACATCAATTCTACATCCTCAAAATATTCTAATTAATTTCAAAACAATTCTAATCAAACAAACATAACATATTTCATAATTTATTTTTATTTAAGAGACTACGTTACACCACCAAAGTCAATAAATTTAATTAATTTTTTTAAAAAACCTCGTATATACAATAATGGTATAGTCTAATTTAGGGTAATATTTAAAAAAAAAAATCCAATCTTGAATAATATACTACCACTATTTATTTACATATATATATATATATATATTAAGGGAAAATATCACATTTGATCCCATAAGAATTCCTTCTGTTCAATTATAGTCCAGTAGGAATACACTGTTCTCATAGCTAGCGGTTTTGGTCCCATAAGAATATTATAATCATAATTTTCGAAAATTTCCATCCCAAATTAATTTATATTATTATAAACTATTAGATTTATATTATTTTCTGTTTTTCAAAATAGATATAGTCCATTTTGATCTTGTTAATAGTTCAGAATATTTCATCAACTATTAACATATTTTGATGAAAAATTCCCGTGGGACTAAATCTGCCAATTTTGAGACATTTTTTTTGCATTGAGCAATTCTCACGGGACTAAATCTGAAATTATCCCTATATATTAATAAAAAATGCACAAGTACTCCACTGAAGGGAACATGAGAAGCACAAGGGCCACACATATTCTGCCTAGATCTTGTCCTTTTGTTGTCTTCTTGAATAAAATAATTTAGCTTCTCTTAGTTGAAACATGGTGATAAAACATGATCTTGTCTTCATAAAATTAAAAAAAGAGTGGAGTTATTCTGATGTTGCATATATGATAATAACAATAATAATGTTAATAATAATAATAATAATAATAATAATAATAATAATAATAATAATAAATAAGGCCTTTTTATCCCCACCATTGCAAAATGGGAAGCATGTGCAAAAGGACTGCAATAGGTGGCTTTGTTTGGTATCATTCATATTTTTAAATAGTAACTTAGGGTTTGTAGGCCACTCTGCCCCTTTTCTTGCTTCTTCTTAGCCATGGGACTATGGGCTCAGGACCACCATTTAATATACTCTCTTTCTCCCGATAATTCTTCATACTTCTTTTGTAAATTATAAAGGAAGTTAAAAGAAATATTTGGAAATGAATATATTTTATTTATTTTAATTATTATAAAAATTCAATACTTATTAATCAACATCATTATAGAATCAGTCTCTTACAAATCGGGTTTATATCATAAACTCTTATAAACTCTGTGCTTCTACTTAATTTAAACGCTCTAATAATACATAGGGTATATGGAATTGAAAGGAGGATTACAGAGTTTACATCATGAACCCAATTTATATAAGTGTTTCTATTATGATTTAATGATTAAAGCCGTAATTAAAGCTATTAGAATGGGTTGGTGGGGCGGTACCCACCACAACCCACCTTTTGATGAGTTTAAATGGGGCGGGTCACTTGCAGGCAGGCTATTGGTGGGGCGGGCCACTAGTAAGCACGGGCCGTGGTTTTTTTTTTCATCGTTGAGGTAATATCGGGCCAAATCGAACTCCAACATATTCTTCGTTGGAGCCACCGCCGGAAATGTCGACTGAGCTGCCATTGTCGTCACCGAAAAAGCCACCGGAGCAATTGCCGGAGCCGCCGTGGCCGAAAATGCCACCTGAGCCGCCGCCGCCTGGTGGTGAAGGTAGGGTATATTGGGGTGTGGAATGGGTAGGTTGGGTGGGATATATGGATAGGTTGGATGTCACTTTTTTTAATTTATAAAAGTGGATTGATGTTGGGTTGGTGGGGCGGTGCGGGTTAGCTCTCGTTTTAGTGGGTTTGAGGGTGGGTGAGCTTTCATAGAGCAGATTAATTTTGGGTTAGGTAATTAGTGGGTTTAGATGAGTTGGGGCGGGTTGACCCAGTAGGCTCAACATCTTGATAGTACTAGCCGTAATGACACATTGAGATATATATAGGTGTTAGTCAGATTTCGCAGTATAAAAATATTTAATAACATGCACACATTAGGTTATTTCGTTTTTGCTAGAACAATTACATGTTCTGAATTTATTATTTATTTAAGACGTTGCATCGTCAAATTCTATTAGAAAAGCACAAATCCTAATTTTATTTTCTTTGCCAACCAATTAGTGACATAAGAGCCACTGATCATAAATCCAGTTTAAAAGCACATGTTCATCTTCATATAAATATCTCATATATAATTATGAACTATATAATTACCATTTAATTAATAGAAGGAAAGAAATCTTATCGTTAGTTCTATAATTTAAATTTTATAGTTTGTTTATCCCTCTTATATATCACTATATACTGAATGTAAAATCAAAAGTACTTTATTCAAAATAATTTTAAGGAATTAAATTTCTACAAAATAGTCCAATAACTTTCAAATTCTTATAAAAATTGTCATTTTACTTAAAAATATTTGAATTTTCAAATTTAATGGGATGTGACAGAATTGATGCTTTTACAAAGTTATGCGACGAGATTGATAAAAAAAAATATTATTTTTGGATGAAATCAAAACAAAACTTAAAGATTTTGAACAAAAATAAATGTCTTAATTGTTTTGGAAATTTTTGAATAAATTAAAAAAAATATTTCATTCATCCCATCGAAAGTCCCTAATTTATTATATTGGACGTCTATTCTACTCATTTTTCTCTTTTAGTAAAGGTGATCCACCCACCACTCAATACTAATATAATTATTCACTACATATAAAATAATGGTACTCTTTAAACCCACATGCAAAAAGTTAATGGGGAACTATGACTGGAATAGGAACAGGAGTACATCTTTTTTGTTTTGAACTCTTTATATAATTATTAATAAAATATAATAAGAAAATCTAGATGGACAAAGAGCTCAGTCTTGTCATAATTTTTGACAGCGTGACGCCTACGTGTACTATTTCTTGAAACACTGGCACGTTTTCACCCTAGCTCATGTTTCTAATTTGTCGATTCTACTTGGACGATTCCAAAAATATAAAATTAAAATATGTTGTAATGATCAATTGAAAATGATCATGAATCTCCTCATTTTAAATTAATAACCTTTTTCGTTCCTATAAGAGTAAATGTCTCACGCAACATTTTTGTGAGAGACAATCAGATTTCATGTGACGAATAAAAATTATAACATTTTAATAAAAAAAATATTTGAATTGTTAAAAAATTGTAGTGATGAAGTATATTATTTAATTTAAAATCCATAATACAAATAAAATTATAACATTTTAATAAAAAAATATATTTGAATTGTTAAAAAATTGTAGTGATGAAGTATATTATTTAATTTAAAATCCATAATAAAAATAAAAAAAAGATAACATTTTCAATAAAAAGTTATAATATTTCCATATAAAGTAATAATTATTTAAGAAAATATAAAAACAAACCTTCTGATGTGCAAGTAGTATTCCCATAAGAGTTTTACTTTTGTCTTCTACTATAGTATAGTATACTCATTAATCATGATTATCAGTTATCACAGTACGTAGATATTATTTACTCTAATTTTCCATGTATATGACGTTGACGAGGGAATACACCTCACTGGACATTAATTCTACTTATGAACCTTGATCAGTTGTAATATTAATTAGTTATAAACAATCTACTAGCTAGATGATTTAAAATTATAAAAATTATTAGAAGATTTTAAAATAAATAAATATTCATATATATTATTCTGTTATGTCACTTTCAGTTCTTATGAACGTATAAATGAGAAAGAAAAATACATTCAACGTAGATGGATATGAACACGACAAGACTTGAAAAATAAGAGAAGAAAAGGTCAAAAATATTTTATTGTCAAATCATGTCTCCATATTATTAATTTTGAGAAGACGATCGAGATATCCGATTTCACATGGAAAGTATCATTTATTCGTTTCACGTAAGAACTTACATGAGACGGTCTCATACAAATCATTACCTTTAAATTTATAATAAGGTGGTCCATGCATTCTTATATTAAAACATAAAATGTGGCATAATAGATATTAGAAATAAATACTCCTCCGTCCGCTCAAAAGATGGTCTTTTACTTTTGTGCACGTTGATTAAGGAGTATTATTATTTAATGTGTAGTAGGTAGTTATATTAGTGGAAGTGTGGGCCCCATATTTTAATTGTATTAGTAAGTGTGTGTGGGTCCGGTGTGTGTAAAAATATAAATGACCCTCTTTGGAGCAGACGACCAAAATAAAAAAAAGACCCTCTCTCGAGTGTACGGAGGGAGTATATTTTATGTGGTTGATGTAAGCCACTTCACTTCCCCATCTTTGCCTCCACGTTCATAACACAAGACAGGATTTATAAGACACTACGTACGTACCATGGTTTTAATTTTCTTTTGCTACTAACCATAAACGTGTCCTGTTTTTCTTACACTCATTTTTCATTTATTAAATATGGTCTTATTTGGGGTTTAGATACGAATTATACGGGTTAGCATTTAATTAGGCAGGGTTTGGAATGAAATATAAGAAAACTTGGTACGAGATCGTGTCACGTCAAATAATTTTATTTTCATAATTAGTTATTATTTGTTATTAATATTATCAATTTTTATTTATATTATAAATTGTTTATAAAATACTGTTCTCACAGCAGTACTCATTATCATATACTATAAAGTATATTTTGTCATTTCATTTTTTTTGAAGGAAAAAATAAATATTATTAGGAGTATTAGAAGTACTTAATGAATCAGAAGTTACATGTTTACAAACAACATAACACCAATAACTGTGAAGAGAGACCCCCAATTACTTACAACACATTTTGGGGTTGTTACATCAATTTAAAAATGATAAAGAACTATAATGTGTAGAGAAAATGCACCATGATTTGATTCTAATTTCCTCAAACGTCTTTTCCGGATTGGTTTCCTTATTTTCAAAGATTTTCTTGTTCCTGGCATTCCAAATGAACCAAGCTGCACAACACCAAATGCATTCAATAATGTGTTTTTTTTCGTTTCATACCTAGCATGCCAGAATGTTGTAGGAAATGCATCGTTGGATCAGAGGCACAAGGCATGGGAGACTTTAACCAAGAGTAGCAAAGACATCAAACTTGATAGGAAAAGTTGCATTCAAAGAACAGATGCATCACCGTTTCTTTATGATTGCCACAAAAGATGTAAGAGATGTCATCTCCATCTTTCAAAACATTTATCTTCTTCAACGCGGATCTAGTAGGAAGCCGACGTCTAAGGATTTTCTAGGCGAGCCCCGAAAATTTCATATGAGTCAATTTATTCCAAATCCTAGATAGAGCTTTGCAAGTATCTTCACTAATATTCGAGGAAACCGAGACTTAAGCTACTTGGCATTGATAAGCACTCCATGTAGAATATTGTCCATCTTTTGAGGATTTTCATGTCCAAACATAATCACCAGAGGCCTGCATAAGAAATGATTCAAGAGAAGACCATAATTCCTTTTCTAAATCTGACTCCCATGACAAAAGTTCTCGTCGCCAATTAAGGCTCCAACTCCAAGCACCATTAACCCAACAACTCAACTCACCTACTTTGACCTCTTTGTTAGAACACAAAGAGAATAATCTAGGAAAAGACTCTCTAAGACAAGACTCACCAATACTAATTGACCCATTTTATAATGCTAATAATTATAATAAGATAAAATCTCGGTAACTAATTGACCCATTTGTTAAAATCTTAAAGTATGATTATTAACAGTTAAATTATGTTTTTTTAAAAGGCTAAAACTTGTGTGCTTTCGGGAACACCGTGCGCTAAATACTCTTTAATATTAAATGGTATATTCTTTAGTAAAATGACATGTATCCTTTATTTTCTGAAAAAAAAACACAAAATTTAATGAAAGTGTATACTCTTTTAAACAAAATATTGTACCCCTATTAATTAAAGTGTATATCCACAAAATTTAATGAAAGTGTATACCCTTTCAAACAAAATATTATACACTTATTAATTAAAGTGTATATCATTTATAACAAAATATTCTACCCTTACACACCTGGAGACACAATAGACCAGATGAATAATAAACTAAAGTATTATATTACGGTATTATAATATGATTCATTATAAATATACTTTAATTACCAATAAACATACTTTTATATATATATATATATATATATATATATATATATAACTACTATACTTAACCAATAAATCGACTCTTCTCATAATCGATATCAAATGTATCAGTCTTATAAGACAGTATATATTCTTATAATAATAATCATCTTAGAGGAAGAAAGAGTGAAGTGGGACCCCTCATCTATTCTTTCCTTATTCACCAAAGAATCAAAGAAGCATAATAAAAGGGTGCAGCTTTATCTTACTTTCAATTCCATTTCTTATTAAAGACACTCTTTTTGAAAGCTCAACTCAAAAAACCTTTTCTAAAGCACATTCTCTTGTCACATAACTCCAACCTTGTTATACAATTATTCATAATTATTTAGATCTAACTAACTATATCCACCTAATTAATTGGTAGGCTTCACCATATATAGAATTAGGGTTCTTAATTAGTTAACCACATTAAGAAATTCCTCCTCGATCATGCAACTTACTCCAATTCTAATTCAATGAATCTTGCATGAGAGCATCGTAAGGAATGTGGTAATTTTTTTTATTTAAAAAAAAAAGCATTTCTGAAAAAAAATGGGGGATATTTAATCCCTTACTCTACCATCTTATTTGGATTTTACCCATGCATTTTAATTTTTGTTAGTTTACGTTAATCTTAATTTCATTATTAAATTGATTTATTAATATATTAATAACAAAATTAGTTGGTGCAGTAATGTGATAAATTTTTATTAAACAAAATTCTATTCTATTAGTAATTCTTAGCTAATAATGTCATTAACAATTTATATAATCATGATTTTGTTGGTAATTAACCATTGAAAATTATTCTGATATAAAAAAATTATGTGTGTGTGAATGAAATTGTATGAAGTATTAATTAAAGTAAACTAAGTAATTTAATTTCTACAACTATATATCGCCAACAATATTACATTAGAAAATATTAATATTTTGTTTATTCTTTCATTTTGCCAGATACTTGGAATATTAGTGTAAATTAATTAATTAGTAATAGATATTGAATATTTGCATTAGAATTTAGAATGATCAATGCTACATTCATTGCACGAACATTAGATATTGCATGAATATTTTGATTACTTTTTAGATGAGTTTCATAGTCATACAGATCACATAGCCCCACATGCTTTGATTCTCCACCATTTATCTTTCTTTTTCGGCCTTCCTCATACTCTCCTAGTTAATTCATCTGCCAAATTAAAATAATTTAATGAAATTTAATTTATAAATTGAAAAGAAAATACAATGAGATGTAGAAAAAAACTTTAGACTTACTCTTGTGCATCGGTCGCACAGTAGTGTTAAATGGTATTCTAATAAAATTTTATTATTATTTATTTTATGATAAATAAAATTTTAATTTTAAAAATTAAAAAATAATTGTTGAACTATTAATTTGAAAATCTTTCAAAAATCTATAAAATATCAAAACAATATAATTCAAATGTATTGATTTAAAATCCATTTATTTTCAATTTTATTGAATTTTAAATTAATGATTCAATTCAAATACAATCTAAATCTAAATGTGTCATAAGGAGAGACAGTACTCAATACTTATGTTTTGAAGAGTGCAATTTTTGTTTTTTTTACACTTTCATTCGATTGTACATAATTCATACTCTGTATTAATTAAATAGAAAATTCTTACGATCTCCTATAAAATTAGTAAAGGGGTAAGGATTACTCATGAGATAATGATATATTATCAAAATTGTATCTTACTTTCTGTGAAATTTGAAAAACTTGAGAGGTATGAGATTTTAAAAAAAGAAAAGAAAAAGCAAGTGATCATACTGCATTTTCAGAGAAAAAATATTGCAAAGATAAAAACAAAACTATATATATATATATATATATATATATATATATATATATATATATATATATATATATAAATGTATATAGTATGCACATTTAATTTTCTCAGTTTTGAATGCAAAAGAACAGACTAATCAATCGAATTACTTTGATAAACTTCAGACTATGATCAAAGGTTGATTCAAAGTCTCAAAACTAAAACAAAACTCAAGTGTGTGTGAGTGTGTGATTGAAGAACTTTGAAGAACAAGATGTATAGTGGTTCGGCTTATTAACCAAGCCTACGTCCACTTGACGATGATGATCGTTTCTTATTGCTTTCAGAGGATTATGAAGGTTATAGATTGCATACACGCTAAGATTACAGCTATATATATACATCACATGTGATATCCAAACTTATGGGACCAATCGAGTGCAGCATCTTCCAGCTGTCATATGGGTGGTTAAATGGAATCTATTTCTGTTGCAACCACTTCCAGCTCACAGCTAGCATTATGAGCTTTCGATCTATGCATAGAACTGCTTCCAACGAACTACCATACCTTCTGTACAACCGCTGCAAACTGCACCAGTCACAACTCATCACATGCATTGATTTTCAGTTCATTAAGTATGATCATGCACCCGTTTCTGGTTTTTAACATGATCACACACAACTAAATTACAGATACACTCCTACTAATGTTGATCAGACATTAAGTGTGAGGTTTCCATCTCAAATCTCCACCTAAACCTCATACTTAAGCATTCATTACTTCACCTTCATCTCACTGTTTTAAAAAAGTCAGCAAACTTTACTTCCACTGCCTTGTTGGAGAGCAGCAAAACTCACTTCACTACTTTGAGAGAGTAGCAGAACTCTTCACTGTCATACTTAACACATGTTGATAAGACTTTTGCACAATTCGAACTTCGAAGTAGGCAAAGCCTTTGTAAGAAAATCTGATGGATTCCTTTCTGTTTCAATTTTCTTCACAATCACTCTTCCATCATCTATCAAGTCTCTAATGAAGTATAGTCTGATATCAATATGCTTTTTTCTTTCATGATATCCTTGGTGCCTTGAGAGATGTATGTCACTAGAATTATCACAATACAGCACCACAGACTCTTGCACAATACCAAATTCAGACAGAATTCCCTTCAACCACAGACCTTCCTTAATCCCTTCTGTAAGTGAAATGAACTCAGCCTCTGTTGTAGATAGTGCCACCACTGATTGATGTGTTGACCTCCAACTGATAGCTGTTCCAAATAAACTGAATACATAGCCTGATAGTGACTTCCTTGTGTCCAAATTTGCAGCATAGTCAGCATCTACATAACCTGCAAGAAAATCAATGTTAGATGAAATCTTATTGAAATGCAAACCTGTTGTTAAGCTTCCTTTCAGATATCTTTGAATCCATTTGACAGCTTCCCAATGCTTCCTTCCTAGATTCCCCATGAACCTGCTTACTAAGCTCATTGCATGAGCTAAATCTGGTCTACAACACACCATTGCATACATAAGACTTCCTACAGCATTAGCATATGGAATTCTATCCATTTCTGAAATTTCTGCTTCTGTCTTTGCTGATTGTTGACTTGATAAACTTATCTCTTGCTTAACTGGTGTGGAAACTGAATTACACATATCCATATTATATCTTTTTAGTACTTTTTCCAAGTAAATACTTTGATGAAGCACAACTAATCCAGCTGATCTATCCCTTTCAATCTGCATTCCTAGGATTACAGTAGCTTCCCCTAAGTCTTTCATTCTAAACTCTGATTTTAACATCTCTTTGACAGCTAGAATTCCATCCATAGATTTGCAAGCTATCAGTATGTCATCAACATACAATAGTAAGAATACCTGCCAATCAACATCACTTCTAATGTACACACAACTGTCATGCAGACTTCTTTTGAAACCACAGCTGACAATATATTCATCAAACCTCAAGTACCATCTCCTTGGACTTTGCTTCAAACCATATAAGGATTTCAGCAGTAAACAAGCCTTATTGGTAGTATCTTGAACTGCTACACCTTCTGGAATGCTCATATATATTTTCTCTTCCAAATTTCCATGAAGAAAGGCTGTTGTTACATTCATTTGATGCAACTCAAGATCAAACTGAGCAACTAGAGCTAACATTACTCTAATTGAACAATGTTTGACCACTGGAGAGAAAATTTCAGTGTAATCAATCCCCTCTTTCTGTCAAAAACCTCTTGCAACTAATCTAGCCTTGTACCTTATTCCACCTGCATTCTCTGGAGCTACCTTTTTCTTGTAGATCCACTTGCAATTAACCAACCTCTGATCCTTTGGCTTTTGAACTATCTTCCATGTTTGATTCTTTTCCAAAGACATCAACTCTTCTTGCATAGCAACACTCCACCTGTCACTTTCTTTGCAATTCATAGCCTCTAGATAATTCTTTGGTTCATATGAATCAATCTCCTCTGCTGTGTATAGTGCATAAGAGACTATGTCAGCATTTGCATACCTAGTTGTTGGTTTAATAGACCTTCTCTGTCTGTCCCTAGCTAACTGATAGCTATTTAACAGCTCATCAGTTTCTAATCTTCCTTGATCATTATCAGTGATTTCAACAGTATCATCTTGTAATATTTCTTCATCACCTGCCCTCTGGTCATGTACAATTATCTTGGCATGCTCCACCTCAAGCTCAGTTTTATTACTTGCTTGAATAGTCTGAACTTGTTGTGGACATAGTAGCATTACAGCCTCATTAAATGTGACATCCCTGCTTACTAAGAACTTCTTGCTTTCAATACTCCATAGTTGTAAGCTTTCACACCCTTAGGATATCCTATCATAACACACTTTACTGCTCTTGGTGCTAACTTATCTTGCTTAACATGAGCATAAGCTAAACAACCAATGACTCTAAGTATTGAGTAATCTGCTAATTTTCCTGACCATACCTCTTGAGGTGTTTTAAACTTCAGAGCTGCTGATGGGCTTCTATTTATGATGAATGTCACTGTAGTGACCAGCTCACCCCAAAAGTCCTTTGTCAAACCAGAATTACTCAATATACACCTCACTCTCTCTAGTAAGGTTTGATTTAATCTTTCTGCAACACCATTTTGTTGTGGTGTGCTTGGAACAGTCTTGTGTCTTATGATACCTTTATCTCTACAGAACTTGTTGAACTCTTCAGAACAATATTCAAGACCATTATCAGTTCTTAACACTTTAATCTTAGCATTACAGATGTTCTCCACCTCAACTAGCCAATTCTTGAAAGTGTTAAAGGCTGCATCCTTAGTTTTAAGAATATATATCCACACTTTCTTACTATAGTCATCAATGAAAGACATGAAGTACCTGCCACCACCTTTGGTTTGAATTCTTGCAGGTCCCCATAAGTCTGAATGAATATAATCCAGCCTGGATGTACTTGTGTAATCACCAATTCTAAACTTAAGTCTCTTAGCCTTTCCAAAAATGCAATGTTCACATTGTTTCAACTGCTCTGATGGAGTGATGTAGATAGCTTTCTGCCTTGATAGTTCTTTTAGCCCTTTCTCACTTATGTGAGCTAACCTCCCATGCCATAAGTGTATATTATCACTTCCAATTGTAGCATTATTCTGTCCAGTTATAGTATGACCATTAAGAATGTACAGCTCTCTTTTTCTAATTCCTTTCATTACTTCATACTCATCCTTTTCAACAATGAGTACTCCTCCTTTTGTTCTAAATTCATATCCTGAAGCATCTAATATACCTAATGAGATTAGATTTCTCTTGAGTTCTGGAATGTACCTCACACCTGTCAAGGTTCTAACCACTCCATCATACATTCTTAACTTTATAGAGCCTATTCCCTTTATATGACATGTATGATCATTTCCTAATAATACTGATCCAGCATTTTGATACTTGAGATCAGTAAACCAATGCTTCATTGGAGATATATGAAATGAACATCCTGAATCAAGGATCCAATCCATGGATCCTTTTGATGAACAAATTAACAGTGCCTCAGAATAATCAATCTCCACCTGGTTTTGATTAATTGCCACCTGATTTGCTTGCACCCTTTGTTGTCCATCTTTCCCAGCCTCTGCCTTCTTTCTCTTGGCTGTTTTCCACTTGTAACAATTCTTCTTAAAGTGACCTGGTTCATGACAGTGGAAACATTTTCTTCTTTCCTTGTCATTAGTAGACTGATCACCTTTGGTATCTTGTTTCTTACCATCAGAACTACCCTTCTTGTTATGTTTCTTATTCTGATTTCCCTTCCGGATCATCAATCCTTCACCTGATGCTCCTTGTTCCTCACTACACTTTTGTAACTCCTTAGTTTTCAAAGCTAATTCAACCTCATCAAGACTTATTGATTCTTTGCTACCAAATAGCAATGTGTCTTTAAAATTTTCAAACGATTTTGGAAGTGCAGATAACAAAATCAGAGCCTTATCTTCATTCTCTAATTTAACCTCAACATTTTCCAGATCATCAAGTACCTTATTAAACTCATCAAGATAAACTAAAACTGATTTTTCTTCTGTCATTTTGAATGAGTATAATTTTTGTTTCAGGTATAATCGATTTGCAAGAGTTTTTACCATATAGAGATCATCAAGCTTCTTCCATACTGCTCTTGCAGTCGTTTCCCTCTGAACTTCTCTGAGTGTCTTATCACCAAGACACAAGAAAATGGCACTTAGAGCTCTTTCTTGAAGATCTGCTTCAGCTGCTGCAGCTTGTACATCCACTGCTGCTGCTTCATTGACTGGAGCTTCTTTGATTGCTCCTCCAAGACCTTGCTGTACCAAGATGGATCTCATCTTGATCTTCCACAGCCCGTAGTCTGACTTCTCAGTAAACCGCTCAATATCAAATTTGGTAACCATGTTGAATCCTTCTTTCTTCTTCAAGTAACTGCCTCTTTGATCTGCTTGTCTATGATGTATCCCACAGACGGCGCCAATTCTCAGTTTTGAATGCAAAAGAACAGACTAATCAATCGAATTACTTTGATAAACTTCAGACTATGAATCAAAGGTTGATTCAAAGTCTCAAAACTAAAACAAAACTCAAGTGTGTGTGAGTGTGTGATTGAAGAACTTTGAAGAACAAGATGTATAGTGGTTCGGCTTATTAACCAAGCCTACGTCCACTTGACGATGATGATCGTTTCTTATTGCTTTCAGAGGATTATGAAGGTTACAGATTGCATACACGCTAAGATTACAGCTATATATATACATCACATGTGATATCCAAACTTATGGGACCAATCGAGTGCAGCATCTTCCAGCTGTCATATGGGTGGTTAAATGGAATCTATTTCTGTTGCAACCACTTCCAGCTCACAGCTAGCATTATGAGCTTTCGATCTATGCATAGAACTGCTTCCAACGAACTACCATATCTTCTGTACAACCGCTGCAAACTGCACCAGTCACAACTCATCACATGCATTGATTTTCAGTTCATTAAGTATAATCATGCACCCGTTTCTGGTTTTTAACATGATCACACACAACTAAACTACAGATACACTCCTACTAATGTTGATCAGACATTAAGTGTGAGGTTTCCATCTCAAATTTATATATATCCATGCATGATACATGGGAATGGTCTGTTTTCATTTGAGTTTATGTATGTGTGATTGTGTTATGTACTCCATATTATCGTGTATACGAGATTTTATGGTAAAATCAAATTCTCCTGCCTCACCATACAAAATTTTTAAATAATAAAATAAATTAATTATAATATAAATTATATGAGTAGTAAAGAATGATAATTCTTAAAATTAAAACGTATTTGCGATATCGTTGAGTCATGCGTTATTTTCTTATTTGAGTTTGTGAATTTATTTGTCGGATAAATTAAAATAATTTATGTGAATTTATTTGTGAGACATATATATAGAGAGTAATAAATTAATTTAAGATGATGAGGAAGGGAGTTTGCGTTGGAGAATTAGTTTTGAGCGTTAATATATTATAGACTATAAATTTTAATTTTGATAAAATGTACGGCTTAGAATTGATCTACATCTCATGCAGATAATTGTAAAATATGTACTACTATTTTAAAGTCTATTCTCGATGATAGAGAAATTAATATACGAAAATGAATAGATGAAGAGAAACAAAGGGACTTTAGGAAGAATAATTTACTCTGTTATTTTAAGTACATATTAGATAATGATTATTGATTATAACAATTTATAATCTTATGAGCCTTGAACCTTGGAAAATGGCGAACACTTTGAGCCATATATATACGTTCATCAAACCTAGAGGTTTAGGGTTTATTTTACGTTTAATATTTATCAGGTTTAGTATTAATTTAAGTGTATAATTATAATTTCACGTCTTATTTTTAGAATTTAAAATTAATTTTAAGTATATAATTATAATTTTACATCTCCTGTTCAGTGCTACAACATAAATAAATTATCAAATAAATTAATTATTAATATACTTTTTATCATTATTAATATATAATTATTTTATTTAGAGATAATTTTTTATGGACAAGTCTTATGTGAGACGTCTCACATAAGTTTTTATATAAGACGAATAAAAAATAATTAACTAAAAGTGGTCAATCAATTTTATTGATAATGATATAGTGAATTATTTCATGTATAATTTATAATATAAATAAAAAGTGATAACATTATATATTAAAAGTGATAACATTTAATAGTCTCGTCAGCCTATTCCAATTTCAAATCACCTTTATATTTTCAGACTTTAGCGCAACAATTTATAACCTAATTTTTATTACAATTTGTAACCTAATTTTTATTGTAATAGCTTTAATGCAACAATATCTTTTTATTCTAAATTTATTTTCCCATCTCTAGTATTATTTTATTAAGAAAATGGGGACTACGAAAAACTTCCATGGCAACCATTTATAACCTAATTTCTATTACAATTTGTAACCTAATTTTTATTGTAATGCAACAATATCTTTTTATTCTAAATTTATTTTCCCATCTCTAGTATTATTTTATTAAGAATTCATAATTTTTTTTATTGTAATAGCTTTTGTGAAACAAAATCTTTTTATTCTAAATTTATTTTTACTTATAATATACTAGTATATCATTTAGAAATTGATAATATTGTTTACAAATTAAATCAGTTCTTTGCAGATAAGATTCATGCCCTTTTCTAAGTGCAACAATATCTTTTTATTCTAAATTTATTTTCACATCTCTAGTACTATTTACTTATTTTATTGAAAATTCATAATTTTTATTTTAATAGCTTTAGTTAACAATTTTTTTTTCTAAATTTAATCTGAGAAAGTAAATCACTGTTTTATCTTTTGACTGCACTATATTAACCTATAAAGGATTGAAAATAAATAAACAAAATTTGGAACATGCCCCAATCATTACAAATTAACTGTATATATAACACATCACTCTCTTATGAATTCAAGTCCATCATAAATGAAATTGATGCACATTCTAATACGTTGTAGAATTTAAATAACAAATGGTTATGTTTAGAAAATATATAAAAAAAAATCCATAGAACATTAGTTAAGGCATGCAGCTTGTCAAATGTGATCAGCAGCAATTAATCTCATAAATGGTTGATGTATATTCTGTAAAATATAAATAAATTCTAGAATATGCTAAATAAACTTAGAAAATGATAAGAACATGAATTCGTGTGTAGAATTCTTCATAATTTAGATGGAAAAATGGATTGATGATAGCTGGTCAAGACGGTAAAAAATTGTATTATATTTTCTAAGGGGATAATTTCTGATTTAGTCCCGTAAGAATTGCTCAATGCCAAAAAAGTTCCAAAACTGGTAAATTTAGTCCCATAGGAATTTTTCATCAAAATCTGTTAATAGTTAACGAAATATTCTGAACAATTAACAAGATCAAAATGGACTACGTCTATTCTGAAAGACAGAAAATAATATAAATCTGGTAGTTTTTAATAATATAAGTTAATTTGAGATGAAAATTTTTGAAAATTATGATTACAATATTCTTATGGGACCAAAACCGCTAGCTACGAGACCAGTGTATTCCTACGGGACTATAATTGAACCGAAGAAATTCTTATGGAACCAAATGTGATATTTTCCCATTTACTTACACACAGCCAGTGATTTTTATGATCTTTTTATTTTTAAAGATTTTTATGATTTTTTATTTTTGGACAGCTAAAGTTTAAGTACGAGTGTACTCATCCATCAACAACAAACAAAGAAGAAAGAAAAAAACAGAAATAATTCAAAGAAACTTTTTACATAAGACTAAATATGACATGGAAATTGAGTCGGATTGAACGCATGAAATTGATCCGTTTGCGTAGGTGCACTCATTGGATTATCCATGGTATGGGCTTCGCTGATATTTATTCTATTATTAATTGGGCCTAAGATAGGCCCATTTCTCACCATAAAAATATGATCTGGCCTCACAGTTTGGTGGGCCAAGAAATGATTTGGGCCCTGAATTTAACCTCTTTAAAAACATCTGTATTAAGAGACCATACAACAGGCTTCGTAAAATACTGTACCCTAAATACGGTCCGGATCCACAAGAAAATATCAAAATTAGTCTTAATAACTTTTGATAAATTCAATTTTAGTCTTATAAAATTTTTACTTTTTCAATTTTAGTCATTTTCTGTTAATTTTAGTCCTACAATTTTTTTTACTTTTTCAATTTTAGTCATTTTGCTAAACTTATAAGATTCGAAGAATTTATGAAACTTGCTAAGTTTTTTTGTTGAAGGATTAAAATTGAAAACCTACAAAGTTATAGGACTAAAAAAAAGACTGATCAAATGACTAAAATTAAAAAAAGTAAAAAATTTATAACACTTAAAATAGATTCAAGCAAAGTTAAAAAAAGACTCAAATTGATAATATCTACCCTACACCTTACTAATGACTTACAATTTGGTGGGCATATTAGGGGATAGCAGTTGGGCTTTGAAGTTTAAGGGCAAATAATTTTGAGTCAAATATTTTTTTTTCGTCGATTTTAATCCATTTTAGTGGTGAAAACTTGTGGTTGCAAAAATGGGTATGAGAATTCTCTTACATTTGGTGTTTTAGCTCGTGTAACATGTGTCAGATGAATGACACTTACACAGAAGGAAAATTCTAACTTTTATATTTTAGGGTTGATATTTTTCTTTTAGGATATAGATTTTATTAATATTCTACTTATCGTTCATCCAACGATTTACAATAAGAGATGTAACACCAAACACCAAAATATAATAGGAGATCTGAATCGAAAAAAATGGTGACAATTAATGTCCTTCACTAATCACATTTGCTGCAAATAAAAAATTCCTCACTATATTTTCTGTTCACCATTAATATTTAACTATAAGAAATTTATATTCATCGCTCTACATTTTTTTTTCTTTTCTTAATTTCAAAATTCTGTATACAGCGCAGTGAGATGTAAACCTTAATGCACATGACTAAGTTTGGTTTAAGTGTATACAAGGTGATCACAAGTGATGAATGTACGAGCTGATCATGCAACAGGTTCATCTTAAGTTGGGAAGCCACAAATTATGCATCAGTTGCATGCATGGAACCAAGACAGTTTGAGTGGTTCGTTAGATAGTTATATCTATGCATTTGAATCAGTTATTGATCCTGCATTGTAGCGTGACACGTCATATATAAGGTGGGAGTTAATTGAAGTTGTTAGGAAGTGGTTTTACAGCTCAACACACGCTCCAAACTCAACTGCTCAGAGTTAGTCCCATAAGTTTGCTGTTATGGTGTATTATCGAGTTAAAAGTTTTTTTTTGTCCCATAACTATTTAAAACTTTAGATTTTGTCCCAAAAAAAATATTTGTATCGATTTTGTCCCAAAACTATGAGTTTTCTTTCAATCTTGCCCAATTTTCGCCGGAACCCTCAATTTTCGTCGGATATTGGTCACGTGCGTTGCACGTGACTGATGAATTTGGGGGTTCCGGCGAAAATTGGGCAAAATTGAAATAAAACTTATAGTTATGAGATAAAATTGATACAAATATCTTTTTTGGGACAAAATTTAAAGTTTTAAAAAGTTATGGGACAAAAAAAACTTTTAACTCTGCACAATTATGTATGATTTGTTTGTTCTGATGTTAGCTTGTGATGTTTATTTCTCTATTTTAATTCTTTAGTCCATTGCCAATCTTTTCCTCGCATATAATATTTTGTTTTATGATTTATGAAACTCTTAAAAATAGTTAAAAAAGATATTTCGATTTTGTAGGTTAAAAATTTTTGAGTTAATTCTTAAAAAATTCACTACCTTATTGGGAATTTTCAAATCTATCACGACCTTATATTTTTCTCAATTTAATATACAATCTATTTAATAAGCAACATCAGCAATTCTATCAATCATTGCAGCGTAGTTCATTCTCCATCTTGGAGTAAAAACTCCATACTTCTGGTCGAGTTGGAACACTATGTGCACACCCGGCATCTTTTTATCCAGCCCCAGCACCAGTTGACGACGCCCAAAACAGGGTTCTACTGGTCTGTACTCCTTCCAACTTCCACCTTTTCCTTTTGCAATATTCGATCTTTCTTCCATATTTGAAATTCACTCTTCTTCTGCTTTCTTGATTGCTAAAGTGAAATGGATTTCTCATGTGATCACCTCTCTACCTTTTATAACCACTTTTTTTAATTTCGGTTAATCAGGCGGTACAGTTACTGCTTTTCTTTGGACGGGTTTGGATCGGGTTAGTTGGAGTGGTATGCAAGTCACAACAACGAATCCTGTAAATATTTTTTAAAGGGAAAATGTATAATATAAATATAAGAGTGAGTGTCTGGTGCAACTTGGTGTAAAGATTATAGATCGTATATTTGGGTTGATCAATTTAATTTTAATTGAGTTTTCGATAACAATATATGGTACTAGCCTACTAGGGCAGAGGATTAACCATAAACATAAATTAGTAATATACATCTTTATGTATTTGAAGTGACTATTTAATATGAATTGATGAAATAATTATAAAAAGGAAATAAAATACAAAAACAATTAGACGAAAATTTTTTTATTGATTTTATGATTTTAGGTCTTGAATTGATAGTATTATATCTTTCGATCCTAAAATGATGGAAATTATTTTAGTACCTAATTGATAGTTTTCTTATCTTTCAGGTCCTATATTGAGAAACTTCATTAATTAAATATAAAATTCTTACGAGTCTCCTATAAAATTAAAAAAGTGAGTAAGGATTACTCATAAGATAATGATATATCTACATATTAAAATATATTATCAAAATTGTATATTATAAAATACTTTCAGTGAAATTTGAAAACTTGAGAGCTATGAGATTAAAAAAAAAAAGGTGATACTACATTTTAAATTGAATAATATTACAAAGATTATATAAAAAGAAAAAAAATATACTAGTATACACATTTAATTTATGAGTGAGGCTCTTGTGACCGGGGCACACTGCACCTTTAAAATTTAGTATTATGAGTAAGAGTATATTGTTTTGTTCTAAAGGATATACACTTTAATTAATAAGGGTACACCATTTTGTTGTAAAGGGTATACATTTTTCATTAATTTTTTTTATTTTTCTTTAAAAAATAAAGGGTACACTTCTTTATATTAAAGGGTATACAATTTAGCACAAAATTCTAAAGGCGCACTAAGTGTGGTCCGTGCGTCCAGGTGCACACAAGTTTTTGCCTTAATTTATATAGATCTATGTTACGAATAGTATATTCTCATTGAATTTATGTATATCATGTGATCGTGTATACGAGATTTTATGATAAAATCAAATAAGCACTAATTTAAGATGATGAGCAGAGAGTTTGTGCTGGAGAATTGGTTTTGAGCATAAATAAATTATGGGCAAAGGGACAAAACGAGATTTTTAGGAAGAATAATTTACTTTGTTATTTTAAATCTATATTAGATAATGATCATTGTTTATAACAATTTATATTCTTATTAGCCTTGAATTAACTTGAGAAATGGCGAACACTTTTATTTATATATATATACAGAATTTATTGTTAAATTTAAGTGTATAATTATAATTTAACCTCTTCTATTTATGTAATATTACACTTTAGTGGATCATGGTCTATTTGTCCATAAAATTTAGAGTTTATTGTTAATTTAAAAAATATGTTGCAGTTTCATGTTGTGATTCGTATAATATTATGACACTTTTAAAGACTTGTAAGCTCTTGTATAGAAAAAAAAAATAATGAAAAGTGATAATAATGCATTGAATTATTTTATTAACCATTTATAATACAAATAAAAAATAATAATATTTTATAATAAAAATAATTATTAATTATAAAAATATAAAATGATGTCAGCATGTCACATCCAAACTTACTCATTTTGAAATTAGGTAAATAATCAATTGTCAATATCAAATTTTTCTTCCAGATTTATTTTTTCCAGGATTTATGCATAAGTATTTTTTTTATTTTTCATTTTATAGAATTTTATCTTTTTTCCATGGCTCTTTTATGCCTAGCTGCTTGCTGGAAATATCCGTGATTCTTTTTACCCAAAATTTATCAATATTTTTTTTTATATAAAATTTGAAGTACTCCATCCGTACCAAAATATTGACACAATTTTCTTTTTGGATTGTCCTATAAAAAGTGACATATTTCTTTTTTAAGAACATGAGACCCACACAAAACAATTTATTTATTTACATGGGCCCACCACTAATACAATTACTCACTATACATTAAATATTACTCCCTCCGTCCCCTTGAAAGGTACTTGTTTGCTGTTTGCACTTGGACGGTTTAAAGGTCTTTATTTGATTTTTGTACGTAAATTAAGGAGTATTATTATAGATAAGGTGAGTAATTCTATTAGAGGGAAGTGGTGGGTTCTTTATTAAATAGAGGAAATTGATGTTTTTGAAGCGGATGTCAGAAATAGTGAAATGGATATTTTTCAAGGGGACGGAGGGAGTATTTCTCTCACTTCACTTTACATTAAATTATTATACTCCTTAATCCTCGTTCCAAAAAAAATTATGTCAATATCCCTCCGTCCCGGAGGGAGTATCTTTTTTCCATGGCTAGCTGGCACCCAAAATTTACGTATTTTTTTTATATAAAATTTTATCTTTTTTTTCACCTTTAAATTAGATATTCTAGATGAGATTTTAAAATTTATCATTAGTTTGTAAAGGATCTCTGAACGTGATGAACAACCATTTTAAGGCAGGAGAATTCATCTAGCTGTCCGTGAGCCGGTACGAGTTGAGGTCCATCTGATTGTCTGTGTATGAGAATGTTAGATTGTTGCAAGAAATTCTTTGATTTGGTCTACAAGTATACTTGTGTAATTGATATTTTTGGAAATAACTATGCTTAATTATAATAAGTCAGTATATTTTATTGATTTAACTTAAAAATCTCTAATATTAATTTACTTATTTATAGAATTCATAAATTTTATTGTAATATATATATATATATATATATATATATATATATATATATCATTAAAGAGTAAAAAAATATACACAAGATTAAGTATATTTGATTGTGAAATAATTTTAATTAAAGTTGCTTTATAGATTATAATATTTGTGTTGTCTATAGAGTTTGAAAGATGATATGATATCTTCAAGATTTTCTTATTTAATTTTGTGACTTACAATATTTTTTCTGAGGACGAAAGACCCTTTAAATTAACAATGTACATTTTTTTATAAATACTCATATGCATTGTATTGTTATATAATATAGTCTTGAAATGATATTTTTTAAACTGCCAAACCGTCAAACCGACGAAAAATCGCCTAAACCGCATGATAAATTTTATTCGATAAACCGCGACTTAATATTAATCGTCAAATCGAACCGCATATGACAATGCAATTTAAATTTATCGAAATAACCGCAAAATGCCCACCCCTATTATTTTTTAAATTAAAATAACTATTTGAGGTTATATGTTCTAGTCTGTACAGCGCACATTATATAGTTTAATGTGTCTAAGAAATTTAAATTTCCCTCTTCATTTTACTTCTTTTCATTGATTTATATTTTGTCTATTTAACCTTTTTTTTAAAAAAATAAAACCTCATTCTCTTAGGTTTAATATATCTAAGTTATTCTTAGTAACCTTAATATAATTTATTATTATTATTATTTTAGAAAATGATAATTTTATATTCTTTTAATAATATTATTGTCTCTGCTTTATAGGATCATTTATATACACTTTTCTCGTTTCTCGTTTGTCTCATAATATCGCTCAACTCAAAACACTATAATTACATTTTAATTTCAAAATTATTATTTTTCAACGCATATAATTATAAAATTTATATTTATTTACCAAAATATATTAAACACAATTCTTTTTTAAACATCGTAAATAATTTTGCAGGACGAAGTGAGTATATTTTTTAACTGTATTGGGCCCTGAGTTAAAATCCCACATCCGTAACTAATAACAGTTCATGAAATCAAACTATTCAAGCTAACAACAATATTGCAAACTTCTGAACCAAAAAATCAATAAATGAATCGAAGGAAAACATTGCGAGTACTAGATTCGAAACTATTGCATACTGCCTCCATAATATAATAGTTTTCCATTTAATGTTTCATGTTATTTAAGAAAAAAATATTTCTTTTACCAATTTTATTGATTTTTAAGGGTATTTTAATATTTTTATGTAAAAAATAAAGTGTAATTTAATATTATGACTGTTAAAAAAAAATAACAAATTTAAAATTAAATTAATTTTTGAGGTTATTGGATAAAATTTTGTTTCATTTTTTCGGATTTGAAAGTTATTGTGGGACAAACAAATAAGAAAAATGTGAAAGTTGTTATGGAATGTAGAGAGTACTCCCTTCATCTCACTACAAGAGTTACATTTTACTTATTAGGGCGTCCTGCTACAAGAGTTATATTTCCTTCTTAGTATATGAGCCCACATAAATTAATCACTTTATCTTTATGGGACTCATACACTACACTAACACTACATATTATATATTAAATTATTATATTTTTCAATACACTACACATTAAAATATTTTTGTAAATAGGGATAATAATAATTTTGGTTTCCAAAATATATTCCATTTTTAGATGCAGAGTCAACGGTCAATTAAGTATCAAGTTTGGTCTAAAGGACAAATTTTTAGTACGTTTGGTCCTATCCAAAAATCCTCATATTTTCATTAGAATTTCTTCATTGGTCTCATTAAATTGTCCACAATAATTGTAACAAGTGTTGTTTAAGAAAAATAATTTTATCTGTATTATGAGAATATATAGTTTTTTTAATAATAAATCAAATTTAAAATAGCAGTGTGTTATATGATGGTGTGTTATTTAAATATTAAAAAGTAATAAGAGATTATTTCTCTATGCTTTTACCATTATTTTAAATATAAAAATTGTAATAAATGATAAAATGTAAAACAATAACGTAAAAGGAAGAAGTATAATTTTACCCTACATTGAAGTAATGTGAGAATATATAATGTTTTTTTTTCTAATACTCCATAATAAATAGAGTATTGACCGTCATTTTTCTTTCAACCTCACCAATATATGTTGTGACAACCAAACTTTATGTAGCATCTTATAACGTGTTCGTTTTCAGTATTGCTTTTTTTTTTTTTCATGTTGATTAAAAAATATACTTTTAAAAATATTTTGATGTTCTTTTTTAATAATAAACAATAAAATATATTAGATGTGTCAAGTAAGAAAAATATTATTGTAAATAAAAAGTAAAAGATGGATTATACACGAGCGAAAATAGAATATGTAAAAACTATTTTGAAACGAGAGTACATTATTTTGGAGTTGACTCGTGAGCTCACATAGGAGTTTATAAGGATGCCGAAATAATTTATTTACTTAATAATTACTCTAAAGTATATATAAATGCATGTATTTAAAATAGTATTTGTATCTAAGCATACATGATTGCGCTTGAACTCGTGTCAAATTACAAGAAAATAAGCTGCCTAACATGATTTAAATATTACTAATTACTATTTAATTTGTGAGTTAACTCATGAACTTACGTAGTAGTTTTGAGGATGACGAAATAATTTTCTAAAATATATTTATAAGAGAAATTATTACATACATTGAAAATAATATTACATGGGCAAAAGACTTCTCTTACTATAAAATATATGAATTTTGTACACCATCTTTAATTTTTAATTTGAAAATATAATTGAGGCAAATACTTGTATATACAGGGTTTGAACTCTCTATTTTTACTGATTACTTCAATATATGAAAATTTAATTTTCAATATATGAGCACGTCCTATGCTCTTTTACCTTTTGTTTTTGTTTATTTTTCAAATCCTTCTTTCTCTTTTTTCTTCTCTTTCTATCATATATTCATACATAAATTTACAAACTAGCTCACCAAAACATGGACAAACATAAACTATCTCTTACTTTCAGACCTCTTACTCCCAACATCCCACAATAAAGTTCACGTATTTCGATTTTAAGCATTCCAAAAAAAATATATATATTTTTTATAATAAATAAGACCCACATAAAACATTTAAATATTTTTATAGGAACCCCATTATACTAATACAACTAATCACTATTATATATCAAAAATATTAATTCTCTCATCTCAATATAAACTAAAATACTGAAGTATATTTTTTAATCTATGTTAAAAAAACAAGCGTTAAAATGTCCTAAATATTTTAACGAGATAGAGGGAGTATAAACCAAATTTATATCTAAATTGTAAAACACCCACATACACACTTTGAAACCTCTTATAAACCAAATGTATATCTAAATTGTAAAACACCCATATTAACACTTATAAATCTCTTATAAACCAAATCAATATCTAATCGTAAAACATCCATATACATATACACACACCACCAACAATTCTATTAATCCTGCACCCCCTATTTTCTATAAATTATTATCTTAATTAACTTTTCTCTCACATGTATTAACATTCTTTGCATGTGTCACCACCCTTGCCCCCCTGCATATTCATTTGACTTGAGAATAAAATCGTAGATACAAAGCTTAAAACAAAAATAGGCTATTAGTATTCATCAAAAGCACCCAAAAAACTCAAACAAACACCACTTTGCCTTAGGCCAAAAACTGGGAGGGGATAGATCAGGCGGCGTACGGCGGTTACATGGCAGGAAAGGAGGCTCACTTTAGCCGGAGAAATTAACGGAAAAACCAAGAGAAGCACTACGGGAAACTATGCAATTTCAAACTAGAAATTCAGAATCACAAATAAGAAACAATTAAAACTCAAGAAATTGATCACATTTTTGAATGGAAAATTGCCAGAAATTGAGATATAGCGAAGATTGAGTACACAATTCATAGAGACAACAAAATCTGAATATATCAGCAGATGAATTCCAAGAACAGAGTTGGAGATTCAACACCAATCAACTACATATCAAAGAACAGAGTCGGAGATTCACGACTAACTACATATCAAAATTCGAACAAAAACTTCAGAATTAACCGTCCGAAAAACTAATGAAAGGTGTGTTGAAGGGATAGTGCAGCGAGAGAAAGTAAACAATCCATAGAAATTATGACTGTAGTATACCTTCAACGACGACTCGAACGAGATCTTCCACATCTAGATCCCTCAGTTCAGCGAAGGGTCTGGTCATATTCTCCAGGTAGAGGAATTCATGTCCAAATTCATCCCTCACGACGAAGCAGCCTTCCCGTTCGTCCTCCGGATCGACGATGACTTGGACTCCGGCGACCGCATTCTCGACCCCTTCCCTGACCTCAGCAGCCTTAGTCCTGAACAACGCCGGAGCTCCAGCAGAGTGCTCGATCACTACAGTCCTGGTCCTCTTGCGCGCCTTGCGCGGTTCTGGATCCTCGAGACCTGCCGTGAGAAGCACAGGCCGGCGGCGTTTCCGGTCACCCGACTTAGACGGCTTATCGGTTCCCTCCCTGTCGGCCTTGGTGGCGCTGCGAGTGACCCTAACCGGAGCGTTCCGAGCGGCGCCGCTGGCGGCAACAGCGACGGTGGGTGAGGGTTGCGTAGAAGCTCCATCGGCAATCTCTGAAGTTTGTACCATTTTTGAGTGTGGTGGTGTTCTGAGAGTGGAGAGGGAGAAACGAATAATGCGTGAGGTCTATAGGTTTATAGGCGGTTTCTTCAGCTGCTGTCAGTCAGTGGCGGTTTTTGGAGGGATGGGATCAGGTGATTGGGGGCGCAAGTTAATACGATACAACGCACACCAAATGGATAGTTGGAGCAACAGAGCTGTACGTCTGCTCTATGACGTTGATTATCAGGATTTCCCCGCCTTTGGTTAATTGGGCGAGTATAATTATTTCTTACTGTAGTTTTTTTTTAATTATTTTGTAAAATATATTAATACTGTTTTTTTATCTACTTATTTTTAGAGCAGCAATATTATTTACTTCATAGGGGACTAGGATCCAACCGATTGTACCAATTGAATTGGTACAATCTTGGTTCCCACCATTCTTAATCAATTCTTGTTCCTTCATTAATGTTATTTTTTATTTTATTTTTAAATTTATTTTATTTAAATGATTATTATACCCTAAACTCAATGGATAAATTATACCATAAACTACAAGGGTAAAATTACAATTATACTCTAAACCTTAGGGATAAATTATACCCTAAACCGCAAGGGTAAAATTACAATTATACCCTAAACCATAGGGGATAATTATACCCTAAACCACAAGGGTAAAATTAAAATTATACCCTAAACTCTAGGGATAAATTATACCCTAAACCACAAGGGTAAAATTGTAGTTATATCCCTAAAATAAAAAAAGAGGAAAACACACACGGAAGGTGAAAGAAGAAGATTGTACCGGGGGTTGTACCAATTGAAGGATGTACACAAGTCTTTGCCTTTACTTCAACTCTAACAATCACATTTTACTAAAATATAACCATTTCTTCAATCTTATAAAGTTTTACTCCCTCCGTCTCGCACCAAGAGTCTCTTTTTTCCATTTTGGTCGTCTCACTTAAAGGGTTCCCTTTCCTTTTTTATACACATGGGTCCCACATTTACCCACTAATACAATTAAAACATGGGATCCACACTCTCACTAATACAATTACTCACTACACATTAAATAATAATACTCCTTAATCTATGTGGAAAGCAAAATGCACCTTGGTGCGGGATGGAGGGATTATTTGAGATTGTCTCAAATGGAGTAAGTGTTTGCCTACCTTTTATTAACTAGATGCACCAAGAGGTCCAAGACAAGTGCATTCCAATAAAAATCTTAAACTAATGATGTTTTGAAATTCTAAATTTAATTGTTGACAAAATATTTCATGAATTGAGTTTATCTTATATCTAATGTTTTACTCCTTTCGTCCCCTTTGAAAAGAGTTTTTTTTTTTCCATTTTGAGCGTCATACCCAAAGAGTTACTTTTTATTTTTTACACACATGGATCCACACACCCACTAATACAATTAAAATATGGGACCCACAGTCTTACTAATGCAACTATCCAATATATATTAAATAATAATATTTCTTAATCCATGTGCCAAAAAGTAAAAGACCTTTTTAATTAGGGATGGAGGGAGTATATTCTATTGTTTTGCTTGTTTTGTTTTGGGTTTATATGAGATTTGAAAAATTAATATAGTAATGAGAGTTTTTTTATGATTTGGGTTTATATGAGATTTGAAAAATCAATAAATAGTAATGGCAGTTTCGTTATGGTTGATTTTAATATTATGTTAAATTAAGGTATAGAAGTATGTATTTAAAAAAATTAAAATCCTATTTTCAAAACCTTAAACAAATAGTATAAGATTTAATGTTTGTATTTAAGTTTTAAAATTTCTAACATATAATTATTTTTTCGACCAATACATAAAGGTGACCACCAAATGATAAATTATCCTATTTAAAAAAGAAAAAAAAAGTCTTAAAATTTTTTATTGCAGGACTCTCTTATGTCCAATTAAAATAACATACTCCACGAACTATTAGGCATTAAAGATAAAGATAGTTTAATCAAATTCAGTGACATCATACATTTTATTTCAATAAAAACAATTTCATTTAAACATTCAAAATGTTCTTCATTTTTCTTGTATCAATATATCAAAATGATAAATTATCTTAATTCCGATGCTAATACATGTAGGCAAATATTTGTGTGAAATTGTTTACGTAAGTGTTATATGTAAAAAAAATATATTATTATCACTTTTGCATAAAATATTACTTTCTTCGTCCCATTCAAAGAGTTTTTTTTTTTTTTTTCATTTTGGGCGTTCCATAAAAAAAAGTCATATTTTATTTTTTACACACGACCCACATGTACCCACTAACAATTAATTAAAATATGGGGCACATACCCCCTAATACAACTATCCACTACACATTAAATAATATTTCCTCCCTCTCATCCTTATAGTTACGCTTCCTTTGTAAATTACAAAGGAGCGTAACTATAAGGATGAACTTTGTAATTTACAAAGAAAGCGTAAGGATGGGACGGAGGGAGTATTCTTTAATCAACGTGCAAAAAATAAAAACAACCCTTTGAATGGGAGGGAGAGAGTGTTATTTTTTATTTATATTATAAATTACTCCCTCCTCTTTTTTCCATATTGGTCATCCCACCCAAAGGGTCTTCTTTCTTTTTTTACACAAATGGACCCACTCATCCCCTCTAATACAATTAAAACATGGGGCCCATACTCTCACTAATACAACTACCCACTACACATTAAATAATAATACTTCTTAATCCACGTGCCAAAAAACAAAAATTACCCTTGTCGGAGGGAGTATTAATGATAGTTCACTGCCCTGTTATTACTTTTAAGCGATTCAGTATCACTTTCGATTAAGAATGTTATTTTTTATTAGTCTGTCACCGTATATACGATTAGCTAGCTTATTACTGTTTAATTTTATAAGGAAAAAAAGAAAGCTCTAGAGGCATCCAAACGTCTTACCCCAAATTAAAAAAAAAAAAAAAAAAAAACCTTTCCCCAAATACTCCCTATTCATTCAATATTTCTAATTAGGGTTTAATTCCTTCCGATTTTCTCAAAATCACTCGATTTCCATCTCTAGGTTAATTCTTCGACCGAGAAGATGTTCTTCTTTTTCGTCGGAGGATTGGAGCAGCAGGCTAGACAGGTATTGAAGAGCGGCGCAGGAAAATGCATAGCGTGCGGATCACGCACCGATCTGGTGGAGTACGAGAAAGTTCTGAAACTCTTCTTCGTTCCAGTGTGGCGGTGGCCGGGAAAGGAACCGCTGATGCACTGTGGCAATTGCAAGCTTTTCTTTCCTCACTCCCTCTCTCCGCCGCCAGAGAAGGACGCTCTGGAGGCGGCTTTGAGGTGTCAATTCTGTACTCGTCAGGTGGATCCCTCTTTCAGGTTCTGCCCTTTCTGTGGGTCGTCTCTGTAAATCATACTACTTTTTATAAAAAAAATAAATTACTGTAAGGTACAAGTGTAAAGATAGTGTGAAAACATTCCACCCTGTTTGTTTGTTTGTTTGTTTTTTTTGCCTTATTTTCGTTGACATTGCAGTAAAATTGTGCACACTTTGGTAAGATTGCTTTGTGATGTTATAGTTTGCTAATGGTGGGGTACACCATAGTTTGCTATTTTCATTGGAGATTGTAACATGTAGGAGTTGAACCTTTAATGAATTTACTCATAACCTTTAATGAATTCACTCCATTTCTTTGCATAAGAGTAGATTCAATCTGGGCTTATTATAATTCCTCACTAATTAATATTAAGGTTTTTTAGTTTATGATGATCATCTTAAACCCTGCTTACTAATTACTTAAGCATTTTGGACTATTTAAGTTCACGTTTTAAGATGAAAATTGTATTATATAAGGGTTACAAATCACTTATCACCATAAAGGTTTTCTCCAATTTTTCCAAATTGTAGCTGTTTGTAGTTGGGTTTTTTCCATTTTTTTCCAAATTGGAGCTGTTTGTAGTTGGGCTGAATGTGGTGGGTTATCTGCTTATAAGGAGATGGGTTGCCTTTTATTTTCTGGGCTATGAGGTGGAGTGAGTGTGGGCTTCTAGTGCTCTTTTTGTTGGATTGGGCTGGGATTTGATGGGCTTTTATCCCTTTCATGTATTTGTCCACTTTTCACTCTAAAAAATTGTTAGATAAAATAATAAAATAAAGTAAAAATTATGGAAGTCTAAAATGGACCACCCTCCAGTCCACCATTATCCAATTTGATGCTTTATAAGATAGATATAATAAACTCATCAGCATAATTGTAGTTAAAATTTGAGCAAATTTGGTTAGAGACCATTTCATGGGATGGTTGTTAAAATAAAAAATTTGCACTTTAATTATAATAAAAAAAAGGTAGATACATAACACTCAAATTTTTATATTTTTATTTAAAAATTTGTTCGAACTTCTGTTTGTGTTGAATTCAAACAAGAAATAAGAATGAAGTTCAATTAAAGTTCATTGACCATAGTTCATATACTAAACTCAAACATAGGTTACATTATTTTTTTTTAATACTACATATCAACATAATTTTCCTTTACAAATATTAAACAAGAAGCTAATATATGAGACCTAATTTAGAACAAATCCTCAGGGATTGATTAAGTTGCAGCAGATAGTTTTGCCCACTTAATACACACACAAACATAAACCTTGTCCCACAGACATCCTAACAACCCAAAATAGCATCTCTCCATGACTTCTTCAACACCAATGCACCAAACACTGCTGATAATCCCACTGCATATCCCAAAGACAACACCACATAGAACCACTCTATCTTTGACTCCTTGGTAGGCTGTCGCCTGCCTACCAAAATAAATATAATTCCGACTCACACTTATACTTAGTATACTGGCAAGTAATGTCGAACCCAAGAGAGTATTATGACTTTTTAACTAAACTTAAGTGTTTCAAACACATAAATAAATAGGGGGTTTTGATTTGGTGAAAAATTGAAATTAACAATAAAAATAAATCAACTTAATTTTTTAATACCAAGTAGATGAAAGTTAATTATAAACTTAACCAAGTGATAAAAGCCTAGTTTAGGATGTCGATCCCCTCACGTTTACTAAATTAATTAATTACAAGAATTAAACATCTAGCCTATCGTACAAACTCAAACCCCTAGATTGACGGTACGACCAATCAACCCGAATGTTTTTAAGTTTATCAATTAGGGTACGATCACTAAGTTGAACTATCTATGAGTGACCCTATGGATTCGAACTCATAAACGCATTAAACTCTAAACATAGGATTGCTAGGCTACGAAATCCGGCTAGGTATCATACAATCTAGATCCTATTACATCTAGAGGGAATAATCTCTATTTGTTACTTAATCCAATTGCTATAACAATTACGGATTATAGTTCATGGAATAACATTCAGCAGTTTAACAATTAAATAGTTAATCAGGCTAAAATAATTATTAAACAACAATTAAGAACATCAAAGCATGTAATAGAATAAATTCGCACACAAAACTCAACATAAAAAACTCTAAATAATTGAATTAATATTTTAACGGGAGGTTCACGAATCCTAAACTAGAAAAGGGATTAGCCCGCATGTTCATAATAAAAACAAAATTAAAATATAAAACCGATTGATGACTGATCCCTCTTCAATCTTCACGCCAATCTGCCTTGGAGTGCCGCCTCTTTTTCACGCCTAAATCTGCTGCTCATTCACGTGAATTCTGCCTCTCATCTCTTATCTCCAAACATATCTCTTCCTTATTTATCTACTTGTCCCCCAAGTAATCTGCTTGATCTCTTTCCTTATTTATCTTTTCTAAAAATATCTCCTTCTTTTCTCTTCTTTATTTTACCGTGTTTTCTCCACTAAGATATGGAAGAGATCCAATCCTAAAAATACGTGGAAGATATATTTCCTTATTTTCTCATTTAACAACCTATTTCCACATCAATTCATATAATTTAAATAATTATCTCCCAAAAACAATATAAGTGCACATAAAAATATATAATTAAATCAAATAGACTTTAATTACACTTATCACTCCTTACCGCGTTCGTTCTCCTCTTCCTGCTCGTTGACTTCATTATCATCATCGTCGCTGCAGGTACTCGTCAACGGAATGCCACAAAGATTGTTCCCTGCAAAGCAGGAAGCATCAAAGGTCTGAAATTGTGTGCTTACTGGTATTTTCCCTGTCAAGTTATTGTGAGAGAGGTTCAGAAAAGCCAAAGAAGATAGATGTGTGAAGCTGTTGGGAATTTGACCGGACAAAGAGTTTCTCGACAAATGGAGAGATTCCAACTGCTTCATATCTCCAATGTGGTCTGGGATCGAACCGGTGAAGTGATTATCAGACAAGTTGAGTGATCTCAACCCCACCAAACCTGTCAGCTCCTTTGAGATATCTCCAGACAGATTGTTCTTCAAAAGATCAATGTTGGTGACCAATGAAAGAATGGTGTCATACTGCAATCTCGTTCCTTTTGTGGCTACTGATGCATTGCACTATCTATAAGGCCACCACTGTTAATGGAGTAAGAATAAGCTGAAAGAAATATGGCACCTCTGTCATAATAATCTTTCTCCAACCTTCTCTCTGAAGCCATTGCAGTAAAATTGTTAATACACTTGGGTATTCTTCCTGAAAATTGGTTGTCTGCAAGATCCAAGATTTGAAGAGAGTTGGGGAGGCAGATTTCTGACGGAATCTCACTGTTCAGTTTGTTTGATCGTAATATGAGAATTCTCAATTGAAATAGGCTTGTCCCCATCCATGTTGGAATGCTTCCATAAAGATCATTATCAGACAGGTCGATCTTCATCAAATTCGTGCAGTTATGTCCTGAAATCTTGTTGCCAGAAAGACTCAAAGACTTCAAATATGCACAAAAACTTATGGAATTTGGGATGCTTCCATATAGGTTGTTATTGCCTATATTCAAATAAGTCAATAATGTCCATTTCTGCCATCAATCAGGTAGCACTCCATTCAATTGATTTCCCCCAAGATGAAGAATGTTTACTTCAAAAGTTTCATATCTCATGTCACAGAGAAAATGAGATACACCTCCCGAAAATGAGTTGTTGGATAGCTCTAGCTCTCTCATGGAGTCTGTTATTCGAGGCAACGAACCACTGAATTTGTTGGAACTCAAGTACATGTATTCACAGTCTACTTGTTGGGGAATCTTACCTGTGAGATGGTTTTCAGACACATCCAAGTATGAACTCTTCCAAAACCATCCAGGAATATGGCTACATGAGATTCCAGTACTCAAGATACGAAATATTTTTCTGCATCTCAATCCATGAGGGAATCTTAGAGCCTACACCAAGGTTCCATGACCCTATTCCAAGAGTTATGAGTTGAAAGGGTGGATCCCAATTGGAGCTTACATTCAAAGTCAAGTGATTCATTGAGGCATATAAAAACTTGAGATTTTTGAGATTTGCAAAATGGCTTTCAGTCACAACTCCTCTCAGCATATTGTTCCAATGGAAAGAAATTCTAAAGATGATAACTTCCCCATGCTGTCTGGAGTTGCACCAGACAGTGAGTTTTTGCCAAGATTAAGAGATCGAAGACTCTTAAATTCTCCAAATTGACGTGTCAGATGTCCAGAAAGGTTATTATTCTGCAGAGACAGAGCTTCCAAGGATACTAAGAAGCATTCAGACATATTTCCAAATGAATCTGATATTTCTCCGGCCAACTTATTCATAGACAAGTCCAAATACCGTAGCTCCCACAAGTTAGCAACATCTGTTGGTATTTTCCCAGAAAGCTTATTCAAGGACAGATCAATCGTGTTGAGGGAGGTCAGATTTGCCATGAAATTTGAAATGGTACCCTGTAGCAGATTCCTATGCATTGTGACAAACTCCAATGCTTTACAAAAGTAAAACCAATCAGGGATGGTGGAGTTAAAGTTGTTGTATGAGAGATCAATAGCTTGGAGTTTGGTGGCATTGCTAATCCTTGGAATTGGTCCTCCAAAGATGTTGAAACTCAGATCAAGAGAAAGAAGATTGGTGAGTTGAAATATCCATGTTATGTTGGAGAAAGAACGGAAGTTGTTATGAGAGAGATCGAGGTGGGTAAGAGAAGTCATATTGAGATGATCATCTAAAGGAGTACGAACATATTCATAGAGAATGCAATGTTGGAAATGAAGTTGTTGCAGTGATGGGAGGGAATTGATCACCTGTGGCCAATTGACTACTCTGTGAAGCCATACACCATTCATGTTGAGGTACTTCAGTTCAGACAGCCCTGTCAACCAATCAAGGCTGTCAGCTTCCAGGTGGAGATCTCTGTGTTGTTCATCATTGCCTCCTAAATCCAAAGTGTGCAGATTTGTAAGATTCCCATAACATGAGGAATCTTTCCACTAAATCCAGCACTAGATAAGTTCAAACACTCTAGCTTCATGAATGAGCCAATGAAAGAAGGGATTTCTTCTCCAAAGTTATTCCCACTCAGGTCCAGATACCTGAGGTACTTCAGATTGAGCAAAGATGGATCTATATCTCCCCTTAAAACCCGGGACGAGAGATGGAGACTATCGACATGGCCAGTCAAGATGTTGCAGACCACACCTTCCCATTTGCAGCAGTCAACTTCGTTATCCCATGACCAGAGCATGTTGAAGGGATTTTCTAAAGATTGCTTGAATCTTAGAAGTGAATGTTTTTCAACATCTAGACAGACAGTAGTATTTCCATAGTTTATGATGGAATGGGTTAATTTGAAGGAAGCCACGAGGAATTAGAAAAACAAAGCTGCATTAGCAGGTTTTGAGCCACTGATCATCATCATCGTTTGTAGAAATATCCTGAAGAAAAATAATGTGACGAAGTCATGAAAATTATACGCATCTTAAAAACCACATATAGTGGGAGATCATAAAGTAACAACTTTATGAAATGTTCCTTCTTTTGTTTCTCCTTTCCTACAGCCAATGGGATACTAGCGCCCGATGCTCACCGTCACCCCGACGATTTTCACATTGAGGCCTCCATGCTCCCCCACATCTGTGTAACTGTATAAGTCTATCATTCGATTTCTTTCTCCACTTTTTGCGGCACCTCATCTCGCAGCGACGACATTCGGGTAACCAATCATACTCTTCCTCAATCAAAACGCGCCTATTTGTGTAGATTGATTTTTGTGGTCAGCTGTGAAATTCCATTGCATGTTGTTCTTTTAGCATTTTACCTTTCTTTCACTGCAACCTTAATGCTTTCAAAATATTGCCCAGTACATGTTTGATAAATTGCCTATGACAAATTCAACATCTCTTTCTCTTGTTGTTTCTTCTCTTAATCCATCTCTATTACTTATGATTCTTCAATGTTTACTCTATATTTTCTTTCTCTCAGGGTTGAGTCGTGTATGTGGTGAAGAACTTGATGGTACATATTTGCATTATAATTGAATATAAATTCTATCAGGGCTTAAGGTTGCTTGATCTAATGAATTTTTGTAGCTTTCAGAATGATGATTAATTAACAAAATGATTCTTTTGTTTTGATATTGCGTGATTTGATCGGACTCTTATAGAGTTATATTGTAATGTTTGTTTATGAGATTTTTTGCCCCAAACTTTTCTTTGTATTAGCACAACATGTCTGATAGAAAAGCAATGTGCAAACATTTGCACTTCCCTTTTTTGGCTCGTATGGATCACTTACACTTTTGCTAACATATTTATTAGCTTGTTTGAATCTAATAGTTCAAAATTCTTCGAACATGGATTTTATCTATTGTGGATGGTAAGATTGAAGATCAGCTGTAGTTATCTATATTTCATCACATTGCAGAAAAATCAGAAGAGTCGTGTTATTAAAACAATTTATATTCATGCTCACCTGTGTGAGAAATTGCTGGAATATTAGAGATTGTTGTAGTAATAGTTCTAACCGCATTTGATTTATATTTTTAAGACTTGATTAACTTCTTATACATCTATTCTAGCAACTGTGATGTTGTGTTTGGTTATGTTCTGCTATTTAAACTATATACCACCGCCAAGTCTTATGAATATTTTATGAGGATGATAAATTAAGGATTAAAAATGCAAGATTTTAGGTTCAGTTAGTTATCCATGAACGATAAGAGTGGCAATTAAAACAAGCTCTAATAAGCATTTCCTTTTCCTATTAAAGTTGTCAACCGGAACTAAGTTAAATGCATTGGAATATCAAGCAGGTCTAACTCTTAATTTTACCATGAACTAACTAGCAAATCACTAAGAAAAAACAACTTGAATTCAATTTTTACAATTACGGAGAATGCTCTGCCACCTAACCTCTGGAGGAGGCCATCTACAGCAAAGGATGTGCCGGCGGAAGGACGATGTTGGTGGAGGACTGCGTGGAGACCACCAGAGGTGGCTAAAGCGGTGGCGTGTGGTTGTCGGCAGAGGTGACGGTGCCCCTTCTCCTCCATGTGTGCTATCCAACAAGATAGGAAGAGCTGAACTCAAGCCATATACCATATCTATTACTAGAGGCACTCCTATCTCTACGCACACCATGCATGATGGTATATTCCTGTCCAATGCTTAAACTCTCCAATCACGGTTGTATCATGCTGCGTGCTTAATGTTATGTTTATTTGACGATTTTGATTCATTTTGATCCTGTAATGAATTCTCATTTTACTTGCTTACAGTGCTTGACTGCTTCATAACACTGATATTTGATAAACATCACATTTGGGTATCGGGTCGCTACCTTTAGCTTAGTGTATAACAACAGCATCACACAAGATGTTTGACAGAATTACTCAATAGTTTGGTTAATGGAGTTGCGTCATTCCACTTGTTTAATTAAAGTACTGTTATGTCGAGCTTTTCCCTTCAATTAGAACACTCATATGTCAATTTGGCGAACAGAATTTGCTCTCAAAGGTCTATAATGCAGTCTCTACCATCGTAGTTTGTGGAGCATCAATTAACATATATACAAGTACTTTTGGTTTTGAATTTGTGGTATTTTACTAGACACCATGTTTGTGTGTTCAGTAATTATATAGTTCATGGATTAATTTGAGGTTTAGAACTTGTGCAGTGGGATTTTATTTGCTTGCTGCTTGAGTTCCCTAAAGTTTCAAGTGTTTGTATTATTTTCGGTTGTATGCTTCATTGGTTTTCCGTCTTTCAACTCTTTATTTTCTTGGTAGTCAATTGCAGACTTGACAAATTGGCAAATCTTGGGCACCTACATCATAGCTCTATGGAAATTGACGTAGATAAAATGGTGGTGGACAAGGTAAGTCCTTACTCATATATGCTCTTGAATTTTGTGACGTTGATTACATCTCCGGTTTAAGATTGGTTATGGATGAATTGGCGCCTCACATTCCATGCTTACTTTTATTCTACTTCTTCTTCTTAAAGAAGATTTAATTATCGCTACTTCCTTAACAACATTAGAATTTCAGTTTACTTCGAATTATACCTGATTGCAAAAACTCCTCCCTCAAGAAGATGCTCTGTAAAATTTCAGGTAATGAACTTGAAAATGACAATTACATCAAAAGCATAAGATAAATAAAATGCATAGAGATAGCTACTACTGTTTGTTGAAGTTTGAAATTTGCATACATATGATTATTTGACAATATATAATGTGATACTTGGCCCTTAAAAATCTTTCATCATTTTTAGGCCTATTTTTTCCTTATTATGGATGCATTAGGGTGCTCACATTTTTCACTCATTTGTGGCATGATAGACTCATTTTGTGAACAGTAGGGATTGTGGGCCATGTGCATTGAGTGCACATTATTTTGTTTAATTTTATCTTGTTGTGCCTTGACTGCAGTTTAGAATAAACTAAATATATGAACCTTGAAAATGAGCTTTTAATGTTTGTTACTGGTGACAAAGCGACAATGAATGTTTATTTCTGTGTTAATTTTTCTATTAGCAGTGGGTACATGATTACTTTAGGTTTAACAGTAAAAATGACAATTTTCTTTTTACGTTTTTCCTCAATTTTAAATTTAAGGAGATATAATATGGATTATGCAGAATTGTTGTTTGAATTTATACAAGGTCATCAAGAGCTTGATGCTGCTAGCTTGCAGGAACATGACCTATTTACAATAGTTAAAAATCCTGCAACATTTGAACTTGGAATGTATGAGATTCAAACTTGGTACTTTCCCCGGTTGCAGGTTTCCCATCCGCCATGTGCTCCCTTTTCTTCTGCCTCGACGCGTAACGCTAACCCCACCATCAAGCCTTCTCTTCCTTCCATGCGAATCCCATCCACCTTCATCTAAGTTCACCTTCGTTCCACTTCTCTTCTCACTGAAGCTGCGTCATCTCTCCTTATCTGGGTTCTCCCCTTTTCTTAATTTTTTTGCCTGCGTCAGTTTCAAACGGTAGATTCATCTATCTACGCCTCCTTTCATCTTCCAATTTTTCAATTTTCAGATAAGAAAAAGAATCCTAAATCCTGATTAAGTTTTTTTCCCGCTCCGATTTCATGGCACTCACAGCTCCTGTGCTTTGGCATAGGTAAGTTCTCCTTTTTCATACGATTGACTTCTAAGAACTGCTATGGCTCAGGAAATTTTAACTTTCTCCCCTTTATTTTGTACAGAAAGTTCTTGCCCTCTCGATTAGCACATTAACAGTTGCAGCTGTCGCCTATTTTTCTTGTTGGGGCACCGATATATCCGCATAGGTTAGTTTTCCTATTTCGCATTAACAGATTCTTCACACAGAAATTATTCAGTTATTGTTAATTTTGTTTTAATGATAGTAGCTAGGCAGATATGTGAAAGCTTAATACTTTTGGGGAAATTGGATTTTGTTTGATTTCATCAATTTTCTCTTTCCGTGTGATGTCTGCAGCCATCGGATATGGCTGGGTCAGAGAACGTTGGTTCTTGGTTTAGTACTTTTTGTTTAAGTGACTGTAATCATGCTATGTTGTTTCTACTAACAAAGCATGCTTGCTTGTTTGTGACAGTGATATTCTAATGTTAATGCCATCACTGCATTCAACTTTTTTGAATTGATGAATGCTTGAAACATGAGATGTATGCATTTTGTGAATTAACATTTTGTTTTTACTCCAATTTACAAGTTCTGTTTTGTTCCTTAAAAATTGTGTGGTGCTGTTTTTTAAAATGAATCCAATAGCTTCTAGAAAAAACCATTTCTGTGTGCACTAATTCTTCTTGAAATTTGAGTTACACTAGAATTCCCTCCATGAGAATTTGCTTCCTCTTTAGCCCGAGAACATTTGATCTATCATATGAGAAATCTAATTAAATTGATTGTTTTTTGTGGGTTCTATGAGACTATGATATTTCGATTTGTCATGACTTCTGATGTCATACTATATTATCAGGATAGGTCTTTGGCATTTGGCCATGCGTCATACTATGTATGTCACCATTCCGATTTTCATTGCGTTGTGCTTTTAGTATTCATGCCCATTATGAAATTACTTTAAATTCAGTCACAATGCTAGCTTGCCAAAACTTAGAAATTGAATGAACAAAGAGGAGTTCCCAGGGATAACCCTCAAATTTAATAACTGGAAAGCTTTCATAAAAGACATTGAAAATAGCTAATTCCTGTGTTCCTACTATTGTGCTCACATAATCTCAGAAATCTTAAGCTTATAAATAGTTGATCCGTCGGAAATCATTTCTACATGGAAAAAAATGAGCAACACACAAAATACTAATAAATCAAGCATGCTACAACCACCTATATGTGTTTCCTTAATCACTGATTACTGTAACTGATCCAAGTAGTTAACTATTTTATTCTTTTGTGATACCATTTCCAAACCTGTTTTCTTTTTAAATTTCTCATTTTTGTGAGGAATTCTCTCTAACCTCCAGGGAAACTTCACTATCCACTGCCTTTAAAATACAGGAACGGCTGAAGATACCCAACCTGGTGTTCTCTCTATTTGCCAGAGCATTTGCATACTCATTCAACTTTCAATGTTCGTGATCTGTCACCGTATCATGGGGAGAACGAGCTGAACTCAGAGACGAGTTCTTTCCCACCCGGAGAGAATGATGCAGGGCAGATTTGCTGAATCTGTCACAGCCTGGTGTTTCAGTCATAACTATCTCCACAGGTCTTGGATTAACACCAACTCCATTATCTTTCCAACCACATATTATTGACCATCAGATTCCAAGAATGGAGGAATGGAGGGAGTTATTGCCATTCAAATTCTGTTCAGCGTTTAGTCCAGTAACTTTGCATTTTCATTTTTTCATTTATGTTAGAAGTTTGAAGGTTGTTTTATTTATTGAGTGTCTATCCTCTTTCTCCTATAAATACCTGATGTATTGGAGAGTAATCAAACCATTCTAACATAAAAGAATAAGTCTGGAAAAAAAAAAGATTAAATATGATAATAGAACTAAATTTGGACTATTGCTGTTTTGATGTTTTCCGTGGTGTGATTTATAGTAGTATAATTTAGTGAGGAAATCAGGTAGTATGTGTAAATTAAAAAATTCTATAATGTACGTTGCAAGTACAATGAAGAAATTATTCATTGAATCCATAATAAAACAAGAGAAATTAAAGATGTAAAAGAATTCCACGAGGAAATGATAAAGCTTGGCCTTTCTTACAATGCGGTTAACAGCAATATCCAATTCTTGGTCTCGAAAAAGTCATACACAGGATATACTCCTCATCATTTTCAAGAGAAGAAACAATTTCGTTGGTGACGAAATGAACAACTGAGTTTGAGGGCAAATTGAAGATCATTCAACAGCAGGAAATAGGGGGCCACCCGACGAGACAGATTGAAGCAACCACGCCCACCTTCATCTCCACTCTCGTTGATTATAACTTCGCCAAGTTCATCAACCTTATACTTCCAGACTCCCGGAATATGCTTCCATCCTTGTTGCAGATATCGATGAATATCTTCTTCTTAAATGTCACATCATTGCCACCTATATTCCTGTTTGGTTCCATTGAAATAATCATTTCTACTGTGTGATATTATTGGAGCTGATCAAGTGGAGTAGTTATATATGCAAGACGCAGTTTCAACTACACTAGCTATTTACGCGGATCTAACCACATATACTAAATACTGTGGATAAAATCACTTTTTATAAAATATATATAACCACAAAAATTACTTTACAAAATTAAAGAAAAATATAATTAAATAAAAACATTTATAATTTACTTTAATAATAATTTACAACATGATTATTCATAATTTGATCTAAAATTTAAATATTACTACTTTCCATAGAAAAGAAAAAGGAAACATTGTAAAAATATCAGCTATTTTATTTAAACAGAACAAGCCGAATAGAAATTATTATGTATGGCCCAACATGTCAGCCATTTGAATTAAAAAGTAAAAGCCTAATAGAAACTAATATGAATGGCCCAACCCGTCAGCAATTTTAATTAAACACAAAAAAGCCCATATAACCTAGTAAGAACGGCCCAACCTATCAGCTATTTTATTTAACAGAACAAGACCAATAGAAACTAGCATAAATGGCCCAACCTCTCAGCGAATTTAATTAAACATAAAAAGCCCAATAGAAACTATGGTGAACGGCCCAATCCGCTAAGTATCTAGCAAAACCCCGATAGAATCTAGTACGAATAGCCCAACCCACAAGCATTTTCAATTAAAATAGAATAAATGGCCCAACCCGTCAAAAAACAAAAACTACCAATTAACCGCCTATTTATACTTCATTTCTCCCCCACAATTTACTTCTCTCTCGGCTATCAAGAAATCAGAAAAAGAGACGCACAGATATCAAATCAGCATGGAATATAGTAATCAATCACAGCGTGGGTGATATTATATGCATGGCTACTGCCCTTCTGGAGAAAAGGGTTCCCGGATTGAAGGTTGTGATCAAATCTCACGGGCGGAGGTACGGTAGTTTCGAGGTGAGAAACGGAAACTATCACGTCTTCATCAAACGCGAATATTCTAGCCGAAGACTACGTTGATGATATTGCTCCACAAATTATATTTGGTATTCGTCCCACTGTGCTGGATCGATTCATGTACGGTTTTGTCTATCCTATATACTTGGTTTACTTGAATGATTAATCAGGATATTAATATGCCCAATCTTGTGGTATGTACTCATTGATTAACTCTTGGAATTTTCATTCAAACTTTGCAATCTACTACTTACTACTCTTTAATATTTGATTTCTTCGGTTGGAATTCATGATGTGCTATATAAATTGTGTTATAGTCAGATTGCTGGTGTGTTAATCATATAGTTATATAAACGAATTACCTGAATATTAATTTCATGTGACAGCATGTCAATCTTATTAATATGGTCACAAATAATTAGTCTCTACGTACTGATTTATGTTTAAATTTATCAAATTGCATGACCGCAGTTAATTAGCATCAACATATATCTTGTGAATTAATTAACTACTGGATTTTTATTTTTATTTTTTGAACAATTTTAATCTAAAATTTAAATATTATGTTTTACAATATAAAAGTAAAAGGAAAACATTTTAAATCGAAAATATAGAAAAAACAGAAAAAAAAAATTACAGAACCGATAGGAGAAGTCAAATTGACATGATCATAACAACATATATTTGATTTGATATTGTTGAAAATTTTGATTTAATAATTTTCACTACAAAAAAAGTATTTTTTAGCAACCGAATTTAACAACGGAATTTAATCCGTTGGTAATTAGCAAGGGATTAGCAACAAAAATGACATTTTTATTTTAGCAACGGAATGCCAACGGATTTATTCTCTATTTTAGCAACGGAATTCAATCCGTTGGTAATTACCAACGGATTAGCAAGAGAATCATTATATAAATTACCAATGGAATTATTAGCAACGGATTACCAACAGAATTATTTACCAACGGAATTGATTTTTCGTTGCTAAAAATTTACCAACCACCACTTTACCAACAAAATTTTACCAACAGATTCCGTTGATAATGCGTTGGTAAGCCAATTTAACAATGAAATTAATGTTTTTAACAACGGAATATTCTTTTGTTAAAAAATAGTTTTTTTGTAGTGTTTATCCGTTTAAGCTTTTGTATATAATAATAATGATTCTCTACCTGAATTTTACACATTTTTTAAATAGGAGTATGTTTTCTGGCTATACAAAATTATTTTGGATCATTCAAAAGCTTTTATATATAATGATTCTTCTCTACCTGAAATTTACACATTTTTAAATAGGGGTGTGTTTTCATGCTATACAAAATTATTTGGATCATTCAATAAAGAGTTCATATTTTGTCATGCATAAAGTTTATAATATTTTGTTTTAAATAATATAAATTATACTTTAAATAATAATTGTATAATTTTTTTGTATAATTTTTTTATTAAAAAGGTAGAATGAAATATGAATAGTATATATATTTAATTGAAAATATTTCTTAAAAAATCAGGGTATATACTTAATCAATGCGTCAATTATCTTTTACTTTTTCAATTTTAGTCAGGGACGGAGCCAGAATTTTTCGGTAGGGGCCAAATTTCTCTTTATCTTATAAAAATTTTCACCTTTAATTTTGCACGTAAATTTAGAAAAATATTATCTTTTGATAATTTAATATTTTTCATAAAAGCAAAAGAGTAAAATTTATTTTGCACATAAAAATAATTAAAAAAAACAAATGATAATATTTTTTTAAATAAATGCTCCATTTATTTAAAAAATTTAAAAATATTATAAAGTATTAAAGAAAAAAATTTATAAATATATACAAATTAGAAGAAAAATAGAATTCTATGTAATAAAAAATCGAAAAAGAAAAATAGATAAAACATAAGAAAATAAGGAGAGAAAATTTTAAGATAAAAGATAACAGGTAAAAGAAAAAAAAATTCGATAAAATATTTTAAAATTGAAAACAACCGCCAACCATTAGGCCACCACAATATAAGGTAATAAATCATCACATACTATAGTATTAACTTTAAAATTTTAGGGGGGGCCTGCTCCGTGATTTTAGTCATTTTGAAAAAAATTGCTAAATTTATAGGGCTCTATAAAGTTTTTGCAAAAGAAATAAAGTTGGAAATTTGAAAAGTTTTTTTTTTTTTTGACAGAAAAATTTGAAAAGTTAAAAAGACTAAATTTAGATTTTTTTCAAAGTTAAAGGATTGGACTTTGATAATATATCCAACTTAAATGAAGTAGACAATCAAGATACTTTTTTTGTTACATTTCTTTTTTTCTGGTGAGACCCACACAAAATAATTATTTATTCCACATTTGGGGTAACTATGCATAACACATTAAATATTATATTTATCAATCCACTATACATTAAAATAATATATATTTCTTAATATCCGTGCATAAAGTAAACATCAATGTTTACCCGGTATGAAAGGAATGTATATGCATGTATGAATGGTCCGGATTTTAATTAAAAAGGACCAATGGAACTAGTATGAATGGCCCATGTCAGTAATTTTAATTAAGCCCTTTAATTAAAGGGAACAAGTCCATTAGTTTGAATGGCCCAATCCATCAGCTATTTTATTTAAAAAGATTAACAAGCCCGATAGAATTAGTACAAATGGCCCAACCCGTCTGCTATTTTTATTTAAACAGAACAAGCCCGATAGAAATTAGTATGAAAGCCCAACAAATCATCGATTTTAATTAAGCATAAAAAGCCCAATAGAAACTAGTGTGGATGCCCAACCCGCCAAAGATTTTATTTAAATAGAAAAAAGACCGTTAGATACTAGTACGAATGGCCCAGACCCGTCAAGCATTTTAATTAAACAATAAAAGCGCAATTTAAACTAATATGAATGGCCCAACCTGCCAACGATTTTAATTAAATAGAAAAGCCCAATAGGAACTTGTACAAAAGGCCCAACCCACAAGTTCAATTAAACAGAACAAGCCCGATAGAAAGTAGAATGAATGGCCCAACCCGATCCAATCCGTCAAAAAAACAAAAACTGCCAATTAACGGTTAACTGCCTATTTATACCGAGGAGAGGCCGTTTCGAGGTCACGTCTTCATCCAACGCTTGAACCGGAATATTCGAGTCGAAGAGTACGTTGATGATATTGCTAGACAAATTTTGCATGGTATTTGGTCATTGCAACGGTTATTGCTATCCTCTGCATCCCTCTGCCTCTGCTTCAATTTATATGGCGTTTACTTGAATGATTTAATTAATCAGGATATATGCCCAATCTTGGTATGTACGTACTCATATGATTGATTAACTCTTGGGATTTTCATTCAAACTTTGCAATGTACTACTTACTCTTGAATCTTTGATTTCTGTTGATGGAATTCATGAATTGACTAGTTTTTGCTAATCTGAATTTCTTGAGTTTATTTCTTTATGCATCAAGAAATTTGAATTTTACCTCTTGTTGCGTTTATTTTTGATAGTTCTAAGATTTCAAAATTGTGTTATAATAAAATTGCTGGTGGTTAATCATATAGTTAAATGAATTACCTGAATATTTCATATGACAGCATGTCAATCTTATTAATATGATCACAATTAATTAGCCTCTACGTACTGATTTTTTTGTTTAAAATTATCAAATTGCGTGACCCCAGTTAATTAGCATAAAAATATATATTGTGATTTAATTACCTACTGGATTTTTTTTTTAAAAAAAATTTATTGAACAAATTTTATTATAAAATGGGAAATCGCAGAGCACAAGAAGTGCTTTATCCTCTACAGTAGATTTTGTTCATCGAGTTTAAAACAACCTACCCATACTGATTTTTATCACATAGTTCAATTGATTCTAGTCCTTTATTTACTAATATATGCAAAATAAGTCATATAACAAATAAATTTTGTGTCAATTTCAGTTCAATAACTAAGACTAATATTGTAAATTAAGGGATAAAAACTGATGCAATATTTGACCTGTTTCGATGATCAAAGACTAAACTTAATAAAATAGAAAAAAGAAATTAATTTGAATCGGAATCGACCTAATAAGTTATAGGGCATATTTAATTTTATATTATATATATAATTTTTGAATCAGCAAAGTTGAGTACAAGGGTACTCATCCCTTACACAAAAAAAAAAAAAAAAAAAGAAACAAGAACTTGCCAAAATAATTTAAATCAACTCCTACATAAGACTGTCAACTACTCTTGATGCAGATAGTTGGATTGGAAGTCCAATTGTTAAAACATAATGAGTTCTCATTCCACCCTTAATCTTAATCCAACTCCAAGTTTTGAGTATGAACTGGTCACAATCATATATTATATATTAACTATATTATATTGTTTATATTGTAGTATAAAGGATGCTTTTAAGAATTAGAAGTTTAAGGGCATAAACTAGCCGTTGATCATGTTGCATGAGATGAATCATCAATACGCATAGCAAGGAGTTTTTAAGACAGCAAAACTTCATAAAATCATAGCCTTAAATTGTAGAAAGTTGATGCATATTCAAGAAGCATCCAGAGAAAAAAAAAATAGAAATGTTGTAATAAATTAGAAAAAGTGATTGTATTGGAATTGTGTAGAATGTCCAAGAAAATTAGCAGATAAACTAAAGAAGACGGTGGAATGTTCTGGGTTGTCCACCACACATAAAGTTCTATAAATAGGGGTTGGATGTACTTGAGTTAATAATCCACAAGCCATCATTCATTAAACTAATCAAAAAAGTTATTGTTCCTACTACCAATACTCCCACTTACAATACCATACCTCACGTCATCTTAACCACACACTAACTCAACTAAATTCTGCACCATTAATTAACCAACATTATCTCTCCACTCTTTATAAAACCTCAAATTCTTTCTTACTTTCGAAAGCCATCCTTATACCTTTACCCTTTCAAATACCATCAGTGGTATCAGAGCCCGGTTAGTTCATTAACTGGGTTAAAATAAGCTTCCGCAAATTACTACCCAAAACTTTCACTACACTACCCAAACCATTTCTAAACCCCAAAAAATGTCCTCTCTATCCAATATCCACCAAATCCCAATCCCAACCTTTTCAGGTGAAGGATACAATTATTGGGCCATCAAAATGAAGACATATTTTATGTCTCAAGGCCTATGGGAGATCGTCGACAAGGGGTACATTATCCCCGCAGATATATCATCCTTGTCTAGTACAGACAAAGAAAAACTAGACAAAAACATGGAGAAGGACAACTTGGCGCTTTATATTCTACAAATGGCTGTGGCGGAGTCTCTATTTCCAAGAATCAGTGGAGCGAAGACATCCAAAGAGGCCTGAGATATTCTAAAAGAGGAATATCAAGGAAGTGACAAGGTACGAAATCTAAAACTCCAAACTCTTAGGAGAGATTTCGTAAATATGAAAATGAAAGAATCTGAGACCGTAAAAGATTACTACACTCAACTAAGAGAAGTAGTAAATCAACTAAAATCTTATGGGGAAGATATGACAGATAAGAAAATAGTGGAAAAGATTTTAATATCTCTCCCTACTAAATACAATCCAATAGTCACTACTATAGAAGAGACTAAAGATATAGAAAAATTGGCAGTGACGGATTTATTGGGTTCTTTAGAAGCATATGAGAAAAGACTGAGCATAAATGAAGATGAAAATGTAGAAAATGCTTTTAAGTCTAAACTAAAAATACGGTCTCAGAATTCTAAAATCGGGGGGAGAAAAATTGGAGAAAATAACAATAATAGGAAAGAAAAATATTCCCCATGTGGAGTTTGTAAAAGAATCAATCATCTTGAAAAAGATTGTTGGTACCGAGGTAAACCACAATGCAAAAGTTGTGGGAGATTTGGACATCTGGAGAAAAATTGTCGCTCCAAGAAAGGTCACCAGGCCAACTACTCTGAAGAAAGAGAAGAAGTAGATAATCTCTTCTATGCGAACCATGTCGCATCAGAAGTGAAAAACGATACGTGGTACGTAGACAGTGGGTGCAGCAACCACATGACTGGAGATGAGAAGATCTTTCAAAATGTTGACAAAAATATCAAATCTCAAGTGAAGCTGGGAAACGGAGACCTGGTGGAAGTTGAAGGAAAAGGCACGATAGCTGTCAACACAAGGAGAGGTACGCGGTACATCCATGATGTGCTATTGGTACCAAAACTACGCACTAATCTGCTAAGCGTGGGTCAAATGATAGAGAAATGATACTCTCTAGTATTCAAAAGTGACTCATGCACCATTTATGATAAGACGAACAAAAATCAAGTGATCGCTGAAGTCAAAATGCAGCATCAAAGGAACTTTCCAATCCAATGGAGCTATGTGGAGACAGTATTAAATGCCCAAGAAGATCAATCCTGGCTATGGCATCGGAGGTTCGGGCACTTCAACTTCTACGGGCTAAAACTACTTCAACAAAAGAATATGATGAGAGATCTTTCACAAATCCAACAAAAGAAGGATATATGCGAAAAATGCATGGAAGACAAGCAGCACAGGAAGCCGTTTCCATCAGGACAAACATGTCGAGCTAAACAAGCTTTGGAGCTGGTTCATACAGACGTATGCGGGCCAATGAGGACGCCAACATTCGAGAATAACAGTTACTTCATTCTCTTCATTGACGACTACACAAGAATGACTTGGGTGTACTTTATGAAAGAAAGATCAGAAGTCTTCTCTATCTTCAAGAAGTTCAAAAATCTAGTGGAGAACCAAAGCGGTCAGAAAATCAAGGTTCTACGCAGCGATAGAGGGACAGAGTACACATCCAAGGAGTTCAACAAATTCTGTGAAGAAGAAGTAGTCAACCATCAGCTAACTGTTGGCTACGCTCCAGAACAAAATGGAGTCTCAGAAAGAAACAACAGGACTGTAATGGAGATGGCAAGAACAATGCTAGCAGAGAAAGGCATGCCTAAGGTATTCTGGGCAGAGGCTGTCTACACTGCAGTCTACTTGCTGAATATGTGTCCAACAAAGGCATTACAAAATAAAACACCAGTTGAAGCCTGGAGTGGACGGAAGCCATCAGCAAAACATCTAAGAGTTTTTGGGAGTATTTGCTACGCGCACATTCCAAAAGAGAAGAGACATAAACTGGAGGAGAAGACCGAGAAGTGCATATTTCTCGGATAAAACACTCAGTCTAAAGGCTATCGACTCTACAGTCTCAAGACAAAGAAGCTAATCATCAGTCGAGATGTCGAGTTCGATGAAAATGCCTCGTGGAACTGGGATGAAAAAATAATTGAGAAAAAAAATATCATGATGCCACAAATACGACAACCTAGTGAGCATCAAGAAGTTGAAGAAGAAGAACTAAAAACTTCAGAAGAGTCTCCACCTCCAAGTCCAGAGGCTTCTACACCTCAAGTTCCAGAAGGACCTGCCCCAGATGAAACACCGAGAAAGGTGAAGTCACTAAGAGAAATTTATGAGACGTGCAACTTTGCAGCCATCGAGCCAGCAAGCTTTGAAGAAGCCGTCAAAGAAAAAGAATGGGTCAAAGCAATGGAAGAAGAGATCAAGATGATCGAAAAGAACAACACATGGGAGTTGGCGGATCTACCAAGCAAAAAAGAAGTCATTGGAGTTAAGTGGGTCTATAAGACTAAACTTAATCCAGATGGCTCAATCCAGAAACACAAGGCAAGACTGGTAGCCAAAGGTTACTCACAACTACCAGGGATCGAATACAACGAGACATTTGCTCCAGTAGCTCGCCTGGATACTATAAGGGCTCTCATCGCACTAGCAGCTCAGAAGAAATGGAAGATATACCAACTGGATGTCAAGTCAGCATTTCTGAATGGATATCTTGAAGAGGAGATCTATGTCGAACAACCTCAAGGTTTCGTGGCAGTAGGACAAGAAGACAAGGTGCTAAGACTATGAAAGGCACTGTACGGGTTAAAACAAGCTCCATGGGCCTGGTACAGTCGCATAGATGATTTCTTCATCAACAAGGGATTCAAGAGAAGTGAAAGCGAGCCAACTCTCTACATCAAGACCCAAGGTAACAATAAAAGACTAATCGTTTCCTTATATGTTGATGATCTTATCTACACAGGGAATGATGAAGATATGATCAAAGAGTTCAAAGCAGTCATGATGAAGACATTTGAAATGACAGACCTCGGACTGATGAACTACTTTCTCGGTATCGAGGTAAGTCAAAAAGAAAATGGGATATTTATCTCACAGAGAAAATATACAAATAATCTGCTACAGAAGTTCAAGATGGAAAGATGCAATCCTGTAGCAACTCCCCTTATCACAAATGAGAAGTTCTGCAAAGAAGATGGCGCTCCAAAGGCACATGAATCAACATACAGAAGCCTTATTGGAAGCCTGCTATATCTAACAGCTACAAGGCCGGAAATCATGTATGCGACGAGTCTACTATCAAGATTCATGCAAAGTCCAAGCCAAGTCCACTATGGAGCTGCAAAGAGGATACTGAGATATCTACAAGGAACTAAAGACTATGGCATTTGGTATGAGCCACAAGAAAACTCAACGCTAGTTGGCTACACTGACAGCGACTGGGCCGGATCAACAGATGATATGAAGAGTACTTCAGGCTATACATTCTCACTCGGCTCAGGAGTATTCTCGTGGGCATCTAAAAAGCAAGACTGTGTCGCACAATCTTCAGCAGAAGCAGAATACATAGCTGCCGCACAAACAGTAAGCCAAGCTATTTGGATACGACGGATTCTCAACTATATGGGAGAACATCAGGAGAATCCTACAGAGATCTACTGCGACAACAAATCAGCAATAGCAATGGCGAAAAATCCTGTACAACATAGCAGGACAAAACACATCTCCATCAAATATCACTTCCTACGAGAAGCAGCTAATAATGGAGAAGTCAAGCTCAAACACATTGGCACAGAAGAGCAACTAGCAGATATATTTACAAAGGCGCTACCGAAATCAAAGTTTGAACTATTAAGAGATAAGCTCGGAATCATCCGAATAAGCATCAAGGGGGAGTGTAGAAAGTTGATGCATATTCAAGAAGCATCTAGAGAAAAAAAATAAAAAATAAAATAGAAATATTGTAATAAATTAGAAAAAGTGATTGTATTGGAATTGTGTAGAATGTCCAAGAGAATTAGCAGATAAACTAAAGAAGACGGTGGAATGTTTTGGGTTGTCCACCACACTTACATAAAGTTCTATAAATAGGGGTTGGATGTACTTGAGTTAATAATCCATAAGCCATCATTCATTAAAGTAATCAAAAAAGTTATTGTTCCTACTACCAATACTCCCACTTACAATACCATACCTCACGTCATCTTAACCACACACTAACTCAACTAAATTCTGCACCACTAATTAACTAACATTATCTCTCCACTCTTTATAAAACCTCAAATTCTTTCTTACTTTCGAACGCCATCCTTATACCTTTACCCTTTCAAATACCATCATAAATTAATGGTCAGTAGGGTCTTCCAGCTAGTATTTGGTCTTTTTTACAAACTTTGGTCCTTTTAACAAAAAAAAAACACCAAAATTGAGAATTGGAAATAAAAAATGACTAAAATTAGAATCAACCATATATACTTACAGGGCCAATTGTGATATTTTCTCTTCATAGTAAATATACTTACTAAAATTGAACATTCCAAAAATTTGCAAGATTTTTTTATTATTTATTTTCATTCAAGCCAAAACTCTATTGAGTATGGAACCAAAAATACATTTTCCCCTGGGTAGAACAATCAATAGAAGCCTAATAGGCAACTAGAGCTGCAATTTCAATGTAACTGCATTAATTCCAGTATCTGGTTGGTTTGTTATACATTGATATTATGGGAGGAGAAACGTTATCTAAGAATGCAAAAACCTTTGGAATTAAAGATGATATTACATTCGAGAAAATAAATCTTAAGAAACTTGGAGAGGAAATTTTGATTTATCAGAATTCCCAAGTACTTGTTCTTTTATAGAGGTAAATTTATAGTATCCTATGCACTTATGATCAAAAAGAGAGACAGAGACATTTTACAATTTTGTGAACAAAATTTGGCAGACAGATTATATTGAAAATCCAGTAGATATGTTTTCTTCCTCTGTAACGATTAAGCCACTACCTCTGCTCTAAACTCTGAGTGTATCGCAAATCTCGATCTTAACTTCAAGTGTGTCGCCAATCTCACTCTGAATCAACCCTTTCTTCACTTCCTCAGCCCACAATGCGAATACTGAGGGACCCAAATTGCTCGTCTCAATAATTATAGTTGTCACACCCTAATTTTCTAAATAAAGAAATTTCCACATTATTCTTTTAAATAATTTAAATTGGGCATGACCAAAACATTTAAATAATCAATTAGGTAATAACGCAAAGATAAAAGACATTAAATGAGGGACAAAACCTATGGTATCAAACAACTTTTAAACAATTAATGTAAATTAAAAAAAAGATAAATAAGGATTTGGTTCTTTAAGTTTATGCAAAATATTTAAAGCAATAATATTTCAAATTCAATCAAACATGCCACACACCGCATATAAAAAATTTTCACGGCAAATATTTTAATTAAAGATTTGAAACTAATATCTAATGACCATATTTTATTTTTCTTAACAAAACTTACAGGACCTTACAAAATCGAGTTAAAAGTTTTTTTGTCCCATAACTATTGAAAACTTTAGATTTTTTCCCAAAAGAGATATTTGTATCGATTTTGTCTCATAACTATTGACTTTGTTTTAATTTTACTCAATTTTCACCGGAACCCTAGATTTTCGCCGGAAATTAGTGAAGTGCGCTGCACGTGACATATAAATTTGGGGGAATCCGGCGAGGGTGGGTGACCAGGACATGTGGGCAAAATTGATTCAATAGAATCGCCACATCATCAAATTAATTAAAAAAATTAAAAAATAAAAAAGTGACTCACCACCCCTAATCAATCGTCAATTCAACTCCGAAGCAGAACGCATATTAACGCCGGACCCCACATTCGCCCAGCCGGCAGAGACGCCGTTCGCCATTCCGATGACCTAGCCTGAGAACATGAAACTCATCCAGAGAAAAGGAGATTATAGGATTGGCCTTCATTCCTGATTCCCTTCTTCAATCTTACACCAACCAAGCAAAGGCCCGTTAGGGGATCACTTCTAATAACCCTTCTTCTCCCCTCTCTAACTCCGTAAGGTCAAACAACCCCTTCCCCCAAACCTCTCCACGAATCTCCATACCCAACAACAATAGATTCCATTTCAGCAACCCTTCTTCCCCCGCTTTTCAGAGAACTAGTCCACGCCCTTTCTCCTACGCTGCCGCTCAACGGCGGCGGGAATAACAGTTCGACTTCTTCGAGTATTCACTTTTATGGGGGGAACGATCTCGACGACTCGATGGTGGATTCGATAATGAGCCCTAGTGGGAGGAGCGACTCTCTGGTTTTCTGGTTTTCCCTTACGGCGACGATGGAAACGCCCCCGAGCCCACATCCCTTTCACCGGCGAAGCTGTTCCATCAATGATGCTGTGCTTCTCTCTCATCTCGAGGAAGGGGCTGGTTTTGGGTGGAAACCTTGCATGTACTTTGCTAGGGGATCTGCAAGAATGGGAGTGCTTGTAAATTCTCACACAGTGACGTGGGTGGCGGCAGCGACGCTGTTGAAGTTGAATCTCTGAGCAAGATGGCTTCCTTCAATGATTTTATTAATTCGCTGAGTCACCTTTTTATTTTTTAATTTTTTTATTAATCTGATGATGGCGATTCTTATGGCCCAATTTTACTCATTTGTCCAGGTCACCCACCCTCGCCGGATTCCCCCAAATTTATATGTCACGTGTAGCGCACGTGACCAATTTCCGACGAAAATTGAGCAAAATTGAAACAAAACCAATAGTTATGGGACAAAATCGATACAATTTTTTTTAGATAAAATTTAAAGAGAGAAAAAAGAACTTTTAACTCTTACAAAATCACTCTTTTGAAATAAATAATTAGAATAAAGGAAATGATACAATTCATCCACCATCAAGTTATACAAAAACATGCAGACATGTAACTAAATCAAAGCCAATTTTTCATTCAAAGAATTGGTAACAAAGTCAAACTTGGTAATTTCCAAATGTTATTATGTTTATGGTAAATTAGACACTTGTACTAACCCACACATCCAAACACAAATTAAAAGAAACAGAATATGTTATAATAAGAAGTAACCCACTAGACCATTTATTCTCAAATGGATCCTACAGCATTCGCAGTATATCACGTCTCAAACATATAAGTTGGATGAAATCCCAACAATTCACTTCATACTCCCAAATTAAAACATATAACCGCAAACTTCAAGGTTTATTAAATTATTATCATCTCTTCTTGTCAATACTCGCCACGAGTACGCTACCGCCACGCTATCCTGAAAAGAGGGAGATAGATTGGGAAGAGCAACCACAAACTCAGTGAAGAGCTAATCATGCTTACATATGTCAAATAATCCATGTGCAATAATTTAAATCACTTATAACACAATTCTGTCATGTCAATAAGACACCTTTCAGTCCGTTATTCATATAAAGTATAACATCGCGATTCATTTTGTGATAAGAGTAAGACACCATTACAGTCCAAACTTGTAATAAGAGTAAGGCACCATTACGGTCCAAACTTGTAATAAGAGTAAGACACCTTTACGGTCCAAACTTGTAATAAGAGTAAGACACCTTTACAGTCCAAACTTGTGATAAGAGTAAGACACCATTACGGTCCAAATTTGTGATAAGAGTAAGGTACCATTACGGTCCAAACTTATAATAATAACAAATCATATATTCCAAGTAATTTCAACTATCACATACAAAATAATTTAACAGATATAAGATGAGAGAATCCCCACCTTAAACCTTGCGAAGTTTTAACACGTATACTAAACGTCACGCCCCAACTCTTCTTCGAAGCCTCTTCCCTTCTTGGTTGCGGTGATGGAATTATTGTGGGTGTGAAGGAAGAAGGGATTTATTAAGGATACATATATACTTGTGAAAGCAATCCCTAGAAGGAGCAGATTGATTTGAAAAGGAGCAGATTGATTTGAAAGAGATTTCATACTCTCTAAGAGTTAATCGTTTCTGCAATGGAGAATAGAAAAGTAAAATCATGAATATATAATTATGATGTGTAACGGAGAACAGGAAAGTGAAATCATGAATATATAATTATGATTTGTAATAGGAAAATGAAATCATAAATATATAATTATAATTTGTAGTAAAACCCAGGAGTGATTGTAGAAACTAATTTGAGGGGAATTTAATGATAAAGAAGACCTTCCTTATTGAAAAGATTTGACAGTGATTTTCTTAGGAAAAATCTTACAAATTTGAAAATTTATGCTGATGACTGTAGGCTTTGAATAATAACTTACGGAAAAGAAAATCTTTTGATCTTTTAAATAGAATTGGCCAAAAGAATATAAACTTAAATTAAAGTTTAAAAATCTGGGGTATTACATTCCACCCACCTAATAAAATTTCGTCCTCGAAATTCCAAATAAACTCTTGCTTCCCAATGATGACGATCATTCATAAAACTAAAGGCCATACTAACGCTTCAAAACATCTTATCATGTGCTAACATAAAGAGACATAAACAAGTTCTTCTATAGCATAAATAAGCATATAATCAAATTAAAATTTTATAGCTAGCATACATGGGTAGACCACGCTTCAAAACATCTTATCATGTGCTAACATAAAGAGACATAAACAAGTTCTTCTATAGCATAAATAAGCATATAATCAAATTAAAATTTTATAGCTAGCATACATGGGTAGACCTGGGTGGTAATATTTTTTTTTTATTCAAATATTAAAAATTTAAATTTTATGAAAATTATTTTTTGGTGGGTAGGGGTGAGGGAGTGGGTAGGGGTTTAGGTTGGGTGGTACAGTTCCCTCTGAAAAAATATATTTTTAATAAAATTTTAGATTTTAATATTTAGTATAATAAAATATTATTATTTTTGTTTATCATATATAAAATTCTATTTTAAAATTAATTTTTGATTATGGTTTTGAAATCCTTTCAAAGAGAGTGAGACTCTTGTACACCCGGGGCACAGCGTGCGCCTTTAGATTTTAGTATTATGAGTAAGGGTACATTATTTTGTTCTAAAGAGTATACATTTTAATTAATAAGGGTACACCATTTTGTTGTAAATTGTATACACTTTTCATTAATATTTTTTATTTTTCATTAGTTTATAAAGAGTACACATCTTTATACTAAAGAGTATACAATTTAACACAAAATTCTAAAGGCGCACGGTGTGTGCTCCGTGCGCCTTGGTGTACACAAGTTTTTGTCTTTCAAAGATCCATAATTTATCCAAACAGAAGAATTCAAATAAATTGATTTAAAATTCAAGGAGTTTAAAATCTTACATGACATACAAAGTTTTTGCATAAAGACTAAAGCTGAAAATGTGAAGTCTTATAGGATTAAAAATATCATAAAGGATTAGAATTCAAAAAAAGTTTATCGATTTAAGGCCTGAAAAATAGATAAACTATCATTTAGAATTTGAATTATTTTTTCATCGATTAGGGGCTTGAATTATACAAAACTATAAATTTAAGGCTTGAATTGATAAAAGACAATATGTGATAAATTCAGTCCTGAATTGATAGTCTTATATAATTCAAGCTCTTAATCGATAGAAAAAATAATTCAGGCCTCGAATTGATAGTTTACCCATTTTGTAAGCTTTAACTTATGAATATTTTTATCTAAAGTTAAAGGATTGAAAATGATAATATTTCTATTTTATTTTATTAAGGGTTTAATTATTTTTTCAATATATAAATAAAGAAGTCATTTATCTTTACCGTTAATTCATGAAAGTCTATCTCAAATATCTATGTGCAATCTTTGCCAGCTACCAGATAAGTTAGAGTTGGTTTTCTATATTATTATATTTTATTAAGAATATAATTATTTTGTCAATTCATAAATAAGATAAATAAAGAGGATTTACCGTGAATTCCCGGGAGGCTATCTCTAATATCCATGAGCAAAATGCTAATATCTCAGCTACAAGATAAGTTAAAGTTGGTTTTCTAGATTATTCTAGGACGTGCATCAATATTTCATAAGATTTCTTGTTAAATTGAATTAAGCCGGTATGTCACAAATTCTCTTGTACTCTCGATTGTAAAATCTAGATAGATACAGATCTGATCTATCCATACCCTTATAATTAGTTAAATTAAATACATTTTAAGATATATCAAGACTCGAGAAATTAAATTTAAGAAACCCTAGGATTAATCTTTAAACTTTGGACTTAGTGTAAATTAATTTTGCAGAGTATATAGTTATTATTATGGAGGATGTAAGTAGTAATCGAAAATTCTTTTCAGTAACGAAATTTACAAACGAAATTGCCAATGAATTACCAACAAAATTAAAATTTTCATTCAGCAATTGAATCACAAATTGTGTTTTTACCGTAGCATTACAAACAGATTCTTAACAAAATTTTACAATCACCACTTTACCAACTGAATTACCAATTCCAACTCCAAGCTATTGAAAACCAATTTAACAAATTAGTTTTTTAGTGGATGTAAGCAAGAAGTTATATTTTCATTCCATAATAAAACAGCAGAAAATATATAAGACTAACTAGTAAAAAACAAGCAAAAATTCCAATATTAACCAAGGCAAAAATACTGCAAAAAGAGAATGATGAAATCTGAGGCGATCGATGATAGAGAAGTCGGGGCAGCACATGGTAATTAACTGGCTCTCACCGCAGATCGGAAGTCGTCGTTTTCATCAAATAGATCGGAAGTCGTCGTTTTCATCAAATAGAGTAGTCAAAATTGATTGGCACAAGGATTTGAAATCATCATCGGTGAGTGGGGAATAGGGATGCGTGAGATGAGTGAGATGTAAGAATTTACGATGATTCTTGTCCCGAACGGTGAAGCAATCACGCCCATCTTCTAACTTGTTGATCACAACTTCCACGGGCATATTATATTCCTCCACTTCACCCTTCATTGCAAAGGCTATATTCCTCAATATAATTGGATCCTTCTTGCACACATCAATGAACAACTTCAATTTCCCGTTTGCTTCCATTCAACTCTAATTTTCGATCTCACTAATTAACTATTTTATTTATGCCATGAGGCTGATCAACTAGTTATATATTTATAGGACGTAGTTAGGGCTACCTACTCACTACGGAGATATTTACGCACCAGATTTATATTGCGCTAATATGTGAATAGTATCTCTTTAATCAATATTCACATGCCAATTATTTAATTAACAATTATTATTTTAATATAAAAATATTCTTTGTCATACTCATCTCTTCTGTAAATCACAACTATTCTCTTTTGTTGAACAAATTTTAAGGCTTATCTCGAATCTTAAAACAAATCTATCTTTACTTAAATCTACGATACGATATCTACTATATACTTAAATCTCGGTAATTTTATCCACCTATGTCCGTCTCATATAAGGCATCCATCCAAAACCTTTCCCAATAAAAATGGACAAGTCTTGTGTAAGACTGTTACCATTTTACGCATTCATAATTAGTTATCACTTTGTTGTTATCACATTTTATTAATTGAATATCACTTTTCATTATAAAAATTATTAATTTTTACCCATTTCACTTGAGACAGTCTTGCACAATTCTTTAGCAACAAAAATTGTGGGATTAAAATTGATATTATCTCGATTTTCAACTAAAATAATCAAATATAACATGCTTAATTTGAATCATGATTATTTTGAAAACAAAAGTTTATTAATTTATATTTCGATACATAAAACTTGTATATATTTTACCCCAAACTAGCGGATTTAAAACATTGGAAAACAAAGGAAGAAGAAAACATTTTAGAGTTTGTTTCTTATGTTCACACACAAGATTGGTAAGGGTATTGTTAAGCACGAAAATTCAACTTTTTATAGGCCGTTTTCATATGATTATTGCATAATTTTAGCATTGTTTGTGGGGTTTATTGTTTATTTTTATAATTTCTATGACTTCACGAGTATCGTTAAGATTTTACAGATTTAGGCCTATTTTGGAGTGAAATTAATTAGATACAATGAGAGGAGTGGAGAGCATAACATTCGTGGCTAAGTGTTTATAAATCAAGAGTTTTGTCATGGTTATTTGGGATAAAAACCTTTTTAGTCCCATAACTTTTTCCATGATCTTTTTTAGTCCCAAAAAAGATAATTTTGTCAAATTAGTCCTATCGATGAAGAAATAGGGCCAAAACGTCCTATTTTTACCGAAAAAGCCACGCCACAATCGGAATTGTCGATTTCCAACCGGTATGATGACGTGGCACCTTGATGGCAGGTGAGTCAGCTGGATAAAAACATATTTAGTCACATAACGTTCTTCATGTTCTATTTTAGTCCCAATAAAGATAAGTGCTGTCTAGCGTGGAAAAGAAAGTTACGAGACCAAACAAATTTTTATTTAAACAATTAAATAAGATACTGGACTAAATTGATTCAAATAGTAATTTTTTTTGGCACTAATTTAAAAAATTTTCATTAGTGTAAACTAAATAATTACCCTCAAAAGAAAAGAAATTACAGTTACTAACTAATTGAGTTAAATTCATTTTTAGTCCCATAGGAATTGTCTCGGTCGATTTCAGTTCCAAAATAGATATTTTTTTAATTTAGTCTCATAACTATGTTATTTGATCGATTTATGAACAATTTCCGTCGGAATCCCAAATTCCTGCCGGAAAAAGTCCACGTGCGCACGATTTGGGGGATCTGGCGACCTGATGTGACGTGACGTGGCAACTAGATGAATTAACGATGCATTGCAGAAACCAACAGCAATTCACCCGTGATGGAGCATTGCACCAGGTGTTCCTCTATTTCACCTCTTTCTATCACCACCATACCATGCAATAGCTCCATCTCCTCCTCCTCCATTGCAGTACCATCGTACACGAACCTCACTGCTTCCACCTCCACGTTGCACCCGCTTAAATCAACCTCTATCTTGTCTTTTCTAAAGACTCTTTCTTCAATCCCATCTTCAATCCATCCCCATCCCTCCTCCTTGATCAACACCACAAGCTTCCCATGGTGAAAAATCATGTCCTTGCACACGCCACCTACCTCCACCTGCCTCCATGTCTGGTCCTGGGGCGAGCATAAAGCCAGATCACTGATATAATGGATATTGACGTGGCGAAATCAACAGTCAGAATTCATCTAGTTGCCACGTCACATCAGGTCGCCGGATTCCCCAAATCATGCTGTCATGTACGTCGCACGTGGGCATTTTCCAGTAGGAATTTGGATTCCGGCGGAAATTATCTATAAATCGATCAAATAATATAGTTACGGGACTAAATTGAAAAAAATATATTTCTTGGGACTGAAATCGACCAAGTTAATTCCTGTGGGACTAAAAATGAATTTAACTCTAACTAATTCAACAAACCATTGTTAAATTTATCTGCGTTATATGGGTTAGGGTTTTTAAATTGGGGTAGGGATATAAATGATATTTTAAATGTTTTTCGTCTTCAATACGGGTGCCTTAAGTAGTACTTCGGGTGGGAAATAGTGCTGTCCTCTAAATAAATAGAAAAAGCTCAATAGAAACTAGTACAAAAGGCCCAACCCACCGGCAATTTCAATTAATCAGAATAAGCCCGATAGAAAGTAAAATGAATGGATCAAGAAACAAAAACTACCAATTAACCGAAAACCGCCTATTTATACTTCATTTCTCTCACACAATTTACTTACTTATCTCTCTCTGGCAATCAAGAAATCAGAAAAAGAGAGAACTCAAATCGCACAGAAATTCTTTCAAAGTTGCATTGTGAAGAAGATGGCTCGGAATAGGAGGATAATAATCGATCACAGAGTGGGTAATATTATATACATGGCTACTGCCTTTGAAATGAAGCTGCGTCTGGAGGAAAGGGTTCCCGGAGTGAAGATGGTGATCAACTCAAACGACCCGAGGAGAGGCCATTTCGAGGTGAGAAACGGAAACGGTCATGTCTTCATCCAACGCTTGAACTGGAATATTCGAGTCGAAGAGTACGTTGATGATATTGCTAGACAAATTTTGCATGGTGATGGCCCTACGTTGGTGGATCGATTGATGAACGCATGTGTTTTTCTTCAGTATTTGGTCATTGCAACCAGGGACGAAGCAAGGATTTTAGGTGAGGGCCCCAAATTATACGTATACTTTTGATCTACTTTCTTTGTCTCTGATTTTTTTGCACATGTATGTGGCCATATAAATTAAAAAATACTCCCTCCGTCCCATGTATTCTTACCTACTTTCCATTTTGGCCTGTCCCACATATTTTTACCCATTCCATTTTTTGTAAGAATACATATATTTTACTACCTACTTTTTACAATCCCAACAGCTTTAATTACTTTTTTACACTTTATTCATCATTCCCAACAACTTTATTTACTTTTTCTTTATAAATTACTAATTTATCCCTATTTTTTTACATTATATATTAAAAAATAAAACGTCTTAATCTTTGTGCCCGTACAAATGGGTAAAAATACTCGGGACGGAGGGAGTATTATTTTTTAGGTGTATACTCCCTCCGTCCCTCTTTAAGAGGGTCATTTGCTTTTTGGCACGTAGATTAAGAAGTATTATTATTTAATGTGTAGTAGGTAGTTGTATTAGTAGGAGTGTGGGTCCCACAATATTTAATTGTATTAGAGGGAATGTGTGGGTCCCATGTGTATAAACAAGGAAAGGGGACTGATGAGAGTGGAAATTCATGTATTTTCGGGTCCAATATTATGCCTCTTTGAGTGTATATTTGATATTATTTGCACAAATATTAGTACTTTGAATTATTGTCGACTAAAAGGTGCATGAGAGGTATTTTGTTGTGTTTTGATAGGAAAAACGATCAAGAACGCAAAGATGGAAAGAAGGATGAATTCGTGGTCTTTGCAATTAAACAGACGTCTAACTCCCATAATTTTTCTGTATTGGTGTGGAGATCCAAAATGGTCATGTAATATTTGTTGGAAAGCCACGGAAGAGAGGAACTTGTGGCCGCAAGAAACGCCTCAATTGGATTTCAAACGAGGAAGTTATGATCAAAACGGCGACGTCGCTCAAGCTGCTCCTGCTCAGCACGATGGTGCCATTTTCAGGACTTTTTCTACCTTCAAATGTTGGATTTTCTGTGTTTTCTTTATATTAATAGATATTCAAGGAAGAGAGGATTGCGTGGGCGCAAGAATCATTCAATTCGGAGGTCGGATGAAGAATTTATCCTAAAAACCATGGAGTCGCGCAGGCTGCTGCCGTGCGCTCGGCGACGCACGAGGAACGCGCGGCAGCGAGTTTTCCGCTCATTTTGCACCGTGTGATGCTGCCGTGCGAGACTTCTCAGTTTCGTGTGAAGCTCTAGCAGCCGTGTGAGCAATCTTGGTGCACGGTTATTGCCGTGCGACAGGTCACGAGGCCGTGCGAGGAGTTTTCGAAGTCGTAGTTGCGAAAGTCAAGAACATGAAGCCGTGCATGAGGATCACGTCGCCGTGCGAGGAAGAGTTGCGCACGGAAGAAACCGTGCAAGGAAGAATCGGGCCACACGTTGCTGAATTCTGAAGCACGATGTCGTGCGACTGCCGTGCGACAACCGTGCGACTGCCATGCGACTACCGTGCGACCGTGCGATTGCCGTGTGAAAGTCCAACTTAAGCCTAGTTATATTTTTGGTATATTTTTTGCCCAGGCCCAATGCGTGAAGTATAAATACTCCAATTTTGAGTTCACGCGAACAGATACCCCATTCACGCCTCATACTTCACAATTCATAGTGCCCTAATTTCACCCATCACTCACCACCTTCCATCCGTCCACCGGAGAGACGATCGGAGTTGCTACTTGGATCGGAGACGGAGATTCCGACTGAGATCGTAATTGAAGAGACGGAGTCCTCCAAAAAGAATTCTTTATCTTTAATTATTTTTCTTTGTTATTTTAGAACAATGGTTAGGGATTATTGCATCTTTGTGATTTGCCCTCATAAATCCATGGGCTAAGTTTCTTTGTTGGTAATGTTAGGGCGCTAAAACAGATTTGACTATGTGATTTGATTGCCCTAGACTTGGATTTATTACTCTGCAGATTGTTTATTTCCTTATTGAAGAGGATATTTTGAAACTTCATATTATTGTTTTTTGGGTTTTGAATCCTTTAATTATTATTGACGGTATCACTGATTGATAGTTAATAAGATTCTCTATTTCTGCATAATAATTGTTGTTTCATGTGACAGTCTTAGGGGATTGACCTATAATACCTAAGAGTGTTAGACAATCAATTTGGAATATTAATTACTTTGTAAAACATCATTATTAGGTAATTGGTAAGGAGACAAAAGGGTTAACAATCGCGTACCTAGAAAGGGAAGTCTAGTGCTCTAGCCTTTAATGGAATTTAGCATGAAGTACCTATAGAGGGAGAGAGAGTTAATTTCTTATTGATCTTAAGATTTTCATCTCATTATAAGTGTTAGATCCTACCTGATCAAGGTGATTTAACTAGGCTTAGTGATCCTCTTATAAACATCTGCATGTAATTAATTTGGGTCTAGATAAATTAGTCATATAGTTAAACTGTTTGCCCAAGAATTACCAATTCTCCATTCTTGAATTATAAATCGTTTTCTCTGCGTGAGTTATTTTATTTGCTTAGTTTAATTATTTTAATTCAGTTTTGTTAGTTTAATTAATTATTCCTTAAAAAACCCCCAGATTTGTCTTGCAATTGAATTACCAATAATAGAATTATTTATTAAACCTATAACTATCTCTTGGGAACGATATTTTACTTGGTCACACGCACTACAATTGATCCCTTATACTTGATGGTGAAAGAAAATAGCGATCAAGTTCTTGGCGCCATTGCCGGGGATAGTTAATAGATTTAAATTAATTCTATTGTGATTTATTTTCTTGTAGGACATTAAACTTTACTTGCTTTATTTTTATTTTATTTGTGATCAAAACAATTCTGATCTTCTGCGTGAGCACACATATAAGCAGCTAAGATGCTGATGATCAGCAAGCTCCGACGCCTATGAGGGACCAATACAAATTGAAGCACACCACAATGCTAGGATGAATGGACCTGCGATTATCACAGAGAGTTTTAAGTTGCCTTTAGAATTGATCCGAATGGTAGAGAGGCAACAATTTAGTGGAAGTCCTTTGGAGAATCCTAGTGAGCATCTGCAGATGTTTGACGATTATGCAAGGACGCAGAAACACAAGAATGTTCCGGAGGATGCTATCAGGATGCGGCTTTTCCCATTCTCACTTACGGGGAAAGCCAAAGAGTGGTACAACAACCTTTCTCAAATATGTTGTACTAATTGGAAGCAATTAGCAGATAGGTTTCTGAATAAGTACTTCCCTCCATCCAAGAGTTTCTTGATAAAGAAAAGGATCACACAATTCAAACAAGGATCCTTGGAGAGTTTCTACGAGGCATGGGAGAGGTTCAAAGAGCTATTGCGAAGCTGTCCCAAGCACGAATTTTCAAAAAATACTTGCTTAGGTTTTTTTCTATTAAGGCCTAAGAAGAGATTTAAGAGTGTTAGTGGACGCAACAGCAGGTGGATCTATATTTAAGCAGTCATCAGAGGCAGCTGAAGAGATATTCGAGGAGATGGCTGCAAACACATATGATTGGCCGGCAGAAAGAGTCGATGGAGACGCTTCTTTTGATAAAGTAGCGAAAATAGAGATACAAGCTAGAAATAGTGAAGTGTCAGCTCTCCATGATCGACTCGATAAACTGAATAATTAGCTGTATCGCTTCACGAAAGGGAACAGAGAGGAAGTAACAAAAGCTAGAGATGAAGAGCAATTCGAGGATGCATACTATGCTATGGGACAGAATTTTAAAGGGGAACACAGAAATAGACAGAATTTCAATCCTAACAATCAGTTTGGGGGGAGGAACGACCAAGGGAACAACCGTCAATTTCAACAAGGTTGGAACCAAGGAAATTCAAACTTCAACAATCAGAGAAGGGATGAGAATCTGTCTTACTCAAATCCTAATAGCACAACTGCACTACCTCCTGGATTTGAGTCAGCTCAAAAACCTACTGAAGGGAAACCATCAATGGAGGATAAGATGGATTTGATGCTCAAGATGATGGTCAAAAATAAAGAAACAGCTGAAGCAAGGTACAAGGAAGCAGAAAGAAGCTGAAAGAAACATATCTTGCTATCAGTCAATTGAATACTGCGGTTGGTAAGTTGCAACAACAAGGAAAATTTCCTGCTTAGACTGAGTTGAATTCGAGAGAGAACTGCATGGCTATTAGTTTGAGAAATCTCACACAGTATGAAGGGAGTAGGCTGCCGGATATAGAATACAGTGGAAATTGGTATGGGGACACGAATGGGGACAGTCGTGCTCACCTACACGCCACTGAGTGGACACCCAGCCAGAACCGTGCGAGATCACAACCTCCGAGCGTGAGGAGTTGGTGCTCGGCCAGCACCATGCGAGAACGCCCATTGCCGAGCACTGGAGTATGGTACACGATAACTGTCGGGCGCCATCACCAACACATGGCCCCTCGCACAGCAGTGATCAAGATGTATCCAGGGGCTCACACGGCTAGCACCGTGCGACATCACTCGAGCCAGGCACATTGCACAGCAGTTCGTACGGCGCTGTGCGTGCGACGGGAAATGTTGATCGTTCAATGCTGTGTGATCCTGATTCTTCTCTATTTGACTCTGTTCCACAACATATTGATACCGTAGACCCTGAGAAAGAGAGAGAGAGAGAGCAACCTCCAATCATTGAAAAGAAGTGGCAAAGAGCAAAAAAGGAAAGAAAAGAAAGAGAGAAGGGTAAAGAATACAAGTGGAATTACTGGGGAATTCCTATTACTCCTTATCCTCTTCCTTTTCCACAACAATTTGTGAAAGAAGAGAAGAAAGAAGAGTTCAAGCAGTACATTGAGTTTTTAAGATCAAAGTATGAGGCATGGAAGAAGAAAGAGTCTGAAAAGCCTTGTGAAAAGTTGAGTGATCCGGGGGAATTCATAATCCCTTGTGAGATTGAAGGGGAGAAGGAAATGAATGCACTGTGTGATTTGGGATCTACTGTGAACATCATGCCTAATGCAATTTTTGAGGAGCTTGAAGGAGGAGAGTTGAAACCAACATCTAGGCAATTTCATACTGCAAGTGGTGATATAATAAAACCCTTAGGGGTTGTTGAGGATGTTGTGGTGGAAGTTGAGAAGATGGCTTTCCCGACTAATTTTATAGTGATTGAAAAAGTGGTGGACCTTGCAGTTCCACTAATTCTAGGAAGACCATTCCTAGTGACGGGAAGAGCCAAGATTGACTTGCAAGAAGGAACAATCTCGTTGAACTCTGAAGGGAAAGTTGTTGCATTTAAATGTGGCAAAGGAAAGAGAGATGATCCTTATCTGAAAATTCCACTAGTCCATCCGTATATATTTAACTTTCATCTTTATGCCTATCATGATACTACTCTTATATTTCTGATTATCTTGATTTTTATAGGAAAAATGCATACGAAGATGGAGATCCAAATGAGCTGATCCTTGTGAGCATGAAAGGAGAGATAATGTGGATGGATCGAAAGAGGGTGAAACAACACTTCAAAGTGAAGATGAAAGATGAAGAAGAAGTGTTGATGCATGAATCCGAACATCTCTAATTCTGCATTCCGTCGAGCTCCTCGACGTTAAACAAGAGCGCATGGTGGGAGGCAACCCACCGTTTTATTGTTTTTATTTGTTTTGTTTGTTGTGTCTTGTGCTAGGTGAATTATACTCAAGGTGCGTGCTTACACTTAAGATAATAATATCCTTTTAAACTTAGATTCAACTGACATTTTCATCTAAGTTTGGGGGGGTGTGATGTTCTTCCCTTGTTTCATCCGCACCTAGATATGTTTACTATGCATTGTTTAGTGTCTGTGTGCTTGGAAGTCGATTTTTTTAGAATATTTGAATTTTATTCGATCTTTCGAATTTTTTTGCGACTATCCAAGTGTTTTGTGTGTTTTTGTGTCTTTTATTATTCTGTCGTTGATTTTTGTCTATTCGATATTTTATTTTTCCTGTGATGATGAGTTCTGTGTTGAGTTTATTGATTGAGAAAGGTGATGGATTGAACTTGCAAGATGTGAAGGAGATTGAAATCAGGTTACTTCGTTCCTTTTTTTAAATTTTTCTATGAGTTTTGAATTCTTATGAGTAAGAAGCATGAGCTGTAAATTCTATGACCTGAATTTCATGGGGAGGTTCTTTGACAAGATATTGATTATGATTGATAAGGGGAACATGCTTTGATTCTTAAGTGTTTGAAATTCTTGATTTGCTTGTTATGATGTATGCTTAGCCTTGAAGAGTGCTCGTTCATTCTATGAAAAAGCCAAGTGAGATTTGAGCCTCTAAATCATGTTACGTGATTATGCATGATAATTTTATTCTTGAGCGTATCGTTCTTGTGCTTGAATTCTAGAACTTGCCTTGAGTCTCCTTGAATATTCGAGAATAGTATAGTGAATTATGAAAATGATATTAGGCCATCTTTGATTTTTAGCCCATCTTTTTCCCTACACTTTACCTGAATTCATTAAATCCTTAGTCAACCTTTTGAGCCTTGAAAAATCCATTCTTTGAATAGCCCGTTGAGCTTAATCAGTATTTGATTTTTTCTTGTGTTACTTGGATCAATTGAGTAATTGTTGAAGTGGTTAGAAGAAGAATGTGAATATGTTGGAGTTGAAAAGAAAGATAAAGAAAGGAGGAAAAGGGGATATAAAAATCCTATGAGATGTTAAAGAGAAAAAAAATGGGAAAAGGAGTAAAAAAGAAAAAAATAAAGGGAAAGAAAGAAAAAATATTTGTGGGGTAGTGCACATACCCTTGATGCTGAAAGAAAAGAAGAAAATTAATCTCTCATTATTGTGATTGAAGAAAAAATTGAATAATTTGGAGTTGAGGAGGAGTTGAGCTTGAAAAGAAAGTGATGAGGAAGAGTTAGAGATCATGATAGATGGCCACTTGATTGATCCGAGTTTGAGTAACTTATCCATATATTCCCTACCTTTTCCAAAGAGCATACGTTACAACCAAATAAAAAGTCCTTTTTGATTCATAATTTGCTAGCTACAAGTAAAAGGAGAGATGAGACAATAGGCAAGCTTATGGTTACGCATGCACTTGAATTGAATTACAAAGCACTTATATATACAACCTAATAGGTGTACACTTTATACACCATGAGCGTGAGAGTTAAATAATATATCTTGTGAGCATAGGTGGATTGAGCACTTGAATTGGTGAAGTAATGGTCTTAACTTGTATGTTTTGAATGAATGAGTACTTTTGAATTTGAAGTTATGTGAACCAAGTTGAGATTGATTATATCTTTTGAAGGCTTAATTGGTATTTTGATTTTTCCTTAGAACATGACTTTCCATCTCATTATTCTCTTGGTTTGTCGTTTCGTTGTTCGAGAACGAGCAACAACTTAAGTTTGAGGGGTTTGATGAGAGTGGAAATTCATGTATTTTCGGGTTCAATATTATGCCTCTTTGAGTGTATATTTGATATTATTTGCACAAATATTAGTACTTTGAATTATTATCGACTAAAAGGTTCATGAGAGGTATTTTATTGTGTTTTGATAGGAAAAACGATCAAGAACGCAAAGATGGAAAAAAGGATGAATTCGTGCTCTTTGCAATCAAACAGACGTCTAACTTCCATAATTTTTCTGTAGTGGTGTGGAGATCCAAATTGGTCATGATATATGGTTGGAAAGCCACAGAAGAGAGGAACGTGTGCCGTAAGAAACGCCTCAATTGGATTTCAAACGAGGAAGTTATGATCAAAATGGTGACGTCGCGCAAGCTGCTCCTGCTCAGCACGATGGTGCCACTTTTCAGGACTTTTTCTACTTATAAATGTTGGATTTTCTGTGTATTGTTTATACTAATAGAAATCCAAGGAAGAGAGGATCGCGTGGGCGCAAGAATCACTCAATTCGGAGGTCGGATGTAGAATTTATCCTAAAAACCGTGGAGTCGCGCAGGCTGCTGCCGCGCGCGCGGCGGCGCACAAGGCACGCGCGGCAGCGAGTTTTCTGCTCGTTTTGTACCGTGTGATGCTGCCGTGCGAGACTTCTCACTTCCGTGTGAAGCTCTAGCAACCGTGTGAGCAATCTTGGCACACGGTTGTTGCCGTGCGACAGGTCACGAGGCCGTGCGAGGAGTTTTCGAAGTCGTAGTTGCGGAAGTCAAGAACACAAGCCATGCATGAGGATCACGTCGCCGTGCGAGGAAGAGTTGCGCACGAAAGAAACCGTGCAAGGAAGAATCATGCCACACGTTGCCGAATTCTGAAGCACGATGCCGTGCAACAACCGTACAACTACCGTGCGACCGTGCGATTGCCGTGTGAAAGTCCAACTTACGCCCAGTTATATTTTTGGTATATTTTTGGCCCAGGCCCAATACGTGAAGTATAAATACTCCAATTCTGAGTTTACGCGAACAGACACCCCATTCACGCCTCATACTTCACAAATCCTAGTGCCCTAATTTCACCCATCACTCACCACCTTCCATCCATCCACCGGAGAGACGATCGGGGTTGCTACTTGGATCGGAGACGGAGATTTCGACTGAGATCGTAATTGAAGAGACGGAGTCCTTCAAAAAGGGTTTTTATCTTTAATTATTTTTATTTGTTATTTTAGAACAATGGTTAGGGTTTATTACATCTTTGTGATTTGCCCTCATAAATCCATGGGCTAAGTTTCTTTGTTGGTAATGTTAGGGCGCTAAAACAGATTTGACTATGTGATTTAATTGCCCTACATTTGGATTTATTACTCTGCAGATTGTTTATTTCCTTATTGAAGAGGATATTTTGAGGCTTCGTATTATTGTTTTTTGGGTTTTGAATCCTTTAATTATTATTGACGGTATCACTGATTGATAATTAATAGAATTCTCTATTTCTGCATAATAATTGTTATTTCATGTGACAGTTTTAGGGGATTGACCTATAATACCTAAGAGTGTTAGACAATCAATTTGGAAAATTAATTACTTGGTAAAACATTATTATTAGGTAATTGGTAAGGAGACAAAAGGGTTAACAATCGCGTACCTAGAAAGGGAAGTCTAGTGCTCTAACCTTTAATGAAATTTAGCATGAAGTACCTATAGAGGGAGAGGGAGTTAATTTCTTATTGATCCTAGGATTTTCAGCTTATTATAAGTGTTAGATCCTATCCGATCAAGGTGATTTAACTAGGCTTAGTGATCCTCTTATAAACGTCTGCAGATAATTAATTTGGGTTTAGATAAATTAGTCATATAGTTAAACTATTTGCCCGAGCATTACCAATTCTCCATTCTTAAATTCTAAATCGTTTTCTCTGCGTGAGTTATTTTATTTGCTTAGTTTAATTATTTTAATTCAGTTTTGTTAGTTTAATTAATTATTCCTTCAAAAAAACCCCAGATTTGTCTTGCAATTGAATTACCAATAATAGAATTATTTATTAAACCTATAACTATCTCTTGGGAACGATATTTTACTTGGTCACACGCACTACAATTGATTCCTTATACTTGAGGGTGAAAGAAAATAGCGATCAGGGACTCTTTGACGACCAAAATAGAAAAATAGCATTTTTAACCTGGGAAGAAGGGAGTATAAAAATAAAAGGAAAAAGAGAAAAAAAATAAATAAAGGAAAAAGAGAAAAAAAATAAATAAAAAAGAGTATATTCAATGGAATAAGTTAAATGTTGGTTGGAAAAAAAAAGAAATAAAAGGGAAAAGAGAAGGAAGTGGTATATAGGGGTCGAACCCTAGACCTTTTCAAGGTAAAAAGGACATCTACCATCTTTGCTATCCTCATATTGGTTAATATTTATTACATATATATATATATTAAAAAATGTGAAAGTTGAGGGGGTCCAATGCCCCCCGTGCCCCAGCGTGGCTCCGTCCATGATTGCAACGGTTATTGTTCTCCTCTGCATCCCTCTGCCTCTGCTTCAGTTTATATGGCGTTTACTTGAACGATTAATTAATCAGGATATATGCCCAATCTTGGTATGTACTCATGATTGATTAACTCTTGGAATTTTCATTCAAACTTTGCAATGTATTAGCTACTTACTCTTGAATCTTTTATTTCTGTTGTTGGAATTCATGAATTGACTAGTTTTTGCTAATATGCAGAATTAATTTCTTGCAATTTATTTCTTTATGCATCAAGAAATTTGAATTTTACCTCTTGTTGAGTTTATTTCTTGATAGCTCTAAGATTTCTAAATTGTGTTATAATAAAATTGCTGTTGGTTAATCATATATAGTTGGGTAAATATCAAAATTAGTCCTGTAAGTATGACATTTTCCAATTTTAGTCATTTTTTTTGCAATTCTCAATTTTGGTCATTTTTGTCCACTTTTAATCCTTTTGGTTTAGTTTTGGTAATTTTTCAAAATTTGGTCATTTTTTTGTCCACTTTTGGTCCTAAATGTATACACTTTCGGACCATTTTTGGACTTTTTTAACATAAAGGACTAAATTTGGACAAAAATGACTAAATTTGGACTAAAATGACTAAAAGTGAACAAAAAAGGGCCAAAATTGAGTATTGCAATAGAAAAATGACTAAAGTTGGAAAACGCCGTACTTAAAGAACCAATTTTGATATTTACTCTCATATAGTTAAACGAATTACCTAATATTTCATATGACAGCATGCCAATCTTATTAATATGGACACAACTAATTAGCCTCTACGTACTGATTTTTTTGTTTAAAATTATGAAATTGCGTGACCCCAGTTATTTAGCATCAAAATATATCTTGTGACTTAATTAACTACTGGATTTTTTTATTTTTATTTGAACAAATTATATTATAAAATCGGAAATCCCAGAGCACAAGAAGTGCTTTATCCTTTACAGTAGATTTTGTTCATCGAATTTTAAACAACTAGACCTACCCATACTGATTTTTATCACATAGTTCAAATGATTCATGTCCTTTATTTACTAATATATGCAAAATAAGTCATATAACAAATAAATTTTGTGTCAATTTCAGTTCAATAATTAAGACTAATATTGTAAATTAAGGGATGATAATGATACAATATTTGACCTATTTCGATTATCAAAGACTGAACTTGATAAAATAGAAAAAAGAAATTATTTGGATGAGTTTGGAGTAGATATTGATATGTTTAGTTACCTGATGCATGCATAAGATTTTAAATGAGATCAGTTTCAGCCGTTTTTATAACCGTTTGGCTCCTATTTGATAGTTTCTGATTTCTTTGTGTATTTAAGCTGTTTCATGGCTTATTCTCACTTGTCATCAATCCATACTCTCATAAGCTATAAGAAGACTATCTCCATAGTGGATGTAGGCTAACCACTCTAATTCCCCGTGCAATTTCCTTTCTTCTTCATTCATAGAATCAGTCCCGTAACTTTCATTCTTCAAGTTTTCTTGTTTTCAATCTACTTTTCTGATTCTGTTAAACGACCACCTCATCTAAAAGTTTAAGCTATTAGAGAGTATAATCATTTGACACTTAATCAATCACTCTAACACGCCCCCTCACATGCAGGCAAAATTGTAAACAACCACCTGATAATCATATAACACGCCCCTCACATCCAGATAAAATTGTTTTCAATCTACTTTTTTGATTATGTTAAACAACCACCTGATAATCATTTGATACTTAATCAATCACTATAACACGCCCCCTCACATGCAGGCAAGGAATTTTGCCTCAAGCCTTGTATGTGCAATTTTTCTCATAAATGGGTGGCGATGAGGTTCGAACCCTGGACCTCTGTTAACCATGGGCTCTGATATCATGTTAAACGACCACCTCATCTAAAAGCTTAAGCTGTTAGAGAGGATAATCATTTGATACTTAATCAATCACTCTAACAGATTCAATCTCATATCTGGGGTAAATCCACACACACACACACACACACATATATATATATATATATATATATATATATATATATATATATATATATATATATATATATGATCACTTGAGTCCGAAAATTCAAAATATATATTTTCTAAAATGCAAAAAATTGGCTACAAAAATATGCACTTATGATCAAAAAGAGAGACAGAGACCTTTTACAATTTTGTGAACAAAATTTGGCAGACGAAGGGGTTCCATTAAATCGAAAATCCAGTAGATATGTTTTCTTCCTCTGCTCTTAACTTCAAGTGTGTCGCCAATCTCACTCTGCAGCAATCCTTTCTTGACTTCCTCAGCCACAATGCGAATAATGATGGACCCGAATTGCTCGTCTCTATAATTATATATAGTCCTTTTCTCATGGCGAAGAGTAGCAGCAATTGAGTTGGCCACGATTCTGAAATCGAGATCGTTGAGTATAAGACAGAGCGAAGAAGATACGACAGCATTCGTCACGAATGGTGAAGCAACCTTTGCCACGTTCTGCCTGGTTGATCACAACTTGGGCAAGTCCCTCAAGCTTATTCTCCAGAATACGTTTCATTCCACAGGCAGAAAATGCTTGGATCCTTCTCGTAGATATGAATGAATATCTTCTTATTCTGTGCTTTTTCCATTGAACTTAAATTCTCACAAATTATTTTACCTGTGTGATATATATATGGGACGTAGTTAGGGCAAGCGTTATATTCACGCGGATCTTACCAGATATTTCGGCGCAATAATATATACTGTCTATTTACTTAACAAATTCTATAGTATTTGTGTTAACATCTTATGATGTGACTCAAAGAAGAGAGAGGCGACAATCCTAAAAAGGAAAGCACATGTAATAATGGGGTTTCCTTCCACTTTTAAGTGTCAATTATATAACAAGTGACACAGAAGATGTTATAAAAAAATGACGTAGGAAATTCGGTGTGTTAAATATGAAGTATTTTTTTTTTGGAATATCAATAATATAAGTTTTTATATTAAAGGTATTAGAATTAAGAAGTAATGATTAGAAAACCGGACCGGCCGGTTGAACTGTTGCCGGAACCGGTCCGAAACCACCCCTAAAACCGTTATTCCAATTGAACCGGAAAGAACCGGATTGAACCGTTCAAAATCGAAAAACCGATCTACTCGACAGAACCGTAAAACTGTCGATTTTTTTTTAAAACTGCCCACACAAACAAATCTATCTTTACATTGGTCAATTAATTAAAATGATTGAAATCTTCACAAAAATGAAGAGAAATTTCACAGATCTTAAATTTAAAAAAATATTGAACATCCTCTCTTTCAGAAGTCGAATGTAAATTTACTAGAAGTATATAAAAACCTAAGATGACAAGCCACCGTCTCCACGAATTTCTACAGGCTTCTTGATTAAGGCCGACGACTGCAGGCCTCTGGATTAAGGTTGACGAAATTGAGTGTTAGATATCTTCTGCATATTTCTTGATTAAGGTCAACAAAGTTGAGTGTAGAGAAGAAAGGGAGAAGACAGAGAGAAGAGGAAAGAAGAATGAGATTGAGTGTAGAGAAGGGAGAAGACAGAGAGAAGAGGAAAGAAAGAATGAGAATGGCGCTGCAAAGAGATCAAATTTGACGGCACGGGATGTTCTGTGACACATTGGTGTGACATCTCCTATAACACCTGCTTATGGAATGACACGTGTCAGGATGGATAAATCCAATCCCTTGCCCCAAGGGTTGACTGGTTGACTTAGAGTATAGTTTCTCTTCTCTCTCTTACGTGTCACTCATCCAACGGAGTGTCACAAGAGATGTCATACAAAAATGTCACAAAAAATCCAGACCCAAATTTGACAACCCTAATTGATTGATTAATTTACTAATATATATATATATATATATATATATATATATATATATATATATATATATATATATATATATATATATATATATATATATATATATATTCAGTTAGGATGGTTGGACTTGGGCCAACTTTTTTTATACTTATAAAGTGGGCTGGGCTAATTTATAGTATTGTTAAATAATTATTCATTAAATATTTTTTAATGATAGTATTTTAAAATATAATTAAAAATAGGTAAATTTAATTTTTTCGTTTGAACCTCCCGGTTGGTTGGACCGATTGGACCTTGAACATTTGTCTCCTCCGGTTCGATCTCAGATCTGGTTTTCAAATCACTATTAAAAAGCACTTTCAATCTCATAATTTTTGCCAAATTTGATTTTCATCCCAAATTACTTAACATTTTTGGGTGAGTCCCGTAACTATCTCAAAATTTTAGATTCCTCAAAATGTTAATTTTTTATCGCAAATCTTCTCATAAATTCTGAAATTTAATGGTTACTAAAAAATTTCAGAGTTAATTTGGGACGATTTTGTTAAATTTTCAGGATTTATTGGACGATTTGTGACGAAAATTTAATTATGGGATGAAATCTAATATTTTGAAATAGCTACAGAATTACATAAAAAATTTCAAACAATTTAGAACGAAAATCAAATTTGACAAAATTTATGGATTAAGTAAAATTACATTTAATTCATATATATATATATATATATATATATATATATATATTATTTCTTTTGATTCTTTATAAATTTTTCTTAATTTTTTTTATAAAATTAATTTTTTTAAATAATAATTTATTTATTTGTTTATATTAGTGCATATATATCAATTTAAGTTATTTATTATGTATATTGATTTTAATTTTTTTATGCTATTCGTTTTTTTTCTTTTTTTGGTTCGTTGTGAAATTTTTAAAAGAAACCCTAAAATTTTTTTATGAATATTAAATCTCATGTTTATGAATTTCATTTATTTGAACCTAAACTCTCTATTTCTTTTATATTTTATTTATCATTATTAATACATGGATTTCTTTTGATTAATATATGTAAAGGGGTCAAATTCATTTATTATTTATTTATTTTAAATTTTGTTAGTCAAATTTATGTGTACTTTTGTAATTTTTTTTATTTCTTTCAAATAATACATGTATTGATTTTTGTACGATTTTTTCTTACATCGACTATTTCATATATATATATATTTTTAATATCTTTTGATTACTTATATTAATTTCTTTATATTTTTTTATTCAACAATCAAATATATACTAGATCTTTCCATATCTTTTATCTTTTAAGTTTATATTTTAATTTATTTTAATTAATACGTATAATAAAATTATTTATTCATATTTATTTTGAATATTTTAGCTAAATTTATATGTAAATTTGTGGCTTCCTTCTTTATTGTTATATGTCACGCCCCAATTTTTCAGTAAATAGAAAGGGGGATCTATTCGATATTCTTTGATAATATCATCCTTCAATGCGGGCGTGAACCATAATATAAAGTTAATAAAATATCATAAACAATGAAAACTATACAAAAAATATATCATTAAAAATTTATATAGAGAGATTTCGGCGCAGCATATTAATAAAAAGTTCTCACGCAATGCATCCGCCCCGGTACGCCGTCGCAACCTCAATCTGAAAAGGATTTGGAGTGGAAAGGGTGAGCGTGTGAAATACACTCAGTGTGTTAACTTAAATGATTGCACAGTTAAAAATAAATATGCATGCCAAATATACCATAAGATATAACATATGCCATTTAATAAAATAATTTGCACATTGTCGTTCGATAACTCAATAAAAATATTTTAGACCGAATCGTCATCCGATAACTTGTGTTAGTTGGTATATCTGCACCAAGCCATCACCCCAGTATAATATTAGCATACTTGAAATACATTTTAGTACTGAACCGACGTAGTCAGTAACTTGTGTTAGTTGGTATATGTGCACCGAGTCGTCACCCCGTACAAGTGTTAGTAGAAAATATTTGTCATCGAACTAAAAGCACATATGACACATAACATGACATATCAGTAACACATATCACATCTTAACATAGCAATCATGACATAAAAATGTAGTACTCGTTAAAGAGTGAAAGTTATCCCCACCTTGACATTCTTGGAAATAGTAGACTGGACTAGACTTGCTATTCGATCTCAAAAATTCTTGAAAATGATATACTAATTTTATTACAAATATAAAATACATATTTTTCACTTAAAATAAGAATAATGATAAAAATTATAATAATTCTATTTAATGAAAAAATTAAACTTATAAATAAAAAGTAAGATAATAATAATAATAATAATAACATTTAAAATAAAAATTAAGATAATAATATAAAATTATAATCATAAAATTAAATTATATAATTATAAAATAAATATATATAATATGTACTAATGCTTGTATAAAACCTACAAAATTATTATTAAAATATATTTTTTTATAAATTGCAATCAAGTCCTGCATTATATTAAATTCTCATTTAAACTTACCTTAAACTTTAAACTTATTTTAAAATGACTCAACTTGATTACAAAATGACCCAACTTGAGTTATACAACTCCGTTTGAAATTCTAAAAACACCGTTGGAATCCTCGTGATGTGAGGATCACATTAGTACCAATTTTGTATCAAAATATTAAAGTTTAGAAAATATAAAATTATACCGTGAAGTGGGTTCTTCACAACTTCTTCATTCTACATCAAAACTCAAAACTAATATACTTTTGTGATCCTCTTGAGGAGAGATTCAAAACGGACAATAATATCAAAGCTAACTCACACCGAAATAAAATTTGCCATTAAAGGGGTTGAAATATTTGACGGAGCTTTTCTAGCTTAAAATGACATCTATTTTATAAAAGAATTACATATTTGGAATCTACGCTTCGAGACGAACATTTTTGACATAATATGATAAGGTTTGACAAAGAATAGAAAATCTTCAAAGCTTGCAGAAGGTTGTATATATGTATATATGCATAACATATGTGTGTGTATTTATATGTATATGTAATGTGTGTGATGATGGTGGTATATATATATACACACATGTGGAGAATTTGTTGACAAAGTTTGAACACCTCACTCACAAACGTCATTGCTTTGCTCATCTTTATTAAAAATTTAATCCACTTGCCCACACACACTCACTTGCACACTACCACTTGTACACTTCCAAACATCATTAAATTAATAAATATATATTTTTAATATTATTACTATTATAATATATAATAATTAAAATATAATATATATAAAAAATACAGTTTTATTAAGAAAATAAAATTTACGAATATATATATTATGAAATAGTGGGATGTTACAATCTACTCCCCTAAAAATAATTTCGTCCTCGAAATTAAAAAAACTTCTCACTTTAAAGAATTGAGGTAAATAATAAAATAAATATTTATATACCTTGAAGCTGACGTCGTGTACCAGGTAGATGCGTAGCGAGTATCATTAGAAAATTATTTAAATATCAATCCTCCAAAATATAGATTAATAAATAATTTATTTAAAAGTATGAGTCGACAAAAACGTAGATCCATAAATGATTGTTTAAAAATTACGAGTCCACAAAAACATAGACCCGCTCTGATACCATCTGTCACGCCCCAACTTTTCAGTAAATAGAAAGGGAGATCCATTCGCAATTCTTTGATAATATCATCCTTCAATACGGGCGTGAACCATAATATAAAGTTAATAAAATATCATAAACAGTGAAAATTATATAAATGGTATATCATTAAAAATTTATATAGAGAGATTTCGGCGCAGCATATTAATAAAAAGCTCTCACGCAATGCATCCGCCCCGATACGCCGTCGTAGCCTCAATCTGAAAAGGATTTGGAGTGAAAAGGGTGAGCATGTGAAATACACTCAGTGGGTTAACTTAAATGATTGCACAGTTAAAAATAAATATGCATGTCAAATATACCATAACATGTAACATATGCCATTTAATAAAATAATTTACACATTGTCGTTCGATAACTCAATAAAAATATTTTAGACCGAATCGTCATCCGATAACTTGTGTTAGTTGGTATATGTGCACCAGGCCGTCACCCCAGTACAATGTTAACATACTTGAAATACATTTTTAATACTGAACCGACGTAGTCAGTAACCTGTGTTAGTTGGTATATGTGCACAGAGTCGTCACCCGTACAAGTGTTAGTAGAAAATATTTGTCATCGAACTAAAAGCACACATGACATATAACATGACATATCAGTAACACATATCACATCTTAACATAGCAATCATGACATAAATATAGTACTTGGTAAAGAATGAAAGTTACCCCCACCTTGATATTCTTGGAAATAGTAGACTGGACTAGACTTGCTCTACGATCTCAGAAATTCTTGATAATGATATATTAATTTTATTACAAATATAAAATACATATTTTTCACTTAAAATAATAATAATGATAAAAATTATAATAATTCTATTTAATGAAAAATTATACTTATAAATAAAAAGTAAGATAATAATAATAATATTTAAAATAAAAAATTAAGATAATAATATAAAATTATAATCATAAAATTAAATTATATAATTATAAAATAAATATATATAATATGTACTAGTGCTTGCATAAAACCTACAAAATTATTATTAAAATATATATTTTTATAAATTGCAATCAAGTCCCTGCATTATATTAAATTCTAATTTAAACTTACCCTAAACTTTAAACTTATTTCAAAATGACCCAACTTGATTATAAAATGACCCAACTTGAGTTATACAACTCCGTTTGAAATTCCGAAAACATCGTTGGAATCCTCGTGAGGTGAGGATCACATCAGTACCAATTTTGTATCAAAATATTAAAGTTTAGAAAATATAAAATTATACCGTGAAGTGGGTTTCTTTCCAACTTCTTCATTTTACATCAAAACTCAAAACTAATTATACATTTGTGATCCTCGTGAGGAGAGCTTCAAAACGGACTATAATATCAAAGCTAACTTACATCGAAATAAAATCTGCCATTAAAGGGATTAAAACTTTGACGGAACTTTTCTAGCTCAAAATGACATCTATTTTATAAAAGAATTAAATATTTAGAATCTACGCTTCGAGACGAACATTTTCATATATAATATGATAAGGTTTGACAAAGAATAGAAAATCTTAAAAACTTGCAGAAGGTTGTATATATGTATATATGCATAGCGTTTGTGTGTGTGTATATATATGTATATGTAATGTGTGTGATGATGGTGATGTATATATATATATACACAAATTTGGTGACAAAGTTTGAACACCTCACTCACAAACGTCATTCTTTGCTCATCTTTATTAAAAATTTAATCCACTTGCCCACACACACCCACTTGCACACTACCACTTGTACACTTCCAAACATCATTAAATTAATAAACATATATTTTTAATATTATTACTATTATAATATATAATAATTAAAATATAATATAAATAAAATATACAGTTTTATTAAAAAAATAAGATTTACGAAAATATAGATTATGAAACAGTGGAGTGTTACATTATATATTTTTTAAATTCTTTTTATATTATTTCTTTTATTACATAGATAATATTAATTTTGTTATAATATTTTCTTAGTCGATAAATACACATTTTTTTTACTATATTCTTTTTATGATATTCATCTAAAATTATTCTTAATTATATACATAAATTTTAATTTTAATTATTCTTGAGTTTTAATAATTATTTTTTGAACATATCTAAATTAATTAATTTATTTTACTAGGTGATATCTATTCTTATATTTAAATTATTTTTTTATTTTGATAATTTTTTAATATGGAAATTAATTTTATCTATTTCTATTTCTTTATATTAAAATATACAGTATTAATTTATTTTATAATATTTTCTTTTTTATCAATTTTTTTCTTTTAATTTTTTATTAATTAGTTCATTATTTTTTTTAAATTTCTTTTGATTTGATTAATACATATTAATTCTATTATAATTTATTATATAATTTCATGTTCCGCTTAATACGCGGGTTTTGTATTAGTATATATATATATATATATATATATATATATATATATATATATATATATATATATATATATATGACTTTCTTTTTCTTTGAATTTTTTTCGGACTAAGCCCTCAAAAAAACTACCAATCTTGTCTCATAGTATCTATATATTTTTTTTATTTGTTAATGTATATATTCACTTGAATTAAAATTTATATAATTTGTTATTGAATTTTTAATATGAATTTATGTATTCGCTTGAAAATTTTATAACTTTTATTAGTGAATTTTTAGCAAATTTTATATTTAATTTTTAATGAACAGCTGAATATATTAAAAAGTACATTTATTGAAAAATACATATCCATTATTATTAAATAAACAATACATAAGAATTCACGTTGTATTAACTCATTTATTTGAACAGGTTCGTCGATATCCCATATCTAGCTTGGAAGATAAAATAACCAAATCACAAATTCTTATCTTTGACTGCCACAATATTCGCCTACAATAAATGGATTGATATTTTTCTTAATGGGATTGAAAACAAACAATAGGAACAAGCCCCAACGTTTCAAACCAACTGAATTATATATATACAGGTGAATTATTTACAGATAAATTTTGCAATTTGTTTAAAGAGAATTGAACCCATGACAGAGAATTCCAAAAATTGCAATAAAAATTTGAAGAAAACTACAGTAAACAGCAAATTATCATCAGATTTGATCAGCAGCAATAGATGTGATAATGGTGAGAAGGAGATGGCTGACATTGAGATCCATCAATGGAGTATAGGGGGAGACCATATCTTTCAGATTGAGGAATACATTAGCATTGGTATCTCGGACAACAAAGCACCCACTCGGGAAAGCATATCTTCTTCGAACGACGACGTATAGTCTGTGGGCAACAGCACTTCTCTCTAAACCCTTCTTGATTTCTTCAGCCCTAACATCGAATAAGGATGAACCATCATCGCTCATATCAATGAATATACCCCTTTTCCTCATCTGCAAGTAGTTTTCAATAATTATTAGTCACACAAGAACGATAGAATGGGAAGCACATGTGTGATCAAAAAGAAGAGGAAAATTAATTCAATTTATATAGTATGCCATATGTGTACTCTGTAACTTTTGAACTCATAATAATTCTTATATTTTTCCTTCCAAAAAAAATAAATTAAAAATCAACATCAAAGATTAATTCAACCTTGGAGTACTTCATGTACTCATAATAATTCTTATTTTTTTCCTTCCAAAAAAATAAATTAAAAATCAACATCAAAGATTAATAAAAAAAAAAAGACATTGTGAAGTAGGGTGGATTATTGTTTCGAACCATTAATTTGGAAGAGAGATATGGTTGAAAATGATGGAGTGTGGTTTAAGTGAGATAGAGGAAGTAAATAGTATATGGAATTGATGGGTTATTTCTTATATATACATAATCATGCCACCCCTCCTATTTATAAGCCAATGTGTGGCTACATAGTCCTCGACGTTAATTACTATCAAATTATATCTCTTGCATAATGTACTACTTTATCTATTACTATATTCTCGAAACTTTAATATTTAGGTAAATATTTTTTTTTCAACTGTTTGCCTTATACTCCATTATTTCATACTCCCTCCGTCCCACAACAAGAGTGGCGGAACTTTTATTTCATACTCCCTCCGTCCCACAACAAGAGTGACGGAACTTTTTTGCACGTAGATTAAGGGATATAATATTTAATGGGTTATTGGGGGTAGTTGAAGTGAGAGAAATAATATTTTTATGTAAAATGAGTAGATGTATTAGTGTGAATTATAGGGTTATGGAGAGAGAAAAAGTTAATTTGTGTGGGTCTTTTTTACTAAAAAGGAAAATGCACCTCTCGTGTTGGGACGGACGAAAATGGTAAAATGTGCTCCTTATTGTGGGACGGAGGAAGTATTTTATTGAGAAAATATAAAATTTGGTCTTACAAATTTTGATATATCTAAATTTAATCCAACTAACTTTTATTTTTTTTCGATTATAATCTTTTGTGATAATTTTAGTACTGTAACTATTTACTTTTTTTTTTATTTGGTCCTTTTTGTAAAATTAATTTAGATAAACTTATTGGACTTGAAAAACTTACATGACATACAAAGTTTTTGCAAAAAAACTAAAGCTAAAAATCTAAAGTCTAATTAAGACTAAAATTGTCCTAAAAGATTAGAATTAAAAAAATATTAAAGTTATATTGATTTAAAGCCTGAAAAAATGGATAAGCTATCCATTGGGAGTCTGAATTGTACAAAACTATCTATTCAGGGTCTGAAGTCTTGAATTGATAAAATAGAAGACAATATGTGATAAATGCAGGCCCTGAATTGACAGTTTTATATAATTCAACTCCCTAATGGATGAAAAAATAATTCAGTCCCTGAATTGATAGTTTATCCATTTTTCATATTGTGAATATATTTATTTAAAATTAAAAGATTGAAATTGATAATATCTCCATTTTATTTTATTAAGGGTATATTTATTTTTTCAGATATCTATGTGCAATCTTCGCAGGCTACCAGATAAGTTAGAGTTGGTTTTCTAGATTATTATATTTTATTAAGAATATAATTATTTTTTTCAATTTATAAGTAAGATAAATAAAGAGAATTTACCGTGAATTCACGGGAGACTCTCTAATATCCATGTGCGATACAAGATAAGTTAGAGTTGGTTTTCTAGGACGTGCATCACTATTTCATTAGATTTCTTGTTAAATTAAATTACGCCGGTAAGTCACAAATTTTCTTGTACTCTCGATTTTAAAATCTAGCTAGAGCCGTACATACAGATCTGATCTATCCATACCCTTATAATTAGTTAATTTAAATATATTTTAAGATGATATCAAGATTCGAGAAATTAAATTTAAGAAACCCTAGGATTGTAAATTAATTTTGCAGGGTATAATTATCCTTTCAATGAGGAGGATGCAAGTATAATTTTGTAAATTCTTTTTAGTAACAAAATTTATCAATGAAATTATCAATGGATTGCCAACAATATTACATTTTCCTATTAGCAATCACCGTACAACGGATTCTTAACAGAATCATTTTATATAAATTGCTAATGAATTTATTAGGAATGGATAATCAATGGATTTGAACTTTGGTTCCCAACTACTTTACCAACGGAATCTAACAATGAAATTAAGGCCAATGGAAAATTACTAACAATAATCCATTGGTAAATCAATTTAACAATGAAATTCAGTGTTCTACCAACGTGGTAAAAATATACTCCCTCCGTCCGTCTTTAAGGGTGTCATTTGGTAGTTGTATCCGTCCTCCTTTAAGGGTGTCATTTGGTAGTTGTATTAGTGGAGGTGTGAGTCCCATTTTTTAGTTATATTAGTAGGGGTGTATGAGTCTCATATGTATAAAAAAAGAAATAAGACCCTTAGGGGCGAACGCACAAAATGAAAAAATGATACCCTTGAAGGGGGACGGAGGAACTATTTATTTTTTTAGTGAATTGCAAGCAAGAAGTAATGTTTTCATTCCATAATAAAACAACAGAAAGGATTTAAGACTATCTAGTAAAAAAAAAGCAAAAATTCCAACAATAACCAAGCCAAGCATACTGCAAAAAGAAATAAAAGTAATGGAGTGATGAAATCTGAGGCGATCGATCATAGAGAAGTAGGGGCAGGACATGGTAATTAACTCGCTCTCACAGCAGACTGAAAGTCCTCGTTTTCATCAAACAGAGTAGTCAAAATTGATTGGCACACGCTACTGAAATCATCGATGAGTGGGGAATAGGGATGCATCAGATGAGTGACATGTAAGAAGTTACAATGATTCTTGTCCCGAACGGTGAAGCAACTACGCCCATCTTCTGTCATGTTGATCACAACTTCCAAGGGCATATTCTCCTCCAATTCACCCTTCATTGCAGAGGCAATATTCCTTAATATAATTGGATCCTTCTTCAAGATATCAATGAACAACTTCAATTTCCCCTTTGCTTCCATTCAACTCTAATTAATTCTCTCACAAATTAACTATTTTGTTTGTGTTTGTATGGTATGGGGTTGATCAACTAGTTATATATCATTAATACTATTAATTTACAAGTGCTTGCCAAAAATATATTTTTTTAAATTGTGAGGTGGCGGCGTCATGTTGCTCCTTGAAAAATTTTGTGTATGTGGCATCGTCTTGTTCGTTCTTGCAAAAATTGTATATGTGGCGCTCCCACGTTGATCCCGCAATTAATGTTTATTAAATTTAGAATAATTAATATTTTGTAATCCTACCATTAATACATCTTAATTTATTTAATTAGTAATCCTACCATTAATACATAATAATATTATTTTAAGTTTATATAAGTAATTTAATTTAATATATTAAATATTTTTTATTTAATCTGTAAATTTAGTGTGAATTTTAAATTATTTATTTCTATTGGATTTTAAATTATTTATTTCCTTTAATCTATAAATTTTGTGTGAATTTTAAATTATTTATTTCCATATTTAGCGTATAAATTTTAACTAAGGCATAATACAATTGATTAGTTATAAAGTTTTGGTAAATTTATAGTGTTATGTAATAATATTATTTTAAGTAATTTTCCTTTTTAAATACTTTAAATATTTTTGATTTAATATGTAAATTTGGTGTGGATTTTAAATTATTTATTTCCATTGGATTTTAAATTATTTATTTCCATATTTAGCATATAAATTTAATTATAGTACAATCGATTAGTTAAAAAGTTTTGGTAAATTTATGAAGAAACAAAATTTTTTTGTTATTGTTTGATTATTTTAATTAAGTTTTAATAATTTTAGGAAAGATGGAGTATATTTTTTAAATTTAATATTTTTAAAGTAATATTGGTGTTAATTTTAAATTATTTATTACCATATTTACCATATAAATTCATTGTATATAAGTATATGACACAATAAATCAATATTCATCTATAGTTAATCTCCACTGCAATCTTCATACCGTTTCTTTTTTTCTTTATTAAATCATGTCATCAATTTATGATCATGTGTCTGAAATTACTATGCAAAAGGAGACTTGGCGAATTAAAGTTAAATGCTTGAGGCTTTGGATTTCATACCTTGATAATACAGACAAAAAAAATATATCTGGATATGATTATGATGGATAAAAAGGTAAATTTTAGTTGGTTTTAATGATTAAATATTCTTTATGTATACTGTATATTTTATATTTCTACAACTTTTATATTATTAACATGATAAGGTTTTCTATTTAATTATTGTTATATTATATGTGTTGGGTTCGAAGATTCGAGCAAAAATTCATCATAATCACATCTCAAAATTTGAGAAATTGTTAAGTGAGGGGGCAACATATATTATATCAAATTTCCGTGTTGCTGAAAATATTGGGTCGGTCCTTATTACAAATCATGAATTCAAGTTGAGCATCCACAATTACACGTTGGTGCGATTAACTTCGCCATTGGAAAATAACAAAACTGGCTTGAATTTTATTGATTTTGATACAATTAATTCTCAAGACAACACTAGAGATATAGTACTCATAGTTATGTTTTAAAAGTTTATTATTATGTTTTAATAGAAACTAATTATACTTAAGAAAAATTGGTTTTATTTCTTCTTACAATAACAATATCCACAGACATAATTGCTTTGTTGGAAAAAATATGAGATATAATTTGTGTTAGTGCAAGGGGCAAGCTTACAGATAAAATTGATATTGAGCTTGAAGATGAACGATAATTTTCTTTTAAAATATTTATCCATATTTTTATTTTGTAACTCAATTTTTATGTTTAATGTTTTTTTTAGATTATAATTTTAACATCAATTTAAGACACACGATCATGAATTGTACATTATGGGGAGAATAGGCAAGACAATTGATGCAGTGCAAGAGGAACAATCCAAACCAAACACTTATTATTGTTCTTGAGTATGCCAAAATCAACAATAAATATAGAGATATATTTTTTTTAAACTCATTTTATTTATGTATAATTTTGTGTATTTAGATGTCATTAGATGTTTATTTTAATATATTTATCCATTAATAATATATTATTTGTCCTCTAATTTCTTAGATATGTTTTAACAATAATAATAATAATAATAAAATTATTATTATTATATAAAAATTTAAATCAAAGTTTCTCTGAAATATGCTATAGAAAAAAATATCAAATTCTTAGAATGCAACAAGGATAACAATTAATGAAAATATAAAAAAAATTCATGATTTTCGAAAGAGGTACACGCTCAATCTATATATTAAATTTAGTGATTTTTCTTTTAAATATATATATATATATATATATATATATATATATATATATATATATATATATATATATATTAATATTTATGCTTTTGAAAATGTAGCATGACTTTAATAGGCCATGATAGATTGCCTGGACAATCTCATATAAATCATATTGGTAGAAGCTTCATCTTTGAAAAATTTATACCAGATGTAGAAGTGATCTATCTTGCAGAAATTCAAGACATCAAGGATGTAAATATTCCATTATACTGTGATGAAAGTTTCTTCAGATCCTACTATGATCAAGGCTATAACGAATAGATCAAAAGGGAAAAATGTATCGAAGTTCAAAATTAAAAATGCATTTATGGTGATTTGCTCCATCCATTTCTAACTGTTATATCATATTGTTATTTTTATTTTTACATACAGCAGGATCCTCAATGAATGATGTTTTTCAAACAAAATGAGTACTCCAAAAGGGAAGTGTAAATTGGTTGACTTGGAGACTATTGATGATGATGAAGATAATGCTCTGGATTAGACTCAAATGCCGGCCACGAATAAAAGGATGGTTTAAGTAAAAGTTGAAGATAATCAATCTTAAGAAACAAAATCTATTGCTTCATGAAGAACTTAGGATTTATCCATAAATTTTATTACAACTACATATTTATATTATTGTAATTTTTATGAAACTATGAATGATTATTTTAATTCTATTATCAATTTTATCCTTTTAACTTCTCTAGAATCAAGGATTAATATTTATAAAAAATTTAATTTTACCTACAAATAATCTCATAACTTTTTACTTTTCTCTAAAATGATCATTTTAACCTAAAAATGATCAATTTTATTTATGAGTTTTATAGAGATAAAAATTACTATTTTGAGACAAAATTATAAGAAGTAAAAATTAATAATTAAAATTTTACTTTATTCAAAATACTCCAAATATTTTTTCGTCTTTTTAACTTAAAAATGATCAATTCTTTTTTTTATTTGGACAGAATCAGCACTATTGAAAAAGTTATGGGACTAAATTGATAAAAAATATTGTATTGAAACAAATACTCTCTCCGTCTCTCATTAAGAGAGCCATTTGCTTTTTGGCACGTAGATTAAGGAGTATTATTATTTAATGTGTAGTGGGTAGTTGTATTAGTATGAGTGTGGGTCCCTACATTTAATTGTATTAGAGGGAGTGTGTGGGTCCCATGTGTGTAAAAAAGGAAAGGGGACTCTTTGGGTGGGACGACCAAAATGGAAAAATGGTCCTCTTAGCCTTGGACGGAGGGAGTATATAGCAAAACTAAAAGGTTTGGAATGAAAATTAATCTCATAATTAATATTTTATTTAATATTTCGATTAATGTTACAGGTAATATAAATATGATTATATTTAACTTTTAATTAATTATTTTAATTCAGTTACATAATATAGCATTTAAAACTAAATATCAAAATTACATTAAGTAAAGATAAATATATACAAACATGAAAAACAAAAGAAAATAACATTACATCAAAACACATCGAATTCAACATAACAAAGTAAAGATCATCTAAAAATATTATATTATAAAAAATATAATCCGTATAATACACGGAAAAGCATGAGTTAAATTCATTTTTCGTCCCATAACAATAACAAATTTTGCTTTCAGTCCCAAATAAGTTAAATGTTTCAATTTAATCCCATAACTTTTTAATTTCATCAATTTCAAACCAATACCTTGAAATCCAAATTTCCACCGGAATCCACGTGCATAGGAAACGTGGCACTCCAAATTAAAATAGCTATTGCCACATCACCATTAATTAATTAAAGAAATAAATTAAAAATAATTTCAATCACACTGGGTTTTTCTTTACGGGGCATGAAATGAGGGGGATTTTCCGATCGCTTTTGCGGCGGGACGACGGCGAGGATGGGTGAAATTTTGGGGGGCGCCGCACCTGCCGGGGAGGACTTCTTCGTGGACGTGCTTCAAGATTTTAGTAATGGATACTCTGAAACTAAATGAGAGCAGCTGTAAATGGGGACGGCGGAAATGGGTCATAAATTATAAGAAGCGCGCCGCCGCCGGACAACGGCTCCTTTCCCAGGATACTTGAATTTCAGCCACTCCAAGAAAGGGATCACTCTTGAGGTAGAACCGTTTCGATTTACCTCTTAAGAATCGATTCTTCAAAAGGAAGAGAATCGATTTAAGTATTCTTGAATAGATTTACATCTTCAAAAATCTATTTTTCAAGAGTAAGAGGATAATATTTGAATCGATTTACATTCTGCAAGCGAAAGAGGATCGACGATTCAAGCACTCTTGAATAGAACCTTTAGAGAATAAGAGGTTGAAAAACTAATTTATGTATAGAGCCGAAAGCTTAAGTTCTTAAGTTAAATCATTATTTCATATCAAATAACATTAAAATTGAGTTTGTAAATATTGTTAATTTTTTAAATTTAGTATATTAATATTTAATATTTACATATATCTTAATTATTCAATTTTGACATATGAATTACATAATTTATTTTCTTTAATTTTTTATATAATTTGAAACTAATAAAATTAAATAAAAAGCTAATAAATTCATTACAAATTTCTGAACATTTAAAAGAATATTATATAACTTAATTTTATTTATATATTTTACATTAGTTTCTTAAAAATAAAAATTAATGGAAATAGAATTACTATTATGTAGTTAATTAAAAAATACTAAATCATAATCATAAGTAAAAAGTAATACTCCATTTAAATATTATTTATAATATTACGTATATTTAAAAAAACATATATAGCAACTATTTAAAATATTTAAATAAATTTGTTTTAATTAATTATAAAATATTTGACCTTATTTTCCATAAATATTATATATATATATATATATATATATATATATATATATATATATATATATATATATATATATATATATATATATATTATAGTATAGTACAACAAAGTTTTTTTCGATGTTACTACTTATTTTTTTTCCTATACACTTATTATGACATATTCATTTTAGTATTATTAATTGCAATTAAATCATTCAATATAAATAAATTAATTAGTATTACTTATTTATATTAATTAATATCAAATCAAATATGTATATAGAAAAAAAAGAACATATTGAGTTTTTTTAGATATAATTGATTGATATTTATTTTAGACAAACAATAAAATTAAGGATTTATTATTAAGAGTTACATACATTAATTATAATTCCACTGAAATACAATTGAAAAAATAAAATACTAACAACAACATAAATATAAAACAAAGAGACAAAATACATAAATATACAATAGAGAGACAAAATAATTCCTATATGGTTGCACATTTTCCCAGGGAGATAGGAGAGTAATAAATAATTTTCAATTGTATTATTATGTTATAAAGTAATATTTAAAAAAAATACAAGTCAAGATTCTTTCAAATAATTAGATTTTAGGTACATATATATTAAATTTTTATATGATTTAGTCATAGGTTACCTCATCAAAAGTTAAATGTTATAATTTGTTACAATATAACACGGATTATTTAATTATAAAAATAAGAATAATAATTAGATGATCCTGCGTTGTACGCGAGTTCATACTAGTTAATTAATATAATGCGATAATATGTGCGCAAAAGTAGGCGTCTTGACCTGGACTCACCTTATTCGATCCAAAAAATAAATAAAATAATAATAATAAAGAATTGAAGCCAAAACCAAATTTTGGTGTGATATCTCTTGTGACACTCTGTTGGATAAGTGACACGTAAGAGAGAGAAGAGAAACTATACTCTAAGTCAACCAGTCAACTCTTGGGGGCAAGAGATTGGATTTATCCACCCCAACACGTGTTATTCGATAAGCAGGTGTTACAGGAAATGTCACACCAATGTGTCACAGAATTCCCATGCCGTATCATCTCCGGGAAAACATTAAAATTGTTAATTTATGTTTTTTATAATTCAAATTTATTCCTCAAGTTTGCTAAATTCGTAATTTTGATCTTTTAATGGTCCTTTTATCAAATTTAGTCCAATTTTTTTGTTCAAATTTAATATTTTATGTCGGAATTTGTCCAGATTTAGTCCTTAATATTAGAATTTGTTCAATTTTGGTCCAAAACTATAGGATTGAATTTGAGAAAAGGACTAAATTTGAATAAAAGGGACCAAAATTGGATACTAGACGATCAAAATTAATTACGAATTTAGCAAACTTAAGGACTAAATTTGGGTTACGCCATGTATAAAAAGATCAATTTTGATATGTTCCCTATCATCTCCTAATCCTATGCCACACAAATATACGATTGAAAATAAAAGGAGACGGAAATCAAAGTATTTCCGATTTATATTTTCCATCGTTGCATTACATTAAAATGACACGGGAAATCTGAACCGCTCACACATAAGTAACTTCTCTTTCTCACTCTCTGGCTATCAAGAATAATGAGATAAAATTTCAAATCGTATAGAATTACAGATCTAGTTGCACTGTGAAAATGTCTCTAAAAAGAAAAAAGATAACAGAGGAAGCCAAAAGCCCAATCTCAGACAGCGACAGCCTCCCCATAAGGAGAAGGAATGTAGTGATCGATCACAGCGTGGGTGATATTATATGCATGGCTACTGCCGTTGAAATGAAGCTGATGCTGGAGAAAAGGGTTCCCGGAGTGAAGGTTGCGATCAACTCCGACCACCCGACGGCGGGTCGTTTCGAGGTGAGAGACGAAAATGAATACGTCTTCATCCAACGACTGGATAGGTATCTTCGTATCGAAGAGCAAGTTGATAATATTGTTCGAATTCTTATGTTTGGCCTTCCTCCCACGTTGTTGGATCGATTGAGGGTTGCATCTGTTTTCCTTCGTAATCTTGGTATTGCCATGGTTTTTGGTTACCTTTATATCTGTCTCCTTCGGTTTTTAATTCGTTCACTTCAGTGATTTATCAGGATTTATATCCAATCTTGATATGTACACTTTTATTTATTCTTATTCTTTTTTGTTGTTGGTATTAATGATGTGCCTCGAATTTACTAGTGAGAAGATGAGCCCAATTAACCGCATGAAAAGGCTATTTTATTGGAAGGTATTTTTCAATATATATGACCACTTCTTCCCGAATTAGTCCATAATTGAATATCGTGCTTAAGTTAAAAAAAAAAAACCATTTTATCAAGCTGATAGAGAGAATAATTATTTAATATTTAATTAAAATGCTCTAACACGCCTCTCACGGACTTAATTTACCATGTGGAATATTTAAATGGTTTATGAGTTATGGTTTGAAATATACATATTCTTCAAAAATTACTATTCAAATTTTTTAAAATAAAAAATAGGTCTCTCTAAATACACACCCTTCTATTATTAAATACACATCTCATTAATATATAATTAAAAATAATATTTTTAAAAAGTCTAAATTAACTCTTTTTTTTCATTAAATACACACTCCTACATATTTTTAAAAATCAAACGTTAAGCAATTATAAAAGTAAACTAACCAAAACAGTTTGAGAAATTAAAAAATGTCTTAAACTTTGAGAAGTTAACATGTTTGAGAGTTACGAAAATTAGAGAATAACTTCACGCTAATTGATTTGACAAGGGTCAAACTTCGCTAATTGATTTGACAAGGGTCAATTAGGGTTCTTGAGGACGTACATACTCTTAAAACTATTGGACAATTTGGGGATTTTAAGGGTTTATATATAATAAAATTAAGATTTAAAAAATTAAGAGTGTGTATTTAATAGAGGGTGTGTATTCAATATAAAGGGTTGTATTTAACAACACTCATAAAAAATATATAAAAGTAATACTATCAAAATTTTATTTTATTATATCATTTTAATATCAAACAATTAAATGAAGTATGTATTACTCCCTCCGTCCAAAAGAACCGTTCACCTTTCCTTTGTAAAAATATAGTATTTGTTATATAAAAAAATAATAAATGTTAAAGCACAACTTAATAAAATTTCTAAAGCATGTTTCTACGATCACATTGAAGCGGCAAAAACATAGCTTTACAAAAAAATTTTTACTTGCAGTCATAATTTATTAATTTATAATTTTGAAAAAAATACTCCATTTCTTTTTAAAGAAAAAATAATTTTTAAAATCTCAGCATGCAAGCTCCAATAAACCCGATCCATAAACCGTCCAAAGAATAGTACTAACTGCAAGTACCATTTTTGAAAAATTAACAAACTTTAGGACTAAAAATGAATTTTTAGCTTATCCTAAATACCAAAATTGATATTTTCCCTAAAAAACGATTTTAAAATCTCAGCTAAACCGTCCAACGAATAGTATACTAACTGCAACGCCAGATCAGCATCAGATATTTTCTGAAATTAAACAAAAAACTGAGTATAGATATATACAAGCAACTGAGCAGAAAATAATCCATTTCAGAATCTGAAACAAGCAATCATGAAATCAGATAAAGGAATTGATGAGAAGGCGAGTCGAAAAAGGAAAAGAATCGAAGATACGAGTGATGATGCGAGCAGTGAGTTGTCGAAAGAGTACAAGTACAGTTCGATTCAAATCAAGGTGCCGTTGCAGAGCAAGATTCCAGGGGTGATGGCTATTATCAATGTGGACCCCAGGGTTGGTTCGTTTACTCCAGAGAGGCTTCTTGATGTGGATAAGCTCATCGAGGGTATTGCTCTAGTTCTACAAGATTCTGGCATTACCTCCACCATTGCTGACGTTTCCCTTTCCCTCGCCCCACCCGGGGGAGGCTCGACGAGCGCTCCGACTGATGCGTCCGGCAAGGGCAAGGAAAAGGTAGGTTAAATCAAGAATTGGGGCTTTCTTCTTCTTGTTAAATGGACATGTCTAATATTCTTGGATTAGTTACTTTCTCTCTCCCTTCAAGGGTTTTTTTGTAATGTTGGACTTTTAATTTGTTTTTGGCAATCAAGATACGTGCTGAAGTTCAGTCTTGGAACTTTTCTATCTGTTGTTTTTGCGATTTATCTTTAATTTCAGATTCTGCAAAGTTACAACTGTTGAAATTGTTCTTTTTTTTTCGTAGTTCTTCGTAGTTCTAAGAATTGATTAACCAACATAATTACAAATCAACAGGTTTAGGGAAATTAATCCAGTAAATTAGCCTTTGAAAATCAAGTTTATTTTTTAATTTTTCCCTCGCAATTATTTCGTTTATTTATTTATTACTCCCGTAAATATGAAAAATATTGCATTTGTTGATACGATTTATTCAACTATATTGTTTGAAGAAACCTATTGAATTGTTCTTTATTAATTTGATAGATAAAATATCATTACGAAATTACGAATATTTGATAGATAAAATGTTTTGAAAAATTACTCCCGTAATTTCTTTTTTAATTTAATTTTTTCTTTAACTTTTAACTTTTCCAAATTTTGTTTTTCTGTATCATTTTCAGTCCCTTAAGTTCTATTTTTTCAACTTTAAGGACTTGTAAGGTTTGACTCAAATTAAAAAGTTAAAAAGGCTAAAATTTTAATTCAAGTAAAGTTACATAACCATGATATTTTCTCTAAATCTAGCTACCTCTTAGAAGATAAGGTAATAAAAAATTATGTGTATATATTTTTATGCACTGTTTGAATTAACAGATTTTTTATTTTTAAAATTTAATTCCAATTTTGTATGATATATTTGTATTGAGAAATTTGATTATAAATTGTAAATACATACTTCAAATCCCCATTATGCGTTTGGATGGAATTTTGGATGAAAATCCTAAATTTTGAATTTCAAATAAAAGGATTTTAAATATCGACTTTGAAGTTAATTAATTCTCCATCCGTTCCAAAAAATCATTCTAAACTTTTTTCTTTTTTTTCCCACCAAAATCTTCACCACAAAAAAAAAAACACTCCATTCAACAATTTCAAAATTTATTTTAATTTAAAATTTATTATTTATTTTTCACGCACATTTTATTACTTTTTATTTTTTTATAACCTAAAAATACCACAATATCTTCTATAGTTATTTTTTATTTGCAGTTATTAATTTTGGTCCTATTTTTTCTGATTTTTTTTGTGTTAAAATTTAATATTTTTCCCCAAAATTAGTCTTTTATGTTAAAAAAATGTTCAGAAGTGGACTAAAAATGTACAAAATTTGGACAAAAATGGAGTTAAAATGACCAAATTTGAAAAAATAACCGAAATTGATGACTAAAATTGGACAAGAAAGAGCCAAAATTGAGAATTGCAAAAAATAAAGGACTAAAGTTGGAATCGACCATACTTACAGGACTAATTGCGATCAAAATCATAAAAAGGCTATATACTTTATAAACTGAAATACATTTTAATTAAAAATAGTCATCTTCAACTAACCCATAGCATAATTTATAATTTATTTTTATAATTTAAGTGTCAATATTTAAAAATACCCATGTAAAGAGAAAAATTAATATCAACGATCATCTAATTTAATTATCTTTATTAACTAATTTTTTTTTTTTGGAATCTATTGCCCCTCATTCCAAAATTTTTGGACTCTATTATCCCTCAATCCATTGAAGGTTTAGGCTGGCAGTGGTGGTGACAGCCTGCGACGGTGGTGGTGGCGGCCGACGATGGTGGGGCGACTGGCGGCGGTCACCGATTGCCGGCGGCGGCAATTGGGTGGGTGGTTTAGGGTTTTAGGTTTTAGAGTTAATAGAATTCAAAAAGTGTTTATTGGGTAAAGTTAATAATTTCTAAATAAAAGTGTGTATTAATTTTCAAATGGTAAAATTTGTAAATAAAAAATAAAAAATTCCCCAGTTATTAAATTGAAAAGGCTAATCATTCAACAAAAGTTCATAGAGTCGATCAAAATCATCTACGGTCAAATTTAATGTCTACTAGTATCAATGCAACCTAATTATAGGAGACAGTACTAAATTTTTTATGATTTATGGTTTAAAATATTCAAAATTATTATTAGAATTTTTAAGAATAAAAAATACTATATAAAAGTAATACTACCACAATTTTTTTTTTGTTAATATCAATCAATAAAATGAAGAATATATTATAATCAAATATAAATTGTAAAGTATAAAATTTAAAGTCTATCAGTCTATGTATTTATTTGTTGATCTATAAAATTATATTTAAATATATCTTTAATATAATAATTGAGAGTTTTTTTTTCAATTTGTGGTTAATTAATTTGAATTAATTTAATTATTTATTATTTGTTTAATTTGATTTAATTATTTTGAAATATTGTATCTATAAATTTACAACTTAAAGATAAATATTTAAAATATTTGATATTTATCTTAAAAGAATATTCTTATCGAATCCATAATAATTAATTTTTATATTTGATTTGATAAAGCTTTTTAATTTTTTTATTAATAAAAAATTATGTAGGTAAATACTGGGTATAAATACAAGGAGAAAATAATCCATTTCTGAGTCTCAAGCAAGCCATTATGAAATCAGATGAAAGAGTAGATATGAAGGCACGTCCAGAAAGGATAAGACTAGAAGAGATGAGTGATGATGCAAGCAGTGAGATGTCGAAAGAGTTCAGGTACAGTTCAAATGAAATCAAGGTGCCGTTGCAGAGAAAGATTCCAGGGGTGATGGCTGTGATCAGAATGGACCCTAGGGTTGGTTCATTTACTCCACGGAGGTTTCTTGATGTCGATAAGCTCATTGATGGAATTGCTCAAGTTCTTGAAGATTCTGGCATCACCTCCACCATTGCTCACCCTTCCACGAGCACTCCGACTGATGCGTCGGCCGGGAAAAGGTAGGTTAATTGGGGCTTATTCTTCTGTTTAATGGACATGTTTAGTACGAGTTAGTCTTTTGTGAAATGGGTTTTACGATGTAAACTCTGTGGTCTAATCTAATTAGGGCTTTTTTTTAATTATTATTTCCCTCGCAAATACTGTAGTGTTTATTTATCTATTTATTGCTCACGTAAATATGCATTTATTGATATGATTTATTCAAGTCGAAATTAACGACGGAAAACAGGGAGGAACAATTCTTTGAAGAAATTAGCTATTGAATTGTTTATTAATTTGATAGATAAAATATCATTAGGAACTTAGAAGAGTTATATCCAGTGCACTCCGGCTGCACACATATGTACATATGTATATAAATTTTTATTTATTTAATAGTGTATATATGTTTCTTAATAATTATACAGTTTTTTAACATTCAGTTTTTCATAAAAAAAAAAACCAATATAAGAATTCAATAACAAAGTGTATACATTTTTATTTATTAATATATATATATATAAATAAAAGTGTATAAATTTTTTAACGTGGGTGCACGGGATTTGCCAACTTTTTAATATTTGAGAGAATTATAATTGATGCCCTTTAAAAGAAAAATAGTGAAAATGCCTCATATAATAGTTGATTTTGAAAAATGCTATCCACCATAATTTTTTGGAAAAATGTCACTTTTCTATTTTTTTTGTTCGTCTTCATTATATAATTAATACATAGTTGCATGTATAGTCACACACATATAGTCGCCTATAGTGTAGGGTTGGAGGCGTAGTCGCAGAAGAGGTCGCAAACTAAGATTAATTATGTCTAAAATTTTTAAAAAGTAGGATTTTTTTTAAACAAAAATTATAGTGGATGATATTTTCCCAAAATAAACTAGTAAAAGTGTCATTTTCGTTGATCCTTCCTTTAAAAGTGTAGAATTATATTCTTTCAAATCTTCCTTTATACAGTTTTTAACTTTAAGAAGTGATTTTTACCATTTTTAGTTAATTGCAAACATCCTATTCGTCGATCAAGCACTTTAAATACCATCAAGTTGGCTTAGCCTACAAGTGATGCGCGGTTTGAACTGAGAGAATTTTTTGTTTTTTAAATTTTAATTCCACTGCGAGCTATATATGTTTGAATTGAGAAATTTATGAAATTATAAATACATACTTCAAATTCCCCATTATATGTTTGGATGATATTTTAGATAAATTTAATTCTAAATTTTGAATTTCAAATGAAAGGATTTAAATATTGACTTAAAGTTAATACATTTTTAATTATGTTATATTGAAAAAATTGATATATATTCTAATAAAATAAATACATAAATTCTAAAATAATCTAAAAAGGTAAAAGTCATTTGATAAAGTCAGGAATTCTCTGGAAATAGAAAAACTTATCCAAATAGTAGAGAATTCTTGGGAATAATATAGAGAAATCCATCAACCGACTTGCATTCCGGTTCCGGATGCATGATGTACATTCAATGAAGGGTTAATTCCGTAAAAAAACCTCACATTTACCTTAATTCAATTTTATCCAAGCTTTTGAGATTCGACAAATAAAACCACTTTCTTTCCGTTGCTTTGCAAATCAAACTCACGGGCTGCCCTAATGGATGACGTGTCAATTTTATTCCATGTCATCCTCCAACCCATCAAATACGACATCGTTTTTAAAGATGCTAGACCCAATTAAGAATGTGTGAGATTGAGCACCATTGACGATGATGCAGAGGACCAGTTCCTGAACACCAAATCGCTGTCAATATCTCCAGCCACCTCTTCAAGTCTTCAAGGGAATTCTTTCAGTCAACATCTCCGCCGGTGAGATATCTTCCGACGGCGGAAGCATCAGCGTCGGCGGACCCGCACACCACCTCTATCTAAGACCTCAACCACCGCCACATGTGCTGCCACCGCCTCGCCCTTCCTCGACCCCTCTCTCTACTCACCTCAAATGATCACCTTTGCCGCCAGTATAAAATTCTTCCTACCTCCAAGATCTTGAAAAGATGGATATGTTCAATTAAGATTCATTAGGGTTTTACACACTCTGATCTCTCTTGCTATAATCTGATCAAAATCTTTCCACTTTCATTCTAATTATGGTTATCTTTACATTGCATTTTTTTTCATTGTTAATTCCCTAGCCCCAACCTATCGGACATCGTCATTCCTAATGATGCTGCTAGGAATCAATTCCTGGCCCCAAAATTAAACGTCTCCAACACTAACAACAATACGCTAAAGAACATTAATTGGGTCGACCCGAAACGGCACTGCGAGGAATTGGGCTTTAAATCCGAATGCGGCGAGAATCCGAAGTGTTGCTGGTGCCGGACTGATGTTTTGGATGATATGTGTTTCTCCCGTAATCTTCAATCGGATCTAACGTATTATCAGAAAAAATGATGTCTTATTTGATGGGTTGGAGGATGACATGGAATAAAATTGACACGTCATCCACTAGGGCAGCTCATGGGTAGCCCATGGGTTTAATTTGCAAAGCTACGGAAAGGTAGTGATTTTATTTGCCAAATTTTAAAAGTTTGGACAAAATTGCAATTAAGTTAAAGGTGGGATTTCTTTACGCAATTAACCCTTTAATTAATTAAGAAGAATCTCATAACTAATTCTCTCTCCTTCAATAATCAAGAGTGAAAACGTTTTCAATCTTTTAATTGCCCCCTAAAAATTAATTAAGGGAAATTGTGAATAAGTTGATTTAGGGTGCAATTAAAACGTTAATTCTCAGATCATCCTCAGATCTTCACAGGTGGATAGCATCCATGTTTTTCTTTCAAATAACGCAAGATTCTCAGATCATCCTCAGATCGAATCTGAATCTCACTCCTATGAATTTCCCCAACCATCCGGGAAATTTTAATTCTTAATCTAGTCAATTTTTGGATTTCCTCCCCAGACACAACAAGCCGTTGATTCCACGTTTTTCACGTTTTTCATACTCAGCCATCGATTTTTCACGTTTTTCAACAACCTTGTTTCTCTCACTTTCTTCATTCACTTCCTCCAAAATTTTAAACGAATCTTCGCAATCCTTTATAAACTTATGCAACATGAGATCCACTTTCTTATCTTCTTCTTCAAATACTGTCATAAGAGATTTCTCTTCCTCTATGAAGCTAGCCAGCTCATTTAGCTGGTCGCGTCCGACTGGAGGACGTCGTTTTCGCGGCATACCGAAACCCTACAATGTTAGGTTTAGGTTCCAGTGGTATAATTACCTTCAAATATGCCCAATGGGCCTGCTAAACTTCAAAGTGATAACATAAAAATATAGGAAAAGCTTGGTACCTCAAATAATGATGGGTTGGGCCTTTGACGCTCAGGGTGGGATGGGCTCTAATTTAATTTTGAAGGTATATGAAATAAAGATTTAGAAGGTGAAATAGGTAGCCAAAAACTGTAATTAAAAAAAAAAATCATACCATTACCTTACCAAAACTTTCGGTATATCAGAGTTCAATATACCGATATTTCAATACAGGAAAATAGTATACTTGATACTTATCAATATTTCGATATACCGCATCATACCTAAAATATCGATATATACCGTCTTATATATTATTATTATTAGTAAATTAATTAATAATTGAGCATTACTCTCTTTTTTTAATCCTTTATTTTTATAAATTAATTTAATTACTTTCTTTTTATTGAATAATCCATCCAAAACATTTAAATGTAAAAGAGTGTATATTAGGTGTACTCAGTTTTATGATTTTTCAATTGTGCATCGAGTCAACCCATTTTAAAATGGGTCATATAAAACCTAAAATTCTAATGTAAAAAATTCATTTATCTCAACCTCTCATTCTCACTCCTCCTACGACTTCATCTGCTCCCTCTCTCTCACCCTACCTATGAGTTCCTCCTTCCACCTGTGATTTTTTCCCTCAACCTGCCCAATTTCATCAGCACTTAGTAATCTCATATTTCTTCTCCAAATTTTGGATTTCTCAGTGATTTTCAGCGATTGATTCTCTATTTTCTTCAAATATCCGATTGATCCATCGAAGCTATATTGTGCCAAATTAATTTCAAAGTGTCGAAATCTTCTGCCGCGGCTATGTTCTGCCGATTTGGCAGCCAAACCTTCATTGTAGAAGAAGTTTCATTCCAAAATTAGGTAAAGTTAATCTTATCTCCAATTGTAATTCTGATTTCAAATAATATTGTTAGACTTTTTCTTCTAATCTGTTATTCATTCTTGTCAATTTGATTTTTCTCTAATTAGAGATAATAATCGTTCAATTTCTTCTCCAAAATCTCTGATATTTTACTTCAGTGTGTCTATATGTGCCTTTAAACCAATGCTTATGGTGTTGATTATTATTGTACAAATGTTGATAATCAAATATATATAAATCTCCTTTTGTTGTGTTTATCTGGACTTGAATAATATTTATTGTAGGTAAAGTCTATTAGGTAGGGTCAAAATCTAACTGTATATGTTTTATGTTTTACTGTATAACTTTTTAAAACCAATTGTATACATTTCTACTTTCCTGTTTATTGTTGTCTCATTGCCAATCCAAGTTGTTGTTTAATGCTGAGTACAATTAGTATTAGTTTCTGTACATCTAATTGTATATGTTTTCACAGTTAACTATATTATAGATATGGTCTGAAACGTACATGGGCATAATTTGTATGTTGGATTATTTTAATTGTATATGTTTTCTTCGTTAATTGTATATATATATATATATATATATATATATATATATATTGAATTTATGTGGTCATGATGGGTATCTTCGTAGCATTGTGTATTCAATGTAATGAATTTTTCTTTACTGTATATGTTTCTCCATTTATTGTATATAGGTATGGTCTGAATTATACATGGACATGATGAGTATGGTTGATTATTTTAATTATATATGTTTTCTCTGTTAATTGTATATAGATATGTTCTGAATTGTATGTGGGCATGATGGGCATCTTGGTAGCATTGTACATTCGATATGATTGACTTTTCTTTACTGTATATGTTTTCTCCGTTATTTGTATATAGGTATGGTCTGAATTGTAAACGGGCATGATGAGTATGGTGGATTATTTTAATTGTATAGGTTTTATCTGTTAATTGTATATAGATATGTTCTGAATTGTATGTGGTCATGATGAGCATCTTCGTAGCATTGTGCATTTGATGTGATGAATTTTTCTTTACTTTATATGTTTTTTCCGTTAATTGTATATAGGTATGGTTTGAATTGTACATGGGCATGATGAGTATGGTGAATTATTTTAACTGTACATATTTTCTCAGTTAATTGTATATAGATGTATTCTGAAGAGTATGTGGTCATAACGGGCATCTTGGTAGCATTATACATTCGATGTGATGAATTTTTTTTACTGTATATGTTTTCTTCATTATTTGTATATAGGTATGATCTGAATTGTACATGTGCATGATTTGTATGGTAGATTATTTTAATTGTATATTTTTTCTCCGTTAATTGTATATAGATATGTTCTGAATTGTACATGGGTATGATGAGTACGTTGGTATCATTGTGCTTTGATAGTGATGATTTTTTTAATTGTATATATTTTTCTCGTTAATTGTATAGAAATTTAGCAGTATGTTTGCTCCTTACAGGACTATTGTGCATGCAAAAGAACCCGAAAGATAGGCCAAGTATATCATTCTTGGTGTTCATGCTCAGAAATGAAGATAAACTTTGAGAAAGTCTCCAGAAGATAGGCCAAGCATATCATTTGTTATGTTCATGCTAAAATTGAAGTTAAACTTGCTCAAAGACAAGAACCCTTCCTTCTTAACACAAGAAGATTTGTTTCTACTACTAAGAATAATTCATATAGAAAAGTTATTGCCAATTCAATTAATCAAGTGATCATTATATTAATTGGTGGATGGAACATAACAAAAATTCAATTAATCCAGTAGTTTTCTTGACTGAGAATTTTTCATACTAAATTTTGAGCTGCAAAAATAATGTATTTCAATTAGGGAGAGAAAGTAAAGTGATCCTTTTAACCTTTTAGCATCATCTACAAAAATAAAAAAGTTGTTATGGAAATAAAGCAGCAAAGACAATCCTTAGCAATGAGTGCCAAATTTAGTTCGCCATAAATTATCATAAATTTAGTCAAGCAAAATTTGGCAGGCTGAACTTCAAACAAAAAAATTTATAAATTAACATAGGTGTTAGGCATTTTTACCCACAAATAACAAGCAAATTAATCATGTTAAAAACACTATTAGATCACCAGAATACTAACAAAACCCACAAAAATATAAAATTCTGTTGGTTACACTATAAAAAAATTGCAGAATTCCAACGGCGAAAAATCGTTGGAATATGCAAAATACCGTTGGAATTCATAATTCCAACAAATATTCCAATGAATTTTTTTTATTGGAAAATTGGCCTTTGGAATACATTTTTCCAACAGTATTTTCAACTGTTTGAAAAATCCAATGGTGAATCCAACAACATTTTTTTTGTTGGGATTTTTTTTATCTAAAAGTAATTCAAATATTTTTCCAACAGAATTTTTTTTTGGAATTACCGTTGGAAAAATTCCAACGATCTTCGAACTTTGTTGGAATTTTCCAACAATAAAAAAATTTATTCAAATTTGAACCCTTGACCTCTTGAATATATCACCTTATCATTTACCAACTTAACTAATATATAATTTATGTTATAAATTGACATTTAAATTTATTGAAGTCTCTTTTTTCGATGGAATTTTTATTAAAATTTTCCAATGGCTTAAATTTAATTGGAATTTTTATTTAAAATTTCCAATGGTTTATCAAGCTACTGGAATTAGCATTGGAATTTTTCAACGATTTAAATTTATATGGGAATTTTCACTGGAACTTTCGAACAGTTTTAGGTTTTATAGGAATTTTCGTTGGAAATTTCCAATAGTTTATCAGACTATAGGAATTAACATTGGAAATTTTCAACAATTTAAATTTCCATGGGAATTTTCGCTGGAATTTTTCAACGGTTTAAAGTTTCATTGGAAAATTCATTGGAACTTTAAATTTTTCAACGGATTTGCTTTTCGTTGGAATTTTTCTGTTGGAATTTGATAGTTTTCTTGTAGTGTTATTACAAAATCACCGTTACAAACTTCATCTCATAAAAACAAAATATTACCTATAGTAAGTCTAAAGTTTTATTAGATTACTTCTTTCCCTTCTTCTTAGCACCCACATTTATTTTCCCATGATTAGTGACCAAGAGTTCTTTGCATATTTAAGCAGAAGCCTGTTTCTTTTTTCCAGCAGTCTTCATAGCCTTCTCCTTCTTCTTCTCAACTAAGAGCTTTAGCAATCATAGGTTTGTCATGGTTGAATTCCAAGGCTCTTTTTATAAATAATCCTCTCATTCCATTGAAACTTGACAACAAAAGTGTTGCCAAAATCTCAGCCCTTAGCACAACATGAATTTCATGCTGGAAGAAAAATACAAAGTATTAATATAATCATTTTCAAAATATATATAATATTAACAAACATCATATACACTAAGACAGAAATCTATACATTATAAGTCAACAATATAAACACTAAGGCAGAAATCTATACAGTTGATTTCAAAAACTTATACAATTGATTTTTAAAAGTTATATAGAATGAACATATATCATATATAATAAAATTAGAAAATTGATAGCTGCAAGCATTTGGGCAGGGGCAAATGAAAAAAGAAACAACATGCTTATTCACATTACCACTACCTATTCTTGAATATCACACTTAATCGTAAAGCCTCATTAATTTCCCAAATATCTGTGATAATTTCACTTAAGTTTTCTAATTCATTAATGATGAATTAGATAAAGAAATCATTAAAATCATAATTTTTTACTTTATTGGGAACAAGTTTAAAATTTAGAGGATTTCCATCCCTACGGCATTTGGGTTCCCAGCCCGATCATCGTCGGTGCCACGCCCTCGAGCCTCGCCACCGCCACTTGCCTCAGTTTTGCATACTTTGGGAAAAAATGTAAAAATGATAACAAAACGTAATATCACAAAAATCGAAGGATGACATCAAGAATATGAATGCAAAATCACAGAACAAAAACGTAAAAATAAAAAAGTAAAACTAAAAAAAAAGAAAATAAATGGACAAACATTTACCTCGAAGGAAATCGAACAGATGAGACTGAAAAGGCGAGAGCGATTTGGAAGATAGAAATGAAGAAAGAAGGAGAGAATTGTGCTAGAGTTTTCAGAAATGAATGAAGAAGGAGAGAGGTGGGAGAAGGCTAGGGTTTCCAGAGAGAAAGAGGGAGGCGGGAGGAAGGCCGAAGCTTGGTCACGGATCTGAAAAATAAAAACGGGTAAAGAATTGTATTTGTACTATGGATCAGTAAAACGGGTCGGATATGAGTGACACCTTGCACCCAGTTGCATACAATAATTAGCCAATGTAAAAATATACTATTATAACTCATTATTATTAATAATTTAAACAATACACTCTCTCGTGAGACGGGTTTTTTGTAAGAAGGTTATAAGACGGGTCGACCCATTATTAAATTATACTTATTATATTTTAAATTATGTTTATTTGTAGTTAAAGTATTGAATCATATTATAACACCCTAAAATCATACTTTAATTTATCATACTTTAAAAAATATACTTTAACAATCATTAAGCATATTTTATCTATATAATAATCATACTTTAACATGTCATACAAGCTGCCACATATATGCAACGTCTTACAAGAGAGTTTGTCTTATTTAAAATATTAATTGTAAGTTATTAATAAGAGAGACTAAATAAAATATTAGTTAAAATGTTAGATTGCTTTAAATAAAATATTAATCATAAGATTATATAAGAACTCCACGTACACAAAATTTTTCGAGAATGAACATACTGATACTGCACATATAGTCACGTACAGCATAGGGTTGGAGGCGTAGTCGCAGAAGTGGTCGCAAACTATGATTAATTATGTCTAAAAATTTTAAAAAGTGGCATTTCTTTTTAAAAAAATTATAGTGGATGATATTTTCCCAAAATAAACTAGTAAAAGTGTCATTTTCGTTGATCCTTTCTTTAGAAGTGTAGAATTATATTCTTTCAAATCTTCCTTTATACAGTTTTTAACTTTAAGAAGTGATTTTTATCATTTTTAGTTAATTGCAAACATCCTATTCATCGATCAAGTACTCTAAATATCATCAAGTTGGCTTAGCCTACAAGTGATGCGCGATTTGAACTGAGAGAATTTTTTGTTTTTTAAAATTTAATTCCACTGCGAGCTATATATGTTTGAATTGAGAAATTTATGAATTTATAAATACATACTTCAAATTCCCCATTATGTGTTTGGATGATATTTTAGATAAATTTATTCCTAAATTTTGAATTTCAAATAAAAGGATTTAAATATTGACTTAAAGTTGATACATTTTTAGTTATGCTATATTGATAAAACTGATATATATTCTAATAAAATTAATACATAAATCCTAAAATAATCTAGAAAGGTAAAAGTCATTTGATAAAGGGTGAAAATGCACTTTCGGTCTCATTGGAGTATCTCAGTTGCATTTTTAGTCTCGAACCTTTTTTCTGGTTCCAAAAGTTGCATTTTTGGTCCTGTTCCGTTAGAAATGGATGAAAACCGTTAGCAGATGCACTTTTAGTCCCAAAAGAGTTTTAAAACATAGTTTTTTCGAAAATTTTCATCCCTAATGACTTATATCATATCCATATTGCCAGATTTTCTATTTCTTTCTATTTTTCAAAACAGACATAGTCTATTACGATCATATCAGGCTCAACATGCTTCCGTACATTAATTGAACAATATTAATCTCATAACTAACCAACTTAAAACAGTAACAGTACATTTTTTGACCGTCAATCTACCGGGTATCTGAGAGGTTTTACAGCTGCCCTCACAGCTAACCACACGCCCCGCAGTGTGATGGATCAATCTCGTTCCTTCAGCGGACCTTAGCAGAACCCTGGTTCGTTTCCTACACCATGTGTACAAATATATGACCGACAACTCTACATCATTCCCTTCAATGATATATTGTGCCAAATTAATTTCACCGTGTCGAAATCTTCCGCCGCGGCTATGTTCTGCCGATTTGGCCGCCAAACCTTCATTGTAGAAGAAGTTTCATTCCAAAATTAGGTAAAGTTAATCTTATCTCCAATTGTAATTCTGATTTCAAATAATATTGTTAGATTTTTTCTTCTAATGTATTATTCATTCTAGTCAATTTGATTTTTCTCTAATTACAGATAATAATCGTTCAATTTCTTCTCCAAAATTTCTGATATTTTACTTCAGTGTGTCTATATGTGCCTTTAAATCAATGCTTTTGGTGTTGATTATTATTGTACAAGTGTTGATAATCAAATATATATGAATCTCCTTTTGTTGTGTTTATCTGGACTTGAATAATATTTATTGTAGGTAAAGTCTATTAGGTAAGGTTAAGATCTAACTATATATGTTTTATGTTTTACTATATAACTTTTTGAAACCAATTGTATACATTTTTGTTTTCCTGTTTATTGTTGTCTTATTGCCAATCCAAGTTGTTGTTTAATGCTGTGTACAATTAGTATTGGTTTCTGTATATCTAATTGTATTTCCTTTCACAGTTAACTATATTATAGATATGGTCCGAATCGTACATGGGCATGATTTGTATGATGGATTATTTTAATTTTATATATGTTCTCCGTTAATTGTATATTGATATATTCGAATTTATGTGGCCATTATGGGCATCTTGGTAGTATTGTGCATTCAATGTAATGAATTTTTCTTTACTGTATATGTTTTCTGCGTTAATTGTATAAAGGTATGATCTGAATTGTACATGGGCATGATGAGTATAGTTGATTATTTTAATAGTATATGTTTTCTCCTTTAATTGTTGTTGAGTGTGTAAATTCAAGTGTTTTGAGCCCGGATTCGTGTAAGAATGGTGTGTTAGATGGTTGTAATCTATTATGGATCGATATATATGGTGGAAAGTTACGAATCAGGTGTCTTCAAGGCTATTTGAGTGGATTTTCGAAGTAAAATGAGTTGGAAGTGATCGGATTCGGAAAAGGGAGATTTAGAGGTGGATTCGACGAAGCAGGCATGGGATTCGACTAAGAAGTGGTTTGACCAGCACCTGTGGTCGAACTGAAGCGCCTGGAGTGTCGTTCAACCACAACATTGTCGTTCGACCATGCCATTTGGTCGAACCGTGGTCGATCCAGAAGCCTGAAGAGACGCACCTGCAGTTCGACCAGAGAGTATGTGATTCGACCAGGGTTCTGGTCGAATCCGGGACCCACAACCAACTTACAGGTCAATTCGACCTGGAGTTCGACCAGTGGAGGAGAGTTGGACCTGGCCTGTTGGTCGAACTGACGTGCGGATACTTACCATATTCGTATTTTTACACTTTTAATGTGTGTGTTCGCTCAAGAATCCCATCCAAGTCCCGTAAGGAGAGTATACAAGTATAAAAGAAGAGCTTTCGTAGGAGACACACATCATCTATCATCCATCCACCGTCGGAACCCTACCATCATCCCAAGGAGTCGTGAAGAGAGGTTCGTCAGGCAAGTCAAGTAAGATCATACCAATTAACCATGATTGTTCCTAGTAGGAGACACACATCACCTACATGAACGTCGCACGGTGTCAGAGCTCAACCACTAAAAAACAGTTTTTTATCCATGGAATATTTCGTTGGTAAAAGCCTCAATTTCATTATTAAATTGGATTATCAACGGATTAACCACGGAATCCGTTAGTAAATGTCTGTTGGTAAAGTGGTAGTTGGTAGACTTTTAACAACGAAAATTCAATTCTGGTTGGTAAAAATAATTCCGTTGCTAAAATTCTATTTGTAATTTATATAATGATTCCGTTGGCAATCCGCTAGTAAAATAGAGAATAAATCTGTTGGCATTCAATTGCTAAAGGAAAAATGTTATTATTGTTGCTATTCCGTTGGTTACAGATAGAATTTCGTTGCCAAACAATAGTTTTTTTTTTTTAGTGAACGAAAACTGTGCCTTTAAATTAATAATAATAATAATTCATGTTGTTAACGACATTACCACTCATAATTAATAATTCATTTTGATAAATGTCTTAATTAATTTCACCATGCTGATATAGGCATTCAAAAGAAGAAGGTAATTGAGAGATGAGATGGAGAAGCATATATAGATCAAGATCAGTGTCGGAGACGAACCTAGGGACAGTACGTCCCTTGGCAAACGTTGATATTTTCTGTACTAAGATATTTTCTTCATAAAGTAAGATGAATAGTTTAAAGAGAAGTATTAATGAGCATAACAGTAATGGAAATGAAGTTGATTGAAGGGGGTTCAGTAGTCAATGGACCAACCGGAATGGTTGAGGAATTTGAATTCTCATTACGTCATATCAAGCATGAAGAATGGTAATCAATACACTTTTACTCCCATTACCCTCCCCCAATACGCCCTTACCAAACTCCCATTACCCTCCCCCAATACCCCCTTACCAAGCACCCCTAAGGCATAGACATATATGCAAGTCTTTCAAACAACATAGATGTATTCTATGTGCATTCTAGGACCTAACTGCCATCCTTTCCTTCACTTACACACAGTGAAACTGCACACAACTCATACATGTTGTTTCCCTCTATTACTAAAACTAAACTGCACAAAGTTTGAAATCATAATTCTAGCAAGCAAAACTCATAGCGCAGCAGTTCATATAAAATTAACCAAATCTCATTAGAATTAGTAGCCTAAACGTATCCAGATCATCAAGAATGTTGCTCAGTATATTTACCCTTTACGAATATATCATGTTCAATGCAGGAGATATTGTCAACACATGAAAGAATGGCTGAAGCCATTCAACAATCCAAACAACAAAAGTAGTAAAGGTCATCTTCACCCACTAAAGTGGAACATGTCTAATAATCATATCCAACTAAGTCATTCTTAGATTGTGAAATCAGCCCTCAAATGGAACATGTCTTTGATGAAATATGTGTTTTCATCACTGATGAAATCACTCCATAGGACTTTATGAATGTACTCAATATAATCTGTCTCAGTGAACTCGATGCTTCCTTCCTCTAATCTCTTGAACTCCTGTGAGGCCTTCTTTCTCGTTGCGATTTTGTACTTAACTTGAAGTGCTGCTGTTGATTTCAGTACTTCAACTCCCAGCCAAAAATATTTTTCTCCAGTTGGTTCGTCTTCAACCACATCGCACCTAACAAACATCACAACTTCTATCCCACCCACGAAAAAGGACTTTAATGTTATTGAACCGTCAGGGAAGGCAAGTGCCAGCTCCTTCCTAGTGAGTTGAGCATAAACTATGGACTGTTTATGTGGCAATTCAAGTTCAACTATCTTAAAAGGACGAATACGGTATGCACGCTCCACATACTGGTGAGAGTTAGAGTTGACGTCCTCAACAGCTAGACAACACCTTAGATAAGGAGTCTCAGACTTGTAATGGAGAGCACGGATAACAATCTTGGAAGCAAGTTCATAATCAATGTCGACGCATGTTAGAACTTCTTCAATAAGAGTTGTTGATGGCATAAATGGAAAACGAATAAGATTGAGTAGGTATGTTTGCAATATCTCTCGTCTTTCCTCCACATTTGGGTAGTTCTTATCCACCCACTTTAGAACAAAAGTGTACACATCAGACTCTGAGTCCACTTGCAAATCATCACTGGCAAGAACTGCTTGAATACAGGGTAAAGACAGGTCAAGCATCTTTTCTTCACATCTGTTCAAAAATTAGTAATGTATGAATCCATGAGCCAAATTATAGTTAACAGATCAGAGCAGGCTCACCGCTCATGTTCAATTAAAAGAAAAAGAACTACTCCATCCATCCTAAACTCATCTTCAAATTTACAGTTTGCACGGATATTAATAAAACCCAAAACACAAAATATTAGCAGAAATCGACATTACAAGGAAGGTAGATTTTACCTGTCGAAATCCTTGAAATGTTCAACTAGGAACTCATTGGCCATATCTATAAGTGGTTGGATGGTGGGGGACATGAGTAGGGTCGGAGAAAGATTCAAATAGAGTGAGGCAGATTCACAAGTCATTGGCAAGTTTTGCAAGGATCGACTGCACTCTCTCAAGCATGTTTCTACCTCATATTTATTTGCAATAATCCATAGATCCAACAGAGCGTCCAATGTAGTTGGCAGATTGTTACTATAAAAATACTTGAGCAAATCCATAAACGAAGCTTCCTCTGCAGAGTTGGAGGTTCATTAATAACATGTCAACATGAGCTAACATAAAAATGTGAAATGTAATTTTAGTTGAATATTAACAACTTGAAAGTAGAAAGCTTAAGTAGTTACACCTGAGGCTTTGATCTGGAGTTTTACATCCTTCTGATTAGACTCAAGCATGCCATACTGTAATTCAAAAGAACAATAAATAGAAGATATATATTAAAAGAGTGTTTGGTTCATTAAATTTATTAGATGAGTTATTAAAACTTTAAAATGTCATAAACAAAACCATGAGAATTATTTTAATTCTTTATTAGTTTGCACCTCCTCCTCAAGTCATAATACACCATGCTCCTTGGTTTTAACTAAGGGGTTTAGAAGGAAATTAAGCTCATTTAGGTGCAATTAATTACTAAATTTTTAAGGCTCTGAAATATTATCAACTTAATATGAATCCAACACTAAGTAGAAAATAAAATGAAGGAAGCATAGCTTACTTTTAGAAAAAAGGGACTCCTTGCCGCTAAAATCACAGAAGAGATGTGTATAGTCTTCACACGCGGTGCTACCAAAAAAAAAAAAGTAATGAGAAATACATAGCAAAATGCAAATATAAAATGTAAATCGGATTCACAGCTTAATCCCTGTGTTTAAATTAAGGGAATTACAGTGTTTATAAGGGGTTTATGAAGTAAACCTGATTTACATAAATTCGATTTACAAGAAATTAACTCAAAATATAATGGTGCAAATTATAGGAGTATTCTATTTAACCAACTAATCAACTTAATTAATCCTCTATACTTTAAAACGCAAAGCAATACAAAGAAAAAAAAAAACCAGCGTGACGGCCACTCGCAGCACTCCTAATCTCAAGTATAAGAGTTCTATCCGAGAAATTGACATCGTCAAATCCGAATGAAAAATTCAAACAATTTTGAGGGATTCCCTCAGAATCCATTCAAAGGATTTCTGAGGTTTATTATTCTGAATGTGGCCGAGAGTGAAGGGTCCAGTTACATTCAACCCTAGCACATTTTATACTTTTTTTTTAGAGACTCTCTTGTGAGATTTAGACGGGTTTACCCATTATTAAAGTATGTTTATCAAATAAGTAAAGCATGCTTATTTATATTTAAAGTCTGTCAATAATTAATCATATTATAACATCTTAAAATCTTACTTTAATTCATTATTCATCATATTTTACAAAACATACTTTAACAATCATTAAACATACTTTATCTATATAATAGACATACTTTAACACTCTCACGAACAGTCTCATATAAGTAATGTCTCACAAGAGACTTTGTCTTTTTTTTTTCTTTTCTTTTCATCTTTTTCGGTGAATTTTGAGTTTTCTTGAAAATTTATCTGCATATTTTGGATTATTTATTTTATTAAGGAATTTAAAAAAAATTAAGATTATTTATTAATTTTTAGTTGAAGAAAAATTTTCAAATACTTGAATAATATTTATTTAATAAAAATAATTTGCATCTCAATTAGAATGGGAAAATAATTAGTATTATGTAGCACAATTTGAGTAGGAGAATAATATTTTTAAGGGTGAATTTAATGTGAGTTTGGGTACGCATACCCTGCATGCATTTTTTATTATGTAAAAAATTTATTTTAAAAATAAACTATTATTCTTTTAAATAAAAAAATACTCCCTCCGGCCACTTACAAGGTAACCATTTGCTGTTTGCACTTGTACATTTTTAAGGTCTTTATTTGTTTTTTGCACGTAAATTAAGAAGTATTATTTGCTGTTTGCACTTGTACATTTTTAAGGTCTTTATTTGCTTTTTGCACGTAAATTAAGAAGTATTATTATTATAGGTAAAGTGGATAGTTGTACTAGATGGAAGTAGTGGGTCATATTGTGTACTTTCTTTACTAAATAGAGGAAATTGATAACTTTGAAGCGGACGCAAAGAATAGTAAAATGAGTACCTTATAAGTGGTCGGAGGTAGTATTATTCATTCAAATTAAAATATAAAAAATTATAATATATTAAAATTTAAAGTGATATTTTTCAATAATATTGTCAATAAACAAAAGTGTCCAAAATAGACCTAAAGAAAATCAATACCATTGAGTATCCTAAATTAAATAATAGGAATGTTAAAGTTCAAAAACTGTAATTTAGGTAAAATTTATGTATAAATTGACTTCATATTAATAATTGACTTTTAAATATATGTGTATTTTTAGTATTTGCCCTATTTAAGAGGAATTTTGGAGTGCATCTGGCGCATCGGTCCACTCTAGGATTTAATAATTTAATTTAGAGTATAATAGAAAAATAATAATTTAAAAAGTTAGTTATTATTAATTAAAAGGGCGGCTATGTGTACCCAAAATTGGTAGGCAAATTCCAATAATTTATAAAATTAAAATATAATTATGTGAGAAGACGTAAATATCCTTTTAAATAATCACTAAATTTGAAAAAGAAAAATATGTTCGACGTTTGTGATCGAGCAGTTGGGTAACTTTTTCTCACTGTTCGCTTCCTACAACCGAAAATATACGTGTGTTCGGTTGTAATGATCAAACATCGTTTCTTCTTCTTCCTTTTTCACTGTTCACTTCCTACAACCGAACACATACGTATGCTTGGTTGTAATGATCGAACACCCTTTCTTCTTCTACTTCTTCTTTTTTTAAGAGGGTAGTCGGGAGGAAGTGGAATTTTACCAATGAATTAGAAAAGAAAAGTTGTGAAAATGAAGAAATTTTCCGATTCAATTATCAGATGCAATTTCTCAATCAAGGGGCAGCCGAATATATATCCAAAATCAAATGATCTACTACGTACACCTGGTGTAATTCATCTCTTCTCGATGAATTGATGCAATAAAACAATTACGGAATGAACTTTACATTCAGATCAGCAACACACCCAATTGCATCGATCTGATTATTAATTTACAGCAATTCTGCTACAGAGAAGTTGATGTGAATCAATCAGAAGAAAACAAGTTGGAGGTGATCAAATTATTTTCAATTCAACATTCAATTCCAAAAATTCCGATTTCAAACCCTAAAATTCAGTTTTTAAAGATAAATCCTCAAATGTCGTCATCGTTGGAAAGACGAACGTCCGTCCCTGTCGGAGACTTACAGGTGGTTGCGGATGGATAGAAGGTATTCTTCCATTTCCTTTCTCTTCTAAACAGTCGCGGCACATCCACAGCTCAGTTCTTCTTTTTTTCAACACTCTTACACGTTTTCTTTTCTTTTTTTAAAAAAATTGTAATTAATTAAAAGGGTAAAGTTGTCTTTGTATGAGGTGTATATAGTAATTTAAATATATAAATTTTAATTTAGTTAGATATGTTTTGTAATTGGGATTCATCTAACAATTTCGAAGTCTAAATAACCGTCCTTAATTATTAAAATATAAAAGTAGAGATTACTTATTGTGAAATTTGATGGTTCGATTAATTTAGGGTTTAATTGTGCGTGTCGATACTAGTAAGACTTCTAATTTATAAACACTAAAAAATAAAGTTTGGGTAGCAGCGTCAACCGGACCCCGGAGTTAACTTGTTCCGTAACTTCTGTTATTTTTCATTAAATTAAATAGTTAAAATGTTAAATAATTCGATGAGAGTTGTACCTTAATCATGAAAATAGTTGTACCTTCAACAATTTAGATAAATAAAAAAAATAAAAAATCACAAAATTTTGGCAAACCTACTGAGAATTCTCGAAACTAAACATCAACCATGGCGAGGGGAAGCGGCGGTGGCGGCGGCGCTCCCAGCAGAAGTAACCAGCAGAGCAAAGCGGGGGCATTTTTCATGGCTACTTTAGTGATGTGGGCTGTATCACTTCTTTTCGAATTTTTTTTCAACAAGCGCTCTGAGCTACTTCCAATTCTGATTGGATTCGCTTTCTTCCAATTAGCAAACGTCGTCGTTCGGAATTTAGTCTGGCGCGATCCTCTCTTTGTCAACACGTGCGTTTCCCTCATCCATTCCTCCATTACCTCTGCCTCTGGTTAGCTTCGAATTCTAGCTATGAATTGGGAGTTTTGGATGTTATTTATCAAGAAAAATGATTTCTGTTGAATTTTATGATATTTCAATTTCGAGTTGATTGTTTTACCTCTCAATTCAAGCTCAATTTTACTTTTGTGTACGATGTATGGTGTTTAAATTCTCATTGTTTAATGTGAAGCTTATTAGTGAAGTCTACCATTCATAGTGTGTGAGGATACTTTTTATTTGATTAAAAATTAAAATATGTTGGTTTCTCAGTTCGGAATATGATTATAAAAGTAATGAGCTAATAATGATCTGAAAAAAGTATGAATGTATAATGCAGTGGTAATCATCTTGCTAAATCGGTGGATTCAAATTGGTGCTGATGAGATGTTTGAACACTCGCAATTGGTTGAGGTTAATTGGCCATGGGCGTATCAAGCTCTTTGCTTTTCATGTGGTTACTTTGCATATGACCAATGGGATATGTTGCTTCATAGGTTGTACAGTGGTTGGATCCCTTCTATCCTGGTGCACCACTTGGTACTACTGCTTTGCTTCACCCTGGCATTGTACCGAAATGTAACCATCAACTATCTTATCCTCACCCTCATCTGCGAGGTAATTTCTAGCCCGTATCTATTAGCCTGCCATTTTTCTGTTTGTCTGTGATGAGAGTTAATTTCTAATTTGAGTTTTTTTTGCTTGACTTCTTTGATTGATGTCTTTGAAATGATATACTTATAAGAACATCATATATTTTCTCATTATTTAGGTGGCCATTTACAAATTTGAAATTAATGAAAACATTAACGAGTAAAATGATATAAATATAAGAACATGTGATATTTTCTCAAAATTTTCTCATTATTTAGGCCATTTACAAATTTGAAATTAACATTAACTAGTAAGAAAAGGGTGTGACTAACTAGTAGGCTTGAAACTCACCCCAAAAACCTAACTGATCAATCAAAACTTTACTTTTCCTGTATGTCATTTCTTCTCCCTATGTCATTTCTTCTTCCTATTTTCTGTGTGTTAATTCTTCCTTCAATTTAGTTACTGATCACCCAATGACCCCAACAACTTGACTGATCAAAATTTGATCTTTTCTTTTTGTCATTTCTTCTCGCTATTTTCTGGAATTTGCCAACAAATGATCAACTGATTTCTTTGATTGATGTCTATGAGTTTTTTTTATGTGATTTATAATCCAACTTGACAATTTTATTTGTGGAATTTTAATTGGAGGGACACCTCAGATCACCGATTTTTTCTAAATTGAAGCATCACAATCATGGCATTTCATTTGAGTCATGAAATTAAGTAATAATTTAATGAGATGATTTGGATTTTGTAAAAACTGATGGGGTACTGTATTAATATGTGTCACTATACAATGTGTAATATGTGTGCCTTTAAATGTTATTGTGTTATCATCATGGTATGTGTCACTATAAAATGTGTAATATGTGTGCCTTTTATGTTATTGTGTTATCATGGGAATGCATAAATCTAAAATAAGAGACTTGACACGAAACTAAAAAAGAATGAAACTATAAAAAAGAATTGTACATTAAAATGATCCATCTCCCATCTATTTATACTAGTTAAGGGAACTCTTGCATCCCCTAGAATATTCTTAATAGTAGCTTCATCCTAATTAATCTAGATATATCTCTTATTTGATAAATACTTTTTTAGATTTTTCTTTAACTAGATTACTCTATATCTTTCTTTCTCCTAATTCTAATATCCATAAGCGAGATTGCTATAGAATTCTAAGTTTAAAAATATCTCCTCCAATCTAGAAAGTTCACATCTTCCAAATTAATCTAGAATTCTCATAACATCTTCACAATATTAAGTTTAATATTTCAACAGATACAGCATAGTGCAATTAGGGCTTAGGTGGTAATTGTTGTTGTGTGCTAATGGAAGAACCATGAAGTTTTACTTGGTATGTCTAATAGAAGGGTAAAATTGGAGCATGTTAGTCACTATATCCCATAAAGTTAAACTGAATCTGAATGCAATCAATTGACTTACACCTGCCAGGCTTTATTCTTTACCAAATGCAGATACATTCAGTCTTTCTGCATGTTCGAAAAATTCGTCGAATGGCTGGTGTTCGTGATGCTGGGAGCAAGATTGTGAAGGCAGAATGGGTTCTTAACTGGTTAGCATTTGTATTTGCAAGGTCCATATCTCACATTCTTATCACAGTCAAGTTGGTGAGAGATGCTTCCAAGTTCAAGGAGGGTGTGGAACTCCCACTTGCACTCTTTGGAATGGCTGGAATGAATTTGCTAAATATTTTCCTCGGAATCGATCTCTTTAAAGCATACTGGAGAGAGACCAAGCTCCAGAAAGATCAAATTAACCATCAAGAATGAACACTCGCTACACAAGTTGCTAATTCTTTCAAATCTTTTGTTGGAATATGCTGTCGAAGAACATATTTCCTGCTGTGACGCGGTTGTATTTTGTTGTAAATCACACCACGTATTTTGGCCATATGTAGAGCAAGAAAAAGGTGTAACAAGTAAAGTAGTGAAAAGCTGGAGAACAATGTGTTATGTTAAATGAAATGTGTTCATCCCACTTTTGTGCTTTATCATAATGTCTAAAGCATTCAAATAGGAGACTCAAATCAATAGAAGTGAATTACATGCTCTAGATTTCCTATTTGAAAAAACACAAATCAATGCATCATCGAGGTCATTAGATTTCATGCGTCATTTTGGTGTGGTGTAATATCTTCTATCTTATATGATGGAGGAATGATATATGGTGGGAGGAAGAAATTTAAACTATTGATCTCAGGGCTTAAGTTTTGAGCTAAGGGTTTAGATTCTCAATGTAGAAGATGTTACACCATAATTGACACAAGAAATACACAACCTCATATTCTAAACTATTTTCATGTTATCTACCACACACACCTCAACAGAAGAACTTTCCAAAACTGTTCCGGCTCTTGGCAGCGACTCCGTGGTTGGTTGATGACGAAGGTGAAGACAAGGATCGTGAAGAATCCTCGTTTCCATTTGCAAGATAGCTAAGATTCTCCATAGATATTCTTGAAATACCCAAATCACCACCATTTGGTAAGCATGTCACATTATGATGCACCCTCCATATCTCTCCATTCCCTGAATTCGTAGGTTCTCTTGAGAATTCTGGTATGTTTGATGTATCTATCAAGAAATCTTCCAATGTTGCAAGAGATTGAAGCTGTCTTCCGAGGGATGCTATGGTTTTCTGGCACTCTGCAAGCTTTTCAGCAGCTACAGCTAGATCCTCCTGCAAAAGAGAACAGGGGGTGGTCATTTAATATTTTAGATCATCCCATTATTATTATGTAATAAAACCGAAACCCTTGAAAACAGGCAGCCTACCTGCTTTATTTTCAGTTCACCATTTGATTTCACACTCTGTTCGAGCTCAGTTTCTTGGATTCTTCTGTTCAGTTCATTCTCTAAATCTTGACACTTTAAAATTAGATCTTCTGATGACTTTCTTTCTCTCTCTATTTCAGCCTTTAGTGATTCAACATGTGCAGATATGGTTCTTGATTCGACTTCCTTATCATCGAGCAGAAGTTCAAGCGACTCTTTCGTCTCAGTGATTGCTTTAAGCTGCTCTTGCACATTTCTCAACTCGCTTTCAGCTTCTGCTGTCCTACTCTGTGCTATCTTCAGTGAATCTAGTGTTGCATCTAAGGCATTCTGAAGTTTTATCTTCTCTGATTCCATTTGTTCTAACAGATTTTCCAAATCAGCCACTCGTTGAATCATGTTATCAAGCTCATCTCTCAACGGATTATCCACAGAAATCGATTCTCCTGATGATGCATTGCTGGACTCGGGCAATGCAGCAAGGCGTTCCATCTCCAGAAAGTCGTCCATCATGTCAATTTCAACTGCAAGATTCTTAGTCGATTTTTTCTTAAGTTGATCAGTCCTTGATATCACAACCGACGCCTGTGAATCCAAGCAGCCTGGCTCTGATCCATTTGCTTCTCCAATACTTTCTGTTTGAGATTCAGCACAGAGAGAGAGCGAAGATGATTTTCGAGCTATAGATTGAAGCCTTCTACACTCTTCCTCAAGCTTAGCAACCTTCTTTATGCTCTCCAGCTGCAGCTTGCTAGCAGTTTCTACAGCTTGTGTGCTTAAATCCCTCTCAATTATCACAACTTCCAACTCTCTGCAACGAGAAACGAGCTCCTCTCTCAAGAGCAAATTCTCGCTCTCCAAAGCTTCAAGAATAAGGATAGTATTAGGATCTGTAGCAGCAGATTTTTCAGCCTGAAGATCATCAATACGCTTCTCAAGTTCAGCCCTTATCAATTCCCACTCGTTGCTTTTTTCCAAGATAGCATCAGAGATTCGTTTCTCCTCATCGTCTCTTGCTTGTCTCAGTTGTCTAACGCATTCCTTTAAGGCGATATCAAGATGACTTGTCTTCACTTCCAGTTTCAAATTCTGCTGCACCACAACCTCAAGCTGTTGCTTCAATGCAGACACTTCATTTTCTGCTTTTTCCCAGCCTGTTAAGAAACATAGTACAACAACATTGCATTGCAAAGATACAGAAATCAGAAATAACATTTAAATATTACATGAATTACATCTAACTCCCAAAGATTTGATCAAATTACTGAATGAATCTAAAGACTTGTAGAAACAACAATCACTTCCCTTGACAAAAACACAGAAATGATTGCATGAATACATGAAACGAAAAGAAATAGGATGTTTCTGTTAATTGCAATGCTTGAAGGTCATTCCATCTGGGGTTAATATAGTCTAAAAGCACTTTTTTCCTGTAGATACATATACTATCTATTTCATCTTTCCATGTTTTAAAGGAGGGCTGTATATTGAAGATTTGACAGTAAAGGGGTTTCATTTTAAAGTACCACAAGCCATCATTCAGTAAGACGAGTGAAGGTATAATTCACAGATAAAACTTCATTGATAATTATCACATATCAGTGAAGGAAGGTATAATTGACAGATAAAACTTCATTGATAACCGAATAAAATGAATACCAGCAACAGCTTCTTCTGCAACTTTAGCATGCTGATTAACTAGGTCCTCTTTGGCACTAACATTAGCAAGAGCAGCTGATAGCTTCTCTGTAAGACTCTTCATTTCATCATCACTCATTGTACCTTTGGAGCTTAACTGAGACTCATCATTTGGAGATTCTTTCAAAGTTTCCTGCCACATAATAAGCATCAATTCTGTACCTTGTTTATAAGCACTCAAACATCAGTATTTCACATAATTAATCTGTGTGAGATAACTCAAATCTGAGATTGAAATATCAAACTCTCTCTCACAATGTGATCATCAGAGGTTTCACCTAAGAAGATTGACTCTTCCATGGCCATTTACTCTGCTCCATCCTTCTTTATCAAATGTATGTTGCAAGATAACATAGTATTGATCAACTGTATATCTGCAGAGTTACCTACACAGTTGATCGAAATCACAGTAAATTCAATCCTTCAAGTAGGGGGTGTAAATGAGTTAAGTCGAACGAAGAGCTAACTTGTTTGAAATATTATTGAGCTTCAAAAGATATATTCGAGCTTGTTTGATAAGCAATCTATTCGAGCCCGAACAATCTTTTATCGAGCAAAACACGATAATTTTACACTTTACCTTAGCGTGAGCAGAACTTTTAATTTTATCTATCATAAAAATCTATTAAAGATTGTTTGATAACTTTACCAAACCGAGTTCAACCGAGCTTTTACTGAACAATCTGGAGTCGGTTGCCTAGTAGTTTGATTTGATTTTCACCCTACCTCCAAAAAACAATTCAATCTGTGATTGCTTCAATTTTTATTTCCAATCCTGCCTCTACAACAGCAGCACCTTATCTTAATTCACTATAAATGCAATTAAAACACACAAGCAACGGCAAAAGAGGAGAGAGAAGCACCAATAATTAACCATACAACACACCATTTCTCTATTTAAAACCCATAGCATTGAATCATTTTAGACCTTCAGCCCTCTTAACATTTATTTAGCAGTATTTTAATCAAGATTATGAACTTCAGGCAAAAAAACAAATCGAGTGAAAAAGAAAGAGTACCTTTCTTAAAGAATCAAGAACTCCTAATCCATAAGATCCAATCTTTGAGCCACCAATGAGTAATAGATTCCACTCCTCAACAAGTGTAGAGATTGCTTCTCTTCTGGGTAATCGAATTTTTTCAAAGATTTGATACAACTCAGTGAAATTTTAAGAAAACCCATTAATTAGAAAGTATAATAGTATTAAATTTCTCGCACTTTTTAAATGATCGAGGAGCAGAGCATGTGATGGAGACTGCATGTGTATTTGCAGAGCGAAGAACGAGACCACTTTTGAGCTTTTCAATGTGTGAATTTATTTTATTTATTTATTTATTATTGAATCATTATTAATTCATTTAAGTATTTTCGAAGAAGATGGCATCATTCCCGCCTAGTAGTGACTATAGTTTCCACCTCGTTTATTCACCCTTCTTATAAACATGGATTTAAGTTTTTAATTTTAAGTTTTAACTTCGTTTTATTTAAGGGTCGTACTTATTGAAACTATTAAATAGATTTTGCGGTTTAAAAAATTACTTTTTATTGACTTGTATTTAATTTGAATATATTGGAAAAAAATACTCTTTCTTATATAATGAAATAAAGAGGAATGAAAATAATATCAATCTCACGTTCCCAAATACATCATCATCTCCATTCCCGTCCATGTCTAAACTCTCATCAGCTATCTTTGAAGAACTTTGAACAGAAGAATTATATGACTCAGTCATCCCTTCCAATTTGGTTAATCGTAGCCTTGAGGCTTTAAGATATTTCAGTCTGAAAATTTTGAAAGAATGATCATGCATGAAGGTCCAAAGTCCAAACTAATCAATCTTCTTTTAAAGAAATAAAATAGTAAAACCTTGGAAGAAAATCCCAGATCAGCTTTATACACCATTCTTAAAAGATAAAACAATTTCTCATCACTTTGAATTTGAAGTTTCATCAATGAACAAATAAAATACAAGTCAAATGGAGGTAATCAGTAATTTTTTAAATTATATTGTCTATTTCGTAGTTTGGACAAACTTTGAGTGCGGTTTGGATAATTTACCCGAAAGTATTTACTCTACTTGAATTACTTTTCACCAATTAATTAACTACCTAAGGCACACAATTTAATTTTGGGCAGATTTTTGATGACCTAGGCCGTATATTTTCCAAAAATATATACTAAGCATTAGGAATATAAAATCTACAATTAAAATGTGAAAAAATCAATTGGAATGCACTCCTTAAATATTTTACAAGTTTGAGATCAATTCTAGACAAAAATAAATTGTATCCACAAACGCATATATTCATAGTAACTTTGATTGCTTTAAAATTCAATAAGTTTATTTATTTTTTTTTAAGTAAAAAGGCAATGGGGAGGAATTTCGAATTGCGGAAAGTATGAAAAACTTTGTTTAATTATGCCTAATTAATTTATTGAAGTCTTCAATCTTCAAACAAATTAAATGCATTCTTCAATCTATAGATCTGGCTTAAAGAACTTGAACAAAATTCTAATCTATTGCACAATCAACAGAAGCCCAATAGGCAATAATATTATTAGCTGGAGAAACTTAATATCATATGTTAATTTTGGAAGAATCTGGAATTAAAGATGAAATCAGAAATATTCAAGAAAATATATCTAAGAAACAAATTAAAAGAAAATTGCAATTTATGACTAGCTTCTGAAAACAACCATTAACTAGAAAAGATTCAAGATCAGTAACTACATAGCAAGCAAACTTCAGGGCCAAGAATTAACCAAAAGAAAAGTTTGTAACAGAGAATGAAGTTCCATGAACTAACTGACTTTTTCAGACAGAGAGAAATTAAGCTGATGAAAAGGACACCAAATGATCAGCGGAGGTGAGGATCTGGAAGAGTTCTGATCATGGCGACAGTAATCATTCTGGGAATATCAAGCAGCTGAAACCCTAATGGTGGTCTTGGTTTAATAAAGAGAGCTGCTGCAAAGGCGTCAGACACATGTTTAAGATAAGCAAAATCCAGATCATCCGGCATGGACAGCTTCAGCTCGAAAGTCAGCCCATGTTCGTCCTCCCGAATACGAAACACGGGTTCGTTCGATTCAGCCCGGCCTACAGTGTTGATCATAACTTTGAGGCCCCTTTCTCCCTCCAGCAGTAGCTTCATTCCCTTTGCAGCGTCAACGAACCTCACGTTTTCCGGCTCGCTGATGTCGACGAACACAGTCGGCGGCGTCTTGAAGGTCTGCAGCATCCATCTCTTTGTTGGTACCATCTTCAGAGAGAGAGAGAGAGAGAGAGAGATGTATTAACCAACTAAACTAACTTTCTTTGGGGTTTTTTTTCTTCTGATTTCTTGATTGCCAGAGAGGGAGGAATAATGTGAGAGGGATATGAAGAATAAATAGATAGAGGGAGTGTTTTCTGACGGTTATTTTTTTCACGAATTGGATCAGTTAAGTAGATTCTATGGTCAGTTGATAATTCTACATATATTTTTCAATTTATATTTTTTTTTATATTATATACTTTAAATAAATTAATGGAGAATGAAGTGTAATTGAGAATGGATTAGGGTTCTTGGTTGTAATTGAGAATGAGGTGTTGTGTTATGACTTGATCCCACTTTTATATTTTTGCTATTTTTAAATCTATTTTTTCAATTTTATTTATTCAATAATAAAATGATTTTTGATTGTATTATTATTTAAATTTTAAGTTGTGTGTTTTACATTAATTTTTAAAGGTTTTTGCGATGTGGAATTACAAAAATATTACTCCCTCCTTCCTGGAGAAGTTGGTATAATTTTTTTTTGGCACAAAGATTAAGGAGTATAATAATTTAATGTAAAGTGAAGTGAGAGAAATCACTACAAAAAAAATGCTTATAAATACATTAAAAAGTGTTGTAATAGATAATATATTAATACATTTTACCTATCACCACATTGATTTTTTGTGTGGTCCATTCTGCCGTGGGGATAGACAATACCCCTATCACCACACTTTAAAATGTGAAGAATTATGCATATTATCACACTTGCTTTTATTAATACACTTTAAAGTGTGAAGATAAGTGACTTATTAATACACTTTTAAATGTCACAATAAAATAATATTACAGAAAATAAAAATCAAAAGTGTTTTCTCTTAGACTCTCCATTCTGCCGTGGGGATAGACAATACCCCTATCACCACACTTTAAAATGTGAAGAATTATGCATATTATCACACTTGCTTTTATTAATACACTTTAAAGTGTGAAGATAGGTGACTTATTAATACACTTTTAAATGTCACAATAAAATAATATTACAGAAAATAAAAATCAAAAGTGTTTTCTCTTAGATTCTTATCACCCGTATTAGATTCTTATTTTAAGTCAGAAAGCCATTAAACTATAAGTAATTCTTGTAATACTGAATTTTATAATATTAATTTTATATTATCAGTTTAATAGGTATAATAAAATAAAATTAAAATTACTAATTAAATTATATTATAAATTTAATTTTATAAGATAAAATATAATTATATAGAAATATATATAATTAATTATTCTAAAAATAATTAATTTAAAGTATAAGATTTTATTATTAAAATAAAAATAAATTTTATTTTCTTAATCATTAAATTAATTAAAATAATTATATATTATAAAAAAATTAAAAAAATAATTTAATTTTTAATAAAAATAAATGGTTTCTATTTTAATATTTTAACAACGAAAAAAAAATATTAATAATTTGTGATCTTTCATCGTGTGTTGTTACAAAATATATATTTACACATGTATTCTTAAGTGTATCTAAATAGTACTTATAAAGACACTTTTTCTTATGTGCTAAAAAGGTGTATCAAAAGTGATACTAAAGAGTACATATAAGGATATTTTTTTGTGTAGTAAAAAAGGTATAGCAATAGATAAGTGTTCCTTTTGAAGTATGATGATAGGATAAATATCAACACACCATTTTATTAAGTGTCTTTAAAGAAACATATTAACACCCCTAAAAATATAACGTAGTAATACAATACTTATTATCACACTGATGTTAAAATGACATAAAAAATATGTGGTTAAAGGCATTTTTTCTTGTAGTGAATAATATTTAATGTGTAGTGGGTAGTTGTGTTAGAAGTGATATGTGGGGTTCATGAGAATAGATTAATTATTTTTGTGTGGGTCTCATGTATTAAAAAGGAAATGTGTCAACTTTAATGGGACAAATCAAAAAGAAAAGTGTGTCAACTTCTATGAGAGAGAGTATATTTTATAATCAAAGTTTTTGAGGTGGTACGTAATTTCATTGATAATAAGTTACTCTCCATGTCAGGTAGGATATAGGGCCGAAAACCTCCAATTTTATGCTCATGTGACACGCATGTGCCAATTTCTGAGACGAAAATTGAGCAATGTTAATAATCGCGACGAAATTGAAAATTTTATATTTTTTGAGATTGAAATCGAAATTGTCTTTCATATGGAACAAAAAATTATTTTAACTCTTAAGGAATTATAATTTTTTTTGTCTTGGTCTTATTTTAATTTCGATTCAAGCTGTTTTAAAATTTTTTAATTGATAAATTAAAAATTCAACTTTTAATTTAATTTAGTGATAAGGGAAGAGTTATAAGGAAACATTAAAGAAAAGGGAAGTAAAGTAAAGGTGGTTGCTAAACTTATACTAACTATTGTAACGACTAACATTTACCTAAGTTTAGTGAGAGCCTATAATATAATAGAGTCATTCAATAGGTCATTTCTTATGGTGATTTTTTTTTTTAATTGATACTCCAATTTAAGTTTGACATAATTTTTTAGTCGGGACTTTTTAATAACAGCTCGATAGATTATAAGTTTGCTTATATATAGCTCTACTTCTTATTCAATTCATTCGAACATCTATCTTTAATTAATCGCTTTAATTAATATATGTGTTGTTAGGGTTATTGAGTTGATGATGGTGATTGTGCAATTCAACAATTCCAAGTTCACGTAAATCATATTGATTCAATGTACAGTTAATTAAAATAAAATTAATTAAAAGATAAGGAGGTAAATATCAAACAATACCAAATTATTGATGAAACTATCAACAGGAGAATTATGAACCAATTAGAATTTGGGAAAAGGGGATTCCAAGTAAGGTTCAAGCATTTGTGTGGAGGTTGCTAAAAGACTGCATATCAAAATAAACCTTAGAAAGCGCAAGGTACTAGCTTCTTTGATGTGTACTTTTTGTGCAAGCAGTGTGGAAGATGTTGACCACCTATTTATTCTTTGTCCATTTTCATCAAGTGTTTGGCAAAACTGCTTCTCGTGGATTGGCATCCAAAGTAGTATGCAAGCTTCTATTGGTAGGCAATTTCAAGCTCATCTTGGATTGTCATGGAACAGAAAACATGAAGTGTTTTGGATAATATTGTGGCATTACTCTACATGGTCTTTGTGGATCGCAAGGAATTCAAGTATACTCAAATACTTTCTCCGTCTCGGCGTAAGAGTCCCTTTTGCTTTTTTGCACGTAGATTACGGAGTATTATTATTTAATGTGTAGTGGGTAGTTGTATTAGTGGGAGTGTGAGCCCCATATTTTAATTGTATTAGATGGAGTGTGTGGGTCTCATGTGTGTAAAAAAGGAAAGGAGAGTCTTTAAGTGGAACGACAAAAATGGAAAAAAAAACCCTCTTTAAATGGGACGGAGGGAGTAAAAGATAACTCTATTGGATGACCTTATTGAGCTTATAAAGTTGAGGATGTGGGCATGATAAAAGGCATTAGCACCAAATAATTTTAGCTATGGAGTTGAGAATGGTTTTTTAATCCATTATAATGTTTATGATATATTATGTTAGAAAAGTGAAGGGAATCAATATTTTATAGGGGCACCATAGTACACCTTGTATATTATTATTTAATAAAATACTTATTTTCCTATAAAAAAACAAATTATTGATTCAGGTAAATAACTCCATACTCAACAGTCTCTTTATTTCTGGTACGATTTCTTGTATCATTTTGTGTATCAATCTATTATGTTGCATATGTAGAAGAAATAAAAAAAAAAATCCTAAAAAGGAAAGTATAAATTCACGAGGGACAATGATTAGAGTGGTCTAAAACTTCAATGTGCATTATACCATGCTAGGGTTTGATGATATCTCTCACCCTTGTTTAACAAGAAATCCAGCAATGGTGCATGCCACAAATTTAATATAATGATCATTCAATTCATGAGGTTTAGGGGCCTCCTCCAGATCCACGAAAGTTAGACCATGTTCGTCTCGAATCACGAACACTGATTCTTTTGATACTTTGGTGTTGATCACAACTTTGACGACCTCAACTGTATTCTCCACCCATAGCTTCAATCTATTTGCAGCATCATTTAATATGTCGACTGCTTTTGATTGAACTATTGTTTGCCGCATAACTTCGTCAGAATCTAGATTAGTTAGTTAGAATTTATCTCAAGCAAGTGCGAGTCTTGAGGAGTAATTTTGATTTTACTTTTGACCAAGTTCGAGATCAATTGTAGACAAGAATTAAACTGAATTATATTTCATGGCAAACAATTAATTAAATCGGGTTAATGATATAATTCTATGATCCACACTTCCAATCATATTATGTCCTATGCATTCCTAAGGTTTAAATTAAAAGGGAACATATAGAGGGTTTACACAACTGTGAACCCGGTTTACAAGAGACTTAATTCATATTTTATAGTACATAAACACTTGTGTAAACCAGGTTCACAATGTAAACCATGTGGTCCCACTTTCTAATTTTATATACCCTATGTATCTTTAGAATGTTTAAATTAAAGGGGATCACAGGATTTCAAAAGTTTGTGATGTAAACCCGATTTACAAGAGACTAACTCTTTAGAGTATAGTATCACATGGTGCCACAAGACAAGATGCATGGATCGATTATCAAGAAATCAAATATACAAGATTAAACTGAAATAAGAGTATCGCAGTTGTGCCTGTAGGATGGAGAAGATGGTGAAGAGTTCATCAACAACTTGGAATTGTTGAATAGCACAATCATCATCATCAACTCAATAGCCCTAACAACACAGATAGTAATTAAAGTAGAGAATGAAAGATAGATTTTTCTTATGAATTCAAGGGGCTTCATGGGACAACAATAGGATGATGAACAAGATCAAATCACAAATATGAAGTAGGTGGGCTTGCAAGAAGAAACACTTAAAGAGTGAGATTAACTTTTCTGATTGTACTATAATTTTGTAATGTATTCATTGATATGCTTTTTATTGCTCAGTGGTGTGAGACTTTTATGAGTTTTTAAACCATGCTCATGTAAACTTTTTCGAGTAAAAATCATACCTTTTGTAATATAATTTTTCTTTTTTCCAAAAAAAACATTATATCAATTTTTAAACAAAAAAAAATCAGCATAAGAAGTGATCCATTGAATGACTCTTAAATATTTATAGCTTATCACTAAATTAAAAAGGTCGACTTCATTAAATTAGAGATCTATTAGAAAATTTTAAAACAGCTAGCTAGCTTGAATCAAAATTAAAATAAGACCAAGAAGTAATTTAAAAAAATAAAAAATCCTTAGGATTAAAATAAGTTTTCGTCCCATAACAAAAGACGAATTCGATTTCAACCTCAAAAAATATAAAATTTTCAATTTCGACTTGCAACTATTAACTCGATTTTGACGACCACATTTGCGCTGAAAAATCTAATTAATTTTCAATGGAATTCGGCACGTGTGTATCACGTGAGGTAAAATTGGGGGGTTTTCAGCTGCTATAAGCCTATAACCTACGCGGCGCTGGAGAGTAACAAATAACCAATGAAATTGCCACCTCAATAACTTGAATATAAAATTAGGGCATCATAAAAAATGTTACTTTTAAATTTTAATTAATAGTTCATTCTGAAAAAATTTCGGTCATTATAATATTTTTGATAAAATGTTGTTCTTGTGATCTCAATCAATAAACCAGTTGTTTTTTTTGTGTTCCAAAAAATAAAATGTCACTTTCTTTTTCTTCTGAATTGGAAATGTCAAATTCTTTTAAATTTATACATAATTAACACTACCTCTTTATATCCAAACGTCAAATCTCATTATCAATTAAAACCAAGAACCCTAATCCAATTACCCCAATTAATTTGAATACTATCGATTAATTTAACCGTATATAATTATATAAATTGAAAAATATATGTAGAATTAGTAGGCTTATTCGATCTGCTTTCTCATCCAACTGACAACAGAATCCACATCCAATCCGTTAAAAAAAACCGCCAGAAAACAACTCCCTCCATCTATTTATACATCATATCCCTCTCACATTAATCCACTATTAATATTCTCTCTCTGGAAATCAAGAAATCAGAAGAAAACAAAACCTCCCAAGAAAGTTAGTTTAGTTAGTTAATACATCTCTCTCTCTTTCTGAAGATGGCACCAAAGAAGAAACGGATGCGGCAGATCTTCAATACGCCGCCGACCGTGTTCGTCGACATCAGCGAGCCGGAAAATGAGAGGTTTGTGGATGCTGCAAAGGGAATGAAGCTACTGCTGGAGGAAACTATTGACGACGTCAAAGTTGTGATCAACACCGTAAGCCGGACTGCATCAAACGAACCTGTGTTTCGTATTCGGGACGACGAACGTGGCCTGAGTTTCGAGCTGAAGCTGGCAGTGCCTGATGATCTGGATTTTGCTTATCTTATACATGTGGCTGACGCCTTTGAAATATCTCTCATCTTTAAACCAAGGCCACCATTAGGGTTTCAGCTGCCAAATATTCCCAAAAAACTACTGTGGCCATGATCAGAATGCTTCCGGATCGTCACCTCCGCTGATTTCGTCTCCTTTTCATCACCTTTCTCTCTGTCTGAAAAATCAGTTAGTTTGTTGTGAAACTTGACAGTAATCAACACCCTAGATTACTATACTCAATCACTCAATATGGTAAGAACACACACACTCTTGACTTGAATTGAAATCTAAAACGGGAATAAAAACAATAGAAAATGAAGAAGCAATGCACAAGGGTTTATAGTGGTTCGATCTTAAAGATCTACAGCCACTGTGAGGAAGAAAACTCTCTTATTGTTGATGTTACACAAGATAGATGATCAGCTAATCTAACGAGCTTCAAGATTGCTCAAGAACAGCTTCAAAACTAACTATCAGATGATGAAAACGATTCTCCCACCATGGCAGCTGTGTGTGAGCTTTTATGCATACCCCCTCCAAATAACAGCCTGCCAAGTGCACCAATGGGATGCTCACACCCCACGTGCTCTCTAACAAACTAGCTGGAGGCTCACATGCTCACAACTACCCATGTGACAGCTCATGTAACCAACAAACTGACCCACGTGCCCCCATGTGATCTTGCATGCTAGCATGCAGCTGATTTCCATCTTTAGTATGTGTGATCAACTTCATGCAATGTACTTACCAACCGTGGAAAGCTTCCAGCTACGCAGTAACTCCCATGCACACACTTTGGATCAAGATTTACACTACATGCTTCAACATTCTCCACCTTAAATCATGTATCCATCAACCAATTCAGATTGCTATCCTTCCTCACCATTTCTCACTCTGAGCAGTCCTTCCTTTCTTCAGCTAACTACATCCCAACTAAGCCTAAGCTTAGCTCAAATTTTGAACTAGGCAAGGCCTTAGTGAGACTGTCAGCAGGATTGACAGATGTATCAATCTTGCTCACTTTAACAACACCACTCTCCACAAGATCTCTTACAAAATATAGCTTCACATCTATATGCTTTGTCCTCTCATGATATCCTTGGTGTTTTGCCAAATGAATGGCACTTTGATTATCACAAAATACCTCTACTGTATCTTGATTAACTCCCAACTCTTTCAACATACCAGAGATCTACATACCTTCCTTGATAGCTTCAGTTAAGGCAACAAATTCAGCCTCAGTTGTGGACAGAGCAACAACTGATTAATGGCTTGCTTTCCAGCTTATAGCTGTTCCAAAAAGAGTGAAAACATAGTCAGTCAATGACTTTCTTGTGTCTAAATTTGCTGCATAATCAGCATCAACATATCCACTTAACACTTCACTGAACTGGTCTTTTCTTTGAAAGTTTAACCCTCTGTAAGTTGATCCTTTCACATACTTCATAGCCCACTTAACAGCTTCCCAATGTGATCTTCCTGGATGTCCCATAAACCTGCTTAAAATACTCATAACATAGGTCATATCTGGCCTGCAACATACCATACAGTACATGAGGCTGCTAACTGCACTTGCATAGGGAATTTTGTCCATTTCAGTTGATTATGATGTAGATGAAGGTCCTTGTTGCAGAGACAGTTGCAAACCTTGTTTAAATGGTGTTGAAACTGATTTACTTTCATACATATTGTACCTCTTTAGCACTTTACACAAATAAGCTTCTTGATTAAGAATCAAGCTTCCCTTGCTCCTGTTTCTGTTGATAGACATACCAAGTATCATCTTAGCTTCCCCTAAATCTTTCATGTCAAACTCTGATTCCAGTATGCCTTTGACTCTCAGTATACCAATCATGGAGTGGCTAGCTATCAACATATCATCTACATAGAGCAGCAGATAAGTGTATTGGCCTTTCTCTTGTAAGTAATACACACAGTTGTCATATGAACTCCTGACAAATCCACAGCCCACAATGTATTGATCAAACCTTAAGTACCATTGTCTAGGGCTCTGCTTGAGACCATAGAGAGACTTCTTTAGCAGACAAGCCTTAGAATTATGATTCTGAACACTTACTCCCTCTGGTACAGCCATGTAAATTTGCTCTTCCAATTCACCATGTAAAAAAGTAGTTGTCACATCCATTTGATGTAATTCAAGATCATACTGTGTAACTAGTGAAAGTATGATCCTTATAGAGCAATGTTTGACAACAGGTGAGAAGATTTCATTATAATCCACCCCTTCTTTCTGTAAGAACCCTTTGGCTACAAGCCTAGCTTTATACCTTACTTTTCCATTTGGAACTGCAGATGGCTTTCTTTTGAAATCCATTTGAATCCCACTAATTTCTGTCTCTGAGGTTTGTTAACAATCTCTCATGTTCCATTCCTCTCAAGTGACATGAGCTCTTCATTAATGGCAGTAATCCACTGATCATTATCAGTGCTTGTTATAACATCCTTGTAGCTCTTAGGTTCACTAGATTCAATTTCTGTGGCTCTGAATAGAGCATATGATACAAGATCAGCTTGTACATATCTTGATGGTGGATTAATTTCCCTCCACTGTCTATCTCTTGCAAGGTGATAAGTACTTTAGCTCATTTCTGTTGTCTGCTACTTCTGGATATGTTCCTGAAGTTTCTTCAAGCTCCACCTCAAACTCAACACCCTTATCAGCTGTTGTGGCATCCTCAGTTTGCTCCAGAAATGGCATCCTTGACTCATCAAACTTAACATCTCTACTCACAAGGAATTTATGATTATCTAAACTCCATAACTTGTAACCCTTCACTCCTGATGGATATCCTACCATCACACATCTCAAGGCCCTTGGATCTAGTTTATCTTAATTTATGTGTGCATAAGCAAGACATCCAATGACCCCTTAGGTTGCTGTAGTTAGCAAGCTTTCCCTTCCACACTTCCTCAGGTGTTTTGAACTTTAAAGGTGTAGAGGGACTCCTGTTGATCAAGTATTCTGCTGTAGTTACAAATTTCCCCAGAAACTCTTTTGAAATCCACTTGCACTGATCATACATCTCACTCTCTCTAGAAGAGTTTGATTTAACCTTTCTGCAACTCCATTTTGTTGTGGAGTTGATGGAACTGTTCTGTGTCTTTTGATTCCCCTATCTCTACAGAACTTATTGAATTCATCTGAGAGATATTCTAATCCATTATTAGTTCTGAAACATTTCAATGTCTTTCCAGTGATGTTCTCAACTTCTATCAGCTAATCTTTGAACTTTGCAAAGGCTTCATCCTTGGACTTCAAAATATATATCCATGCTTTCCTTGAGAAATCATCTATAAATGAGATAAAATACTTCCCTCCTCCTTTTGTTGGATTCTTGGAAGGTCCTCACAAATCAGAGTGAACATAATCAAGTATGGATACTGATGTATGTTCACCAACACAAAATTTAAGCCTCTTTGATTTTCCCATCACACAGTGTTCACATAGTTTCAGATTAACTGATGTTTCTCCACATAACAGGTCATGTTTTATTAATTCTTGCATCACCCTCTCACTAATATGTCCTAATCTTTCATGCCATAGTGAGGAGTTATCAAGATTCTTAGTAGCACAAACTTGTCCAGAGATTGCATTTCCATTGAGGAAATAAAGATCATGTTTCCTGATTCCTTTCAAGAAAACTTTACTGCCTTTTATAACACTGATCATGCCATTTGTCAAGATAGATGTGTATCCCATGGAATCCAACATTCCAAGAGAAATTAAGTTCCTTCTGAGCTCAGGGACATACCTGACATTATAAAGAACTCTTACTTCTCCATCTGTCATTTTCAACTTCACAGATCCCATGCCTTTTATACTGTATGTTTGATCATTTCCTAGCAAGACAGAGCCTCCAGTTTGTTGCTTGAAATCAGTGAACAAGTGCTTACTAGGTGTCATGTGAAATGTACAGCCTGAATCCATTACCCATTCAGCATTAACTTCTGAATTTGCAACAGTTAGAGCTTCAATGAAACCTTCACCACCTTCTTTGGCTTGAACTGTCTGATTTACTTGAACTTTTGATATTGTTTCTTTGCCCTTTTCTATTCCCTTTCCCTTGTCAGCTTTCCATTTATAGCAATTCCTCCTCATGTGGCCAGGTTGGTAACAGTAGTAACACTTTCTTACTTCACCTTCCTTAGTTAATTCACCTTCTTTACTTTCTGTCCTTCCACTGCTATTATTAGACTTATACTTCTTGTTATTTTTCTTGGATTGATTGTTCTTCTTGACAACCAGTCATTCTCCCCCTGAGCTTGCAACATTCTGTGATAACAGCTGCAATTCTCTTGACTTGAGGGCAAGCAATACACTGTCAAACTTGACAGTGCCTTGATTTGCATATAACAATGTGTCTTTAAAACTTTGAAATGACTTTGGAAGTATTGTCATCAGCATGAGGACCCTTTCTTCTTCAGAAATCTTAACATCAACACTTTCAAGATCATCCAAAATCTTGATGAATTCATCAACTTGACTTAGTATAGGCTTTTCATCAGATATCTTGTATGTATGTATTTTCTCTCTGATATGCAACATATTTGCTAGTGTTTTCATAATATACAGAGACTCCAATTTCTCCCAAACACCAATAGTAGTTATTTTCCTAGCTACTTCCCGTAATGCCTTATCCTCCAAACATAAAATGATTGTAGAATGAGCTTTACAGAGTACCTCATCATCTACTTGTGTTCCTGGAGGTCCTGCTGCTAATGGATCTTTGATGATCTCTGTCTTGACAGGTGGAGGTGGCTTTAATGCATCAATGAGCCCCTACTGTGTCAAGATCGCCTTCATCTTGAGTTTTCAGAGACTGAAATCCATTTTCTCAGAGAGCTTCTCAATATCAAATCGGGTGGTGCTCATCTTCCTGGATTCAGGTTCCTTGAATTCCGACGGGACGGCGCCAATTGTTGTGAAACTTGACAGTAATCAACACCCTAGATTACTATACACAATCACTCAATATGGTAAGAACACACACACTCTTGACTTGAATTGAAAGCTAAAACGGGAATGAAAACAATAGAAAATGAAGAAGCAATGCACAAGGGTTTATAATGATTCGATCTTAAAGATCTACATCCACTGTGAGGAAGAAAACTCTCTTATTGATGATGTTACACAAGATAGATGATCAACTAATCTAACGAGCTTCAAGATTGCTCAAGAATAGCTTCAAAACTAACTATCAGATGATGAAAACAATTCTCCCACCATGGCAGTTGTGTGTGAGCTTTTATGCATACCCCCTCCAAATAACAGTCTGCCAAGTGCACCACCAATGGGATGCTCACACCTCACGTGCTCTCTAACAAACTAGCTGGAGGCTCACATGCTCACAACTACCCATGTGATAGCTCGTGTAACCAACAAACTGACCCACGTGCCCCCATGTGATCTTGCATGCTAGCATGCAGCTGATTTCCATCTTTAGTAAGTGTGATCAACTTCATGCAACGTACTTACCAACCGTGGAAACAGCAACTCCCATGCACACACTTTGGATCAAGATTTACACTATATGCTTCAACATAGTTCATGGAATTTCATTCTCTATTGCAAACTTTTCTTTAGGTTAATTCTTGGTTCTAAAGTTTGTACTAGTTAATTTTGGATATTTTGTGTTGTTTCTATTGCCCAATTGCAATCTTTTGTTTTGGTTAATTCTTTGTTCTGAACTTTGCTTGCTATGTAGTTACTTTTCTGTTGGTTGTTTTCAAAAGCTAGTAAATCGCAATTTTCTTTTTATTTGTTTCATAGATTTATTTTCTTGAATATTTTATGATGCATGATTTCATCTTTAATTCTAGATTCTTCCAAAATTAACACATGCTATTAAGTATTTTCTCCGGCAAATAATATTATTGAATTATGTACAACCCAGATATCTAAATTAATTAATGCAACATTGTTGGTTGTGCTATAGATTAGAATTTTGTTTTTAAGTTTTTTACGAGCTAGATCTATAGATTGAAGATAGTAGTTAATTAGTTTGAAGGTTGTATTGGTTCTTGGTTTTAAGTTTAATAGTAACCAAGAATTAGAGTTCAGTAAATTAATTATGTTTGATTAGGAAAAAAAACATTTTTTTTTTGGGGGGGAGGCTCTATGCAATTCGAAATTCCTCTATTTTTTTTAATTATTACTCCTTATTTAATAACTTATTGAATTTTAAAGCAATCAAATCAAAGATACTATGAATATGCGTTTGTGAATTCAATTTATTCTTGTCTAGAATCGATCCCGAACTTAATTGGTAAAATATTTAAGGGGTTGATATATTCAGTATATATATTCCAATTGACTTTTTCACATTTTAATTAAAGATTTTATATTACTAGGTTATAAGTTAAATTTCACAGTTTTTATTTTTCGTTCATCCCTTATCAAACTTCATCACCTAAAAAAATAGACATAATATCTGATTCTCAACCCTAAAAGTACATTTTAAATACAAATTTACTATTTTCACTTAACACACATAACATAACATCTGAAAAAAAAATAACACATGATCTCTTTTACTTTATATTAAGTTTCGCCCGCTAATAATATTATTATTGAATAACAACCCAGATATGGAAATTAATGCAACATTGCTTATTGGGCTTCTATTGGTTGCGCTATAGATTAGAATTTTGTTCAAATTTTTTAATCTAGCAAGAATATTGCAGTTAATTTAATTTGTTTGAAGATCGATTATAGACTAGCTTTATATTGGTTCTTTTTAAGTCTTAACAATTAACCAAGAATTAGAGCCCAGTAAATTAATTAGGCATAATTAGGGTAACAAGTTTTTGGAACTAAATCAAGGTGAAACTTATTTTCACACGTTTTTAAGTCTTAAATTTATGGAAAATATAAATTCATGCTTTTAATTCTTAGTCTCTGAAAAAAAAATCAAATTACACTTAAAAAAAAAAAAAAAAAAACCCAAATGTGTTTGCTGTATTAACGTAATGGGTATAGCATGCTTGACTTAGCCCAGTTGATGTGGTTAAAAAGCCCAATGTTAAGCTTGAGCAGAGCCCAATATATATGTACTAGTGGTTCCATCTTTAACGGCCCAAGTCCTAATGATTGTATTCAATTAATTTTCTGGATTGATTCGAACCCAAAACAACCGGTCCATCAATGAGCAATTTTCGAACAAATTTTGTCAATTTTCAAGTGATTTATTTATAAGTGCAAATTTGGTGGTGGTTTTATGAAATGGTTTATTGAGTGGAGTTTTATTTTATTTTTTTCTTGATATATTATTTATTTATCCATTCTATAACATATATTCATTAATAATTGGACAGATATCAATTTTGTTTATAACGAATAATTTCAATTGAAATTTTATCACTTTTTTTTGTTTTTCTCATAGTAAGGTGCCATAAATTTAGATTCCATGCACTCTACTCCCTCCCCAATCTCGGCAAAAGAGTTACATTTTCATTAATTATTAATGAGTAACTCTTTTGTGAGACGAATTATTTGTGAGACGGGTCGTCCCATCACTAAAGTATGCTTATTGTATATAGTTAAAATATGTTTATTTGTAGTTAAAATATGTTAATAATAAATTATATTATTACACACTAAAATCATACTTTAATGCATAATCCAACATACTTTAGAAAACATATTTTAACAACTATTAAACATACTTTATATATACAATAAACATACTTTAGTGATGGATTGACCCGTCTCACAAGAAACTTTGTCATTATTAATTAGAGCATTCCACTAAAAAAATTATATTTTCTTTTGAGATAAATGAAACCAATATAAAATAATTATTGTATTTTCATAGAGCTCACACAGCGTTAATATCTTTTGGAAAGCCGGGGCTGTCTTACTGCCCAAAATGTAATATTACATCTGATGTGAATATTTTGTGAGTCAAAACCTGTAAAATTTTAATTTTGAATGGGAAATCCCATTTCAATTTGGAGTCCTTAATTTTTAAGGGATTCCATCAGATTACTCTGTTTAATTCTAGTCTAGGTTAAATATTATCCATACATATATAAAAAAAAATAACAACAAGAATAAGAAGAAAAATAGTTCATTCATTTCATGGGTGGAAACTAAAATTAACAACACTGCAAAGTTTTAGAACTAAAAAGTCCAACAATTACGGAAAGCATTATCTGATCCCAATTTATTTAGTTGGCCAGGCAAACAAAATTAGTTGCTAAATTTATTTAAATAAAAGTTTTTTTTTTAACCAATTGTATTGGCTTTATAGGGATATTTGCAGTATTTTTATGTTATGTGTTAGGTGAGAGTGATATTTTTGAAATTAATATAACTTTTGAGGTTGTTGATTGATATGAAATTTTATTTTTTGGGTGAAAAATAAATGTGAAACGGATAAAAACAAAAAGTATGAAAATAAATGTGGGACGCAAGGAGTATATGCTAACTAAGGTGATTCTGGGTGAATTAATTTGTTGCATCAGACTCAGTGCACCTTAAAGTTAATAGGCAGCCTTAAGGTTAATAAGGTAAAAATTAGGATATAGTGATCATAGTTATTAAATTTATTTTTAATTATTTTATTTAATTATGAGAATTAAATAAAATTTTGATCAAATAGTTGAGATAATCCAGATAAATTAATGATCCTAATGGACCGCAATTAGACTCAATATTTAAACATGATCTACAAAATATTAGGTTTAACAATGGAATTTGTATGGGTTAAATTTTCATATATGCTCATATGTATTTAACAATTTTTTTTAAATGCCCAAAGTTTACTGATAAAAACTCATTGCTTCGTTCGAAGAGAGTCTTTTGTCTTTTTCAAATAAATTAAGGAGTATTATTATTTAATATGTAGTGAATAATTGTATTAGTGAGATGTGAGCCTCATATTTTAATTGTATTAGAGGGGTACGTGGTCCCATGTGTATTAAGAAAGAAGGGAGACCTTTTGGATGAAACACCCAAAATTAAAAAAAAAAAAAACTCACTTTGGATGAAACGAATGAAATATTAAACTATCCAAAATGATGAAAATATTTTTGAATTGATTGGGATTTATTTTAAAAGCTTTAATTAGAATCATGAATATGTATGATAGTTATAAAGATATATACAATTGAACCATACGTTTTAATTAAGTTAACAACCGAATTAAAGGATTTTTTTTGTCATTTTAACAAAAAAATACTTTAAAAAAAATCACAAAACACTTGTATAAATCGAATTCACATAGTATTCCCGTTCCAATCCTATATATTGTTAGTGTATTTAAATTAAAAGAGACAATAGAATTTACAAATATTTATGATGTAAAATCAATTTACAAAAGTTTAACTCTAAAGAAATACACTATATATTATTTACCCTATATATTGTTAGTATGTTTAAATTAAAAGATTATAGAATTTATAAGGGTCTAGTATAGAAAACCAATTTACAAAAGTTTTAACTCTAAAGAAAATGAGGTAATAATAAATAAATAAATAAATATTAAAAAAAAACCGTTGTTCATACTTCAATTTGGAGTCGGCATGGAAGTACAAGACTTAATAGAAGAGGTACAACCCCGTGATTCCAAATCACATTAATATCGCTGGAGTTATTCGCTTTCTGAAAAATACTCCCTGCAAGGATTGATTTTGTGATAGTACAGATTTTGTACCAACCATGAGAATCAAATGGAGAGAGATATTTCCAACACTACAAAATCGGATGAGAGTGAAAGGATAATGAACGATCTTCGCTTCCATAATAACAAAATTTGGAGAGGTGACTCCAGATTTTGAAGAACACAAGCAGAGCAGAGCAGAGCAGGTATTCTAATATCTCCCTTCCTTGTTAGATTAACTTGCCCTAATTCCTCTGCATTCCGTTTACCCAATTCTTTTATGGATTCTCCTCAACAGAACTTCCGATCGAATCTGGTAACATCTTCGCCTTCTCCCTGAATCGACGAACTCGGTAAACTATTCTTCGATTCCCATTCTTTCGCCTGTAATATAGGCGATGTTTCAGTTCGACTGCTTCAATTATTGTATTATTTTACTAATTTATGAGTTGCTAAATCGGAATTGAATTTCTTCTTTATTGGATAATCTGTTGGATTTTGATTTTGCCTTTGTATTCGCTCTCCCTGTAATTCTTGACATTGCATAAATCCTCTTCTATGAGTTCTTTGTATAGGAATTCACTATTTTCGTTATGTTATACTTGGAATTATGTTACCTGTGAATGACGCCTTAATGAATTTGGTAGGAAATGTTTTTATTCATGTGCTTCTTTGGTACAATTTCACACTTTTATTTCCTTTAAACATAAATCTCATGCTTAACTGTGGCGTCTTTTCTTATAAAAATCTATGTTCAAATGGAAACTGATTGTGCAAAACCACTTGTCACTTGACAAATTTGAGGTTTCAAACTTCACTGAGTATGATGGTAGACTTAAATCTGGCTGAAACACACTACTGACCATCTTAAACTTGCCTTTACTCTGAATGTTGTTTACTTTTGTTCATTGGTTGAGTTGATGAGAGTGAGAGCTGGAGTAGTCCCCAACCCCTAGTTCCGCTAGTCCCTTATTCAGACATCTCTAATGTCCTTTTCCACAACATATATTTTCTGTTCGTTTTCATTCCTCCATTCGTTTAGTTCACTACAGTTTTCGTCAACTCAATAATGTTATTATATGTACTCATATAATCTTTCTTTGCATAAAATGAAATATTGCTACATGATCCAATTTGTTACTGAGGTTGATAATTGTTTTTAGGTCCCTTTAGGCTTTTTAGTTTTTTAATAGATGCCATTTAGAATTGCTTTTGGTTATTTTTAATGTTAATTATATAGTGATAATTGTGTAGGTTATTTCTCTCTCTCAAGATGGTAGTTTCAAGTGGCAAATATGTATTATTTGGGTATGTGAGCCTGTTGGTCGCCATTATACCTGCAAAAAAATTGAAGGGCTACGTGGAGAGTTTGGTGAGGGGTGTGATCGTTGAGGTTGAGACCGAAGATCCATGCCAATCTGCCATGAAGATCGTCGGGGAAGATGGTGTCACTTTAATGGATGTGGAGACCTCACAGCGTGACGTCTTACTGGATGATGAGTATCTCAAAGAGGTTGCCAACCGGATTGCTGATCATCTCGTCAACAACCAAGGCCTCCTTCGTCGTCCCAACATCTCTGTTGTCGTTGAAATCCCAACATCTGCTCATGAGGTTGCCGCCCTGAAGAAGGCAGCCAAGATCAAGAAAGCGCTGGAGTCATGTTGGGCGGCGGCCAGGCTCGGGGTTAGGATCGAACACTCCGCCCCGGAGGACTGCCTCATCGTCTGGGAGGAATATGGCAGGGAGTACCTCAGGATGTGGGATCCCTGCTCGCCATATCATGGAATGAAAGGCATCAAGGAGAAAACTCTTGTTAAGAGTATTGTGCGAGCTGCAGGACATGGTGATTACGATGACGACTACGCCTATAGTGATTATTATGATGAGGAGGAGGAGGAGGAGGAGGAAGAAGATGAGCGAGCAATTTCTGTCTTTATCAAGTTTCCCTAATTGTTAGAGTTTTTAGTTTAAAATTTGCAGTGTTAGTACTCTTTGAATTGAATTGGATGAACTATTTTAGTTTTAAGTTGCTGGAGTTGTTCTTTGAAATGTGTATGGATAATATTTAACCAAGATTAGGAATTAAATAGAGTAATATGATGGAATTCCTAAAAAATTAAGGACTCAAACTGAGATGGATTTCCATTTCAAAATTTTAAAAATTGACGCAAAACTGAGATGTAAACAGAAACGAAGAAATGAACGACAAAATCCAATGGGCTATCGCATATTAAACTTGGTCCAATTGAAGAGGTGTGAAGGCCCAATAAAAAGCTTGAGTAAGGCCCAGTATGTTGTCAAGTTGAAACGGTCCCAAAAGAACCGGCCCAACAATGAACAATCTTCGAACAAATTTTGTCAATTTTCAGGTGATTTATATTTATAAGTGCAAATTTTGTGAGAAATATTTTTTTGATTTTGGCGTACTCAGAACATGAAAAATACAGGGAGTAATAAAAATCTAAAATATTTGCATATGAAATTGGAGAAAACAAATCTATACATGAAACATTCCCAGAAATGACAGGTGGATTATTCTAGAAGTAATAGGAAGCTCACTAGAATCAAATAGTGAAACACTAACACTTCTCTCTCTCTCTCTCAACACACAAATATTACAAGTTCATAAAGAGTGTCTCGTGGACACCCTCTCCACCATCACAATTCCCACACCCTATCCACATCACTTCCATTAATTGTGTGACTCATATCCCATCCCTGGATTGGGAGCTTCCCAAACAGACCTCAGCCATTCCTCGTCTCCCTATAAACTAACTCAAAACCCACCACACACTTGATTAATTGCAGCAATTTCACACGCACAACACACACTAGCTAGGCAATACCTCATGGCTCAAACAATGCTGCTTGCTGCCAACCATGTGGTGAAAGGGGATCAGCCATTGGTGATCCACAGGCAGCTTAAGCCAACCCCTTTCTCTCACTTTTTGCTCCCCCCAAGAAATGCTTCTCCTCTCTCTTCATCAACAACCACTGTGGCCCTTTTCAAGTCCAAAACCAAGGCTCCTCCTGCCAAGAAGGTCATTCTCTAACATTAACTAATTATGGGTTTTTATTATGTTATTATTTGGGAGTTAATGGGGTTGATGAATTCATTGTGCTTTGACAGGTTCCAGTGGTGAAGGAAAAAGGTAAAACAGAGGATGGGATATTTGGTACATCTGGTGGAATTGGTTTTACTAAGCAGAATGAGCTCTTTGTTGGTAGAGTTGCCATGATTGGCTTTGCTGTGAGTTCTTTTATTTTACTTATTAATTAATGGTATATTTTACTAATCATGATTTACTTATATTAATTAAATGGTGTAATATTTTACTAATCATCAATAATATAGGAGAGGAGATAGGGGGATCCCATTTGCCAAAACCTAATATATAATGTTTCTATTTGGCATTTAATTTACATAGGACAATTATGATATTATGTCTATTTTCCATTCTTGAAAAAGACTTGATTACATTTTTTATTATTTTATAGAGCTAGCAAACATAGCATGAACTTCTGGTTTCCATCTTCCATAATTCGTGTTACATAAGTGTTTTATAACATAAAAAATTTATACACTATAAATCAACATTAAATTCTTAAGACGTGGCTGTAATCTAAAATGTTATTATGATAAGTGTCACTCATTTAAAAAGTAGAATACAAGATGAAACACGGAGTTGAAATAGGTAATCCATGCCTGAACTTTCATAGAATGTTGTTTAGCATTTAGACAAGATCCTAAATTGTTAATCAATTGAGCATTACAAATTTTTTTTTTTTTTAAATTAGTAAATGATTAAATTGGCATGCAGGCATCTCTTCTGGGAGAAGCAATAACTGGAAAAGGAATTCTTGCACAACTAAATTTGGAAACTGGAATTCCTATCTATGAAGCAGAGCCACTTCTTCTATTCTTCATCCTTTTCAACCTTCTTGGAGCCATTGGTGCTTTGGGTGACCGTGGTCGCTTCGTCGACGAAGTATCCAATACCGGACCCATTATAGCTCCCGGAAAAGACTTCCGATCCGCTTTGGGTCTTGGACAGGGTAACAACACATTTTCATGATCATATAGTTTGTAAACAAAGTATTCATTTTACATTATAATCATGACCTAATATAAGGTCTCAGAGCTTAACCTTTTAGACGAGGTAATTAATTAGACTTAACGAGAGTTATTGAATATACCCTAAATTTGTTTTTTATAACGAAATGCACTATGCTTGCCAATGGATGCACTTACTAAAACAAAGTTATATTGTTAGGAATTAATTTTAGAATTTAGAAAATTGAAGTAACTTTAATATTGTATGAATGTTGCAGGTCCTTTATTTGGATTCACAAAAGCAAACGAGTTGTTTGTTGGACGATTGGCTCAACTAGGTATTGCCTTTTCGATTATAGGAGAAATTATAACAGGGAAGGGAGCATTGGCACAGCTGAACTTCGAGACCGGTGTTCCGATCAACGAAATCGAACCCCTATTGTTGTTCAACATAATCTTCTTCTTCGTCGCTGCCATTAATCCTGGTACCGGGAAATTTGTCACCGACGAAGAGGAAGATTAAATTGTAAATAGACAACAATTTTCTACTTGTAAAATAATCAGAAAGAGTGGTACTTACTACTTTCGTATTGTATGTAGTGTTTTGTTAATTGTTAGTGATGAGAATATGCTTGGTTTATTTTGCTCTGTTGCTGTGCAGGTGGTATGGAAATGCTAATTGTTAATGCCAAATTTTGTGCAGATTATATATTTTTCCAATCTGACTAATTAATTACTATGTATTCGTGATTTTATATTATACAAACATTTTAACACGTACGAGTACCATTCTGATCGCCTCTTTCATGATCCTTTCCCGTCAATGGGGGAGGAAGCTCCTACGTCTCTTCTTCGCCACCTAATTCGTACCTTCACCTTTAGCTGGGTCAAGGCGGGAAGGAAGCATAGGACAGGATAGATTTTAAAAAATACTCCCTTGATCCATTTTTAATTATCCGTTTGCTTTTTGAACGTGAATTAAGGAGTATTATTATTTAATGTGCAGTGGGTAGTTGTATTAGTGGAGTGTGTAAGTTCCATATTTTAATTGTATTAGTGGGTGAGTGAGTTTCATGTGTCTAAAAGTGAAAATTGATAATTAAGAGTGGATGACTCAAAATGGTAAAATGGATAGATTGACTGACAGTGGACGGAGGGAGTAGAATTATATAAATATAAACTTTTTGTAATAGTATATATATATATATATATATATATATATATATATATATATATATATATATATATATATATATATATATATATATCGTGGACAAATAAACCCATATAATTACGTATTCCCTCTATCTCATTCTAATAATTACATATTTTAAAATGAGGTATTTTATTTTAACGGTTACATTTTTTTTTTATGTATGAGACTCACACGATTAAATAATTAAAATATCTTAATGAGACATTTATCTCAATTTTGATAATAAAATAAAGAACATAAAATAAGAATTTATTACTGAAGGATACACGATTTAGAGGGTAATTGCATCCAATATAATGAAAAACAAAAATAACTTTCAGGTACACAAATTCATGTTAATCTCCGGAAAATATTCTTTGCAATACCCTTTACAGGATACGCTTATGGCTGAATCTTCAACGGATTTCCATTGCTTCTGGGCTTCCTCTTCCATCGGCAGGCTGAACTGGTCGCAGATCTAGTGACGGCCCGCCACCGTCGACACACCAGCTCTCGTTCATGAGGGGTCGTTCCCCTATTTCTCCACTGCCTAGGGCAGTCTCCGCCGTCGCTAAATTAGGAGCCTTCCACTTCCACCAACGGCGCGGCTTTCAGATTCGCACGCGACACTCGCGTTTCTTGCTGTCGATCGGGCTGATTTCTCTGTTTTCCTCAGCCACCGCTTCACGCTGCCCTCGTAGGCCCGATCGCGGTTGCTGCTTCTGATTTCGCTGGCTAGGGCGCCATATCCACCGCCATCGCTTCCATCGGTGTGCCTCAGAGTGCGAATGGCTGCCATCTCCACAGATCTACGCGCCGCCGCCAGCCGTACACCCTTCGCGCTGCTCCTATTTGTCGTCGTTGGACGCCCGCCTTCAACCATAACCGCCCGTCAACCACCGTCGCGCCGCCTGCTTCGCGAAATGGCATCTTGACAAGAAGAAGGGTGAGGTGCCGCCACTTCAAAATTTTCAAGACATCAGTGAAGCTTATCAGGTTAATTGCTCAATTGATTTGATTGGATTCTGTTTGTTTAATTAGGTTAATTGCTCAATTGATTTGATTGGATTCAATTTGTTTAATTGCATCTCCATTAGTGCTGATGTGTTCCAGGCTTGCTTGCTTTAATTCTATAGTCAAATACTCCCCTTATAATTTCATTTGTGCTGGAGTTTGAAACATTCTGTTGCCACTTATCTTGTACAACTCCAGAATTCGGTCAAATTGCTCTATTGGATGAAATTATCAAGTTGAAGGAGAAATATCGATTCTGTGTAATATTGGATGAAAGCAATTCTGTTGGAGTTCTTGGAAGTTCTGGTAGAGGTCTAACTGAACATTGCAAAATTCCAGTAAGTTTTGACCACCTCGTTGATTAACCGGTTGTATAATTTGCGGATTCTTCTTTTTATTCTATTTTTCGCAGATTGAAAAGGTAGATAATGTCACTGCTGCAATGGGGAATGCACTTGTTTGAATCTGTTATTTTATCTTCATTAGGTGAGTTAGATTGGCTTGTTGAATTGGCACTTGACATCAAAACAAAGACCCAAAACATTAGCTTTTTAGACAATTTGAACACTTGTAGCTTTATATTAGGTTCAATGGAGAACTGAGAAAAGATAGTGAAGGAAATTAATTATAATTCAAGTTAACGAGCTACAAAAACTTGATATTGTTGATTTACAATTATGACTTATAGGTTGTCCTATTTGTTATAATGGAAGCATGTTCTTACAGGTTATATACACGGACAGCACCACGACCTCTTGACTCTGTTTGAATACGGTGGATATCCCCTGCTGCAAATTACCTCTTTCTCGGAGATTATGTCGACAGAGGGAAGCAGAGTTTGGAAACAATATGCTTGCTATTGGCTTACAAAGTAAGGTATCCATATAAGATATTTCTCTTGCGTGGGAACCAAAAAGATGCCAAAATCAACCGTGTTTATGGATTTTACGACGAATGCAACAGGAGATTCAATGTTCGGCTGTGGAAGATATTTCTGCTCTTATAGACGAGAAGATAATATGCATGCACGGTGGGATTTATAAGTCAATTATTCACCTGGTGTGTGTGGAGAGTTGTTTGGTTAAATTATAAAGCTGTGCTAGTTTTTAGGTTTCAGATTAACTGGGAAAGGAGATGCAGCCTTATGTTGTGTTTCATGTAATGGTGGTACTTTGGCTGCTAATTTGGCTAACTTATTATCTTAGCACATTCAGTTTATTTCTGCTTATGGGTTTATAATTGACTTAACTAACATGACATATACCATCTACTGGTGTTGAACAATGCTTGAAATTGAGTAACAAAAAAATTATAAAGAATAAATGTGAAAAAAATAGTATAAATATATTGTGCAAAAAAATATGCAAAACAAAATGTGCAAAAAAATTGTGAAAAACAAAATTGTGTATAAAAAAAAAATATGCAAAAAAATTGTGCAAACAAAATTTGCAAAACAAAATGTGGAAAAACAAAATTATGCAAAATAAATTGTGCAAACTCTACCCACTGTCGGACCACCGCCAGTCCTCCGGCGGTGTTAGGCATAAATTGCGCACTCCAATTTACGATCCCCAAGTGTAGGGATGTCAATTGCAGAGACAAGTACCCCAGTTAAAAATATCGTTCCCACTGAGACAATCTTTTATTTATTTTACTATTGATTACTATTCAACTAGAATAATTGTAACCAGTTTCCAAGTTTTGAATATGATTAACAACTTAAATAGTTTAAATAACAATGAACACAATAAATAGAAGCAATGAGAATTATTCAAGTTTGATCAAAAGAGAAATAACAGCTCTAAAGTATCAGGTTTAATGCAATTGATTTGGTTTCCTAGACGTCCTACTGTTCATTCATACTGCTTTAATGGATTAACATTACAAAATAACGCGTGAATAGTTTTAATCCTCCTTCCTAGATACTAATATGGCGAATTTTATAAACCTCCGGATGGCCAATTCGACTAACATATATTCTCTGGAATTCCTATTCAATCTTATTCACTTCCTACTTGACTTCTTAATTGCATTGTTCCACTAAGATAATCAAGTACCCTATTTACTAGCTCTTAGGATTAATGTGTTCACGGGCAAACTACTTTAATCCCTAGCAATCAAACAGTATCAAGTACACATGCACACAAACTAACATAGCATATCAAGCATCACGGACAATATCAATAATATGCGATGAAGACGTTACAAGCGCATAACAAAGTTTGGATAAAAACGAATAAATAAGGATTATCATAGTATGAATTCACAAGATTAGTCTAGGTTCCCAAATCAACTACATCTAACCCTCAATCCTTAGAACCGTAAAGGGTTTTAGTCCATGAGGTTACACACAACCCTCATGGCTATCAAATTCATAACAAAATCAACAAAGGGAAAATAAAGAAAAGAATACGAAACCCTAGTGTCACGTGGTTTGCGTTCTTTCTCCGTCTCTCCGATTGGATTGCTCTCTCAATCGCACTAGAATCCTTCTCTGGACCGATGGAATGGATGATGAAAGATTTGATGTGAGTGGGTGGATGAATGGATGGAGCGTGAATTGAATTCACAGTGTGTTTCTGTGGTGAATGATCGGTCCTTCTCTCAAAGTGTTTGATCCCTCTTTATATCATGGGCCACGAAACTGACTTTGCTGAGCTATTCTTCACGTTTGTCACGCACAGGGGATTAAAAATCCCAATTTTCGGCCCAAACTAACGCAACACGAGTTGGAGTGACCAACTCGAGTTGCCAACACGACTCAAGTTGCCTTATGTTGCAACTTGAGTAACCCAACTCAAGTCGTGCTACCAAGTCGTGCATCCGCTTGTCAAGTCGAGCTGCCATACTCTGAAACTGATTTTCTTCCGTACACCAACACGAGTCAAGCTACTGCCTGTCAACTCGTGTTGGCTCTCTGGACGCCATCCGCCGCTGCTCTGCCTCACACGACTTGCCACTCGACTTGTCTTCAATGCAGCTCGAGTCGAGCTGCAACTCGAGTTGCACAAGACAAGTCGAGTTAGCTCACTGACCAATTCTGACTTTCTACGGCACCTTACACGACTCGAGTTGAAAGGTCGAGTTGACCCTTGCAACTCGAGTAAGCCCCTTTTCTGCTTGTTTCTTTCCCGTCTTCGGTTTTGCTTCATTCTTACCCTGTTTTAACCTTCAAAACTCCACAAAAACCATTAGAAGCACAAGAATCATGTAAAATACATCAACTACGCACTCCAACACGAAAATATGGCCTTATCCTAACATAAACACGGTAATATACGATCGAAAAGACGTAGATTTCCCCTCTCATCAGGCGACCGGTCGTCGGAACTTAAAATGTGCAAATAAAATTTGCAAAAATAAATTTATGCAAATAAATTGTGCAAACACATATGGGTATTTATGGTATCACAATCATAATTGTGTAGTTATGAATATTAATCCTTTGAGTCATGTAGTTTATAACAATTATGCATTATTTTATGTATCCAATAATAAGTGACCCAATAAAATAATACCATCGAAAATTCTATTGGGCCCAATATGAATTAAAATAGTAGGTGGGGGCCTATTCCCCGAAAAAATAAAAAATATACCACAGGAGCAGGAGGAGGAAGCAACGACCCATAAAACTATCATGAAAAGATCGCTATATAAAATTGAAATATCCCTTTCGCCCTTCGCACATAATTATGTGCATTTTAATGGTTTAGGTTTAGTTATATTTTTAGAGTTTAATATTTATTTTTATAATTATGCTTTAATTTTTAAAGTATAATTAAAATTTCATCATTGTGATTAAATTTAATGGTGAATTTATCATTATGATTCATGGTGTATTTCACTTTTACTGCTTATAGCACATTTAAAGATATGTAATCCTCATTTCAAACCTACAAATATTGAATATTCAGGAGCTCATGGTTTTAATAGGATGTTCAACAAGTAGTGGGATAATATTAAAGTGTTGAAAATATTTATTATATATGTTCGTCTTATACATTAAACATTCCACAACTATTTGTTGAGCATCTTATTAAATGTTCAGTAGACAGTAGTTGAAAATTAGATTAAAAAATAAAATTTATTGAATAATTCAAATTAAGGGGTTTTTATCTTTATAAACCACCTAAATTAAAATATAGATTGTGTTTAGTAAAAGCTTAGACGACGTTATTGTATTTAACTAATTAGTCCTTTTGGGCTTTAAATTATTTTTCTGTAAATAAAGAAAGGCTAGGGATGGCAATGGGTAGGGTAGGGTACGAGTATGACAAATCCACATACTATCCTATACCCTACCCTCCCCTCCCTACCCATACTCTACTCTTTTACCCTAAAATAGAGCTTAGGGTAGGGTACGGGTATACCCATCGGGTATACGGGTAATTCGCGGGTAAACAGATACCCGCAATCTTAGTAGATTTTACGGATAATTCGCGGATACCCGAATCCACCCGACCCGACACAACCCATTTTTTTTAACTATAATCCACCAAAAAATAATTATAATACATAAATGAATAACCTAAAATAAAATATGCAAATTAGAAAATAAAGTTAACAACAATAACGTCTAAGTCCGTTAACAAGAAAACATCATAAATTCATAGTTAATTAATCAAATAAAATCATAAAACAAACATCATATTCCAACAATTGCTTTCAAGTCCTCGGTTAAGTATGAAAACTTCAAAATCTTGCATCCCCTTTTCGTCACCAAAATATCTCAATTCGAATATCATTTTTTTATTAAAATATTAAAAAAAATAATTATAATTCTTAAAAATAATTATAAATAACACATAATATTATAATATAGAACAAGATTTATTATAATTCTTAAAAATTATTTATATTTATATCAGGACAAGAATATAAATTTTAATTAAAAATATTAAATATATTATAATAAATAAATATTAAATACATCATAAATTTTTCATCAACAATATTATTATACTAAAAGAAATATTAGATTTAGACATTTAATTAAATATATAATACTATTATATATATATATATATATATATATATATATATATATATATATATATATATATATATATATATATATATATATATATATATATATATATATATATATATATTCGGATAATTTTCGGGTCGAGTACGGGTCAGGTACGGATAAATATAAGGGAACCCGTACCCTACCCTTACCCTTACCCGCACAGTTTTTCTTCGGGTTCGGGTGCTACCCTATCCGTTACCCGATTTTACCCAATTTTTCTATACCCGCTATGCGGGTACCCGTCGGGTAACCCGAAGGGTAAAGTTGTCATCCCTAAGAAAGGCGAATGGAATGGGCTTTAGTCCAAAACGATGTGGATTTTTATGCAACGCGAGATTGGGAAGTCTGTTGCTTTTGTTTAATCTCATATTTATTAAATATTTCCATAAATATTTTTTTTTCCATTTATTGGGGTATGTTTGGTAGAGGTTTATGCTAGGTTTAAAAATGATGAATAATGATGATTTATTTATGGCAAATTATTGCACCCATATTCAGAAATTTTTATGAATAAAAATATGGGTGCGGCTTGGTTCGAATCTTGGACCTTCATTTGGTCATGGCTCTTGTTGGGTATCGGAGCCGCCACACCATCGTGAGAAGAGCTAGAGGAGGAACGGGCTCATGTATCATGTGGTTCCAGATTCGGTAGTTGGTCAGCGTTTGGGGGCAGAGTATACTTTCACGAAGAGTCTCACTCACAATCCAAACGGGTAACACTTTATTCTCACCAAATCCTCACCCTCTCAATACACTGATATGTTCCCTCACACTCTCTTCACCAGAGGAGAAAGCCCCAATTTAAATTGGGGGTGGAGGAGACCAAGAAGTAAATGATTACGGCTGGAGACACACTCCCGAGAAATTAGCTACCCAATGTATCAGAAAACCAAGAAGGGATTTGAGGAGTCACTCACGCGTGAATGAGAATAGAGGCTGCCAACGTTCAGATTTCATGGTGAAAATGGTTACGGCTTCAATTAAACATATCATGGACTAAAACACAATTGGGCTTAGAAAAATCCCAACAAATCTCCACCTTTTGGCCTAATCCCGAACACCACAACCAAAATAGAGTCCACAGGATTTCATCATTGCCCGCCTTCGAAAACTTGCAAAAAACAAAACACAAAGTATTAATACAAGATCCTTTTTTTTAAAAAAAAACAAAGTAAGTTAATAGAAATTGACACACAATCACAAAATTTCACATTATCATAAAGATAAAGCACAAAGCTCTCAAGATATCATAAAGTTCACATAGTGTAATCACATAGATTAGAACTTACAGTTCTCACGACACACAAGCAATTCACATAGAAAGTAATAAACTAAACACAAAGCTAACATAAGATTACTAAGATCATGAATACACAATTCATAACATTTATCATTAAGAATAGAATACAAAATTCTAAAGACACAAAGTCTTATCACATAGAAAACAAACTATAGCATTCAAACAACACGAAGACATCACAAAGAAGCACACAAAGGCAATGCATATCCTAACAAGCTACGAAAGCATTAAACATAGAATCATGTGATATGCTCCACCTCACTAAGAGTAACAAATAAGCATATAAATGATACACAACCATAACAAATACTAACACATAGTAAACACATGAATGCTCCACCTTACAAGGAGCAACCAAGAGGCAAGTTTAACAGATAAACAAGTGAAATAGAAAACATATTTCAATAGTACTAAATTACTCCCTCCATCCACTGTCAATTTATCCATTTTACCATTTTGGGTTGTCCATCCTTAATCTATCAATTTCCCTTTTTAGATTATGGGACCTACACCCTCCACTAATATAATTAAATATGGGGCCCACACCCTCCACTAATACAACTACCTACTACACATAAAATAATAATACTCCTTAATCCATGTGCAAAAAGCAAATTGATACATTGAGGATGGACGGAGGGAGTAAAATAATTTTCTCACACAAGAAAACACAAAGTTTCAAGAGAAATCACACAAGAAAAAACAAATTTTCAGAAAAAAGGATTTTTAAAAAATCATGAGAATTAATAAGCTATTTAAACATACATAAATTAAAGGCTCAAGAAATTCACACAAGCACAACTATAGTAACATCCCCATAACTTTCAGTTTCAATCACAATATTGTCTTGTTCACTAGATTTATTCTTCTTGGGGTGAGGGCACTTGTTAGCATAATGGTCACGCTTATTACAAGTATAGCATTTATGATTCTTAGCTTTAAACTTATTATTATGCTTTCCCTTGACCAACATAACAGCCCCTGAATTTTGATCACATACCTCATTGTGTTTTAAATCATGTTCCTTACTTTTTATAGCATTAGTCAGGGTATCAAGTGAAATCTCATCTCTACCATACTTAATGGCAATTTCACATCACTATAAGTGTCAGGAAATAACATTTAACAAGACAATAGGAGAGTACTCATCAATGTGCTTATCACCATATTGCTTAATATCAATAATAAGCTTCGTAAATATGTCCAAGTTTTCATCAATGTCCTTATTCAAATCCAATTTAAAACTGAAAATTTTTTCAAGTAAGAACATTTTACTAGGCAGAGATGACACATTGAACAATTTATCCAACTTTTTTCACATCTTTTCAGCAGAATCAAAGTGACCAACCTTTCTTAACACAGAGTCAGAGAGATTAAAATGATGGATGACAATGCAAGCTTATTCATTTCAGATTTCTAATATTCAGTTACAGTTTTAGTATGCGTTCCATCAATGGCCTTAAAGACACGTTGTTGAACCAAAACACATTTCATCTTTTGTTTCCAAATTTTAAAATCTGTTTTACCATCAAAAGAAGTCATGCCAAAGGAGTTGGAAGCCATTTTTAAGCACAAAGCACAAACCACAGGAAGAAATAGACTGACAATCAAGAGTGCACACAACAGGTTGACTGAGGCTATCCCAGTTCGCAGATCGATTTATCAATTATACAAGGGGTCACTCAGGGCCTGTATACTACCCTAGGAACACACAAAGCGATAAAAGAGCAGTTTAATAACAAAGACAGATTTACAGCAGCAGAATTGAAAGCGCAGAGTCACAGAGAAACAATCAAGAATAATTAAAGAGGACTAGCCGCCTCAGAGCATCACAAAGGAGGACCAACCGCCTCAGGGTATTACAGAGATATATCAGAACTAAACAAATCAGAAAAACAAAACACAAAGTTAAAAGGAACGAAAAAAACTCCCCTGAAGCAGTGGACGAACACGGGACCAGGATCAAAGCCGAAGGCAGTCTGTGGCTAGCGGACAACGATAATAGACGATCAACCAGGCTCGTCGACGATGGCGACAACCATGGCTCGGATACCACTGTTGGGTATTGGGGCCGCCATGTCATCATGATAAGAATCGGAGAAGGAACGGGCTCAGATATTCTGTGGTTCCAGATTCGGTAGTTGGTCAGCGTTTGGGGGAAGAGTATAGTTTCACAAAGAGTCTCACTCACAATCCAAAAGGGTAACACTCTATTCTCACCAAATCCTCACCCTCTCAATACACTGATATGTTCCCTTATACTCTCTTCACTAAAGGAGAAAGCCCCAATTTAAATTGGGGGTGGAGGAGATCAAGGAGTAAATGATTACGGCTGGAGACATACTCCCAAGAAATCAGCTACCTAACGTATCAGAAAATCAAGAAGGGATTTAAGGAGTCACTCACGCGTGAATGAGAATAGAGGCTGCTAACGTTCATATTTTATGGTGAAAATGGTTTGGCCTTAATTAAACATATCATGGGCCAAAACACAATCGGGCTTAGGAAAAGCCCAACAGTTCTGTTACGATGTTAAATGACCACTTCATTTAAAAGTTTAAGTTGATAGAGAAGGGAATCGTTTAATATTTAATCAAGCCATTCTAACACCCCTGGTATTATTGAACATACCCCAATTGCTATACAAACCAATATTTTCATAACCAGACCCCTGATGGCCTAAACGATACGAGGTTTAACCGGTCGGACCGACGGTTCAACCGGAAAAATGAAAATTACCTATTTTTTAATAATATTTCATTATTTTATATATAATTTAAATTAACATATAAATTTAAACATTTTCTCAAGCCCATTTATGATGGGCCACAATCTGGTAAGTGAATTAATTATAAAGTCCATTAGTCAAAAATAAAATTTAGAAGCGTAGCGTGAGTATCAGAATGAGATTCTTTCTTTTTCAATGACTCTTCCTCTCTCTAAGGAAGAACTTCTCTCGTCGATCTCCAAATTTATAAATTCTAATCCGTCGAACCGATTGTTCCTCTCTCTTTCGAAAATCTGAAAAGTTCATTTTTTCAAACCACTACCACTCACGCCATCCCGTTGCGCCGCATGCCCGCCCCCATCAATATAACACCACCGATGAATCTGCCAAATTCATCGTCATCACACACTGCGTCGAAACCCGCTGATCTTTGCCCACATCGCACATCTCCTTTCAATTTTAGGTTTTTGATGGGTTGTAATTTCGGATCTTTTCAATATTTTTCACTTTTATGATTTAAGAAACAATATGAAGAAGTTGTTTTCTGCGATTTTGTTTTAAAAAAAATTGGCAGTTTCAGGTTTGGAATGTTTCTTCTTTTTTTCCGGTTTAGACCGGTCCAAGTCGATTTTTCCTGGTTTAATAGCTAAAACAGTTTTAGGGTATTTCCGGACCGGTTCCCGATTAAACCGGTCAAACTGAAAATACTGATATAAACCCCAATAACTAGTATAAAAAAATAAAATGTTTACTATATATACCCCTCGTACCAATTATTGCCTTTTAATTATTTAATTTTAAATTTATTCATTAATTTTCCGACAACATCAATCAACGGCGATGTGCAAAGACGGAGGGATTTTTCGGCGTGTCTTGATGGCTGACTGGTAATTTAGATGAGGTGCGTAACTGGAATGTGGAGCGTAAAGCTGGACTCAGACAGCGTTTTAGTAACACGTAGTGTAAATGAAATCAATTATAATTTGAAAATCAATTTTGATATGATTTCAGTTTTTTAACACCACTCCAAATTGACTCTTTTGGTGAAGAAGTTGATCCATTTGCCCATTGGTGAGAAGTGGCTGGATGAATACATGGAGGAGAGCTCCAAGCTATGGGAGGTTTTCCATGTTTTTAGAACGAGGGTTTCGGGTATGGAGAATTACCGCTCTTCGGACCTCAGCATCACCTCATCACCATGGTCTTTGTTCATCGCCATGGGTTGATGTTGCTGGAAAATTAATTGATGAATTTAAGATTAAAAACTAAAATTTTAAAGGGTATACTAGGTACACAGGGGTATATATAGTAAATATTTTATCCTTTCATAATAGTTACTAGTGTTTGTATAACAAATGTGGTATGTTTAGTAATATCGGGATAGTGAATAGCCGCACTCTAATATATTAGTGAATAAAAATTTATACATTTTATTATGAAATTTAATTACTGTTAATTTTTTTAAAAAAAAAATTGAATATAAAAAATTAATACAATTATTATGAAATATATATTATTGAATGAAATTTAATTTGTAAAAGTAGCTATGTGAAAGACATATTTGAAAAGAAATGAAAAATAAGAAAAAAAGATAATTAAATGAGGAAGAAAAATGCATAGAAAGTGATTAGTGTATTAAAGATTAATAATATTTATTTAGTGATTTTAAACTTTAGATGTGAATTTTTATTTTCAAAAACCAGCCTAAGATATGTAGTATATATGTTCTAAATTTAGGGTAGTACCCACAACACCAAAATATTTTTATTTAACATAAATATAGGAAAATAAATTTTTTAGTCTGTTAATTTTATCTATTTTGAAATTAATTTATACTTTTTTTAGTTTTTTACGTAAACGCTTCTCTCTTGATATGTTGTGCTTAATTCTTAATTTTGATTATTTACTCACCTTCTTATAATTATTAGTCATTCTATTTTTAACGCGTGCTTAAAATCTCTAATCTTTATAAACCACGACTTTTATACTCGTGGATCTGAACTATGTTTCTAAAGGAAAATGATTTAGTATATCAAATTATTTACAATTGAAAAATAATGAGCCTTTCTACCTTCTAAAGGAAATAAACTTGAGTACTATTAGAGGCGTGCATTCTATAAAAAATAAATACAAAAACTTTCCTCATAATACATAGTACATTATAATTTCCCAATTATTTATTTTGTATTCCATTATTTTTTGTATTATCTTTTATGTCATATATTATAATAAATTGTTTATGAAATAGTTTATAGCACTGTTATCACTTTTCATCAATGTCGCACGACTCACACAAAAGTCATTTCGTGAGACAATTTCACATAATTCTTTGCCATATAATAATAATAATAATAATAATAATAATAATAATAATAATATTATTATTATTATTATTATATTTATTATTATTATTATGAAAAAGAAAAGGAAATATGGAATTAAGGTGTCCTTTTCAACAGAAAGGCAAGTGGGCTCATGAGAAGTATTAGGCCTGCTAAGGTATAAATTAATGCAATGTAGATGAGAGGATAAATTTTAGGGGTGACATACCATACCGTGTCGAATATATCGACTCATACTGTATACCGTATTAAAATTATCGGTATTAAAAAAATCATATCGATATCATACTGAAAGTTTTGGTATACCTATCAATACCGTTCATACCGAAATACCGAAACATTCTATTTTATCGAAATTAGTGATTCATAGCGTTAAAATACTGATTCATACCGAAATTTATTATTTATTATTTAATATTTGAAAATAATTTAATCAAATAATTTATATTAAATATAAAAATAATTATTAATTTGATATTTGAGTACGGTATATACCGAAATATTGATATATTTTTTATATTTTGGTATATACCAATTTTTAAAAAATTATATACCGATACGTACCGAAAAATTCGATAAGGTATCATATCATAACAAAATTTTCGATATACCGATTTTTTCGATATTTTCGATATTTTTCGATACGATAACTTCGGTACACCAAAATTTTGGTAATTTTATCCAGCCAGTTGGTCATTCTCTAAATATTGGCATGATTGAAATCCACTAGGCATATTTTTATATAATGATAAATCACATGTTGTGATTCTTAGATGGCATGATAAAATGAAAAAGAACAAAAGGAAAATTTTTATTGGTCAATGAGAAGACCCAAATATATTTGGTCTTGGTCCCATATTAATTTTCATCTTTTTAAGTCAAGATATTTAACTAATATAAATATTAAACAAGTGTATCATAGTCAATCAAGATTGAGGAAAAGTTGGGCAATGAAAATTCTTTGCTTTGCTAGTAATATAATTCTAGATCATACTAATATGTTGTTGGATAATTTTTTATTTTTTTCAGTCAACCCTCTCATTCTAATTGATAAAATGCTTTGTCTTTGTTCACAAACATTTTGGATTAACAAAAATCTATGATGCAATAATTTCAAAACATGATATACTTATTATTGTTATTTTATTATTTAATAATCTATTATTTATTTGTAAATGTTTACAATTTTTATTTTTATATTTTATTTTTTTATATCACCATTATGAACTAATGTGTTATTATAATTAAATTTCCTATGGCCATATTGATTTTTTTTCATCCAACAAAATTTTTTTAATTATTTAAAATAATAATAAAGTAAAAAAAAAACTAATCCTTTATAATATTTTTTATTTATAAAATATTACCTCATTTAATACATAACATATTTTATCATTTATTTTTTAAAAAGTAATAAAAATATTCTTAATGTAACTACTTTCAAAATTAAGAGAAGAAAAAAATGATGAAAACATTTATGATGATAGTAATAATATTAAATAAAAATTCAATAGAAATTGCGATGCAATTCATTTTTCATACTAAATTTAATATAGGAAAATACTTGTATAAGATTGATTGTCTTACATAATAATTTTTGTGAGATAAATAAAAAATAATGATAATTTTACTATTATAAAGTGATGCATAATTAATAAAAAATATTAATAATGTTGTGCAGTAGCTATTTTATGCACAATTTATTTATAATATATATAAATGAATGTAATATAAAAATATATATAGTCAATAAAAAGTAATATTCGATTATAAAAACGTTTTAATAGATTTTGTCACACATTTATAATAATGATAACTAGACTCAGGAATATAAATCCTCCAAAGTGCTTCATGACATCATGTTGCATTTCATATAAATTATCACCATAATAATTAATAACTCAATAAGTCTAAAATCGAGCAATGATACGATAAAATTCATGTGGCATGACTAAACATTAACAAGATAAAATATTGTGCTGTCTACTGACACACATGATAAAATAATTTGAAAAATAAAAAATAGAATCACACCACAAAAAAATGACACATTAATACATTACATTATATTAATCACTGTATATTACACACTGTAAGCTAGTTCATTAGAGATATATTTCTGACAAAATTGTACACTATATTATTCAAATTATAAATATCAATACAATTATTTAATTATTTACGGATTTTTTTAAGGTCATATATTGTCACAAATAGATTAATAATTAGTTAATATGTTGCATATTGCATCAACACTGATATGATAAATTCAGGTTTCATTTCATTTTAGTCCTTTAATTTTTTTTATTCCAATAATTACAATTTTAATCTCTGAAAATTGTCGGATTCAAAAAGATAGAGTAGAAAATTAAGGGGTCCATTACTATTAAGTACAATTTATGTGTATATATCTATATATGCAAATCTGAATTTGCACTTTTGTTTTTTTTTTCAATTTTACTTTATTTAGAAATAATTCAATTTTAATCTTAATTGTCCAATTTAATTTTAATCTTAACCGTTCAATTAATGCTTTTAATAAATTATTATTATACTAATAATGAATTTCATTATTTAAATTTTAATTTTTTTTGCATAATATAAATTTGATAAATATAAAAAATATTTTTCAAATTTGATTAATCTTAAATAATATATACTTAATTTCAATTAATATATCAATTTTATTTTTATTATAATCGTCTCTATAAATATTTGCTTTCAATCATGATCGTTGATTTTTTAAAATCATGTCATATAAATTTTTTAGTTACTCTATCAAATTCTTGTTTTATCCCTCTTTTTTTTCCCTCACTTCTTATTTTTCTTCACTTTTACAGATTTTACTTTCATATTATTCATAATCTACTCTAATTTGTTTTATTTTTTATACTTTTATTTGATCATATATGCAGGTTCAATCATTCTCCTTAAAGAAATCATTATACTTTTTAATTTTTTTATTCTTCTTTTTAATCTCTCTTTTTGTTTTTTTTCTCTAGTGCTTCTTTTTTCTTCTTCTCTTTTATAAATTCTACTTTCATATTATTTATAATCTACTCTAATTTATTTTATCTTTTATACTTTTATTTGATCTTATATGCAAATTCAATAATTCTCCACAAAGGTATCATTATACTTTTTAATTTTTTTATCTTATTTTTTCTCTTCGACTTTTATGTGTTTTTTTAATAATTCTATAAATTTAATTTTTATAATTTAATTTATTTTATCTTCTTTTATACTTTTATTTGATATTATTTTTAGGTTTAATCATTCTCATATTTGATCTTATTTGTAGGTCCAATCATTCTCTTTTGAGGTATTATTCTTTTTTTGACTATCTTTTTTCTTCAATTTTTGTGTTTTCTTTATAATAATTCTATAACCCTATTTTTATATTTTAATATTCTATCTTTTGTTCTTCTTTTTAATCATATTTTTATTAAAATTTTTCTCTAATACTTCTTCTTTTGCTTCTCTTAATAGATTTTGCCTTCATATTATTTATAATATACTCTAATTTATTTTGTCTTTTATACTTTTATATGATTTTATATGTAAGTTCAATCATTCTCCTTAAAGGTATCATTATATTTTTTAATTTTTTGTTATTTTATTTTTTTCTCTTCGATTTTAGTATTTTTTATAAATAATTCTATAAACTCTATTTTTGTAATTTAATTTATTTTATCTTCTTTTATTTTATACTTTTATTTGATTGATATTATTTTTAGGTTTAATTATTATCATATTTGATATTATTTGTAGGTCCAATCATTCTTATTTAAGGTATATTCTTTTTTTTTTGTCTTTTTTATTTAATTTTTGTGTTTGCTTTATAATAATTCTACTAATCCAATTTATATATTTTAATATTCTTTCATTTGTTCTTTTTTTTAATCATCTTTTTATTTTTTTCTCTAATGCTTCTTCTTTTTCTTCTCTTTTATAGATTCTACTTTAATGGTATTATTTATAATATACTCTAATTTGTTTTGTCTTTTATACTTTTATATATGATCCTATAGGTAGGTTCAACTATTCTCCTTACAGGTATTATTATAATTTTTAATTTTTTGTTATCTTATTTTTTTCTCTTCGATTTTTGTATTTTTTTTTAATAATTCTATAAACTCTATTTTTATAATTTAGTTTATTTTATCTTCTTTAATACTTTTTTATTGATATTATTTTTAAGTTTAATTATTATCATATTAGATCTTATTTGTTGGTCCAACCATTTTTATTTGAGGTATATCCTTTTTTTTCCTTTTTTATTTAATTTTTGTGTTTTCTTTATAAAAATTTTGTCAACCCTATTTTTATATTTTAATACTCATTCTTTTGTTCTTCTTTTTAATCATCTTATTATTATTATTTTTTCTCTAATACTTCTTTTTTTTCTCTTTTATAGATTATACTTTCATATTATTTATAATCTATTCTAATTTGTTTTGTCTTTTATACTTTTATATGATCTTATTTGTAGGTTCAACTATTCTCCTTAAAGGTATCATTATAATTTTTATTTTTTATTATCTTATTTTTTTCTTTTCGATTTTTGTGTTATTTTTTTAATAATTCTATAAACTCTATTTTTTATAATTTAGTTTATTTTATCTTCTTATTTGATTGATATTATTTTTAGGTTTAAATATTATCATATTTGATCTTATTTATAGGTTCAATAATTCTCATTTAAGGTAATATTTCATGAACTCTATTTTTATATTTTATCTTTTGTTCTTTTTTTAATTCTTTTTTTATTTTTTTACTAATACTTCTTCTTTTTCTTCTCTTTTACAGATTCTATTTTCATATTATTTATAATCTACTCTAATTTATTTGTCTTTTATGTTTTTATTTGATCTTATATGCGGGTTAAATCATTATTTTTATAGGTATCATTATACTTTTTAGTAATTTATTGTTATCTTATTTTTTTCTCTTCGATTTTTATGTGTTTGTTCCTCATAATTCTATAAACTCTATTTTTATAATTTAATTTATTTTATCTTCTTTTATATTTTTATTTGATATTATTTTTTGTTTTAATCATTCTGATATTTGATCTTATTTGTAGGTCAAATCATTCTCATTTGAGGTATCATTCTTTTTTTTTCTATCTTTTTTTTTCTTCAATATTTGTGTTTGCTTCATAATAATTTTATGAACTCTATTTTTATATTTTTATATTCTTTCTTCTGTTCTTCTTTTTAAACATCTTTTTTATTTTTTTCTCTAATGCTTCTTTTTTTCTTCTCTTTTATATATTCTACTTTCTTACTATTTATGATCTAAACTAATTTGTTTTGTCTTTTATACTTTTATATGATCTTATATGTAGGTTCAACCATTCTCCTTAAATGTATCATTATACTTTTTAATTTTTTGTTAGCTTATTTTTTTCTCTTTGATTTTTTTAATTGTTCTATAAACTCTATTTTTATAATTTAATTTATTTTATCTTCTTTTATACTTTTATTTTATTGATATTATTTTTTGGTTTAATTATTATCATATTTGTTGGTCCAATCATTTTAATTTAAGGTATAATTTTTTTTTTGTCTATCTTTTTTTTCTTTAATTGTTTTTTTTTTTTTGCTTTATAATAATTCAATTAATCCTATTTTTATATTTTATTTTTTTGTTCTTCTTTTTAATCCTTTTTCGGTTTTTTCTCTAATACTTCTTCTTTTTCTTCTCTATTACATATTATACATTTTATATTATTTATAATCTACTCTAATTTATTTTTCTTTTATACACTCTTCGTCCCCTCCTTATGGTTACGTTTGTTTTTTGCACGGGGATTAATGAATATAGTATTTTAATGTGTATTGAGTGAGAGAAATAATAATTTAATGTAAAGTAGGTAGTTGTATTAGTGGTATGAGTGGGCCCATGGAGAGCGAAGTAATTAATTTGTGTGGGTCCCATATGCTAAAAAGATAAATATAACCATTAGGATGAGACGCCCAAAATGAAAATATGTTACCATTATATTGGGACGGATGGAGTACTTTTATTTAATCTTATATGTAGGTTAAACAATTCTCCTTAAATGTATCATTATATAATTTATTGTTATCTTATTTTTTTCTCTTTGATTTTTGTGTTTTTTTTAATAATTCTATAAACTCTATTTTTGTGTTTCTTTAGTTTATCCTCTTTTTGTTTTTGTTTTTTTCTCTAATGCTTCTTCTTCTTTTTTTTTTCCTCTTTTACAGATTCAACTTTTATATTATTTATAATCTACTCTAATTTTTTGTCTTTTATACTTTTATTTGATTTTATTTGTTTGTCTTTTATACTTTTATTTGATCTACTCTAATTTGTTTGTCTTTTATATTTTTACTTGATCTTATATGCATGTTCAATATTATCTTTAAAGGTATCATTATACTTTTTGTTAATTTTATGTTATCTTATTTTTTTCTCTTCTATTTTTGTGTATTTTTTTAATAATTCTATAAACTCTATTTTTATAATTTAATTTATTTTATCTTCTTTTATACTTTTATATGATATTAATTTTAGATTTAATCATTCTCATATTTGATCTTATTTATAGGTCCAATCATTCTTATTTAGGGTATCATTCTTTATTTTTGTCTATCTTTTTTTCTTCAATTTTTGTGTTTGCTTTAGAATAATTTTATAAACCCTATTTTTATATTTTAATATTTTATCTTTTGTTCTTCTTTTTTTTTTTCTCTAATGCTTCTTCTTTTTCTTCTCTTTTACAGATTTTACTTCATATTATTTATAATCTACTCTAACTTGTTTTGTCTTTTATACTTTTATATGATTTTATTTTATATGTAGGTTCAACCTTTCTATTTAAAGGTATTAATATACTTTTTAATTTTTTATTATCTTATTTTTTCTCTTTGATTTTTATGTTTTTTTAATAATTCTATAAACTGTATTTTTATAATTTAAGTTATTTTATCTTCTTTTATACTTTTATATTATATTATTTTTAGATTTAATTAGTATCATATTTAAACTTATTTGTAAGTCCAATCATTCTCATTTGAGGTAATTTTTTTTTCTTTTTTTCTTTTTTTGTGTTTGTTTTATAATAATAATTCTATGAACCCTATTTTTATATTTTAATATTCTATCTTTTGTTCTTCTTCTTAATCCTCTTATTTTTTTTTCTCTAATGCTTCTTTTTTTTTTCTTTTACAGATTCTACTTTCATATTATTTGTAATATACTCTAATTTGTTTGTCTTTTATACTTTTACTTGATCTTTATATGCAGTTTCACTCATTCTCCTTAAAGGTATCATTATATTTTTAAATTTTTTGTTATCTTATTTTTTCTCTTCGATTTTTGTGTGTTTTTTTAATAACTCTATAAACCCTATTTTTATAATTTAACTTTTGTTCTTCTTTAATACTTTTATTTGATTTTATTTCTTAGTTCAATCATCTCATATTTTATCTTATTTGTTGTTCCCACCATTCTCATTTGAAATATCATTCTTTTTAAATTTTCTTTTTTTGTGTTTGATTTTATAATAATTCTATGAACCCTATTTTTATATTTTAATATTCTATCTTTTGTTCTTCTTTTTAATTTTATTTTCATGTTCAAATATTATCCTTTGAGACATCATTCATAATATTATAATATCCGTGAAAAACACAAATGAGATACTTATAAACATAAACTTAAAAAGAAAGTTACAATTAAATTTCAAACTACACAAAATACGGACAAAATAAGTACAAATATATCACTCAAGATAAAAATATAAAAACAAAAATATATAATTAATAATAATCTTATAATAAAATCCTTTCCGTGCAATGCACGGACGTGAATTACTAGTTACTATTAGATACAAAAATAAATTATATCTATACATATATAAAAGCAAACCTAAACTTCTATTTTTGTTTTCAATTTTTTTTCAATTTTACTCTATTTATAAATAATTCAATTTTAATCTTGACCGTCTAATTAATGCTTTTGATTTCAATAAATCTTGACCGTCCAATTAATGTTTTTATTTCAATAATAAAATCTAATCTAATTATACAAATAATAATGTATTTTGTTATTTAAATTTTACTTTTTTATTTAACAATATAAATTTGGTAAACCTAAACTTCTATTTTTGTTTTCACTTTTTTTTCAATTTTACTCTATTTTGAAATAATTCAATTTAATCTTGACCGTCTAATTAATACTTTTGATTTCAATAAATTTTGACCGTCCAATTAATATTTTTATTTCAATAATAAAATCTAATCTTATTATACAAATAATAATGGATTTTGTTATTTAAATTTTACTTTTTTATTTAACAATATAAATTTGGTAAATATAAAAGATATTTTTGACATATTTAACTAATTTTTAATCAATATAAGCTTAATTTAAATTAATATATCAATAAATATTCATATATTATAATTTAATTTAATATACATAGAACATATGATTTTCATTTGATTTCAATCAATCATAAAACCGTCAAAGTAATGTTCTTTATTTCAATAATAAAATATAATCTAATTATACTAATAATAATGAATTTTGATATTTAAATTTTACTTTTTTATTTAATAATATAAATTTGGTAAATATAAAAGATATTTTTTGCATATTTAACTAATTTTTAATCAATATATGCTTAATTTAAATTAATATATCAATAAATATTCATATATTATAATTTAATTTAATATACATAGGACATATGATTTTCATTTGATTTCAATTAATCATAAAACCGTCCAATTAATGTTTTTGATTTCAATACTAAAATCTAATCTAATTATACTACTAATAATGCATTTTGTTATTTAAATTTTACTTTTTATTTAACGATATAAATTTGGTAAATATAAAAGATAATTTTTGGCATATTTAACTAATTTTTAATCAATATATGCTTAATTAAAATTAATATATCAATCAATATTCATATGTTATAATTTAATTTAATAACATAGGACATATGATTTTCATTTTATTTCAATCAATCATAAAACCGTCCAATTAATGTTTTTGATTTCAAAAATAAAATCTAATCTAATTATACTAATAATAATTAATTTTGTTATTTAAATTTTATTTTTTTATTTAACAATATAAATTTGATAAATATAAGAGATATTTTTGGCATATTTAACTAATTTTTAATCAATATATGCTTAATTTAAATTAATATATCAATCAATATTCATATATTATAATTTAATTTAATATACATAGGACATATGATTTTCATTTAATTTCAATCAATCATAAAATTTAATTATAGGATTTTTTTATTATTTATATTTTACTTTTTTTATTAATTTAATCTAACAATATAAATTTAATTTTTTTTAATCAATATACACATAATTTCAATTAATTTAGTATCAATTTATTTTTATTAAAATCGTCTCTATAAATATTTACTTTCAATCACGGTCGTTCATTAATTAAATTCATTCTATATAAATCTTTTCAGTCTAATCAAATTTTTAATTTATCCCCCTTTTTTCTCATCTCTCTAATATCTTTTCTTTTTCTTCTATTTTACAAATTCTACTCTCATATTATTTATAATCAACTCTAATTTGTTTTATCTTTTATCTTTTTATTTATTTGATCTTATATGAAGGTTCAATAATTCTCCTAAAGGTATCGTTATACTTTTTAATTTTTTGTTATCTTATTATTTTTTTTCTATTTTTGTGTTTTTTAATAATTCTATAAATCCTACTTTTATAATTTAAATTATTTTATCTTCTTTTATACGTAGTTTTATCATTCTCATATTTGATCTTATTCTTTTTGTTTTTTTCTCTAATGTGTCTTCTTTTTCTTCTCTTGTACAGATTCTACTTTCATATTATTTATAATCTACTCTAATTTGTTTTTGTCTTTTATACTTTTATTTTACCTTATATACATGTTCAATCATTCTCCTAAATGTATCATTATACTTTTTAATTTTTTTTTATTTTTTTCCTTTGATTTTTATATTTTTTTTAATAATTCTATAAACCCTATTTTCATAATTTAATTTATTTTATATTCTTTTATACTTTGATATTATTTTTACGTTCAATCATTCTCATATTTGATCTTATTTTTAGGTCCAATCATTCTCTTTTTGTTTTTTTTCTCTAATGCTTCTTCTTTTTCTTCTTTTTTACAGATTCTACTTTCATATTATTATTTATAATCTATTCTAATTTATTTTGTCTTTTATACTTTTATTTGATATTATATGCAGGTTTAATCATTCTTCTTAAATGTATCATTATACTTTTTAATTTTTTGTTATCTTATTTTTTTCTCTTCGATTTTTGTGTTTTCTTAATAATTCTATAAACCTTATTTTTATAATTTAATTTATTTTATCTTCTTTTATACTTTTATTTGACATTATTTTTAGGTTCAATCATTTTCATATTTGATCTTATTGGTAAGTCTAATCAGGAATCATTCTTTTTTTTCTATCTTTTATTTCTTCAATTTTTGTATTACATTTATAATAAAATTATTTGAACCATATTTTTTATATTTTAAAAATTCCTTCTTTTGTTCTTTTTTTTAATCTTCTTTTTGTTTTTTTTCCTCTAATGCCACTTTTTCTTCTTATCTTTTACAAATTCTACTTTCATAATATTTATAAACTAGATTCAATCAATCTCCTTAAATTTAAAGGTTCAATCATCTATCTATACATATACATATATAAAAGTAAACCTAAACCTTTACTTTTGTTTTCAATTTTATTTTCAATTTTACTCTATTTACAAATAATTCAATTTTATTCTTGACTGTCCAAATAATGCTTTGATTTCAATCATAAAATTTAATTATACTAATATGGATCTTACTATTTAAATTTAACTTTTTTATTTTACAATATAAATTTGATAAATGTGAGATATATTATTGACATATTTGACTAATTTTTAATAAGCTTAATATATATATATATATATATATATATATATATATATATATATATATATATATATATATATATATATATATATATATATATATATATATATATATATATATATATATATATATATATATAAACAGATTTAATTTCTATTTTTATCTTCAATTTTAATCTTAACTGTCTATTACTTTGATCTCAATCATAGATTCTATTTATGCTAATAATAAATTATTTATTTATTTTTTAATCAACAATATAAATTTGATAAATATGAAAAATATTATTGGCATATATTATACTAATTGTCAATCAATATACTAATTTTCATAATATCAAATCTTTCAACGGTATCTTTGGTAATTTTCCACCTTTTTTTATGTCGTTGATTGTTTTCAATCACGATCGTTTATTCTTTCAAATCATTCTATATACCTTTTCATTACCTAATCAAATCCTTACTCTTTTTTTTTCTTCTTCTTTTTCTTCTCTATTTCACTTTCATTCTATTTCTAATCTATTTTAATTTTTTTTATATTTTATATTTTACTTTGATTTGATCTAATGTGCAGGTTCAATCATTTTGAGTTATCACTCTTCTTTTTTTTTATTATCTTTATTTTATCTTTTATACTTTTATTTGATCTTATTTTTAGGTTAAATTATTCTCATATTTGTATTTTATTTTTAATTCTATAAACCTTATTTATATACTTTAATTTATTTGATATTTTATACTTTTATTTGATCTTATTTTCATGTTCAATCTTTCCATTTGAGGTATCATTCTTCTTTTATTATAGGCGTGGGTGGAATGGGATGACGAGGGGTAATACTTTTATTATTTAAATATTAAAAAAATTATCAAATTTATTTTTGGGAAGGGGGGGTGGGTAGGGGTAGGTTGACGGTAGAGTTTCCTCCAAAAAAAATATTTTTAATAAAATTTTAGATTTTAATATTTAATATAATAAAATTTTATTATTTTTATTTATCATATATAAAATTTTATTTTAAAATATTTTTTTGAATTATAAATTTAAAATTCTTTTGAAAATCCATAATTTATTCAAATAGTGGAATTCAAATGAATTGATTTAAAATTTAAGAAATTTAAATTCCATTCATTTTCAAATGAATTGAATTTGAAATGACTCTATTCAAACACAACGTAAAAGTATATAATTGTAATATTTTAATTATTTCCGTGCAACGCAAGGATGGGTAATATCTAGTTATTAATTAATACAAATTGAATACATAAAATACTATTTTTATCACTATTTTAATTGTATTCAAAAATTAATTTAAAAGGTGTGATGTAAAAAGATAAAGTGTCTCATTAATTTCTCCACAAAAATAGGTGAGATATAACTATAATGTATCTGCATACAAATATTTCTGAATACATGATACATTTACTACAACTATATCTGAATACATTGCATACACTTTTTTCTAAATACATAATTAGCTATTTGGGATTACGACTATTAATATATAATAAATTAACCACTGTATTAAAAAAATACCCCAAGAGCACGTCGCATCGGTAGCTCGGATTCGCCTTTGATCACATTCACATTATTTTTATATTTAGTAATGTTTATGTTCAGATATATATTTTTGTATATTTATGTTCAAATAGTATGTATTCAAAAATTTTATTTTCAAATTTTATATATTAATATTTTTTTAAAAAATATATTTGTGTTCAAAAATTATAATATTTTTGTGTTCAAAAATTAACTTAATATGTTAATATTCAAAATTTATGTATTTAAAAATATTTATTTTTAATATATTTAAGTTCAGAAAATTATATATTTTGTGTTTGAAATTTAACTTATGCATAATCTGGGGATCTATGGGAGAGAGAGAGATTTCCATGTGTAAAATAGTTTTGATATGGAAACAGATAGAAAATTATAATGAAGGTTATGATCCACTATCATTTTAGTTTTTAACGTAAATATATACATATTTTGTCTACATGATGTATTTAGAGGTAATTGGGACTATTTCTAAAATAATTTTGTAATAGTTAATAATAAAATATATATTTTGTATCTACTAATAATATTATAGTATATCTTGTACTAGATAGTAATAAATCCAAAATCAAGAGTCCTCTTAGGGTGTAACGGTACACCTGTAAAATTTAAACCGTTAAATTTTATAATATTTAATCTTCACCTTTAAATTTTGGGTTATTCTGTGGTGCACCGGACCGGTACACCTGTTGGTTTATAGAAAAAAAGTTATTGGGTAGCGGGTAGTTATTGTATTTTCTTTTATTTAGTGGTTAGGATTAAATAAGTATTTGATCTAACAGTTTAGATTATCCAGTTACATCGGTGCACCGAGTACACTGTAACTCTTAAATTTAAATTAATAAATAACTTTTTAAATTAAGAAATTACTATTATACCCTATATCAAAGCTATAAACCCTGTCAACCCAAAATTACCCAACTATTAAACGGTTTCCATACAATAGAGAGTGTAATCTAAACCTATCAATATGGAATTACAATTTAAAAATATAAAAAAAAATAGAAAATCCGTTTTCTTAAACATATATTTATTGAGCAGCACTAAAATAAAAATAAAACACCGTCTTAATTATTATTTTTATTAAATACATCATTTTTATTTTATTTTACGAATTATTTATGAAGTAATTCATCAACACAATAATTACTTTCCATAACATTAATGTTAGATATATCCATAATCCATTTAATTTGAATGCATGAGTGGAAGATAACTCTAATTAATTAATAAAGAATTTAAAAGATACTAAATATAAATGATAGTAATTACGTATTGATTAATCTCAGTTTAATTTAAACTAGTTGATCATAAAATTTTGACAAATTCTCTTATGACACAATGGGATGGGTTGTGAGACGTATTAGTATTAGTATTAATATTAATATATATATATATATATATATATATATATATATATATATATATATATAGTGATGGTTAAAGTATATATATATTTTTATAATATATAAGGAGTAAATGATAAATTAAAGTATGATTATAATATGTTATAATATAATTCATTATAAATATATTCTAATTATTAATAAATATATTTTACTTATAATAATTATATTTTAATAATATATCGATCCATTTCTTATATACTCGTGTCAAGGGAGAGTCCTCTTAAAATATTTACTTACATTTAGATGTACCAAGCATTTGCAAAATTATTAACATGTTAAATCAATATTTTGTGTCATTTATAATATATATATAGTAATATTATCTTTTATATGACATTTATTTGAATAGCATGGAAAATGACGTTGATTTAATATATATCATTCTCTATCTTGTATGTTTTTATGGATGTACAAATAGAGCCTAATTAAATTTTGGACCGTGGTGTGTCTAACTTGTGATGATGTAATATTCTTGAACAAAAACTGGTATCATGAAAATATATCTTAAAGTGAGAACAAAAGATTACAATAAATATGAATAAATAATAGTATTTATTTTGGATTTTAAAATCTTGATGATCATGGCCGAACTCAGAAGAGATTGATGATATTATTACTCCCTCTGGTACGCGCTTCCTCAATAAATTATAAAGAAAGTACGTATCTTTCTGCGGGACGGAGGTAATATTAATTATCTATATTATTATTGTGGTACCGTTTGTCATAGCTATTAGATATTTGAAAATTAAATTTCAAATAACAAAATAACATAGATTTTAAAAACACAAAATTAATTTTTGTAACTCAAATCAAACTATCTTCAAGAAAAAAAAAAAAACGTCCAAGGGAACTCAAAGTCTCTTTTTGAAAAGTTACTTACATGTGACGGTTTGTGAAACGTGTTAAATTATGCTTATTATATAGATAAATATGTTTAATGATTGTTAAAATATGTATTTTAAAAGTATGTTGAATTATACATTAAAGTATAAATTCATCATTGACAAACTTTAACTACAAATAAACATAGTTTAATGATTGGTTTACCCGTCTAATAAGTCATGGATGTATATATATATATATATATATATATATATACCTCATAAAAGCTTGTAGGCCTAAAACACAAAAAATTGGTTTGTGTAGTGTGTAATAACTGAGATTACAATTTACAACCCCCATAATTGATCAGAAGAACTTATCCAAGATTGCAATCATATTATATGTCTAATTAATGGTCCATATATCATAATTCTTTTATTTTAAATCTATTTATATTTTTTTTAATATGATCTTTTTTTTTCTTTTTTTTTTTTAAATTTTCCCTGTTCATATGTATAACTATCCTGAATTCATATTAGACATATGGGAATTAAGAGGAGATATTATTTAAGATTTTATTAATTATTTCTAATAATTTTCACCTTGACAAGATTTTTTTTTTTTTCAAATTTAGTTATTTATATCAAAATTTATCCAATTTTGGTCCAAATTAGTTTGGATAAAAAAATTGATTAAATTTGATATCAGGACTAAATAATTTGAATAAAAATGATCAAAATCGAACAAAAATGATTTAAATTGGACAAAAAAATAACTAAAATTAAGAATTACAAATAAAAAGAAGATTAAAATTGAAATTGATCATACTTAATGAACAAATTTTGATATTTTTCTGATTGTTTAATACCTCTTTTTTTTAATGACAAGTGAGACCGTACACACTAAATATCCCTAAACACTATGCTTGTAATTGTTGGGTTTGTCAATATATAAGGAGGGGTTCTTCCTCGGATGGAGATCAAAAGGGAGTCTGTTCCTTAATGCTATTTAAACCTTAAATACTATAATCTTTGTGTTTGATTTTTCTAAATTTCTTTCTTGTATTTACTAATATTTGAGAGTTGAGCGAAAAGATAGTAATTAGTCAAAAAAATTTAGTAATGTGGTAGGATTGGGGTTGGGAGAGAGAAATTTCTTTGTGATTATAAAGTTTCATATAATATTTTCTCGGTCCGTGGTTTAATCTCTGATTTAAAGTGTCCACGTAATTCCTTATGTTGTTCTTTTTCTATTATTTTTCTCAGTTATATTTTGCTTGTTCCAAGAATGAATGAGAAATTGTTTATCCCAAAAAGTGGTATCGAGCTCGATTCGGGCTTTTGAAGTTCTTAGTGTGTTATGTGGTTGCAACGTAGTCTGATCTTCCACATCAGAAAATTTTTTTTGAGACTGTTATTCATTAAGTTAGGGTAGGTAAACAAAATATGCCTGGATATTCAAATTCAATGAAGTTTGATGTTGAGAAATTTGATGAAAAATCTATTTTGGGTTGTGACAAGCACAATTCAAGGATGTATTGATAGAATTTGGGTTACATAAAACTTTGAAGGAAAGTAAGGTTCACTCAATGAATTGATACTCCCTGTGGGTGGAGTTGGCTTAACAATAGCATAGATTTTCCATAGAAGAAGCCGGCTCAGTGAGGTTTGAAAGAATGAGTTTTTTCCGATAGTGACTAGTGGCGTGGGGAGCAATCGATTCACTGGGAAAGATGACGATGTGGTGACTTGGTCTCAGTGGCGCTAAAACGGTAAAAAGTAGTGTGACTTTAATTGACAAGTCGAAAGAAAGCATCATGATTTTTGAAAGGTTAGAAACAACTTCAAGCGACGACACTTTCAATAGAAAAAGGTTCGGACAAGTCTGTTGTAGCTTGGTAATAGAAGGCAGCGACGTCAATATCGTTATGGTGGCGGTAATTCCTCAAGGTCGAGCAATGGTGAAAGATTGGTGGTCAAGGTGTAACTGGTGCGGCAAATAGCTCTGAATATAAAGATGATATTATGGTAATTGAGATCTTTAACATGCTCTGTTGTAATGTAAAATTATATAATAATGTTAGTTGGGCTACAAATTTTACACACAAACATTGACTTGGAATGAATGTGGGGGTGTGTGGTGGAAGTTGGAAGTATATCCATGACTAATAGACGTAAAAGGAAAGCCAAGAGTTTGAAGTAACATCATAATTTTCAGCAAATATTTTTCCGATATATGCAGCAATAATTAAATTCTTAGAATGATATACTTAATCTCTTCAATTAATATTATTTCTCTCATTCACTCATCTCTCACCTTAATTAATACTCCCTCCGGCCACTTGAAAGATACTCGTTTGTTTTTTGTGCGTGGATTAAGAAATATTATTATTATTATATGTAAAGTGGGTAGAAGGAATTGATGGACCACATAGTGTACTTTTTTACAAAATAGGGGAAATGAATACCTTTGAGGTGAATGTCCAAAATGATTAAATGAATACCTTGTAGCCGAAGAGAATATATTTTTACACATGTCACTACGGATATTTTACATATTGATTTAATTTAAAATTAAAATCTATCATACCACAAATCTAAAACAAACATAACATTATTATTCAATTAATAACTTACTTTAAAGCACATTTACGATTTATCTCCTCCATCAATTCTCACAATAGAGGCGATGGAGGTCCTAACGCTAACGGTGATACACAGTTCAAACGATATGATCCAGCGGGTCACACGGCGGATTAGCTCGGTTAACATGGTGTCGCCGTCATGATGGAGCCTTAACATTTAGAGGGCGACACGTGGCAGACAAGAAGAGTTGGGCCGGGTCCCAAATAGTATTTCTACAAAGTTTGAAACTTTGGAGTGTGTCTATTTTTCATGAGAGGGGGCCAAGGTTTAGATAATTACAAGGCGACCCCTCCACACAGACAGATTCCATAAATCGGAGATTTAACGAGGGGACCACAAAAGATTTGTATATTATAGAATAGACCCCACACTGATTCACAAAATATTTGCTGGTGGGTCCCCGCACATGTACCTTTCTTTATTTCTTGTCTCAATCAATATAATTGCAAAAGATTTCTGAGATTGATTCTCAAATTCCATATACAATCCTCTATCCACGCTGTGTCTAACTAAGTCTACGCCCACAATTCTTTTTATTCTTTTCTTTCCCTTTTATCATGTTTTATTTTGGCAAGCAACGTGTACTTTCTCCGTTCCATCCAAATTATTATTTTTTATCATTTTGATCGTCCCATTCAAATGATTTTTTTATTACACACATGAGACTCATACACCTCCTCTAATATAATTAAAATACGGGATTCACACTCCCACTAATACAACTACCCACTACACATTAAATAATAATACTCCTTAATCCAAATGCCAAAAAGAAAAAACAACCCTTTGGAGGGACGGAGGGAGTATAAAACAGTCTTACAAAACAAGTTTTGTGTCATAAATAAATTCTTTTTAATAATATATACTACTCGTATAAATTAAAGGAGTGTTTTGGATTTATTATGTGGCATCATGAGAGCAATTTAGGCATGATGTGTTATTTTTATAGATTTTTGAAAATTTTTTATGATAAATTTGCTTAAGAGAGAAGATAATGTAGTTACTTTATTTTAAATAACCAATCAAAATATTTCATTTTTTTTATCTGATTAAAATTTACCTAAAACTTTAAGTGTTTTTAACTTTTTATTTTTAAATTGAATTTATATAAAAATTATATCAAATTAATTGTCTTTTCATGATCTTTAATTTGATATCCATACTACCAATAATATATGATTGGATAAATATATTCTTAAATTTAATAACAATTTCTATATTGTAAAATATTTTTTAATAAAATATATTAATAAATAAAATATTTTTAGAAGAGTAAGAATTATTTAATATATTTAATCTATTTATCCTTAGAATTTTTAAGTTTAATAAATTTAGTTCATTATATCATGAAAAAAATAAATCTTAGTTAATATTAATTAATTTTCATAAATTTTTTATCATTAATTATTTATTTTATTTTATTTAATAATTTATCCTTAATTACACAATAATTTATAATTATTATATAAAATTATTAATTTTATTTATTAAACTATAATAGTTAGGGATGGTAATGAGATGAGCATTTTCAAGTACCCGTTCTATTCAAATCTTAATAGGGTGAGTATGGATAGTTGTAAACGGGTTTGAGACGGATACAGATAGTTCTGAAAATCTCATTAGTGTTTGGAACGAGTACGGAAAAAAAACCTCAATACCCGCAAGTGCCCCAATATATATATATATATATATATATATATATATATATATATATATATATATATATATATATATATATATATATTTAAAGGGAAAAGACTCTTCCATCTTCTAGTCCTCGTATGTGGACTCTTCCATCTTCTAGCCCTCGTATGTGGACAGGTCAGAAATCCATCCGTTTTGGTGTTAGGAGGTTTGCTCGATACCGGTTATCCATCAGAAAGGTAGAAAGGGGAGACCTTATGAACCCTCTGAAAGGGGTCGTTCGCTGCACATCTTCCTCGGGTGTCCGTGCAACGAGCATACCTATTCTATGTAGCTCATTCAGCTTACACCTTTCCTTAGGCTACAATAGCAGCCATAGCTTCATAGTTGAAGGAAAGGACTAGACTATTGGTTTAGCTAAATAATAGAATTTAATCTATATTTAATTCATAATAATATAAATTTAAATAATAGAAAAGAAATAAATATTTATATACTAAATTAATATTAATTAGGTGTGGGATGGATACGGGTACCATAATAAATTTTTTAAATGAGATGTGTACAGTTAGTTTTTTTAATCGCATAAGAGTACGAGTACATAAAAATAAGTGGATACCCTACCCGTTGTCATCCCTAATAATAGTTTTATATTTAATTATGATTTTTTAAGATTATACATTGGCAATATAATATTGAAAATTATATATAAATTTATACTATAATATTATGAAATCTTTAATAGACATTACAAAAGTTTAACGTGTTGTATAATTTATTTATTTTTTGGTTTAATAATTTTAATATTAAAAAATTAAAACTTTTATGAATAAAATTATTTTTATTAATCAATTTATATAGTTGTTAATATTAGGGAAAAGACTTGTGTAAGACCGTCTTAGGTGAGGGCTTACATCATAAGTATAAAAAGTAATAACTTATATAATGGAAAATAATGCTCAATTAACGAAAAGCGACAATATTATTTTATGAACAATTTATAATATAAATAAAAATTAAGTGATAAAATTATATAATAAAAGTGATAATATTTCATAGTGAAAGTGTTATCACCATCCCTCAAGGACCATTCAATTTCTCCAACCAATACATTTTTCGGGTACTCCAACCAAATACACAATATTGTTCGGATATTACAACCAAATACAATATGAAATCGAAACATCTTTCGGGTACTCCAACCAAACACACAATATACTATTCGGAAATTACAATTGAACACAATATAAAATCTTAATTATTAGAATATTTATGTCTTATTAATTTCGAATATTTTAATTTAATTATTTTTCAAATACGTTTAGCAAAATCGAAGATACGAATAGCTGATTCCATAAAAATATTTGAATATCCCGCGTATTACGCAGACTTCATACTAGTTTAATAAAAAGTGATATTTTATTTAATTATTAAAAAGTAATATTTTATTAATAAAAAGTGATAACGGGCAAATAAACTGTTTTATAAGCTATTCGTAGTAGTATAAGTTAAAATTATTAATATTTTTAATGAAAAATAATACTATCTCAATAAAAAATATAATTAATTAAATAAATAATAAAAAGATCTTATACAAGTGTCACGTTACACGTATGAGTATGTATTGTATGCAACCGTAACACCGTAGAATATCCTTAATTATGAATTAAAAATATAATTATTATATATATCTATATATATATATATAAACAAACCTGAATTTTCACTTTTGTTTTCAATTTTTTTCAATTTTACTTTATTTTGAAATAATTCAATTTTAATCTTAACCGTCCAGTTTAATTTTAATCTTAACCGTTCAATTAATAATTTTAATAGATTATTATTATACTAATAATGGATTTCATTATTTAAATTTTAAATTTTTTATTGCATACTATAAATTTGATAAATATAAGAAATATTTTTTCAAATTTGATTAATCTTAAATCAATATATGCTTAATTTCAATTAATATATCAATTTTATTTTTATTATAGTCGTCTCTATAAATATTTATTTTCAATCATGATCGTTGATTCTTTAAAATCATGCCATATAAAATTTTTCATTACCTAATCAAATTCTTACTCTATCCCTCTTTTTTTTTTCCTCACTAATGCTTCTTCTTTTTCTTCTTTTTTACAAATTTTATTTTCATATTTTTCATAATTTACTCTAATTTGTTTTGTTTTTTATACTTTTATTTGATCATATGTGCAGGTTCAATCGTTCTTCTTGAAGAAATCATTATACTTTTTAATTTTTTTCTTTTGTTCTTCTTTTAATTCTCTTTTTGTTTTTTTCTCTAATGCTTCTTTTTTTTCTTCTCTTATATAAATTTTACTTTCATATTATTTATAATCTACTCTAATTTGTTTTATCTTTTATACTTTTATTTGATCTTATATGCAGGTTCAATCATTCTCCATAAAAGTATCATTATACTTTTAAATTTTTTGTTATCTTATTTTTTTCTCTTCGACTTTTGTGTATTTTTTTAATAATTCTATAAATTTAATTTTTATAATTTAATTTATTTTATCTTCTTTTATACTTTTATTTGATATTATTTTTAGATTTAATCATTCTCATATTTGATCTTATTTGTAGGTCCAATCATTCTCTTTTGATGTATTATTCTTTTTTTTGTTTATCTTTTTTTTCGTCAATTTTTGTGTTTTCTTTATAATAATTCTATGACCCTTATTTTAATATTCTATCTTTTGTTCTTCTTTTTAATCATATTTTTTTCTCTAATGCTATTTCTTTTGCTTCTCTTTATAGATTCTACTTTCATATTATTTATAATCTACTTTAATTTATTTTGTCTTTTATACTTTTATATGATTTTATATGTCTCCTCAAAAGTATCATTATATTTTTTAAGTTTTTGTTGTCTTATTTTTTTTATTCGATTTTAGTATTTTTTTTAATAATTCTATAAACTCTATTTTTGTAATTTAATTTATTTTATCTTCTTTTATACTTTTATTTGATTGATATTATTTTTAGGTTTAATTATTATCATATTTGATATTATTTGTAGTTCCAATCATTCTTATTTAAGGTATATTCTATTTTTTTGTCTTTTTTTCATTTAATTTTTGTGTTTGCTTTATAATAATTCTTTTAACCCAATTTTTATATTTTAAAATTCTTTCTTTTATTCTTCTTTTTAATCATCTTTTTATTATTATTTCTTCTCTAATGCTTCTTCTTTTTCTTTTCTTTTATAGATTCTACTTTAATATTATTTATATTCTACTCTAATTTATTTTTTTTTTATACTTTTATATATGATCCTATATGTAGGTTCAACAATTTTCCTTATAGGTATCATTATAATTTTTTATTTTTTGTTATCTTATTTTTTTTCTTTTCGATTTTTGTATTTTTTTAATAATTCTATAAACTCTATATTTATAATTTAGTTTATTTTGTCTTTTTTAATACTTTTTTATTGATATTATTTTTAGGTTTAATTATTATCGTATTTGATCTTATTTGTAGGTCCAATCATTCTTATTTGAGGTATATTCTTTTTTTTTTGTCTATCTTTTTCCTCTTTAATTTTTGTGTTTTCTTTATAAAAATTTTATGAACCTTATTTTTATATTTTAATACTCTTTCTTTTGTTCTTCTTTTTAATCATTTATTATTATTATTTTTTCTCTAATACTTCTTCTTTTTCTTCTCTTCGATTTTTGTTATCTTATTTTTTTCTCTTCGATTTTTATGTGTTTTTTTTAATAACTATATAAATCCTATTTTTATAAAATATTATCATTTGAGACATTATTACTAATATAATAATATCCGTGCAAAACACAAATGAGATACTTATAAACATAAACTTAAAAAAAAGCTACAACAAAATTTCAAACCATACAAAATACGGACAAAATAAGTACAAATATATCACTCAAGATAAAAATATAAAAACAAAAATATATAATTAATAATAATCTTATAATAAAATCCTTTCCGTGCAATGCACGGACGGGAATTACTAGTTAAAATCCTTTCCATTTATGTTGCCTAGGTATTTATTCGTATTTATTCGCATTTCATTAATAGTAAAATTAAATTATACATCTTACCTATTTTTTACACTTTATTCATCATTTTCAATAATTTTTTTTCACTTTTTTATACTTTATTTATCACTCTCAATAAGTTTATTTACCTTTTCTCTTTAAATTACCAACTTATTCTTACTATTTTTTACATATATTAAAAAAAACACTTCTTAATCTCCTTGTCCGTATAAACGTAAACAAATACTCAGGATGGAGGGGAGCATAAGAAAATGTTCTATAATTAATTTGAAATGTAAAATAAATTGTGAATTGTAAGAGTAAAATATTATATTTTAAAAATTTAACAATAATGTATTTTCTTTCAATGACTCCCTCAATCAATGTAATTTGTACGAAATAGTTTTTTTTCTTATTATTTTAACAATTCTATATTGAACTAGCCAGTATCGATAGAGCCTTAGATTATTGGAGTGGTATTACTATCGCATGCTCCTATCAAATTGAAATGGCGGGATAAAGAACGAAATAGAAACAAGTATTCATTTTTGAGAGAGTGCTACATTATAATATCTTATTTTCTTAAGAAAAAAACAATAATATATAAATTAAATTTGCTTGGATAACGTCGATATCCTGGTTTCAGAAAATGAATTTCATATGTATTGGCAAATTAAGCGTTTCCTGCACTCGTGCACACAGATCTAATTTCCAAATCCAATTTTGTTTATTTAGTATTGAATGTCATATCTTTCGATGGAAGAATTTATACTTTTAATTTTTTAAAAAATAAAAAAGTTGATTACTTTTTGAAACATTTACGCTTTCCATATTTCTACCCTCTTCTCATTGAAAAATTATATAATTATTAGTTAAAATATATCTTTTAAAATACAAAATTATACCTCATATACATTGTGTACATATGATACACAATACATGCACCAACTTTTTCATATTTTATAATTTCATTAAAACATATGCGGGAGTATGAAATTAATTTTTCTGCACTAGTTTCTAATACCACCTTACTTTAATGTTTTAAACCATTGCTCTTTAACATTTAAGTCTTGCTTTAAGGTAGATGTTTTGCTCTTAGGTTATATTGTCTTTTTGTGTTTATTTTTCTTTAATTTAATTGATTTTAAAATTTTCGAGCTTATACATACTGAACCAACTCCATTATACCTAATATCTTCTCCCTCAACTCTATAAAACTGTTCGAACTTTTTTCGTTTGTTTGTTTCACGACACTCTTCACATTCCTAAAAATATAACACCACTTTATCTTATAATTTAAAAAATTTCTTTATTTTCAGATTTGTTACTCAATCTAACACTTTTAATATTACTTTAAATTTTTTTATTACCTAAAAATACTAAAATGCCCCCAAAAATCAAAAAAGTTGGTTAAAGATTTTTTCTTTTAAATAACGTGGAACAGTAAACGTGAAGAGTTCAATGAGATAGAGAAAATATCATTTTGGTACTTACACCTAGTGGTGCACGTAGGGTTCATGCTTTCCTTTTAAACTTTAAATTTTGTCTCTTTCTACGTATCACTCATCAAACCGTGTGTAAAACAACAACAGATTTGGAGATATATTATCAAAATATAACAGGAAATTTAGATCATGAATGCACAACTTTTACAAGGAAATTAGGATTTAACCAAAGCAAACCATAATATGTGAGAAAGCACATATAGGTGTATGAAATTCAAATTGTGTTTCATTGATAGTTGAACTTACATATTAGACCTACTGAATTACTAAAGATTGAAACAGCCACAAGCATGCAAAATTTGTACTCCCTCCGTCCCGGAGAAGTTGGTATAATTTTTTTTGGGCACGGAGATTAAGGAGTATAATAATTTAATGTAAAGTGAAGTAAAGTGAAGTGAGAGAAATAATATTTGATGTGTAATGAGTAGTTGTATTAGAGGTGATATGTGGGGCCCATGAGAATATATTAATTGTTTTTGTGTGGGTCTCATATATTATAAAAGAAATGTGTCAACTTTAATGAGACAAATCAAAAAGGAAAGTGCTTCAACTTCTATGGGACGGAGGGAGTAAAAGATTTGAATGCATGGTCATTAATGCTATAAATTGGTTAAGTTTGGTGTAATGTTAATTAGTTTCCCATGTTGTAATAAATTTTCACACCTCAAGCCATGTAAAGTGTGTCACCCTATTTCGGGAAATATATTGAATTCATGGACCCTCTTTCTAGTCACAACTCTATTACAATTTTATAGTATAGGGTAGATTTCATTATTGTGTTTTATCTTTTGAACACTATGATGATAAATACATGCACATGTTAATTAATAATTTTTATGAATGATGGATAATGCAATTTATAATAGGAAATTTTTTTTTTTGGGGCTGATTGCACATCACTGCAGACTTCCAAAATTTCTTTGTGTCCAAATTTTAAGTAGATGTTTAAAAATGTCCAAGATAACGGAAAAACTATTAACACGCGATATTAACTTTTGAAAAAGTCATTATCGAATCAAGTATTTTTACTTCACTCAAACTCAATTCTGATTTTAATAAGATCAATTCATGATCAATTAGATTGATCTAATGTCCAAATATTAGGATGAAGACCTAAAATGTAGCCCAAGAGGATCAAACCCAAGTGTAAGACCTACTAGTCAAAAAAGGGCACATTTAGTTTCTAATTCTGTGGTCATATTGCTCAAGAAATAGAGACAATCCTAAACCCTAAAATAAATAAATAAATAAATATATAAATAAAATCGCTTTAATTAATTTTGAATTAGGTCACCAAGTTGAGTATATTAATGAGGAGATATGATTGGTTGTTGACAAACACAAATTGGTTAGTTGTGACATATGCAAATAATATGGATCTCAGTTGTATTCAAAGAATGTACAGTCCATTAAAGTGCTAATAAAAATGGATTAATTAATTTATTAATTAAAGTACTGATAACCAAAAGAGTGAAAGGTCAAGAAGTGTGTGACATCCAAGCAATAACCTTAAATTTTGATAATCAATCACTTTTCAAAGTCATGGGATTGAGATCTTCCCTCAAATCAAATCTTGATTAATTTTTTAAGACAAAATGAGCACACACATATTACAGGATATATTTATTACTTTAAAATTAATCATAAGATATTATAGCTTTTTTGATTTGTCTAGTTTCTTTTTTATCATACTTTCTGTCATTCCAATAATCATGTATGCATATAAAAAGATAACACGTCAAATTTTTAAATGAGAGTATATTTAAAATTAAAAATTTTACCCAAATTCAATTGCAATATATATTAAGTTATAATTATTATTGATGGAGATGAACCATCTAACTATAAGTAGTTAGGTTTGATTGCATTTAAGATACTGAAATCAGTGGTTAGACATATTTAACCCATTTTGCAAGTTTGAGAAAATTAAACAAAATTAAGAATTTGAGTTGTTATATCATGCACTATACTATAGCAAATACTTCATCTCCCATATTTATACATTTGCCTTCTCACCTTGATTAAAAGTATAATAATTTAATATATAATGGGTTGAGAGTGGAGATATATAATATTTTAATATGCAATTGTACCATAATGTTATATATAGGCCCTATATGTAATGAATTGAATATAATATTTTTTTTTATCTTCATTTACCCAAAAGAAAAAAGGAATTAATACTTTGTAATGAGATATTAAGATTGATCAAAATAACAAAATGAATATTTTATAAGAGGACGGATGTAGTATATAGAATGATAAAGACTTGTGTGAGACTTTCTCACGAAATAGCTTTCATGAGAAGATAAGAATTGGTCATTTTAATGAAAAATAATATTCAAGTGATAATGATGCAGTGAACAATTTTATGAACCATAAATAAAAATTGACAACATTTTCAAAGAAAAGTGATAACATCCTTAATAAACAATAATAAATAATTAATTACGGTAATTTTTGTTCATTATTCAAATTTATATCCAAGTATTTTTAAAGAATGATATTGATAAATTTAAACCGTTCCCATTTCTTTAAGTCATTTTGATGTAATATCTTTTATACAATAAGATTTTTAGTGTGATTTTAAGTCATTTTGATGTAATATCTTTTATACAATAAGATTTTTAGTGTGATTTTAATGTAATATTTTTACGCGTGAAAAAAGAGGGAATAATGTATCCTCAAAGAAAAGATAAACCTATGAAAACTTATTGAATTTTGTTTCATTCGTTATGAAGACACCTACAAGAAAACAGCCAGAAAAAGAATGTGATAAGCGTAGTACTATTGAATAGCATGCACAGCTTAACTAATTAATGCATATCACACCAAAATTAAAATCTGAAGCGTGAAACATAAATAATATTTTTATTTTATTTTATTTATGCAAGAAAAGAAAAAAAAAAGAAAAAATGGGTGTTGGGTCCCACAATTGGTGGTATGGCAGCATGAGTAGTTGTACCAACAGGGGTGTCCAAAAAAGAGAATCTAATGAGAAAGATCACTCATCATCTATTGTTGTTTCTGTGTTGTTGTAATAATAAATAAACGCAATACACACACACATTTTGCTTCTCAACTACTCAATAAAATCTGCACCTTCTTCTCTCTCTCTCTTCCTCTTTTTTCTCATGTACGCACTTGATGATCATCAAAGAATTAGGAGAAGAAGGTTCTAATGTCATAGCTTAATTAGTCACCCTTAGAACACACACTCACACTCACACACACACACATTCATAAGGTTATCAGTTGTTTGGTGGTGATGGATATGGATTCAACAGCTGATTGCACAAGTAATACTAATGGAGAGCAAATTCTTGTGGATGAAAAACAGTTGTTTCATGTGTTAGCTGTAGATGATAGTAATATTGATAGAAAGCTCTTGGAGAAGCTCCTTACTGTCTCTTCATACCAAGGTTCTCTCTCTTTCTTTCTCTCTCTCTCTCTCTCTCTCTCTCTCTCTCACACACACACAAACACACACTTTGTGTGTTTTAATCAAGACTGTGTGTGTGATGCAGTTACCTGTGTGGATTCTGGGGATAAGGCTTTGGAGTATCTGGGGTTGGTCAATATTGAAAAGAATGAATTTAAAAAACCTTCTTCAAAGTCATCTCACCAAGAGGTAATTTTATAAATTAAAAATGAAATTAATTAATTTTTTCAATTATTAGAAGAAAAGAATTTCAGAGATTCAATTCCCAGAATCTAATTTTAAATTTCTTGCATACACATTCTCCTTCTTTTTTAATTTTTGAAAAAAATAGGAATTAGAGTTCATATGTGAGCTAACAAATTGATATATCAATTTGGAAAATTAGTACTTATGCATATAAAATTCTTTTATTTCTTAAGTTATTGGTCTAGTTCTATCTCTGGTTATTGTTCAACCCAAAATCTGATAATGAATTATTCAATATTGAAAGGCAAGAGAGATTTTTATTATTATATTTTTTTAATCTATATTTTTAAAGATGGTAATTAATAGTATATTAGATATATTTAATCTGTCATTTTTTAAACTTGATGTTTGTTGAGTAGTTTCCCTTTCAATCCATTTTATTCTTACATGTGGTCATTTCTCAGTGTACAATACTATAAATGCATAGTGAAACAAATTACAAAACTAAATATGCTTAATTTCAAATATATCCTCTAATTCTATATAATCCATTTAAAGGGAAAAAAAATTACTGTGTATCACTGTTGATAGTAGTACAGTAAACTTTTTAAGGGTTTTCCAGCATCCATCATTGAAGGAAAGAAAAGTGAACATGCCAAAACCAAGTAAAAGTAAAAGTAAAATTGGTAAAATATTCCAGCTTTTATACCTAAAGCTGTTTTTTTTTTTTTTTAATTCTAGTCCAATTTATAAGTAGTAAATTTTCTTGTCTGACGCTTCAAATTAGACTCAATTTTATTTAAACTAAATACTCCATGGTATGTTTTGTTAATAATATATACTCCCTCCGTTCCTTTTTAAATTATATACATTTTTCATTTTAGATCATTCCATAAAAACTTACACCCTTTAAAAAAGACAAAAAGTCAAATTTATTATCTTTTTTCATACACTTTATTTAAAAAAATTACAATTATCTAACTTAACATACTTTATCATTTAGTATTTATTATAAAAAAAATATCATAATACACATAAGAATTATTACTTTTCTTAATATTTATGCTGAAGGTGAGGTGTAATCTTTTAATATACAGTATATCCCAAATTAATGGTATTTAATTTTTGTAAACTTATAGGTATCAAAGGTTAATTTGATAATGACAGATTATAGCATGCCTGGAATCAGTGGTTATGATTTGCTTAAGAGAATCAAGGTTAGCTCGGGATCCAAACATGGTCGAATTGAATTTTATTTAGATTAATTACTTAGTGCTTTATTAATATCTTTATTTTTATCTTTTAAAAAATTAAAACTTTTTTGTTACAAACATGGAATTAATTTCTGCAGGACTCTACTTGGAAAGATGTCCCAGTAGTAGTTATGTCATCTGAGAATGTACCATCAAGAATCAACATGTATGTATTCTTTCACTTCTCTTCGGACACATTCTCTTTTCTTTAGCATTCTTTTTTCCGAATTGTAATATAGAACTTTTTCTTTTTATTTATTTACAAGAAATTATGTAAGACTATCTCATAAAATGACTTTTATAAGATGAATAAAAATGATAATTTCTCTAATGAAAATGTATTGATGATACTTTGAACTATTTTAAAAGCGATTTATAAAACAAATGAAGAGTGATTATAATTTCATTTCAAAGAAAAAAGTGATAATAATTTAAAAAAAATGATATCTCTAATTATTAAAGCGATTTCAAGTGATACAATCTCGCACAATAACTCTGCCCCTATTTTTTAAAGATGTTATAATGCCACGATTTCTAAACCTAGCCATATCAACTTTGAGTTAAAAAAATCACTCAATTTTTTTTTTAGCTTGAGTCAATTTCGTTCAAATTTCAATGGAATTTGCAATTTTCATCGGAATAAAGTAAAAAATTAGGGGATATTAATATGGATGGATTGAGGGTATAAACTAAGGTTTGAAGTTGTTAAACAGGTGTTTGGAAGGAGGAGCAGAGGAGTTCTTACTGAAACCAGTGAAACTATCAGATTTGAGAAAACTGCACACACATCTGCTCAACACAACTAATGAAGCCTACGATGAGTGCGACATTGAAAAGGCTAAAAACAGTAAGAAAGAAGAAGGTGAAATTGATAAGAACTGCAGCAACACTAACAAGAGGAAGGCAACCTCGTCTGATCTCACGGACCGAAGGCCACGTGTCCAAGAACTGCACGTTTTGTAGCACTAGAACACTAGATTAAGATACATCAATCATATCTTGTAACATTGTAATCTGCCCTACACCCACACAGATGTGTATCTGTGTGTACCACCTACCAATCCAATACATGTATGGATATCCAAACAAAGATGGCCGATACATGCATGTTAAGGCTTCAATTATGGATTACAATCGAAGAATTTCACATAACTTGACCATATTGCAATAATTATATCAAACGTGCGTAACTAAGAGCACTTATAATCAAGATTTAGGATTGCGAATTCCCATTGATTTAGTGCAATTCTTCCGCCAGACGCAAAAAACGTTTTTTCAAATATAATAATTATTTTTTATCAAGCATATTTATTATCTTCTTTCATTAAAAATGATACTCCCTCCTTCTAGAAATTCACACGAATTTGGTAGCACAAAGTTTAACCAAAGTAAATTTTTGTTGTAATGATATAAGAAAGATAAAGGGTATGTTTAGTTAATGTTACTTCCAAATTTAAACTTTTTACAATAGTTATACACATACATGTGCCAATATTTATAAGAAATATGTACCTTTTAGAGCATGTTTAGTTTTTTTTTTTAAAGGAAAAATTAAGTTTATTCATACTTAGAGTACAAGGGGTACTCCAACCTAAATACACTAAGAGAATTTAGATTTTACAAATAAAACTCCTACTTAACTTTATTTCTTATGCAACACAGATTTAAAAAGGAATAATCAAGCTGAAAAAGGAGCATTCCCTTTGCTACAAGTCATGATCATACTCTTGCTTTAATATCATACGACGTCCTAGACGGGTCAGGAACTTCTCCATCGAATAAATAATTATTTCTGGAAATCTAAATAGCCCAAATAGTTCCTACCCACAAAGTCACATCATTAGAGGTCATTGCACCTTTTCCAAACATATCCAAGTGTTGAAGCATATGAGGAATAGGGTTAAGTTGGGTTACTATAGATATGTTCACCCAATTATAGATATTGCTCCAAATTTGATAAAAGAACTTGCATCTAAAAAATACATAAGATATATCTTCCTCTTCCTCACCATACAATACACAATTAATGTCACCTGTTGAATTAATAATTCCTCTCCTTTGTAAGCAAGATTTTGTAGGTAATCTCCATTTTAGTACCTTCCAAACAATGGCTTGTACACTTCTAGGAGCTTAACATGACCACAACTTCTTGAATGCTTTCTTCTTTTCCCAATTTGCTTTCTTGTCCGACTCAATCATCAAGGCATCATAAGCTTTTTTTTGTAGAGAATAGCCATCTTTAGAATGTTTCCATCTCCAAGCATCTTCTTTATTTTTATCAATGTTAACACTGTCAAGACACAACATCAACTCATTAAAAGAATTCAAATCACGACCTCTTAGCTCACGTTTTCATTTCAAGTTCCAATTCCAACAGTCCGTTTTCCAAACGCCCATTTTACTCACTACCTCTCCCTAGTGTTCACTAATTTTAAACAATCTACCAAATTTTATTTTCAATGTTTCCCCCTCAACCCATCTATCTAACCAAAACAAGGTTTTATTCCTATTACCTATTAGAATCTCATACTCCTCCCCACCTTACCCTCTTCATCATTATATATATTACACAAATCTTTCAACCACCTAAACTTAACACCCCCCAATTTGATACATTTGACAATCCAAAGCCCCATACAACGAAATAATAACATTTACCCACAGACTATGAGATTCATTTAAAAATCTCCAAGCCCATTTCCTAACCAACGATAAGTTGAACTTTTCCAAATCTCTAATTCCTAGACCTCCATTTTCTTTTTCTTTTTATATAAATATCTTCTCAACCAACCCATGAAATCCCCCCCCCCAAACCCCCCAAAGAAAGTCCCTTTGAATTTGGACAATATATCTCAAAGTTTTTTTTGTTAGGCGATAGAAGAAAAGACAATAGATTGACATCGATTTTACTATACCCTACTTAAAATACACATTTTTTTCTTATCCTAAATTTAATACTATATTTTTTTATACTCGAATTTACAAAAATACCCTTTACTCTAATATTCGAGTAATATATTCGTGTTAATTATTTTTGTGTTTAAAAAAAAACTCATTTCGTTTTAACACATTTTCGTGCAAAATTTTAAAACAATTCGTGTTTAAAAAAAATAAATAATAAACTTAATTTGTGCAATTAGTTAAAATGCATTCACAATTAGTGAAAAAAAAACTCAACATGTATTAACATAATTCGTGCAAATTCCTAAAACAATTCGTTTTTTTTTTTAATTATGGAAGTATAATACTCCCTCTGTCCGCTTCTAAGGTGAATATTTTACTATTTTTGGTGTCTGCTTCAAAGATATCCACTTTTCCTATTTAGTAAAAAAGTACACAATATGACTCATCACTTCCCTCTAATATAATTACCCAATTTATATATAATAATATTACTCCTTAATCCACGTGCAAAAAGCAAATGGATACTTTAGAACCGGACGGAGGGAATATTTGATTTGTAATTTCAACTTTTATTATAAATAAAACAATATTACAAAATATTCCCTCTAATATAACTATCCAATTTACATATAATAATAATACTCCTTAATCAACATGCAAAAAATAAATGGATACTTTAGAACCGGACAGAGAAAATATTTGATTTGTAATTTCAACTTTTACATAATATTACAAAATAAAACTAAATATGACGCGTCTAAAAAATCTAGTAAATGAAAAAGTGATGAAGTTGATATTTTCCACCAATGAAATAATAACACGTCATAAATGGGGCCGTAGCTTTAACACCATTGTCATCCTATGTTACCAATGTCATTTTATGTTAATAAAAGGGTAAAGGTTCAATTTAGCCCTTCATTTTTATCTTTGGAATCAAATTGACCACTAATCTTATTTTTTAATACATTCAAGCACTTAACCTTTTAGGATTAGATTAATTGTGTCCCTTATCTTTTCAAACAATAGAAAATGTTCATAAAAACTCTTCATCTTTCTCTTTCTTGATCAATGATCAAATAGACCCCTCATATAATATAATATATTTATATATTTTTAATCCTAACCTTAACAATTAATTTCTAACGATTAAGCGGAAGTTGCGTTTTGACCATCATCCACATCGCTTTTTTTTCCTCTTTTTTTTTTTTTTTTTCTTTTTTATTGTTAACTGGTTTTTTAAATTTAATTTTACTTACATTTTGTAGTCACTTTTTTCTTAATTATTTAAATTCATCATTCCTTACTTTAAAATATACACTCAAAATTGTTTTGTAAATACAATAATAAATGTGAGTTGAAGTTATTATTTAATATTTATAAATACAAATTTAATATAAATATAATATAAAATTAAATAATTCAAGTTAAATATATATTTTTGTAACGAAATAGTGAAATAGAAATGTATCACTTTTTTTTCTATAAAAAAATATATCACTTTTTAATAAAAAAATATTATTATTAATTATATTGTTACATCTTATCTTTTATATCAATTATTCATTAATATTAATTTATATATAATATTTTTTAATTTATAATCTTTTTAATATATTAATTTATACATGTTAAATAGTTGAAAAATTGAGAAGAAAAAACAGAAAAAACCAGTATTACGTTTTTTAATTAAAAATATAATAATAATAATAATAAGAGGAGGATTAAAATAAACCATAACAAAAAAATCAAACAAAAGAAATAAGAAATTCGAGAAAAAATGAGGCTGGGACTGGGAGATTAAAAATGGATGTGGTTTGTGAGGGTTTATGTGATATATTTGTATAATAAGAAAAGGTTAAATGGATTAGAAAATAGATGAAGGATTTAGTTGTTTAATTGATGTAAAGTGAAGGGTCTTAGTTGATTTTATTCAAAAAGATAAGGGCCTCAATCGATCCAATTCAATAAAAATAAAGGTTTAAACGAATAAAAAATAAATTTAGAGGTTTATGTAATCTCACATGATGGAGGGTAAGATTGATCCTTCGCCCTTAATAATATGATAATTTGTTTAATTTATGAGAGATAAAGGGTAGATGTGATCTAAGGGTTGGATGTTAAAAAATATAAATTGAGGGCATAATAGGGGCATGGCTTTAAAGTTCAAACAATTTGACCGTTACCCAATTCCGATCTGGAGTCTCTCCCTCACATGTCGATTCTTTTCTCCCAAATCTGCGCCTTCAATGTTGCAGATCCTTCGCAAGAGCAGACGTAGGGCTCTTTCCACTTTTCTCAATCAATCCTCCACGAATCCTGTTCGCGATGGAGGATTTGGCCCTGTTGTCCATTGGCGGCTACTCACGACAGATCAACCGCCGGAGTATTGGCGGCTACTCACGACAGATCAGCCATCGAAGCTCCCTTCTAGGGTTCCTCCGTCTCTCTCTCGTGCCTTCACGCCGAGTCCACCCTCACGTCAAATCAGTCATTCTCTTTTTCTAGGGTTTCCCTAACTCAATGGCTGCCGCCACTTCCATAGCCACATCTGGGTCCCAACGTGTTCCCACGCCGTCACTCTCGTTATGTGCGATAATCTCCGGCCAATTCGCTGGCCTCTCTTCACTTTTGACATACCCACATAGGGTCGTTCTTGGAACGATGTCGGTTGCGCTGCGGCTGTTTTGTTGTATATGGAATTCTTCAATCCCCGCTGGGTTTTAATCCAAATCGGGGCCTCCAGCGGCCAATTTCACTGAGGTGGTTTGCGATGGCGCCTCCGGTTCGCTGTCGATTCCGCGCCGCTGGCAGAGGATTTTCCTCTTCGCCCTTTGCCCACGCAGATTCAAAAGCGGGTAGTCCCCTGGACACGCCGCTGCAATTAGTTGGGTTCCCCATATGGAGACCCAACCTAGGGGATCTCCCTTCTTCAAGTTCTGCCCTGTGATTTAGTGAAAGCCACGACCATCTCAGTCCAGGGCTATTTGATTCTCTCTGTTTCAGAGTTTTCCCATATGTTTATAGCAGATTGTCCTTTGTCGGTGCTTGCAAAGGCGACCGCTTCCTAGAACATATCTCCGATGAGCGCAGGTGACAGCGTGTCCCCTCTGATTGCGATGATTGTTCGATCGAAATTCCTCACCTCAATTTGGATTATAATTCATGGGCGGCAGCCTCGTTTCGGAGATTGCACTTCTGCTTAATGCAGATTGTCCTTTGTCGATCAATCGGATAAATATTTGGTCCCAGAGCAGATAAGGTGAGTATTAATAGTTTCTTTTCCATTTTCTCTTTCTATCGCTTTTGTCATTTTGGACTTCAGTTTATTGATTTGTAACCTGGAGACGTGCAAATTAGTATGGGTGGTGCTAAAGATGAAGTATTTGTCTGCATTAACTAAGTTGTGCTAATTTTTTTAGGAATGTATGTAATGGTGGTTAGAGCCTGTGTTATCCGTTGTGGTGACCTCTCAATTATTAAGGTACTGATAAAATTTCAGCTAACTTCTGTGTTTCTCTGCTTTTGAATGGTTATAATCACTTTTCTCATATTTTAAATGTTAAATATAAGTACTGGATGATAATCAATTAAATGTGAATTTTGCCATAGAACTTCGTTGTTGAACTAAATTGTGAAGATTGCAGCGAGTGTCTGATACGTGGTTATTCTCTTGTTGAACTTGTGATGCTACTTTTCTGATCAATTAGTAAACCTAATTATAATTTTTGATGAAAATTTTAGTTGGGGAGCTAAAGGTCCATATCATCATTGTGCAGTGCTCTAGTTTTGGGTATTCGCTGCTTATGAGTTTTCTGATGTGATGTTTGCTGTAATTAGTCTTTAAGAAGGCTAATCCCCCATTCTCTTTTCAACATTAACAATATTATTATAATCAATTATGTTTTCATAATTTGGGATCTCTTCTTAATGCAGTTGCTTTTGTTAAAGATTGTGAGTAACTTGACTTGGACCAGTTTCCTGTTATATTATTTTATATCTCAGTGTCATAATTACTATCTTTGTTATTCTGGTATAGTACATGGTGTCTATGAGTTCAGTATTGATTCCCAGATTCAATATATTCTTTTAATCATTCTATTTTAACAATAATTGCTATTGAGTGAAGACTTAAAGTTAGATAATGTTAATTGCCTAAATAGAATAGTATGCAGAGTCTGATGTGTGCCTCTGAAGTGGCAGGTTTTGTAATAGAGTCCTTTCTGTTTAGTAAATAGTTGTAAACTATGTGAGCCTTCATTGCTGCTGCTGTTTCCCATTATTTTGAGGTGCTGTTAGCTTTTTATTGCTCGAATCGGCCATAGTCCTGGGATGTGTTCTGGAATATGTATTTTGTGTGTAGAAGTTCTGATTGATCTCTTATCACTTATCAGTCATCGATGTTGTATTTATTAACCTCTTAAGTTCTTGATATAGGTCTTGTAATTTTACTAAGTGCATATTATTGTTTATGGCTAAGCATGTATGCTTATGAATTTTGTAACATCCTTCAATTATTTTGAGTTTTCATCTTATTTGTAATTGCATATGTGGATTGTGGCTAACAATTTATTTGGTATTATATTCACATGAGAATGATCTCATGCTTCCTATTATTGTGCATTACTAATTCAATTGTAAAATTGCAATTTAGTGGAAGTGGAGGGAGTGAATGATTCATCAATGGAGAAGGGAGAGGACAAAGCAAGTGAAGGTAAAACATTACTGGTTTCTTCTCATTCTTTCTCTAATCAGGTCACTTAATAAATTAATTTCAGATTGAAATGCTTGCTTGCCTTCCCCTCACAGTATAGTGGGATAGAATTTTTTAATTTCAGATTGAATTTATCAAGTCTTCATGTGTGAGATTATTTAGTTTATGACAGTGGCGTGGTTCCCACATAGCCGTGATTGCTCACCCCCTATGTTTACCTTTTTTCAGTTTAAGGTGGCGACGGCATACTGAGGGGCAGATGTATTGGCTAGAGGGAGTTGAATTTAATAAATCTGAATTATGTTCAAGTTTAAGCTATTGAATTTAGTTATTCTGTCGTTGGCTTAAAATTTACTTGTGATAAATCTGATTTTCATTGTATACTAAATGATATGTTCCGTTTCCATGAATTACATTTCTTACATTTTGATAAAATTTAAATACTTAAAGATCAGTTCATGAAGTATGATTTGGTGTGTAACGTGTCTTAGTTAAATGTTTTATAACCTATTAAATAGACTGTATTTTCAATGAATTAAGAGGTATCATATGAGTGTATCTGTTAAAAATCTTCTTTAGATTGATTGATTTGAAACCTGTTAAGAAATGACATGAGGTTGTTAACAAATGAATATCACATCACGTTCACTTAATACACGACTCCATTTCAAATGCCAACTCCGCTCATTCCCTCCCCAAAATCCCATTTGACTCACTGATGCATCTTGTTTCTCACTATTCATTAAATAACTTCCCATTTAACAACTCTCCATCTGCCCATCTATCCCACCAAAATGAAGTTCATCCCATTTCCGGGTCATGTAAGACAATCCAACCCAAGGCCATGATAAATTTCTTCATTAAACGAATGTGGATGATCAGTATGAATTTCATCTAGTTATGTAAACGAGTTGATTCAAATAATGTCGATGATAAGATAAATTGCTAACATAAAGAGATGGTCTAGCTCAATAACATACATTAAATCTATCCACAACTCTATGGAAGTTTTATTTATATGTATAATAAGTAAATGAAGGGTAATATATACTAACCGCTCAAGTTTGTGTTGATGGAATGGCTTGATTATGAAGTGGAAGGAGCATAACAAACTGGCAAGTCCTCTTCAAAATTTGGTTTTGCATCAAGAATTGGATTTCTTTCGAAGAAGTTCACAGGTTTCAAATCAAAGCTAGATGACACCACCGGCATCACAGGAAAATCCTCCTGGCATGGTATGTGATGAAATCCGAGGGTGTACCACAGCACGATATCTTTGTTCTCAATTTCACGGTTCCTATTTCATCATCAGAGAAAAAAAATTCACGTTGTATTTGTATGATATCTCTGTTAACTAGTCAAATATATATGCATTACAGATACAGATCCTCCTTTGCACACAACATCATATTGTTGCTTTTCTTGATGCATATTATCATCACTACTTAGTGATGCAAGAAAAATTCTAAACATCAATGCAGATTATTAACTGCTGCTATTTAGTTAGTTTGGATGTTTATCACTGGAATTAGATTTATTCGAATGAATACGGTTAAAAAGAATGGATCATACATTAATTAACATGGGCTAAACAGTCTATACCACATAGTTCATTCCTTTTGAACTAAACATGATTTGTTAGTTTTGTTCATTGATTCAATTGTCTGAACATTGTTATGTAATTTGGATTCTTGGGCTGCTAGTTCATAATAAGCTTCTTCAAATACTTCATATAGAAGGTAAATTAAAATTTCCAATAATTGAATAGGGGATATGTTACCTCTCTGTCCAAACTGCTAATGTATCTTCCCCCTTGCTTTGACAGACCAACAGCCCAGCAGCCCATTGTTCTGATCGATTGTATGGAGTCACCCATATCTAAGAACATAGCCATAAAACAATGAAGAAAAAAGAGTCAGTTTTGCTGTTTTTCTTGATAGTCTTCAATGACATGTAAGTGCCACCACCAACAGATAAAGATAAAATATAAACAAATTGAGAACAAAATATCAACTATTTCACCAATTTAGTTTCCCATTCAATTTTTTTTACAATAGAAAAATTCCGATGAACCTTGTACAACTTGTTTAGCCACAATGGGACGACATTCAGGCAGCAAATGAGCCAACTGAACTAGTGATCATCAGAGGAAAAAAAAAAGCAAAAGCTAAACATCATGTTAGTACCTGATTGTTAGTAAAAGCAGCTCTAATTTGTGGAGGATCATGGAGATCAAGCAGGGAAGCAGCATTGCCACCAGGGACAAGCTTGTACCCGGTGGGGTTGCCCAACCGGGATCTTTTCCGATTATTCACAATGTGATATTCGGAGGGATCATAGAGGTTGATCTTAACCTTTGCATCTTCCTCTCTTGCAGCCACTTCTCTAGCCACTCTTAAGAAGCTCTTACGAGGGGTTTTCCCTGAGTGATTCTCTTCTTTTACAAGATGCATCTTCACGAAAGAATTGTTGAGAGCATCATCTATATCCAAATCCAGGTGAAACGTGATGAAGTGATCGTGCACCACTCCAATAACGTTTTCGGATACTAATGGACCTCTCATCGGCATTTTATCGAACACTTGATCTGCATATTCATACTGGCTTCCTTTCACCATAAGCATTCCAGACAGCTCCACCTGATTATAATTTATAATCACACAATCATATTCCGACAATCATCTCATGAATTTTCGCGTTCAATCATTGATTATTGTTGGGCCCGTTGGGTATTTGGCCCAAATGTTGGTCTTCTATCTCAAAGTATTGGGCCAAGTGGGTCTTGGCCCATAGCCTTACACTTTTGCCCCTATTTAATCACCCATTTGTGACCCTTACGGGGAGAACGTGGATTTGAATTCTTGTGTGAGTTCAACGGGAATCTGAGCACTGTGGAGTTCTTCCCTCGACCACCTTCTCCGGCGTAGACGACGAACACGGACGACGATGACGACCGTATCCGCCTAACAGTGGTATCAGAGCGGGTTTCGTCGTCCGTCCATCTCCCGAAGCTGCTGACCGTCAGCCGCCGGTGGGAGATCGCCGCCGTCCGGCCGCCGCCGGATTTTCTCGCCGGAATCGCGATCTGAGTCGCGACCTGTCCGATCGGAGCCGCCACGCCGCCGATCTAAAGGAGGGCACCACCGATCTGCTGGAATCGCGTGCGCGACCGCCGCTGACCAGACGAAGGGTGTCGTCCACCGCAGACGCCGCCGCTGAGGAGTAGCCGTCTGCTCGGGATTTGCAGACTCCACCGGCGCCGGATTCGCGACCTGCTCGCCGCCAGGGTCCCGCGACGATCTGCAGTCCGCCGGGATCTCGAAGCAGCTCACCGCTCGGAGGTCGCCGTCCGCGCTCAACCACTGCCCGTCATCCGCGCTCAGCCGCTGCTCGCCGGGAACGCGACGGGGAGAAGACCGCCGCTGTTCCAGTCCCAGCCCATCGCAGCGCCACTGCACAGCCGCTAGGGCACCGCCGCACAGAAGACCGGACAGCTGCCGCCGCTGCACAGATCGGAATCGCTGTACGCCGCCAAGCTGTCCGCCGCCGCCTCTGCCCAGATCGCGACCGTCGCTGCGTCGCCGCTGCCCAAGGCCGTTCGCGCGAAGCCGCTGCCGGTGGGAGAATCCAGTTGGCCGCCGCCGCTGACTTTCGACCACCGCCGCCGCTGACTTCCGGCCACCGCCGCCGTTGACCGCCGGAGTTGACCGCCGGCGTTAGGGTTCCGGTCAGATTGGGCTCTCCATTTGTGGAAGGGAAGTGTCTCTCCCCCTCATTTTATATTGTTCCGAAAAATTTCAGATTTGTTTTGTTATTTTTCCGGATCGATCTTTTCTGAAATTTTTTCAGATTGTGCCTTCACTAACCCCCAATGTTTCTCACTTTGTGTGTAGGTTGAAACTTGGAGTGGAGGCTGCCCCGTTCGCGTTTGCTACGTGAACAAGACTACGAGGGATCCGCCCCCGTTAAGTAACGGGCTGGTGGCTCGTAGAGGTGGTTCGGTGTTCTCGTCGGAGACACCGCTCTGGTGAAATAGCTTGAGCCTTTCTTATTTATTTTTCTTGTGTGATGCCCTGAGGCGGCTGGCCCTCTTATTTGCTCTTGTGTGATGCCATGAGGCGGCTGGCCCTCTTATTACTGTTCTTGTTTGTTTCTTTTGTGAAACTGTCATCTTAGTCCTTCAATTTCCGCTGCTGAAAATCTGTCCTTGTGTGTTATACTGCTCCGTTTCTCGCTTTGTGTGTGATTAGAGTAGTGTCAACCGGTGTGTGACAGATTGTTGCTCTGTATTTCTGTATTTTCTCCGTTCAAAGTTTGTTCTACTCAACTTTAAATACCCATGGCTTCGTCTTCGTTTGGACAAGCACCGTTTGATGGTAAGCGAGACTTCAGTATCTGGAAACAGAAAATGAAGTGCATACTCATTCAACAAAGGGTATTCAAAGCTGTAGATCACTCGTATGATAAGGATGATACACCTGCTAAAAAGGCTGAGATGAATGAGCTTGCTTTGTCTGCGATTATCTTGAATCTTTCTGATCCTGTGCTTAGAAAAGTTGGTGTGCATGAGTCCGCAAAAGTTTTGTGGGAAACGTTGGATAAGCTGTACACTGAAACATCTTTGCCTAGTAAAATGTTTCTTCTGGAAAAATTCTTTCGTTTTAAACTTGATTTAAATAAAGATGTTGAAGAAAATTTGGATGTGTTCACGAAGTTGATTCAAGATATTAAGTTAACTGGTGACAAGCATATTGATGAATACACTCCTATTGTGCTTTTAAATGCTATACCTGATTCTTACAATGATGTCAAGTCTGCTATAAAGTATGGTCGTGATGACGTTACTCTTGATATTGTGGTGAATGCCTTAAAAAGCAAAGAGCATGATTTAAAACATAATGGGGGTGTTAAGAATTCTGGGGAGGTTATGCATGTTAAGGGGAAACCTAACAATCGTAACAAGAACAAGAACAAGAATAAGAACAAGGACAAAAATTCTGATGTGAAATCCCAGAATAATCAGAATGGGGACAAGAAAAAGAAGAAATGCTTTAATTGCCATGAAAGGGGACATTTTGCGAACAAGTGTCCTCATCCTAAGAGGAATAATTCTAATGATCATGCTAATGTTGCCTCTGAATCTGAGAATTATGGTGATGTGTTTGCTATTTCTGATAATTGTGTGAATTCTGTGCATTCATCTCTGTGTGATAGTGAATGGCTTGTGGATTCCGGTTGCACATTTCATATGACACCTTTTAAACATCTTTTTTCTTCATATAAAAATGTTTCTCATGGATCTGTGTCTATGGCTAATGAAAGAAGATGTGATGTGCTTGGTGTTGGTGACATTTGCTTGCGTTTTGAAGATGATTCTGTGTTCACTTTGAAAAACGTGCGACATGTGTCTGATTTGTGTAACAACTTGATTTCTTGTGCTGCACTTGAAGATGAGGGGCTTGAGGGTAGGTGGGGAAAGGGTTGCATGTCAATTGTAAAGGGTTCTGTGCCCATCTTTAATGCTGGAAAAAGGAATAACCTGTATGTTTGTTGTGCTAAATCTGTTGTTATGTCTGCTAACGCGGTTAAAGAAGATAAAACAAATATTTGGCATGGTAGGTTAGGTCACATGAGTGGAAAAGGTCTTGAAATATTGCATAAAGCTGGTTCTTTTGGTAATGATAAGCTTACATGCATTCCTTTCTGTGATTCTTGTGTGCAAGGCAAACATGCGAAGGTGAAATTCCCTGTTTCCCCATACCCTAAGACTTCTTCGTGTAGTGATATACTTGAGTACCTGCATGCTGATGTGTGGGGGCCTTCTAGTGAGCCAACTCAAGGTGGCAATGTGTATTTTCTGTCCATTATTGATGATTTTTCAAGAAAAGTGTGGGTGATTTTGCTTAAAAACAAATCTGATGTTTTTGAAAAGTTCAAAAATTGGAAAACTTTGATTGAAAATCAAATGGGTAAAAAGATTAAGTATCTTAGAACTGATAATGGATTGGAATTTTGCAATAATGCCATGGATGATTTATGTGTCAAATCTGGAATTGTGAGACACAAGTCTGCTCCTTACACTCCCCAACAGAATGGGGTTGCTGAGAGGATGAATAGGACTTTGTTAGAAAGGGTGAGGAGCATGTTGGTGTCTTCTGGACTTTCTAAAAAGTTTTGGGGTGAGGCGCTTATTACCGCAGCATTTTTAATAAACAAATCCCCCTCTGTGCCTTTAAAGGGTAAGTGCCCTGACTATGTGTTTTTTGGTAAAAGTATTGATTATTCTGTGCTACGTGTATTTGGCTGTGCTGCGTTTGTGCGTCAGAAACATGACAAATTGGATCCTAGGAGTAGAAAATGTGTTTTTCTTGGTTATCCTGAGGGTGTTAAAGGTTATAGGCTGTGGGATTTTTCTGAACCGGGTTTCAAAATCGTGATTAGTAGGGATGTGATCTTCAATGAATCTGAATTTCCTTGCTTATCTGCTCAGTTGCCTGATGTTGTGCCTTTACATGATCCTACCACTTCTTCGAGTGAGGTGGAGTTGTCTCCTTTGTTATCTGATGTTGAAAACTTGTCTGACACTGTTGTTGATCAAGAACTTGTTGCCAATGAACCTACTATCAATGATGAAAATGTGCATGATATTCCTGAAGATGATGACTATGTGTTGCCTAGGGATAGACCTAGAAGGAATATTAGGCCACCTGCTAGGTATGATGATTTTCATATTGATACTCATGCTTGTAACGCGTTTGAAAGTGTTGATAATGAACCTAAGACCTATCAAGAGGCTTTAAAATCTGACAACTCTGTGAAATGGTTAAATGCTATGAAAGATGAAATGAAATCGTTGCATGTTAATCATACTTGGACTCTGGTTCCAAAACCTGCTCATTGCTCTGTTGTTGATTGCAAGTGGCTTTTCAAAGTGAAACATGAGCCTGAAAATGTTAGATTTAAAGCTAGATTGGTAGCAAAAGGTTTTACTCAAAAGGAAGAGGTTGATTATAATGAAATCTTTGCTCCTGTTGTTAAATTCACCACTATTCGTATAATGCTTGCATTAGTTGCTCATTTTGATTGGGAATTAAAGCAAATGGATGTCAAAACGGCTTTTCTTAATGGTGATTTAGACAAAAAGATTTTCATGAAACAACCTGAGGGTTTTGTGGACCCCAAAAATCCTGATCATGTATGTCTTTTGAAGAAATCCTTGTATGGCTTGAAACAATCTCTTAGACAGTGGAATAAGAAGTTTGATCAATGCATGACATCGTTGAAGTTTAAGAGAAGCTTGCATGATAATTGTCTTTACTTCAAGATTGATACTTCTGTTCCCGTTTTTCTGCTCATATATGTGGATGATATGCTAATTGTTAGCCCTGATCTTGAATATGTTGAGCTTGTTCAAAAGAGTCTATGTGATAATTTTGATATGAAAGATCTTGGAGATGCTAAAAGGATTCTTGGTATGAACATTGATAGAGATAGGAAGAACAATGTTCTCTTGCTTAATCAGATTTCATATGTTGAAAAGATTTTGAGTAAATTCTCTATGATGTCTGCTAAAACTGTGAATGTGCCTCTTGCTGCTCACTTTGTGTTAAGTAAGGATCAGTCTCCAAAGACTGATTCTGAAATTGCTGAAATGGAAAAGGTTCCTTATTCCAATGCCATTGGGTCTGTTATGTATCTTATGGTTAGCACTAGACTAGATATTGCATATTCTGTTAGTTGCTTGAGTAGGTATATGGCTAATCCAGGTGCGCCTCATTGGGAGGCTTTGAAATGGCTCTTGAGATACCTCAAGGGCTCCATGGAGGTAAGTTTGCGCTTTTCCAAATCTGCAAATGGTGTGAGCCTTGTTGGCTATGTTGATTCCAATTATGCAAATGATAGGGATAATAGGAAGTCTACAACTTCTTATGTGTTTACTTTGTGTGGCTCTTGCATAAGTTGGAAGTCTCAGTTACAGCATGTGGTTGCTTTATCTACAACTGAATCTGAATACGTGGCTATTACTGATGCTTTAAAGGAAGCTATTTGGCTGCAAGGCCTTCTGAATGAAATAGGTTTTCTTGACAAATGTGCCACTGTGTTTTCTGATAGTATGTCTGCGATTCAGTTGTGTAAAAACCCTGTTTTCCATGATAGGACCAAGCATATAGATGTTAGGTATCATTTCATTCGTGATATTGTGGAAAAAGGTATTGTTAACCTGGAAAAGATTGCATCTGAGTTTAATCCTGCTGATATGGGTACTAAATGCTTATCTGTTGAAAAATTTAGGTCTTGCATGAGGACTTTAAATTTCGACTCTCTTGATTGAAGCATGTTGTATGCAATTCTTTCCGTGGATGTTGTGTCCACTCTTGAGCTTGTGTGCTCCGTTTATTTTGTCCTTGGGATATTTTAAACATTTTGTGACTGTGTGTCCGTGATCTTTGCTTCGGCTTAGATTTGTGTATCTTTTGTGATACCTTGACTTTGTGTCAAATTTCTGGATCTTGCATTTGACTTTGTGTCTTTCGTTTTGCAGGTGTCCGGGGAAAAGTGCAATGATGAATTCCCATTTAGTCATACACAAGGGTAGATGATTTGGGCCAAGGTGGAGATTTGTTGGGCCCGTTGGGTATTTGGCCCAAATGTTGGTCTTCTATCTCAAAGTATTGGGCCAAGTGGGTCTTGGCCCATAGCCTTACACTTTTGCCCCTATTTAATCACCCATTTGTGACCCTTACGGGGAGAACGTGGATTTGAATTCTTGTGTGAGTTCAACGGGAATCTGAGCACTGTGGAGTTCTTCCCTCGACCACCTTCTCCGGCGTAGACGACGAACACGGACGACGATGACGACCGTATCCGCCTAACAATTATAACTGAGAAAATTTAACCTTAACACGAATCAAACCATCCGTTTGGAATTCCCAATCGAAAATGTAGTCATAATTTCCAACAGTTGCAGCCATCCGTGCTACCAACGTCACCTTCGGCCTTGATTCTCTGATCTACAAACAATACCTTAATCAATTGATTCTCACACATGTTCATAATTATTCAAATGTAAAAAAGATTTATTTTTGTTTTTAAAAGTGAACATTACCTGAAATCCATTAATGGGAAGCTCGGAATGGCGCCAAGCAACATTTCCAGCATACCTTTCAAACAAACAAATCATATTCGGCTGAACGTACGGCCCACCATCAGGCCCAACAAAAGCCCCATCCATAAAATAGAAATTTTTTGGACAATCATTCAGTGGTACAAGTGGCATTGCAGTTACCCCAAGCCCATACTCACCAGCATCCATATACGTACGGAAATACCAAGCCTCAGCTTCGTCCATATACGGTACAAACAACTCCGAAGCAAACGCTTTATACATCACACTCCTCAACTCATCGGTCCATGGGTCGCGAAACATAGCCCGAGAAATTATCATTCCCGCACGTTGGTCGGGCTTTAAATGGAAAGCCCAATTGGCCCATTTTATAGTATGCCCATTAACTTTGAAACTTGGGCCTTTGGGCTGTTCCATGGACATCGGGTTGTCAAGGCTATTTTAGCTCTTTGTACAAGTGTAGTAAATAGTATTATATCCTCATGCTGTAACATATAGTTTGGCTATTTTTGACTACTTAATATCTAAATATTTTGAAAAGATTTGTTCAAATTGAGTTAATATAGCTAGTAAATGTTATTAATGCAAGGTGAGAAAATGAAAGTTCTCCTAACTTTTTTATCAAATGAGATCACATATTTCACAATGGTGTTTCATCTACAATTTCATAATTAAATGATTGATATGTAGCACAATCAATGCCCAAAATTTAATACTTGCCCCAAGGGTTTAATGGTCATTTGTAGAGTATAGTATTTTTATGTTGTAAAACAACAATGAAACACCGGAAATGTAATAGGGAATTCAACTTGCTTTTTTATTAGTTCCAAGGGTTACAATTGGGAAGTCGACTTAATTTCATATACTATTTTTCATATTTTATTTGTATATTTCATAACATAAAAAATTATATCATACTATTTACCATTAAACCCTTGAGACATGTGATTTTATTCTAGGTAATTATAATAAAGACAATATCATCTAATTAATGAGTAGAATACCAGATAAAACACCACATTAGAATAGTTGATATGGATAGAGATGGCAACGGAATCTGAAACCGAAGTCAACCGAGCCGACTCCGATCCGATTGGGGCGGTTATTTTTACATTTGACCGGGTATGCTTGGGTTTCAGGGAAAACCAAAAAAATAAAAATAAAAACGGGGCGGGGACGGTATTTATATACCCTGCCCCGATATATACCCGCCCCGCCCCGATATATATATATATAATGTATGTGTGTGTGTGTAAACTTTGAATTAAACATCATATATCTCTTTTAATTAATTTATATTTTTTTATGTATTTTAAATCTTTTTAAATTATATTTACATTATTTTTAAAATAATATAATAATTATAATAAATTTAAAAAAAAAATTTCGGTTCGAGTACGGGGATACTAGATACTGATAGGGGTGGGGATGGGCCGGGGATGGGGTGCAAAATTAATTCCCCTACGGGGTATGGGGCGGGTTTGAGGATGAAAAATATCAAACGGTACGAAGACGATATTGTTAAAGTCTGTCCCATACCCGCCCCGTTGCCAATCCTAGATATGGATTGCTTGGAAGCCGGTTGCGTTGTACTATGCCCTTTATATTTTACTAACGGACTTAGATTAAATAAATTCATATAAATATAATTAGCTAGCTAGTATGCAAAACTCCATTGTTTTCAACAATTTTTTTATGGGATCGGCTATTCGCACCCATAATTACTAAACAAACTTCAAAAATATGTTTTAAAAAATATATTTTATTAATATACTGTAAATACCTTTATCATTAAATATACCCTAAATTTACTAAGTACTATATTCTACACATTAAATCTTTCGTGAAATTCTTGCTTCTCTCTCCTCGCAAACTACATGGATCAGTGAATGTTCAACAATGATTTAAAAGAACAAATTCATATACAGGAGACATGCATGAAGACAACATTTCAATTTAATGAAAATTAAAAATAAAAAGTTGAGAGGAGAGAGATTCTTTGGTTTGTTTCTGGAATTGTAATTAAGATGCAGGTAGATATACATATATATGTACACACTATTCTTCTTAATCTCGTTTAGAAATCACATTTACTTTATTTTGTATAAATTAATAGTTAGTTTTAGATGCATTAAAATTTAATTTGGAGAATGGAGATCGCTACCTAAAATTCCAAAAGATCTAATCGTCTGTAAGATGATCATCATTTCTTCCCCTTGAAAGCTTTTTGCTCTCTGACAATACTACATGATCAGTATTGTCATCGTGAATTGGAGGAAAGAGGGTTTTAGCATGTCCACAAATTGTATTAATTAATAGTCAATTAATCAGAATTAGAAGAAAAAAATATATGATAATTTCACATACACGAAACAATGAAACTAAGAAAGTATGTAGGAATTGCTAATTAGAGAGATATATAAGAACTCACGTTTCTTCAGTTTCAGTTAGCAAAGAATAAAAGAAAGAAATTGAAGAAGAGTTTTTATCTTCAGGCTAGCAAAGGTATGTTTAGCAATATATTTTTTTACAAGGATATTTAAGTAATTGTTAATTAAAAATATTTTAACTTAAATATTTTGGGGTGCGTTTAGTATTTTTAGTGGTGTTATAACCCATTGAGTAATATTAATTAAATTTGAATCAAATACTACTTTGTAGTATTAATTTTCTGTGCCGTATTATTGATTGAGAAATAGTAGAAGAGAAATTGATACTGCAATTAACAAGGATAGCACAAACCCTCTACAAAAGTTAGATTTCTTACTTTTTCTTAGGTATTACTCATAAAACTAATTGGATAGGATGTGATATTTTCCGCTCTTTCCTTATTTTCTAGTTAAATTTCACGTTCTTTTCACATATTTTTTTTTAGTATCTTATATACTTAATTTGGAAAGAGAAGAAGATGCAGGAAACAAGCAATTGCAGAAAAAAATTTAAAGATCCAAACGGTCACAAGGGAGATCTTTCCTTTTAATTTCATTACTGTAAATTTTCTTTTAGTTTTCATGGGTAAAATATTTCCACTGACATGATGATCGCTTATAACACCACAGAAGCTAGGGTTCACAGTAGTTTTAGAAATTTTATGAAAGAAACTATGTTGGTAAAAACAACATTAAAAAAAATGATTATATATATATATATATAGATAATATTTTAATGTGTAGTGAGATAAAATAAATTATATTTAATGTGAAGGGCATGGATAGTTGTATTAGTGTGGTGTGTAGGCCCTATATAAAATACTCTCTCCGTCCATCTCAATGTATCCATTTACTTTTTGCACGTGAATTAAGGAGTATTATTATTTTATGTGTAGTGAGTAGTTAATTGTATTAGTGGAGGGTGTGGATCCCTTATTTTATTTGTATTATTGGAGAATATGGGTCTCATAGTCCAAAAAGGAAAATTGATAGATTAAGGATGGACGGCCCAAAATGGTAAAATGGATAGATTGACAGCAGACGGATTGAGTAATTAATTATTTTGTGTGGGTCAACCAACTTAACGAAAAAATAAAAAAGAAAATGTAAATCTTAATTTGGGATAAATCTAAATGAAAAATATAAACTTCAACACAAAAGTTGATTTGCTTAGTGATGCCAACACCTCCATCACCTTGAATATATTAATTCAATGGTTTTGATGGCCAGTGGGAGGAGCTTGGGAATCAAGTTGTGGGATTCAACAATAGAGGCCTTGAAGATCCTTGATGGGGAGATTGGAGAAGTGTATGCATCATTGAAGCCTGAAGGTGATTATACCCATGAATCAACACCTTTTGTTGAAGAATTAATTTGATTTTAGGACCAGTTTGGGGGATTTGGAAGAGAAACAAGTCAATTTATAGGTAGTTGAAAGATGGCCAATCTGATAATGATATCTTAGCTGCAACAAACACAAACAAAAGGATTTCATGAGTAAGCTCTATTTGTTTCCTAATACGGAGTATCCTACAGTTTTCAATATTAAAAAACAGAATAAAGAAAGGGTGGATAATTTATCTGAAATTTCCAATAAAGAACAAACAGAAAAATGAATATGGGTACTCTTTAGGAGAAATGACAATTTAGAGTGTATGTACAAAACATGGATATATTTTTGCATTTTAATTCTCTATGCTGCACAATTTAATGAACCATATCTAGAATATGGATAATAGTTTTTATACTTCACTAATTAAAAAAAAAATACAGTAAAACAATCTCATTACCTTGTCAAACTTCAAATTATCTCCTCTTCAACTTGAGAGAACTCCTCCTCAACAATCAGTAAGATCAATGGTCACTTCCACATATTCTGCAAAACTCAGACACCAGTTAGCTGTGGAACATTCAACAAATAGCCTAAAATTTTGCATGATATATATGCACATTGCATTATATATATGGATATTGCTGAGAGAGACAAGAGCCATGAATCGTCTAGAATTTCTTTTACATTTTGGTGTTACATCGAATTGTTGGATTAACAGATGTAACAGAAGATAGTAACACTAAGACACCCGGTAAAAAATGAAGCAGTGAGTAATAAATTAATTACCGGTTATGCGAGAAATTTGAAGTATATAGTTTCCATAACTCCGTTGATCATCCTTCATTCATTTAGCTTAATCTGCTCGAGTGTAGGAATATCTCCGATCCCATCCGGTAACTGTTCTAGATTCGGACAGTGACTAATCACAAGACACTTGAGTTTAGGGAAATGACTGCTTTCAGTAATCCAGCTCTGCAGATCAAGTTTCTCCCATTCGGGGCCGACGAAGGCGCCGCCTCTCAATTTAAGCACTTGGAGGTCAGGCAGAGTGCCCACAATTGTCATATCCTCCCAAGGCAGACCCACACCGCTCAGACACAACGTTAGTAATCTTGGGCTTGTGCTCAAATCTGAGCTTTAGATCCTCCAGCTGCTGCATATGAATCAGATTCTCAAGACAAAAGATGTCTGTATTTGCATCTTCAGAGAAGTAACAGAGTGAGAGCTTTTTCAGGTTTGGAATCATTTTCATTGTCTCTACAGAGCAAACAAAATCTTTTTCTGTAGAGAGTGTAAGCAGAACAGGACTTTCTTCAGAGATAGATGGAGGAAGATGAGCATAGTTGCAGATTAGATGTGTTAAATGTGGCATCCTCAAAATCTCCACTGGAAAGTCTTCTACATTTAGGCATGTTGCTTTGATAATCAAGGTTTGGAGGGTCTTAAGATTAGGAAAGTGTTGTCCATTTGTGATGAGATAGTCCACAGCAAGGTACCTCAGGTGAAGCAGCTGGAATACCTCAGAAGGCAGAGGTCGAGTGGAGACGGCCATGAGCTTCTTTCGTTGGATTCTCTTGGATCAAAGTGCGGATGGTCGAGCAGCAGTACTCACCGAGGAAGCTCTCGAGTTGAGAGTGAAGTCCTGCAAGACGACGAGGGTGGTCTTACCGATCCCTCCCATACCAGCAATCGGGATGACTTCCAACTTAGACGAAGCTCCTCCGTAGAGACGAGACTTTATCTCGATCGACTCGTTTTCAAAGCCAATCATCGCTTGATGATGCCTCGACTCGGATACCTTCTTCTGTGCTGCAATTCTTGATTTCCTTCAGTTTTTCAGACACTAACACTATGTTCTTCTGCAGCACCTTGTTGAGTTGGTGAAGATGGTAGCAGAGTTGTGTGTATCGTTCCCATGTTTTCCAGCACAGCAGGTGTTGCTGTTTGATCCCTCGATGGATGGACATGAGAGGTGAATCTGTTTGGACAGTGAGAATTCAAGAGCATCTTCTGCTTCTTGTATTGCTCCCCTCATTCTTCTGTCCAAATTGGGGTCCACTGTATCTGGAAAAATGCCCAAAAATGCAATTGAAAATGTTAACATGTCCAACTTTGCTAACATAAATGCTTATCAATATTTAACTAATATCTATAGAAATAGGAAAAATAAAATAAAATTATAGACCGTGACACGGATTGATTTTCGTGAGATATAAGTAGGGATAACCAATGTTATGAAAATACTGCTGCAACATGAGTAATTTTTTTAGTTGATCTTCATTCAAATACACAAGATGTTCAAGAGCATAATATTTTGTTTTGAAGGGTTACCACACGTTAATTAATAAAGTTATTGTTTTTAGTTCATAACGAATTCAAATTGTTATTTGTAACATGGTAGCATTACAAAGAAAGAGGATATAAAATTTTACACTTGTGGAAGAAAAAAAGAGAACAGTTTCTACAAGAACTTAAATCATACAAATTGATTAAATTTTGATAAACCAAAGGCATAGTGTTTAGAAAAAGCCAATTGAGGGTGATGTTTGATGACTTGAAGATATGAAATTGCTATATGTTTGCCAACAACAGCAAGACTATGAAATCTCAAGTACATGACTCAACGTGAAACATAATATTTATAGAACTAATCTACTATCCACTAACTAACTAATCAACTAAAAAGCAGGGACTCAAACAGAAAAGCTAAAGTACTAACCACTAGCTTGATATCATAACAATAGGTAAAAGATAACAATCTAAGTAACTGCAATGTGACCCCAACATTCACTAACTGCAAAGTGCTGCAACACGTGACCCCAACATTCCTCCCCTTAAACTGAACAGTTCTGAAACTTTCAGTTTAGACCAAAAGCACACACAACAAGCAAGTCCCGTAACTTTCGAAACAAGGACACTTTGAGGGATTTAGTGAATATATCAGGAACTTGGTCTTCACTTCTGCAGAAACTTAGACAAATGATCCCATCATTGGAAAGATCTCTCAAAAAATGATACTTCACTCCAATATGTTTGCTGCGCCCAAAAAACACAGGATTCTTAGAGAGTTTAATTGTTGAATTGCTGTCACAATAAATAGGAGTGGCTTCATCTTGCTTGAAGTGTATCTCTTCAAGAATGTTTCTCAACCAAATAGCTTGGCAAGCACATGAAGTTGCTTCCACGAACTCAGCCTTCGTCATTGATAACGTCACAATTGGTTGCTTCTTCGAAGACCATGAAACAGCTCCTGAACAAGCATAAAGGCATATCCCGGAGTGCTCTTTCTATCATCTTGATCTCCAGCATAATCACTATCGGTATAACCAATTAACTTGAATTTTTCTATCTTCTTATAAAACAATCCGTATTCGGCAGTGCCTTGCAAGTATCGTAATATTCTTTTGGCAGCTATAAGATGTACCTCCCTTGGACATTCCATGTACCTGCTAATAAGACTCACAACATACTCTATGTCAGGCCTTGTGGCTGTTACGTACATCAAACTCCCACCATTTGTTTGTAAAACGTGTTATCAATCTTCTTCCCTCCAGGATCCCGTACGAGCTTCAAACCTGCTTCAGTTGGTGTGCTAACAGAATTGCAATTTTCCATCTCAAACCTCTCCAAAATCTCTTTCACATACTTACTTTGAGAGATAAAAATCCCACCTGCAGATTGTACCACTTCTATTCCCAAATAATAATGCATCCTTCCAAGGTCAGATATTTCAAATTCAGCCATCATAGATTTTTTGAATTCTTCAAACATGACATTATTATTTCCTGTAAAAATAAGATCATCAACATATAAGCACACAATAAGCAATTTACCTCCATCTCCACCTTTAACATAAAGTGTATGATCATATGGACACTTCTTAAATCCTTAGAAAAATAAGCATTTATGCGACTATACCAAGCACGTGGTGCTTGCTTTAGCCCATATAATGCCTTCTTAAGTTTGTAAACCTTATCTTCACTGCCAAATTTCTCATAACCAGGGGGTTGATCAACAAATACCTCTTTTTCAAGATCACCATGCAAAAATGCGGATTTCACATCCAATTGAAAAATAGGCCATGAATGTTGCGCTGCCATCGCTATCACAAGTCGAATTGTATCGTGTCTAGAAATGGGTGCAAAGACTTCTGTATAATCCACACCATATTTTTGACGATAGCCTTTTGCCACGAGATGTGCCTTGTACTTGTCAACTTTGCCATTCTCCTTCAGTTTAGTTTTGTATACCCATTTGACACCAATAGTCTTATGGCCTTTTGGAAGATTGATCAACTCCCACGTATTATTCCGTTCAATGGCAGCAATTTCTTCATCCATTGCTTTTCTCTATTTCGAGTCTTTGACAGCCTCCTCGAAATTTGTAGGATCACAATCGGAAAACAAAGCAAAGTGTGTGATAGGATCCTCAATTTGGTTAATCCCATTACCTCACAGTCCATCATCCATGCTGGTCTTTTCCTTGCACGTTCACTTCTTCGTGCTTTAATAGATTCAACTTCCGATGAGTTTTGAATGTCCGGGGCTGTTTCTTGGTGGAGCTCCCCTTGTGGCTTCTCCTCCTCACTTTCTTCATCAAAACTAGTAGGAATTTGATGGTTGGAAATATTTATTTTCCACGGCCCGAAATTTTCTTCATCAAAGATGACGTCACGGCTGATAATAACCTTTTTAGAGTTAGGATTGTAAAGCTTGTAAGCTTTTGACTGATCAGCAACACCTAGAAAAACACACTTCACTCCTTCATCATCAAGTTTTATCCTTCTCTAATCCGGAACATGAGCGTAGGCAACACATTCAAAAATTCTAAAATGTGCGATTGTTGGCCGGCGTCCACTCCATGCTTCCTCCGGTGTCATATTTTGAACAGAAAATGTAGGACTTCTATTCAAAATATGAACGCTCCAATTCACCACTTCAGGCCAAAAATATTTTGGCATGCCACTACTTGACAACAAGCTTCTGACCATGTTCAATATGGTGCGATTTTTTCGCCCGCAAACTCTATTTTGCTGTGGAGAATATGCTGCAGTAAGTTGCCTCTTGATTCCATTACCCTCACAAAAATTTGCAAATTCATGTGAGGTGTATTATCCGCCACGATCAGTCCGCAAGATTTTCAATGATTTGCCAACTTCTTTTTCAGCAAACACTTTATAGCTTTTGAAGGCTGGAAGTGCTTCCGACTTCTCTTGCAAAAAATACACCCATGTTTTCCGACTAAAATCATCAATGAAACTTATGAAATATCTTTTACCTCCACTTGAAGTTGGATTTATTGGTCCACAAATATCCGAATGAACCAACTCCAATTGTGTTGATGCTCTCCATGATTTTCCTTAAGGAAATTGATTCCGATGTTGTTTGCTAATAGCACAATCTTCACAAACTTTTGTTGGAGAGATAAATTGAGGAAGACCATCCATCATACTCTTCTGCTGTAAAGTTTTCAATCCACCAAAGTTTAGATGGCCATAGCGAAAATGCCACAACCATGAATAATCAGCGATCCTTGCTGACAAACATGAATGAATCTCATTTTTAAGATAAAGGGGGAACATTTAGTTTGCCGTCATCTTGACTTGAGCAATTAAACCCAACTTTGAATCTTGAATTTGACACACTCCACCCTTTATAGAAATAGTGTAGCCTTTCTCTTGCAATTGGCCCACGCTAAGAAGGTTGGTCTTTAAGTGCGGGACAAAAAGAACATTTGAGATGGTGTGGGTGAAGTTGTCCTTCGTATGAATAGCAACCCTTCCTTTGCCCATAACAGCTACAATGGAGTTATCTCCAAACTTGAGAGTGCTCCGGAATGAGTCATCCAACTCTGAAAATGTTTTTTTATCGCCACACATGTGGTTACTGCAGCCCGTGTCTAAGTACCGCATGTTTTGATGCATTTCTTCTTTCTCGTAACATACCATCAAGAGAGAAACCTCTTCTTCATTTTCTGTAAAATTGCTTCTTTCTCCATTTTGTTTGTCTGAATTGGTTGGACACTCTGATTGGTAATGGCCATACCTATGACATTTGTAGCACTCCACACACTCGGATTGATAATGGCCATACCTATGACATTTGTAGCACTCCACATCAGATTTTTCTGCTGACTTAAATGTGTGATGGCCTCCACGACCTCGACCCCGACCTCGTCCATTTCCTCTTTCATGAAACTAATGTTCATGGTGTTGTGTGTGGCCACGATTATTTTCTCTTCCTCTCCCTCTTCCTCTTCCTTGATTTCGACCTCTGCCACGTCCTCTATCATCTCTTGTTGTGTAGTGATGTGGTGTTGAAGCCTTCAATGTCTGCTCTTCACTATCTTGCCGTTTAATTTTCTGTTCATGGATCAATAGAGAACTTTGTAGTTCATCAATTGAGAGTTTCTCAACATCATTGGCTTCCTCAATAGCACAAACAATAAAATTAAATTTTGGAGTCATTGAACGGAGTATCTTCTCAACTATTGCGACGTCTTCCTTTTTTTACCATGAATCCGCATCTTGTTGACGATTGCCATCGTTCGAGAGAAATAATCTATGACAGATTCTCCCGATTTCATCCGAAGCATTTCAAACTCCGAACGAAGTGCTTGAAGCTGCTGCCTCTTTGCCCTTGTAGAGCCTTCATATTTGTTCTTCATAGAATCCCAAATATCCTTAGATGTATCCTTGCAAAGAATGGTTTCCAATATTGAATGATCAATAGCTTGGAAGATGTAATTCTTTGCTTTTAGATCCTTTAAACGTAGTCCTTCCAACTCCAACATCCGTTAATATAGTGCCTGCGGCTGGTTCTTTTACTCCATTGGAAATGACTTGCCACTATTCTTTCGATCTAATAAAATTCTTCATTAACATGCTCCAATGATCATAATGACCATCGAAACGTGGAATCGCAGGTTGTACAAAATGAGAAGTGGGAACTGCGCCAAGGCAATGAAGATGAGCAGACAATGATGACTAGTCGAATCGTTACCTCTTAACTTCAGTAAATTGAACGTGTTTCGTCGTCTTCACCAGGAAAATCCCCATGCACAAGCATGCTCGTGGCAACAGAAAGTAGTATGCGTAACCCCAAAATTTTTTAGCTAGGACAGCCAGAATATGATACATTGTCGAGCAAAGGTGCCTCTTCAATATGCAAGGAGAAAAGGTTCATTTTGAGTCGGGCAACTTGAAAAAAACAACCTACCAGTCCCTTGGCGAAGAGCCAATTAAAAGTTTCTGGGCTAAACCTGGCAACACCATGAATTTATTACATGCATTACAGTGAGCCTGTTATCATGTTATGTAGAAAACAGATCTATTGGAGTTGAGAGAGAGAACGAAGGCCTTATTTCCAAGAAAAAACATGCAAGTGTTGTGTTGTGTAATAGAAAAGTTTCCAGACGAACAAAAGTGAAAAGTTTCTATCTTTCTTGGACGAAAGGAATATTACATTAAAGCCTATATTAACTCACAGATAATAATGAATTAAAAACTAAATGCATTTACTTTCAAGTAACTCTGTATCAACCCGATTCCTCAATTACCTATCCCAAGATGCTTACTACAAAAGACTTATGCTGATCACAAAAGGAAAATACAATTATAAAAAAGAAAATCCAAGAGAATTGAACAAGAACCAATACTGAAAAACTTACCTCCCACGAAGACTTAATGATAAGCCTGCCAAAACCCGATAGGTAACCAAATGACATAAATGGAATGTACAAGTCAGGACCGCCAACTGGGGGGCTTGTAGGAAAGCCTGCCACCACCAACTGGCTCAGAGATTCTTGTCCGGCCGGTGGCCCTGAGTGAAATTGTCAAGTTATAAAGATAACAAGCTATTGATAGTGGAACAAGTTGAAAAAAATAATAATAAGGCAGCTTAAAACATCACTAAAAAGAAAATATTACCCTGTGCGGAAATGGGAAAAGAACCACCTTCAATTTGATCCTAACTTATTGATCATTGACTTGGAAATTGTATTGTGGGTCATAAAAGTATCTGCTGATCTGTTTGAAAAACAATTGAATAATGTCTGAAAGAGGGGAAAATGCTCTTAACACCACATTGTAACAACATCCATTGCTTTGCACGTATTCAGAGCTTGAGAATGTAAAATGCAAGTTTATTAATCTTTAATTATGAGAATGCAAGTTTCCAACTCTTCAAGACCTACAGTGCTATTGCATGAATATAGAATATATTGCCAACTCATACAAATTAACATTTCTGTACATGGACAAGGCATTGATTCAAGATATAAAGGCACAGAGAGTAAGAGAACTTAATCCTCCACAAAGAGAAAAGAAGAATGATTGAATAAATAAAGAAATAGATGATGTTCTTGCAAATGCTCATGTGACTAGTTTGTAAGATAAATGAAACCCTGTTTCTGCAAAAGTTAAATCGCAGGACGTGTCTGAAAAGATATGCTAAGGGACATGTGTATATGCAGATCTCTAACCTATACTAGAAGAACTTGGAGACCCTCGTTACCATAACTTCGTTGATCCTCTTGTATCTGTTTAGCCGACTCATATAAATCTTCGTCATCCACCTCAATCATTTCTAGTGTTGGCACTTCTCCTATGCCATCTGGAATCTCTCTTAGATCCCAACAACGATGCAACACAAGGCACACGAGATTTGGGAAGTGACTACTTTCAGCTATCCAATCCCTCAAAAATGATTTGTCAATCAGCAAAAACTTCAGCTGAGGAAATCCTCCTTCCTTTGTTTCCCATGTTTTGCCATCACAAGCATAATCTCGTAGTTTAAGTACTTCAAGATTAGGCAACGAACCAACAATATCCATATCCTCCCATGGAGCAGTCACTCCAATCAAACACAACTTTCTCAGTGTCTCTGGCAATACAATATCAATAGCCTTGTTCAGCGGAAATCCTCGATGTATCCTTAGTTTCAGATTCTCAAGCTGTTGCAGATGTTGAAGATTGTGGAGCTGGTAGTCTTGTTCATCATCCACACATTCACTATACGTGATTTCCAGTTTTTTCAAGTTTGGGATCGTCTTCAGAATCTCCTCCGTGCAGATGAAGTTCATTACTAGAGAGAGTGTTTGCAGATTTTCCAGACAAAAGCTTGATTCTCCTTGAGGTGGGAGACAAAAACGGAAACCAGATTGGATGACAAGATGCCTTAATTGTGGGAAACTCCAGATTTCCAGTAGAAATGGAACAGAATTGCTTGAATGATATTGAAGATACTCATAATTAGTACGTGTATATATGATTAGAGTTTGCAGATTCTGAAGGTTTGATATGCCTAATGGAATGTTGAAGTATCCATTGAATGCAAGGTACCTCAGTTGAAACAACTCAAATACTTGGGCAGGTAATGGAGGTGCAGAAGCATCTAATAAATCGAGTATCCTAAGCAGCCTAAAATTTAGTAAATGAATGAGTGCCGCTTCTTGAAGACCCCCCCAAAGTATTATTGTACGGATGGTAAGGCCATAAATATTGTCATGGATAGACAGACTAGAGGTAATAACACTTGAACTGTAAGGAATGTTAATGCCATGTCGGGAAGAGATACCCTTTCGAAAGAACTTCTCTTTGTGGGCTATTTTTATGCACATCTCCCTCATCAGATCATGCATGCTCAGAGTCTTGACTCTGCCATCTGACTTCCTCTTTGTGACTGAAACTAGATTTCTCTTGACGAGATCCCCCAAACATTCTTGTGCCGTCTCTTCAGAGCTTTTATCACATTCATTAGGTTTCAGAAAACCTTCAGCTATCCATAGTTTGATCAGTCTTGATGCACGCACTTCACTGTCTTCTGGAAAACGTCCCATGTACAAGAAACACGACCTCAAATGATGAGGCAAGTGTGCATAACTCAAACATAGTATCTTATCAAATTGCTCTCCTTGGGAATGGATAAATGTGGTCACGTTTTCCGCAATATTCTCCCATGCTGCAGCAGTGTGATCAACTGAGGACAGAATCCCTGAAATGACCACAATAGCAAGTGGGAGCCCTCTGCAGCTTCTAGCTATCTCTTTTCCAGAACGTTCCAATCCAACTGGACATTGTTTGCTCCTAAACACCTTCTGCTGAAGAAGCTTCCAACTTAGATCCACATCCATTAGATGCATCTCATGAAGAGGGCTAGCAGAGTCGGCATAACTAGCCACATCCGAGAGCCTTGTGGTTATCACGATTCGACTTCCATTGCCATCATCCGGAAACATAAGCTTCAAATCATCCCAAGCACTAATGCTCCATATATCATCCATCACAACTAAGTACTTCCGATTCTTCAAGTATTGATAAACCTGTTCTTCTCTCATCGATTCATCTCTAGACTCAAACACTTTCATCGAAATTAAGATACATGAAACAATTTCTTCGACACTATAATCTTGTGATACAGTAACCCAAACATGAACTTGAAAATGCTCTGTAACTAAGGGATCATCATAAACATTTCTAGCAAGAGTAGTCTTACCTATTCCACCCATGCCAACAATGGGTATGACTTCAAGCTTGGATGATTCTCTACAAAGGCGAGACTTGATTTCCATGGAGTCGTTTTCAAAGCCAACCATGCCATCCTTGTGGGCCGTCGATGATGAGCCATTCGCAGCCATAGGATCTCGGATTCCTTCGTCTTTGACAGTGATTCCACTCTTCAATTTCATTACCATTTCTGCGATTGACCTAATCTCGTCCATTGCTTCTGTTAGATCATGGAAATCGCAACGAAGGCTTTCACACTGTGCCTTTAGTTGTCTTGATTTTGAAGGTTCAATAGATGACACAATCGGAAAAGAGATATCTTTCCACATATACAGTTCGAAAATATCTTCCAGTACCCCTAATCCCATTAATGGTAAGTAAGGACGGTGTTGGGGTGGTTCTCCAGATGGCTCGAGCACTGTATTGGACAGAAGTAGTTCGATGATATCTTCTGTGAGACGTGCTGCAGCCGTCATTATTGGTTCTAAATTGTTGGCTTTTTCTGGAAAATTTTCGAGAAAATCTTGCAAGAATAAAACGTACTCATTGATGGATATGATTTGATGTTGTAGTTGAGTGGAATTTCTATGTTGATGATGATGATTGATGGCGAGGTGTATGGTTTGGGAGAGTGAGAGAAGAGCTGCAGAAGCCATGGATTTAGAGAGAGAATTGCAGCGGGAAGAGAGGGAGAAGGGTAAACTACAGAAGAGTTGACCATAATCGTTGACATCAAGCTCATAACACGATTAAAGAGTAAGTATAATATTTTAATATATAATGCGACGAAAAATATACTCCCTCGTCCCAGGCTAAGAGAAATGTCATTTTTTCATTTTGGTTATCATTTATTACACACATGGGACATACACACTGCTTATAATACAAATCCACTAATACAACTACTCACTACACATTAAATAATAATATCTTAATCTACGTGCAAAAAAACAAATGGTCATCTTACGCCGGGACGGAATGAGTAAATATTTAATATAAAGTGTATAGGTATATTAGTGTTGGATGTGGGACCATGGTGATATACTCTCTCTGTCCCATTATCTATTAAAATACTACTAGCGTTTAAACTCGTGTGTTGCACGGGAAAAGGAGTTTCGATATTATTTAAATTCGAAAGTGAAGCCTAAATCATGTCTTTTAGATAAACCATTATATCTCTACTCAAGGAGAAGTCTAATAATACACATTTCGTATGTTGCACGATCACGCGTTTTTATAAAATATACTCCTTCCGTCCCACTAAGGTTGTAACAATTTTTTTGGGCACGGAGATTAATGAGTATAATATTTTAATGTAAAGTGAAGTGAGAGAAATAATATTTAATGTGTAGTTGGTAGGTGTATTAGTGGTGTGTGTAAAGTATGTGTGGACCCTATGTGTATATATTAAAATTTTTTGTGTGGGTTCATATGCTTAAAAAGAAAATGTAACAACTTTTGTGGGACAACACAAAAAGGAAAATATCACAACTTTTGTGGGACGGAGAGAGTAAGTAATATCTTAAATTAAAATTTATCTAAATTTGAATATTATATAATAGAATCACTTTCATGCTATGTATGTTACTTTTTAGCAATAAGAAGATCAAATTGTGCATTTAAATATATATAACGAAAAAATATAAATGCAAAAATTAATCCCCCATTCATGCTATGTATTTTTCTTTTAACAGTAAGAAGATAAGGAATAATACATTTTAAATATATAATGAAAGAAAATATTATAAGAGATCTCTCTATAACCTTTTATATATATTTCTCATAAATTAATTGTAATCAAATCAATGATTAATTTATCAAAACAAGTATTTGCAATACCAAGTAATCAAATTAGATATTAAAGAATATATACTATTGTGATATATATTAGTTTGAGAGATATAATATTTTAATGCACAATCGGTAGTTGTTAGGGATGATAGTGGGTAGGATATCCACTATAGGGGTATCCGTATGTACTCGTATCCATTTAAATATAAACTACTCATATTCATACTCGTTCCATTCAAAAAATATATATTATGATAGTCATACCCCCGTTTCATTAAAAAAATATTATGATAGTCATACTCGTCTCAAACCCGTTTATCAGTACTCGTAGATTACACAATACACATTAATACTAATTTAATTTAGAAAAATATTTATATTTAAAATAAATATGATTAAATAAAAATTATAATTATTAATATATATTAATAATGTATTTATATTTTTTAAATTAATGTATTAAATATTTTTTAGTGTTAAAATTAATATTTTAATAAAAATTATATTATTGTTAATTAATTATAAATTAAATATAATATGAACTTTATTATTTTAAATATGATCAAATAAAATAATAACTATTAATTAATTATATAATTATTACATAACATATTATATAATATAGATAAAATATTTTGCATAATTTTAATATTTGTGGATACCTGATTCATACACGTATACATTCAAATTCTAATGATATTTTTTTGAACTACCCGTACTCATTTTTTTTTGGGTTTGGGTAAATCAGTTATCCGAAAATATTCGTCATGTTGTCATTCATAGTGTTTATTTAGGTTTTATTTTTATTTTTTTGAACATAAAATAATTATGATTATACCCGTGCGTTTTTATAAAATAAGTATATCTTGACTTAAAATTTATCTTAACTTGCATTGTATATAATATAATTCCTCACTTGCATTGTATATAATATAATCCCTCAATTTCTACATATGCTCATTTTAATAGTACGAAAATCAAGAAACATGCTATGTACACTCTTACCATTAAGTAGTGATAAATATTGAGGGTTTTTATAAAATTATTAATAATGAAGAAAATAATTTAATACCGTTCCAAACTCGTTTATCATAAGTATAATTACAAAAATAAATCATAATATAAATTTAATTGTTAGCACCATAAATAATAAATTAAATAAATAAGAGTAAAATTTAAAATCTTAAAATTAAAATTAGTTAAATATGGTATAATTATGATAAAAATTAAATAAGACATATCTTAAATAAGGTATTAAATCAATGGTTAATATCTAATCTCATAATTGTGATAAATGGATGAGATTCAAAATGACTTAGTAATCAAATCCAAGGGTGTAAATTAAAAATTGACTCAATTTTGACTTTTTCACTTTCCTATTATATTACTTTAGATTAGATACCTTCTTAATCAATGCGCAAAAAAATGTAAATATTGAAACGGGACAAGGGAACGATAATCTCCAATTATTTTAGGGTTACGAATCTTCACATAATTAGGCAACTCCCTCTCATCACCCCATTTTTATCTGCAAAAATCGAGAAATATGGCTGCTTATGCTACACTCGCACAAACCATAGATCTCATCTTGAATTACCATCACGATTTCATTTCCTCTCAGGTGGAAGATGAACTCATCTCTATCCAAAATTTCGTCGTCTTTATCTTGCAAGTGTTCCATGAGGACATCCCAGAAGAATTCAACAGTTTGGAAGTGAGAACGAGGGAGGCAGCACAATCAGCTGAAGATGTCATTGAATTTCTTCTGTCGAAACAGGTTCACCTCTCTTTTTTTGCACAATCTGAATCCAAGTTGAAGAAAATTGAAAGAGTATGGCATGAATCTGGGCGATTAGCATTTATGTGTTCTACAAATCCTTACTCAACCAAGCACCATTCATGGAACTCATACACTCATGAACTTAGTCACGATATCTACAGCCTGTATAATGCGAAAGACGAGATTGAATCAATCGCTGAAAAAATGGTGGAGATCAAGAAATCACTCCTCAGTGATTCCATTGCTGTTGCTAGTCCATCATCAAGAGTTGAACCTGTTGTTGGAGATGGCTTCGACAACGACATGATGGAACTGAAGTCTCGGATTTGTAGAGATTCGTGCAAGTTAGAAGTCATCCCCATTGTTGGTATGGGAGGTATAGGCAAGACTACTCTTGCTCAATATGTTTATATTGATGCCTTAATCATGGACTACTCTCAGATTAGTCTTTGGGTTACAGTATCACAGAATTACAACGTCAAAGAGATTGTTTCTAACATCCTATTTTCCATGAAAGTCATATTTGATGTGAAAGATGAAACAATGGAAGCACATCATGTGTATCAAAGCTTGAAAGGTAGGAAGTACTTGATCGTGCTGGATGATCTGTGGAGTGTAAAGGGGTGGGATGATTTACAGGTGATGTTTCCTGATGATGGAATAGGAAGTCGAATCTTGATAACTACTAGGATATTAAATGTGGCAACCTATCCAGATCCCTACAGCCATGTTCATGAAATGCAGTTGATGGATGATGATCAGAGTTGGAATTTGCTTCGACAGAGAGTGTTTAGACATGATCCTTGTCCTATCGAGCTGGAAGATGTTGGAAAGACAATAGTGAGAAGCTGCAGAGGGCTATCTTTAGCTATCATAGTGATTTCAGGACTTCTCATTGTGGATCAGTCGAAAACTGCTTGGAAGAACATAGCAGAAGATGTGACGTCTGCAATCTCAGCAAATGATGAGCAGTTTGATCGGATTCTATCCCTCAGCTACACGCGCTTGCCTCACCATCTACGGCCATGTTTTTTATACATGGGAGGTTATCCAGAGGTTCACAGAATGCGCGTCTCAAAACTCATCAAATTGTGGGCAGCACAAGGCTTTATAAGACCAAATGGATGTAATAAATGCTTTGAAGAGACAGCAGAGGAGTACTTGGGAGGATCTTGTGAAGAGAAGTCTTATTTTGGTAACTCAGAGGAAGTCGAATGGCGGAATCAAGACTGTGAGCATGCATGATCTGATGCGAGAAATGTGCAAAAGAAAAGCCGAAGAAGAGAGCTTTATTCTCCATCTTCGCAGGCCACTTGATGAAGGAATGAAAGCTCCACGCCACGTAGGTATCTTTTACAACAAGCTGGATTTCCTCTGTGGCTCGACCATTCGTACTATTATACGTGAAAATCCCATGAAATCACCTAAAAGTCCATGCTGTTTAGGAAATTTAAAATTGTTAAGGATATTGGATATGTCATAAGCTCGAGGCTGCTTCTATGATCACATTTTTTTACCAGCTGAGTTATTTGAGCTAATTCATCTGAGGTTTCTTTCTTTGGACTATTTGTTTGTGACTAGTTCATCCGGATGGCCCATATCAAACCTTCAGAATCTTCAAACCTTAATGATCAAAGATACAACCCCTTCTCACACCAAATATATTGAACTGCCAGTGGAGATTTGGAGTCTGCCGCAATTAAGACATGTAATCATCTGCTATGCTTATCTTCCCGTTCCGCTGTTCTTAGAAGAAGGGACTGTGCATGCTCTGGAGAATCTTCAGACGCTTTCCATGGCCAGAGATTTTGTTTGTAGCCCAGAGATACTGAAATTGTTTCCAAACCTAATAAAACTTGGAATCTCTTTTATTAGATTGGAAGATTGTTATGGAGAAGGGTGTAATCTCAACAATCTTGTACATCTGAAACAACTTGAGAAGTTGAAATTGGAGATGCATGAATATCCCTCAGAGTTGAAGCTTAATCTTGGTTTTCCTCTGACACTGAAGAAGTTTGAGTTTGAGTGGTTTGGGGCTTGTGTGAGAGGATATGTCTGTTGTTGGCTCGTTGCCTAATCTTGAAGTGCTTAAACTGAGGAGCGAAGCCTGCAGTGGCGACACGTGGGAAACGACTGAGGGAGAGTTCACTCAGCTGAAGTTTTTGCTGATGCATGATTTGGAGTTGGAGTATTGGATAACTGAGAGTAGTCACTTTCCAAGACTCAAGTGTCTAGTGCTTCGTCATTGTTATGGTCTAAGTGAGATCCCAAGTGGAATTGGTGAAATCAATACACTTGAGGTGATCAAGGTGCTTGGCTTGAGATCTTTGGAGGATTCGGCCAAGCAAATATGTGAGGATCAGCTGAATGATACTGGATATAGTACTCTTCAAGTTCATGTTGAACATGATTTATGGTACAAATAAAGATGAATATTTTCAAGAACAACATTTTTTGGGGGCTGACTCTTGTTTTTTGGTCTAAATTTGCAGAATTTCTAAGTCATCTAATGGCTGATCTATGATGATTCAAATTGAAGAGAGAGAGAGAGAATGGATTAGAAGTAATTTTATTGTTCATAGCACTTTCATTCTGTTTTTATTTTCTTGTCATTAATGAATCTGAGGTGTGACTCTGAGAACATGTATGTTGTGTACGCACAGAATTTCTTATGTCATTTTCATGTATCATCTCTCGTCTCATGACACTAGTTTGATGAGTGATACGTAAGAAAGAGAATGAAATTTAACTTTCATTCCAAGGGTTTGTGCTAAGTTTTGCATCATTCTATCATCTGTGTATGGCTCGTCCAATACTGCTGGCACAGAAAATTTATACATCAAATGATATAGAAAATTCGTATCATGTACATACACTCTAAATTGCCATTCTCTTATTAGTAGAGTACCCATATTCATCTTTTTGTTTGTTCTTTATTGGAAATTCCGAATAAATTATCCACCTTTTTTCATTATATTTTATTAATGATATCAGGAAACAAACAGCGCTTAGCATTCATGAAATCCTCTTATTTGTCTAATTGTTTGTGTTTGTGTTGCAGCTAAGTTATAAGTTTGGCCATCTTTCAACCACCTATAAACTGACTTGTTCTCTTCCTAATCCCCCAAACAGGTCCCAAAATCAAATTAATTCTTCAACAAAAGGTAGTCATTCATGGGTATAATCACCTTCAGTGATGAATACACTTCACCAATCTCTCCATCAAGGATCTTCAAAGCCTCCATTGTAGACTCCCACAACTTGATTCCCAAGCTCCTCCCACAGGCCATCAAAAGCATTGAATTTATCCAAGGTGATGGAGGTGTTGGCAGCATTAAGCAAATCAACTTCGCTGAAGGTTTGTTTCCACCTTTAATTTTCCATTAACAGGAAACGAACCACATCTTGTAGCTGACAGTTCAGTTGGAAGGCTTTTACACTCTCTCCTCAACCACTTGAGCTATGTTAAATGGCAGTCAAACAGCATGCCCTTTACCCTACTTCCTCCAAGCCTTAAACATTGCATGTTTGCTATGCAATGATTAAAACATGATAGAGTTTTTAAGCGTAGTTCATAATTGTTGATGCAGGTAGCCCTTTGAAGTATGTGAAGTACCGTGTGGACGAGCTGAATGAGAAGACCCTTATGTATGGATACACTTTAGTGGAAGGTGATCAGTTGGCGGATAAACTTGAGAAAATAAGTTACGAGGTTAAGTTGGAGGAGGCGGGTGATGGCGGGTCGATTTCAAAGGTTGTTAGCAAGTACTACACTGTGGGAGATTTTAGTCTCAAAGAAGAGGAAGTGAAGGCAGGGAAAGAAAGGGTGTTGGCAATTTACAAAGCAGTTGAAGCTTTCCTCATTCACAACCCAGATGCCTATGTTTGATGTTTTTGTCTTCTTGCTGTCTCATTACACTTATATTTTTTGTTCCTGTTTTTGTTTTTACTTGGCCTTTGCGAGTGTTTGAGATTTGCCCTTTCAGTTTTACTGAAAACTTATGAGCTTTTATCAGTTGAATAAATACTGTTATTTTTTATAAATTCAAGACTCAAAAGGTTTTTCCTTTTTTTTATTACAAAGGTCACAATTTTCTGTCCATTTTATTTATATTTTAGTTTATTTTTAAAATTTAATATTTACCAAGATTAAGTATTAATTTGGTGTGGGCACAAGATATCAAACTCAAAGAAGTTATAGAGAACGTATCAAAGCGTACTCTTCAACTACAAAGAAAATAAAATAAAATAAAGCTCATATTGCAGCAAATTTTCATTACATTGACATTTTGCGTTAAAAATGCAGTAACAAATATGAATTGTAATTTGTAATATCGTAGGCACTGCAAAGAAAGAGGACAGAAAATTTTACAATTGGGAAAGAAAAAAAAGAGAACGAGTTACTACAAGAAATGAAATCATACAAATTGATGAAATTTTGATAAATCAAATAAATGCATAGCGCTTAGAAAAGCCAATTGAGGGTGATGTTACCGAGCCAAATGAGAAGAGGGAATTGTGCCAAGGCAATGAAGATGAGCAGATAATGATGCCTGGTAGAATCGTTACCTCTAACTTCAGCAAAAAGAACGCGTTTCATTGTCTTCACCAGGAAAATCCCCATGCACAAGCATGCCCATGGCAACAGAAAGTAGTATGCGTAACCCCAAAATATTTTAGCCAGGACAGCTAGGGACAATCCAGCGAAAGTATATCCAGCATACGATACAATGTCGAGCAAAGGTGCCTCTCCAATACCCAAGGAGAAAAGGGTCATTTTGAGTAGGGCAACTTGAAAAAACCAACCTACCAGTCCCTTGGCGAAGAGCCAATTAAGAGCTTCTGGGCTAAACCTGGCAACAACATGAATTTATTACATGCATCACAGTGAGGTTGTTATCATGATATGTAGAAAATAGATCTATGGATTGACAGAGAGAACGAAGATCCTTATCTCCAATAATAAAACATGCAAGGAGGAGATGAGGACCAACAAAAATATAAATAACCCTCCCTGTCTACCAAAAGAGAACACCAAATTTTGGGCACTATGCATGAGGGTATGTGAGTATATTTTAATGTAAAAAGCATAAAATGTAAGTAGATATGATATTCAACAAGAAGGTGTTGTGTAATAGAAAGATTTCCAAAAAAGGGTAAGTAACTGCTTCCGGCAGACCGGCAATAATGGAAAGTGTATCAACATTTGTTGGACGGAGGTGGAGTATCCATTATGTAGCCTTAAAAGATTTCAAGGAGTATGGAATTAACATTAGTGATACTCATCTATTGGAACAGCATGGATAAGCGAGAATTTTCTAAAGATTATAACCCAAATTACAAAGTTCACGAGGAACAATAAGCATAAACAAGATTTTCTAGAGATAATAACATAAATTGCATAGTCCACGACAAAAATGCACTCTATAACTATGAAAAAACCAATTCAATTCTCACATCAAATAAAGCCTATATTGACTCGCGGATAATGAATCAAATACTAAAGGGTTTTACTTTCAAGTGCTACTAAACAGCCCAATTCCTATCTCAAGTACCATTAAAAAAGATGCTTACTTCAAATGATCTATATGCTGATCACACACAGTGAAAATGCATTTTAAAAAAAAACCCAAGAAAATGAAACAAGAGCTCATACTGAAAAACTTACTTCCCACGAAGACCTAGTGATAAGCCTGCCAAAACCAGATAGGTACCAAATGCCATAAAAGGAATGTACAAGTCAGGAGCATTTATATCATAAATGGGGGGCTTGTAGGAAAGCCGACCACCAACTGGCTCGGAGATTCTTGTCCAGTGACCCTGAGCGAAATTGAAAAGTTAAAATAAGAGCTATTGATAATGGAGCTAGTTGAAAAAATAATAATAAGGCAGCTTAAAACATCAGTTAAACGAGAATATTACCCTGTGCAGAAATGGGAAAAGAACAACCTTCAATTTGTTCCTAACATATTGATCATTGACTTGGAAATAGTATTGTGGGTCAGAAAAGTATGTGCTGATCTGTTTGGAAAACAATTGAATTATGTCAGAAAGTGGGGAAAGTGCTCTTAACTACACACTGCATCAGCATCCAAAGGCATCAAAAAACTTTTTTAAGGTTCTCAAAGCTTAAATACATTAAATTCTGCCAGGCTCAGGCAACATTCTGCTTACATTGCTTTGCACATATTCAGAGCTTGATCCTAAGATCTTCCCTCCGTAAGCACCCAATCCATCTTTAATAAATCCTGAACTTGCACCATAGAACGCATCACCAAAAGGACTTTGCTGTGTATTAGGAGGTCTGGGCAACCCAGGCTGTGCTCCATGATTATCATACATCTCTCCCAAATCAAGAAATGATCAACAAACCAGTGTTGATGAGAAAGCGAACTGAGAAAAAAGGTACAGAATTTTAGAAAAAATAAACAAAAATCATAAAATTTGAATCTTAATTCTTAATGAGGGGAAGAAAGCCCCAATTTCAGTCATGAGACTCAATGCCACTACTCTTGAACGAGAAAATACAAATTGAAAATTTCAACTCTTGAACAAGAAAATACAAATTGAAACTTTCACATTTGATGGGTTCTGCTAAGGAAGCTTCCATTCCTTTACAAGTATCATTTACCTTATACATGCATAGCAGCCAATTATTCCAGCATAAATGTACTGCTATATAGACATGCATCAGTTTCCAAAGAAAATCGTGACACAAAAATCTAACCATGAGACTTAACTTCGTAGAAACTACAAACTCAATCCTCTTGCAGTAATTTAAAAGATCATGTCAGCAAATTCAAGTAGAATACATTCTAGGCCTCCAACAAATTAAACCTCAATCTAATACAATTTATTACAAAGCAATTAGAAAAACAAGGATTCTCATACAAGTATCAAGAGACATATTGCAAATACTATTTCCTAAAGAAAAATGGAAACACTCCCATTTAATAATTGACCAAGGGAGTTTCATCCAAATATGTGGACATGAGATGGTTGAAGGAAAATATTATACCATTACCCTAGCAGTAGGTTAAAAACGCCAATAATGCCAGTATAGTTGCATAGTCTGAGTTACTAATAACTAAATCTTTAAAATGCCAAATTAATAACTAAATCTTTAAAATGCCAAATTAAAATCTACCAGAATTTATATCCCCAATTATCATCTGGAAACACACACACACTGTCACACGCAATTGAAACCCCAAACTAAACAAAATTACACACTTCCACAGAATCAAAAGAAAAGTAACTAGAAAACTGATCGACCCCCACATCAAACCAAAGCCCTAATTGAATCAACAAGAAGCGGAGTTCAAATCCGCATACATGACAGTAATTTCAAGAAAAAGGTATCTAAAACTGGAAATCGAGGAGGGGGTTAGAGGCAAACCGGTGAAGGTCGGATAATTGCTCGGCGGTAGATACGATATTGAGACGACGTCGCGTTGAAATGGAGTGAAATTGTTGGCTGGGCTGATTCTAAGCTTCAACAGCGCATCTACTGGGCTTGATCTGATCATATTGGGCTATGTGATTCACGCAATAGTTGGGCCTCTCTAATGGGCCTAGTACATTCTATAGAATATAACTCCTTGTAGGGTAAAATGTTCCAGGGATAAAAAGGTCCATTTAATAGGGCTAAGAGTTCAATGAACCAGAGTTTGTGAAAGGGCTTTCTGATCTCTCATATATAGACACGTAGTATTTTTAATGATTATTAAAATATATTTTTTAAAGTATGATAAATGATCAATTAAAGTATAATTTTAGGGTATTATAATATATAACATACTTTTAACTACAAATAAAAATATATAGTAAAAATAATCAGTAAATTAAGATGCATGTGTAAATCCGATTCTCACAAGAGTTTATCTAAAATTTGTTATTTTTATGTTTTCAAAAATTATTAATTATTCAAATTACTATTTTATCTTTATATTTATGATATATCCTTTCGAAATTCGATATATATAATTACCCTTATGATTCATCGTGCATTACTTTCCTTAATTATTTATTGCATTACTTAATTAAGGATTTAATTTTCAATTATTCGGATGTAACAAGAAAATGATTCAAAAACTTATAACTTCATAATACATTTTAAATTTAAATATCTCATCTCTTTCTAATACAACTACAATTTACTTTATAATTTAATTAAATTATTACTAAAAAAACAATAAATAAGCTTTTAAGAAATCAAATTTCTTAGAGATATTTTCTTGGTGAGACGGATATACATGAGAGATGAATGGTGAGATGGGCCGACATGTTGTTAAAGTATACTCCAGTTATTATTACATATATAAAGTATAGTTATTGATAGTTAAAATATATTTATAGTAAATCATATTATAATATTTTAACGTATTTTAATTTATTATTCATCACACTTAAAAAATATACTTTCACTATGAATTAGCATACTTTACATAAGTATATAACAAACATACTTTAAAAATGAATTGAACCATACACTACAAAAAAAAACTATGTTTTAGCAATAGAATTTACCAATAGAATTCAATCTGTTTGGTAATTATTACCAATCGAATAGCAACAAAAATTGTATTTTTCCTTTAGCAATGGAATGTCAACAGATTTATCCTCTATTTTACCAACAAAATTCAATCTGTTGGTAATTACCAACGGATTACCAATGAAATCATTATAACAATTGTCAACGAAATTATTAGCAACGGATTACCAACATAATAATTTACCAACGGAATTGAATTTTCGTTCCTAAAAATTTATCAACCACCACTTTACTAATGAAAATTTACCAACGGATTCTGTTATTAATCCGTTGATAAATCAATTTAATAATGGAATTGAAGTTTTACAAATAGAATATTCCGTTGGTAAAAAATAGTTTTATAGTGATATTACATAATTTCCATCTCCACGGGAGACTTTTTCATTTTCTTAATATGCATTAAAAAAAATTTATGCACTATACAAAACAGAGAGAGGACATGTATCGGTTCTTCAATTTACTATTTTTTTTTTCCTTTTACTCTTGCAATATATTTACAGTGAGACTTTAAGCGAGATCAGTGGTGGACCTGAGGAGGGCGCGAAGAGAGTGACTGCCCTGGACCCAAAAATATAGGGGCCAAAAATTATATATATATATATATATATATATATATATATATATATATATATATATTTTTTTTTTTTTTTGATATAATTATATTTTAATAAAATGCATAATTTATATTAAGTTATTAGAGTTGTCATAAAATTCTTATCAATTTATTAAACTTAAAAAGGGGCCTTATATTTAGATATTAAAAAGCATGAATTTGGTTATAAAAAAAAGGAAAAAAGAAAAAGATTAGAACATTTATTTCAAAGAGGAGCACTAGATAAATTTTTTTTCCAGAAAAATCGGAAGATTTGAAAGAGTAAAAAAATTTGAGAGATTTGAATAAAGATATAAATAAATAATTTGGCTTTTCTTCCACGAAAAGAAAGAGTTATTGGAGAAAATAATAAAAACCTTTTAGTTAAAAAATATAGAGAGTAATTATAAGGCATGTTCTTTATATTTGCTCTGGGCTTAGAAAATGTCAGGACTGACACTGTGCGAGATAAATGGTGTATATGAGATTTCTTGTATCATTTTATATACTATTATCTAGTGGGTTTTTTGCTTTTCTTGTTAGGTTATTTTTTATTTTTACAGAAATAAATTTTTTATTTTTAAAATTCTCAATACAGCCACATTCCGTATATATTTTTCTTTTTAATTAATAATAATGTTTCCCTCTTTTATCTTTCAATCTCTTTTTTAAAAATTAATACCTCCTTAAGTTATATATACATTTAATTTTCAAACTCTACCATAATTAAAACAAACATTCGTAACCTTACTCAACATTATTCTCTCTCCAATCTTCATCTTTCAATAATGTAATACGAGATTAAAAATGAAGGCGCTGCAACTACCATATACCCATCAGCCACATGCATCATAATGGTCAACATAGAATAAGAGAGTAGTAAATACAAAACAAATTAATTAATATATTTAAAGAAACTAGCTAAGGAGATCCATGTTAGACGAAAAATTTTATTACAAACATGCATATTTCTTAAATTAACTAAGGAATCTACAAACAAGGCATTTGAATATCTTAAAATTTAAATTTTAAACATGCATATTTCATAAATTAAATAAGGCATCTATAAACAAGGCCTTTGAATATCTTATAATTTAGGGTCGTTCCATGTAGGGATTCCATACCATACACCAGGGGCGGATCCAGAAATTAAAAATTGGGGTTACAAAATATAATTATTAAAATAAATTTTATTTCAATTATTAAAAAATTAATATTTATAAATTATAATTATAATTGCAAGCTATTTTTACTTTTAGAAAACTATTTAAGACATTATCATTAAAAATATGTACAAATAATAGTGTGTAAAGAGTGAATTTAGGATAATACTTTTTAATTAGGGGTACAAACTAATTTTTATTATTATTTTATTATATGGGTAATGTGGTGAAAATTTTTGATTTTGGGGTACAACTGTACCCCCTTGGTCTGAAGTAATTTAATAAATAATAAATAAATAAATAATAATAGTAATAAGGGAAAATACACTTTTGGTCTCATACAAGAAGTTTGATTTCATTTTTGGACCCTAACCTTTTTTTTAGTCCCAAAAGTTGCAATTTTGGTCCCATTCGTTAAGTTTTGGATGGAAACAGTTAAAAAAATAAAAAATAATTAATTAAGAATTAGCCTCATTAAAAAAAGATAGAAATAACAATTAACACAAGTATGCAGTGGAAAAGTTTGAATCACATCCCCCCAAACCAAAAAATCAATAACAGAACATGGAAGAACACTCAAACTGAGTGACCCCCTGTACAATACGGTTGGTTATGAAATTACTTTTGATAGAAATAGTTAATTTAGAAAACATTATTATATTTAAATATTAGTTTTAATTGAAAATTGTTAAATCACGTACCCGGGGCCGGGATGGACCATGGATGTTGTTTTGGTCGTCTCTACAATGAGTGTTTGTTTGAGTCAAATCATGTATTGCAGGTTCAATAAAACTTAAACCACCCCTCTCCCTTATGTAATCACATTCACATAGGCCTTTGAACATATTTCCTTCTCCGACCCTCATCGGGATATTTTCATCATCAATATAATGTTACATATGAACAATTTTAATTTTCATTGCGTTTAATAGAAGAGTGTTATATTCACTCCATTTAATCAAATTCTTTCATTAGAACAATATACTGTTATATTTTACATTTTAATTAAAAATTTAAAATAAAATAATTAGTTATGCAATAATATTTATTATAAAAAGACAACGAAATAAGAAAAGAAAAAAAAAATGAATAGACGATCAAATTGAATTATAATTAATAACCTTTTGTCAACTTTAAAATAGATGATTTAACTCTCTTTATTCCAAATGATGTGTCACCTTCTCATTTATAATACAAGACGTCTCACGCCACGCCACGTGTTGGCTTCTAAAATCTAAATATTACCAACTACTCCACATCATGAAGTGTAAAGATTATGAAGGTAAACTCCTTGGCTAATCTCAATGGGATGATGTTGGACATAATGTAAAGATACATACAGATTCATGGACAAAACTCAAAAGCTCATCAGCAGCCATTAAAGCACAAGTTAATTTCTAATAAATCCAATCACAGCAGTATTAATTTGTAAAGAGACTGTATTTAAGTTCTTGCATTCGATTGGAACGCATGTAAACAAGCGGGTGTGTTGTTTGGGCTGTTTGCTTGTGGGATGGATACAGAGTTGAGCAGAATGATGGGTATTTGATGTTGGGAGTGACTAGTGAGAGGATTGGAAGAAAGAGAGAGAGAGAGAGGGTGTGAGGGTGAGGGATAAGAAGCGTAATATTTTAACAAAAAGTAGTAACACTTTAATTAATGAAAAGTGAAAGTAGTATAATTAATGACAAAGTCTCTTGTGATAGGTCGATTCATTACTAAAGTGTGTTTATTGTATAGATAAAATATGTTTTCTAAAGTATACTAAATTAAATATTAAAATATGATTTTAGCGTTGTCATAATATGGTTCATTATTAACATAATTTAACTACAAATAAGAATAATTTTATTTATACAATAAGTATACTTTAATGATGAGTCGACCCGTCTCACAAGAGAGTCTCTCATAATTAATTATTTCATGAATAATTCATAATATAAATAAATAATAATAATTTTTAATGAAAAAATAAAATATATTTGATAAAAAGTGCTATTTTCTCTTCTTTTTTTTTAATTAAAACAGTCACATGTTTCGTTTTATATGTAGAATGTGTGTATATAAAAAATAATTTTCAATACACTGCCACTTTTCATACGTTAAATTTCCTCAATAATATTTATTCTTTCTTTTTCTCTACACTCACATCTTTTCTCTCAGGTTTCTTTTATATATCCACCTCTTACATATTAATTTTATTATAAAATTAAAATTCATCATGTCAAAATTCAAAATAAATATGAATTATACTATTTAAAATCTCATATAAACCTTATTAAAATTATTAAAAAAAAAAAAGCAATTACCAATTTAGTCACAACAAATAACTAGGTCTTAGAACACGTAACATATTCTTGATTCTTGATTAATTGTCCAAGGCAGGGACAATTGACAAACATGAGTTATAAGCCCGATCGAATAATATCTCAAAGGTCCACATCTGTAAATTTAGTAATATAAATCGGATCAAAATAAAGAGAACTGATCAAGAATAATAATACTAATATATTTAACATAATGCAACACTAGTTCACTATTTATTTGGATTGAATTAGCGTAAATAATTTCAACGAGAGAACGTAATAAGCAAGGTATAAGTCATGGACCACAAAATTAAAACAACATTATTTTATTTTCTTACATGCGAAATCATCAGTATAATTTTTAATGAATTGATAATAAAATTTTAAAAATATATATAATTATTAACCCTAAAAGGTAAAGTATAAGTCATGATAGTAAAAGGCAAGTTTGGTTAACCTTATGAAAAATAATATTCTATTAGTTTTAAAATTTTATTAAAAATAGGAAAGTTACTTTAATGCATTTAAACGTCCTTATTTTCCTTTTAAACCCGTTAGATAATAACAAGAAACTCGATTATTACAATAATATCCCATAAAATTAATTTTAAAAATTGGACAATATTTTTCATGTTGATTATTTATTTATGACATTTTCAACTTTATAACTCACTTAACGACTTTAAAGAATCAAAAACTCGCTTTATGTATTGGAATGTTGTCTTCAAATTTTTAATGACATGGTGCTTTTTTAGGATTGATCACATTTGATAATTTAGTATACCTTAGAAATTCAAAAAGAAAGAAAAATATATTTTTTCCATTCCATTTCATCCTTTAAATAAATTTAGGGCTAATTTTAAAATTAGTCCGGTAAGTATGTCTTTTCCATTTTTAGTCCTTTATCTATGCGAATACTCAATTTTAGTCCTAAAAAGTCCAAAATCAGTCCTTTAATTCAAAAATGGTCCTTTTGCTATTTCCAAACCAATAATTTTCACCATACTATTTACGAAAATGCCACTACATTTCTAAAAAAGACTATACTTGATTATAATGCAGATTTTCATCCGATTTTCGCTCAAAATGCATGATATCAGAGCCCAAATTTATTTATTTATTAATGAAAAATTTATTATATACTTATATACTTAATGAGGAGAGTTTCAAGAAATATGGATTCGAACGAAAGTTCGACATCCGAGAGTGACAGGACTATTAGCTTGTTCAAAGTTGGAGCAACAGAGACTTCTGGCATGTTGGATATGATGAAACAAATAGCTTTATACAGTAATATTATAATGTTCTGTATAGACAATATGCGAAAAAAGAATACGAGGACGCCGATCGTTTCTAGGATACTCTCGACCAAAGGTGGAAACTGGCATATGCCCGTGCTAACCACACCAAAGAGGAACATCTGGAGAAAGGCCGCCAGATGGAGATAAGATACTCCAAGGAAGTATCAAGAAATATAGTGAAACTCCGAAGTTTCACTGAGATCCATGGACGTGTTCCCAAACACGAACAATGAAGGAGACGACCAAACCAGGTTCCAAGAGAGGTCTGTAAGCCCTATCACTTTTCACATTGGACAGAATGACAGAGTGGAAGGAGATCGAGGCAGATAACTCTAAGATAAACTAAGATCTTAGAGAATTACAGAAGACAATGAAATTCTTTGGAGAATATTGCCAAAATATGTCCAGGACAATATTTGAAATCAGTCTCAAGATGGAAAAGGTGGAGACACTACAGAACAAACAAAATGACCTCATTAAGGAGCTGATAAAACAAGTAGAGTTCCTGGAAACCAAGTTAACGGGAAGAAAGCAAGGAGGAAGGTTGTCACCAACCTTCGGAATAGAACCCCTTTTACATCAAAAGGGGAAGACGACGGAGGTCACAAGGCCAAAGTCGGAAAGTGAGAAGATGATCGCTATCCTTCAAAGAGAATTCACATCCACGAATGGAAAGAGTAAATCTTGAAGATCTACAAGATCTATATGAGTCCTTCCAAGGGCTATCAATTGTAAATCTAAAGATGAATGTTGGAAAAACATCAAGCTCACAAAAACAATCTCAGGCTCCGACACAACGTGATCCAAGCCAAAATGAAGGAACTTCTAGATCATATGGATTCCATGAAGCAAGACAAGAAGAGACATCCCAAAACCAAAGACACTTCAAAATGAAGGCGATGGGATTGTCAACAGGAGGAAGCCGAGTTCTAGGATCTAATCTACAAAATATTCCATATGGTCGGTCTCACCTCGAATTGATAAATCCATACGGATTGATCCTAAATCTCGACACTCTAGACTTCAAGAATTGAGAGACCCTGATCGACGAATAGACAATTACCATGAAGATTGCAGGAGGAGCACTAGAGCTGGATAAAGAAGGGTATTCTTAACTATGAGCCTAGAAGGGTTAGTAAAGTGCGCTGGGAGGAGCTCACACACGAAGTCTAGAAGGAGGTCATGGAAGGCGAAGACTTCAGCAATATTGTGGATCGCATGGCCAAGATCTTCAAGATCCACTTCATCGGAGTAGGGTACTTCGAGGGAATGGAAGAAGAAAAGAAGAAGAACTATAGGAATACCCTATGCAGCCTGGAACTACTTGACATCTATCATGTAGACGAGTACATCAAACTCTTCACCGAGTATAGATGGAAGTCAAAGGTGAAGGAGGAGGAAGTATTCCACTTATTCTTTGCCAAAATTCCAAGCCCATGGAGAGAAATGTTGATCAGAAAGTATGAACCATACAAGTTGGATTCAATAGCAAGGAGGATGTCCTTTCTCAAAACCAAGATTGCGGATGAGTACATCAAGCATCACTACATAAGAACTACAAGAGATTAAGGAGAATCAACAAGACAGTCCTCTTATGCTGTGAAAGCAATGATCTTCCAACTATCATTGGAAGAAACCCAAGAAAGCATAAAATGATAAAGAAACATCATCCTTACACCCAAAGGAGTGGATGATGGAAGTCTAAAAGGCCAAGATCCTTTTGGTCTAAATAGAAGGCCCAAAGCTATAAATCAGGGCAAAGATTTGGACCATCAAGATGGAGTTCAAGGAGTCAAGCCTCATCCTCAGGGTCAAACTAGAGAAGTACAAGAAGAACTCCCACAAGAAAGACATTCCGGAGAGCAGTCACACGAGCCAATGAAATATTCAAGGATTGAAATAGCTACACGTGTGGAGCCAGAGGACATATCTCACCCGATTGCCTAGAGAACCAGAAGCGAGGAGTGCGACAGTTTGAGACAACTCTAGAAATGGAGGAAGTTGTTTACTTCCAAGATCTAGTACAAGTATTTCAGTTTGAAGATATACCCTCAGACGAGAGCATCTATGAAGAAGAGTTCTTCAGTCAGGACGATTCATCTGAAGATGAGTCGGAGTGAAGAGGAAAGCTTCAGACAGGAGATGCAAGAGGACATGTCTGAATTCTTTTCCCAGACATCCATTTCTCATAGGACTCTAATGAGAATCATGAAGGAGGATCCAAGACTCAATCTATACGAAGGATTTACTATAGGATGACTAGAGCGGTTTCTCAGCTTCAAAAACAGAAAGCATAACATCATATATAAGGTGACCGAATGGGAGATTGTCATCTCAATGGAGCTCACGAGTAATGTGATGGAAATGCAAGTAGTCTCTGTTGATGAAATCAAAAGGGAGCTAAGTAAACTCAAGAAAGAAATGCCTAAGACTATGCCTTGGATCCATATCGGAGCAATTCGGATCCTCGTCAAAGCAACTTTCAAAAGAAGATATCGATACACCAATCGATATTGCAATCTTTGATAAGAGGATCAAGAATACAAAAGAGGCTTGCTTGGAAAGAATCTCAAGGAACCTATACGCAGGCAAGGTGACATCCTACATATACCCAAGTATTGCCTACAATATGGCAGATAAAGACTTCAGTAGGGCACTCATCCTTCATCAAAATTTCAAGAACAAAGATCTGATGAAAGAAGGGAATATGCCTTACTCTATCACCTACAGTATCTAGTATGCTTTGTCCAATACCCATCATTCAGATCTATTCCAAATGAAGGAGTATATTGAGATAGCAGAGGTGTTCGAGAGGGTTGCATGTGCAACTAAACTAGAAATAATAGAGTTACCACCAATCCACGACATGGATTTGCGGATCAGAGACAAACCAGTCTGGAGCAGACAAGATAGCCTCAGATTCGACCAAAGAAGGATTTCTTTCCAAGAAGATAGAATGATCAGTGAAAAATGGGGAAAGAAGCCGATCGTGGAGGTAGTCCAAGAACCAGAAAAGTTCACAACTAAAGGTGAACTTAAATGTCCAGAAGGATGGAGAGGAGTCGAAGTAATATTCGACATTACTAAAAGGAAAAACTCTATTCCTTGTGATGTCCTATATTATCTTCAACAGCCAACAACTGGGATATATCAAGGACAGCTCAATCTCGGAGAACTTGAGCTGGTGATTGAAGGAGTAGCAGGAAGATTCCCAGAGCAACTGGTGCTGGGACTTAAATTTCTTGAGGATCACAAACCTTGGGAAAGATTAAAAGATGGAATGAAATTCACGGTTTAAGGAAAAAGATACAAGGTTTACTAGTAGAGGCTCGAGCTTACAAGCTCTGATCTACCCATGACCACAAGTTCATTATCGATATATATCACCGTAGGGATGATATATAAGGAGCATCGTGCAGAGTATTTTGCGGCATATATTGATTTAGGAGCCGAAATCTGCATAGCAAAAGAAGGAGTCTTTCGTAAAGACTCAAGTGAAGAATTGCCAACAGTACTAGGAAAAGATTTCTTTCAGAGGGTGCTAATCCTTAACAGAGGAATCAAGCAAGCGGAGATTATGATCGGAGGAGCGGATCGTACCAATGGTACAAGGTGAAAACTCCATCAATATATTTTCACGATACCGGGACAGATATTCTGTTAGGGAACAATTTCCTACAGACATTCAAACATTTTACCCAAGAAAACGCAACAAGGAGACTTATTTTCACAACCCTTTGTAATCATAAGATAATCGCACCAAGACTACGTAATGCATTTCAAAGAAAAATACCAATCAAATTTCACAGTAAGCGTGGTGATGAAGGAAAGCTTAGCCATCCGAAGATGAATGATCAAAGGAGATATGGCAAAGCAGTCCTCCAAATCAGAACCGAGACTAGAGGAGGATGGAAGATAGAGAAACTAAAGAAAGATACGATCCATCTTCTCAAAGCAAGCTTGGGAGAAAGCCTACAGAGAGATGTCATAATTGAAGAACAAACATCTTTGGAAGACGTCAAGAAGAAAATACAGAGGAATTTCAATAAGGATCCTCTAACCTGGTGGGATAAAAACGAACTCAAAGCTTCACTTAAAGTAAAAGAAGGCAAGAAGCATGAGTTTAAGATACAAGCCTATCCTAATGAATCAAGAGGATCGAAAGGATATGCAGCTAATACTTAGGGAACATTTGGACCTTAAGTTGATATCATCAGGAGTATCTCCATACAGCAGTCCAGGATTTCTGGTTCGAAATCATGGAGAAGTCAAGCGAGGGAAGCCGAGACTTTTGATCAACTACAAAGAAATCAACAACATCTTGGAGTTCGATGGATACTACATACCAAGTAGGGAACACTTGGTCAACTGTATCAAGAATGACAAGGTATTCTCAAAGTTCGATTGCAAAATCTGGATTCTACCAAATTATGATGGAAGAAAGAAGCAAGAAGTTCACAGTCTTCTCCACACCACAAGGCCATTATATCTGGAATGTCATGTCTATGAGATTGGCAAACGTGCCTCAGATATACAAAAGGAAGATGGATAATCTTTTCAAAGATTATTTCTCATTCATGTTTGTCTATGTGGATGATATCCTCAGAGTCTCAAAAAACATGAAGGAACATTTGGCGCACCTGGAAGTCTTTTCAGAAGCATGTCACAAGGAAGGATTGATGCTTTCTGAAAAGGAGGCAGTAATTGCAACGAGACAGATCGAGTTTCTTGGAGTAGAGATTGATGAGTCTGGAATTATTCTACAACCACACATTGTAAAAAAGGTTCAAGGATTTCCTGAAGATCTCAAAGACAAGAAGCAACTCCAAAGCTTTCTAAGAGTGGTCAACTTTGCTGGAATGTTCATCAACAATCTAGCATAATACAGGAAGGTGTACAATCCTCTATTAAAAAAAGATGCAGAATTCAAATGAGAGGAATTACACCAAGAGATGGTTAAGCAATTAAAGGAGGTTTGCAAAAAGCTCCCGAAGCTAGACATTCCAAATGATAAGGATGATCTGGTACTATATACAGATGCCAGTGACTATTGGTGGGCGGCGGTTCTAACTAAGGCTACACCAGAAGGAGAGGTACCATGCAGATATTGTAGCGAACTCTTTGCAGAGAATGAAGCTAAGAGATGACATATCAATGAAAAAGAGTTCTTTGCGGTTCGGAAGACGTTCAAAAAATAGCCGCTATTTCTTCTCGCGAAGAAATTTATCCTTAAAATTGATAACACAAGCGCCAAAGCCTTTTTGAAAAATAAAATTGAATCTAAACTAGAAAATGATAGACCTTTAAGATGGCAAGCAGAATGTCAATATTATGATTTTAATATTGTCATTATTAAATCTGTTGATAATGTTTTGGCAAATTTCCTAACGAGAGATGGAGGGAGCTAAAATAGACTTCATCCTGACTGTTTCAAGGCACCTGATGGACAACCTTGAGTTGCTTCAAAGAAAATTCGAGAATCTAGCACTTAATGCAAAGTGTGTTGGAAGAATACAAGAAGGCGATCAGACCAAAGTGTCCAATCGCATACGAGATTGTATTCGCAATAATGCGAGTCTATTCGAGTCATTATGAGAGTCACTCCTCCGGGCTGTTGATAGCAATAGCAATCGACAAAAGGAGAGTAGTCGAAAATGGGGCTCTAAACCCGGAGCAAGTGATTCAAGTACCCTTAGCACAAGTCCTAGATTGGATCCTCCAAAAGAGGAACTGATCCAATGAAAAATCAAAGACCTAGAGTCACATCTAGAGTCGACGAGTCGACCCAGCACCTCTAGGGTCAAAGAGGGAGGGATCAACCTTAGGCCAATGACGGGCACTGCTAAAGTTGGTATTAACTTAGCTGATTTCTCTTATTAGCAGAAATACTAGGCCGGCTGGGAGAAATTAAACACCAGACAAAGGATCCAACCAGAGAAATGCTGGGTGGACATATCTAGGAAATATCCCCGAGTTTGGATGCGAGAAGGCTCAAATCAAAATGATGTAAAACAGTGGTATGATTTTGGGGCACTAGCCTCAATTTATACTGTTGCACCAAGCTTCCCAGAGCTTTCAAAACTACCGGATTGGTTGGGGAAAATAGTTTTTAAAGCATGGAAAAATAACTTGACTCTATCCAGAGGAGATGTACTGGAGCTTTACTTCACAAGTGCGGCTCCAGAACTAGTTGGGAAAGACAACCACGAAGCCTTTCATTTCATCAAATTAAGAAGACCCGATATTTCAGAATCAAACAAAGTGAAGGAGTCTTTTGGAAAGGAACCAGTCCTGATTTCTACGTTTTCTGAAGAACAAATCTCTTCGCGCAGAGCGAGGGGTTTGTATGCCTGCATTAAGGCAATGATCGAGGTGAAATTTTCATTCAAGTTTGAACACAAGTCTTTGAATGATTCTTTTCTATTAAACACTTTAACAGGGAAGAAGACGGTATTTGCTGAGAGGGCTTTCCAAGAAAAACAATACCTTCTTTGGGGAAACAAGATCCGATGAGCAAACAAACTCATCGGAGATATTGTAACATGGCCAATTTTGGGCAATGGACAAACAAAATATGCACAAGCTGTTCCACCCAAACTAAACCATATTTTGGAAAATGAATAAGGTTGGGCATAAGGATGATCAGAGTTGATGAACCACCCCCAGCAAAAGAGACACGTGGAAAGAAGAGGATAAAATCTCTTCACATTACCCAAGAGTCAGGAGAATCATCAGGCACCAAAGAGGACAAATGACTCTTCAAAAAAGCAAGAGTCAGATAACTTTTCTGAAGGGGTAAGGGACAAGTGACCGATAAGAAGGATGGCCCACAAGAAGGCATCCAATAAAGAAAAATGACCAACCAGCCATTAAAACTGGAATCTAATGCAGGTGACGTAAGTGCTGACGCAAATATGGTAACGTAAGCAGTGACGTCATAGAGAATTATGAGGCTTTGAAATTCGGATTTCAAATCCGAAAGCCTCTATAAATAGCAAGGTTGAGAATGCAGAAGGGATCGACCATTCCCCTCTGTTTTCTCTCTCAAAATAAACATTGTATTAGTTTCTTTTCCTTGTATGAGTGTTCTGAGTGCACCTACAATAGGTAGCTAAAGGAGTTATCTCCTCTTATTCGGTGAGGATGAGGATGTAATAAATTCTCCATTTAATAAATAAATAATCTTGGGCTACTGCCCACATGCCATTTTTTATTTTTTTCTACCTTGATCTCCATATTTTTCGACGAAGAATAGTAGCAGCATCCTGTACACCTGGAGTAGGAAACGAACCAGGTTGTGCTGAGGTCCGCTGAAGGAACGAAACTGAACTATCACACTGCGGGGTGAGTGGTTGGTTGTGAGGAGCAACTGTAAAACCTCCCGAATACCCGGTGGATCGACGGTGAAAAAAAGGTATTGTTACTGTTACAAGTTAGTTTATTACGAGATTAATAATGTTTAATTAACGGAAGCATGCTGGGCCCGATATGGTCGTAATGGACTATATCTATTTTGAAGAAATTATGGATGAAAGTAAGAATTAAAATAAAGTATTACACATAATATAGGCATAATATTGGAAAATTTTGATAATAGCATGTATGGGGCTGGTCTTAGTAAAACAAAAATTGACTTAGTCAAGATAAATGCTGACTTAGTCAAAATAGGACTAAATTGGACCATTAGAAACATATATGACCAGAAATGAACTAGTTCAAACATAAAGGACTAATAGTGAGAATAGAAGAATAGATAAAGGACGAAAAATGGAAAGTCAATAATTAAAGGATTAAACTCGAAAAACGCTATACTTAGGGGACTAAAAATGATATTAACTCATAAATTTAATTTAATCATATTATTTCAATCTTTATGTTTCTTTTTTTTAAATGAGACCAATACAAAATAATTAATAGTATACCATAATGGGACTCACACATATTATTAATACAACTACTTATTTTACATTAAATATTAAAATTTTCAACTCATTACATATTAAAATATTTTATTCCTTAATATTGAGAAAAAAAAACTTAAAAGATTAAAACCAAAAGGAGGGAGTGTATAACATTTTAAAATTTGTGATATACTCGTATATTTACAGCTATAGAGTTGATTGTGTAAAGATATTTATGTGACACTGATCAATATTGCTATGATCCTGTACGTATGAAACTATTTTCCAATTTACCAGTTCACTGTTAGTGCTACAGTTCCGACATGAAGACATTACATACTTGGAAAAGTTAATTTCCATATTTAGAATTAAAATTAAAATATTTGTTGTACTAATTACTATCGGTAGTTGAGTCATTATTCATGCTTACATATTAAAGAGAGGACACAGTTTTCATGTTGTATCCACCGTTAAAGAGCCTGATCGCCCCCGCCCTGAAGATTGGTGGAGGAGGTAAATCACATGATGTGCCTCAAGTGATTTATAGAGAGGGTTCACTGTTAAACTTGTGCTTGCAAGGGGCCAAATTCATGCCAAAGGCAAGATTCGAACTCCCACCCTGTAGCAATCAAACTCAGTTGAAAGATCTTTCAACCCTCCCCTCTACAACTTGAGCTATGTCATGGGTCAAGGACACAGTTTTCATGACAACCTTCAAAGGTAGTTGGGTGTACCTCCCTTATTTACTGTTGTAATAATTAATTCAACTAACATTTAATTTCTTACCCTCCATTTTACCATCCACTTTACGTTCCTATTCTATGGTCATTATCAAATTCAATTGAGATAAATGTTACCCTCCCTGGTTACACTCCTCACAATTTCTCATTTTCTTCTACTAGAGTACTTTATATCTTTTATAATTAGTAATCCATCCAAAATAAAGTTCACAGTTATTTTAAATATAAAATTCTAGAAATTTTGTTTGGTTTTGTTTTGTTTTTTTTTTTTTTTTTCTATTAGGGGTAGTTTGGTTTTTTTAGATAATAGTAATAAATTTTAAGTAATGTGAGTTATGACAATTTTGAACTTAAAGTGTTTTGTGGGATTGTTGAATTGTGTGATATTTTCTTATTTGAGGTATGAACTTGCTTATGGAAATGACAAAAATAATAAGTTTGAATTTGTTTATGAGATTGATGAGATAAAGTTTCAGAATAAATAATCTTCAATACGTCATAATTTAAAAAATATCACTCTCAGCTCACCTAATATGTAAATTATTTTATCAGTTATTTATTATTTAAAAAGACAATAATGGATTTAAAATTTAATAAAGTTGATTAAAAGAAGTAGCATTTCTTAAACTGTATATCTAGAATGACAATGACTCAGGTGGAGTTAGTCCACCAAATCTAAATTTTACAACCTCTTTCCTGCACCTTTAACATGAATTTTGTTGTTTCATCTAATTTTGTGTTTTTTTTTCCTGATTTTTTATTTATTTAATTTTAGGGATATAATTATAATTTTCACATATGTGTGGTTTAGGGTATATTTAAATCTTAGAGTTTAAGGTTTAGGATATAATTGTAATTTCACCCTTATGGTTTAGAGTATATTTCACTCCTAGGGTTTAGGGTATAATTATAATTTCACCCTTGTAGTTTAGGTTATATTTCACTCCTAGGATTTAGGTATAATTGTAATTTCATCATTATGGTTTTTAGGTATAAATTATAATTTCACTATTGTGGTTTAGGATATAATATTTCATTTCTAAGGTTTAAGATTTAGAGTATAATTGTAACTTTACCCTTGTGGTTGAAGGTATATTTTAATTAGTTTATGATTTTAGGGTATAATAGTTTTTTATATATAATAAAATTAAAAAAATAATATTAATTGTAAGAGAACCACATATTAATTAATTAATAAGAGGTGGAGACCAAAAGTTCCACCAATTATCCAAGTCATACTCATCTAGAATAAATAACTGGGATGGGAGACTAACTACTACATTATGAAAATTGATAATTTTAAGGGTTAAGTCCAAAATAATTCACCACTTTATTTGGGGGTTTTAAATTTATCACGACCTTTTATTTTTGTCAATTCAATGCACGATCTTTTTAATATTCTCAATTCTCTCACGACCTTTTATTTTTGTCAATTCAATACGCGATCTATTTTATATTTTCAATTTTATCACAACTTTTATTTTTGCAATTTGATACACCACTTATTTTATATTTTCAATTCAATTCATTATTATTATTATTATTATTATTTCTTGAATAATAATAATAATAATAAATAAATAAATAGTAGTAGTTGTTGTAGGTTTCTTAAGCCAAAGTCGTAAGTTCCACCTTTTTTTTATTTTATGTTTAATTTTTAAAAATTTAGCAGTTAAATTCTATTAAATTATTTTTAGTAATGGTTAGTGTGTTCAATATTTGAGTACGAATTTTATTTAATAATTTAATAGTAATTACTAAAAATCAAATTTTAGTTAATTAAATCAAATAATTAAAAGTTTAATATGACATTTTTAAAATCAAATTATTATTTTTATTAAACACACTAACAATTACTAAAAATAATTTAATAAAATTTAACTGCCAAATTTTGAAAATCTCCAATAAGGTGGTGAATTTTTATGGAATTACCCTAATTTTAAACCTAGCTCAACTTTGTAACATCAATTCAATTCCGAGGAGAATTTTATAAAACTGAAATTGTGTTACATTTGAAGCATGAAAGTGTTCTTATATGCATGATAGTATACACTATATCAGTCACAACAAACTTTGTTATATCGTGGAGATGATAATTTGTCGTGCATAAAGTAGCGTTGTCAGCAATTATCTATTTATCAAATATATATCATATTAATACTTTAAATTTGATCCAAAGCTTGAACCGGTTCATGCAATAAAAACTATAACTCTAATTAAATTTTAGAGTTATTCCAAAGTGCAGCGGTATATACGATGGTTTAAAGGATAGTAGTTAATAGTGAATAGTTATTGTATTAAATTTTAATTATTTTATTTTATTTAGTAATTAGAATTAAATAAAATTCTAATCTAACGGTTTAGATTATTTAGATGTACCAGTGCGCTGCAGTTTGACTTCAAATTTTAATATGCTTTATTTTTATATTTATATTAAAATGAGTAATATTTTTTCATTTCTAATGGTAGTAGTTGATCTTCAATCCAAAAAAATATTTTTCTTGTATTAAAGAATCTTTTGGATATTAGGATGAATGGTAAATCGGGTTCATATAGGAGATAAGTACTATACACAAAAAAAAAACTTTTTACAAATGAAATTTACTAATGGATTGAATTCTGTTGCTAACTATCAACAAATTGTCAATAAAAATGACATTTATCTTTAAGCAATAGAATGTCAATGAATTTATAATGTTTTTACCAACAGAATAATATATGTTGTTATTTACTTACGGATTACCAACAATATTAATTATATAAATTGTCAATGGAATTATTAATTAGCAACGGATTACCAATAGAGCAAACTCCGTCAGTAATTTGTTACTAAAATAATTTCACTGTTAATGTATAATAATGATTTCATTGTAATATCTTATAAATAACAACAAATATTATTTCATTAATAAAAACATTATAAATTTATTAGTATTTTATTGCTAAAAGACAAATATAATTTTTGTTGACATTAATTAATAATTACCAACAATTGAACTTGTTGGTAAAAAAAAAAGTTTGCTCTTTATGTATAAATTTAATAGGTGACGTGGATGAGTTTCGATTGTAATTTTACCTTTTTACTCATAATTTTAATTTGAATTTATATGTGTAGGCTCCACCAAACCAAAAGAAAAAATGTACTCCCTTGTTCCACTCAAAGAGTTCATCTTTTGTCATTTTGAGCGTTACACTCAAAGAGTATCTTTCTTTTTTTATACACATGGGACACACACACCCACTAATATAATTAAAATATAGGGTCCACACTCGCAATATTAGAACTACCCACTACACAATAAATAATAATACTCCTTAATATACGTGCCAAAAAACAAAAACAACCCTTTGGGCGGGACGGAGGGAGTATATTATAGGAGTAATTGGTAAATGACCACCTCATGATCTTAAAGCTTAAGATGGTAGAAAAAAAATTATTTAATATTTAATCAAGTCACTCTAACATGTCCTTCATGTGCAGGTCTGATCAATTTACCTCAAGCATTGCAAGTGTAATTTCAAATGAATGGCGGTGAGGTTTGAATCTGAACATTTACTAAATCATAGCTCTGATACCATGTTAAATGATCACCCTATTTAAAAATTAAAATTTTTAGAAAGATAAAACATTTAATATTTAATCAATTCAATCAACTAATAATAAAACAAACAAAACAACAAAATACTCCCTCCGTCCTATTTTAATCTTTACATATTTTCAATTTGGGCGTCCTATTTCAATCTTTATAATTATCTTTTTGGTAGATGAGACCCACACAAATTAATTATTTCTCTTTTTATGGGCCCACACATCACTGATCACACTAATACACATACTCAATTTATATTAAAATATTATTTCTCTCACTTTACTACACATTAAAATACTATATTCTTTAATCTACGTGTAAAAAGCAAACATAAAATTTAGAATAATACGAGTATATAAATTATATACTCCATAATGGAACAACGGGCTTATCGCTCCATATTTTAAAGTGTAATAAAGATTAATACTTCATTCCTAGATAGCTAGATAGGAAGAGTATAAACGTGAAAATACAATCATTTTCCTATAAAAAGAATTCATCTTGACATTATAACGAATTAAAGGGTGATATATTGTATTAATGATTAGGATTTAAATCTCACTATGGCAGTAAGGAGCAACCTCTCATTTAGATAACTCATGATACCAACTTCATTAGTAATTCCATCAATTAATAGTCTATCAAAAAAATGCATTAATTGGGCCAATTTCCTTATATCTCCGGTAAAGGATATTGTATAAAAAGAATCGATATAAGTACGATTATATGACCAATCATATAGGTCGTTTATAATTTGATCCCAACGTTTTCTTTTCGGACCTAACTTAACAAATGAATTTATTAAGTCGAAATTTTGGAAAGAGTAATAAACGAATTTATAAAAAAAGGATGCTAGAAATATTCCACAATAAGCTATACTGACTGAAAAAATGGCATCTTTGCAAAATTCATACAATCTGCTGAATCCTTTGGCTTTTAATAGATGCAATAAGCTTCATATGTGCAGTAAGTAGTGGTCTAAATTAATTTAAAGAACAATCTTTTAAAATGAGGGAACTTAATTCTTATATACAAGTGAGTAATGATCTTATCCCTATTAATCAGATGAATCACCGTTTATTTCTCTAGCATTCTATATATCTGGCCGGAGTATAAGTATGCGGGGTTAGTAATTCCATTCTGGATTTGGATTCTCTCCATTTATTACCAGATAAATTTCGTCAATTTCTTTTAATTTGAGCCACTCAATTATTATATGTGAATAGGAATTTGCCACGTCATCATAAACACAATGTGAGAAAAATAAAAATTAGAAACTAAAACATTATTTAAATTTTAATTAAATAATAGTCAATGACACATCAAGTAGTGATTGGTGAAAATAACGATTAAAAGAAATTCGCGTAAATTGAGGAGGTAAGAAATGGAGAGGATGGAGATCCATTCCACTCTATGTACCAAAGAATTCATATTGGGTGTCATAATTTGGTTGGGCACATGATTTTATTTATGTATCTAATAAGTATGTCGCTACCAAGTAAATCCAGCTGGCTGGCCATCACAATCCATATTAGCGCATCATCATGCATTCATTCGTCTCCAAACCCGTAATGTCCCTTTCAATTTACTAAGTACACTCCCGGTATTTCTTTTTATCATTTGATTACGTGTCACGCTGTTAATGAATGACTAAAGAATAGATGGGAAAATTATACTCTCTTCGTCCGACAGATATGTCTATATTTTGCCATTTTGGATGTCCGCATTAAAGGTCTATATATTTTTTTTAAATAAATGGGACCCACACACATCACTAATACAATAAATATATAAGACTCATACACCCCACTAATACAACTACTAACTACAATTAAATAATAATACTCTTTAATATACGTGTAAAAAGTAAATGTGGACGTTAGAGGCGGACGGAGGGAGTACTTTAAAAATAAAAAATACACTCATAATGTAAAAAACAAATGAGTACATTATTAATAAATGGAGGAGTACTGAGCCTGAGGTATATTAATGCAAGAAAAAGTAAGAATAAATTAGGTAATTTAAAAGAAAAAAGTAAATAAAATTATTGAAATGATCATTGATAAAATATAAAAAGTACTCTCTGTCCATTCTAATAGTCAGCGTTTCATTTTAATGATTACATTTTCCTTTTGATATACGAGATTTATATAAAACAATTAAAATATTTCTATTGAACCCACTTATATAGCATTAATACAATTTCTTAGTATACATTAAAATATTATATCATTTTTCTATTTTGGGCGTCGGTATATATTTCCATTTTTAATTATATGGGACCCACACACATAAATAATACATTCAATATATGGATCTCACACACCTCACTAATATAACTACCTACTACACATTAAATAATAGTACTACTTAATCCACATAAAAAAATTAACGGAAGAAGTATTAGACATGAAGAAAGGAGTAGTTAGTTGTCCACTCCAATGTAGTGGAACGTGAAAAAATATCGGGAGTGTGGATAAATAATAAGATGGCGGTATATATAGCAAGATATAAGAAGCAAAGCATTGTAGGCTTTTGTTTGCTTGCACGTCTACTTGCCTGTCTAATCATCCATTCTTTGTCTCTATTAATTCCTGCTCAATCTTATCTTTTCCCTTAACTTCTTTCTCACCTACGTTAAACAAAAAAATGGGTGTGGATGCGGAAGCGGTGGTGGAGGAGCTGAGATCCACCTTCGCCGCCGGCAAGACCAAGACCGCCGAGTGGCGCGTGTCACAACTCAAAGCCATCCTCAAAATCACAACCCTCCACCACACACAAATCATCGAAGCTCTGCGTTCTGATCTCAATAAACCTGATTTCGAAGCTGTTATCCATGAGGTCCTTCATTTTTTTAATTTTAAAACTCCATATTAAAGTTGAAATTGGAGTTGGGTTTTCAGGGGTTTTGTTGTTTTCTCTCTCTTCATAACTGTCATAATTTTTTTTCCTCGTGATGTGCAGATAACTGTAGTTTCATCATCATGCAAATTGGCACTGAAGCAGTTACAGCGATGGATGAAACCTAAAAAAGTAGTTACAAATTTTTTTCTGAGTTTATTTTAATTTTTTTTTTAAATTAAAAAAATGTGTACATTGTTTGTTTGTAGGTGAGAACCTCACTCATCACGTTTCCTTCTTCAGCTGAAATAGTGGCGGAACCATACGGTGTGGTATTAGTCATATCGGCCTGGAACTTCCCATTCTGTATGGAATTTTGACTATCTCCAATATTCATCTAATTAATTTAATGATTTCCAATAACACAGTAAAGTATTTTAAATATGTGGGTAGCGCTGTCGTTGGATCCAGTGATAGGAGCGATAGCGGCAGGAAACGCCGTCGTTCTGAAGCCATCGGAGAGGGCGCCGGCCACGTCGGCGCTGCTGTCGAAGGTGGTAGGAGAGTTGATGGACACGTCAGCTGTGAAGGTGATCCAGGGTGGGGTAGCCGAGACTACTGCTTTGTTGGATCAAAGATGGGACAAGATATTATTCACTGGTAAGTACTCGAATTTAATTATGTCAAATAATTGTCACACATGTCAAAGAATTGTGTCACACATCTCCCGTCTGGCTAGAAATACACCCCGGTCGCCGGTTCCGAACCGGAGGTTCCGGTTCCAAGATGGGGGGAATCGGAATCGAACCGGGGTACGAAGTTTTCGGTTCCGGAATCAACGGTTCCGGTTTGGGTTCGGAACCGCCGTTTTCGGTTTTAATTTTTTTTTTTGGATTTTAAGCGTAAAAAATAAAAAAAAATAAAAAAACCGGCAGTTCGAACCGGAACCGCCGGTTCGGAACTGGAACCGCCGGTTTTTTTCCCAAATTTGAGGAACCGAAACCGAACCTTTCTTAGCCGGTTCCGGTTAAAATCGGCAGTTCCCCGATTCGAACCACCGGTTCCTGTTCATTTGTGCATGTCTACGTCTAGCTAGCATGACTTTTGTGCAATCTAATAAAAAAGTAATAATATTTTAATAAAATATAAAATTTTATTATTGTACAGTAATAAATATAAATGGGCAAAAGGTAAATCTATCCAACTTATCCTCCAAGATGAAATTAAACCCTAATCTTTTATTTTGTTCATCAAACCCCCCTTTACTTATTAGATTGGATCATTAAACCCTTACTTTTAATAAAAAAAATCGGTTAAGCCCTTCATCTTATACCATCATAACAACCAAACTCTTCATTTTTTATTTAATCATTTAACTGTTTTTTAATAACAAATATATTATATATAAGCTCTATTTTTTTATAAGTTAAAAATAAAACACATCACACCCATTTTTAATACCCAACCTCATTTTTCACCATCATAGCAACCAAACTCTTCATTTTTTATTTAATCATTTAACTGTTTTTTAATAACAAATATATTATATATAAGCTCAATTTTTTTATAAGTTAAACATAAAACACATCACACCCATTTTTAATACCCAACCTCATTTTTCTTGAACTCTCTTTCCTCTTTTTTGTTTAAATTACTTTTTTTATCCTCTTCTTTCATTTAATTAATCATTATTACTACTTATTATTATTATATATTTGAATAAACAAAATATAACACTGGTTAATTTATTTTTAATATCTGTTTTATTTTTGTAATTTTAAATTATTTAACTAATATGCATATATTTCAAAAATATTATAGATTATAAAATATTAACTATAAAACAATACTTCATGATAATTCGTATAAAAAATAAAATGGAATTAATAATAGTAACATTTTTAATAAAAAGTGATAAATAATGAAAAAAAGTGATAAAGATTTGATAAATTATTTCATAAATAATTTTTAGGTCAATAAAAAATGAAAAAAAATTTTAACATGTAGTGATAAATGATCAAAATAAAGAAATTATATTTTTAACAAAAAAAAATAATTGTACTTGATAAAAAAAATTGACATCCATTTTATTGCACTGTTTCATTAGAAAAAATATCCTATTCAATTTGAATTATTTTAATTTTTACATTATATTTATGTCACATTTTTAATTAAAATTTTTAAATAATAATTTTCACCTCACATTTATTGTATATTATATTTAAAATTAATTTTAAACGTACATATATTAAAGTAATAAATAATGAACTGCGGTGGAATTAGAGGATCGAAGCTACTGGCTACACTTGTTTTTAATTCTTAGGAATGTGGGTGATATTTGATCTATAATAATGGAAAATGTGATTGTTTTTTTAAAAAAAAATTAGATAAGTGTCTTATTTGATTAGTGGTAAGATGAAGGGGTTTTATGATCTTTCTCTTTTTTTAAAAGAGATGAGGAGCTAAATTAATCCAACTTATTAAGAACAAGGGCTTATACGAATAAAAGATAAGGTTGAGGGCTTATTTGATGTCAACGTATAAAATGAAAGGCCTGACCCTTTGCCCAATATAAATTACATTCTCTCCTTCTCTTTGCACCTGGAAGCCTTATTAATAGTATATTTAGAAGGTAGTTATATTAGTAGTAAGTTGTATGTGGACCTTTTTATTAAACAGGAAATGAGTATCTTTGGTATGGACATTCAAAATAATAAAATTATGAAGATATTTGGGGTGGACGAAGTGAGTAATATAAATAAAAAAATGACAATATTTTTATGTAAAAATATACTCTGTCCCTCTAAAGATGTGTATAAGTGATTTAGTATTGTGTTAGGATGTCATGAACATATATTAATTGTTTTGTGTGAATTTCATTTATTGAAAAAAGAAATGATACCTTGTATTGATACAGATAAAAATGATAAAATACATTTTTTTCAAAGGGACGTATGGAGTAATAACTTATTGAAAAAATATAAAATTGTCTCATCTTGAGATGGTCTCACTCAAAACTATCCCCTTTAATTATTGCTCCCTTCATCCTAATAATTACTGCACTGTGTGGAGATTTAATAAAAAATATGTATAAAATTATTGAGATGTGTATAAAAAGAGAATAGTTTAGATAATTTAATTTAATAAAAAAGTTATGTAAAGTTGTTTGCATGTGTGTGAGTATTATTAAAATGTATTTTGCCATTTTAAAGAACGTACATAAATATTGAGACGGATAAAAACGAAAAGTATGAAATAATTAGTGTACGGTATGAGTATTTTATACAGTACTATGTTTTTCAACAAAGGTGGCTAGCATCAGTATCTACCTAATCACCTCACGTTACTTGAAGCTCGAGGCAGTGACATTTTGGTGTGACATCTCCTGTGACATTTTTTAATAAAATGACACGTGACAGGTTAAATCAATCCTTACCCCTAAGAGTTTATTGGTTAGGGTATAATATCTCTCATCTCTCCTATGGGTCTATTTTCATTTTAATGTTCATTCCAGGACCAAATAAATTGCACGTTGTTGATAATATGAACAAGGTATGCGGAATTATTTTTTTTAAATTATCTCTTTTGTACTCATTTAATTTTATAAACAAATTTTTACTTATTATTTCGGTCATCCCATAAACAAAAAGAGACTAACACACCATTCCAATAACCCATAGCATTTCAATTTCAAAATTCACACTATTTAAAACTCACGTAACTTGTTTTCATATTATATTAACTTAAATTATAAGAGACTAACACGCAATTTAATAACCCATAACATTTCAATTTCAAAATTTACACCATTTAAAACTTACATAACTTGTTTTCATAATATATTAACTTAAAATATCAAACTACCTCTAAAAATAAATAAAAAATAACCTTTCTAGAACTTCGAATTTATAGTAGCTGGATGAAGCAAATATATTTGAGGTAATGTAGTATTCTTATGTAATAGTAATAAACTATAAGTTGACAATTTAGAGGGTAACACTTCCGTAAGACTATTTTTACATTTTCTTAAATAATTAGTATTTTTTTTATTAAAGATATTAAGTATATTATTTTTTATTAAAATATTATTATTTTTATTTATACTACAAATTAGTCATAAAATAATTTATTGTACCACTCTCACATTTAATTAATATGAATATTTTTTATTAAATAATATTACTTTTTTAATAGAAAAAATTGCCATTGAATTGAAAACCCTCTAAAGTTGAGATTAATTAAAGATCTGATGGCTTTGATTGGACTCTCTATTCTTATTTTTCCGACCTCATTTATATAAGTAGGTTTTTATAGATGATAGCCTATGCTATGTCTTGTAAATTACAAAAATTATTGAGTAAAATTAATATTTAAATAATATTTAAATTGGGGCAAACTCTTATATGAAGGCATGTGTATGTACAATGTACATTCGATGCTTTTTTAATAATTTGCGTTTAAAATTTAAATTTTGCCTTTGCACACTTAATTTCAAAGGTGCTGTTTGTTGTATGTTTAAGTGTAAATAGGAAATGTGGATTTAAGATCAGATGAATTTAATAAATTTAATATAATAGTGTTAATTTATGTTTATTTGAAATTTAAGTAGATTAGATTTTATATAACTTTTTGTCAAACAAAATACTCATCACTAAAGTATTTATTTTGTTATATATTTTGATAAGTCGCTTTTAAGGTATTTATTTATTTTCCTTTTTTAACGTTAGGGCCCTGTTCAACATTAATACAATTACTCATTTTATATAAAATAATAAGAGTAATAGTTCTTAATTTATGTACAAAGGTAAATGAATACATTTGCGTTGGACGAAGGGAGTGTAAAAGTAGAGATTTATTTGCGTGAGAGAGTAAGATATGATGTGTGAAATAACTGGGTGAGATTTATGTAATTTGATTTTATAACCTCCAATTAAATAAGAATTAATACATAATTTTTAACCTGGAAAGGGAAAAAAAAAGTAAAAAACTGAATCAGGTGTAAGCACTACAAAAAAAAAGCGTTGATTAGAAACCAAAATTAGATACGGTGTATTAGCCGTCTCTATTTGAGACGGTTTTTTAGAATTAGAGACGGCATTCTCGATGACTATTGGTCAACAGTAACAAATTTAACATTGAGACGGTATTAGAAACGGCTTCACATTGAGACGGTATTAGAGACGGTGTCTCCGTCTCAATTAGAGATGGTTTCTTGCCGTCTCTAATTTGAGACAATATTAGAGACGGTTTTAAGTTGTGACGGTATTAGAGACGGTTTTCTTCCGTCTCAATTAGAGATGGAGTTTTTCCGTCTCTATTTGAGATGATTTTAGAGACGGAATGTGTCTGCAGTCTATAGAACCGAATCGGGTAATTTTGAGACGATTTCTGACCGTTTCAATTATTGAGACGGATGCAAATCGCCTCAATTTGAGACAGTATTAGAGACGATTTTTTACCGTCTCAAATTAGATACGATTTTTTACCGTCTCAAACCAGAGATGGTTTATAGTTGAGACTGTATTAGAGACGGTTTTCTTCCATCTCAATTAGAGACGATTTTTAGCCGTCTCTAAAGCCCTCTCTAACCATTAAAATTTTCAAAATTTATGAATCGAGGTTCAACGCATGTCCATGATGAGCAGAAATAAGTGTATGTATACATATATAGTGTGATGAATATATATTAAGAATCACTTCTAGCAAACTTGGCATACATTATGCCCATAAGGTCCCCGATGCCTACAGGTCCGGGTTCGAATCCTCTTCAAGGCTTGAAATTACAATATTCATATACATTAAAATAAATAAAAATTTGGCAAAAAAAAAGATGATGCTGGTCTTGTGGTCTTGAGCCTCAGCCAGGGGAATAGTAGCCATGGTTCAAACCTTGATCTGTTCATTTTTGGAAAGCTAGTGGTTAGAGAGGGCTTTAGAGATGGTTTTTTACCATCTCAATTTAAACCGGTCGGACCGGTTTACAACCATTTAGAGAGGGCTTTAGAGACGGTAAAAACCCCTCTCTAATGTCGTCTCAAGTTAAACCGACCGGTCCGATTTACAACCGTCTCAAATACCGTCTCTATTTTAGCTACGCACAAATTGTAGACGGCTATAAAACCGTCTCAAAAATCATCTTAAATCATTAAAAGTCGTCTCTAAAACCGTCTCTATTCAAGTTTTTTTTTTGTAGTGAAGTGTGCATGTACGAAAAACTCAAGAGGTGTTTGAGTTATATAAAATAAAATGAGAATAAAGTATTGAGGAAGGAGAATAAATATTTTATTATAAATGTAGTGTTTGGTTAGTATTTTTTAATAATTATAATATAATATTCATATGGCGTTGTTAAAATTGTAAGAAATGGAACTAATTTTTCTTTCTTTTCTGAAAATATGAGTATGAACGAAGCCATTCTTTTTTCCCTCCTACTACAGAAGATTTACAGAAATGTAGGAGATTTACTATGGGATGAGATGTTCTAGTAGAACAAAAACCAACATCGAAATATCTCCGTCCAAATTTTATTACAAGATTACTCTCAAATATAATATGTCTCACTGATTCAATATGTTCTCCATAAAATAGTTCACTAGAATATTATAAAAGATTACTCTCAAATTTCATCTCACATTAATCTATGAGCTACTCATAAAATAGTTCACTAGACTATTATTACTTCTTATCATTCAAGTATCACTTCTATATATATAAAATCAAATCAATTTTGCTAATTTTATCTTGAATTTTTCTTTCTCTTTTCAATTTTAATGCATTTCCAATCATTCAATTATAATTTTAATTGTCCATTTAATACTTTTGATTTCAACCATGAATCATATTTATACCAATAATAAATTATATATTTTTAATTAAAAACATAAACTTAATAAATATAAAAAATATTTTTAAGTTATTTAAAAATTGTTAATCAATATACTAATTTTTAATAAATGCATTAATAAATCTTCAATTAGTATATTTAATTTAATTTACATTATGCCTGCTCTTTAATTATTATTTTTAAAATGCAACTAATCTATTTAAAATATTTAATTTTAATTTAATTTTATAACTTAATTTTTTTAATTTATTTTAATTTTGATATAAACTTTTAAATTATTTTTTCTCTAAAATAATCTCTTAATTTAATTGATTATTTTTATTAATTTTTTTTAAATATATTTATTTATTTTACGCTAAAATATCACCTTCATTTAATTGAGCAAATTTCAGTACACCTATTAATCTTTGACACGTGTTTAATAAATGGGTTTAGAATGTATGGTAATGAGTTTTTTAAATGGGATGAGTATGGATAGGACTAAAAGAATATAAGAGAACTATATATAATGCAAAATGTTTATGCAGTTGCCACTACAAAAAAAAATTATATTTTACAAACGGAATATTCCGTTGGTAAAAGTCTTAATTTAATTATTAAATTAGTTTACCAACGGATTAGCAATGAAATTCGTTGGTAAATTTCCGTTGATAAAAACTTCCTCCTATTTGTTTTCAAGGGAAATCGAACCTGAATCACTCAGTTAAGTAGGAGCCCAATTTTTTTTATTTACTTTTATTAACTTTTGATAGCTAGTTTGGTGGAGTATTAATTAATCTTAGCTAGCTATTGACAATTTTAAAATTAAGTGTATGTAAAGATATAATGCGCAATTTGAATCTCCTATTATATTTTAACGTTAAATCTTTTGTGGCGAATAGTTGCATGAACGACATTCAGGTTTGAGACAAAATCTGTAACACGTAAAAAGAAAAAAAAATAAAATCAAAGAAAAAATGTTCCTAATTAAAATGTAACACCAAAAGTAATAGGATATCTTGTGCCATAATGTTGAGTGATATTTCCTTTTTACATGAATATAAGTATGAGACTAATGATGAACCAAAACGAAAAGTGTGAATATAGCTATGAGAAAAAGATAGCACATGAGTAATAGATAAATTTTATCTGTAGCCGTGTCCCTTTAGAAATCGTTAACAAAACTGATGTACACATTGAGATAGAAGGTGACGGATGAGGACATAATAAAACCCGCAATAACGACCCATGCATTAATTCGAACCAGAAAGAAACAAAATCTGGGCTAATAAGCCATCCATGATGTCTCCCTTTCACCTGCCCTAACCTCAAGGTAATTCACCCAACCATCAATGGGGGACCAACTGCATGCATGCACTTCTGATACCCTTACGTCCTTTTCTTTCCTTTATTGTCTCAAACTTTTCAATCATCACTTAATTGGTCTGCATCCACAGGGGGTGGCGCGGTGGGGCGCGTTGTCTTAGCCGCTGCAGCGAAGCATCTTACCCCCGTGGTTTTGGAGCTCGGGGGTAAATGCCCCGTGGTCGTTGACTCCAAAATCAACTTAAAAGTAAGGCAAACACTTGTGTAAACTGGTTTAAGTTTGTGGACTATGTGGTCCTTCTTTCAATCTTATTATATCATACGTATTGCTAGGGTTTAAATTGAATGGGGGACCACAGGTTTACACCTTAAACTCGATTCACAGGAGACTAACTCTAAAAGTAATAATCCATTGTATAGATTTCAATGATGTCGGTATATTATGTCAGCTTAGTCGTTAACCTTGCGTTTTGCACGCGTTCGAAAGGTTGCAGCGAAGCGGATTATTCAAGGGAAGTGGGGATGCAACAATGGACAAGCATGCATTTCACCTGACTACATAATTACTACAAAAGGCTTTGCTTCTGAATTGGTAAGCTAAATTGAATGCATGCATGCTATCATTTAGTATTAAGTAGTGAAGATTATTTAACATGAAATTTTAGGTGAACGTTCTGTCTGCTGAACTTGAGAAATGTTTCGGAAAGGATCCTCTACAGTCAAAGGATTTATCGAGCATTATAAACCCTCAACATTACAGCCGTCTTGAGAAACTACTCCAAGATGAGAAGATTTCCTCCAAGATTGTTCATGGTGGCCAACGAGATAAAACCAATCTGTAAGTTCAAACTTTTGCCATTTTCTTTTTCTACATTAAGATTTTACTTTCTAAAGAAATTAAATTTTCTGTTTATATATATAGGAGGATTACTCCCACGATAGTTCTGGATGTGCCAATAGAATGTTCGATCATGGAGGAGGAGATTTTTGGTCCTATACTTCCCATTATAACGGTAATTAATATGGTCCATTGGAGGTGTGAGAGGTTTGAGATGATGATGATCATGTTAGGGTAAATGATTTTGTTGATGAAGGTTGACAGAATTGAGGAATGCTTTAGTTTGATCAATTCTAAAGGGAAGCCACTTGCTGCTTATTTGTTTTCGAATGATAAGAAACTCAAGAAAGAGTTCGTCAGAAACGTCTCAGCCGGAGGTATGATCATTAACGACACCATACTACACGTAAGTACTCGACTCATACCTCTCTTCGTCAATCAATTAAGTGAATTTCTACGATGATATATTTGTTTTGGATTTTAAGTCATGAATTTTGAAAACTACAATAGATTTTAAGATAGTACAATGATTTGCACCCTTCGGATCCACATGTTACTTGGGGTGGGAAATCAGCAGCCTTGGTCCCACAAGAACTTTTTACATGAAACTGTCTCAAAACTCTTTCTTTTAGCCTCAAATGATTTTTTAATTGCACTTAATTTTGTCCAAAAAAATTTTCCTTGCAATTTTGATTCCAATATTATGTTTTCTATTTGCTATTATTGCAGATTTTGTCTCATGTATTGTAGTAAAAAATATGGGACAATTCTGCAAATTAAAAAAAAAATCTTTTGGGACCAAAAGCTTAAATAAAATTATAATTTGGGAGAATACTTGGACCCATTTCATAAAGATGTATTATATTGAAACCTGCAGAGGTATTGCAATAAGGGTCTGTTTGGCAAATAATAATGTTATAACCAATTTTTCCAATATTCCACACATCTGTTAATTTAAGACCCATAAACTGCTATCCATATCTTGTCGTTTTGGCTTGGCATTAGAGTTCAAAAGTTGGGTTTGGTTCTAAGAGCCTTACTCAAACATTTTGAAAAGAATGTTCGAGTTAATGCTCCCATTAACTGGGCCTAATTAGTGTTAAATGACCACCTCATCTAAAAGTTTTAACAATTAGCCTGACAAGTCTAGATAACTGAACATGAACAAACTTTACGTTGCAGTTTTTAGAGTCGGGTCTGCCGTTTGGAGGAGTAGGCGAGAGTGGCATGGGAGCATATCATGGGAAGCACTCGTTCGACACTTTCAGCCACAAGAAGGCCGTCTTGAAACGAGGGTTCGCGGTCGATGTGCCCGCGAGGTATCCACCCTACACTCCATGGAAGGTCCGATTTTTTAAGGCAGTGTTGGAAGGAGATATGCTTGGTATTCTTGGATCTTTTTGTGGTTAAGTAGTATGATTTTTACTGCACTCGTGTGAGAATGTTCATATATATGCATGCATGATTTAATTTGGTTGTTGTTATAAGCTTTAATACTGTATTTTTGTGAGAAATACGATCTTTGTTGATTAACCCCTCTTGTATGTCACAGCATGTATCCCACATAAAAAAGACATATTGTGAGCTATTAATTAATTTATTTTATTAATTTTTATATTTTTAGCTTCCCACTTTTCTTGATTTTAGACTTCATATATTATTTGCAGTGGTGTAGCACTGAAAAATGAATAGAGATAATTAATTAATGATAAATAGGAGTAATTAATAAATTTTCTAGCATGTCTTGTGCGGCCATTTCCATAGCTCCGATTTCTTATTCTACAATATAGTTTTCCACAGTATGTTCCATGATGGAGTATGTATATGTTTATTATATGAGACCACTTATATTGCCCTCTTTCAATCATGCACCATCAAGTTTGTTCTAATCTTTAAAAAATATCTAATTTGTTTAGTTTTTTTTGTATATACCCGATTTACCCCTCTAACACATATCAGCTCTTTTCCCTTATTTTTGGAAACTTCGAAAAGTGGCCTGATAGTTGCTTTTTTATCGCTTTTACTATATTAGTATTAGTATAGATTGCTCAGTCAAAAGTAAATTTATACAAAGAAAGTTTATAGTGAATCATATTATAATAGTACAATAAGGTCAGAAAGGCCAATTTCATTACATCTCCGCAAAAAATAATGAAAATTTCATCAGACTCACTGCAGGCAACATTATACAGAATGATAACAGAAGAAGCAAATGAATATGTACAAACTGGAAATGACAGCACCATACTTACACTGTTTAATTACAAAATAAATTGACTTGCAAAAATAGTCCAATTTTAAGTCACTGGACTAATAATTTGATATCTACATACTGCTATAAATGATAACTGAATACCAGAAGATCATTTTATATATATACTACACCCAAATGGAATCCCTAGTATAAATGAAGTGTTTGTCTTCATCTCCACATCCAGCAATCAAAGGTTGACAGATTATTACACCCCTAATAAATTTCATATAAATTTATGACCATACCTAGATTTATAATACATGTCCATCTCCAAATATGTACAAGGGAAGTAGAATTCTCTGGAAACTCTGTACAACAATGTAAAATCATGTTGAGGAGAGTAGAACATTCTAGAATAGTCTTTAAAGGTTAAGAGATTCTGGAAGGCCCTAGAAAGAAGTAGAGAGTTGCAAGAATATCTAGAATTCTCTGGTGAATTGTTTAAGTGGGCAAATTTGATTGTGACAGAATTCTCCACATGAATGGTGATGATGGTGTCTGCACTTCTCTTCTCCAAGAATGGTATGGTTTGCTGCACCCAGAAGATGATAGAAATAATTATTAGCTAATGAAATATTCTAGGAAGATCTCATTCATATTACCCAACCTAGCTACTGCATTTATAAATAGATGACTAACATATTGACTTGAATGAAAGAGAGAAATCTTGAGAGAGAGACATGAAGCTACTCTATGGAGAGAACACGATTGAGTACTCATTATCTGAGTACTTAAATTTATTGCCAATCACAACTTTTAATCTTATAATTATTCTGCATACACTTTTAGTTTGCTTTAGCTAATTACTTTGGCACACTTTTAATATATTTATTTGGAGGGACTAAGTTAATTGAGAGGAAAACCGAGTAGAATCAATTATAATTAGATCAATATTAAAGAACTTAATTAAAGCCTTAAAAATGGTTATTTTCAGCAATCCAATAATTGGATATAATTGAATGATGACTACAAAACTATCTACAATTAATATTCTGAATACACACATTCACACAACTTTCAAATTTTATGTTTTTTTGAAAGATAAAGAGATATTCAATTGTGTACAAGGGTATTCAACCCTGTTTTTTTTTATGTTAATACATTATGAAAAAAAAAAACTCAAACCACCATATTGAGAAAGCCCATACCATCCACATATTAGTAAAAGTTTACTGCAGTGACGATAACATTAACTCGCTGATCGTTCACTGTGATAGAATAAATTCATTTTTTGCTATCAATCTTAGTCAATTTGATGGATGGAACTCCTCAGTGTGTTTAGGATGTGTGCGGGAGCAGAAAAAAAACGAGAGAGGATTTGATGGATGGAACTCCTTCCCTGTCGGTTTAGGATGTGTGCGGGAGGAGAGATTCATCTTAATGGATTGTATGGATTTGTTTTATTGTTTTCGTGTCTGGATGGACAAGAAAGAATCGGTAGAGATACTAGAGTAGTGGTGGAGGAAACGGCGACATGAGAGAAAATGGTGGAGGGTGCGGGGAAGGGTGGGAAAATTTTCTTCATTTTCAAAAATCTAATTTAATTTGACTAGTGGAGATGGAACCTTATTCATTTTTAAAAAATCATTAAACATTTTAAAAAGGGACGGCTATTTGCACCCTAAAATTCCTATATTTTATAAATATAGGTACATATTACTAAACATACCCCAAATAATACAATTTTACCCTTTGATTACCATTCATGACTATTTCACTGACCACAACCATGTACCACCGATCTTTGTCGATTCTCCTCTTTGAGATTTCAGCCACCACTTCCTTGTGCCTGTATCAAAGCTTCTACGCTAATTCAAACCATGAAAACTCCAATAAACCCCACAAGTTTCCAACTGAACCAGAATAAATCCCTACAATCTCTCTAACTCCTATTTTGGCCCTATTCATCCTAGATGATGTTGAAGGGATAGAGAATTTTGATGGAATCAAGATAAATGGTAATAGAGTTCCAAAGCCTTTGAGATTATTGTCAAGTTAATTGAACTTGAGCGGGAGGAAGTTAAGTGGCTAACTATGAAAGCTCATCTCTATCAGTATAATTAGGGGGTTTGAATTAACCACAAATGGGTTCAATGACCTATTGAAAAGGAAGTGTTCGTAATTTTTTTTGTTTTGTGCTGATTTGAGATTGTTTTGAATTTTTCGTTAATCTCTGTACGTACAAAAAGAATTTTATCCAAATAATAACAATTTGTTTGGAATTATACGTGATCTTTCACATATAGGATTGTGCTGATTTTAAGTATATTTGTTGATTTTGGTGGCGGTGGTTCATCGTTTTTTTTTTATGGAGATATTTTGCCAGAATATGTAAACGAAATTCTCCAGGTTGAGGAGATTCAATTTTTTTATGTTTTCTTGGACTCGTTCTTACTTTTTTTTTTCATTTTTCTTTTCTTTGTAAATTTTTCTTTCTTGAATTCATAGTATGATTCTTGTAATCTGTTTTCTCTCTCGTATTTAAGGTTTTTAATTGTGGTTTATGTGGTAAATTTAGAAATTTAAGATATGAATAATTATATAAGGGTATTTATTTCTTATTAATAATAAATATTTTAATTTAAATATATATGAGATTCATTTAGTAACTTCGGGGTGCGGATAGCCACCCCTTTAAAAAAAATCATTAAACAATAAATCGATGAACTTTCTTACTAATTTAAAAGTGAAATGTTAATCAATACTAAACATGTTTATAAATAACAATAAACTTTTTGAACAGATATTTAAACTTCCTCCCCAATTTGAAAGTGACAATACTAAACATGTTTTAGTGAAATGATTTGAAATTAAGTATCCCTTTATCTGTATAATTGTTCAAAAATTACTCCTCCACTACACTATTAATTTCTTCACTATACTTTATTATTTCTTTGGGTAATATGATATTTAGATAATACTCTCTCCTTAATAAACCTTTACAGTGCCATGTTGTTTAAGAAAAACATCAATTTTAAATTTATGATTTTAAGTCCATTCACTTCAAATATATGATTTGCAAATCATTGTATAAGAAAAACATCAATTTTAAATTTATGATTTTAAGTTCATTCACTTCAAATATATGATTTGAAAATCCATGAATTTCCATCTCCTATAATTATCTCCATTTTACAGCACATTTACCCCTAAAATGCAGTTAACTCATTAAATCATCTCCAACAGTTTCCTTTATTTTTTACTCCAAAACTTAAAATAATAATATATTCATTTTATTGATTATATTTTTATTTATTTTTTAGAATTAACATATTGTTAAGACACTCAAAACTTATTTAAAAATGTAAAAAAAAAATCACATATACAACATACATAGTAATTTACTATTAAAACTAACCATCATATTTTTCACTTATTTAAATTAATTATTATAAATAAGTAAAAAAAATTAATAAAAATAAAAAAAACTAAAAAATGGACGCTAATGTATATATACAACATACATACATCATTAACAATCAAAATATTTTATATTATTTAAATTAATAGTTGAAAATAAGTAAAAAAAAAAAAAAATTGGATGCAGGAAGGTACTGTAGCGCTGGATTTCCAATTGCTACAGTACATTTCATCATTTTGCAGCCCATTATTATGTTGGCTTTCTGGAGGGAGCATCCTGCCTTATTTTGCAGTTGTAGCCCATTTTCCAGCCTTGCTGGAGATGGCCACTTGTGAGGAGGAATCTGGCCAAGATCCCTCAATCCAAACACAACCATGGAATTGATGGAGTTTTTATTATTTTGTAACCTGCAGATTGCAATAGGGGTCTGTTTGGCGATTAATATCTGGTCGTTTTGGTTTTGCTTTAGAGTTCAAAATTTGTCTTTCTAAGACTTATCAGAACATTTTGAAAAGATTGTTCGAGTTGAGTCTCCCATTTATTGGGGCGAATTAACCTGACGAATCTAGCTCAATTTTATGAGCAATCTAATACATTACTTGATAAAACTTTGAAATAATACTAGCTAGTCTGATTAAGCTAAAGACAATTCAAGATTGGCCTAGCAAGCTGGCTGGATAGTTTTGATGTAGTCCAATTAGTAAAACCCTTACTTGAAGAATACAAAGATGATAGAATCACAAACATGAACAAACTCTATGTCTGCCGTTTGAAGTAGGATAGAGACTTAGAGAGTGTGGCATGGGAGCATACAATAGGAAACACTAGTTTAGGCTGTGTTGGAAGGAGATGTGGTTGATTTTTACTGCATTCAAGTGAAAATGATCATATATGCAGAACTAAGGATGTATGTGTTAATCAACCCCTCTTGCATGTTATATATATATATATATATATATATATATATATATATATATATATATATATATATATATATATATATCACTGTCCCACATAAAAAGACATTTTGTGATTTATTTTTCTTTCAGAATATGCCACTTTTCTTGAATTTAGGCTTTACATTTTTTTTTTTGCAGTTGAGATTATTAATAGATTTTCTAGCATGTTTGCAGTGGAAAATCAGCACACCAATTTCACATTTACTATAGCTAAAAAATACTCATTTTTTAGCAGCAGAATTTACTTACAGCGGTAATTATTGACAACAAAAATGACATTTTTCTTTGGTAATTATTGACAACAAAAATAACATTTTTCTTTTAGCAACAAAATGTCAATTGATTTGTTCTCTAATTTACCAACTAATTGACCGTTGGTAAGATTAGTAAGAGAATTATTATATAAATTACGAACGAAATTATTAACAACGGATTATCAATCTAATTATTTATCAACAAAATTAAATTTTTGTTGCTAAAATTTTACCAACCACCACTTTACGAATAGAAATTTACAACGAATTTTATTGTTAATCCAATAAATCGATTTAACAATGAAATTAAAGTTTTTAGAGTCAATATCAAAATTGGTCCTGTAAGTATGTCATTTTCCAACTTCAATCTTTTTTTTATTGCATTTCTCGTTTTTGGTCCTCGGGGTCCGTTTTTGGTCCTATTGGTTCAAATTTAGTAATTTTTCGCCAGAAATTCAAAATACTCGCCGGAAAAATTATGCGTGAGTTGCACGCGCTCAAATTTGGTCCTTTAAGTATGGATCGTTCCAATTTCAGTCATTTTTTTATTGCAAATTTCACTTTTGGTCCTCCATTGTCCTATTTTAGTCATTTTTTGTTCAAATTTAACTATTTTTTGCCAAAATTTTATAAAACTCGTCAGAAATCATGCGTAAGTTGAACGTGCTCAAAATACCCATGCTCACGATTTAAGAAACCTTTAATGTTTGCGGCGGAAAAAACAGATTGTTTCAAAATTGTAATTTATATTTATTAAACTTTAAATTGCTAAATTAATAAAGTACCCATTTGCTTCATCTATATATGATATGGTTAATTAAAATACCAAAAGCTATAATATTTAGGTAAAAACACAATTTCACATTACATTTGTTATGAATCACGTGAGGAATAATATTATTTTGGGTCTAACAATTAATTAAATAATATACATGTTCCATATTATTTATTTATTTAATTTTGTGTTACAATTTTAGCTTTTTTTTTTTTTAATTTTTTATACATAATAATATAAATGTTGTTTTATTTATTTATTTATTAATCTTTTCAATAAAGTTTCTAGAGTCTTGATATATAATTTTTAAACTTCTTAAGATGTACACGTAAATTTTCAAGAGGATGAAATCTTTTATTGGGTTTTATTGAATGAACTGATTTAGTTGGAATTGGTTTATAGGTCAAATCCATTTTTTTATCAATATTTTTGTAATATTTCTTTTGACGACCATTAGATCTAATTTTATATTCAAAAATTTCATTTAATTAGATTAATTTAATGTAAAAATTTGCTCAAATCGAATTCTGAGTGAATAAGTAATAAGTATGTTAAGTTTGTAATTTAATTTAAAAAGAAAAAAGAGAAATGAAGAGAGAAATGGAAAGTGGATTACTCTATGGGTCAAATTCATTTTTTAATCAATATTTTTGTAATATTTCTTTTAACAACAATCAGATCTAATTTTATATTCAAAAATTTCAAAATTTTGCTCAAATCCTTTTTCGAGTGAATAAGTACTAAATACGTAAAGTTTGTAATTTAATTAAAAAAGAAAAAAAGAGAAATGAAGAGAGAAATGGAAAGTGGGAAGATTAATGCAACTCACGCATGATTTCCGATGAGTTTAACAAAATTTCAGCAAAAAAAAATTAAATTTGGACAAAAAGGACTAAAATAGGACAATGGAGGACCAAAAGTGAAAATTGCAATAAAAAATTACTGAAGTTGAAAATGTCCATACTTACAAGACCAAATTTGAGTGAGTGCAACTCACGCATAATTTTTCTGGCGAGTTTTTTTAATTTCCGGCGAAAAATGACTAAATTTGGACCAAAAGGACTAAAAATGAACCCCGAAGGATCAAAAGTGAAAAATGCAATAAAAAATGACTAAAGTAAAAAATGGTCATATAGAATCAATTTTGATATTTACTCAAGTTTTTATCAACGTAATATTAAAAAAAAAAACATTTTTTTAGTGGATGTCATGAGAGAGAGACTTATAAAGTTATATCCAGTGTGACTATTATTATTATTATTATTATTATTATTATTATTATTATTATTATTATTATTATTACTACTTATATAATTACACTCCCCATTTATTTATTTTGTTATTACTTTAGATTTCAATCAATTTCAAATGTTTTCATTTCAAGGAAGTTTCTACTTGTACAAATTAATATCTTAAAAAATTTTACAAAATTAGAATTTATGTCCTTTATTTAAAAAATAAGGTTAACAGGGTAAAATCAAATTCAATAATTACTCATATACATAAAACGATAATGACTAATTATACTGTACACCCGGGTACACTCTAAGATAGGGTGCACCCACTTTTAAAAACGTATACAAATATAAACAAAAATATATATAATTATGTACAAAAATGTATACAATTTAATTGTTAGTTTTTTAATGAAAAATTGAGTGTAACAAAATATACAATTATTAACAAATATGTATACACTATTGAATAAACAAATATGTATACACTATTGAATAAAAAGTTATACACATATGGATACTAGTTTTTTTAATGAAAAACTTAGGGTGAAAAAATATACAATTATTAAGAAACATGAATACAAAATAGAATAAGATGTACTCCCTCCGTCCCAAAATTGATTACAGACTTTCCACATTTATTCGTCCCAAAATAGATTGCACCTTCCAAAAATAGTAAAAACAAATTATCAATTTATGCTCCACTTTTTAAACATTTATACAAATGTCACTCTAATTAACAACATAAACCCAATTAATTAAGTAATGGGTTTGAGCCCAATTAACTTAACCCAAACCCAATCATAACCCTAAATCCAACCCATTTATAAACCTAAATCATACTATTACTCTCACACCTTATAACTGTATTGCTCTCTTTCTCGTTCTTCTCTAATGAAACCCTATCCTCTCATTCTTCTTCTCACCATGAAACCCTAGCCTCCAATATGTTCGTCTTCTTCTTCTCACCATGAAACTCTAGTCTCCCTCCTGTCTGTTTGTTCGTTTCTTTCCTCTTCTTGCCTCCAATCTAGTGTGTCGATAAAAGCCGCTGTTAGAACCAACCCGGATGAGGGCTGGAATCATCCGGATAAGTTTTTCGCACTACATACATAGCCAGATGTTTCATCTCCTCCAACCCCGAACCCTAACCACCTCTTTAATTTTTGGGATCTTCCTTCTGACGACAAGGTGTTTGAGATCTCCGCCGAATCTGAGTCAGAGAAGCACAGATCTGAGATCCCGAGTGTGGATCCGATCTGTCTGTGGCCCGAATCAGCCGATGATTGTATGGGTCTAGTCGGAGGGAGCGTCAGAAGAAGTCAGTACACATTGGTGCCGGAGACCGAGTTATCTAAACCTGTGGAGTCTTTCGAGGTGGTGGAGGACTCCGACTATGAGGAAGAGACCGCCGGACCCCCGCCGACCCTGTGTTTTCTCGCGAAATCAAAGGTAATCCGCCGCCTCCCTTCCGGCCAGAAGGTCTAGCCTGTTGGATAAAGAGGACAGGGGGACTGATGAGAAATTCACATACAGATGGTTGTGTATGTTGATTCCTGCGTGGGGGTACATTTATATCATTTGAGGCCTACCTTTAATTGCTTTTCCGTTCAGTGTCTTAGCCATGTGAGGCATTACATTCTTTAATTGGTTATCCATGCTATGTATTGGCCCTGTGAGGCATATTATTGATCATGCATGCTATGTGTTGACCCTGTGAGGTCTGTAAGTGCTTATTCCATGCTGTGTTGGCCCTGTGAGGCATATTATTGATCATGCATGCTATGTGTTGGCCCTGTAAGGTCTGTAAGTGCTTATTCCATGTTGTCTTTGCCCTGTGAGGCATATTATTGGTCACACATGCTTTATGTTAGCCCTGTGAGGCCTCTAATTGATTATCCATGCTATGTGTTGGCCCTGTGAGGCATATTATTGATCATGCATGCTATGTGTTGGCCCTGTGAGTCCTGTAAGTGCTTATTCCATGTTGTCTTAGCCCTGTGAGGCATATTATTGATCACACAAGCTTGCTGGTTTATTGTAGGGAAAATTTAGTCCAATGAGGTTACTATTCCGAGGGCTAATTCTCAGGTGATCTTTTTAGGCTGACTCAATGTGGATATTATTCTGAGGGTTAATTTTCCCATGTCCCTATTGTTTAAGTGTCACCATTAGGTTTCTTAATCTAATTAGGAGACCTGTACCCAATAAGAATATTATTCCGATGGTTAATCTTTCCATATTAGTCCCTTTAAGTGGTATCTCTAGTCCCTCATGATGAAGTTCAGTGTCACCATTAGGGTTTATCGACCTATTTAGGAGGCCCAAATATCTTTGGATATTTTGTTGGCAACCAATAGGCACTATAAACCTTTTTAGGACACCAAGCTCGATGATGAAATTACATTCTGAGAGCACAACGAATATTCCCTCCAATGTCATTTAAATATGATCTTGTTTACAGCCTAAACAACATTCTCACAACAAAATGTAATGCATGATCTATTGTTTCTATTGTAAACAACTTAAACTATCAGTCTAAGATACCTTATACCCATAACCCTTTCTCATACACTGTTTTTAGTAGCCATAAACCAAAATGAGATCACCATTACCTAATAATCAAACACTTAATGCTTCCACTAGCTCTGAAATGTCATACACCATCTGGTATAGAGTCTGTTCTTTAACCAACTTGTCTATGCAGCCTTTAACCAAATCAGGATCAATCTCAAGATTGATGGGCAAAGTTCCTTCTCTAATCATCTTTGTCTTCCCCATATGGGGTATGTTGTAGTTGTTCCCCCCCTCGACCTTCATTATCTCAATTAGACAGGATTGTAGGCTAAGAAACACATTGTTGAGTGTAGCAGCTGTTAGGTTTTCAAAGGACTGGTTCACATTGTTGATCATCTCATCAACATTATAGCTTCCACTCTTCATTTTTAGTGACTGTAGGGCCCTGAACCAACCAAGGTCATTCACATTTAGATCTAGAGAGCATGGAGGCTGATTAACAAGTCTGATGTTGAAACCATCGAATCCTACAGCTGTTCCAAACTCCAAATCAGTGTCATTGATATGAGGTGGTGCATTATCCTGCTGGATAATGATCTTCTTACTCATATTCTGTAGCCATTTAGCTTTTATAGCTGGAATGACCTGTCATCATGTGTATAGATACATATAAATGTATCTTAGGAGGATTCATTGTCTAGAAATTAACCCTAGATTGATCTTAAAGTTGAAATAGGAGTAGATGGTTATACCTGATTATTATTAATGCTCTGATAACATCTTTATTCACTGAATCAAATGGTTTAGTAACCATTGTCCCCCAAGCCCTATTCTTAGAGTTCCTCTTTGCTGTCTCTATCCTTGAGAAAGGAAATAAGCCTATTATACCATCAAACAACACTTCCCCATCACTTCCAAATATTGGCCTAGAAACAACACACATGAACATTATCTTAGTGATGAACTTCTTTAACTTGCATGTCCTATGTGGTTCTGTCTCCCCTTGAAATCATGTAATACCTCTCATTCTTCCTTGTCATATAGAATCATTTTTCATCAATATGAACAACTTGATACATACCATCAAACATTAGCTTGTTAACAGCCCTATCAAGATGAATTTCATGCAAACAATAGTTGAGCCTTTGTAGTTTTTTTTTGGAGTTAGGCCAGGCTTTATAACATTTGTGTGAGCTCTTATTTGTCGATCTTTTATCCATCTTCCAATTGATGATTTGCTGACTTTTAACTTCCCTGCCAGCCCTCTAATTGTACCCCTACTTTGAAAAGCTATCTTCTTCACTTTCTCTAGATCTAGTTGAACTCACTTTGTCTTGGCCACCTCCTTTTGCTTGGAAATTAAGTTGACTGGCAGCCCTTTTTGAATCTGATTCATAGCCTCTTTCCAAATGTTTTAGACTGTTCTTTTAGAACAACCAAAGATCTGCACTGCCTCTGACACATTCCCATGGACAACTTTTCCATCATGACTATTTACCAGTAGATACTATCCAATCTGATTTTTCTTTTTAAGAGAGATGTGTGGTTTTAGGCCAGTCATTGAATGTTGAGTGAGTGCATTAATGTGTGCTAACAACCCCATATTTATGGTGATGACATTGGAGGGAACATTTAAAAAATTTGGCATATCTTAGTTGGAACAAATTAGAGGAAAAAAGTGGAAGAAAATTTTAAGTTTGGTGGGAAATGACAATTAAAACTACAAATAGTGGGAAAAACTTACCCCACAAATTATTTAGGAGAAAAATAAATCCTAATGATGATGTTACAATCTGAGAGTTCTTTCAATTTCATATTCATTCACATCATACATACAATATCTCACTTCTATTGTTGTTTCATTCTTTGCAATTTTCAGAAGTGTATGTCCACCCCCTCAAGAAAGTCACCTCAGTAATTTTTTTGTTTTGTTTTAGAAGATCATGTATTTTGATGAACAGACAATGTTGCTGTAATTTCAGACATTACTCTATGTAATATTTGGAATTTGTACTAGATGAATTGTAATAGGGCTTAATTTAAATTTCTGTAATTTGTAATGTTGTAAAATTTATAACAACTGTTGTACTACTTTTTTTTTACTGTAGAGTTTTTTTTTATAATTTTATAATTTTCTGGAATTATTTTATTATTTTCAGTAGATTATGATTTGGATTAACTTTAATGATAAAGTTAATCCAAAACATAAACCAAAATGCATGGATAATTTTACCCCTCAAAGTTGAGTTGAAAAGTCAATAAAGTAATATTTCTTAAGTTCTGTATCTATAGTAACAGTGCGATCAATTTTGGGACGGAGGGAGTATATAAAATAGAATAAAAAGTTATACACATATGTGTACACCTAATATTAGAGCTGTCAAAACGGGTTGGGCCTGCAGGCCAGCCCGCCACCGCCTCTAAAAAAGGTGGATTGGGCCGTAAAATTTGCACCCGACCCGTTTGAAGGCAGGCCTAAACGGATTGGCCCAAACAGAGGGCGGGCCTAGGCGGGCTAAACCCAAACTGGGGTAGGTTGGTCCGTTTGGGCCCGCAATATTTTTTTTTTGCGAATGGTCAAGTGTTTAATATTCCAAATATTTGTTGTTCCTTTGTTAAATATTTTTTAAAATAATGAATTAAATCATAACATGAATATTCTAAAATCTAAACATTTTGTACCATAGATTAGTATACAAAATATGTAAATAATTTAAAATCCTATTTTGCTTGATTTTGAATTATTTTTAATTTTTGAAATTTTAATATATAAATGTATATATATGGATTAGAAGCAAATGCAAATTATAAACCTTTAAAATATCTAATCATTTGAAGATTGACATGGATATAATCATATAATTGATCAATATGAAGATTGAGATGTTTATATTATGATGTTACGATAGGTGAGTTTTGAATAGACTTTATAATTTGTGATTAGCCTTTAGAAGTAGTAAAATTTTGTGATTTAATTTGTGTTATTTGAAGATAATTAGACTTATGTTGTTTTATTTGAGATTCTTAAGAAATACATATAATAATTAGTAAATTTTATGTTGTTTGATTAATGATCTTTGTTTATGTTTAATTATTCAGGGAGCTATTTTGTAAAATCTATATTTATATTTTAATTATCTAATTGACATTATAGATTTTTTTTAAGAGTATCCATCATTTAGATATTTTATTTTCAAATAACGATAATGATAATTATAATTTTGTAAGAGCATCCATTATTTTGATATTTTATTTTTAAATAATGATAATTATAATAACATTTAAAAAAAAGACGGGTTGACCCGTCATAACCCGCCACCCACTTTTAAATGGGTTGCGCCTAGTAATTCTAGTTCGTATCTGCGTAATCCTGCCCACCTAAACCCGCGATAAGGCGGGTTGAGGTGGGTTTTGGCTCGCCCCGCTTCAACTGTTCTACCTAATATCAACCCAACGATAATATTATTTAGTTTATGTGAGAAAAAAAATAAAGATCCAATCATATATAAACTGTGAATGAATTAAAATGCAGAGTAAAAATATAATTAATTAAAAAAAAGATATTACTTTATCTCACACAAAACTTGCTTGCTTGATAGTAGTCGAGTTGGTCTCTTATTTATACCTTTTACGTTTAAAAGTACAGTAAAACCTCCATAAAATAATACTCGATAAATTAATAACCTCGATAAAACTAATAATTTGTCTGGTCCCAATTCGGGACCAGTTCAAATTTGAGTACCAATTAATTAAATATTAAAATAATACTTTTTTAGAAATCCTTAAATATACTTAAGGTCCCAATGAAATTATAAATTAATAATTATTAAAAAAAATCTTATATATATATATAAATTCAAGAATTCACAATTTACACATTATTGAAATATTTAATTATATTGTTTATTGTTTCTTTTTCATCTTCATATTGATGTATTTATAGATATATCTCAATAATAATAATAATCAAATAATGCAATTAACTACTTACTGTTAATGTGTAAATTAAGAATCTTATATTCCTAATCAATATTTTTTTAATAATATAATTCCATAAAATATTTTTTATGTATATAACCTCTCTAAATTAATAAATTATTAATTTATCGATTATATAATATCTCTCTAAATTAATAAATTTCTTCAGTCACAACAATATTAATTTATAGAGGTTTTACTATATAATATTTTGTTATAAATAAAGAATTTATATACATTTTAATTCTATTTATGGTAATTTTAGCATTTTTCAAATAATAAATAAAGCATAAAAATATGTACTAGGTACGTAAGTGTAAATTGTCAAATTAAAACCTAGGTGAGGTTATTGTATTTGGAGAATTTTCTTTTTCAAATTACCAACCATCCATGCAATTAATTGAGCTTATCGAAATCAAAATTTTATTTCGTGAGAATTCTTTGTATGTTCTCACTTGTCTAGTTTTTATTGTCACGTGGATTATATTTGAAATACACTTTTTAAAAAAAATTATTTTCTTGGTTACATAATAAATAAAGTGTAAATTATTTCATATTTATTTTATACAATAATTATATATATATATACTCCCTTCGTCCCAGACTAAGACGTCCAGAGACCTTATGTTAAACATAAGGTTTCTGGCCATCATTACCTGGTACGGAGGGAGTATATATTAGTATGAAACACGCGTATACGTGTGATCATTAATTATTACTTATATTTTTTATAATTGAATAATCAGTATCATATAATTATTCAACTTTAATTATTGAGATTTTTTTATAGCTATACAACTTTTATTAATATAAATAATTTATAAAAATGTACACTTTTTTTACTTTTGATAATATGATGTATAACTTTATCACATGTAAAATTTAATATATACTAGCTTTATTAATTTCTGTGAGTTACATAATTTTAATTGATTTTTATTATTTTTCAATACTCCATCCGTCACGCCCAAATAACACTATTTTACTATATTGGGCCACCGCTAATTGCACTATTTTTCTCTTTTAGTAAAAAAAGTCCATCAATGGCCACCACTACCCATCACATCTTTCTAATACACCTACGCACTTTACATAAAATAATAATACTTCTTAATCTATGTGCAAAAAGCAAATGGTGTTGTTTGCCCGAACGGAGGGAGTACATGTTAATGTGATTATATATATATATATATATATATATATATATATATAATAATATAATATATTTTTATTTATGATAAATGTTAAGTATTTCTTAATCAGTGATATAATAGTAATTCTATTTTAATTAATTATTTTTTTAAAAAATTAATATGAAATATAAATAAAATTAAATTTATATAAAATATATTTTTAAATATTAATAAATTTTGTAATGAATTTATTATGTTTTATTTTTTTAACTAAATTTTTTGGGTAAGTCTTGCGTGAGACCGTCTCACGTGAGACCATTTTACACCTTTTAAAATAATAATCACTTTTGCTACAAAATGTTATAACTTTTCATTTATACTATAAATATTGATTCATGAAATAATATTATCATTTTTAATTAATTAAGTATCACTTTTCATAATAAAAGTTATCATTTTTTTTCGTCTCATATAAACCATTACATGAGACGGTCTCACACAAGTTTCTGCCTAATTTTTTAGGTTTCAAATCATATAAATAATAAGTATATTTTAAAATATTTATAAATTTGTAATGAATTTATTATATATATATATATATATATATATATATATATATATATATATATATATATATATATATATATATATTCTTAGTTTCAGATTATATTAATAATTAAAGAAAAAGAATTTTATATGTCATAATTGAATAATTCAAATATATGCTAAAATTAATAAATCAACAATTATTTAAAAACTCGATTTCAATATCATTTGCCAACATCAAGTAATATATTAAAAAATATAATATAAAATAATGATTAAAGTTAAATAACTTAAGAAAGCTTTCTATTGAGGTAAATCGATTCCAAAAATACTTGAATGATTTAAATAAATTAATTTTTTAACATCTTATTCATCTTAAAGAATACATCTTAACAAAGACTTTAATAGATTATCTACTTAAAGAGGTAAATCGATTCCAAAAATATTTGAATAATTTACATGAATCAGTTTTTTAACCTCTTATTCATCTTAAAGAATATATACTTGAATCGATTATCTACTTAAAAGAATAAATTGATATAAAAAAATTGAATCGATCATCTTATTCCTCTTCGTTAAGAATACTTGAGATTATACACTTGAAGAGGTAAACCGATTTTAAAAATACTTGAATGATTCAAGAATACTTGAATCGATCCTCTTATTCCTCTTGAAGAAAGAATAATTAACATTATATACTTGAAGAGGTAAATCGATTCCAAAAATACTTGAATGATTCAAGAATACTTGAATCGATTCTCTTATTCATCTTGGAAAATACTTGAATTGATTTTTTTCATCTTGAAGAATACTTGAATTGGTTCTTGAAAAATACTTGAATTGATTATTTAGAGGTGAATGAGATCCAATTATTTAAAAGTAGTCAAATATCGCGCCATCAAAATAATTTTTTATACTTTTTATAAATCAATTATCTAGAGGAACTTGAAGAAAGCTTCTATCCTCTTGAAAAATCGAATGTGTGTGTTTGGATTGAATAACCAAAAAGGTTTATTTATAGGTGGTGTGTGAGAGAGTATTATATGAAATATTCTTTTTTCCCTTTATATATAATTTAAATTTATTCTTATTAATTTATTCACAATAAAAGATTTAGTAATTAAATAATGATACAAAAATAAATACATAAAGATATTCAAAATTTAATTAGTCATAAATCAAAATAATAAGTAAATAAGGAAAACATAAAAAAATAATTTAAAAATTCAAAAAAATGAGAAAATTACACATCATAATGGAGCGCTCTAGAAATGACACATAGGCATAAAAATTTCTGTTATAGTATACTTAGGATATATATATATATATATATATATATATATATATATAATGTTAATTAAATGAGAAATTAATTGTGTTGGGAAAATTAATAAACAATTATTAATTTTTTATTAAATATATTACCACTCCTTATTATCACTTTTTATGTGTTTATAGAAAATTTTGTTGTAAGTAAAAGGTTTCAAACAAATATTTACCTTTTTTTGTATCGGTAAATGTTAGTTGTTAGTTCAGGTAGTAGTAGTATACACACCAAGCAACCTTACTTCATTTTCTCTAAGCCTCCTTATATCACCTCTCATAATTCGTTCTCAATGGAGATCGAACCTGAATCTCTCACTTATAATTAGAGAGCTCAATGGCCCGGTGACCCACCTGATTAAACAAATATTTACCTTTATTTTTAGTTTAAATGTGTTGAAACACCCAACCTCACATTAAATATTGGTTGATAAATATTTATCATTCATCATACCAAAACTAGTTAGGGACTACAATAAATAATGAATGAGAATCTTTCTAAGCACAACATGAGCATAACCTAGTCGAATCGAGCTGAGTTGTGACTTTGATTTAGTGTTGATTTTGGCAACTGAATTTCGCTTGAATTTAAGATTTTTTTCCCTTGAAGCACCAATAACTTTTTAAATCAAAGTTTTGTAATAAAATAAAAAGAAAATGTATATATTGAGAGTTAATATAATCCTTCTCTCCGCTTTAAAAAGTTATTTTTTTCTATTTTGGACATCAATCCCAAAAATTCTATTTTTTCTTTATATACATGAAATCCATACACACTCATTAATACAATTAAAATATGGGGCTCACACACATGACACAACTAATACAACTGTCCATTATACATTAATTATAAGGTAAAGACTTGTGTGGGTTGTCTTACATCTATAATAAAAAAATGATATTCAATTAATAAGAAGAGATAATGCAACAATTTAAGGTATAAATGAAAAGTGATAATATTTTATAGCAAAAAAATGATAACTAATTTAAAAGTCGTAAAACGGTGTTATGTGAGACGGTCACATGCAAGACTTATCAAATAATAATATTTCTTAATTCACATGCAAAAAGACAATGAATCTCTTTAAACCGAAAGGAGTATATATATATATATATATATATATATATATATATATATATATATATATATATATATATATATATATATATATATATATATATATATTATTAAATATTTTTTTTCTGGGGGCTAGAAATAAAAAAAAAGTCGATCATTATTCATATTCAAACATTAACTAATAGGAGATACAATATAAAAACATGACTAACTTTCAAAAAGAATTTAGAAATATTTTCATACATTCTCAACGTCTAAAACTAAGAAAAATAAAGACGATTCTTTTCATTCATTCAAAATGAATTATAAAATCAGTGATAAAAACTAAGAAAAATGAAGACGATTCTTTCCATTGATTCAAAATGAAGTATAAGATCAGTAATAAAATAAGAGCTATTTCTTTATTAAGATCAGTAATAAAAGTAAGAGCTATTTCTTTATCAATGTAAAGGATTAAATTATTTATAAGAATAACTAGTAGGTAGTTTGGAGGCTAAAAATCATTATTTGGAAAATAAGCATTCCCTCTGTTTGAGATATTTTTTCATACATTGAATGCATAGAGATTAATAAAATCTTTTTGAATGAATAATGTAAGATAGATAAAATAATTATTTTTTAATAATTCAATAAAAAAGAAAAGATGAATAAAATGATTGAGATTGATAAAAAAAAAGAAGTATGTGGGATTTTTGGAATATTAATATATAGGGATATACTTATTTAGTGTATATTTATTATTATTAAAAGTGCAAAGATAAATAGAAAATTGGACTAAATAAGTAAAATTGTGGCAAGTGATAATTAAAAATACCATCTGCTACTAGGGAATTTTTACAAAATTTGGGGGGCTAAATCCCCTGCACCACTATATGAGGGTACGCCACTATATGACTTGTTTTTAAAACATACATCGGTGAGGATTTTGTACACCCAAAAACGAAACAAACATAGCTAAATGGTATCCTATATCGCAGTACCTTTAATTATACTTTTAATATTTTGACATCTTTGTGATACTAAGTGTTTGATTGACTTAATAAAATTTTTAATATAAAATACAGAGGGCTACTTGGGTGACCACACCCTCTCACATGAGAGGGTAGGACCCTATGTAAAAGGGGTGGCCCCATCCACTCATGTATGTAAGAGGGTCATGGATGATCACGAATCACCCAAAAATTACCCTAAAATATAAGCATGAGAATTGTTTTATTCTTTACTTCATCCGTCCCATAAACAAATTCACATTTTCTATTTTTTTCCGTCCCATAAACAAGTTCACACCCCAAAATAAGGAAATATACACAAATCAATAACCCCACAATACACTTTAATTTCAAAATTGCTTTACAACTCACAAAACTTACTTTATAATTTATTTATTACCTAAAAATATCAAACTACCCTAAAAAAACAACTTTTTATTAAACTCCGTATCTACAGTTCCCGTAAACTTCTTTATGGGACCGAGGTAGTATTAGTTTTAAAGTATACGATAACTCATTTTCTCCTTAAATTGTACTAATAAATTGGACTCTTTGGTTTTAGCTAATCAGCTTAGGAAGATATTAAGCCAAGGGCAATTAATTTGTAAATCCATTATTTTTTTTATAAGAGGGTGACTAGGGTACAAATAGTTGTATAGATTGAATTGGTACTCCCTTGATCTCACTCTTTTTAATTAATTCATGCTCCTTTATTAATATTGTTTTTATTTTATTTTTAAATTTATTATATTTAAATGACTATTATACCTAAACTCTAAACCCCAAGAATAAATTATACCCTAAACCACACAGGTAAAATTACAATTATACCCTAACCCATCAAAGGAGTTGTTCCCTAGCCGAGAGTCCTTACTTCTTCGTTTTTTCAAATTCATTCATTAAACCCTAGAGATAAATTATACCCTAAACTACAAGGATAAATTACAATTATACTCTAAATCCTATATCCTAAGGATAAATTATACCCTAAACCGCAAGGGTAAAATTGCAATTATATCCCTAAAATTAAATAAATAAAAATAGAAAAATAAACAAAAAAAAAGTAACAGCAACAAAAAAGAAGAAAAACACACACTAAAGATAAAGAGATGAGGTTTTACATTTTAAAATTGATACTCATTTCCACTTTAGTAGTTGTCTTTTTATAAATTTTAAGGTTCACAAAATATTATTAACTTAATATGAAGTCATTGTCTTTTTATAAATTTGAAGTTTCACAAAATATTATTAACTTAATAGGAACCAAACACACCCCTTAATTTTAGGTTAAATGATTTTTTTAACAGTTTTTTTTGGAATAATAAAATATATTATTAATAATAGATCGCGATTCCTTTAATAAATATACTCGAATTTCAGGGCGAAACTGAAAATGGAGCGAGCAATTTTGTATGTCAAAAAATTCAACAAATTTAAAAGATTAGGACAAAAATAGAGAATAATTGGACTCCGGGGGTCCTATTGGGGCAAACTGAAACTTGAGGGACCAATCTTGTAAAACTTCCCAACTTATTAATTACACCACACCAGCAGTTTACATTAACCATCAAATTAAATTTTGAAAAAAAAAAAAAACCAACAATACAAAAATATTTTCCCCCAAAATAGAAGCTGCTCCACCCCCAAAGCACACTACAGTTTCTAGAGAGAGAAAAACACTACAATTCCTTCAATTCTCTCTCCCTCTCTCTCTCACGCACAACACACACACTTCACACACCACAATCTCAACTCTCCACCTCACCAATCACAGAGACCCCACAAATCTCTCCCCCTTCCCTTAAACCTCAAACCCTCCATAAATCCCTCTTAATTTTTCCCTTGAGCAATGCCAGCTTCCTCCTCAGGTAACTTTCTATAAACCCCAAAATTGTACCACTTATTTACCCGAATTTGCAATTGTGTGCAGCTGATTTGTTATGGGCAGCTCGAGATTGATGATTATTTGTCTTTATACGGGTTGATTGCGTAACGGGTTGGTGAATTTATGCTAAACCCTGTTGCGTTCTCTGTGAGGGCAACCCGTTTATGAAATTTAATTTTAGCTTTTTAATTTTAATATGTAGAAAGTGTGTTGCTGTTGCCCGTTTGTGAAATTAATGCTGAAAGTATTTGATTTCCTTTGTGTATGTTGGAATATATTTAACCAATTGCTGATTTGGCATCAGAATTAGGTTTTTTTTTTGGTAAAATAGACGTAGCTTAAGTATTGCCAATGTGGCCTGCTGCACGCTTTATCTCAGAGAATGTGAAATGTGTAATTTCCTTTGGTTGTAGAGCGGAAATTGAATGGCTAATGTTGTTGAAAAGGGGGGGGGTTTGCTTGAGTTTTTATCTGTTTTTTTTTTAATTCTATATCCTAGAAACGCGCAACTGTGTTCTTCTTTTCATGTCTTGGGTACTTTATTTTTTCATCTTGTTAAGAGGCTAGAGCAAGGTGGAGGAAGCGTAAAAGGGATCACCCAGCAGCACGCAAGTCCAGACTAAAAGAACAAGATAATGATGAGACATTCGAGGATAATGAGGATGATGACGACCCTGATCTGGACCCACCGCAAAACCACCTGGAAGCTGAAGATGATCCCCAAAATCCTAATATGCCAACCCAGATAATAGGAGTAAAAGAGGACGAAAAGTTAGTTAGTGGTGGAGTGAGGATATGTGAGTTTCCAATTGCAGTTAAGAGAGTGATAAGCAGGCCCCACTCATCTGTCTTTCGAATTGTGGATTCTGAGAGGGCTGCACGAAATGGGGATAGCAGAGTCCATGGCCAGAGTGGGGTTCCAATGCTGGAGAATATTTCTTATGGGCAGCTGCAGGCACTTTCAGCTGTGCCCCGAAATAGTCCTTCCCTTTTAGGGGTTCTCTCAGAGGATACTGCAAGTGGCAGTGGGGGTGGGTCATATGTGATCTCACCACCTAGGATAATTGCAGGTCATGGTGTTACTAAAAGGCTTGGAAGTGCAGGTCGTGTTCTTGTTGTACCAGTACATTCAGGTAGTTTCGATTTGATTCACATGCATATTCATAATATATTAATTGATTAACTTGAGCACATTTTTTGGTTATGATATCTTGATTTGAAGACTAGTTATAGGAGTTTGTTAGTATCTGAACAGTTTTTATTTGATATGAGTTCAGGCTGCTTGATCTTTTCAAATATTCTTTTAAATTTTATTCAATTCTCTTTGATTTGATTTTAAGCTCCAAGTCAAAAATATAATCTGAATTTATTTTCAACAAAGAATTTCTGGTGATTCCTTTCAGTTGATAGCTTTTATGCTCTATTTCAATTTTCAACCCAATGCAGCACATGTTTCCTATATTAGTCAGATAATACTTTATTTGCTAGTTGCTACTAAATTTTTAAAATAATTTGCTATGTGTAACCAAGTTTTCTTTTGTAAACTTCCTATTGTTACTTGTTTGGCATACCTAGTATGTTTATCCACGTTACATAATGATTTATTGGTTCATCATACTTTTCTGGAAGTTATTGGAGGAAATACTGTTTTATTACTAAAGATGTTTTTTATTTTTGCAAAAAGGTGTAGACTGATATGTATTCTGCTGAGCATAAGTTTTGGAACATAGGCATCTGGGTCTCTTTCCATTCTCTATCTGCTTATTGAAATGATCTATATAGTTGTCCAGTCTATCTAGGTTTCCTAAAAGAGCACTGGTAATAAATCTAAATCTTAAATTATTTTCTCATAAACAGATTGGTTTTCACCAAATTCAGTGCATAGATTAGAGAGGCAAGTGGTGCCACATTTCTTCTCTGGGAAATCAGCGGAACATACTCCTGAAAAGTACATGGAGTGTCGGAATTTCATTGTTGCTAAATATATGGAAAACCCAGAAAAGCACCTATCAGTTGCTGATTGTCAGGGCCTAGTAGCTGGTATCGATGATGATGATTTAACCCGAATCGTGAGGTTTCTGGATCATTGGGGGATTATTAATTATTGTGCAATTCCTCTTAAGTATGAGGCACCCAAGGATGGAACATACTTATGTGAGGACACAAATAATGAACTCCGTGTACCTTTGACTGCTTTGAAATCTATAGATAGCCTGATCAAGTTTGACAAGCCAAAGTGTAGGCTGAAGGCAGCTGATGTTTATCCTGAACTTGCATTTCAGCGGGCTGAGGTCTCCGACTATGATAGTACTATTAGAGAACAATTATCTCAGCATCAATGCAATTGTTGCTCTCGAACTATCCCTGCAGTGTACTATCAGTCACAAAAGGAGGTAAATAGTTTTTATTTCTATTAAACTTTTCATGTTTAGATTTATTTTTCAAATACCAACTTATTTAATGTTTACATTGCCCTTTGCTTGTCTTTACTTTTATGTTGGATTCTGGCATTCTGCCCCCTAATTCATCACTTTTTGGGTGTTCCTTTTCTTCATATGCACATGGATGATGTTCCCTTTCAGCCACTTGTTTTGGACTTTGTATCCGTTAATTTATGCCATTCTTCCTTATGAATTCATGAGCATGTATCATAAAGTTGAGAATAAAACTGTATTGCAATCTTTGTTTCATAGTTGCTTCTGGTCATGTGGCACTGGCTGATGCTCTGAATTTTAACTGCCTGAAAGATTTCTTAGATGTCTCAATTGGCAAGGTACACAGGTCACTAGAGGTGCCTAACATATGAAATTATTGGTAAAACTAATTTTAGGTTATAAACAAGTGAATTCATGTAGTTTGCAAGCTTATTTGTGATATCATCAAAGTTCAACACTTCTGAGACATGATATAATAGTAAATTAACTGATACTACATAATCAGCAGTGAATTTCACCTTGCATGATTGACGCCAAAAGATGACATAGTTTATTTAAAATAGGCTGATTAATCCTGTGTGTGGCTGACCCTTAATTGTGACAGGTCGATGTGAAGTTGTGCTTGGATTGCTTTAATGAGGGGGGATTTGCTGCTGGTCATTCTAGCCTGGATTTTGTAAAAGAGAATTCTATAATAAAAGATTATGCAGACCTGGATGGAGATAGTTGGACTGACCAGGAAACATTACTGCTGCTTGAGGGAATGCAGATGTATAATGAAAACTGGAGTAAAATTGCGGAGCATGTTGGCTCGAAGTCAAAAGCACAGTGCATTCTTCATTTTGTCCGCCTTCCTCTAGATGGTGTTGCTTTGGAAAATGTTGATGTTCCATCAACATCTGGTTCATCAAATTTATCGAGTTATGATAATCATGAAAGATCAGAGCCAAATTCCAATGGTTGATGTTATTTTTAGATTGTTTTCTTCCTGTGCTTGAGATGAAGTTCTACAAATTTAACTTTGACATATGATTCATGATACAGGTACTTGCTTGCAAGGGGATGATTCTGAAAATACATTTCCTTTCTCAAAATCTGGAAATCCAGTGATGTCTCTGGTACTGTTTCTCACTGAATTAGCTATAATTTTTGTAAAGCTAGAATTTATCTTTGGCATTACCTTATATCCTCCACCCTTCCCACTGCATGTGTGGTTTTCTTACTCTCTCATCAAAGGGACCTCTATTTACTGTTTTTCTAACATAACCTTAACTTTAAATTCTAAAGAACAGGGATTGCATTCTCTATTTCTTCCTATTATCTGAATTAAAGTTTATCATTTATTGTCATTATCAATTCCTTGCGTGATTGGATCTGGTAATCTATGCATTGCAATCCTCATGTTGTTGATTGGATTGCTTCCTATGCCAAGTGTGGCATGATTGAGAGGCGTGCAGGATTAGGTTAAAAAATTTAGCCTTGTTCAAGAAGTCATTTTATTTGGAACTGTCACAAGATTTTCTTGTGATAGTTTCCTAGGCTTACATGTGTTGGGCTTCTCTCGAAGTTGATTGTATAAATGTTATACCTATGCATACTGTTTTGATTGAAGCTCTTTTCTCTAACATCCTTGTAGTCATTTAATGCATAATCTCTGTTTGAAGCTGAATTGCTTTATTTGTAATATTATTATGAAATCCATCTGCTATTTATTATAGGTAGCATTCCTTGCTTCGGCATTGGGGCCAAGAGTGGCTGCTGCCTGTGCCCATGAATCCTTGTCGTCATTATCCAATGATGGTGACAAGGATGGAACTCCTGGTGCAGTCTAAAACTCTAATTTAAAACCTATGGCATTCGCTTGATTTCTTCAATTAACATATCTGAGTTGCATCTCTGAAGGTCCTTGGAGCCCGCACAATGCTGAAGGTGTTCCCCTATCTGCTGACAGAGTGATGGATGCTGCCAAAGATGGTCTTGCTGCTGCTGCCATGAAGTCAAAACTTTTTGCTGATCATGAAGAACGTGAAATCCAGCGGTTATCTGCTAATATCATAAATCATCAGGTAATATCCTTGTTGTCAATGCACTGGGTGAAATCTTCTTGCCAATGCAGTGTTTCGTATGAATGGTGCCCCTTTATACACCTGGATTGTTCTTCCTATCAATATGTATTTTATATATCAGTCTAATTAAAACTGTGTTGTCATTCAAATGCAATCCTGTCAGTTAAATTGGTGACGGATAACACTGTTCTGCAACTAAAAGTGAATTACTTTAGTTGATTACTACATCTTTTATTTTTGTTCTTTTGTTAATAACATAATTATCTTTTCTTATAACCTGATTTATGCGAATTGAAATAATGACGGCAAATTAAAAGGGTTTGTTATGATGTTTGCACTCGGGTATTGGATGTCTATCTGATGTGGCTCCCAGTTTGTCACCTGCATGTCTACTGCTTTACTTATTTTACTTTTGCATCAGAATTTTGATACCCTGCTAAATTCATGTCTGTTGCAACGCCAATCAACCACGTCAAAGTTCCCCACACTAGTCATCCCTGCTTCCATTTACTTAAAGTAGCCAAAGTAGATGAATAGTTTGCTGATTCTCACAAAAGGTTGTTCTTATGATCTTTCTTCAGATCATATTTTGGTTGCTGCCACCAAACCTCATGCATTTAGATATATTTACTTTTATATTGAGTGTTCTCAGGATGGAATCCAAATTGTGGCTTCTATCATGGCATTGTAGTCTATGGACACCCCACATTGTAATGTAACTCCAGTATTACAGGCTTCATGAATAACCCAACTAAGTGACGTTAGAAGTTGCCGAATGCTCGGTCATACTAGTTGATAACACTTGTGTAACTGCATTAACTCAGACTCGGAGGACGTATGTTCTTCATTTACTTCATAATCATGTGGCTGTCGAAAGCATTTTTTACACTTAATGCAGAGAAACTTCAGTTCTACAATAGCCATTTACATTGATGGTGCAATTCATTCTGACATGTTTTTTTAATCATTCATTCAGCTAAAGAGATTAGAGCTAAAGCTGAAGCAGTTTGCAGAAATCGAGACCTTGCTCATGAGAGAATGTGAACAGATGGAGAGGACAAGGCAGAGGTTTGTTGCGGAGCGGGGCCTTATGGTGTCGGCACAGTTTGGATCTCCTCGACCTACAGGCCTACCTGGTGTCGCTAATGCTGTTGTAAATAATGCTTCAGGAAGTAGTAGGCAGCAAGTTCCAGGCTCCCAGCAGCAATTTGTTTCTGGGTATGGATATAACCAGCCAATGCATCCCCACATGTCATTAATGCAGCAACAGGGCATGTATGGGCTCGGGCCTAGGCTTCCCCTTTCAGCTATACACCCGTCCACTTCAGCGTCTAATGCCATGTACAACCCGACACCAAATGCTCAGCCTTCTCTGAGTCATGCAATGCTCAGACCTGTATCTGGGACCAAGTCCGGTTTAGGTTAATCAAAGCAGGATTTAATGCGGTTGGATCGATTTCTTGAGCTTTGCCTCTAGTGTATGGAAGGAGTCGAACGTGAAGATGTTTCCTTGAGTCTTTGGTTTTATTTTGAGCAGCAGCTTGGAGGTGCAGGCCTGACTTCCTCTACGGAGAAATGGATTGTCAAGTGGTTGGTCGCTTAAAGATGGTTGCATTCGATGTTGAAAATTTCAATTGTTACAACTAATTTCGTAATGACCATTACTAATCAGAGAGGAAAACAAGGATTTTAGGAATGTACTATTGAGCTGTACAGATTATGAAAAAATGCAGGATGCCAGAATCTCAATGGAATTGCTATCATGGTTTTTATACACCTCCCCAACTTTTACAACTTCTTTTACTTCATTTGTTCATAGTTTTCAAAGTAGATCCTCTCCTGTTAATGCACTCCAGTTTTCCCCAATTGGAGTGAACTGGAGTAGATTTTGCAAGAGTTAAGTCTTGCACATCCTAGGTGAACATATAATTATAAAACGACACATTGTTACAGGTGTTGGTCATAATTTAGTAATAAGATCGTAAGACTGACCAAATCGAATACATAATATCCATTGGTGCAATCTGAATTGTTCTTTTTCTTGAATTTTGATTCAAGTGTCAAGAGAATATCCATCACTTTATAACGTGGATAGTGTAATTTGTGATTCTGATTTAGCAAAACTAAGGTGGACAAACTGATTAATAGTGATTTCATTGCTCTAAATTTGAATTCTTCCACGTCAACAATCTTTCAATGTGATCCAGAGAACGAAGTGTGTTGGCGGTAAGACATACGCAAAAATATGTATTGTTTACATTTCAAATTTTCCTTCTCTTCTTCGATTTCTCCTGGGACTGCTCCATGGACCCAGTAGAGGTTACACCACTATTTCCCTTCCCAGAATCTTGGGTCAAATGATCATCTGTTCTCCTCTGATCATCCACCCGTTTCCTCTTTGAAGTCTTTAAAGGCTCCCCCAATCCGGGAAATGTGCTCTTTGTTTTAGTACTTGATGTTGGATGAGGTCTTCCAGGCCTGATACTACGGCTTGGAGTAGCTGAGGTACAACCAGACTTAGTTGAGGACGACATGAAGGATCGGTGAGACAGACTAAAGTTGGGGTTATTGCGTTTCTGTAGTTCACTAGGTTCAGGGTAATGAATCAAAGAAACACGCCTAGTGATCTTTCCCGCTGTCATCATGCAAACAGAATTATTAGTTCAATTTAACCCTCTATGTTCCAATACAACATGATGATGTTGCAGATTTCACTCTATATCAATAGAAAGATCTACACAATTATACCTATTTTCGCCTCCGATGCTGAGGATATGAATACTGTAGGCTCAGGACCATGGGATTTTAAACTGACCATTTCATATGATTTTCCTGCAATAGAGAGTCCATAAAACAGTAAACAGAGGACACTACCAGTCACTGGATAACCAAACATGTGAGAGCTCAAGCAATATTACCAGACGAATCCTCTAATGTTCCAATTTGTCCACCACCCTCAAGTTTCAAGGATATTGGTTGGCCATCAAAATCGGAAGGCTGATATAATTTTGAAGTCAATTAGATTATAATTTAATATCATTGACACAATTGAGAAAGCAAAAATACCAACAAATGCCTCTAATACAATATCAAATTTAAGTTTCAGTATATGAGTGTGGATTATATTACGATAAAACAGGGACATAAAAGCTGAGGTACTTTCTCATTTATGACCTGAAAACAATAAAACATATTTGATGCAAATTGACTCGAATGAGCAAAATAAGTTGTTCACTCTTTTTCTTCACAGAAAAGAATGTTCACCCTCAAATGTAAGGGATCAATTGTAGCACAAGCATGACCAAGTTAAATTATCAAACCCACGAGATAGTTAATTACGAATTCTATTATTACTAAACTAATTAGTACAAAGTGCTTTTGCAATGCTTTGAGAATTACTAAACTACCAATTTCAAACAGAAAATTAATTACTAAATAAATAAATTGCAACTGGAAATTAACACGCGTTTTAAGAGAAAAAACAAAAAACCTCTATGAAATCTAGTCTAAACCAGTGAAATTTTGGTACTTTAAACAGACACAACAATGTATATACATACAATCCATACTTGATTAATCGGCCACTGAATGAGCCACAGCTCAGTCGAGTCTGTCAATTCGAAATCAATTAGAGGATCCCTTTTATCCTCTACAAAGCCTGCAGGCGGCTGGTAAGATGCGTCAACAGCATCATCCATATCTACAACACATATATAGGTTATCAATCACATAACAATTATATAAATTATCAAAACAGGGGAAACAAATAGAAGAAAGGAATGTACTTGGATGAACATAAGATTGGTAGCATGGGTTTTCCATGACATTATTGACATCTTTACTTTTTACTACTCTGAATATCAGATGCTGAACAGTTCGTATATTGAAAAATTAAACAGGGGCAACTTCATTCTAAGAAGTAAGAACTATGGCTGTTTACTTCTTAATCAAGACAAACACTCGATAGATTAAGGGCAGCAAATAACAAAATCTATTAATTATTCAGAGACAAATATCCTTTTCAAGGGTAACATATCTGATCCCAAATATTATTAAGAATTTGTTTCTCAAACACAATCTGGCCCTCTCGAATCAAACCCCAACAGTGAAAAAGAAAACGTAGAAAGAAGTCGATTATTCAAGAAACTGACAGAGAAATAACTAGTTAATAATCGAGGGGTTGTGTTACATGAAATTGTAGGGAAACAGGAGAGCTTATGTCAGATGCAGAGCGGAAGAGACGGATGGCGAAAAGTAGGATGAGATTTGAGAGAGAGTGTTTTTAATTCTTATGCAGGCCCATGAGCCCATTTCAGACTGCAAAGTGGATCAGTGAGCCCAATGTAGATGGGCCGAATAGTGGGTTGACGTGAGATTGAGAAATCCTTTTCATTTATATCAGTAGTATTTTTCCTAATATAGTCGTTGGCTTTGATAAGCTGTCTTTTATGTTTATTTATTTTATTTTATTTATCAAATCCATTGAACAAAATATTTATTTTTGCATTCCAAATATTATTAAAAATAATTCAAATAAAATAAGATTTTGATATAAATCTGAATTCTTTTAAATAAAATTAATGATAAACAACTTGCACCTTAATAATTTATTAAAAGTACTTAAAAAGATATTACTCCACAAATTCTTGTTCAATAAAAATATAAAAATCACAATATATTAAAATTTGGAAAATAATATAGTACTATTTTTCAAGAGTAATAATTTATTTTTTTAAAAAGTAATTATATAATAATTTTCTAAAATTAGGATATGTGTTTTTGTAATAATTGTATACTTTTTCATACTAAATTTTTCATTAAAAAATTAACATCAATATAACTTTTTATTCAATATTGTATACGCGTTTTTTAATAATCGTATAATTTTTTACACCCAATTTTTTAATAAAAAAACTAACAATTAAATTGTATACATTTTTCTCATAATTGTATATATTTTTATTTATATTTGTATATGCGTAAACCATATGTTAAAGTGCACACTATAATTAAGTAAAACAGAATTATCACTCCGTATATAAATTATATAATATACTTTTTCTTACAAATGATTTATCTCATCAAAACCATCTGGATTCTCACACGAACTCTCCAAAATTTAATGGATACCACATTACTTGATTATCAAATTAGATCATCTAGTTGAGTATATAAAGGGTTGTCATTCGTATTCAAAAAATCTGTGGATATGAAGGAACCTCTAAAGAAGTCTATAACATGAATCAATCCAAAACATTTGCCTCACCATAAAAAGTGCCTACCTCGGAGCTATGTTTAAATACTTTCTTCTGCATATATATAGACATAAAAATAGAAGAAAACTTACCACATTAACGAGATAATTTTTAACTTCGCATAATTTTATTTTTTTAATTTTTAATATTTTCCCTAACGTCTTTTAAAAAATCAAATTATAAAAATTATTCATTTAAATAAGATAAGACGATGTACACCAACAGGTTAAATTTCACAATCCCTAGTATGTTGTGTCAAATAGGGTACTCTCAGAAATTTTAATGGAAATTAATACATGAAACAAAATGTAATTTTTCATGGAAATTAAGAAAACATGAAAAAATTACTGATGGCAGAAAATTTTATTAATACTGTCTATCAAGAAACACCGCAAGATAAGCAAGAAAATAGTACATTAAACTCAATTCCCGTAACTATTTTATTAAAAAATACCAATTTGGGAGGCAGAACATGAAATTACCACTTACCTTAAAATCTACAATTCCCTAAGCTAACACAGGATACACAAGATGTATCTACAATTCCCTAAGCTAACACAGGATACACAAGATGTCCTACACAATTGCGTTCACCTTAAGGTGAGGCTCAACAGCTTGCAGAACTATTTTATATTCTGAGCCCTAATTCTAATACAGGACAAATCGATAAAGAGCGTTTTGTAACTTTTTCCTTAAGGATACTCTCTGAAATCAATATATTTGTAACTTCTTCCTCAATGATACACTGTGAAATCAATATTTTCTATGTACTCTCTATATATATAAAATTATGTGTCAGTAGGCAAATATACACAATCTCCCTTATCATATATCAATACCAACAACTCTTTTACGTTCTTTTTTTTTTAACCAATATACAAAAATTGGACCCTTATACCCTTCCGCCAAAATTAAAAAAATATTCCAAGACTCATTCAGTCACCCACACAACACAACAGCTCTGGACAATCACTCTTGAATATTCAAGGAAATTAAACAACACAACACTCTTGCATCCATAATGAAACACAGCAGATCCACCACAAGTTTTTATTTCTGTCCATACCTTAATTACTACGAGGGGGTCTTCTAACTGCGGCGGCGGAGATGTGGCGGTGAGCGGTGGCAGTGGTCTTTCTCTTGTGGTGGATCTTGACGCGATAGATTTTTTATTTCCGGCGACTCAAATCAGATCCGGATTCGTTGTTTTCCGGCGATGCATCTCAAGAAGAAGCTTCAGATCCAGTGAAGCTTCAGATCCGGGTTCGTTTTTTTTCTGCGATGCATCTCAAGAAGAAGCTTCAGATCCAGGTTCGTTGTTTTCCAGCAATGCGGAGCAGGTAGCGGATTTGCTGTTTTCCACCATTCTTATCGGAGAAGGAATACCAAGAGAAGGATACCGTTGGCCACCAGCCATGTGGGTGACACACACCATCGCCCACACCGTGACCCACACCCATCGCCGGTGCCACCAGCGGTATGGGTGACCCACACCGTCACCTGCACCGTCACCCACACCGGAATCGATGTAGATGGATCGTGTGGGTGACCTACACAAGGAACATATTGAGTATTGATTTTGAATAACAAGGGTAAAAATGTACAATTATGTAAAAAAGATAATAAATAAAACAAAGTATTGGTAAAGATTTTGAAACTATAAATTTTGGGTATTTTTACAATTCTCCCTATAATTATTGAAATCGCTATACTAAAATACACGAGAAAATGCATAACTATCCTCCCTTGGTATATTTCAAAATCCCAAGTTTTTCAAGTCGAGCCGCCATCAACGACTCCTCTCCCACAACGCCTAGATGCGTCACTCCTGATGCACCATTTGTATATCTCCGCTAGAGCTGGGAGGATCAACCTTTGAGGAGGTCATTGACTCATTGCTGAAATAGCATTCTGCTTAATAGAATTTACCTTTACAGACATCATCTCCATAGAATTTGCCTTTACAGACATCATATATCACAGAGGAAAAATTTTGGGTTCGATACAAGTTGTTGAAGATCTTTCAGCTGCAAAACAAAACAATAACATTTAAGGCAATAAGTCAAAGATTACAAGACAATCTATCTTCCAGGAAATCTCACCTTCTTTCCAGTTCAACACACAGACTATTCAGTGTTTCACATTCAGCTTCTTTCTCTGATAATGAATCACCTGAAAGAGATGTAGTAGAAGACTGTTGAATAGTTGGTCCATCTCAGAAGCAGTTGGTGAACTTTTAATTTTCATCCATGGGGTCACTGCACTCTAGGCTTACAAATAGATATAGCATTTTTGCAATATAGAACAGATTCTTCTGGTCTTGAACCAACTTCAAAGTTCTACGCACATTTGTATTCTAAAATTCTTAAATTTTCATATTAAGGGAGTCATTTGGATTTTCGTTTTCTTTTATTTGAAACAAACATATATGGAATTGAAACATGAATATAGATTAGTGTAACTAACTAGCGTTTCATGCTATTCAAAAATTACGTTTAACTTGATAAAGGATACAAGTCTGCAATAAGGCGACTGTCGTTCAATCAGGCGCTTCAAGATGGAGAGGGCTTTCAAATAGTCACTTAATGAACTAATGAAGTCTCAACATCCTCCTCTGGATAAAGCAAGAAAAAAAAAAAGAACACAAATGTAGAAAAAAGGCCATGTAGTTTTTCATAAAAAAGTAACAGCCATATAGGAGAAAATCACAGTCCTCTTTCTAGAGCTACTTCTGCTAACTTGACAATATGTCCACCTTTTCAATTGTGTCATCTGAGTGCTTCTCAACTATTACCCGAGCAATATTAAGCATCTTCAATGCCAAGTGTAACTTTGTCCGATAAAAAAAAATAAAGTCAAGGTCATGATTCATCCTCATCACCATCAGCAAGTTCTTCATCGCTTTCATCTTCACCTTCCTCTCCCTTCTCTGCTACATCTAATTTCCACAATAAAGTAACAATGTGGGCTGAGTATTTTAATGGGCTTAAGATAAGGCACATGTTTATGCTTTTAGGCCCACAATAATTTCAAGGCTTTGGATTGTAAAAGAGTTTGCTTACAATCACCATCTGAGACTCAGAATTACAACAAAATGAGCAAATTTCATTTCTTTTCATCTACATTTTCCTATCTCTTACAAAACTAAACAATTGTGTGTAGAACTAAAGAATCCTAATACAATACAATGAAGACATAAAAATAGCAGCTAACTACAAAAAAAGGTCTATATTCACCAACTTTTCTCTTTTCACCAATTTCACTGCATCAGAAATAGTTAAGACCTGATGATTGTAGAATCAATCATCTAATCTTCAACTTCACCATTCTCCATATTCTGTTCTAGCCTAATGGTTTTCACCTTCATTACTCGTCTTATCCGATTCTCAATGCCACACTCAATGTGTGTAGACAGCTCCTCCTGTAGCAAATCCATCTTTCCCCTCGACGCCAAGGCATCACAAACTAATTTGTAAGTATGCTCCCTCGGAATTGATCCACCCTCTATTAACTCCACCAGAAAACCCACTGCTTCTTCCAATCTCCCTATTTCACAAAGGGTGTGAATTATAGGTGTATAAGAGCTCGAAGTGGGCACACCATGACACTTTTCTTGCATCATTCTCAACATCTCAATAGCCCGATCAACCTCATTCACCGCACTGTAACACCTAATGAAAGAATTATAAGTGATTCGATTAGGCACACATCCTCTCTTCAACATATCATCAAACAACTCCAATGCCCTCCCAATCCTATTAGTCTTGCAACAACCATTAATCAAACAATTATAGGTCACTACATCAGGATCAAAACCCTTAAAAATCATCAACCGAAACAGATGATTCGCCTCCCAAACTCGCCTCCTAATAGCCTTCCTAGAACTGGTTTCCATAGCATACCTGCAATATGAACTAATCAAAATTGTGTAAGTGAAAACATCTGGCGGACATCTAAACCCAGGAATCTCCATTTGATCAAACAAGAACTTAGCTTTCTTGAAAAATCCAACTCTACAAAGGGCGTAAATCATGACATTATAAGCACAAACATCAGGCTTGCAATGAAATTGCTTCATTCTATAAAAAGCAGATAATGCTTCATTCACCAAACCCTCTTCTCCTAAAGCTTTAATCAAGCAAGTCATAGTAGCAGTAGTAACAAGATTGCGATTATTATACCTCCCTGACATATTTTTCAAGAAATCCCAAAATAAATTCATTCGATTACCCTTCACCAAAACAAGTGCCATCTCTTTACAAGTCTGCTCATCGTGTTGAAACCCATAATAAGTTTCGACCCAATGGTAGAATTCAAGCGCTTTCTCAAGACCGAGATTCAACACTCTGGGGTCCCTGTGAGCTGCAGGGCTAAGAATCAGACAACTCTTCTTATATTTAACTGTTTCTTGCCTGAGATTTCTTTGCCGGAGCGGAGAGCGGTGGCGGAAGGTTTTTTGGCGTCCAATTGATCTTGGGGATTGAAATAGGTATAATGGGACTGATCTTAGGACTTGAATGACGGTTTCTGAAGTCCAAGAGAGTTTATGAGGCGGCGGGGAGGCGTTGAAAGACTTGTTTTGGATTGTAGCCGCCAGTACTTGGCCGGTCAGGTTGTTGGTTTGGGCGGAGAAGCGCCGGACGTGCGGTGGCCATAAGAACATGGAGAAATTTTTGCGAACAAATGATAGCCATTTTTACAGTATACACTCGCATCAATATATTTTGTCCAGATCCTGATCCATCCCAAAGTGGGTCGGGTAAGGGTTAAGCACTCTAAGCATAATCGCATCACTACTAGATAAATATTAAATAGGAGTCGCTATTACTTAAAAAGCGTTGTATTCATATTCCTATCACAGCCAAGTCGATGCAGAGCTCAAAACTCCCAGAGCTGAGATCCTAAACTAGAACTGCTTCCGGTGAGTGTAATTCCTTTTTTCATGGCATACGCATCTGGATTTACTCTATCTTTTCTGGTTTTTTTGGATCTTAAATGTTCGGAAGGCGTGCATATTAGTTTTAATTTTACTGTTTGTGGTGTATGTGAATTGGATTTAAGGTAGATTGAATGATATTGTTAAAAGTTTCGAGTATGCTTACGGATCTGATTTTATTGTTAATGGAAACTATTCTGTCTTCTTCTATTTTATCCATTTGCACGCGATTGCTACGCTTGCCTGCATTTTTGCAAGATTTCTATGAGGCATTGTTGCTCGCGTTCGGCATAATTTGAATTATTTTACTCCATTGTAAATGAATTTTGGTTATAATATTATTGTTGCTAGTCTTTGATGAATCTTGAAACTTGTGAAGGGTTGTCAGTGCATCAGTTTGTAAGTTCATGTTGACTTCTCAGGTTTTTCTATGGCCAAGGTGGAACCTTGTGTTTAACTTTGAAAATTTTTAGTTAATGGTTCATTGGAATTAGAACATAAAGCATAATACGGAAGAGCTAGAATTTTAGATTAGGTGATTCTTGGTTGTTTCTCTTGTTGGGTGGGTTGTGAGAAAACTATAGATCAAACCCTGAAAACTAACTGCCCCACGAAAAGGACTGTATGAAACTTATCATAAGAATATTTTGTTGCAGTAGAGAATTCTTTAGTTTTAACAAGCTAGGTTGAACCTCTTCAGATGCAATTACCCATTGCCAATTGATTTCATCTCTTTCATTTGAATTAACAAGTTTTATGTGTTCCCTCTCATGGTTTCCAGTGCCCTGTCAATCTCATGGCTGCAGCTGGAAGTTCTATGCTATATTCTTTACTTCTGTTCATTGCCACCTGTCTTTGCAAGAAATGTTTAGAGCAAAGCTAGCTTCTTCAGAGTTGTTTACTATTCTTGGAGGTTTCACCAGCTCTCTCATATTCCTAACGCTTCTGACGGTAATGTAACTTGCCTTTTTATAATTAAATTGTTAGTAATTCTTTACTCTGTGCTCTTAACTTATGCTTGGTGGTGGCAGATTATATTCTCAGCGTTGCTTGTTCTTGTATAATCAATGGAGTATATTAAACTTTGAGTTCATACTGACTTTAAAATTCAGTACTTTTGTCTGCATCCAAAATTTTCTTCTTTATAAGGTTGATTTGCCAAATTGTCTGTATGTGAACTCACATTAACTGTGGTTTTTTATATCTTCATGTATACTTCTGGCGTAGATTGCTTCTGACTTGTTTTTTTTTTTTTTTTTTTTTATCTCCAGTTCATTGGAAATTGTCAGGAATCAAGTGGTAGCAAGACAGGATGGGGTGCAGGTAAGTGCAAACATGCATTTTATATGATTTCTTTCATTTATTCACTTATGCCTAAGGTTTAATGGAAGTCTAAGTCTTATTTGGGATACTTTACCTTTGTTTATGTTAAGAAGCACCCCATAGCATTGAATCTGGAATGAAGGAACAAATCCAATTTATCCAGATGAAATGCAGAACACTTGAGTGCTTAAATCATTAGCAGAAAAATAATTGCTATAAAGATAGCTGCATTTGGTATTTAGTCTGAGTCTTCAATTTTGTTGTCTCAATCCCTTGGAAGTCCTATTCTCTTATTTTGTCTCTTCTGTTTTAATTGTTCTCAGATTTTGTAGTTAGGAACTGAACGGGTTTTTTAAATCACAGAAATATTTTTCATACTTCATTGAGTATCACTTGAATGTTCACTTGTCATGGTAAATTAAAAATATTTATGCTCTTTTGTGACACTGTAAAACATAATTTTTTTTGCGTAAGTTATGGTATGTTGATCATCAAATTTACACATGGTATGGTTTGTTTTTGAGGGGAGAGGAGGGCAGTGAGGAGTGCTCGACTCCCTTGTTATTGATACAGGACCATTTGAGGAGGAATGAATATGATTAGTTTTGTACAAATAAGATTGGGGATTGCATGGATCCTTTCCTCAGCAGAAGGGGTGGAAGCATTTTCTTTCAATCTCTTTGATAATAAAAAGCTAAAGGCTCATTCCTTAAGAAATTGAGTGCTGAAATAAGTTGGGTAATCATTGAATCATCAGAGAGACTTCTGGTCTGGTTATGTTCTGATATCTGCCCCGTAGAAGTGAACTATGATTTAGAAAAAAAAAAAAAAAAGCAATGGCAGCCTACTGTAAACTTTCCCCAGATCTGGGGCAGATTTGAATCCGGTCAAGCAGGTGTGTGACGGGTTGTGGTTTTCACCGACATATAATTTTATTACTGATATTTATGTGTTTTTCTTATGTATTTTAAGTATAGATAAGTAGTACTCCTTGACACTAAAGAAAATGTACGTATACATAAATAGTAAAAATATTTATATTAATATGTGTAGGTTTGATGTTGATAAAAATATAATTTGCATATTTTAAAATTTTCTTTTGAGAATATAATTTTATGTTCAATATGTGATGGGATGGGTTGGGCAGGTTGAACCCAGCAGGTCCCAAAAGGACCTTGAAATTTTTTGGTAGGGCGGGTCCTGGGATTGGCTAAGTCAGCCCTGTGGCCATCCCTAAGAAAAAGTGGTTCTGTGGTTGTAAATTCAAGGGTTGTAGAAGTGAAGAATCATGAGAAGACACTGAAGCTTGTGCTCATTCTATATGAATAATTCATCCAGTTTTGTTGTATGTTATGTGATTATGATTCAGAGACATCTTTAATATTTAAACTACTGAAGTTATTGGTAAATCTGATCTTTTTTTGTAGTACATCACAATATTAATTCTACCTGAGGCATGATAAGAGTCATAAGACTTGAGAGCCAGCACCAACATCCTGAAATTGCTCGATTAAAGGAATGATTTGTGCATATTGCCCCCCTTCAAAGACTCATTTATCTGCTTACCGATATCCTAATTTAACATCACACTGCTTAGCTATTTTATTCACAATGATTTTAGCTTGAAGTTCTCCCATGACCCATAGCCTGAAGAACGAGGTGAATTGCTATTTCATTTAACTTACTGCTTTTATCTTTTGTGATTCAGTTATTCTCGCAGAAGTAGTGGCACTTATAGCTGCTGGAACAGTTCATCGAGTTTGCATAACAACCTGGTACAACATCTCTCACACTTGCTTTTTGTTGTAAAAGATGCCATGTGATAACCTAGAAATAATAAAGAAGCATACTTGTTGATTTTTATTCTTTTACACTGATGGGCATTTGAATACATGCAGCTTTCTGTTTTCTGCTGGACTGTTATACGAGGTCAACAAGCTCTCTGGAGCAACTGAAGCTAAAGCTAAAAGGTTTTGAGTAAAACATGGATGTGTTTTTGTATTCTCAACGAGTAACTTTTCAAGTAAGACATTGAGGAGTATTAGTTAGAAGGAAATATACAGACATCCTCGAGTATGACTCGACTGTATACTTGTCTAGCCATGAGCTCTTTGATGGTCGATTTTCACGGTATACGACTTTTAAAAATCTTCATTATGGTAGTGCTTCATTTATCTTGCGATAACTGTATTGTTGTGATTTTGTGAGCACGTCCTTGTTTTTTTCACTTTTCACTTATTGTTCATATCACCAGAACAGAAAATCTGGTTAGGACTTGTGGAAAATGCAGTAATGTCATGAAAGTGTAGGAAATCTGGGGGATGCCTCATTTGTATTTCAATATTCTATGCACGATCATCCTTAGGACATAAATAAGTCCAGTCGAGTCGATCATATTTCTATCTAGTATCTATTATGTGTCAAAAAATTGCTCCGACCTAATATGCATGACATACTTTCAACTTATTTTTTACCTAGAATATCAAATTACAATTATTTTTTACCTAGAATATAAAATTACACCAGTCAAAAGTTACGTTTTCTTAAACCTCATTTCAACGGTTGTGTAAATTTTTTTATGAAACATGAGTAGTAATTACTAATTAAGTAGTGCCTTGATTGTAAGAGTCATTTACATGGAATTTGTGAATTTATATGGGTTGTATAAGTCAACAAAATAAGATAGAATATTCCCATCTCTTTCGTTTACAGTAATGTTTGTGAATGAGTTTTCAACAAGAAGATTCATTTTTTTTTTTTTTTTGTCATAAAATAGTGTAATCTTTTTCGTGAAGTAACTTTGAAGGGCATGTATGCAACGAGAATTAATGAGTTTTAGTGAAAATGAGATACCAACTACCCCATTACTAGAATTACATGGAACCAAATTTTAATAAGAAATTATGAGAAAATCATATTATAAAATAAAAGTGCTCAACTTAATTCTTATGTAAATGACATTTATAATTAGAATTTTAAAAATTAAATTTTGAATGCTTGGACAGTCCAAGTCTATTTTTCCCCAACAAATTTATATGTTTTTATTTTTATTTTTTTCCCACAAAACTTCAGCTCGATATACACTTGAGCTCGAGAATAGACCTAGTTTGATTTCTTGTCTTTTTGCCTCAAAATAAACTTTCAATAGGAAGAACTTTGCCATAAAATTTTACTACCATACAATAACTTGCAATGGTGGTGCACTGGTGGTTCAACCATGGAGGAAATATATTAAAAATATTTGTATTATTTTTTTATACTACAAATTATTCTTTATCCATTCTTATCTTGTGAAATTCTTTTTGTGGGTCAATCTCACACAAGCATTTACCTATGACAAAAGCATATGTGTACCCGGGCGCACGGAACACATTTTCGTGCGTCTTTAGAATTTTGAGTTAAATTATATATCTTTTAGTATACAGATGTGTACCTTTTATTTTCTAAAGAAAATTATTGTGTGTATTTGGGTGCATGAACAACACTCCATGCGCCTTTAGAATTTTGTCTTAAATTGTATACCATTTAGTATAAAAATGTGTACCCTTTATTTTCAAAAGAAAAAAAATATTAATGAAAAGTGTATACCTTTTAGAACAAAATGGTGTACCTTTTATTATTAAAGTGTATACTATTTAGACCAAAACAATGTACCCTTACCCATAATACTAAATTTCTAAAGGCGCACGGAATGTGTTCCGTATGCCCGGCCGCATGCAGCCTCACTCTTTACCTATATATAAAGGTATAATTATCATTCAAAAACTCAAATAATAAAGACTTACAACTTAAATAATAAAGAAGATTTACGAATTGTAGTATTTACGAATAGTGATACAATGGAGAATAAACACAATGTTATATTGAATGAGTGCATTACTTCATCCCTTCCATCTTACATTTTTAAATATAGTTTCTTAACTTTGAGAGTAATTAGATATTTTAGATTATAAATAAATAGTAAAATAAATTATGCGAGTTAGGTGAAAATAATATTTTGTAAAATATGATATATTGAGAAATTATTTATTTTTAAACTTTTATTATTAGTGAAAAGTGTATTTCGACAGATTAATTAATATAAAAAGAGAAAGAGTAATTTTCATTCAATAATGCATTGGACATGAGTATTGTTTCTTAATTAATGTAACTTTCAATATATTCATTAAAAGGTTAGTAAAAAATTTTACTAATAAAATGCATGACTAGAGAATTTACCATATGCTAATAGAAAGTGAAAAGAGAAGGTTAAAAAAAAAAGGTCTTTCGAATACCGTCTCACTTAAAACTATTTCTCAATTTTTAAAATAATTATCACTTTCGCTAAAAACGTTATCACTTTCGATATAAAATGTTATCACCTTTTATTTATACTATAAATTGTTCATGAAATAGCATTATCATTCTTTAATTTATTATCACTTTTATACATAAAAGTTACATCACTTTATGACCGTCTCACGTAAGCCCTCACGTGACACAATCTCACACAAATATTTGTCTAAAAAAATGGACAGCTTTGTGTAATACTATCTCACAGTAAAATTATTTTATACTTTTGTAATTAATTATTATTTTTTATTAAAAATATTATTAATTTTTTATTTATATTACTATAAGTTATTCATCAAATAATATATACCATACCATTATCATTTTTTTATTACTAAATAAAAAGTGGAATATTACTTTTTAGAGTAATTCTCTTGTGAGACGAGTTATTTATGAGACGGGTCGGCAATCACTAAAGTATGCTTATTGTATAGTTAAAGTATATTTATTTACAGTTATAGTATGTTTATAATAAATCATATTATAATACATTAAAATCATACTTTAATGCATAATCTAATATACTTTAAAAAACATACTTTAATAACTACAATTTATCTATACAATAAACATATTCTAGTGATGGATCGACCAATTTCACTAGATAACCCGTCTTACAAAAGACTTTGTCTCCTTTTATTAGTTTAAAATAAATCGATCTCGTCCAAGTGTATACAAAAAGAAAAACGTGTTGAAAGCACCGAATCATGAACCGCTCTACCTGGCTGGTGGCCCACCCCACCTCATATACCCATCGACCGCTTCCTCTCTCTCACACACAGCCTTTCTCTCTCTAACTGGCTACAATCTCTCCCACTGGAATCTCGCCACAATATTATTTGCTGCCAGGCCAGGCCTCCACTGACACACGCAATCCCGGAGAGAATTTAGGACCTCAATTCCCCACCCCTCTCAAAATTTTCCAAAATTCATTCTGCCTTCCATTCATTTCTTACCTTTATCTTCAATCTATTCATTTTGTTCTACTTTTTTGCTTCATCGCTTATTCTTTTACTTTTCTTGTTATTCATTACACACGCACATCGGAATTTGCTTAGTTGCTGAATTTCGAAGCAGTTTTTGAAAATTATGGATGAGTTTGGAGTTTTGGTTGAAAGCATAGGATTCAGAGCCCCGGGGAAATCAGCTCCCATGGCCAAATTGAAGCAAAAACCTAAATCCAATTTTACACCTCCTACCACCGTTAACTCCTCGTCGCTTGATGATGCTTTCTCGTTGCCGGTTGATGGGCTTGACTGGATTTTTCGGTCCAATCTTAACATCGGTAAAACTCCGCAATCCCCGAATACGTTCGTTGATGATGACATTTTCGGTGTTTCGAGGTCGCAGCAATTTGGGGGAATTGATTTTGAATCCGTTTTGTCTGGCTCGAATGCTCGGGGAAATCGTAGTGATAATTTTGGTGCTAGCAATTCCTTTGGTTCCGATGCTTATGATGATTTATTTGGGTCGAAGTCGAAGCAGGTTGATCCTGTTGATGATCTGTTGGGGAGTTTTGGGCTGAATTCTAGCGCGAAACAGGAGAAAAAGGTGCCCGGCTTGGATGAGTTTATACCTGGATTCGGAGGAGCTAGCCCTTCAAAGACTAAGTATTGATTATACTTTTAACATTTTTGCTTGACACTTATCTGGAATTCAGTTCTTTGTTTTATTTCTGTTTGAAGTGTGTGATAAAATATCTAAAATTGCAAAAAAGATATGGATACGCCTTTTGTTCCTCATGAATCCTCAGCCTATCTTAGGAGCTTGTTAAAGTTCTGATAGTTTTCTTTCCAATTATTCTCTATTCTTATGTTGCATTCTAAACATGTTGCTGAGTGATAAAGGATGGTCATGAATAATTAATGGAGGGGGATGAGCGTTTTTATTCCCACTTATGTTGTTTTTTTCTGTTCATCAATTTTCTTTTTGGGGTATCGTTTTTTATAATTTATATACACTTTTAACAGAGTATTTTCTGGGACAAAACCCTCTCCAAAGTCTAATGACGATCTATTGAGTTCAAGCTCAACCGTGGTTGATGATCCTTTCTTTGTCTTTCAAGCATCTGCATCACAGTCGGAAGCCTCTTGGCCATTTGATGAACCCTCAAATAAAGATGCAGGAAAAGGGTCAATTCAATCTTCAATTGATGATCTTGATGATTTTGCGATGGGTGGGGTCAAGACTGAATCAAAAGTTGAAAAAATTAGAAGTACAGCTAAAAATCCAAGTTCAGGAACTAGTTCAAAGAACTTCGGAAGTACAAATTACGTGGATGACATTTTTGGTGGCAATGATGCTGTTCGGAAAAACAATGAAACAAGTCCAAGTTCCATGGCAGAGGTGCACTACTAATTTTATCGTGCGTTCTGCTGATATGATTTGGTGATGTTAATTTTTTAATTGATTTTGTATTTGTTATGCAGAATTCCCTGTTTGATGACTTCTTCCATTCAGAGAAGAAGCCTGAAGTTAAGCGAACTGCTTCACATTCCAAATTTAGTGCACAGAAGACATCCTCTGCTACAGATTTAGACAATAATTTTACTGCACTTTTTGGAGGTACACTTCTAGATTGATGCAATCTATAAGTAGCTTTAAGCTCACCTTATAACTGATATTCAGTTGAAAAGTTGACTGAAAGAATCAATATTGCACTGTGAAGTTGTTCGTTGTCATAGTTCTGTTTCTGAATGTAATTATATCATAATAAATAATTGCTTCATAAGCCTAAACCTTTTTTATGAGATTGATCTGAGTTGTGACTGCAAGATTTGCATGGGAAACTCTAATGAATGCAATACCAGAAAACAGATGCTAAACATACTGCAAAACTAATTCGGTGCATAGTGTGGGTTGGCCAATACTGCTAACCTGTTAATCATTTAATGAATAGTTTATTGTCCATTCCAATTTTTTTATTATTCTGAGTGCTTGATGCCTGATATATATATACACACACACACACACACACACACACACACACACACACACACATATATATATATATATATATATATATATATATATATATATATATATATATATATATATATATATATATATATATATATGGATTAGATGCCGGATGAAGCAAAATTATGTCAGAATATGTAGGTATTGTCTAGTATGTGATTTGTCATAGCTCTGGATGTATGTAAGACTTGAAGAATTCATGGTAAAATGGCTCACATCTTGTTTCATTTGTCATGAAATCTTATTCAGCTTATGCATGACTCTTTATCTGGTACAATTATTTATCTACTTAGAAAAGGAAAAAACAAAAAAAACTGTTTTTGATGTATACTAATTGAATATAAAATTTTACGAAAGATAATCTTTTTTTTTTATTTGCGTGTGTTTGTGTCCATGTCCTCTAGGAGATATGAATAGTCATTGTCTAATTGTCTTCTATAATAACATTGATAAAAAAATTGTATTTTCTCTTACTAGATTTAGACTCATAACTTTTATGGTGTTTTTATATGGTAACTGTATTTTATGATACAGTAGTAACAGTAGTCGGTCAAATTATTAATTAATGGCAATCTAGTTGAAACTATTATCAACTTTTTGGCGGGATTTATTAAAAAATATATTACTTATACTAGATATAAGAAATCATTCTCTATGACATTACCTGCCTGAGAATGTTCCATAGATGTCTTCCCTTTCAAAAATGATGCAACAAGTGCGTGTATTTTAATACTCATGTTAGTCAGTTGTTTCATTCCTGTTTGCAGATGTTACCACCTCTTCCGGAGAGTTTCAGGAAATTGGGGGTGAACCTGAAGAAAGACGAAGAGCTAGGCTAAGTCGTCATATGAGAACAAATGTTCGCATGGTATGTGTTGTTATGTGCAAATTATACTCAAGTAGTATCACCATGTACTTCTTCTACCCTGATTGTAATGTATTCTTCTAGAGAATTGTCATGCTTTTAAATATGATGTATAGACTTTCGAGTCTGAAATGGCAGAGAGAATGAGTGCAACCCACATAGTATCCAGACAGCTGATTCTACTTGAATTTGTCTTTTTCCTATGTTCATTGTTTTCATGGTTTATAGAAACATCCATGCAATGAATTTTTCAGATCTTTTGTTCTAGTTTCATTCACAGAACAATAGAATTTACTGCTTTATATCAGCTCAATGGACTAAAAGCTGCATTTCTTAACTTACTTTCTTCCCGAAGAGGATATTATGACTTATGAGCCTGGTCTTATTTTTGTTTTTGCTGCAACTTTTACTTTTTTTGTCTTGCAGAGCCCTCATTACTGTAGTCTGTTAACTATCCCTAATAAGTACGATTTTGAGCTTATGAAACAAGATTCCTTGTGATACATGTGTTTCTCCTATTTCCTTAGATACGTATATTGTGTATAGTATGTTTGCCTTTTATCTTAGAATTTAAGGTGTTCTGTTCCAGGCTGAAGCACTTGCTGAAAAGAACCAGCGTGATCGTCAGAGTCAGCATGAGCAGGAAGAGAAATGTGTAAGACTCTCTGAGTATGTTAAGAATGCATTATGAAGATAGGTCCTTAGAATTTTTTAAACTACAAATATGAAATGCCTTCATTTCACATCATGGACCGTAACTATTTATTGTGCAAATCTATGGTTGGGGGGAGAAAAAATAAGTTTCAATGTGAGGATTTGCAAATTTTTGAGTAGTTTAAGTTTTTACTTTCTAGAGATTTTACTTATTTATTATGTGGCTGGATTATTTATTTGAGAGAATGAAATGGACCTAGAGTTATTCACATAACCCACAAACATGAAGCATAAAGTTTACTTGCGTGTATATGTACAACAATCATGAATAACACAATTTTAGCTTTCTTGAGCTTCTATAACCTTTCTGTCCTATTAATATGACATTATTCTTTACAGAGGCTTGCTGAAACATTGGACAGTGATGTAAAGCGGTGGGCCGCAGGAAAAGAAGGCAATTTACGAGCCTTGTTGTCCTCACTGCAACAGGTTTATCTCTTCTGTCAAATACATTTTTTTCTCTTTCTTTTTTATTGATTGATTGTTGCTATATCTGGCAATTCCAATATGCCTGGATTTCCTTGAGTGCTGCTTGAACAAACTTGGAAATTATATAATTGGTTCAATTATTAACTTGATACTAGCTCTAGAAATTTGAGTCCAGCAGTTTGCTGGAAATTAGTCAAACGAACCAACACTGGACTGAAAGGATATGCATCTGAAATTAGTCAATTGATTTAAGGTTTCGTTTAGGCGTATTCTCTCTTTGTTGAAGGCTATACATATTTTTAGTAGAAATTGTGTTACTAGATGCTGAGTTTCTTGATTCACAATTACTCTAGAGAATGGTGAAAATGGAATCCATTGTGTAATTAATTGACTTGGAAGTAAACCGATGGCAGTCCACAAGAACTTGATTATGCTTTGCTGACGGCTGACATTATGCACTTTTAGATGTTTGTTCTAGAGTTTATGTTCACCCGATTAATTTATAATCAATATGAATTTATGAAAGAAATAGACACGAAGATAATAAAGTTTTAAGGCAAATCATTCATCTGAGTGTATACAAGACTTTCCATTCTCCTATGCTGGTACTGATTGTTCTTTATAGTCTACCATTCTAGTCTACTGATCATCTAAACAAATGAAAAATATCTTGCAGATTTTGTGGCCTGATTGTGGGTGGCGTCCAGTTTCATTAACAGATTTAATTACTTCTGATTCCGTGAAGAAGGTATATAAGAAGGCAACCTTGCATGTCCATCCAGACAAAGTTCAACAGAAAGGAGCAAGTGTTCAGCAAAAATATATTGCAGAGAAAGTTTTTGATCTCCTAAAGGTATTACATACCATGCAAAACTAAATGGTTTTCCCACAGTGCTTAGAAGTTTGGCTTTTAACGGAAGGAAATATCACATATTTTTGCCCGCTGCACTGGTTTTTTCTTTTGCCTATTCACTTAGATTTCTACACCTAAATCCCTCGATGGAAAATAAAAATAATAAAAAATATAGTACTCCATATGCGCACTTTGAAGGGCCCCAAAATTACTAGTTGCAAAGTGTGTAGAAATGAAATTACATGGGAAAAATGTAAGAAACTAAAGTTTAGAAATCAAAGGGATGAGGAAAACGTTGAAAAACTTACAAGTATTTTGGAATAAGTATCAAAAGGAAAAAGGAAGTACAGCGGGCATATTTTGCCTTAGTAACCCATGAAGAGTGTAATTGTTTATTCATCTTAATTGTTGTCTTTATGTTGGTCATGAACTTCTCTAATTAGTTGCATCTGAAGTTGATTATCGGATAACATGGAATGTTTGTGTTGATAGGAAGCTTGGAACAAATTTAATGCAGAGGAACTGCGATAAGTTCTCAGGACGAACATTTGCAGGATTGGTCAAAGCAAGTGTAAAAGTGAGCTGTAAGATGAGTAGAAAGGTTGGAAAATGAATAATGGATAAAGCAAAAGTATAATAATGCAAGAGTAAGTTTTGTAGTTCACACACTTGTTGAATGCTTTATTCTTGGTTGTGTTGATATGAATTTTTTCCACAATTTGATGTACTTATTCTATTGATTATTTGTAGATATATTATATTTTTGTTTACTGTGGACACCATGAATATCTGTATCGTGTTAACTTGCTAAAATCGAACACAGCTCGACTCGTTGCATATATTATTGACCCAACGCATGAAATCTTGATTCTCAGCTTTGTACATTTGCGTTTAGTTCAATCATTTACATTGTTGAATTCGTGCTCTCTATTTTCTCTCCCAACACTGGGGTGTGGAAAATATGGTTATGGGGTGTATAATTCATAATCGTAAAGGGCATTTTTACATGTTATCAAATCTTCATAATACGGTTTCAACTCTAATAATGCTACTTGCATTTACATATTATTAACTCGTTCAATACACGTTTTCTTATTGAATCACTCAAAATACTCTTTTACTACTACAGTTTATTGGAAGCAATTTTTTCTCTTTTTTTTTTGCATGCCTGGGAATGCATACTGCCATGGGAAATGGCAATAAACTCAACACAAGAAAACACTCTACACTAACGCATGAAATCACATAACGGATAGAAGAAAGAAAAACGAGACGAGAGACGATTTACGTGGTTCGAAGATAAATCTCCTACGTCCTCAGGAGAGGAAGAGTATTCTTTATTGCTATATTAACAGGTGAGGTGATTACAATGAGAATTAAGTCATGCATCAGCTTAAATATTAATATGCAGGAAGTTATAGGACTACTTGCTGGTGCACTATTCCAGCCTTCGTTGGGCTGTCAGACAATTTCAAAACCGCCCTAATCTGATCCAATGAATAGATGATTGTCAAGGTTTCTATCCATAATAGAATTGCTCATAACTCATCCAAACGAATCCTATCCACTAACTTCAAATTCCTATGTCCACCTTTGCACCAGTTACACCATTTCATGTGTTGATTCCAAACTGTTGCTCCCCGTTGCACCTGATACACACACGTACATTGGCCATGCACATGCTATTGTAGTAAAACGCCTCACTAATAACACTCCACCATGTTTGAACGAGGTTGACATCACAACACATGCAAAATTTCTATCCATCTTTTAGTATCAATTTTATCATTTTAGAAGTTCAACCAAAAATATATGTTTCTCATTTCTACAATTTTTTTTTTTTTTTATCATTTTAGTAGTTCAACCAAAGAAATCTATTTCTCATTTTGAAAAAAAAGCTCTATACATAGCTCACAACATATAATTAATACAACTATTTACTACATATTTCATCCGTCCCGTCCAAATAGTTATTTTTGCTTTTTGGCACGTGGATTAAAGAGTATTATTATTTAATGTGTAGTGGGTAGTTGTATTAGTGAGAGTGTGGATCTCATATTATAATTGTATTAGTGAGTGTGTGTGGGTCTCATGTGTATAAAAAAGGAAAGTGAACTCTTTGGGTGGAACGACAAAAATGACAAAAGGAAACCTTTCAATGAGACGGAGGGAGTATAAAATTATATTACTCCTTAATTACTACTTAATTACGTGTAAAAACAAATAGTTAACATTTGGATGACGAAAGGGAGTATCTGTTTTGTTGATATAAATTATACTTCCTCTACTCCAATTTTATTTGACGCTTTCATTTTAGATCCCATACTTATCTTAACTAACAAAATCTTGTAACAAAAAAAATTGTATTTAATTAAATAAATATTTATTATATTTTTTCTTACATTTTATTTATAAATTAAGTTAATTGAACATATATTACTTTCATTAATATATCACTCTTGATAAGTAATAGTACCACTCTTCGTTGAATATAACATTAACTTCTATTCAGTAACCAGTTGCATTTCAGTAGAGTGTCGTACATAAATTTGAAAGAGAAAAGTAAATAATCATTAATAAAATACATTTACCTTTAAAGAAAAATCCATCTAAAATGTCTTATTAATATTTTTTTTAAGTAGATAAGACTCGCTAAAAACAATTATTATATGAATATATTTTCGTATATATATGGACAGTACTAATACAATTAAGCATTATATATTAAATACAACCTACCAAAGCTCTCAACTTGTTATTATAAATTAAAATACTATATTTTTAAATCATAAAAGTGACTCATTTACTGGACAGACATATATTTGTTGATTCACTTTCTATTAATTAAAAATGTAACACGTGTCTCGTAATCATTACAATTATAAGTATTACACGACTTCTACTTACAAAAATTCAATCATAATGAAGGTTGAGTTGACAGAGATTAACATTAATTATGTTCATTAGGAGAATGTGTGCTGCAAATTAATCTAAAGATAATCTGCCTAAATAATCTGTCATAATAATACTAAAATATAAGATGCATCTAGACTGAGATACTACTTTTCAAAACCTAGAATATTCTTTGAGGTTCACATTTAGTGCCCATTATCTAATAATTAAGGGAATAATTAAGAAAATATGTGAAAAGTTGTTTTACTTATTCTTTTTCTTTCGTCTTTTGACAAGTCAAACTTACAGCATAGCAGCAAAGCTTCTTTTGGACTTAAAAATCGTTCCCCACAGCCACTACCACCACCACAAGTGCGGCGGCGGCCACCGCTACTATTACCTACCATTTAGTAGCTTCGTAATTTCACTGCAATATACTCTTTCCGTCCCCCTCAAAATGATACTCCCTCCATCCTGTCCTTATAATTACGTTTGTTTTTTGCACGTGGATTAATGAGTATATATTTTAATGTGTATTGAGGTGAAAGAAATAATATTTTAATTTAGAGTGGGTAGATGTATTTGTAGGGTTATGAAGAGAGAAAAAGTTAATTTGTGTAGGTCCATATGTTAAAAAAGGAAACATAACCATTAAGATGAAACGTCCAAAAAAGAAATATGTGCTCCCTCCGCCCCGTTTCAATATTTACGTTTCTGTTTTTCGCGTCTCATTTCAATGCTTATGTTTTCATTTTTAGGAATATGGGACCAACCTAAAAAAATTAATATATCATCCAACACTGATATACAATCCACTTCACATCAAATATTATATTTTTCCACCCACTATTTATTAAAATATAATACTTTTCAATCAACGTGCAAAAAGCAAATTTAAACATTGAAACGGGACGGAGGGAGTAATTATTAGGATGGAACGGAGGGAGTATTTTTTTTTTCATTTTGGCATTATACTCAAATATGGAAGGAGCATTTTTTTTTCATTTTGGCATTATACTCAAAAGGTCATTTTTTTTTATATATATGGACCCACAAACATCCACTATTATGATCCGCACTTTTACTAATATAACTATTCATTAAATATTAAATAATAATATTTAGTAAAAAAACAAAAGCAAAAAGAGACTGAGTAAGTATATATTAATATTAAAATGAAAAGTTAGGAATGGTTCGCCATCTTAAAAGAAATCAGAATGAAAATATTGAAAAATAGTACGTAATATAGGTTAAATAATTAGTTGATGGTAGAAAATATAAATAGTATTATTGTTTGGATCTTAAAAAATAAAAATAATCTTTTAGATATGAAATCAAAATTATTTTTTATTATCTTTGAAAGAATAATATTCCCTCTGTTCTAATGTTCGTTTTTGGATTTCATATCCAGATTTTGATTTTCAAAATTCACATCCAAATTTTCAAAATCTCCCTTATATATACTTATTACATTTTCTCCCCACAATTAATACATTTTCTCTCTTTATCTCTCATCTCTCATTTAACTTTTTAAATAAATTAATACTCCATCCGTCCCACAACAAGAAGTGCATTTTACCATTTTCGTCCGTCCCAACACAAGAGGTGCATTTCCCCTTTTAGTAAAAGGGACCCACACAAATTCACTTTTTCTCTCTCCATAACCCCACACTTCACACTAATACACCTCCTTAAAATATTATTTCTCTCACCTCAACTACCCCCAACTACCCATTAAATATTATATCTCTTAATCTACGTGCAAAAAAGTTTCGCCACTCTTGTTGTGGGACGGAGGGAGTACATTGATTTGATATAAAGTTAAATCCTATTTTATTCAAAACCCAAAACAAACATAGAATACACTATGATTTTCAAATCTCACATAATCTTAAACCAAACATTACCTTTATGTTTTCACCTCTCTTTCAAAGATTACGGAAAAAGTAATATTTGTATGATTTATTGTTCATATAAAAGTAAATAAAAGGATTATAAATTGATTTATTTTTAAAAAAAATCATTTAAATTTTAATGGCGAGGCATGAAATACATCCCACCATCTTTTATTAAGGAATGGATTCTTGTTTTGTGGGTATGAAATAAATTTACCAAACACTTTCATTCTCATTCAATCGAACACTTCTTAATTTGTAAACTACAAGCTTTACAAACATTTATTTTTTCATGTCTGTAAATATTATATGGAGTATTTCACATGCACTACAAAACAACATGCGATTAAAGACAATGTTAAAAAAATGGACCACAAGTCGCCTCAAATTGAGACGTTTTTGACGTGGAAGAAGACAATAATGCAAAGATATATTTAGCACAGCGGAAACACAAAACTCCCAATAATCTATATCAATGCTTCAAACCCTCCACTTCCTTAGAATAGGGCAAAAACCATAACTAAATAAATATGCAAGAAATATGTGAAATTAACACCAACGATTTTAACGTGGAAAACCCCTCAAGTTGAGGGTAAAAACCACGGGACCCAGTCCAGGAAATAATCCACTAATCAAGTAAGAGTTACACAGTCCAATCTCTCTATTAATAATAGAGGAATACCACAGAATCACCACTCTTTGAATAAGAGATAACAATGGGAGAAGGGAATAATAAGATAACACGAATAGAATACGAATCACCCGATTCTCTTCATGCCTCTCGGAGATGTTTCACTAAAATCCACTCCGATCAATGTGTAGAGGATGTCGCTACAGACTCCCCCTCGAAATTTGGAGTGAAACGGTGAAGAAACGGACCACCAAATTGGGTATTTTCTCCCGAAACCCTCTTCCCTCTTTCCTTCCCCTGCTTCTCCCTCCTATTCTGTATCTTTTCTGCTCTTTGCTTCTACTTGCCAATTCACGCCATCAGCAAACTTAATCAACCCACAATTAGGTTTCATGTTGGGCCACAATTACCAAACATATTAATTAAAGTTGGGCCATATCCTTTAATTCCTGTTGGACTTTTTTTCATCAATTATTTTGGGCCAATATTTGGGGCAAGCCCAACAATCTCCCCCTCCCCAAATAATTGGCTACAACATCAAACCTATCTCGAGCTCATGCCGGCCAATCCGGCACACAATTCATGCTTCTCGCGGGTAACAACTTTAGTCATCATATCCGCGGGATTATTGTCAGTGTGAATTTTTTCCAGCTTCATAAGCTGCTTCTCCAGTACCATTCTGAGCCAATGGTACCTCACATCAATATGCTTCGTCCGAGCATGATACATGGAATTCTTGCTCAAGTCTATAACACTCTGACTATCACAGAATACTATATACTCATCCTGCTTTAATCCCAAATCCTGGAAAAGTCTTTTAATCCACATCATTTCTTTTCCAGCTTCATTTGCTGCAATATACTCTGCCTCTGTAGTAGATAAGGCAACACACTTCTGCAACTTTGATTGCCATGAGATAGCTCCCCCTGCAAATATAAATAAGTAGCCTGAAGTTGATTTTCTCCCATCGAGATCACCTGCCATATCAGCATCTACAAATCCTTCAAGTTTTGGCTTTGAACCTCCAAAACTCAAACATAATTTTGAAGTCCCTCTCAAATATCTGAAGATCCACTTCACAGCTTCCCAATGTTCTTTCCCAGGATTGGAAAGAAATCTGCTCACCAAGCTAACAGCTTGAGCAATATCTGACCTCGTGCATACCATGGCATAAATCAAAGAACCAACTGCAGAGGAGTAAGATATTGTTGCCATCTCATTCTTCTGATCTTTGGTTGTGGGACACGATCCTTTACTCAATTTGAAGTGATTAGCAAGTGGCGTGGACACGGGTTTAGCATGCTTCATGTTAAACCTCTCAAGCACCTTCTCAATATACTTCTCCTGTGACAACCACAATCTTCCCGCCTTTCTGTCACGAAGAATCTTCATTCCTAATATCTGCTTCGCTGAACCAAAATCTTTCATGTCAAAAGATTTAGACATCTCTTCCTTCAACCTGCTAATCATCACAATATTCTTTCCCACAATCAACATATCATCAACATAAAGCAGTAAAATAATAAAATTACCATCCGGGAAGTGTTTGACATAAACACAATGATCTGCCTCCGTTCTTCTATAACTCTGGCTAGCCATAAAAGAATCAAACCTCTTATACCACTGTCTTGAGGCTTGCTTCAAGCCATACAAACTTTTCCTCAGTTTGCAAACCAAGTGCTCCTGCCCTTTAACCTCAAATCCTTCCGGCTGGTTCATGTAAATCTGTTCATTCAATTCTCCATGCAAGAATGCTGTTCGAACATCAAGTTGTTCAATCTCAAGGTCCAAGCTAGCTGCCAGTCCCAAGACAATATGGATGGAAGTCATCTTCACTACCGGTGAAAATATCTCATCAAAGTCTACTCATTTCTTCTGAGTAAATCCCTTGACAACCAATCTTGCCTTGTGTCTCACTATCTTATCTCCATCTTTCTTTAGCTTGAAAACCCACTTGTTCCTTAGAACTCTCTTGCCTTTCGGAAGCTCAACCAAATCATAAGTTTCATTTTTATGCAAAGAACTCATCTCTTCTTGCATTGCCTCAAACCACCGATTCTTGTCTTTCATAGACTGTACTTCTTGGAAAGTCTCCGGCTCCCCATCATCAGTGATCAATGCCCACTCTGAACTCGGATATAGTGTATTTGGTCTCCGGCTTCTCACAGGTCTTTCACCCTGCTCACCTGAATTTTCTGGTGGTACATGTTGTATTTCCTGTTCCACGTTGTCTGTATCTGGCTCAATTGGATCAGGCTCAATTGCTATCTGCTCACCATCTTCAGTCTCAGCTTCATTTTCATTTTCAGCTTCTTCTCCACCATCTCTAGCATCAATGGTAGGAATCTTATCTGGTGTTAAATAAACTACACCTGTAGGCATCTGTGTAGTGCTCTTCCCCCTTTTCAAATCTTCCTTGATTTCATTTTCATGAAAAATGACATCTCTGCTTCTGATAATAGTCCTCTTCTCTGAATCCCATAATCTGTATCCGAACTCCTCATCTCCATAGCCAACAAATATACAAGGTATAGATTTGCTATCCAGCTTGCTTCTTTGCTCCTTCGGTATATGCACAAAAGCCTTGCATCCGAACACCTTCAAGTGGGAATATGAGACATCCTTCCCACTCCACACCCTCTCCGGAATATCACCTTCCAAAGGAACTGACGGGGATCTGTTGATCAAGTAGCAAGCAGTCAACACGGCTTCACCCCAAAAAGATTTTGGGAGTTTAGCAAACCTTAGCATACATCTAACTTTCTCCATAATGGTTCTGTTCATTCTTTCTGCTACACCATTATGCTGAGGAGTACCGGGCTCTGTTTTCTCATGTCTCACACCATGTTGAGCACAATATTCTTTGAACTCTCTGGAAGTGTATTCACCACCATTATCAGTTCTCAGACACTTTAGAAGCTTTCCTGTCTGTCTTTCAACCATGGTGTGGAACTTTTGAAAAATCTGAAATACTTCACTCTTGTTCTTCAAAAAATACACCCAAACTTTGAGTGAAGCATCATCAATGAAAGTGAGGAAATATTCATTTCCACCTAGGGACTCCACCTCGAGAGGACCACAAACATCAGAATGTATTAGTTCCAATACGTCATTCTTTCGTTTAAAATTTGAACGAAAAGAAATTCTAGTTTGTTTACCAAATAAACAATAATCACAAGGGTTAAGTGACTTACCTTGTGTAGCGGGGATCAGAGACTTCTTGGCTAGGATTTGCAATCCTTTCTCACTCATATGCCCAAGTCTGTTGTGCCACAAGTTCGGGGAAGAATCATCAACAGCTGCTAATAACTGGTCTCGAGCAATCTTGAGCTTTGTCCTGTAAAGTGTACAACAAAGCTTCCCTTTGCCAACCAACAAAGAACCTTTGATTAGCCTCCAATTGCCATTTGCAAATTTCTGCTCGAATCCTTCTTTGTCAAGTACATTAACAGCAATCAAGTTGTGGCGCAACTGCGGGATATGTCTCACATTTTTCAATGTCAACGTGTAACCCAATTCAGTCTCAACAACCATGTCACCAATACCGACAACTGGTGCAACACTCTTGTTCCCCATGAACAAGTGCCCAAAGTCTCCTGCTTTGTAGCTTGTAAACAACTCTCTCTTTGGACCACAGTGATGAGAAGCACCCGAATCAACGATCCACTCTACATCGGGATCCTCTACATGACAACACTTATCACTGACACAAATTACAGTCTGATCATCATCGGAATGTGTGGCAATGGCTGCCGTGTTCTTATCCTCTGATTTCTTCTGATTTCCCTCTTTCTTCTCTTTCCAGAGTCTACAATTTCTTTTTATGTGATTTGCACCACCACAATGATAGCACTTGAATTTTTCTTTTGACTTAGACCTGTCTTTGTCTTTTGATTTACCATGGCCTTTATGTCCTCTGCTCTTGCTTCTACCTCTATTTTCTGTGACAAGTGCCTGCGAAGAACTAGCCCCTACTTCCTTTCTTCTAGTCTCTTCATTGAACATACTTTCTTTGACTGTGTTCAATGTCAACTTTCCATTCGGAGTTGTATTACTGAGTGTCACTACCATAGTCTCCCAGCTATCTGGTAGAGAACTCAACAGAAATAAAGCCTGCACTTCATCATTAAAAACAATTTTCATGGTAGAAAGCTGATTCACCAAGTCTTGAAATACATTCAAGTGCTCTGCCACAGAACTCCCATCTTTATACTTCAAGTTTACTAACTTTCTGATAACAAATGCTTTGTTCTGTGCATTCTTTCTCTCATACAATTCTTGCAATTTTTTCCATAATTCACTTGGGTCAGTCTCCTTAGCCACGTGATGAAAAACACTGATATCTACCCACTGCCTGATTGTACCAATTGTTTTTCTACTAAGCTTCTCCCATGCTTTATCATCCATGTCATCCGGCTTAGCATCTTTCCCATTAATAGGGTCATACAAATCTTTGCAGTAAAGTAAATCCTCCATCATAGGCTTCCATACTGAATAATTCTCAGCATTAAGCTTAATCATAGAACCACTGCCCTCCATGGTTTTTGCCTAACCTCAGCTCTGATACCACTGACGTGGAAGAAGACAATAATGCAAAGATATATTTAGCACAGCGGAAACACAAAACTCCCAATAATCTATATCAATGCTTCAAACCCTCCACTTCCTTAGAATAGGGCAAAAACCATAACTAAATAAATATGCAAGAAATATGTGAAATTAACACCAACGATTTTAACGTGGAAAACCCCTCAAGTTGAGGGTAAAAACCACGGGACCCAGTCCAGGAAATAATCCACTAATCAAGTAAGAGTTACACAGTCCAATCTCTCTATTAATAATAGAGGAATACCACAGAATCACCACTCTTTGAATAAGAGATAACAATGGGAGAAGGGAATAATAAGATAACACGAATAGAATACGAATCACCCGATTCTCTTCATGCCTCTCGGAGATGTTTCACTAAAATCCACTCCGATCAATGTGTAGAGGATGTCGCTACAGACTCCCCCTCGAAATTTGGAGTGAAACGGTGAAGAAACGGACCACCAAATTGGGTATTTTCTCCCGAAACCCTCTTCCCTCTTTCCTTCCCCTGCTTCTCCCTCCTATTCTGTATCTTTTCTGCTCCTTGCTTCTACTTGCCAATTCACGCCATCAACAAACTTAATCAACCCACAATTGGGTTTCATGTTGGGCCACAATTACCAAACATATTAATTAAAGTTGGGCCATATCCTTTAATTCCTGTTGGGCTTTTTTTCATCAATTATTTTGGGCCAATATTTGGGGCAAGCCCAACAGTTTTTTAAGATGATTTATATTCATCATAGCAATAATAGTTTAATACTAATTAGATGACAACCACAATTAAAAATTACATTCATATTTATATACACCACTTTAATAATACATATTAAATAAAAGCATCAAATTATAAACAGCTTTGTATACACCTAAAATATATTCATGAACTTATAAATCTTAACTAGCTAGTCAAGTCAAAGAAAATCAACTTATTATTTTGTAGTTCATTAATTTACCCATCACACTTTTTTTTTCTTTAAAGAAAAGACTAAATTTTAGGAGAGCCCACATGACTCCACTAATTTTAACAGACTTAATTCATACCAACCAATAATATATCATGATGAATAGTGATTGATGATTGATATTAGGCAAGTTATAGGATTCTTGAAACATTGTATCCCTCCATTATTGCATGGTGGTGGTAGCAATATCACAACTGATTTTCCATTGATGGTCAACAAATTTAAACGCAATTTCCCAAATAGTTGGTACTATTTTTGGTTCAATATCTAAAGAAAAAGGTATGTCACATTTTAATTTAACTTTCCATCCCAACCGTCCATCTGTACCAAAGAATTTATGCTTGTATATGATACCCATATATACCACTTCTTTAGTATTGCATGTTCTTCTTTGTAAGGTGCCTAACTAATTAAAGTCCCCCATGTTACAATTAATTATAGGTCCAATAATGAGAGATATTCAAATCTCTATATTTTAATAATTCTCCTCTAAAATGTTGTTTATGTAAAGTGAAATTTAATATAATTATTATATAAGTTAAAATATGTCACATAAATTCTCAAAATAAATTATAAGGTACTCAAATTAAATATGTCACATAAATTTAATGTTGATTCCACATCGAATAACAAATTCAATAAGGTACTCAAAATTATAAAATATGTCACTCTTTAACGCAGATGAGAGCAAACTTGTAAAATGGAGTAACTTCTAAAATATCATACATAAAATATTATACTTCTGAGAAAAAAAAAAGCAAAACAAAAACAAAACAAAACAGATATATAAAACCGTCTAATAGGAAGATTTTCGTGAAATGAATAAGAAAGTAATAATATTTTAATAAAAAATATATTAAAATTAATGAAAAATAAAAGTAATTTAGTAAATTATTTCATTATCAATCTGTATTATAAATAAAAAAATATAATGAAAATTAATAATAACCATTTATTTACGTGAGAATCATACATAGTAAATAGGTGAATTAGATACGTATAAATAAGTACTAAATAATGTGCTATAGCCTATAAGAAGTTAAAAAAAAAAAGTGTGATAGGAAGATATGAGAAAAGAGAGAGAAAAGTGTATAAAAAATTAGAGTGTATATTAGGTGCACCCGGTTGCAAGAGTGCACTCATACGTGTATAATTTTTTATTATATTTTGTGTACATGTTTTTCTCTTTTGTATATATACATGTTTTGTAATAATTGTATATTTTTTTCACACTAAGTTTTTCATTAAAAAAAACTAACATTCATATGTATATAACTTTTTATTCAATAGTGTATACATGTATTTTAATAATTGTATACTTTTTTTACACTCAATTTTCCATTAAAAAAATTAACAATTAAATTGTATACATTTTTACTCATAATAATTGTATATGTTTTTGTTTATATTTGTATGTGGGTGGGTGCACACGAATCTTCATGTGTACCCGGATGCACACTATATTTAGCCAAATAATTATTTCATCAGTTCCGAAATTATGTATACGTATGTATTTAGCACGTAAATTAAGGAGTATAATATTTTAATACGTAGTGAGATGAGAAAATTAATATTTTAATGTATGTAGTGAATAATTATATTAGTGTAGTTACAAGCTCTCTATGGATATAATAATTGTTTTGTGTGTATCGCATTTATCAAAAAAATATATATACTCCATATATTTTTTGTTTTGGGACGTAAGAAAATGAAAAAAGTACATGCCTTGTTGTGGGATGGGGGTATTAAATAATGTGCTATAAGAAGTTTAGTAAAAAAAAGGTGTGATAAGATATGAGAAGAGAAAGAGAAAAATGTATTAATTATAATCGTACGTAGATAATAGGCGTGGGCTGGAGATACAGTATATTCACCTCGTACATGTATAATTTTGAGATCGGGTTTATAAACCATAATTAAAAACTACAATTAAAACTGCAAGTCTAAGATTTCAAAATGATCACTTAATAAGAGGTACATAAAATAATGCATAATTATTGTAAACTACATGAATTAAAGCACTATTACTTATAACTACACAATTATGATTGTGATACCATAAATACCCATATGTATTTGCATAATTTGACTGCACAATTTGGTTATGCACAATTTTGTTTTTGCACATTTTACATTTCGGCAGTAGGCGGTGGGGTCAACGACGGCCACCAGCCGGTCAACGGCCGGCCAACACCGGTCAACGCCGGTGGGTGGGTGGGTGAGGGGTAGAGTTTGTGGTTTAAAAGTGTATGAGATTATAAGGTTATATTTGGTATTTTACTTTAATATTTTGTATGTGAGAGTAATTATTTAAATTCTTTGTATCTAATAGTGAATTAGGTTAAAATTGTGTATCTATTAGAAATAAACTCATTTCAAAATTCTGAAATTGATTATAAAACATGAATTATGTTTCTCTAAGATTTAAAAAATCCGACATTGATTATAAAACATGAAATATGTTTGTTTTAAAGATCTTGAAAATTATGAATAATGATAATTTGTGTTTTTATTTTTTTAAATATAATAGGTTTTAACTTTATAAATGTCAAATTAATAGGTAAGAGATTGGATGTATGGTGATATGAAAAAGATAAAATTAATTGACAGGGGAGAAGATAGTGAAAGTGATCGAGAAATAATTTTAATCAAAGAAAGAGAATATATGAAAAGTGTATTTGTGTGGATTGTAGTATAATATAGTTTGTAAGCGTATATATGAATAACTTTAAAAAGCTATTTATGCTTAAAAAATAAAAAAATATGATTTTCAAAACTCAAATAAATAAAAGAACTAATTATAAATTAAATTTACACATCTGTAAGGGTCATTTGGAACGAAGGATGGGATGTTGGAGACTTTGTGCAATTCATAATTCATGTTATGTGGAAATTAAACTTTTGATTGATTTCTAATTTGATGATTTCATTATAACTAATCTATAGCATATGCAACATGATCTGACCCTTGTGGATAGCATTAGTAGCTTTTGATGATCCAATTACACATGATTCTTTAGTAAAGATTAGACATGGTTAGGGTATTTCCTACTATTAGTTTTAATTTCCATCAATCAATAGTTGTGTTGGAAGATAACTCACTTTTCTTGGAGATAACACAATATTAATGGTGCTTGTTTAAGGTACAAGTTGTTTTGTTTGTGGCAATCATGGTCATCAAATTAGATGTTTATACTCTCTTGGAATGACCCTTTCCCATCTACTGTTATAAGTTGTTTAAGAAAAGATTTTTTTTTTTTAACTAAATTTGTTGATTTTAGATAATATTTATATTATTTTTAGGTAATAAAAATTATAAAGTAATATTATATATGTTATGGGAGAGTGATAAATTAAAAATTTAATTAATTTTTATCTTATGGATAAATTTAAGTTTCCTTTTTTTTCTTAATAGTTCGTTACACAATTGAGATCATTCCTAAAAGGACTAATACTCAAATTCAAAATATTGAAGGTATACTTTAATTTTAAAATTACAATCATTTTTTTCACACATAACATACTTTATATATTATTTATTATTAATTAAAAATACTAAATTATCCTAAAAAATTAATAAAATTAATTAATTTTTTTTTAAACCACATAAAACAATAAATATAAATTTAAAGATGGAACGAAAGGATTACATAACACTACTATACTCCTTCCACCCCAGGCTAAGAGGACCAGAGACCTTTTTGTTTACCTGGGATGGAGGGAGTATGTAAGTGTAACCTATGTAATGGACTAGTGAGGGTAATATGGGATGTGATTGATACTCATTCTCGTCCCATTCTCAAAATAGAAGGTACCATTTAGTCATCCCTTATTTAAAGAAACTATAGCTTGTGTAGAAGATGAATTGCATATATAATTGTGAGAAATGTTGTATTTTGCACACTATTTCAACTCAAAAAGATCAAATTACAATGGAAAAATATGGTACTTCATTTCATCATTGTAAACACATACATACATGGATACAAGGATCCTTTTTTCTGAATTACAAAGTGAAATTAAACAACCCTTTTTTTGGGATTCTTCTTGTAGTCATAAGATGACCAAATTACAATTTTTTTTAAAAAATACATCTACTATATAAACCATAATTAAAACACTAAACCACTAATGATCAATAACTAGTCTTAAAAGGTTTATAAACCTTTAGATCAGAAACAACACCAGCAACTGATCCAGCAGCAGCAGCAACTGATATCATAAAACAAGCAACACTTAGAATCTGCAAACTTATCCATCTTGCACTCCATTTCTTGATCTTATTCTGTGAAATATACATCTCCACCGGAAAATAAACCGTTAGGGGCCAAAACCCAAAGGCCCCGAGTATCCCCACGACGTCATTGAAGAAAGGCATCAGCATAGAGACGAGGGTCGTAAGGATCACGAAGATCGTCCTCCACACGAGCCTAAAGAGGTTAAGCCTGCAAGACCTAAAGCCCGGGATAGGGATGGAAATTTCGCGGGTGATGAATTCGCTCTCTGGCCACCATCCTTGTGCTGTTTTTTCTATAAATGCGAATAAGGGCTGGCAGTAGACTTGGTACGCGCCAACTAGGTGGATTACAATGGCGGCATTGGCGATATCAAGTAGCCAGAAGGGGTTGTAGAAGCCGAAGCCGGTTAGGAGGTTTCCGGGTGAGGAGTCGCCGAATGCTGCGTAGCCAAAGCAACCACAGAGCATGTAGAAGATTGTGGTTACTGCTACACTGATAAATGTGGCCTTCTTCATTGTTTTGTACTCTGATGGTGGAGATTTGATTGTATCCTGTCATATCATCAAGGATAGGATAAGTTGAGATGATACTGTAAGTTTAAATGATGGGATTAATTTGATGAGGGTTGAATTGTAGTTAACCTGGATTTCAATGAGAATAAGGGAGTAAGAATATGCAAAAGCTATTGCTCCAAGAGCTTGAAAGCTTCTCCATATCTTTTCTGTTTCAGTTACTTCTCCAATGCTTATCCCAGTTAGACTCCCCATGATTTTTCCATTTTCTGCTCAAAATCAACACACTTTCAGCTATGATCAAGACAAATCGAGAAACGAGACGAAGATTCATCGTCTCAAACAATGTTTCATCTCCTATTCCATTTTAGATAACACCATTACATGCACCACTGATCCCCTGCCCTGCATGTGCTGGTGTAATCCAAATTGGAGGATGAGGGCCGGCCCGGCCCGAGAGCCCATACCTGCAACTTGGGCAATCCCAAGGCCCAAACCAATGGTGGAATAAGTGAAGGACATAACAGCAGCAACAATTGAAAGCCACCAAATCTGATCAAAATCTGGGATTTGTGAAAACACTATTTCCACAACACCAAATGCAATCATGTAGGAATTGCTTGAAACTTTACAAGGGCTGTCATCTCCTTTTGAGTGAAAACAATTTGACTTCTCTATTGCCCTGTACACACACATATACATAAAGCATTCACAACAATTCTCAAGAAAACCATAATCAATCAAACAAACAATCCCACAAACAAAAAAAAAAGACTCACATCATGCTTATAGATGCTGCAATGGTGTAACCAATAGCAACTCCAAAAAGATTCACATACTGAACTGCCCCACAAAGCTTAACCTGGAACCCACCTAAAATCCCAAAAAAAAAAAAAAAACCTCCAAATTAATAATTCTTCAACATTAATTACAAACATTTATTTATAAATAAAAAAATGTAAATTACCAAGATTAGCCCTGACAGCATCCATGTAAGTATAGTTTCTCTTGCCGGAATCCTTGTCACCAGAACGGTAACAAGCAGCCAGAAGGTTAGAAGTGTAATAAGTGACAAATGAGAACAAGAAGAGCACAGCTGGACCAGCAATCCAACCCAACTGTGCTGTAGACCAAGCTAAGGACAGAACCCCAGAACCAATCACTGCTGTTATTATGTGAGCACTTGCAGTCCATACAGTTCCTACAGAGAAACAGAAAAAAAAAATTAAAAATTGAATCTTTATGAATAATTACAAAAGAAAAGGGAAAATTAAATAAATTTACCAGTTCTTTTGGGTTTGCCATCATCATCATAGAATTTAGAGAGTCCATTGTTAGAAGGGAGATTGATGGAGATATCAAACACCTGGTTATGGTGAGTTCTTGATCCTGCAATCTCACTCATCGTTTTGGATTTAGAACAGAGGAAATGAGGTGGGATTAAAGTGATTAAAGAAAGGTGTTATATGTGATTGATGAATGAAGCAGGGTTGACTGGTTACTGGTTTTGTGCATAAATTTTAGAGCATGGTGGAGTCAACAGACACAAACTTGGTGCAATTTCCTAAGGTTTCTGCAAGAACACAGGTGGGGTTTCACTCTCTCCAAGATGATGAAGAAATTTAATGAGGGATAAGAGAATTGGTTATTGGTTTATGGTTGAAGGTGGAGAGAGTTGGAGGGTATATATAAGAGAAATTACATGATGGAATGACATCTGCAGATACGCGTCCCTCGGCTACCCAGAACCCCCTACCCCACGTCACCGCACCCACCTTGGATTTCTATTTTCATAATGTAATTATTATACTCCCTCCATCCCATAGTAGTTGGTATAATTTTTTTTGGCACGAAAATTAAGGAGTATAATAATTTAATGTAAAGTGGAGTAAAATGAAGTGAGAGAAATAATATTTAATGTGTAGTGGATATTTGTATTAGAGGTGATATGTGGGGCCATGAGAATATATTAATTGTTTTTGTGTGGGTCCATGTATTAAAAAGGAAATGTGTCAACTTTAGTGGGACAAACCAAAAAGGAAAGTGTGTCAACTTCTATGGGACGGAAGAGTAGTATTTATTAATGTAGGCATAAATTAATTTTTGTTAAGTAATACTACTTACATTAAAAACTATTTTATTACTATGAGATATATAAATATATAAAATATTACTACTAACTATAAAAATATATAGTAATATTTCAATATTACTCTTACAATGTGCTGCACATAAATATTTGTATACAGCATGAAAATTTGTGTGCAGTAAAAAAAGTGTGTACAGTAAAAAAAATATGTGCAGCATAAAAAGTGTATATCAAGCAGCGGTCCGGTGGAGGTCCGGCGACCTGTTGGCGGAGGTCCAGCGGCGGCGGTGGTCCGGCGATGGGTGGAGGTTTATGATTTGTGGTTTAAAAGTGTATAGCGTTATATTTAATATTTTACTTTAATATTTTGTATGTGAGAATAATATTTTTAAGTTAATGTATCTCACAATAATTACAAGGTTAATTATAGTGTGCACCCGGATGCACCCTAGGATATGGTGCATTCACATACAAATATAAACAAAAAATATACAATTATGAGTAAAAATGTATACAATTTAATTGTTAGTTTTTTTAATGAAAAATTAAGTGTAAAAAAATATACAATTATTAAAAAACATGTTTACATATTGAATAAAAAATTATACACATATGGATTCTAGGTTTTTTAATAAAAAATTTAGTGTAAAAAAAGTATACAAATATAACGAAACACGTATACAAAATAAAATAAGATGTATACAAAATAAAAAAAAATATACACAAATGGATGCACCTTGCACCCGAGTGCACTCTATATACACTCTAATTACAAAATATTTATGCATGAGTACTTTTTCCATTTTTTTTTTCGGTAACATATCACTTAAATAAAAATATAACTACCTTCTAACAAATCTTGTGAGTTTCATATTTGGCTAATACTATCGTACACTAGGTGCACTCATGAAACGGTTTATCCATTTTAAGAAACGTATATAATCATGAATAAAAATATATATAATTATGAAAAAAATGTATATACTTTATTAGTTAATTTTTTGTTAATTTTTTTAATGAATAATTGAGTGTAAAAAAATATACAATTATTAAAAAAAACATGTACTATACATTATTGAATAAAAAATATACACATGGATGTTAGTTTTTTTTAATGAAAAATTTGGTGTGAAAAAAATATACAATTATTAAAAAAAACATGTACTATACATTATTGAATAAAAAATATACACATGGATGTTCGTTTTTTTTTAATGAAAAATTTGGTGTGAAAAAAATATACAATTATTAAAAAAAAACATGTACTATACATTATTGAATAAAAAATATACACATGGATGTTAGTTTTTTTTTAATGAAAAATTTGGTGTGAAAAAAGTATACAATTATTAAGAAATATGTAGCATACAATATAGGATAATAAAAAGTTATACACAAATAAGTGCACCCTTACAACTGGGTACAGGATATCAACTCTTCGTATTTTAATTATATTAATAAGGTGTATGGATTTTCATATTTATAAAATAAAAATAAAAAAACCTTTTGAAATGAATACTCCTCAAAATAACAAAATGGGATTCTTGAAGTTGAAGAAAGTAGTACTCCATAACAATTCAGTTAGTTGAATAGGAGTATATGTTAGCAATTGAATAGAGTATTATTTTATCTTCGTTAATAATTTCATAACTTTTTATTTGTCTAATGAAATTCATTTAGAACGATTAAAAAAAACACTTATATTTACGCTATAAAAAAGTATTTTTTTAATAACAAAATTTATCAATGAAATTCAACATTTTTTTAGTAGCAATGAAATACAAACAGATTTATTCTCTATTTTACAAAAAAAAAAATTCAATCCTACGAATTATTAAGGAAATCTTTATATAAATTATCAATAGAATTTTTCGCAAAATAAATTATCAATGAACTCCGTTGCTAAAAATTTATCAACCATCACTTTATCAATCAATGATTTTTATATAAATTACCAATATAATTTTTAGCAAAATAAATTATCAATGGACTTCGTTGCTAAAAATTTACCAACCATCATTTTACCAACCAACGAAAGCGAATTTTGTTGCTAATCCATTGATGAACCAATTTAACAATGAATTAAGACTTTTATCAAAAAAAATATCCCATTGATAAAAAAATAATTTTTTTAGTGTCTAACTTTTATTACAATGAACGTGTGTTATTAGCATTGATAAAATATCATTATGATCATTTAAAAAAAAGAAAGATTGACCAAAAATTCTAAAAGTAGCCCTTTAAAATTATTATTATTATTATTATTAAATATTGATATTACGTTTAACATAAAAGCTTCTTGACATTTTTTTTTCTTAATTGTATTATGATATTACATCTTTAGGATGAATTACATATAGAAATAGATTAAATTTATATTTTAAAAGAAAATTGTATATAAATCATAAGAAATAGTGTTGAATTAAACATTTTTAATATAATCTGAAATATATAGCTTAATGTATTATATATGTAGTAAATATGACAAATTAAATTGAATCATTATTTCATTCCACATAATTTGGAACTTTGCCGTATATATATAGAAGAAATTGAAATTAAATAAAAATTATTGGAGTTAGAGTGTAATAACTAATTTATTCAGACATTATAATCTAAAGATTCGATCGAAACGAGTGCAAGTAACTGAGTGTAATTAATTTGAATTGATCCCTTTATATCCCTAGTGTCACCCTTTAGTTGAAAGACAATTACACCAATTCTCTTATTATAAAAGCCAATTGCTTTTTTATGAACAAAACCATAATAATGTCGTGATAAAAAAAATGCAATAAATTAAATTGAGCATTAAACCTCGAATTATGTAAAAAAGAAAAAAAGAAAAAATATAATAATAATAATAATAATAATAATAATAATAATAATAATAATAATAATAATAATAATAATAATAATAATAAGAGTAGCTAGTGTAGAACTTTCTCTACGACTACTATATTTTAAGGAGAACATACAGTCCCACTTTTCCTAATTAATTAAGATCTCCTCCTTAATTAATGTTATTTTTAATTTTTTAAAAGATCATTATATTTTAAAAATAATACCCTTAATTCATGAATTAAAGAATATTTTCTTCAAAATAAAAAATTATACTCCAGTATATTTGAACACATTATGTATACAAGAGACCAACTTTTTTTTTTCAATTCTTTTATAAGGGTAAATAGCTAAAAAAAATTCGGGTACAAATGTACTCCGGTCTTTGTCTCACACTAAATCTGCCATTGGATGGAACCCTTTAAAATTCTTTATGTCATTTTTTGTACATTATTTTCTATGTCAAATTATTGAATGGATGATACGTAGAAATAAAGGAAAATGGCCTAAAAATAAAAGCTTATACCTTGCGTCAATGGTTGAATTTCATCCTTTACGTGTCAATCATATAACGTGCCACAATCATGTGCTACATAAAATAATAATTATAAAAATAAATAATATAGAAGATTAATGTAGGATGGAATGACCCAAACCGTGAAAGAAGAATGAATTTCGGGTTTGAGCATGGAATTATCTCTGTAGATATAAATTTTGAAAAATCCATTACCTATATTTTCAAAACCGCAGACAAATATTCATAGTAAATTAATTTAAAAATAAAATATGGTGCATAAAATTATAGTGGTGTAATTCCAAATACGATGCTATTGTGACAGACCCGAACCATCACATAATAAGCCATTATTATTTTTGTCATAAATTACCCATCTAGATTGTCACTAATTTAAAATTTTGTCAACTAAATTTTTTACACTATTTTCCGTTACTGTCGGATCAAGTATTTTTTCTTATAAATAAAAGAGTTGGTATTATAATATCTTAGTTCAACTAGATTTTTTTTTAGAAAGCCCAAAACCTATTTATTTATTTTATGGCCCAAAAGGCCAGCTCTATCTTAGCCCAACTAGATTTTGTTAGAAAGCCCAAAACCTAATTATTTATTTTTATGGCCCAAAAGGCCAGCCCAATTAAGCCCAATTAGAATTTTTTTAGAAAGCCCAAACTTATTTATTTATTTATTTTGTGGCCCAAAGTTTCAGCCCACTTAAATGGCCTGATATATAATTAGTAAGACTAAAGTTAAAAAAAAAAGAGAGAGAAGAACGGGAGAAGAAAAGCAAAAGAGGGGAAAGAAGAGAGGAAGAGGAGAAACCCTTGTTGACCAAATTCTCCCTTACAACCCTCATCCTAGGTGGTTTTTAAGTTGTTTTGAGGTAAGTGGTGTGTGAATTAAGCTTCCTTCTTCCATAATTTTGTAATTTTGTGTGGTTTTTCTTTTTGGTATGTGGGAAATTTGTAGACTGTTCGAACTGATTTCGAGATAGCTATTGTCCTCGAAACTTTGCAAACTTAATTTCTGTACGTAGTTGAACTCGTTAGCTTTCCTTAGCCACTTGAAACACCTCAATCCGATTATTCTACAATTAGTTATGATTTTTCTCGTAAACTGCCGCTAGCAGGAAAATTTCAGAATTTTTATGTCGAATTCAAACTTATTTTCTATCGTTTCGTCTAGTTAATGTATTGAAACGGTTATATGGGATTGGGAACTGATGTTAAAGAGTTACATGCCATTTTTATTTAATATCGACTCGTTCGAACTCGATTAGGATTTGTTTTTAGCAATGAAAGGGATGTTAACGCTAATAGTTAGTTATATTTAATGTCTTTAATTGCTCATCTCCTTTCTAGGTAAAGAACCATCGACGAAGGGCAAGGGACCGACTTCAGATTCCGGAGAGAGTTAATCACTTCCTTGTGAGTTGATAATTCGGGAACGCCTTCTCTTGTGGGAAGTGTGGACCCTCGTTAAATGTGCATTTATTTTAGTTTTAGTTAATTGATAAGAAAATTATTTGGTATTATGTTATGTGGTAAAGAGCCTGATTGGCTCGATTGCTCTGGTTAGAGTCATGTTAGCCATTTTATGAGTATTATTGATTTCTGGTTATTCTTGTGTGTCAATTAAGACTCTAACTTGAGTCGTTATTCATCTTATGATGCACATGCATATGTATGCCTGGTACCAAGGTTAAGTAGCCCGAATTGGTCACGGTTCGGGTGAGTTGGAGCGACATTGATTAAGTAGCCCGAATTGTCGCGGTTCGGGTGAGTTAGAGTGACAACCAAGTTGCCCGTGATTGGCAAACCCGCGTGAGTTAGATCTAACGAGGCACCTGTCCATTTACCAAATACTGATACTCTGGAGGGTGATCGTTAGATGGATCAGTCTATTATAGGCTCAGTCAACGTCACCGGTGTGGGACATGCATGTCATATATGTTTATATGTTTGATCATTTCAAGTATTCAGTCGATATTGAATTGTGAACTTTAGCACTTGGCATATTGAGAAAGAATATTAATGTGCATTTTATCTAGAGTAACGGTGACGGGCTTGGACTGTCTCTCGACGGAGAGCTCAGTTCGAGGAGGATATTGACTACCCACGCGTCTTTTATGTGATAACATGTTGTTTGAACTAATTGTGTTATTCATAAATGTTCACTAAGGTTTTTATTTTCATTAATATGTACACTGAGTGAGAATAATTATTGTGGGACGAATTGTGGGATTTTATGTTATGAACCGCGAGTGGGAGTACATGCTTCGTATAAGGGTCGGGGTGACCGGCTTATCACCTCACTGAGCTAGTGGTTTTGCTCACCCCCCATCATTCTTTCCTTTTCAGGCTGTTGATATCATTTTGGTTGGAGGTTTGCCTATCGTTTGCTCATCATCCAATCCGTGTTTTGGGTACTTTCTCTTTTATGTAAATTGACGGATTCATTGGCGAGATTGTATAGTTTATATTTGGTGACCCCCTTGATGTTCTTTTTGTACCTTCGCGATGTTATATCGTTCATGTATATTTTCTTTAAACTAAGTTACACCGTTGAATTTTGTACCTTTGTAAATCCTTGTTGATACTTTATGAGATGATGTCCTCGTGTTGTACCCGTTGTTATCAGTTGTTCAGTCTACAGGTACTTGATAGCAAGCCTTACGTTTTCTATAAACTTTGTGAAGTGGAGTGCACCCATTCTATGAAATTTATGGTTAACGTGGCGGTTGTCGCGCTCTGTCTGGGGTCGGGGCGTGACAACTTTCTTGGTATCAGAGCCTGGTTTTATGATTCTCATTCTTTTTGTGTCAAGCCAATGAGTCCAACTTTGTTTCTATGTCATCCTAAGGTATCGTATTGCCTTGACGTTGACCTTGCATTTTCTTTCCTTTCTTCCTTTCAGTCATTATGGCACCTCCAGTTCGTCGTCGAGGTCGAGGTCGAGGTCGAGGACACGCTCCTCGTGATCCTCCGAGTCCTCTACTCTCTTCTGTTCCTCGTGGACCTCGAGGACATGTTTCTTCTGATCATGTCATTCCTCCGACGGTTATGGACCCTATCAATTCTGATCATAGGGTGCCAGTTTCCCAGGTAGAGCAACCACGGGCCCAGTTGCGGGTTGAGCACATGATGACACCCGAGCAGTACCAATTGTATTATGATCACATTCGAATACATGGTGTTCCACCACCTACAACGGCTCATACAACTACGACTGTCACTGAAGAGGTTCTTCGTGCTAATGAATCGATTCGACCTACATTTAATGTACCAGTTTTTACTCCAGAAATGGCTTTAGGAGGTTCTGCTTCTCGAGGTGCACTTTTTATACCTGATTTGGTGAAAGCAGTTGAAAACATGGGGACTTCGAAATTTGACGGTGCAAGAGATGCTTCTAAAGCGGGGGCATGGTTAAAGGAGATTACAGAGACCTTTGACACCTTGATGATTGAAGAATGTTATCGTGTGGTCATTGCGACCAAGCTGTTAGGCCCAGATGCACGACGATGGTGGCAGAATCTAAAAGAGACATCTTCGGTTACTATTAAGTGGGATATCTTTGTGGAACGATTCAAAGATCGATACTTCTCTCAGTACATCAAGGATCAGAAGAGAAAGGAGTTCTTCAACCTCTTTCAAGGCATTATGTCGGTCGTTGAGTACGAAAGCAAATTTCTGGAATTGCGAGAATTCGCTCCTGAGTCATATACGACGAGAGACTTATGCAAGAGATTTGAAGATGGTCTTAATTTAAATATTCGAGATCGCATCAAGTCCGGAGACAAGTACGAGAGTCTTGACGATCTCGTAGAAGAAGCCCTGAGGGTAGAAGGTTTAGTTCAGGCGAGACATAAGCTTGCAGAACGATCTCAAAAGAAAAGGCAAGGGAGCGCATTTCCAGGAAATGCATCGAAGGTGTATAAGGGTGTGGGATCTTCGCGTGGCGCACCAAGTTCGGCATCTATTAGTTTTCCTCAACCTCGGGAGCAGTTTAGTAGAGGCGGGAGCAATGTCTCGGGATCGGTTGGTGAAAATCGCAAGTGCCAGAATTGCCTAAAATATCATGACGGCCCCTGTAAGGCTCCTCAAGTATGTTTTCAGTGTCGACAGCCGGGGCATATGCGAAGTTCTTGTCCTCAGCTTATGGGAACGAGCAGTCAGGGTTCTGGTCAGTTTCGTGGTAAACTAACATATTCTACACCTAGAGATACTCGATCTGCAGTTACCAGAGTGCCCGATGCCTCAAGCGGCCCTAGTACTCAATCACCTATGCAAGGAAGGAAGCAAACTAGAGTATTTCATATTTCCCAAGAAGAGGCTCGCTCAGATCCGAAGGTTGTGACAGGTAATTTATAATTTGAGTATTTTCACAAGCTAAATCTAACCCCGCCTTGTTATGCCACTTGATTACGAATAAAACATTCGTAAGAAATTCTATCTTTTCAAATTTTTTAAATCACAATCTCACATAATATTGCTTCTTTAGGCCATGTGTTTGTGGGAGACCATCAGGTCTACGCTTTATTTGACCCAGGTTCTGATAGGTCTTATATCCGAGATGATCTTACTGCGATCTTAGATTATCCTATCTCTCATTTGTCACCTGCAATCATCGTTCATACCCCTCTTGGAGAGCGTCTAATTCGTGATTCGGTATTCCTTGGTTGTCCATTGAAGATCAAAGATGTCATTTTAGAGGCTGAATTGATACCATTGCCTTTGATTGATCTTGATGTTATTCTTGGCATGGATTGGCTTTCTTCTCATCATGCAATTCTCGATTGCCACGAGAAGCTTGTTATTTTTCGTAGACCAGGGTTCTCAGAACTTGTTTTTGAGGGTAAACTTCAAACGAGATCCCTCTCTTTTATTTCAATGTTGACTGCGCATAAATTAATGCGTAAGGGTTGTGAGGCATTCTTGGCATTTGTCATCGATACTTCTCTTTCTGAAACTAAACTAGATGACATCCCAATCGTGAATGAATTTCCTGATGTCTTTCCCGAAGACTTACCAGGACAACCTCCGAATCGAGAGATTGATTTTTCCATTGACGTACTTCCTGGAATCACACCTATATCGATTACTCCATATCGAATGTCGCCTGCTGAGCTTAAGGAACTCCAGACACAACTTGGGGAATTATTGGAGAAGGGTTTCATACGACCTAGCACATCTCCATGGGGTGCTCCAGTTCTTTTTGTCAAGAAGAAAGATGGATCACTTCGTCTATGTGTCGACTACCGTCAATTGAACAAGGTGACTATCAAGAACAAATATCCTCTTCCAAGAATCGATGATCTGTTTGATCAATTGCAAGGAGCAATTGTGTTCTCAAAAATTGATTTGCGATCCGGTTATCACCAACTCAAGATTAGGGAATCTGATATCCCTAAGTCTGCTTTTCGAACCAGATACGGTCATTTTGAATTCTGTGTTATGCCTTTTGGACTCACAAATGCTCCTGCAGCTTTTATGGATCTTATGAATCGGGTCTTTCGGCCGTACTTAGATAAGTTTGTCATCATCTTCATTGATGACATTCTTATTTATTCTAAATCGGACGACGAGCATTCTCAGCATCTAAGAATTGCTCTGAACATTCTCAGAGAAAATCAGCTTTATGCTAAATTCTCGAAGTGTGAATTTTGGCTTCGCGAGGTAAGCTTTTTGGGTCATCACATTTCTAAAGAAGGAATCTACGTCGATCCAGCGAAGATTCAAGCTATACTAGATTGGGAGCGTCCAAAGAACGTGACAGAGATTCGTAGTTTTCTGGGATTAGCTGGATATTATCGACGGTTTGTCAAAGACTTTTCGTTATTGGCTTCATCTTTGACTAAATTGACTCGAAAAGGGGTAAAATTTGAATGGAATGAAGAATGTGACGAAGCATTTCAAGAATTGAAAAGACGACTCGTTTCAGCTCCTATTCTTGCTTTGCCAGACCCAGCGATTGGAGAATTTACCATTTATAGCGACGCCTCGAGACAAGGATTAGGATGCGTTCTCATGCAAGAAGGAAAGGTTATTGCCTACGCTTCAAGACAATTGAAGAAGAACGAAGAAAATTATCCTACACATGATTTAGAGTTGGCTGCAATCGTCTTTGCATTGAAGATCTGGAGGCACTATCTGTATGGTGCAACTTGTCGGGTTTTCACTGATCACAAGAGCTTAAAGTATATCACTACGCAAAAGGAGCTCAACCTCAGGCAAAGGCGATGGATGGAGTTGATTAGTGACTATGACTTAGTCATCGATTATCATCCTGGCAAGGCGAACGTTGTTGCAGATGCTCTGAGTAGAAAGTCTTCTACCTCACTTGCTTCAATTCAATCTTTTTATCTTCCTATGTTGGAGCAATTTAAATCTTTACACATTTCGCTCGATTGTGAAAAGTCTAATGATTCTGCCTTAATCGCCAAATTCGAGGTTAGACCTACCTTGTTCGAGCAAATTCGAGAAAGACAATCACACGATGTTTATTTACAACAGAAGATTGTAAAGCTAAATCAAGGAAAAGAAACCGAATTTCGAATTCGGGATGATGGACTTCTTACTTTTAAAAATCGTGTTTGTGTTCCATCAGAACTTGATGTTCGTAGAGCTATTCTTGAGGAAGCCCATTCTTCAGCCTATGCTATGCATCCTGGTAGTACCAAAATGTACAGAACACTTCGGGAGCATTATTGGTGGCCAGGTATGAAACGGGACATTACTGAATTTGTATCAAAGTGCTTATCATGCCAACAGATTAAAGCGGAACACCAAAAACCAGCCGGTATGCTTCAACCACTACCTATTCCTGAGTGGAAATGGGAAAACGTCACAATGGATTTTGTTTCTGGTTTACCTCGAACCCAAAAGGGTCATGACTCAATTTGGGTCATTGTCGATCGTCTGACAAAATCGGCACATTTCCTTCCAGTGCATACCAACGAATCTTTAGAGAAACTTGCCAAGTTATATGTCGATGAGATCGTGAGATTGCACGGAGTACCAGTGTCAATCATATCTGACCGTGATCCAAGATTCACTTCCCGTTTTTGGCCTAGTCTGCAGAAAGCGCTAGGTACAAAATTACCATTCAGTACCTCGTTTCATCCACAGACTGATGGACAGTCAGAGAGAACTATACAGACACTAGAAGACATGTTACGTGCAGTGGTGTTGAATTTGGGAGGTAGCTGGGATAAGTACGTGACTTTGGTGGAGTTCGCTTATAACAACAGTTATCATTCAAGCATTGGAATGCCCCCGTACGAAGCTCTGTATGGCCGAAAGTGTCGAACACCACTCTTTTGGGATGAGGTTGGCGAGAGACAAATCGAACAAGTAGAGCTTATCGAAGATGCGAAGGCAAAAATACAACTTATTCGAGACAGACTTAAGGCAGCGCAAGATCGACAGAAAAGTTACGCAGATAATAGGAGGCGCGATTTGGAGTTTAATGAAGGAGACAAAGTTTTTCTGAAAGTTTCTCCATGGAAGGGCGTGTTGCGATTCCGCCGTCGAGGAAAGTTGAGTCCAAGGTATATTGGCCCGTTTACGATCGTACAAAGGATTGGTCGTGTCGCGTATCGACTTGACCTACCATCGGAATTGTCGAAGATTCACGATGTCTTCCATGTCTCTATGCTTAGAAAATATGAACCAGATCCCTCGCACGTGCTCAAAGATCCCCCAGTTGTATTAAAGGAAAATCTATCGTACGAAGTACAACCTGTTCAAATTGTAGATCGCCGAGAGAAAATGCTTCGTAACAAATCCATTCCTATGGTGAGAATTCTATGGAGAAGTGATCAAATTGAAGAAGAAACATGGGAACCAGAGTCAGTCATGCGTCAACACCATCCAAATCTCTTTTCATCTCTAGGTACGTTTATGTTTCGAGGACGAAACTTTTTGGAGGAGGGGATACTTTATAATATCTTAGTTCAACTAGATTTTTTTTTAGAAAGCCCAAAACCTATTTATTTATTTTATGGCCCAAAAGGCCAGCCCTATCTTAGCCCAACTAGATTTTGTTAGAAAGCCCAAAACCTAATTATTTATTTTTATGGCCCAAAAGGCCAGCCCAATTAAGCCCAATTAGAATTTTTTTAGAAAGCCCAAACTTATTTATTTATTTATTTTGTGGCCCAAAGTTTCAGCCCACTTAAATGGCCTGATATATAATTAGTAAGACTAAAGTTAAAAAAAAAAGAGAGAGAAGAACGGGAGAAGAAAAGCAAAAGAGGGGAAAGAAGAGAGGAAGAGGAGAAACCCTTGTTGACCAAATTCTCCCTTACAACCCTCATCCTAGGTGGTTTTTAAGTTGTTTTGAGGTAAGTGGTGTGTGAATTAAGCTTCCTTCTTCCATAATTTTGTAATTTTGTGGGGTTTTTCTTTTTGGTATGTGGGAAATTTGTAGACTGTTCGAACTGATTTCGAGATAGCTATTGTCCTCGAAACTTTGCAAACTTAATTTCTGTACGTAGTTGAACTCGTTAGCTTTCCTTAGCCACTTGAAACACCTCAATCCGATTATTCTACAATTAGTTATGATTTTTCTCGTAAACTGCCGCTAGCAGGAAAATTTCAGAATTTTTATGTCGAATTCAAACTTATTTTCTATCGTTTCGTCTAGTTAATGTATTGAAACGGTTATATGGGATTGGGAACTGATGTTAAAGAGTTACATGCCATTTTTATTTAATATCGACTCGTTCGAACTCGATTAGGATTTGTTTTTAGCAATGAAAGGGATGTTAACGCTAATAGTTAGTTATATTTAATGTCTTTAATTGCTCATCTCCTTTCTAGGTAAAGAACCATCGACGAAGGGCAAGGGACCGACTTCAGATTCCGGAGAGAGTTAATCACTTCCTTGTGAGTTGATAATTCGGGAACGCCTTCTCTTGTGGGAAGTGTGGACCCTCGTTAAATGTGCATTTATTTTAGTTTTAGTTAATTGATAAGAAAATTATTTGGTATTATGTTATGTGGTAAAGAGCCTGATTGGCTCGATTGCTCTGGTTAGAGTCATGTTAGCCATTTTATGAGTATTATTGATTTCTGGTTATTCTTGTGTGCCAATTAAGACTCTAACTTGAGTCGTTATTCATCTTATGATGCACATGCATATGTATGCCTGGTACCAAGGTTAAGTAGCCCGAATTGGTCACGGTTCGGGTGAGTTGGAGCGACATTGATTAAGTAGCCCGAATTGTCGCGGTTCGGGTGAGTTAGAGTGACAACCAAGTTGCCCGTGATTGGCAAACCCGCGTGAGTTAGATCTAACGAGGCACCTGTCCATTTACCAAATACTGATACTCTGGAGGGTGATCGTTAGATGGATCAGTCTATTATAGGCTCAGTCAACGTCACCGGTGTGGGACATGCATGTCATATATGTTTATATGTTTGATCATTTCAAGTATTCAGTCGATATTGAATTGTGAACTTTAGCACTTGGCATATTGAGAAAGAATATTAATGTGCATTTTATCTAGAGTAACGGTGACGGGCTTGGACTGTCTCTCGACGGAGAGCTCAGTTCGAGGAGGATATTGACTACCCACGCGTCTTTTATGTGATAACATGTTGTTTGAACTAATTGTGTTATTCATAAATGTTCACTAAGGTTTTTATTTTCATTAATATGTACACTGAGTGAGAATAATTATTGTGGGACGAATTGTGGGATTTTATGTTATGAACCGCGAGTGGGAGTACATGCTTCGTATAAGGGTCGGGGTGACCGGCTTATCACCTCACTGAGCTAGTGGTTTTGCTCACCCCCCATCATTCTTTCCTTTTCAGGCTGTTGATATCATTTTGGTTGGAGGTTTGCCTATCGTTTGCTCATCATCCAATCCGTGTTTTGGGTACTTTCTCTTTTATGTAAATTGACGGATTCATTGGCGAGATTGTATAGTTTATATTTGGTGACCCCCTTGATGTTCTTTTTGTACCTTCGCGATGTTATATCGTTCATGTATATTTTCTTTAAACTAAGTTACACCGTTGAATTTTGTACCTTTGTAAATCCTTGTTGATACTTTATGAGATGATGTCCTCGTGTTGTACCCGTTGTTATCAGTTGTTCAGTCTACAGGTACTTGATAGCAAGCCTTACGTTTTCTATAAACTTTGTGGAGTGGAGTGCACCCATTCTATGAAATTTATGGTTAACGTGGCGGTTGTCGCGCTCTGTCTGGGGTCGGGGCGTGACAGGTATACTGTACCAAAGTGTATTAGTGTACAATAGATCTTATCTTAAAACGGGTCACATATATATTTTTAGAATACTAAATGGGTTACTCCCAATCTTTCTCTTTCTAGCCGATGGATCACACTCAGATACCCGTTCCTTCTTCTCTCTTTTTTACGCACCGCCTAATCTTCTACCTCCACCAAAAACATCCGCTCCGCCTCCTCTTCTCTCCACCGTATCGCCACCACCACCTCTATTCTCTTCCATCGCCTCCACCGCTCCATCGCCGACTCTGTTCTCGGCCTTCACCGCTCCACTGCATCGTCACTGTCACCTCCGCTCCACCGCCGCCTCCGTTCTCGGCCTTCATCACTCACTACATCGTCACCACCGCCTCTGTTCTCTTCCATCGCTTCATATTGTGCTCCGTCTTTAGATATGTATCATCGGATCCCTCACCACACTAAGCTTTCAGATCTGTATCACTGGCATTTTGGCTTCTTCTCATCCCTCACGATACTAGCTTTCAGATCTGGATCCCTCACGACACTAGGATTTCAGATCTGCATCATCAAAGCATATCGAATTGCTTCAAATTTTAGTTATCAGAAATTATACTTTTTGTAATTCAACAGTGTACAATTTTTTTATAATAAGTGTATTACGTTTTTTAAAAAAAATATGTTATACACTGCGGTAAGAAAGGTAATACAATTTTGAATAAAATCATATACCTTTACACTATCATTTTAAAAGTCGAACTAGTGTTAATCATGTATATGTCATGACAATCTTTGTATTAGTTTTATGTGTTAATGTATACATTTATATACGTAAATGTATTATATTTTACACTAAATTATGAAACTAAAAATGAATTGGAAATATATAAATGAACATATTGATATAAATGTATTATAATAATGCATTTATTAAAGAAAATGTATACATTAATTAAAAAACTTATATATTATATAATTACAATTAAATACAATTGAATATGAGCAAAATAGATATCTTATAGTACATTAACTAAGAGAAGCGTATACATTAAAAAATTACAACTAATACAGTATTACAAAAAAGCTTTAGAAATCATACGAGTTTTGCAACAAAAAAAATAAAACATGAAAATTCATTGCATCCGCCACTGGATCTAGATATGCTCTACTCATGTGGATTCACTGCTGCAGATGCAAGCATAATTTTTAGGAAGATCTCGAATTTGGTGCTTGAACGGATTTGTTAATGGTGTAGGTATTGCATATCTAAATTAAATGAGCACATGAGACTGTTGACGCAACTGCAACGGAGATTGGTGGAGGAAGAAGAAAATGCACGGTGGAACGGAGGAAGAAGAAGGAGAAGCACGGTGGAGGAGCAGTGGAAGAAGAAGGAGAAGCGCGGTGGAGGAAGAATGAGAAGGGTTAGAGAGGGAGAGAGGCAGTGTGCGGGTGAGAGTTAGAGAGAGAAATGGTGGAATGTAAAATGACCCATTAAAACTGATTGAAGTATATATACTAGGGGTTAACGGGTCAAAAAAGGTCCGATCGTACCTTAATACTTGGGTACACTAGACTTTGCCAAAATAAAATAGAACATAGACCAATAAAATATATACTCCTTTTGAGTCTTTTTAATTTCACCTTTTATGTTTTAAGTTCTTCAAAAGTTTTCACCGCTTTAAGTTAAGGCCTTTCCCAATGAAAAAACCAAAAAGTAGGTTTTTTGGGCGTCACGTCAACGCCACCTCAAAAGTAAAAAATCCTCTACCTCCAAAACAAAACTCTTCCCCAACAATAACACCAAAAAGTAGGTTTTTTCGTAGGACCCACCTCAATTTCATTTTATTCTCATTTAATTTATCAACTATATATATCTAATTTATAAATAAATTATAAATAATTATGTATTCCAATTATTTAAATTTTATAAAATAAAAAAATATTATTAATTTTTTTGAATTACATAAAACATAAAAACACAAATTAAAAAGACACATTAAAATATAAAAGTAAAACTTCCAAAAGCAACAAAGTAAAATTCACTCTGAACAATTTAATGTGTAGATAATTATTCCCCGAATTGGTTCCAAATATGCTCTCGAAGCTGGAGATGTTTTTGCTTATCTCGTAGTTGAACACCTCTCTTGACGTAGTCATTGAATGATCCAGTTGATCCTTGACTTACTTGTGGAGGCGGAATGACCACATTTGGATCGTCGAACTAATCGATTGCTGCATTTCCTTCATTTTCGATTATCATGTTGTGCAATATAATGCAAGTTAATATTATATCCTTCAAGTTATTCTTGTACCAGAAATGAGTTGGACCGCTAACCATTGCCCAACGAGCTTGAAGCACTCCAAAGGCTCGTTCGACATCCTTCCTAGCAGCCTCTTGCAGTCGTTTGAAATGCTGCCTCTTTGGATCTTGAGAACATGGAAAGCTTTTCACAAAAGCTGCCCATTTTGGATAAATTCCATCAGTAAGATAATACTCCCTCCATCCCATAAAGAAGTTCACAGTTACTGTAGATACGGAGTTTAAGAAAAAGTTGCTTTTTGGGGGTAGTTTGGTATTTTTAGGTAATAAATAAATTATAAAGTAAGTTTTGTGAGTTGTAAAGGAGTGACAATTTTGAAATTAAAGTTATTGTGGGGTTATTGATTTGTGTGTGTTTCCTTATTTGGGGGTGTGAACTTGTTTATGGGACGGACAAAAATAGAAATTGTGAATTTATTTATGGGACGGAGGGAGTAACCTTGATGATATTGCATACCATTGATTGTGAAATTAACAGATGGAGTGCGCCCTTGCAGAATATCCATAAATAACGGAGATTGGTTGAGCACATTTATGTCGTTGTTGGATCCTGCTACTCCAAAGTAGGCATGCCATATCCATAAATCTGCAGAGGCAACCGCTTCGAGCATGATTGTTGGAACGACATGGTCACCGCGGGTGAATTGGCCTTTCCAAGCTGTTGGACAGTTCCTCCATTCCCAATGCATGCAATCAAGGCTCCCAAGCATTCCAGGAAATCCGTGTCTTTCTTCGTGCATTTGTAACAACTTTTGACAATCAAGGGCATTAGGCTTTCTCAAGTAGTATCCGCCAAAGAGTTCGATCACATACCGACAAAAATTAAAGAGACATTCTACAACGGTTGTTTCGGCAACACGTAGATACTCATCACAATGGTCTACAGGTCCACCATATACCAATTGACGAATGACTATCGTGCACTTTTGTAGTGGAGAGAATCATTTTTTCCCAGCTGCATCTACCCTCCACCGAAAATACTCATCGTGGAACTCCAGTGCATCAACTATGCACAAGAACAACTCTTTTGATATACGGAAGCAACGACAAAACGTCTCGCTTCCGTATATCGGATCTTCAGAGAAGTAGTCGCAATAGAGTCTTGCGTGCCCCGCTTCATGATTTCGATCCACGTACGTTTTTTGCTTTCTAGCACCACCAGCAGAAGACCCAGCACCACCGCGTAACACATATTTTTTTTAAGAACCGACATTATTTCTTCTTTATCGTGTTATCAAACATGTACTCAAGACAACTATCATTTTCAGAAGAAGAAGAAGAAGACATGTTTGAGAGAATGAAAGAAATGGAAGGATAAAGAGTTTCTATGAATGTATTGGTCTCTGGTAGGAGTTCCAACAATCCAATTACATTCTTTAAATAGAGTAGATTTTTTCAACAGCTAGTTTTATAACGGCTATTTTATAACGGCTAGTTTCACAAAGGATAATTTCACAACGGTTAGTTTTCAAAACAAAAAGAAATACAGGACTGAAAGTAGATATCATGAGACACCATTAAATTTTTATTAAAACACACTGGTGTCTTTTAGTGTTTTAATGTCATGTTTTAAAAAGATGAGATGGGCGAAAAGTAGATGAGATGGACACCATTAAATTTCCACTAAAACACACTAGTGTATTTTCAAAGCCTGACAATAATACTCTTTTTCCATTTTATTTTTTAGTTGATATTTAACTTAAGCTTACACATTAAAAAGATAATTTTCACTAAAACACACAGGTGTGTTTTCATTAAATAAACCTGTGAATTCACAATGGATAATTTCAGAACAGCTAGTATTCAAAACGAAAAGAAATACATTGATGAGTTTTCATACGAAACGAAATACATTAACTAACATTACAATGCTGAAAAATACAACGACTAATTCTTCAAATTTACAACCCCCATTCTTTCTTTATTAGGTCCACAGCATGGAGATGGATACGTAGTTGATCCTCTGTCATGTTCGAGGTATCTTTCATGAGTATATTATAATCTTTATGTCTGGCAATCTTAGTAATTCCTTCGTTCTTTGTCTTGAGCTGCTCTCCCAAGTTCTTAAGCATTTTATCAATAGCTCTGTCGTTTTCTCTTGCGGATGCAATTACTTTTCCTTTCCCCTTGCCGATTCGCCTTGCCGCATTCCTCCCCATTGGACGAGGGGGCTCCTCACCGTCTTCATTTGCATCTTTCGAATTAGTGTGTGAAGATATCATATACTCTTCTGTCGACGAGTCTTTGGTTTTTTTGAACCACAAACATCATCATCCGGATCGGTAAACTTTGGATTGTCTTTCAATACTTTCCATGCCCTGATTTGTAAAAAATTAACCCCATATTTCACTTTAAGTTGAACCTTAGCCTTGTCTTCAATATCAGCATCACTGCACCCACTCCATGTCTTTTTCTCCTGATTGTAGCAAGCATTGAACCGCTTCACTTGTTTCTGTAGCGCGTAGTAATGTGACTTTAATTTATCGGGAGTTCTATATATCATGTCTTCTGAACGGTTAGCGTTGTACGTCTCGGCGATCCGAATCCATATTTGCTCCGACTTTTGATCATTTCCGACCACGGGGTCCGTGCTGATATCGACCCAACAACTTGCGAGAAGAGCATTTTCATCAAAAGAATAAAAATTCCTTTTAGTAGCGGGAGCCTTTGGTGGATCTTCGGCGTCCTCAAAATCTGCAGAGAGATCTATCTGCTCCAATCCTGTTGGAGAGAATTGAGACGAGAAAGACGAATGTTGAGAGTTCGGAGATGCATATTCTATGTCTCTATCTGTATTCGAAATATTTGTGCCAATTGGCGAACGAAATCGTATTGAGGATGAGGAGACATATAAGGATTTGGATACATGAAAAATGGTGCGCCATACGGATTAGAAGAATTGAGTTGAGGGAGACTACTTTCTGGAAAATTAGCTGAAAAATTTTGGGGTGGATAATTACTCGGAAAATTTGTCGGAGGATTAGTTGAAAAATTTGGATTTTGGGGATAGATGTTGGCATGTGGACGAAATTTACATTTGGAGGCATTGAATTTTCTCCGGAATTTGAAGAGTTTAACCGGAAATGCATTCACGGATCTCTATCCATTTTTTTTAGTGAATGAGAAGATATATGTTGAGTTATAAAATATAAGATTGAGATGGAGAATAGAAGATAATGTAGAAAAAAATGGATTGAAAGTTATATTTATAGTGAGAATTTAATATAAAAAAAATAAAAAATAAAAAATAAAAGAACAACGGTTAGAATTTAACGGGTGAAATTTAACGGCTATCAACTTTAATATGTCACATTGATGAATTGTCTAATTGAATTTTGTCTTTTAAAAAAAAAAAAAAAAGCTTGAAACACACTGGTGTGTTTTATAAATAAAAAAAAAAGAGAAAAAAAGGAGAAGTTTGAAACAAGCCTGCCAAGCCTGCACACATGCGGGTCCCGCCACTTTTTTTTTTTTTCACGCGAGCGTGCATGACACGCGCCACGCTGTTGGATAGTAGCTGCCACTTTTTTCTTCCCCGCTCTCCATCATTTCTAAAAAACGTAGTGAAATAAAAACCTATCAAAAAACCTCTCATCCCTCCCAACAATAAAAACCTCCCTCTAGGTTTTTTCTAATTGCCATGTCACTAAAAATCTCCCCATTGGGAGAGGCCTCAGAGGATTTATGAGTTGTCCCCTGTCAATTTAAAAAAAAATCCAAAATACCCATTCTTACAACTTTTCATAAAAACTGGCCACTTTTATGATAAGATTATCAAAATATCCTATCATAGAAAAAAAAACCTGAAATGCCTTAACATAATCCCATCGATTGAAGACTCTTAAAATTAATAATAATTATTCTTATTAATTAATTTTATTATTAAATAGTTCTGAGTATGATTATGGAGTATTTTTTAAGAAATGATTTTAATAATTCATTTTTTCGTTTTTTCTCACTGTACCGTAACGTAAATCTATTAAATATTCGAATAATTTATTAATTATTAAAAACACTTCGTCCCGTAGTTATCTTTATCGACACTGTAAATATGTAATTTAGAAAAAAAAATTTCTAACAAATTTTATTGACTTTTAAGGGGTATTGTAATATTAAATACTTGGATAATTTATTAATTATTAAATACACTTCGTCTCGTAGTTATCTTTATCGACACTGTAAATATGTAATTTAGAAAATGTTTTTTCTGATAAATTTTATTGACTTTTAAGGGTATTGTAATATTTTTAGGTAATAAAAAAAGTACTCCCTCCGTTTAGTGCTAAGGTATCCATTTGCTTTTTGCACGTGAATTAAAGAGTATTATTATTATATGTAAAATGAGTAGTTGTAATAGATGGAAGTGGTGGGCCATACTGTGTAAACTTTTTTACTAAATATGAGAAATAGATACCTTTGAAGCGGACGCCAAAAATAGTAAAATAGATACCTTAGAAGCGGACGAGAGGAGTACAAAATATGTTTTGTGTTAGGTGGATGAAGTGTTTTTGAAATTAAGATACAATGTGGTATACTCTCTCTGTTCCGCAAGGGTCTCTTTTTTCCATTTTGATCGTCCTACCCAAAGGATTTCCTTTCCTTTTTTATACACATGGATCTCATACTCACCCACTAATACAATTAAAATATGGGATCCACACTCTCACTAATACAACTACCCACTACATATTAAATACTCCCTCCATCCCATCTTTGTTGTTACGTTTACTATTTGCATGGAAATTAAGGAGTATTGTATTTTAATGTGTTGTGAGGTGAGAGAAATAATATTATAATGTAAAGTGAGTTGTTGCATTAGTGGAGTATTGTGGGCCCCATGGAGATATTTAATAGTTTTGTGTGGACCACATCATCCAAAGATGGAAATGTAACATTAAATGTGGGACGCCCTTTTTAGTAAGTGTAACAATAATAATACGACGGAGGGAGTAATAATACTCATTAATTTACGTGCAAAAAAGTAAAATGCATCATTGGTGCGGGACGGAGGGAGTATTCTTTTTTGGGTGGTTAAAATATGTGTGACGGACGAAAACAGATAGTGTGAAACTAGATATAATTAATAAAATTAAATTAATATTATCATTAAATAATTATTTTTATTATTTACTATTTAATTTTATTTATGATAATTTATTAAACAACCAATTATATTAATTTGTACTCATAAGTTAAGTTTTTTCTTAAAAAAAAATCAACATGGCTCATTTTAAGTCACACAATGGTATTAGAGTTTTTTATAATGAAAAGTGGGCATTTTTGGGGTTTTCATATGAAGTCGACATTTTTTATTATTTACACGGTGTATTGGGCACTAATAATTACTCCCCTTAATTAAAAGGCAATTTATAAAATCATTACTTTTCATACACTTTATTAGTATTATTTTAAAATCATATATAATGTATGTATGTTTTATCATTTATTTATTACTTAAAAATATTATAAAATATTAAAAATTAGTATTATATTTTGACAAAGACTTGTGTGAGACAGTCTCATATAAGGGCTTACGTGAGACGGTCAGAAAGTGATAATTTTTATGTAGGAAAGTGATAATAAATTAATGAAAAGTGATAATGCTATTTCATGAACAATTTATAATATAAATAAAAAGTAATAACATTTTATAACGAAAGTAATAATGTTTTATAGCAAAAGTGATAACTATTTTAAAAAGTGAAAAATGATCTCACGTGAGTCGGTCTCACTCAAGACCTTCTCTTATATTTTTAATCTTCGTGAAAAAGGAAAAATTAAAGTGAGGAATCAACATTAATCTATGTACAATGGGTGGATTAAGGCATTAATTTGCTCCATTCTCAACGGGTAAAAGATAAAATTGGGAAAGGGGAATACAGAAAGCTTCATTTCTAATATGGATTAATAGAATTATCTTTCCTAAAGTAATTAAATTCGTAGCTACTCATGGGAATCAGGGTTTTTATGTAATGGAAAAAAAAGTAAAATGTAAAAAGATAAATAGTAAAAGAGCATTTAAATATTGGATTTATTCTCATGGAATGTGACAACCGACAAGTGGCATGTTAATGGATGTGAATGGTCTTCATTTTAAATTAATTCAAGAAACGTGCTTCACATTTACATGATGCCAGATGGAACACATGATAAGGATTCAACTCCATTTTAGAGACTAAGAAAAAAAAAAAGTTTAGAGGCCACTTATAGTATAGGAAAAGTATTGCGCGTACTCATGCGTATAGATGTAGTTTTGTGCTTCCAAATTTAAAAGGGGATAAAATATACAGTGCCCTGCAGAAAATATTAATTTTCTTTTGTGGGCAAAATTTTAGAAAAAGTGTAGAAATGCCTAAAATGACAAAAATATCCTTGACACGATTGTGACACGATTTGAATTTTGTAAAAAAGTCATTATCTTGTCAAGCTTTTAAAATTTAAAAACTTGACACGATAATGACTTTTTTACAAAATTCAAATCGTGTCACAATTGTGTCAAGGGTATTTTTGTCATTTTGGGCATTTCTATATTTTTTTTAAAAAAATGGCAAAACATTTTTTTTAATATGAAAGCTTGACAAGATAATGACTTTTTTACAAAATTCAAATCGTGTCAAGGATATTTTTGTCATTTTAGGCATTTCTATATTTTTTAAAAAAAATGGCAAAACATTTTTTTTAATATGTGTTTGGGCACTGTTGCCCATTACTTCATTTTAAAAGTGTAATTTTTAGTATTGAATGTTACTCATATTTTGTATTTATTAGTAGGGTTAATTTTTTTAAATAAAGTTTACATTATAATTTTTTTTTAATTATATGGTCTCCATTAATTGAAATACTTTAATAATATATATGGGATATTTATAGGATTGAAAACAAACTCAATTTACACAAATATTTGTATTAACTAAAATTTATACCTTGACTTTTTTAGATTTTTTTAAGTCAAATATTAATATTCTTCCAATTTCAATCTATATTTTCAATATATATATATATATATATATATATATATTATCTTTATTAATTAAAGTATATAAATTATTATTTACAACAAAATGTTATTTCCTTATGCAACTAATTATACAAGAATTAAACCAACTATATGATAAAATATTAATACTCCATTTTGATGTCAATATGGTCACATTTATTCTAGGTACATTATTCGAAATAAAATAATTTCTAAGTACAAAATAAAAGATTGAAATACCCACTATACCCTTAATTAAGATAAATCTCATCAACGGTTTAAGATTTTAAGATTGTCACGGGATTTTCTACTACCAAATAAATTAAATTGGACGACTCAGTCTAACTGTTAAAGAATCTAAACTTTCTTTGATCATATATCTGCGCTTCGTTCGCCTTTTTATTTTGGAGTAAGAAATCAAAGGTGGCGCAATTTGAAGTAAAATTGGGGGAATACAGATTTGGGGTCAAAACGAAGGTGGCGCAATTTGGATGTGCAACTGAGAATTGAGGTAATGTAGATTTCGGGTAAAATTGGAAATCTATCTAGAAATTATGTAATTAGGAGTAAGTTTTATATGATTGTATATCTAATAGTTAATTTTATATATGTCGTATATCTAAGAGTTATTTGCTCTAACTTCTATTTATCTCAAGGAATCATCAAACAATTTTTCTTAATATTGTATCTTTCTTTCTCCTCTTAAAATTTAAATTCTTACTAAAAAAATCCATTTCCAGGAATTTATCATATAAACTCTCCCTAGAGATCTTTCTCACCCTCTAATTTAAGAACTTTTTCTCTATACGTTTTTTTACTATTATATACTCTAGATTTTGTATGCTACTGGATACTTTGTGCTCAAATACTTTTTAATATTAAATTAGAGTATATCCTTTACGCGTCGTTTACATTAGAGGATATGGCGGGTTATCCTTTACCCAACCGTGGTTAAAGAGGGTTTCAGCAGTGTTTACTTTGCGTGTTCGGCCCGACGGATAACACTCGGGCCCCTGTCAGACCGGTGCTATTCGCACTGTAGCAAGGGTTTAATTAATCGCCCGCGGATAAGAATTAACCGGAGGGATAAGCGGATGAAAATACTTTTCTCGCCTCTTTCGTTCTCACAACAGCAACAACAATCATCCATTCCATAGTGTTTGTTCAGACTACTTCTCTCCCATCGGTGTAAAAAATATGGAAGAATCTTTCACCCGGAATGGTCCAGTGGCGACGGCGTTTGTTTCGCCGCGCAACCCTGGACAGCGCCGCCAACCATCACCAACTCACAATTAAAACCGCCGCCGCCATGGTTCCACAAAAGAAAACTAAGCTAAACCCATGTAAGGATATCCCCTCGATCTCTCTCTCTCTCTCTCATCTCTCTCTTCAACCCTTTACGAGCAGCAATTGCGAGATAGCCTCCCACTTACAGCGATGGGTATCAATTGTTGGGAAATTTATATTTCCTATATAATTTAATTGTGGGCAATATATTAATACTCAATTATATTAGCTATTCAAATATTATATTGGGCTTAATTAAGTGATTAAAATAAAGTAAGAGCCCATGGACTACACTTATTTGATATGGGTCAATGAGTAGATACTCAATATTACATATCAGGAGATTATGGGTGGCCTGATATGGGTAATATATATAGATACGTAGGTTATGGTCCCCAACACTAAGCTGCACACAATTTTCTCTTTCCCCATCTGAAGAGATTACGAAGGTCCTCACAGAATCCAGAGGTTTTAGTGAAGGAAAACCTTGAACCTGCTGCTGATCTTCCGTTTAATTCCGCATAAGAAGATCAATGGATCCAGGTATTCCTCTATATAATTATTTTATATCTCATTGAATCATGTAAGGGATTAAAGACAATTGGATTAATTGTTATATTTCCTACAAGTGGTATCAGAGTCACCCTATATATGATTCTCTGAGATATGTTAGATTAATGTTCGGAAATTGAGAGGCTTTTCGTAATTTTTTTATTACGGATGATTAAAGTTTATGAATCACACTTCTATTTGGAGGATGATAATTTTGAATTGTTTTAAATTTTAATCCAATTGGATTATTGATTGGTAATTGATATTCGCTTTGAATTGTTGCTTCGGATGAATTATTTTTTGATTAAGATTATGGCGTGTTGAATCAATTTTTACAGTTTTCAATTCCTCTAATGTGTTTTTTTTTTTTGGAATTATTAATTGGTTTTTCTAAAACCACATTCCCTCATTATTAAAGAAGTTATGTAGGATTGTCTATGCCTCAATTTCCGTAAATGTTATCAAGAAAGTTCAGAATACTGATTTGATGTGCTGTCCCAATGGATTTGGATTATTTATTTTTGTTAATGTTAGTGGGGAGCATGATTTGAACCACTGTGCTTGTAACCTCGTTTAATTGGGGTTTACGAAAGTATGAGCCTTTTTCTTTTAATTGGGATTAAGAATATAATCATGTTATCATTTTCATCAATAAATTTGGATTCTGATTTTTTATATATTCTTGCATCTTGAATTTGCATTTTGAATATATATGTTTTGTCACGGGAATCGATAAAAGATTATGAACATAGTTATGTCCACATATTTTTGTATAGGATTCGATGGCTAATAATTTAGCAGATTATAATTGCTTAATTTAGTTTATTTTTTAAATTAAAATTTGGAATCCTAATTGAGTTAAAGAAAGAAATCTTTCATTAATTTTAAATTTGGGTGAGTCATCTAATATTTCCATTTCGTAATGGAATTTAATTAAAATTGAATTGGGGAGACAGTTCAATGTCGTTTAATTAAATTAAATATTTTAATATTTATTTAATTAGTCTAGTAAACCTTCAATCTAGTCAATCGAAGCACCATGTTGCCACAGCAATATCGTGTGTGGAGAAAAGCTTTATTGAAATTACATAGATGGGTGTGATATTATTTATGTGTTCTGTGTTCGGCCCATAGGTAGGCATAGTTTGACAGAATAATAACACACATGTGATAATGAGTATGTGATAATTATTTGGATTATTCATGTGAACATGAGTCGGTCCACAGATAGACTCTTGTTTGACAGAACTTATTGTCAATACTTGATTGTTGCACCAAGATTACCACTGTAGTTAATTTTTGTCCACAGACGAGGTTAATGTTACACTTGGTGTCTTAAGATGGGTCCCCAATTTGTTTTACTTATTCGTTCATAATTTGATTTATGATATGAATGTTATGTGAGTATACTTAATGTGTTCTCTATTTAGTTTTTGTTGCTACAGCTCCTAACTTTACTCAACAAATCAATAACATCCCAATGCTTAATGGGACAAACTTCAAGAGCTGGAAAGAAACCCTTGAGATCGTTCTGGGCTGTATGGATTTGGATCTAGCTCTACGGTCTGATCGACCCACTGCTACTACTGAAAATCCAAATGAGGCTAAAATTGAGAAGTGGGATCGGTCAGACCGAATGTGCATGATGATCATGAAGCGCTCCATTCCGGAGGCGTTTCGGGGCTCTATTGCTGAGAGCAAAAATGTCAAATCGTTCTTCGAGGCTGTTGAGTAGTACTTTGCCAAAAATGAAAAGGCGGAGGCAAGTAGTCTTTTGGCTAAACTTGTCTCCATGAGGTATAAAGGCAAATGGAACATAAGGGAGTACATCATGGAAATGTCTAATCTCACATCAAAGCTTAAGGCACTCAAGTTAGACATTTCTGATGATCTGCTTGTGCACTTGGTTCTGATCTCACTTCCTGCACACTTTGGGCAATTCAAAGTGAGCTATAACACTCAAAAGGACAAATGGTCCCTTAATGAGCTTATATCTTGTGCAAAGAGATAGAGTTGAAAGTGCTCACTTGGCTATAAATGCTCAAGGTAAGAAAAGAAATCGACCTAATGGTACTATTGTTGCTGCTGCTTCAGAGCAGAAGAAGCAAAAGGTTGAACCTAAGGATGATAGATGCCACTTCTGCAAGAAGCGGGATCATTTTAAGAAAGATTGCTCCAAGTATGCTGCATGGCGTGCTAAGAAGGGTATACCTCTTACTTTGGTTTGTTCTGAGGTTAATTTATACTTTGTACCTAAAGATACTTGGTGGGTAGATTCTGGTGCTACTACTCACATAAGTGTGTCTTTGCAGGGTTGCCTGCGTTACCGGCTGCCAACTGATGCTGAAAGATTCATCTTTGTGGGCGATGACAATAAAGTTGCAGTAGAGGCTATTGGAACCTTTAGATTGCATTTAAAGAGTGGCTGTTATTTAGACTTGTTTGAGACATTTGTTGTGCCGTCTTTTAGACGGAATTTGGTTTCTATTTCTGCTTTGGATAAATTGGAATTTTTCTGGTCTTTTGGAAATAATGAAGTATGTCTCTTTCAAAATTCCAATTTTATTGGTGATGGTCATTTAATTGAAAATCTTTACATGCTTGATCTTATAAATTCCAATAATGTTATTCTGCAAACACATTCAAGAGGTACAAAGAGAAAATTTTCGGAGGATTCTGCGATTTTGTGGCACAAGCGCTTAGGCCATATTTCTAAACAAAGAATTCAAAGGCTTGTGTCTGATGGAATCCTTAATCCCTTAAATCTTGTAGATTTTTAAGTCTGCGTTGAATGTATAAAAGGGAAACAAACTAATATGAGGAAATTAAGAGCCGAAAGAGCTAAAGAAGTCTTAGAACTTATTCACACTGATATATGTGGTCCATTCCCTACGGCATCATGGAATGGGCAACGTTACTTTATCACGTTCACAGACGACTATTCTTGTTTTGGCTACCTATATTTGATTCATGAGAAATCTCAATCGTTGGACGTTTTCAAGTCTTTCAAAGCTGAAGTAGAACTTCAACTTGGTAAGAAAATTAAGGCTGTCAAATCTGATCGTGGAGGTGAATACTATGGTCGATTTGATGGATCAGGAGAACAACATCCAGGACCCTTCGCACTTTTCCTCAAAGAATGTGGAATTTTTCCGCAATACACTATGCCAGGTTCTCCTCGCATGAATGGTGTTGCTGAACATCGGAATCGGACTCTTAAGGATATGGTGAGGAGTATGATAAGTCATTCCTCCTTTCCAGAGTCTCTTTGGGGAGAAGATTTGAAAACAGCAGTGTACATTCTCAATAGAGTACCAAGTAAAGCAGTTTCGAAAACCCCACATGAACTTTGGAAAGGCAAGAAACCTAGCATTAGACACTTACACATTTGGGGTTGTCCAGCTGAAGCGCGGCCTTATAAGCCATATGAAGGAAAACTGGAATCAAGAACGGTAAGCTGCTATTTCGTTGGTTACTCTGAGCATTCGCGGGGGTTTAAGTTTTACCATCCCACATTAAGAACCTTTTTCGAGATGGGAAATGCTAAATTTCTTGAGGATATTGAGTTTGGGAGGGAAGAATTATGAGGAAGGTTGTCTTTGAGGAGGATTCTGGAGTAGATAATGATTTAATTACTTTACCGATCATAGCTCAAGAAACAACTCCAGAGACTCATATGGAAATCACTATTCCAAATCAAGATAACATTGAAATCCTTCCTCCATTAGCTGAAGAACAAACTCAACCACCTCAAGAAGTGCCATTAAGGAAATCCACTAGAGAGAGGAGAAATGCTATTTCAGATGATTATATATTATTCCTACAAGAACATGAGGATGGCGTTGGTTTGACCGAAGATGACCCTGTCACTTTTAGTCAAGCCATGCGCAGTTCTAACTCTCAGAGATGGATTGATGCCATGAAAGATGAGATGAAGTCTATGAGTGACAATGATGCTTGGGATCTTGTCGAATTACCTGAAGGTGTGAAACCCATTGGTTGTAAATGGATATTTAAAACCAAAAGGGATTTAAAAGGCAATATCGAAAGATATAAGGCTCGTCTAGTCGCTAAAGGCTTCACTCAAAAGGAAGGCATTGACTACAAAGAGACTTTCTTTCCAGTTTCTTCGAAAGACTCTTCCAGAACTATCATGGCACTTGTAGCTCATTTTGACTTGGAGCTACACCAGATGGATGTAAAGACTGCTTTTCTCAATGGAGACATTGAGGAAACCATTTATATGGCACAACCTGAAAACTTTGTCTTCGAAGATGCAAAGTCTACAGTGCACAAATTAAAGAAATTCATCTATGGTCTCAAGCAAGCATCTCGTCAATGGTATCACAAGTTTCATCAAATTATTACCTCTTTTGGTTTTGAGGTAAATGTTGTTGATGATTGTGTATATTGCAAGTTCAGTGGGAGTAAATATGTTTTCTTGGTTTTGTATGTCGATGATATTCTTCTTGCAAGTAATGATATAGGCTTATTGCACGAAACTAAGAGATTTCTTGCGAAGAAATTCGAAATGAAAGATCTTGGTGACGCCTCTTTTGTATTAGGAATTCAAATACTTAGAGATCGCTCTCGAGGTATCCTTGGATTATCGCAAAAGAGCTATATCGATATGGTTTTAGGAAGATTCGGCATGAAAGGAAGCAAACCATTAGACACCCCTGTGGCCAGGGAAGAAAAATTCAGTCTTAACCAATGCCCCAGCAATGATCATGAGAAAAATGAGATGCAAAAGATTCCTTATGCATTAGCAGTAGGAAGTCTAATGTACGCTAAAGTTTGCACTCGTCCCGATATAGCATTTATAGTGGGAGTTTTGGGAAGGTATATAAGCAATCCAGGGGAGCAACACTGGAAAGCGGCCAAACGTGTCATGCGTTATTTAAAGAGAACAATGGATTATATGCTCACTTATCGGAGGTTGGAGAATTTGGAGATCGTTGGATACTCTGACTCCGATTTTGCTGGATGTCAAGATAGCAAGCGTTCCACATCGAGTTATGTATTTACATTGGCTGGAGGGGCTATTTCTTGGAAATCTGCTAAACAGACTCTTGTAGCTTCTTCCACCATGGCTGCAGAGTTTATTGCTTGTTATGAAACATCTAATCATGCATTGTGGTTGCGGAACTTTGTCACTGGGCTGCGTGTGGTTGACGGTATCGAAAGACCGTTGAAAATGTATTGTGACAATAGTTCAGCAGTGCTATACTCCAATAACAACAGAAGTGCTACTAAAGCAAAATTCATTGAAATTAAGTGCCTTGTTGTTAAGGAGAGAATTCAGAATAAACAAATTACTGTTGAACACATAGGAACAAATGGCATGCTAGCAGATCCGCTAACTAAGGCATTGACCCCGAAGGTATTTCATGAGCATACTGCTCAAATGGGTGTTTCTGATGTTACCTTAATTTAGTGGGAGTTTATGTTCTATGTATTGAACTTCATATTTAAGACATTCGGTATTTTATAGAATAAAGTTGATGACCTTTTGGTTTATTCTGAATTCACTTAAGTTAATTTCCATTTTGTGATATTTGCATTGTGGATTGATCTCACTAAAGTTGGACCAGTTGGAAATAGACATGTTATTAATCACATTTTACATGTAATTTTCATGCTACTCATCATATTTGATCTATGTCATTGAGTATATTAATATGGTGATTGTCGGGGTTTAACCACGAATAATAATGTGGTGAATACCGCGGTAATTCTATTGTTAGTGTATGAGATGGACCAGATTGTTGAAGGTAGTCTGAATGAATAGCATAAAGTTGTGCACTTAAGGATCCTTAATATAATCGTCTTCGGAAAATAATATATAGCCTAAGTGGGAGATTGTTGAGAAATTTATATTTCCTATATAATTTAATTGTGTGCAATATATTAATACTCAATTATATTAGCTATTTAAATATTATATTGGGCTTAATTAAGTGATTAAAATAAAGTAAGAGCCAATGGACTACACTTATTTGATATGGGCCAATGAGTAGATACCCAATATTACGTATCAGGTGATTATGGGTGGCCTGATATGGATAATATATATAGATACGTAGGTTATGGTCCCCAACACTAAGCCGCACACAGTTCTCTCTTTCCTCATCTGAAGAGATTACGAAGGTTCTCACGGAATCCAGAGGCTTTAGTGAAGGAAGACCTTGAACCTGCTGCTGATCTTCCGTTTAATTCCGCATAAGAAGATCAATGGATCCAGGTATTCCTCTGTATAATTATTTATGTATCTCATTGAATCATGTTAGGGATTAAAGACAATTGGATTAATTGTTATATTTCCTACATCAATAATTACTGCAAGAACTCAACGACTACCAGTGCGCCATTTTCTTGCTTTCTTCTTCCCTATTCAATCTCACTCTGTGTCGGCAGGAAATTAATGTCTTCACTCGTCTTCTCTTTCTTTCGTAGAAGGGTAGAATGTCTCATCTCTTTCTTTCATAAAAGGGTAGATTAGTAAAAATGATTTATCTATCAACATGTAAAGTAAATAAGTTAAGGGTTACGTATATAGAAGGTTAACCCTCAACCAAGGGACCATTTAATTTTAACCTTGGCTGTGTTATCCCTAGACCTCAAAGGAAATGTCGCCTTAGTATAAAGACGTGTACATTTTATTTCTTAAAAAAATAAAATAAAAATTAACAAAAAATGTATACTCTTTAGAATAAAATATTATACCCTTATTAATAAAAGGGTATACCTTTTAAAACAAAATATTGAATCATTACACACCTCGTGCACCTGGGATACAAAGACACAACTCTAATACATATGCACTTAGCCTTATAAAAGGGATTTATTTATGCTTAGAAAAAAAAATCACTTCATGAACTTTAGATACCAAACAAAATCTTAATTATGATACTCCAAGTGAGATATTCTATTTTAATTTCATACTTTAAATGATTAATGAAATCATATTAGTTGGAAAATTAGAAGATAAAGTTAACACTAAGATTATTTTACACCCTTCAAGATGCGATGTTACAATTATATAAATCTTTTAATTTCTTATTGGAGCAATATGCAACATCTAAAATAAAATTAATAAAGTAAGAAATATATATTTTTTAATTTTAAGGAGGGGTCATCTCATTTCCGTCCTCTCTATGTGATCAAGTTGGGAAAAATAGAGTACTCCATCTGTTCTACTCTGTTTTTAAAAATAATTTTTTAATTATTAAGTATATAGGACTATTAAAAAACAATGATGATTTTAAAATTAAAGTAAATTTTCAAAATTTTAAATTGATTTATTTATTTATTTATTTTAAGAAGGGGAACCTTATTTTTGATTGTTTAACTTACAAATGAGAAAAAAAATGTACTAGTTAACACGGAGGGGGTATACTATTTTTAAATTAAAATTTTAGCCCAACATGATTGGTATATATATATATATATATATATATATATATATATATATATATATATATATATATATATATATATATATATAGCTTAATTAAGAGTGCTCACGTTTTCTTTTAGTGAGTACATGGAATCAATTCTATTTGAATTTTGAGGTTCTCATTTTTTTCTTCACTTTTTTTATTCTTTTATTAATTAATTAATTACTGCTAATTATAATTATATATTCTTAGAATTAATATTAAATTTTAAGGATAAATATTAAAACTTGAAATAAAATAGACCATAAATTATATAAGTAAAATTACAAATATACCTTTAAATTTAATACTAAATTCTAAAGATAAATATTAAACGTATAAAACATTCGTATTAAATGTAAATTTTTTAGTTTAGATACAAGAATAACTTACTCAAACCAATTTTAAAAAAGGTGAAATTACATTTATATTTCGGAAAACATTAATGCTACCCATTATTTCTCATGGTACTGTACTGCTGCATGTACTTAGATGCACGTTAAATCAACTCATGTTAAAATATACGATAATTAGTAAAAATTAAATATGAAATAGATAGTTAGTAATTAGTATAATATAGAAAAAAATTGTGAATCATTATTCAAAAAATTAATAGATTATCATGATAAAAAAAAAACTAAAAAAGTATAATTACAAAAGTAAGTGTATTATACAAAATAGTAACACTACAAAACTTTAAATGTACACTCGATTGCATGCTCGCGCATACCTATTTGCATTTGATGAGTTATGAGCTACCATTTCATACCATCTTTAATTCAAATTTAAAATATACTACCTCCGTTCAGAGCAACGTAATTGTTTGCTGTTTGTATATGGACAATTTTAAGGTCTTTATTTACTTTTCGCATGTGGATTAAAGAGTATTATTATATGTAAAGTGGATAGTTGTATTAGAAGGAAGTGGTGGGTCATATTGTGTACTTTCTTTACAAATAGAGGAAATTTATAGCTTTGAAGCGGACGCCAGAAATAGTGAAATGATTATCTTTGCAGCGAACGGATGGAGTACTTTCTATGTCCGTCCAAAAAATGTATTTACTTGTGTACATGTTGATTAAGGAAGTATTACTCTCTCCATCCCTTCAAAAGAGGGTCTTTTATTTTTTTACATAGATTAAGAAGTATTATTATTATTTAATGTGTAATGTGTAATTGTATTAGTGGGAATGTGGCCCCTATATTTTAATTGTATTAGAGGGGGGTGTAGGTCTCATATGTGTAAAAAAAGAAAGAGGATCCTTTAGGTGGCACAACCAAAATAGAAAGATACCCTCTTTGAATTGGACGAAGAGAATATTTTTTTAATGTGTAGTAACAGTTGTATTAGTGGGAATGTGAGTCTTATATTTTAATTGTATTAATAGCATAGATGTGTATCCAAATATGTAAAAAAAAGGCAAACACTCCTTGCGCCTTTAGAATTTTGTGTTAAATTGTATTTCATATCCTTTAGTATACAAATGTGTACCCTTTATTTTCTAAAGAAAAAAAATATTAATGAAAAGTGTATACCCTTTAGAACAAAATAGTGTACCTTTTATTAATTAAAGTGTATACATTTTAGAACAAAGCAATGTACCCTTACTCATAATACTAAATTTCTAAAAGCACACGAAATGTATTCCCGTACCCAGCCGCACGCAAAACTTACTCATAAAAAAAATATCCCTCTTAACTGCAAACGAATAAAAAAACCCTTTCTCGAAGACACGGAGAAAGTACTACTATTCTATTAATGTAAAGCACTAATATTCTATTAATGTTAATGTGATTATTGCGGACTAATGATAATAATTACTCACGTGATAAAAATCCACTATGGGCCATGGCAAAAAGTGACGCAGTTTATTTAATATTCATGCTAGTTGTATGTGTTAGCTTATCCCAATCACATTTAATTATATTAAATAAGATTCATATTTCATTCGAATTTCATTTGTCTGCTACACATTCATGCACCAGTAAATTATTTTCTATATCCAATCTTATGTTTATATGTGACTCTTAAATTTTATTAAGGGCCAAACCTAGAATGTGTGTTTTATAAAGGGAAAAAAAATTATATAGAAATCTTCATTGAATTTGAAAATTTATAGAAACATTCAAAATGCTATTATTATTTATTATTAACATTCTCAAATGTTTTTACACACCCAATAGTTCCTATGAGTAAGCTGTATTTATATGAAAATATGAATATAGATCTATAAGTAATGCATTAAAATTTTAATTTAAGTTATATGTTGTTCAAAAACTACAAAAATTCAAATTTAGTGACGGTCTTTGTATTGGAATGACGGATTTTGTGACAATCAAAAGTCAATCGCAAAATATGCCATCACCAACTTGTTGAGATGTGACCATCATAATTGTGACAAATTTTTTTTACGAACCTATTTTCCGACTATTTTAATAAGTGATGGCATTCAAACCCACAGAAAGTTGGAGTTTTTTTTTTTTTTTTTTCTGATAATAGTAACCAACTTCCAACCAAAATAAGCATTATATAATGAGTGGGCCTTCTGTGCACCCGTCCGTATGGAGCACCGTGTCCCTTTGCAATTTAAACCTCACGAAGTATCCCTCCGTATTTTTAGGGGTGCAGGAACTTTTGCCATTATATAATTCCGTCGTTTAATCCGTCGACATTAAACGGTCAAAAATCGTCAAGCGGTCGGGCACACGCTTCCGTGCGTCGCACCTTATTATATCCTAAATTTGTTATTGCACCAGCACCACTATGTTCTGACTCCTTTTGACCTCGGTCAGTTGACCTTGACCAATTTAAATTGAAAGAAACGGTTGTCCATTGGCTTTTGTTGACTTCACGTGGCGGTGACTCGGATTTGACTAGGTGGTGGAAACCGTACGTATTTCTACTCGCAGATATTCTAAATGGATCGGCCGCGTTTTCACCGACGGTTATTGAGATAAAAAAAAATAGTTATATTTGTACGAAATCATCTCATCGAATGATTTTTGTAAGATTGACAGGAAATGATACTCTTTAAGAAAAAAATAATATCTAATTAATGAAAAATAAAAAGAATGAGTCTTTTGTATCCCCGTCACACAGATTTAGATTCGTGTCTTTTTGCAATTTCCGCTTTCCTTTGCAATTTTCGTGTCTCTTTATAATTTAAAATCTCTAGCAATACATAGATTTAAATATAATAGGGAGAGAAATATTTGAGTTCACATGGGAACACCGTGTCCCCATGGGAATACCGTGTCCCCGGAAGCGCATGAGGTTTTGCCAAATAAAAATGGTGTCATAAACAATATATAACATATGTGAAATGTGATAAATTTTTAAAAGAAGAGTGATAATATTTTTAATAAAAAATAAAGTGATTATAGGATGCACGTGCACCCCCATATTTATAGTTTTAAAATAAGTAATGGATAGTTTTAAAAAAATATAAAATTAAGGAATTTTATCAATCCAAAACCTGAAAAATTGGTAAACTATTAATTTGGGACTTGAATTATGATTTCTATCGATTAGGGGCCTGAATTATGTAAAACTATAAATTTGGAGTCTGAACTTAGGCCCTAAATTGATAAAATAGGAGATCATATTTGACAAATTCAGTCCTTGAATTGATAGTTTTATATATTTCAAGCATTGAATTGATAGAAAAAATAATTCAGGCCACGAATTGATAGTTTATCTATAATTCGGGCCTTGAATTGATAAAACTCCAAATTTTAATTATTTTATTTTATTTTAGGGTGGAAATTAAATAAAAATTAATCTAACGATTAAGATCGTCCAGATGCACCGATACACCAGGTGCACCACAGTTGGACTTTTAAAAATAATAATTAATTATGAAAGCGTAAAATAGTCTCAGCGTGGTTTTACATAAAATATGTACCCAAAAATATTTAAATAAAGCAAATATTTATATGAGACCTTACAGGAAGAGTTCATAATAACGGAAAAAAATTACTATATAAAAGTGATTTTCAAAATGATAAAAGTATTAATAAATATTTTATAAATAATTTATATCCATAACTAGAGTTGTTATAAAGCTCGAAAAATGTGAGTCCGACCCGATTAACCCTACAAAAATTAGGGTTAGGGTCGAGAAATTGAGCCCGTTTAAAAGGCTTTTTGCTCCGAACCGAAAGCCCTTGAGCTAATAGGACTGGCCCGTAGAGCTGAGAGTCATTATTATTATTATTATTATTATTATTATGTTTAATTTATCTTAACACTCATAATCTATACATCAATCATCCCTCTCCCATTCTACCCTCAACCCATCGTGGGACAAACTCTCATCATTTTATAACACAGTCTCACGTGAGACAGGTAAAAAGTGATAACTTCTATAACGACAAGTGATACTAATGAAAAGTGATAATATTATTTTATGAACAATTTATAATATAAATAAAAAGTAATAATATTTTATAGTGAAAGTGATAACATTTTATAGCGAAAGTGATAATTATTTTAAAAAGTGTAAAATGATCTCATGTGAGACGATCACGTAATACTTAACCTTAATTTAATTATCACACATTCTATTAATTTACATATTTTAATAATATTTTTCATATATTAATTTTAATTTTCTCAAAGTCAAGATAGTGTATTAATTAATTTTGTAGTATTGATGCAGTGGAAAATACAAAAGAACGATAAACAAAATACTAATCCGTTGATTCTACAAAGAATACCGGAATAACGAGATAGATTTCTACTCAAACGTTGATTCTCACAAGAATACCGTAGGAGTAGACGGAAACACGATTAAAAGTATTAATCCGTTGATTCAAGAGAAATACCGGAAGAACACAAATAAAACACAACAGAAGGGAATAAACCCAAACTTTTCGTTAATCAAATTCAACTCCCTAAAACTATTACAATATCACCTATTTATAGGATCTGACATATTAATGACAAATATAAATAAAAGGAAATAAATCATAATATTATTATAAAATATTCTAATTACAATCATATCTCCATCATTCTCCTCCGCTTGGAGACGATTCGACCTCGAATCTTGCAGGGTTGTATCACGAACGAAAGTGCGAAGACACGCTGGAACATCCTTGAATCCATATAACTAAAAATCCTTTAAAATAACACTTTCATGTTCAATGTTGCAACAAATTATGAAATCCAGAAAATATGAATCTTTTGGATCATACGAATCTTTTGAATTAGGCGCATTAACAGCAGCTTCAATTATCTCTCCATAAAAAATTGGATCACCATAAACATCGTGGAAAATTGCATCACCTTCTTTATAAAAAGTTGGTGGGATATCATAGCCGAAACCTTCTTCATCTTCTTCATCAAAGATGAGTGGACCATCATAGCCACCATAAGAAACTTCATCACCTTCCTCATCAAATATCTATGGACCTTCATAGCCACCATCAACAAACTCGTCCAAATCAAGATTGAATGGAGAAAATAGATCAGAAAAAGAAAGATTATCCTATTCATAGATCTGCTCATCATACATGATATCATCTACCAATTCATGCCTCGGAATCATCATCGAGGATCATAAATTGGCTCTGATTACCAACTGATGCAGCGAAAATACAAGAGAACGATAAACAAAATACTAATCTGTTGATTCTACAAAGAATACCGGAATAGCGAGATAGATTTCTACTCCTATGGTATTTTTGTGAGAATCAACATTTGAGTAGAAATCTATCTCGATATTCCGGTATTCTTTGTAGAATCAACAGATTAGTATTTTGTTTATCGTTCTTTTGTATTTTCCGCTGCATCAATTTGTAATTATTATTTATAACAAATTTAAATTTAGAGTCTATTTGTTATTATTATTTATAACAAATTTAAATTTAGAGTCTTGACTTTGGTGCACCTGATCAATCTTAATTGTTAGATTAAGTTTTAATATACTAATCCACACCATTAAATATAATAAAATAATTATTTAAAAAAAAAGAGAGAAGGTAGGATATAAAAAACCTATGGTGCACTTGGTGCATCGGTGAGACTACACTTCGTAAAAATTGATAATAGGTTTTTTAATAATAGGTGTTTAAAGCGGACAGCTCTTGAAAGAATGACACAAACAAATTTTAGTGAACCTATTAATTTATTTGTTGAAAATTTTCTTATGTTAGTTGTTTGGAGTTTAAAAAATGAACATTTGCATAGTTGAACTCTTGGATAGCACCCTTAAACAAATTCCAGTGATTCTCGTTTGATTTTTCATCATTGTCATGCTTCATGCTGTTTATAGTAATGATCATGTATAACTGATTTGCCTTTGTACTTAACTTATCACTTTAACAGTCTAGCAACAGCTGGTTATGGAACTGCTTTTGGTGTTATTACTTTGTTTTTTGTAGCAAGCTTAAAAGCATCTGCACTTCCTTTTAACATAAGTTTTGTTGTACAAGGCAAAACATAGACAATTCTTATTGATTCACAAATTTGGTTGAATTTTTCAGGTGAACACAATTCGGCCGGAGTTGTTTCTCGAAGCAGCTTACTGTTGTAAGGATCCACAACATCTAGCTTCAGTGTTAAGATTTTTATCTGATTTCATTTCGGGGTACTATATTAGATTTCTGATGGCCAAGCACAATTGTTTTGCCTAATAAAATACTAGATGGAAGATATATAACAAATATTGCATCATCAATTATAATTCACCAAATAATAGCCACATTTTCACTACTGAAATCATGATAATCAATTACAAAAAACTCTACAGACAGTAGTTGATTAGCATATGTGATGTTTAGTTGAGGTGTAAATTCAAGGTAGAATCATTCGGAAAGGCAAAATTAAGTTCAAATTGCTGTAATCTCACCTTTTCCCCTTCCAATTTCCTTCTCTGTAAGAAAACCATTTCACATGTTTGCATTCAGGAGCAAGATAGTGTTAACTGCATTTAGATAGTCAAATGAGCCACTGCCACATTTCTTCAAAGCATTATCCCAAGAATTACAAAATTTTAGGAGTATATTGTTGGTTAACATTTCATTTTCCCAAGAATTACAAAATTTTAGGAGTATATTGTTGGTTAACATTTTTCCAGGACATAAATAAGTATGATATGCTTTTCTATCTTACCTTCCTCAAAAAATATCATATGCAAAAGGGAGACAATTAGTTGATGCAAAATTGATTTTGAAGTTAAGTTGAGTTGAAGGCGCAGGCATATTTTTGGAAACCCATGAAATACATTTCGGTTGAGCATCGACTTTCCTGTCGTAAAACGGCATCTCTATAAAACTTAAGAGGAGTGAAATAGCATTGCAACTTTGTCAAACTGCAGGAAATAAATTCTCCCATACCTGCAAATTACTAAAATATATTAGGAAAAACTGGAAGCATCTTCAATAGCAGAGGTCTTATGAATCTTAAGCAAACACTTGATGAAAATCACTCAAGAACTTGCACTCACTCAAACGTTTGATCACCCACGTTTCACTTACAAATCGATTGATGAACGAAGAATGAAATGGAAGAGATCAACACGAAGATGTATAGTGGTTCGGCGTAAGCCTACATCCACTTTGAAGGAACAATCACTCACTAGGATGATTACAATATACACTTAAGGAAGATGATGATCTTATGCACATACAAACCCTAATGTGCTTCTAAAACCTGTAAACTGATATGCAGCTTCTTGTTATGCTTTAAACTGCCATCGATCATGCCTATATATCCATCAGCAACTCAACTGATGTGCTGGATTGATTTCCCACGTGAAGGATCATTTGTTAGCTCAACCAACTAACAAACTTAACAAACTAACAATCTAACTAACTTGATTCCATCTTTAATGCATGGTTGAGATAAATCTGATCCGACGGTTTCTTGATCATACTCCAACCTCTGCAGCTTCTTTATTGTTGATCCCCAACAACCCTTCAACACCAATCATCACCCTCCACCTGTCTTGACTACACAACAACACACATACATACAAAAGTGCATGCATGTCTATCATACAACAAGAGGGATAGATGACAGCTAAAAGGAAATATATAGCAGGTTTGTCTCATTAAAATGATATGTACATTCTACATTGATTTTTGAGCAATCCGAATTCTGTGATAACAAAATTACTATAAAATGTCAAGTTAGAGTACCCTTACACAACTAGCACCAAAGCAAACTTGGAAATGGAGACACTTACACATGGGAAAACTTAAGAAAAAAAATAGACATCAAAATTTGTTCCAAAATAGTATAGAATCTTAGAATGAGAACGATAAAGAAAAAATTATTGAAGATAAAGAAAATATTATTGTATTTATTAAAGATAAAGAAAATATAAAGAAAATATTATTGAAGATAAAGAAAATATTATTGTATTTATTAAATATAAAGAAAATATTATTGAAGGGAGAACAGGGGAAAATATTTATTCTGCTGCTATGAAAGCCTTTATGCTTGTGATCGAAATTATATATCATACAATATAGGTCTTATCATAAAGTAATGGAATATTCTGTAGTTTTGACATATTTTATAATTTTTACAAATTAGGAGAATTTTCAAATTTTCTGCAAATCCATCCACATAAAATGATTTAAGTTTATTCATCATAGTCATACTAAAAGGGACACTGTCCGCGAGTTTTTACCATCATAGTATCACAGTAGGAGGAGGAACCTTTTAATTTAAACTCTTTTTAAGATAAATTGTTTATTCATCATAGTCATACTAAAAGGGACCTTGTCCGCGAGTTTTTACCATCATAGTATCACAGTAAGAGGAGGAACCTTTAAATTTAAACTCTTTTTAAGATAAATTTTGTTAACATATAAATACTAACCCATTAAAATAAAATAAAAAAACAGAAAAGAATAAAATCCACAACATCATCGAAAAGTCATTCTCCTCTCTAACCAGACCGTTTGTTTTTATAACTTCATGATTTAAAAAAAATTATAACTCATTCTATGTTGATTAAATGTGGAAAATTCTTAATTTGGAAGTTCTTTGAAGAAAAAAATTTAAAAAAAAAACTCCAAAACAAAATTGAAAAAACTCTAAAAATTTGGAAAATGTAAATGATTATTGTGGATTGTGGAAGATATAAAATTATTGATCCAATCAATATAAGAATATTTATTTAGTTGTTTTTTAAAGTAATTTATATTAATCTTAGATAAACTTTCTGTGCACCTGGGCGCACGTACCACATTTCGTGCGCCTTTAGAATTTTGTGTTAAATTGTATACTCTTTAGTATACAGATGTGTACCCTTTATTTTCTAAAGAAAATTATTATGTGTATCTGGGCCCATGAACAACACTCCTTGCGCCTTTAGAATTTTGTGTTAAATTGTATACCCTTTAGTGTAAAAATGTGTACCCTTTATTTTCTAAAGAAAAAAAATATTAATGAAAAGTGTATACCCTTTAGAACAAAATGGTGTACCTTTTATTAATTAAAATGTATACCCTTTAGACCAAGCAATATACCCTTACCTATAATACTAAATTTCTAAAGGCGTACGGAATATGTTCCTGTGCACCCGGCGCACGCAAGTCTCACTCAAAAAATTTTGGGGCCCCAAAAATTTAAGAGCCCATGACAAGAATCTATCAGGACAACCCTCAGGGCCGACCCTGTCACCCACTAAATCTAATGGTGATTATAAAGCCACCTCACCCAGTTAATTTAATTTCTTCTTCTCTTCAAATTTTCTACGTTTCTTTAAGGCAAAAACTTTTGTGCACCCGGGTACACGGACCACATTCCATGCGCCTTTAGAATTTTGTGTTAATTTGTATCCCTTTATTTTCTAAAGAAAATTATTATGTGTATTTGGGCGCATGGACAACCCTCCGTGCGCCTTCAGAATTTTGTGTTAAATTGTATACCCTTTAGTATAAAAATGTGTACCCTTTATTTTCTAAAGAAAAAAAATATATTAATGAAAAGTGTATACTCTTTAGAATAAAATGGTGTACCTTTTATTTAATAAAAGTGTATACCCTTTAGACCAAATCAATATACCCCTTATCCATAATACTAAATTTCTAAAGCCGCACGGAATGTGTTCCCGTGCGCCCGGGCGTACGCAAGCCTCACTCTTTGTTTAAAAAATAATACTAACTATTAATTAAATCTCGGTTATAATTTTACGTCTAACTTTAGAGTCTTAATTACCCCAGTATTTTTCCTGACTTTAATTAATTATAAATTTATCTATCTATCTATACATATATAAAACAAACCTAAACGTTTTAATCTAAACTTCTACTTTTATTTTTAATTTTTTTTAATTTTACTCTATTTACAAATAATTCAATTTTAATCTTGACTGTCCAATCATATAATTTTTCCGTTCAACGCACGGATAGGTTTATCTAGCTTCTATAAAACTCATTCTTTCTGTTATTTTTTTCAATTCTAATTAATTTTTATTAATTATTACTGCTAATTGTAATTATTTTTTTAAAATTAATATTAATTCTAAAAATAAATATTAAACATTAAGTGTGATACCCGAGCTTCTCACTACTCATGTGTCAATATAATTTAATTTGTGTTATGTGCATTTTATAATTATGTGATAATTGTTTTTACATTTTAATTATCTTTACATTTTATTTGAGACATACGTGATAAACATGGTGACAATATGTGAATATATGAGTGCATAAATATTTACGTGCATTAATTTGGATATATGAGTAAATTATTTTATGAGTATAAATACACTTTTCTTAATTATTAAGTATCACACGTGTTCTCGTAATAATAATAGTGGGTGAAAAAAATATACACGTATGTGTATTAATTTGTAAATGTATTATATCTTAGCTATTAAGTATTGCACGTATATTTATAATGGATAATAATAATTTCATTTACTATAAATAGAAACTTACTATAAATAGTAAATTACTATTAATAGTAAATTAAATAAGTTGGGGCGGTGGGATAGTCGCATACGACTTCCACCCCAACCCTCTATATATAATAGTAACCCTGTTAAGGGTAATTCAAAGCAGAGGTAAGAAAAAAGAAAGAAAAAGAAAGAGAGGAAAAGAAGAGAGAGAAGAGAGGGAGAAAGAGAGAGAGGAAAGGGAGAGAGAGGAGAGAGAGGAAAAAGAGAGAAGAGGGAGCGCACCGGAACGAGCGTGTCGGAGCGAATTAGTTACAGTTCTTTACGGGGTTTATATTACTGTCGGAATCCAGGTAAGTAGAAGTCCAACTACAATGTATAAACATGTTGTTCGTGAATTATTTGTAATTAATATGTGATAATTATATTATGGATTATTTGTAATTAGTTTAATTACGATATGAATTATTTGAGATTAATTTGTTATATAAGTTGTGGATTTATGTGATTTGGAGAAAGTAGGGTTCATATTTAACAATAGTATTTGTAAATTATTTGTGATAATTTTGTGATACAAGTTGAGGATCCATATGATTTGAAATAATATCATCATCCTATATAGATCTGTGTGATTGGAAACTGTTGCAAATATATTTATATGGTTTGAGAAAATATTGGTTATAAGGATCTGTGGGATCCAAGATGAAGTTTGATTCCAAAAAGAGATCAGTGTGATCCCAGGGTGAAGTGATTATTCTATAAATGGATCTATGGGATTGAGGTGAAGTTGTTATTTCAGAAGTGGATTTGTGTGAATTGAAATTAAGTTGTTACTTTATTGTGATTAAATGTTGATAATGATATTGTAAATGGTTTATGAAGCACATTTAATTGTTTTGGGTGCATACCATGCATAAACATGAAAAGTGTTTTCCTCAAAATTAATAAAATACTAATGGTGTGTGCGGCCACTATATATGCATCTCTGTCAGGGTTCGATAAAATCGTTCTCGACATTTTTATTAGGGGTTCGGAAAAATCGTCCCCACCACTTTGCCAGAGTTCGGAAAAATCGTTCTCGGCACTATTTTCGGGGTTCAGAAAAATCGTCCCCATTGAGCTCATTTGGGTTGCATATCATAAGTGTGTCGTGGGGATCCCGCAACGTGAACAATTTTCAAAATAAAAGAGATCAATTAGAAAAATTAGGAAATAGGCGATAGAGAACTAAATGCATTTTCATGCACTGACATGCATGATTTCTACTTACTGAGATTTTTATCTCACTAGTTTATGCATTGTAGGTGAGCCTGTTGATGATTGAGTTTGTGATGTGACTGTGCAAGCTGTCGAGCTCCTTCAAGGTTTTGAGCGGATGTACATAGATGACGACCTGTTGGGTTAGGCCGTGGGTTTATTTTGTTTCCGCTGATGTTTTGGTTGTGTAATATAATAAGTATTATCACATGTTTGGGTGGTTTGAAGTGGTGTCAGAAACCAGTCACATATGTTGAATTGGTGTGATGATGTTGGTTATAAGCATATTATGAAAAAAAATTATATGCAGGTTTTTATAATGATAATGTTTATATTAAATAATATTTGAATTATAAGTTATGTAAGGAGGGTCGTGTCATTAAGGGTAAAATTATAATTTTACTTTTAAAATTAAGACTAAATCCTAAAAATAAATAGTAAACCTTAGGGCAAAATATAACATAAACCACAAGAATAAATTTACAATTATATTTTTAAATTAACAATAAATTCTAAGAATAAATATTAAATTTTATGGACAAAATATACCATAAACCACAAGAGCACCCGGGCACACGGACCACACTCTGTGCGCCTTTAGAATTTTTGTATTAAATTGTGTACTCTTTAGCATAAAGATGTGTACCCTTTCTTTTCTAAATAAAAATATTAATGAAAAGGGTATACTCTTTACAACAAAATAGTGTACCCTTATTAATTAAAGTGTATACCTTTTGAACAAAATAATATACTCTTACTCATAATACTAAATTTTTAAGGCGCACGGTGTGCGATGGGGCACAAGAGCCTCACCCCAAGATTTTATGAATTGAAAAGTAAAATAAATCAAGTAAAATATTATATATAATTATTAAAATTATAATTAATAATAATAAATGAAAGAAAAAAAAGGAAAAGAAAAAGCTATGAACGAAATAAGAAATTTTTGATTTAATTTAAGAGTAATTAATAAGAAAAAAGGTGATGTGGCAAAATCTTAATCTCCGGCCACCAAGGATGAGGCACCTCAAAATAGTATCATAGAGAAAATCCCACACATAGCAGCAACGCCATGCCGTCGCCTGCTCAATTAGATGATCAATCTTAATAAGTATAAGGATGATTAACCTTAAACATCTTAATATTTATAAATTTAAAAAAAAACATTTAGAACTTAAATAATAGGCAATTTATAGTGTGCACCCGGGTGCACCTAATACAAATATAAACAAAAACATATACAATTAAGTGTAAAAATATATACAATTTAATTGTTAATTTTTTTTAATGAAAATTGTATATAATATTCAATAAAATGTTATACACATATTGATATTACTTTTTTTAATGAAAATTTAATGTGAAAAAAGTATACGATTATTACAAAACACGTATACAAAATAGAATAATATGTATACAAAATAGAATAAAAAGACATACACATATAGGTGCATCCTTGCACCCGTATGCACCCAATATACACTCTAAATAATAATAAGTCATTTGTTAATTAATATATCAAAATTCTAAAAATAGTTAATATCTATAAAATTTTAATTTTATAAAAATAAATAGCGATATTATTATTATAGTATAATATTACCAATGATAATAATAATTTTATGCGTATAAATAATAGTAATAAATAATCACTACAACATAAATAGTTTTACGTAACACGTAAAAAATGTTATCTAATGGCTTAAATATGTTATTATAGACGATAGATAACATTTTTAGGGGCGTCGCTGTTGCCCCTGTTACCTATTGTCTTATGTAACACTTTTTCTTAATATAGTAACACTTAAAAAAAATATTATATTGTCTTATGTAACACTTTTTCTTAATATAGTAACACTTAAAATAAATGTTACATTTACTTTAGTAACACATTATAAAATAAAAAATAAAATTGTGATTGTGTGAATTTGATCTCATGACCTATGTGTTACCATGCATCTCCTTTACCAATTTTGCTAATTCATCAATCTTTACATATGTTTGCTATTTATTTTATTATATATTTCTAGTCTTTTTTTTCCTTTTTAAATAAAATTTTTGCAGTTTAATATTTTAACCATTAACAAAAAAGATAAGTAAATATAGTATTTTAAAATATTTTTCGTGAATAATAGTATTTTTTTTAATTTTATAATTCAATTTTAAATAATTATATTAAAATAAAATATATTTTATGTAACGAACTATATATATTTTGTATTATATAAATACATTAAACTAAATTATATATATATATATATATATATATATATATATATATATATATATAGTGTGTGTGTGTGTAACGTTTCAATTAATATTCATCTTATAAATATGAAGTATTAAAAATACCACTCCATTTTAAATGTTGTGTAAATAATGTAGAAGTGTTACTTAAAAATGTTTCTTAAGTATAAGTGTTATATTAATGTGTTACTTTTATAAAAGTATTACATAAAATGTGTTACATATATAAAAGTGTTATCTGCATGTGTTACATATTAGAAAAATGTTATATGTATGTGTTATTTATATAGAAAGTGTTAAAAAAATGTTACATATCATAATAATTTTAAAAATGTTACCATTTTGTGTTAAATAAATTTAAAGTGTTACTATAAGGTGTTATTTAATGCTACTTATGTTGTAGTGAATAATATAAAAGGAATAAGGATTATAATAAATTAACAAGATCACATGAACATATTAATGTTTCAATTAAAGTTAAATCTATTATACCAACATTCTGAATAGCAAATTAATAGGAAAATCATCCTAAAATTAAATTAGGCAGAACCTTCGACTTAGAAAAAAATCTCAAAATGACTTAGAAAAAAATCTCAAAATTTTTATGAAGCGAGCACTTGAATTCACTAGTCACCTCCCATTAACACCTGAAAAGTAAACCGAAAAGTAGGAATAAGATAAATAATATAAGTATGGCGGGCAAACTCCGAGTACCTTTTACAATCCTGATACCTAAAAGTAGCATCACTCATAAATAGTGATAATACTCAGTAAAGTATTGTATACAAGCTGTTGAGCATGCTGCTAAGGAGGACAATCTTGAAGCTGTTAAGACTCTCATGCCAAACACTATCAGGACGTTCAATTATCCCGATTGGATCCCGGAAGGGCTCATGAAGACATTGAACACTTAAGAATTTATCGAGAAGGTAATATGTTATACGAGTTACATGTAAGAGATTTTTTAGTTTAGGGTTTAGATTTTATCCCTATAAGGTACAGAAGTACTTAATTAATTGTTTTCTCATATAATAAACTGACACTATATAAATATATGGGAAATCCCACAACTTACCCTATATGGGATGTGCAACATTTAAATTGACCTATCATTTGTATTACATCTAATTTGCTCACAAAATACATGTAATGTCATGAATACCCCTAAGGGGTGGCCCACTATTTAGCATTGGGAATGAGATAACAAGTACAGTTGGAGGACACAAGTCATATGTCAGAATTTGACTGTTCTTTTATGATATTACTTACTAAAAAAATAAATTTTTAAAATGATATCATTTTATAAATAAAATCTAAGCGGATGCAAATTAATATTAATATAATAATAATAATAATAATAATAATAAAATCTAAGCGGACGCAACTATTTAAAATTTACCTCATATCATTTTAATTCTGCTTTTTTTTAACATGGCGGACACGTCGTTAATTAAGATATATTAATTTTTTTTTAAATATGGAGACACCGACTTGGGGGACATATCTAAAGAAGAAAGAATATAATCTAATCTAATCACTGTCATCCAACTAAATATATAAAAAAAATAATTACAAAAATAAAAAACGCACGGTAATATAAAAAAAAACTGAAACACATCAAGACACATTGGCGGATACGTGTCCAGTGATAAGAAATAAAAATCCTTGCGGACACATGTTATCTTAATATTTTCTTTTAATTAACATGCAATTTGATGATCAATTTTCCAGCGGACCAGCAATTCAAATAATCAATTTACCAGCAGGCATGCAATTACATATCAATCATCAGCGGACATATCAATTTAAGAATAGTTTTATTGGCGGACATGTAATTGCATATCAATTACATCAGTGAACACGCTAAGAGCATCAATTATCGGCGGACAAGATATTCAAGGCATGATTTCATTGACGAACATACATATTTAAAGAAAATAAATATAGATAATTATAATTTATGCATAATTACTAACGTTACAAATAAATTATTTTAATAAAAAAATTATATAAGAATATCACACACTGTACTCACGTTATCCTAATTATAATTGTTAGTGCATATCAATTACATCAACGGACACACGACCGACAAGCAATTTAAGAATGATTTTATTGGTGGACATGCAATTGCATATCAATTACATCAGCGGACACGCTGTTTAGAGCTTCAATTATCGGTGGACAAGGTATTCAAGGCATGATTTCATTGACGAACATACATATTTAAAGAAAATAAATATAGATAATTATAATTTTTGCATAACTACAAACATTACAAATAAATTATTTTAATAAAATAAATTATATCCTAATTAAATAAGAATATCACACACTGTACTTACATTATCCTAATTATAATTGTTAGTGCATATCAATTACATCAGTGAACACGCGGCGGACAAGCAATTTAAGAATGATTTTATTGGCGGACATGCAGCATATCAATTATATCAGCGAACACGTGGCGGACAAGCAATTTAAGAATGATTTTATTGGCGGACATGCAATTGCATATCAATTACATTAGCGGACAAGCTATTTAGAGCTTCAATTATCGGAGGACAAGGTATTTAACGCATGATTTCATTGAAGAAAATACATATTTAAAGACAATAAATATTATATTTTTTTGCATAAATACAAATATTAACGTAACAAATAAATTATTTTAATGAAAAAAAGAATATCACACACTGTACACATGTTATCCTAATTATAATTGTTAGTGCATATCAATTACATTGACGGACAAGTAATTTAAGAATAATTTTATTGGCGGACATGCAATTGCATATCAATTACATTAGCGAACACGCTATTTAGAGCTTCAATTATCGGCGGACAAGGTATTCAAAGCATGATTTCATTGACAAACATACATATTTAAAGATGATAAATATATATAATTATAATTTTTGCATAATTACAAACGTAACAAATAAATTATTTTAATAAAAAAAATAATATCTAATTAATTAAGAATGTCATACAGTACACATGTTATCCTTATAATTGCTGGTGCATATCAATTACATCTGCGAACACGCAGCGGACAAGCAATTTAAAAATTATTTTATTGGCGATATGCAATTGCATATTAATTACATTAGCGAACATGCTATTTAGAGCTTTAATTATCGGCAAACAAGGTATTCAATGCATGATTTCATTGACGAATATACATATTTAAACACAATAAATATAGATAATTATATTTTTCTGCATAAATACAAATACTAATTTAAAAAATAAATTATTTTAATAAAAAAATAATATCCTAATTAATTAAGAATATCACATATTGTACTCATGTTATCTTAATTATAATTATTAGTGAATCTCCGACTACAGAAAAAATAAAAAGGATTCTTGTCCACTTATGTATAACTTTTTTATTTTATTTTATATTTTTATATTTCATGTTCAGTTAAAAAAAAGAATAAAAAAACTATTATATATGGATATTAATTGGATGTGCGCTGGTAAATTCATGATTGTTCTCCGATAAATTAATGCTTAAATTGCATATAATAATTGCATGTTAAAACTAGGATTTTATACTTTTTTTATTAAAATGATTTATTTGTTATGTTAGTATCTGTAATTATGCAACAAATACATCAGCAGACTTATTAATTATATATCTATTTTTAAATAATAAAATTCATTTATTTTTTTACCGCTTAGACATCAGTTAAAAATGATATATCACTCTATTATTACAATTTTCAAATACATCTCATTATATAAAAGATTTTACTATTCAAAAAATAATTAAAAAAATTCATATATTCATTCAACTCATAGACTAATACTAAAAATTAGGGAATCTCCTAATCTTAAATATCCTAAATAATATTCTAATATCCTAAATATTGAAAAATATAATAAAAAATAATATTAATATCTAATCCGTCGATGATTTAAACCCTAAATAGTGTGTGTTCGCTGATGATTGATATTTAATTGCATGTCTACTGGTAAATTGATCATTTGAATTGCTTGTCCGCTGGAAAATTAATCATCAAATTGCATATAATTGCATGTTAATTAAAAAAATATTAAGATAACATGTGTTCGGTGTGTGATATCCTTAATTAATTAGAATATTATTATTAAAATAATTTATTTGTTAGGTTAGTATTTGTAATTATGCAACAATTATAATTATATATTTTTATTATCTTTAAAAATGTATGTCCGCCGATGAAATTGCTTTAATTTTGCATGTCCGCTGATGATTTAAGCCTTAAATAGTGTGTCTGCTACTAATAATTATCTATTTTTATATTTTTTATCAATATTGATGCATTTTTATATTCGATGGACAAGCCATAAAAATGTCCACCGAATATAATTTGTGGATAATTATTCGGTAAACTTATTCACAATTTATTTTTTCAATATAAATATTTCAAAAATTCTCTGAAATATCAATGCTACTATTTTTTTATTTTCAAGAAACAACTTCTGACATGTGTAAGTGAGTGTGGGTAATTCAGGAAACTCAATGAAAAAGTGGGCAAAATAGATGAATTTATAATATTAGGGCAAAATTGATGTATATAGAGCCGGCAAATAGGCCGGGCCGGGCCGGTACCGGGCCAAGGCTCATTTACGGGCCAGGCCGGGCTTGGCCCGGTTCTTGGCGGGCCTTATTTTTTGTGGCCCAACCTAGCCCATACCGGGCCATTTTGGCCCATTAATATTTATTTATTTTTAAATTTTTTATTTAAAAAATAATTTAAAATTTAACTACTTTAATACCTATAATAATTATATTAGTCAATATTGAATATTATTCTCAAATTTATAATTAGATATTAACGGTAAATAATCTATTCAAGTTAATTGTTATTATTTTTAAATCAAGTAAATTAGAATTGATTATTAGTGATTGAATGTAAAATTAAGAGTTGTTAAATAACGAGATTGCAAATATTTAACATTAGTAATCACGATTATTATGTGATTAAAATTATATTATTAGCATCTAACTTATTATATTATAATATAAAATTTCAACAATATTAAATATATATATATATATATAATTTTTTTCTTCGCCTTAACTTTATTTCTATCATATAGTAATCAAAATATCCAAATAATATAGAAAATTCAGTATATAATTTGAATATTATAATTATTTTAGAAAGTTATTTTATATATTTAATATTAAGTTATTTAAATATAATTTATAAATCAAATATTACAAATAATTTATAATTAAACATAAATAAAATGATCGGGCCAAAAAAGCCCATAAAAATGGGCCAAAGGCAGGCCGGGCCATTTGGCCCACCGGGCTTGATGGGCCAGGCAAAAACGGCCCGGTTCTTTTCGGGCCTACTTTTTAATGGCCCAACCCAGCCTACATATGGCGAGCTACGGGCCGACCCGTCGGGCCGGGCCATTTTTGCCGGCTCTAGTCATATAGTTTAAATAGGGCATTCTGACATGTGTCCCTGTAACAATAAATTTTGTATTTATTAAATAATAAACACAAATTACAATGATAATTCGAGATGGATTGAACTTGAGAATTTGAGTAAACTTCTAGCTGATTCATCTCTTGAGTTGACTTCTTTGACTTTATCAACTTTCTGAGCAGGATCTTCGGATGAAGCTTGTCTATGCTCGGGATTGACTTGAAACTTTAAAACGTTTATCCGGAGGCGTCGAGCCTTTGTTCGGATCGAACGTTAACTTGAAGATTTGTCGTGAAGAACGCCGTTCAATTTGGTAGAACGTTGACTTCACGAAGACTGCTGGATGAATTTGATATGAAGAACGCCGTTCAATTTGGTAGAACGTTGACTTCACGGAGACTGCTGGATGAATTTGATATAAAGAACACCGTTCAATTTGGTAGAACGTTGAGTTCACGGAGACTGCTGGATGAATTTGATATGAAGAACGCCGGATCGGAGGGGCTGGACACCTTGATCTCTGACTGGAGGCGGTTGGATGGAAGAACGCTGGAATTTGATATGAAGAACGCCGGATCGGAGGGGCTGGACACCTTGATCTATGACCGGAGGCGGTTGGATGAAAGAACGCCGGATCGGAGGAGCTTAGAACCTTGATCTCTGATCGCAGATCGGAGGAGCTTAGAACCTTGATCTCTGATCGCAGACCGTTCTTAACTTGAAGATGCTTGAAGATCTCAAGTCTTGACTTGAAAATGCTTGAAGATCTCAAGGGAGCACTGCTCGTATTCTTGATCTCTTTAGAAGCGCGTCTTCAGATGTATTTTTTATGTCTTTGGAATGAGGACTGAAGGCCCTTATTTATATGTAGAGAAAATAACCACTTGAGAGATATTTTCTCCTTTAAAAGATATGTTGGGCTTTTCTCCTTTAATTAAGTCTGCTGGATTGGATAAAGCTCAATTATCAATTATTTACTCATTTATTTTAGGAATTAATTTATTTAAATTCCTTAATAAATAAATAATTATTGCATTAATTTGCCTTATATTTTTATTTAATAGACAATAAAATTCAGGTGCCTACAGTCCCAAAATATATTTATACTGTTCCAGAGAAGAAATACGTACCAAAAGCATTTGAAGAAGAAAGGAGACGATGCATGTAGAAAATACGATTATCCTTCTGCAATCAAATATTACACTGAGGTATTAATCTTAATTATGTTATACTGTACTACATATGATCATTATAAATTATAATCATCATCTTCATGTATATTGCATGCAGTCTAATATATATAACTCCGAGTGATGAAAAAATTCGGGCGAGTGCTAGGAACGCTTGGGCAACGGGGTGTTGCTGTACATATGATGAGGAGTGTGTTAGAGGCAACCCATATTGGGCCAAGGGTTATGCTTGACTAGGGTCTGCATGGAAACTTCTTTAGGCACGTATGTGCATACATGCATTCATATGCGTATTTAAGTTAAGATTAATTGTTACAACATTGGATTGATGTATGTGTTGTCTACCCTATGTCGTCGGATGCATATAAGAAAGGGAGTGGGTTGGCTCCTCATAACGAAGCAATTCGAGATGCATATAGGTGGGTGAGGTAGCTAGATTGTATATATGTGTATATAATTTTTTGATGCACTAACATGTATACGGAAGTTGTTTGTTATATGTTGCACAGAGAGTTTGATGCTTCTAAAGAATATAAGGGCACGTTAGATAATCTAAAAACACTTAATATTTAGAATGGGAATTGAAATTGTTGTTATTGAAATATTCATGAAGCTGCATATTGTGTAGTATACTATATGTTTGTAAATCCATTTGTTTTTCATTGGTTGCTGCAAGTTTGGAGTATTATACATTGATTATTATATTGCTCTATGGTATTGTGGGAGATTTGTCACTTAAGATATATAGGTTAAGATTAATGGTGGGATTAATTATACTGACCTAATTTTCAAGTAAAATTTTTCATTCACAATTGTTTATATACATATATATATATATAATGAGAAATGGGATTTTAGATGACATGATATCAAGTTGAATTTGCTGTTATATTTTCAGTGTTTCATAACATTAAAATATTATACCCTACAAATAATCATTAAACGCAAGTATTAAATTTTGAGCATTGATTGTGCCACGTGTCAATCATTTAATTTAATTTATGAAACAGTAGATGAAACATCATTGTGAAATAGGTGGTCTCATTTGGACATGTCATATATTATATTCTAAAATAAAATATAAACATTCAAAATTTTCCCAACCCACATCTTTATATATTTTGTGAAAATGTTGTACCCTAAAAAATTATAATTAATTAAGCCCTTGCTACTTTAATTTAGAAAAGAATTATAATACATGATATTTACTTAACAAATGGACGGTAAATGAAACAGGGATGTGAAATGTGTAATATTAATAAAATCAGGGCTAGTCGATCCAATGATTTCAGGGGCGGTGGAAATTTTTCATTTATGCTTTTTGTATATAAAATAAAAAATAAAAAATCATAAGATGATATAATAAAATCATATTATAAGGATAATTATATTGTTTAGTCACATAAAATAAATTGGCATTACTATGTTGATGAATTGATCACCATGCACACAGTAAGAGAAAAGGATTAATATCTACTTAAATTATAAGGGAAAAAAATAAAAGTTAATTTGATCTATTTTTAGTTTATGTTAAGATTTACTTTTATATGTTAATGAAAAACAAAGATAAATAAAAAAAACTAAAATATACTCCTAATTTAATTTATATATATATTTTAAATTATAGTAGCTTAACTGTGTTAGTGCTTATATAAGGAAGCAAGATAAACGATATATAGGCGACGATTCTAACACCCATTTCTTTTACAGGTTACTGAAATACACATATCGCATTAGGTACTATTTATGTAAAGTCTTTAGGTGGGTATTCGAACCACCTCCAACGAAATATACTCCCTCCATTCCCTCCCCCACTAAAACTTACGTTTGCTTTTCACTTTTGAATTAATTTTAATGAGTAGACCTCTTATAAAATAAATAAGATAAATAATTGTTGTGTGATTCCCAACTCAAAAAAATAAAATGCAAACCTTAATTTAGGACAAATTAAAATGAAGAATATAAACCTTAATGCGATAAATTAAAATGGAGAACCCATTGAATTCTGTTGTTTACCAGTAATATCTCTCTCTCTTTTTTTTTTTTTTTTAAACTTTGAGTCTTTTCTCTTCATTGTGGGTATTATTTTATCGATGCATGTATGAGTACAATATGTGACGATGTATGAGCGGATTTTGTTGAATTGTTTTAGCTACATTGAATTTCTTTTTGTTTAAGTAACTGCGATGTTTCTTGATTTCTAACTTTTATATTTTTGCTTCAGCACCGCCGCTTATTTTTGATTTCTTGGATGTTTATTACAAATCGTAGAATCTTTATGTTTGCATGTTTGGTTTTTCTGATTCCTTTTCCCATTTGGTTTCAGCATTGTCTTTGGGTGGATTTCTGAAGTGTATATATATATTCTTTTGAAGCATATGCTTGAACTGTGACCTATCATTAATAGAACCTCAAATCTTTCTCCATGCTTTTGGTTTATTGTCTTTCATGGACTTGTTTTTGGTGAAATTTGCAGAAATTTTTGGAATGTTAAAACTGAAGAGGCATTTTAATACATACTAGAGAGAGACGCCTTGTACGCCCACATGAAGGCCACATGAATGCTGTGGTAAGGTGAGTTTTGTGACCTCGCAAGTTCGCAACCCATGCAATGAAATCATCCATAACATTTAGTGTCCACTACTTTTCAATTAGCTCCATTTATCCCAAGTGTGAAATGATATGCAGATTATGAAATATACTAAGCATGCTGCACAATGCCTTGGCTACATACAATACTGGTTTGGATTCCTGTCAGGACATTTACACATGAGGCATGTTTTTGAACTCACTATCATTATCAGCTTTTCTAGATTTTGCACTTTACTAATCTTTCTCTCTCTTTCTCTCAGTCCTGGGGATAGTTGTTCATCTTCTTATGCTTGGCAAAACCAGTTCCTTTCATCTCTGAACCAACTTCCTAAAGGAATTCAGAGCGTGATCTATGTATTGTTACTCTTGGCTCAACCATCAATTATTTTTGCAGGTTTTCCACCATTTGGTACAGAGCTCCAAAAATTTTACTTGGATAAGATCCCATCATTATTCTACTCCTATGGACATATGCTCAGTTGGTTGTATATTAGCGGAAATGGTGAACCAACAACATCATTTCCTGGTGGCTCTGAAACAGATGAACTCTTTAAAATTTTCAAGTGATACCTGTGAAAATAAAAGTTTCTCTAAATAGTTTTCTTGTTTATCATACATAAACTGTCTTTGCCTGCTTACATTGCTTATTCCATATAAATAATCAAACGTTTGCTTTTAAAATATAATCATGTTATGCCTTTTGTATTGAAGAATCATGGGCACCCCAAATGAAGATACATGGCATGGAGTGACATATTTGACCGATTTTAATTCTGCATTTCCAAAATGGCCACCTAAGGTGATTGAAACAGGATGAATCCCGAATTCTTCTACTTCCGCATTTCTTATATGCGTCATTTATGATATACAGACTTATTATTGGCATAATTTCTTCACAGGATATGGCTACTTTGGTTCCTAATCTTAATGCAGCTGGCCTTGACCTCCTTGGTGTAATATCCCTCTCCCCCCCTCTCTTTCTCTTTTCAAACATGTTTTGAGAAAATGATGTTCAGCTGATTTTTGCTCTTGTACAGAAAATGCGGAGCCTAGGTCCCAGCAAACGAATCACTGCAAGAAATTTTCTTGAGCTTGAATACTTCAAAGATATCGGGTTTGTTCCCCTCCAATCCTTGTACATATTGATGTGACATCGTTGGATTTTATTTATTCCTATAAGAGAGGGTTATGTCTCTGCTGATCTGATCCCTTTCCTCCCCCTTTTTCTTTGTTTTGATTCCAATGGTGTAATTCAGTTACATATCCATAAGTGTGATTCTTGTGGTTTTGCTTGTTTGATTGTTTAGTTATTATTTTCCTTATCCTTTTTTTTTCTTTTGGGACAGTTTTGCTGTAAATGTCATGCTTGTAATTCTACTAATAGATCAATTTGGCTTGCCATTAACCATTTTTTGTCAATTTGATTTTTTTTTTTCAAAGTTTTTGTCTAGAATCTTTGGATCAATACATGACATTGTCAAGAATCTAATTTACATTTCTATGACATGTATTGTTGAATTTACGAGGCAAAGAGCTCTTCTTCAAATGGCAATCCTCTAAGAGCTAATAATATTTAGTTTACCTGAAAACTATTCAACCTTTTTTGATCTCATGATAATAAATTTTCTTTTAGTTCATGTTAGACGTAGGGGATGGAAGTGGTATGTAGTTACTCTTATAGAAAAGTACATTCGATGGAAGCTTCAATTGTAGTTCGCATCAAGTATCTTGGTCTGGTGCGTTCTTAAACACATTATTGGATAGTTTGTTCAACTGTTTGAGGAAAATTTTCATGCTAATAAGATTACTGATTTTGGGTGGTTCAAGGCTGGAGAGAAAGGCTAGAGAAATTGCAGTGGAAGTTGGGAAGCCCTTCTACAAGGAAATGGGTGAGTTTTTGGACTCAGTCAATGAAAGAGATCATTTTTGGACAGACAAATATATAAGTCTCCTAGAAAAGAAAAAAAATTGTATGTTCATAACGATAATTCTCACTTTTGCCCAGGAATTGTTTCTACCTCCTTGCAATTGGATAGAACATTGTTCATCAGTTCCCAAAAACTATTGATCAATATTTTAAGATCATACCCCTCATCACCCTTATTGATAATGATCTTGTTCTGGTATCAATCTCTTTTTTCTCTACTTTGATTGATAACATATGAATGTTGTCATTCACGATCTGTTATATATATTGTGCATTCTATGTTATCTCATTAAAGCATGATATAACTAATGTGGATCTAAATGCTGATTAAGTTTGATATAACTGGTCAATACTTTGATGATTCTTGAAATAATGTAATTTGATAAGTATTTTTTCCTGGATATATCTACTTAGATTGTTATCATAAAATTTTCAAGTTGTGTTAATGTAAGTTTGACTGAAAACCTTTTTTGGTTGAGATACTGCATTGAGACCAGAATTCTCACAATGTTTGTCAAGGTACATAAGTTCAGTGACATCTCTAATTTCTTAAAATCATAATGTCATACAAACTTCATGAAGAGTTGGATTCAAATATAGATCAATTAAGAAATTCAGTTAACTGGTTGTCAATCAAATTAAATAGAGTGGCAGTCCAGCAGTAAAAAAAGTAACCTGTTTTCAGTAAATTATAATCTTATGGTGGTACAACTATTCTCTTTTTTTTTTTTTGTGCATAATCTATGAAAGAGCAGGACATATTATTGCTAACATAATTGAGACAGAATGTGGTTTTGACAGTATTGGGGAGAGCTCAGTACTTTTTTTTTAATTTGGTGTTCTTCACAATAAGGTCTGTTTAATAATCCTAGATGAATTCATCTGTAATTTTTATTATATAGTTCAACACTTTCTAAATGCTCTAATCATACTTAAATGTTTGTTGTGATGTTATGGATTCACTCTTTTTTCCTATCAGGAATGAGTTGAAATCATTGAAGTGGGACAACATGAGTATAGACTTCACGACGAGGATAGCAGGGTGCAAGATGTGATTCTCAAACATGAGCTTAAACCCGGCACCATTGTTTTGAAGAAATCCCTTTCTTGTTCCATCGTACCCGAATATGCTCATTAATGAGGCCATAAAAAAAATAAGGAAAAGGAAAATCAAAAGGCTCAATCAGAACTGCAACACCCACAAGCTAATTTGGATGTTAACCAATACTGTGAAATGATTAAGCAAATGCTTGAAGTTACTGGAGCTGTTGTAGCAACTCCATAGAAAAAAGTTCATCTGCAAAGAATCGAAGGTGGTATTAGGGCTTTAGGAGTATATTGTTGGTTAACATTTCTTCAAATCATTTTCCCAAGAATTACAAAGTTGTAGGAGTATATTGTTGGTTAACATTTTTCCATGACATCAAAAATAAGCATGATATGCTTTTCTATCTTACCTTACCCAAAAAATATGATACCCAAAAGGGAGACAATTAGTTTATGCAAAATTGAACTCTTGACCCATATTAAAGTTAGGTTGAGATGAAGGTGCAGGCATATTTTTGGAAATCCATGAATACACGGTTTACATTTTGGTTGAGCGTAACTGGTATTCAGAAATCAACTTGCCTGATAATTTGAACATCATTAGGAGGCGGATAATCCTAGCAGATGACAACTAAAAGGAAATATATAGCAGGTTTGTCTCAACTAAAATGATATGTACATTCTACATTGATTTTTGAGCAATCTGAATTCTCTGATAACAAAATTACTACAAAATGTCAAGTTAGAGTACACCACCTGGTAACCAGTAAAGGTCTTGCAGTGCATTCCTGAGGCAAGTAGCACTATGCCTTTCAAAAAGTTATACTATTGATATAAATATATTTAAATTTTTTTAATAAATCACTAAGATTTCTTACTAAAGTGTTTGTTATGAAAATTTCGATTAGAAAATATTTGTTGAGAAATTTTATAGTAATAATAAGGAATAATAAATTTCAATGTAAAGAATTATTTTAGTATAATACAATAACTAGTAAAAAATACTCATCTCACATCCTTATCACATGAATCTTACTCTAAATTAATTTATTCATTTTGTGGGAGGATTAATACAATTTAAAGTAAAATAGTCCTCAGTTTTTCTCTAAATTAATTTATTCATTTTATGGGAGAATTATTACATTTTAAAATAAAATAGTATTGTTTCAAAAAGTTCCATGTCCTTCACTAAACTCTACATTAATTTATTTATTTTATGAGAGGATTATTACATTTTAAAATAAAACAGTTTTCTTTCAAAAAGTTTCATGTTCTTCACTAAAGATTATCAAATCCACAATAATTCATATATGGATTTCACAAATATAGTCTCACACGTAGGAAAAATAATTTAATTTTATACTTATCATCTGAAGACTATAAAATCACCATTTCAAATCCTTTATTTCCAAAAAAAATATATGCTAAATTATTTCCAAAAAGATTATGCTAAATATTTAGCTAGCTATAGCTATAAAAATTTTAAGTATCAAATTATACTGAAAAGCATTTGAACGTTCACAAAATAGTAACTATATCGTTTATTCATCATATTCATATGGAAAAGGGACACTGCCCACTAGTTTTTACAATTATAGTATTACACTAGTTTATAAGATTTCAAAGAGTTTATAAGATTTCACAGCTCAATTCCTTCAATCCTCATACACCACCATTCCTTCCCCCTCCTATTAGAGTCACCAGTCATCCATTCGCCACTACACCACCATTACTTCTCCCTCCTCGTCAGTCACCAGTCATCCATTCGCCACTGTTCACATGCTATAAGTTAATACGACACAAAATAAAACAATAACTAACAGCCAAGTATTTGTTCTTTATACTCTTAACCTATAAATACTTATCAAGAATAAAATTTGATAAAAAAGAATTTAATATAATTTTTTTTTGGAAAAAAGTGTAAAAAATAAAATAACGATACATCCAAATTGTTATAGAATCTTTTGTAAAAAAGTGAAAAATGAGTATTAATGTGAATAATAAAAAGAATTTAATATAATTTTTTGTGAACAAAGTGAAAAATATGAAATCCACACCTTCATTATAATAATTAAATAAAAAATAAAAAAGGATTCACATCCTCCACTTATACAACTACACACTATATATAAAATAATAATACTCATTAATCCAAGTGCAAAAAGCAGTATATTAACAATTGACAAAGGTGGTATCAAATAACATTAAAATCGAGTTTATAAATATTTATTAATTTTTAATTTAGCATATTAATATTTATTTACATATTTTTTTAATTACTCAATTATGATATATGAATTATAGAATTTATTTTCTTTAGTTGTTTATATAATTTCAAATTAATTAAATTAAATTAAAAAAATAAAGATAATAAATTCATTACAAGTTTATGAATATGTAAAAGAATATTATATATAAATTAATTTTATTTATATTATGAGTTGATATTAGGTGCACCCAGATGTGTATAACTTTTTATTCTATTTTGTATACATGTTTTTAATAATCATATACTTTTTTCATACTAAGTTTGTATATGTTTTTGAGAGTGAGTGCGCCTCCAGAAAATCGAACCCTAACCTATAAAATAGGGGAAGGAGCACCGTATACCCCAAGCTACAACTAATTAGTCATAATTTTCTATATATAGAACTTTTATTTTTTGATTTGGATTATAGCTGTAACTGATCATGAGCATAGTAAGTGTATCATGCATTCAATTTGATTACAAAGTGTATTATAATTAGGTACTTTCTTCTCTTTATTTTGAAACTAATAAATATAATTTCGAATTTAATTTTAGGTCTTTGGAAGCTTGAAATTGTTTTATTATATTTTTAGAAGTTCATTGGATAGGTTTGCTGTCTCGTAGCGAAGGGTTAATTGTTTGGAGTATAAATTTGCAGTGGAAAGTTGTGATATCTTAGTTGGGCTAAGTTCGGAGTATAATTTTGGGAGACGAAAGATGTATTATATTTATATACTATACATCATATTAACAAACTTAAATAATTATGAAAACTCAAAGATGAGTTGTATGATTTACTTGAATAACGTTTTTGTAGTTTCATGATTAATTGGTGCAAAAATAGCATGTTACTCGATGGATTAGGTTTGTGATAGGTTATGGTGGATTGTCACCCACCAAAATGTTTATCTATCTCCAAAATTGCAATCTGCCCCAAATTAAAAAATCCCCAATTCGAATGAGGGTGATAAATCAAACTTCCCAAATTCACGTAACCATGGCCTATTATAGAAAGACTACAGTGCGACCTGCTTCATGAAGTTCGTCTATCCTGTTATATGAATAATCCTCCTTACACAATCCAAAACATATCTTTATGCTGTTGAAGCATCACTCTATCCACCTTGTGAATATTTTTCAATCACCTCATTCTCTGCCTCTACATAAACTCCCAAAAGATTTTCATCTGCATTTCATTCGTGTGGTCAAATTTTTCACAATCGTTTCAGGTTCTAGTCATTTAGTTGACGACTCTGATTTTCACTATGGTTCATGGGTACAGATCCTGAGTGAGTGGAATGGCAAAAATGCTACTTTTTGTTCGAAATGTTTTGCTATAATCTTGGCGATCACGAATCTTAACTTTCATGTTGGAGTGCTTGTTTTGTAAATGTAGAAAGGAGGATGCAATTGAATGAGAGGCACGATTTTCGACATTATGCTCATAGCTTTGTGATTGTGCCTATTCTTAACTTTTAAATGTGAATTAAAGCTTGAGAACATGGTTAAATTTTTAGTGATGATTGGCTTCAACTCATCTATATAACTAATGAGTAATATTTTAAATAACTTAAGAATAGTCCTATTAATTTCAAAAAGTAGCATATCCAGTCTCATATTGTATACATTTAACAAGCCATATACTAATGATATCTTCATTAGACATTTAGAAAATTTTAAATTTTCTACTTGAATGAAGACAAATGTGATTGGATTAATGGTGCCAAATAAAAAAAAAGAGCTCTTTAATGACTATTTAGTCTAAAATGCTAATATATTTGTAAAGAATTCTCGATGTCAACAGTTCGCAGCCTATTTTTATATTTGATAATAAGAATTTCTTTCTTATAAATGTATGGTTAAAAAAAATCCAAATTGAAGGATAAATTGGGAGTGAAATTCTTCAGAATTTGGGGGTGAAAACTCTAAATAAGTAAGAGTTTTGGACTTTTGCCACGCATACCTTGTACCAGTCGTTGCTGTAACCGTTATGAATCTGGAAAACGAGAAGAGTAAAAAAGGAAATTCAAAATAAATAAATATAAATATAATAATAAAAACAAAAGAAAATAATCTTTCCCTCTCTTGCTCTCACTCCCTAATCAACTCAAAATTTAGGGTTTTCCCCTAAAATTTCCCTCTATTTTCCGATAACCCTACCCCCAGTATACACCAATTCAGTGATATAGCACTGAATTAATGGTAGGAGGTAGTGAAACTAGAGGGCCCGAACAAGGGCCCGGTTCTAAAACGGCGTCGTCGTCCGAATCAGCCGGCGGCCGACTTAGATTTACGGTAGACCTACGGCCCGGAGAGACAACGATTGTCTCGTGGAAAAAGCTTCTCAAGGAGGCCAAGTTGAGTAATTCCAACCGGCCCGAATGTTCTCTGGGCCCGTCTATCGATGCCACTCGTAATTTTGCTACCCAGCCACCGCCTTCTGTGGCCCCTTCTTCTTCAAAGCAGGAGACGGGGAATGAACAAAACGATTCACAGGCGCAGGCTGGGCCTAATCGTTTGAGCAACGTGATTGAGAGAATTGAGCGAATGTATGCGGTAAGTCGGATAGAATTGGTGGGTTGAATGGATTTGGATTGAGTTTTTTTACCCCCTTCATTTTCTTGGAGAACGTTTTTATGAATGATTTATGGCAGGCATCTTGCATGTAGAGTTACACAGTCACAGTTGAGTATTTGACGTTTATAGTTCAACCTTTGTCATGGATGAAAGATGCAAATATTTGGATGCTTTAATTTATTGGTGCAATCATGTAAACACTGATTCTATGCTTTTCTTTTGTGGGTTGATATTTGTATGTATAGTGCACATTATGTTTCAAAACATGGTACTCTGTATATATATAATGTATACATTTTTATAGTTCTCAGTTTATTTATTTTACCTTCATAACTACCTGTACATGTAGGTATTCCAGGGTTGATGGTTTGAGGTCATTATTAAATCTGGGAATACTGCATGATTTGGTGAATATTGACCTTGAATTGTTACCCTAGGTTTTGTTTTAGATGTTTCTTTGATAGGTGAGGATGTTCTTTTTAGCTGCCATACAATTAGTCTTTTCTGTCAATGGGGGTTCACTTTGTTGTGAGTATTTTTAACTTGCAGGGTAATGGCAGCAGTGACGAGGAAGATCTTGTTCTAGACAAAGTGCCTGACGATGATGAGTATGATACAGAGGATTCATTCATTGATGATACTGAGTTGGTGTGTACTGCTATTAAACGTGTCTAGTATTTTGAACTATTAGTGTTCTATTGATTAGCTCTGCATTTGATATTTAAATTTCTCTATTGAACTTTACTTCTGTGCAGGATGACTATTTCCAGGTTGATAACTCTGCAATAAAACATGATGGGTTTTTTGTTAATCGTGGGAAGTTGGAACGCACGTGAGTTAATTTTAATTTGTCTGTGATATTTTGATCGATAATATTGCTATTAAGATATCACAAGACTTCATCTAAGTTTTTGCAATGTTTTCTCTTGAGCCTTTATGTGCCACTTGAGAACAGCACAATGTCATGATGAGACCATCACCAGATTGTTCTGTGCGCTATATCACAATTGGAATTTGGGTCAAAGAAGCAAGAATCTTCTCAAATTATTACCTATCTTAGTAATAACCTTTTTATGTTCCTAGCGGTTGGCTTCTCTTCAAAATGCACATCTGCCACACCTTCTGATTCAATATCATCTTGTAATGGACAGTGGTTGGCAAGCTTTTTAATTGTCTGTGATGCCGAATTAAGACCGAGTCTTGATAAATTGCAACTTGCGGTGGTGGTCTGACTATTGCTTACAGTCTTAATTGCTTGACCACTGCTATTTCTCTATCCGAAATATATTATCAAAGCCTCTGGATACACTTGGCATATGCTTTTCATTTATTTTTGGTGTTTCAATGTTATTATGTTGGGTTTTGTGTGCTGAAATTTCTTTACTTGCTTGGTTTCAACATATCTTAAATATTTCTATTATATTTCAGGGCTGACTTATTGTATTATGTTTGCTCTCTGAGTGATGCCAAATCATTATCTTCTATTTATGCTATGTTTTAATTCTTCTTGCAGTGAAACTATTGTATCCACTGACCAGCAGCCAAAAAAGAGAAGACGTAAAGACTTGACTAAAGGTAGTGGGAGTGATGATGGACACAATCCACATAAAGTTATGAAAATGGGAAACAAAAGTAAGAAGGCAACACCATCCATTCAAATCAGCTCAACTAGTCAGTGTAACAAAGATGCGATTCCCAATGTACCCTTGTTAGATCAAGATGCTCAAGCAAATACAGCTGAAATTTCATTAACGAAGACTGTAGATGTACAAGTCAACTTGAGTCCATCAAGACTGCAGAATGGTAATGTCATAAGGCCGCAGGATATGGATACAAACCAGCATACACCTGGAGTTCTCCCATCAAGCAACCTTATGAGCAAACGTAAAGAGAGTGGGATTCAAGATACTTCAGCTCAGAGGTCAACTGATAAAAAGTCACATGTAAGCATATCTCATTCTAAAAAATTCAACGGTCTAGAGAAGATGAACTTGTAGAATGATTTGACCTGACCTTAATTCGCTTCAAGTTTGGTTTCCATGCTAATTGTGGTGAATTATGGCTTCATTCATGTTGAAAGAAGTTGGTCAATGAGGCTGATATTACATTAATATAGACTCCTCGCATGTATTGCCTTAAAGTCTAGGCCTTTTAATATGTTGGGGGCTGTAATGGACCACGTGAAATGGATAAGATCAGAATGATTAGTAGGATTACATAACATCTTGTAAACTGGTTTGGGGTTGCACGTTTTCCATTAATTAACTATAGAATTGCATGTTAGAATTGAAATTGTCTTAGATTAGGTGTATTCTTCTCTATAAATATCACTGTTGGGATAAAGGTAGAAATCATGCAGTCTTATGGATAATTTCTGGATGTAAGTAGAGCTGTTGCCTCTTAGGAAAAAATTATATAATCGCTTGTTTCTGGAGATAGACGGATTTCTATTCTATTTTGGAATTGAGTAGATTTTAAAAGGATTGGGCCAATCTGATCTGGAATAACATTTTGGGATGGTACTTTGCCTAGCATTTTTTATCTTCATTAGATTATTGTTTGAAATAAAGTACTGAAGGAATGCTACTCATTTACATGAAACATCATCAGAGTTTTTATATGTATATCATTGATTTGGCTGTTAAATATGTTAACATTGTACTTCTCTTCTTTTATATTGGCAAAAATATTAATCCCTCAAGTTTATGTTGCCTCTATGTTTGTGGGGTTTCCTTTCTCCTATCATTTTGAAATCATCACCCTAGTTTGGTCTTTTGCCATTTCACAGAAGGCTTCCCTTATACAGAAAAAGGAAGGATCTAGTACTAAACCAAAAAGCACAATGCTCGAGAAAGCTATTAGAGAGTTGGAGAAGATAGTTGCAGAATGTATTTTTTCTGCTTTTATTGCCGTCCTAGTTTTCTTTCTTCTTATATTGTGATCATCAATAACTATATTTTTCTCATGCATATTGGAAACAACAGTTAGACCACCTGCAACAGACACTCAGGATCCTGACATTGCATCTCAGGCTGTCAAAAGGAGACTGCCTCCTGAAATAAAGCAGAAGCTTGCAAAAGTAGCGAGAATAGCGGTACTTGATAGTTATCAGTTATAATTGTTATATCACTTGAATTCATTCATTTTATGAAACTGTGTTTGTGCTTAATCAGGGTCGATTTCAGAATAAGTTATTATTTGTCATTTAAATTTTTTAACTTTGGGGGTGCTGCAGCAAGCTGGCTTTGGAAAAGTTCCAAAGGATGTGATCAATCATCTGATGAGCATTGTCGGTCATTTGATGCATATTTCAACGCTGAAGGTATCTCTCTTTCAAACCAAGACTGCTGTACTTCAATTTCTCGATCTTTCAATTTTATGCTAAAACTCCTGCCTTCCATTTTTACCCGTTTATGTTTAAATTTTTTATGCTCGAGTGTGTTTCTTTGTCATCTGTTTGAAGTTGAGTGCCAATATCAGGCTTTTAGCAGTTTTTCATTGTTGAACAAAGCTCTATAACAACTTGCTTCTGAGTCTAATGCAGTGAAAATCTGATAATTGCACAGCATATTCCTAGATAGCTAACTGTTTACATGCTATTGCCATTAAGATATAAGGTTTTAATTTGATCAGTAATTCTGCTTTATGATAGCTCAAGAAATTATCCTTTTGAAAGGAGCAGATACTGATTGGTTGCTACTGAGTTTAGCATAAATCTTCAATATTTTGACGCCTGACGAATGAGTTTACATAATAAATATCCTTATTGCTCCAGTTTTCTGAATCTATGATGCGCTTTGAAGGAACTGTTTTTTGGTATCTATGGTGATTACGTGAATGAGATTTCTCCTTGGGAAGAATTACAAAAATTGAATTGTTGGAATCATGTGTTGGATTTATAAAAACTCATGTTTTTGTGACTAAGCCACCTCCTCCTTTTCTCCTTTTCCCCTTTTTTCGAATTTTTAGAATAAGGGACGAAAGAGAAAGAATATAAAATGTCTGCGAGACTCAGGTTTGGAATTGGTGTAAGAACTCAACACATTTATGTAGTTAATTACCCCAAAATGTTATGCTTGCTAGGTTGTATAATAACATACTATATATTTTTAAGAAAATTTTCTCCTTATCCAGCCCAGAATAATTACTAACGCTCTACTTTCATCTAATGTGATAATGGTGATTTTATGTTTGCTTAGTATAACATATGTTACTAGACTTTCTCTAATTAAGTGAAGTATCTAAGAGTAAATTCCATGCTTTAACATTCTTTTTTTTTTCCTAACATCCGTTTTTTTATTATTTTTGTTTGTTACATTTATTTTATTGAAGTGAGATTGGGATAAAGTAAACAGGGGCCAACCTGCTATTCAGGAATTTATCTTCCACAAAATATTTTGGTTGCTAGTTTGTAATGCTCTGTTATGTTCTCTTTTCTTTTGCCTGCCTTAGCCTGTAATGCACCCTGGATCTTCAGAGTTTAGACTGTTTGGTTTAGTGCATCTATTTGGCGGCAGAGGTTTCTTAGTCTCTTTAAAGTTTAATGGCAGGGGTTTCTTTAATGGTTGCATGATTGTATCACACGGTTGTCGCCACTGCTACTCATTAATGGTGTGTGTTATCTTGCCAGAGAAATCTTAAAGCCATGGCTAATATGGGATTATCGGTAAAAAAAGAGAAGGACGACCGGATGCAGAATATCAAACAAGAAGTTGCAGAGATGGTTAAGTCAAGGATCCTGCAAATGAAGTCAAAGGTATGCTTATACTACAAGGCAATTCAATTCCTGGGCCTGAGATTGGATAATCGCTAATTGAAAAATAAATTCTATTTTACCCAAGACAAGATGTCTTCTCCTATGAAGGTAAAAAAATAAACATCTTATCCTTGGTTCTATCTCCCACCTCTCAAAACAAACTCCGGTGGATCTTGTCTTGCATGTTGATGGTTGAGGGCTTACGCTTTTCATTATATATCTGATACTCGAATTTTGAATTCTGCAGCTTGAACAGCATAAAGCAAATTCAGACGATTTTCAGGAAGCTTGTCTAGAAGAGAAAGAAGCCTTGAAACGCAAATGCAGCATGGATGACGGATTGGAAAATAAAATTTGTGACTTGTATGACCTTTATGTTGAGGTATAAATTGAGTTCTCATTGTGCACTTAAAATGTTGAAACTGCCCACCGCATCCAAGAGAATTAAATATAAGGTTTAGTGTAACCTAAAATGAATTTTCAATTTTAATCCAGAGACTAGAAGAAGATTCTGGTCCACCTGTCAGAAGGCTATACGAAGAGGTACCATTATTTTTTATTTTCTCTGATATGTGTATCTTTGAAGTCAAAAGTATTTATTGTGAATTTATGCATATATTCTATAGTCAGTTGATTTTATTTTAAAGCTTCAATTTGCCTTGGAAATTCCTTTTGCCTCTGTAATTTTGCGTGCATGGCTTTTTGGTTAGTTAGTTTTCCACTTCTGAGCAACCCATGACAACTATGGCTTCTGTCACATCAACTGGTTTTTGCTTTTCTGTTTTTAATTGCAAGAAATGTTTGTAAAGAAGCATTTTTGCTTGTGCTAGATATTGGGTAGTTTTCACTTGAAGTTTCTGATAGTGATCGGTTTTTGTCTTGTGGTGCTGCAGCTTGCTTTGTTGTGGCCTAGTGGCATCATGCACATTGATGGGATTAAACGTGCTATATATAGAGCAAAAGACCGAAAAGGCCTCTGCAGCCACAGGAAGGTTTGTGTCTTTGTTTAAATGTTGCTTTACTATGTTTCACAATCGTATTGGAGGCTTTTGCTTAATGTGATGCACTACATGACATAATCGTGTCCATGAATCCACTTACAGTATCTAGTTCTTAATTTGTTAAATAATGTTTTGAGGGCTCTATCTTTATACCATTCATTTTCAAACACAAACAAGTGTCTGCAAACTTAGATATATTTATGCAGATAATGATGAATTGCTTATGCTCCGAGATGATGCGTTGTGTTGGATAAAGTAGGATATCCTTATCGATTGGCTCAATTTTGGATATGGAAAATCAATGATGAGTTTTCGGTTTTCCTATTGCTTATATTTGTATCATGAGTGTAATCAGAGAAGATGAGAGATGATATATGGAAAGAGTACGTAGTTGCACTATTAGGTTCACTAATCTAGGAAAGAAATCTAATTCCTTGAATTCTTAGTGCTATTTTGTTGTGATTAGTGACAACATTTATAATTGGGGATGTTTTGTGTTGTTATCTTGTTATAGCTAGTGGAGTTAAATATACCTGATGACTTGAGGAACAGAAGTTTGTAGAAAGTATTTCTAGGTGACATTTCTGTTTCTGGAGATTGAAGATGGAAGGGGAAAAAAAATCCAACAGAGGGTTTTACTTATTGCTTTGTTACTTGATGGATCCTCGAGCCTTACAGTTTTCTTTTTCTTTCTGTAACTTAAGTCTTATTAGCGTCTTTTATTTCTTAGGACCGAGATAAAATCAAGAAGAAAAGGGTGTTGCTACCAAAAGCAGAGATTGCCTCCAATGTTGCTCAGTCATTACATATTCATGAGAAATCGTTGTCCAATTCTCGAGACCAGCGTTCTACCTTGCCAAGAAATCCCATTACCAGTGCTGCAGCTAGTCCCGTCACTTCTCATCTTCCTGTTCCTGCAGTGAACCGGCCTAATCAGGAAAAGTTAAAGCAAGAAAAAATGAAGAAGTGTAGCTCCAGCAGCAACCATTTCGATACAAAGGCGCCACCTAATGTGCTGCCCAAAAAGAAAGTAAAACGAAAGCCAAACCCAGAGGGTTCTGAAGCGCAGCTCCACACTGCCAAGCTGTCAGCTCCTACGTTGGAGAAACGGCCCAAACAGAATAAGCAGTCGACTGTTCCTCTCTCTAAATCGAATCTTCAACCACCTGCTCCCAGTAGCTGAACTGATATAGCGGCTAGTTAGTTTTGAGTACCACAAGTTTCTACCATTTCTTGTAGGTACTTTTTGTATCATGACTTCATCTACGTTGTTAATAGCGGTTTTGTCTTGGGTCGGAAGTTCCATATTTAGGAGCGATTTTGTCCTGGGTCGGCTTCATTTTTCAGCTTTACAATTTAAGTGTTAATGAGCAATTTACTCCCTTTATGATTATATAATTCATTTTTGGATTGAGTTGGGATTTAGTAAAATCAAATTAAATAAATTTCACATATTTCTCAAACTCTTGCATATCACCACATATTCTTAAGCATTGATTTGACTTAATATTAAAATTGCTATACTTAAATCCATAACAAACTTAGATTAGCATTATTTGTTAAATTACTTAATACTAAATCTTTCTTTCTAATTTTTAGATTAACATTATTAGTTGAGTTACCTAATCCTAAATCTAGTTTTTTTTTTCTTTTTTATTGGGACTCAAACAATGCTCCCTCTGTCCTGCATATTTTTTTTGCACGTAGATTAAGAGATATAATATTTTAACGTACATTTATGTTTGTTTTTTGAACGTACATAGATTAAGAGATAATAATATTTTAATATGTAGTAAAGTGAGAGAAATATATTTAAGAGATATAATATTTTAATATATAATGATGTGAGATGCTATCCTGATGGTTCTTTTTGCAAAAATACTTTAAAGTGATGTATTTATTTGCAAATTTCTAAAGTTTTAGACTTATTCACAATTAAAGTAAATGTTAAAGACTTTATTTGCAATTAACCCTATTTAATATGAAATGGGTAGTCGTATTAGTGTTGTGAAAAATAATTGTTTTATGCAGCTCCAATTTAATAAAAATTGAAATGTAAACTTTAATTTGTGAAAAAAAAAGTATATTTGTAGTGTAGGATTTTGATTTATTTATTTCTTTTTACTCATTTAAGTATAGGCTTCAATCGGCAATATAATTTTATATTAGAAGATTTAAAATTGAATCTGATCTAGGAGTATGGTGGTCGGCTTGATTAGGGGTTTGGTCGGAGAACAACTTACGAAAGGTTATGGGAAATTGCGTGTCGATTTCTCGTCGGTTGATGAAGTCGTATGTACAACCAACCAAATCTATCGCAATGCTGTCTCAAGTAGGGAATCGAAATCCAATTTTCTGAAATCTTGGTTATTTCTTCTCCTTGTACTTCGTTCATCGGCATTTGCCTCTTTCACTTTTCCTTCTACTTCGGTTCTAATTCCCCTTGCACTTTCTCTTCTAAAATCTTTTGCCCTTGGGATATTTCTTATTTTTTTTTTTCTGGGGGATGAGCGGTAGTGCGTAAAGTATAAGTAAAGGCAACTAAAAACGCATTTTCCCAATCATCAAAGGGGCATTATAGGTTAAAGAAAGTGAAGCAAAAGTAAGGTCCTACAGGGAGTTTAAATTGCAATTTCCAAAGAACAGGGTAGAACTTGTAAAATTTTGGAATTTCCAGGGGAAAAAATTATATTCCTTCTCTATTAAATTATTGAATTCTGTTCATTATTTATTGGCTTTTTTTATTTATATTTGACTTCATTTCTGATGCAAATTAAGGGGATGAAGAGATGAAATCTCTAGGCATAGAGGGAAACTAACTGCAATTATTTACATTATTAAGAAATCAAAATTAAAATTTGCTTTAATATCTGGCGTTGCAGTGATTGGAATATTGCTTCCAAATTTTTATTTGTTTGACAAGTAAAAACCTATTGTCAAATCATTTCTTGTGTTCATGTTGCCTATTCAATTAATTTTTTTTTTGTTTTTAAATATTTTTGTTGGGTTTGTGTAATGAAATTTCTTCAACTTGATTGGTTCTAACATAATGTAATCATTAACTTTTTATTTCCATGCAGCCTTCTTCTGTATGCATTTCTTTCTTATTCATGTAACCTTAACGTTTCCTGCAGTGAACCTATCATACCTACAGATCAGCAGCTAAAAAAGAGGTGTCATATTGATTTGACTAAGGGTTCTGGGAGTGATGATGGGCGTAATCCACATAAAATTGTGAAAAAGAGAAATAAAGGTAAAATGGAATCATCAATGAATCAAAGAAGCTCTACAAGTCAGTCTAAAAAAGAGGCTAAGCGCAAGTTGCACATGTCAGTTCTGGATCCTCCAGAAAATGCTGCTGAAGTTTCATTAAAGAAGACTGCAGATGTCTAAGACACCATACTTCCTTCAGGACTAAAAAATGTTGATGGTGTAGATCTGTCTATTCATCAGAAAGGAAAACATAGACTTATTGAAAGATTTGACCTTAATCTCCCTGCAGATTGTGCTACCATGCCAAATGTGGTGAGTAATTGCTTTGTGCGTCATTGGGTGAAGTTGATATATTACATAATGTAGATTCTTCAGTCCGCATTCAAGATTTTTATGGAACTCTATGCTGTAGAAATATATTGGTCTATAGTTGACCACTTGAAAAGCAAAATACTATGTGGACTAGTAGGAGCTTTTTAAGATTTTGTAAATTGGAGTTAGTTTTTAATGGGTCTTGCATATTCTGGTGAGAACCCGGGTAAAGAATTTGTATCTTCCTTTTGTAGATGTGTTCATCTATTTAACTATCACTTTCCTTTAGGGGTAAAACTGCAAAAAGGCAATCTTTAGCACATTTCTTGATGGAAGTAGGATTGTTGTGAATGTATCACCAATTCACCCAACCCCTTTGATCTGCGATCTTGTTTGCAAATTTTGGATGTGCAGGCCATTACTGTCCTGGATTACTTGAATGCGACTAATATCGCTCAAATCAAAATTCCACTTTTAAGAGAGAGGTTTATGGCTGTGTGAATTAATTGATATCCTTCTTTTATTTGTAAGCTGCTATAGTCACGCAAGGCATAATTATGTATAGGTTTTGAGAAACCTCATGAATATAGTCTAAACCTTTCAAAGGTAGCTTTTAAAATTGAAAAAGGTATCTAGAAATTTTATATGCAACTGTTAGGCATATAAGCTAGGGAGCCCTAACTTCACCCAAAACTATGGCTGAAGGTGAAGGGTTGACCCCCACTTATATGCCCTTCCACACTTGCGTGTGGAACCGATGTGGGACATCATAACAGCGACATTAATATTTTGGAGTTTAAAATCCAGTACCATGATTTCTTTAACGCTGCCTGCCTTTAAACACCAACATTTCTACATATACTTCTGTTGGTCAGGATATTTGGTTTTTATTGGCATGCATCTTAATAGGTATTGGTCGATCATATCATACTGTGCATTATTACAACATTGACCTTTATGTATTTTTAATCATAGTGTGCACTGAAATAGTCCACCTTCTAAGCCTGCACCTGCGTAACCCTACCCTCCTCATGGCCTGTATTGTTTCTTGATATAGCTGACTATCGTTGTGAACTGTAGAGACACTGCTGGTTACTAAAGATGGAATAATTTCTATTCGTTAACTTGCAGGGATAATGATTGGCTAGCATTACTCAGCATATCTTATAGTATTTTTGTATTATTTCCAATTGATTATACCCATATGCGTGTTTGATATCAAAACCATTCTATATATGTTGGTTATTAAATGTTTACCCAACTTTCCCATACTGTACTTCTCTTCTCTGTGTTGCCAAAACAATGAATCTCTTAATTTTGTCTTTGACCATTATATACAGAAGACTGCTCACATACAGAGCAAGGACGGAGCTCTTGAGAAGGCTATTGAAGAGTTAGAGAAGCTTGCTGCAGAAAGTATGTCACTATTTTTGCTGCCATATTTTATTTTCCTTTTTTATCTATTATCATGTAGTTTGGTAATATGTGCTCATGAATATTTAATACAACAGCTAGACCACCTCCTAAAGAAACTCTGGATCCTAATAATGCATCTCAGGCAGTCAAAAGGAGAATGCCTTTTGAAATAAAGCTGAAGCTTGGAGAAATAGCTAGAATAACGGTACTTAAAGCTAATAAGTCCTCACTTATGCTTTCATCTTTTTTGTAGCAGTCATTGTCATCTATGATCCTATGGTTGTGCAACTCATGCTCTGAATAAGTTGTTACTTTAATATTGTTTTCTTGGACTTTTTGGGCGGCTTTAGCAAGCCAAGTATGGCGAAGTACCAAAGGATGTGATCAATCATCTAATGAGCATTATTGGACATTTGATGCGTACTAGAACTCTGAAGGTATCATCTCTGTTCAGTCTGAGAATTCACATTTTTGTGTACTGCGCTGCTCTTCTTTCTCTTTCAATTTTATGCCAAAACTCCTTGCTGGTTCATTATTAACTTTTTTGCTGCTCAAGGAAGGTAGGTCATATATTTCTTTATCTTGGCCATAAAATTGTATTCCTTGTGATGATACATCTATGGCGAATTCCAGTGCGTGAAATAAATTTACAACTGCTTGCTGGAAATATGTTTAATTTGGAGAATGCATTGAAGATCAAATCTCATAAGCTGCTGAGCATTAGACACTGTATGCTTATATAGCTACCTGTTTTTTTTTTATACCATCCTGATCAAGCCTCAGGGTTTATTTATCATGAGAATAAAAGTTTGGTGCTGTTCACATATCATTTGAGACTAGCTAATGAGACCACATCATTTTCCTAGTACATGGGCAACCTGGATTCTGAAAAATGGATGGCTATTTTCAATTTTGTTACTTCATAGAATATTTTTTTCACATCAAAGTGATGCAGCTGAATCTGAAGTTCCACTTTATAGAAATTTCTTTTTATCCAGATTGTACACACCATAATTATTGTTTGAACTTATAATTCTTCTTCAGTTCTGCAACATATTGCTTGTGTAATTCTGGCTACTGAAAGAAAATTCTCATTCTTCTTACTCGGTATTTCATAACTAAGAAGTTAAGAGTTACTTGTTTTTTGTGTTATTTATTTTTTAAAACAAGGCATGTTTTATTTGTGAATCAGGAATGTAAATCTTTACAAAATTTTGCCTAGCATTAAAGGAACACATGAGAGATGAATTTGGCTTATTATCTATTTATATCTTTCAGGCATAGTTTTATATCCTGTTTTATTGGTTCTTTATAACTTCTGATGGAATATCTGCTTGTTGTATGTTCATGTGATAATGCGTGAATTCTTGATATGTGATATTGGATTTTCTGATATGATTAACACATTTTTATGGTGACATGACAGAACTTTTTCAAGAGGGACTACTATATCTTCGCTGAGAGAAAACCCAAGACATATTCTATTACTTCCTTCTCATGTGCTTAGCATAGAAACAGATGTTTGTTTAATAATTATTTTCTTCAAAACAATTTTAGAGCTTTGGTATTTGGACACAATTCTGCGTTGAAACTCAAGCTTATCAGAACACAAAAATTTAATGATTATCTACTCAGTGCAACTCTTCATGCCTCAAACAATTAGACTCATAAAGTTCGTTGAATAGAGACCAAGTTTGTGTGATTATTCTAAAGCAAGAGTTAAATTTTCATATAGAAGCATTGAACAACCTACAACTTCTTTACGCATTTTTGTATATTCAACATAATAGAGGTTTTGAATCTATTACCTTGCAAATTCATTTTCTCTTAATGACTGTGCCTTTACAAGATCTTGCAGAATTTCTTTTGGTAGCCCTGGGCTGTCCAAAACTGAATTAGCATTTATAAATCTAAATCCAAAACCTTCTATCCGTCAGATGGCTGAAGGATCACTTTTTTGTTTTGTTAATTAATTTTATGTTGGTGTTTTTATCTTCAATCTTTTTTGATAAATGAGTCCAATCAACTTTTCATGTGAAACTGAAATCATTTATGTTTTAGGTAAGCCAGTTAGACTTATGCCTAAGTAAAATACCTAAAATTTAACCAAAATAACCTTGAGTATTGAGGTGCCTACTGTTGATCTCTGTGGAATACTTTGGTGGAATTACTTCAAAATATAATTTACACCGGCCACTCATTGAGTTGTTGTACTGTTCTAAATGCCCCTAATTAATAGGCATTTACTCTTCATTGTTCCTGATTTTTGAGCCTTGCATGCACTTTTAAGGAACTACGCAGTTGAATGTGGCGATCGGTGTAAATGAGACGTGTACTTACTTCTATAATTGTCTGTGGGAACTTGCAATAGCACGTATGATTCTTGCATTTATCATCTACAATACAAAAGGAAATCGTGTATTAGTGCAAGAAAATGCTGTTATGTTGATGATTACCTTCAAAACCTGACACTTATATAATTGCATGTATTTCCATAATATTTTTCCCCTTTAAACCTAATTATGCTATTGAATTACTTACGAATCCAACTGTGCAAGGTGTGCCTGTGGTCATTTATGACTGCTTTATCAGCATATAAGTGAAGACTTACTCCCATCAAATTAAGATTAAGAAAGCAAGGGTAGATTTCAAGCTTTAGATTGTTTATTTGTATATATGAGCATAGTTGTTAAAGGCACGCATGCCTTAGGCAAGGCTCAGCCCTTATCGGCTATCGCCTGAATTTTTTGGTTTTTTAGGGTTTAGGGATGATGTGCAAGAGGCCCTCGCCTCTATGCGCCTTTTTGTGCCTTTTTGCACCTTTTTTGGTCTTAAGGCGCGCCTCACATACAATCCTAATTATGGTTGATTTTAAATGTTTGTTGTTTTAAGTTGTCACGTGTTTGTGAAAACTGAAAACGGTTTAATTAGTATACAGGTTAAAATTTTACTTTTATTTGAAGGTATTGACTAAGGTGTCACTCTCCACAAACCATTAGGGTTCAGACAGACAAATACACTTTTGACTCCTACACGCCTCCGTCCCAGCCGCATGGGAAGATGAGGAGGAGGACCATAGACATGATAATTATGATTTTTAGCTAATCGCTAATCATTTGAATCTTTGACATTTGATATTTTCTTAAATTTGAAGGCTTGTACTTATTTGTTATTGTGATTGTCTATTTGTGTTGAGTAGTTGAATTTCCTATTTATGTTATTTATGGTTTGTTATTTATTATTATTTGATGTTTTGTGGTTTTGACCTATATTTAGTAAGGTAATCATGTGTTAAGTTGGATGTATTAAGGCATATATGTTCTAGAACATACTGTACCTCAGGCGCGCGCCTCACGCCTCATGCTCCAACAAGGCCTTTGCGCCTTTTGGTGCCTCTCGCCTTTAACAATTATGTATCTGAGTGTGTTCTCATTTGTCTCTCTTTAGATTTTTGGACACTATGTTTACTTTTTTTGTTGCGAGGGCTTTTTTGGAAACTATCATCCAGCTGCTTATTTGTCGCTTGTTCGTATTGATTAGTTATTATTCTTTGCTTTAGTGTTAATGTAATGCATTTGCAACCCACTGTCTTCCTCGCTTCTGCTAATTAAAGAAGCTTGTTATATTTTCCAGAGAAATCTTAAAGCCATGGCTAGTGTGGGATTATCTGCCAAACCAGAGAAGGATGAACGAATAGAGAAGATAAAGCATGAAGTTAAAGAGATGATTAAGTCACAGATTCTGTGCATGAAATCAAAAGTATGATTTGACATTAAATAATTTGGATTCTTGCAGCTGGATCAGACTCTGATAAAATTTACCCATTATTTAAACAAAAATATAAACAGAAATCTTTTACTCCTAAGATGAGTTGATGACTTCTCTGAACGAGGACCCACGCTTTACTTATATCTGATTCCTGTCTTTTAACTTGCTTAAAAACTTGAACAGCATGACGGAAATGTAGACGATTTTCAGGAAGTTGATCCTGAAGAGAAAAAAACCTTGATACATAGATACAGCATGGATGATGAGTTGGAAAATAAGATTTGTGACTTATATGACTTTTTTGTGGAGGTAAAACTAAATCTCTAGAGTTTACTTTAATTATTGAAACTACAGCACCACATCCTCGTAAGTAAAATAAATGTTTGGATTTTTGGAGAGCACCTAACATGATTCTTGGTTTTCATTCCAGAAAATGGAAGAAGATTCAGGTTCACGTGTCAAAGAGTTGTATGAAGAGGTAGTTGGACTAATGCAACTGCTTTTCTTTAATTTGGTCCATCTTTTTCACTCGGCTGAATTTGTTGTTAGATTTCTGGAGGTCTTCTTAAATTAGTCAACAAAATAATTTTGTTTTGGGCAAAAGTTTTCCTTAAGAGTTTCCCTCATGGGTGGCCTCTGGCAGTTAGGTTTCTGTTTATAAGTGAAATGCATGAACCATAATTATGCCTGGTTCATGTGCATGTGCAAACACTAACGCAGACATAGACATGGAACTTATTGGTCTCTCCATAGCTGGCAAGCTGGTCTTCTATTTTCACCAGATATAGTTTTTTTTTTCTGCGGTTAGATGTTTACTCCCTCCGTCCCGGAAAAAACTGCACACCTCTTTCCGGCACGGAGATTAAGAAAGTGATAACTTTTAGGGGTATTATGGTATTTTTTGGGTAATAAATAAATGATAAAATATGTTAGGTGAGTTAGGTAGGGTTGGTTTTTTTGTAAATAAAGTGAATGGGGAAGGGTGATTGTATTTGACTTTTTGCTTTTTTTGGAAGGTGCAAACTTTTGTGGGACAACCCAAAATGAAAAGTGTGCCATCTGAAATGGGACGGAGGGAGTATATTAATTCTATAAATGGAAATGGTGCTCATATGTAAATAAGATGATTATGGATTTAGGGTGCTCATATATAAATGAGTTGGTTATGGCTTTCTGTTATGATTGTCCATGAACAACCGTATTTGTCTCTTGCCTTAGTTTTTATGTGGATAGCGACCATCTGAATTAAATGTATTGATTTCATGGACTTCTATCATAGTGACTGTTACTTTCCTGTAATTATTTCAAGAGATGTGCATGAATCAGCACACCGTTGCTCTTTCCATGTGGTAGGATTCTAAGCATTTATCATTTAGATAATGCACATTCTGTGATGAGGGAATCATGGATTTCTATAATTTTATATGGTACTTGCTTTCTTGTTATTAATTGTAAGCAAAATTCTTGAACAAGCTGATGTGTCTTTGCCATGTGTGAGGATACTAGACAATTTTAACTTGGTATTGTATCCTATTAACTGTTTTTTTGTAATGGAAAGGCATAAGATTAAATGGTATCAGATTCTTTTATGCCTCTTTGGTTATTACCATTCTGTTGTCTCTATGGGCCAAATATATTATATAATCAAGTAGTTTTTGCATCTCATTTCTGCTTGGTTGTTATGCTGCATACTTCAGTTGTTGGGTGATTAAACAGAAACATTTTGCTGTCTCTCAGGTGCTATATTAATTTCATAGTTAAGTAATATGACATATCTCATTCATATGCAGCTTGCTCTGCTGTGGCCTAGCGGCATCATGCATGCAGATGGAATTGAATGTGCTATACGTCGAGCTAAAGAGAGGAAGGGCCTCTTCAGCCGCCAAACGGTATATAAAATATATATTCCCTTAATACGTTTGACAGAATGATATTTGAAGGCTTTTACTTAATTGGATTCACTATAAAGATGTAATTATGTTCACGCATGCATCCACAATGTCTTGTTTGTCTGATTTAATTTGAGGCTCTTGCTGTACCTCCCTTTTTAAAGCCTAGACCAAATGTGTGAATACTGGTATGCTTGTATATATGTTAGTTGATCACTGCGAATTGTCTCAGCTCTTAGAATTTTGCAAAATATTTGTGCAAGGGATGCTTTCCCCTTCACTTTTACTCAATTATGGACTTAATTTTTGGTTTTCTGTACTTTTTATCTTAAAAATCATGAAATCTACCTGATTGTTGAATTTCCTAGTTAAAAGTAAACGGATAATTTTCTTTTTTCTTGAAAATAAAATGATAAATTTCATTTTGTAGTATTCATATTAATTATGATGAGAGCCGATCCATATTTGTCACTTTTTTTCACTTGAAGGAGAAGCACGTCTTGGTAGCGTGATATTCTGCACGAACATGACACGAAAATTGTGATTTGGTGTGTAGCTTTATTGTGTTGCACAAAAATTGCATGCCGTGCTATGTTTGTTCAATCATTGAACATTACCTATAATCTTAACAGGTGTCACTACTATACAACATGTTAAGAGAATTAAATATGTTTCTCATGTCATTTTGTATCTTATCATCTTGATTTTTTAATAAAATTTTATTTTATTCTATTGTTGGGTTGTTATCGTGTCATATTGTGTACTTTATATGCTAAAAATAAATAAACTATATTTTCTTATCGTGTCGTGTTTGATGCGAAATATATTTTGCTTGTTTTTGTTGCATTAGTACGGATTCATAATGCGTGCGTTTAGCCTTGTCATTTGGTGTCGCACATTTATTGTCAAACATACTTGTGCACTCTTTCTCTCAATTCAAACAATTACTTAGCAGATCATTCTTTTCTTAGCAACTGCTCACTTTGTTTTATTGTTTTTTTAGGACTTTGGGAGAAAGAAAAAGAAAGATGTGGATTCTGGTAACGTGTCCCAGGCAACTAATTTTTACGACAAATTATTGTCTGGTTCTGCATGTTGCCACCACATGCACAACCAAGGGAGCAGGTGAAGCTCAGCTCCAGCTTGAGAAGCTGGCGGTTTCAGCCAGGGAGGAGCGCCCCAGTCAGCGCAAGCGTCTCGTCAACAAGTCGAACTCTCGACCAACTGCACCTTCAGGCCCGAGTACCTGAGCAATACAACGGTTCTACTGAACCGAGGTTTGAACTTCTTGAATGTTATAACTTTTACGCTGCACAATTCTTTCTCTATATAACTTGGACTTCATTTTTGGTCTGCAAACTTTTTGATAACTTCAATCAACCCCCCACCCCCCAAAAAGAAGTCATTTATCTTTTCAAAATTTCTGCAACTACTATAGCAGACATTATTGAAAGTGCTCGTGGCCTCTATTTTTTGCTTCAGAGTTCAGCTTATTTTATATGAGCAACATTTGTGCGTATGTTGTGCAGTATATGTGTATTTTCTAAAATATCAATGATTTCATTAAGAGCACAATAAAACTTCGTTAAAAAGTTTTAGAGGTCTTTGTTTGGTCGGTTTCTTCAGTATTAGGGTGTTTAAGAGCACAATAAAACTTCGTTAAAAAGTTTTAGAGGTCTTTGTTTGGTCGGTTTCTTCAGTATTAGGGTGTTTGTTTGGGAGGTTCTGAAGAAGGGAATGATATCTCAAGAATATTTCCACATTTTCTATTTTAATCTGTTTAAGGAATATTTGCACTCTACAAATGAAAATAATATACAATATAATCTTGGCGAATTCTTGGGTGACCTAGGTAATATATAACCCAACCATTTAGCAGCCCTTAGATAAACCTTTTACTACTACATCCATTTTTTTTCTCTCACATATCTTCTTTTTGGGAAGATAATCTGCAAATGCTCCTTCCCTCACACATCTTCTTTCATTTACTGCACCGCATCTGCTTCTACGACATCGAACAACAAGTGGAACCCAACGTTGGACATCGAGCCTAGGAAAATTTGGTCCCGTGATATTATTAATTGAAGAGTGAAAGAGGAATTTGGATCGGGAAAAATGGTGTTGTTTGTTTGGGGTTTTAGAAATTTAAGAGGTTTAATAACTAAGACTTGGAAAATACGAAGAATTCGCTTTCTGAATAGAGAGGTATCGAAATTTGCTATTTTTTGTGTAAGAAAGCTGCCTGAAATAATGTGAGGGCAATAGGAAGAGAGTTTGTGAAAAAAATAATGATAAAATTTTGATAATTAAAATTCTCAAATCAACACAAATAGGGCTGGCTGCCTGGAAGTCAAAGATGTAACTTTGCCGGAGATGGTAGAAGGGATACATGGGTGTGACAGGGACGATGGTGCTATTATTTTTCTCAACAGAATTTTGATTTTACTAAATAAAATTGGAGACCGAACTAGAGACCGGCATGACTTGTGTTACACAAGTAATCCCTATAATCTTACAATATTATTATAATAATTCAAAAATGATACCTTGTTATCATATTAATATACTTTATTTTATTCAGTTACACACAATTCCTTTCTTTTTCTTTCTATTTGTCTCTTCTTCACACGATTTCATTCCCAGTTTTTTTGGGAATCTATCATACCCTACTCAAATCAAATGAATGGGTATGACACTCATTTCATACATTTTCCATTGCCAACTTTTCCATTCCTCTTAATATACCAAATTACTAATACGCCCCCTTAATTATTTTAATCAGAAAATTTTGCGTGCCACATTTCATAGTTTTTTTTTCTTTTTCTATTTTTATGCGGACAACTTTATACAAATGAAATCAAATAAAAAAAATAAAATAAAAAGAAAGGTTGCCACCGGAAATGAATATTCTTAAGATTTATTTTATTTTATTTTGTGCTTTTTTGGCTGACATTACCTCAAATTATAAAAAATAATAAAAAAAAAATTAAAGGTGATTGTCGGAGGAGAGCGCCTCACATTTTAAGGTTAATCTAGGAAAATATTTTGAAGTTTGGGCAACGAACCTTTACTTTAAAAAAGTGGGCATAAAAGAGGTTGCACTCTTTACTTTGGCAACATTGCACTTTTATTAACATGACGTGTCATTTCAATTTTATAAGATATCACAAATGACATTGATTTAAAAATAAACACATATATAAACTCATAAATAAATAAAAAAGAAGCCCAAGTGAAATAATTTAATTAATTAATGGCCAAAATGAGTAGCGCCACCCAACAAGAGAGAAGTGAGAGGACGTTCAGCGTGCGACGTCGAAGCCGCCGTCCAGGAGTGGCGGCGGTGGCGTCGGCGGCCGTCCTGATGTGAGGATAAGTGAGAAGGGCCGCCGTCTAGTAGTGGCGTGTTATGCATCATGTATATCATCATAGAATCAGATGTTGAAACTGGACCACCCTGAGATAAAGATTTTTTTGTCTGAACGACACAATCCGAATGATCTTAAGGTGCTTTTATATAACTATTTATGTTGAATTTTCTTTATCTATAAACTGCTCCTCCCTTTACCAATACTTAAGAGTGTGCTTTTCAACTTAATCTTATTGTGTAATTATGTGCCAAATAGGTTAAATTCAAGTGTAAATTTCTAGATACTGTCCTGCCCTCATTTACAATTGGCATGCCTATTGCCTCATTTATGTTCCTATCTCCCTGTTAAAACTGAGGTTCTGGGCTGTTGGTCTGTTGTTATGTATCTGTTGAATTTGTTTGTTGTCAATTTTGTCTGTGAAGAATCATTTTATAGGCTGATGGACTCTCCCTCTCTTCATACTCTAATGCATGTTTTCACTAAGCAAAATAGCAAATTCCAGTAGCTTGACTGACCATGCATCTGAAAGTCACCTTATTTCTCACTCCTTTTTTATAATGAACAAATAAAGTATCTAGTTTTAGGACTCTGTGGATTTGTTATTGTCATTTATTTAGTGGTAGTGTGGTCAAATTCTTCCATCAAACTCTGCATCTGCCTGTCAATGTAATATATCTTGTATTATGCTATTCATGGTCAATTATTGATGCTTCCCTCAACCAATCTAATGTATACACTGAAGCAAGGGACCCTGAAACTGGTGCTGCGAGTTCATTGAAAATTCAGTGGAAAGAATCTGCTGAAATGGCTCCTATTTTTCTTTCATTGACAATGCCATCTCTTCTAAAGGATTGGATAGGGCATTTGGCAAAACAACAGGTATATCACTAACATGAAAATTTGTGATAATAAGATAGATATGCGTTGTTGTTTGGAAAGCTTTTAGCTGATGTTGTGGTTCTTCAAAGTTCAGATAGATACTATGGTTTTGGCAGTGTTTGAGTTATTGTAGTTTTTTGAGTAGCTGAAAGTCCAGATATTTGATTTTATTTTCTTGGTTTCATTCTTTTTCTTAAGTATCCTCAAATTCTGTCTAGCAATTTTCAATAGATTAAATATTGTGTGCTTGTTTGAATTCCTATGCTATTAGCTCTTCTCCCTCAAGTTTAAATAGGAGCAACAAATCTTGACATAAGTCATTTCTGTTCAATGATTGATCATTTCATTTTAATTTTCTTCCTGTGTAGATACAAGTTTGGATTAGTGGCATTTGGATCTTTTTACTGAAGGTAAAGTAAACACTGGATATATGGAGTGCATAGAAGTTGTAATATGATCCATTTGAAAATTGATGAGCATGAACTAAATGCATCTAAATTATGATCTATCATTATAGGACGGGCTCTCAGGGGAGACTTATAAATGTTACGCATAGGATTCTAGCAGGTTGGAGAAGTACATTCTCTATTCTATAAGACTGTGAAGTCGCCTAGTATTAAAAGTGAAAATTAATAGACCAACCATGAAACGGAAATGGTTATTTGTCGAGGTGTTGAACTACTTCTTTTGAGGCTGCAGAGAATGAGCAGAAAAATGGTATTAATGCTGTAACCAGCTTAATTGAAAATCAGGATTACAGTCACGAATACACGCCTTAGGCAGAACCATATCTGCATTTGTAAGAAGAATCAATCCCCTAAAAATTAGCATTAACACTTAATAACAGTGATGATATATTCTATCTATAAACCTGGTGCTACCATGATACAAAAATTTCCTAAAGTAAATTGATTTGAATTCCACACACCCCCTCAAATTGGGTCCTAGATATTGATTATTCCCAGCTTGAAGTAAAGATCATCAAAATAAGTCCTAGTAAGAGTCTCCATAAAAAATGTCTGCTTTCTGAATTCAATTGGACTGCAGACCTACTTCATTCTCCCATCTTCTATTTCTCTTTGGTGAAGTTGCGATTTATTTCTAGTGCTTCATCATGGCTCTTAGCATCTCTGAGTGCAACTTGATTTTGACAGAACATTTTTGCATAGGTTCATATAAGGCAACTTAAAGCTCTGCAAAAAGCGTTTTCAAACTTATTCTATCCATTTGCTTGATGCTAGAGCCTGAATTCGCTATTTGGCTACAACCAACAGCTTCTTACTCCACCAAGAATTAAAATCCCCCATTCTTGTAAATTGATTTCGCCCTTCCCAACCTGTTCACCCTTATCAGTAATGATTATATATTTCCTGTATATATATTACAATGTTACTTTATAAATCTATAATCCACATATAAAAAGTATGTGGATACATTTAAAATTAATAAATCTGATACCCTAAAGTGAACTCTTACAAATAAGGTTGCACCCATTTGTTCTATTATAGAAATAATTCCACAAAGTAATAGAAAAGTCTCTATGATATAATAACAATTTTTTTTTCAATACAACTCAGCTATCTATTTATTCATAATGATGACTCCTTGCATGTTTTTTTAAAGGAAAATAATGACTCCATATACATTCATTTCTTAATAGACAACACGTAGATATTTTAAACCACTCATACTCCGTTGGACTACAATCAATAATTTCCTTTGCTTATTAGAATAGTAAGAATTTGAAATAGAAAAATAAAGGTGTAAAAATATAGTACCTTTTGGGGTGGAAATGGGAATTTAAATGCTTGTGCTCATACGTGTAGTTTTCAATCGTTCGTCATTAATTGTATCGGTCCTGGCTGTAAACGTTATAAACGAGGAAAAAGGTAGTAAAATCTTCTTTTGCTCTCTCACGCTCTCTCTGATAAATTCATGCTTTGGTGGTTTTTTCCATAAATTCTCTTGTTTTTCATATAGCCCTATCTCTATTTCTCATTAATTCATTCATAGAGCACTATATGGAAGGAAGTGGAAGTGGGAGTGGTGGGTCGGAGCATGGATCCAGTTCAAAGCCGGCATTTTCAATTGAATCTGCGGGTGGCCGCTTGAGGTTTAAAGTGGAGCTCCAGCCTGGAGAGACAACAGTTGTCTCATGGAAAGATCTTCTCAAACAGGCCAATTTGAGCAACCCGCCAGAATCATCTTCAATTCCGTCTTTTGATGCTCAACATAATTTTGATTCTCAGTTGCTGCCACCCCCGCCTCCTCCTTCTATGGAACCTTCTTCTAGAAAACAAACAACTGAGAATGTACCAATATCTTCACAGGCACAAGTTGGGTCTGACCGTTTAAGTGCCGTGATTGAGAAAATTGAGAGACTGAATGCGGTAAGTTGCGCACAATTGATAGATTGAATAAATTGACTTGTAAGCTGTATTTATTTACTTTTGAACATGCTTTTTTCTCTTGAAAGGATTTGTTGCTGGTATGCGTGTACAATTAAATTAGACTATACCATGATTTGTAGTTCAGTCAATATCATCCTTAAATATTATATATAGTTGGATACTTTAATTTATTGTTGGTAATGATAAATGATGTAAATATTGATTAAATTTCTTTCCTTGTTCAGTATTGTAAGTTCATTATTCTAATTAAGAGGTTTTTAGAACTGCTGGTCTGTGTAGGTGTTTCAGGGCTGAGTGATTCATCTATAGTCCCTTTTGAATCTAGCTAATAATAGTACTGTGTGGTTTGATGAATTTTGTTGGCAAATTGTTTGGTTGTTATTTGGCGGTTGTGGCTACTGTTGTTATAGCTATCCGATAAGTATTCTTTTGTTAATTGAGATGGTTTTTGGTATGTGTGTGCGTGCACGCAACTTGCAGGGTAATTGGACTAGTGATGAGGAGAGTCTTGCTCTGGATAGTGTGCCTGCTGATGATGAGTATGATACAGCGGACTCCTTCATTGATGATACTGAACTGGTGGGTGATGCTCTTTCAATCAGCTCTATTTTTCCAAACTATTAATGCATATTTAATTTGTTTTTATTTGGAACTTCTTGGTTCTGATGAGCATTGACCTATGTGCAGGATGACTATTTCCTGGTTGATAAATAACTCTGTGATAAAACATGATGGGTTTTATGTTAACCATGGGAAGCTGGAACACATGTAAGTAAATTTTAATTTGCATATATATTCTTGATAGGCAATAAGAATATTCTGCTAATAAGGTCACATAAGTATGTGCTTTGCACCTAAAGTGTGCAATATGTTTCCTAGAACTTATATACGCCTTTTGCTTCTGCGTCATGCATGTTGCCAACAGGACAAGATTGTTGCGTGCATTGTAGACTTCTGATTTGTTACTAGTGACAAAGAAGCAAGAATTGTGTCAAATTAATTTTTATTGTAGTGGAGTACTAAATTTAATAAAACTTGAGATAAATACTGATAGAAGTTTTTGTGTTCATAATATGCTGACTTCTCGTTCAAAAAATGATATCTGACTTGGTTTATGGTGCATATTAAATGACAATAAGATGTAAATCTCAAGGCAAGAGTTTAGAATGCAAATTTAGACTGTTTCTTCATAAATTTGCAACCGATGGTGCAGTGGTTGAACTATTGCTTTCATTCTTGTTTGATAAGATCTATCTCTTTATCAGAAAACCTATGGTCAAAATTCTTAAATGTGTTATTCATATTGCTAATTCACTTAACTTTTGTGTTTCTAAGTCATTCTGTTAGGTTTTGAGTTCAAGATTTTCTTCAACATTCTTGTTATCCAGCTTATTTGAAACTTCGACTTTCACTTTGTTGCTATATATTATTACTTATATGACTTTTTACATGACATCAAGGTATATCATCTTCATGTTACCTTAACTTTTCCTGCAGTGAACCTATCATATCCCTAGACTCAAAGCCAAAAAAGAGAGGACACAAAGATTTGATTAAAGGTGGTGGTAGTGATGATGGACATAATCCTCGTAAAATTTTAAAAAAGAGTGATAAAGTTTTAAAGGCACAATCATCAATCAAAAGTAGCTCAACAGATCAGTCTCACAAAGAGGATGTGCTCAACATACAAATGCAAAGCAGGGATCCCACGCCAACTTTGGTGAGTAATTGTTTTCGGCATAATTGGCTGAAGCTGGTTATAGAAGTAGATATCTTAATGTAGACCCTCGTATATAATCTCGATTAAACTCTAGGCCATGAGATTATATTGGGGCTAGATTTGCATAATATTATATTGGGGCTAGATTAGCATACTCTTTTGATGAACTGCACATTAGAGTTTTAACTTTTTATGCAGTCTTTAGCAAAATTTGTTTTAATGAATAACATGAACAAATAGAGTGTGTCTTTTCTGGATTGGGCAGACTACTAAACTAACCTGGGATAGCATGAATGTTTGTTGGCTACCATTTTTTACTTCCATTTAGATAACTTTCTAAATGTAGTGTTGTGCTTATGCTACCCATTCCCATGCTTGATACTGAATATATATGCTGGCTTTTAAAAATTTGTTCTACCTCCCCCTATTTGTTCTTTCCTTAATGTACTCTGTAAGCAAAAGCAAAAAAGAAATCACATAAGTTTCTTTTGTCTTTATGTTTCCTATAACTTACTGTAGTTATTATCCTAACTTGGTCTTTTACCATTTCATATTGAAGGCTGCTGTCATACAGGGAAATGAAGGACCTAGGGTTGAAGAGAAAAGTGCGTTGCTCGAGAAGGCTTTTAGAGAGTTGGAGGAGATAGTTGCTGAATGTATGTCACTAACATTGTTATCGTCTTACTTTCATTCTTAATTTGTAATTTGTCAATAACTTTTTTCTGCTCATGCTTTTTGAAAACAAACAGTTGGACCACCTTCTTTTGCAGCTCAGGATCCTGATAATGCATCTCAGGCAGTCAAAAGGAGATTGCCTCTTGAAATAAAACAGAAGCTTGCAGAAGTTTCTACAATAGTGGTACTTAAAAGTTGTTAAACCCTTATCAGATTCAGCAATTAATATATACTTCTACGACCCTGTGGTTTGTGCTTAATCCAGCCCTATTTTGAATAAATTATATATTTATTTTTGTGGTCCTTTTTGGGTGGCTGCAGATAGCCAGCTATGGCAAAGTATCAACGGATGTGATCAATCATCTGATGAGCATTGTTGGCCACTTGATGGATGTTAAGAAGCTGAAGGTGTGTTACCCTTTCAGACCAAGATTTCACATTTTAAGTGCACTGTGCTTTACCTTTTTTTCTCATGTCGAAAGTCATGTCTCCCTTTTCTACCTGATTTATGCCTAGCTGCTTTTCTGATGCTTGATTGAGGTAGATCTAAAGTTTCTTTTTCTTGGGCGTAAAGTTGATAGCCGGTAATGATGTCGCTGTTAGTAGATTTCAGTGTTTGGAACAATATGTTACCAGTACTAAAATCCCAGAATGTACATACTAAATTTGGAGAGCGCAATTCAGCGAAATATGAATTGTATCACAGCCTATTCCTTGATAATTGATTGTTTTTATGCTATTGCCATTAAAATGTGGAGGTTTGGTTTGAGGGGGAACTCTGCTTTAAACTGTCATTTAGACCCTCCATGTGATTAAAAGGAAATTTCTGATTGATTTCTTGTGCTGCTTGCTAATGTGTCTTTTGTCATATTGATAGATAGACCACATCATCGTTCTGATAAATGGGCCAAATTTCGTTTTTCCAGACAGTGAGCAGTAGCCAGTATAACATTTCCCTGAAAACAGATTTGTTCTGAAACATTGACTTTGTAGTTTCTGGCTCTTGAAAGTCGAAAGAATTTTCTTGTATATCTGGCTATCAAAATTCGATGTCTTTCGTTCCAACTTAATTTTTAGTTTTATTTCTCTAGGAAAAATAATTAAAAAAAATTCCTAAATTAACTTTTTCTCCAAAGGGGGCCTGAAACAGTGAAAGTAGCTTTTAGCTGTGTATATATTCCTGATAGTCTTGTCTTACTATCCTTCTAGAACTTCTGATGATCTAGAATATCTACCTAGTATACTTTTCTGGTTACTATCTACTTAGTAAACTTTTCTGGTTACAAAATACTTAGATTCTGCTGACACACACTTTTTTTTTTCCTAATATTGATGCCATGACAGGAGGCTCTCAAGAAAGACTGACTGCTTCATGTAAGTTGAGCGAAAACGCAAATCTTGAGAGAAGACGCCTTTCAAAGGACTGCTTCTCCGAATGTTTGCTTTGAACTAGATGCTTGTTAAGAAATAATTTCCAGAAACAATTTGGTGTTGAAACTCACATTTATCCAATCACCATAAACTGATGAATTCCTATCTGCTTTGTGCAACTCATCATGCAACAATCTTATGGCATGATGGACTTTATTTCAAGATTCTAATTTTGTGTGCTTATTTAAATACAAGTACTTCATCTTTAATGTGTTTGTAGAATCAACATGATGCAGGTTCAAAAATCTAAAGGGTAGGCTTGAATTATCTGAAAAATGAACAAAATTTATTGTGTTGGTTAGATTATTGTAAGAAGATTGTGGAGTGGTTCCTTATATATCTTTTATATGCATGAAAAGTATCATCATTATGCATGTCATTTAAAATGAAATAGTATATTTTAGAGTTTCATAAACACCTTCTCAAGATTATTATTTAAATTATTTTATAAATTAGAATTGAAATTTGGAAGTGGAAATTTTCCATTTATATTCACATTGAGTCTAATTCTCATTTCTGAAAAATATATAACGTCAACAATAATTTTTTAAATATATACACAATTTTGCCTACTGTGTCATTTTTAGTAGATAATTTCAAATGTTGATTAATTTTTATTATAATCCCTTGCTAATTAAACCCGGCTTATATTTTTAATATTCAAAGTATATTTTTTTTTCAGCCACCTTTTATTTTCTCTTTATTTTTAATTAAGGGTTATTATGTAGTGTAACTAGAGTTAGCGAATATTTGTGTGGGACCATCTCTCGTAAGAATTTACGTGAGACGGAATAACTTTTATAATAAAAAGTGATAATGCTATTTCAAGAATAATTTATAGTATAAATAAAAAGTTATAACATCTTATAGCGAAAGTGATTATTATTTTAAAAAATGTAAAATGGTATCATGTGAAACGGTTTCACACAAGATTTACCCTATATAATTAATTTTATTTTAAAAATTTTCATTATTTTATTTTAATCCAAATATGGTTATAGAATAATTTTAATATAATGAATCATATTAACTAGATGTATTGATGCACGTGGACCGTGGTTTAACTCTTTATTTAAATATATAATCAATATTCAAATGCTAATCATCTTCTTTTTATTAATAGTAATACAATGGTAAATACTAGTTCTTCTTCAAAGAAATTGCATCAATATTCATTATTCAAAATCATTTATATGAAAGTTGATTAATAAAAAATAAAATATTTCCCCAAGCAAACATAAGATGGCAAGAAATTTAGGGATTGAATCTAAAAAATACTCCCTCCGTTCCAGGAAAATGACACACTTTTCAATTTGAGTTGTCCCACAAAAATTTGCACATTCCTAAAAAAAAAGTCAAACACAATCACCCTTCTCCGTACACTTTATTTTAAAAAAAAATCACCCCTACCTAACACACATAACATACTTTATTATTTATTTATTACAAAAAAATATCATAATACCTCTAAAAGTCACCACTTTATTAATTTCCATGTCAGGAAAGGGGTGCAATCTTTCCTGGGACGGAGGGAGTAGTTATTAAAAGAAATTGATGGGAAATTAGTTGAGATAATTCTTTTCAGAATTTGTAATATTTAGCGTAAGGCATTACTCGCACCTAATTGCATATTTTAAATCTCAAATTAAATTTTTATTATTCTAAAATTATAAAACCAATTTAAGTTAATTTGTAATCTCAAACCAAACATATTTATTTTATTTATTATTAGTGTCCAGTAGAAGGGGCTTGATGCGGGCCTAAGTATGGGCTGTTGAGATTTAATTATGGGCCAATGAACGGCCAAAAAAAGAAGTAGTTGCCACTGTCCTCTGCCGCCAAACAGGCCCTTAGCCATAGTGTCCGATACCTTGTACACTTTGCTTCAACTGCTGTACATTCACAAGGCGCTTTTATACCGGAGATTTTCAAATATTCGCTCTAGTTTTTCCAGTTGCCCGCTTCAATAATCCTCTTCATCCAGATTCTAGGGTATGCTGAACTTTAGATTTTAATATTTAATTGAATATCCTACGTATATTTGGGGCGCTCGTTCAGTTGAATTTACATTTTTGAGCTAATTAATGTTCATTTTGTCCTGAAAAATCAATCTGCTTGCTTTTGCTGGATTTTCTGGGAGCAATTTCAATTATATTTTCTTTTTAGTAAAATTGATGATTGAATTTCATTGGGCTGATTCAATTTCTCGGTATGATACATATCCTGTTATATATTTTGTTAGTGTGTGTGTGTGTTGTGCATGCTTTGATATTATTAGGTTTTAAATAATTTAAAATAAAATAAAATAATAAGGAGAAGAAAGAAGAAGTGTAAGAGTAAGAGGAAGAGTTTTGAATTGGTGTACTGTCTTTACGTTGACTAAATTTCTCCTTTTATATGGATTGATATAATGTCTTTGGTGTAACTTTCTTTGTGATTACTAGTACTCCATCATTTAGTGATTGCTAAGGTCCTAAGGAGCTTTGGAATGATTTTGAGTCCTTGCTTCTAGGTTTCATTAGTTTCAAATCTTGGATGTAAATCATAAGTAATGCAATATAGTGAAACCCATCTTATACATTTTTCTGGAAATATTTTCTCGTCAATATCACGATTAGGAGTAGTATTTTTATTCTGCAATGAAAGTCTTTCTTATTAGTTGCTGAATAGGGGAGAGGTAGAGTGCTGGTATGTGTACCAGTCCATATTGAATGTCCCCATGAACTTGATAGTCTCCTGGAAATTATTTTTCCTTTGGTTAGAGAAGAGTGGTGTGTTTCTTTGACTTCAACATGTGCTTTATTAGTGCTGTTTTCTGTGGGCTAAACTCTTCTTTTCACTGTAAACTTACATGGAATTACAAATTGGCTACTAAAATCTCGTTTGTTTTAGGGGAGGCTGAAAAGCTAGTATATTTTGGTCAGTGCTTTCTCTCTCTCTCTCTCTCTCTCTCTCTCTGTTCTTTTGAATTGACATTGTCTCTAAATTTTAATCCCTAAGAACAGAAGAGAAGTTATCTATGTTTGTCTTGCCATTAATTTTTCATATCATCAGTATCAGTATTGTTCTGGCTGATAATGAGACTTGTTTGATTTCTCAGCAATGGGCAACCCGTCTGATGAGCAGCTCCCTCTTAGAATGCAATCCCATCCAATTTCATCACCAGTCTTGTCTTCTAATAATGCGTCCTCCTCGGCAGATGCCAATTCTGGAAGTAGCCTTTATCCTTTTCCCCTTGCAAATGCGCCTATTTCTTCTTCCTCAGATACGTTTTATCCACACTACAACCAGACATCCCAGTTCAGTCCTCTGCAACCCCCGAGACAAGATGGTTCTGAATTAGCTACTATTCAGCCTCATGAGATATTTAATGATCCTAATGTGCACTATGAGAGCACTACTGATATTGATGCTGCTGCGCAGAACATTGTGCTGCATGAACAGGTATCAATTTATAAATTTATGTTTCATAATATAAGGTTTATGCCTCATTTTGATCTACTTTAAATGACCTGCTTTTTCCATTTAGGAAATTGCCACCCAAAAGGTTATACAGAGCCACAGGTTTGTCTTGAAATCTTTCATAAATAAACTATTATCTACCTCGGAATATCTGACAATAGAACTAAACCTGGATTTGAACTCAGAGACTCTGCAACTGGGCCTTCTGAGGATGGGGAAGACATTTTGTCTGGACGCCACAACCCGAATGCTCTTAAGGTTATTCTAATCTAATCATCATGTTTACCTTACTTTTTACTCTCTCTAATGTGCTATCATTCCATTTAATTAACATTTGATGCATATTATTCTCTAATATCTTTGATTCCAACAGGAGCATCTTCTGAAAATGACTACAACACATCGTACAGAAATGGCTTTAAAACGTGGCAAGCCCACCTTTGCAGAGGAAGGTTGGACCGCTATCTGCACTGTTTTGCAAATCTTTAGGCATACTTTGTTTTGTATATTATTGAAGTTATGACGGAATATCTAAGGATCCAGTATACAGGGTATACAAATGTTTTTGAATAAGTATGTGAGATTACTTATGACTTTCTAATAAGGCAACTGATTGAAACTTGTAATATTTTTGTTTATGTAGTTTATAATATTGTTTTTCTAGGGATTAGAAAGACTGCTGTTATCAGTGAATAATTGTGAAATTGTGAGAAAAAAGTACTCCAGATTTACGACCTCAAGTTTCTTTTCCCTAAACTTAATAAAATGATGATAAAGTATAGAGTTTGTCAATTGGAGTAGTGGCTTACTTCTTGAATTAGTTCTGACTTCTGACATGTAATTTTCGAGTGATTACTGTGCTAGTAAACCGTTTGATCCAGTGAAGTCTTTCATACCCTAAAGTTTTGAGCTTGAATTGGAAGCTGCTTATACTAACTCTTTACACTTATTTATGTACGAATGATGCAAATAACTTGATGAGATGGTGAAATAAAGTCTTTAGACTAATTTGTTCTTTTTGGGCTCTGTAACTAATTAACCAGTAGCATGACTGACTGAAGTGAGGAATACCATTTTACTTCTTATGGTGGTGATCTTTGATTTTAATTCCTTTAGTGCTATGATCAATTTTTATTGCTTTTATCATCTTGTAAGGCAATGTGGAAATTGGAAATGGATATGGTGTGCCTGGCGGTGGTGCTTATTATGGTACTTCATTACACAGTGGTGAGAATTTTTCCCCAGTTTGAATTACTTTTCACTAGAAAATCTTGACATGACTATACTTTTGTTGCTAGAAAGAAAAGATAATGATGGTCAGAAAACAAGCCAAAAGGATGCAGAGCTCAATGGTGAGTCTGGGCAGAATTCAATGGCTAAAGACTTACCTGCATATCTCAAGCAAAAGCTGAGAGCAAGAGGCATCTTGAATGATAACCAAGATGCAGGGAGTTCTCTGGTGTCAGAAAATGTATGTGATTGTTCTTGTTGTGTGCAGATTTGGGCATGGAATGAATCATTCTACAAGGATAATTCGTTTTTATTTTAATTCTTGTTGATAATTTTTTTTATCAATCTAGTCCTTAGTTGAAGTCTATTATGATTTTGTCGAAGTAGTTTATTTTAAAATGATATAATATTAGGAGTTTGATCTATAACTTTTCCAACATTTCCTTCGCTGTGCCTTAAACTTGGATTGGAACTTTGTATCTAGCGATTGGAGGCTCAGTCACCAGGGGTCATGGCACCTGGAAATCTGCCCTCAGGATGGGTGAGTTTCATTTTCTATCTTTGTGAAATTAATTTAAAAGAAAATTTAATAAATGTGTTTTCTTGTATTTGTAAAGCTGATATACGTGTTTAGCTATCTTGCTGTTTAGATTGGATCTTGCACAAATGATTTTTGTTCTTATGTCATCATGCATCTGGTGAACTCATTGGCATGCCCCTTAATTATTGTAAAGACGACAGATCTGATAGTTGTAGAATGTTCTTTTAGTGGCCATGCTCTAATGCATGCATCCAAAAACAAAATGTCAATTGTTTTATCGACCATGAATGTATAATGACTTTTGTTTCTCACTTTATTTAAGATCAAATTGAAAAAATGCTTCATGGCCTCTATGTTTTCGTCTATTCTGTTTTGGTCCTCAGAAGAGGTTGGGGAGACTTATAGTTCCATTCTTTCATTAGATTCCCTTTTGACAGTCTCTTGTTAACATCTTATGACATATGTAAATGCAATTATTCATTGCTCATTGATGTTTTTTTTCCACTAAAACATTGTATAGATTGAAGCAAGGGATCCTGAAAGTGGAACTGTTTTTTATCATCATGCTAGTTCAGGAAGAAGTCAGTGGGAAAAGCCTACTGAAGTGTCTTCTATTTCTGATGTCACAGCCCCACCTCTTCTAGGAGATTGGATAGAAGCACTTGATAATACAACAGGTTTATAATTTTTTCGGTAAAGTGATTATAAAATATGTATGGTTTTGAAGATAGGATGCCATTTCAAACTTTTGTTAAATGTTGAAAAAATTATGTATATATTGGTTTTTATGTTGCAGATCTGGTAGTTATTTGAATTACTGTAAATCCTTGTAACTCATAATTTGATTTTTATCTTGTATGTCCTACCCATCGATATTTGGTAGTTCTACTTCTGTATAAGAATTTGCAAGAAATTGATATTTTGTTTCTGATTATTTAAATTTTGAAGCTTTGAACTCTATTTATTTTATTATGTTTCATATGTTCTTTATAATATCACTTCGCTACAGTGCTTACGGAAAAAAATTGAGGGATATCCTGGTGGATATTTTTGATCATTATAGTCTTATGTTCAAACTGGTTTACACTGTTAATTTTCGTGTTCTTCCTCAGTATATTCTTCGAATATTTATTTCTAGGTCATCACTCATCATCCATTGTAATTGTAGTTTTTATATGTAAATATATAACTTGATGAGGATTATAATCTCTTGTTCTTAGTTATTTGTATTCCACTGAATGAACTTTTCATCGCCTCCTCTTTATTCAAACATCTTGCATTAATGAATGATTACTGTGTTCTTACTTATCGGTATTCCCAGGTCAAAAGTATTATTATAACCGGAAGACCAATGTGTCTCAGTGGGAGAATCCAGGTGCACAACAGCAGGTAACCTCACAGCCCTATGAGCAACTGGTTTCCCCAATTGCAATGGATGGGTATTCGGTAAATCACGCGTCCACTCTACCAAAGTGCATGGGATGCGGTGGTTGGGGATTGGATCTTGTACAGTCTTGGGGATATTGCAATCACTGCACTCGGTACTGTGACATTCTGCATTATCTCATGATGCAGATTGGTTTCTGTTAGTTTTTTTGATGAAATCATTTAAGTAGTAATGCTCATCTTATGGTGAAATTCAAACAGTGGAAGCACTGCCTTTTTTAATAGAAACTTTACTTGCATTGTTATGACCGCTAACTATCTAACATGTAGTATTATCCAACTTAAATATACTACTCCCTCCGTCCCGCAATAACTTTCACATTTACTGTTCCACGTTGTTTAAAAAAAGTTTTTTTTTTTGACCAACTTTATTGACTTTTGAGGGTATTTTAGTATTTTTAGTTAATAAATAAAGTGTAAAGTAATGTGATGAGTATGAAAAAGGAGTGACAAATTTGAAATTAAAGTAACTTTTGAGGTTATTGGATAAAGTTTTGTTTTCTTTTTGGGGTGTGAAAGTTATTATGGGACAAACAAATGAAGAAAGTGTGAAAGCTGTTACGGGACGGAGGAAGTATAAAATTTGCAATCTACCATCTGTTAATCACATATTCTCTGAAAAATACACTGAATTCCTTTCTATTTTATAGCTTAGTGAACAGAACTGCCTTCTGTTTGTCAGTAAGCAGTGCATTATTCATCATATCATTTTTTGGCTTCATGTACTAAAATCCCTAGTTATTCTTATTACCTTAATCTTCTACTAGTTTAGTTCAATGGTTTGACTTTTCAAAATGAATCTAAAAGATGTTGGGTCAGATAAAATGCCTATGATGTTATCATGTCTATTAACAATCAAATAATCCTCTGACTAGAAAAGACTTTGATTCCGTGATCCTGTCAAATTCTTTTTCTGAACTTAAATGAGCCACTGACTTCAAAAAACCTTGAGCAGTTTTTTTCTGATGCTTGGTCATCTTGTACTGAGTTCTTTTGTTTTTATCACTAATTTTCGTGTGTAATGAAACTAAACTTTGTTTGGCATGTATCATGTTTCTGATACAGAGTTTACAATCTTCCCCAAAGCCAATACGTATCAGTCTCCGCAGAAAGTCTTAAACCAGCAACCACTGCTGGAAATCAAGGAAACTCAGTTAACAAGTCTTACAAACCCAGGTGACGTTTCCTCCTTTTAATGGGTCCTTCTCAAGGGTGCATATTTAGTATCATATTTGTCGGTATAGATTTTGTGGATGTTAAAACTGTTCTGTTACAAATTCAAGCACCAGAATATTCTTCTTCTTTTTTTAACGAGGGATGACATTGAGAATTGCAAGACAGGCAGCAGCATCTTAACTTGAAAAGGGCAATCAACGTAGAACTAATAATAATGGAGCATATGGGTTACTATTGGGCTATACTTTTTCTGTTACTTCTCAGCCGGTTGTTTGGATTTATTTTAGTTCAGGGGTTGTTTTCTACAGGTCTGATAAACCCCCACAAGGGCGAGGCTATAAAAAGGAGAATAAAAAACGTGCATATAGTGAAGATGATGAATTGGATCCCATGGATCCAAGTTCCTACTCAGATGCTCCTCGCGGTGGTTGGTATGTCACTCATTCCGCATCCAATGCATTCTGTTTTTTTTTTTTTTCATTATTTCAGTGGATCAAAATGTAGCTCAAAATGGTTTATTATTTACATTACCTATGTAGTTGATTTTATTCGTGCTTCATACTTGGTCAATTCATTGTGATTTATAGGGTTGTAGGCCTCAAAGGAGTGCAGCCAAGAGCAGCAGATACCACTGCCACGGTACAGTACCATTATTTTTTTCTTAAATAATTTCCTTTCAAGGCTTAATGAACATGAAGAAGATAAAATTGCTTATGCATATTTTGTGTATCTTTGGTTTCCATTGAGTTTCTGTTGCATAAGATGATATTGCACCAATATTTTAACTTAGATTTTTTTTACCCCTTTTTGCCCTACTGCTGCTTAGGACATTCTATTTCAATGGATTCTAGTTTCCATAAACTGTATGCTTCCTTTGACCAAATCCTATATATATTATGCCAAATATGGACACATATAACTGAGTTTCTTTAATAGTCCAAATTGTTTATAAACAAAAACCACCTATGAATTTTTCCGTCCATTTTGGTTTCTTTCGTTCTGTAAGATGAGCAAGTTTTATATGAAGACCGGAGACGTGATAGAATACCCAGGGTTGATTATCCCGTCATTGTTACCTGACAATGTCAATGTGTCTTCCTTTGTTCATGACTATTTTCTTATTGTATCCTTACCCATCTTTGTCTCATCTTGAAACATCGGATTCCAGGGCCCTCTTTTTCAGCAACGACCTTACCCATCACCTGGGGCAGTTTTACGCAAGAATGCTGAAATTGCTTCACAGAAGAAAAAACACAATTCTAACTATGCTCCAATATCCAAGAGAGGAGATGGAAGTGATGGTCTCGGTGATGCTGATTGAACGAGACAACTTCTTGATGTACTCTGTTATAAGAAAAACTCAGCGGCTACTCTCCATTCTCCAACTTAATTGGAATGAATCATGAATGAGAAAACACATGATAGATCGGGGCTATCTAATGTTGGAATGTTTGTGTTTGTTAGAGCTCAGGAAGTTGGTGTGCTATTGTGTATGGTAGCATTGGATGCAGATGATGATGATTTCTCGTTGTAATTGGTTCTGTACTTGTGTGTACAGCAGAATAGGTGTTCATAATGGATACTTTATTTTGATGAAATTTGAACAAGCCTCATTAAATATCTAATTTAGGGTTTTTTTCTCATATATTTGAAATCTGTAATCTAACTTAAATTTGAATTTTGTATTCTAGATTTAAGTGATTCGTGTGGGCTTTAAAATTGTGAGATTTATTCTAATGTGATTGGATTTTAATATAGAATTTGTGAATACAAAATTCGTAAGAGTGTGTAACACTCGAAATTTCTTAACGCAACCAAAAATAATTACATTATAATTGTTTTTATTAAAAAGGTGGTTAATCTTTGTTGATCGATTTAGTTATCATGATTAACCTACTTCACATGCTGTCAAACAAGGCCAATATTATTTATATACCTTTTATAAAATATAATGTTAAACATATTTTATGTTTTTACTAAATATATACACCACATATAAATTGAATCTTAAATAAAACTCTCTCTTCACGCTCTTTCAAGCCATCATAGAGGGTGATTGTGATTTTTATTATATTTGATCAAATTCTTGAATCAAATTGAATTGATCACCACTTATTTTACCATATTTGATTAACTTCTAGGATCAAATTGAATTGATCACCACTTATTTTTATCCAAAATAGTTGTGCCTAAAAATTTAAACATAGCACCATTAATTTTATACTTCCTCCGTCCCATCTCAGATGACACACTTTCCATTTTGGGTTGTCCCACAAAAGTTTGCATATTCCTAAAAGAGCAAAAAGTTATACACAATCACTCTTCCCCATACTATACTTTATTTATAAAAAAACTAATCTTACCTAACACATCTAACATATTTTATCATTTATTTTACAAAAAAATATCATAATACCCCTAAAAGTTAGTATACTTTTCTTAATTTTTGTGCCGGAAGAGACATGTAAACTTTTGTGGGATGGAGTAGTATTTCCCTTCAGATTCATATGTATTCAACGGCTTAAAGGGGTGGATGAAGATTTCGAAGATGAAACAGAACTAATCTAATTCTCACCCCAATTTTCCTCGTGTGAAACACAATCCTTGTGCATGGTTTGAAAGGAGAGAAGACAATTTTATGTTAAGATTAATATAAGGGGTATATTTGGTAAAATTAGAATATATTTTTTTAGTGATAAATTAAAATATAATTTAGGGGTGATTTAGTTAAGGGTATATAAGTAATATTAAATAAAAATATTATAATATAAATAATTATAAGGTGCATTAAGAAGATTTGGGTACGAATAACACCCAATCTGTAATGTTTTGTTGAGAAATAAAATTGAGATTTTTGGGTTTGAAAATCTAATGACACCAAATATTTTAAATGGAATAAAATATCAAGTAAAATTACGTAAGAGATTATGTAAGTAAAATTAACAACGAACCTTTCACTATCAGTCTCAAAGGGTCTAGATCTTCTGTGACATTTTGGTGTGACACCTGATACTCTATTGGATGAGTGACACATAAGAGAGAGAACAGAAACTATACCCTAAGTCAACCAGTCAACCCTTGGGGCAAGGGATTGGATTTATCCACCCTAACACGTGTAATTCAATAAGCAGATGTTACAGAAAATGTCACACTAATGTGTCACAGAACATCCCATGGACGTCTCAAATATATTTGTATCATAGGAGAGTATCTCTATTAGATATATTGGAGAATTTTTTATAGAGTGTATATTGGGTGCACCCGGGTGCAAGGATGCACCCATATGTGTATGTTATTTTATTCTATTTTGTATACATATTTTGTAATAATTGTATATTTTTTTTCACATTAAGTTTTCATTAAAAAAAACTAACATTTATAAGTGTATACATTTTAATAAATATTATATACAAATTTTTATTAAAAAAATTAACAATTAAATTGTATGTGTTTTTACTCTTAAATGTATATGGCCTTGTTTATATTTGTATATGGATGCACCCGAATGCACACAATAAATTGTCTTTTTTATATGGCAACAAAGTCATTCACAGCCTATTTCGAGCTATTTTATTTGTGTAAAAAAATAAAATTTGAAAAAATATTTCAAAAACATAAAGTTGAAGAAGGATATAAAAAACATATTTTATTTGTGTAAATTAAAATTTGAAAAAATATTTCAAAAACATAAAGTCTAAGAAGGATATCAAAAACATATTTTATTTGTGTAAAAAAATAAAATTTGAAAAAATATTTCAAAAACATAAAGTCGAAGAAGGATATCAAAAACACATTCAATTATCGCGATTTACAACGTTTTCAAATATATATTTTAAAGAGATTTCAGAACCACAATATTATAGACATATTAAATGACTAACCTTAAATGTTAAAGGCCCATAGAGAATATATATAATTTGGAATATAAATAAATAAATAAATAAATATGAAATATATCAAATAAAGGTATGAAATGTTGTTCTAATATTGATAAAGAATTATTAATTTATAAGTTTAAATATAAAAAAATAATAGGGCTTTATATAAAAAATAAGATTTCAAATGTTGTCCTAAACGTGAAATGTATCAAAATGTTCATATGATCAATTAGACAAAGTCAACTGGTAACAGAATCTCGAACAATCAAAGAGAGATGTGTGAAATTCAATCTCAAAACTTTTAGGCGGCACATATAATCAAAAGAGGCATACTTCAGTTTTAATGACACAAGCTATGTAATGGTTCATATCTCCAATTCTAAGCGTAGCCGAAGATTCCAAATATATTAATGTTATTTGTAAATAGAGATAATGTCTTGCGAGACGTTACTTACATGATAAGGTTCGTGAGACGATTCGTGATATATGTTAAAGTATGTTTATTATTTAAATAAAGTATTTTTAATGATTATTAAAGTATGTTTTTTAAAATATGTTGGATTATGAATTAAAATATGATTTTAGCGTATTATAATATGACTGGATTATGCATTAAAATTATGATTTTAGCGTGTTATAATAACATACTTTAATTATAAATAAACATACTTAATCTATACAATAAGCATACTTTAGTGATGTGTTGACCCGTCTCATCTTATATAACCCATCTCACAAAAGGGTGTCTCTATCTAATAATACTAGTACGAAGCCCGCGTAATACGCAGGATATAATTTTTTTTATAGAACAAATAAATAAAAAATGTATCAAAAGATTATATATTATAGAGGGAGTAAATATCTTTTTTTATAGAACAGATAAATAAAAAATGTATCAAAGATTATATATTATAGGAGTAAATATCAAATTTAAAGTGAAATCAGTTTATATATATAATAATAGAAATAAAATACATTTTCACAAGATAATTTAATATGTATGAACCCGTGTAGCATTTCATAATATCTTAATTTGAAAATTATTGTACAATTCATGTTGATATGATTTATTTAATGTATTACTCCCTCCGTCTCATAATACTTTTCACGTTTACTGTTCCACGTTGTTTAAGAAAATGTGCACTTTTTGACCAACTTTATTGACTTTGAAGGGTATTGTGAAAAAGGAATGACAAATTTGAAATTAAAAGAACTTTTGAGGTTGTAAGATAAAGTGTTGTTTCCTTTTTTTAGGGTATGAAAGGTTTTGTGGGACAAACAAATGAGGAATGTGTGAAAGGTTTTATGGGACGGATGTAGTATTATTTTCTAAAAATAAATAATCTAACCATTTTCAACATGTGCCATTGTTTCTTGTAAAAAAAAGTATCATTGTTGCGATTTGGATGGTGATTCAAAAATGATTATAACAATTATTAATATGGAGTATTATATTTGGTTATATATGCTCAAGCAAAACTAAAAAAAATAGTAATCAACCTTATCTTTTTTATTCGAGATTTAATGATGCTATATATATTACAAATGTTTTATTTGTATTATAATAGGGCGGCGCTATTGCCACCCAAATGATTACTAAAGGCACCCAAACTATCAAAATAATTACAGTGAAAATACTATATTAACCTTAACTTTAAACTTATACAAAGAACCCCTTATTACTAAGCACACCCAATTTAATTACCTCAACAAACAACCCACAGCAACAGATAACTAGAAGAAAAAAAAAATCACAGATAACCAGAGAAAAAGGGAAGGAAGAAGGAGAAATGAAGAAAAGGAAAAAGAAGAAGAGGACAAAAGAAATATATTGAAACACATTGGTCACAAAGGAGCAGACACAACTAGTGTAAAAAAAAATCATACATACAAAATGCAAGAGTTGTGCAAAGAGAAATACATACAATACCCGCATGAAATAGAAACGTATGTAAGAATTGCAATCGCCATAGCAAAGACCCATTTTTATGGGGAGATTTTTGCAATTCTTCATTCATGATTTCTTGGGCAAATTTATACACTACCACAATACCAATCGCTTAACTATTCTTTTAATTTTTTTAAAATTTTTGTGAATGTAATGAATAACCATTAAACATAGCTTTGGTGCTCTTTGGTGCGTTCTTTTTTCTTTTATGTTTTCTTCTTTCTCCTCTCCTTCTTTCTTCATTTCCTTCTTCTCTGGCTGTTTACGTTATTTTTAATTTTTTTAATTTAGTTTTTCTCAACTTTCGATTTGTTGTGAAAACTTAAGCAAAAACTTGAAGAAGATCACTCAAGAACTTGCACTCACTCTATTGTTTGATCACTCACGTTTCACACACGAACTGATTAATGAACGAAGAATGAAATGAAAGAAAATCAACACAAAGATGTATAGTGGTTCGGCATAAGCCTACATCCACTTCTTGAGAGAAGAATTCACTAAACGTTGATGAAGGTTACAAGACTACAAGCACACTAGAAAACCCTAATCTTAAGCTTGATTCTTCTTCTTCTAAACTAATGTGTGTGCAGATAATGTGTATGATGATGATGATTAAAATGACTGAATGATTCTTCAACTTATATGGATGTATGTTCAATGTGTAGATTCCCTTCCATCCAATCACAAGGTGCACATCTCAATCAGTTGTAACCAACTGATGAAAACCGATGTAACCAATTCAGTTGCAACCAACTGATCATCCATCTTCCAGCTGATGCCTTCAGCTGTCACTCCCACCATCTGATCACCTTGCTTTCTAATCAATCCAATGGCTTGATTTTACCTCTGCATGCAATCATTCTACACACTTAATCCACCAATGTATAAGCTCCACATGGCATGTTCTTAGCTTCCATTCAACACACACATGCATGCTTCCTGCAGTATGCATGCATCATTCCTTATGCATGGTGCTGGTCTATATCATCACAATTCTTCACCTTAGACCTTGCATCACCATGTTAGTTTCATCCTCTCTACCTTGCTGCTTTTGTAAGGAGCAACAACCTTCACTTCTTTACTTAATTCAACTGAATCAAGTGCTTACACAACTCATACTTCTGAGCTGGTAAGGCTTTTGTGAACATGTCTGCAGGATTGTCATCTGTCTTGATCTTCTTGACACTCACTACCCCCTTGTCTATCATGTCCCTTATGAAATATAACCTTACATCAATGTGTTTGGTCCTTTCATGGTATCCTTGATGCTTGGAGAGATGCACTGCACTCTGATTATCACAATGCACTTCAACTGACTCTTGTTCAATCCCAAACTCACTCAAGATACCTGTCAGCCATACTCCCTCTTTGATTGCTTCTGTAAGTGCAACAAATTCTGCCTCTGTAGTTGATAAGGCCACTATATGTTGATGAGTTGCTTTCCAACTTACTGCAGTGCCAAACAAATTGAACACATAACCAGTAAGAGACTTTCTTGTGTCAAGATTTGCTGCATAATCAGCATCAACATATCCAACTACTGCCTTATCCCATGTTGCTTTCTTCTGAAATTTCAAGCCTGCTGTGATGGTTCCTTTAACATACCTGAGAGCCCACTTTACTGAACTCCAATGTAGCAAACCTGGATTACTCATCAATCTGCTAATCATACTCATCACATAAGCTAAATCTGGCCTGCAACATACCATTGCATACATCAAACTGCCAACAGCACTAGCATAGAGAATATTGCTCATTTCAACCTTCTCTTGATCTGTCTGAGGAGCTTGAAGTAATGACAGATTCACTCCTTGCTTTGCTGGTATAGTTACAGTTTTGCTGAGATTCATATTGTATCTTTTTAACACCTTGTCTAAATAAGATTCTTGAAACAACTTGAGCTCACCAACTGATCTATCTCTCTCAATCTGCATACCAAGAATCACATTTGCTTCCCCTAGATCTTTCATATCAAACTCCTGCTTAAGTATCTCCTTTACTTCATCAACACCAGCTTGATTCTTACAAGCTATAAGAATATCATCTACATACAAAAGTAAGTATGTATAACACCCTTCTTTGTACCTCACATAAACACAACTGTCATGTAAGCTCCTGCTGAAACCATTTGATATAATGTAATCATCAAACTTCAAATACCACTGTCTTGGACTTTGTTTCAGACTATACAAAGATTTCAGTAGTAAACAACCTTTGCTTTCAGCTCCTTCAACACTTACACCATCAGAAATTCTCATGTAGATATCCTCTTCAAGATTTCCATGCAAAAATGCTGTAGTGACATCCATCTGATGTAATTCAAGATCAAACTGAGCAACCAATGCCAGTAAGATTCTGATAGAACAGTGTTTGACAACTGGTGAGAATATCTCATTATAATCAACACCTTCCTTTTGTGAGAAACCTCTTGCTACAAGTCTTGCTTTGTACCTAACACCTCCTTCCTTGCTTGTAACAGGCTTCTTCTTGTAGATCCATTTACAGCTTACTAACTTCTTGTTCTTTGGTCTGTCAACAATCTGCCAAGTCTTATTCTTATGTAGTGATAGTAACTCTTCTTCCATAGCAACTATCCATTTGTTATTGTCATTTCCTGATATAGCTTCATCATATGTTTTTGGCTCATAACTCTCTATATCAGATGCAACATACAGTGCATATGATACTATATCAGCTTCCATGTATCTTACTGGAGCCTTAATCTGTCTCCTTAGTCTATCCCTTACAAGTTGATAAGAACTTAGATCATACCTTGAACTGGATGAACTAGGAGAACTAATCTGCTTAGTTTGATCAGCACTGTTGTCTTCTTGATTACACTGCTGAGTTTCCTCTCTTTCTTGCTCCACCTGAGGCTCATCAAAGTCTGTAGTAATTGATACTACAGAATTTCTTTCAACCAATGACATCTTTCTTTCACTGAATGTGACATCTCTACTAACAATAAACTTGTTAGTTTCATAACACCACAATCTGTATCCTTTTACTTCTTTGGAGTATCCAACCATCACACATTTTACTGCTCTAGGTTCCAACTTATCTTGCTTCACATGAGAGTAAGCCTGACATCCTATTACTCTTAGGTGATTGTAATCAGGTGCCTTTCCAGACCACACTTCTTCAGGTGGTTTGAATTTCAAAGCTGTTGATGGACATAGGTTGATCAGATGGGCTGTTGTAGTCACAAGTTCACCCCAAAACCCTTTGGTAAATCCTCCACTACTCAGCATGCATCTTACTCTTTCTAACAATGTCTGATTCATCCTTTCTGCAACACCATTTTGTTGTGGAGTTCCAGGTGTAGTCTTGTGCCTCTTAACTCCCTTTTCTCTGCAGAAAGCATTGAACTCTTCTGAAACAAACTCAAGCCCATTGTCTGATCTTAAACATTTCAGCTTCTTTCATGTCTGATTCTCCACCTCAGCAAGCCATTCCTTAAATGCAGTGAATGCTTGATCCTTTGTTTTAAGGATCTTAACCCATAGCTTCCTAGAGTAGTCATCTATGAAAGATATAAAATATCTTCCACCTCCAATGGTTGGATTTCTTGATGGTCCCCATAGATCTGTATGAACATACTGAAGCTTCTCTGATGAAGTATGTTCACCTGAACCAAATTTCAACCTCTTTGCCTTGCTTAGAGTACAATCTTCACATTGATCCATCTTACAGGTTGAACTTATGTCTAGTAGCTTCTGTCTTGCTAACTCTTGTAACCCTCTCTCACTTACATGAGCTAGTCTTCCATGCCACAACTGAACATCTTCTTGCTCTTGAGAAGTGTTTAACTGCCCAGAGACAACTGATCCTTCAAGAAAATAAAGATCAGAGCTCTTAACTCCTTTCATTACAACTGACTTATCCTTTGTAATAGTGAGCACACCTTTCTTCACATAGTACTCACATCCCAAGGAGTCTAACATCCCCAATGATATCAGATTTCTTCTCAAACCTGGTACATACCTCACATTTGTGAGCAACTTAATGGATCCATCAAACATTCTGAATTTGACAGAACCAATACCCTCAATCTTGATGGCTTGATCATTGCCTAACAAGACTGATCCCTCATGATATGGTTTTAAATCAGTAAACCAATCCTTGACTGATGTCATATGGAATGTACAACCTGAATCTAACACCCACTGATCTGACACTTGACCAGAAACAACAACCAAAGCTTCAATATAATCTTGATCCTTGTTACCTCTATTTTCAGTCACCTGATTGGCATGGATTCTTTGATTTCCTCTCTTTTCTGCAATCTTCCTAGCCACCATTGCTTTCCACTTATGACATTGCTTCTTGAAATGACCAGGCTTGTTGCAGTGGAAGCAGTTATTGTTTTCTTCATCTGCTGATGTACTTTGATTGCCTCTTTCATATTTCTTCTTATCAGTACCAGACTTCTTGTCATTCTTGTTCCACTTATTTTATTTATTGGCAACAAGACCTTCTCCTGCAACTGCATTATCTGAAGTCTTGTGGAGCACTTTTACTTTGATTGCTAGAATCACTTGCTCCAGAGATATTGATTCAACATTTCCATACAACAATGTATCTCTCAACCCTTCAAAAGACTTAGGAAGTGCTGACATCAATATGACAGCCTTATCTTCACTTGACAGTGCTTCATCTATGTTTTCTAAGTCATCTATGATCTTATTGAAGTCATCTAGTTGACTTAGAATGGACTTATCTTCTGATACCTTGAAGGAGTAGAGTTTCTGTTTGGTGTACAGCCGGTTTGCCAATGTCTTCACCATGTAAAGATCATCAAGCTTCTTCCACATATCCCTTGCAGATGCTTCTTTTGAAACTTCCCTCAAAGCTTTATCACCTAGGCACAGGATGATGGCACTTCTTGCCTTTGATTGTTGATCTTGATCTGCAGCTAATGCACCAGTAGCATCCACAGCAGCTGCTTGATCTGGAAGTGGTTTGATTGCATCAGCAAGGCTTTGTTGAATCAGTACAGCCTCCATCTTCATCTTCCACAAACTGAAATCAGTTTTCTCTGTAAACTTCTCCACATCAAACTTGGTTGTAACCATGATTCTTCCCTTCTGATCTGATATTGTGGCAGCTTCTTTTCTTTCCCACAGACGGCGCCACTTGTTGTGAAAACTTAAGCAAAAACTTGAAGAAGATCACTCAAGAACTTGCACTCACTCTATTGTTTGATCACTCACGTTTCACACACGAACCGATTAATGAACGAAGAATGAAATGAAAGAAAATCAACACAAAGATGTATAGTGGTTCGGCATAAGCCTACATCCACTTCTTGAGAGAAGAATTCACTAAACGTTGATGAAGGTTACAAGACTACAAGCACACTAGAAAACCCTAATCTTAAGCTTGCTTCTTCTTCTTCTAAACTGATGTGTGTGCAGAGAATGTGTATGATGATGATTAAAATGACTGAATGATTCTTCAACTTATATGGATGTATGTTCAATGTGTAGATTCCCTTCCATCCAATCACAAGGTGCACACCTCAATCAGTTGTAACGAACTGATGAAAACCGATGTAACCAATTCAGTTGCAACCAACTGATCATCCATCTTCCAGTTGATGCCTTCAGCTGTCACTCCCACCATCTGATCACCTTGCTTTCTAATCAATCCAATGACTTGATTTTACCTCTGCATGCAATCCTTCTACACACTTAATCCACCAATGTATAAGCTCCACATGGCATGTTCTTAACTTCCATTCAACACACACATGCATGCTTCCTGCAGTATGCATGCATCATTCCTTATGCATGGTGCATGGTCTATATCATCACACGATTAAAGAAAACTTATTATCCTTACAATCTTCAATATATCAACTGTTCCCAACCTCCAACGACTCACCGGCAAGTTCCGATTCTACTCCACCGTTGCACAGGCAGACGCATCAGCCGTACTCCCGTTGATCATTAAGTCCCAGGATCTCTGGATTAATGAGGACACCGACCGGAACAGTAGCAACATATGATTTCCTAAATTGATTTGAGTGATTGCGCGCAAAAATTGGTGAATTTATGGGGTGTGAATTGAAGCACCCGTTGAGATGGAGGTGGGGAGAACGTAGGTAGACTTAGTTAATAGATTGGGTGTACTTAGTAACAACAGGTTTTTGTTTAAGAGGAGGACTTAAAATGGTATTTTCACTATAGTTATTTTGAGAATTTGGGTGCCCCTTAGTACTCTTTCGGGTGGCAATAGTGCAACTCATTATAATAATGACTAATAATTACTCCTATTTAAAAAATAATAATATTATTGTATGACACTACTGAATTAACGTATTTTTATTTATTCGGTAGAATTATTTTCATGAAAGTAAATGGTAATTGGCAGAGAGAGTTTTTATGTTTTAGTATTTTATTACTTTCATGTATCATATTTTATCCATTTTCTATGGCATTCAAATATTTTATTCGCAATCATCCCTTTTTTTTCATGCTACTCTAATAACTATGTTTTAAAATTTCAATATTTACAATATGTATTTATTTTCTTTAAATTTTGATATTTAGAATATGTATGATCATTTCTATCATGTACTCCTTCAATTTCTCAATTATATGTTATATATTCCCTCCATCTTATTTTAGATGACACACTTTTTATTTAATGCTGTCCACAAAAGTTTGCATATTTCTATAAAAAGCAAAAAGTAAAAAGCAATCACCTTTCTCATACACTTTATTTAAAAAAAATCATCTCTACCTTACATACTTTATCATTTATTTATTACAAAAAATATCATTATTATACCCATAAAAGTTATCACTTCCTTAATCTCCGTGCCGGAATTGGGGGTGAAATCTTTTGTGGGACGGAGGGAGTAATTTTCAACAAAAAAAATGTCTTTATTACTTCCTCCGTTCTATAAAGAAGTTCACAATTACTGTAGATACGCAGTTTAAGAAAAGTTGCTTTTTGGGGGTAGTTTGATATTTTTAAGTAATAAATAAATTATAAAGTAAGTTATGTGAGTTGTAAAGGGGTGACAATTTTGAAATTAAAGTATATTGTGGGGTCATTGATTTGTGTGTATTTCCTTATTTGGGGGTGTGAACTTGTTTATGGGACGGACAAAAATAGAAAGTGCGAATTTGTTTATGGGATGGAGGGAGTAGTATTTATAGTACAATATTAAATATTTTCTAATTAATGATAATATAAATAAGTGGACGGATGAAGTATAATTTTTCTCTTTATTTTTATCAAATACAAAATGTTAATGATTTCTAATTTAAATAAACATTGCATTATTAATTTTTAATTCTGAAATTATATATATATATATATATATATATATATATATATATATATATATATATATATATATATATTACAAAAATTTCACATTTAATAATTATTTTCTTAAAATATATTTATGGAGTATTATATGACAGTTTAAAGCCAATGTTTTCTCATTTATCGAATAAATATATTTTCATAAAAATAATTGTAAAATGGGCAAAAAGAGTTTCTTTATTTTTTTATTTTCCATATACTGTATTATATCTCACCCATTTTCTATGTCATTTAAATTTTTTATTTACAATCATCTATTTTTAGTGTGCTACTTGTATTTATATTACTTTACTATCAATCTTTAGAATATGAGTGAAGTACTTTTGTCTCATGCCCATTTGCAATTTTCGTGCCCCTTTGTAATTTAAATTCTTATCAATACATATGTTTAAATATAATATGGAGGGAGGAGGGTTGTGTTCCCCACGGCCTGTTCCCGGGGGCGCAGGAGTTTTTGCCTTAGAATATACTCCTTCTGTCCTACTGAAAGGTTTTCATTTTATTATATAGGCGTATCATCCAAATATCCTCATTTCTCACTTTTAGTAAAAAGGTACCACATGTCCCCACCACTCACTACTAATACAATTACTCACTACACATAAAATAATAATACTCCTTATTGTACGCACAAAAATCAACCGTTGTCGTTTGGGCAGGACGAAAGGAGTATATTTTTTCTCTATCGTATACTATTTCAGAGTTTTAATTTCATAATATTATATTTCATCCACTTTCTATATCATTTAAATTTTTGTTTACAATCATCCATTTTTTGCATGGTACTCGTCTCTGTATTACTTTAACTACCAATCTTAAAAAAATATTTTTTTTCTTAATCGTGTACTCTTTCAGACTCTCAATTATAGCTTATACTATTCATCTTTATAGCTTATACTATTCATCTTTCATACTTGTCATGGGCATTCCCCTCTCCTTCCTTCGTCCTTCCCGTTTTTTCTGTAACTGAAGAAGAAAATAACAAATGATTAATTTTATGTGAACTAACACTTAAAAAAAACAGTAAAAATATAAATACCTTATGCGAGCTTACTCTCATATTACAACTAAAATTATAATTGTATTTGTAACAAAATATTTCTTTGTTAAATAATAATTAGAAAGTAAATATATTATTCTAATGATATATGGATTGACTAAAATATCTATCACAAAATTGATTACACTCATTATGTTTTCTGTATTCAATTTATTTTCTTCCCTTTCTTATGTTTTTTTTAATGTATAAAATGATTACATATTCCATAAATGTCACGATCTTTAAGGCAAATAATCATACAATGATTATTTTAATTTTTTAAATATTTTATTTTATTTAATAGTGAAGATTAAATTAAAAACTAATATAACAGTTAAGATTATCCAGGTGCACCAGTACATTTTAGTTGAACTCGTAATTTTGTAATTTCTTTATATTTTTAAAAAAATTCATAAACTTTTAGATGCATTTTAAAATTAGTAAATCATTAATTAATTCAATTTTCATTAGTTATGAATTTAAAATAAAAAAATTATACACTATGAATTTAAAATAAAAAAATTATACATTGGAAAATTTAGGTGCGATTAATGTAAGCAGTGGCGGATGCAGAAATTTTGAATAGGGGGCCCGATTTCTTAATGTGTCATAAAATTTGTCTTCTATAAAAACACGATGTGCATAAACCCTCTTTACTCATAAATTTAACAATAATTATACACTTAAGACAAAAACTCCTGTGCACCAGGGCGCACGGACCACATTCCGTGAGCCTTTAGAATTTTGTGTTAAATTGTATACCCTTTACAATAAGATGTGTACCCTTTATTTTCTAAAGAAAATTATTGTGTGTATCTGGGCACATGGACAACACTCCGTGCGCCTTAAGAATTTTGTGTTAAATTGTATACCCTTTAGTATAAAAATGTGTACCCTTTATTTTCTAAAGAAAAAAATATTAATGAAAAATGTATACTTTTTAGAACAAAATGGTGTGTATTTTATTAATTAAAGTGTATACCTTAGACCAAAGCAATATACCCCTTACCTATAATATTAAATTTCTAAAGGAGCACGAAATGTGTTCCCGTGCGCCCGGACGCACACAAGCCTTACTCTACACTTAAATATTATAAACTCTTAAAACACAAAATTAAATTTTAAGAATAACGGGATATAAACAATAATTATATGAATCTTTTGGAAGAAATAATTTTACAATATTGTAATATATACATAAATTGAATAAGAAAAATACTACAAGAATTATTATTAAAAATAAAATTAACAATTTAACAAAAGAGTAGGAATAGGAAATTTTATAATAAAATATACCTAAGATAAAATTTAAATGTAACACTATAATAAATATTAAAGTACCTTTTGGAAGAAATAATTTTACAATATTGTAAAATATACATAAATTGAATAAGAAAAATACTACAAGAATCATTATTAAAAATAAAATTAACAATTTAACAAAAGAGTAGGAATAGGAAATTTTATAATAAAATATACCTAAGATAAAATTTAAAATATAACACTATAATAAATATTAAGGTTTTGGGCAACATTGGAATTGAACCCCAATGCCTCTTGGATTGGAAGATGCATTGTTCTACCGTTGGGCCAAGGCCATGCATTATTAACTACGTATATGGTAATTATATTTAATTTCTTAGGGTAATTATATTTAATTTCTTAGAGATGTAAGCACTCTTTTTTAAATTAAGTGCTGATATCATGTGTTCTCGGATACACCGTGCTCCTATAGGAACACAAAAATAATGTGGCAATTATTCTTGTGTTCCCATTGGGCACAGTATGTCCATAAGGAGACAAGTTTTTGCCTTAAATTAAATATTCATATCATATGGGTGTTATTTTAAAAATAGTATATTATTGATTTGATACTATTTTTACTAATAATTAATAAATTAAAATAAAAATAAACTTAAAAAATCTGGGTGAAATTTGTAAGGCTCTTATTTTCAATTAATATTTAGATTAAATAATTAATCTACCAAAATTATTTAAAATATAATTCGTTTAATTATACATTTAATTTTGTATTATGTTTCAATTTGGATGTCATTTTAAAGATAGCAAAAGAATGATTAATTTGATATAGTAATTTTCAAGAGTTGATACCTTGTGCATTTTGGTACACGTGTATAACTTTTTATTCAATATTATATAGTTTTTTCGTCCGGCTCTAAGATATCTATTTGCTTTTGCACGTGGATCAATAAATATCATTATTATATGTAAAGTGTATATTTATATTATAGAAAAGTTGTGAGTCATATTGTGTACTTTTTTACTAAATAGGAAAAATTGATACTTTTGAAGTAGACGACAAAAATAGTAAAATGGATACTTTAGAAACGGACGGAGGGAGTACATGTTTCTTAATAATTTTATAATTTTATTATATATTCAGTTAAAAAAGTTTAGAAACTTTTCTAACAAAGTGTATATATTTTTATTCATAAGTGTATAAGTTTTTTAAAATACGTTATAGGATAATTAGCCAATTTTCAATAATAATAAATTTAATTTTTAAAAATAACTACAAACTTTTGAAAATTTGGATGAAAATAAAATATAAAAAAAGTGATTAAATGTTTATTGATATTTTTAACATCCTTCTCCTATCCTTAGTGCATGAATTACACCTACCAATCAAATTTGTCAACATTTATTTAATTTAATTATTTATTTTGATTCATTACAAATTTATATATAGAACTAAAACAAATATGAAACTACACATCATAATTCGCTTAAGTGATGGCACATCATCAATTAAAAACCTCTTTTGCCATAATAAAGATATATGTAAATCTTTTCCTTTTGTATTTATTAAGTAAAAAAATTAATAATTTTGAAATATTGTATTTATTCGTAATTTATGTAAGCACAATGTATATATATTACAAAAGTTTCATCTACATTATTTATAAAAATGATTAATAATTACTTTTAAAAAACATAATATTATTATTATTATTATATAATTTTAATATATTTTCATTTATTGAATATAAATATTTATATAGTAAATGATTAGACAGAAAGAGTTTTTATTTTTTAGTTTAAATTATTTTATTAATTTCATATATGTTTCACCCACCTTCTATATCATTAAATATTTTGTTTACAATTTTTTTTTAGTTTTTTTATAATCACTAACCCACAATCGAACCTAAACCCTTCTGCATCAACATAATATCATGGAATAAGCAAAAACTGAGAATGATAATCATCTGTAACAAACAATAATCATAAATGAGGAGCATAATCATGATGAGGGTGATGAAGTCGGTGCTTATTTTTGAAATTAAGTTTAGGGTTTAGGATTTTAGTTTGTAGAATAATAGATTGTATATGTTGCATGATCTGTAATTTTTTATTCTAAGAATTATCATAATCGACTGCAACAAAAAAATTCAATTAATACGAACATGCTGAATCGTTTCATTGATAGCCCGCTATAGTATAATGTTCGACGACAGCAGTCGAACACTTAAATTTGTTCGACGTTTGTGAGCTAACAGTTGACTGTCGTTTTCTCACTGTTCGCTTCCTATAACCGAACAGATTTTCTTGTGTTCAGTTGTAGTAACCAAACACCTATTTTCTTTTTTTTTCTTTTTTTATTTCTTTCTTACAGCAACAACTGGTGAACTAAACACATGGAAGGTGGACATGCAAGAAATTAAATTAATTAAAAGAATGAATTCTATAATATTGAAGTTCTCGTTTAATTTTATTCTTGATTATAGTGATTAATATATAAGGATTAATCCCACTACAATCTGCATTTCATGTTATGCCACATGGATTTCTAAGGACTTATCCAATTCTTATCTTCTACAACCCTTATGACTTTTTTTTTTCAATTTTTTTTAAATTTACAAAATTAACCAAAATATTGATATATTAGTAATAAGATGAATAACTGAACGTAGGAATTCAAATATTTTTCTTCGAGCACATGTAAATGACATAACTGATAAAATATTCAAAGAAACGTTAATCCATCAACAACAAACGTGTAAAAAAAAAAACAGAAGCAAGGAGTTCGGTAGCAGTAATCGAACAACCTAAGGTGTTCGACTGCAGTGGTCGAACACAACACAGTGCAGTGAGATTTAAATTCACATACCTACTTAGAAACCTCTATAATTGCTTCTAGTTCATGAAAAATTCAACCCATATTTACAAGACAAGTACAACCACACACTACAGAAATACAAATTCAAATTAGCCATGCTTAATTTCCAAATTTTGAAACCAACCCTCGTGTCAATAGAAGAATGAAGAAGCGAAATGACAAAGAAGACATGGTACTTACTTGATACTGACGAAACCTTGACAGTGAATAGAAGGTATGTGTTAAAGTGACTTGATAAGTATTAAACGATACATCTCTCTACCAGCTTAAACTTTTAGATGAAATGGTCGTTTAACATGGTATCAGAGCCCATGGTTAATAAAGGTCCAGAGTTTGAATCTCACCGCCACCCATTTATGAAAAAAATTTCACATGTAAGGCTTGAGACAAAATTCTCCGCCTGCATGTGAAGGGGCGTGTTAAAGTGACTTGATAAGTATTAAACGATACATCTCTCTACCAGCTTAAGCTTTTAGATGAGGCAAAATTCTCCGTCTGCATGTGAAGGGACGTGTTAAAGTGACTTGATAAGTATTAAACGATACATCTCTCTACCAGCTTAAGCTTTTAGATGAGGTATGGACGTTCTTCCTCTCCTTTCAAGCTTGAATAGTCGCGACAAGAAAGAAGACAACATCGTTCGTTCCTTTTCTTTTTTAAAACTCAGCAACATATTCTAATTTTTTATTTTGTTATTAATTAGATTAGATTTTTTAATTTGGATATAGTTAAAAAGGGTAAAGTTGTCTTTGTATGGGATGCATTAAGTAATTTAAATAGGTAATTATTAATTTTAGTGGGGTACGTTTAGTAATTGAGGTTCATTTAACAATTTTAGGGGTGTAAATAGTCACCCCATAAAATAATTAAAAATAAATTCAATAATTACCATAACGTTCTATCTTTTACTTATATTAAATCCTAGGTGTACCGATGTATTCCAAAATGTTTTATAATTTTATTATTAGTAATAATAAAATTAACATTCAATTTACTATGTTTAGTATATGTGAGAAATTAATATTTTTAAATAATAATTTTCAGATATGTGTATGGATTTTAGTCATTTATAATTAACTAGTATAAATCCCGTGTAATACACGAGTTATAAAGTTACAATTTTAAAAAATATACAATTCAAGTTTGATAATATAATTATTTATAGTCAATATAAGATGTGATATATATATATATATATATATATATGTATATATATATATATATATATATATACTATTTTTTTATATTTTTTAAATAATCTTTTGATTAACTTTTGTTTATATGATTATTTTTTTAAATTCTGTTATATTGTTTTAAATTTTTATTAGTATGTAATTTTTTAATCTTTTATTTTTATGTTAATAATTTAATTTCTTAGTTAGTTTATTATTTTTAATTTATATAATAAAATTAATTTCATGTAATTAAAAAATAGTAATTAAAAATATAAAAGAAACAACAAAAATTAATCAATAATAATAATAATAATAATAATAATAATAATAATAATAATAATAATAATAATAATAAAAACAGATACCTTTCTTTAGAGTTTGAAAAAAGCTTTTGTTCTTCATGACGAATAAATTATGTGTATAGAACGAATGAATAAAGAGTCTTATTTATAGGTGGAGAGAATATAAATTTTCTAAATTTTAAACAAATATTTATATTTATCTATATTAATTTTTAATTAACAGTAATTAATTTTGATTTGATAATATTATATTCAAATCTTAAAATAATATATGTATTTATCTACATTAAATTTTAATTAATAATTAAAATAATGAAGAATTTTAATTTTTAAATTAAAAATTAAAATAATTGAGATTAATTTGGTGGCGACACCTTATCAAATTTAAACTCTCCTTTAGTATATTAAAGATATATATATACTCCATATATTATAATAAATTAATAATATGATTTTGAATTCTATAATAATTTTATTTTACAAAATTTCTTGTGAAACGATATTATATGAGACAAGTTGTTAGATGAGTTGTTAAAATATGATTATTATATAGATAAAATATGATAATTTATAGTTAAAATATGCCTTTTTAAAATATGATAATAAATGATGAATTAAAATATATTTAAAAATATTATAATATGATTAACTACTAATAAACATACTTTAATTATTAATAAATGTAAGAGTTTTTTTTTTAAATACTTTGTTTTGGGAGAGTTATATAGTGTTTCCATATTAAAAATATTCGAAAACAAGCAATAAAAAGTTCGCGGAGATGAGGGTTTATATTAGTGTGGTGGTACAAATTTGGCACTCTTAAGTTGCAGTCTCAACATTTGAACTTTGAAGTGATTTTGAACCTTAAACCTTAGCTACCAGAAAACCCCCCCACCACAATTCTCTACGTACAACTCTGATGACCACCGCCACCTCCTCCCTCTATCTCCTTCCCCCACCACAATTCCACCGCCGGTGTCCAACTACAACTCTTCTATGCGCGAAATCTATCATCTTCCCTCCATTCACCATCTCTTCCCCATCTAATTTAATCACCTGCCGCCTCGCTCCATCTCCCGTATCATCATCTTTGAAGGTGCGAAATTCACACCTATTCTCCTCCCTTTCTACCTTATTCCGTTGGGTGTTTGCGTTTGTAGTTTTTAATTCTTCAAGAAAACTCCATTGATAGTTTAAGAAGTAGTATTACTTACCATTTCACAATTGTAGACCTTTTTCACTTACTGTAATCGTTAATTTATAGGATACAATCGGTGGGATCAAGAAATCATGGAGTGATTTGAGCACCTTGAACTATTGGGTGGTTAAAGATTATTACAGACTCGTGAACTCTGTAAATGCGTTTGAAGCTCATATTCAGAAGCTCTCGGATGAGCAGGTTCTTCTCTATTTCACTTTTCTTTTTCTTCAGTTTGGTGTTTTTGTTAAATTCATAATCTTTTTGTTTGTTATTGTAGTTGAGTGCAAAGACAGTAGAATTTCGTCGACGATTGAAACAAGGTGACACTCTAGCTGATATTCAAGCCGGTATGTAATCAATTTATATAGTTCTGATGATTTTTGCTGAAGACTCCTCTTTCCCTTTTTTTTCGGTGGAAGAGTCAAAGCGTGTATGCTTATCTGTTACCGGGGTGGGGGGGGGGGTGGGGGGGTGGGGGGGGTTCACATATTCATTCTATGTTTACTTTTGCTAGTTAAATTTGCAATTTTAAAAAATGTGGCTTCTTGCAGAGGCTTTTGCTGTGGTTCGTGAAGCTGCAAAAAGGAAGCTTGGAATGTATCACTTTAATGTCCAGGCTTGCTATTGTTTTGTTCAGAGTATGAGCCAGTGGGAGAATTGTATAGACGTCATTGGTTTCTGCACCCTTAGAAGCAAGAAATTGGGATATTATCCTTATTTATAATGATGTAAGTGGAACTATTTTAATATTTTCGGAAGTTTTCAATTTTACATTTGTAGTGTCTAAGGTTATGTTCTACTAATAATGTATACATGTATCAGTTTTATCAGTTATACATGTAGTTATGCCATTAGTCTTTTGAACTTATGTTGATAAGTTGTTTAATGTCATGTAGGATATTTGTTATTTAAATCATGATACTTCAAGCTTGTCCAAAAATTTCCTATACAGATTATTGGTGGAGCTGTGCTTCATGATGGGTCAATTGCAGAAATGAAAACTGGGGAAGGGAAGACCTTAGTGTCCACTCTAGCAGCTTATCTTAATGCTCTGACCGGGGAGGGTGTTCATGGTATGCTATTATCTGTGTTCATACTGATGTTCGCATTGTGCCAAGTGTTGGCACAATATCATATTACATGATGAAATGCGCAAATGTTGTTTTTGGGTGATCTCAATGATTTATTTATTTATTTTTTAAAATTATGGATGTCTTATTGTTTCACCGTGTTGGTTTGTTTTGTTTAAATGTCATTTAGTTGAACTGCAAGTGTTTTTTAAATACTATTTGTGAATAACTTGTGGGATGAGTCTTGGAGCTTGTCTAAGTTTGGTTTTTTATTGGTCCAGCCCTTTAACATGTATTTTTTCATGCCAGTGGTTACAGTAAATGATTACCTTGCTCAACGAGATGCTGAATGGATGGGTCGTGTGCATCGTTTCCTGGGTCTCTCAGTTGGACTTATCCAAGTAGATTTCTACTAGACCTGTTCTTTTATGCTCAGTGCTGGTAGCCAGAAACCGTTCTTGAGTTATCTGAAACTTTCGATTGAAATAGTTCCACTCTGTCTTGTATTTTCTATGTTAAAACACGAATGAATATATTACAAGATACTTAATTGAACTAAAGCCAAATAAGACATCAAGTAGAAAATGTGTAATGCACTTTTTATGCCTAAATATTAATATCAAGCATGCCTTGTCTAGAATACTCCTATTTCAATATTTCAGATTCTGAGTTAATGTGATCAACCCACAGCAATGACTATTGTTAAGACTTCAGATGTTTAGTCGTGGGACATCCTAGATGATCATGTGTAAATAAGAAGGATTTTTTTAACATTTATAGTATATCCAGTCCGAAGAAGAGAACTTTCAGTGGTTTTAATTTTTTGACATCAAACATTGACAACTGATTATGTTTTTTAGGTGTTTATATCTTATATTGTCAGTGTTTTTGCAGAGAGGGATGACGCCTGATGAGCGAAGATCCAACTATAGGTGTGACATTACATACACCAATAATTCTGTAAGTTTCTGATGTTTCAGGGAACTACACCAACAAATCCTTCTGCTTGCTTCCTTTCTAATAAAATATTTCAGCCACAGTATTGTTTAATTTGTCTTAGCTTTTCAGAACCTTAATCTATGTCTTCTTCTCTTGTTTATGGCGTCAGGAACTTGGATTTGATTATTTGCGAGATAATATTTCTGGAAGCAGTGAACAGTGTGTCATGAGATGGTAGCCTTATAGCCTCTTTCCCTTTGTGATTAGATATGATAATCTCGTAGTATCTATTGAACTATAACAGTATTGTGAAACAGGCCAAAGCCCTTCCATTTTGCAATAGTTGATGAAGTTGATTCTGTTCTCATTGATGAAGGACGAAATCCTTTGTTGATAAGCGGTGAGGTAAATGCATGTTTATGAGCAATCTACACAAACATGTTTTTTTTTTTTTTACATCAAATCAATGAATTTCTAACGATAATCAATCCCCAAAAGAAGAAAGAGATCCTCAAAAGAAGAAAGAGAAAGGAAATAAGTTGGTCTTTCTTGAAGATATCTGCTGTTGCATTTTCTCAGATACCAATTTAGACTAATAATTCTCTCAACTTGTATTTTCTCAGGCAAGTAAAGATGCCGCACGATATCCAGTGGCTGCTAAAGTGGCTGAGCTACTGATACGAGGACTGGTGAGTTGCATTTGTTTTATTCACGTTAAGAATAATTTCCCTTTTTATCAAATATTAAATTTTCATTCTGATATGGTGATTTCTATCTCACATTCTGTGTTCAATTGGCAGCATTACAAGGTGGAGCTTAAGGATAATTCAGTTGAACTTACTGAGGATGGTATAGTGCTGGCTGAGATGGCTTTAGAAACAAATGACTTATGGGATGAGAATGATCCTTGGGCAAGGTAAAAGTTAATCAGATTAAATAATTAATGTTAACTATATGCCCTGAAAATAGTTTTTTTTTTTTATTATAGATTTTTCAGTGCTTGCTTTGTTTTCCTAAACTTTCTAATACCTCAAAATTCTCATTTCAATGCTGCAGGTTTGTTTTGAATGCATTGAAGGCTAAAGAATTCTACCGAAGAGATGTTCAATACATTGTTCGAAATGGAAAGGCTCTTATAATCAATGAGGTAACAAGCCTCTATTGAAATATTTTCAGTTTCTCCAGCTGATTCCTGTTATTCCTATTCTTTATATTCTCTAAGATATGAATGTTTTCTGAATTAGAGTTCTTGATACTTGACCCTGTAGAATGACGCATTTAGGTTCCTTGATATGAGTATCTGTTATTCTATCTCTGCAGTTGACTGGTAGAGTAGAAGAAAAAAGACGATGGTCTGAAGGCATCCATCAGGCAGTGGAGGCCAAAGAAGGACTAAAGATTCAGGTGTCTCATACTATTGGGTGTTATCACTTTTTTTATCAGAATCACTAGCATTTGAAGGAAATAATATGTTCTAACTATTCCTACCCTGATTGATAGCCCTGTAGTTTCTTATACTTTCTTATTGTGATTTCACCTCATCCTATAATTTCATTAATCAAATTTTCTGAAATTTGTTAGGCTGATTCTGTTGTTGTGGCCCAAATCACTTATCAATCACTTTTTAATCTATATCCTAAGCTCTCTGGGATGACTGGGACTGCTAAAACTGAAGTAAGTGCATCATCATAAATACAATAATAATTTTTGAATCATGCTTGAAGAGTAACATTGAGGCAATAATGTCTGTTTGTTATTGTAGGAGAAGGAATTTTTGAAAATGTTTCAAATGCCAGTCATTGAGGTCCCCACAAATATGACTAATATTCGGAAAGATATGCCTATCCAGGCATTCGCCGTAAGACCATGACTTTTCTTACTTTTTTTTCAATGTTCTAGAAGCCAGATTTGACTCATCCATATATTTGGCGGTTTCTGTTCTCAGACCGCTCAAGGGAAATGGAAATATGTTCGTGCAGAAATTGAGTATATGTTTCAGCTTGGCCGGCCCGTATTGGTTGGGACAACTAGGTACTTATGTTTCAGTTTCTACTAGTTTGATAACTGTTGCATATCCCTATTATAGAATAAAGCTAAGTTGAGTTTTAAAGCTAAAGATGCAGCCAACTCTAGGATGTTCTTTACTACATCACGTTGAGTGTCATTCTAGTTTCTACTATGATGAAACTTTGAGTTGAGAAGTTTTTGACATGCTTATGTTGCGTCTCTATAGACCACCTCAATAATGTAATAGATTAACTTTTTTATAAGCACTAAAGCTAGCTTATTTTCTATGTGGTTAGAAACATTTTTTATTGATGTTTCATATTCCTTTAACATCTAATCTTATAGATCTCACTGTGGTTTTAAATTGATGATGCAGTGTTGAAAATTCTGAATATCTATCTTTGTTGCTGAAGGCACGAAACATCCCACATAATGTCCTCAATGCACGCCCAAAGGTTTATATAATTGTCCCTTATTAATTGACCTTATATTATTTGGATTCCATAGATGGATAGTTTTGCATTCTCTCATGTTGGCTTTGACAATATATTTTTTGCAGTATGCTGCTAGAGAAGCTGAAATCGTTGCTCAAGCAGGTTGAAAATATGCAATTACATTATCAACAAATATGGCTGGCAGGGGTACTGACATTATCCTTGGAGGGAATCCAAAGGTAGCTGTTTAAATATTTTCATTGAGGGTATAATTAGGGAAGGTATTATTGTTTTGGGAGGACGCTTTTTTCAGGCTTTCAATTTTTGTGATGTGATTTTTAAAAAGTATGATGGTTTACGTGAAAAGTCTCATGTTAATTGTCTCTTTGACTCTTTCTCAGATGCTCGCCAAGGAAATTTTTGAGGATGCTCTACTGTCAACTCTCACAGTGGATGTCCCTGATGTTGAAATCGATGCAGAGACAATTTCAGGAAAGGTGATAACTGGTTCTACCTAATGAAAAGAAGAATTTGCTGACTTTGATGTCTGAAGCAGTTTTCTCTGCGCAGGTCTTATCTAAGGTCAAGGTTGGACCATCATCATTAGCCTTGCTTGCTAAGACTGCTCTTGTGGGTTGGTATCAATATTTTATAACTAAATTTTAACTCTACTTTACTTCTTTCTCGTGATTTTGGTATTCTCAATCCCCGTCTGTTAATAATGCAGCTAAATATTTGTGCAAAAGTGAGGGTAAGAGGTGGACTTACAATGAGGCAAGAAATATCATTTTGGATTCCATTGAAATGAGTCAGTCAATGGAATTGATGGAGCTGCAGAGGCTCGTTGATGAGCACACAGAGATGTACCCTCTTGTCCATCTATAGCTCTTGCTTATCTATCAGTTCTAAAGGACTGTGAGTCACTGTTTCAATGAAGGACTAGAAGTGAAAAGGCTTGGAGGTCTTCATGTCATTGGAACTTCTCTGCATGAGTCTAGGAGGATTGATAACCAGGTTCGATTTGATAAAGTTTTAGATGGAAAAAATTCGATCTTATGCTTGAGATTGAGATGATCTTTATAATTTGATTTTTGAAAAGGATGATGGAAAAGATTAACAATAAAAAAAAAAAGGAAATATGTGAACAGTCGTATTAAAAATTTAACTTACTGAAATTTTAGTTGAAAAATGTGATAAGGTTTCTTCTTCTATTTTTATGATTATATGCAAAAGAGTCCAGTCAAATTTAAACATCATGAATTTGTAACTACTGTTTTCTCTGCTCTTATTTGATTTCCTTTAATAGCTCCAAGGAAGAGCAGGGAGACAGGGGGACCTGGATCAACACGTTTTATGGTGAGGTATAGACAAATGTTTTGGTTGCTTGCATACAGTGTTGTGGGACATTTATTGCATGGAAACCTGTTGCATACTGAATAAATCAAGATTCATCATAATTACGTCATTTTCCAATGTGCTGTCTCCTTTCCATCAACTTATGTTGTATAGCTTGGACAATGTCACTGCTACTGATATTTCCTTCCAAATTTGCTTTGTCACCAATTGACTAGAATAGATATAAAAATATCTCACTGTATCTTGGGTATGGTTGTTGACCAAATTTTGGTCATTGATCTATCAATGGATTTGGAGTTTCACCATTATGCTTTTTATGCATGTATTGACTGTGGAAACTGGAAGTTTTTTTGGGTAAAGGTATGTCTGGTTGTCTTGCCAAATTTAAACCAAACTAACTTGTTATTGTTTGATATTTTCGCAATTTATATTTCTTTTATTTGATTTGACAATTTATTCAATATTTTTTTTTCTTCTGTATAAAAAATTGGCAAAGTTCAATTATAAAATTTCTCTGTGCATGTATTAAACCTTATATTCCATTAAATCAATGTGTGTGTATATATAATGCATGGTATACAGTACAACTAGTTAAGCAAAAAGCAAAATGGTGTGGAATGCCATAAAGTTCAAGTACCTAATCAAATTTTCGTTTTCTGATTGAGGTTTTCATTTTTTTCATTATTGGCTTGGTTCACTTTGGCTGATATAGAGTTGTTTATACTCCCATGTGAGTTGAGTCAGAAAATTTTACAATTTTGAAACTCTGCATTCTCTGCAAAACTGGCATTTCTGGCCAATAACAGTTTAGTTGGTCTTTAATTTCGAATTTAGCTTGTGAAACACAGAAGGCTGATATTGAGTTGCTTATACTCCCATGTGAGTTGAGTCAGAAAAAATTTTACAATTTTGAAACTCTGCGTTCTCTGCAAAACTGGCATTTATGGCCAATAACAGTTCAGTTGGTCTTTAATTTCGAATTTAGCTTGTGAAACACAGAAGGTGACATTTTGAGATAGCTCAGAAAAACAACAGAATAACTCCCATTGCTTGCCAAGTGGATCAGTTGGAATTACGTATACAATTATCCCATTTCTCAACTTAAAAACATCTGATTAAGGAACTGTTCTCTAATGTAAACGATTAAACTTAGCTGGAGTTGGCTGAGGCATTGTTTATCTTATTTGGAAAAATGTTTCTTGAACATAATTCTCCAAAACGTAAGGTGTATTGCTGGTTTGAGAAAAAGTGTTGTTAAAGTTACATGCATTTTCAATTTTTATCATTTTATTCTCTTATTATTTTTCTCTTTCTAAATTAAAATATTCTATCTTAACAGCTTACAGGATGAGATGTTTCAGAAGTTTAATTTTGATACTGAGTGGGCAGTAAGACATATATCTAGAATCACTAATGATGAGGATATTCCTATAGAGGGTCATACAATTGTGAAACAGGTATTAACTGTTTTGTACATATTTTTCTTTGTGCACCCAATTCCATGTCTTTATCACGTTGTTATAACTTATACTTTTGAGTGGGTTCCTTTAGTTAATCCTTCAACCAATGGTTTTCAGCTCTTATCTCTGCAAGTTAATGCTGAAAAATTCTTCTTTGGCATAAGGAAGAGTCTCATTGAGTTTGATGAAGTTTTAGAGGTATTATTTTCTAGCGTGTACGACTTTCTTTTTTCGTGCCTGGTTAACATTTCAGCAGGAAGGCAAATACTTTATTGTGGTCTCTCCTGATTTTGATTTACTTTTTAATAATAATTACATTATTTGTTATGTTACATTTTCATATCAAAATTAATTCCTTAAACTTTTAGCATATGAACCTTATTTGATTGATTTCTTGTTGGCCTGGCAGGTCCAAAGAAAGCATGTCTATGATCTCCGGCAATTAATCTTATCAGGCGATTCTGACAGTTGTTCACAGCATGTTTTCCAGTGAGTATCTCACATTTCATACATTTAGTTATTGAGATTGCCACTGGTGTACTCCTGCTCTTGCTAATCTGACACAAGAACCGTTTTTTTTTTTTATTTCAATTCTCTAAGGATGCTTATAAGTTTCATTTAGGTACATGCAAGCAGTGGCATCTGAAATAATTTTCAAGAATGTGGATCCAACAAAGGTTATAGACACTTCTTTAGAGTAGATTTTTTGAGGCACTTGTTTCATTGCAAATCTATTTCTTATCTTTAAATCTTTCTGAAACAAATTTGTGAGTATTATAGCATCCAAGCAGCTGGAGTTTGAGAAAGCTTTTGAAAGAATTTAAAGGAATTTCTGGAAAAGTTTTAAATGATTGGTACTTCCATTGGGACCTTAAGTATTTTTTAGATTTTCCTAGAAAAGTATTATCTTATTATTTAATTGATTGATACTCAAATTTGAACTGGTTCCAAGTTGGGACTGAACAAATTATTAGTTTTATCGAGGTTATTAATTTATCGAGTATTAATTTATAGAGATTCTACTGTATATGAGATTATAGAACTTAGAGAGGGACTATGGTGCAACCGGTTGTATTAATTGAATTGGTACAACCTTAGTTCCCACACTTTTTAATTAATTCATGCTCCTTCATTAATGTTATTTTTATTTTATTTTTAAATGTATTTTATTTAAATGACTATTATACCCTAAACCCTAAGGATAAATTATATCTTAAACTATAAGGGTAAAATTACAATTATACCTTAAACCCTAAACCCTAGGGATAAATTATACCCTGAACCACAAAGGTAAAATTACAATTATACTCTAAATCTAATTATATCCTAAACCATAAGGGTAAAATTACAATTATACCCTAAACCCTAGGGATAATTTATACTCTAAACCATAAGGGTAAAATTACAATTATACCCTAAACCCTAGGGGATAATTATACCTTAAACCACAAGAGTAAAATTACAATTATACCTTATACCCTAGGGATAAATTATACCTTAAACCATAAGGGTAAAATTACAATTATACCCTAAACCTTAAACCCTAGGGGATAATTTACCTTAAACCACAAGGGGTAAAATTTCAATTATACCCTAAACTCTAGAGATAAATTATACCCTAAACCACAAAGGTAAAATTGTAATTATATTCCTAAAATAAAAAAAAAAACAGTAACATATAGCTATAATTAAAAAAAAAGAGGAAAACACACTGAAGGTGAAGGAATGAGGTTGTACTGGGATTGTACCAATTGAAGGTTGTACTCAAGTCTTTGCCTAGAACTTATATTCGTGAGACGGGTTTCAAGCTCCGTTATCTAATTGAAAATCGAAGCTCGAATCAACATTCCATGATAAATTACGATCGAATGGTCTGATTATTGTTTGTTTCATATATTTATAGAGAAAAGAACCCTAGTCTTGAAGGACTTGATGGAACATACAAGTAGTAGATGGTGTTTAAATTAGTTTGACCTAAATGGTTAGATTTGTTTTAAAAGAAATGATTATAGGTTGATTAAATTGAATTTGAATTTGATAATATATTTGTTGAAAGAAATAAATGATGATTTAATTATAAGTTGGGAATTTACTTTGGAGTAAAGATGGATTCTTGTTTTATTCGAGAAACCCAGAATTTTTTAGTAATAATAATTGAAAGGTAATTATTCGGTATCTCCACTAATATAGTGTAAAAATATATTAAAATAACTATATCACTTTTATCTCAAAAGATTATCTTATTTTTTCTTAATCTCCCCCATAATTATAAGTTGGGAATTTACTTACATTTTTTTTTTGTACGAAGAGTATGTGGCAAGATATTGTTAACGAGACACTTTTATGTGAGATGGGTCGACTCAATAATGTATGCTTATTATATAAGTAAAATATGTTTATTTGTAGTTAAAATATATCAATAATAAATTATATTATAACATCCTAAAATTATACTTTAATTTATTATTTATCATATTTTGAAAACATACCTTCATAATTATTAAACATATTTTATCTACTATATAATAGGTATACTTTAACACGTATCACATATGTAATAACTCATAAGAGAGTTTAGAGTTTGTTATGGTTAACTCTTTTTGAAAGTGTGGCATTATTGCATTTATTGTCTAAGTGTCATCCTATTCTTTATTTGATTATTAATGCTTAATTATAAATTCTTAATCTCAACTTAAATGATTAAAATTATAATTGGATCATGTATAATTTAAAGTTTATTTATTTACCTATTTATTTTTTGATTTTCCATATGTAATGAAAGATGATGATATATTAATTTTAATTTTAAATCAATTTTATTATTCTTTTGTAAAAAAAATATTATTCTTTTGTAAAAATTTTATTTTGAACGCATGGTTAAACTATACTCCCTCCGTCCCATAGCAAGAGAGGTTTTTGCTTTTTGTACGTGAACAAATGAGTATTATTATTTAATAGTGGTTGTATTAGTGGGAGTATGCATTTCATATTTTAACTAAATTAGTGGGTGTGTATGGTCCATGTATATAAAATAGGAAAATAGACTCTTTGTGTAGAACACCCAAAATGAAAAAAAAAATATTTTTTAAGAGGAAGGAGGAAGTATTATTTTTTATTAATTAATGAATAGTTAAATAATAATAATTTTAAGAGACACTCTCTTATGAGACGGATTATTTGTGAAACATGTGTGAGACGGGTCGATTATTACAAAAGTATGCTTATTGTATAGATAAAGTATGTTTATTTGTAGTTAAAGTATGTCAATAATAAATTGTATTATAACACGCTAAAATCATACTTTAATGGATAATCAAGCATACTTTAGAAAACATAATTTAACAAACATTAAATATATTTTATCTAAATAACAGACATACTTCAACAAGTCTTACATATCATTAAACATACTTTATCTAAATAACAAACATATTTCTAACATGTCTTATATACTCGTCTCATAAAAGTAATATCTCAAAAGAGAATTTGTATAATTTTAATACATTAGTAACATTACTCGATTGTGTAACATCATCTAAAATATCTAAATAAAATTTAACATGTAAAAAAATATTTATAATTAATTCGAGTCAAGGCTGACCCACCTCAAAATTTGTGAGGTGAGGCGGTACCCACAAGTTAGGAACTGATATCCTTAAATATTTGATCAAATAAATAAGAGTGATTCGTATTAAATTAAATCTCTATAATCTTGTATAATTTGATGGTTAAAAAAAATAAGATTAAAATAAAAATGAAATAAATAAATATTTTTAATTTAGGGGTTTGTGGGTGACCCTTGTCACCCCCTTATAAAAATTTGTCTAAACTCAAAAACTATTTATCAAAAAATAAATTAAAGTTACTCGTGTAGTTGAAGAAAGAGTACGTAATTAGTATAACACTTTAATTAATTAGAATGTTGCTTTCATTTATTAATTTATTATCTGATTTTATTGGCGTGTAATTATTTACCTAAAATAACGTCGTCATTATTATATAATAACAAATGTAATACACTCTAAGATACGTCAACATAGTTTAACTGACACAAAATCTTTGTAATTATCTCAAACATCTGATTATGGATTTAATTAAATCTTCAGATATATGATTAGGGATTTAAATCGATCTTCAGATATTTATATGATTAGGGATTTAAATCTTGTCAGTTGAAACTAAAGATTTCACATTTTGATCGATAAATAAATAAATAAAACAAAATCTTTTAAAATGAGCTCAACAGTACAATAAAATATATATATAAAATCAATTGTTCATAATTAACATGCAACATGAGTACATAGCACTGTCAAATACATGATCCATTATTCCGATCAAATAATGATTTCAGTAATCATTATATATCACACATAGATGATGATCAGATTTTAGACTAGATCAAAATTCATATATAATTAAAAAGAAAATTTTAACTCAATTAATTAATGGATAAATAATGTCAATTATGGTGATTGTGCATGTAATAATATTGTGCTTTCATGATGTTCTGTTTAAAATTTATTTTGAAGTTGTTACTAACTTTTTAAAAATAAACCTTTTATCTCTTTTAAAATTTAGTTAGGGTTTTAGGGTTTAGGGTTAAGTGTATTGAGAAGGGATGAAACCGTGTGAGACTGTCTCACTGTGAGATCATTTTATACTTTCGTAATTAGTTATCACATTTTATTAAAGATGCACTTTTCTTTTAAAATATTATTATTTATTATTTATATTATAAATTGTTCATAAAATAGAACATAACATCATTATCACTTTTCAGGTATCATTTTTCGTTGGGAAACCATAGTCAACCGAGCCGACTCCGATCCGATTGGGGCGATTTTTTTTACTTTTGACCGGTATGGTTTGGGTTGTAGGGAAAATTGAAAAAAATAAAACTAAAAATAGGGCGAGGATGGTATTTAAATATCTCGCCCCAATATATATATATATATATATATATATATATATATATATATATATATATATATATATATGGGGTAAACTTTGAATTAAACATCATATATGTCTCTTTTAACTAATTTATATTTTTTTATGTATTTTAAATTTTTTAAAATTATAATTTCATTATTTTTAAAATAATATAATAATTATAATAAATAAATAAATAAAAAAGATTTCGGTTCGGGTATGGGGATACCCGACAATGATAGGGGTGGGGATGGGGTGCAAAATTGATTCCCCGACGGGATATGGGGCGGGTTCGGGGATGAAAGTTTTCAAATGGTTCGGGAATGGTATTGTTAAAACCGCCCCGTTGCCAACCCTAATTTTTCGTACGTTATAAAGATCATCACTTTTTATATATCCATATTACAAAAATCATTTCGTGAGACGGTTTCATACAAATTTTTTGCCATTTGAACAAATATCATATTTCAAAATCCGTAATTTTTTTTAGTATTAAAAAATATTAAACTGTAATTATGTGTTGAAAGACAATTGCATCTTCAAAATTTAAATTAAATTTTAGATGTAAAATTAAATCTCAAAAAGATAAAATATAACATGAATTTTAAGAAAAAAATTGATATCAACGATTACATAGAATTATTTTCAATATACATAAATTTGATTTAATATAGAAAATTTTTTGAAAGAAAATAGACCAGAAAATCAAAACTGTATATACAGCCAACCTAGACAATATTTGTGAAATAAATTTGTGCCTTGAGAGTAACACCATTTGTCAGCAACATGTGATGAATTTTTAAGATATTAATTGTTGTAGACTTCTTCTATTGGAAGGGAATTAAATTGGTTTTTTAATTTGAGAAGATGCATGAATATTAACCATAACTAATTTTCTTCTTTAAATCATTCCAAAGTCAAGTTCTATATGGAAAGCCACCACAAAATTATGTTAATTAACTAATTTATTTATTGAAAATATTAGTCATTGTACGACCATCATGATTACGATCATCTATTTTTAATTTGGCATATTATTTTATTATTTCATTTCATTCATATTACATGACATTAAGTACTATAATTAGTTAGTTATTAATGCAAAGGGCATATGCATTATTATGGAAAGAAGAGTAGGTTAGTAATTTGTGAAATAACGTTCCTACAACGATACACTTTTCTTTTTCCTTTTTTAAAATTTCATTAATAATAACAAGAAAGATACTCAATAAATACAATAAAATGACATTACAAAATAATAGATTTAGAATTAGTCTATAACCACATATATGTAATCCAACAAGTTTTAACCCCAAGTTCTGTACTCCATTTCTTTTAATTCATCTTTATTTTTGTGTACATCTAGCTTCATGTATGATTTTTCATTTCGTATAAAATCGCATCCATCTTCCATTCTTTATCCTCAAATACAAGGTTGTTTATATGACTTCATATCGTCCCGATCGTACAAGTCCAGATACATTTTATCACAGAAGAAGCCAACATACCATTGAATAGATTTCCAAATTATCCTATACACTAAACTATCCTAAATTTATACTTTTGGTTAGGGTAAAACTCGCGTGTTCTCGTGATATGTGCTCTCAAAGTTGCATTTTTTAAAAGTTGTACCATTTAGTATTAAATGTTTGTACTCTTTATTTTCTAAAAAATTTTTAATTTTTTTATTAAACATATATATATTATTCATATTTCAATCGATGTTTTTAATGAAAGAAAATATACTGTTATTTATTGAAGTGTATACTTTTTGAAATAAATTATATTTTAATAACCTCAAATTATATTTTAATTTTAAAAAAACATCACACTCATCCATATTTTACACATCATCATCATCATCATCATCATCATCATCATCATCATCATTATTATTATTATTTACCTAAAAAAATTTACGACAATAAGTCAATAAAAATAGAAAAAAATTTTAACTCCTATTTAATTACACGTGACATATGAAGTAAATAAAATAATATAGTGAATAATTTACACTACAAAAAAAAAAGTATTTTCAGCAACGAAATTTACCAACGGAATTCAATTAGTTGGTAATTTTCAATAGATTAGCAACCAGAAAGACATTTTTCTATTAGCAATGGAATACCAACTGATTTATTTTCTATTTTATCAACGGAATTCAGTCTGTAGGTAATTAATTACCAACGAATTATCAAGGGAATCTGTATATAAATTATCAATGAAATTTTTAGCAACAGATTATCAACGAAATTATTTACCAACAGAATTGATTTTTCGTTGCTAAAAATTTACCAATCACCACTTTACCAATAGAAATTTATTAACGAATTCCGTTGTTAATCCATTGATAAACCAAATTAACAATGAAATTAAAACTTTTACCAACGGAATATTTCGTGAGTAAAAACCAGATTTTTTAAGTGTGAGTGTAAAATCTCCTTGTATATGACTTCATATCATACTAACAATGAATAATAGTATAGTACTAACCTACAAAATTTTGTTTTATTTTAGCTTAATATATGTCTAGGACTTGATCACTTTATTTTTTCTTAATCTATTTGTACTATATCTCGAATGTGGGTAACTCTCTTACGTTCTTCATTTGAATAAAAAAGTAATTATTTACTGATCAAAAAAATATATGTATTCTAACAAACTTACGTTAATAAATGTAATTTTAAAATTCTATTAGACTTGTAGCATTCATTATGGCAATATTGCATCACGATTTATCCCACCATTAATTAAAGTGATAGGGTCAACTATAAAATTAAAAATTATTACCTTAATATTTGTAATATATATTATTAAATCACTGTCGCAGACCCGCGTGGTTGTACCTTTACGTACTAAACAATATTTTTGGTCTAAATCATGCAAGGTGGCACCATTGGTGTTAGTTCTATTCAAATTATTTATTTATTTATTTAATAAATGTATTATATTCATGTTCGATCGTTGACATAATATTGCCTTGCATTATAATTAATAAACTCTAATTCAATCCGTTAACTCACCAAATCATTTTATGTTTAAATAAAGTATTTTCTCCGCCCAAAAATACTTATACATTCATAACATAATCAAATAACTTGCACATCCCAAAAATAAAATCATATATATCAATGCCATTATAATACTAAAATAATATCATTCTTTTTAGTCGCAATTTATTTAAAATCAATTATATTATACACTTTATTTAACAAAATTATTAAAAAAAACCATATATTACATCATTACATTAGAAGTCTTATTTATTTATTTATTTATTTTATTTTTTTTCATGCCACTAAATACGAAGTTTGAAGACAGAGCTAGGGAGTAAGGAGTATAATTTTTTTTTCGAACACTAATATCAACTTTTATATTCCACCATTTCATATTTTGTGCACGTATTTTTTTTTCACTAAGAATTAAGAAAAAAATTAATATTTTTTTAAGTGTGTAACGTCAAAAGTATTTTGCGTATTTAATAAAGAAAATAATACTGCGACTCACCATACTTTAGTCGAGTTGGTATTTGATCAGTAATATTACTACTTTAAAGTATGTAGGTGTACATGATATATTTACGAAGAAAATTAATATTAGTATGATTTTATCTTACAGTTTTTGAAATATTTTAATTTTTTAAATAAATATCTTTTAGTACATGATATATTTTACATTTAATCGATCGAATTAAGGTGTTATTACAAATAATAATATACCTTCGCGCGAATGAAGAAGTAATACATTTGAATGAATTGTAGTTTTAACATCAAATTTGATTGATGAGATGAGATTTCTGTGTCATTTTTTATTTTATTTCCGATCATTGATCATGATTTGATTAATTGAGTGTCATATATAAGTGAGAGAGAATTCTAACTCTTATTTCTAGGATTTGTTATTTTAGGATTATTGCTCATCCAACCATACACAAAAGATTATTTTAGGATTTATATTTTTATTTTAGAATATTTTTTCAATTTTATTTTAGGATTATTGCTCATCCAACCATACACAAAAGATTATTTTCGGATTTATATTTTTATTTTAGAATATTTTTTTTAAACCATGAGAAACAATATTTTAAAGTATTTGAAGTAACATTGTTCCACACAATATCGATCGAGACAGATAGATCAAATTGAGCTTCACAAATTTAATTAGGATTTATATAATTGGTGCAAATTAAATGAGTGTTTAATAATAATAATAATAATAATAATAATAATAATAATAATAATAAAATGAGAAGACTTGTTTGAAACTGTTTTATAATAAAACCATTTAATATTTTCATAATTTATTATCACTTTTTAAAATATCTTCATGAGACATATCTACAACATTAATACAACTGTCCACTATATATTAAAATATTATTTCTCTCATTTCAATACACATTAAAATAATATATTCCTTAATTCTCATAAAAAAATAAACTTAACTATTAAGATGAGAATGTGGGAATATATATATATATATATATATATATATATATATATCCCTTAGTTTGGTACATAGACATATTCCTTCCGTAGTGCATGTTATTGGAGATTAATAATGACCACATTATTTTTATTTTATTTTAATTTAGAAGATAATGATGATCCGATCATTGGAGATTAATATTTATGTTGTTAACTGAAGCGTCAAGATTACCTGTGCCAGCTTCTAATGTGTCCTAATATTCTAACACTTAAATCAGAACCCCACGATTCCAAATAACATTGCTGTAATTTGTAATTAATTAATTACAAATTAATTACGTTCATTTATCAGAGATTATACACCCTTTTTACTGATTATTTATTTAGACAGAAAACATAACACTATTTCGTTTAGACAAAATCTTTTGTGAGATGAGAGTGAGACAAATCAAACCCATCACTAAAGAAGTATGTGTATTATTTAGATAAAGTATGTTTAATGGTTGTTAAAGTATGTTGAATTATGCATTAAAATATAATTTTAGTATATTATAATATGATTTATTATTGACATACTTTAACCGCAAATAAGTATACTTTAGTGATAGGTAGACATGTCTCATAAATAACACGTCTCACTTTATTGGAAATATAATCCGATTGTGTTTAGACTGTTCTTTGAGTTACATTAAAAATTTAATTATTTAAATAAAATAAAATGTATAGGGAGTACAATTTTGAAAGAGAGTATTCCGTGAACAAATTTAATCATAGGATGTAAAGATAATTTTAAGTTAAGAAACAAGTACTCCATATAAATATAATGAAAATATAGGAAAATATTGTGAACTACTTTCCCCGTCTCGACCGGTTGACACTTTTTTTTTTCCTCTACTTAAGTTTACCCTCTTTTCATCCTATTACTTTTTAATATATAAAAAATTACTCTTCAAATACATAAATTATTACTTTTTTAAATTAAAAAATTACTCTTCAACATGTGAAATTACTTTGGAAAAATTACTCATAGATACACACTTTGTACCCATAATTAATATGAGATACATTGACTTAAAAAAATTACCCTCACATACAAAATATTAAAATAAAATACCCTCATATACTTTTAAATCACAAACCCTAAACCCCTCACCCATCCATTGCCGCCGCCGGATATATACTTTTTTTGCTGCACAATTTTTTTGCTGCACACGAATTTTCATGTTGCACACAAACATTTATGTGCAGCACATTGTAAGGGTAATATTGAAATATCACTATATATTTTTATAGTTAGTAATAATATTTTTGTACGTTTGTATCTCATAGTAATAAAGGAATTTTTAATATAGTAATAAAGGAATTTTTAATATTCCTAATAGTAAGTATCCCAATTACTTTTTAGCCGCCCCTTTTATTTTTCTTCAATTTTATTTTTATTATGATCATTTTTATAAATATTTTTTTAATTTAATCTTTATATATAATTAATATATGAAATTTACTTTCAATTTTTTTAATTTATTTTAATTTTTCTTTCAATTTTATTTTTATTAGAATAATCTCTATAAATATTTTTAATATTTATAATGCATTATATTAAATAATATTTTATATTTTATTTTATTCATATGTTATTTATAGTATAAAATATCTTTCTTTAAAAAAATAATTGAGTTTTACTGAGGGATTATATCTATTTTTTAAAATAAACAAATATTAATTAGAATATTTTTTTTATCGGACAAAGTTAGTTGTTAGTAGTTAGTTCACCAAGCACTCATACACTCTTATTCTCCAAGCCTCCTTATAACTCACCTCCTATTCGTTCTCAATAGGAATCGAACCTGGGTCACTCATTTTTGTGGAGAGCTCAGTGGTCAGGTGGGCTAGTCTCCTTAAAATAAAATAATTTAATATAATTAATAATAGAAGATTAATATTTATCTTAAATAACTAATCAAATTTAATGTTATGAGAAAATAAGCGTATAAACTACATACTCCATCCGTCCCCTTAAAAGAGAGTTTTTTTCCATTTTGGACGTCCCACCCAAAGAGTTCCCTTTCATTTTTTACACACATGGGACTCACATGCACTCACTAATACAATTAAAATATGGACTCACACTCCCACTAATACAACTACCCACTACACATTAAATAATAATACTCTTTAATCCACGTGCCAAAAAACAAAAGACCCTCTTAACGAGGGATGGAGTGGTATATTATATATAAATAATTAATCATTTATATAAAATACATATATTCAAATAAATAAATAAATAATTATAATATATATATATATATATAGTATATATATTATGGTTAAAATAAAAAAAATAAATATAAAAGTATATAATTCTTTCCTGTTGCAGATAATATTTAATTATGTGTAAATCTAAACTATTTAAATCTTTCTTAAAAAATATGGGGATGATGAAGTATAATTAACTTGACCAGATTGTTTCCAATTTTGATTGAAATGATTCCAAAAGAAGACAAACAGTGAATTAAAAGAATTTTTTGAGAATCATCTTCTTTTCTAATTTAGAAATAAGTAATCACGAGTATGCATAATTAGACGTTTCGAAATTAATAATAGGGTACGTATTACGTTGTTGGAAAAATTGGTGATAATAATATATAAACGTTTTGACTATAATATAATTATACTAAAATTCATAACCACAACTTCTGCCTTGAAGTAAAAGTAATTATTTATGTCATCTTCAAGACTTCAATCATTCAAGTAAAGCTTTCGTCATGTGTAAAAAATTAAAGTCAAATGGGATGAAAACTATTTAAATAATAATTTAGAGTCAACTCTATATTTATATATTTTGAACTTATGATTGAATATGGTGTTTGTAGATGTCAGGTCAGTTACATGATTCAGATCTCTAGTACTGGTTTACTTGATATTGTAATTCCTGATTTTTTTATTTTTTATTTTTTTTAGTTTCAAGTTCAAGATTACATAAATCACAAAAATAAAATATCACTTGAACCATTAGAATAAAAATAAAATTATACTAAATCATCAATTTCACAGTTAAATATGTTAGACGGTGATTGTATGACACGGCTTGCAAGACGTATTAAAATATGATTGTTATATGTAAAGTATATTTATTAGCCGTTAAAGTATATATTTTTAAAGTATGATAAATTATGCATTAAAGTATATTTTGTAGTGTTAATTATATAATTTATATTTTACCTATATAATTAGCATATTTTAATAATGAATCAATTCGTTTCACAACTGTATTCCATATATCCATCAAAAGAGAGTTTATTTTTTTATTTTTTTTAAGATCATTGTCGTTTTCTTATAATCCTTAATTAGCGGGACAAATTCAGTTAATTAGGATTTATGGCAAGACAATAAAATAAAATAAGAAAGAATGATAGTCAACATAGTTGGATATGATTGACAACTAAGTACTACAAACTACCATCTAAGAGCTGAATTCCACAAATATTCACGCTTGTAAATATAATTCACGAGGATCGGGTTTCGTGCATGACAAATTCTAGCTTGAGAAAGAAAAGATAATTTCATTGTAGAAAGGGTTCTTTTATGGGTGCTCTTAAGGTTAAGGCAAACGTGAGATCTTATAGAACGACTTGGAATGATGAAAAATGATAATTGTTTAAATGAATTATTATATGAACAATATTTTGTATTATAAAGAAAGAATATTAATTTTTAATGAAAAGTAGTATTTTCTCTATCCCATATAAGTTGTGATATTTTTTTTCTTGGATTGCCCACAAGTTATTACATTTCCTTTTTAAGTATATGAGACCCACAAAAAAATATTAACATATTCACATGGGGTCCTCACACACTCCAAACACACCACTAATGCACCTACCACTACAAGAAAAAATAGTTTTTAAGACATTGAAAAATAAATTTATAGAATATTTATTCTCACGCTTTCTCAATAACGACATTGAATTTTTGTGTCGTCCATTCTGCCGTGGGGATAGGCCTACGACACTTTATAATATTAAGATTAAACTCATATAACACACATTAAAGTGTTAACATAATTTAGATATCAACACATAAAAAAGTGTGGGGATAGGTAAATTTCAAATATTCAAATAAAAGAGTCCACACACCAAAAAGTGTCTTATTATATATGTTATTACTACCTTTATAAAATGTCTTATTGATATATTCTTAACACATCAAAAAGTATTTTATTAAATAATTTATTACATCATATTAAAATGCCTTATTATATAACTTATCAATACACTTGAAAATGTCTTATTAAATAAGTTATTAATACTTTCAAAGATCCTGAGCACAATTTTCACACAAAAAAGTATCTTAATAGATAATTTATTAAAATACTTGTAAAATGCTACTAAATAATTTACACGATAATTTAAATATTAATTTTATATAATATTTTAATTTTAAAAATTAATTTAAAACAAAAGTAAATAAATCGGTAAATTTACTTAAAAATATATAAACGAGTCTTATCAACAATGCTAATCATACCATCAATCTTGGATAATAAAAAAGTTTCATCATGTAAATAATTACAGAACCTACAAGACTTCATTTAAAAAATCTAAAATGTCTTAAAATTATGCTTCAATACATATTCAATTTTTCCCAACTCCATAGCCCTCCCAGTTTGTTCCTTTCTTCTAAAAGTGCATGTGATCTCTTCAACAATGCTCTGTTGGTGTCACCTGGAAGTAAAAGTACATATAAGATTTTGGCTTAAATAATTATTAGGGGGAGGGAGAGTGAAGTACCAAATATAATTATAGAGAGAAAGAGTGAAGTACCAAATGGCATGGCCAAGCAACCAATTCACCGAGTACATCATCGAGTGTTTTATAATAATTATAAGGTCGAATTAATTGCTCTTCTGGTTGTAGTACTACGTTGACTTGTATTTGACACCAATCATTTCCAAAAGCTTGTCCTTCTACTTGAGCATTTGGATCAGTGCAATGAATGCAACCCTTTGCCACAACTTTTTTTGAATCAAGTAGACTTTTTAAAGCCACACAATCTCCAACCTGAAAATAATGAATACAAAACGATTTACAAAGCAGGCATGCATGTTCATATTGTGCTTACTAAATACAATTCATTAGTTTGTATTAATCATCAATGCAAGAATTATGGCAACATTCTAAGTTGCAAATTTATCTTGCAACAATAAGTTACAATCTGCACACACCTTTAAAAGTAGATAACTTAACAAAAACTGAAAACATACTTATATTGCAAGCATGCCCATATGATCGTTTTGCAATTTTCATGTGAATAATAAACTATGTTATTGAAAGATTTAATGTCCGAGTCAGCTCCCAATGTAATGGCTCATCTCTGACCTCACAAATGCAAGTATTATGATCCATTATAAAAATTAAAAGGAGTTAGATAAATGAAAGAAAAGATTAAGGGCTTAGATGATTTGGTTATATAAGATGAGGGTTCTATCCGACCCTTCGCCAAATAAAAAATGAGCATAACTCTTTGTAGATGATTCCAAATGCATCTCCATTTTTTTCCTTTGAAACTAGATAGATAAGATTTTCCATCCATATATTTTTCACTCTCTAATTCGTTTCCCATTGTAACCAGATATGTTTCAAAGTCATCCCAATTGCTTAAACATTTTTGTCATCATGAAATTTCTAAAATCTTTCCATCGTATATTTTTCTTTCTTCTCAAAAGGTAATTGAATATACGTTACAATCTTATATTTCTAATACTTTCATAGTTTAGTTCGTTATTTCAACCATCTCATGTACTCTATCCTAAATAAGTTATGACCAATGAGTGAAAAGACACTTTCAAGGCAATATTCAATTTCTTGACATAGACAGATCTTCCAAAACTCGACCTAGAGTACAAATATTATATATTTTTTTTCTTTAACGACGAAATAGCAACTAATACTTTGAGCTTCTTATTGTAATTCATGAAGGATTGTTTCTGAGTGTTAAAGCTATAAAAAAGGCAAAGTAATGTAAAGTTGAGCATCATATTCACAAAAGTGGTGATCTGGAATGATTTATGAATTTTTGCTAAATCATTTTTGGTGGAATTTCTTTCTCTTATCAATAAGTTATTTATGTTATTCTATCATAGTTTTTCCAACTAAAAATCCACATGATAACGTATTTTTCTTATCTCAATATCTCCAAGAACATCTCCATAAAACAACGCAGTATTACCTTTCGACTATTAAATTAGAGAGTCTGAACAGAAAGAATTTTGTGACTAACGATATTTATTCCTAACGATAACACAACACCATGAAAGCAATAAAACAAACACGTGGAGTGCATTCGTATGTCAGGTAAAACGAGCTAACCCGCAAATTGAAGACTCCATCACTTATGTCATGTCATCTTCTAGTGTAAGAAAATTTCCTCTTGGAATTACTCGCTTAATAAATCTTTCCCAATTCATACTTTTTTAGAATAAACTTCAAAATTAATAGATTAGAGACTAACATATTTTGAAATTGGGACTGGATGCTTGTTCAAAGATTTGAGTTCTTATGCTCCGTAACCGACAGCCACGTACAACTACAATCGCCACTCCCGGAGTACTTCAGAAAATTATTTGCCCTTCACGAAGGCAGAAACGACCACGAATTGTTGAAAGAAAACCATAGGTTCTTGATTGGGGCAAAAGTTGGGGATCGCAATAAAATTTGAAATTCTATCCGTATGCGATGAATTTGTGAATTTGTGTAGAATATTTCAATAGAATTTGTTAATAATTGAGGAAGACAAAGGTAGAGGCGAAGACTATTAAGCTGAATTCTGTATTTGTGAGGATACGTCTGTTCACCTTATCTCTTATTTCTGTATATTTTAAATTAGGAAGAGAATAATTACTTATTTCTGTTAAATTAACGATTCTGTTATATGGAAGAGAATAATCTATTTTTTTCGTATAATAATGAGTGAGAATGGAATGTTTTATTTAAATTAATATATTATATTATTTTTATTAAATTTTCACCACACTTAAAAGATGTGATAAAAAAACAAAAATATAATTCCTAGAGTTCATATATTAACTACCCATTCCCTCACTTTTTAACGTGGTTGTAGCATCCATATAAATACATTTACTTATTTAATGTCTTAATAGTGTTAATGACACATTTTCTCATTTATTAATGTGGTAATAGTATCATTATATATGCGTTAATTTATTTACTGTCTTAATAGTGGTGAATGTTAGTGTAACCAACAAATTAATACACATTCTAAACATAGTAACGTATTTATATAGTGTATATTAACACACTTGTATTATAATGTCCTAATAGGGGTGTGGTATTAGATATATTTTCTTGTAGTGTACCCACTATATATTAAAATATTATATTCTCAACCCACTATCCATTAAATATTATACTCCTTAATCTTCGCGCCCAAAAAAATGTAACAACTTTAATGGGACGGAGGGAGTAACTAATTAAGAAAATACTATATACACTTTCTGTCTCGCATTAAAATTTACGTTTTCCATTTTGGTTTGTGTCAATTTAAAGTTTACGTTTCCTTTTTTGTCTACTTGGGCTACGCAAAATAATTAATTATTGCATGTAGGGCCCACACACAAAACTAATACAACTAGAGAAAATATCAATTTTGGTCCTATATTTTTTACCAAATCTAATTTTAGTCTTGTAACTTTTAGTATTTTTAATTTTAGTCCTTAAGTTTCAATTTTGGTACTACAACTTTTAAAATTTCACCTTTAGTCTTATAAGTTTCAAATTTAGTCCTATATCTTTTAAATTATCAAAATTAGTCTTGTATCTTTTGAAATATGATATAATTTATAATAGAACTAATTTTGATAATTAAAAAAGATATATGACTAATTTTGAAACTAATATGGCTAAAATCGAAATTTTAAAAGATATAGGACCAAAATTGAAACTAAAAGGACTAAAATTGATAATACTAAAAGTTACAGGACTAAAATTAGATTTGGTAAAAAATATATGACCAAAATTGATATTTACTCAATACAACTACATACTTTATATTAAATATTATTATTTCTCTCGCCTCACTACACATTAAAGTATTATAATATCTTAATCTACGTGCAAAAAACAAACATAAACATTAATGCGGGATGAAGGGATATATATAGAATAGTCGGGATAAAATATTTTTTTGCCCCATAAGTTTGGCCATTTACAATTTTTGTCCCAAAAAAAGATAACATTTGGTCATTTATCCCACTATCTTCATAATTACGCCAATGTTGCCCCGTTTTCACTGGAATCGATCACGTGCATGTCACGTGATTATCAGATTTTGCATTTTCTGGCGGGATAAAATATTTTTTTGCCCCGTAAGTTTGGCCATGTACAATTTTTGCTCCAAAAAAGATAAAATTTGAGCATTTATCCCAATATATTTATAATTGTGCCAAAGTTGTCCCGTTTTTCTCAAAATTTGACATTTTTACTAGAATCGATCACATGCGTGTCACGTGATTATCGGATTTGGTATGTTTTGACGAATTTACTGACCAGACGACACAGTGGCATCCACATCAATAACAACAGTAATAATATTTTAATAAAAATTTAATTAAAAAATACCCTCCATCAATGCATTCAATTTTCACGTGCCCTCACTTCTACCATCTTCGCAAACTCTCTCTTTTTGTCAATTAAAGGATCCCCCATGTACCCTCTCACCACCATGGGCGGCAGCCGTTGGATCTTCCACTCGCGCCACCCTACTCATGTCACCAAGCTCCCCATCATCATCTACTTCCACGGCGGAGGATTCGTATTCTTGAGTGCCACCACTCCATTCTTCCACGAGTCATGCAACCGTAAGGTTGCTCACGTTCCTTCCCTCATTGCTTCTGTCGAGTAATGCCTAGCATTGGAGAATCGTCTTCTAAAGTTGTATGATGACCTCATGGACAAAGTGCAGTGGGCTAAAATCTAAGCACTCGCCAGTCATGACGCCAATCCTTCGATCGAAAAATTCGTTAAATTCTCTAGGGTTTTCCTAATGGAAAGCAACATCACCGGCAACATGGTCTACCATGTGGGGATGCGTGCACTTGATATTGATCTCTAGATCATAATTAGAATTGCGAGACTGATAATGAACCATCCGTTCTTCAATGGGGTGCGAAAGACTGATCGGAGCTAAAAAAGCCAACGACCCCATCCTCCTCTGCATGGCTCCGTTATCATGTGGTTTCTCGCACTGTTAGAGGGTACGGATCGAGGCCATGTATACTGTGATCTGTTCGTTGGTGTTAGGCCCTTGGAGGAGAAGATCCGACAGTTGCCGCCCATGGTAGTGAGAGGGTACACAGGGGATCCCTGATTGACAAGAAAAGTGAGTTTGCATAGATGGTGAAAGCACATGGAGGACATGTGAGAACTGAGTTCATCGATTGAGGAAATTTTTTAAATTAAATTAATAATAAAATATTATTATTGTTAATGTGGATGCCACTGTGTCTCCAGGTAAGGAAATTTGCCGAAAAATGCCAAATCTGATAATTACATGACATGAACGTGATCGATTCTAGTGAAAATATCAAATTTCAAGAAAAATTGGGCAACATTGGCGGAACTATAAAGATATTGAGACAAATACTCAAATATTATCATTTTTTGAGGCAAAAATTGTACATGGTCAAACTTATAGGGCAAAAAAATATTTTATCCAGCTGGGAAATATCAAATCCGATGATCACGTTGTAACAATAAATTTTATATTTATTAAATAATAAACACAAAAGAAATTACAAAGATAATCCAAGATGGATTAAACTTGAGAATTGAATAAACAGTCTCTAGCTATCCTCTGATTCCTCTCTTGAGTTGATTTTTTGACTTTTTCAACTTTCAAAGCCGGATCTTCCAATGAAACTTGTCCAAGCTCTGCTTTGATAGTTTTATAACGTTTATCCGGAGGCGTCGAGCCTTTGTTCGGATCAAACATTGACTTGAAGATTTATCGTGAAGAACGCCGTTCAATTTGGTAAAACGTTGACTTCACGGAGAATGCTGGATGAATTTGATATGAAGAACTCCGGATCAGAGGGGCTGGACACCTTGATCTCTGACCGGAGGCAGTTGGATGGAAGAACACCAGATCAAAGGGGTTTAGAACCTTGATCTCTGATCGCAGATCGTTCTTGACTTGAAGATGCTTGAAGATCTCAAGTCATGACTTGAAGATCTTGAAGATCTCAAATCTTTACTTGAAGATGCTTGAAGATCTCAAGAGAGCACTGCTCGTATTCTTGATCTCTTCAGAAGCATGTCTTCAGATTTTTTGTGTGTGTTTGGAATGAGGACTGAAGGCCCTTATTTATATGTAGAGAAAATAATCACTTGAGAGATATTTTCTCCTTTAAAAGATATGTTGGAATTTTCTCCTTTAATTAAGCCTGCTAGATTGGATAAGACTCAATTATCAATTATTTACTCATTTATTTTAGTAATTAATATATTTAAATTCATTAATAAATAAATAATTAATTGATAATTATTGCATTGATTTGCCATATATTTTTATTTAATAGGCAATAAAATCCAGGTGCCTACAAATGCCCCCTCGCATTTTGTTCACGGACGCCTTTGTGTTGAAGTGAACAAATTGCGATACTCCATTACTGATCAACATGACCGAATTTTATTGCTTGCCTCACCAACTTGATACGAATAGCCTGAATTATGACTGAACTTAACATAGTGCTAAATTGCCTACGTACCTCTTCGCAGAGGATCAAGTCATTACGTAGTTCAAAGGGACATGTTTTGGTTTGAATGGGGGGTACCGTACATAGTTTATACTCATGCGGGCCAGGAGTAACATGCATTTTAGGCTCGTACGTTAAAGAGCTTTGAACTTGAATTTGCTGACAATTTATACTCGTGTCAAGGAGTCTTGAATTTGATTTGTTGTTAAATTTGGCTTATAGAGAGTTTATACTCTTCTCGAGGAGTCTTGAACTTGAATTTGTTGACAATTTATACTCGTGTCAATGAGTCTTGGACTTGAATTACTAACAGTTTATACTCATGTCAATGAGTTTTGAATTTGAGATTTGTAGACAATTTGTACTCTTCTCAAGGAGTTTTGGAATTAAGATTTATAGACAATTTATACTCATGTCAATGAGTCTTAAACATGTAGAGAGTTTCGTCTATTCTCAAGGAGATTTGATTTGAGTTAGATAGTTTAAGTTCATATCAAGAAACATAACATGTGGAAAGTTTCATCCCTTCTCAAGGAGATTTGATTTAAATGAGACAGTTTAAGCTCGTATCAAGGAGCATAATATATAGATATTTTCGTCTCTTCTCAAGGAGATTTGATTTAAGTTTGATAGTTTAGACTCGTATCAAAGGAGCATAACATATGGAGAGTTTTGTCTCTTCTCAAGGAGATTTGATTTGAGTGAGATAGTTTAAACTTGTATCAAGGAGCGTAATTTGAGAGATTATAGATAGTTTTAGCTCTTATCAAGGAACGTTGGTTTCAATTCGTATCAAGGAGTGTAGTGTGGATAGTTTTCGTTCGTGTCAGGAGCATATCATGTAGATATTTTTAGCTCATATCAAGGAGCGAAATGCAGACAGTTTTTGCACATGTCAAGGAGCATTGACTTTGTTAATAGTTTATTGCCCCCAATCGTGGGATGCAATATTTTTTGCTTTAACTTAATTTCTTTGGATCTTAATAGACACTGGTGTCTTTTACTGTGACTCTTCCTCGAGAGGCTTATCGAAAGACATGTCTCCAAACTCATAAGAGTTGTTAATTGAAGGCAATTCGAAGTCACTTGATGCCAGACTCAACTCCATATCATGAGCTCTTGTAGCTAGTTCTTCAAAAGTCTTTGGTTGAATTCCTTGAAGGATATATCGTAGGCTCTACTGCATTCCTTGAATGCATATGTTGATGACAGAAACTTCAGACAATTGATCTTTGCAGTTCAAGCTTAGATATCTCCATCGATTAATATAATCAATTGTTGGCTCTTCTTTCCACTGGCAAGTGTTAGTCAATTCGAGCATACTAACAGTCCTTCGAGTGCTGTAGAAGCGATTGAGAAACTCTTTTTCTATTTGCCCCCAACTGTCGATGGAGTTAACTTCCAAGTCGATATACCAATCAAAGACATTTCCTTTCAGTGAGCGGACAAATTGTTTGACCATGTGATCATCAAAGGTTCTAGCATTATTGCATGTCTCAACAAAGTGTGCTATGTGTTGTCTTGGGTTGCCTTTGCCATCAAATTATTGAAATTTAGGAGGCTGGTAGTCAACTGACATTTTCAAGTTGTCAATTCTCTTCGTATATAACTTCTTACAAGCAACAGAAGATTTAGAGCTCCCTTTAAACCTGTATTTTATCATTTCTAGTACGATGCTCTTCAGTTGATTCATAGGAAGCATTCCGTCAGCTGAAATTTGTATTTCTTCCTTAGCTGACTTTATTTCAGATAGATGGTGCTTCGTGGAGTCCTCCTCCTTGCCTTCATCCTCAACTTGTTTTTCATTTGCATGACTATTTCAGCATCAGCCATTTTCTCCATTAGCTTGAGGATTAACAGACCTTATTTTTGGCTTTGTTTAGTGAGTGCGGCAACAGACTGAGTCAAGCTTGCCAGTTGTTCTTCAACAGACGAAGCATTTTTGCCATGACAGAGGCTATGAATGAGTCATACGCTGAACTTTTTGTGGATCGAGGAATTTGGCAGATAGAGTCATCTTCACCATCTTTGTCGTCTTGTAATGGCTTATCGAGAACAATTCCCATCACGTGGTTTGTCTCTGAGGAGGCTTCAGACATAGTTCTTGTAACGACTTCAACATTTTCAATTTGCAACTCTGAAAGCTTTGACGTAGAAGACCTTCTTATCGCAATTCTGAGTGGAGTTGTTCTTTGAATCTCTTTAGTTTTCAGTTCTGAAGGTTTTAAGGTAGAAGACCTTCTTATTGCAATTCTAAGAGGAGACATACTTTGTGTCTTCGAACTTTTGAAGAGAGGAGATGAGAGGTAGAAACTGTCCCACTGGGCGTGCCAAAATTTGTAACAACAAATTTTGTATTTATTAAATAATAAACACAAAAGAAATTACAAAGATAATCCAAGATGGATTAAACTTGAGAATTGAATAAACAGTCTCTAGTTATCCTTTGATTCCTCTCTTGAGTTGATTTCTTGACTTTTTCAACTTTCGGAGCCAGATTTTCAGATGAAACTTGTCCGAGTTCTGCTTTGATGGCTTTATAACGTTTATCCGGAGACATCGAGCCTTTGTTCGGATTAAACATTGACTTGAAGATTTGTCGTGAAGAACGCCGTTCTATTTGGTAAAACGTTGACTTCACGGAGACTGCTGGATGAATTTGATATGAAGAACGCCGTTCAATTTGGTAGAACGTTGACTTCACGGAGACTGCTGGATGAATTTGATATGAAGAACTCCGGATCAGAGGGGCTGGACACCTTGATCTCTGACCGGAGGCAGTTGGATGGAAGAACGCCGGATCGGAGGGGCTTAGAACCTTGATCTCTGATCGCAGATCGTTCTTGAATTGAAGATGCTTGAAGATCTCAAGTCCTGACTTGAAGATCTAAAATCTTTACTTGAAGATGCTTGAAGATCTCAAGGGAGTACTGCTCGTATTCTTGATCTTTTCAGAAGCATGTCTTCAGATGTTTTTTTGTGTGTTTGGAATGAGGACTGAAGACCCTTATTTATATGAAGAGAAAATAACCACTTGAGAGATATTTTCTCCTTTAAAAGATATGTTGAGCTTTTCTCCTTTAATTAAGCCTGCTGGATTGGATAAAGCTCAATTATCAATTATTTACTCATTTATTTTAGGAATTAATTTATTTAAATTCCTTAATAAATAAATAATTAATTGATAATTATTGCATTGATTTGCCATATATTTTTTATTTAATAGGCAATAAAATTCAGGTGCCTACACACGTGACATGTACGTGATCGATTCCGGCAAAAATATCAAATTCCGAGAAAAATAGGGCAACATTCGTACAATTATGAAGATAGTGGGATAAATGTCCAAAATATTTTTTTTTTGATAAAAATTGTACATGACCAAACTTTTAAGGAAAAAAAAGTATTTTATTTCTAGAATATCCCCACACGAATATTGCTCTAAAATTAAACGATTCCTTGCACCTGTCGTACAAAAAATGATTTATTTATTTATTACTTGTTCATGAATTCCAAGATATTTAAAAATAAAAGAAATAAAAGAAGTAAATTTCAAATCAAATTTAACCTAGTTATAAAGTGAGCAACCCTTTCACTTAGCGCGCTCTGTGGGCACTTTCTCTCATGCAACTATTTAATCGTTTGAACTTTGATGTGTGCTAATTTGTGTAGAAATCTTTGCTGAAAGAAAATTTGGAAAATTTTCATATAAGATCCAATTTTCAGAGTATATTTCAATTTTTGGTTCATTTTAAAAGTTTTTTATTTGAATGTTCAAATTTTATAGTATTTATTAAATTTCAAATTTTCGTTTCGTTTGTCTTATATTAAACTTCACCACAAAAAAAGAAAATATTACATTAATTCCCACCCCTAAAAGTAAATCTTAATAAAAAATTTATCGCTCTCACATAACATACCTAACAATACTTTATAATTTATTTATTATTATCTAAAAATATTAATATAATATTACCCTCCAAAAATTAATAAAACTGGTAAAAAACAAATTCTCTTAAACTTCATGTCGACAATAACAGTGTAAATAAGTTGGGATGGAGGGAATATTTGATATAATAATTTAATTTGAAGGTAAATAATATTTTTTTAAAACTATTTTGTATGAGTTGAAATTCTTAAAAAAAATTACTCCCACCGTCCCTCTAAAAGAGAGCCTTTGCTTTTCTACACGTAAATTAAGAAGTATTATTATTTAATGTATAGTGGGTAGTTGTATTAATGGGGGTATGAACCCTATATTTTAATTGTATTAGAGGAGGTGTGTGGGTTTCATGTGTGTAAAAAAGAAAAGGGGACCATTTGAGTAAAACACCCAAAATGAAAAAAGACTCTTTAAATGGGATGAAAGGAGTACATTAATATATCTCATGACATTATATATAGTAAAATTCATTAATTTAAGAAAAACAATATATTGATTTATATAAAGGTAACTAAAATGCAATATATTATTGTTATCATTCTACTAAAAAATTCTAATTATTAAAAAAGGACAAGATGATTTATTAATATATTTACTATTTTATTTCAGCGTGCATTTCAATTGAGACTTAAGAAAAAAGGACCAAAGTAAAAGATTTTTGAATTTATTTTATCATAATAATAATAATTGGAAAGAAAAAAAATAAAGAAAGTTGATGGCAGTTTTATGGAAGACTTGGACAGTTAACATAACACATGACAGTTGTAGCAGGAAAGAACGAAGCAACATATAGAAGCTAATTAATCAGTTGAGGAGATGATGCCAGGTGGCGAGATCGTGTTGGGTGACGCACTTAAACAAGGGTTAATTACGAGAATTAAGACGCAATTAGCTGAGGGAGGGAGAATGCTTCAGTTGTGGGACATTAACTAGCAAATGTCGGATCATCACCAAAATTCAAAACCTCGACTTTCTTACTTCCTTTGACATTCTGTCACCGCCCATTGCTTTCCTCCAATGGCCGCCACGTCATCTCACACACGCACGCACATGTGTGTGTGTGTGTTGACATCCAGGTTGGCTGGTAAGAGATTGCTCCTCTATAAATAGCCCTCCAACTTGAGTACTTCTTCACCACCGTATCACTTCACTAGCCCACTCGAATTATACTTACATACATATACATACAGCTTGTAAGTCGATCGAATCGATGGCGATTCCGGTGATCGATTTCTCTAAGCTTGAGGGAGAGGAAAGGGCCAAAACTCTGGCTCAGATTGCTACTTGCTGTGAAGAGTGGGGATTCTTTCAGGTACAACATATATAATTAGGACAGCATTTTAATTAATGATTGATTGTTTTCTTGAATTCTTTGTAATGAATGAGTTTGTTTCTTGATTGTTGACAGTTGATCAATCATGGGATCTCCGAGGAGCTTCTTGACAGGGTGAAAAAGGTGGCATCAGAGTGCTACAAGTTGGAGAGAGAGGGCAATTTCAAGAACTCCCAACTGGTGAAACGCCTGCATGAATTGGTTGAGAAGAAGAGTGATGAGAGGATTGATGACGTGGATTGGGAGGATGTTTTCTTGCTTTCTGATGAGAATGATCACCAGTGGCCATCACAAACCACTGGATTCAAGTAAGATTTCATTTCACGTTGTTATCGTTTCATGGAGGGGTTAGTCTCCTGTGAATCGGGCTCACGGTGTAAACTCTGTGCTCTCCCCTTAATTTAAACCTTAGCTCTGAACATAGGATATAATAGAATATGAGGGGGGATCACAGGGTTTATGAATCGGGTGTTTATCTTCATGGAATTGACTTCATAAGAATGGAATATACTCTCCATGCATGTCTAAACATGGACAACTGGAACAAAAAACATAAATTAATGGCACTTGTCTCCCCTACCAATGCATGGAATTCAATTAATTAATATTCATGCTATCATTTGAATTAGTATTAATCATGTTTTAATTAATTATAAACCACAGGGAAACCATGAAGGAATACAGAGGTGAGCTCAAGAAACTAGCAGTCAGAGTAATGGGAGTGATGGATGAAAACTTAGGCCTACCAATTGGCTCCATCAACAAGGCATTCAATGGTGGAGAGGACACCACAGAAGCAGCCTTTTTTGGCACCAAGGTGAGCCACTACCCACCATGCCCCCATCCAGACAAGATAAACGGGCTTCGGGCCCACACGGATGCCGGGGGTGTGATCCTTCTTTTCCAAGATGATGAGGTTGGTGGCCTGCAAATCTTGAAAGATGGGGTGTGGCTGGATGTGCAGCCCCTTAAGAATGCCATAGTTATCAACACAGGTGATCAGATTGAGGTTCTGAGCAATGGGAGGTACAAGAGTGTTTGGCATAGGGTCTTGGCCCGGCCCGAAGGGAACAGGAGATCCATTGCTTCATTCTACAATCCATCACTTAAGGCCACCATTGAGCCAGCAGCTGAACTGGTGGCGGAGGAGAAGAGGGTGGAGGATTCAGCTAAGTATCCTAAGTTTGTGTTTGGTGATTACATGTCCGTTTATGTTGAACAGAAGTTCTTGCCTAAAGAGCCAAGATTTCAAGCTGTGAAAGCCAAGTAGGACTGTAGGAGGTTAAATGATGGTGTGCCTTTCTTACTCTTTTTTTTTTTCTTTCAGTTTCTTTGTAATTTGTTGGCTGTGGGTTGGGGGTGGGGTGGATTAGGAGTTTGGACATAGTTGTGAAGTTTGTTGTCCATAAAGCAAAATGCTTTGTTATCACTCTTCTTCTGCAGATTGTGAAGATTGATAAGGTGTAAGTTGTAATCAGTCTCTGTTTGTCATTTAATGAAGGAAAAAATCAGTACTCCAAACCATTTAAAAATTTCTACTCTCTTCTCTCGGTTCGGATTCTCTATGCTACGTCATCAAAGTTCTACCTCTTCTTCGGGTTCGGATTCTCTGCGCTATATCACCTCATATGTCACACTGTTAATTGAGTGACATGTACAAGAGAGAGAAATTATACCCTAAAAAGAAAGCATACACTTTAGTAATAATGGTGAATTTCTTTCACTCTTGAATGTCAATCATATAACATGTAACACAGAAATTGATGTACGAAAATGACTATTTGATTTGCCTTCTCCGATTATATATTATGTACATCATGCTCTAATAGTGCTCCATTTAAAATTATACTCCCTCCGTCTCATCCTAATAGTTACATATTTTATTTTTGAGCGTCTCATCCTAATGGTTACATTTCCCTTTTTGGTAAAGGAGACCCACACATATTAATTATTTCTCTCTCCATAGGCACACATGTCATACTAATACACATACACACTACATATTAAAATATTATTTATCTCACCTCAATACACATTAAAATAATATACTCTTAATCCCTGTGCAAAAAGCAAACGTAACTTTAGGTGATGTTTGATTCCGATTTAATCATCCGGATTTAAATTTAATAAATCTACTTAAATATCTCTTATATTCCATGGATTGTGGGCCTCCCTCAACTTTCAAAATTTAGTACTATATATATATAGTACTCCCTCCGTCCCACAGATTTTTACCCACTTTCCATTTTGGGGTGTCCCACGTATTTTTACCCATTTTATTTTTGACAAAAATACATATTATTTTATTACCTACTTTTTACAATCCCAACAACTTTAATTACTTTTTTACACTTTATTCATCATTCCTAATAACTTTATTCACTTTTTCTTTTAAATTACTAATTTATCCCTATTTTTTCTTACATTATATATTAAAAAAATAAAAAGTCTTAATCTTCGTGCCGGTACAAACGGGTAAAAACACTAGGGACGGAGGGAGTAATTTTTATTAAATATAAGCATGGCAAAAACGGTAGGCTTGTTTTTTGCATTGGGGAAGGTCTGAGGTTCGATCATGCCTTGTACCATTTCCTTCCTTTTACCTTTTTAAATCTATATTTATTTTCTTTCTACCTTTTTATTTCTATATTTATTTTATTTTCGTTTTACCCTTTTTTTATTTCCTTTTATTTCTATATTATTTTTTGCGCACTGACATTTAACTTATTTACTAACTTTATTTATATCAACAATTATATTTACTTATTCTTGTTAAATTATATAGTTACTTGTACTTTTTATTATACACATAAGAAATACTTCCTTCATTCCAATTTCAATTTCACACTTTTCGTTTTGCTCCATCTCAAATTTAACTTCACACTTTCAAAAAGCAATTAACTAAAATCCCTCTAACATACTTTAATTTCAAATTTGTCATCACATTTTTCAATCACATAACATATTTTATTATTTATTTATTATCCAAAAATACCATACTACACCTCAAAAGTAAGTTAAAAAATGATTTTTCTTAAATCCCGTATCTAAAGTAAACGTAAAGTTGAATTTGGGACGGTGGGAGTAATATTTTTTAATTTACATACCCACATATATGTACAAAAAATTCGAGAAAAAGAAAGTATATCGAAATTATACGTATTATTTGGCCTTCCTCACCAAAAATCTTGGCTCTATCCTTGATTACACCAACATACCCTATTAACATTTATCCACCCGCTACCCTACATTATCTCTCCTCAATTAATACTTTTTCTTTCTTTCTCTTTCCTCTTCTCTCACCTCAATTAATATTTGATTTGACATAAAGTTTAAATCTACCATACTTAAATCTAAAACAAACTTTGATTTGACATAAAGTTTAAATCTACCATACTTAAATCTAAAATAACAAATATAGAATAACACTATTCACCGATTTATTAAATCAACTTAAACCCAAATCAAACACCACTATAAAGACCCAAATCAAACACCACCATAAGGACGGACGGGACGGAGTACTTTAAATTTTTTAATTTTTTTTGGGAAAGAGAACTTACTTTAAATTAAATTGCATAAGTAAAAGAATATTGATACAATAAATTTAAATAAAAATCCAATAATTTGGAGTGAACCTGATCAATTCAATCAGGCACTGACAACACGAAAAATCATTGTTCAACTCTTTAACAACATGAAAAAACTAAAAGCCCCACCCTCTGTATCTATCCATCGAAGGGCAGAGGCATAATTAACGCAATTAAATTTATTATATAAGGTATAATTATAAAAAGAGAAAAAAGAAAGATTGAAAATGGGCCATAAAGAAAACCAAAACCAACACTCCTCACTAGTATTTTACCTTTCTATCCCTGAAGCTGAAGCCCTAAAATATTTAATTCCAAACCTAACCATGGGTAATTTGGGAAATCCCACCTACTATATAAACAGCATTCACGCATCAATCGACTCTTCAGATCCATTCAGCTCAGAAATTGAAGAAATGAGGCGACGGAGAGAGGGAGTTCTCAAGGGTGGTTGCCCCTTTCTGTTTGCCGATGATTTTCTGAGACAAATCAACAGCCCTTTTCAGAAACAATGGAAATTGTGATTATGTTTCTTACATATATATATATATATATATATATATATATACACACACACCATACATATTCACTACAACATTATCACTGTGAAAGAGAGAGAGAGAGGGAGTATATAAGAATAGCAAATAATTTCATGAACAAGTATAGTATCGTTGTTGTTGCTGCTGATTGTTGACGAGATGCAACCGGTGGTTTGTAGCCATGGCGTGGTTGGTTTCTCTATGCTTCATTATGTACAGATCTGAGCCTCTATAATTTTAAAATAACAATTGTTTTGGTTTTAATTTATAAAAGTGGGTTGATGTTGGGTTGGTGGGGCGGTGCGGGTTAGTGGATTTAAAGTGGGATGAGTTTTTATGAAGCGGATTAATTTTGAATTGAAAAATTGGTGGGTTAAGGTCGGTTGGTCCAATCAACTCAATCCATTTTAACATCTCTAAAAATAAGTACTCGTATGTCGTTAAATAAACAAATTATATCTTGCTGATCTCATTAAATTGTGGATAATTTTAATATGGTTGGACCGCGAAACACTTAATGACATCATGTATAATTTTATGAAATCAACTTATAATTATTCAGAGTTTATTATTAAAATTTATAATAAAATAAATCCAAAGTTCCAAACATTCCTCAAGAATTTTGGATTCTTGTTTTTATCTTGATAGTAAGAAATTTAGATATTTAGTCTTGAAATTTGGATGTGTAATTTTGGGTGGCTCTATATTAAAATTAGCCAATTTAAAATTATAGGAATTTGTAAATGCTTGTCGCAAAGCGCGGGCCTTAATTTAATTTATATGCAAAAGATTCTGTATTGGCCCAGTTATAGGCCATATAACATATAGGCCCACTAATTGTGGCCAGCATAAAATCGAGGCCCATTCATAATCGGGCTTCGATACATACCCATGGCAAAACGGGAGATCCCTGACGTAAGCATGGGTAAATCGGTCAATTACAGAGAATAAATAAAAGCGTGAAATCTGCTAAACTGATCAATTTGGCTCAGAATGAAATGAGGCGACGGAGAGATTGGGATTTCTTCAAGGGTGGTTGCCCGCTTTCCGTTCGCCGATGATTTTCCGTCAACAAATCAACAGCCCTTCAATTCATCACCACCACAAACTACTAATATCAACAATAATAATAATAATAATAATAATAATGAGCTGTGTATTATACACGCTCAAATCGCTCAGTTGCAGTTTCTGGTGAGTTCTCGAGGCTGTGATGATCCTTCTCGTTTTTGTTTGATTTCTGAGCCGACGGATATCGGGCAATTGGGGAAATCCGACCCGTATCTTGGCGGGGCGACCCGGTGGTCTGCAGCCATGGCGTGGTTTTTTTCCTTTTCTTTGCCCTTTTTATGTCACAGATCTGAGCCTCCAGATGATGTGTGTGTATTATGTAACTGAACTTTCCATTATCGAAGCACCAACTAGCTCGAATACTCTCAAATTTTCTCCATTTGTTGCTTCTTTTATCATTGAATTGGTGCTTTGTGTTCCTTATGATATGTTTTTTCCTTCCATTTTTCTTCTTTGCGAAGGGAACCCGACCCAAATATCTCTATGGCGGCGCGTGGGCGTTGCGTGCAGTCGGTGGGATATCCGCCGCCTTGATTTTACCCGTAGTCAAACCTAATTCTCACCCACTTCCAAAATTATCCGATTTTCTTTCATTTTATTTATTTATCTATTTTGTCGCCTTGATGAAATTAAACAAAAACTTTCTAGGAGTAGGTGATATTTTATTTTAGTTACTATTAGTTTATTCAATTTTTGAGTCGTCATTATTCTATTGCTGCCTTGGTGATGTTTGTTTTGGCCAAATATGAATAAGAAAAGTAAGATTTATGATTAAATGAATATGTTAATTTATGTTTGTGAAAGAAATTTAATGTTATGATGAAGCTAAATTGTAAAAAAAATGATGTGTGAAATTTGACATTAATTAATATAATATTCTAATACAAATAAATTGTTAAATATTAATGCAGGTGTTATTATATTATTTGAATGATTTTAGGATTATAGTTTCTCATCATTTCTTTCAGAGTTTTGAATTGATCAAATAGAAAGAGAAATGGGTCATAATTAATAATTCATCTGTCTCACACTTATATTTACACTTTTCATTTTTGTTCGTGCATTTATCTTAATCACCTAAAAGGAATTTCAGATTAACCAATAATTTCAAAAGTTATTTTAATTTAAAAAATACACTCACTTAGCATACATAATATACTTTATAATTTATTTATAACATAAAAATATCACAATATTTATAAAAAGTTAATAAAATTGGTCAAAAAATAATTTTTCTAAACTCTGTATTTACAGTGTCGGTGGATCCCATCTTCGGAGAACCTCATGGGGAGAAATATATCTGCCTCACAGACTTGTAACTTTTTGCAATGAATGCTTTGATACATTTATTCTTTACCTGCTCGATCATGTTAATGTATGAAATATTGCTAGTCTTTTCACACTTGCTAGTAAATTCATGAAGCTTCTTTGTCACATTTTGTACCGTGATATTATTATGCTTGAAGATAAGGAAAAATTGGATTTCTTTGCCGTCATTGTACACTTTATTTGGTGGCATAGAAAAAAAATCTTTTTGGATTCTATATTAAAAGTTTTCATAATAATATTTATAAATATTTAATTTTGACTATTTATTTCTAAAAGAATTATAGCCAAATGATTTATGCTAATAAGTACAATTCCAAGCCCATATTTGTAATTTTTGCCCTTGGTGGATCTGACTAATTGTGTGCTGCAAGGCACCCAAAATCATTGTTGGTCATATGCAAGCATGCCGAAATCAAAGGTTTCTACATGAAATCGATTAAATAGTAGATTAAAAAAAATAAAAAAAATTATATATATATATATGCGCACGAGTACGTATTCCCGCATAATATGTTGATATATTATATTTTATAAAAAAATTAATTAGATAATCCAATATTGTGCATATTGTAATTTAATAATGAGGATATACTAAAAAAATTTTGAAGATGTAATTTTATTAATTGATTTATTTATCATTTTAAGGTTTACTTTTTAATTCTAAATATAAAGATATACATTTGTAATATAATAATAAATAAAAAATAAAAAAAATTATTTTTAACCAATCAAAAAATATGATTAAAGCTGGTGTTTAATTTGAAGATATAATAATAATAATAATAAGTAGGATATATTTTTATTGAATGATTTAATTATCTATTCCTAACCAATAAAAAAATATAATTAAAGGTGATATTTAATTTAAAGATATACATAAACAATATAATAATAAATAAATAAAAGTAGAAAGATTATATATTTAAAATTAAAATAAAAAATACAACAATTAATAACATCGCGACACCTTATACTTTTAAAAACTTATTTATAGCAGATATATATTTGCTATGAATATATATGAAATAATACATGCATGTTTCTTAATTCCTCTTAAGTATGGTTCAATGCACTACTAAGATACCAATTGGGTAAAAAATATACTCTCAACCCAGCTCATAGAGTTATTATTATTTTTTTCCGTCTCACTCAAGAAATTTCATTTTCATTTTTATACATATGAGACTCACACACACTTATTAATACAATTAATATATGGGTCTCATACGCTCACTAATACAACTATTCATTACATATTAAATTATAATACTTTTTAATCCACGTGCAAAACGCAAAAGACTCTCTTTGGATGGGACGGAAAGAGTATAAGAATATTATGCTTATAAAAAATACTTATTATGGATTTATAGCCGTTTTCGATTCAACTAGTCGTGTGGTCTATTAACAAACAAGTGATCTCTTGGACTCGAAATAAAATTCTTCATATTATAATTTGTTGTATTGTAGACATGCATGCATGCAGTGTGTGTGATCATATATGGCAAGAGCACATGTGGAAGATGTTGATTGGATCAAGAAGTGCTGATAAGGATCAACAATATCAGCTACATGAAGGATACTAGTTATTGGATTGAGAATTAATTTCAATCATGCATTGAAAGGGAATCAAGTTAGTTAGGTGGTTAGTTGGTTAGTTGTTGAGCTAGATGGAGCTTCCACGTGAGATTCCAACCTGCAGCAAGATTGATTGGTTTGCTGTTCAGCATATAAGGCTTATGGATGGCTACAGATTAGAGAAGCAACATACATCAGTTCAAAGTATAGAGCCGAAAGTTAAGGTTCATGAGTAGGAGAATTCATCTTCATTAGAGCTTTTAGAATGGGTTGGTGGGGCGGTTTAGCCCACAACCCACCACAACCCACCTTAAGATGAGCCCAAGTGGGGCGGGCTACCTGTGGAGCGAGCTATGGTGGGGCGGGCCATGGGTTAGCCCAACACACTCTATCCCCTATCCACCTATGACCTATCCACCCCTCTCCCACCCCCCACTCACCCCCTAATTTTTTTTAAAAAATATTTTAGATTTTAATATTTAAATAATAAAAAAATTGGGGGTGGGTAGGTAGATTGGGGTAGAGTTGGGTAGGGGGTAGGATTAGGGGTAGACTTGGGTGATAATATTTTTATTATTTAAATATTAAAATCTAAAATTAAAAAAAAATTTGGGGGTGGGTGAGTGGTGGGGATTGGGGGTGGATAGGGGTAGGTGGTAGGGTTAAGTGATAATATTTTTATTATTTAAATATTAAAATCTAAAATTAAAAAAAATAAAATTTGTTGGGGATGGGGTGGGTGGGTGGATAGGGTTAGAGTTGAGTGATAATATTTTTATTATTTAAATATTAAAATCTAAAAAAAGTTTAAATTTTTTTTTGGGGTGGGTGGGTGAGTGGGTGGTGGGTTGAGGGATAGAGTTGGGTAATAATATTTTTATTATTTATATATTAAAATCTAAAAAGTTGTACGTCACTTTTTTAAATTTTATTTTATAAAAGTGGGTTAATGGTGGGGCGGTGCGGGTTAGCCCATACTTTAGTGGGTTTGAAGTGGGGTGAGCTTTTATGGGGCAGCTTAATTTTGGATTGAGAAATTGGTGGGTTAAGGTGGATTGGGGCGGGTTGGCCCAGTGGGCTCAACCCATTTTGACAGCTCTAATCTTCATCTTCTTGAGTTGTACATTGTAATCATCATAAGTGAGTGATCTTCTTCTTGAGAGTAGATGTAGGCTTATGCCGAACCGCTATACGTCCTCGTGTTCATCTTATTTTCTTTCTTGTTCAATTAATAAACCAAAGGTGAGTGAATACTTGAGTGATTAACCAGTTAAGTGTGTGAATTCTTGAGAAAATAATCAAGTGCTTGCTTAAGTTTCATAAAAAGTGGCGCCGTCTATGGGAAGGAGAAGCCATAGACGTCATATCAGAGAGAAGTATCATGGTTACAACTAAATTTGATATGGAGAAGTTCAAATAGAAGATATATTTCAGCCTGTGGAGGATGAAGATGGAGGCCATACTGATCCAGCAAGGTTTGGCAGATGTAATCAAGCCCCTTCCTGAAAATCAAGCAGCTGCAGTTGATGCAGTTGTACAAGCTGCAGATTAAGAAAATCAATTCAAGGCTCGAAGTGCAATTATCCTGTGTTTAGGAGATAAAACATTGAACACTACAAGAAAACTGTGAAATTCCAACAGAAAAATACCAACGAAAAGCAAATCCGTTGGAAATTTTAGAGTTCCATCAACTTTTTCAATGAAACTTTTAACTGTTGGAAAATTCCAACAAAAATTTCCATGGAAATTTAAACCGTTGGAAATTTTCAATGCTAATTCCAATAGCCAAATAAACTATTGAAAAATTCCAACGAAAATTTCTATAAAACTTAAAACTTTTGGAAAGTTCCAATTAAAATTCCCATATAAATTTTAACCATTGGAAAATTCCAATACTAACTCCAATATCTTGATAAACCGTTGAAAATTTCCAATAGAAATTTCAATTAAACTTAAGCCGTTAGAAAATTTCAATGAAAATTCCATCGAAAATAGAGACTTTAATAAATTAAAATGTCTATTTATAATATAAATTATATATTAGTTAAGTTGGTAGATGATACATTGATATACTTAAGAGGTCAAGGGTTCAAATCTGAATAAATACTTTTTTTTTCGTTGGACAATTCCAACGGAGTTGGAAGATCGTTGGAATTTATTCCAGTGGTAATTCTAAAAGAAAAATCCGTTGAAAAAATATTTGAATCACTTTTAGATAAAAAATTCCAACAAAAAAATGTCATTGGATTCATCTTGGATTTTAGAAATCATTAAAAATGTTGTTGGAAAAATGACATACCAACTAGGGGTGTGCGTCAGTGCAAAACCGAACCGAACCGTACAGAACTGAATTTTGAAAATCGAACACCGAAATTTTTAAAAAAAACCACCGAACCAAAAACCAAAATGCTTCATAACCAGAACAAGCCGAACTAAAATTTTTGGTTCGATATCAGTTTATAACCGAATTACTTGTAAAAATATTTAAAAAATGCAGAAAATGTCCTATATAACAGCCATGCTTCAAACAACATTCAACCTTAATGTTTCAAAGTGCTAACAACAAATTAAAAACGACAATCAAGTTTACAGTACCATTAATTAAAATACAATCCATAGAGAATTCCTCCCCAAATTCATAACAAACATCAAAGCATTAAAAACATAGTGAATAACACACTTCTTCCACAAAATGTGTAGTTCAAAGTATCAAGTTTTAACTTTCAAGAACTTTGTGGCTAAGTGAGTTTCCCATCATTGATTATTCCTTGAAAATCATGAAAGTCGAACTGAAATCTGCATAAACACAAATTAAAATACTTATTATTAGTTGATGAGCACATATATACTATTAGTAGATGAACACACACACTATTTTTCTCCCTTGAAAGAGGATACAGACCAACATTCTTTCAAGATTCTCCAACTCCCACCACCTTAGGCAAATCTGTAAACGAAAATAAAATTAAAAATGAAATATACAAAAGCCATAAGTGTGTTATTTATCTACAAATGTATGATAAAAGAATGTACCTTTTTCAAGTTTCTCAAGTTCTTCGATCATTTCTTCCACGCAAGTTTCAGCTTTAGAATTTCAAAACCAATCTTGTGCACAAATTAAAGCTTCAACAATCTTTGGAGTCAAAGAACTCCTAACGGCATCAAGTACCCTACCCCCGGTACTAAATGCTGACTCGGATGCCACCGTTAAAATGGGAATAGCAAAGATATCACGAGCCATTTTTGAAAGAATTAGGAAGAATTTAATTTCCACCACTTTAATATATCAAAATTCCCAGCATCCACCAAGTTATCTTCACTCAAGTAAATATCAATTTTACTGTTCTTACACTCACCAGTCCCACCTATTTTCATTATAAACCTTTTCTTATACAATGCAGCTAGCTGTTTCGCTATTGGACCAATATGAGAATGGGTAACAACTGAACTAGAAGAATTTTCCAAGAAATTATCACTTGTAACATCATTCTCTTGAAGATACTTAGACTTGTATATATGAAACAATTCCAACTATTCATCTTTCACATTTTGGAATAAATTCTTACCTCTTTCCTCACCATATATCTCACAAAACGAATACTCCATGTATACAATATTGTCACGAGGATCCAAAATAGTTGCCCAAAAAATAATTTTGTTCATTTTATCCGGATCTCCCCAATACTTCTCAAACTTGGTTTTCATAGACTCCCCCAACTTTTTAACATCAGCAACAAATCTGAAAGTCTCTTAACAACTAACCAATCATATGCATTTGGAACATCATCTTTCCCCAAATCAGATTTAAAGTTGGACTCTTGTTCCTCATACCTTTCAAATGTCTTCTCAAATTTTAAAGTTGTGCTAAGCATCAAATAAGTCGAATTCCACCTAGTGGTCACATCTAAACACAATGAACTTTTGCAAGAAATCCCCTCATACTCTACACACTCCTTAATTTCACAATTCTTGCAGGAGAACTTCTTATGTACCTCACCGCATCTCTCACACACTTAACAGATATATTCATATCTTTCAAGCCCTCAGACACAACCAAATTAATCACATGTGCAATACATCGCATATGGAGATATTTACAATCACCCAAACTATTCTCCCAACCCGACATTTCAAGAAAGCAAGAGCGGTATCATTTGAACTTGCATTGTCCATAGTTACAGTAAACACGTTTTTCAAGTCCCATTCAAGAAGACAAGTTTCAATGGATTTTTCAATGTAATCACCTTTATGACTAGAAATTAGAACAAAGTTAATTATTTTCTTATGCAAATTCCAATCATTGTCAATAAAGTGAGCAGTAATGCACATGTAATTAATCCTTTGCACAGATGTCCAAGTATCAGTGGTAATGATAATTCTTTGACAATTATTTCTCATAAAAGACTTCAACTTTTCCCTTTTATTAGCATACAACACAAAGCAATCTCTAGAAACTGTCCATCTTGATGGGATTTTAAACCTAGGACATGCTTGACTCATAACTTTTTTAAATCCATCACCTTCTATGAATTTAAAAGGCAACTCATCAACTATAATCATATATGCAATAGTTTTTCTAATTGCATCTTGATCAAATTTCCAAGTACCTAGTGTGCCCACTTGACTAGTCTCTATCCCACCACTAGGTTGCAAATTTAATAGTGCTTGTTTTGCAGCTTTTGCTTCTTTAACATGTGGATTACTTTCACAATTATTCATATGAGCAATTAGAGTTGAAGTTCCATTTACTTTTGTATCACTATTAAATATACTTCCACAATAATTGCACTTTACCTGTTTTTGAATACCTTTCCCATCATATATCTTCTCAAAGTGTTCCCATATCTTAGATGTTGGTTTCATTGTCTTTTTTTTTTGAAGAAACTCTAGCATCCGTTTCAGTTGAAGGCTGAGTTGAAGGCTGAGCTGAAGATTGAGTTGTAGACTGAGTAAAAGGTTGAGTTGAAGGCTGAACAGCATGAACATGCTCATAAAACCTTCATTGGTGCTTTCCATGCACTCAATTTCGTCTATAGTTGGAAGACTTTGATATTCCATATCCTCAAGTCTTTGCTACAAAACAAAAACAAAAACACTATTGAATTAGTTTGCAAAATATTACCCATGTGGTGATTTCAGCAGTAAATTAACCAAAAACCAGATAAAAAACACTACACATTCACATGCTATAATGAACTCAAGAATGAAGAACACACGGGATTATAGTGATTCTGCAAAGAATGCCTATGTCCAATTCGTAAAAGAGAGAATTTTATTGCTTTGTAGCTTACAGGTTACAAGATACACTCAAGTTTCTATAAATGAGCAGACAAGTGCTATGTTGACATAAAATGAGCAGAAAAAAGATAAGGTCTGAATGGGTGTTTAGAGAAGGATAAGGTCTTTAAATGGACTTACTACTCTATGCCTAAACTGGAGCCAGATTGAACGAAGATCTGCTTAACAACTAGCAAGAATTGCCATATCTGGCTTGCCTCCGAATTCATGGATCCTAACTAGTCCTAACTAGTCCATAATGCATACAATTCAAACTTTGAAACTTGTAAAAAGAATGAAAAAAGATAAATGGAATATGTGAATTAATAATTAGTGAATAGTTAATTAATTACCAGGTCCAAGGGCAAGAAGAGATGAGAATATGGACGCCGAACGACCAAGAGGATAGGTGGTCGGCGACGGCGAGCTCACACTGGATGACTGGCGACTGGTAGGGATTGTGTCGTGGTGGGCGGGACCGTTGTCGTGACTCTTGTGGCTGGCAGCGAGGCTGGGAGTGGCCGAAGACAAACGGTGTCAGCTGGGAATGGTGGTGGTTTGGGCAGCGGCGCAGCGCCGCACTCTCAAGAGTGAAGAGGGAGTCAGAGTATATCGGTTCAGTAAAATGTGAAAGGGAAGGGAGGAGAGGAAATGATTTATGAATTTGGGTTAGGGATTTTAGTAGGATCAAAATCGGTTCGTTTCTGGTTTTAGCATTTTTTTTAATATTAAAACCGACACCAAACCGATACACCAATTTTATTTATTTTCAGAATCAAAATTGAACCGGTATTTTGAAAACCGAACCGAACTGATCGGTTCGGTTCGGTTCGGTTTGATCGGTGAAATCAATTTTGCCAGTTTTTTGCTCACCCCTAATACCAACTGCCACTTTTCCAACGGAAAAAGTTAGTTGGAATAGATGTTGGAATCATGAATTCCAACAGTATATTTACATATTCTAACGCCGTTGGAATTTGGCATTTTTCTTGTAGTGGAAGGAAATACCCAAAAAAAAACAACAGCAAGGGCAATCTGGAAGAAATTGGAAGACTTGTACATGGTGAAAAGCTTGGCCAACCGGTTATATCACAAAGCAGAAGCTTTACTCCTTCAGAATATCAGAAGATAAGTCTATTCTAAGTCAATTAGATGATTTAAATAAGATCATAGATGATTTGGAAAATATTGATGTAGCTTTATCAAGTGAAGATAAAGCTGTAATACTAATGTCAGCTCTTCCAAAATCTTTTGAAGGATTGAGAGATACACTCTTGTATGGGAATGTTGAGTTTATTTCCCTGGAACAAGTGTTGCTGGAAATAAAGGGAAAGGTACTTCACAAGATATCAGATAGTACAGTTGCAGGGGAAGGTCTTGTAGCCAACAAACAGAATAAGTAGAACAAGAATGATAAGTGGCCTAGATTTGATAAGAAGAAACAAGAAAAGATCAATCAGAAAACACCAGCAGATGAAGAGAATAATAATTACTTTCATTGCAATAAGCCTGATCATTTTAAGAAACAATGTCATAAGTAGAAAGTTATGGAGGCAAGAAAGATTGCAGAGAATGGTGGAAACTAAAGAATACATGCTAATCAGGTAAAAGAAAATAAAGGCAATAAGGTTCAATATTATATTAAGGCTTTGGTTGTTGTTAGGCTCAGTATCAGATCAATGGGTGTCAGATTCAGGTTGCACATTCCATATGACATCAGTTAAGGATTAGTTTAATGAATTGAAACCATATAATGAAGGATCAGTCTTGTTAGACAATGATCAAGCCATCAAGATTGAAGGGATTAGTTCTGTCAAATTTAAAATGTTTGATGGAACCATTAAGTTCCTGACAAATGTGAGATATGTACTAGGATTAAGAAGGAATTTGATATCCTTGGGAATGTTGGACACTCAGGGGTGTGAATGTCATTTAAAAGAAGGTATACTCACCATCATGAAAGGAAACTCAGTGGTGATGAAAGGTGTTAAGAGCTCTGACCTTTACTTTCTTGAAGGATCAGTGGTCTCTGGTTAGTTGAATACTTCACAAGATGATGACGATGTTCACTTATGGTATGGCAGACTAGCTCATGTAAGTGAGAGGGGGTTACAAGAGCTAGCAAGATAGAAACTATTGAATATCGGTTCAACTTGTAAGTTGGATATGGATCAGTGTGAAGATTGCATCCTGAGTAAGGCAAAGAGTTTAAAGTTTGGTTCTGGAGAACATACTACATCAAAAAAGGTACAATATGTTCATACAGACTTATGGGGACCATCAAGAAATATAACTATGGTAGGAGGAAGATATTTCACATCCTTTATAGATGATTATTTTAGAAAGGTGTGGGTGAATATCCTTAAATCAAAGGATCAAGCTTTTTCTGCATTTAAGGATTGGCTTGCTGAATTGGAGAATCAAATAGACAATAAACTTATGTGTTTGAGGTCATACAATGGATTGGAGTTTGTATCAGATGAGTTTAATAATTTTTGCAGAGATAAAGGGATAAAGAAGCACAAGACTACACCTGGAACTTCACAACAAAATGGTGTTGCAGAGAGGATGAATCAGACACTATTTGAGAGAGTAAGATGTATGCTGAGGAGTGGAGGATTTACAAAAGGGTTCTGGAGTAAACCTGTGACAACAGCAGCCTATCTGATCAACCTATGTCTATCAGCAGCCTTAAAGTTCAAACCATCTGAAGAGATGTGTTCAGGAAGGACTCCAGCATACAGTCACTTGAGAGTGATAGGTTGCCAATTATACTGTCATGAGAAGCAAGATAAGTTGGAGCCAAGGGCAAATGTGTAATGGTTGGATATCCCAAAGAAGTTAAAGGTTACAGGTTGTGGTGTTATAAAACTAACAAGTTCATTGTTAGTAGAGATGTCACATTCAATTTGAAGAAAATGCCATTAGTTGAAAGAAATTCTGAGTATCAATTATTACAGTTACATCTGAGCCTCAGGTGGAGCAAGCAAGAAAGGAAGCACAACAAGACAGTGAACAGAACAAGAATACTGATCAGAGTAAGGAAGCAAGTTCACCTGGTTCATTTAGCTCAAGGTATGACTTAAGTACTTATCAACTTGTTAGAGATAGGTTGAGAATGAAGATAAAAACACCAGTAAGATATATGGAGGCTGACATAGTATCATATGCATTGTTGGTTGCATCTGATATAGAGAATTATGAGCCAAGATCATATGAAGAAAATATGTCAGGAAGTGAAAACAGCAAGTGGATAGTTGCTATGGAAGAAGAGCTACTATCATTGCATAAGAATAAGACTTGGAAGATTATTGAAAGGCCAAAGAATAAGAAATTAGTAAGTTGTAAATGGATTTACAAGAAGAAACCTGTTACAAGCAAAGAATGAGGTATAAGATATAAAGTAAGGCTTGTTGCAAGAGGTTTTTTACTGAATGAATGAGTGGATTACAGTGAAATATTCTCTCCTGTTGTCAAGCACTATTCCATTAGAATACTGTTAGCTTTAGTGACTCAATTTGATCTTGAATTGCATCAGATGGATGTCACTACAACATTTTTGCATGAAAACTTGAAAGAAGACATTTACATGAAAATCTCTGAGGGTGTAAGTGTTAAAGATGCTGATAATAAGACCTTCTTACTATTGAAATCATTATATGGTTTGAAGTAGAGTCTAAGATAATAATATTTGAAATTTGATGATTACATTACATCAAATGGATTCAGTAGGAGTTTACATGATAGCTGTGTGTATGTTAGATTCAAAGAATGGTGCTATACATACTTACTGCTATATGTAGATGACATACTTATAGCTTGCAAGGATCAAGATGGAATAGATAAAGTGAAGGAAATACTCAAACAAGAGTTTGATATGAAGGATCTAGGAAAAGCAAAGATGATCCTAGGTATGCAGATTGGAAACACTACACCAAAAATGCTGATAGACATCGGTTAAAAATCGATGTCTATTTCACCAAGCAGCCGTTGTTGAAGCCCCTGATGTTGAAAGTGGACGCTAATAGACATCGGTTTTTAGCCGATGTCTTTTCTCTTGATAGACATCAGTTGCCTCCTTTGACATCGGTTATCCACCGATGTCTTTCAACGGAAAGACATCATTTGGCACACATAAGACATCGTTTATTATCCAATGCCCTTTCTAGAAAAGACATCGATTAGGACCAAAGATATCAGTTATAAAGCGATGTTGTTCCTAGAAAAGACATCGGTGAAGACACATTAGACATCGATTTTTAACCGATGTCTATCCACATAAAGACATCGTATGAGACCAATAGACATCGATTTTCGACCGATGTCTTTCTAGGAAAAGACATTGATCAGACCCTTTAGACATCGACTAGTCATTGATGTCCTATCACTTAAAGACATCGATTAGGATAGATAGACATCAGTTAAAAACCGATGACTTTCTTAAAAAAGAAATCTATATTTAGATGATGTCTTTCATTTTTATTTTTTTAAAATTTAATTTTATACATAATTTTATATTATTATTAAAATAAAATTAATCGCAATCATGATATATAACTCAAAACTAATTACAATATTTTTACAAGAATTTCAAATATTTAATGTAAAATACATAGAAAATCATCATTTAAATCTAAAAAGTACAAGAATATCCTAACTAAATATATTCAAACTTCAATTTTACATAAATAAAACCTAAACTTATAATCTAAAACCTCAGGATCAAGAGATGCTCAACTTATTGTTTCCAATCCAAGCATCTGTGAGACATTGCACGAACATCAATAGAGCATCCAAACTTCAATTCTTTCTCAGAGAAAAGTATGAAATCATCATTTTTACAACTGCAAGTATTTTAAAAGATTAAATCAATAAATTGGTCACCACAATACAAGTAGAAATTATTATTGCCAGTGCACAATAACTATACAGTGACATAATATAAGTAGAAAATTCATCTCCAATTTCGGCATTGCCACCACACCCACACCACACCATACAGTGACAATCAAAGTGCATTAAAAATATAATAATGAAAAATTAAATGCAATTTTGTAATAAGTATCAAACTGAAAAAAAAAAATATCTTGAATGCAATTACAAGGAACACATTAACATATCCTTGATACTAACATAAAAAATAAAACCTAAGAATTATCGTAAGACATCTTAATCTATAAAGTCATTTGCTGCAAGTAATTTCAAATTTCAGAAACCGCAAGTCATGTATAAAGAATCAAAATTAGAATGTAAAATGTAATCATTAGAAACAAATGCATTCCGACTATGTTCATTGGTTCATTATCAAGATGTAAAAAGCCAAAGTAGACTAAATAAGTCAACTCTATGTCTTGGCTAACAGTGGCCAGAAAACTGCAATAGGGCTGGGAATAAATTGAACAAATAACATTCTCCAGCTTTTTTTAAACCAACTATATCGAAGGGTAATTAAAATAAACGTAGCAACCAAAGTGAAAGCATACCATCAGGCATCAACAATTCCCTATTCTGTAGAAAGCTATGAATTAGACGATTGGCAATTGGGAGCAATGTAGCCCCTGATACAATCAGCAGAGATAAAGCCAAATTGGTCCTTGATCCTACTCTTCCCAAGTTCAAGTAAATCACAATTTCTATGTTCCATAATAAACTGTTTCATAGCCAGGGACGTACCAAATAAAACTAGAATGCTTCTAAATTTAAATGAATCAACTCCTTAAAGAGAGTAAATTATAACAAAACTCACAGCAACGAACTCACCAATGATACAGAAGAATATCAAGGAGGAGGGTCAAGATTGAAATATCCAACCGACATCTCAGGGATCTCCATAATAGCATTATGATACAGAAGAATATCAAGGAGGGTCAGGATTGAAATATAAAACTGACATCTCAGGGATCTCCATTATAGCATTATCTCTAACTAGAGGCACCTTGCTCATCAAATTAAAAGCAATTTGGCTAAAGAAACTGAGGCAAAGGATTCTTACTAAATCAATACTACTTAACCCCACAATTTTCTCAATCCCAAGTAAGTCTCCATTTGGACAATGATAAGTAAACAAAAATAGCAGACCCATACATAAGTAAAAGGGAGATGACTGTTATCCAAACCCATAAATCATGAGCACAGAGAAATAAGTTACAAAGATGATAAAGAAAAATCGAGAGTCAAATAAGATAGAGACAACAACAGAAGGAAATGTAGATGTTGAAATGGATTAAATGATAAAATAATTAGATGAGAATATCTATAAACACATACCGATCATAATTATTTTGCTATTTCCACCAAGGAATCCTGTCACAATGAAATACTAGTTTGATCAATATTGCACCAAAAATAAAATATCTAATAATATTTTTTCAATTAAATTCAATTGACATAAAAGGCAAAGATACCAAAAACAGTATATGAACCCAATTATTACATATGCATTAAAATTAACAGAGCCAAGAGGCTTCGCTGCAGAAAAAACATATAGAATTAGAGCTTTATTTTATTAAAAAATGCTTATGGCTGACTATTTTCATCAAACAAAGTAATTCAATTTATAAATCCATATTACATCCTAATAAAGTAATTCAAATAAATTCATTTAAAATAATTTGAATTCTAAATCCCTTCATTTATAAATTCCTTGGATTTTAAATGACTCATTAATCCAAACACAATCTTAAATTATTATTTCATGCCATCTCAAGTTAGATATGACATACTTATAAGAATTTCAAATGACTCAATCCAAACACAATATAGTCACCTAAAAGTAAAAACTAATTAATTAGGAAAAATAAAACATGTCAAATTAACGAGAAGACACTTGCAAAAGCAAGGTGACATCTACTTTGAGGGTTTATTGTGCCAACCAATTTAGTTTCATTTCATCAATAAAATGGACTAAAACTATAAATTATTGATTCAAGTCAAAGTTTTCTTTGCTGGAATTCTACTAACGTTAAAGATAGTAATTAAAATACTATTTCACAGAATCTAGATAATCAAAATGCAAATTGCTTATTTAATGTTATTAACATATTGTTGATGTTATTGGGGCATCAAGACAGCTGCAAGATTAGTTGGTGTAAAGCTAACACATCAAATGCTTACTCTACAAAGTTTTAATAAACCTGCCTTGAATGCATGACTGTTATCACCATCTATTATCAAGAAAAAAGGCTTTCTTGTGAAAGGAATGAGATCACCCGGGAAGAGAATATTTGAACCAGAAACATAAATACTAGACTATTACCGAGATACTTGGCAGCTTTTGGTTAGGTTCTTCAATAGCAACCTTAGGGATGTATCCACCTGTTTAGTCAACAAAGAAGAGTTACTTGTCCAAGAAAAGTGGTACTATATATTATTTTGTAAAATAACAGAGAGGTGTAAACTAACCTAAGGCATAGGAGTTCCATTATCTGTATTTACTTATAACCCAACCATACAATCATAATAAATGAGGGAATGAGCAACAAACTGGACGTTCTAAAAAGTCAGAGAACGTATTTTATTGATAATCATGAGAGAGCAATGTGCATCAATTGGATGTACCTGTTTATTTAAAGAAGTAGACTTTTTTTTTTGAGGAAAACAAACCAATGGTTTTATCTCCTAAATCACAAAACACTTGCAACAATGATAAAGTTCCGATTACCACATGGGAGTTTCTACCAATGTTTAATAGGTATTAAGGAAATGTAATTACTACAACCAAGAAATCAGATAGAAAAAACCATGATAAGGATACAATACACAAGCAACAACCATTAGCAGTCTCCGCTGCAATGTGGCCTGAACATGTGATCACGCACAAAGATGCACCAAGCCCAATGATAGTGTATATGAACCTGCATTCCAATTCCGTTTACAAGGAAACTTAAACAAATAACCAAATTCTTCATATGAAAAGGAGCAATAACAATATGATTTTAACATCTCAACAATTTATTACTTTAAAATCCTTCAATTTCAAATATTATAAAATTAATATAAAATATTATAAATAAATAAAAAATACCAAGGGACTGGAGCTTCGTCGAATTCTTCATGGCGGTACCAAACTCTGAACATCCAAAGCGAGTAGACTATGAGGGCGATTCCCACCATTCTTAATCCCGAATTCACAAATTTTAAGAGGCATTGAGTGCAGAAACGCGCCATTCGAGCCATTTCAGCTGCAAATTCCCAGCTGCCAGGTTAAGAAAGGACAAGTCACAACAGATTATGTTTAGTAAAAAATAGCTAGCAGGGTATTGAAACTGATTCAGTAACCTAAAATTTACCATTTAGATATTCTGTTGGCTAAGAAAAGTCAGAATCCAAAGACTTCCTAAATGTTAAGAATTTGGAATTGAACCAATCATACACACGAAAGATTGATTTTATCATCGTCATATGATACAAATTGATTAGAATTGCTCTTGAAACAGAGAAAGTGTCCATTACCAGTGAAGGAGGAACGGTGAGCTTATCTTGGATGCGCTTCCATGCTGTCAATAACGCGGCATCCTCATACGCACCGCCGGCGGTTTCGTGGCTAAAATCTCATCCGGCTTCGCTAATCGACCTTCGATAAAGCACCGAGTCATTACGGCATGGGAATCCTTATTGAAGGTGTAGAATTGGGAGGAAATATGGGGTTCGGAGCAAATTATAGGGTGGAGTGATGGCTTGGCCTATTGTCCAATTGGGAATTCCCCATATTAAGGCTTTGGGCGGTCGGCGCAAGCAGGTAGCTGGAGTGGGCGGCACGACGTGAAGCGGGAGCGTACGGCGGCTGTGGGCAGAGTTAGTGGGTCGCAGTGCTGGCGGCACAGATAGCGGGAGCGGGCGGCGCAAGTAGCGGGAGCAGGTGGCGCTATAGGTAGCGAAAGCGTGCGGCGGAGAACACACACCGCCTTGGCAAGAGAGCGCCTGTCGTCGAATTGCAGGCAACGAACTAGCCGGAGAAGAAGCTGCTTATCGTATCCAACTCCGTCAGATTCCTATTTGAATTCAAATTCTGGTTATTTTCCTATTCGAAATTAGGGTTCTGATTGGGATGAATTTTGCAGAACAAAAATTGGAGATAAATTTTGTACTTGGTGAAAACACGTCCAACGATTTTTTAATGTTACAATATACATTTTTTTATTCTACTGTTGTAAAAAAAATTTTAATTTTTTTAAAATAGGATTTTTAATAAACATCATAAAATAGACATCGGTTACAAGAAACCGATGTCTAACCTAGTATTAACATCATAAATAAAGACATCGGTTCAAATAACTGATGTCTATCAGCGTTTTTTTAAGGTGTAGTGAATAGACATCGGTTGAAAGACATCGGTTTACAAAAACCGATGTCTATTAGCGCATTTTCATAGAAAACCAATGTCTATCAGCGTATTATTTAGCTGATAGACATCGATTTAGGAAAAGACATCGGTTTTTAATGATAAGACATCATATTTTATGAATAACCGATATCGATTCAGTGATGTCTATCAACATTTTTGGTGTAGTGAAAAAATAGATCAGCTGGTGAATTGAAGTTGTTTAAAGAGTTATACTTGGATAAGGTGCTTAAGAGATACAATATGAATCTCTGTAAGATAATAACAACACCAGCAAAGTAAGATATAAATCTCTCATTGCTTCAAGGACCTCAGACAGATAAAGAAAAGATAAAAATGAGCAACATACCTTATGCAAGTGCTGTAGGCAGTTTGATGTATGCTATGGTATGTTGCAGGCCAGATTTAGCTTGTGTGATAAGTATGATCAGCAGGTTTATGAGCAATCCAAGTTTGCTACATTGGGATTCAGTGAAATGGGCACTTAGATATGTGAAAGGGACAATCACAACAGGCTTAAAATTTCAGAAAGCAGCAGCATGGGATAAAGCAGCAATTGTATATGTTGATGCTGATTATGCAGCAAATCTTGACACAAAAAAGTCACTTACAGATTATGTGTTCAATTTATTTGGTACTGCAGTGAGTTGGAAGGCAATACATCAACATATAGTAGCCTTATCAACTATAGAAGCTGAATTTGTTGCTCTTACTGAAGCAATCAAAGAAGGAGTGTGACTGATTGGAAAACTGAGTGAGTTTGACATACATAAAGAAGGGGTTGAGGTGTATTGTGACAACCAAAGTGCAGTACATCTCTCAAAGCATCAGGGATACCATGAAAGGACTAAGCACATTGATGTGAGGCTATATTTCATAAGGGACATGATAGAAAAGGGATTAGTTGCTGTAAAAAAATTAAGACAGAGGATAATCCAGCTGATGTATTCACTAAGGCCTTACCAGTTCAGAAATTTAAACTATGTAAGAGCTTGATCAGTCTAAACTTAAATTGCAGCAAGATGGAGGAGATTACAGCTTGTGATGATGTAGTATAAAGTGGAGTATTGTTGTATTGTAGATATGCATGCATGGAGTGTGTGTGTGTGATCATATATGGCAAGAGCACACGTGGAAGATGTTGATTGGATGAAGAAGTGTTGATGAGGATCAACAAGATCAGCTACATGAAGGATATGAGCCATTGGACTGAGAATTAATCTCAACCATGCATTAAAAGGGAATCAAGTTAATTAGTTGGTTAGTTGTTGAGCTAATTGGAGCTTCCACGTGAGATTCCAACATGCAGCAAGATCGATTTGTTTGCTGTTCAGCATATAAGGCTTATGGATGGCAGTTTACAGATTAGAGAAGCAACACACATCAGTTAGAAAGTATAGAGCCGAAAGTTAGGGTTCATAAGTAAGAGAGTTCATCTTCATATTCTTGAGTTGTACATTGTAATCATCATAAGTGAGTGATCTTCTTCTTGAGAGTGGATGTAGGCTTATGCCGAACCACTATACGTCCTCGTGTCCATCTCATTTTCTTTCTTGTTCAATTAACGAACCAAACGTGAGTGAATACTTGAGTGATCAACCGGTTAAGTGTGTGAGTTCTTGAAAGGACTTAAGTTTCATAAGATAATCAATTAGGAGCAACATGTTGTCGGGTTTCATTGTAGTTAATAACATTTGTATCGTAGAAAAAAGCCAAGGAGTCAACAAGTTGAATAAATGCATTTGGATAACATCATTTTCTAATTGGATATGCCCTCAACTATTCATGCACTTTACCCTTGGTTATTCGTAGAGGAGGCGTGGGGTGTGTATCTATAAGAATAATGTGTGATTAGTACATCATTTAAATTAGATAATTTGAATAAAAACAAAGTCATTGAAGTTTATTTCTTTATCTATTTACTGAACATATTTTTATAATAGGTCAAACTATCTCACAACCCTTCTCATAATTATTCGTCTCACAAAAGAGTGTTCTTTATAACGAATCTCTTCGTCGCATCATAAATTAAGGGTGCTTTTACACAAGTAAAGATCAAGAATATAGAACAAAGAGAAGTAGGGATGTTTTTTTACATGGTTTATAGTAGGTTTAGTGCTAAGTTATATATGGTTAATGGTCCATAGTAGGTTTAGTGTAAGTTACAACTTACTATATGGTAAGAATGATAAGATGTAACTAAAAGTGTTTAATTCAAACAGGAGCAATATTTCAAAATTGTGGAAAATATTCACTGGATGTATAATATAAGTTTATGTTTTCCAAATAAGATAAGAATTTTGAAAGTAAAATTAGTTGAACATTCTCATATAATAATCGCATTTAATATGATGTATGAGGTATACTAATGCGAATCTATAGGCATTTATTCTAAGATTTGCATTTCATATTTTAAACAATTCATTAACTCATTATTAAAGTATGTTTATTGTTAATTTAAAAATATGTTTGTAATAAATCAATCATGTATTATAATACTTAAAATAATACATTATAAAAATATATTTGAACTAATAATAAACCTATATTACTATATTATAACAATCAAATTTTCTCACAATCCATATCAATAAGCACCGTCTCACTTGAAAATTTGTTACTGAAACGAATTTATTCTAAGAATTCAATCTAACATTTTCGTCTAATTTTTATTTACAATTATTTAAATCAAAAGGTTTAATGATCATATGTGATGGAGGAGTCGTAAATCTTATTATGTAGAATTCAAATTTGAGTTTTCCTTTTATATTACTCCATATTAAATCTACTTGGTCCATTTCAATTTCAGAATTATTATAGAATAATTTTGACTCAACATGTAAAAAGTCGAAAATACATCTGTTCAAATAGTTACCAAAAGTGTTCGATTCAAATTAAATATAAGCAATATGTCAAACTGTGAAAATTATTCATCGAGTATTTACATATTTTTCAAATGAGATAAAGACTTTGAAAGTTAAACTATTCAATATTCCATATATAAATTAATCCATCCGTTTAAGAAAATATTACACTTTTATTTTTAATTTCTCAGTGCAAATCTGTATTTTTATTCTTGTGGTTTATTTTATATACTATTTTACCCTTAGATTTTTTATTTTTATTTCTGAAGTATATTAAATAAAGGGGTATAACAATTACTCTTATGTTTTAATTCATATATTTATATATTTTCTTTTATCAGAATGTATCAAATATCCATGCATGGGGATTTTATTTCTATTTTCTAGTAATCATGGCTCGTTGAACTATAAGATACAAGGTTCTAAACAATAGTACAATGAACGAAAGCAATATTTGTTTATATTAAATAAAATATGTAGGCTTATAGTTACTTGTGATTCAGCTAATTGTGTGTAACAAACGAGTGACTTGAGCTCGATGCTGAATTCTTGACATTATCAATCAGTTCGATACGATATCGTCATGACCTACTCCTGGACTCGGAGCTGAATTTTTGACATTTTCAATCAAGTTTGACATGATATTATTGTGACCTACTCCTGGACTCGGAGCTGAATTGTTGACATTTTCAATCAAGTTCGACATGATATCATCGTGACCTACTCTTGGACTCGGAGTTGAATTCTTGACATTTTCAATCAAGTTCGACAAAATATCTTCATGGCCGACTCCTGGACTCGAAGCTGAATTCTTGACATTTTCAATCAAGTTCGACACAATATCGTCGTGACCTACTCCTGGACTCGGAGCTGAATTCTTAATATTTTCAATCAAGTTCGACACGATATCATCGTGACCTATTCCTGGACTCGGAGTTGAATTCTTAACATTTTCAATCAAGTTCGACAATATACCTTCATGACCTACTCTTGGACTCGAAGCTGAATTCTTGACATTTTCAATCAAGTTCGACACGATATCATCGTGACCTATTCCTGGACTCGGAGTTGAATTCTTAACATTTTCAATCAAGTTCGACAATATACCTTCATGACCTACTCTTGGACTCGAAGCTGAATTCTTGACATTTTCAATCAAGTTCGACACGATATCATCGTGACCTACTCCTGGACTCGAAGTTGAATTCTTGACATTTTCAATCAAGTTCGACAAGATATCATCATGACCTACTCCTGGACTCGGAGCTGAATTCTTGATACCATCAATCAAGAGCAACATGTTATCACCATGACCCTTGATTTCTTGTAGATGAGATATAGGATTTGTTTCCTCATGAGGATTAGAAATTGGGCGTCCTTGCATACAAGTAAAAATCAAGAAATGAATCAAAAAGGGTAGGGTAAATGTCTTTGGGTGGGTGGCCATGATGTTAATTGTTGCAAAGAAGAAATAAATTGCGATGATTTGTGAAGGCTTTACATGGTTTATATAGAACTTGTAATGCTTACTTATGTAGTAAGAATATTGGATTGTGTTTGACTTGAAAAGGTTACTAAAAATGTTTTCGATTCAAACATAAGTAACATTTCAAATTTGTAGAACATATTCATCGAGTATTTTGTTAAATATTTCCAAATCAGATAAAATTTTTGAAACTTAAATATATTTAGTATTCTCATAAATTGTTCACATTTAATATTCCCTCCATTTGAAAATACTTAATGATTTGGTAAACGATTTTCCTATAAATTTACTTGATGTTTTAGGAATCCAAGAATTAAAATATGTAAAACTTTTAAATATTACCCTTAATTAATAAAAAAGAAATAAAGTCTGTAATATTGATAGATTAATCATTTCAATATTTCTTAATTATCGTAAAGTATTTTAAAATGTAGGAAGTATGAGATCATGTATTAGCTACATATAATTTTTTTTTGTTGAATGAATTATAAATATTGGTATATATTACTATTAGTCTACGTTACAATTGCTACCATTTTTGTTTTTGAAAAATTTTACGCTTACTGAATTTTAATTTTACTTAAGACAATATTTAGTGTATCTGTTCTGTGTCCACATTCAATTCAAATGTATTTATATTAATAAATTTAAATAATTTTTTGTTAAAAATTAATAGTACAACAAATATATATATATATATATAAAAATTATAATTAATATATTTTATTACTAAAAATAATTGAATAAAAAAATTAAAGTTAAATTAGTACCGAGTGATATCAACTCTTTACTTATTAAATTGGTGTATATTGTTTATCGTGTGTATATAAGAGCTTATGTGAAACAGATAAAAGTAATAATTTTTATAATGAAAAGTAATACTTCTTCCGTCCCACAAGAGTGTCAGAACTTTTTTGCACGTAAGATTAAGGGATATAATATTTAATGGGTAGTTGAAGGTAGTTGGGGTGAGAAAAATAATATTTTAAGTAGGTATATTAGTGTGAAGTGTGAGGTTATGGAGAGAGAAAAAGTTAATTTGTGTGGGCCCCTTTTACTAAAAAGGGAAATGCACCTCTTGTGTTGGGACGAACGAAAATGATAAAATGCACTCCTTGTTGTGGGACGGAGGGAGTAATAAATTAATGAAAAGTGATAATATTATTTCATAAATATTTATAGTATAAATGAAAAGTGATAATATTATTTCATGAATATTTATAGTATAAATGAAAATTAATAACATTTTATAGCGACAATGATAATATTTTATAGCGGAAGTGATAATTATTTTAAAATGCGAAAAATGATTTTACGTGTGAAGACCTCGAATATTCTATTATGTCACTATTATGCCTGCAGTAACTCATGATCCGGTTACTTCAAATTACGTTATTTTATTTTGTTCGATTACTATAAAAGAAATTTGTTTTATGACCATCACGCCACCAAGGGCCCAAATCACAAAAATGGGCTTGGACTTGTACATATTAGTATAAATCATTGGGCCAGAGTTCTTTTAGAAATAAATAGTCAAATTATATGTTTTTAAATATTTTAATGGAGTCTTAATACAATATTTAAAAAATAAATTAACTATTAATTAGAATTTGAAAGATTTCTTTTCTCTATTTTATCAATTCAGAATTAAAAATAAATGAAATTATTAATTCAAAACATAAAATCATTAAATTATTCGAAATAATTTAATAACAATTGTATTAAAATTTTATAGTATTAAACATGCTTTATAAGATAATATTTTATAATTTATTTGCATTAACTCACATGTTAACTAACGTCATATTCATGTTTTCAAAAAACTAACGTCATATTCATATGTTTTAAAAAATAATGGTATAGTATCTTTTGAATCATTAAAAGGATGTTTGGTTAAGGAATGAAATTGAGATTTTGGGGTTTGGAAATCTAATGAATAGTGATATATGTTTGTTTTGAGTTTTTGATATGGTAGGTTTCATCGTTGGGAGCGGCTATTTTCATCCACGAATCTACAAAACGAACTCCATTAATTTATAAAATTAAAATATGTTTATATGAAAGCCGTAAATACCTTTTATAAATAATAAAAAATTAATTATTATAAATTGTTATACAAATCACATCAAATTTTTAAATGCACCTCAATTAACCTTAAACCCTAAATTTGACGGTACCGAGAACAAAAATTTACCAATTGCAATCAAACACGAAGGTAGCGCAAATCGTTGGAGTAACGGTAGTCGGAAAGTCTCGCAGTATTTTTTAAGAAAACGAGGCAGTTTTTCTTTGGCGACAACTGTCTCTTTAATTGAATTAAGTTTTGATAAGTAGACGCACAGATAGTTCGAGTGGAGATTACCGCAGCCATGGGAGGACCCATCCTGTTATAAGAATTGATATGATCAGTAACCAGTGAAGAGAAGAGATTATTGCACTCCCTCCGTCCCGATAAGTATTTCACGTATTATGGTGCGCGGAGTTTAAGAAAAAATTATTTTTTTATATATAAAGTAAGAAAGAGAAGAAATATTTTGGTTAATTTAATGAAAAAGTTGTGTAAAGTTATTGGAATATTTGAAAAAATGAGTATTATATTGAAATGTGCATAAAAAGTTGGTATTATTATAGTGTATTTTTTTTTACCAATTTTAGTAAAGTATTTTTTTTTACCAATTTTAGTAAAAGTAAATTGTGAAATACTTTGAGGAACGGATAAAAAAGGAAAGTGTAAAATATTTTAGGGACGAGGGAGTACATAGCATTGCAATTACTTGACATTGATTGGATACTGATTCAAACGTTATTGCAATCTTTGAAGGGGGAAGGGGGAGAGGTGAGTGGTGCAGTTCCTGATTTTAATTTAATTTTAATTAGGGTGCATTTAAATTTTTAATTAGGGTTTGTATAATAATATGTTATAACTAATTTTATTTTATTATTTATAAAATGATATTTACGTCTCTTCATATAAATATATTTTAAAATGGGGTTTGTTAAGTAGATTTGGGGTACAAATAGTCGCCCCTTTAACTTTATGTGAAATCAATGTGTAAGAATGTATTAATTTATATTAAAAAGGAGAGAAGAGAGGAGAGATAAAGATAGAACGAATATTAAATGAGGAAAGAGAATATAGGTTGAGAATGGTTGGATATATAGATGTATATAAGGGTGGTTTTTGTGTGGATTTTGAAGTTCATTCCCAATTTTAAAAACTGAAACGAACTTCACTTAATTGATAATATATGGAAGATGAGTTGCATTGGGTATTAACAGATTTTATGGGTGTATAGGGCAGTTTTTAAAATGTAGATATGTATTTTGAAAATCAAAATCAAACTATTAAAATCGACAAACATAGCGTTAGGATTTATAATATTGGCATAAACTAGTCTAGAATCGAAATTGCTTTTCAGTACAATTATAAATTACCTTTTAGAAAAATAAAATATCACTCGTTGGTATAAATATTAATATTATTTTTATGAACTCTATTAATCCGAAAGAGTGGATCATACAACCAAACACTCCTCTAGAATATGTGAAATATGGAATAATTGTTTTTATAATTTTTGAACAACCATGCATGAAATCATCTTATTGTGATCATTTTAACTTTTTCTTAAATAATTATCAACTTTTATTACAGAGTATTATAATTTTTTATTAAAAACATTATCACTTTTTATTTATACTACAAGTTATTCATGAAATAATGCACAGCACCACTATTAATCTTTAGTATTTTGAGAATCACATTTTATTAAAATATTATAACTTATACGTCTCATAAAACATCTCACACAATTATTTGTCATACACTAATTTTTAAATATGAATAGTTTTCATAAAATAGGTTACCTCTCGAAAGAAATATTACTCCGTAAGTTTTGTGGATTTTAATGGAGCATTATCATAAAGAGGCAGGGGGAATATATAATTAATCACAGCTACAGTGGCCGAGTTGAAATTTCGAAGAGTTGAAGAGCTGAATTCACCATCCTATCCCCACTGCCCTAGAACATAACACCAGACCCTTCCGATTCAACAAGGGTAAATTGGGAACTCTATATAATCAGCATCGAAGTGTATGTACCATTAGCAGATCCATTAAGCTCAGAAAATGCAGAAAATGAAGCGATAGAGAGAGATGGGATTTCTTGAAGGGATGTTGACCCCTTTCTATCCGCCGATGATTTTCCACAAAAATCCAACGCCATTTTTTCAATTAAAAAAAAAAAGAAAATTAAATATATACTCCATATATACTCCCTCCTAATCCTTGCTTGTTAAGTCTGGATCTCGATTACGTCTGCAGATTTGCAGTGGGTTAGGGTTCGCGGTTTTCGAGAGGCTGTAATGATATTTCTCTTTTGATCGGTTTCTGAGCTAATGGATCGGGTATTGGAAATCCAGCACGTATCTTGGTGGGGCAACCCGATGGCGATGCGGTTTTATCACATGCAACCGGTGTTTGTAGCCATGGCGTCGCTGCTTTCTCTTTGCCTTGTTACACTACAGATCTGAGCCTCCGTCTTTCTTTTTCCTATATTTTTTTTTTAGTTATTGATTTTACTTCTACTAATGTTTTTTTTTGTTAACGGAAACTTAATTTAATTTAAATTCACTTGTGGAAATTTGTGAAGTGTTTGATCATACAATGTTTAAAACTTCAACGAAGTTCAATAAAATATTCCGTTTCATTAATAGAAATGATTATGAAAAATTAGAGCGTTTTTCCCAAATTATAGCGTCCTTTTTATATTAAAAACTGATCATCAAATTTAACAGTTTTACGTCGCGACATCGTGCATCCGAACGAACTATTTCAATAGTCAGATCAAATTTTAACTTAACCCAGTTTTAAGCTTATAAATTATCGGGTGCACACTCCAAAATCACCCCAAATAAGTTTATGTATTTAACAGGTTTTTGTAAACAACTAACGATCAAAGGACAGAAGCAAAATAGTGAATGAAGGGATGAGCACCCTCTAAAACAGTGGACTTGAGTTAATTAAATAGTTTCAAACTTTAACCTGATAAATATTACAAAAATGATACTATCATTTATGAGTTAAATACCGTACAGCATCTCTTGCTTAGAATTTTAGTTTTTCTGATATAAAATGACATAGATTCAGGTGTACCAAAATGACTATAAAATCAACAAAATGACACGTTGGAACTGATTAAATACTTAAGGTATACTCCCTTAGTCCCAATCCCAAGAAAGTTTGCATCCATCTTTTCGACATATTAAAAAAGTGATAATTTTAGGGGTATTATAATATTTTTTTACATCTCTCTTTCCGGCACGAAGATTAAGAAAGTGATAATTTTTAAAGGTATTATAGTATTTTTTTGTAATAAATAAATGATAAAGTATGTTAGGTGTGTTAGGTATGAGTGATTTTTTTTGTAAATAAAGTGTATGGGGAATGGTGATTGTGTTTGAATTTTTGTTTTTTTGTAGGAATGTACAAACTTTTATGGGACAACACAAAATGGAAAGTATGTCATATGAAATGGGATGGAGGGAGTAAATGATATAAAATCACCAAAATGACATGTTCGAACTGATTAAATACTTAAGGTGTACTCTCTTCGTTCAGGTCAAACAGCACCATTTGTTTTTTGCACGTTGATTAAGGAAAGCTCCCTACGTCCGCTTTTAAGGGTATCATTTTCTATTTTGGGCGTCCGCCCCTAAGGGTCTCATTTCCTTTTTTATACATATGAGACCCACACAACCCTATTAATACAATTAAAAAAATGGGATCAACATCTCCACTAATACAACTACCCAGTACACATTAAATAATAATACTCATTAATCTACGTGCAAAAAGCAAATGACACCTTTAAAGACGGATGGAGGGAGTATTATTATTTTATGTAAAGTGGGTAGGTATATTAGAGATATGGTGGATAGTAGTGGGCCACTGGTGGGTCCTTTTTACTAAAAGAGAAAAATGGTACAATTTATACAGAACGTCCAATATAATAAAATTGTATTATTTAGACGGGACGGAGGATGTAAATGATATAAAATTACCAAAATTTCAAACTGATTAAATACTTGAGATGTAAATGAAGGGAAGGGTGAATGAAGGGATGATAAGGATCAAACAAAAATAAAGAGTGAATGAAGGATGAGCATCCTCGCGGACATACCCCTGCAATTGCATAACTTCATCCTCTAACACGTTCAATTAAAAAAAAAAGTAAAAATAAAACACAAAAGAAATGAATGATTTAATTAAGTTGGGTGGGTTACATGTATTTAGTTAACAACATTAGGTCCGCCATGGATTTTGGATCCGCGAGTTTATAATGGATTTGTATTTGACGACGATCACATACAAGTTTTTCCCAAATATTTGTGATATTATTAAAATATTATTATATTTATTTCTTTTTTAATTATTATTTATTACCATCATCTATATTATATTTTATTTTTCACAAAATTTGTCAATATTAACTATTTTAAAATTTTGACATATTCACTTATTATTTTGGTTTTAATGTTTTTATATACAAATATTAATATAATCATGTTAATATATAGTTTTTTTTATAAATATTTTCTTAAATAATTACCGTTAATCTTTTATTCATATTAATATATAGTTTATTTTTATAAAGATTTTCTTAAATAATTACTGTAAAAGAAAGTTGGGAATGTATAATTTTTTCGCAGTTTACCACCCGCTACTATCCATCAAATTGTTGGGATTTCCTTGCTAATAGAAAAAGACGAATTCATTCTATCACTGTGAATGATCGTTACCTCGGCTATCATCGCTGCAGCAAACTATGTGGCTGCCAGATGATAATTGCTATTCAGCCAAAAAATTGGAGGAATCCTGTAAGAATAGGAATTTCTGGAATTTATACAAATATATTTCATCCCTCAGCACTTGTCTTGACGGTCTGTAATGAAAGTTTGGTTTATCGATTGTGGGTATCTTATTAAAAAAATCTTTTTTTAGAAGGGATTCATACATTACCATCGCATCTCATATTCAAATGTAAGAAATCAATTTGAGCATCTATAAATCAATTTGAAGAAATGAGCATATGATGTCATATAAAAAATATTGAAAAAATAATCTCATAATAATACTCATTCAAATATAAGAAATCAATTTGAGCATCTATTATAGATGTCATATAAAAAATCTTGAAAAAATATTTATTTTATATATTTTTGAGCATCTATTATAGATGTCATATAAAAATCTTGAAAAAATATTTATTTTATACATTTTTCATATAAAATTGATTTTATAATGATATTATATTGGTGATATAGATGTCATATAAAAAATCTTGAAAAAATATTTATTTTAAAAATTGATTTTACAATGTTATATCACTCCCGATATTGATCGAGGCAACCAACCCGCATTGCTCAATAATGATATTGATTAAGATGGACGCATGATCACTATGAATTTGATAATATGCAGCTTTTTTGAGGCATAAAGTATTTTTTTTAGAAACTGTCTTGTGAGACGACTTATTTATGAAACGGATACATCAAATACTAAAGTATGTTTATTGTATAAATAAAGTAGGGTGTATATTGGGTGCAATTAGTTTCATAATTTTTAATTGTGCATCGGGTCGGCCCATTTTTAAATGGGTCATATAAAAGCAAAAACTAAGCCCAAAAAATTCATTCCTACGTCAACTCATTCCCCCGATTTCTCTCCATCAACCCATTCCCCAATTTCTCTCCACAGCAATTCTCTCCCACCAAGACAAATTTATCCCACCACGACGATTCTCAGTCTACCTCCAAGTTTAGGTGATTCTCAGTCCACAAGGTTTTGAAGTCGCGTCGTCGCCGTGTTCTGCTCATTTTGCTGCCAGCATTCCGCCATCAATTTTGTTGATTTCGCCACCAGGATTCCTCCGTCGTATTCTACTAAGTTTGCTGCCAGATTCCGCCGCCGTCATCTGTCAATTTCACCGTCGTTTTGTGTTCTGCCGATTTTGCATGTGTTGAATTTTATCCAAAATTAGGTAAAGTAGATATTATCTTCAATTGTAGTTTTTGATTTCAAATAATATTGTTATGATTCATTCTTCTCTAATTGTATATATTTCTGCTTTAGTTTATTATAGTCTCATTATCAATTCAATTTGTTGTTTAATGATGTGTAAAATAAGTATTGGTTTCTATTATCCTTATTGTATATGTTGTATCTGTTAATTTTATAAAGGTATGATCAGTATTGTACATAGTTATGATTTGTATGTTGGATTAGTTTAATAGTATATGTTATCTCTGTTAATTGTATATAGGTATGATATGAGTTGTATGTTATATCTGTTTCTCTGTTAACTGTATATAGGTATGTTCTGAATTGTACATAGGTATGGTGTGAATTTTACATGGGCATAATTTGTATGTTTGATTATTTTAACTGTATATGTTTTCTCCGTTAACTGTACATATGTATGTTCTGAATTATATGTGTTTATGATAGGCATCTTTATAACATTGTGCATTCGATGTGATGAATTTTTATTTACTGTATATGTTTTCTCTCTTAATTGTACATTGGTATTGTCTGAATTGTACATGGTCATGATTTGTCTGATGAATTATTTTAACTGTATATGTTTTCTCCGTTAATTGTATATATGTATGTTTTGAATTGTATGTGGTAACGATGGGAATCTTGGTATAGATAATTTCTCTAAAAATAGAGTAATTTTTACAAGCTTCTAGATTTTGATTTTTGGACCTACACTTGATTTGAGACTACTTCAACTCAATATTAGTTTGACATTAGTTTAGCTTCATTCTTCTTTATTTTGATTTTAGATGACACCAGAAAATAATAATTTTGGTGTTTCTCTTGAAGGAGTATTGGGTGGTGCACAAAGAGGGGAGAAAGTTGTGGATAAATGCTAGTTTAGGTGATAAACCAAGATCGAAGAGCTTATCCTGATCAGCGCTGATTATGCAGATGAAAAAACAAACTTTGGATCGAGCAGCCACGATGAAATTGTGGACTTAATGCTCTGTTTTTTTTACATAAAACATGATTTTAATTATCCTGAATATTTTGATTTTTGTAATAGGGTTTCCATGACTAATATTTTGTACATACAGTATTAATTAGGAGTAGATTGAAATTTTGATGTGTAGTACTTTATGTCAGTATGTGGTACTTGCAGCAAAGTTTCAAAGATTTGAGGTTGTTGAATGTTATTTGATTTGTGTATCTAGTATGAAAATTTAGCAAGTTGGGAGTTATTAGATAAAAGAGCTAATTGAGCATAACAGTTGGTTTTTTCTTTACAGTATATGTTTTCCCATGTTTTTTCTTTATTGTATACGTTTTTCCCGTTAATTGTATATATATATAGTCTGAATTGTACATGAGAATGAGTATGCTAGATTATTTTAATTGTATATGTTTTCCTTGTTATTTGTAAAGAAATTTCTCCTAAATCGTACATGGGTGAAAATATATCACCCTAAAAAATAAAATATATATAACACATGTAAACCATTATGAACATAACTACCACAGTCTTAATATATAATCTTAATTGTCTAAAGATAATTTTAATCTAGAAATCAAGACCGAAACCATTTCAAACAAGAAATAAATCATTTCAAAACACAACTAGATCTTGAGAATATCAACAAAATATACTTACAAAAATCATAAAATTCTGCTTGTTACATTTCCCACAAATTTAAAGTGTTGTCACATTACTTCTTTCCTTTCTTCTTAGTACCAACATCCATTTTCCCTATATCAGCTTCGTTGAGTTCTTTACACAATTGTACAATAGCTTGTTTCTTCTCCTCAAAAGCCTTCATAGCCTTCTCCTTCTTTTACTCATCTAAGAAATCAACAATCTATTTATCATGATAATATTCCACTATTTTCTTGATCACAAATCCTTTCATTATATTGAGATTTGATAGTGTGTTGCTAAAATCTCTGTCCTTAGCACAACACGAATTTTAGCCTGGAATAAATGCAAAATATCAGTATAGATTACATCCAAAACTTATACATTATTAACCAACATCATATATACTAAAGCAGGAGCCTATGAAACATAAAACAATAACATAAACACATAAGAAGAAGCATATACAATTGGTATAAAAAAATCATACAGAATGGAAAAATATTATATACAGTTTTCTATGCCTCTTCCTTTTCAAATTGTATCAAACCATCAATAGATATTCCTTGTATTATTTCTTTTTCTTCATCATTACTACACGATTAAAGACCTGTTGCTTAACCTATTCTTGCACAATACGAACTGATTTATCAAATACCATTTCAAGCATTTTTACATGCAAATTTGGAATCATTAGCCTTCTAGAAGTTGCAGTTTGATAGCTAGATTTATATCAGAGTTTATAATTATCAAATAAATGAACAAATAAACTGTTGATATGTAAAGAAAATGTGCATTCATCAAGTGAAAAATTACTATTATTTTATAAAATATAATCTGAACTCACTATGAAATAAAATTATTGTAACGCAACATATTGTATCTTTAGATGTTGAGCCGATGCAGAGCTGGACTTGCCTTTAAACCAAATGGTGGACTTAGAAGCTACCAAACTTAACTAGGAGGAATCACATAATTCATCAAACTAGCATAATTTCGAAACTGATAGCAATCGCTTGCAGAGACTAAGAGCAGCATCAGCAAATATTGTAGATCACATTAGTTATCAAAATGAGCTTGTTGTGAACACTCCCAATGCTACTTGAAGTATCGAGATAGAAATTGCAATGATACACAATCACAACAAAATAGAAAAGAAGAAAATATCAATAATAAGACAGAACATACTTAGTTGTTGGAGGGTTCTACAATGCCTGCACAACACATCTAAACACTTCATGTAGTAAGAACTCAATTCAAAGACTGATAGCCTTCTATGGAAAAACAAATAAATGATTATCTCCATTACACAGCTCAACACAAAAAATAAAAATCAAAAGCTCTAGAAAATAACTAAAACTAACACATTTGATGTATTTCTTGAAATTAGGATAGATGAATATAGAACATGACTTCATTGTATATCACAAAACAAAAACTAACCTACCAAACCACTTCAAAAGTTAGATACAAAATAACCACCATACTATGAATATCTGAACAGAAGTGCATAAAGATAAACGAAGGAAAAAGTTACAAACAAATCTTTTAAGCAACAATAACCACTATTTCACTCCATCCACAATATTCTAATATAGCAAGTCGTGCATATTGCAATATTTATGTTCATCCAAATAAAAAAAATTCAGACCCAATTAAGACAGACAATACACATCAACTCAAATTACTCTCATACTTATATTTCCTTTGTGGCATGTGTCTCACAAATGAGATGATGGATTGGAAGTATCTTTACCAACAACTCAAGAAAAAAAAATTGAGAGGAGATTTTGGTGAATTTTCTATAATATTTTTTTTTTTGAGGATTTTGAAGATAGTAATGAAATACATATATACTAATTTAATAGAATATTGTGAAATCTGCCTCATCGTGTCATACATAAACGATAGATGCAGAGGGGAAGTGATTAACAACGCCATTAAAATTGTTGCAATGATGAATGAAGAATGAAGAATTAACATGTTGGAAGATAATCAAGTACTGACTATCATTAATTAGAAGAGATAGAAGACATAGGAGGAGAATACCAATCGCGATTGAAGATCAATGGGATGAGAAGAGCGTTACAGGGTAGAGAGAAAGAGAGAGAGAAACCCTAGTCTCAAGAGAAGAAAAAAATGTGGTTAAACGGGTTTGAGATGAAGAAACGGGTTAAAACATAATTTATACGCTGGGTCAAAGAGATGAATCGGATCTGGGTGCAAGCTTGCACCCAGTTGCACCCAATAAATTAAAGTATGTTTATTTGTAGTTAAAGTATATTAATAATAAATTATATTATAACACATTAAAATCATACTTTAATGCATAATTCAGCATACTTTCGAAAATATACTTTAGCAATCATTAAATATATTTTATCTATATAATCAATATACTTTGATGAGAAAAAATCAAATCCATAATTAATAATGTATGGAAGATGAGTGTGTTGGGTATTAATAGATTTGATGTGTGTGCATGGGTTTTTTAAAATGTAGAAAATTAAAATCCGAGTTTAAAATTTGACAAACGTAGCGTTAGGATTTATAAAATTTGCAAAAATTAGTGTGCAACCGAAATTGATCTTTATTAAAATTATGAGTTACTTTTTTGAACAATAAATATCACTTGTTGATACAAATATAAATATTATTATTGTATGAACTCTATTAATTTTATTCGAAAGAATGGATCACACAACCCAACACTACTCTAGAATATTTAAAATATGGAACAGTAATTGTTTTTGAACAATCTTGCATTAAATCATCTCACTGTAATATATTTTAATTTTTTCTTAAATAGTTATCAGCTTTTCTTACAAGAATTATTATTTTTATTAAAAAAGTTATCACTTTTTATTTTTATATTCACTAATTTTTGAGTGCGGCTCTGTGCAGCTAAGGGCACCTCATGTGCCTTTAGAAGTATTATGGATAAGAGTATACTATTATTTTCTTATAAAGAGTATATACATTTTAATTAATAAGAGTACACCATTTTGTTGTAAATGATATATTTTTTTTATTTTTCTTTAGAAAATAAAGGGTATCCATCTTTATACTAAAAGATACTCCATACAATTTAACATAAAATTCTAAAGGCGTGTGCCTTTAGAAGTATTATAGGTAAAAGTATACTATTGTTTTCTTATAAAGAGTATATACATTTTAATTAGTAAGAGTACATCATTTTATTGTAAATGGTATATATTTTTTATTAATATTTTTTATTTTTTTAGAAAATAAAATGTACACATTTTTATACTAAAAAATACTTCATACAATTTAACATAAAATTCTAAAGATGCACGAAGTGATCGTACGTTTAAATGTACACAAATTTTTACCTTTTTAAATATGAATAGTTTTCATAAAATAGGTTACCTCTCTCCAAATAAAAAAATAAAAAAAAATAATTAAAACCAACTTTTGTGGATTTTTATGGAGCATCATCATAAAGATCATCGGAAGGGCGAATAGAGGAAGGGTGAATATATATTGTCCCTAAATAATAATATCATTTTAGTTGTCTCATTTAAATAATTTCATTTTTTTATATATGAGACCTATTCATATCCTCTAATATAATTAAAATATAAAACACACACCATTAAAATAATTATTTATTACATATTAAATAATAATACTCGTTAATTCACGTGAAAAAAACAAGAGTATAATTAATCACAGCTACAGCGGCAGAGTTGAAATTTCGAAGAGTTGAAGAGCTGAATTCACCATCCTATCCTCACTGCCCTAGAAGATAACACCGGACCCTTCCAATTCAACAAGGGTAAATTGGAAATTCAGAACGGCTATATAACCAGCATCGAAGTGTTCGTCCCATTAGCAGATCCATTAAGCTCAGAAAATGCAGAAAATGAGGCGATAGAGAGGGATGTATTTCTTGAAGGGATGTTGCCCCCTTTCTATCCGCCGATGATTTTCCTACAAAAGTCCAACTCCCTTTTTTTCAATTAAAAAAAAAAAAGAAATCAACGAATTAATTAAATATATATATATATATACACTGTATACACTCCCTCCTTCTCTTCCTTGCTTGTTAGGTCTGGATCTCGATTACATATGCAGATTTGCAGTGGCTTAGGGTTCGCGATTTTCGAGAGGCTGTGATGATATTTCTCTTTTGATCGGTTTCTGAGCTAATGGATCGGGTATGGGAAATCCGGCACGTATCTTGGCGGGGCAACCCGGATGGCGATGTGGTCTTATCACATGCAACCGGTGTTTTGTAGCCATGGCGTCGCTGCTTTCTCTTTGCCTTAATACACTACAGATCTGAGCCTCCAGTCTTTTTTTTTCCAATATTTTTTTAATTATTTATTTTACTTCTGCTAATGTTTTTTGTTTAAGTTTAGTATATTATTAGTTGAACGGAAGCTTAATTTAATTTACTATTCACTTGTGGAAAATTGTGAAGTGCTTGATCATCATACAACGCTTGAAACTTCAACGAAGTTCAATAAAATATTTAGTTTTATTAATTAAAATGATTATGAAAAATTAGAGCGTTTTACCAAAATAAAAAATTTTTTTATAATAAAAACTAATTATCATATTTAAATGATCTGAAATTTATTATGTATTAACAGGTTTTCGTAAACAATTAACGATCTAAGGGACAAGCAAAATAGTGAACGAGGCTGAGCATCCTCTAAAATTAGTAGACTTGAGTTAATTAAATAGTTTGAAATTTTAACATGTTAAATATTACGAAAATGATACTATGATTTATTAGTTAAATACCTTATCACATCTCTATTTTTCGTACAAAATCTTTTGTTTCAAGGATTATATGAATGACATATCCTGCTCCATTTTCATATCTTATTGCAGGGGTGACAATTCTGCTAAGGGATTGTGTTTCGTGTCGATAGTAACACGATACGATGAGAGTTCGTTCCAACATGAACACAAAAAATAACGGGTTGACACGACATGATAACAATACGATAAGAAAATAGAAAATAAAATAAAAATTAATTAAAATAAATAAATTTTTTTAGTAAATATATTTTAAAATTATTAATAAGTATTTTTATCATATATTTGTATATTTTTATATTTATATTGGGTTATTATCATGTTAATGGATTATTAACTGGTTAATGGGTCATCAGTTAATATTAATCGTACTTAACGAGTTAATACGAACTCGACACAATTTTTGTGTCCTTATTGGGTTGACACGATAACGACACGAACCCGATAAAGCTAAATTGTGTCGTGTCGGGAATTGCCACGTCATTGTATAATTACTTAGCAAAATGACATAAATCCAGAAGTGTATCAAAATGACATAAATTTTTCAAAAACCAATTAAATACTTTAAGATGTTAATGATATAAAATCAAAGAAACTTCCTCAGAAGTCAGATCTAATGAGAAATGCAGTAGACTTGAGGATCTAATATGTTATGGAATTATACACAAAAGAATCACCTTATCTTCATCTAAAGAGATTTGTATCCCTCCACTTACCAATTCACCAAGACCAAAGCTAAATTACAAGATTTTGCACTGCCTTAAGACCAAAAGATAATCAAATCAGGCATATCCTAATTACTCATAACTACTCCATACATACACACACATACATATACCCTGAATCTGTAATTTATGTACTATCTTAAGACCAAAAGATTATCAAATGGAGTAAAGCATATCCTAATTACTTCATGTTGGTCGTCGTGACCTACTTTTGGACTTGGAGCTCAATTCTTGACATTTTCAATCAAGTTCGACACGATATAATCATGACCTATTTCTGGACTTGGAGCTGAATTCTTGACATTTTCAATCAAGTTCGACACGATATACTCATGACTTACTCCTGGACTCGGAGTTGAATTCTTGACATTTTCAATCAAGTTCGACACGATATCGTCGTGACATACTCCTGGACTCAGAGCTGAATTCTTGACATTTTCAATCAAGTTCGACATGATATCGTCATGACGTATTCCTGGACTCGAAGTTGAATTTTTAACATTTTCAATCAAATTCGGCACGATATCGTCATGATCTACTCCTAGACTTGGAGTTGAATTGTTGACATTATCAATCAAGAGCAATATGTTATTGTTATTATATTCTCCTGGACTCGGAACTGAATTTTTGATACTATCAATCAAGAGCAACATGTTATCACCATGACCCTTGATTTCTTGTAGATGAGATATAGTATTTGTTTCCGCATGATGATTTGTGAAGGCTTTACATGGTTTATATATAACTTATAGTCCTTGCTTATGTAGTAAGAATATTGGATTCAAACACAAGCAACATTTCAAAATTATAGAACATATTCATCGAGCATTTTATTACATGTTTCCAAATCAGATAAAAATTATAAAGAAATAAAGGCTCATGCAATGATACATCAATCATTTTAATATTTCTTAATTATCGTAAAGTATTTTGAAATGTAGGAAGTATGAGGTCATGTTTTAGCTACACATATTTTTTTTTTTGAATTAATGAATTATAAATATTGGTAAAACTGTTAATTAACGCTACAATTGCTGCCATTTGTTGAAAATTTTTACTCTTACTGAATTTTAATTTTATGTGACAATATTTTGTGTATTAGTTCCGTGGGTCCACATCCCATCCATACGCAGTTATAGAAATATAATAAAATTTATGAAATTTGTTCGTAAATTTTTTAATAAAAATACTGTAAATTTTTTAATAAAAATACTGTAAATTTTTTATTAAAAATAATGGTATAATTAAATTTAGAGTGTATATTTGGTGCACCCATATGTGTATGACTTTTTATTCTATTTTGTATACATGTTATTCTATTTTGTATACGTGTTTTGTAATAATTGTATACTTTTTTCACACTAAATTTTCCATTAATAAAACTAACATACATATGTGTATATTTTTATTCAATAGTGTATAAATGTTTTTTTAATAATTGTATATTTTTTTACGCTCAATTTTTATTAAAAAAATTAACAATTTAATTGTATACATTTTTGCTTATATTTATATATGGAAGGTGCACTCAAGTGCATACTATAATTTGCCTTAAATTTAAAAAAAAATAGTATATTTATGTATGAGATGGCCTTAAGATCTTTCTAGTCATACTATCAAAAAGCATTTGAGGTGATGGTGCATTCGAATTATGAGACCCATTAAATTAAAATGTTATTAAAATACACTCTTTAATTACGTATAAGAATTATAAATATAAATTACCTACTAGTACACCGTGTAAATGATCTATAAACTGTAAGGTGCATGACTTGTGCACAATAGAATAACTTCAAATTTTATTGTGTAAAAATTCAAATTTTAGCTCTTTCCTTTGGATTTATAATTGACAATGCGAGACTCAAAATTATAAATTTACTTGAGCTTATATTATACTCCTTCCGTCACATCCAAGTTATTGTTTTTACTTTTTATACGTGAATTAAAGAGGATTATTATTTAATGTGTAGTTGATAGTTGTTTTAACAAGGGTGTGATCCATATTTTAATTGTATTAATTGATATGTATGGTGCCATGTTTCTACACAGAAATTAAACTTTTAATTTGGTGGAATGCCCAAAATAAAAAAAATAAGATATTTGAGTGGGACAGATGGAGTATAAATATAACATTAGTTTTCACATTAAACTTGACACACACATATATATATATATATATATATATATATATATATATATATATATATATATATATATATATATGGGAAAATAGATTTTTTTGTCCGCTAATTTTGCCCAATTTTGAATTTAGTCCATAAATTTTTCACTTTTTGAAAATCGTCCATTATATTTGCAGAATTTTGAAAATCGTCCATTATATTTGAAAATTTTGTAAATCGTCCATCATATTTACCAAGTTTAACAAAATCGTCAGTTTCAACAGGTCATTAGCAGGTTATATACTATTTTAAAAAAATAGCCTCCACTAACAATTTATATTATACTCTCTCTGTCCGCCCGAAAGAGGGTATTTTGCTTTTGTGCACTTTGATTAAGAAATATTGTTATTTAATATGTAGTGGGTAGTTGTATTAGTGGGAGTGTGGATCCCATATTTTAATTGTATTAGTGGGTGTGTGTGGATCTCATGTGTGTAAAAAATGAAGTGACCCTCTTTGGAACGGACGACCAAAATGAAAAAAAAGACCCTGTTTCGAGCGGACGAAGGAAGTATCAATATTTAGTTAAATTTGCTCCACTTTAGTAATGAGATTAATATTGTTTGTTTGGTATACGGAAGTGAAAAATGAAAAGTGAGATAAAATTGGTTAAATAAAAATATGATATAGATTAATTAGGGTGAAAATATTCAAATGACATGTCATAGCAGGTCAAATGACCAAAATGTTGAATTTTGTGAAGTTAATGAATTAATTTCAAAATTGTTATAAAATTAACGGACTAATTTCAAAATTAAAAAAATTAATGAACTAATTTCAAAATGAATGAAAGTTAAATGACGAAAAAATCTATTTTCCCTATACATATATATATAATAAAAGAAAAATAAAATCACCCTATAAATTATTATATACTCTTTGGAATGATTGTATCTTATAAATTTATTAAAAAATGCATATACATTACTAAATAAAATACATAGAATTATTATTATTATTGCTAATATTATATTATAATATCATCATTTATTTTTCACAAAATTTGTTGAAATTAACTATTTTAAAATTTTTATATATTCACTTATCATTTTAATTTTAATATTTTATTATATATAAATATTAATATAACTAGGTAGTATAGTTTATTTTTATAAAAATTTCTCAAATAATTAAATAATTTTTTCACATTCTAATACCCTCCATCAAATTGTTGGGTTCCTGATAGAAAAAGACTATTTATTCTATCACCACCTCGGCTACCGTCACTACAGCAAACTATGTGGCTGGTAGATGGATAACTGATATTTAGCGAAAAAATAGTAGGAATCATAGTAGGCTAAGAATAGGAATTTATGGGATTTATATAAATATATTCCATCTTTCAACACTTGTGTTGGACGCTGAAAGTTTGGTTTATGATTGTGGGTATCCTTATAAAAAAAAATCTTTTATGTGAATAATAATTTCTTAAATTTTTTTAAATTAATAATATACTTAATACATGTTTGAATCTAATTTAATCTAATCTATATATTTATATAAATACAAACTTAAATTTTCTCAGAAATATATTTTATTTATGTGAATAATAATTTTTAAATTTTTTTTTAAATTAATACGTATTTTAATTTAATCCATCTATATCTATATAAATATATTATTAAATCTTTCAGCAAAATAATTAAATATTAAATGAATACGGGTAATCTAAATATTATAATAAATCTTTCTAATGACACGAGTATAAATATGGGTAGTAGATATTAAAATGAATACGATATCTATAAATAAGCCGTATATATACTATTTGATTTTCCTAAATACAAATAAAAATTAATTAATGCTATAAAAGATAAACATATATACCATACAATTTAATTGATAACTATTGAATTATATTAGGTTTAAAAATTTATATATTTTATATATTATAAAATATTTTAAGATAATTATAATAGGCATGAGATATTTCTAAGATGATATATACATATGATATATGGTATATTGATGGAATAATTCGTGGGAATGTAGGGATATTTCTAGTTTAGTTATTTATATAATATTATTAATTTACAAATATTTAAAAGAATAAAATTTTGGAATTGTGTATATGATTTACAAGTGTTTATAAGAATAAAATTTTGGAATTGTGTATGTTGCGGCAAACTACTCATTGAAAAAAAATTGGTATATTGATAAAAATTGTATATATTGCATTGTCACGTTCGTTTTTAGAAAAATAATAATGTATTTGACATTCTCATGTTAATCTTAAAATTAACATTTTATTTTAAGTAGTTTAATATTTTAAATATTATTTTATATAATCTCTCAAATTAATAATATTAATAATGCAATTAATATTTTACTTTAAGTAATTTGAAAGGAGTATTTAAAGTATTAATATTTTTCTTGTCATTAATATTTTATTTTAAGTTATTTTCCATGAAATTTTAATAATCTATAAGAATATTTTATGTATTTTTTATAAAATATTATTTTAACCCTAATAAAAATAAGTAAATTTTCATGAAGATTTAATCTGTTAAGAATATTGTATGTACTCCCTCAATCCCATTTTAATGGTTACGTTTGTTTTTCACAAGTAAATTAAGAAATATACTATTTAATATGTATTAGAGTGAGAGAAATAATATTTTAAAATGTATAGTGAGTAGTTGTATTCACATTATAAAATATTCCTATTATAAAATAGTGTAGGTCTTGTGTGAGATCGTCTTACATGAGACCATTTTACACATTTTAAAATAGTTATCACTTTCGCTATAAAACGTTATCACTTTCGCTATAAAATGTTACAACTTTTCATTTATACTATAAATTGTTCATGAAATAACATTATCACTTTTCATTAATTTAGTATTACTTTTTAATATAAAAGTTATCACTTACTAACCGTCTCATGTAAGCCCTTACGTGAGACGGTCACACAAGTCTTTGCCTATAAAACATTGTTTCTTTTTTTATAATTATATATGGAGTGTATTTTAAGATCCTAATCTATAGAAAACATAATTTAGACCCAAAATTGATAGTTAATTTATTTTTCATGTTTTGAAGTAAAAATATCCTATTATAGCACAACACTTTCATTTACTCCCTCCCCTTTAAAAATTATCTTATTTTTATTTTGGATATCTCACCAGTCTTATTTATTTTTTATGCATATGGGACATATATTTATTAATATAATTAAAAAATGGCTTACACTCTCATTAATACAATTATCCACCACAAATTAAATAATAATATTATCTAATACACATATAAAAAGCTCTTTATCTATTAACTATTATAATGAGCGTTGAACCTGTTTATGGCCAGTTCACGCCGGTAGCAGGTAGTTCTCTCCTCCTATTCTCTGTCTATGTCTACGTGGCGTTGGCTAATTCATGTAAGAATTACACGTATCACTCCCTTCTACTCTCTCTCGCACCCTCTGGTCCTCTCGCTTCTATTGAAACCTTTCCACCGCTGCTGCTCCTACATTTTCTTTCGTCCTTCTACCGATTTCATATCGATCGCACTCGCTCTCTCATTTCCGACCTAAAAATTCGACAAAGAGGTTTGTTAGACTTGAATTTCTGTGTCTTCTTTATTTGAAAAATTCCACAATTTTGGTGTGAATTGCCTTTTTTATGTTTATTTTGAGATTACTTAATTGCATGTGATTGGGAAACATTCAATTGTTTTCCAGGTTCGTGAATCTTCGGATGTTAGACCTGAGTTCGTCCATTATTTTTGTGAAAAGTTCGATTCGATTTGTATTGGGAAACATTCAATCATTTACAAGGTTGGTAAATTTTCGAAGGTAATTCATACATTTGAGTACCCTTGTCCTTTATATTTTGAATTTTTTTTCTGTGTAATTTAATGTCTCAAGAAATGTTTTTTCTGAGTTTCTGTTATCACTTATAATGAGAAAAGAATCAATTGACTTCATTTTATTTATGGAGTTGATTTTTTAGGGAAAGTTGGAGTGCAAATATCCTCTTTCATCAGCACTGGGACATTGAAAACGCTGAGACCTACTACACCTGCAGAGGGAAACTTCGAGCTATCATGGAAGAAACAGTATCCCTCGGTAATATCATATTACAACTGCCTCATATTTGCCATATCTTAATTATTCAGTGGCATGATAAATCCCTGCTTATTTTCTGAGTTAATCTCTTATTGCCTAAAATATGTCTATGATTTGTATATTAGCCCTATGATCCATTTCCATTATCATCAAAGTGATATTTTTCTGAAATGTTCTTTTTTTGTCTCCCAGGGGTTACAAATCTCATTGGTGGTAGATTTATTGATTCACATTCACCAACATCAATTGATGTGTTAAATCTTGTGACTTCTTGAAAGTGTGTATATATACTAGTCTTCTCTTTGAATTCTTATGCTAATAAGTTATGAAGAATTATAGGCAATGCATCAAGTTATCGCTCAAATTCCTTTATCCACAGGTGAGGTTCTTAAGGCTAAAGTATCTGCAGCGAAAAGAGCATTCACATTATGACGAAATACTCAGCAACGAATTATGTTCAAGCTTCAAGAGTTCATTTGACGAAACATTGTAAGCTTGTGGTACTCCTTAGAATTAAAAGTATAATATATGAACATATTAGTTAATACAAAGAGGTGTTGAATCTTGTTCCAGGGTTTACTCAAATTGTAAGCTTGTGGTACACCTTAGAGTTAAAAGCAGAAAGAATAGCTCTCCGACACTTGGGACTGAGCTGTTGAATCTTGTTCTGGGGTTTACTTACATACTTGCCATCATTTTCAGGTCATTCCCTATATATGGGTGAATTTTTATTATAGCTGTTCTTTTTTTGTTATGATGCAACTATATTATCAATTAGAGAAAAGTTAATTTCTGCGTGTGCATATAGAGAAAATGTTAATTTTTAGGTGTATAATGTAAGACAAATGAGGAGTATTTTAGGTCATTAAAGAAGAAGAAATGCATAAATTTGCTGAGTGAGTTAATATAGAGTAGAAGTAGGTGATACTTTTGTAGTATTGTGATAATATTGTATAGGTCGTTAACTTTTGAAGTGTGCGCGAGTCTCGAGACGGATGAAAACGGAAAGTGCCCAAGATATTTTTGGGACGGAGGGGTACTTATTTTTTTATACGTGGAGTGGCAGTTAAAGAGAATACGTGGCCAAAGACAATATCAATTCTGCAATAGAAATGTAGCTATGAAGAAACAATTGCAATTTGGAATTTTTTCTTATTCAATACTATAAATTTTACTCTTCATTACACTTGAGACTAGCTGATGCAATAAACATATGTACTCCTCATGCTTTACAATATTAGTCCTTCATGATCCTATGTTGACTCACAACTGGATTATGTATTATGATGGAGGTTTAAATCTGAAAAGATTAGCTATAGAAAAAACATATAATGCACTATGCTGATGCATGGTATTACTTCAACAGAGGAAGATTCTTGAATAATTTGTAGGGATGGTATACACATAAATGATCCATATTCTAAGACAAAAAAAAAACTTACAAGAGCTAACGATCAATGCGTAGGTAATGCAACTGACGGTTCAGATTTTTTATTCAGCTCTATGGAGGACTCAATCTCCAGCTTCAGAAAATGTTTAGTAGACTCAGACTTGGCATTATTTGATCGATTTAGTGCAGCAGCACTGGCTCTGAGTTTTTCAATAGCCTGAACAATAAAAGGTGATTATGAGATGGGTACAAGAGCTAATTATTTTAATAGATGAAAGCATCACAAGCTCAACATGTTCATGTATTAGATGTCAGTACCAGTTCATGAAACATCACTAAAGAATTGTGATGAATTGTTTGTGCGCCAGCTTTATCTTGGTAGCCTATGTTTATTTCCTTTTGAGTGAGCCTGCTGCTTATGGTGTGGTGAGGATGCAAGTGCTTTTGGGGCCATAATTCTTTAACTGAATTAATCCCAGTAGTTCAAATATATAAGACTAACTCAACATATCTATTTTGTTGTTCAATCATTCTTGTAAGTTCTAGCAAATTTACGTGACAATTAGGAATTTCTGAAACAATAGCTGTATCATTAGTTATGTTTATTCTCAAGAAAACAGCTATCTATCTTTATGTTGTACGTGATTTTACCTTTACGTCTAAATTCAGAGCTCAGACTGATTGTGCATCATTAGTTATTTTTATTCTCGTGAGAAGTCATTAAAATGAGAGTGGTTGCTACTAGGACAATGTTTAATGTCATTTTAAGATCTGCAAAATGTTATGTCTTGTTAATGAACTGATTTTTATTCCCTTATCTCCTGCAATGCTACATTTTCTTGAGTTATAAGAACTAATTTAATGCAAGTTTGGTCAGTGGAGAGTTTACTTGATTAGTTTGTAGGGCTTTAGGAGGAAAGAAAACTTTGAAGAAGTTCAAGGGATGTTTCACTATTGCTGACACAATGAGTAGGAAATCACAGAAAGCATTCCGAAGAGCTGGCTTGTCCGTAAGGTTCTTGGTTGGGATATCGATTACCTCCCCGCTATTGCTTCTATACTGGTATATAGCCTTCATTTTGTTTGCCATATTTAGACTTTTGCATGTTTCACATTTTCTTATGCTTAAGATTAATTCAATTGCAGGGGAATGATGGTTCTAATAATAAGAAAAACTCCATGGCTCTTAGGTAGCCATGTTATCAATTTGGATTCTATAAATAAAGATATTTTAGAGGGTAAAAATGATGAAGGAGCATCAGAAAGTGAATGTAAGGGGTCATCAAATGCTGATGTTAGTAAGAATTCGGAAGACTGGTTTGGTGCATGCACATAACAAGGAGGAATGCACATCGGAAGCATTGACGATGGTGAATATCCTTACTTATTTTGTTTCCTTGTAGTTTTATCTAGCTTCATAGCATATAATGTAATTCATGTTATGAAATTATGAATGATGTAGCTGATTGTACCAGTAGATGATCAGCTCATGCCATTTTAGCTCATATCCTTTTTTACATGTCATCTTGAAATTGTTTCTTGTTTTTCCTTGTGCTAATATTTGAGTAATTACTAATTAGGTAAGATTTAAGTGGAATTAGTCCAAATTTGAAATCATCAGATTCAATATTTTTTCCAATTAGTGTAAGGCTTCCCTGGTTGTCCAATATATACGAATAGTGAAAAAACTAGAGCAGCTTTCTTAAATGCTGAGTATATGCAAATGGTCCAAGTTTTTGTATTTCTCAATGTCAGAAATTGAGTATATGCAAAAGGTCCAAGTTTTTGTATTTCTCAATGTCAGAAATTACAGTGGACAAGAACTTTGCAATGTTAATCTACTACCACGTGAATATCCGAAACTTTGTAGTGATTTAATAGTGATAACAATTGTATATTGCGTTACCATGGTCTTGGTCCACAGAGTAAATATTCTCTGGTTTCAGTGAAGAAATGAGAATATTTTTTGGCCGGACTTGCCTTATAGAGCTGATGAACATGGAAGTAAGATGCATTTTTTGTTTTCATTTTTTGTACGTAAGCATTTTTATTAATATGCCAAAATGAGGTGTTTCTTCCTAAATTTCACTGAACAACTGCTTGAAGACGTTATATAGATTTATGGCCACAGACATGGAAAAGATGCTCAAGAAAAAAGTTGGGCAGAAGACATGCAGAAGGATGAGCACAGGGAAATGAGTTTGCATTTTATAAGATTGAGATGATTTTTGTTTTCATTTTCATACGTAAGCATTTTTATTAACATGCCATAATGAGGTGTTTTTTTCCTAAATTTCACAGAACAACTGCTTGAAGACATTATATAGATTTATGGCCACAGACATGGAAAAGATGCTCAAGAAAACTTAAGTTGGGCAGAAGACATGTATAGTTTTAATAAGTCTATGTTCCCTCGGTAGTTAGAAGAAATTAAACGAATTATAAACTTGAACCATTCTTATCAAATAGTATAAGATATTTGAACTTTTAAATTTCTGATCCTTAAAATAGTTTGAGCCACCATGGGCCTCTAATAGTGTGCTTAGGATGTTAGTGATGGTATAGTAGATGAAATGAGGTAATTAAATGGGTTGAGCAAATCTGATTAATGGGTTAGAAGACAGATGTGAAAGATATATGTTTTGTTTATTACACTCATTTCATGTTGCGTTTAGTCTTAAACAAATAATTCAGTTCTATTTTTCTAATTTTATTTGACTTCACTATTTGTTAAGTCTGTTATAGACTTTAGTCTCTGTATAAATTACCTTTAATAAGGACTTCGATAGATCTATGAGAAGTTGAAAACTATTCATGAATTACCTAATGAATCTTACAACATGATTGATATCATGTGAATATATTGAATTTCCATGTGAATAAATTCACCCAAAATTTGATATAGAAGCCAATACACCAATTTACTCTTTTTAGTCAAAATTCTTCAGTTGTCCATATCAAAGGAAAGAACACAGCTTTAGCTGCTGATATCCATATTACCTTCCTATATTAAACACAAGTACAAGGTATGAGTTTCAACAAAATCTTGTACTCTTGAAGTAATGATATTGGAATTTGTTGTTTTATTTTTTTAAAAATTTATTTGTAGTTCATGTATCTCTTTTTACTGCTTAGAAGTTAAACTATAATTTAATCTTTCCGTTAAGAATGAGATTTATTTGTTATAACTTGTTGACGGTTGTTCTTGGTTTGCTAATTATAAAATTAAGACACACAAAGAGATCAAAGCCTGTCAAAGACTCAGATTCCACCCAAAAACACCACCGATTTTATTACTCTCCTTTTAGAACAACACTCGCTCCCCTCAATTCTTACAAGTGTATTGTCTAAAGTGAGTGCTAATGTCCTGTCTCTCTCATGTGAGAGAGGTTATTTATATTATCCTTAAAACCCTAGAATCAGGCCAATCGCCTTGCGCCACCTGGATGAGGCCAATTCGCCTTCAATGAAGTTGTCTGGTACGCCGACCGACTGCAGAGGGAACATGGGCGCCGTTTATTGCACTGCAGGGGGTTTGCAGGGTGTCTCTGTCTTTCGCTGGTTCCCCATTGGTTGTTAGAGCAGGGCTTGTCAGTCAGCTATTGTCTTCTAGTTAAGATTGCTGCTCAAGATATCTCCTCTTCCCGTTAGTGTTTTCTAGCCTGCGGTACTTGTACTCTTTCATTATAGTGCATGTCCTTTATCGTCCTGCTCTCTCTGTCCTTCTTTGGCCTTCAGGCTGGTGGGCTTTCGGTGCTGGGGAGTCTAATCGAGGTCCTGGCCAGGGGAAGGGTGACTGACGAGGTGTTCCTCCGAAGCCGAGGGTGCTTCCTGGTTTCGTATTGGCTTAGCAGACTCGTCTTCGTTCATTCTGGGTTGGCCTTCCGGACTGCTATGTTCCTTATTGGGCTGTATTAATTCCCTTCTTCTTTCTGTCCTCCGGTTGGGCTGTCGAGGGGCAGGGCCTTCCATTCCAAGTATCATGGGTCTGTTGGGTCTATTGGGCCTCTTGGGCCTAATAAATCATGAGGGATATAATATTCATACCATTAGCCCCTCGAGCCTGAATAATTTCATGATTTGAGATTGTTCAGGGTCGATTCGTACTTCGTAGGTTATATCCCTCATGCTTCGGTGCTTGCGATATTAGGATTCTTTCCATCTCGGTTCTTCGTTGATCCCCCTCGTTGCCTTCCCCTTGCTATACTCTTGCCCTATCTGGTTATCCGTGCCGCCTCGAGATATTTTTGTTCTGGTGGGGGGTATTTCTGGTATTTGGGGTATGATTGTTGATTTGAATTTTGAATTTTGAATCCTTTTTTGCCAGTTTCCTTTTCCTCGCTTCCCCTTTTCTCTCCCTTTGATTCTGCAGGCGGTTACTATTCCTTTATCTGGTGTGCCCGTCTTGCTCCTCCAGGTACTATTCTCCTCTTCCCTCTCCCTCTTTTCCTTTTTTTTCTTGGTCACTTTCTTTTGTGCCCTCGGACTCATCGTTATCGTGGTTTAGGGTTTCTCATTCTCTTCTTTTCTCCGCGTTTCCTTTCCCTTTCCGATTATGGCTTGAGGGTTCTTCTTTTCTTCCTAGGTCCCCTAGATCCCCTTCTCGTTCCACCAATTCCTATCTTGGTAGTTTAGGTCATCCATGTCGTCATCTTTCTCACCTTCTGATGAGCGTTCGGGTCCTCCCTCTCCCTCTCGGGTTGCTTTCAATCAGCGAGTGGCTGATTTCATTTTTGCTTTTACGTTGGAGCCCAAACCTGAGATGATTGACGCCGGTCCTGGGTTATTGGGTCATCTCGGGACTTCCGTTATGGGGTGAGAATACCCCATTTTCTGCTGTCGAGGTTCCGTCAACCCTTGACGAATCTTGGTTGTGGAAGAGCTCTATTATTGCTCTCGGGAAGTTCCAGTGCGGGAGGATATCAATTTCTATCTTCCCTCTCCTGACGCATGTATGTGTTATGCTCCGCCGAACGCTGTAGCCGCTTACAAATTACAGCTTGAACTCGGCCTTAGATTTCATCTTCATCCCTGCCTTCGGGATATCTTCGAATTCTGGGGTATAACCCCTGTTCAACTGGCTTCCAATGGTTGGGCGGCATTAATGGGGATTTTAGTTCTTTTCTGAAAAAGGAAGTACTCATTCTTGACTACTGCTGAGATCAATTTCCTCTATCGGCTCACCCCGAATAATAGAACGAAGAGGTATTACTATCTAGTGCCTTGCCACGGGTATTACTATCTAGTGCCTTGCCACACCAATCTCGTTACTTCTCTGCCCAGTTCCGTTAAAGGGTGGAAGAATCTGTGGTTCTGGGTTCGCGGGTCTTGGAGAGGGGATTCCGTTTATGATCTTGGGGACCCTCAAAATCCCGACGTGCTCCCCTGGAGTTCTTTCTACAAACCCGACCTTAGTGCGTGTATGTTTCCGTCAATTATCTTTTATGTTATGTGGGACACTCTAATATTCCTTTCTTTTACTCTGTGCAGTAGGTGATACGTGTGCCCTCGAGACGCTGTCAGCTGGATTCCAGAAGGTTTTCTGCCGTGTTCGTAGACTCTCCGAGAAGAGGCGCGGTTATCAGTGGGTTCTCCGAGGATCCAACCTTTTTGAAACCGGCTTTACTACCATGTCTATAGCCATGCCAGGTAGTTAATATGTGATTATCTCCTTGGTTGGAGGGTTCATCGTATAGATCCCCCCTCTCGTACTAATATTTCTTTATCTTTTCTATCATGCCTAGGGTAGGGGAAGCGTCCGCGTCTTATGCTTGACCCTGCTCGCATGGGTACTCTCCACTCTGCTTGCCTAAAGGGTTGCACTCTCCAAAGGGAAGAAGAAGACTTCCCAGACTTCTTCTCCGAAAACCTCTAGGGTCCCACTCATAGTGCAGCCCCTTACTTTCATTAGGATGGGAGAGGTCTCCGATCTTATCTCCTGAAGGTTGGAATCCGATCTTATTTGGGTGCCAGCTGTGGATCTCCCGGAGAGGGGTTCTAAGAAAGCCCCTCAAGCCCCGAAGTCCAAGAAGGGGCTTCCCGAAACCACAGCCCCGAAATTTGTCGCTCCAAAGCGTAAATATAAATTGACGGATGAGTCTTCCGAGGAGGATATCCACGACAGCACTGCTCTTATTACACGTCCTTCAAAGAAGACCCAAAACGACGATGCGGGTGTTGTTGCCGCTGGTTCTTCTGCAGCTCCCTAGGGTACCATTGAAGTTTGCGACATCAGTTCATCTCCCTCTCCTGATGCCTTTACTCGCTCTCCTTTCGTTACCTTGGGGCCTCCGAGCAGTGCTACGCCCTCCGAGGTTCAGCAGACTCTCGGTGGTGCCTCCTATGATCCGACGTCTCGTTGTTCCCCTTTTGACATGTGGTGATACTACCACGGAAAGACTCATCTGCAGTTTTGGTCGCACGACGTCTCTTCCTCTAAGGGTGCTCCTTCTGCTTTGCCCCTGTCGGATGATGCCACCTCATTCCTCCCTATGGACCCTATGGTCGATCAGTAGCTCCTATCGAAATATGGCCATCTGGATGAAGCTGGGAAAACCTTCCTCCGTACTCAGGAGCTTCTATTTGACTTTGACGCTCCCGCGTGCTTGGCTGGTGCTGCCACCCTCCCGTTTAAAGGGTGTACCCGATAGCTCCTCGGACACATGGAGAATATGTCCGCCCAGAATTCTCATCACAACATTTCTAGCTATGCGGGGTGACTGTCGCTCCATGCCGTTAATGTCTTACACCGTATTTCTGAGCTAGAAAGAAGCGACTCCCATTTACAGGACGAAGTTACCTCGCTGACTCAAAAGGTGAGGGATTATGAGAGGAAGACTTCCGTGGCTGGTGAGGTCGAAGCTTTGGTCAGGGGTCAATTAAGAGTTGAGAAAGACAAAAGAGTCGAGCTTCAAGGGACCTTTGATGTCCTCCGCATCTATATGACAGTCTGTTAGGTAAATCTGTGGAAGAGAAAAGTGTTTTGGAGCTTCGGAATCAGGTATTGTTGGATGAGATTACCGCGTTGAGGGCTAAGCATCAGGAAGAGATCACGGTGAAAGAGAACCCATTCCAAAATGAGCTGTCTTGGGTCCAGATTAATTTCCAAGCCTTCCGAGTGTCCTCCGAACAAGAACTCGAAAGGGTGTGGCAGGAGAAAGAGGCATCTGAGGTCTCTCGCGCCCAAAGGATCAAGGCGTCTGAGGACGTGGTTGTCGAAGTTTTGAGGGAGCGCGATGTGGTCTTAGCTTAGGCGGAGCGAGCTAAGGAAGCCTTCTTTCTGTCAAAGGCCGATAACTTGTACTACAAGGAAGTTCTCCTCCTGAAAAATAGGATTCATTGCTTCTGCTCTTGCGCCTCCGCTTTTGCTCAGGCTTCTGCCTAGAAGCCTTATTCTGTCTGCCTCGACGAGATGATGATATTCTCTGCCAGGTTCTTAGTGAGGAGAAAATGCCTCCTGGGGAGACCTTAAAGGGTGACCTCGATTTTGGGGTGCTTGGTGAGTATTCTGACTTCATCACCGACGTCCATGGAGAGTCGTCCGATGATTCCGAGGAGGGCGGATCCGATGAGAAATTTGCTGAAGGTGTTTTGGATCTTGCCGTGGTTGACTCTGGAGTCGAAAGGCCATCTGTAGCGCTCCCTGCTGAATCTGAAAGGGGGTCTATTCCCGAGGTTCCTACCGAGGTTGAGCTTTCTATTCTCGGTGATGCACAGGGCCCTGGTCAGATTACCGCTGTCATGGTTTCTGAAGCTCTGCCCACGAGGTTTCTACTGCCCCTTCAATTCCATCGATCCCTGCGATTGATCTTGCCTCGGACCGCACCATCGATGTCGATATTTCGTCGAGTCCCAAGATCGCCGAGGCTACCTTGAGTATTTCCGAAGACATGGCATTGAGAAGTGGGGATCCACATTCTACGGAGATGGTTAATCCCGAGAACTTTCAATCTAGGCCCTCATTTTTCCTTGGGAGTTGTAAGCCGTTGGATCCCAGCCGTTTTTATCCCATAATTTCTAATGATCACGTCTGTTGCCCCTTACTTTGTCAGGCAATTTCCTCTTTGGTTTTTTAATTTCAAATCTTTCGTATATTTTCCTCACAATCTCGATCTTCTTTATCTCGATTCCCCTGATTTCTTTGTGATTTCTAGAATTTTCGCTGTCTTTGTGCATCATGAGAATCCACTCTTTCCTGTCTGTCGCTTTGTCCCAAAACCCTACTCTTTGCTCCTCCGTTCGAACTCCCACAAAAATGTCCGGTGAAGGCACTCCTCCTCTAGTTGACGTTCAGGAAGTGAATACTTATGATGAAATGCCGGTGCGGCACACGCGGCATGGCGTTCGTAGTTCTAACCGCATTCATCGAATGCTTAGTCCCAATTTGAGGGATTTGTCCACGTCTTCTTCTTTTGGCGACAACCCAGCTTCTGTCGATTCTCTCCGTATGTAACTGGTTCCCTTTGTGCTCGCCGCGGGTATCGGCAGTGCGGTGATATTCACTGATGCCGACTTGGGTGTCATACTCTCCCTTAATGTGGGGGATTACCTCCCCGGTCGTCGAAATGTTCGCAATTTGGCGGTTGCCTCCCGAGAGATGGCTCGACGTCTTGAATGTGTGCCGCCCTCCAGGTTGTCATCGGAACAGTTGGATGAGCTCCATAGGAGGTATGGTGCCCCCGACATCATGTTTGAACTTTCCATGGATGGAGTATCCATTTTTGAGTCTCCCTCGGATCGTACCGCATTTAGCTATTCCCTCTTCCTCGCTGGCTTGCGCATTCCTCTTCCTCCGGTCCTTGATTTGTTATTACAGAGATGAGATATGGCCATAGGCCAGTTGCTGCCTTCTTCCTGGTTGCGTTTAATCTCTACCATGTCATTGTTCCATGCTTTGGGTCACACTATCCGGGACCCATTTGAGTTAGAATTTCTCTTCTATTATGTTATGTCTGGCTGATCTGGCGGTTTTTACCACTTGTTGTCCCGCAACCACCATTATTTTGTAGGGGCCTCTGATGTCATCTGCTGAAGTTGGGAGCAAGCTTGGTTTTGTCTAAGTGGTGACTATCGTATCTGCGTTAATGGTGCTCTAGTGACTTTTCCTGTTCGATTCCTGCCGTTAAACAAGTGTATGATTCTTTCCTACCTCCATGGCTTTGGTATAAATGTTTCCTGTAACTCTTGGTGTTACTATTGTGCATGTCCTCCCTTTCGTCCTCTCGAGCGGTTAAGCAATGGCTTTCGCCGAGTGTATGAGATCTTGTCCCGTGGGGGGAATACTTATCGTATTTCTCCGTTTCTTTCTGAACACATATTATTTTGAACTTTCCCACTTTATGGTTGTTTGTATATTTGAAACTTTGACTGCTCTCCTAGTTTACGATCGGTTGTGTACTTTAAATTTCGACCACTTTTTTGGTATTGTCGTTTGATAATTGATGGTTGTTTGTCGTTGATGCACGATTGTCGGTGTGTCTTAGCTGTCGTTCTCCCTTTTCTATGTACCTCTGTTTGTTTAACCATCTCTTGTGTAGATGTTTGTATTTCTTGTTTGATGTTTCTCTTGTTTGTGTTCGGTTGCATGCCATTCTGAGGTTCCCTCCTAACCTTGGAATTTAGACTCCTTATCTGCATTGCCCTTCGGCTCGGGTGCCTTCAGGCTGAGACTAATGTTCCGACCTTGGTGTTTGTTCGCTATACATATATCCAAGGCGTCTTTCGATGCCCTTCTGAGGTCTGTTGTTCCCTCGTACCAATCCTATTGATTCGATTTAAGCTAGAGGTGGTGCACTTTCCCTGATACTGAGGTTTTCCAAACTGATATCTCGGTTTTGACTTCCTAGCCAGATGCCTCAGCATCTTTATTCCAGTTTCCCGAATTCGGACCGCTTTCCTTTTATTTCTCTTTTGATTCTGCCTTCCTATTCCACCTTACCGTTTTGTTTCCCTTCTTTGGTTACCTTCCTTCGATATCCCTTCTTTTGTACTTACGATATCCTTTGTTGGTTTACAAGAGGATGTTTATATATCAAACTTTCCAAAGCCACGGTATTCCGACATACGAATATTTTTACCATTTGTGATAAGTACCCCAACCCTTTCAGCAGTATATGACTTACCGATATTCCCAAAACCATGATGTTCCAATAAATAAATATTTTTCCTTTTTTGTGATAGACACATTAATTTCCTTAACCATATATCATTGAAAATATTTCCATTCAATTTGTACTTCCATATGGTGTGACCTAGTGCCTTGATTGAAAGCTTGTAAAAAAGGTTGTGTCACCAATCTCATTCCTCTCGTCCTTGGTCCTACTTCATTGATAGTATTTCTTCAAATGTTGCGCATTCCAGGGGTGCGGTACCCTTTTGCCATCAACTTTTTCCAATTCATATGCTCCTCCCTCCAGAACTCTCTTGATCATGCAGGGGCCTTCCCAGTTTTAGCACGTACCTTGTGTCGTCGTGCCTAGCACTCTTCGCAACACCATCTCGCCACATCTGAATCTCCTCAGTTTTATTTTGGAGTTATAGAACCTCTCGGCTCTTTGTTTGTAGATCGCGTTATGCAACTCTGCGTTCAACCTCTTTTCTTCCAATAGGTCTAGGCTCTCTTGTATTAATTCATTATTCTCCCTTTCTTGGTGAAGGGTGACCCTAGGGCTGGGCTCTCTTATTTCCACTGGTATTACTGCCTCGGCCCCGAAAGCCATTGAGGAGGGGGTTTCATTGGTGGATGTTCTCGTCGTCGTCCTATAGGCCCATAGTACTTTGGCAACTCATCTGGCCATTTCCCATCCAATTTTTCTAACCTGGCTTTCAGCGTGTGCTTGATGATTTTGTTTACCGCTTCAACCTGTCCGTTGGATTGTGGGTGGTATGGTGTAGAGGACCACTTCTTGATAGCATAGTCCTCGCAAAACTCTCTCAGCATGTCATTGTCGAATTGTTTACCATTGTTCATCACAATGGCGAACGGTATCCCAAATCGGCACACGATGTTCTACCATATGAACTTCTCAGGCCGCCTCTGCCCACTTTGTGAAATAATCTACCGCTACAATGGCATATTTGTTTGTTTCATTTCCGGTTGGAAGCGATCCGATTAAATCAATCCCCCACTTTGTGAAAGGCCATGGGATGAACACCGAAGTTAGTTGTTCCGAGGGTGCTCTCACTATTGGCGCCAGGCTCTGACACGTTGCGCATGCCCTTGCATATTGGGTGACATCCTTCTTCAGTGTCGGCCAGAAATAGCATTGTCTGATCACCTTGTGGGCTAAGACAATCCCCCCTATATGATTTCCGCATATGCCTTCATGGATCTCTGCTAATACATAGTTTTCTTCTTCGGGGGTCAGGCATTTCAAGAGCAGTACCGAATATCCTCTTTTGTACAACTTTCCTTCAACCAAGACGTACCTTACCGACCGAAGCCAGATTTGCCTAGCCTTGTCCTTGTCCGCGGGCATCTTTCATTCTTCGAGGTATGCCCTGATCGGGATTATCCATGATTCTTCCGTCGGTTGGTTGTCCAGAACCCACACCGTGGTGTCCGAGGGTCTTTCTTGCCTCACTATATTGATGTTGTTTAGATCTTCAGCGTTCGAGGCTATGGTGAGCTTAGCCAGTATGTCGGCTCCCATATTATCTCTTCTATCGACGCACTCCAAAAACACTTGCTTGAACTTCTGTAACATGCCTACAGCCAACCCTCTGTAGTGATTCATCTGCTCATCCTTGGCCTCGTATTCTCCCTTCATCTGGTTTACCACCAATTGTGAGTCGCTATATATCATCAGCTCGTCTACTCCCATGGATAGTGCTATCGTCAAACCGTTAAGTAAGGCCTTGTATTCTGCCTCGTTGTTAGTAGCCAAGAAGCTAAATCGGATTGCAGTTGAGAAGGTTTCCCCTGATGGGGTTCGAATAATGATTCCCGCTCCCGATGTTGTTGTTGTTGCTGAGCCATCCACGTGCATGATCCAAGGCTTCCTCTTTCCCTCTTCTACCGGGATTGGAAAGGTTAGTTCCACTATGAAATCCGCCATGACTTGCCCTTTGAGTGCACTCCTCGGTAAGTACGTTATATCGAATTTTCCTAATTCGACAGACCACTTCAACAGCCTCCCTGCTGCGTCTGGTCTTTGAAGCACTTACCTTAAAGAAAATGTCATTAGTACTTCGACAGTATGTTCCATGAAGTATGGTTTTAGCTTCCTCAAACTCATGACCAGTGCATATGCCACCTTCTCCATTACTGGATATCTGAGTTCCGCGTCTCTCAAGGATTGACTTACAAGTACACCGATTTCTAGTTCTTCTCTTCTGTTTTGACCAGTACTGAACTGATCGCGGTTCCCAACACCGCTAGGTACAGCTGTAGTGTTTCGCCTGGTGAGGGTTTGGAAAGGATCTTGGGATCAGATAGTTCCCTTTTGATTTCATCAAATGCCCTCGTGCATTCTTCCGTCCACTCGAACTTAGCCTTTTTGATGACATCGAAGAATGGCTTACATTTGTCCGACACCTTTGACATGAATCTGTTTAGGGCGGCCAATCTGCCCGTCAGGTTCTGAATTTCTTCATGTGCCTCGGCGGGTCCATCCTCATGATTGCTTCTACCTTCTCTGGGTTCATCTCAATCCCTCTTGAGCTGACCAAATACCCGAGAAAACTTCATTTGCTCACTCCAAATGTGCACTTCTTTGGGTTTAACTTTATTTGTAATACCGGATGGTTCCAAAAACCTTCCTCAGATGATCGAAGTGGTCCATCTTTTCCAGACTATTTACTACGGTGCCATCCATGTAAACCTCGAATATTTTCCTAATATCTCCTCAAACATCTTATTCACCAGCCTCTGATAGGTGGCCCCAACGTTTCTTAAGCCAAACGACATGTTCCATTCATACACCCCGTTCCCGCAGAAGAATGTTGTGTTCGCCTTGTCGTCGGGATGCATGGGGATCTGATGGTATCCCGAGAAAGCATCCATGAAGCTCATTATCTCATGTTCTGCCGTAGCATCGACCATCTGGTCGATCGACAGAAGAGGATAGATGTCCTTCGAGCATGCCTTATTTAGATCGGTGAAGTCGATGCACAGCTTCCACGATTCTTCCTTCTTTTTTACTATCACTGGGTTTTGTATCCTTACCGGGCATTTGCATTCGCTAATCCTCCCGCTTGCCAACAGTTTGTGTACTTCTAGCTCCATAGCCGCGTTCTTCTCTTGGCTGAACTTTCTCTTTTTTTGGTGGAAAAGCGGGATGCTGGGTCAATAATCAGTATGTGGCAAGCATATTTCTGATGTACCCCTAGTGTTTCGTTTGCGTTCCAAACGAAAACGTCCAGGTTCTCTTTCAGCAACTGGATTAGCTTCTCCTTGAAACCACTTTCCCATTCCGTTCCGATCTTGACCTTGATGTCGGCATCTTTCGGGTCCAGCTGTACCACCTTTGTTTTTTCTGTTGCCGATGCTCCTTCTTTTAGTTTTGTCCTCGGATCCTCATTCGGCATCACTTGCTTTCTTCTCAGCACCTGTGCCACTGCCTCTTTCTTTTTTTCCGCTACTGGTATCTTATCCACTTGTTTCTCTGTTTCCTTTCCTCCCGTGATTGCCAAGACTATCTCGGGTTCCTCGTTGTTTTGATCCCTTTCCGGTGCTTCCTTTATTTCTGCTAATGCTTCCGGGGCCTCTTCTTCTTCCATGTCCTCGAAGTTTAGCATCTCATAGTCTATGTCATAATAACTCAAGCATCCACCTTTTCCACGAATGAGCATTCTCTAGCTTTCCTCTGATTCCATATCACTGTTGCTACCCTGCCATCCACTGTGATAAATTTGAGGCATTGGTGGAGGGTAGACGGGATGGCTCCAAAGGCGTGTATCAATGGGCGTTCTAGTATGTAATTGTATGTGGAGGTTTGGTCTACAACCTTGAATGTCAATTGTTTTTGCATTCTAGTCTTCCCATCCAAACCTTCTAGCTGAACTGACAGATCAACCTCCATAGTGGGTCTTGTCAGCGCATTGCCGAACCCCTTGATCTGGTCACCGCAAGGCCTCACCTTGTGATGGCGCTCTCCTCCCAAATTTTTGAAAACTTCCTTAAAGATTATATTGACATAGGCCCTGGTGTCTACCAAGCATCTATGGACTTTGATTCCCGACAGCATGGGTGAGATGACTAGAGGATCAGAGTGAGGGGTACTTACCTCATAGAAGTTGATCTAAGTGAATATGATATCCGCCTCCATCACTCCTCTCGATGCCGAGGTTAGTGACCACATTTGGGGGATCTGCTGATCCAAGTCTCTTAGTTCAGCTTTTCTCTTTCTTTTAGAGGCCGTGGTGAAAGCTTGGGAAGTTCTGATGTAAGGGGCTTCCTCCACCGGCTCCATCATGTGTATTTCTCCCTGTCTATCTCCTCTCGGGGCTGGTCCTCCAATCCTATCGAATACCAGTGGCCGACCTGGAGGCGGAGGGGGCAGGGGCATCGATCTATCATTCAGTCCTCTGCCCGGGGACCTCGGGCGACCCGGGGGAGGAGGAAGATTGGCGTCTCTCCTGTACACCCTCGGCCTCAGGGCTTGCAGCATTCCTCTTAACCTTCTCTCCTTGAACAATTTCCATAGCTCGGTGATGAGATCTCGGCATTGGTCTGTATTGTGCCCATGCGTCAGGTGATACATGCAATATTTTTCAGGATTAGTGAACTCTGAGGTTCGAAGGATGGGCCTCGGTGGTTGAAGGACTTGCTGATCTTTGATATAGTAGAAGACCTCAGCAACATTCAAGTTAGTTCCGAATTTCAATTCCTCATACATCTGCTGCATCTCGGTGTCCTCCGTAAATGGTTTGAAGGTGGCCGGAGCTTTGTAATCTTTCGCTCCTCCTACGTTTGTCCTCTTCTTGCTTGGTTCTGCCGAAGTGCTCTGATTGTCTGCCTTCTTTGCCATTTTAGGAATGTCATCAGCATGAATATGCTCATGCGCCATGACCATAAAAGCCAGGTAGGATATGAGTGGTTTAAGCTGTGCTGCCTTCCACAAACTGGTTTCCGGCCCATTACCGTGATGAGACAGGCCTCATCTCCCATGGCTTCCCCCATTGATCTTTGCTCGTTGAATCTTTTTAGAAAGTCTCGCAAGCTTTCTGTGGAACCCTGGTGAATGTTTGCCAATTTTTTCTTCGGCTCTTTCGACATCCTCAGATACGAGTATTGCATTAGGAACACCTCCATCAGTTCTCCCCAACTTCTGATGGAGGCTGCCGGGACTGCCCTAAACCAAGCATGGACCTTGTTTCCCAAGGTCAATGGAAACATTCGGCACAAGGTGATCTCATTCACGCCTTGCGCTCTCATCCACATTAAATATTTTTCAATATGTTAATACGGGTCGTAATCACAATCAAAGGTTAAGCTAGAAGAGAACTTGATCCCCTGCTGCTTGGGAGCATTGCTGATCTCCGCCGCAAAGGGGGAAGATGCTACCGAGGTCTGAAGAACTCCACATGTTCCCGACATCTTCCTCTCTAGATCTGCAAAGCGCTTGTTCATCTCCTAATTTATCAGGGCTTGTAGGTGTTTGGTTTGGGCGTTCGGAAATGCCTCACCATTCCTCGTCCAGGTTTCTGCTTGGGCTTCCCTTCGTTTCCTTCCTTTTTGCGGGGTGGGTTTCCTGTCCCTTTTGCTCCGAGGTAGAGATAGCTCAGTAGTAGGTTGGTCCTCCCATGATGGATATCGACTCTCCTGTGAGTAGGGTATAGAGGATGAGCAAGATCTCTGATTCTTCGGCCTCCTACACCTGTTATGTCCCCTCTGGGAGTTAGACGGAGTCCTTCGTGGAACCTCGTTCTCTTCCTGTATATCCCGAGTTGCTGGTCGGCCTCTACTTTCGTTTTGTGAATGAGGTTGGCGAGATTTTGCCCCTCCTGGCTCTCTCTCTTGTCGGATGGTTCTTTGCCTCCTGATTCCTTCCTGATCGCGGTTGTGCTCGAGTCCGTTCCCCGTTGGTACCACCAGTGGCGGGGGATCCCTTCTCTCTGGGTTTTCTCCGCGGTGGGGCTGCCTTTGTGCTCCCGTTTCTGGGCGACGAAAATACTCTCTGTGTCCGCCTTCCAGCGGAGTCTCGTTCACACTTTTCCTTTCTTCGACGTTCCTTCTCCGTATGAAGTTAGTTTCTCTGGCATCACCTCTAGTATGCTCTTTTCTGCCACCTTTCCTTTTTTCAAGATCCTCTCATAGATCGCCGTGGTTTGCTCCATGAGGGCCACTAAAACTCAACCTCGTCGGTGGGGCCAGGGGAGTTTTTGCGGTGTACTTATCGATTACCTTGCGAATCTTCTCATTCATCTCCTTTGTCTTCAGGGGATCGCTCAGATTCGGGACAGGAATGGACTTCACCGAAGTGGGTATCTCCATGACTGGAGCACTGATCTGAACTTTATTTCCACTCCTCGTGATATTCTGCTGGGCTCTAGAACATTCTCCTCTCTCTTCAGGACCATGAGCTGAGAGACCTTCACCTCCCATTTCAATTTCCAGATACTGGGCAACACTCAGAGATTTCCCTCACAACAAAAAACAAAACCCAAAAATTTCAAAAAATGAAGAACAAGGATGGCTTGACATAGCGTTCCCACAGACGGCGCCAAATGTTGACGACTGTTCTTGGCTTGCTAATTAAGTGTGTAAAAGGTTTAAGATTTTAATTAACGACACCAAGAACGAATACCATCAAATACAATAACTTATAAAATTAAGACACACAAAGAGATCAAAGCCTGTCAAAGACTCAGATTCCACCCAAGAACACCACCGATTTTATTACTCTCCTTTTAGAACAACACTCGCTCCCCTCAATTCTTACAAGTGTAGTGTCTAAAGTGAGTGCTAATGGCATGCCTCTCTCCTGTGAGAGAGGTTATATATATTATCCCTAAAACCCTAGAATCGGGCCAATCGTCTTGCACCACCTGATTGAGGATAATTCGCCTTCAATGAAGTTGTCTGGTATGCCGACCGACTGCAGATGGAACCTGGGCGCCGTTTATTGCACTGCAGGATGTCTCTGTCATTCGCTGGTTCCCCATTGGTTGTTGGAGCAGGGCTTGCCAGTCAACTCTTGTCTTCTAGTTAAGATTGTTGCTCAAGACATCTCCTCTTCCCGTTAGTGTTGTCTTCTAGCCTGCGGTACTTGTACTCTTTCATTATGTTCCCTGTCCTTTATCGTTCTGCTCTCTCTGTCCTTCTTTGGCCTTCAGGCGTGTCGGCTTTCGGTGCTGGGGAGTCCAACCGAGGTCCTGGCCAGGGGAAGGGTGATTGCCGAGGTGTTCCTTCGAAGCCGAGGGTGCTTCCTGGTTTCGTATTGGCTTAGCGGGCTCGTCTTTGCTCGTTCTGGGCTAGACTTCCGGACTGCTATGTTCCTTATTGGGCTGTATTAATTTTCTTCTTTTTTCTGTCCTCCGGTTGGGCCGCCGAGGGGCTGGGCCTTCCATTCCAAGTATCATGGGTCTGTTGGGTCTATTGGGCCTCTTGGGCCTAATAAATCATGAGGGATATAATACTCATAACACAACTGATTCTTATGACATGAGAAGTTGAATGGACAAAGTGAAAAGTTTTTTGAGATGTTAATCCACAAATTTTATGAATTTTCAGTATTTGATAGTTGTACCTTACCAGAAGGAAATAGATTATTTTCATGTTGTTGATTTGGTATTCTTATTGCCTGTATGCAAGGAACTAAGCTGGTGCAAGATAGAATATTCAGATCAATATGGGATCATGATAAGATTAATGTTCAAGCGGAATCCTAATTGATATGATCTTTCAGTAGTTTCTAATTTCTTTGTCTTTGCTTTTCTTAAAAAAAATCTAGGTGCACTCAGTTTCAACCATTATGTATCTTGTCTCTTTGCAAAACCTTACAAAGGCGCACTCAGTTTCAACTATTATGTATCTTGTCTCTTTGCAAGACCTTACAAACGGTCTATTTAAGGTAGTTGATGAGATAAATCAAAGTTATTGCGAGTTTATCATTCTTGAAGTTTTAAAAAAGAAAGCATTTGTTGAAGATGATATAAAATCCATGTCTTTTATTTTCTCCCAGGTATGGATCCATGTTTTTTTATTTATGGTATTATTCTTATTATTTTGTCTAACACATTTAATTTGAAAATATTAATTTATCAATGAATTTTACATGAAAATCCGGGCTAGCACTTCATATGATGAGGTGCACCAATACCTAGTATTATTTAATACACGTATAAAAAGCTCTTTAAATGGGAAGAAGTGAGTATATTAATGAAATGTTCATTTCTTTTAACACAAAGGATAAAATATGTAAAATAGTCTCACATGAGACGATCTCACCTAAAACCTACACACATACACACACACACATATATATATATATATATATATATATATATATATATATATATATTTATTTATATATATAATATAAAGTTATAAAAATGTTATATATTTTTATAAGAGTTACTCCATTCTTTTCCGTCTTTGGTGGAAAAGATGTGTGAGAGTATAACATTTTGTTTTAAATGTATATATTTAATTAATAATGGAGTATTTTTTCCATTGAAAAGATATGTTAAAATATGAAAATTATAAATATTTTATTTAAAAAATTGTTATTTTTTAAATATAAAGAGTACATATTATTACACTAAAGAATATAACTTTAAAAATATTCGAAAATTGCGGGGACGATGACGCCGGAACTCACAAATTTTAGCTATAGACATCATATAAATAATAGAATCCGTCGAGTAGAAATTCAAAAATTACTTTTTAATTAAATTCATGTAGCGGGACGAGATAATATATAATTAATCACAACTATAGCGGCGGAGTTGAAATTTCGAAGAGTTGAAGAGCTATGAATTCACCATCCTATCCTCAGAGTGAGCATAAAATTTTTAAAATCGCTCAAATCATTTGAACCGTACCGATTTGCACCGCTACTAATCATATCTTGGTTTATTTTATTTGACAATCGAACCGCCATAACGTTACAATTTCAATTTTTTTTTAAAACTTCACCGCATTGTACCGTCTTATATATAATACATATATTTACATGTTTATGTACATATATGAATGTGATTTAAATTTATTTAAATGTTAGAATCTCAACTTGTTATACTCTTTAAATATATGTTCTTTGTCAAATTTTATAATTACAAAATTTTCTAATAAATGGTGATAGTTTTAAAACAATTTATAATAATTTATCTGTTAAGTGGGTCTCTATTCGCACCCCCAAAATTACTAAAAATATCCCGAAAATATTAAAATTAAAATATGTTAAATTAAAATGGCTTAATTACCCTTATAAGTAATTTATTTCTAAACATACCCCAAAATTACTTAGACATACCCCATAATAAATCATTCACCATGATCTTCATCGTCCTCTCATAGCCTCCTTGAACCACCAGACTCAGAATCAAAATGGCCATTATAGATTTCTATGCACTTTCAATTTTAAAAGACTTAAATAGGATGATCATGGTAGTAAAAAACAGTTATAGTCTCCTAAACGCCATCTATATATATATATATAGCAGTAACAAGGGAGGAGTTTGCGAGGTTGAGATGCACATTTGAGCTTTCCTTTGCTTCATCCAATTCTCAAATCCCCCAGGCTAAGAAACACTCGTCACAAGCTACCAATAATTTTCCATTCAAAAATCAATCTCTTTTTCTTTTTTTCCCAATTTCATCATTTTCAATTGTTCAATTTCACGAGAAATCTACAGCAGGTTGTAAGCATTATCATATAAAATTATTTCAAAGCATAACCATTAACGAGATTCCTATATTATTTGGGGCATTTGAACCTATAATTAGAATTATTTGTTTTTTGGGGAAATAGGATTAGAGCTCGATAAGAACCCAAGATTGTCTTCTACGAAATACACCAGAAATACACACATTTATTTACACACAGTAAAGACCATGTTGAGTGCAAAGAATCATGCGGAAGTAGCTAGTGATGACTGATTACCATAGCACACAATTCCTTCCTCTTCTTCCACGAATTCGGGCTATCTTCAGCCTGATCTTCTTATCATCTTTGAAATGTCGATTGTTTTTCATGTATATTTGGTATAGGGCGACGCTATTGCCACCCGAAACCAAATGAGATTACCTGTTACACTCTCATGTTTCATCTAATATTTTATATATTAAAATCTTGACATGTGTTACAATCAATGGCCAAAATTCAATACTTGCCCCAAGGGTTTAATGATAAATTGTAGGGTATAATTTTATTACTTTATGGAATACCAATGAAACATGAAAAATGTAACAGAGATTCAAGTTTACCCGAAACATTGCTAAGGGCACCCGATTTTTAAAAAATTTGGCAATGAAATTTCTATTATACCCCCTCACTCTTAAATTCACAATTACACTAACCCCACCCAATTAATTTTGTTAAATCCACCCAAGATCATTGCTAAGCCCACCCAAAACTCTTACTCCATTATCCAAATTATAAACCCTAAACACATACCTGGAGAAAACTTAGAAGATCGAAGAAAGAGAAGACCCAAAATAACAAGATCAAAAATAAGAGAGAAATTAATTAGTTGATTTATTTATTGACTAAATTGTTTGCGATAGTTGTTTCTATCCATTAACATCAATACTTTTCCAAATTAAAAAGAAAAATTAGAATTTAAATTATTAGAACCCTAATTCCTATTTTTGTAATTTAATAGTTTAATTTGTTGTAGTTTATGTTGAAGACGTAACAATGTATTGGAGGTTTTCAATCTCGGTCATCCATTCCGTTGTTGCAAATGCATCCAGTAAACATATGGACAATGGAAAAAAAGTGAGAAATAATATTTTTTAAAAAAGAAGAAATAGAATAAATAGTTATTGGTTATTTTCACCCAGCACTGGTGATTGCTATATAGATCTTAGAAGAAATGGTAGAGTTCATATGTTGAGACAAAAAAAAAAGAAGAATAGAATTCCAAGAAGAAAAGAAAAGCAAAAGAAGGGAAGAGGTACGGGAAAGCAAATTTCACCCAAGCATCTTTTGTTTCTTTTTCTGAATCCCAATCCTACCCAAGTTGCAGTATTGAGTGTGGGTGCTGTTCTTCAATCCTTCAAAAAAAAATACAGATTGCTAAAATCTGTAGGTATTGAGAATGGGGTGCCGTTCTTCAACCCCTTCAAAAGATATGTATGGCTAAAACCTTTAATAATTTTGAGTGTGCTATGAGATTGGCTAATGCGGAAGATATGGCTAAAACCTTTAATAATTTTGGGTGTGCTTAGCAATGATCATGGATAAAATTAGTAAAATTAATGGGATTGGCTAATGTGGATATAATTTTAGGGGTGGGGGTATAATAGGATTTTTACTCCCATTTTTTTAGAATATGATGCTTTTAGCAATGTTTCGAGTGGCAATAGCGTCGTCCTTTGATATATACTCACAGGGTTACTTAAGCCATTTTAGTAAAAGAATAATTTTATTTGAATATTTTTGGGGTGTGTCTAGCAATTTCGGGGGTACGAATAGCCGTCTCCATCTTTTAAATATATAGTGACATTTTAATTTATAATTAGAATGAGATACTAGAATAAGTATAAAATAGCAAACAAGTCACTACTAAAATAATATTTATCTATAGGTTTTATGTTATTTGTATTGTTATATAGTATTACGTTATTAGAAAAATCGCTAAACCGTCAATAACCGCATGATAAATTATAGTGAAAAAACTGTGGTTTTAAATTATATGTAAAACCGAACCGCTTATAGTAAGGTAATTTAAATTTTGTAGAAAAACCAACCAAACCGCATCACGATCACCCCTACACTGCCCTAGAAGATAACACCGGATATTTCGAGAATTTAGCACTTTTGGTCCCACAGGAGACACTTCCTCTTCAAAATGGTCCAAATACTTTCTTTTTCAGTCTCAAACGAATGTTTCTTTGCAGACTTGGTCCCATAGGGCTTTAACATTGCATATTTAGTCTCATTCAGTTACATTAATGGTCCCAAGAATTTAAAATCATATTTTATTTTATATTTATTTATTTATTTATTTTATTAATATTATTATTTTGAACATGTATTTTTTTAAAGTAATAAAAATTTAGTAACATTAAAAATAAAAATAAAAATAATACTAAATGAATAAATAAATAAATAAAATAAAATAATGAATCAAAATTCTTGTAACTAATAGTGTAATTGTGTATTCATATTATTATTATTATTATTATTATTATTTTGAACATGTTTTTTTTAAGCATTAAAAATTTGATAACATTAAAAATAAAAAATAAGTAAATAAATAAAAATATAAATCTACACTTTTTGGATCAATAATACAGTTGTATGAAGCTAAATATACAAGATTGAAGTTTTATGGGATCAAGTTTGCAAAGAAATAATCATTAAATAATAATAATAATAATAATAATAAATAAAATATAAATTTAAATTCTTGGAACCAGTAGTATAACTATATATTCATATTTTATTTTATTTATTATTATTATTATTTATTTATTTAACATGTCTTTCTTTTTAATATAATAACTATTTGGTAATATTAAAATAAATAAATAAATAAAATAAAATATGAATGTAAATTTTTTGGATCAATAATGCATGTATATAGGATTAAATATATAATGATAAAGTCTTATGGGACCGAAGTCTTATTATTATTATTATTATTTTCTTAATGTTATCAAATTTATATTGCTTTAAAAAAAGACAAGTTCAAAATAATAATAATAATAATAGTAATAAATAAATAAAATATGAATGTACAAGTACACTATTGGTTAAAAGAATTTTGATTCATATTTTATTTTATTTATTTTGTTTACTCATTTATTTTTATTTTTAATGTTACCAAATTTTTATTACCTTAAAAAAATACATGTTTTTGGGACCATTAATGAAACTGAACGAGACTAAATTCTTATGGGATCAAGTTTGCAAAGAAAAAATTATTTGAGATTAAAAAAGAAAGTATTGGGACAATTTTGAAGAGAAAGTGTGTCACGTGCAACCAAGAATGCTAAATTTTCCCTGACCTTCTGATTCAACAAGGGTAAATTGGTAATTCAGCGTGGCTATATAACCATCATTGAAGTGTTCGTCACATTAATAGTCTAATAGATCCATTAAGCTCAAAAATTGCAGATAATGAGGCGATAGAGAGAGATGGGATTTCCTAAAGGGTTGTTGCCCCTTTCTATCTGCCGATGATTTTTTTCAAAAATCCAACGCCCTTTTTCAAGAAAAAGAAAATAATAATAATTAACGAAACAAATAAATACTCCATATATACTCCTTCAGTCCCATCTTTACTTGTTAAGAATTTCACCATCTGGATCTCGATTCCTTCTGCAGATTTGCAGCGGGTTAGGGTTCCAGGGTCAGGGTTCGCCGCGGGTTTCGAGAGGCTGTGATGATATTTCTCTTTTGACCGGTTTTTGAGCTAATGGATCGGGTATGGGAAATCCGGCACGTATCTTGGCGGGGCAACCCGGATGGCGATGTGCTTTTATCACATGCAACCGGTGTTTTGTAGCCATGGCGTCGCTGCTTTCTCTTTGCCTTATTACGCTAGATCTGAGCCTCCGTCTTTTTTTTTTTAATATTATTATTTTTATTATTGATTTTAAATATAATACTTTCAAAAATATTTTTTTTCTTTGAATTCTACTTTTTTTTTTTAAGATTAGTATATTATTTATTTTAACAGAAGCTTAATTTAATTTAGGGCTAATGGCTTTAAAAATCTAAAACTCCAAACTCATTAAGGTGATGTTTTATTCATGATTAATCATCCATATTTAAATTTAATAAATCTCCTTAAATCTCTCCTATATTATATTTACATACTCTATTAATATTTATCCACCCATACCTTACATTATCTCTCATCAATTAATTTTTTTTCTTTCTCTTTCCTATTTTCTCATATCAATTAATATTTGATTTGACATAAAGTTTAAACATACACTACTTAAACTTAAAACAAACATAACAAATACTGATAGAATAATACTATTCATCGGTTTAATAAATTAACTTAAACCCAAATTAAACACCACTTAACTGAACACCTCAAATCAAACATTACAATGATATCCGATTGTAAAAATTAAGCTTACAAGTAAGACACATCCCAATTGCGAAGGAGATCAATAATCTTCTTAGAAACATCGCTAAAATTAGAATTCAACCTCGAACCTCCACCATTGTTATACTAAGTTTCTGATTGACTGCACCATATAACATCGAAAGCGGTGTCAGCAGCAAGCACGAAGCCACCTCGGAGTTAATGGTATTCGAGAGGCTTATGCCGTAGGGGACCTCCTCGGAGCCACCCCTTTCGCTAGGAATCTAAATTCAGACATGAGTTAAGTGAGCAAGCTCAGTGATTTAAAAATATTAGAGTTTGAATTTTGGGGAAATTGAAGTTAGAACGTGGATTGTGATCTTCAGTTCATTATTTTCTTCACTCTCGATTGATTTACAGCTGCTTCAACAGGATGAGAATAAAAGAATTAAGGATAAAATCTCTGGAATTAAAATGCCACTAGTTGGGCAGACCACTCCTGCTCGGTAGGTACATTTTGCAAAAAAGTGTGTTTTTTTTTAATAAATTAAATTTATTTACAATATAAGCAAAAGTTGAGATTTTTATTGCAATTAGCCATTTAATTTAATTCACTTGTGGAAAGTTTGTGACCTCTTTCGTTATATGGAACTTCAACGTATTTCAATAAAATATATTCTGTTTTATATTAATAAAAATCATTATTAAAATACTCCTGTTTTGAATTATGAGTGTTTTACCCAATGAGATTAGCATTTTTTTATAATTGATCTGAAATGTATATATTAACAAGTTTTCATAAACAACAATTAATGAATGAATAGCATCCTCTAAAACAGTAGACTCTAATAAACTAAATAGTCGAAAATTTAGCATGATAAATACCAAGGTAAATGATATAAAATCAAAGGGAAGAGTGAATGAAGAGATCTAACTCAAACAGACAGAGAAGAATGAATGAAGGGATGAGGATCCTCTAATACAGACGGATGGGGACCCCTGCAATTGCACAACTCCATGCTGCCATCATCAACAAAAACCAAATCTAAGTCATGATACCCGTACACCTCAACCCTCTCATCACCAAACCCGAATTTCATGACCCGCCCGCCCGCTACCTGGAACACAAACACCGAATCCTCTATCCTCTCTTGCCGGATCAGAAATAGTCTTCTGGTAGCCTTGCTCCCTCATAACTGACTCAAATTTCTGATATCACAATCTAGGTGCTTGCTTCAAACCGTAGAGACTCTTCTTCAGTTTGCATACATGGTCTTCTTTTCCCTTCACTGTGAAACCTTCAGGTTGCACCATGTATATCTCTTTATCTAGCTCACCATGAAGTAAAGCAGTTTTGACATCCATCTGCTTAATCTCCAAGTCAAGACTAGCAGCCAAACCAAACACAAAATGGATAGAAGACATTTTGACAACCGGAAAGAAAATTTCTTCAAAATCAACTCCCTCTTTCTGTCTGGAACCTTTAACAACCAATCTAGCTTTGAATCGAGACTTTGAGGTGTGTTCATCTTGTTTTATCCTGTACACCCACTTGTTCTTCAAAGCATGTTTCCCCTTTGGTAGTTTCACCAGATCAAATGTGTCATTTTCATGCAAGGACTTCATCTCATCTTGCATTCCTTCCAACCATTCATTCTTGTGTTCTCCACGAATTGCTTCTCCATAGCATTCAGGCTCTTCCCCGTCGGTCAAGAGCACATATTGATCAGGAGGATTCATCCTAGAAGGTACACGAGCTCTACTACTTCTTCTAGGTGGTTCTTGAACCTCCTGTTTTGGAACATCAGGTGGTTGCGGCTAATTGATATCCTCTTCATCATGCAAAGGATGATCGACATGCTCATCATTACCGAAATCAGGTTGATCCTGATTCTCCTCTACAGCTTATACTTGACCTTGACCGTGAGGAACAATTTCCAAGTCAATCAAGTCATCACCAGGTGTAGAAACTGAGCTATCCGTCTTCTTAATATCTCTTATGGTTTGATCCTCAACAAACACAACATCCCGACTTCTGACAAGCTTCTTCTTCACGGGATCATAAAGTCTGTAACCAAACTCATCTTGGCCATACCAAGAAACACACACTGTCGAGTCTTCACATCCAACTTAGACCTCTCATCTTTGGGAATATGCACACATACCTTACATCCAAAGACCCGCAAATGATTATAGGAAACATCTTTTCCTGACCAGACTCTATCTGGAACATCAAAGTCAAAAGGAACACACAGAGTAAGATTTAAAACATGTACCACAGTACTCAAAGCCTCACCCCAAAATGATGAAGACAATCCTGCTTCTGATAGCAGACATCTTACTCTCTCGACCAATGTTTTGTTCATCCTTTCTGCAAGACCATTCAACTGAGGAGTCTTTTGATATCGGATACCATGCTCCCTGCAGTACTCATCAAAAGGACCAATGTATTCCCCTCCATTATCCGATCTGATGCATTTCAACTTCTTCCTAGTCTGTCTCTCAACTAAGGCATGAAACTGCTTGAATGCATCGAGCACCTGATCTTTCATCTTCAACGTGTAGATTCAGGTCTTTCTTGAGTGATCATCTATAAAAGTAACAAAATTTAAAGCACCACTAAGAGTTCTTGTTTTCATAGGACCATAAACATTAGAATAAATTAAATCGAGTATACCTGATGCTCTGGTAGGAGTTGAGGTCTTAAAAGCAACTCGAGTTTGCTTTCCCGCCAAACAGTGAGAGCACTTCTTTAAAGATGCATTCTTCAAGTTTGGAATAAGATTTCTCTTCTCTAAAATCTTCAATCCCTTTTCACTGATATGACTGAGTCTGCTATGCCACAACTCAACTATCCTCTCATTCTTGACTGCATTAATAGAGCCATCAAGTAGCTTTGCTTGCATCAAGTACAACGAAGAATATTTTTAACCTCTAGCAACAACTAAAGAACCTCTTGTAAGCTTCCACTGACCATCGAAAAACACACTGCAGAAATCTTCATCATCAAGCCTCCCAACAGATATCAAGTTCAACCCAAGATCAGACACGTGCTTCACATTTCTCAAAACTAGTGTAGCACCATTACTAGGATGGGTAATGGTACCATTGGGGGCTGAATTAGATAAAGATATCCTGATTGTCTCCCATGAATCCGGCAATGTACCAAAAAGCCATAAGCCTTGTACTTCATCCACAAACTTGATATTCATTTCCGACAATTGATTAATGATGCCCTGAAATGAATTCAAGTGATCCGTCATAGGAGTGCTATCTTTGAATTTCAGATTCATCAACTGCTTGATTAGAAATAACTTGTTGTTCACAGTTTTTCTAGCATACAGTTCCTCCAACTTTTTCCACAATGTTCGTGCATGTGTTTCTCCACTAACATGGTTCAATACATTATCATCCACCCATTGCCTAATGTAACCACATACTTGATGATGCAATATATTCCATTGATCATCTGTTTTATCATCAGGCTTTTTAGTTTCAAACACAAGCAAATAATAATCTTTCACATAAAGAAGATCCTCCATCTTGCCTTTCCACATATGATAATTAGAACCATTGAGATTCACCATTCTATTAGTATTGGTTTTCATATTCACCACAAGGCACAGAGCAGCAACCCGCTCTGATACCACTTTGTTGGGATAAACACACGAATAATTAAATAATAAATTATTCGTCTACGCAGCGGAATGATCAATTATCCCTCTCTTGTGTGAATCTAGCAGGAAACAATCCTAATAACATAATGCACGATAAAGCAAGCAATCAATAAAACACAACACCAGCAATTTAACGTGAAAAACCTCCTCAATGTGAGAAGGTAAAAAACCACGGGACCGAAGCCCACCAAAAACTTCACTATGAGACAAAAAATTCAAGAGTTACAATCTGCCACCACAGACGTTCTACCACAAATGTATCAAGACGCTCAATACTTGATAACAAACAACGAGATTAGAAAGACCTCACCAAACTACACCAACTGACATTCAGAGTTCACAACTATAAGAACCTTAGAATCTGATCACCGTCCATAATCAACCCCTATGAGTCCTGAACGTGCTGTCCAAACTACAGCTCGATCCAACGGTTGGTTTGTGAGAAACGGCTCTTTCCCCTCGACTGCGCAGAACAGAATCGCCCAAAAAACCTGCTTCTATTTTCGGCTGATTCCCGTAAATAAAAAGCTCTAAACACGATCTTCACTGTTCAGAATGTACCTCCACTAGTTTCGAACGTGCTGACCAAAATTCAACTCGATCCAACAGTTGAAACTCCGGTTATTGACGGAGCAATATCACTACGCTGGATTTTCTCTCAAAAACGTGAATTCTGTTTTTGCCCTCTTTTCTTCTTCTCTTCCGTCAATGACTAAGAGAACAAGATAAAACCAAGTATCGACCTACTTGAACTTTTCCTCCTTGTTGGATATTGAGCTCTTCACATATTTGGAAACCCAACCCAACACAATCAACCTCGTGACTCCGTTTTCCATGGGCTCCGCAATAAGGCGTCCTTTCGATTTCGGAGGGCAAGGAACTCGACGCAGCTGCTTTTCCTGGGGTAAATAGAAGATTGATGATCCGTCCTCTTGGATGAAGTAAACACCGCCGTCGTGGTTCACTCCGTCGCGGCAAAAATTGAATCTCACGTCCGACGATCCATCCTCGGTCCATGTATGTGTGCTCGAATTGTACACGGAGAAGTGGATCATTTCTTCCCCAATTCGACCAGGATGTGTGCGGCTGAACATAACAACTTTGTAATTTTCAGAGACGCGTGGATCGAAGATTAAGTAAAGGTAGGTGGTGAATTCGGGATATTTCTTTGTGTTTGAAACAATGAGTCTGCTCTCCATCGTCGTCAGATTGAACACGTAGTAGTGGTTCGTTTGCCAATTCCTGCAATGTAGAAACAGCAATCCGTGTGTGGATTGCAGTACCTTAATGTAGGGGAAATCAAACGGGAATTTGAACTGTGAGAACTTATTGACCGTCGGATCACAGATAAAAAACTCTGATGTGCCGAGAAATCCATTTGATCCGCCGTGAAAAAGCTCTGATTTCTGGCCGTACTGATGCTGAATTATGAACGAGTGTTCGCGACGGAGTAGCCACCGGTTGAAAAAGAATTTATTGGAGGTTATTAGGTTCCACTGTCTGCTTACCAGTTTGAATTTAAACAGGGATTTAGCCGGCAATAACAATAGAATTTCTGACATAACCGACGTAACTTTTCCAGAAACCTCGACTACCTCAACAAAGTATTTCTTCATTGCTGCGGTGAAAATTTTCTATTCTAGTTTAGCGTGCTCATAGTTTAACCCGGGAATATATAGTGTTGGATTTGTAGAGTTGTAGTAGCAGTGGCCCATTTAAATCACGTTTTTTCTGGGCCGAATCAATTAGCCCGCTAACCTACAGGACTGGACTGATTAGCCTGATTAAAATCTTTTATTAAAATAAATTAATTAAGTATACTTTAATTATTAATATTAATAATGATATTTTATATTAACAAATAATTTTTATTAATAATTATATTTAATAGTGATCTAATACCCTCCAAACTTACTTACATTTATATTGATTTTTCATTTTAAAATAAAATACTCCCTCTATTCGGTTCTAAGGTATCTATTTACTTTTTGCACGTGGATCAATGAGTATTATTATTATATGTAAAGTGGATAGTTGTATTAGAGGGAAGTGGTAGGTCATATTGCGTACTTTTTTTACTAAATAAGGAAAATGTATACCTTTGAAGAGGACGCCAAAATAGTAAAATAGATACCTTAGAAGCGAATGGAGGAAATAATTTTTTTTAACGTTTAAACTTATAAATTTATTGTTCATTATTAATATTAGGACAATATTTGATGTATTTTTAATATTGATTTATCTTTCAAATTATATTACTAGTAATATTTCTTTATTTTTGTGAAGTGAAAACCTTAATGAAAACAAATATTTGATGTACATGACTAAGTATGATAATGTCTTTACAAGGTGTTCACAAGTGATGAATGTATGAGCTGTATGGAGAAAATAAGTGAAACCGGTTCATCACAAGTTGGGATACCACAAATCGTGCACCAGGTGCATGCATGGAACCAAGACAGTTTTGAGGGGTTCGTTAGGTGACTAAACGAAGGAGTTAGGAGAAAATCTACACATGACTGGAAAGCTTGATACCTCAAATGTTAGTTGGGAGTAGTTTCACTCAATTTGGTAACCGTTTAATAGATTAAACGGGAGCTCAAAGTTGCTGCAGCGGATTGGTCCAGTAACTTTGGTAGTTAGCATATATAATGTATATAAGATGTTTTATCATCATACTCTCATTGTAATTACCTCCACAATCATGTAACAATAAAATATCTCTCTCCATAGTGGATGTAGGCTCGTTAGTGAACCGAACCACTCTAAAAAACTCTCGTGTTCTTGTTTTGTTTCTTCATCCATAGTTTAGGCTTCATGCTTTCATTCTTTAAGTTCCTGATCATCTATCGGCCAATTTCCCATGATAATTATTTTATTCACCGACCCGTTAGTGACCCGTTTAGCTTGAGGCCAGCTAGAGTTAGGGTTAGTTTGCATAAATAACAGCCAGTTTGACATATACCATTTAACCTGTGACACGTTTAGCTCGAAACCCTATAAGTTTGGCCCTATAAAATTAAGTTCAACCGGTTTAACATTCCTTGAATCCTCCTCATTGACTAATCTGACCTAATTAATAATAATTTTACTGGGTGCCAAATCTTATTTAATTAAATTAAACCTAATCTTAAGAGTATAATTTGTTTGTTTTTATTTATTCGCTATTTTGATGGGGTTCTCCTTTCCGATAGATTTTCATGATATGATGGGGAGATAACAATACCACATCTTTTAAGAGATAATAGAATCAAGGGTAGGTCTTGGGTAGGTCTTGGGAAGGTTTTAAGCTATACTATTTCATGCATCCTCTTAGACGAATTATTTATGAATTAAAGGAGTATATTTCAAATTAAATTAAAATTAGTGATATAAAAAAAGTAAAAATTAGTTAAATGAAAAGAAGGAATTATTTAGTTATATTTATTAATTGTGATTAAGGGTAAAAGCTGATTAGGGTATAAGGAGCAGGTGATAGGATTTAGATATTATAATTATTTTTATTATATTTATCAATATTTAGATATTAGGATATTACTTAGGATATTGAAGTTATTTGTTTCATGTAGTTATAAGATTTGGATATTCCCCTAATCTTTATGATTTTCAGCATATAAGTATAAATGTAATCGTGAGAAGGAGAATGAATAAGAACAAGTTAATTCTTTCGCAACACTGTTTGCAAACCCGGTAACTTACTGACCTGGGTCAGAGTCTCGGTTCTTTATCATCATAATCCTTTAATTTAAAAGAGTGATTCTCATCATTGGTACTTTTATTGAGAGGTCTCTGTTGAGGGATCATTGAAATTCAACATGACAGGAACTCATAAAAGGATTCGATTATTGGAGGTGAGAGTTGATCAATTGGAATCTGTAAATAATAATTAAGTAATATTTAATTATTGAATCTACATATGGAAGTTTGTGGATAAGAGAGAGACATGAGTTAAGAGTTGATTACTTAACTCCCATCTTTTGGGATTCAAATACTGCGCCATGCAGTGGTCAGCAAATGGATGACATAATACGTTTGGGTAGATGACAGAATATGTTTGGGTATTCAGTACAGAACGCAGAACGTAGAGAATAGGCTTCTCTCTCGTTTTCTCTCCCGATTTCACAACATAAATCCAGTTAACATATTCCAGATTAGTACCATATCGTGGAATACAATATTTCAACCCCGTGTTGGAGATTTGATCCAGAGATCACGGTTTAACAACGTGAGTACCAACAGGTTCGTTCGTTTTTCTTCCGCTGCAACGAGAACTCCAAGGAGAAAGGTATAATTTCTCCCTATGTATGAACATGAGTTTTTTCAACATTGGTATCAGAGCCAATGGTTGGTACTCCGTGTTTATGTTTCTCTCTGGATTTTCATGTTTTAAGTTTTCTGCCTTCATGATTTAAATATTCTCACATAAATTTTTTATTTGATATTATATGATTGTTGTATTGTATGACATTAATGGGTTGCATATGTGAGTACGAGGCAGATTATGGTTTATCCCAGTGAACATGTGATTTTTGACGTTGAAATTCACCATGAATGTTTAAGGGTGTTATTTTTCGTTATTTTTTCGTGCAAGCAAAAGCATATTTTGTTCATACTAATGGATAGGTCTCGTCAAGAGGAGTCCGTCAGTATTTTTTATGCAATTTTGGCATTCTAAAACTCAAGATATGATTTTTTGAAGTTTTTTTCGAAATTGGAGCTAAACTGCAAAAGTACAAAAACTTCAGGGGTTGATTTATGGAAATTCGAAAAAGTTGAAGGACTTGATCGCAATTTTATAAAATTGAAGTTGGACCGGGTTAGATAGGTGGATCCGGGTCAGACCCTGAGGAACCGGGTCGATCCAGTGGGTCAACCCGTGACCGTAGCCACTGCAGAACACGGCGGTAGGTGGAGGCGCGTGGCATAGACGCTCTGATAATGGCAACACCGGTGGTGGCACGTGAAGCACACGCGCCGGTCATTGGCAGTGGCGCGTGTGGACCACGCGCCATCGGACACCGTCTCCGGCGGCGGCGCTGTACTACACGCGCCGGAGTTCAGTCCACTAGCATCCGCGCGTGGCGGCACATGGAAGCGCGTGCAGGCACGTGGAGACTCCTGCCGGTGCGTGGCGGCATTTTTCGGCATCTATCCAGGGTATTCTGACCTATTTTCAATACGTTGAGTCCGATGGTGACATTTCCGAGAGTGTTTAACATCATCTTAAGGATGTATTTGTGGTTTTGCTTTATTTTGTGACATATTTCTTGAATACAAACCTATGCGGTGGCTATTTAGTTGTAATTTTTGAAGAATATGTACCTTAATATGTCATTTAATTCTAAATTCATGGTGTTTAATGATGTTAGAATTATTCAAACTCCTGTAGCCTATGAAAGTGGGAGCCAAAGTGAGTTGAACTTGTTCACTTGTGAATATGCCTATTGCATCCTGGAAAGTTGTTTTCATATGCATTAAATGGAGAGAAAATTCATGTGATATAGTTTGACTAACACTGGTATGTTTGTTTTTTGGTTGATCATTTTCTCAGAGGCATGTCAGGACCGGGAACAATTTCAGAGGAAGACATTAGCACTAAAGATGAAATTCTCCATGAATTCTTTAATTATAAAATGAAGCCTACACACAACATAAGGGACCATGCAATTGATTTGGTTGAACTCTACAATCGATTGTTGTCTTTGATTTATAGCAATGCGATTCTACATGATAAGTATTTCGAAGTTTCCTGTCCTGAAACCTGGGCGAACACTTTGCCTCCTTACCTACAAAAGGATTTTTGGGTTCAGTGGGAGACTTATGAAGTGAAGCCTAATGGTCGACAAATTATGCAAGATTTGGTCGATGTTTCTGTAGCAAGAGATAGGACACAGGCACTAAGATCAGCCTGCTTAAGGATGGAAAGGATTCGACGTTCTGATTCTTTAAGACTAAGTGGTCGAGAGAAACGTCAGATAAAGAATCCTCATGTAGATCCTCTGGGGCAAGCTATATATAGTGTGGGGACTAAGAAATTTGATTATGAGCATCGATAGAAATCTAGTAATGATAAATTAGAGAGATTAATCCATAAATTTCCTTAATTCATTTCCATTGTAATTCTAATTGGAAACTCAGGGAGTTCATTAGAATTTTATGTTCATGACTTGTCAGACTTGGTGGTTTTGCTATTGTGGATGGTTGTTAATGTTCAACTTATTAGTGGTTGTTCAATATTATTTGATTAATTACTTGAACAATGTGTTTTACATTTTGAAATAAGAATCTAGTATTATGACACTTGATGAGATTGATGATTAGTAGTCTCCGAGCTATTTTTCGAGATCAAGTCTTGTGTTGTTTATTGAGATGTCTCTGTTTGGCTTAACGTAAAACTTAATAAAATATTATTAACATACTAAATCACTTTAATCTCTATCATAAAAAAATTTGGTACTTATTGTATGAACAAGATACATTGAATGCTATAAACCAAGTGATGACTGATCCAGGCGCGGGTTTTTGGAAACCAATGGAGACGTGACCAAGAAGCGTAACAGGCATGGAAAAGGAAAATTTCATTGCACGAGGTATTCTTGTAAGCTCAGTAATCGATGCAATGATCTATGAATGTGAGCAACAACCCACCGTACATGATATCTGGGTGTATCTGCGTGTGAAGAATGGTGGTACATCGATTACAAAGCTTAGGAATTTGACTATTAAGTTCGATACTTCAAAAAGAAACCTGATCATAACGTTAGACAAAATCTCAGGGAGATGTCTAATATGATTATTGAACTTAAGACTTCCGGTCATATACTCTCTGATAAATAGTAAATCTAAGCCCTGTTCCACTCTTTACCTGATCGTTGGAAACATCTCAAAGTCAACTTGACACATAATGAAAGTATTACAACTTTCAACGATACTGCTCATCATGTTGAGTTAGAAGATGATAGGCTCGGAGCCTCAAAGTTTTTTTTCCTGGACCTTCTATACCGGTTCTACTTCCAAGGGAGTTTCGGGCTTCAAAAGAAAAAGGAATTGGAAGAAAAAAAAAGAAGAGAAGACAATCTGATGGTAGTGGTGGTAAGCCTGACAATAATCCAACTACAAAACTGATGAACGAAAAAGGGAAAACAAGCGTGACAAAACAAATAAGAAAAATAAAAGCAAGATGACATGTTACAATTGTAGTAAGTTTGGTTATTATGCTCGTGAATGCCCTGATCCTAGGTGGGTAAAGGTAGATTCATCTTATTTTGTTTTGTGTAAAATTAATGTCTCGAGTACTGTCTGGCTATCTGATTCTTATCCTTTGAGGATTATAGACTCAGGAGCAACGGATCATGTGACGAGAGACAGATGAGTTTTTTGTAAATTTTCGCCATGTTCCGAAGGGGTCTAGGTAGAAATATGTGGGAAACAATGCATGAGTTGAAGTCAAAAGGACTTGGGACTTGCATATTGGATCTTGACGATGGTCCGGACTTTATCCTACATGATGTTCTGTATGCTCCGGAGAATCACGCGAAATTTAATTTCTGTTTCAGTTCTACTTAATTTGGGTTATATGTCTCTAAAGGCATTATGGTAATGAGCATCAATGATACTCGTTATGCATCTGGACATATAACTGATGGCTTTATGATTTTAAATAGTAATAGAATGACGTTTAGTTATTATGATGATTATTCATATTCGCTAAATGCTCGTTCTTCTAGTAATGCAAATGTGAATGATGTTTGGCATGCTAGATTAGGTCATATTGGGCAAGATAGGATGAATAGACTTGTGAAAGAAGGATTGTTGAGTCTTTCTTCTAAAGTCGAATTATCTAAATTCGAACATTATCTTGCTGGCAAAATGACATGAAAACTTTTTGGTAAAGCTATTAGGTCTGAATCTTCATTAGAAGTAATTAATTCCGATATATGTGATTTTATAAATGCGAGAGCACGACATGGAGCTCATTATTTCATTACGTTCATTGATAATTATTCACGTTTTGGATGTCTATCTGATATCTCATAAGTCTGAAGCATTGGATTGTTTTAGACGATACTTGAGTGAAGTTGAAAATCAAAAGACAAGTCTATCAAAGTTCTAAGAACTAATAGAGGACGTGAATATCTATCAGAACAATTCAAGGAATTCTGTAATGAAATGGTATAATCTGACAATTAATTGTTCCTTATACACCTCAACAAAATGGTGTTGTTGGAAGAAGGAATAGGACTTTGTTGGAGATGGTTAGATCCATGATGGCACAAGCTAATCTAACGAAATCCGTTGCTTACGGCAGCTTATGTGCTTAATCGTGTGCCTTCAAAGTCAGTTGCTTCGACTCTATATGAATTTTAGACGGGTAGAAACCTGACTTGAGTAACCTTAGAGCTTGGGGATCAACAGCTTAGTACATGATTCATCGAGTCAGTACGAAAAGTTGGGTCCTAGAGGCAAAAAGTGTATCTTCATAAGATACTTCATGCATTCTACGTTTACGTGTTCATAGGACATCACGATGGAAGCTTAACTGAGACAGAATAACATAATGTTTATTTTCTGGAAACTGAATTTTCTAGTAAAGGGGCATCAGGGATGCCGGATCTATTTTCGAGATAGTAGAAAACCAATATATATAAGATCCAAGTGGGAGTAATAAGCTGATGGTGTGGATTTTGATAGTTGATGGTGTAAATCTTGATAGATATTTGCCGATTGAGAATCAGGTGATTCCCAATAAGAGCATTTTGTCTAACAGAAGACAATCATCAGTTATCTCATCTCGAAAAGTTCTAGGAAACATATGCCCAAAAGGCATTATGACATTGAAGGAAAGCCTTCTTAGTTTCACCAGAAAATGGAGATGATTCTCCTATTGACGAGGAAGAGCCCATAAACATTACAGAATCTCTAACTTATCCGGCAAAGGAAAAATGGATGAAAGAGGAGATGGAGTCTATGAAGTCAAATCAAGTCTGGTGACTTGAAGATCTTTCGAAGGGACGAAAGGAAATTGAGAATAAATGGATTCTCAGAATCAAAAGAAATGTTGATGGCTCAATAAAGAAGTTAAAAGCTCGCTTGGTGGTAAAATGTTATACTCGACAAGGGTATAGGCTATGTAGAAACCTTTTCACATGTAGTGAGGATTGCCTTGATTTGTCTACTGTTGGCTACAGTGATTAGTATGGATTTAGAATTACAACAAATGGATGTTAAGACTGTATTTCTCAATGGAGAATTAGAAGAAGAAATCTACATGCATCAGCCTGTAGGATTTATTCTTCAAGGTCAAAAAGGATAAAGTTTGTAGATTGAAAAAGTTGATCTACGGACTCAAACAATTTTCTAGATAGTGGTGTTTGAGATTTCACACTACGATCATCTCATATAACTTCGTTATGATAAACGAAGACCACTGTGTCTACATCAAAAGGTCCAATGGTTGTTTTGTGATTCTATCCTTGTATGTGGATGACATACTTCTAGCTGGAAATAGCAAAAGAGTATCTTGAAACCATAAAAGGATGATTGTCTTCAAATTTCGAAATGAAAGATATGGGTGAAGTAGAGTACATATTTTTGGTGTGTAGATCCATGAGGATCGTTCAAAGAAATTATTGGGTTTGTCTTAAGAGACTTACATCAAAAAATTTTTAGAACGGTTCAAGATGGACACCTGCAAACCTATAGATACTCTCATTATGAAAGACGAATCATTGAGTCAGCAAATGTCCCAAGACTCAAGATGAAAAGAATGAAATGTCCAGATTACCATATGTCAATGTGATTGACTGCAGATTATTCTATCTGTTATCAAGGGAATTATAATACACTGAATGGGTATATAGACGCTGACTGGAGTGATGATTTATATAAATGTTCATCTACTCATGGTTATGTCTTCTTGCTCAATAATGGATCAATCTTATAGTTTAGAAAGAAACAGACTTGAATAGCACTGTTTACTAATGAAAACCAAGTTTGTGGCATGTGCGTCTGCAATTCAAGAGGCTATTTGGTTAAGAAGATTCATGAAACATTTGGAGATCTCAAACACTCCAGTGGGAGCTGTCTTAATAATTGTGATAATCAGGTGGTTATTGCTTACACAAAAGACCCTAAATTTCATGGATAGACCTAACACATTGACATGAAGTTCAACTTTATTAGAGATATTGTAGATAAGAAGAAAAATGATTCTTAAATACATTTCTACTCGTTTGAGTCTGCGAAGGATTTAAAATGATGTATTGAATATATATATGTATGTTAATGGAATAGTTAATGTCATAACTATTCATATATATTTTATAAATTATATATGATGGTTCATATATAATATTATGTCGGCAAGTTTTGATTAGCTCTCTCATACGAGCAATCACCTTTGGCTCAGTGGGAGCGCAGAGATAAGATTACGATAGCTAATGTAATTGTGATAGATTTCGCCACGAATCTGATACAACTTGTTGTAAAGCTAAATCGACGGAGATCCTATATGTTGGAGGGAGGATGTCCAAGTTAAGTGTATAGGACACACTTGAACTCTGATTTACACGATATCTAAATTAGAAGAAATACGACATACGCTTTCTTGGAAGAAAGTTAAAGACATTGTGACATGTGTTTTAGGAAAACAACATGTGCTAAGTTGACCACAACAGGATTGAGAAAATTATCCCTATTTTCTCAAATGTACGAGTCCTTATCTATTGGTCACCCTTATGACTTTCTACTATATTCTAAGTCTTTAATTTGGTGTTTCTACTTTAGCATGTTACCAAAAGAGTTATGGTTAATAACGGAGATGCGGTACATGTCTAGGAAACTAGCTACAGTGGGAAACTATAGATAATTAGTGAGATGAGAAGAACGTCTTAATTTAACATATACTATTGTGATTCATTGACTAGTCAATCAAGCAGTGTCTTGATTATGAATACATAGTAATTTGCAAAAAGGTTGAATATGCTCTGATAAGTTCAGGGATTGAAAAAGAGATATGTCAACTTATGTTAAATGTTCAAGAGTTCTGGGGTATAGCGAGCTTGTTGAGTTTCATTGATAAACTGGTTGAGTTGTTATATATCTCTAATAAGTGTATAGCGATTAAACCTCATATCTCATGGGTCACACGATGTATTAATCTGTACGAGAATATGATTAATGAAGAAATTGAGTAAGGTGACTTTTTGACTTCATATGTGAGTGTGAGATGTAAATAATAATTAAATAATATTTAATTATTAAATCCACATATGGAAGTTTGTAGATAAGAGAGAGACAGAAGTTAAGAGTTGGTTATTTAACTCCCATCTTTTGGGATTCAAATAATGTGCCATACAGTGGTCAGCAAATAGATGACAGAATACGTTTGGGTCTTCAGTACAGAACGCAGAACGTAGAGAATAGGCTTCTCTCTCGTTTTCTCTTCCGATTTCACATCACAAATTCAGTTAACATATTCCAAATTAGTACTATATCGTGGAATACAATCTTTCAACCACGTGTTAGAGATTTGATCCATAGATCACGGTTTAACAACGTGAGTACCAACAGATTCGTACGTTTTTCTTTCGCTGCAACGAGAACTCTAAGGAGAAAGGTATGATTTCTCCCTGTGTATGAACGTGCATTTTTCCAACAGAATTAGATTTCACAAACTTAAGTCAATCCGTGAGTAAGATGGAGCGCAGGCTGAAAAAAATTTCAGCAAAAAGAAAAAAGACTTCAAAAAGAAGAAGAAATTGGAGGAAGCCGATTCCATTGAAGAGGAAGCCGATTCCATTGAGGAATAAGCTAAATCTAAGGAAGTTGAAGCATTTGATGAGGAAATTGATGAATTTTCTTATGGTAATGACTCATCGATTTTTGGTAAAGATGATGAAGTTTACGATGGTCCATCTATATTTAACGAGGAAGATGATAAAGTTTATGATGACCCTCCAATTTTCGACGAAGAAATCAATGCCACCGCCCATCGGATTTTGACAAGGAAGACGCTGGAGTTTTTATTTTCTTAGCGAATAATGGTCTCCAAAATTTTTACACGGAGAATATTCGTGAAGAGAGAAAAAGGGCTTTGCATCAACTGCAATGAAAAGCGAATGTGTAAATCCGAACAAGCGTGGTTGATTAGAGCTGACAATAGACCAGATGAACCAGAGGACTATGGTTGATTGAAGGACTATTTTTGCTTTCCAAGTTTGTCCTTGAGGACAAGGATCTTCTTAAATGGGATGGGAATGATAGGATTTAGATATTATTATCCTTTAATTTTAAAGGGTGATTCTCATCATTTATTCCCCTGATCTTTAGAATTTTCAGCATATAAGTATGAATGTAATCGTGAGAAGGAGAATGAATAAGAAATCAAGTTAATTCTTTCGGAACACTGTTTGCAAACCCGGTGACTTGTTGACTTGAGTTAGAGTCTCGATTCTTTATCGTCATAACTCCGAGCCTGAGCCAGAGTTCGATAATTATCCTTTAATTTAAAAGGGTGATTCTCATCAGCAGGCTGCCAGGTGCTTTCTGTTGCTATTATTCTAAACAATAGAAAACATATGTTTTTCATATTTTTTAATAAATTCTTTTATTAACTATTAAAATCTTATATTTTTATTTTTTTATGATCAGATATCACTTAATAGTAAGTAAATGTTATCACTTCTTAATCATTTTACGAATTGATCATTACTTGATTGATTATCACTTTTTATTAACCATGTCACTTTTTTTAATTATTATAAATTTTTATTTATCTCATAAATGGTTCATAAAAATTGTAAAATTGGACAGTTATCACTTTACATTAATTACATATCACTTTCTATTAAAATATTATCTCTTTTTATTTTTCCTACTAATTATTTATGAAATATTTCAATTGGTCAATTATCATTTTTCCTTAATATTATTTTTATTAAAAATATTATCAAGTTTTATCAATTCTATAAATTATTTGTGAAATTCACTTTTGTAATTATTTATCACTTTTTGTTAAAGATATTATCTTTTTTTTAAATATTATCACTTTTCATTTATAGTATAAATTGTTCCTGAAATAGTTCACATCACTATTATCACTTTTCATCAATTGAGTATCATTTTTCCTTATAAAAATTATGATTTCTTATTATTCTCAGGTAAATCATTCGTAAGACGGGGGGTCTTTAACATCATGAATTATTCATAGCATAATTCAAATAAAAAGTTATCACTCTTATTTGATCAGTATTTTTTTATATATAAAAAATTTTATATTTTTAAAAATATTATCACATTTTATAAATGTATAATATTTAAATTAAAAAATAAATTTTAAATTATTATATTTTAAATAATAAAAATATAATTAGAATAGAAAAACGTATAAAAATATATATACATGTAAACCCTAATTAATTTCCTTTTCATAATTAATTTTAAAAATTTTCTAATCTAATATCAACCAAATAAGGCTTTTTAAATTTATTTAGGTTCAATTAATTTTACTTTATAATTAATTTTTTAATTTTCTAATTTCATAACAACTAAATAGAGCCTTTTTAAATTATTTAATTGAGTTAATTAATAATCTATCTAAGAGCTAAAAATATCCGTGAGACGCTTCCACCATTTCTTTGCCTAATATCAAATGGATTGTGAGATGTAATAATTTTTAGATGATTATATGGAGATGGTTGAATCAAAATAATTTTGTTTAAAGTTCGATTTTTTCAGAGGGCAATATGAATGTGCTATCATGTTCCATCAACACACTAAAAGGATTCTACGATATATTCGGTGTGGAAATAGGCCAACATTTCAATTGGTAAATAGGGGGTTTCCAAGTACACGGCCAAGTACTTATTACTTCTTGGGTTGTAATTGCCATCTTATTAGGTTCAGCTACAATAACTGTTCGGAACCCACAAACCATTCTGAGTCCTTTAACGAGCGAAACCCTTGTTTTGTGTTGCTGAACCCTGGTCGATGTCCCGTGTTAACGGTAGCATCGATATCTCGGGTTAGTCACCGAGACGCCCCACATGGTTGTTGTTATTTATAGTACATATTGTTAAATTTAATATGTTTACATATATCTTAAAATTAATTTACAATTTATATAGAGATTTTGTTTTGATTACTTATATTATAAAATGATCTGATCCCAATTTTAGAATAGTGCTTTTAGGGCTAACGCGCTCAATAGCTTCTTTCTCACGAGTACGCTGAGTATTTCTGGGATCTGCTCCGACACAACGGTATTGAACCACAAAACCTACCCCACCTCGTGTCGTTTAAGATAACCCCCTGGGCATCCCTCACTGAACACAAGCGAGATAATTAGATCGATCAATCCATCAGGAGACTTTTCCGGCAATACGAACGTATTTAAGTAATTGTCGTTCTGTAAGACCATAATGAAACCACAATTTTTTTTTTCTTCTAGGCGAATATGATATTGATATTTTTTCCTGGAACGCAATTGCAGTTGCCTATATCATGTCAGAAGATTGAATTTGTTTATAGCTCGGTGCTCATGACACGCTATAGAACCTCCATCGTGCGGGGGGACCAAGCAGGGCATAGCTAGCGGTATAGGAGCCGACTCGTGAGACTTCTAAAGTGAAACCACTCTTTAAATATAGATTAGAAGAACTCAATGATCAGGGTTGACCGGGCGTATCAATGGGATAATCAGTTAGAGAGCAGCGGATATTTATTTTTTTATTGGAACAATTTTATAAAAAAAACCACATTTTAATTTACGTCTCAAATTAAGATCTAATATTATAAGTATTTCAAATTAACATTTAAATTTAATGTCTTTTCTCAAATTAAGGCCTAATTATATTTTTTTATTCTTTTTTAGTGTAGTTTGTGTGCCCATAATATATAGTAATTGTTTTATATGAATTTCATCTACTAGAAAGGAAAATATATACTTTACGAGAAATGGAAAAGTGTATACCTTGTAGTGGGACAGAGGGAGTATTATTTATCTCAATAAAATATAAAAAATATTTCATTCGTCCTGGATATTTTTACCCAGTTTATACAGACACGAAAATTAATAAGTATTTTTTAATATATATTATAAGAAAAAAATTTTAAAAAGTATAAATATATTGATAGTTTTGAGAGAAACGTAAATAAAGTTGTTGGACATTATGAATAAAGTGTAAAAAATTAAATAAAATTTTTGAAATTGATTAATAAAGTGTAAAATTTAGACAAGATGTAAAATGTATTTTATCATTAATGAAAACGTGTAAAAATATGTGGACACCTCAAAATAAAAAGCAAATAAAAATATGTGGGACGGAGAGAGTATAATATATTAAAATTTTAAAAATAAGATAATTTATTCAAAATATAATATTCATCATTTTAATTTTTCTGACAAAAAAATAAGGAGTATTATTAAAATAAGAGGGTAAGATAACTCAATTCATTTCAATATTAATAGCACTAAAAAATTGTGAAATAAGATTTGTGGACCTTGATGGCGGCATTATTATAATAAAGGGTGAGAGAGTATATAATTAAACATATCTACAGTGGCTGAGTTGAAATTTCGAGGAGTTGAAGTGCTTAATTCACCATCTTATCCCCACTGCCCTAGAAGACAACACCGGAACATTCAATTCAAACAAGGGTAAATTGGAAATTCAGCACCACTATATAAGCAGCATCGAAGTGTTCGTCTAATTATCAGATCCATTAAGCTCAAAATTTACAGAAAATGAGGCGATAGAGAGATGGGATTTCCTGAAGGGTTGTTGCCCCTTTCTATCGCCGATGATTTTCCTTCGAAAATCCAACGCCCTTTTTTTCAAGAAAAAAAAATAATGAAATAAATAAATATATATACTCCCTCAGTCCCATCGTTACTTGTTAGGAATTTAATCATCTGGATCTCGATTCCGTCTGCAGATTTGCAGCGGGTTAGGGTTACAGGGTTAGGGTTCGTGGGTTTAGAGAGGCTGTGATGATATTTCTCCTTTGACCGGTTTTTGAGCTAATGGATCGGGTATGGGAAATCCGGCACGTATCTTGGCGGGACAACCCGGAAGGCGATGTGGTTTCATCACATGCAACCGGTGTTTTGTAGCCATGGCGTCGCTGCTTTCTCTTTGCCTTATTACAATACAGATCTGAGCCTCCGTCTTCTTTTTCCTTTTTTTATTTTATTATTGATTTTACTGCCAAATGGAGTATGATTTTCTTAGAGATAATTTCTTTTAAAATATTATTCATTTATTATTAATTGAATTCTACGAATGATTTTTTTTGTTTGAGTTTAGTATTTGAACAGAAGGTTAATTTAATTTAATTCACTTGTGGAAATTTTTGACGTGTTTGATGTTTGATCGTACAACGCTTGGAACTTCAACGATTTTCAATAAAATATTCCGTTTTTTAGAAATAGAGCGTTTTACCCAAATTAAATTACTTACGTCACGCGTATTTTTATCCACTTTTTAAGTATTTTTACTCATTTTATTTTTGACAAAAATACATAATATTTTATTACCTATTTTTTATAATCCCAACAATTACTTTTTTACACTTTATTTATCATTTCCCATAACTTTATTCACTTTTTCCTTTTAAATTACTCCCTCCGTCCCAGCTTCAACTTCACACTTTCTATTTTGGTCCGTCTTAAATTTAACTTCACACTTCTAAAGAAGGAAAAAGCAACAAATTAATATCTCTCTAACATATTTTAATTTCAAATTTTTCAATCACCTTTTAACACACATAATATATTTTATTATTTATTTATTACTCAAAAATATCATACTATCCTCAAAAGTAAGTCAAAAAGTGATTTTTCTTAAACTCCGTATCTACCATAAACGTGAACTTGAATTTGGGATGGAGGGAGTATTAAATTATCCCTACTTTTTTTTATATTATATATTAAAAAAATAAAATATTTTAATTTTTGTGCCCGTACAAATGGGTAAAAATACCCGGGACGGAGGGAGTAGCATCTTTTTTATTTTAAAAATTAATATCATAATTTAAATGATCTGAAGTTTACTCCATGTATTAATTTCCATACACAATTAACAGTGATTGAAATTAATACTAATTACCTAAAGAAAACAAATGCATTTCGAACTTAGCAAAAAATGTCAAATAAACATGCTTTCATTTTTAGAGTTCGACTGTGCAACTGTAAATTACATTTTTATTCAATGTTCACCATAAATAAAATATAAAAAAACACCAAACATCGCTTTTATTGCAACTTTACTGATATGGCACAAATAAACTTATTTTCATTTTTAAGGGGTGTCAATATAGTTTAGTACAATTTAATACCAAAGTATACAGTTTAATACGAAGTGTATGGGCGAACAGTGAGTACAAGAGACCAACTCAAAAAAAAAAAAAAAATCACTTTGAAATGAGGTTCCCGGTAACACGACAAAAGAACACCTTATTCTTAATTTAGAATTAATTTTATTTTTTTACATAATAAACCTGAACTAAATGAAGCAAAGTTTGATGAAGTAGTGTAATTAAGAATTAATTTCATTCTTTTTTTTTACAAAATAAACTTGAACTAAATGAAGCGAAGTTTGATGAAGTAGTGTACTTGATGAAGTAGTGTACTTGTACTATAAAGAAGAATGAGATAAATTGAATAAATATTCAAACTTTCGATTATTATATATAATATATATATCCTATGTTATTATATTATATATTATTCTATATATAAGATCCTTTTTCTGATATAGTTTGGAATTCTTTATAACCTATAACTTCCAAAATTAATGGATTTTGGAAGAGGGGAAGACAAAAAAAACTAAAAAAACATCTCTCTTATTGCAACTTTGATTTAATTTTAATTTTTTAGATTTGTCATAAAAAATCTCAACTATTATGATTTGTATTAATTGATGCTACGGGATCAGCTTTCCATTATTTTTTATTAATTGAACAACAATTATAGGAGTATTTATTTTAATAATTGCGTTTTAATCTCAATTTTTGAGATTTTAGAAAGAAACAAAAAAACATTATGTTTCTTTTTAACCGCTTCCACGTAACTAAATTTAAATATTTAAAATTTTAAAACTATTATATGAAATACTTATTAAAATTAAAATTTAATTTTTTATGGAGATTATAAAACATAATAATTTAATATATAATAAAGTGATAGAAATAATATTGAATGAGGCTTGTGTGTGCCGGAGCGCACGAGAACACATTTCGTGCACCTTTAAAAATTTAGTATTATGGATAAGAGTACATTACTTTGGTCTAAAGGGTATACATTTTAATTAATAAAAGATACATTTTTTTTCTAAAGGGTATACATTTTTAATTAATATTTTTTTTCTTTAGAAAAAAGGGTACACATTCTTATACTAAAGGATATGCAATTTAACACAAAATTCTAAAGACAGTGTTGTCCATGCGCTCAGATAAACAATAATTTTCTTTAGAAAATAAAGGGTACACATCGGTATACTAAAGGGTATACAATTTAACACAAAATTCTAAAGACGCACGGAATATGGTCCGTGCACCCGGATGCACAGGAATTTTTGCCAATAATATTTTAATAAAAAGTAAATAATTCTATTAATAATTGTAGAACTCTCATAATACTATATATTAATTATTTTTTTACCAAAAATTAAAATATAAATATTGAGGCTTGACGATCAAATTAAAAATAAGTAATTATTTAGTAACTTTTTAAAATTTGTAATTAACATTATATCTTATATTAAATTTAAAAATTCTAATGGTACACTAAATTTATCTAGAATTACCTTAAATTTAAATATTTTGTTTTTGTTTTTTGTTAAAATTTATATTTTTCATTTTGACAGTTTCAAGTAAAAAATTATTTTTTTTTGTCAAATGAGACCTATATATAATAATCATTAACATGGACGTAACATTAATATAATTATCTACTGCAAATTATGTTTTAACTCACCAACAATTATTATATGTATCTATATGAGATTTTCTATATAAATGGACTGTCATTCAAAATTTTACTTTAGGCACTAAAATGGTTAAAAAGATTTTATGAAAGTATTGCTTTAACCCTATATCCAAATTATACTCATTATACTAAATTTTATTTATGCACCTTATTCACACTTACTCTATTCATTTTCTTCAAAGAGGCTCTTTTTTCCATTTTGCAAGTCTTATCCAAAAAGTTTCGTTTCTTTTTTTACACACATGGGATACATACACTCACTAATACAATTAAAATATAGGACCACACTTCCTTTAATACAATTATTCACTACCTATTAAATAATAATAATCTTTAATTCAAAGCAAAAGATTTCTTGATATCTAAACAAATCCCCCAAACGCATATATTATGTGAAAATGCGACCATAATTCTCAAATAAGTTAACATTGAATTATTTAAAATTTAAAAAATGGGCGACACTATTCCCAACTGAAACTTTGGCACCTGTTGACGAAAAATATAAAATCTCAATTGTATCCCCCCATTTGTTAAATTTAAAAAAAAATACTTTGCACACCCATCCTCCCTAACATTTAAAACTCACCGCAATTACTCCTGAACACACTCGCACACATATCAGTCGCACTAAAAAAACAGAGAGAAGAGAAGAGAAGAGAAGAGAAGAGAAGAGAAGAGAGAGAAGAGAAGAGAGAGGAGAAAGAGTAGCGAAGAGAGAGAGGAGAACTCAGTGAACCATATTTCTTATTATCATCCTCGTCTCACTACCCTTAAGCATTCCAAGCCTTAGCTAAAGGAATAGGAGATTCAATTTCAATATTCGGCTTCAACCCGTCTTGACGTGAGGTAGAGTAGGAAAAACACTGCCCTATCAGCTTCTCCGAGGGGCCGAAATTGTCAAAAGCCCCACACCCAAAACATTGAACAAGCCAAAAAATTGATCAACTGTAAGTAATTTACACTACATTCTTCCTCTCTTTCATGCTTTGTATTATAGAGTTCGTGGGTCAGTGAAATTGTGTAGTTAATTGTCAAATTATTGATAAGTTAGTAAAATTATATATGTAATTTGAGTTTAATACATGGTAGCAACATGAATTAAGGTTGTATGTTATTTGGGTGTTGAAAGTTGGAGCATTGGAATTTCAGAACTGGTCTGTCAAAAATCTTGTTACATTTGGACTAGATGTAGATGAAAATTTGAAAATAATTCGCTGGTATGTTGGCGAAATTTTAGCTCATAAATTCAACAGGGTGTTGCCGAAATTTTGTCAAAATTTCAGTTAGAGATAGCCGATTTCTTTTTACCAGCAATTAATTTTTGCACTTATGATTAAATCTACAGTAGTTGAGTTTTTATGGAGAAATATTGTAAATCTACATAGCTATAGCTAGGAATAGGACCAAGATATCAAAACATAGGACCATCCCAAAATCCATCCACTTATACATGTTTGTTTTTATAAATGATGATTGTAATGTTATACTCCACTAAATATTGATTTCAATAAGCTTAAAGATTGGTCTACTAATATATATCTTGAAACCCATATCAATTTTCTTAGTTTGTTTGTTTTCCTCGTCAGTTAGTAGGCTATTGGCTCTGGAGATGCTTCACCCTCAGTATTGCTAATGCCTTTAATCCCTATTACTTTTTTGGTCATCCCTTTTACAAATTTGATTACTTTCAAGGTTATGCACTTGCATCCTATATTTTCCTTGTGTCTTATCCATATCATGTATAGATCATAAATGCCTGAAGTGGTTGTCTTTTTACTGTACTCTTGAATTGTAAAACTTCTCTTGGAGGAAATAGAAACTTCTGACTTTTATAATACACAAGGACTGATCTTAGATTCAACTTATGTCTTTTCCTTGAAATAATATGAAAAGAAATATTTTGGCTAGTTTTTCTTCTGACATTATTGAATTTTAATGATAATATGATATTGATTATTCTCACTTAGTAGTTTTTATTATTGCAAGAATTTATATATCAATGCTGTTTAAGTTTACCTATGCATTGGATTAATAACTGAATTGACATATTATTCTCCTAAAATCTGCATATAAGTAGATGGATTTTGGGATTGTTTTCTTTACATATAATTAAACTAAGTATTAAGAAATACTAGCAACACTGGATTCCATCTAAAAATCTTTTCTTGATTTTAGTTCCAATAATTTTTTTTTTCTATTTTAGATGTTTATTCCAAAAGTAAGAGACCTACAGCATGGCTCGAAGGAAGGGAGTAACTATTGACATGGCTCGCCACTTCTTGCACTTGGAGACTCACATTTTACCAAATGAGATGTTCGAGCAAAGGGCCAAACCAGCGTGGCAAGTGAGTGATGATTATATGTTTTGGTTTGTCAAAAACTCTTGGCCAACTGAGGAAAACAAATCGCAAGTCACATCCGGGGGTTACCGAGTATCAAAGTGATCATACTACTCAACCGTATGATCAACTTAGCCAAACCAGAGCTGTGATAGATCCCATACAATACAGATGGGAGGCAGCTCAGGCAGGTGACCCTACGGTCCTGTTGGAGGAGGCCATGCACGTATTGAGCAATGTAACGTGCTATCATTCAATGTGACATGCCTCCCGGGTGCGGGTGCAGCCAAGGGGTAGTGATTGTCAAAAGTGACATGGGTGCATCCACTAGTATGCCAGGTCGTAGAAGTGACGTCGGGCCGTCTTGAGTAGGTTCAGACAGTGTTTTTGATGTCGAGCGTTGAAGTGATGTCATGTCGGACCATCTACTAGTTCTGTTATGTGTTAGTTTTTTTAGTTGATTGCACTTTATCCATGAATCAAATTGTACAACAAGTCATGTCTATAAATTGCAGACTGTAGGTTATGACGATGCCATGATGGAGAAGTAGATTTTATTTTTTGAAGTCCGATCATCATATTGATACTAGGTTTATTATCGATCACATTATATTCAAGGCATCTGTAATTATTAAATTATGAAATTTTAGGGGTTATTTATCTTTAGCAGAAACGTTTGTATAAATTATTGGCAATTTTATGATAAAAGATAAAATATTTTATAAGGGATAAATAAACATAAGTCAGTAAAAATAAAATTATGTTTGAAGTTGTAAAAATTTCAATCAATAGCAATCAAAATCTTAAAAAACATGCGTTCATCTATGCGGAAATTTTCCACTAAATTTCGTTAAGTTATTGCCGAATTTTTTAACAAAATTTCAGTCACTACTTCCCGAAATATTTTTAATATTTCGGCCACTACTAGATGAAATTTATGAACTTTTTCAGCAAATCAGAGATGAATTTTTTTTGGCGATTTTCATCAATTCTTAACGGGAAAAAAACATAAAAATTGCACAACAAACAATTTCTTTAGAAAAAAATAGTCCAAAACTTACCATTTCCATCTAGTGATAATTTTCATGCTCCATATTCCTTCTTGTTCATTACGTGTGATGTGTGTGTGATTATGTGTGTTTTTGGTGTATTGTGTATAAGTGTGTGTTTTATGTGAATGTGTATTTTTTGTGTGTGTGTTTTAGGTGTTGGGTGTGAGGTAGGATTTTTAAAATGGGGTAGAGATAAAATTGAAATTTTACATATTTTTTGTGTTCAATACGGATGCCTAAAGCAAAACCCCGAGCGGCAATAGTGCCACCCTTTAAAAATATCTCTTAGTAATCAAATCCCAGTGTGGGCCACATTTACATATACCCATCAAGAGGCCCATTCCAAAGTTGGATTGAAGGTAGTATTACTATTTTATCCCCTCGGCTAAAAGCGTACTGTTAGCAAAACCGCAATTACCAACCGAAAGCAAGGGTAATTCAAGAAACCCGCTTTATTACTATATAAACGGCATCGATCCCATTCGACCCAATTCCAGGATCCATTAAGCTCAGAAATGAGGCGACAGAGAGAATGGGGATTTCTTCGAGGGTGGTTGCCCTCTCTGTTTGCCCATGATTTTCATTCATAAATCAACAGCCCTCCACCAGTTGTATGGGTGCAGTGTGTGTGGATATAGATGGAGGGAGTACCATGGATCATGGATATATTATTTGCTTGTTTCTTGTATGGTCACAAATGAATCACGCTCCGATCACATCTGATTGAGCTGCGATTTAGGGTTTTTGAGGCCGTGTGAAGATACATCGATTTTTGAGCGAATGGATCCAGGTATGGGAAATTCGACCCGTATCTTGGCGGGGCATCCCGAATTTGGTTGTGATTTCGATCGCATTCGACCCGGTGATTTGCAGCCATGGCGTGGTTTATTTCTCTATGCCTTATTATTTTACAGATCTGAGCCTCCCTCTCTTTTCTCTTATTTTCCTTATATTGATTTTTTTTTCCTTTAGAAACTAAAAAAATTAGTTTGAAATATTATTATTTTTACTCTTTTTAGAATAAGTATGTGTATTTGAGTGACTCTGAACAAGATTTTAATCAGTTAATTTATCGTTCGCTTTATCTAGAAGAAATAATTTGGTTAAATTGATAAATTTTGGATGGATGTTAATAATATTTTGGTTAGCAAATTTTTGAAAATTGTTTCAGTTACTAGACAGAAATATAGTTAAATGAAACTCAACACAAATTCCTTATTCCACTCTATATTCCATCTCCTGCTCTACCTAATGAATGACACATCACATATTTCTTACATTATTCATTTTTAAAATGGGTCATCTTGATTCCAAATGAATGAAACTGGTTAATAATCTCTCTTTAGTTTACCACCACATCAGAAGAGGGTGAGCTAATAGGCTCTAAAAATTTAGAGATGTCTGTGGATAAAATAAGAGTATCCGCAAAATAAAATATTACATGTACCCATGAAATTACAAAATCATATAGTCAGTTACAAAATCATATAATCAGGAACAAGATCATAAAATGTCTCTTTGAAGCAAGATTAATCTATCATACTCAGTGTTAGTGTTGGAACAAGATCATAAAATGTCTCGTTGAAGCAAGATCATAATATTATTGAAATCAATCATACTCAGTGTTGGAACAAGATCATAAAATATCTCATTAAAATGTCATCATACTCATTGTTGGAACAAGATCATAAAATGTCCCATTAAAATGTTATCATACTCAGTGTTGGAACAAGATCATAAAATGTCTCATTTCATAAAATTGTTGAAGTGAATGTCTCAGATTATTGTTCTTACATGTGTAATCGGAACACTTGACTATCACGCTCTTTTATAGTTTGTCTATCCACCCTCTTTCCTAATCCTTACTTGCATATGCACTCAAAAAGGGATTATCAGCAAGGATAGAGTGAAAACACTTGTAACCCATGTTATTTTTTTTTACTTGTAAAGCAGAGCAATTGTAACTGATGGTTCTGAAATATATAATTTATCAATTTCAATAGTTTCCATTTTACTATTTTTGGTTACTTCTTAATCCACGTACAAAAAGCAAACACCTTAGACTCGAGCGGATGAAGTATTAAAAAAACTGATGAAGTATTAAAAAAAATGTTTCATTCAATAGAAACACAGAGATATCTAGAAAAAATTCTCGAAGAGTGATGAAAGGGAGAGAGAGAGAGGTGAGAGTAAGGGGGGTAGGTTTTCCCTTTTCCAAGCGACTACCGGTGAGGCATATAAGAAATCCTAGGAACCCTAACCACATATCAGACGATGGATAGGCACAAGAATGATATAACAGGATCAATGCGAGGAATCTTTTCAATGGGTGTGTTTCGTTCTTCTTCATGAATTTTTCAGAAGATTGCAAAGTGGAGACATTAGTCAAGAAATTCAAGGAGTTTGGTTCGATCAGAGATATTTTTATTACAAAGAAAAAAGACAGTAGTGGTTCAAGATTTGGATTTGTGAGGTATGGTTAGGGGTGGGCAAAATTTTTTTAAAACTGCAAAAACCGATCGAGCCGCACCGCATTAAGTGATTTTTTACCTAAACCGTGGTTAATTTTTTTGAAAAAAACCGCACCACTTAAATGGTGCAATTTCGATTTTTATGTAAAATTACACCGCACCGCACTCTATTATATAATTATAAATATATTATATAGTATATATATATATATTATATGTATATGTATTATTAAAAAAATAAAAAGATTTACAAAGGTTAAATACTTTGGATAGCAAAATAATTTTAGTATAGTTGTTTTATGTTATGAATATTTATTTCGATTGTTTATGAAGTTCTAATAATGATTTTATATATTTAAGTTCTTATTATCTAATTTGATAAGTATTCCAATATTTAATTTCTAAGAGTGAAGAAACACTTTAAATTAATTATCTACGCATATTTATTTTTTTATATATTCAAATATATTATATTGTTATGTTAAGTATTTTACTAATCAATAAACCGTCAAACCGTAACAAAACCGCATAAAACCGTGTAGAAAATTTTACTTGACAATTCGCAAGTTAAAATTAATTGTCAAATCGAACCGCACATAGCAATGCAATTTAAATTTTGACGAAATAACTGCAAAACCGCACCGTGAACACCCCTAGGTATGGTGGTAATGTGAACACACTTAGTGTGGAACTTCAACTGAACAACACATGGATTGGCTCATATAAAATCAGGGCTAATATGTCCAAGTTTGGAAGGATAACATACAAAAGAATGCTAAGGATGGAAGGTGTCAAGCCTTATAGCAGCAATACTAGCTATATGATAAAAAACAATGCTATGAGGGATGGTAATGTACCATATGCAGAGGTGGTGAAAAAACATAAATTGAAGACAAACAAGAACCAAAACATTGAGTTTAAGAGAAGTGAGAGGCAGTATATGGGTCTATGCTACAATGCAGATGAAGAAGATTTAGCTAGATTGGGGAAATGCTATACTGGACAACTTAAGAAAAATATCACATGGATAGAAATAGGTGAAAACATCAAGGAAGCTTGTGAAGAAAGACTAAACGTCAACTGCATGGGGGGAGACCCGGTACTCATCCAACCCCCCTGATAAACAAGGAGATCGAATCAAGGGACTTGGAATTTATCTCAAAATGGTTCGTATCTATTTGGCCTTGGAGAAAAGAAGATGTTGACAATAAGCGGATTATTTGGACAAAATGGTACGAGGTTCCGATGCATGCATGGAATCCAAAATTCTTCAGCTTTATATCCTCTAAATTCAGAAGATTGATCAAAATAGATGAGGATACTAGCCACAGACTTAATCTCTATAAAGCTAGAATCCTTATAAAAACTTCCTATCCAGAGATACAAAGAGCACCATTTGCAGTCTCCATTGACGGAAGAATATTCTATATAAGAGTTATTGAGGAGGATGAAGGTGATTATCAAACTGATGACGAAAGGTCTTCCGATGAAATCAGTGATGCTGACAGCTATGACAGTTCATGGTATCATGAATCAGATTGCGATTCCGACGACAGCGTTTAATCGATCGGAGAAAAAATATTCCAGTGATAAAGGTCGTTGAAACTAACGAGACAGCATTAAATTTCTTGTCAGATAGTAATGACGCAGAGAGGGATTTTCGAGCAAATCATGTACATGATAAGGCTTTCGAGAATCATGCGCATGATGAATTATATCATAATCCAGAAGGGTCAGCTATCGCAAAAGGTTCTGAAGAAGGTGAAGAGACGCAGTGTGAGATAACAGGCGAGAAATATGGGCCAAATAATAAGAGCCTTGATTATATTACCAAAGCCCATTTGGAAGGAAATAATAAGATGGGCCTTAATTTCTCTGATACTATTTATGGGCTTAAGAAAATACCCACTTCAGATATTAACTTAAACGTGGGTTCTGGTGAAGGATACGCGCAACTGAAGAATTCTAAATCAATTGAGAGAGAGAAATTGAGAACAGAAATCCCCTTCACAAACAAGAACTCTGATTCCATGAGCGACGATTCAATGGAGCAGGAAGAATCTAAGAATACAATGGAGTTACAAGGAAACGAATCGGAGTCAAATATCATTAAGTCCCAGAAGAATCCAGCTGAGAATTACTCCATCCGTCCCGGTCAAACTGCACCGTTTGACTGCATAAAGCTCTCACAAAAGTTATAGTAAATGGTGCAATATGGGCAGGACGGAGGGAGTATGTAATAACATCAAAGCAGAAAAAGATGGGAAAAATGAAGATGGCCATAAGTTTTGAGGAACAGAGATGGAATCATATGCTAGAAGAAGAAGATATTTCAATTGAAGTTAAGAGGGCGGCCTGGGATGTGGGAAAGAAATTGGATTTGATTAGTAAAGTCTCTGAAGAAGGTATTTTTGCTCAGATAGAAGAACAGGAGAAGCAAGATCGAGCAATAAGGAAAAAAGGGCAAGTGTGCAAATAGTCGTGGTGTCTCAAAGTGGTATCAATGAAGATTCTTAGTTTCAATGTCAGAGGTCTGGGTAAGAAATGAAAGAGGAAAGAGAAAAGAGATACAAGAATTAGTGTTCAAACATGGAATCGAAATTTGTTGTATTCAAGAGATAAAGATAGATAAGATGAATGAAGATATCTGTAAATCAATTTTGGGAGCCAACAAATTTGATTGGGCGATTAAAGATTCAGAGGGGCGTGCAGGAGGAATTCTCACCATTTGGAACGATGAGGTCTTCTGTAAAACTAGCTCGTGGCACACTAGAGGTATGCTCGTTGCGGTCTGATGGAGCACTTTGCTATATTATTAATATGTATGCACCTTGCAATATTGCTGAGAAAATTGCGCTATGGGATGTGATAAAAACTGTAGTTGAACAATCTGGGGATATGTGTGTTTGTGTAGTAAGAGATTTTAATTCAATTTCGGAAAAACTATGAGAGAGTTGGGAGAGGAAACAGTATTGATGCGAGGAACATGATTGCTTTTGAGGAATTTATCAATCAAAGTAATTTGTTTGAAATTCCATTAGTTGGTAGATCACTTACATGTTGTCGGGCAGATGGGTCTTGTAAGAGCAAATTAGACAGAATACTGGTGAATGATCCTTGGCTAGATAAATGGCCATATTTGGTCTTGAAAGGATTGGGTAGGTCAATCTCCGATCACTGCCCAATTATACTTGAATCTTCAAGAAAAAACTGGAGCCCCAAACCATTCAAGTTCTTTAACAATTGGATTTCTCACTCGGAATTTTCCAAATTCATTAAAGAGAAGTGGGATAGCTATGATATTCAAGGTTGGGGTGCGTTTATCTTCAAAGAGAAACTTAAGAGGCTAAAAGTTTATTTGAAAAAGTGGAGCAAAAATACCTTTGGAGCTATTGACCAGAAGATTGAAGATAAAAAAGAGAGATTGAAAAGTTGGATTTGGTTGATGATATATTTGGCTTGGAAGATGAAGAAGTTGTCAAAAGAAATAAATGTATGGCTTAACTACTGAGAGATATACATTGGAAAGAAGGTATGTTATCTCAAAAAGTAAAAACAAAATGGATTTCTCAAGGAGATACAAATTCAAGATTTTTTCATAGGTGGATCAACAAGAGACAGAAGAAAAATGGTATTGAATATTTGCTTGTTAATAATACATTGGTGGATTCTGTGGAAAGAGTGAAGAATGAGGTTTTCAAGCATTTTAGAGATCACTTTAAATTGAGTAATATGGTGCGTCCGTTGATGGATGACAGCTTGTTTCTGAGGTATATTCAAAAGTGGGAAAATGGTTTTCTAGAAGCCCCATTCATCGAAGAAGAAATTAAATCAGCCATTTTTTCTTGTGATTCATGTAAGAGCCTGGTCCAGATGGTTTCTCATTTGGATTCATTAAGGCAAATTGGGTGAACATGAAAGATGAAATTCTGAAAATGATGCAAGAATTTCATGCCAACAGTAAACTAGTCAAAGGCATGAACACTTCCTACATTATTCTCATACCTAAGAAGGATAGATCTTCTTCCGTAAACGAGTTTTGACCCATATCTCTTATTGGGTGTTTGTATAAGATTATTTAAAAAATTCTTGCTACCAGACTTAGCAAGGTATTGGAGACAATAATCTCGGTTAATCAGTCTGCATTCATCAGAGGTAGGCAAATTTTGGATGGGATAGTGATTTTGAATGAGATCATTGAAGAATCTAAGAGGAAGAAGTTAAGTAGGCTAATTTTCAAGGTTGGTTTTACTAAAGCATATGATACAATGGAATGGAAATTTATTGATGAAATGACGGCAGGACTAAATTTTGGAAAGAAATAGAGGAATTAGATTTGGGAATGTGTTTCTAATGCATCAACATCAGTTCTTGTTAACGAAAGTCCTTCTGGAGAATTTAGACTTGAAAGAGGTCTGAGGCAAGGTGACCCTTCATCACCTTTCCTTTTCCTCATTGTTGCTGAAGGATTGAATCTTCTTATCTCTAGAGCAACTGAACTGGGGCTGTTGGAAGACTTACAAATTGGACAAGACAAGATTAAAGTTTCACACTTACAATATGCTAATGACACCGTGTTTACGTGCTCTGGGAAATGGGATAATGTGTTGGCTATTAAAGACGTTTTGAGAAATTTCGAGTTTTGTATGGGCTCAAAGTCAATTTTAACAAGTGCAGTTTGATGGGTTTGAATGTGGATAAAGAATACCTAGTGAATATGGCAAAGGTGCTAGGGTGTGATATGGGATCAATACCATTTTCTTACCTGGGCTTGAATGTGGGAATTAATCACAAGAGGGTGGCATCATGGGTGAAGCTGGTGGATAAAATCAAAAATCGACTAGCCTTGTGGAACGATAAGTATATCTCGTTAGGTGGACGAATCACATTGATCCAAGCAGTTCTTTCTTCGGTGCCAATCTATTGTCTTTCCTTCTATCGCCTACCAAAAAAACTTTGAGAGACATTGTTCAAATTCAAAGGGACTTTCTTTGGGGGTGTGAGGATAGGAAAAAAATTACATGGGTTGGTTGGGAAGATATTTGTAAAAAAAAAAGAAAATTGAGGTCTAGGAATTAGAAATTTGGAAATGTTCAACTTGTCATTGGTTAGGAAATGGGCTTGGAGATTTTTAAATGAATCACATAGTCTGTGGGTAAAGGTTATTACTTCTTTATATGGGGGCTTTGGATTGTCAAATGTATTAAATCGTGGAAGTAATCGGGGAGTTAAGTCTAGGTGGTGGAAAGATTTGTGTGATATATATGATGATAGAGAGGGTAAGGGTATGAGGGAGGAGTGTGAGATTCTAATAGGTAATGGGAACAAAACCTTATTTTGGCTAGATAGATGGGTTGAGGGGAAAACATTGAAAACAAAATTTGGTAGATTGTTTTGAAGGGAGATGTGGTGAGTAAAATGGATTTTTGGGAAATGAATGGATAAAATTGGAACTTGAAATGGAAACGTGAACTAAGTGGTCGTGATTTGAATTCTTTTAATGAGTTGATGTTGTGTCTTGACAGGGTTAATATTGATAAAAATAAAGAAGATACTTGGAGATGGAAAAATTCTAAAGATAGGCTATTCTCTACAAAAAAAAGCTTATGACGTCTTGATGATTGAGTCGGACAAGGAGGCAAATTGGGGAAAAAAAGTATTCAAGAAGTTGTGGTCATGTCAAGCTCCTAGAAGTGTACAAGTCATTGTTTGGAAGGTACTAAAACGGAGATTACCTACAAAATCTTGCTTACAAAGGAGAGGAATTATTCATTCAACAGGTGACATTAATTGTGTTTTGTGTGGTGAGGAAGAGTAAGATATATCTCATGTATTTTTTAGATGCAAGTTCTCCTATCAAATTTGGAGCAATATCTATAATTGGGTGAATATGTCTACAGTAACCCAAACTGATCATATTCCCCATATGCTTTAACACTTGGATATGCTTGGAGGAGTAATGACTTCTAATGCTGTCACTTTGTGGGTAGGAACTATTTGGGCTATTTGGATTTTCAGAAATAACTGTTTATTCTACGGAGAAGTTCCAAACCCGTCTAGGACGTTGTATGATATAAAAGCAAGAGTATGATCATGACTTTTAGCAAAGGGAAAGATTAGAGAGGATGCTCATTTTTCAATTTGGTTATTCCATCCTAGATCTGTGCTGCGATAAGGAATTAAGTTAGAAGTCCTATTTATAAAATCTAAATTCTCTTGATGTTGCCCCCAGGGCATAGCTCAAGTGGAAGAGGGGAGGGTGGAAAAATCTTCCAACTGAACTTGGTTGCTGCATGGTGGGGGTTCAAATCCTTCCTTCGGCATGGATTTGGCCCCTTGCAATCACAAGTTTAACAGTGAGCCCTCCCTATAAGCCACTTGAGGCACATCCTGTGATTTACCTTTTCCACCAATCTCCAAGGCAGGGGCGGTGGGGGCCCTAATGGTGAGGTACACCATTTAAATTCTCTTGATGTAGTTGGGTTGGAGTACCCCTTGTACTTTTTTTTTTTGACGAAAGTATCCCCTTGTACTCTAGGTATTACTCCCTCCGTCCCAAAGATATTGACACACTTTTTTTTTTGGATTGTCCCACAGAAATTGACATATTTCCTTTTTAAGAACATGGGACCCACTCAGAAATAATTTATTTATTTATATGGACCCACACACCCATCACACTCACCACTAATACAACTACCTACTATACATTAAATATTATTTCTCTTACTTCACTTTATATTAAATTATTATACACCTTAATCTCCGTGCCCAAAAAAAATGTGTCAATACTTCCGAGACGGAGGGAGTAATAAACTTAGTTTTTCCTTTTAAAAAAAATAGAAACACATAGAGAGGTAATATATATTTTGTTCTCTATTGGGATGAGAGAGAAAATAATAAATTTTTTTATTTTTTTTTATAGAATAGGTAATATATATTTTGTTCCTGTAAAAAAAATATTATTTAATTCCTATATTTTTATAATTTAATTATTTTATTATCAAATTCAGTTACTGTTTACTTATGCTATTTTTTAGAGTTCATATGAAATATAAATAATATAATGAATACGTATAAGAACAGTGAAAAAATGATACTTGGTAAAATATATATATATATATATATATATATATATATTTTTTTTTTTTTAAAAAAAATTCAAATCGAAATATAACTTTATTTAAAGCTTCTCGCCATATTTAATTTTTATATGTGTATTCAATTCACCCCACCCATTATTTTATGGCGAAGACTTGGGTGAGACCGTCTCACGTATCCTCTTATATGAGACGGATCATTCATTAACTCAATTTATTAATTTTAAAGGGCCCTGTTTGGTTGATATAAAATTAGAAATTAAAAAATTAATTGTAGAGTAATATTAATTGTGCCTAAATAAATTTAAAGGGACTTGTTTGGTTAATATCAAATTTAAAAAATTTAAAATTAATTATGAAATAGAAATTAATTAGGATTTATATGTATACTATTTTTTTCAACGTTTTTTATTTAATTTATTATTTAAAGATGTAATAATTCGAAATTAATTATTCATTTAATTTAAATATTATAAATTTATAAAATATGATAACCTTTATATAATTAAAAGTGATATCATTTGATAAAAAATGGTAATGGTATTGTGAACTTTCATAAAATTTATAGTATTAAAAAAAAAGTGATAACATTTTAAAATAAAATTTATAATATCTTTAAATAAAAGTTATGACTAATTACAAAAGTGTATTTCACGAACAATTTATAGAATTCATGTGATAATATTTTAAATAAAAAAGTGATTTCAAAGAAAAGTGATTTTCGTCTAATTGAATTACTATTTTTTCATAAATAATTTGCCGGAATTATAAAAGTGGTAGCATTTTTAATAAAAAAATGAGAGTGATTAGGGTGGAACCGATCCTACCAATATTTGGTGTAACCGGATCCTATTGACCAACTAACCCCTTCTCCCTCTCTCATCGGAGGAGAGATTATGATTTTGAAGGCCTTTCTTATGCTTCTACTTCCGGAAACATGAGAAACCCTCAGTTGACAACCATCACCGTCAATAGTCTCCACCGACGAGTGCGTTGACTCGGTTGTGGTCAATATGCTGACTGAGACCGCCGCGATCAAGCTGAAGGAAGGAGGTGGTTTAGATTTCTCCGCCGCCGTGGCGGACGATGCGGAGAAAGTGTCGTCCAGCGGATTCGATGCGCGGCGGAGGGTGTCGAGGATGGGGGTGGAAGCGAAATTGGGGAAGTGGAGGGAAACACTTGAGAAGAAGGAAGAGTTGCTTGAAGAGTAGAAACTGGGTGGCCTTTGCTTGGACTTTGGTTGCGCTCTGCTGTGGCTCCTGTCCTCATTTGGAGTTGAGAATACGTGTCCTCAAGTGCATTAGAGTAGAGTCATATAACACAACCTTGAAAAAAAAAAGAAACTTGGAAAATAATTGGAGAGATTGAGTGGATGAGGCTTGACCTTTAATGCTAGAGATTGATGTACGTACTTTCAGATGCACTAGTTTATGGAATTTAATAAGAATGAAGCAGAAGTTAATGAATTGAAGGTTTTAGGTTAATATGCAAACATTTTCAGATTTTCTACTCAAAAAATGGAAACCAGGAATGCAGAGTATGCAGCAGAGTAATGTTGGAAATTTTTATTGAAATAGATACACTTTGCCTTACCAACCTACAAGATGCCATCAGAGTAGCATTGCATAGAGAGAGAAAAGTGTTAAAGTGTCAAACATTTTAAGTTGCAACATCACATTTACACTAGGACTACAAGTTCCATCACTAACCAAATTACATTACCTCTGGGGATTGGTGGAGGAGGTAAATCGCTCTCAAGTGGCTTATAAAGAGGGCTCACTGTTAAACTTGTACTTGCAAGGGGCCAAATTCATGCCAAAGGCAGGATTCGAACCCCACCCTACAGCAACCAAGCTCAATTGGAAGGCCTTTCCACCCTCCCCTCTACCACTTGAGCTATGCCCTGGGGCATTTGGTCATCAACCTAATTCAAGAAGCAAGTTGAAAAAGTCTTAATAAATTTCGTTATTAAATTAAGGCCCATCCTAATTCAAAACCTGTACTCACCTGTTTTGACATCAACCATTTTGTTTCCCTGATAAGTATGTGGCGGCCAAGAGGAACCAATTTATAGCAAGAGAGAAACCTAAATTATCATAAAGAGTAACTCAATTAATAAAAAATAATAACCTAAAAAATGTTAATAAAATAGTACGAATATAAAATTAAAGAGTAATCCAAATTATTAAATAAGATTAAGACAATTAATTAATAGAATAAAGTAATCTAAACGATGTGAACTAAATAAAATCGTATTTTATTTTCTAAAATCTGAATATGAAATTAAAGAGTAACCAAATTATTAAAAATAGTAATTCAATTAACAGAAAAGAGTAACCTAAAAGATGTTAAGCAAATAGAATAATATTTTATTTTTTAAAATTCGAATATAAAATTAAAAAGTAACCCAAAATATTAAAAAGAGTAACCCTATTAATTAAAAAGAAAAACCTAAAAAATGTTAATAAAAGAGAATAATATTTTATTTTCTAAAATTTGAATATGAAATTAAAACCCAAATTATTAAAAAGAGTAACAAAATTCAATGCTGAATGGGCCATCATCTACTTGTTAAGTGGATCACCAAATTTCATGGCCCAAATGAAATTCGGGTGTAAAAGACAATGCTTTCCCTTTCAGATTTTGAAACTTCTCTCTCTTCTGAAATCCAAGAATTGAGATTGTTCAATGAATTTCTCTCAAATTTCTGTCGTAGGAGCACCGCCACGCCGGCCAGATTTTTCGTTGGTCCGCCACCAACCTCCATCACCATGCGCAACCAGCCCACTCCGCCGCAAGGCCGACCATATCTGCCGTCGACTGGTCATCGCTCACTCACGCACCTTGCCGCCTATTTTCGTCTGTGCGTTGCTGCTCGTTGCTGGAGAACACCGTGCGTACACGGCCACCTCCGCCTTTGTTCTATAAATCTCCTGTCTTTCGACGCCATCGTGCTTAGCATAAAGCCTCTCCGCAAGCTCTTGCTCAGTTCCTGAAGATGAAATTCCTCGCTCTAACCGCCAGGCTTTCAGATTCATCCGGATGTCGATTTCATTTCTTCATAAATTGAAGTGTAGATTTTGACCCACTCCTTTCTTCAGGAGTATAGAGGTGCGTGGCGGAATAAGATTTTCCGGAATGGATTTGACCATCGGAGATTTTGTGAGTTTTTAGGGGACAAAAGTTTGGTTGTTGTGCGAACTGAACCTACGAATTCTGTGCAAAACGGCTGTAGCATCGATGTCCAAGACAGTGGCTGTGGAATCAGCGGCGATGGTTTCGTGACTTGAATCGTGATATTTAGGCGTTCAGCAAACTCCAAAATCCTCAGCTTTTCACTCTCTTCTCAGCTCCTGAATCGAGAAGAAGAGAGAGATTAAAAGTGACGATTGCACAAATGGGCTTGACCCACAACAGAATAGAAGACATGGCAGATCCGATTTCACGGAATTAAAAAAAAAGCCTTGCCTATAGAATCGTATCCTGTTGTAGATGGTGTCGTCGGAGCTGAAGCTCAATTAACTAGCTGTGAGAGAAAACAAAGAAGATGGCGCAGAGCTCCAGAAGTGATAGCTGTACATGGAAAGATAAAGAAGAGAGATAAGGTTAAATGGGGATCCGCGTATATAAAAAATCTGACCCATTTTAACAACAAGGCCCGATTGTACCATTTTTAAAGAAAAAGACGGGCATGAAGTCTTTGCCATAAAAAAATTATACATGATAAAGAAAAAGTGATAATCATTTAATTAAATTATGTTATGAATATTTGTAAAATGAATAAAAAGTTATAACATTTTTAATATAAAGTGATATCCGATCAAGATAAAGTGATAAAAGATATTCAAATTAGTAATAATATATTATTATAATGAAATAATAATAATGTAATAATAATAGTAAAATATAATATTTTTTTATTAAAATTGAAAAACAATTGATTTGACATAACTGTAATTTGCGTAGATGCAGGCGGCAAAATTTCGTTAAAACGTTGGAATGTTAATTAACGCAGCCAAACAGAGTCCTTATTTTCTTTAATTTTCTTTTATTTTTTATTAATGAATAGAATAGTATTCGTCTAACATAATAAGATCCGACGGTCTCACCCAACACCTATCCTTCTTTTATTTATAGCCAACCTAAATCAATATTCTAGAAAATAATATGAAATATAATTCTTTTAAAAAATATACAATATTCTATATATATACTCCTTCCGTTCCACGTTGACGTTTGCTTTTTGCACGAAGATTAAGAGGTATAATATTTTAATGTGGAGTGAAGTGAGAAAAGTAATATTTAATGTAAAGTGAGTAGTTGTATTAGTGTTGTGTGCGAGTCGTGCATGAAATAATTAATTGTTTTGATTGGACCCAACTTGACAAAAAATAAAATGTTAACCTTAACTTGAGACCACCTAAAATGGAAAACGTAAACCTTAACGCGGGATGGAGAGAGCATAAATGGTAAAAAATACTCCCTTTATCTTACATACTTTTTACATTTTATTCAACAATTCAAACAACTTTATTTATTATTTAACACTTTATTCATCATTCCCAACAACTTTATTTACTTTTCTCTTAAAATTACTAATTTATCTCTATTTTTCTTACATTATATTATATTAAAAAAATAACACTTCTTAATTTTCTTGCCCGTACAAAGAGTTTTTACTCGGGATGGAGGGAGTAGTAAGAATAATATCGATAAAATAACTTGAAAGGTAAAATACTCGGGACGGAAGGAGTAGTAAGAATAATATCAATAAAATAACTTGAAAGGTAATTCTCGTGCCCTTATAAACAGGTAAAAATACCTTGAATGGAAAACCTAGTAAAAACAATATTGATAAGGGCAAAGGGTCGAATAGACGTATCTTCTTATCGTCCATGATCATGTTGCTCACCTTTTTTTTTTATCATTCAAAACCTTTTTCTTTATTATTTAGATCACTTGTGCCCCTCATTTTTTTAATAATAAAACACTTGTACTCATCCTTCAAAAATCAATCTAACGACGTTAAAATGCAAATTTGAGCATTTGCTTTCTAGATAGGTGCAATTTCTTTTGGATGCTCCGTCTGTGGAGTTTCAATTATATGTATCTGTGACACTGGCTTCGGCCTCTCGTTTTTGAATAATTAACATATCATTCAGACGTTAAAATGCAAAGAAAGAGAACACGGGTGTGGAGAATTGAGTCTCGGTCACAACCCCTTCCTCCTCTGTGACTTCCCCATGCCAACAATTAGGATTATCTGCAGACTAGGCTGCTGTCCTGCTAGCCTTTCCATGAGTTGAATAAACTCATCATCAAATTTCACCATGACATTCTTTGCAGTGGAAAGAGGATTAGATGAAGTAATAGGTAATGAATTGAATAGAATAGAGAATTTTCTTCATCCACAGTTCAAGGGGGAGTTTGAAGATTCTTACCCAAAGGAGACCACCAATGATTTAATTTTATATGGGTTAAAATCAAGCCTCCACTTCTACAATTTGATCGAGCCCTAATTGAAATCAAAGGCAAGCACCATCCCGATGAGAATCTGGGACCAAGATGTTGTGATACCCCTTCCGACAGGAATCATGTGCAAATCAGGAACATCCCAAAATTCCTTTAGAAAACTGCTCAATACTACGGTATCCATAGGTTTGTGTACTGTCCCCGTTCCGTGAGCATCCGGAGAGTAATAAACATCGAACAACGTTCGATACCCTCTTATTGTAGTATAAATCATCAATAGGGATGAATATTTCCTCTCCTGGCAGGTGGGTCAGTGCCATCACGAACTGCTTCTACTACTACTTCATCTAATCCTCCAAATCGAGAAAAGAAATTGAATTTATTTTTCAGCAAGAATTCAAGGCACTACATGAGATTCAATCATATGTTCTGCGATTAGGGTCTCTAAATCTTTGTCTTCTTTGCACCCTCCCGAGGATTGTAACTCTCGAAGAAGTCCAACAAGAAGCTGAAGATTTTGTGAAGCGATCTGCGTTTTGTGTCGAGGAAACAAAAATTGCGATGATGGTTCAGTTTGCTCTGAAGATTTAGGGATTTATGATTTGATATGAAGAATTGAAGATGATTACGTGGAATACTTTGATTTTTAACGCCGTTAATTGATTTTTAAGGGAAGGGTATAATTGTTTTACTTTAAAAAGAAAAGGGGCCTCATTGATCTAAGTAAAAAATAATAAGGGTTTAAATGATTAAAAAAATAGATTAAGGGTCAATTTGATCCTCAGAGATAAGATGAGTGGTCAATCAGACCCCTTGGCCTATTGATAAAATAACTTAAAATGTAACATACCTAGGACGGAGGGAGCAGTAAGAATAATATCGATAAAATAACTTGAAAGGTCTTTGCAAATAAAAGATTATTACTCTTTTCGTCCAACGCTAATGTATCAATTTGCTTTTTGTACGTAGATTGAGGTGAATCAATATTTTATATGTGATGGGTAGTTGTATTAGTAGAGGCTGTCAGTTTATATTTTATTTGTATTAGTGGATGGTGTGAGTCCATATATCTAAAAAGGAAATGAATAAATTAAGAGTGTATTATTGGTGCACTTGAACGACTTCAATCGTTAGATCAAATCTTAATATAATTTATAACATTAATTAAGTTAAACAATTAAAAAATAAAAATATAAAACTACCCCACTACCCCCTGCTTGTTCACCTTTTTGCGTGTGTCCCCAAGTGTAGGGAATCAATTATAGCTCAGCGTGTGACCAAGTAAAAATATCGAACCCAAGGGATTAGAGTTAAGCAAGATACACACTAAATAACTGTCACCACTAATAATTAAGACATAAAAACCTTTTGTGAATTGAAATTATAAACTAATATTGCAGAAAATAAATACTAAATAAAATAAATAAATAGAAGCCACACTCAATCACAGGTGTTTCAAGAGACAATAACAAGATAGTTTTAGGAAAATCCAATTTATCATGCGAAATAAGACAAATAGACAAGTGAATCAAATCATGTAGAATTTTATAGGAATGATCACTTAAGCATGCTAAACCACTCATGCACAAGTGAGATTTAACAATTTTAAAGAACATAAATTCTATCAAATTAATAAGACAATTCCCTATTCCCTTTAGGTACTAAGGAAATTAAATACTCACAACCCCTTATTCACTTTTTAGGTGATTCACATGCAAAATTTCATATAGGCTAGTGCAAGAGATCTATCCTGTATAGGTACTAAAGGAATTGAATTAGGGCTTCCTTACCATATTTCTCTTTAACAATGATCATGCAAAGATAATAAGATATCTTATATTGATGGTCAAACAATCAAAGGCTATATATTGGTCAATCCCTTTCAATTGTCACGAAATAACAAATATAATTATAGAACACATTCAAACTCAATCATACATCAATCAATGATAATATCATAAAAATTAAGAAACATGATTATATAAGTCTAAAATAAAATGTCAATAAGAAATAAATATTTTGAAAAATTTATCATCATAGATGTCTAAAATCTCAAATCAACATGACAAACTTTCAAACCCTAAAACTATCAAGAGGAAACTAGCCAATTGTGTTACAAGTAACAACCATGGTAAAAGATGAAAACTTACCATGATTCTATAAATCAACAATAAAAAATTAAATAAGGAAGAAAAACCCTTATCTGGAATAATTCTCCGTCTTCTCTTTCCGTCTTAATGATCCTCCTCCATTCTCCTTCTCAAGTAGAAAACACCGTGACTGAGTGTGATAGGTGAAAGGCGGGTGAAGGATAGAGATGAATGGCCAAAGGTGATGGGTTAGGGTTTAAAACCCTAAGTGATGTGGTGGTGGTAGATTATGCGGTTTCTCCACACTTTAGGTGATGAGAATGTATATATATAGGTGTGAGAATTGAATAAAATAAGGAGTAGATCTTGAAAAATCAGGAAAAATATAATTATGGAAGATATGGAGGATATTAAATTAGGAAATAACTTGGCCACCAAGAAAATAGGAAATGGAGGGTAATTTTCGTGAATTTTTGGAATTCTCGCCGGCAGCTGCGCGACCTCACGATTTTGAGCATAACTTCTTCATCCGAGCTCCGATTGAAGTAAGTTTTGCACTCACGCGACCCTATCTTCCGTAGTTTTCTAACTATGTATCACATGACTAGTTTGGACTTCTATAAAAATACAGAAAAATTATAAAACATAGTCCTCTGTTTCCTTGGCATCTTGCACAAATTCACGCTTCATTCCAACTTTCCACTTTTAATCCGTTTTCCACCTAAAAATACGAAATAACACCTCAAATACATCAATATCTTAAATATTTGAAAATGAACCATTTAGTTCTAAAATATGAACATTAATCCCACAAAACGGTGCTAAATCGAACCTTAAAATATACATATTTTCACACTAAATTCGCCCCACTATTAGGGGGTCGTTTGCTTGGGGATATTAGCTAGGTATTGATGCAGTATACCACATAATACCAAGTTTGTCTTGATGTATTCAAAATACTTTCAGCTCGGTATTATTTCAGCCCGAAATTAATACTCCCTCCGTCCCACGTATTTTTACCCACTTTCCATTTTGGAGTGTCCCACGTATTTTTACTCATTCCATTTTTGGCAAAAATACATAATATTTTATTACATACTTTTACAATCCCAATAACTTTAATTACTTTTTTACACTTTATTCATCATTCCCAATAACTTTATTCACTTTTTCTTTTTAAATTACTAATTTATCTCTACTTTCTCTTACATTATATATTAAAAAAATAAAACGACTTAATCTCCGTGCCCGTACAAACGGGTAAAAATACCCGGGACGGAAGGAGTAATACATTTCATTGGTATTGTGTATAACACCACAAGAGGTGGGTTACACAATACCACAATTTAATACGTATGTATTATACTCCCTCCGTCCGCTCGAAAGAAGGTTTTTTTTGCCATTTTGGTCGTCCGCTTCAAAGATGGTCATTTCCTTTTTACACACATAGGATCCACACACACCCACTAATACAACTTAAATATGGGGTCCACACTCCCACTAATACAACAACCTACTACACATTAAATAATAATACTCTTTAATCAACGTGCACAAAAGTAAATACCCCTCTTTGGGGCAGACGGAGGGAGTACTTACTTTTATCATTATATCCCTCTTCCATTATTATTATTATTATTATTATTTATAATAATATTAATAAAAATAATTAATAATAATAAATAATAATAAATAATAAATAATATTATTATTAAATAAATAATAACTAGTTTTGTCTCTCGCGAATGATGCGGGTTCTATTATTTGTGGTGTCTTTATTTTTATATTATATTATTAAATGTAATATATATTTATTTATTTGTTTTTTTCATCTTACTTTACTATTAAATGTATTTTTTACCTTCCTGTTAAAAAGATGAATATTCAATTAATATAAAAGGAAGCAATCATAGTAGAATATTTTCAATTTAAATCCGAAAAATGAATAAACTTTCAATTTGGGGCATAATTAATTTTATCAGTTAGATGTTAAAGCGATTTGGTTAAGTATCAAACTATTCAACTCTTTATTAGCTTAAATTTTTAGATGAGGTGGTCATTTAACATGGTATCAGAACTCATGGTTAATAGAGGTCCAGGACTACCCATTTATGACAAAAATTCCACATGCAAGGCTTGGGGCAAAAGTTAATCCGCCTGCATGTGAGGGGATGTGTTAGAGTGATTTGGTTAAGTATTAAACGATTCAACTCTCTATTAACCTAAACTTTTAGATGAGGTGGTCATTTAACATTAGAGACCTTAAAATATATAAAACAATAAAAAAATGGTAGCAATGTGCCATAATATAATTTTTTTTTATCATATTTATATAACAAAAATATTAAATTTGTGATTAGTTGTAAATTTAATTTAAGTTCCAGCGACTGACCGCCGGAGGTCCAGAGATGGTCCGGCGGTGGGTGGGTGGGTGAGGAGCAGGATTTACACAATTTTGTTTTACACAATTTGGTTTGCACAATTTGGTTTGTACAATTTTGTTTTGCACATTTTGGTTTGCACAATTTCTTTTGCACAATTTTGTTCTTTACACTTTCTTTTGCACATTTTTTCTATGCATTTTTTTTTACTTTTTTTTCACATTTTTTCCTCATATATCTTACAAAAACCCTATAACACATTATTTTTTGCACTTTCTTAGTCTGCGTATTATTTTTTACAAATCATATGAGATAATAATCAAATTCCATTATTCTCATTATTGAGTGAATAGCAAGAAACCCTGTTTATTAATTAACTACCGTACGGCAGCCATCGATCTGCTGATCGCGCTAGGCAAAGACAGGGCCTCAAGTGTTCAACCTCCTCTTTCAAACTCTGTGCAGTTGTGTATAATTAGTTCCTTGACCACCCCTTTGGAAAACAGCTCCCAATTGATGCACCCCTGATCCTCAAACTCATGAGATTACCAAGCCCTTCCAATGGAATAGCTATTCTATCTCTATCAAAATGCAAATCAAGACATGGAAGATTTTCCAAATAATTGAAGAAGTAGATAAGAAAAAAGAAGCAGAAAAAAATAATTGATTCCAAAAAAAATTAAGGAGAAACGAAAGTACATTGCCAGGAGAAGGTTTGTGAACATTTCAAAATATGTAACTCTTAATTACATACACACCTCCTTCTTTAGCCTTGCTAATCAGATCATCCCACATTTAAACACAAAAATTACATTTAATAACCAAATGGGCACTTTAATGTTTATCAACTTAAAAGAAAGATTTGGGGTGTAGTACCTTGGGGGTGCTCCGGGGTATTTGATCCCTAAATCGAAGGGCAATTTCGAGCGTCCAAAGTGCTGTGAATAGTTGCAGTTTGAAGATGAAAAGCAATGCCGCCGGGATGAGTCTGATATTCGCACAAGGCAAAAGTGATGGCAAGAGGCGTCGAGAGGTTGCGCGCCGACGGAGAGATTGACGGTGAGATTGGTCGGCAGCTATTTGGAAGAAACTCATAGCGGCCCTGTTCGTGGGTTCCTTGAGAGGGTGGAGTAAGCTTCACCACGGGAAGATGATTTTAGAGAAATTGATGCCTTCAACAGTAGACGAGGAGAGAAATCCAAAAGGATCGATTTTGAAGAAAAGGGTTTTGGGCATTCTAGAGAGAAGGGAAGTAAACCTAAATAGATAAATATCCCAATCCATTAAACGTAATGGGGAGAGAGGAGGGTGATGGATGGGATGGAATGCGAAGCCAACGTGAGCGTGGGCCGTGGAGGGTAATTTTGCCTTTCTCTTATTAAATTGTGTACTCAGTGTTTTCTTCTCTCTATTGTATTTAACAGTAAATAAGCTCTAAAGTGTGTATCTGAGAATAATAAATCCTTTAATTAATAATCAAGCATCTCTTTTTATCTTTTAATTATTTTTTTATTGAATAACTAAACCAAATTATTAAAGTTAAAACTCAATTAATTTTTTTTATTGAATAACTCAATCAAAACATTATTAGTTGTAAATTAATTAAGAATCGAGCATCACTCTTTTTTTTAATCTTTTACTTGTATTTTTTTAATTGAATAACCTAACTAAAAAAATTAAATGTAAAAATATATTAAAAATCATTATTATTTTTTATTATTTTAAATATTAATGGTAAGTTATTAATTAGAGCGACCTGTAAGTTATTAATTAGAGCGACCTAATATGATATTAGTTAAAATATTAAATTATTTAATATAAAATACTCCTTCCGTCCCACTAAAGTTGTAACAATTTTTTTTGGCACGGAGATTAAGGAGTATAATATTTTAATGTAAAGTGAAGTGAGAGAAATAATATTTAATGTGTAGTGGGTAGGTGTATTAGTGGTGTGTGTAAAGTATGTGTGGACCCTATGTATATATATTAATATTTTTTGTGTGGGTCCATATGCTTAAAAAGGAAATGTAACAACTTATGTGGGACAACCCAAAAAAGGAAAATGTCACAGCTTCTCTGGGACCGAGGGAGCATTAATTGGAAGATTAGAATTTTTAAACATATTTATAAAAATATTTTTATTATAATTAAAATAATAATTTTCATTAAAAAATATATAAAATATTCTTATCAGATTAAATTAAATTATTATAAAAAATTTACTTAAAATATAATATTAATTGCAAGATTATAAAATCTTAATTACTTTAAATATTAAATTACTTAAATAAAATATTAACTGCATTATAAAGATTATTAATGAGAGAGATTAAAAAAATAATATTTAAAATATTAAATTACTTAAAATAAAATATTAATTTAAAGATTAACGTGAGAGCACTACATACACAATTTTTTCAAGAACGAACATGGCGATACCACTGACCACATACACAAAATTTTTTAAGAGAAGCGTGACGCCATCACACACACAATTTCAAAATTTTATATTCTCTTACTTCCCAAGGAAAATATTAATTTAAAGATTAACGTGAGAGCGTCACATAAACAAATTTTTCAAGAACGAACATGGCAATACCACTAACCACATATACAAAATTTTTTAAGAGAAGCGTGATGCTAATTTTATATTCTCTTACTTCCTAAGGAAACATATTAAGCATGTGGTCATTGATAGTCTTTACTGCTCTATTAGGAGAGCAAGAATTGCCCTATCCTCAAAATAACATTAATTAAATTACCTAAAATTATTACCTTTTATAAGAAAATTATTTAAAATAATATTATTACATAATATTAATATTATTATGATTAGAATATTAGATTTCATTAATTGAATTACTTATTAAAATATATTACTTAAAATAAAACATTAGTTGCAGGATTAACGTGAGAGCGTCACGTTCACAATTTTTCTAAGAATGAACGGCAAGGCCACATACACAAATTTTTTCAAGAAGGAGCGTGGCGTTGCCACATACACAAATTCAAGATTTTATTTTTGACAATCACTTATAAATTAATAGTATTAATGATAAGCCAGAAAAACTAGAGCTCATATATTAGCAGAGTTAGAAATAGACATAGTAAATTTTATTTGCGCGACGCTATCATCACTTAAAATATTTCTAAAAGCACCCGAATCCATAAAGGAAGAACATTCCTCCGTTTTTGCTAATAACTGCTCTCATCATAGTTTTATAAACTGTACGTTGCTCATCCGTTAAAGTTCATACAATCTGTTAGGGTTTGATTCATCTCTGCTCTATCATAACATGTCTCTTCTAGAATGAGCTTATTTCGTCCATCTGCAGCGGCATTGAAATCTGGAAATGGCATACAACTAAACCTTTTAAGACTACTGCCATGTTTTAGCAATAGTTTTTCTAACTCAATCAAAGTGTAATTCTTCAATTGATCCTCTGAGATATGAAAATCTTCGAAGAAGGGAAAAAAGAGATTCTGTTAAAGATCGTGAATAATAGAAAATATGCACTTTAAGCAATTGATATTTTTTGTCAAACTGATTGGTCTGCATTTTAACTTATGAAGTTGTTGTAAATTATGATTCAAATATGGCTCTTATGTTTTTGTTAATATGTTGTATGTCTATAAATAGGCATGTAATATAATAGTAGAGTGTAGAAGTGCAAGAGATAAAAGAAGAGTGAAAAACAGAGTGTGGCTTATGAGAGAGTATGAGAAAAGTTGAGTGTGAGAATTTGAGGGTATATTGTAAAATATTTTGTGAGCCTCTAACAGGATATATAACACCTCCACTGATCATCTCGCTCTCATCTGAATATATATATTATCTGTGGGGTTGGATGCAGCATACTGTTTGTGTAATCATTCTCTGTTCTTCAGAAGAAGATAGATTATGCATGTGGGATTGCCCAGCAATCATGCAAAATGGGGCTTGTTTTAACCCTAATACTGTCAAAGATCACAAATATCGCTGCAATTATGTTGTCAATAGTTATTATCAGAGAAAAGTAACATTGCTGGAAGCTGTGATTTTTTTCTTAATCCTATTCCTCCCATCATCATTGCTAATTACTCCTAATTACCAATTACTATCTTTTTTTTTTTGCTTAATTTGTTGTTTTACAGCTGTGGTTTTTGGATATGTATACCAATCTTTCCCCCAGGTATTAATTTCTCCACATCCTTGTGGTAATTTGGGAATTGAACATAATTAATCTTGATTAAATTGTGAATAAAACACTAGTTATTCTTGAGTTTGAATCAACTTTGAAGCTTCAAACTAGTAGCCTTTCTTATCAAGTTAAAGGGGATAAATCATTGTGAGAAATACTTGTATTGAAAAAGATGAGGATGGTTTTTAAAGAATGAGCATCTTTAGGTAATATCTCATTTTCAAGAAAGATAAACAACATAGAGAAATTAAATCATTCTAAAGAGATACACAACATGAGAGTACAAGGATTTACACACACTTGTTTACCACAAGTTCCTCGTTTGATAATAAAATCAAGCCATCGCAGGAACCGACAAATAGAGGAGTTTAGAGGTGGATTCGTGTCTGCTAGAGTGGATGGAAAAAAAGGGTCGGTCTAATTAAGCACAGCCCTCCTTCATTCTTGGTTTCCTCTGAATCTCTTCCTCTTATTCAACCCCTCTACCTTAGCTCAGCCATCATATTTCTAAAACACTTAAACATCACCTTTTTCCCAATTAAAACCATTATTCCCATTCTTACCTGCTTCTCAAGAATATATATTGTAGATCCACCATGCCCATCATAGACTGTAAACTATTGACATTTGACACATATTCTCGATTATTGTTTTCCTCTCAGCCTTCTCCTGCTCATTCAATTCCTCCAGCTCGGCCATCATGCTGGAGCTCTTCATCCATAATTCTAAAACCTTTTCCCAATTAAAATCGTTTTTCTCTTCCATGAACTGAGTTAAGATTAATTACATCTATGGAGGCTTAGTTGATGTTATGATCCTTGCCTTTGAACATGACTTTCCATCTCATTATTCTCTTGGTTTGTTGTTTCGTTGTTCAAGGACGAACAACACCTTAAGTTTGGGGGGTTTGATGAGTGTGAAAATTCATGTACTTTTGAGTCCGATTTGATACATCTTTAAGAATTTTAATTGTTATTATTTGCACATATCTTAATATTTTGAATTATTATTGACTAAAAGATGCATGAGAGGTATTTTGTTGTGTTTTAATAGGAGAAAAGGATAAAAATGCAAAGTCAGGGTGAAAGGTAAATTTGAGCAATATGTAAGAAAACAGGGGACTACTTTCCATCATTTTTCTGTATTCGCATGGGAGTCCAAACTGATCTTATTATACATGGTTGAAAAGCCACGGAAGAAAGGAACGCGTGGGTGCAAGAATCACCTCAATCGAAATTCGAATGAAGAAGTTATGGCCAAAACGGTGAGGTCGCGTAGTTATATACGTGATTTTCGACCAAGATTTTGGCCCATGATGCATATCCATAATAATTTTGCCACATAATTTGGGGAAAAGGAGAATAAATTGTTCGGTCACGTGAAGACTACCAATATTTTTGTGTGCATGTTATTACATGGGGCCACCACTACCTATTATATTTCATGTTGGAAGACAGAGTATGTATGAGGCCATTAACTAAAGTGGAGCCAAAATGAATATCTATGTGGGCCCAAGAGGTGTGAGAAGCCCAATTCTTGTAAAGAAGCTATCCGGCCCATCTGGTGTAGCAAAAAGGATTGTGTTAGATCCTAATTATAAATGGAGAAAAACACAACAGCTCCGAAAACAGTTCCTCAATCCCAAATTTCATACAAGCCGCACAATCAAGTCAGTTTCCTCTCGCCTACAGAACGGGATTCACGCCCAGATTCATTCCGCCACACGTCCCATCGTCTTTGTGCCCTAATTTCTCCATCACTTACCATCATCCACCCATCGGAGGCGGAGATTCCGACGGAGATAAAGATTAAATAGACGAAATCCTCCAAAAGGGTTCTTTATTTTTAATTATTTATTTTTATTATTTTAGCACAATGGTTAGGGTTAATTACATCTTTGTGATTTGCCCCTTTAAATCCATGGGCTAAGTTTCTTTGTTGGTAATGTTAAGGCTTTAAGACAATTTGACTATGTGATTTGATTGCCCTAGACTTGAATTTTATTATTCTGCAAATTGTTTATTTCCTTATTAAAGAGGATATTTTGAGACTTCATATTATTGTGTTTTTGGGTTTTGATTCCTTTAATTATTCTTGACGGTATCACTGATTGATAGTTAATAGGATTCTTTATTTCTACATAATAATTGTTGTTTCCTGTGACAGTCTTAGGGGATTGGCCTATAATACCTAAGAATGTTAGACAATCAATTTGGAATATTAATTACTTGGTAAAACATCATTATTAGGTAATTGGTAAAGAGGTTAATAATCGCGTACCTAGAAAAAGAAGTCTAATGCTCTAGCCTTTAATGGAATTTAGCATGAAGGACCTATAGAGGGAGAGTGAGTTAATTTCCTATTGATCCTAGAATTTTCAGCTCATTATAAGTGTTAGATCATACCCGATTAAGGTGATTTAACTAGGCTTAGTGATCCTCTTATAAACGTGTGCAGGTAATTAATTTGGGTTTAGATAAATTAGTCACATAGCTAAACTGTTTGCCCAAGCATTACCAATTTTCCATTCTTGAATTCTAAATCATTTTCTCTGCGAGATTTATTTTATTTGCTTAGTTTAATTATTTTAATTCAGTTTTATTAGTTTAATTAATTATTTCTTCAAAAACCCCATATTTGTCTTGCAATTGAATTATCATTAATAGAATTATTTATTAAATTTATAACTATCTCTTGGGAATGATATTTTACTTGGTCACATGCACTACAATCGACCTCTTATACTTGGGGGTAAAAGAAAATAGCGATCAAGCACTGTGAAAAAGAAGCTTGAAGAAGCTACTCAAACCTTTGACAAATTGAATAAAGGTAAGTATATTCTAACTGAAGCGTTGTCTTTTGGTCAAACTAGTAAGGCAGGTTTAGATTACAGTCCTGAAAAAGTATTTCCTAACTTATATGTTGATGGCAGTAAACCTGTGAATTTTATCAAACCTGATATGTTATCTGATGTTCAAAAGAAAGATACTACTCCAAAATGAAAAGGAGTTAGGAAAAGACATTACGTCTGTCATTACTGCTTTGTTAGAGGTCATATCCATCCTTTTTGCTATAAAATGAAAGAAGATATGCAATCTGATAAAATGTCGTCTCTAGTGTCTTTACATTCTGCTCCACACCCTAAGACTAAACTCAAATGGATTCGTAAATCTGATTTAACATGCAATGTCGTGTATACTTCTTTAAGTAGTAGTATTGCAGGATCTTGGTACTTCGAGGTGTTCTCGCCATATAACAGGTACAAGAGAGAATTTGATTGATTTCGAAGAATTTGATGGAGGTAAGATTACCTATGGAGGGAGAGAAAAAGGTAAAATCACTGGAAAAGATATTTTGAATCTTGAAGGTTTTTCAAAATTGCATAATGTGTTTCTAGTTGAAGGATTACGTGCAAATTTGATTAGTATCAGTCAGGTGTGTGCTGATAATTTGCGTGTCCAGTTTAATAAAGATTCTTGTGAAGTTTTTGATGATTCTAATTCATGTGTTATGATAAATAAGAGATCTATCGACAACTGTTATTTGCTTGAAACTAAATTTGTTGCATACAATGTGCATGTTGATGATACTACTTTATGGCATCAAAAACTTGGTCATGTTATTTTAAAATCTTTAGAAACTTGCAAAGTTTGATATTGTTCGTGGTTTACCTTCTTTGAGTCAAAATGATAAAGTGGTATGTGGTACATGTTAAAAGGGAAAACAAACTCGAGTATCACGTAAGATGTCTCAATATTTTGGAACATCAAAATGTTTTGGACTTGTTCATATGGACCTTATGGGACCTATTGAAGTTGAGAGTCTTAGTAGAGAGAGATATTCATTTGTCTTAGTAGATGATTTTTCACGATTTACATGGATTGAATTTTTACGTGAAAAATCGAAAACTTTTGAGTCATTTAGGAACTTGTACAAAAAGTTTAGAACGCTTTACAATGTCAAAATTGCTAGAATTCGTTCTGACCATGGTAAGGAATTTGAAATTTGTCTCTTTTCGTCTTTTGTGATAGAAAAGGAATTTTACTTGAGTTTTCTACTCCTAATATGCCTCAACAGAATGGGGTTGCCGAAAAAAAAAATAGAACTTTACAGGAAATGGCTCGAGTTATGCAAAGTTCTAAACATCTTTCTAAAAGATTTTGGGCTGAAGCTCTTAACACGGTATATTACATATCTAATCGAACGTATATAAGATCTGGGAGTATGATGACATCATATGAAATTTTAAATGGAAGAAAACTCAATCTTAAATACCTTCATGTTTTTGGATGTGTATGTTATGTGTTAAATGATAGAGATCAACGAGCAAAGTTTGACTCAAAAAGTGATAATGCAATTTTTCATGGATATTCTCTTAATAGTAGAGCATATAGAGTTTTTAACTTGAGGTTGCGTACTATTCAAGAATCTGTGAATATCGTCTTCCATGATTTTTCTGATATTGAAACTAAAGAAGATGACATCTCTAGATTACTTGGCGTAACGGAAAGTCCCACATCAGAAGCTGATATAAATCTATCACTAGGTGTCACGACATCAAATAGAACACCGAACGCGACAGGTCAGTCACCAGATGCCACGACACCTAGCAGGACACGTAACATGACATATTCAGAAACAGAATCAGAATCTGATGCAGTCGGCGACACTTTTAGAAGAACAGTCGAACCATCCAGAAGAGCTCAGAAGAACCATTCTACCACTCAAATAATTGGAGACTCGTCAGCTGGAGTGATGACAAGGCAAAAGGAGTGTGTCTATTACAAAGATATGGTAAAATTTGCTTGTATGTCATCTATGTGCAGTAAAATAAATTTTAATTGCTACATTTCATCTCTAGATCCTAGGAATGTAAATGAAGCTTTGCTAGATGATTGTTGGATAAATGTTATGCATGATGAATTAAACCAGTTCTCTAGGAATGATGTTTGGGATTTAGTACCTAGAACCCCTGATTTGAATGTGATTGGCACAAAATGGATTTTTAAAAATAAAACTGATGAGTTTGGAAACATTGTTCGTAACAAGGCTCAATTGGTAGCTCAAGGATATACACATGTAGAGGGGGTTGACTATGACGAGACCTTTGCTCCTGTTGCTCGGATTGAGTCAATTTGTTTGTTACTTGCAATTGCTTGTTACATTGGAATAAAATTGCATCAGATGGATGTCAAGAGTGCATTTTTAAATGGCATTTTAAATGAAGAAGTTTATGTTTCTCAACCTAAAGGTTTTGACAATCTCACTTATCCATCGCATGTTTATAAACTGAAAAAAGCCTTATAAGGATTGAAACAAGCTCCTAGAGCTTGGTATGGAAGACTCACTGAATTTCTTCTTGACTATGATTTTGTTAGAGGAGAAGTTGACCGTACTTTATTTATCATGCATAAATGTGATCATTTAGTTATTACTCAAGTTTATGTAGATGATATCGTATTTTATTCTACTTCTAATCTGTCACTTGATAAGTTTGTGAAGTCAATGTCTTCAACATTTGAAACGAGCATGGTTGGTGAATTGAACTTCTTTCTTGGCTTACAATAAAACAGATGCATGATGGTATATTTATTTCTCGGATTAAGTATGCTAAAAATCTTGTGTCTCGTTTTGGTCTTGAATATGTTAAACATATGAAAACACCTATAGGATTATCGCAGAAATTATGCATGGAGAGTGTTGGAGATGATGTTGACAACACTCTATATCGATCCAGATAGGTAGTCTTCTTTACCTTACTGCTAGCCGACCTGATATAATGTTTAGTATTTTTTGTGTGCTAGATACCAGGCTGATCCTAAATTATCCCATTTGAATGTTGTTAAATGTATCATACGATACATTGCGGGAACACAAGATCTTGGAATGTGGTACACAAAGGATACAAATATGAATTTGGTGGTTTACAGGGACTCCGATTAGGCAAGAGATGCAGATGATAGAAAGAGTACAAGTGGTGGATGTGTTTTTTTGGAAATAATTTGGTGTCGTGGCACAATAGAAAGCAGAATTGCGTCTCTTTGTCTACTGCAAAAGCTGAATATATAGCTACTGGAAGCTGTTGTACCCAACTTATTTGGCTAAAACAAATGATTGCAGACTATGGATACGCATCTGACACTCTTACTATAATACAAGTGCGATAGATATCTCAAAAAATTCAGTACAACATAGTCGTACAAAGCACATAAGTAGTAGACACCACTTTACTTGGGATTTAATTGAGAAAAATATTATTAAGTTAGATTACATTCACACTGAGCACCAACTTGCATATATATTTACTAAGGTATTAGATTTTCAGAGGATTTCAAATCTTCAAAAATCTTTTGGCCTTTGTAAATTTTGAGTTTTTTCAATCTCGATATTTTTTTCCTTTTTTAGGTGATTTTTTAAAAAATTTCTTTTGTTAATCTTGATAAAATTATCTTTAAATTTATGATTTCTTGCGTTGATTACCCAACCCCAAAAGAATCGGATTTGAAAATTTATTAGCAATAAAATACCAAGTCGAAAAGGTGATTGCTAATTAATAAGAAAAAAATTGGTGTATAATCTTGTCACTGAGTAACCAGGTGCACGGCGGTGGCTACGATGATGCATTCTTTTCAAAAGGTGATGAGATAGTACATCTATATTCATTTATCACTGAGTAACGAGGGGCACGGTGGTGGCTACGACGATGCTTTCTTTTCAAAAGGTGATATAAAATTAAAATTTGGGTGTCATCGGTTGAAATTTAAAATTTTTTAAGATAATTTAGTTATGGTTTACATATATTTATCTATTCTATGATTTAATTATTCTTCTCTTCTTTTTTAAAAAAATCTACGTGGTGTTTAAGAATTAAGTGCTTTGATAATTATCCTTATTTATAGGATATTGTTGATATTGTTGAGATATTTTTTATATTTATCTTCTTTTATTACCATATTTAAATATTTAAGGTGTTTTCTTTTCATCTTCTTATTCCTTTTTGTGTGTCCAATTTCAAATCTGTACACGATTTTTTTCTCTCCCAACATGAATCCCGATCAAATCATGATGCTTGTGAATTCTGTCACCCAAGTCGTGATCTCCTCTCTTCAAACCGCTCAGCTTCCGTCAACTCCGTCACCTAAGATCCCTCCATTGACTTCTGTGATAAATTCCCAAGCTTTAAATCCATCTGGTTCAAAACTCCATACGCACGGTCCTATAGATGTTGATTCTATTGCACCGGTTCCGAGTTCGAACATCACACTTTCATTGCTTCCTTTGACCTCCACTCCTCAGAAGGCCACCTCTTCTTGCTCTAAAGAAAACTCTTCCCCTTCGCAAAAACCTATTTCTGCTCAAAAGAAAATCACAAAAAAATCCTCTGTGTCCAGTGTTGGAAAATCTCCGACTACTACTTGTAAGGAATCCTCATCTATACAACAGTCACGCCGTTCAAATAGACTCCATTAGTGTCCATAAGACTTACCTCTGTCTCCTTAGAATAAGCAGAAGACTATTCTGCGTACCATTGAAATTTCCAAATCCAAAGTTTCTGTGAGGTATGAGACAAATTTAACTAAGAATGAATCTGGTCCTGATGTGAATGTTACTAGTGGTCAGAATTTTGCATTAAATTTAGGTCCTCAGGGTTCTAATTCATATTCGAAAGTCATAAAGTTTACTGCCGACGCTGATGAACAGATTGATGAAGAGATTGACTACATAGATTCGGAGTTTGACATTACTCCGGATACTGACCCACGGTTCTACTATGAAGATGGTATAAATTCTTGGAACTCTCTTTCTGTGCGTTCCATATTGCCTGAAAAAGTGATTGATGTAGAAGATTTCAAGAAATACATTCTAGATGAGTTTTTGAAAGAAAGACATTTCTTGAATACTGTGGTCAAAGTCAGTGAGTATGTTGATGATATTGTGAAGGAATTTTATGTTAACTTGGCTGAATTGATACTTGAAAAGAGGTCTCGAAAATGTGGCAAATTTATCTTCGCGGTAAAGTTTGTCGTTTCTCTGCTGGTCTTATAAACAGGTATTTTAATCTTCCGACTCCGGGAGAAACTGATGTCACGCTCGACATGGATGAAGTTGCACGAGTATTGACAGGTGGTGTTATCAACACTTGGTCACGAAGGTTGAAGGTATCGTCTCTTAGCTCACTAAATGCCGCTCTTCATAAGATTGCTATTCATAATTGGCTGCCTTCATCAAATTCTAGTGTTGTGGCATCAGATCAGGCTACTCTGTTTTATAAGCTTTATACTCATTGTCCTATTGATTTTGGTGTCTTGGTCATTAATAATATGTTCAAGTTTGCTAATATGATGACGAAGACGGGTATTCTTCCTTATCCTTCTCTGATTTGGAATGTCTTGACATCTAATAGTTTTTCTCTTGAATCTTCATATTCCCTTTCAACCGTTGAGAAGTTTGTGAATCCTTCATCTCTGCTTAAAGGTGGTCATCTTTGTGATTTGCCATATTGTTGAGCTGCTCCTTCGGTGCTTTCTTTTCAGTCTTGTGAGGTGTCAACAGTGTTTCTTCGCCAACAAATCTTGCTCCTTACCAGTCATGCTAAAACACTTCAGAAAGAATATTCTCTTGTGCTTAATATTCATGATCAGTTGCAGAGTTTGTTGCCTAAGAACCATGGGGAGATGGCGCAGGTGCAAGTGGTGACGCAAATAATTCCGATGGAGATGCTATTTAGAAGTGCTTATGATGTTTTTAGTTGATGCTGAAAACACTTTGCAAAAACATTGAATGTGTTGTTTTGTTTTTGGATATTGTTACATATCGTATTTTTCTTTGGATATTGCTATTATGCTTTGGATTTCAAATTATTGTTGATATCTAAATTTTTTTTTTCGTATTTTTTAAATATGGGGGAGTCTGATTTTTTGTTTGTCATGTTGCGTATTATAAGGGAGTATATTTTTTCTTTCTTCTGCAGGAAATGCAAAATGGGGGAGATTGTGAGAAATTGAATTTTTTCAAATTCCCTATTTTAATTGTTTTGTCTTTCCTGATTGTTAGTTAATTTGTTTTATTAATTAAAGTGTGTTTATTTTATTGGATTGAGTTAGTTCCTATTTATTAGGAAAGAAAAAGTCGTTTCTTTATTTTTTTCTGTAAGAGAGAAGAACGTGGAAATACAGGTGTTGAAAACGTGGAAGACTTAAGAATTTCGTGGACATCAAAAAAGAAGTGGAGAACGTGGATATGGACTTGATCTCCAGGGAATGCAGAACGTGGGATGATCTGCTTGAAGAGCAAGGATTTTTACTCCTATAAAATGATCATTGTCTTCTTACTTTGAGTGCAAAAAACTGATATTACAGATTGAGAGATGAAAAGGATTTTAGTTTTACTTTATATTCTTTGTGTTGGATCATTCTCGATATTCCTTCTGTGAATCCTATGTCAAAGGATTTAGAATATGATTTCTTTTTGTGTTTGATTTTCGTGATTTATTTTTGTAATCGTCTTTGAAGGTTTTAATAAAAAAGTTTTTTGCCGGTGAAGGCATCACAACGACTTGTGAGAAAATTAATTCTGGTTTTTTCTTTTTATTCCGTTGTGCATAGTGTTGTATTATGTGTCTCGACATCTGTTCAGCACGAAAATTCGTGCTTTTCATAGGCCGTTTTCATATGATTATTGCATTATTTTAATAGTATTTGTGGAGTTTATTGTTTATTTTCATATATTTTATTGCTTCACATGTATTGTCGAAATTTTGCATAATTTAATTGAATTTTGAGGTGAAAGTAATAAGTTGTCAAAAGAGGGAGTTTGACGTGGGGTCGTGAAGTCGTGATGTGAAGAATAAAGCTCACCTCTAACGCCTACCAATATACACAGCTGCACCTTGAATTCGTGGCCCACCAAACATATGGGTATTGTTGATATATTGAGTGGGGGCCACAACTATTCCAAACCACATTAAGTCATACGTGAATTAAAAGCCCAACTAAGTTGATTTCAAGTGAGCAGCCCATTTGAAGCCCAGCCGTGTGATACAATAAAACACGCCCAATTCCATTGAGGAGGAGAGGAGGGTCGAAGACAGAACAGAGAACTCCCAGGGCCGAAGCGCGGAGAGCAGGACGCATAGGGGAGGGGAGACCCGAAGCTAAAAGGAGGCGCGACTTCCTGTTCGACGTGAACAGCACACCATTCACGCAACCACACCACCACTTCACCCATTCCACCTATTTTATCCAGCGGTGTGTTCGATTCAAGGAGGGGAATCATACAATTGGAGGAGACGGAAAGAGGAGCAGTCATAATTCTTTGATCCAGGGTTTTTAATTTTGAACTCAATTTCCTTCCAGTTGATATGAATTTTGGTATGATCTTTATTACACCCGTTGGAGTTGTCTATCACTCCATGGGGTAAATACTTTTTGTAGTTATAGCGCATGAAGGTTAAAACTGATTAATTTAGTATTTGATTTGTGGGTTTGAAACTAAAGAATGTTTATTCACTCTTCCATGGATTTATTTGAAATTATTTAATTTATAGTGCGTAACGTTTATGATTATTTGTTTGTCATTGACTAATGCTTGAAATAATTGTAACTTGTGTGGCATAGAATTAATTAATTATGTTGTATAAGTTGAGGTAATTGACATATTTCTTAATTTATTAGACATGGATTATGTGATGAGTATTATTAATTATGATGATTAGTCGTGTTGATAATATTCAGGAAATTAGGTAATAAACTTATAGTACATAAAAAGGGAACACATATTAGTTCTAGTATTAGTTCTAGTACCTGACGAGGGAGAGGAATAATATTGCAACTACCTAGAGGGGGAGATGGGGGGATATTAGCCTAGAATTTTAGGGGATAAACCAAATTAATTATAAGTTTGCTTAGACCAATTAAGTGAATTTGTATGCTTTGGTGATTCTTCTATAACTTCTACAGAATTGAATCCATATATCATAATATTAGATTAATAAGTTTTAACTAGAGTCCATAGTGCTACTATTTTCTCCATACTTGAATTTTCATATTTTCTTAATTTATTCTTATTTTATTTTTAAGTCTTCATTAGTTGTTAGAAAATCTCTAAACAATTGAATATTGGCTACAGTCGATATCCCTACACTTGGGGATTTATTTGTGTGCATTCGAAAACACGCAACAACATCCTTTATGTCAAAACATTGTTATACACATTTTTATACTTTGTTCTGCTTTTAAGCTTACACCGTTTTTGGCCCATCGCAAAGTGTTTTTCAAACGAAGGCACTCCCCCAGCACTTTCATATATATATATACATACGAGTATAAATTCCCGCGTAATACGCGTATGAATTATTATAATCAATCAAAAAAATATAATTAAAAGTGGTATTTAATTTATAAATATACATAATTTAAAATTATAATAATAAAAATAATAATAATAATAATAAATAAAATTAGTATTTCTAACCAATCAAAAAATATGATTAAAGGTGCTATTTAATTTGAAGATATACATGAATAATCCTAAAGAATTAGTATGCGTGATTTATGTGTATTAATTAATATTTTTCTCTATTTATATAATTTTTTTAAAGATATATATACTTTTATTGATTGACAGTATTTTTCTTTATGGATATTTTTTAATGAGACTATAAAAAAATTACTTAAAATATATAATATTAATTGTAAGATTATAAAATCGTAATTACTTAAATAAAATATTAATTGCATTATGAAGATTATTAATGAGAGAGATTAAACAAAATAATATTTAAAATATTAAATTACTTAAAATAAAATATTAATTTAAAGATATGAGAAAAGAAATTTAACAAGAATGAATTGACCATACACCTTTTTTTTCTCCTGGATAATGATTTTTCTGTTTAAGCGTGCTATTGTTGTTTCCTTGCTTTCATAAAGATTGCATAAATCATCAACCATCATTTCGTCCTCGAAGTCTGCAATTAACAACTTTATATTTAATGTTGCTATTGCCTAATATTAATAACAATACAAATATACGTTGTAGCATGTGTACCTTCTATACAAAATTCTTCTGTCACAGTTGAACATGAAGCATTTTTCATTGTTAATACTTCATAATTTAATTGTTGGATCATGGAAATATTGTCTCTACAGATGTTGCTCTTACCTGATTTGTATGAAAGTATAAAAAAATTGTAAATTACATCTTAATTTTTTAAGTTACAATTAATTTTCTTCAAATTTTGTAAGTACATGAATGTGTAATTGCTGTAATAAGTGTTACCTCTGGATGAAGAAAATTTCTGTTTTTCTATCAATATTTGTTTTCTCATACGGCGTCCGCTGTCAGTTTTTGAGTGATTCTTCATTATTATTCTGTTAAATTTGAATGTATATAATCTCACATATTTTAAGTTTCGAAACAAACCTTTTATTATATTATTATATCCTTTGTCAAAATATTGGTGATTGCATACCAGAAATAATTTTAATCAAATCTTTTCCTAAAATATATTGTCTATATATAGTATCACCAATAAATTTTAATTATGGTTAAATAAATATTAAATAATACAATATGATTTTTTACTATGGTATTCATATTAAATTACTTAAAATAAAATATTGGTTATGTTATGAAAATTATAAATAAATGAGAGAATATAAAAATTAATATTTAAATAATAAATTACTTAAAATAAAATATTAATTATAAGATTAACGTGAGATTGCCACATACACAAATTTTATTGTGGTAGTCATAATAAATTACTTAAAATAATAGGACATATTAAATAAAATAATATTTAAAATATTATATTAAATTACTTAAAATTAAACAATAATTGCAAGATTAAATAAAATATCAATTAAGAGATTAATTTCGTTCCAAACCTTTTAGTTTTGCTATATATTTATTTCAATACAGTATTTTTTTATCAATGTTGTCCCATAACTTTTGTAATAGCGCTGATTTGGTCCAAATTAAAAAAAAAAATTGAACATAAATAAATTTTAATCGAATCTTTTCTTAAAATATATTTTCTATTTATAGTATCACCAATAAAATTTAATTATGGTTAAATAAATATTAAATAATACAATATAATTTTTTTTACTATGGTATTTATAATAAATTACTTAAAATAATAGGACATATTAAATAAAATAATATTTAAAACATTATATTAAATTACTTAAAATAAAACATTAATCGCAATATTAAATAAAATATTAATTATGAGATTAATTACCTTTTAGTTTTGCTATATATTTATTTTAATACAATATTTTTTATCAATGTAGTCCCATAGCTTTTGTAATAGCGATGATTCGGTCCAAATAAAAAAAAAGAATTGAACATTTTTAAGTAGAAAAGACAAAAAAAAAATTTGGACTATTTTGAATAAAGTAAAATTATAATTATTAATTTTTACATGTTGTAATTTTGTCTCAAAATAATATTTTTTATCTCTATAAAACTCATAAATAAAATTTGATCATTTTTAGGTTAAAACGACAATTTTAGAGAAAAAAGTTATGTGATTATTTGTAGGTAAAATTAAATTTTTTGAGACTATTTTGAATAAATTAATTTTATATGAGACAATTTAGATTTTAAATTCTTATTCTTGTGGTGGCGCATATCTACTTGATATGGAAAACAGAGTTGGTAATGATATTGAAATAAACATTATTCCTTGATTCTAGAAAAGTTTGAAGGATAGAATTGATAATAGAATTAAAATAATCATTCATAGTTTCAATAATTACAATAATCTAATTAAATCTGCAGTTATGATAAAATTTATGCATAAATCCTAAGTTCTTCATGAAGCAATATATCTTGTTTCTTAAGATTGATTATCTTCAACTTTTAATTGAACCATCCTTTTATTCGTGGCCGGTATTTGAGTCTGATCCAGAGCATTATCTTCATCATCATCAATAGTCTCAAAGTCAACCAATTTACGCTTCCCTTTTACAGTACTCATTTTATTTGAAAAAACATCATTCATGAAGGATCCTAAAGGTTGTATGTAAACATAAAATAACAGTATAATATAACAATTAGAAAATGGATGGAGCAAATCACCATAAATGCATTTTTAATTTTGAATTCAATACCTTTTTCGCTTTTGATCTATTCGTTATAGCCTTGATCATAGTAGGATCTAAAGATAATTTCATCACACTGTATACATTTCATTAACTACTTATATTTCTTTCAAAGATATAGAATCTAAAGATGAACTTCGAACCAATAAGAGTGTCAAACTCTTTAGGAAATGATCCAACCAACTCCAGCTAATAAAAAAATAAAAAAGAATTATAATAAAACATAGGATATGTATAACAGATATGTTGTATTTTGCAAACTAAATTCTAATTTATGTCATATCTTTCAGTCATGTGAAAATTTGTAATATGTGAAATTTGATTAATGCAGTTCTATTCTTTATAGATGTGTATATGAAAATTATAAAATACATTCTCAAGATTTCAAAGAGTTCGGCTGCTATTTTTTCAATGATTGGCCTAATTTCTCTATCAAATACTATAAAGGAAGTACTTCCAGTTTCATCGGCAACCTTGAGATGAATTTTATATCTGTTGCAATACAAAATAACTTAATTAAATTTTACTAGAAATTTCCAAAAGAAAATAATAAATTTTAAAAAATAATATGTTAAACTTTCAAAGAAAAAATAAAACTTATTATGACATAGATACTGGTATGTCCTGCTTACACTTCTCACAGTAAGGGACTCCAAATTTATCAATAACTTTCTTGGTGCATTTATTACATCCATTATAGTACCATCCATATTGAATTTGGATATTTTGAGCATTTGTAACAACAATACAATAGCTTCCTAAAAATCCATGAAGAAAATATAAATTAACATATGTTATACTATAATTGAAATGCATTTTAATCTTTGTAGCAAAAATATTTTAAAACAAAAAAATTATAATGAAATATTTACATCCTTGACGTCTTGAATTTATGCAAGATAGATCACTTCTACATTTGGTGTAAATTCTTTAAAGACGAAGCTTCTACCAATATGATTTATATGAGACTATTCAGACAATCTATCATGACCCATTAAATTCATGCTACATTTCCAAAAGCATATACATTAAAATTTATAGATATATATTTTTTTAAAAGAAAAAATCACTAAATGTAATGTATAGATTGAGCGCGTACCTCTTTCGAAAATCATGAACTTCTTTTATATCTTCATTAATTGTTATCCTTGTTGCATTCCAAGAATTTGATATGTTTTTTCTATAGCATATTTCAAAGAAAGTTTGATTTAAATTTTTATATAATAATAATAATAATTATTATTATTATTGTTAAAACATATCTAAGAAATTAGAGGACAAATAATATATTATTAATGGATAAATATATTAGAATAAATATCTAATGATATCTAAATACATAAAGAATTATATATAAATAAAATGAGTTATTTTAAAATATACCACTATATTTATGAGTGAGGCTTGCGTGTGCCCGGGCGCACAGGAACATATTCCGTGCGTCTTTAGAAATTTAGTATTATGAGTAAGGATACATTACTTTGGTCTAAAATGTATATACTTTAATTAATAAAAGGTACATCATTTTGTTCTAAAGGGTATACACTTTTTATTAATATTTTTTTCTTTAGAAAATTAAGTGTATACATTTTTATACTAAAGGGTATACAATTTAACACAAAATTCTAAAGGCGCATGGAGTGTTGTCCATGTGTCCAGATACACACAATAATTTTCTTTAGAAAATAAAGGGTACACATTTTTATACTAAAGGGTATACAATTTAACACAAAATTCTAAAGGCGCACGGAATGTGGTCCGTGCGCCCGAATGCACAGGAGTTTTTGCCTATATTTATTGTTTATTTTGGCATACTCAAGAACAATATAATAAGTGTTTTGTTTGGATTGTTCCACTTATATTGCATCAATTGTCTAGTATATTCTCCCCCACAATGTACAATTTATGATCGTGTGTCTTAAATTGATGTTAAAATTTTAATCCAAAAAAAATATTAAACATAAAAAATATTTTAAAAGAAAGTTATCGTTCATCTTCAAGCTCAATATCAATTTTATCTGTAGGCTTGCTCCCTTGCACTAACACAAATTATATCTCCTATTTTTACTACCAAAATAATTATGTCTGTGGATATTGTCATTGTAAGAAAAAATAGAACCAATTTTTTAAAAAGTATAATTAGTTTCTATTAAAACATAATAATAAACTTTTAAAACATACATATGAGTATTGTATCTCTAGTGTTGTCTTGAGAATTGATTGTATCAAAATCAATAAAATTCAAGCCAGTTTTATTAGTTTCCAATGACGAAGTCAATCGCCCAACGTGTAATCGTGGATGTTCAACTTGAATTCATGATTTGTAATAAGGACCGACCCAATATTTTCAGGAACACGAAAATTTGATATAATATATGTTGCCCTCACTAAGCAATTTCTAAAATGTTGAGATGTGATTATGGCGGGTTGTTGCTTGAATCTTCGAACCCTACACATAATATAACAATAATTAAACAGAAAACCTTATCATGTTAATAATGTAAATGTTGTAGAAATATAAAATATACCGTATATATTTAATCATTAAAACCAACTAAAATTTACTTTTTTATCCATCATAATCATATCCAAGTATGTTATGTCTATATTATCTAGGTGTGAAATCCAAAGTCTCAAGCATTTAATTTTAATTCGCCAAGTCTCCTTTTGCATAGTAATTTCAGACACAACTTTAATTCGTCAAGTCTCCTTTTGCATAGTAATTTCAGACACGGGATCATAAATTGATGACATGATTTAATAAAGGAAAAAGAAACAGTATAAAGATTGCAATGGAGATAAAAAAAGGATTTATTATTACCTAGTACAATATATACTATTATATTACTAGTAGATACAAAAAATCTATTTTATTACTATCAACTACAAAATCATTTTATAAAAAGTCACAATTGCCCTTGAATACATTAATTAAATAAAATAGGTAGAAATTTACTTTGAAACAATAAGATCATGTACTACATTATAGATCTTTCTTTCCATATTTAAAATATTTCACACATCTAAATTTTCTCTCCCCATATAAATCCATCTTCTCGCTTTTTCTCCTTAGAATCGACATACCACTTTTAAGATTTTATCTCTCGCAACGAGTATTTCATCGTTCATTCACACTCTCGAATTTGTATAAAGAATCTCAATCCTTGCAATTCACGTTCGTTTGTAGTGGTATATTTGATCGAAGCCAAGAAGAAGAAAATGACTCCAGTGTTGGAAATAAGCAACAACATCAGCAGCGTGACTGCATCATATTGGCGGGCGAATCGGGTCCGTCGAAATTTGATTCATGACAGTAATCGGAGTGCTGGGCAAGATAATATAGAGAGTACAAGTGACTGAGGAGATGAAGACTTGAGGCTAATTAAAATTCAGAATATTCAGCATGTTTGAATCCTCAATACGAATAACTCAATTTTGAATCCTGAATACTATCAACTCAATTCTGAATCTGAATACACTATTACGAATAGTCAAAATGGGGTTGAATTTCGAATACTAGGATTTATTTGATAATGTATGGAAGTTTTTGGTGTTCAATTCGTGATGGTTAATTATGTGTATTCAATAGCCATTATGCGTATTCAATGGTTAGTGTTCATTTTGCTGGATTTTTCATCTACGATAATTTTAGAGTTCAACGTAAGGTTTATTTAGTTCTTCGTATTCAATTCTTTCATTTACGAAGTTGTCTTTCGATTCAATTGTATTAATCATATTCAATTAGTTATCATTCTTAATGTTTGGGATGTTTGATTCTACGTACTCAATGACTCGTATTCTTAATGTTTGGGATGTTTGATTCTACGTACTCAATGACTCATATTTATTTTGCTGGGCTTTTCAATTTCAATTTTGCAGTTCAATTAGGATTCAATTGCTCAGTATTTAATTCTTCATATATTTTGATTTTTAATTCCCGTATGCAATTTCTGGAAATTTAAAATTCTTCATATATGCTCGGTTCAATTTACTGAAATTTTCATCGACGATTTCGGTGTTCAATACGGGTTCAATTAATTTATTTTATATTTTTCGTATATTCGTATTTTCATGTTTTGTGATATGTATTCAGAAATGTGATAGGTATGCAAAAATAGCTTCATTAATTTTTGTAGGTAAGATTTCTATCTTATCCAACAACTAACTTTATGAGATTAATACTATGTATTAGTAATTTTCAATAATGTATTCAAAATACATGCAAACATGTTTATGAGATTAGCGTATTCAAAAAAATTTTGTAATGTATTCAGAAATTGTTAATAATATTTATACCACTATCAACAAGTTTTGTAATATTCAGTTGATCTGCGCTAATTTTAGGGAATTTGAAAAGATATGTAATCTTCCACCGATTTTTATGGAGATTTTAGATTAATTTTTTAATAAAGGAATAAATCATGGAAGATAATTATTTCAAAAATATTATTTAATTATCTTAGTGGATTGACTACTTCCAATATATTTTCTAGTTTCATGGAGATTAATGTTATTTTAATTTTTAAATAAATACATTAAAGTTATAATAGGGTTAAAAATGAGTATTTAATGTGTTCAATTTGTAGTGGATAGTATTTATTATTAGATAATGCACCTGCTAGTAATATATATATATATATATATATATATATATATATATATATATATATATATATATATATATATATATATATATATATAAGTAATGGACCCAAAAAAAATTCACTATAGATGAATATTGATCGATTGTATTATGTCATATACTTATGTACAATGGATTTATATGATAAATATAATAATAAATAATTTAAAATCAACATCAAAATTACTTTAAAAATATTAAAATTTAATAATATACTCTATCTTTCCTAAAATTATTAAAACTTAATTAAAATAATAATCAAACAACAACAAAAGTTTGTTTCTTCGTAAATTTACCAAAACTTTATAACTAATCGATTGTACTATGCCATAATTAAAATTTATATGCTAAATGTGAAAATAAATAATTTAAATCCTATGGAAATAAATAATTTAAAATACACACAAAATTTACAGATTAAATAAAAAATATTTAAAGTATTAAATTAAATTACTTACATAAACTTTTATAAGAAAATTACTTAAAATAATATTAAGAAAGTTACTTAAAATAATACTCCCTCCGTCCCAAACTCGTTGTCTTACTTTCCATTTTCATCCGTCCCAAACTAATTGTCGTATTCAAAAAAAGGAAATATCACATCAATCCACACCCCTAAAAGTTCATCTTAATTACAACTTTACCACACTCACCTAACACACATAACATACTTTATAATTTATTTATTACCTAAAAATATCACAATACTCCTAAAAATTAACTTTTCTTGAACTTCGTGTCTACAGTGTCGCAGACAACAAGTCTGGGACGGAGGGAATATTATTAAATAATACTATAAGTTTACAAAAACTTTATAACTAATCGATTGTACTATGTCTTAATTAAAATTTATATGCTAAATATGAAAATAATAAATAATTTAAAATCCACACCAAATTTACAGATTAAAGGAAATAAATAATTTAAAATCCAATGGAAATAAATAAGTTAAAATTTACACCAAATTTACGGATAAAATAAAAAATATTTAAAGTATTAAATTAAATTACTTATATAAATTTAAATAATATTATTATATATTAATGATAGGATTACTGAATATTTAAATTAAGATGTATTAATAGTAGGATTATAAAATATTAATTATTTTAAATTTAATAAATATTAATTGCGGGATCAACGGTGGAGCCCACATACACTATTTTTTCAAGAACGGACGTGACGACACCACATACACAAAATTTTTTAAGGAGCAACGTGGCGCCGCCACCTCACAATTTAAAAAAAATATTTTTGGCAAGCACTTGTAAATTAATAGTATTAATGAAATGATAATGACATTAATAATAATATCAATAATAATAATATTAATAATTAATTATTATTATTATTATTATTATTAATAAATACTCCCTCCATCCCCTTGATACGTATTCATTTTTTCATTTTGGTTCGTCTCATTACAAAGTATCTTTTTGGATTGATGTAACCTACAACATGTGTACCTCACACTCAACACTAATACAACTACCTACTGCGCATTAAAATATTATTTCTCTCACCTCACTGTACATTAAATTATTATACTCCTTAATTCACGTACAAAAAATCAACGAATACCTTTCAAGGGGACGGAGAGAATAATAATAATTAATTAATAATATTAATAATTAATAATAATAATTAATAAATATTAATAATAATATTATTATTTAATAATAATAATAAAAAGTAAATATGTTATTTACTTATTATTCCATTTATTAATACTCAATAACAAGCCTAAAATAACTATACCTAATTATCAACCATCTCAATTTTCATAATACTAAACAATAATAAAATTAATCAAATATCAAACAAATCTAGTTATAAACCGTCCCTGTACAACACGTACCACAAGCAAACACCTCCTGCCCTATAAATTAATCACTGACCACTGGTCAGTGGTGTTTGCACTTGAACACAACTGCTCTACTTGATCCCCTATCTGCCCGCTATCCTCCCTCACTCCATCTGCTCTCACTGCGCGAAGGTATGCCTTCACTTCTCTCTCCACTTTTACTACGAAATTACAATTCTAAGCTAATCCAATTCTGTCTACTCCAATGGAGTCTCTTCCCCTTTGCTTTGCTTTGCTCTGCTTATCGTTTCCCTCCCTCTTTCTTATCCACACTCCTTCTCCGCATTTTTCCACATTCCGATAAATTTTGGTTGTTTGGTAAATTTTTGAGAAATGACTCGTCATTTATAGGCCTTATGGTTATGCTGAGATTGCCCGCCTAAGCTTTTCGAACATTCTTGCACATAGGATGTTCGACAAATTGTCCACGCCCTTATGGTTTCTTTTATGATGTGGCAACAAGTCTTGGTTCGTGATTGAATTGTTCTAGAGAGATAAGGTAGAATGATAGAATCCGTATCTTATTTTCATGAAGCACTTAATGGGAATTGAAAATGATTAAATCTTTCTATATTTCTGTATTGTTATTTGCTGCATCCACATAATGGTGCTGGGTTCATCTGTAGCACAACGTATGACCCGGCTGCACCTCAAGAATTGAGGGTAAAATAAAGTGTTAAAAAACCTGTGTATCAAGAATTGAGATGCTACTTTTCTGGTTTTAATCTTCAATTCTTCACCCTCTCTCCCTCCATCCCTCTATCTTACATCTGCTGAAGCTATATAGTTCTCTCACAACACAAATGCAGTGAGGAATATACATACATTCTACCTTGAATTAATCAATATGATCCATCTCTAGGTATTGTTAGGGTGTTATGTCTCTGTTCTGTTGGGGGATTGACTTGGAAGAATAATTGGTATTTTGCTTGTTTCTAGTTTTCTGCTACTATAAGCTCGATTTCTTCCAGGACGCCAACATGAGCGCTGCGGTTACACTCTTCTTCACACCTTTTTTTCCAAGGAAGTGCTACACAACCCAATCAATTTCACTTCCCAAACCTAACATTGTCCAGTCTTTGAACATTTTTCGGCCCATATCTTTGAGGCCAGACCTTCGGGCCTGGGCTGATGATGGTGACACCGATGGAGGAGGTCCCGATGACTATGACATGGATGAAGATGAGGTCGATAACAAGAAGGATTTTGATGTCGATTATGATACTGTTGCTGCTCTTGCTGCTGTAGTTGCCGGTCATGGCACCGAAGATGACATTGCAATGGTGAATAGTAAGAGCTTTGTTTCAACTCAGGGTTGGGACTCTGAGAAGATCGTTGATTATCGGATAAACGAAGATGAGTTTCACAAGATTTGTCTTTTGGATTGTGATTTTTTTATTCGAAAGCCGCCTGATCCTGATAATGACGTCTATGATTTTCGAGAGGTAGTCTTTCATGATGCTTTACTTCTGATAAACTTTGATTTTCTGCTAGCCCGGCGCTAATTCTTCGATTTTTCTCTTGGAAGTAACCCTGATCCCATTGATAACGATGTTAACTTGATAAATCTTATAATTGTTTTGTTCTTTGCGTACATCATGATATTGTATTTCACTGTACTGGTTTTACTCTTTTGGAAGATAATGATAATTTTGTAACAAAGGTTATAAACTTAGAAATTAGTATATTGTTGCTCTTACTAGGTTTACCTTTATTTATCCACGTATGTGTTTTTGGATAAATTAAGTTTGGTAATATTTACCACCATATTTTTTATTTAAAGTATTATATAAAAAATTACATTAATGATATTGTTGTCACAAATCATTCAAGGTTATTTATAATTAAAAACCAGTAGCTTGATGCTAATATTAGGGGTTTACAGGACTTGTTTTCTTGTAGCTGTATTATTAGTTTATGTTTATGTTCATCAATTTTGTCATTATCACTTGAATAACAATGTACTAGTTTTATGAGGTAGCATGTTATGATATTCTGCTACTTTTTTTTTCGATCACGCATGAATCAAATTTTCATTTTGGGTATTTGTAGATGTATGTAACCCCGCCAGACACCGATGTGTATGCAATTCCAAAGGTTCTTGCACCGATGCCACAGAAGGTATTTGCTCTGTCTATGGTGATATATCTCTTAATGAAAAATGAAAATTAGTCATGTGACTACATTAGCTATCCAACCTACTTGTAGGCTTTATTGATTAACATTCCACAGATGTGTGCATTATGTAAATTACTTGTTTGCTTGTTCATTTTTTTTTTATTGAACTTTGATATTCTGTTTGATTGCCAGTACATCCGATGTGCACAGAGTGATTATGGTCGCTACAATGTGACAGAGCCTCCAATAGACGCACCTAGAGATCCCATGTATAAATCTGAGAGGGAAGTTCTGAAGGTTGGTTGAGTCTGTGATATGTATCAATGATGCTGTTTATTTTCTGTTTAGTGTCAAATTAAGAGTATGATATTCTATTATTATATTACCATGCATAAAAAGCTCAGTTTTCCTGGAAGATAACTATTGCGATGAAATTTGGTAATGAAATCTATATACACCTCATATATTTTGTTATTATATTAGGATTGGGGTTTGAATGATGGAGTTGTCCTAGCAGTAAGCAATTATTATATGCAATATAGCATAAAATTTTTCAAAATAATAGGCGGTAATGGCTTTTCTTCTTAAACTTCTTGTTTGAATTTCCATGAAGTATTGAATTCATGCTCTGCGGATGAATATTTTGAAAACATGGATCTTGATGTGCGGATTATCCAGAAATATTTGGATTGTATGGTTCTTTTCTTGTCTGACAATTGTAAAAGAAATTGAATTTATCCGGCATTTTGACAGTATTCTTGACACCATTTATCCATGTTTACATTGCAGGTTTTCTTGACGAAACACTACAGAAACCGTCGATTGGGTGATCCGGAGTTTGTGATGGATTTTGAGGAGATCTATGTAATTGATTCAAAAACAAAATCAATCACACGGGCAAAAGTTGTGGTAGGTATATTTCTTCCAGATGCTTGTTCCTGATTGATTTCTCAAAATTGAAATATTGAACATGCAGTTCTCTCTCCCTCTGTCAAAATTATTGATAGAAAGCCTGAAAACTCTATTGCCATCCTTGATTCTCGAGTTTTTTGCTCTCTGTGGTTTGCAATACCCCTCTTCATAATTCTAGGTGAAATGCTGCTGCAGTAGTATGCAGACATTACTCTTAACCTTTTCTACCGGAGACCCTGGATAGTATAATATCTCTAGTCCGTACACCAGTAATTGCTAGATTCCAACTTAACCTTCTAGCTCTAATTTTCTCTTCAACGCTCGCTCATCTTGGATATTGGTTTTTACTTGCTTTTAATGATGCAAACTTGACAACTCCAGCATGTTTGCGTCTTGTGGGATTTAAGAAAATACGCATGTGACGAGAAATCCTTTTCGTACAGTAACAGGGCTGCTGTGAATGTAATCTATACTGCCATTTACGTGTTGATGAACTATTGGATCGTTTCTACAGGTGACGGTTCCTGGAGGAAGAAACAGAGATAGAAAAAACGATTTGCTGGTTGTTCGCGATAGTGGGGACACCTTCAAAATAATCCCCTCGGTGATTACTCAAAAATAGCTCAATTTTTCTTGATAGTGTTGGCACCCATTTGCTGATTCATTGCTGTTTATTCTTGTTTAGAATGAAAGGGATGACCCAACTACGGTAATAGAGAAGGAGGAGTGGAACAAAAGCAGAGTAGATATGGAGAAGCATCTCAGAAAGCTTCGGGATTTCAGCATTTCAAATTGGTTTTAGTCGTCCATCCCCGGGTTTAGGATGCTTTGAAAGACATGCCGACCATATAAGCTGACTCTCGGTGAATTCGTTGCAGACTGCACGCATTTTGTCGCGTCTCCATTCGATATATCAGCTCGTGATAATTGGGTGGAGTGGGTAGGTTTGATCAGACAGTAAAGAGTAGAGACGTACCCATGGAAGGCAGTGGGAGGATATAATAAATGGAATACGGTGTAGTTTTGATCACAAGTTCACCTTGTTATAGTTTGGTTTTGTGCATTTGTATGGAGTATTGTATTTGAAGTGGTGTTTTGCCAAAAAAAAAAAAGGTCTTACATCTTTGGGTATTCATGTTATTTCACTTTGTTCCTAGTCAATTTTCTTTTTATCAATTTAAGATCTTTATTTTTCTAATTATTCAAACTTGATCTTATTTAATTGAAATTTGAACTTCTTGTTGAAAAAGGTCACATGACTGACTTTTTAATACCTTTGAAAGATAATATTCAAACTACCAAAACTTGAAAATCTCAATTACAAAAACACCGTCTTAACTCAAAAGGATAAATAAAATCAAATTTTATTCATTATTTGTGGAAGAATAACACTTGCGTGATATTTCCTTACTCTTTTTAATTAGTTGTCTTTTTTTTTTCTTTTTTTTCTTTTTTCATACAACTAATTGTTAATGAAATAATTTACGGTAATCGATTTTCGTTAATGAATATAATCACTTTTTGTCGGTCTTATGTAACTCAAATAAGCAGATTTTATACAAGTGTTTTTCTTTGTAGAAATTATATTGTAACATAATTTCTACATGCGATTATTCTTAGTATGGTATACCTTTTTGCATCATAAATCTTTTTATTATCATTCAGCAGATATGACCATTTCCTAAAAATATCTAATCTAAGATGATACCCAATTTAATCACCAATTCAATTATAAAAAAGTTCACAATGAAAGTACTCACCAAATATGTGGACAGCGACGGACCCTATTTATTTAGGAACTATATGATAGTATTGTCAAAATATCATTAATTCATTAAAGTGAATAATTTATATAAATGAATACCTCCAAAAGAATTGCAATGTTTGTTCCTTTCTCTATAATAACGTATTCACTTGTTTTTATAAATGAATTAAAAATTATTATTATTATTTTATATTAAGTGAGTGATTATTTTAGTAGTGAGTGGTAGAACACACGAAATGTCCTTTTTATTAAAAAAGAAAAATGACTTCCTTCAGACTAGAAAATCAAAATGACAAAACTAATATTTTATCGACGGATAAAGACGGCAGATGAAAACTCCACAAATAGAGTACTACACTTAATCAAATAATAAAGAATTTGTGCTTCATTTTTGGAAAGAACAGTGTATTTGCAACTTCTTTTTCATCACAAACCAAATCTAAATCTACACTTTAATTTTTCAACCACTTTATTGATGGAAGACTCCTCACTTTTAAAAATCTTGTGTATTACTTGATTTCTAATAAGTCAAAATGCACACTCTCATATGCATGTGGACATAATTCTCATTCTCATGCCATAAATATAAAAGATGAATCTAAGAAAAAGTCGGCAATGACTAATTTCCATCAAGATATTATGAGGAAAATGACAGTGAAATAAAATATGTCTTAAAGACTAGTTGCAAACACCACAAAACTCACAACTTAAATTATTATTAGGAAAATAAATACTTTGTGTTGCAACAAATCTTTCATAGGCAATCATTCCTTTAAAACTCTCCATGAGTGTATAATGATCTCATTAGGCACAACACTGCATTTCAAATCCTCATAACTTCTGGCAATTTTCTGCTTGGTTTCGTCTCATTCATATACTTTTTTTTGTTATAAAACTTCCTTCCACTAAACATTTCCATCTCTATATGTCACTATTTTGACTAATAAAACATTGGTTAATAACAACTTCAGAGTTTTGCAAATTCCACTCTTAATTCTTAAATGTATATATTTTAATTAATAACTGTTTTATTTTTTATTTTTAATGAAAAGTTGTTGAGATATGAAGGTATTAGAGTATGATTAAAATTTTTATTTATTTATTTTTAAAAAATAAAGGATACCATTTTTATATTATGTAAAATTGAATTTGATCAAACATAACACTTAACCATACTGAAATTTAAAAAATATCTTAAGGGGCTCACATGGGTCCATACAAATGTGACAGTTTAGGTAAAAACACAAATTTAATCACCAATTGAAATGAAAAAACACTGAAAATGACATTAATCTCAACCAACAATAGTCAAAAAAGAGAAAAAGAGATTATAATTAATAATGATCAAGTGAAAAATTCCGAGGATACCCCCATTTGCCACGTGTAAAAGACCCAAAATTGTGCAAAGGATGATTGTACGTAGTTGACCAGAGTTGTACCTACACTCGGTGTGTGTATGTGTGTGAACAGGATAGACAAAAGAGCTAATTTGTTTAATAGTGATTCCTTCCTTTACCCTTTTCTCTCTCCATTTCTTCGCTTCAACAAACCGTTTGCTGACACCGCCAAGCAATCCCTTTATCTCACAACACACACAGGATTATACGCACATCTTTTGTATGCAAGTAAGCTGGTTTTGGATTAGTCAAATCTTTCGGTGTTCATCGTCTGAATTGGTTATCTCCAGGTACGATTCTTTTTTTCTATTTTTAATCTCTCATGTAATTTGGTATTTTTTTGTTGGCGTGATTCAGCATTGAGGTCTTTCATCTATTAATTTAGGGTTTTGGTTCTGCTGGCGATTAGGGTTTTTTGACTCTGTTTTTTGCGGGATTGACTTTCTAGAATTATTGGTATTTTTGCTTCTTTCTGCTTTAGCTGCATTAATGTGCTGGTTGGATATCTGTGTTGTTTTTTCCTGATTGAAAAGTAGATTTTAGTTGTGATAGCTGCTTTACTGTAGTATCCCGTGTGTGTACAAGCAAATTACAGAGATAATTTATGAGAAGCCATGTATAGTATTCCATCTGAACGCAAGCTTGTGGCAAGTAGGGGTTCAGATATGTTATGTGTTTGCCTCTAAATGTTTGCAATTTTTTTGTAGTATGTTAAAGCATGAAGTGTAGAGAGTTTTGGACTCAGGTTGTGTATGTTGGTGTCTTTGTATTTTTCTGCATATTGGTACATGGAGTTTATTGGGGGTAGTTTATTTTGTTCCATACTAGTCAGTGAATATAGTTGCTTATACGTTGTTTGGCTAGGTTCCTATAGATAATGCATTCAATTATGCCGATGGAGCTTAGAAATTGGCAATCTGGTTTTGCTAAATCCAAAACTGTTCTTTCCTTGTTTTGACATTTGACATGTATCCAAGCTTATTCATGTTAGAATGTAGTTACTTGTACCTTCTCTTATTCTCCACTCCAATATTAGCTTATTTGGAGTGTAGTTTGTAATTCCTATTATGCCTGCTAGTTATGCTGTACTGTAATGTTGTGTCAAACACTTCGATATATCTGTTGAATAATCTGTGCTGCTTTTTACTTGTTGTATGATTCAGTGAGCTGGGGTATATCATATATGTGTATTGAAGTCAAGAATTTAGACTGGTCGTATAATTTTTGCAGTGCAGTCGAGTGTCATTATTGTTGCAATTTATCTTGTTCATCTTCCTTTTGCTCATCCATGGTAATTTATTTGTCCAGTAATCATTAAGGTACGTACATATCCAGGATGTGTGGCGAAGAGACAAATTGAGGTGCTGTTGATGTGAGCTCCCGGGAAGGTGCTTTTGCTAAAACTAGAAAGTCAATACACGTTCAAACTGTGTTCCTGTATAAGCAGATTTATCTGCTGTAAAATTTTTATATGGGTCGTGAGGCACTGAGGTTCATCTTCATATCTGACGAATCTCAGTGAAATTTGATAAAATGTCCACTGAGATGCCTGTAGGCAAAAATGCTGATGTAATCAAGGCAGTTTCATCTTTAAGTGATCTTGATTTTGGCATTAGAGAAATATCTCTTTCTCCTGTACTGCATGAATTTGCTTCAGCATGCATAAATGAATCATCTTTATCAACAATGGTCACGTCAGATGTTTCAGCTGTGGACGGTCTTCTTTCAGTTTTTGATTCCATCAGTTTTGCTGACTGTTCAGAGCTGAGGAATAACAGAGCCAAAGACACCACTCAAAAAGATGCTGTGGGTTCCCTTTCTGAATCTGATGTGCCTGGACAGAGAATTGATGAGGGGCAAGATACTACTATATATGATTCTTCTGACTTTGCAAAGGTTCTCGAACCTTCTATCAATGGGGATGGTGAAGTGGAGGCAGTTGATGAAATTGACAAACCCCGAAAAGCAAATGACCATCTGTTTGTATACACATCTTCTCAGAGAAATAGTGATCACAATATTAATACTAAACTAAACCATAATGATTCTCAGAAACCTTTAAGAAATTGTAGGATGATTGTTAAGAAAGATTCAAAATCAGATATGAAGTCCTTGCAGATTTCAAGAAGAAGAAGAAGCTTATTTCCTAAGCGAGCCAGATCTTCAGTTTGGGGATCAGTGGGCTTACCGACTCTCAATGAACATAGTGCGCTTCACCTGAATTCAGATAATGGGAACAAAATACGAAGAGTAAGAATTCGCCAAGGGAAGAAAAATGCTATCAGGGACCCGAGAGGTCGAAAATCAGTACAGAAAAGCTGTACTCCAACTCGTCACATCTCCTTGAAGATTAAAATTGGCGGTCAAAGCTGTGGTGTGGTTAACTTTATAGAAAATTTTAACGCCACTAGGAAAAGCATTCCTGGATTATGCGACATTATGGACAGTAAGTTTGGTGAAAAAATAAGCAGAGATGTGTCACCAAACAGATGCAATTCAGAGAAGGGGGTGTCCTCTGATACTTCTATTTTGTGCACACATCTTAATGATACAGCTGTTTCAGAAAATGAACCCTTCAGTACTATAAATGATCTTAACCAAGTTATCAGAGATGAATATGGAGATGATCTGAGAGCTTCCCCTGAAAACAGGTGTTCAGATCCTGGAACTTCTCCTGACTCGGAAGTTATAAACTCTGTTCCTGACGCTCCACTATTTGAAAAAGGGTTACATGATATGCAAGATAGTCAAGTAATGACAATACGTAGTCTAAAATGCTTTACAAACTCTATTCCTGATGATTCTATTGTGGGAGTTTCAAGTTTGTGTTTGCCGCAAACGAAATCCAGGAAAGGAAAGAAGAAAAATACGCATAAGGATCACAGCTTTCGAGACAAGGTTAGGGATACAGAAGCCAAATGTAACTTTAAAGCACCTGCAGAACCTGGACTCAAGCAGAAAGTGGCTGATGTTACAAAACGTGGTGATTCTGCTTTTGGAACCTCAGCTGCAACTTCATTTTTAAATATGTATAACAGCAACAGAGCTAGCAGTTGTCCTGCAGATAATTCAGGGATGACCAACTCAGGAGCTTCTACTGCACTAAAAAAAGATTATGTTGGTTCTGAAGGGAGTCCCTCTGAGTCTTTAAATCCACAGGGGTATTACTCATCAATTCCGTGTAGCAATCAACAAAAATCCTCTAAATGTTATAGAACAAAGGGAGGACGCAAGAGTAAGTCTGGAGGTTTGGGTTTACCCAGCAAGAAAGGGAAATCTAAAAAAAAGGGAGATAATCGTAATTTATTAGTTAATCATCAAATTGATGAGAAGGATGATACAAATGGTCTATTCAGCGGAGTGGAAAGTCATCTGGCAGCAGGTACCCATATAAGTTGATTTAGATTAAATATTTTATGTAATAGTATTAACTTAATCTTTCCCCGAGGAATTAATGCCTGAAGACCTACACACGAAAGAGTTGTATAGACCATGTGAACTGTCCCCACTCGTATATCTTACTGATGCAATATTGGAAAGCTGTAAATATGTCTAATATTATTTTCTATTTTCTAGGAAATAAAAAATCATTTCATCTTGGAGAACCTGGAGTCCTCAGCAAGGATTCCAGTGAATTGTTAAATGGCTTACCTATTTTATCTGGTGGGCTAAAAGGTCAGCATGCTCTGCCAAGGAATGCATGGGTACTTTGTGATGAGTGCCAAAAATGGCGGCGCATACCAGCTAAACTTGCTGATCGGATTGAAGAGACAAACTCTCGATGGTAATAGTTGTGGTTGTTTTAATTAGAATCTCCATATCAAGATATACTACATTTTTCTGACATTTAAATAGAGATGGCTGTTATTTCCAATGCATCCATAGATCATGATGATTATTTCTGTGCAGGTTTTCAAATCATTTCTCATTGGTCTGGTGGAATTTTCCGTATATACTCACACACTTGTATCTGGTTGTGGGTTTGTTTTTCTTGACTTCAGATTTAGATTGCACACAATCATATTGAAATGCTCCCTCCATCCCACTAAGATAAACGCACTCATTTTTCCACACATAAATGTGCTCAAACCTGCATCTAGTAGTATAACTTACCAAGCATTTCCGTGCTATCATGAATGGGAAGCATTAGTTTTCAAGTATTGTACAATTGTAATGGTGGTTAAAGTCTTTAGATGCTGATTCAAATCTATTGGAGGTTTATGGATGTTTTCACCTTTATTTGTAGGACTTGCAAGGATAACACGGATGAAGACTTTGCTGACTGTTCAATTCCTCAAGAGAAGTCAAATTCAGACATCAATGAAGAGCTGGAAATATCTGATGCTTCATGTGATGAAGATGCTTGTTACACCTTACTGAATAATAAAATAAAATTAAAGGGTATTTGACCTTATCATGCCACAGCATTACTGTATCCCTATTCCCTTGAATATGGATGCATTTCTAAATGACGTGCTTCTATTCACACTGTATTTTGATTAACTTTGTTCATTTTGCAGCTGCTAATCCATTGCCTTGGTCACTTATTAAGTCAAACTTCTTTCTTCACCGAAACCGCAAAACTCAAACCATAGATGAGGTGAGTGCATAGCTTTATTGGTCCGGTGCCCCAATTTTCTCATCGTCATCTATAATATATCAGTATATATTTTTATGTTTAGTTTTTTAATAGCTTGTTAATGAGACACAGTAGCCAGTAATATAACCAAACCAAAGTCAAGCTTCATAATGTTTGGCTCATTTGATCGTGAGTAGGCTCGTAAAATATGAACTTATAACTTACCTATGAAATCTAATTAGACTTTGTTTGAATGAAATAATAGACTTTAGTATCACATATTCACATGTCAACATTAAAAATACCCTGTAAATAAGGTATCCCTTTTTTTTAATTAAAAAGATGTCATGTCTTGTATTTCACCCAATAATTGCTCATAATCTAATTATTTAATGTATTTCTAAATTTATAAGTTATAGTAGCTAGCATGTTGAGGCTCAGTTGGGTTCATGAAATAAATTTGTAGGTGATTAAGCTCTAGACTGGCTATATAATAAACATGTCAAAGACTCAAAGTTCATCTCAACTTGGTCAAAATACAGCCTCAACAATAAGCCTACCTAACAGAGTGTCTGCTACTACCTAAAAAGTTTAAATTATAGGATTTTGATGGTTCCATATATAGTGGACCTATTTGCATCTTTTCTTTCCCCTATTCTCTAGCAAAAATGCTGCAAATCATGTTTTTGGTTTTTATAATTCCTAATAAATTTCAAGGGATAATTTCACTTTTGGTTATGTTTGTTTCTACATATAAAAGTGGATCTCACTTCGTAAGCTGAATCCACAAATCTTACTTAATAATGCTCATCTACTTATTTCATCCTGCTTAATAGTACTCATCTATTTATCCTTTTTTAATTCAAAAATACTCTTTTATTCAATTCAATCATTAAATTATTTCAACACTGCTTATCACCATATATAATTCTCAGTATTATCTAATTTTCAAAATCCTACCCTACTACTACACAATAAACCAAGAATAATTCCTGGACCAGTCAACCTTTTTATCATTAAAGACTTTATAAGAAACCATTCAACTGTCAAGCCAAGATCAAGCCAAACATTAATGGGCTGATATGCCTTAAGAAATTCATTCTTGCCACCAACTTCAAACAAGTTGACCAGGATGGTTTGTTTGAATGTAACAGTATTGTTTATGGATATCAAGATTCTTGTGTTACTGTTTATTATTACTTTTTTTCTTGTTGCACTTTTTGCTATTATGTTGGGTGCTTCTATGGTCTTCACATGATAGAATGGTTATTTATTGGTATTTAATATTTATGATTTATGATAAACTGCTGGTGAACCTTTTTCACTTGATAGGTTTTGGTTCTTGCCTCTTATTTATATTGCTTGTTTTTATAGTTGGGTATCTAGAGAGATCCATTTTGGGAAATGGAAGTTTTAGCTTGGGAATGATGCATTTTTGAGTTTTTTTTATTATAGTGTTATCAGTCTTTCATCTTCATCCATAATATTCCTGGTGGCATAATACTATCTATACATGTAAAATACCTGGGACATTTTATTCTTGAGTTTGTTGACCACTTGACCATCTGTTGAAGATTTTGTACATAATATATATATGTCACACCAAATTTAACTCATGACCTGATGAGTTCATCTGAACGATTTGTTGGGAATCATACTCTAAAAATTCTGTTTAAGCCATTGCTACAATTGTGATCCACTACCTGAGCATCTTTAATTATGATTTTGAGTCTTCATCTCTATCTGTGCAGTCCAAGTTCTTATCTGCATATTATAAGCCTTTGGACCGTAAGCTCCTTGGTATTAGTGCTGCATTAAGTGATATATCATACTTTCTTCTTTCATTTCATCTGAGTACCAAATGTAATCAGCTTGAAAATTGTTTTTCACTCTGGAATTAAACTTGTACATAACAGGTGATGGTTTGCCATTGCAAACCTCCAGCAGATGGAAGAATGGGTTGTGGACCTGAATGTTTGAATCGAATGCTCAACATTGAGTGTGTTCGTGGAACTTGCCCATGTGGTGAACTTTGCTCAAATCAGCAGGTACACAATGTTTTTAATTCTGCAATGATTTATGTGTTACTGCAGGAGTAATTTTCTGTGTTTGATTGCAGTTTCAAAAGCGCATATACGCTAAATTGAAGTGGTTCAGGTGTGGTAAGAAAGGTTTTGGCCTTCAAGCTCTTCATCATATCTCTGAAGGATCGTTCGTCATTGAATATGTTGGAGAGGTAGTCTCCTATATTCTTACGAGTTTTGACACTAATATTGAGATAGCTTACTGCACACCCTAGTTTTCACTTGACCAACTAGACTAATTTAGTTAGCAGTTGATTTCCCAATTGAACAATCACACATAATTTCTTAATTCAATTTAGTATTTCCATTCTGAATGGAATTTTCCATGTACCGGAAAAATGCCAATAATCTAGAATTTCTATTAAATTTGGTAAAATCAATTAGTCTGATGGTTTAGGGTCACAAAGGTCTTCCATTGTTATAATTGAACCTTCTATTTAACTATCTTGCCTTTCAGCATTCGGCTGTTAGACTCCTTTCACCTCACTTGCAAGTTTTCAACTCCTGAAAAATGATCTATTGAGATTAATTGGCCTGTCAATCAGCTGCAATTGGTTTGTTTAGATTTTTCAAAATCAGAGACACTATACATAGTGTGCACAAGTATTTTAATTTTAACATATTTATGATAAGATATCCTTAGTGCAAAGAGCTGAAACTTAAGTTTTTAACTTATTGACCGAGTATTGGATGTGACAGGTGCTTGATATCCATGCTTATGAAGCAAGGCAGAGAGAGTATGCATTGCAGGGGCATAGACATTTTTACTTCATGACGCTGAATGGGAGTGAGGTTTGGTATCAACCCTCTTTCATATACATTTAAAGTTGAAGATATCTTGTAGTTGTTAAATGTTTATTACGTCAGCATTACTTTCTATAACTGATTGCAGCTCAAGCTATCCTATATGCACAAATTTTATGTTATTTTCATAGTTATGATTTCTAGACTGTGTGAGCCTTAAAAGAGTTGACACATTCAAAATTTTGTGCCTCTGGTTCCGACAGACTGCACTAGTTAAGTTTCTGCAAGTTACTGTATGAGATACTTTTGTCCTGGCGTATATTAATTTTTGCAGCATTCTTTATTTGCTAGCATAATTCCTTATATTATTAATTTTTGTTAGCTAGCTTAATTCTAAGGATGCAGTGCTGGCGCATGTCCTTTTCTGGAGTATATTGGTTTATCTTTTATCTCCAATTGATGACATGCTGAGCACGAATATATAATCCTATATGGTTTTATTGTAACTGGTCCTGTTGTCCGTTTATTTGAATGGTTGTTGTTGCTGACTTTAAAATAGAGTTGATGGTTTGGTTGCATGAATTCATTAGCAATAATTATATATGCAATATTATATAAGTTAGATAGTTAAACAAGAATTTTTCTTTAACTTTTTTTCTGGTTCATTGAGATCTCCATGGGTTCAGTGTGAGCCTTTAGTACATGTTTGATGACATACATTCGCTTTAATTTGTGTGAATTTTCAGATCTCTTGCAATTAATTCCTTTTCTTTCAGGTTATTGATGCATGTGCCAAAGGAAATTTGGGTCGCTATATAAACCATAGTTGTGATCCTAACTGCAGAACAGAAAAGGTATTTGTGGAATCTTGAACCTTTTGCATGTGTGGCGGGTGCACTCTTGCTTGCATTTCAATATTTCATTTGAATTCTTGTGGATTTGGAAAACATTTTTAAGTGTAGAATAATGTTCACTAGTTATGTGCTAGCCCAACTGGTATGTTGCTTTTGCCTCCCCTTGCATAGTTACTTGTGAATCTTAAAAAATTAAAGAAATAAAAATTGCTGCCATCTTTTTCTGTGGAATGTTCTATTCTTAACCAGCCTATTTTGTGGATCTCATTTTATTCTTTATCCATCCAATTATATTTTTTATTTTTTATGCAAAACCTATTAATTGTGCTTGTTTACTTATTTAATCCCTATTGATTCATAAATAGAGAAAATGGACTTTCAGGGCTTCAGAAATATTAATCCTGAACTTTTTTTGTGGTACAGTGGATGGTGAATGGAGAAGTATGTGTTGGACTTTTTGCTATTAGGGATATTAAGAAGGTAATGCTTTCCGCTGAAAGTGATCTTTTATTTATAATGACTCAAGTTCGCATTCATGCTAGTTTTATTTATGTTCCCAGAATGCAATGCTGGGTTGTGATGTAGAATTGCGTATATTTGCTCATGATATTTCTACTTTTAATCACCCTCATTAATATTTTCTGGAACCAACATTTTAGCATTTGTCTGTAAGAGATGAACCGCTTAGTGGAAAACTGAAGATGTAGTCTTAATTTTCTCGATTGAAGCAATTGCCCATATTAGTTCACATCACCGGGAACATGCTGATTTCTGTAATTTTGCGTGCTAGGGTGAAGAGTTAACATTTGACTACAACTATGTGCGTGTTTTCGGTGCTGCTGCAAAAAAATGTGTATGTGGTTCAGCTAATTGTCGGGGGTACATAGGTGGTGACCCAGTGAATTCTGAAGTAATTGTTCAGGGTGACTCAGATGATGAATACACAGAACCTGTCATGATTTGTGAAGATAGAGAGATGAATGAAGAATGGAGTGACATACTGTCACATTCCCTCGATGGGAGGGAAATTGACAGTGTGAATGAATTAAAAGAAAACAGATTTAGAATGACAAAGGTCATTAGTCCAGACACTTTAAGTGAAAGGGAATGTGTTAATTATACTTCCAATGATAGAAGCTTCAAGACTTCAACTTCTACACAAATTGCAGACATGACAGTTCAATATAAGCATCAACTAGACAATTCTGTTGGTGATAATAATGTTTCAAATGCTGCTCTTACAACCTCTAAATCTATGAAGGACGCTAGAGAGTCCTTGAGTGATTCCAGGTCAGCTACTTTGAAGGTCGAATCTGGACCCCCCCTGTCCCAAATGCACTCCCCCGTCAAACTCTTGAATATTTCTGTTCAACCAGAAGGTACTTTGAAAAGCTCAGTATCTTCAGCTCTGGATATTACTCATGGATTGGATATCTCTTCTAGTTCTATACCAAGCAAATCACTGCCTGATAGAACTGAATTTAAGAGAAAATTGAAATTTGGCACTCTGAAAGAGAGAGAGGAATTACCAAAGCCCCATTCTCATGCTAAGACTCATCGTTCATCATCTTCTATTGAAAAAGTGAAACTTAAATCTAGTCGCACTAATGACAAAGGAACTACAGATGCGGATAAGTCAAATGGAGCACTCCACAAATCTAATAAGTTACCAGCTGTTTCTGTAAACAATCATTTGGAAGCAGGTACAAGCCATTTGCTATATTATCTCTTTTGTGGTAACATGCTTGATTTTTCTGTGTTAACTCACCTGATGATTGCAGTCGAGGAGAAACTAAATGAGTTGCTGGATACTGAAGGGGGAATAAGCAAGCGAAAAGTAAGTTTTCCACTTCATTTCATCAACTTTTTATATTCTGTCAAACTTTCCTTTTCCAATGCATTTATATCTTTTTGCATCTGTTTTAAGTTTTCGAGGAGTTTCTATGATTTTCTCATCTGCGTTCCTCTGTCGCTTTTGTTTAGTGTCTTAAGTTCTCTTATTTGCCTTAACAGGATTCCTCGAGAGTTTACTTGAAGCTTTTGTTTTTAACAGCTGCATCTGGGACTACTGAGCACGGTGAAGCTATTCAGAGGTATTTTCTGAAATGGCCCAACAAAATATTAATGCTGTTTGTCATTTGTACAAGTGAACGTATTGTCTGAGATCAGTGCTCTCTTTTGCAGTAATCGAGATCTTTCAATGATCTTGGATGCGCTCTTGAAGACAAAATCTCGTACTGTTCTGGTTGATATAATAAACAAAAATGGTAATTATTTCAGTGTTTTGTTGCAAGAATATGCCTATCACAATTTTATGATTGTTCCATAACTTCCATAGATTGCGACAATGAGTGACTCTGGGTCTATAGGTTTGCAGATGTTACACAAAATATTGAATAGGAACAGAAAGGAGTTTACTAGGACGCCAATTCTCCGCAAGCTTCTTAAGGTAAATTTGTTAAACATTTTTTAATGTTGTGCATAACAGAACATTCATATGATCTATGATAAGTGGGAACCAACAGGCAATACTATAAGTTAATTAGTTTTCAGTAATCTACCTATTTGATGCAAGAAATCAGATGGAACTGTAATAGACAAGCTAAAAAGTGACTAAATGGCTTAAAGACGGAACAATATGGTTTAGCTACCAAGAAGATTCTTGTCATGATAAAGGAAATGGAATACATTCTCAATAAAAATCTACTGGCAAACAGAAGTCTATATAATGAAATTCTATTCTAAAAAATCTGGTAGAAGCTAAATTTAAATGCTGGAGATACCAACTAAAACCAATGGACTGAAACACAATTTTTTTTTCTCCCCTCCCCCAATTTCTGTGATCCATGTGGTAAATCTCATGATGTACTCTAAGGTCTTCCTTTTTGAGAGCTCTGTGGCATACAAGCTGGAAACACTTGGATGCAAACCATCAGGCTTCTGGATTAAATTCAGTCTACTGTAAACAATGAGAAGACAGAAGAAAGATTACAAAGTTGTAAAATAACATAAAAAACTAAACCCACATGTTGATAGGAAGGCTGAGATTGCATGCAATTTGATGGTTGGCCAATGAAATGGTCCCTTCTCAGTTCTCACACAAGGCTGCCCAGCCCAGCATTTCCATCTTACACAGTTACCTCTTGGCAGGATAAGAGCACCTGAGAGAACTTATCTCTGACGATCTTATCTATTCTGTACCTGTATATGGAAACATTTAAGGAGTGTTTGGTTCACGTTGAGTTAATATGTAGGTTAATAAAGCTTGTACATGTGATTAACAAGGTGTGAGCATGTTGAAAATTCCCTTAAAACTTTTATTAGTTTCAAGGGATATTGTAATCCACCTCCCCAACTAGATTGCATTCCATCAGGCCCCTTTTTACTAACGGGGCTTAGAAAGTAATTAAGTGCATATAAATGCAATTAGTATGCAAACAACCTTATTTTTAATAAATTTTTAAGGCCCATAAGTAATATTTACCAATTTGAACCAAACACTCCCTTGTAGTTTAAACTATATGTGCATTGTAGAATGGACTACTTAAGTGTAATGCAGTAATGACAGTTGTTCTAATTGCTTATTATTTTATGGATAGGCATTTGAGTATCTGGCAATGAGAGACATTCTTACTTTGGAGCACATAACTGGAGGTCCGCATTGTCCAGGAGTGGAGAGGTGAGAGAAAACACTTTTTCACGTGAGATATACATGCTTCATAATCTGCATGCTCATATTTGATTGATAAGGAGCTTGTCTTATGGTATTGGGCTTAATTTTTTACTTTCATGACTTTGTATGGTTTCTTTTCTTGCATATTCAATCGTTGAAGCATTTTTTGACCGACTTCTATATGTGAAATTGGTATATCGAACTTTGTTAGCTTTCCTCTTGTAGTGTAGCTCTTGAGTCACTATCTAGCTGAAAGCACCCAGGATTTTATAAATATCTCGTCATCCTAGACGAGGAGAAAACTTAGTGGCTATCTGAACAATGGATTGACAGTGTAATGACCCACTGAACAAGAACGGAAATCATATTGTGTGAATAATGTATTATGCATCAGAGAACAGGTTTATATGCTCACTAGTATATGCTTCCATATGTATGCATACCAAAGGACTACCAGAGCTGTCGATAAGGGCAACTATGAAGGATTATAGTTCTGTTAGTATATTGTTCCTGGTTAGGAAGAATAAGTATTTCTTAGAATTATATGAATCCTTGAAATATGTCTAGTATAGGATTAAATATGGAGTTACTCTTCAGGTTATGGAATTTCTATGAGTCTTCACATTTCTGGTTTAGTTAGAAATTGGTGCTATGCTTTGTTTCTTATCAAAATATATAGTTTCTCTTGAAGATTTGTTTTTTTAAAAAAGCTGGTTCATTGGGAGTAATAAAGCAAGATATAGCACCATTAAGGTTTTTCTCGGTATCAGGTCACCCCATACTCTTGTTTAATAAAACCTGTTCACCAAAAAAATAAAAGTGAGAACTACTCCCTCTGTCCCATGTATGTTCTCACGTATACTCGTATATGAGCATGGAGAGTGCACTTTTTGGGTGGATGAGATATGATGAAGGGGGTATTTTGGGTAATTCAATGAGAAAAAGTGAATAAAGTTAGATTTGGGTTAATAAAGTATAAAAAGTAGGTGATATTTTTGTAGTATTGTGAGGGTGTTAATGCTGTATATTATTACTATTTTTAGAAATGTGCTAAAGTAGTTGGATACTGGGATGGATGGAAATGAAAAGTGAAGAAATCAGCGGGATGGAGGGAGTTTTATTTTGCCACTGGTTTAAACCTTTGACGATTTTTTTTTTGTGTGTGTGTGTTTGTTTGTAAATAAACTGCTATAGTTGATTCTGTTCTAATCCTGTCATATCCGGATTCCGGCCTAGTTTTCTAATTAATATTTTTGCCACATATTCAAGTAGTAGTTAAGGATTGGATTCTGATTTTTGAGCAATGAAATAATTATTTCTTCTGTTGTTTTGGACAATTATTATAGGATTATCATTAATTGGTTTTGTAAGAAGACACATTCCCTTCCTTCCTTGGTATTTTATCTGTTAATGAAATTTGAATATAATTGATTCACTTTTTTTTTTTTTTTTTGTATATTCTGAACATTATGAAAACGTTCTTGTTATGTGGTTGGGCATCAAGTCTTTGCATGATTCATCCTTTAAAATCATCTCCTCTTCCATAGACACTATTACATTCTTCTTCTACTTAAATACATAATTTCCCTTCATTGGTATTTTATCTATTAATGAAATAAATTGAAGTTTGTTTTTTTATTGATTTCTGTCCTTTTTTTTTCCCTCTCTATTCTGACATAATGAAAACTTCTTGTCTTGCAATGTGGATGGACATATTTAATCTTTGCTGTATTAAGGAAATAGCTTCGTCTTTCTGGATTCCTTGTCAACTGTGGTTGCATTCATGGTTATCTTTTCTAAATTGCATGTTATTTGTTATATTTTCAGCTTTAAAGATTCAATATTGACGCTGACGGAACATGCTGACAGACAGGTAATGCATAACAAACCTTTTCTTCCATTTCTGTGTCAATCCAGTAACCCATAAATCTATGTGTAGAATCATCTTCTTCATGAGGATTGACTCATTTGTTGATGTTATGGACAAAAGAAGTCTTATGTGAAGACTTTATTACTTTTACCTTATGAATATGATAAACCGGGGACATATTTAGTTATCCATTATAAATAATAGCAACTTTCAATTTCTGTACATCTTTTCTTTATACATTCTAAGTTCTGTTAGTTTATGTATGACGTATTAATGTCATCTCAAAAGTGCGCTATCATCTGGATGGTCGCAAATGCTTCAATATATTTCCTTATCAAACTCATTTATTTATATTGGTGCTCTCTTCCCTTAAAGTATATGTCATCATATTATTTCAATTTTCAGGTACCTATCTAACATGCAGGAATTGAATAGTTGTTATAATATAGTGTAGTTTAAATTTTTATTTTCATGGAATAGGCTGTTGACTGAAGCTGCTATATTTCAAATCTAGGTCCATCAAATTGCGCGGAACTTCAGAGATAGGTGGATTCCGAGACACCTTCGGAAAAATTGCTTCATGGAAATTGATGGCGGGATGGTGGAATTTCATCAACGACCAAGCTCTAGAAGGTTATCAGTGCCATCAGGTGATCATTGGACTGATCGAGGAGGAAAACCAATAGAATCAATGGAATGTTGTAACATGCAGACAGTGGTTGCATCTGGTGTTGTTGAGTCCTCCCGATCCTTAGCTTCAGGTTGTAGTGATGGAACTAATGGAACAAGAATACGGAAGCGCAAAAGTCGATGGGATAACCCAGTGGACCAATACAAGCATCCCAGAACTATGACTGGCTCAGATGTTGGGAAGTCAAACATTGATGAGGATACCCCTCCTGGGTTTTCATTGCCTTGTAAAGATTCTTTGGGTCCAGCCACTGCTGCTTCTACTGCTCTTGATCACCAAGAGAGAGATAAATGCATAAAGCATCCAAGCAATATCGTGTTGGCATATTTGCAGGAAAGATTCATTGCACGTATGCCTATCACTTTTGGAGTTCCATCTTCTGTTGTTCAGCAATTTGGTGTCCTCGAAGCTGAAGCTGCTGATGTTTGGTCTGTTGCTCCTGGTTTGCCATTCATTCCTTTTCCTCCGTTGCCTCTATCATTCAATAGCAAGGAAGATCAGTCAACATCAACTAAATGTTCACCACTTAGTGAACCTGTAGAAAAGGCAGAACAAGATGATGTTATTTGTGTTGCTCGTCACCCTGGTAAAAAACGTGCATGGAGCTTAGACAGCCCAATGAATTTTTCAGTGGTAAATGAGCTGCCAAAATTTCAGAAAGAGGGTTATTCTTGTAGTTTGGGAAGGAAATACTTTAGGCAACAGAAATTGAATCATCATTCAAAATTACCACCACCATGGATTCGAATGAGAAATGGCTGCAAGAAATAGTGCGCCAATTGGAAATGGAGCTAATCAGTTTATAAAACCATACAACTCAGAGAATTTCAAATGCAGAGGAGAATTTTAGACGTACAACAATTGTCAATGTTAAAAGAAAATTAGCATCGTTCTATTGGAGATTTTCTGGAGCTGTTAAAAATTGTCTCATGCTCCTTTCTAATGTAGCGAATTATACCGATTCAAATATTCTTTTATTTCTTCACTTTTATCCACAACAGTAAGTGAAGAGCACCACTTTTAATATGCTTTGTCATTTAATTTCAAGCAGTTAACGCATTTGTCTAGCGTCTTGATTTATATATGTTGGTGCTGTGAGTGTGCTCTTGCACGCACTCACGCTCTCTTTAGGTGCATCTTTAAATATACATTGAGTATAGTTGTTCAGATGGCATGTTTTAATGTGAGCTGCGATTATTCAGAGATAAAACCAGGTTTGTAAGTATTGTTGGGACTTCAAATCGTTCTAGCTCTTGCACATCCATTCTCTCACTTAATAGTGTTCTATAAATTTTGTGATTGATAGGGTTTTATATGGAGATGCTGTCCCAAAAAAGCTTATGTTCATGTGTTGGCTGTTGCAGAGAATAATTATCATAAAGCTTTGTACTAACCCCTGGGAGTTAAGATGTCCAATCTTGGTTAGTATCTGGTACGTACATTTACTGATATATGAGTAGTGAAATAATGCTTTAAAATATGGGTGCTTATTATTAATTACTGGTTGATTTGTGAGTATATAAAGAGATGGGTGGTTGCCTCCATGACTGTAGCGTGCAAGTCAGTAGGAATGCTGTGCAGATGCAAATTAGTTCATCCAAAAATATTAATATCTAAGCTGGAATTTATATTGAGAAGTAGTTACATAAGAGCCAAAATTATATAGTATATATCTCTGAATTCTGTCTTTTGCCACTCATAACTCTGACTCACTTCAACTGAAAATATAATGCTTCTCAACTTTAGATGAAACGCACCTGTGTTGACTTGGTACACAGCTGATTATCTGGTATGTACACATGGTGAGATGGTGGGTTCTTATTTGTAATACATAAACATTAAAATGTGTTGGTAACTGGTAAGTGGTCCAAATTCTTTATAACTTTTCTTAATGTTTGCAGTGTTTTTGTTCTGCTGTGGAATGCAAAATCAAGACATTTTCTTAGATACTAAAAGAAATCCAAAATATTTTAAAAAAATAGTGTACCCCACCATTAGGGGCCCCCACCGCCCCTGCCCTGAGGATTGGTGGAGGAGGTAAATCGCAGAGGCAAATGTGAAACATGAACAATAAAATAAAATTCTTCAAAATGTGAAACAAATAATGGGCAGGGGCAAATGTGAAACATGAGCAATAAATGTGAAACAAATAATATGAAGTATGATGGGGCAAATGAAGATTTTTTTTTGGGCTACTCTTAAATGAAACATTAAGCACAATCAAATTAAGTAGTAAATTTCCATTTTAGGATTTACATCGTTCCATATAAGAACAGTATGAATCCTTGACGTGCTCCATTCGAAAAAGAATAACTACTTGGAAAAAAAAACAAAACCCTACATTGGAATTGGAGGGTAATATTCGATAAGTTAAAAGACAAGAGGAATTGATACATATAGCGGGAATAAGAAATGCTCCCTTCACACTTATTTTTTAGCTGGAGATTTTAAAAAGTATGCTGTCAAGTGTAAGTGTACAATGCAAATTAAAAAGAATTGTTTTAGATAATTTAATGTAAGTATAAAATATAAAAATGAATATTTCAGATAATTTAGTGAGTAAAATATAAATGATAATACTGTAGTTGTAAGTATTAATTAATATTGTGTAAATGATTATTATTAGGGAACATACATTAACACCGTCAAAACCTCTATTATTATCACTTTTATTAATTAAGTACTTCCTCCGTCCCATCGAAAGATCTTCATTTTATTATATTGGGCGTCTCATTCAAAGATCCTTATTTTCTCTTTTTAGTAAAAAGGCTCCACATATGGCTCACCACTCACTATTAATACAACTACCCACTACACATAAAATAATAATACTCCTTAATCAACGTGCAAAAAGCAAATTGGGACCTTTGTCCGGGACTGGGACAGGGAACATCATTTTTTCAATATAAAAATTATCACTTTTTATTCGTCTCATGTAAACCCTTACGTGAGACGGTCTCATACAAGCCTTTGTCATAAAATAAATAGCGAAGAGATTCGCCCTTAAAAGAAAAAGCTTATGCAGGTGCACACATTTTTATATTTTATTAAATAATTATCACTTTTTATCAAACACTATCACTAACATTTTTCATTAAAAATAGTAGCAGTCACTTTTTATTCATACTCCTCCAGCAGTCCCACTCAAAGATAGTCTTCTATTTTTTGCACATACATTAAAGAGTATTATTATTTAATCTGTAGTGAGTAGTGTAGTGAGTAGTTATATTAGTATGAATAAAACTCCATATTTTAATTGTATTAGTAGATGTGTATGAATTTCATGTTTATAAAAAAAGAAATAAAACTCTTTAGTTGAGACGCACAAAATGAAAAGAAAAAAAAAGACGGAAGGAGTACTAATTTTCATTAAAAATAGTAGTAGTAATTTTTTATTCATACTATTAATTGTTCATAAAATAATCAAGTGCACCACTATCACTTTTCATTAATTCAAATAAACACTTTATTAAAATATTACTTCTTCTTATCCGTTTCACACAAATTTTTTCTTGAGACAATCACATACAAATGTTCGCCTATGTAAGTAGTCTGTAAAACAAATGATAATACCACAACACAGATTTTTTTTTAAAAAAAGAAAAAAGAAAAAAGGGGGTAAATGAACAGGGGCGAAAAGGAATTGAAAGCATAAGTAGCATAAATAGCACAAGTGAATTCCTAAAAAGTAAATATTCTTCATTATCAATTTCATGGTATCATGCACAATTCAGGTATAACCGTATAAGAGGTGATATTAACATAATGATCCGCCACAATGTCTAGAACTGATTCGGAGGTCATCAACCTCACAAATAAAATCCATTTCATCAGAACGTGGAAATTTCAGTACGAGTAAAACGAGATGTTAACGACATCAAGGCACGCTTTCTGACCTCCACTATGAAGTGTTGTCTGATTCTGGGATTATGGCAAGGCATTCTGCATCCAACCAAGGGCAAAACGGCGGTTCCGGTTGCTGTAAATATTAGCATCGAACCATAAACTTTGTTACGAAATTAGGACAAGATGTAACATAACCTATCAAAGAAAGAAACCAAATGTACAAAGATGATTTGAGGTATAGAACCATTTAATCTATCCTCCCCACATGGTATTTATTCATTAGAAAGTGTTCATTTTAGCAATTTTTGGGTAAATTAAAAGATATCCTTTTGATGTTCTAGAATTGAAGCTACCCTGACGAGGCAAATTGGCTTGTTATCGTTCCATTTGTCTTGGTCCAATTATTTCTAAGAGGAAATATACTACTCATAATTTCAAATCCAGTGATTGCTCTGAAAATACACAATCTAATTGTTCTTTTGAAGTTGAACTCGTGAACCTTCAAAAGAAAGATCTAGCAAGTTACCGACCTGAAGCCAAAAGAAGAACCCTCGTAACATGTTCAGACATTTCATATTATCATGCTGGACTCGTTTGAGCTTTCTTCTAAATGCTGCAGTTGATGAATATATACAAATTAGAGAGTAGTTATCATGAAATGCCCACACAAGCACACATATGTGAAATGAAATACTATAAGAATCTAACAAGGGAAATCAAGATCTTCTCAAACCAGACATTAGGAACAGGATATTGTGCATGCATGCGAAAATCATATGGAAAAATCAGCATATAAAAAGCAGCTGCTGAGAGTAATGATTTAGTAGATCACTTTCACTCATCTATACGCTCTATGTATCCCAGCAGCCAGCAGGTTTTAACTGATGAACCATCAATCAATTCAAAAGGCAGAAAGCACGCTTTCATTTATTAAGCTTGTTATTCGTTTATAAAATTAAAATACCAGGGTTAGTCAGCCATTTGCTTGTCATTGTTATAGTATCTGAAACATAAACTATATTCTCTAGTTCAACATAAACTAGCAAAGTGGTTAAGGAAGAAAATAATCAATTCCGAATTGTCATCTTTCTAGTTTCGTAACAGAGATCATAATTTAAAAGTGCCATCATCTATCTATTTAATTTGTTAGCAGTTTCCATATCCCAAATATCGAGCCAAAGTAAAAAAAAAAAAAAAAACCTCCTTCAGCCTCCAATTTCTATGAAAGCCAAGTCTGATAGAGATTTCAGGTTCTATAGATGTTAAGAGAGCTGAGAATCCCCAAAACTTACTGAAAATTTTGTCTGAAAATTTTGTGGACACAAAGAGACACTTAAACCAGTAGAGGACTGAAAAAGAAAAAGGTTCGAACCTTAGAGAAATGAGAAGGGCACAGTTTGAGCTTGCAATGTCTAACAAAAAAGTGTAAAGAAAAGAGAACAAAAGAAGGAATGAGCAGGCAAGCTGCAAAATCAACAGCCTCCAGCAAGGCCCCGCCATTGTTGACTTTGTTTTCATCATTACTTTGTTCTCTATTTGTGGCCTCAAATCATTTGAGGCTAAATGTCATGCCTAAATCCAAGTGCTGGAGAATAGATGGTGCAAGTTTTTTGCATCAACTGATGGATAGTTTCAAGAACAAAGAAATTTGGTAAAAGAATGAAGGTTTCCTTCCTTAGGTGCGTATAGTGTGTAAAGCCAGCAATAAAAAAATGCAGGTAAGAGAATAAAACTAGCAACTCCAAAATTTTCTCAAGGCATATGCATATATTTGTTACAACTTACAAATCAAAATAATTTCCAAGGCTTGAATAAACTGACTTTGAACTAAACCTCGACAATAATATACATCATTCTAAACAAACTGACTTAAAAGTAGCAAAAGTTGCAGAAAAAGTGACATGCACTGTTCAAGCAGAGGTAAAGGGATCTAGATCAGCAAAGAAGTTCTATCCTAATTCAGAATATTGTGTAGAAGGAATAAGAGTATGCACGGTATCAATGTCTATTGCACAATATTTTCAAAATACTGTATAGGTAACTTAAAAATGACAGGGCATGTTGTTCATGCTTTCTCACTGAATAAGTCCAACCCAGACACTTCTCGCTTTTAAGAGTAACTTATCTTTATGTTGCTACATTAAATCATAAGAAATAATTGAATATAGCCATAACATAAAGAACTTTAACATATTTAACTAACCAGGATAGTGATCGAGGTAGGACTTCCCCTCTTTCGCAGAGTATGATATTTCCCTCCCATTACGCAAATCCAAATGGCGCCCTTCTTGCTTACGCAGTTTAATATCTCGCCAAAGCCTGTCATATTCTTGTTCGTTGCAAGGTTTTCTAAGAACAGCGATAACTTTCTGCCTAAAATGAGTGATATCCTTGTTCACCTGCACAAGTGTGATCTTGTAAAACACAGAGCAGAAAGATAAAATTTAGGAATACTTTCAAATTTTACTGGAGACATAGCCTAATGACACATGAAACACACACACACACACAAACAAACAAACAAAATTTCCATGCAAATTACATGCTTTGAATATAAACCTCAAATGGCAACTTTTGAATAAATAACAAACTCAAAAGGGAAGTTTCTAAAAGAATAACAAAAACTATACATTGTGGTTTAGGTGTACACTAGAAAGTGAGTGGCACGAGCAACATGAAAAAGTTCAAAAACAATAAGAGGAAACTACCATAGGCATTTCTTTCTTGCTGAATGAACCTACTCGGTTTTCCAAGTCAGGAAAGAACCCTTCATTGTACTCTTTCCTTTTATTAATCCCTTCACCCTTTGGTACTTCCTTCGAAAAGCTTGGGTTTCCTCCCTCGTTGAATTTACCACCGTTTATCACTTCTAAGCAATGAAAGGACCCATCATTGTCCACTTTCTCATTATTATTCTCTCCATCCTTGATGGCTTCCACTAAGAAGTTTGGATTTTCTTGCTCATAGAATGTATCACGGTCTATCACTTCCACGCCATCAAAGGACCCATCATTGTCATCTTCCTCATGATTCTTTCCACTCTGCAGCTCATACACTATATGATGACCAGCATGCTCATAAACATGACCATGACTATTAAAATCAGAACATTGCAAGAAAATATGATAGTCAGGGTCACCCACTAGCTTGCGACTTGGTATTTTCACATTTTTTTCATTCCTATGCTTAAACATATTCTTATTAGCCAGTTCCGTTTCCTTCTCATTTCTGCACAGATTCTCTACACCCAGCATCTGATCTGACGGTCTGTTTATACTTTTCACTGTACTCCTCAATATTCTTCTAGGTTCTACATCATGGTCTTTATCCAAACTTGGATCTCCTTCATATTTAATCTGAACACATAACCCTTCCTCCTTGCATTCAAAAATATAAGACCTGCCATGTGGCTTCAAACTACTGAGGAAATGATGATATCCTGGATCACACGCCTCCTCGTCAGAGCAATTTTCCTCATCCTCTTCATTTCTTTCTCTGCGTTTATTATCAGATGCTATTATCATCTCTCTGGATACATTGGAGACCCCTCCCATCTCCATATCTTCCTCCAGCAATCTTTCACGTTCAAATAATATTTCGCCAGACTCCGTATTACTTCTGGTATTATGAATGGTAAGATCAGCTAATTCCTGGTATCCAGTATAATGAACCCTCGTTTCATGTAACTCCATCTTTCCCTGATACTACACTATGTTCCCCACTCGTTTCCTTTCTTTGTATTCTTAAAATGCCAGCTTCATTTATCACATTTCACAATGAGCCAATGTGTAAAGAGAAACCGTAATCTTGCTTCTGCATAACAGGTAAATGTAGGAGAAATCATATTCTGATGATTATGTACTTTTCATAATTCAGAATTACAATGTAATGTCAACTTCTCTCCAACACTTGATACAAGCATGGTTCAATTCAAATCCATCCAAGTTTATGTGAGATGCGCAAAAAATCAAATCATCAAAGAGTTCTAGTATCCATACATAAGGGAAAAAAAAATACCAGTGTAATTCAATTAGCATCCTTTTGGTTTCGAGTTATTCTTAATCCAAAGCCATCCTTTACTGATACACAACAAGCAATGCATAAAAACTCACCTTGATTATTGAACCAGAAACATAAAATTATGCAGCACCAAACCACAAACAGGCAGTCTTCAAGAGCTATAAACAAATTCTAGCTTGAACTTATTTACATTTTACACCAACACTTGGCTACAGAGTTCAATTTTGGTTATGTTTGATTTCAGTTATTAAAGTTGATTTTAGATTTTTAAATCCTAACAGTTTGGGGTTTTAAAATCCAATTTTCAAAAACCACCCTACAAACACCAATTACCCCCATAATATTCAACTCACTACTCAATATATTGACTCTTTTTAAATAATATTTTTCTCTCTTCCCTCACATTTATTTAGTAATATTTTTATTATACCTACTTTTACATCTCAATCACCCCCAATCTTTTACCCATATTACTAACCTTTGTTAATCAATTTAGATCAATTAATACCTTCTCATAACATAGACTACCAAAAACAAAAATTCATCAGAGTTTGTTTTAAAATTCCTCCATAAATCGAATTTAAAAATTAAAAATAATAATAATAAATTTTTTTTTAAAAAAAACTTAGGATTTCTTTTAGTTTTTCAGAATTGGACTACCAAGGCCACATTCAATCTCTATATATATTCAAGAAATCGTCGCGAACTGTAACAATGGATTATACTACACAATGAAAAAATTGAACCTAAATTCAATTACGCACAGTATCAGAAAAATAAACACATAATCTACATAATATTACTACTGCATGTGGAGAAAAGTGTAAGAATTGGAAGGCTGAAACATTAACACACACAATTGTGCCACCTTTAGCAGAAAAATCACCTTCAAGGAGGGGGGTGGGGTAGGGGTAGGGCCAGGGGGTGGATTTGAGGGTGACTGTTGAGGAATTAGACCGAAACGCCGTAATTCACCCTCTCGACTTTTCGAATTTAATTTCTTTTCAACTTATCAGATTTTTTTTCTTTCAAAACCCATCTAATACTACTTCCTACTTGCTATTTAGTATATAACGAATGACATAGTTTAAGTGGTAGAGGGAAGAGTGAAAAGATATTTCAATTGAGCTTGGTTGCTGCAGGGTGTGGGAATTGTGGAATTAGCCTCCGACTTAAGCCCAAAAGAACTGCAAATAAATTTATACTTTTAAAATATTATAATATTATTATATATCTCGCATGCTTAAGGGGTATTATTATTTAATATATGTAATAGATAGTTGTATTAGTGAGAGCGTGGACCCCATATTTTAATTGTATTAGAGGGGGTGTGGGTCCATGTATATAAAAAATGAAAGGGAACTCTTTGAATGGAACGACAAAAATAATAAAAATATACTCTTTAGGTGGGACGAATGGAGTATATTTTTAAAAAATAATATTAATAGTTAATACAGCTCGAATGCTTAATTGGTGATATAATAACTTGTCAAAGATTAAGAATTGAATTTTATCGCCGTGGTGATGAGCCATCCCTTGAGTTTTACGTTATAAATTATTAATCTCTTTTAATTTAAAAACTCTAATAATACATAAAATATATAAAATTAAAAATGAATTACAGGTAACAAATCAATTTACACAAGTTTTGTATAAAATAAAGATTTTCATGAAGGGTTTTTTTTCCACCTAAATTAAAAGATTTATTATTTCTATGAGCTTTTTTAAATAATAAATAAATAATAATATATGTTAGATATGACATTGTCACTTTTTATAAGATTTTTTTAAATAAAGAGTAGTAAATAATAATGTATGTAGGTTTGTAAAATTAGGTAATATATTTAACTTTGAACGGATGCATAGTATATTCTTTTGATTATTTTAGAGTAGATTAAGAAATATTACTATGTTATACTTTTTTTTTCTTTTTACTTTTGCATACTTTTCATTTTAAAATGTTCTAGATATTTTTGCGTAGTAAAAATACATTATACTACTCTCTTCATCCGATTTAATAAAGGAGGAGTAAATAATAATGTATGTAGGTTTGTTAAATTAGGTAATATATTTAACTTTGAACGGATGCACAATATATTCTTTTGATTATTTTAGAGTAGATTAAGAAATATTACTATTTTAATTTTTTTTTCTTTTTCTTTTTTTACTTTTGCATACTTTTCATTTTAAAATATTCTAGATATTTTTGCATAGTAAAAATATATTATATTATTCTCTTCATCCGATTTTAAGGTATTCATTTACTTTTTATACTTGTCAAAAATAATAAAATTGATACCTTAGAATCGAATGGAAGTAGTATATCGTATCTATTTTTTTACGCTTTATTTAACCATCTTAATAACTTTATTTACTTCTAATAATCTTGTAACTTTATTTATTTCCTACTTATTCTTATATTATACTCTACCGTACGTAAGTAAGGTATACAGTGGAATACTCCATATTTAAAAAGCAACATGTCATATAAATAAACATGACTACATAAACAAGAGGAAGTAGTAAATTATAATAGGGTCATATAAATAAACATGACTACTTAAACAAGAGGAAGTAGTAAATTATAATAGGGTAGGTCTTGGGTGAGACCGTTTCACGAATTTACTTATGTGAGATGAATTACCCATTAGTCCAAATAAATATATTTTATATTAAATTAAAATTAAATTAAAAGAAAATAAGAGCCTTGTTTGGGTTGTTAATTAATTCAGCGATTTTTTAGATTTTAAACTTTGGGCCGATCGATTTCACACACCCAGGAGACGCACCCGACACTACTCCATAAACTTTTTTTTTTCAATTTTAATATAAAATATGATATGTTTATTATTATTATTATTACTAGTAACGCACCCGTGCATTCGCTTGGTAAAGAAATAGTATTATTGTAAATAGGAAAATTGATTTTTTCGTCCGTTAACTTTCCCTTATTTTGAAATTGGTCCATCATTTTCCTCAATTTTGAAAACAGTCCATTATCTTTACAAATCTCAACATTTTGGTCATTTGACCTGCTATAGCAGGTGACCAACATGTTTTGATAATAATATCTTCTAAATTTTGAAACCAGTCCACTAACTTTGCAGAATTCAACTTTTTAGTCCTACAACAGGTATTTTGAGGGGTTTCAGCCCTATATCACTTATATCATATCATTTTTTCGCCAAATTTTTTATCACTTTCTATTTTTCAAAATAGACATAGTCCATTACGACCATATCAGACCCATCATACTTCCGTAAACTACATTAATCTCGTAATTAACCAACTTATAACAGTAACAGTACATTTTTTGATCGTCGATCCACCGGGTATCCGAAAGATTTTACGGCTGCTCCTCACAGCCAACCACGTGTCCCACAGTACGATGGTTCAATCCCGTTCCTTCAGCTAATCTCAGCACAACCCTGGTTCGTTTCCTACACCAGGTGTATAGGATGCTGCTACTGTTTCTCGCTGGAAAATATGAAGATCAAAGTTGTAGAAAATGGAAGGCTACATTTGGGCAGAAGCCCAAGATTATTTATTTATTGAATGGAGAATTTATTACACACTCATCCTCACAGAACAAGAGGAGATAACTCCTTTAGCTACCTATTGTAGCTGCACTTAGAATACTCATACAAAGAAAGGAATACAATATTTATTTTAGAAAAAAAAAACAAGGGGGAATGGTCGATGCCTTCTGCTTCATCAACATACCTATTTATAGAAGCTTTCGGATTTGAAATTTGGATTTCAAAGACTCCAAATCTTTTGTGACGTCACTGCTCACGTCATTGTTCTTGCGTCAGCACTTACGTCATCTACATTGGATCCTAACTTTAGCAGTTGGCTGGTCCCTCTCCTTTAATGGATTCTTTTTTGTGACGTCACTGTTTGCGTCACCTTTCGTTGGATACCAACAGCTGGCTGGTTTCTTTATTGGATTCCCTTTTGTGGGTCATCTTCCCTGTCGGTCACATGTCTTTTACCCTTTCGGAAAGGTCACCTGGCTCTTGCTTTTTTGAGGAGTCATTTGTCCTCTTTAGTGCCTGATGATTCTCCCGGCTCATGGGTATTCTGAAGAGATTTTACCCTCTTCTTTCCACGTGTCTCCTTTGGGGTGGATCAGCAGTTCTGATCATCCCTATGCCCAGCCTTATTCATTTTCCAAACTCCGGCTCTGTTTGGGTGGAACAGCTCGAACATACCTTATTTGTCCACTGCCCGAAATGGGCCATGTTACAATATCTCCGATGAGTTTGTTTACTCACCGAAATCTTGTTTTTCCAGAGAAGTTCTTATTTTTCTTGGAACGCCTTCTCCGCAAATACTGTCGTCTTCCCTGTTAAAGTATTCAACAGGAAAGATCCATTCAAAGACTTATGCTCGAACTTGAATGGGAACTTCACCTCCACCATGGCTTTGATGCAGGCATACAAACCCCTCTCTCTTCGCGTAGATATCAGTTCTTTAGAAAATGTAGAAACCAAGACTGGTTCCTTTCCAGAAGACTCTTTAATCATATTTGATGCTGAGACATCGGGTCTTCTTAGCTTGATGAAATGGAAGGCCTCGTGGTTGCCTTTCTCGACTGGTTCTGAGGCCGCACTGGTGAAGTACAGCTCCAATACATCGTCTCTAGATAGAGTCGAGTTATTTTTCCATGCCTTGAAAACCTTTTCTCCGAGTAAATCTGGAAGTTTTACAAGTTCTGGGAAACCTGGTGCAACAGTATAGATTGAGGCTAGTGCCCCAAAGTCATACCACTGCTTTATATCCATTGGATTTGAGCCCTCTCGCATTCAAAATCGGGGATATTCCCCCGATATATCAACCTGACATTTGTACGATCGGATTCCTTGTCTGGTGTTCAATTTCTCCCAGCTGGCCTGGTATTCCTGCCAATAAGAGAAATCAGCTAAGTTAATATCAATCTTAGCAGTGCCCATCATAGGCCTAAGGTAGATCTCTATCTCTTTGACCCTAGAGGTGCTGGGTTAACTCGTCGACTCTAGATGTGACTCCAGGTCTTCGATTTTTCCTTGGACCAGTTCCTCTTTGGAGGTTCCAGACTAAGATTTATGCTAAGGGTACTTGAATCCCTTGCTCCGGGTTTAGAGCCTCATTCTTAACTACTCTCCTTTTGTCGATTGCTATTGCCATCAATAGCCCAGAGGAGTGGCTCTCGTAAGGACTCGAAGAGACTCGCATTATTGCGAATACAAACTCGTATGCGATTAGACACTTTGGTCTGATCGCTTTCTTGTAATTTTCCAACACGCGTTGCATTGAGTGCTAGATTCTCGAATTCCCTTTGGAGCAACTCCAGGTTGTCCATCAGGTGCCTTGAAACAGTCAGGATGGACTCTATTTCAGCTCCCTCCATCTCTCGTCAGGAAATCTGCCAAAACATTATTAACAGATTTAATAATGATAATATTAAAATCATAATATTGACATTCTGCTTGCCATCTTAATAGTCTAGCCTTTTTTGGTTTAGATTCAATTTTATTTTTCAAAAAGGCTTTGACGCTTGTGTTTTCAATTTTAAGGATGAATTTCTTCGCGAGAAGAAATAGCGGCCATTTCTTAAACGCCTTCCGAATCTCAAAGAACTCATTTTCATTGATGTGCCACCTATTTGCTTCATTCTCCATAAAGAGTCCGCTATAGTATCTGCATGGCACTTCTCCTTCGGGTGTGGACTTGGTTAGAATTGCTATCCACCAATGGTCACTGGCATCTGTGTAGAGTACCAGTTCATCCTTGTCATTTGGTATTGTTAACTTGGGGAGTTTCTTGCAAACCTCTTTTAGTTACTTAACCATCTCTCGGTGTGATCCCTCCAATTTGAATTCAGTATCTTTTTTCAACAGAGGACTGAACACCTTCCTGTATTGTGCCAGATTGTTGATGAACATTCTAGCAAAGTTGACAACTCCTAAGAAGCTTTGGAGTTGTTTCTTGGCCTTGAAATAATCAGGAAATCCTTAACCTTTTCTATAATATGAGGCTATAGAATAATTTCGGACTCATCAATCTCGACTCCAAAGAACTCGATCTGCCTTGTTGCTATTACTGCTTTCTTTTCAGAGAGCACTAATTCCTCTTTGTGACATACCTCTGAAAATACTTTCAGATGCGCCAAATGCTCCTTTATTTCTTTGAAGCTATGAGGATGTCACCCACATAAACGAACATGAATGAGAAATAATCTTTGAACAGATTATCCATATTCCTCTGGTATATCTAGGGTGTGTTCACCAAGCCCATAGGCATGACATTCCAGATATAATGACCTTGTGGTATGGAAAAGACTGTGAACTTTTTGCTCCCTTCTTCCATCATAATCTGGTAGAACCCAGATTTGATATCAAACTTTGAGAATACCCTGGCATTCTTGATACAATTAACCAAGTGTTCCCTACTTAGTATGTAGTATCCATCGAACTCCAAGATGTTTTTGATCCCTTTGTAGTTGATTACAAGTCTCGACTTTCCCCGCTTGACTTATCAATGATTTCGCACCAGAAATCTTGGACTGCTATATGGAGATACTCCTGGTGATATCAACTTAAGGTCCAGATGTTCCTTAAGTATTAGCTGCATATCCTTTCGATCCTCTTGGTTCATTAGGATAGGCTTGTACCTTACGAATTCATGCTCCTTTCCCTCTTTTACTTTGAGTGAGCTTTGAGTTCGTTTTTGTCCCACCAGGCTAGAGGATCCTTGTTGAAGTTCCTCTGTAACTTCTTTTTGACATCCTCCAAAGATGTTTGTTCTTCGATTGTGACGTCTCTCTGTAGGTTTTCTCCCAAGCTTGCTTTAAGAAGGTGGATTGTATCTTTCTTTAGTTTCTCCATCTTCCATCCTCCTCTGGCATCGGTTCTTATTTGAAGGACCGCTTCGCCATATTTCCTTCGATCATTCATCTTTGGATGACTAAGTTTTCCTTCATCACCACGCTTGCTGTGAAATTTGATTGGCATTTTTTTTAAAATGCATTACGCAATCTAGGTGCGATGATCTTATGTTCACAAAGGGTTGTGAAAATAAGCCTCCTTGTTGCATTTTCTTGGGTAAAATGCTTGAATGTCTATAGGAAATTATTTCCTAACAGAATATCTGCTTCGGTGTCTTGAAAATATATCGGTGGAGTTTTTACCTTGTAACATGGGGTACGATCCGCTCCTCCGATCATGATTTCCTCCTGCTTGATTTCTCTATTAAGGATAAGCACCCTTTGAGAGAAATCTTTCCCGAGTACTGTTGGCAATTCTTCGCCTGAGCTTTTAGGGAAGACCCCTTCCTTTATTGTGCAGATGCCGGCTCCTGAATCAATGTATGCCACAAAATACTCTGCACGATGCTCCTTATATATCATCCCGACGGTGATATATATTGAGAATAGACTTGTGGCCATGGTGGATCAGAGCTTAAAAGCCCGAGCCTCTACTAGTATACCTTGTATCTTTTTACTTTGACCGTGAATTCCATTCCATCTTGTAATCTTTCCCAAGGTTTGTGATCTTCGAAAATTTCCAAACCCAGCATAGTTGTTCTGGGAATCTTCCTGCAACTCCTTCAATTACCATCTCAAGTTCCCTGAGTTTGAGCTGTCCTTGGTATCTCCCAGTTGTTGGATGTTGAAGATAATACAAGACATCACAAGGAATAGAGTTTTCCTTTTTAGTGATATCGAATATTACTTCGACTCCTCTCCATCCTTCTGACATTTTAGTTCACCTTTGGTTGTGAACTTCTCTGGTTCCTGGATTACCTCCACGATTGGTTTCTTTCTCCATTTCTCGCTGATCATTCTGTCTTCTTGGAAAGAAATCATTCTTTGCTCGAATCTGAGGCTGTCTTGTCTACTCCAGACCGACTTATCCTTGATCCGTAAATCCATGTCGTGAATCGATGGTAACTCCATGATCTCTGGTCTGATTGCACATGCAACCCTTTCAAACACTTCTGGTATCTCGATATACTCCTTCATTTGGAATAAATCCGAATGATGAGTGTTGGATAGAGCATATGAGATACTGTAGATGATAGAGTAGGGTCGGTTTCCTTTTTTCATCAGGTCTTTATTCTTGAAATCTTGATGAAGGGTGAGTGCTCTACTAAAATCTCTATTGACCAAATTATAGGCAATCCTCGGATAGATGTAGGATGACACCTTGCCTGCATACAATTTCCCTGAGATTCCTCCTAGGCATGCTTCTCTTGGATTCTTGATCCTCTTATCAAAGATGGCAATATCGATTGGCGTATCAATTCCGTCTTTGAATGTAGCTTTGATGAGGATCCAAATAGCTCCTATATGAACCCAATACATTGTCTTGGTACTTCTTTCGAGAGCTTACCAAGCTCCCTCCTGATTTCTTCATAAGGAACCAGTTTCATTTCCATCATATTTCCTGTGAGCTCCATTGGGATGGCAATCTCCCCTTCGGTCACCTTATATATGATGTTGTGCTTCATTCTTTTGAAGCTTGGAAAGAACTTGTCCATCCTTTCCACGGTGAATCCATCGTATAGGTTGAGCCTTGGATCTTCCTTCATAATCCTCACAAGGACTTTATGAGAAATGGATGTCTGGGAAAAGAATCCCGACATATCTTCTTGCATCTCCTGTATGAAGTTTTCTTCCTCACTCCGACTCATCTTCAGAAGACTCGTCTTGGCTAAGGAATTCTTCTTCATAGATGCTCTCATCTGAGGGTATATCTTCAAATTGATATACCTGAACTAGATCTTGGAAGTAAACAACTTCTTCCATTTCTGGAGTGGTTTCGAACTGTCGTACTTCCTGCTTCTGATTCTCTGGGCAATCTGGTGAGATGTGCCCCCTAGCTCCACACGTATAGCAGTTACAATCCTTGAATCTTTCATTGACTCGAGTAGCTGCTCTTCGGAACGTCTTTCTTGTGGGAGTTCTTCAGGTACTCATCTGGTTTGATCCTGAGGATGAGGTTTGACCTCTTGAACTCCACCTTGATGGTCCAGACTTCTGCCCCGATTTATAGCTTCGGGCCTTTTGTTTGGACCAAAAGGATTTTGTTCTTTTGGACCTCCATCCTCCGCTCCTTTGTTTATAAGGATGAGTTATATTCATCCCTTTCTGGTTTCTTGGACTTCTTCCAATGATAGTTGGAAGATCATTATTCTCGCAACATAAGGGTACTGTCTTGTTGATTCCCCTTAATCTCTTGTAGTTCTTGTGTAGCGATGCTTGATGGCACCACTCCGCAATCTTGGCTTTGAGAAAAGACATCCTCCTTGCTATTGAATCCAGCTCACATGGTTCATACTCTTTGATTAGCATTTCCCTCCATGGGCTTGGAATCTTGGCAAAGAATAGATGGAATACTTCCTCCTCTTTGATTTTTGATTCCATCTATACTCTGTGAAGAGTTTGATGTACTCATCTACGTGACAGATATCAAGTAGTTCTAGGTTGTATAGGGCATTTCTATACTTCTTATTATTTTCTTCTTCTATTCCTTTGAAGTAACATACTCCGATGAAGTGGATCTTGAAAATCTTGGCCATGCAATCAACAATGTTGCCAAGATCTTTGCCTTCCATAGCCTCCTTCTTGACTTTGTCTGAGAGCACCTCCCAGGCACAATTTACTGATCCTTCCAAGCTCATGGTTAGAAATCTTACGAACCATTCTTTATCCAGCTCTAGTGCACCTCCTGCGATCTGCATGGCATTTGTCCATTCATCGATCAAGGTCTCTCTGTTTTTGAAGTCGAGGGTGTCGAGGTTTAAGATCAACCCATATGGATTTATCGATTCAAGGTGAGACTGACCATATGGAGTGTTGTGTAGATTAGATCCTCGAACTCGGTTTGCTCCTGTAGACATTCATATTGCCTTCATTTTGAAGTTTCATGGTTGTTAGAATGTGTCTTCTTGTCTTGCCTCATGGACTCCATGTGATCCAGAGGTTCCTTCATTTTGGCTCCGATCTTGCTGAGCCTGCGACTGTTGTTGGGAAGTTAATGATTCTCCAACATTCATTTTTAGATCTACAATTGATAGTCCTTGGAAGGACTCATATAGATCTTGTAGATCTTCAAGATTTGCTCTTTCCATCTGTGGATGTGGATTCTCCTCGAAGGATAGCAATCATCTTCTTGCTTTCGGACTTTGCCCTTGTGACCTCTGTCGTCTTCCCCTTTTGATGTAAAAGGGGTTCTATTCCAAAGGTTGGTGGCAACCTTCCTCCTGGCCTTCTTCCTGTCACCTTGGTTTCCAAGAACTTTACTTGTTTGGTCAGCTTCATGATGGGGTCGAGTTGCTTGTTCTGCAACTTCTCCACCTTATCCATCTTAAGGCTGATCTCGAACATTGTCTTGGATATGCTCTGGCAATATTCTCCAAAGAATATCACCGTCTTTTGTAATTCTCTAAGATCTTGATTCATCTTAGAGTTATATTCCTCGATTACCTTCCATTCTGTCATTATGTCCAGTATGCAAAGTGATAGAGCTTGCAGATCTCTCTTGGACCTTGGTTTGGTCATCTCCTCCATTGTTCTTGTTTGGGGATACGTCCATGGATCTCTGTAAAACTTTAGATTTCCACGATGTTTCTTGGTATCTCTTTCGAGTACCTTATCTGCATCTGACTTAGTTTCTCCAGAGATTCCTCTTTGGTGTGGTTAGCCCGAGCTTCCACCAGTTTAAACCTTCGATCAAGGTTTTCCCAAAATCGATCGGCTTCCTCGTATTCTTTCTCTGCATATTATCTATACAACACATTATAGTATTGTTGTATAGAGCTGCTTGACTCGTCATATCCAACAGGCCAGAAGTCCCTGTTGCTCCAACTTTGAACAGAGTTGATAGCCCTGTCACTCTCGAATGTCGAACTTTCGTTTGGATCCATATCTCTTTCAGACTCTCCTCTCGTTAAGTGATATAAGTATGTAATATATTTTTCATTCATAAATAAATAAACTTAGGGTTCTGATACCATTTTGAAAGCGTGTAGAAAGTAGAAGAAAATCTGGCTTAAAGTGAATATAAGGTGAGTATGATATAAGGTTTTGATTTACAGGGTTTTGATTCAGGGCTGTTTTAAGAAAATATTAAGCAGTTTCCAATTTTTTTTTTTTTGGAATTACCTGCAAGTGACCTGCTGTGACCTGTAATAGGACTGTTTTGTTGAACTAAGTAAACATAATGGATGGATTTCAAAATTCTCCAAACATAATGGACGATTTTCAAAAAATGAGAAACCTATGGACTAAAATCAAAATTGAGCAAAGTTAATGGACAAATAAATATATTATCCCTAAATAAATAAAATGATACTCTAACTTCCTAATAAAAATTTCAAAGTTATTATAAGTAATAATGTATGATATGAAAAAAATAAAATTTTAATTAATTTTATTAAATTTTAATTATAAATAAATAATTAAATAAATTATGTGTGTTGATTGAGGGTGATGTTTTAAAAAACAAAAGTGAGATAGTGTTTATGAGATGAGTTGTGAACTTATGACATGGGTTAATCCATTATTAAAAAATGATTATCATATACTTCTAACATATGCTTATTGATAGTTAAATTGTATTTTATAAAATATGATGAATGATAAACTAAAATATAACCTTTAAAGGTGTTATCATATGTTGAATCATTTGCCGATTATTTAGGTTGAATATTTTATTATTTTTGGAATAAAAAGAGTATAATGAAAAAATGGGAACAATATAATTTTTTAAATATTTTTTATTATTTATAAAATAGACAATTTCTTGTGAGATGATATATGTGAGAATGATTGTAAAATTGGTCGATTCATTATTAAAGTATGTTTATTATGTAGGTAAAGTATATATATTCATACATAAAGTATATTTGTAGTGAATCATATTATAATGGCTAATACTACTGTGCACCTGGGTGCACCCACTTTTAGAAACGTATACAATTATGAACAAAAACATATACAATTATGCACAAAAATGTATACACTTTGTTTGTTAGTTTTTTTAATGAAAATTTGAGTATAAAAAATATACAATTATTAGAAAACATGTATACACTATTGAATAAAAAGTTGAGTGAGTCTCTTGTGCGCCCTGGCACACGGATTTATATCAGTGTCCCTTTGCAATTTTCGTGTCCCTTTACAATTTAAACTCTCTAACAATACATATAGAATATGGAGAGGAAGGGTTGTGTTCATATGGGGATACGGACCGTGTCCCCTAGGGCGCAGGAGATTTTGCCTAAAAAGTTTTACACATATGGATGCTAGATTTTTTAATGAAAAACTGAATGTGAAAAAAGTACTCCCTCCGTCCCACCCAAATAATATTATTTTACTATATTGGGCTCACATCCAAATTGCACCATTTTCCTCTTTTAGTAAAAAGGACCCACCAATGGCCCACAACTACCCATCAAATCTCTCTTATACACCTACCCACTTTACATAAAATAATAATACCCCTTAATCTACATGCAAAAAGCAAACGGTGCACTTTGATCGGGACGGAGGGAGTATACAATTATTAAAAAATATGTATACAGTATAAAATAAAAAGTTATACACATATAGGTGCATCAAGTTATACACATATAGATGCACCCTTACATCCGGATGCACCGGATATCAACTCTACTATTATAATATATCCTATAATCACACTTTAATGTATTATTCATTATATTTTAAAAAAATATTTCATAACTAATAATAAGTATAATATACGTATATAACACTTATACTTTAACACGTTTCATAAACCATCTCACATGAATACCGTCCCACAAGAGACTTATCTTTTAAAATGGATGGAGTATTTATATGACCATACAAGTACTCTCTATTAATAAGAACTTTTCATTTTTTAACGTACCTAAATTTTTTTCATCTATTTTTACGATTAAATAATCATATGTTTCTAACAGTACTTGTATATGTAATTTCATTAAAATAAAAATAAAGAATAATATTTTTTAAAAATTAATTATCGTATGATATTAATTGGCGCTGTTATCATATATAGTTTTACTATCATGTAATTATATGGATGAGGATCTCTTGTGTAAATTGAGTGCATTTTTTTTTTCACTGTAACACGCTACTGTGAAAGTAAATTTTCTACAGTAAAGAAATGATCCACATTCATTAACGGATGAGAATCCTCTTTCATAAATTGAGTGCATTTTTTCACTTTAATACGCCACCATTAACGGATCCTCTCGACTGCATTTTTTATAACCTCTCTCGAGTGCATTTTTCTCACTGTAATACGTTACCATGAGAGTAAATTTACTAAAGTAATTAGAGAAGATCCACATCCGTATATACAAAAAGTTTCTTGCTATGTTAGATAAGTTTTGAGATAAATGAAATAAATAAATGTAAATTATAATTAGTGAACTGAATTACTATCACTTTGCATTGATTTAAGTGTCATTTTTATTAACATATTTTAACTTTTTATTTATATTACTCAAATTTTCTCATAAACGTCCCATATAAGTGTTTACCTATAACTTTGGTATTATTATAAAATATACTATTAACTGCATAATACACTCTTTATGCACCATCAATACATCAATTACATCATTTTTTGCATCCACTGCTGTATCAATTTTTTTCTTTTTCTAGGGATACATGACCCATCACATAAAATAATACTTACAACTAATCTTTACTATAAAATAAGAAATAATACTCCTTAAAATATAAAAATCCATTTTATTAGCATCTAATATATTAGTAATATGGATATCACATCAATGATACAAAAAAGAAAAAAATATAATTTCCATATAAAACTCATTAAAATAAAAAAAGTTATATATATTTAAAATTTTGGATAAAATTTTAAATAAAATATTTTGATAGAATATTTAGGTGTGTAGGTTATTATTATCCCCCCTTAAGTAGTTAAGAAGATTAAGAAAGTGATTATGTCAAGCGTGTTAGTTAGGGGTGATGTGTTAGTTAGGGGTAATTTTTATGTTTTATTTTTTATATATAAATACAATGAATAAGGAAAGAGCAATTGTTTTGATTTTTTTAGGGAGTATAAATTTTTGTAAGATAATTCAAAATAAAAAATGTGCAACGTGAAAGGAAGGAGGTGGTGTGAGTAACTGTTAACAATCACTATCTACACGATCCAAAACACTATCTTGAATTCTTGATGATGCCTCAAATCAAAATTATTGATTTCACTCTTCTATGAGAATGAAATCATACTTTTATTACTTCTTCTAAATTTCTTCGATTTCACTATATAATTTTAATGAGATGCACTATATTGATTTATGCCCTTTTTTATTTCTTTTTTCTAATTATTTCTTTTTCTTTCTTTCTATAGCATCTTTTTATTTTTCCCTTTATGTGAAAATTTTCGAATGACTGATATACTTTTTGATCTTTCTCAACATTTTGTAATCATAAATTTCAATTTCTCTCTTTTGGAAAATATTTTATAAATTTTTAGGACTTCTCTCTATGAGTTTCAAATAAGTGATTTATGCACTTTTTTATTTTCCTTTTCCTTCTTTCTATTGCACCTTTTCCTTTTTCGTTATATATACAAAATTTATGTATTTTCTGTGTTCAAATATTGGCTTATTCACTTATTTCCAATGAATTTTCAAATGAGGAAATCTATATATTTTCTATATTCAAATGTTCACTTATTTCCAATAAATTTTCAATGAGTGATATATATATTTTTTCTCTCTTTTAATCTGTATACAAAATCTATAAACTCTGTCCATCTCACTTACATCAATATAAAATAATTAATTATTTCGTATAGAGCCTAAGCAACAATAATAATATAACTACACTAAACTCACTATCCATTAAATATTAGTATGAAGTATTTCTCTTTATTTTCTCAAAAAATAAGATGTTCAAGCGTAGAGTAGGAATTAATGTAACTGAATTTACAATTCTATTTATTACCTTATAAACAATATCAAATGCACCTTCAATTATCTTACGTTCATTTGATCTTTGAGCTTTTCTTTATCATAAAACTCCAACTCTTTTTTCTCATCTTTATCTCTATCTCTTTTCAACACTGGTTATCACTATTTTTCGTCTATCTGATTTTAACACATTAAAAACATGTTAAAAAATAAATAATTTCTTCTTTTTTATTATTTCTAACATACCAGTAAAGAATATATAAAGTATCACCCCATTGAGACTATTTCCCTTATCTAAAATTCAACTGCTCTCATCAATCGTTGTCACATTCTTGCATCCGTTAACTTAATTCTGGAATACTGAAAAACAATATCCGACATATTTCTCATCTACAAAAATTCTACTAAATCTGACCCGTAGCATTCAATCCAACCTGTTGGCATACCTCTCCACCCATACCATTGTTGAGATTGATCCCCACCATGACTTCTCCGAGCCCGCAGCTCACATCCGCCAACACCACCGACACTATGGCCAGCGCCCGGCGCGGGTCGTCGTTCTTAACACCCCATCGGACCACAACTGCATCATCAGCGCACTCGACAGCCGCCTAGCTACTTCGTCTGCATCACCAGATCTTCGGCGTCGCCACACTCGAACTGGACCACCGACAGCCGCCTAGCTGCTTCGTCTGCATCACCAGATCTTACGGCGCATCGATCTTCTTCTCGAAGGTGAATGGTCACGGCTTGTTTTTTATCTCCTTAGTCATCAGCGAGTCGGACATCTGGGTGATGCCGCCGGCCTCTCAGCGATGCGCGCTTGCTCGGAATTGACGACGTACGCCGTCACGGAGCTTCTGCGCCAAGCCCTGCCAACATTGCCCACTGACAATATATATTGAAACACTCAACAAAAAAAGGTTAATAGTATGCTCATTTATTGCATAATCACATTTATATTGATAAAAACAGTAAAAATATAATATTATAATAGAGAGATTTTGACTGACTTCTTCTACCACAAGCCCTCCGTCTTTTCACACCTAAATTTTTAGTTTATTTACAGTAATATACTATCGTTCTTTTATATTTTATAGATAGAACTTGATTAATAATACTAATAATGTTAAGAATAGTAAGAATGAAGAATATGATATGCCTAAGAATTTAGATTTACTTAATAAGTGGACAATTCCTAAGATTGAACCCAGGTTAATCTACAAGTTGGGTACATTCGAAAAAATAGGATTTCTTCAGGTAGTAAAGACTACTGAAGAATCAGTTTCATTAGATAATAATGAAATGATTATTAAGTTATTATCAGATAAAGATATTAATAAATATAGAAATAGCTACAATTTCCTGCATATAGGATTGGTTCAAATTGCATTTAAACCTTTAACTTTGAAAGGTTTACCAGAAAGCTTCATAGCAGCTTTAAGAGATGGTAGAAATCTCAATTGGAGACAATCTTTGATGGGAATAATACAATCCAGTTTGACCAATGATCCAGTATATTTTAATGTTTATCCCAATTTGCAATTATCATTATCTGATATCAATATACTTGATGCATTAACATTAAATGTTAAAACAAATGGATATAATTATCTTCCTGGAACAGAGACTATATGTGTCTGTTATAGGATATATTATAAACCATTGATTACGCTGAATCCTCAGTGTAAAATGATGGATTATAAAAATGAAACTATTATTATTGAAACTAATTTCAACAGGTCAAATGTTATAACCAGAATACCTATTAGATGGGAAGAAATAGAATTTCCAGATAATTGGAAAATCGAACAAGCTGTACCAGTGCAAACACAAGTACATAATCATAATAATATCCTGAATATCATGCAGAGCTCAGAAGGAACTGTAAATATACAATTTGAGCCCAATGAAATACAAAAAAGTATTTCAATGAGAAATTATATTTCTCCAATTGATTATATGGTGGAAACACCCAGAGCTTCTACTTCTCAAATAAGAGAAAACAGAACTCATACATCTCAAATAGGAGGTGAAAAATATACAGATGAAATAGAATCTGTAATAGGATTAAATCCTGAAATAAAAAAATTATATAAAAATAGAAACAATATCATTAAAGAATCCAATCGGATGGAACCGACAATGTCGGAAATGTATGAATCTATATAATTTATGAATTTTGAGAAAATAATAGATTTCAGACCTGGTTCTAAAGCCAGAAAAATAATTTCGGAAGAATTTAAAAGTGAAGATTATACACCTTTTAGAAATTGGTTTTTTGATAATTTTACTAATAATGAAATTAGTAAATTTCAAAATGAGTTTTATAAAACTTGTGAAGAAAAAAATATGATGATACCATTTACAGTATGGTTCATAGAGACATATGTTAAGAATTATATTCTTATTTTGGAAAGAAATTATATTTTGCAAAATGATTCAGTGGTTTCAGGAATATACCCACCACAACAACCATTTAAGATTAATTATTTGAATTTCTTAGCATTTGCTAAATTAATTGAAGATGATACACTTCAAATTACAAGCAAACATATTAATAATATGTTTAAAAGTCAAAATTATGCTAATTTATCATTAGTAATAATGAATGAACAAATTCAAACTATCAATGATAAATTGAATTTGATAATTGAAAAAATTAATGATAAATCTCTTGATAAGGGAAAAGAGGTTATTAACAGTAAGGAAGAAGCTTCTACATCAGAAGTTTCCAATACTCATATAAAAAGAGAGATATTCCCTAGTTTCCAACCTCCTCCAATAATTTCTAATTTTAAAACCCAACCAATATATGAGTTGAAAAAATACTTGGAAGAAAAGTTTAATAAACTCAGTATAAAACTCTAGATAAAGAGTTGGATTATGATTTAATAGAAAACCCAGATTATAAAGAGGTTTTTCAAGATCAAATAAATAAACTCTATAATAAATGGGCAGATAAACCCATTCAGAGTAAGTTCTATTATAATAGACCTACTCCTATGGATGTATTACATGAAGAATACACTGATACGATAGATATCAGTTACTCTGGTAATAAAATTTACGAATGGAATATTGATGGATATTTAAACATATAGATTTATAATACTGTCCATAGAATGTTGATGTATTCTAAAATATGTAAGAATAGTCAAAATACTGATAAAACTATTGCAGCAATGATAATAGCTGGATTTACAGGCCAACTTAAAGGTTGGTGGGATAATTATTTAAATTCGCAAGATAGAGATAATATTCTCAATTCTAATAAACAAGAAGACAATAAAATTGTTGAAACTGCAGTTTATACATTAGCAGTAAATGTAATTGAACATTTTACAGGAAGAATTAGTGATAATAGTGATACTATTAGAACATTATTACAAAATCTACGATGTAGAACACTTTCTGACTTTAGGTGGTATAAAGATACCTTCATAAGCAGAGTAATGGAATTACCAGAGTGTAATAATACTCATTGGAAATCCAAATTTGTGGATGGATTACCAAGTTATTTGCTGAGAGAATAAGAAAAACAATAAAGGGTAATAATATTACCATTCCTTATGAAAAATTTACATATGGTGCTCTAATAGACATTTGTATTCAAGAAGGATTAGCTTTATGCAATGAAATAAAGCTAAATCAGCAATTGAAAAGACAAAGTTTCTTAGAAAAGAAACAATTGGGAGAATTTTGTCAACAATTTGAACTGGACAATTCTTCATCCAGTAAAAAGAAAAAAGAAAAGATTTATAAATCTAAACAGAAGAAGTATTCTTCGAAATATATTGAAAGAAAAAAGAAAAGGAAAGAAGAAAATTTCCAAAGGAAAAATGAATTCCAAAAGAAATCGTATATGAAAAGATTCAATAAGAATAAAAAAAGATATTGTACAATATGCAAAAGAAAAGGACATACTAATGAATTTTGTTGGACAAAGAAAAGAATTTCTAATTTAGAAATTCCTGATGATGTAAAAAATATCATAATACAATCTTTGATAGAAAAATCTGAATCTGAGGAATCAGTATCAGAAATTTCTACTACTTCTGAATCAGAAGATGAGATTGTAAGAAATTTAGAAAATGAAGAATTTTATGAATCAGAGGAATGTGAACCCTGTAAGGAAGGATTAATATGTCCTAAAGAGATAAATAACATTGATGATAATCAATCTGAATTTTACAAAATAATGTCACAATTCTCTAATATGAGTATTAATGTTTTGAATTCTCAAAATATTTTTGAGTTAATAAATTAATAAAAGATCCTTTATTAAGGACTAAAATAATTGATGAATTAGGGAATGATAATGGTGCCTCGACATCTACTTCTAATAAAGAAGAAGAGAAAATAAATGATATTCTTAATAAGAATAAATCTTATAATATGACAGAAGTTATGAATCAATTAAAAATGAAATATCAAGGTCAAAGAGATATATCTCTTCCAGATATTTATAAAGAGATTAATAATCTAAAAGAAGAAATAAAATTTTTAAAAAATGAAAATTTCATTCAAGAATCTAGAATATCTAGATTAGAAAGAAATATTAAGGAAGAGAATAATACTCTACCAGAAATCCAAGAAAATTTACCTATAATAGAAAAAGATAATTTTCTATCTACCATTGAAACAGTAATATCTCAGAAATGGTACATAAAAATATCATTATTAATTGATAATCATTATACAAAATCATTTATTGCTCTTGTTGATAGTGGAGCAGATTTAAACGTTATTCAGGAAGGGTTAATCCCTACTAGATATTTTCATAAAATAAGTCATTCGTTATGGCATGCTGGGGGAGATAAACTCCAGATAGACTATAAAATTCCCAAAGCATATGTATGCATTAATAATAAATGCATTCAGCAAAGTTTTATACTTGCAAAAAATATTTCTAACCAGATTATACTTGGTACACTATTTTTAAATAATATTTATCCCATAAAAAATATTGATAATAAAGGGATTAAAGGTACTTTCCAAGGCAAAGATATTTTCCTTGAATTTATTATCGAACCAATTACTAAAAAATTGCATAGCTTATATGATAGTATTATGGCTAAGCAGAATCAGATAGGATTCTTGAAACAAGAGATTAATATTGTTACTATTGATGAACAATTAAAAAATCCTAAATTACAGGATAAAATTAGTATTTTGAAGAATGAACTTTCATTAGAAATATGTAATGATCATCCCAATGCCTTTTGGGATAGAAAAAAACATATTATTTCCCTTCCTTATGAGGAAGATTTTAATGAAAGAAATATTCCAACAAAGGTCAGACCTTGTCAAATGAATTCGGAGTATTTAGAATTATGTAAAAAGGTAATTGAATCCTTATTACAAAAAGGACTAATAAATCACTCTCAATCACCGTGGTCATGTACTGCATTTTATGTTAATAAACATTCTGAGATTGAAATAGGTATTCCAAGATTGGTAATTAATTATAAACCTCTTAATAAAGTATTAAAATGGATCAGACATTCAATTCCTAATAAAAATGATTTATTAGACAGACTTTATAATGGTCTAATTTTTTCAAAATTTGATTTAAAGTCAGGATATTGGCAAATTCAGATTAATAAATCTGATAGATATAAAACAGCATTCAATGTTCCAATTGGACATTATGAATGGAATGTTATGCCATTTGGACTTAAAAATGCTCCTTCTGAATTCCAAAAGATAATGAATGATATATTTACTCCATATAGTGAATTTATAATTGTCTATATTGATGATATTTTAATTTATTCAACGACTATTGAAATGCATTTCAGGCATTTACATATCTTTAAACGTTTAATAAAACAAAATGGTCTAGTTATATCTAAACCAAAAATGGATCTATTTCAGACTAGAATAAAATTTCTAGGACATTTTATTGAAAAAGGAAATATAATTCCTATAAATAGAAGCATAGATTTTGCTGAAAATTTTTCAGATATAATAACTGAAAAAACTCAGTTACAAAGATTTTTAGGAAGCCTTAATTATATTGCTCCTTATTATCATAATTTAGTAAAAGATACAGCTATTTTATATGATAGACTAAAGAAAAATCCTAAACCTTGGACTGATAGTCATACTAAGGCAGTCCAGAGTATTAAGAAGAATGTTAAGTCATTACCATGTTTAATGATTAGCAACCCTAATTGGGAAAAGTCTATAGAAACTGATGCTTCTGATATAGGATTTGGAGGGATTCTTACCCAGAAAAATCCAAAAAATAAGCAAAAACATTTAATTAGATTCCATTAAGGAAAATGGAATAATGCGTAAAAGAATTATGCTACGATTGCTAAAGAAATTCTTGCTATCGTAAAATGTGTATTGAAATTTCAAGATGATTTATATAATCAAAAATTTACTATTATTACTGATTGTAATGCAGCTAGATTTATGTTTAATAAAGATTTTAAACATGATGTTTCTAAGCAAATGTTTGCTAGATGGCAGGCTCATTTAGCCCCTTTTGATTTTAATATTATGTACAAGAAAGGAGAAGATAATAATCTTCCAGATTTTCTAACCCGTGAATATTTTAATTTCAGGAATGAAGCGGGGTAGCGGGTCTTCTTCTCCGTGGAGGGGAAGAGGTGGCAGGAGTGGGGGTTATACCCCTAATACTCCCAAAGACAAAGGAAAATCCCCTGAGATAATAGCTCAGCATGAGAAGAGAAAACTTATGAACAAAAATTTGTCACAAGAATTTGAAGATATGGATACTGAAAGGAGTAATACTCCTAGTAATACTACCTTTGCTAATATAGTAGCAAATATTGATTTTAATGAAAAATATTTCAGAAAAGATCATGAAGAAATAATCTTCAAATTAGAAGAAAAGGATCTTAAATGGAGTGAAGATCCATGGTTTCTTATGAATAGATATTTGGACAATGGTTCAAATGAAATGAGAACTTATAAGTCTCGAGCATATTATGAGCAAATATTGATAAAAAGTGGAAGTTGTGATGTTAAACATTTTACTTCTGGCAATAATGAAGAAGTTTATAGCTTCAGCAAAGTCTTAATAAAAAAGATTATATCTATGGAAGAATGAGGAATTTCTCCCCTGAGAGAAAAATCAATGCAACATGATACTACGAATGTAGTCTTTAAATACAATTATTGGGATTACTGTGATGCTTTTGAAAAATTTTTAAACTATGAGAATGATAAGAAACATCATACATGGTTTATAAAAATATGTTCTAAAGTTTGTAACTTTGAAATCCCAAATTGGTTCATTCACTGGTGTAATTGCTATGGCCCTATACCAGAAATATTACCAGGAGATATCCGAGATTGTTTTATAAAATGGGTAGATGTATCTCCCAAAATGATAGAAAAACAAAATTCAAAAATGATAATAGAAGGAATAGCTTCTTGTTATTTTTTTATAGAATTCTCTGTACCATGGATATTGAAATGGAAACCAGAATTTGGTCATACCAGAACAGGTATCCCATGTTTATACAGAACTTATCATGTAAAGTTTTGGGAAAAATTGGTGGAAATTGATCCCCTTACTGGGAAGATGAATGGAGATGAAACATTTTCTCTAATAGAGAAACAAGTTTGTTCATATGAAGAACAAATAGAAAATACTCAAACATCTTCGCCTTTTGATTACATCATAAACAAGGCAAAAATGAGATCTGAAAATTTGACGCCTGAGCAGATGATAGCTGCATATGTCAAAGAAATGAAAAAGAGTCTAATGTCTCAATTCAAAAGGGATAAAGATGACTCAGTAGCATCTGAAGAAATGCAAGATGCTCAAGATCCGAATGAGAATTTTAATGAAGTCAATATAGATGATATATTTGACTCATTAAATGATACCTTAATTGAAAATTTTGCCCCAGGAAAAGAAGGATCTTCTTCATCAAGAAAATCAGGAGAAAAATAGGTCTCAATCAAAATGATGTCATTCCTTACGTCATAACAGACAAAATACTGTTTATAAACAGTATAGCAGCCGGACAGGTCCATGTTCATCTACAGAAGATTTACTGTAGAACTTTTGAAAAATCAGCCCCAACAGTACATTATTGTGCACTTTTTGAATTCTTGTAAAAAGTTTCTGTGTATGCCGATAATTTCGGCTTTTCACTGTGTAATAACGCGTTTTCTTCCTCTATAAATAGACAGAGGAATCTTATTAGTAGATAGGATCGGAAACCCTCTCTTCTCTCTCTCTTCTCTCTGATCATAATTTGTAAGCTCATGTGTTGAGCAACCCCCTCTCTTGTAAAATAAATTTATATTAATATCATCAGTTTGAGAGTCTTTAATTTGTAAGTATTTATTTTTTTATTTTTTATTTTAATCATGTTCATGTTTAGCCTCATAGGCTAAACTATTTATATGTTGATCCATGACTATCTGTTATGATAACCTGGTAATTATATGATTCATGTCTAGGTTATACTGTAGTGATTCATTAAGGTAGGATTATTTATATTGACTGGCCTTATGATTCATGTTTATGCTATGTGGTCTTTTGTTTGTCCATCTTAGCCGTTTGTGAGGCGTTCAGGACGTTTTGAAGACATTCTAAAGCATAATTTGATTAATAGGCTGCCGGTTAGTTTCTTGATCCATAAAGTCCTTGTTAGAAGTCACGTAAATCAGTTCGGTCCTGTCTTGGATGGTAGGTTGCTAATCATTAAACATGGTAATGACTTAACATTCTTCTTAATACTCTGGACTGCCTTAGTATGACTATCGGTCCAAGGTTTAGGATTTTTCTTTAGTCTATCATATAAAATAGCTGTATCTTTTACTAAATTATGATAATAAGGAGCAATATAATTAAGACTTCCTAAAAATCTTTGTAACTGAGTTTTTTCAGTTATTATATCTGGAAATTTTTCAGCAAAATTTATGCTTCTATTTATAGGAATTATATTTCCTTTTTCAATAAAATGTCATAGAAATTTTATTCTAGTCTGAAATAGGTCCATTTTTGGTTTAGATATAACTAGACCATTTTGTTTTATTAAACGTTTAAAGATATGTAAATGCCTGAAATGCATTTCAATAGTCGTTGAATAAATTAAAATATCATCAAAATAGACAATTATAAATTCACTATATGGAGTAAATATATCATTCATTATCTTCTGGAATTCAGAAGGAGCATTTTTAAGTCCAAATGGCATAACATTCCATTCATAATGTCCAATTGGAACATTGAATGCTGTTTTATATCTATCAGATTTATTAATCTGAATTTGCCAATATCCTGACTTTAAATCAAATTTTGAAAAAAATTAGACCATTATAAAGTCTGTCTAATAAATCCTTTTTATTAGGAATTGGATGTCTGATCCATTTTAATACTTTATTTAGAGTTTTATAATTAATTACCAATCTTGGAATACCTCTTTCAATCTCAGAATGTTTATTAACATAAAATGCAGTACATGACCACGGTGATTGAGAGTGACTTATTAGTCCTTTTTGTAATAAGGATTCAATTTCCTTTTTACATAATTCTAAATACTCCGAATTCATTTGACAAGGCCTGACCTTTGTTGGAATATTTCTTTCATTAAAATCTTCCTCATAAGGAAGGGAAATAATATGTTTTTTCTATCCCAAAAGGCATTGGGATGATCATTACATATTTCTAATGAAAGTTCATTCTTCAAAATACTAATTTTATCCTATAATTTAGGATTTTTTAATTGTTCATCAATAGAAATAATATTAATCTCTTGTTTCAAGAATCCTATCTGATTTTGCTTAGCCATAATACTATCATATAAGCTATGCAATTTTTTAGTAATTGGTTCGATAATAAATTCAAGGAAAATATCTTTGCCTTGGAAAGTACCTTTAATCCCTTTATTATCAATATTTTTTATGGGATAAATATTATTTAAAAATGGTGTACCAAGTATAATCTGGTTAGAAATATTTTTTGCAAGTATAAAACTTTGCTGAATGCATTTATTATTAATGCATACATATGCTTTGGGAATTTTATAGTCTATCTGGAGTTTATCTCCCCCAACATGCCATAACGAATGACTTGTTTTATGAAAATATCTAGTAGGGATTAACCCTTCCTGAATAACGTTTAAATCTGCTCCACTATCAACAAGAGCAATAAATGATTTTGTATAATGATTATCAATTAATAATGATATTTTTATGTACCATTTCTGAGATATTACTGTTTCAATGGTAGATAGAAAATTATCTTTTTCTATTATAGGTAAATTTTCTTGGATTTCTGGTAGAGTATTATTCTCTTCCTTAATATTTCTTTCTAATCTAGATATTCTAGATTCTTGAATGAAATTTTCATTTTTTAAAAATTTTATTTCTTCTTTTAGATTATTAATCTCTTTATAAATATCTGGAAGAGATATATCTCTTTGACCTTGATATTTCATTTTTAATTGATTCATAACTTTTGTCATATTATAAGATTTATTCTTATTAAGAATATCATTTATTTTCTCTTCTTCTTTATTAGAAGTAGATGTCGAGGCACCATTATCATTCCCTAATTCATCAATTATTTTAGTCCTTAATAAAGGATCTTTTATTAATTTATTAACTCAAAAATATTTTGAGAATTCAAAACATTAATACTCATATTAGAGAATTGTGACATTATTTTGTAAAATTCAGATTGATTATCATCAATGTTATTTATCTCTTTAGGACATATTAATCCTTCCTTACAGGGTTCACATTCCTCTGATTCATAAAATTCTTCATTTTCTAAATTTCTTACAATCTCATCTTCTGATTCAGAAGTAGTAGAAATTTCTGATACTGATTCCTCAGATTCAGATTTTTCTATCAAAGATTGTATTATGATATTTTTTACATCATCAGGAATTTCTAAATTAGAAATTCTTTTCTTTGTCCAACAAAATTCATTGGTATGTCCTTTTCTTTTGCATATTGTACAATATCTTTTTTTATTCTTATTGAATCTTTTCATATACGATTTCTTTTGGAATTCATTTTTCCTTTGGAAATTTTCTTCTTTCCTTTTCTTTTTTCTTTCAATATATTTCGAAGAATACTTCTTCTGTTTAGATTTATAAATCTTTTCTTTTTTCTTTTTACTGGATGAAGAATTGTCCAGTCCAAATTGTTGACAAAATTCTCCCAATTGTTTCTTTTCTAAGAAACTTTGTCTTTTCAATTGCTGATTTAGTTTTATTTCATTGCATAAAGCTAATCCTTCTTGAATACAAATGTCTATTAGAGCACCATATGTAAATTTTTCATAAGGAATGGTAATATTATTACCCTTTATTGTTTTTCTTATTCTCTCAGCAAATAACTTGGTAATCCATCCACAAATTTGGATTTCCAATGAGTATTATTACACTCTGGTAATTCCATTACTCTGCTTAGGAAGGTATCTTTATACCACCTAAAGTCAGAAAGTGTTCTACATCGTAGATTTTGTAATAATATTCTAATAGTATCACTATTATCACTAAATCTTCCTGTAAAATGTTCAATTACATTTACTGCTAATGTATAAACTGCAGTTTCAACAATTTTATTGTCTTCTTGTTTATTAGAATTGAGAATATTATCTCTATCTTGCGAATTTAAATAATTATCCCACCAACCTTTAAGTTGGCCTGTAAATCCAGCTATTATCATTGCTGCAATAGTTTTATCAGTATTTTGACTATTCTTACATATTGTAGAATACATCAACATTCTATGGACAGTATTATAAATCTGTTTGTTTGAATATCCATCAATATTCCATTCGTAAATTTTATTACCAGAATAACTGATATCTATCGTATCAGTGTATTCTTCATGTAATACATCCATAGGATTAGGTCTATTATAATAGAACTTACTCTGAATGAGTTTATCTGCTCATTTATTATGGAGTTTATTTATTTGATCTTGAAAAACCTCTTTATAATCTGGGTTTTCTATTAAATCATAATCCAACTCTTTATCTAGAGTTTTTATACTGAGTTTATTAAAGATGAGTGGGCTTCATGCGGCCCAAATCCGACTGTCGGCGTGGATCTGTTTGTTTGGTACTCGATAATAGACTGCTCCCCAAATCCATTTATTGAACTTTTTTAATAACACTACACTACGTTTAGACTTGGGTTTTTTCTTTTAAAAAGAAATTATCTTATTGATGTTGATATTTAATTTATTAAATTAATTTTAATAGTTAATATTAGTTTAAACCAAATATTACACTGTATTATTTTATTTTTACTAGATTTAGAGTATTTCCAAATATTTATTAATTCTTTTATTCAATTAAGAAATGAGTTGAAAGTTTGATTGATGTAATTTCATTTTAGGCTGTTATGTTATGTGTCTTCTTACTGATTTCCTATAATTTGGCGTTTCATGGGCCATGTACCTATAGGTGATAAAATAAGCAATTACTCAACGATAAGTTTAAGTTTGACTCGACTCGTGACTATTCAAATTCAAGATAAGTTTAAGTATGACTCGACTCGTGACTACTCAAATTCAAGCTCGTATTATGCTATTTTAAAATAGATCAATTTTTTCACATAGACTAAAAGAACCGTATGCCAATAACTTTTGCCATAGATAAAATCACTCCACCTGAATATGTTCAATACATAACATTAAGGCAAATAAACACTCCCCATAGGTTAACAGAGTTATATACAACTAAGGCAGGCTTTCAAACCTTTGATCCAGAGATCACAAAAGCTATAACACATTCCATGTTTCACCCACGAAACCCATTGTGACAAGTCTTGGCAGCTTCAGGGGCAACAGTGAGGCACTCTTCGTCTTCCCAAGGGCGGAACGGAGGGTCAGGTTGCTGTAAAAGTAACGTCCAAGACAGCATAAATTTTGTTTGGAAATGAGATAAGACATATAACAATATGGTCAGTCGAGATACTACAAATCACCCATTCGGGTCAATTTTGCTCATAGAATCCATCTCACATGATTTGTCATTTTATGCAACTAATTACCAACAAAAAAACAATATCTGCCCAAGAAAACAATATATGCAGTATGCATATTCAAATGCAAGAGATTGAGTGAGAAACTAACCTGGAGCCAAAAGAAGAACCCTCGTAACAGGTTTAAACATTTAAACTTATCACCTTGGAATTGGTTGAGCTTTCTTCTAAATACTGCAGTAAAAAATAAACAGAATCACTGGCTAATTACCAGGTAATGGCATGCTTCAACGGAACTTTTATTTGATCCGTAAGAAAAATATACATTAATCAAGAAAAATAATGCATATAACATATTCAGGGGAGCCAACTCAAGCTAAAGTTTATTAAACAAAACTATATATGACTTGTTTAATCACCTAACATGAACTAGCAAAAATCAACTTCTCAAGATGTTAATCTGATAGTAAAGTTGGTTGAGCAAAAAGCCACAATAAGGTGTCTTCCATGGAGATCAAAGAGCGATCGAGGCGATCCTTAAATAGATTTTAGATGCTCATAAATGAGAGACCAGAAAATTTATTATATCAGAATGAAAAATTTGTTTTTATTGTGAGATTAACTAGAAACTTATCATTTACTAAGAGGGAAAAGGAAAGACTCAATCCTTGAGTAGTGAGCAGTGTAGGTTCGACCTTCCAAATTCATGAGTCTTAAAACAGACAATGACGAGTAGCAATGGCTGACATTAATAAGCACGAGCCTAGCGCAATGTCTTCTTTTTTTCTTTTATTACATTAATGTAGAGCTTTGTGGCTTTATGTCATGCTCAAAAAACATACAGACCTGAAGTATTAAATTTATCGAACAATTCTGATCTTGTCAATATTTGGATAATGCAATTCATCAAAAGAGCCTCAAGAGCAACAACTAACCAGGATAGTGATCAAGATAGGACTTTCCCTCTTTCCCTGCTGAGTATGCTATTTCCCTCCCATAACGCAAGTCCAGATTGCGAGTTTCCAGCTTCCGCTGTTGAATATCTTCCCGAAGCTTATGAAATTCATTTTGGTTGTAAGGTTTCTGCAGAATACGGATAGCCTTGCGTCTGAATTTCTGTATATCCTTCAAGTCGGGGGTGCTACACTCGTTCATCTGCATACAAGAGATCTTTTCAAGCACGTATTAGAGAACAAACTAGTTTGTGGTCTGGTGTACGATATTCCGCAGTATAAAAATAGCAATAAGTAGATAAAATGTGATCAACTAAAGATACCATAGAATCATTGAGATTTCCTCCCTCGCTGGATGAACTTTCAAGGATTTCCACATCAGAAGAGTATCCGCCAGGGTACTCCTTCACACCCATGTTCTCTGCATCCTGGGGTAGCATAGATAATTTCTGATTTTCTCTATCCTCCTGGAAGGACTTAGTGTCTATCGATTCCACGCTCCCGAAGCTATCCTCGTGCTCATCCACCTTGAGTTCATTCTTTTCATCTGTCAGCTCATATGCTACAATACGACCCCCGTACTTCAAAACATAATTATTGCCAACAACTTCATAACATTCCATGAAAACACAATAGTCCGGGTCCAGCACACATTTATCAGTCGTGGGTATTTCCTTCTTTTCCTTCTTAATCACTGTCTTTTTCAGCTCCTCTTTCTTGTGATCATTCTGCTCATACTCTATTTTAAAGCCCCCATATGTCAAAACATAACTATCGCCAACAACTTCAAGACCACCAATAAAATCACAATAGTCCAAGTCCCACTCCTTTATATTAGTTGATGATTCTTCATTCTTTTCATCCTCACTCTCTGTCTTTTCTAGCTCCTCGTTCTCGTGATCTTCCTGCTCATTATCTACACCAAAGTCATCATATGTTAAAGCATACTGATTATTTTCAAATTCTTTGAAATAATTGATCAAATCAGAATTGCTTGTGTCCAACTCTGCCCTGTTAGTTGATGATTTTTCATTCATTTCATCCTCACTCGGTATCTCATTCCTCAAGTGTCTTGAAGCCAGCTTCCCAGTCAACTTAGCTGGAGAAGATTGTGAACTCTGATTCTCAATATTAGGACTCTGATTGGTTGGTTCATTTTTTTGCATCATAGGACTCCTCAATCTTCCAGCAGGCTCAACATCACACTCATCAGCCGAGCTTGCATATTCTTCATATTTAAGGAAAACAGTTAAACCATTTTCCTCAAATTGAAACCTGTAAGATTTCTCATGTATCTCTAAACTATTCAAGAAAAGCTCGTATTGAGGGTCATCCACCTCGTCATCCACCTCCTCAAATATAGGGTCATTCACCTCCTCATCTCTTGGCCTTTTAGTTGACTCTGCCACCTTCTCATTCTCCTCTGGCAGTCCTCGAGGGTCATTCACCTCCTCACCTCCAGGGTCATTCACCTCCTCATATTGAGGGTCATTCACCTCCTCATCTCTTTGCCTTTTAGTTGACTCTGCCACCTTCTCATTCTCCTCTGGCAATCCTCGAGGGTCATCCACCTCCTCACATCGAGGGTCATTCACCTCCTCATATTGAGGGCCATCCACCTCCTCACATCGAGGGTCGTCCACCTCCTCACATCGAGGGTCGTCCAACTCCTCACAATGAGGGTCATTCACCTTCTCATATTGAGGGTCATTCACCTCCTCATCTCTTTGAATTTTAGTGGACTCTGCCACCTTCTCATTCTCATCCGGAAGTCCTCGAGGGTCATTCACCTCCTCATATTGAAGGTCATTCACCTCCTCATCTCTTTTCCTTTTATTAGACTCTGCCACCTTCTCATTCTCCTCTGGCAGTCCTCGAGTGTCATCCACCTCCTCACGTCGAGTCTCATTCACTTCCTCATCTCTTTGCCTTTCATTTGACTCTGCCACCTTCTCATTCTGCTCTAGCAGTCCTCTGAATTCACATAATGCATCTCTTCGCCTTTTGTTCGACTCTGCCACCTCCTCAATCTCCTCTTGCAATCCTCCAAATTCACATAATGCGTCTCTTCGCCTTTTATTTGACTCTGCCTCCTCATCCTCATTTGGCAGTCCTCCGAATTCACATAAAGTAGCACTCAGATTTGCAGCGTCAGTGATATCATGATGGGTATAAGGATCAGTAAAATTCTCAAACGGAACAAGTTGCAACTTTTCATCAATCATTTTAGCCAGATGAAGAAACTTTTCTACTTCACTTGTGAGCGTTTCGACTTCATAATACGAGCATAACAAAACCGTAACCAGTTCCTGCATACATCAAGTAGAACAAAATCAAACATTGGAGGTAATCTAGAACCCAAATTTTGAAACACTTCAAATCTTTTCAACACTCAACTTGGATACAGATCAAATAAAGCTGTCAATATGCAATTAACTTTACCCAAAAACCATACATTCTTGATATACAAACAAATAAAGGAAACAAAGCTCAATCTTGAATCATAAACCAGCTATTGGGAGTAACACTAATAACAAGTTAAACAAGAAATTAATCACTAACATATACGAGGGATAAAATTCAAGAATCTTACTTCAACTTCATCATATTTTAAAGTAAACAAAACAAACTAACCAACACCTTCTTCAATTGCCTCAAAATCTTAAATGTCGGTCCATTCAGATCCTTAAAGATAACATAGTACTTTGAAACAAAAGGAGAAGGTAATTTAGCACAACTTTGATAAAGGGTTTTTTTTTTACCACAATCATTAGCTCACATAATAGAAAAATGGAGAACTGAGGTAAGATAAAAAAAAAACCCAGATTGTTATATCCCACAACATTGTGAGGAGAATTCAAGTCTTCATTTAGCCATTTAGGTCCCCTTCACTTCACCACCCCACCCCCTTTCCCTGTTCAAGCCCTCAACTCAAAAACCCATCCGCGTTAACTGTAGTTTAAATAATCAAATGAGTAAAAAATTAACAACCACAAATTTCACTACTACTGTAAACCAGCAAATAGAAAAGATAGAGAGAAAATGCCTTACCCCAAAAGAAAGTAAACTGGACCATTTTTGCGCTCTCTTAACTTCAATTTTCAATTGATATTTTTCACTTCTTCAAAGTAGGTGAAGAGTTATGTAAGAACAAAAAGACAAAAGAAATCGGGAGAAAAGGACATTTACTTTATGGCAATGAGTGTTTTTGCGAGTGGTTTTAATAAAATCACCTTTTTTTTCCCTAATTTTTAATTAAAATTAAAAAAAAATCGCCAAATTATTGTACTATTAACTCGATTTTCTTTTTAAAATGTAGTCCATCCAACTCAAGAAAATTTGCATATCACTTTTCTACACGAAAATTAAGAAAGTAATAACTTATAGGGGTATTGTGGTATAAATTATGAGAATGAGCCTTTCACCTGTTCGTGTATTGGGCCATTCAGCCCAATAGTCTATTGAGAGCTCACGAGCCTCTCTGCCAGAAGCGAAGAGCAACCGCCTGACTAAGCCAACTAGGCCACTTGATCCAATTGCCTCAGATACGCAGAATATCCTCCGAGATATACGCGTAGGAGATATTCTAGATCATATCTTAAAAGTAGTCAAATGAGGCTAAACGCATTTAATGCTCGCACTGTATACGATAATTTATCAACTTACCCAGATACGGTTGACGTCAGATTATCCAATATAAATATGGAAAACCCCGTAGCAATACAATCATCCCCCTTTACCCCCAAAAAAAGGCACAATCACGTCTGGGGGCAAATATCTCTCCTTTATGTTAGCTTTGTGCAGATTAATGCATCTTCATCCCATAACAACCACATTAATCCACCATTAAGAAGAGATTAAAATCTGACGAGCGACATTTGGCGCTAGAGGAATGGCGGCTAGGTGGCCTTCGATCTGCATGACGACTGCCTTCTTCAGTTTGCCCCGACTCAACTATACGTAAAAATGGTGGATGAGCAAGACGAAGCCACCTAGTAGGGCTGATGCGACCACCAGCCGGCGTCGCCAGGAGGACCCTAATCTCCCCCGGACAGTGGAAAAGAAAGTTCCGCCGCACAACACGAACCCGGAAGAAGATGATTTACATACCGACTTTCGGCAAAAGTACTTCGACCTTCTCAAACAGATGAAAGGAAAGCGAGTGACGACTGCCAGTCGGAGGCTCAGCTTTAGCCTCGAAGAAAATTCAGCAGAACAGACGAACAAACGGCGATATGAACAAACTCCACCTCGAAAGTCGGTACACGAACGAATGACCCAAAAGGATGCATCTAAGGAACCAAGAAAGGCCCAGAAAGTGGTAGACGAGGGACGCGAACGGAGAAGGATGGCATCCCGGGCTAACTCGGTCGCCAACCGTTCCCCAGCACACACGACTGGACGCGTAGCACAAAAGATCGATTGGGATCAGATCCCGCGAGACTCGACACGAGCAAGTGGGGGAAAGCGCAGGAGACGACCCTATCGCCTGACTTAAGTGACAGCATGATGAGGAAATCAATGCGCTAAGGAGACGACTCGACCAAATGGAAAGAAAAAATGACGCCGGACTCCATAGCATCCCTGTCCCAGAATCGGGGAGGTCTCCGTTCACCCACAGAGTAATTATGACAGCCACCATGAAAAAATACAAATCCCTCAAATCCCCCAATACGCTGGCGAATCCAGCCCAATCTCGCACCTTAATAAGTATGTTGGGTGGATGCTGGTGCAAGGGTGCTCGGAAGAGGATCGGTGTAAGATGTTCTCCTTGACATTGGGTGACAAGACACACGCGTGGTTCGAGTCACTCCCCGTTAACTCTATCGACCCTTGGGCACAACTCGCCACTGTATTTTCGTCCCATTTCGCGTATCTAGAACAGGGAAAGGAGCCCAAGCAAAAATTAGCTTGCTTACGGCAAGGCCCGAAGGATTCTTTGAAGGACTTTATGAAGAGATTCAACGAACAACACGCTAACACGGAAGAAGTGTCAGACGAAACGTCAACTATTTTGGCAACCGACGCCTTACTCCCAGGATCTCCTATGTGGACTAGCTGCTAACAGAAATTGCTAAACAGCTACACGACTTTCACGGCCGCAGCCCAAGTATTCATCCACAGCGAGGAAATTCTCGAAGAATATAAGAAGTCTAGAGTCGACCCTAAGGAAGGCGACAAGAAGAGGAAGAAAAGTGAGAAGGATTACAAGGCTCCCTCTTCTTTCAAGTCATTCCCAGACGACGACCAAATTCAGGAGATGACAGAGTTGTTTGAACTCACATCCGATGAGATATTCAGCAAAATACAAGACACTAACCTGCTGAATCCCCCGCCTAGGATACGCGCAGATCCAACTAAGCTAAACAAGAAAAAAATTTACAAATATCACAATCCATCAGCCACGACACCAAAAAATGCCGAGATCTGTTGACCGAACTCATCAGACTGTTCGAGGATGGAAAACTAGATCGACTAGTGGCTGGCCCAAAATGAAGGAAAGAATAACCCCAAGCTATAGCCGAACGACCTAATGGACCAGCCCACCCTTAGGGACAAGGGGGATTAGGAGACCGTCTGCCCACACCACCTAGAGAGGTATACGTGCTGAACGAAGGGTACGTGGGGACTTCCCAGTCCCTGACCACCCTGTCACGAAAAAAGCAGAAAGCCGAGCTGCGGGAGCTCGACAGGTACCAATATGTGCTTGCAGCAAGTCGCGACCACCTTTACATGAGGTCGATGTCTTCTTTTCAAGAAGACTGCGCCAAAATATGGACTCATCACAATGACCCTTTAGTGATTTCGGCCATCATATCAGGGGTGAAGGTGCACCGATGTCTGGTCGACACAGACGAATACACAAACATCATATTCGAAAAGGCATTCGAAGTTATAGGAGGACTCTCCCACCACAAGACATCCCCCTGCAACGATGAGATCTGGGGCTTCGGAAATACCATCACTACCCCCTTAATGTAAACAGACCTATCAGTCCAATTGATAGATGAGAAGCAGATGGTAAAAGCCCAACACGTCCTCGAATTCAAAGTAGTGGATCTTCTGTCACCCTACAACTGCATCTTAGGATGGACGTTCATTCATCGATTCAACTTTGTCCCCTCCACACTTCAACAATGCATAAAGTTTATAACCACTAATGGCTGAGTCGGTACCATTAGAGTGAGCCAGAGGAAAGCCAGAGAGTGTTCATTCATCGAAAAAGGAGATGGGCTCAATTACCATAACCCAAGTTTCCAGTTGATGATGATGGAACAACAAGATCATGAAGAGGAAGCAAATCGTGAGGAGGTTTCGCCGCTGGATGGCTCGACGACAGGGGATAGCCAAAAGTTCCGACCATTCGACGTCCAGAGAGTCGATCTTCCCTCAATAACTGACGAAGATCCAAGGTCAGATAAGAAAAGAAAAAATGGGGAACTGATCGAAAAAACCGAAGCGATAAGGATGGAGCCAAGTAACCCGGATTTGGAGTTGTACATTGGATCACAACTAAAGGATCCCCATCAAACGACTCTGATTGAATTTTTAAAGTCCAACTTAGACGTGTTCGCCTGGACATCCAACGACATCCAGGGGATAGACCCGAAACATGCATGCGACCGACTCAACACAAACCCATCCTATCACCCTGTAGAACAGAAGAAAAGGAAGTACAGCCCTGAAAAATATAAAATCATTGAGGCGGAAGCCAAAAAATTAGTGGCAAACAATCTGGTGAGAGAGGCGTTGTTTCCCGCCTGGGTAGCCAACCCAGTTCTGGTGCAAAAGGCAAACAAATTATGGAGATTATGCATCGACTTCATGGATCTCAAAAAAGCATGCCCGAAGGACAGTTTTCCACTGCCGCATGTTGATCAAATGGTGGATGCCATGGCCGGTCACGAGTTGATGAGTTTCATGGATGCATATTTCGGCTATCACCAGATTCCTATACACCCAGACGATGTGGATAAAATGACTTTCTACACCAAAAGGAATCTACTATGCTGGGTAATGATGTCATTCGGGTTGAAAAATACAGGCGACACATACCAAAGATTGGTGAACAAGATGTTCCGAGAGGAGCTAGGAAAGACCATGGTGGTATATATGGACGACATGCTGGTTAAGAGTGTGGACACAAATGATCATGTGCGCTACCTGAGAAAAGCGTTCAACACCTTAAGATAATATGGAATGAAGCTCAACCCTAAAAAAAACACGTTCGGGGTATCCGCCGAAAAATTCCTCGGATACATGGTGAGCAAGAGATGAATAAAGGCAAACCCAGATAAGGTGAAAGCCATACAAGACATGGAACCTCCCAAACACTCAAAAGGTGTACAAAGTTAGCCGAAAAGATCACATCTCTTAGTCGTTTTCTGCCTAGAGCGTCCGATAAGTGCAAACCCCTCATGGATGTGATCCGAAAGGAAAATTCGACTGGACACCTGCGACTCAAAAGGCCTTTAAAGAATTAAAGGACGTTTAGCTAACACTCAAACCCTGTCAAAACCACAGCCAGTTGAGCCTCTCAGCCTGTACCTAGCTGCTTCCGAGTCCGCATTAAGTACGGTACTAGTTCGGACTGAAAGAAAACAACAGGAACCAATATATTATGTGAGCCAAATGCTCCATAATGCTGAACTCAGATATCCTGCAGTTGAGAAACTTGCTTACGCTCTGGTAATGAGCGCACGAAAGCTATGGCCATATTTTTTTGGACATTCGATCGAGGTGGTAACGTCTTTCCCACTTAGGCAAGTGCTCTCAAAATCGGACATAGCAGGAAGACTAATGAAATGGGTAGTGGAATTAAGCCAATTCGATATTAAGTATGTACCCCGACTGACAATCAAGGCACAAGCCTTAGCCGAGTTCATAGCGAAACTCACCATCCCCACTTTACCAGGAGAGGTGACTGACAGGCCCTGGCGAATGTTGCTAGATGGATCATCTACGACTTACGCCTCTGAAGCCGGTGTAGTACTCACCAGCCCCACTGAAGAGACGTTTTGCTTGGCCATCAAGTTTTGATTCTCAGTAACTAACAACAAAGCTGAATATGAAGCTCTACTGTCCGGCATGAGAATGACATTGACAATTGGGGTGAAGAGAGTAATGATCTATAGCGTCTTGGAATTAATGGTTAACCAAATAAGAGGAGACTACGAAGCAAAAGACCAACAGTTGGTCGGATACCGTAAGCTAGTAGCAGACATGATCCAGAAATTCGATCACGTCTACATCACGTGAGTCCCTAGACTACGGAACACCCAGGCAGACGCGTTAGCTCATTTGGCAACTTCGGAAAATACCAAACGACTAGGAAGCATCAGCATAGTGAACCAAGAAGCCCCAAGTGACCAGGCGATTTGGCAAGTCAGCGAGGAGGAGACATGGATGACCCTCATTAAAGCCTTCCTGAAAGAAGGAGAGGAACCAGAAGATAAGGCGGAAGCGAAGTGACTGCAGCTCTGAGCCTCCAGGTATATATTGATAAATGATGTGTTGTATAAGAATGGATACCTGATGCTACTACTAAGGTGCTTGAATAAAGCGAAAGCCGCCAAAGTGTTGATAGAAGTTCATGAAGGAGTGTGTGGGAATCACTTGGGAGGACAGACACTGGCATTGAAGGTAATTCGACAAGGATATTTCTTGCCTACTCTTAGAAGGGACGCTATCGAATACTCCAGAGCATTTAAAAGTTGTCAGATTTATTCTCCCATAATCAGAGCTTCTTCTACAGAATTGATCACAACAGCAGCGCCTTGGCCTTTCGCCAAGTGGGAAATCGATCTGATAGACCCATTCCCGCCCAGCTAAAGGAGGCGTCAAGTGCGCCGTGGTCACGGTCGACTACTTCTTGAAATGGACAGAGGCATAATCGTTAGCCACAATTAATGAGATCAACATGATAACCTTCATATGGAAAAACATCGTTTGTCGCTTCGAAATACCCAATGCAATTGTAACTGATAATGGGAAGCAATTTGAAGACATGCAACTTAAAAAATTTTATGATGGGATAGGGATAAGGAAGCTGTTCTCAACACCTTACCACCCCCAGTCGAATGGATAAGTTGAGGCGGTCAATAAAGTAATTAAGCATACCCTCAAAACCAGGCTGGAAAGCCTCAAGAAAAATTGGGCCTCATAACTGCCTGGTGTTCTCTGGTCGTACCGCACCACCGCCAGAACATCAACTGGAGAGACACCCTTCTCGTTAACATACGGAACGGAATCAGTCATACCAGCAGAAGTAGCTTGCCCAACATTTCGTGTATCTCAAAAAGGAGGAGAAACCAATTTAGAAGCCACCAAACTCAACCTGGACTTGTTGGAGGAATTTCTGCTACAGGCAGCGGAGAGACATGCGATATACAAATCAAGGTTAGAATCCCAATACAACAAAAAGGTACATAATAGGGATTTTGTAGTTGGAAATTTGGTGATGAGGAAAATATGCCAACCAGACGGAGTGTTCGGAGCAAACTGGGAAGACCCATACGTAATAAAAAGAAATTTGTGTAATGGAGCGTACGAACTAAGTGAGCTCAGTGGCGAAGGCATCAGACATCCGTGGAATATACAGAATTTAAAACGCTTCTATGCTTAAGCGTACTTAGTGAAATTCCTATATGCACAAATTGTAAAGTTAAGGCTACAGAGTTATGAAGCCATAATAACCTAGAAGAATGCAAGAAAATACACATACCACCACAATGTCAAAATAAGATTTACAGCAAAAGGGAAAACACAAAATAAAGGAGGGTCCCCTTCAGACACCACTAGGGCCCGCATCACCCACACCACTAGGACCCGCGCCATCTATACCGCTAGGGCCCGCACCATCACCAGCTCGTGAGAAGTTACGAATACTCCTCATCCATGCTATATCCGCCTCCAGTTAGGCAATATGCTCTATCTCCCGCTCCAATTCATGCTCAGCTAGGTAACGTGCAACCTCCAGCTAATGAACCTGGTTTTTAGCCATGCGTGCTCTCTCCCTATAGGACGTAGCTCGAGTGTTAGCCGCAGTGATAAGTTGCTTCGCCACCATAGCTTGACTAGTCTCCGCCATAGAAGGAAGCCCCTCAGCACTAGTAAAGGCCCCGCGCTAAGACCGACTCCAGGAGGGATAGACTGCCTAGACTCTGTGATAAGAATGAAGCGGCACAAAAAAGTCAATGCATGCCCAACACTCACCAGGGCGGCATTTCCAATTTCATGAGACCCCGCACTCTGCAACCAGCGAGACAGCATAGGATTCCATGAACGAGCGGGAACAAAGTCGGCTTTTGAAACACTCAGCTCTAACTCAATAGCCGATCGAGCATCACCCATACTACTCAATCATAACAGTTCATCCAACACAACTAAGGGGATGCCCCACCAACGCCGTCTTCCGTGGCAAGAGTCTCCTGTACTGGTGGAGCCCGTGGTTGGGCAATGTTCTCACGTCCTTCCTCAATGGGAGTCAGATCACTATCTGGGAGGGGAACTTGAGGCTGACTGACACTAGGCGGATCTTGAATCAGATTGATCCGAACGCCGGCGCCCTGACTAGTTCTACAAGTGGCTTCCAGAATGGTCGTCTCCAAAAGGTCACTTTCCGTACCTCGGCTTCCCTCATGGGAGTTTTTCCCTTGTCCAGTGAGCGAGCATGTAGTGTTTCACCAACAGAGACCCCATCCTGAGTTGCACCCATCACTGCCTCCTCAGTTTCGTCAGCGTGAACAATTACAATGCTGCGAAGACCAGTCCTACTCCTTACGACTGTGGAAGCATCTTCGGCCACGATCGTGCTCGGACCAACTTCTTGACGGGGACTCCGAGGCAAAGGAAAAACAACCTAATCCGAAAAATAATCGTCAAGAGCAGCATCCTAAGATGAGAAATTATCACTTACTCTTCCTTCGAAGCTTACCGGTAGAGCCTGAGTTGAATCCTGATAAAGGTTCGCCCTCGACAGTCTGTCATCCGACAAAAGCGATAACACATCGCGGGAAAGAGTCATGCGGTTGATCACGTCAAAAGCACGATGGAACCCTAGGGATAGCTCTTCCTCAGCAGGCCGAAGCAAGGCTATCGAAAAAAAGAAAAAGGAGGGGAGGAGGCCAGTGAGTTACAGTAAGAGCACAAGAAAAGAGACGACGATAAGACTTACCAGATTCAGGAGTCCGAAAGGCACATGGTACGAGCAGATAATTTTCATATGGGTCACGACATTCAAAACCCCACACCCAAAACCACTGGCGCCTCCAATGCTGCCCACCGATGGAATTTCTACTGAATAGAGGACAAACGCCTCTCTGCACCTGTAAGTAGAAATGGCCATGACAACCAGGGTCGCGGACGTAACGATAGACATAGTCGATATTCCGGGCAGAAGGAGAAGGACATCCATTCTCATGGAGCAACACTAGTAGACCAATCAAGTTCACCCAAGTCGAAGGGATTATCTGCATTGGGGCCAAACCCCAATTAATCAATACTCGTCCGATAATGTGGGCAAGAGGCAACAAACATACCCGTATTAAAGGCAGCGTGATCAAGCTCATCGCTCCAGGGATGCTCGCGTTGCCCAGGCGTACCAAACTCGATCCCAGGATAATTGTATAAAGCGAAGACTCCATCAACATCCTCATCCTGCTTACTAGTGGGATAACCCCGCAGAGTAGAATCAGTCACCACTGGAGGGACGACTTGTGCTATTAGTGCTGGTAGAATCTTCCAGGTTAACGAAGGATGGAGAGGCTCGACTTTCAGTCTTAAGAACTACGCGCCACCGCGATGAACCCTCCTTCTGAAGAGCAGCCTCTCAGGGAACCTCATAACGCGCGGTGGAGGAACTGAACGACGGCCGCTCCGCGTTACAGGCGCTTTGAAAGGAGCCCTGACATTACTGGCCTCTTCGTCTTCTTCAGAACTAAAAAATTCCGGTGAGGATCGCGAATCCACCGCCATGAGCGGAGGATAAACAAGACACAGAAAGAGAAGTACAAATAACGCAAAAGATAAAACAATCACCATTCTTTTGGTGCAAGTTTAACAGAAAGAGAAATTTGCTCTGGATGAAAAGTTTAAGCGTATGCTTAGGTTTCAACATGGCCAACCCCTTTTATAGGGAGAAGCAGAGGAGAAGAGGAGTGAGGGAGGGCCCAATAACTGCCTCACTCTCTGCCCTACCCCTTGGAATTCGAAGAGTCCACTTGAGGGGAAAATCGTGGAGTGTCCGATCAAGACACGTGGACAAAATCGAGTTTAGGAGATCGTGTGACAGAGATGTTGATGTGCTAGTTCAAAGAAAAAAACCAGCAGTAAAGATATGGGGGATCCACCACATTAAATGAGTAATAAATACATGTCAGAACCACCATTAAAAGCAATCATTGCTATTAAAGAACAAAATTACAAACCAGGTGAAAATCAACAAAAAAAAATATTACAATGCCATCCTAAAAACTAAGTCCCGCTAGCTGGAGCCGGGACAGATCCAGTAGGGGCCACAGCGAAAGTCGATGCTGTAGAAGGCTGAGATGCCACTCTGCTGGGAAAACCTGGGATACGAAAAAAGTCCGACACGAGTCCTAACGGAGCCAAGTTCATCCCCTCCGACTCCCAGTCTACTCCGGCAGGCAGCCTTGAAGCCGCTATGCGGGCGTGTAGCATATGATAAAAATTTTCCAAAAGGACAGTTGCACCGATCTCGTTGGCCAACCACGCCGAGTGAGCCAAGGCTTTGGTAAAACCAAATGTTCCAGCAATTTTCCTCTCAGAATTAATCACAGAGGAGAAGTCCGCCTCATATTTATGGGACAATAGTGTCACTTCCACTCCCTTGACCTTCAGCTCTTCTTTGGAATAAGCTACTTGCCTCTTCGCCTCATCTAACTCCCAAACGAGTCGACTCCGCACTTCCTCTAATTCTTTTAAAGCTTCCTCAGCAGCCCTTGCCGACGCCTCAATTGAGAGGAGTTTCCCCTCAACCAGCCTCAACTCCTCTTGAAGGGCTTTCAAGGCATCTTCTGAAGCTGTGCGTTGACGATCTGCCTCCCCTTTAATTACAGCCACCTCTTTCGAGTGCCTTCACTCCCTTTTCTTCATCTCCTCCTTCAGCTGGATTAGCTCCGCCTCCTTTTGACGATTAAGGATAGCGACTTGAGCTGCCTCCTAACTCTGGCTAGCTAAAAGGAGGGATGTCAGGCTTGAGTAACTTAAAGCCCGTGCATGGTACCCAGTCACTGCATAAATAAGATTGTCTGGATCAATGCCCCAATAATATCACTCTTCTCCTGAGTGAAACTAGTGGGGACGGACTCCATCGGCCTCAACATATATGCGGGAAGAGTAGACTGATCAGGGTAATACGAGTTTGACCCGTACAGGCTACGAAAAATGGGAAGTAAAGAAAATCGAGGTAAGATGTCTCGATCGAAGACGCCCATAAAGCGGCTCCACTAGAGAAAAGACCATAGCTGTCAGCCCGAACCTCTTACTTGGAGGCTCAGAAGGCCTTCTGACAGGCGCTGACTGATCATCCACGGCTACCCCGCTAGATCCCGAAGGACAGCGCTGTACCATGCGGACGATTGGGGAAGAACAACCAGAATCATGAAGCAGAAAGTCCTCCTCGTGTTCCCCCTCTGAAACGACTACCACGTCCTCAAGACCCTCTTGAACCATGGCACCAACCAACTCACGATTCGCTCCGACATCATCCCCCGTAAAGTCTCCGACTCTCGACATTGGTTCAGCTGTATATTCCTGTAAGGCCTGAGGACTGATCTCCATTGGGGAGGACTCGTCCACCTCTATTATATCAGTCAAGGCATCCGACCTTGGAACTGCTTGATCATGGGAGGTGGATGACCCGATAAGATTTATAGCCACCCTGACAGGGATATTCGGATCAGCGAGGGAGGTCGCCGGTGGCTCCGAATGAGCGACCGCATGAGTAGCAACAGTTAACATCTGCAGAGGAACTGACACTCTCGAATCCACCATGAGCCCATACTTTTTCAGAAGCTCATCAGTAATGATGTCGGTACTCCTCTCCTGGATGCTCATTTTGCTAATGACGCCCACCAACTCCAAAATTTCTTTCGAATGGGAGGACCAGGACGAGTATCCCTGTCTGAGAATTTAAAACATAGTGACTATACCTCACGCACACAAAAACAATGATGAGAGACAAAAGAAGGCGAACATACCTCCGTGAGAACGAATTAATTGGAAGGCCGAAGGATCCCTGACGTGCGACGGCTTCAATACGCCTGAAGCCCAACACCACCACTCTTTCTAATTTTTATGGACGTGGACCAAGAGAGTCAGCCCACGAGAGGGGTTGAATCGATAAAAACCTTTATGGACATTCTCCTCTGAAGGACAACACAAGTAGTTGATTTCCTTGGGGGACTGGTGCCCATACTCTTTCTTGCAAAATCAGAGTATGAACCCAATTATAGTAGCTCAAGCATTTGGGGAAAGCTGATGCGGCACCAAATTCCAATAATTGAGAAGCTCTGCAAGACAAGGGTGGAGAGGTAGATGGAACCCTAACTTCAGCATGTGAACGTGCCATTCGCCCCTGAGCCTGCTTACTAGCTTTCTCGTTCTCAACCGGCATGATGAATTCCATTCCTGGCGCCACATACTTCGAGGATAGTTCCTCAAATTGAAAACGAGGAATAATACTATCTTGAAAGTGAGCCCACATCCCATTGTGGGCCCCGTCGTAAGAGGCGATACGTGCCTGTATGTTTTCCAGATCTGGCACGTCTTCTGCCGTAGTAAACAAAGAGGGCAATGAGCGAGACACCAACGAAAGCCTGCGGCGAGATGAAGAAACCTCAGTCTCTTCTCGTAAATCCAGAAAGGCCCTCCCTAAAGATTCTGATACTGCCTCCCCCCCACTTACTGCTTGCTGAGGACCTGACTGACTGGTTGGCTGACCGCTAAAACTCATGCTTAGGAGCGATTGGGAAACAGAATAGAAAACTGAGAGAGCGAACAGATAGAGAAGGAAGATAAAAAAATATGGCAGGGGAAAGGCCCTTTTAAAAGCACATTTTCTAATCGACGTGACTCCCGCTCAGAAGGTAATTAATACGGAGCCTGGCGAAAGTAGCTCGAATGACGGAAAGGTGCGTAAAAAATGCCCCAAAATTTCAAAACGTCGTTTCACGAGCTTTAAGACGTCGTTTCAGATTTGAAATTCGAAAATCGGGACATGCGTATGCTTCAAGAATGTTTCGCCTCCACTTACCACGTGCTAGTGACGACAAAACCTGGGGCTAATATGGTATAAATTCTGAGAATGGGCCTTTCACCTGGTTGTGTATTGGGTCCTTCAGCCCAATAGTCCATTGAGAGCCCACGAGCCTCTCTGCCAGAAGTGAAGCGCAATTGCCTGACTAAGCCAACTAGGCCACTTGATCCAATTGCCTCAGATACGCAGAATATCCTCCGAGATATACGCGTAGGGGATATCCTAGATCATATCCTAAAAGTAGTCACATGAGGCTAAACGCATTTAATGCTCGCACTGTACACGATAATCTATCAACTTACAAGATACGGGTGACGTCAGATTATCCAATATAAATATGGGAAACCCCCATAGCAATACAATCATCCCCTTTACCCCCAAAAAAAGGCACAATCACTCCTGGGGGCAAATCTCTCTCCTTTATGTTAGCTTTGCGCAGATTAATGCATCTTCATCCCATAACAGCTACATTAATCCACCATTAAGAAGAGATTAAAATCTGATGAGCGACAGGTATTATGGTATTTTTTGGTAATAAATAAATGATAAAGTATGTTAGGTGTGTTGGATAAAGGTGGTTTTTTTGTAAATAAATTGTATGGAGAATGGTGATTCTATTTAACTTTTTACTTTTTTTAGGAATGCGCAAACTTTTATGGGACAACCCAAAATGGAAATTGTGTCATCTTAAATGAGATGGAGGGAGTAACAATTAGAATTAGTATATAGTGTACCAGATTTATTATGTAAATAATGTGATTCCATTTAATTTAAATTCCTATTAATACATAAGGTATAATAGAATTAGAAGGGAAACACAGGATTTAGGGAAGAAAAGAGTGGAGTTCATGTATTAAGCCGTATAAATTGAGTTTATAAAAGTATTTGTTAAAAATAATAGTAGTATAAAATTATCAAGACAATTTTTTTTTATTTAGCTTGATACTTCTTTTACTCAATATAGACTTGATATTTTAAAAAATATTATGTGAATACCTTTTTACTCATGTAGTACTTATTTAATATTCTAAAAAATGTTGTCGTGATTCTTTTTAATTATATATTTTTAAATTAATCTTAAAAGGAAGATTTTTTTTTCTTTCTATTTTTTAACCCTAAAGAATACTGTACGCGAATCTGTAAAGATTGCAGTGGGAAATCAGAAATGTGAAGGTTGTGAATCTGTGATAGGTTAGGTTTATTTTTTTTCTTTTTTTCCTTACAATTAGTCCTCATAAACAGAGGTGTTAAACGAGCCGAGCGAGCTCGAGCACCCTATACTCGAGCTCGGCTAGTTAAGGAAACGAGTTTATGTCCGAGCTCAGCTCATTAAGCAAAAAGGTTGAATTTTCGAGTCGAGTCGAGTCGAGTCGAATTGAGCCAATATTAATAAATATATTTTATATTTTTTATTATATTTAAAATATTTATTTTATTATATATTATTATAATTAAATAATAATAATAATTAATATTATTAATTATTATTTTCGAGCCTTAACGAGTCGAGTCGAGCTCAACTCGTTATTAAACGAGTATACAAACGAGCTCGAACTCGAGCTCGAATAGAAACGAGTCAAGTCGAGTTCGAGCTTTTTCGAGCTGCTCATTCGATATAACAGCTCTACTCATAAATGTAGATGAAAGTATAGGTGAATGATACCATTCATCCCACGAATACATTCACACTTTCCATTTTGGTCCATCCTAAGAATACTTTCACACTCTAAAAATGAAAATAATACACAATATCAATAACTTTACAATACTACTCCCTTCATCCCAAATTCATCTTCACATTTACTGTAGATATATAGTCTAAGAAAAATTATTTTTTGACTTGTTTTTGAGTGTACTATGGTATTTTTGGGTAATAAATAAAGACATTTACTATTGTGCGATATACCACATTTTTTTAGGATTTCATTAGTAAAAATCAAAAGTTTTACTCATATTTTTTTAATGAATTAACCAAAGTATCCCTACTTTATTTTACTTTATACACTAAAAAATGACTTTTCTTAGTTCGTGTGGTGGCATATGCATGTAGAAATTGGCAAAAACTTGTGTACACCCGGGCGCATGGACCACATTCCATGCACCTTTAGAATTTTGTGTTAAATTGTATACCTTTTAGTATAAAGATATGTACCCTTTATTTTCTAAAGAAAATTATTGTGTGTATCTGGGCGTATGGACAACACTCCGTGCGCCTTTAGAATTTTATGTTAAATTGTATACCCTTTAGTATAAAAATGTGTACCCTTTATTTTCTAAAAAAAATATTAATGAAAAGTATATACCCTCTAGAATAAAATGTTGTACCTTTTATTAATTAAAGTATATACCCTTTAGACCAAAGCAATGTACCCTTACCAATAATATTAAATTTCTAAAGGCACACGGAATGTATTTCCGTGTGCTCTGGCACACGCAAGCCTCACTCTATAGTTTTTAAGGTGCAATAGGGTCAAATTTGACCCGTTAATCCGAATACTTATAGAAATTTTTATCTCACGGGTCATTCACACCATTCACGAATCACGCTTCTAATCCCGCTCTACGTGTTCCGCATTCTTCACGCATTTCTCTCTCCCCGTCATTCCCTCCTCCCTACGCTATTTCACCCTCCGCCTTACTCCGCCACCTTTCGCCCTCCGCCTCTCTCCACCACTCTCCGCCGCCCGACGTCGGCACTACCTCCCGCCTTGCGTACCTCTATTCTTCACTTCTCTCTCTCCCTGATCTGTCACTTTCTCAACCCCGACGCCATTTCACTCTCATCTCCAGGCCTCTCTCCGCCGCTCGACACCAGCGCTATCTCTCGCCTCCTTCGGCATGAATTTACCCTTTAGAAGTTTGTCCTCACCCAATCAGATCTGCATCATCCAATCAGATCTGAACAAGGTTAAAATCTGTTAATAATGGAGCTGGATGTGAAAACGGAAGACTAGAGGCTGAAGATTATTTCTATTTCCGATTAATGTATACCTTTGATCATAAAGGTGTATTACATTTTACCCTTTAATTTATAATAATTAATTATACAGAAAAGTAGTATTAAATTTAATTGATTTTTATATGCACTGTTATAATCAAATGTTGTAATATAATAATTATTATAGGTATTATATCCCCATGCTTAGTAGGCCCAAGGCCTAATAACCTTGAAGAAGGAGACCCAGCCTTTAGGCGGTCCAATTCAAGAAGAAGTGCTGAATGGACAGCCAAGCCGGCCCAGAGAAACCACTACCGGCCTAAAGGCCCAGCTAAGGAAAGGACGAAGAGGTTCCATAAAGAGACAGAAATTCGAAGCACCCTCGGTAGGGGACCTCGGCGGCATCCCTATCCCCTGCCCAAGGGTTCGGACGAACAGCACAACAATATCGAAAGTCAACCCGTCCGAAGACCAAATGGATAACAGGAGCTGAGAAACAAAGCACAGACACCATCATAAAGACTGACAAGTGCAGCAGGCTAGAAGACAAGACTAACGGGAAGATGGGATACCTTGGACAGCAATCCTAACTAGAAGACAGCAAGTAACTGGCGCATCCTCCCCCAACTACCAATGAAAAGCCAGCAAAGGACAAAAGCGGTCCGTGAAACCTTGTAAAGGCAGCCCATGGCACCCAGACTCCTCCCCAGGCTGGTCGGCGTACCAAGCGACTTCATTTATTACGGTTTGTCTTCATCTTGGTGGCACAAGGCAATTGGCTCCGGATTAGGGTTTGTAGATAATTTAAATAGCTTCTCTCACATGAGAGAAGCAGGTTACTCATTCTCACTTTAGATATTGCACTTGTAAAGAGGGAAAATTTTATGAGTACTGTTCTAAGAGAGAGTAATAAAAATTCGGTATATTTCTTTGGTGGAAATTCGATTTTCTATTAGTTGTGATCTCTTGCTTGAGGTTTTATCCTATTTGATTGTGATCGTTCTTGGTTCCATTACGTAATAATCTTTATCTCTTAAACATAAATTAACGAGTCAAGAACACGCATCAACAGTTGACGCCGTCTGTGGGAAACGCTATGATTAGCTACCCATGTGTTGTTTTTCTTAAATTTTTGGTTTAATTCTTTGATAAAATCCTTCGGTTCTTGTTCTGTTTCTTGAATTTCAGATGGGAGGTGAAGGATTTACAACCCATGGAAATAAAGAGATGAGAGAGTATTCCATAGCCCAGCGAAATGTGACGAGGAGTGGAAATAATATCTAAATCAGCGCACCGGTCATGGAGGTGCCCATTCTGGTGAGGTCTATTCCTGACCCAAATCTGGGTGACCCTCAGAAAATGAATGAGGTGAATGAAAAGATTCGAAGGATGATTGACGAGTACGCCGCGGGAGCTCTCCCAGTTCAACCGGCAAGGTTGAGCTTTAGTGGTCCTCACAGGGGAAGCCACGGTGATCTACGAGAGGATCTCGAGAGGAGGAAGGATGCCAGGAAAGAACACAATGGAGGAGATGTGAGAGAAACTATCAACTTCATATGGTGGAGGAATGTTAGAAAAAGAGAAAGTGTGACTGAAATTCCGGTAGAAGAATGGTGCAGTGAATACCTCCACCGACCAGAAACAGGAGCACAAAGGCATCCACAACCAGGGGTGAATCAAGGGATGAGGAACCCCACACCCCCGGAGGTATCCGTGGGTAATAACGCTCGAAAGCAACCATGGCCTGGATGAAATTATGAGGCTGGGAACCCTCTACTGATGGAAAGGCCGAGAGGAGAAGGATCTCACCTACCTCACTCATAAAACCAAAGAAGAGGTCAACCCACAACCAGGGAAGTGCCGGCGGAGGACGAAGCCCCACGAAGAACCCCGTCTATCTCTCAAAGGAGGCATAACAGATGCATAAGGCCAAGGAATCAGAGATCCTATTCATCTTCGACACCATACTCATAGGAGAGCCGAGATCCCTCATGGGAAGATCTACCCATGACTGAGCTATCTTTACCATAGAAAGGGATGAACAGAAGACCCACCTCACAGGGACAGACGAGACAGAGGGAGACCCGAACGGAAATGTGGTCGGAGAATAGAGAAGCATTTTCGAGTACCCTGACCAGAGATCTACAGACATTAATAAACGAATAAGTGAACAAGCGCTTCATGGATCTAGAAAGGAAGATGTCCAAACAGGAGGAGTCCTCCAATCCTCGGTGGCTCCCTCACCTTTCACGGTAGAAATCAACAATGCTCCTCGACAGCAAGGAATCAAGTTTCCCTCCAGCTTGATTTTCAATTGTGATTATGATCCTTATTCTAACATTGAAAATATCTGATGTGGATTAGGGCACAAGGTGCGAATGAGATCATGTTATGCAGGATGTTCCCGCTGACACTAGAAAACAAGGCTCACGCCTGGTTTAGAGCGGTCCCAGCAGCATCCATCAAAAGCTGGGGAGAACTGATGGAGGTGTTTCTGATGTAATATTCATATCTTGGGGCACCAAAGGAATTGAAGTACAAGCTGGCTAACATCCACCAGGGTTCGACAGAAAGCTTGTGAGATTTTCTGAAAAGGTTCAATGAGCAGAGGTCAATGGGGGAAGTCATGGGGGACGAAGCTTGCCTCATCACAGTGATGAGAGCACTCCACCAAGAGACTAGCTTATGGAAAGTGGTACAGCTTAAGCCGTCCACGTCCTACATGGCCTTCATGGTCATGGCAAACGAATACATCCAAGCCGAAGACATTTCCAAGATGGCAAAGAAAGCAAACAACCAAAGCACCTCGATAGAACCGGGCAGAAAGAAGGTCAGCATAGGAGGGACGAAGGAATACAAAACACCTGCTACTTTCAAACCTTTCACAGAGGATATCGAGGTACAATAAATGTGCGAAGAACTGAAGTCGGGAACCAACCTAAATGTCACCGAGGTCTTTTGCTATGTTAAAGATCAAGTGGTTCTTCGGACGTCGAGACCAGTCCTACGAACCTCGGAGCTCACCAACCCTCAGAAGTACTGTATGTACCATCAGACGCATGACATAATACCGATCAATGCCGAGATTTAATCACGGAATTGTGGAAGTTGTTCAAGGAGAGGAAGTTAAGGGGAATGTTGCAGGCTCCAAGGCCGAGGGTATATAGGAGAGACGCTAATCTTCCTCCTCCTCCGGGTCGACAGAGGTCCCTAGGCAGAGAGCAAAATGGAGAGGCGATGTCTCTACCCCCTCCGCCTTCGGGATGACCACCCATGTTTGATAGGATAGGTGGGCAAGCCCCGAGGGGAGATAGATCCAGAGAAATGCACATGATGAAACCCGTAGAGGAATTCCTTATATTGGAGCCTCTCAGGCACTGAACACTACATCAAAAAAGAGGAGAAAGATGGAACTGAGGGATTTAAGCCAACAAATCCCTCAAGTATGGTCATTAACCTTGCCAACGCAGGGGATAACGAAAATCGACATCATCTTCACAGAAGCGGACTTCTACCAGGTAAGTACTCCTCATTCCGACCCTTTAGTTATTTCGTCTGTGTTGTCGAGAGTCAAAGTCCATAGATGTTTGGTAGATACCGGGACGTATGTCAATATAATCTCTACAGAAGTATTTGAAAATCTGGGAGGAGAGTGTCATCACAAGGTGAGACCTTGTAGTGACGAGATCAAAGGGTTCAGTAACGCGTTGACTAGGCCAACCATGGAAGTTGATTTATCAGTTCAGTTGGATGGTTCAGATGGGAAGACCCGGATGCAAAAATAGCTAATATTTAAAGTTATAGACCAAGCCTCTACTTATAACTGTATACTGGGTTGCCTATTAATCCACGCCTTCGGAGCTATCCCGTCCACCCTTCATCAATGTCTCAAGTTTATCACAGCAGATGGCAGGATATCGACTGTGATAGGAAATCAAAGAAGGGCGAGAGAGTGTTCGTTCATAGAAAAGATAGAGTGTTTGAGTTATCAAGACATGGATTACGAGATGCTAAGTTTTGAAGATATCATAGAAGAAGAGGAGAGCCATGAAACGCGAACAAGAACCGAAGAACTGCTAGAAGGGGAGTAAGAGAAAAACGAACCTGATGTGATCATGGTAGTCGGCGGAGGAGGAGAAGCAGAGGAACAAGGGAATAACACGCTCCTCGCAATAACCGAAGTACGTCCAGATCTAGTTGGTCAGGAAATGGAAAAAGGGAGACTGCGGCAAGGGAGCTGAGACAAAAGCCAATGACACCTGATGAGGATCCGAGGACGAAACTAAGGAAAGGAGCCTCGGCAGCAGGAAAAAAAGAGATGGTACAGCTAGACCCAGAGAATGCTGATATCAAAGTTAAGATGGGGACGGAATGGGAAAGCAAATTCAAGGAAGAGCTAACCCAGCTACTAAAAGAAAATCTGGAGGTATTTGTCTAGAACCCGAATGAAACACCAGGAGTACACCCTAAGTACGCCTGTCACAGATTGAACATCGACCCCAATGTCCCATTATTCCACCAGAAAAAGAGGAAATTTAGCCTAGAGAAGAATGTGACTATGGAATTGGAAGTGCATAAGCTGTTGACGAGTGGAAGAATTAGATAATGCAAGTACCCGATAAGGGTACAAAATCCGATTATGATAAAAAAGAAAGAAGGAGCATGAAGGCTATGCATCGATTTCACCAACCTGAATAAGTCATGCCCGAAGGATAGTTACCCTCTTTCATCAATCGGCCAGATGGTCGATGCCACGATAGAGCACGAGATTATGAGCTTCATGGATGCGTTTTCAGGGTACCATTATATCCAAATGCACCCGGATGATAAGGCAAATACGACTTTCTTCTGTGGAAATAGAGTTTATGAATGGAACAACATGTCGTTTGGTCTAAGGAATGCAGAAGCAACTTATCAAAGATTGGTTAACAAAATGTTCGAATGAGAGATCGGGAAGACAGTTAAGGTATACGTGGACGATACTGTGATAAAACTCTAAAAAGAATGGATTATTTCGTCATCTAAAAGAGGTATTCAGAATCTTTAGACACTACAGAATGAAGCTAAATCCGAATAAATATACGTTCAGAGTGAGCAAATGAAGTTTTCTTGGATACTTGGTCAGCTCAACAAGGATCGACATGAACCCAGAAAAGGTAGAAGTGATCCTAAAGATGGATCCAATGAGGCACATGAAAGAGGTTCAGGACCTGACGAGTAGGTTGGCCGCCTTAAACAGGTTCATGTCAAAAGCATCAGATAAATGCAAGCCCTTCTTCGACGTCATCAAAAAGGTCAAGTTTGAATGGACGGAAGGGCGCATGAAAGCATTTGACGAGAACCAAATGAAATTGTCGGATCCCAGGATTCTCTCTAAACCTTCACCAGGTGAGACACTACAGCTATATCTAGTGGTATCGGTAACAGCAATCAGTTCGGTATTGGTCAAAACAGAAGAAAAGAATCAAAAGCTAGTGTACTTCGTAAGTCAATCCTTGAGAAAAGCGGAACTTAGATACCCGGTAATGGAGAAAATGGCCACTGCTCTCGTAATGAGCTCAAGAAAGCTGATACCATATTTCATGGAGCATACCATAAAGGTACTGACAACTTCCCCCTGAGGCAAGTACTCCAAAGGCCAGACGCGATGGGAGGATTGCTAAAATGGTCCGTCGAATTAGGGCAGTTCGATATCATATATCTGCTGAGGAATGCAGTCAAAGGACAAGTTATGGCAGATTTCATAGTGGAACTGACTTTCCCTATGCCAACCAATGAGGAAAAAAGAAAACCTTGGGTCATGCATATAGATGGTACCACAACGGAAGTAGCATAGGGAGCTGGAATAATCATACGAGCTCCATCTCGGCTTCATAGCCACTAACAACGAGGTAGAATATGAGGCCCTACTGAATGGTATGACAATGGCACTGGCCGTGGGAGCAGATGAGCTGATGATATATAGCGATTCTCAGTTGGTGGTGAACCAGATAAAAGAAGAATGCGAGGCCAATGACAAACATATGAGTCATTATAGAGGGTTAGCAGTAGGCATACTGCAGAAGTTCAAACAAGTGTTTTTAGAGTGAATCGACAGGAAAGACAACATGGAAGCCGACACATTGGCTAAGCTAGCTACAACATCGAACGCTGAGGATCTTAATAACATCAATATCGTGAGGCAGGAAAACCCGTCAGTTACCACCGTTTGGGTTCTGAATGACCAGCCGACGGAAGAGTCATGGATGACCCCAATTAGGGTGTATCTGGAAGAAGGAAAAGTACCTTTGGATAAGGACAAAGCCCTGCAAATTAGACTTCGATCGGCAAGATACGCCTTAATAGAAGGAAAGTTGTACAAGAGAGAATATTCATCATCGCTTTTGAAATGCCTAACTCCCGAAGAAGCGAGCTATGTACTAGCGGAGATACACGAGGGAGTATGCGGAAATCTTACAAGTGGGATCGCTCTAGCACACAAAGTACTCAGACAAGGTTATTTCTGGCCAACGTTGAAAATGGATGCCACTCAATACGCAAGAGCATGTGCAACATGTCAAAGACTGGCTCCGATAGTTAGAGCACCTTTGAAACAGCTAACCTCAGTGTTCAGCCCATAGCCCTTCACGAAACGGGAAATTGATTTGATCGGACCGCTGTCTACCAAAAAAAGAAAAAATAAATTCACTATCGTGGCGGTAGATTATTTTACAAAGTGGGCTGAGGTAGAACCCCTCGCGATGATCACCGAAGCCCGAGTAGAGAAATTCATTTGAGAAAATATCATATGCCAGTTTGGAATACCGTTTGTCATAGTGACCGACAACGGCAAATAATTTGACAACGCCAAACTGAGAAAGTTTTGTGAGGACTACAACATTAAGAAGTGGTCCTCTACGCCATATCACCCACAATCTAATGGGCAGGTCGAAGCAGTAAACAAAATAATCAAACACACATCGAAAGCCAGAATGGAAAAGCTAGATGGGAGCTGGCCAGAGGAGTTACCGGGAGTTCTGTGGTCATACAGGACAACGGCAAGAACCTCCACGAATGAGATCTCGTTCTCGATGGCCTTCGGGGTCGAGGCAGTGATTCCAGTAGAGATAGGAGAAGCCTGTCCTAGGATCGCTCTCCACAAGAAAGAGACAAATGATAAATTGATCCAGGAGAATCTAGACCTATTGGAACAAAAGAGATTGAGCGCGAAAATACATAACGCGGTCTATAAACAGAGGGTGGAGCGGTTCTACAACTCCAAGTTAAAGCTGAGGAGATTCAAGGGAGGAGAACTAGTACTCCGGAAGGTATTAGGCCCAGCGACACAGAGCATCGGTCAAAACTGAGAAGGCCCCTACGTAATTAAAAGAGTACTGGAAGGAAGTGCTTACGAATTAGAGGTGGTAGATGGCAAGAAGATACCACACCCTTGGAACACACAACATCTGAAAAAATACTACCAATGAAGTAGAAAGCATGATGAATGAGGTTTGTGATACAACTTTTGTTACGGCTTTTAATCAAGGCATTAAGCCATATTCTATGGAAATCAAGACTCTAGGCCAAAGGGGACAGAAACTCAATAGTTTATGGAAAAAGTGGAAATTGTATGAAAACCTTTTGATGATATATGGTTAAGAATGTTATTATGTTCGAAAGGACAAAAATGGTTAAGGATATTTACTTTTTGGAAGATCACAGCTTTAGGAATGTTGATCTGTAAACATAACCCCATTAACTTAGAAAGAATATCGCAAGCATAAAACAAAAGGATTATGGAATATCAATGACAGAAATAAAACTGAAACAAAAGAATAGGGGATTCCGAAAAGAAATAACCAAAGTTAGAAATGGATGGCATGCCGAAACAAAGGGGCAGACACCAATATAGTGATGAGAGGATATAACGTCGATACGGAAAACATAGGGATAAATTGGAAAAAAGGATGCAGAACAAAAAGTAGTCCGAAAGAAAGGTTAGGATATTAGAATCGGGACAGAAGGAGAAAATTTCGAACCTCTGGGGTATCGAAGTAGAGGTGTCGAAGCATCGGGTTCGTAAAAGAGAAGTCAATTTTGGACTCCTTTTTGGGATCGGAACAAAACTCGAAATATCAAAATTGGAGGTCAAAACAAAAATCAAGTTATCAAATCAGAGTTAAAAGGCTAACTAGGGGAGCCTTGGTGGAACTGGAATAAATCACTGCGGATAAGGATTGAAATAGCGGAACCAGAATAAAAAGGCAGCAACAGACTTCGCAATAGTGTTGGAAATGGAAGCGAACATATATATATATATAACGGATATATATATGAAGGTCGGAATATCAGGGTTAGAATAAAGTAAACGAACTTCGGAATATCATATAAAATGGAACGAAAGCACAATACATAATTAAAGCCGAGATATCGAATTAGGAACAAAGGGCTAAACTTTGGAATCTAAGTAAAGCTGGAGATACTGGAGCCAAAAGACAATCCAGGTGAAGGATCAGAGTCTTAGGATCAGGCAGAACCTCAGAACCGCAGACACTCAAATAAAAATGGGGGGCCTCAGACAAAAACACAAACATCCACGCCTAAGGTGAACAAAGCAAAGATACATAGCAGGTGATAAATACAGGCCAAGGTACACCGACAATCGTAAGTTAACAAGGGGTAAATCAGTGGTTCATAAATAGTAAAACCAAAGGACATCGCCGGACACGACTATCCAACAAGGACAAAATAAAAAAGAGAGGCGATCAGTAGCCAAAGTTTACAAACCATCATAGAAAGTAAAGTTCCAAACAACACCAGAATTAAGATAAAATAAAGGTCAACCAGCAAAAGGAAGATGCGGAGGACATCAGTCTTTCTTTCAGCTGCTAAGAGATTGGAAGATGCTCGCCATCTTATCCTCTATTTCCTTTAGCTGAGCTTCGGCATGGATGGCCCTCTTCTCTGCTAAACCAGGGCACGGAATACGCTGCTCTAGGGCTCGAATACGGGCTTCAGCTTCAGCCAACCTAGCCCGGCTTCAGCAGCTTCAACTCTAGCAGCATCCCTAGCGATTTCAGCTTTAGTCAGACTTACCTCTACAGACTCAAGGGTGGCGCGCCCTACCCCAATTTTAAAATCCAAAACCTCCAACTCTTCTTTCTGATACGCAACAAAAGAAGTTAGTTTGGCATTCTCAACTTCCAAAATGTTCAACTTTTCCTCGAAACCAGCGGAGAACCCCTCAGAAATGTTAACTAGCCGATTGGAAAATAAACGGTATTGATCCATAATATACAGAGAAGAGGAGACAGAAACAACAATAGCCCCAGCCATCGCGGCCAAACCAGAAGAGTTCTGAGGAAGAGAACTAGGAACAATAATAGGAGGAACATGGTGATTGATACGACGAGAAGCACCCTTGATGAAACCCTGATTCTCCCACTTCTGCAACTTGGAAAAATCAGGTTCATCATCCTCTTCGATAATATTTTTCTGTGAGCGTGTGCCGTCTCAGCGGCCAACCTCTCGGCTTCGAAATCGATGTCGGCAGGACAGGTGGCCGCGGCAGCACCTGCAGGATTCAGATTAATAGGAGGAACTATCGGGACAACCAGAAGGAGTAATACTAGCATCGACCACTCTCTCGGAAATAGCCACATGAGCAGTCCCCATCCTAGGCCCCACCATCATATCATAATCTTCAGCCTCAGAACCACTTCCCACCTCAATGTCAGGAGCTTTCATCAGTTCGGGATCCTCTTCTGGATCCTCTTCTAGATCTTCTTCACCTTCAGACTCATCAATTGGAGGATCTGCAGAAGGACACTACTGGTGAGAATGCAATGGACACAGAAAGGATAAGGAGGTACAAGTCGAGGTAATTATCCCTCTCAACCTGCTAGCAAGAAGGTCAAACTCACTAATGGATAGGGACTGACGAGGTACAAAGCTAATTCCAGTTGGCTGAGAAGGCCCACCATATTCATAAACACCTCTATCCCGCTTTCTGAATAATGAAGCAGAGATAGATCCCGAACCAGCGACAGGAGAGAAACCAAGAGGGGCAGCAATACAACGCCACAACCAGTCATGGGGAGGAGACAAAGGAGGAAAGACCCTGCTCTCAGTAAACTGCTCAACCAAAAGGTCTTCCCCCAGTTTAAAATCCTCAGACCCAACGGACAAGTCATCCATTTCCTCTTCTTCATCACGGGAAGGAGAACAAGCAGAATAGTCAAAATCAGCTTCTTAGTCAGAAAATTAGTATACATGATCATGTTGAGTTAAAGATAAACCAGCCACGGAAGCGGTAGGCCCTACAGAAGACAAGGCACCTTGAAGCTCACCTGGAAGAATAAGAAATGAAGGTCAAGCGTAAAATAAAAGGAACATGAATAAGCGAAGGGAACAGTCAAAGGATCAAATAAAGGAGTACCAGCTGTCGCGCAGTGACCAAGGGTGGACAACTCGGCTGAAACCAGAACGGGCTCTTGAAGCAAAGGAGAGACATAGTAAGAGTTCTCCCCGAGGGATAAAATCTCGTAAACACGACAAAACCCATCGCTTAGCTGTGAAAGGGGACGACAAGGTGGACCTACACAAAGTATTAGAAAAACATTAGAAATTGCATTAAATAATCTAAAGCTCAGAAGATGGAAAGAACCATACATTTGTTCAGCGGAAGAAACCGAGTAGGAAAAGTCACAGGGACGCCATTCACATGAACACGATAATTACCCCCAGCAAAACCAGGCCTGCTCCCAACTTCTACCGATGACGCTGGAAGCCCACACGAAATGATGGTTATTACAAGGAAGCAGATGGTAGAAGCCTCCTAAATGACCAGACATGGCATAATAGAACTGGAATTCAAGTTTGAAAGGATCTCGAATGGTATGACCCAGCACATGAAATAGTGACATGGTGGATGTCAAGCGTAACTAGGAGGAGGGCAATAACTGACCTATGGTCATATCCCACCTCTGTAACAACAAATCGATAACAGGAGGGATGGGAAGACGCAGACCAATAAGAAAAAGGGAATAATAAAAAGCAGTACAACTAGGAGGAGGATCAGAAATAAGAACACCGTCCAAGGAAAGCTCGAAGGTAACATTGGGATTACCATACAACTGGTGGAGTTCTTCAAAATGCCCAGGGGATAACCTAGAGAGTGACACCCAATCGAGCTGCTAAGCCGTCCCTCGAAGAGCTGCCACTAAATCACTGATATTCTGTCGAACTAGAAGATAATCCCTCACATTGAAAGGTAAAATAGCACCTAACTCCTCATCAAGGACTATCGACGCACCACCAGCACCTACGGCCGGCACAATGGAGACCTGCTGCCGGTCGGGAGAGGGAATGAAAGCCTGGTTACCACTTGAAGAAGATGAAGTAGACAAGTCCCACAAATTGGGATGTGGCATCCTGTGAAGACAATTTGAACTACGGACGCCGGGCCGCACATGGTGCACCGGTGTAGAATCGGAGATGTTCACCTCCTGAACGTCAGACAGAGGTGAAGTACCATCACCAGATATTTTTAAACCAACGGGAGACACGAGAATTAGGGTTTAGCAGGAAGAGAAGATAAGGAAGATTCAGAAAGGGCTAGAATTTTAGAGGAAGCAGTTACAAGTAAATACAAGGATATACGCAAAGGATACAAAAGATTTGAATTTTGAAAAACCATAACGGAAGTTGTCTGACAAAATTGAAGAGCACCACACATTGTTACTGGAAATAATGAACTAAAAATGGCTAAGATCCGACAGCTAGGACACAGAGACTTTACAACATCCAAGGAAAATGGAAAATCCAGATCAATCCACATAGCGCCTGACTAAAAACGTGACAACCCACGACAGAAAATGACAGTTATGCTTTAAAATAAAGGCAAGTTACCAGAATACCCCTGCGAGACTCACCGATAGTGAAGAAAAATATTCCATTTCATAAGAGGTGGATTACAAATGTAAGGAGAATCATAGAAAGTCCTACTATTTGTAAAAAGTGAAAAATATAAAGGAGAGTCAGAATAAACTTCAAAAAGAAAGATACATCCGATTTAACACTAGGGGCTCGGTAAGACTTCATCAATCAGCCAGGAGGATTTCGAAATCAGCAGCATCTGTAGACTTTGAACTCCTACTTTTAGGCGGCACATCTTTGGAGATACCTAAAGGGACCTCAGAGATCGTCGACCCCAATGAGATATCAACTACCCTAGTATTACCCGAAGGGAGAGTTGCCTACGGGATCGAAAGAACTTGGGGAGCCATAGCAGTCTCGAAAGGCAGAGATGCGGAGGCCGCTACAATAACAACTTGACTGGGAACACGCGTATTACCGGATTCGGGGAGTTCGACCTCAATAGATGCCCCTGGAATAGGTACCCCTACAGACACGGTAGGAAGTTTGACAGGAGGGTCTTCAGCCTTAGAATCAACCTCAGTAAGATCCAAATTGCCATCGGCGAATTCCTCGTCTGACCCCCGTTCCTCAAACTCTTCAGAGGATTCCTTAGGAATGTCAGTGATAAAATTGGAATATTCGCCAAGTACACCAAAATCAAGATCATCTTTTAAAGACTTCCCCGTAGGCATTTTCTCTTCACTAAGGGCTCGACGAAGAACACCACGCATGTCATCGAGACACTCAGGATAAGGTTTCCTGGAAGAGGCCTTAGCCAGGGCAGCAGAAGAAGAGCAGAAGCAGAAGATTTTAGTTTTTGGAACAATGACCTCTCTATAACAAAGATTGTCAGCCTTAGATAAGATAAGCGCATCCTTTGCACGATCCAAATCGGCCATAACCTCATCACATTCCCTTAAGACCTTGATAACAACATCATCAGCGGCCTAATCTTCTGAGCATACAAAGCCTCCAAGGCTTCCTTCTCTTGTCGTACCCTCTCTACCTTTTATTCCGAAGATATCTGAAGAGCATGAAGACTGTTCTGGACTCGGGACAGATCAGCTTGGAACTGGTCATTCTTCGTCTTAATCTCTTCCTGGTGTTTCACCTCCAAGGCCGCAACCTTATCCGAAGGTACCTTATTCTAAAATTCCAGAGCACTCTTCTCCTTTTGAAGCTAGCCAACAGGCTATCGTACCAGGCACGAAGGTCTCGAAATTCTCCTGGAGCTCAGCCTTCTTATCCTGCTCAATCCTCAACTCACCTCAAATAAGAACCTCGGCAGTGCTCGCCTCAAATGCTTTCTTTTCCTGATCCTTTGATTTTTGAATGAGCGAAGCAACCTCGTTTTGCAAATGGGAATCACATCATTCCAACTTAGAAATATAGTGTAAAGCATTAACAGCGTGAAGCACTTGTCGACCAAGTAGCTGGTGATACAATGGAGAGAATCCTCGGCAGACACATTCTCCATATGGCCAAGAAGCTCTCGAGTACAACATTTTAAAGGAAAAGTGGTAGCACGAGCCAAACATGTTGGAGCATTAAAATTAAATAGAAGCTCCTGAGTATGGAGGAAGGTTTTCCCAGCCTCATCCAAGTGTCCATATTTCTGTAAGAGTTCCCGGTCGGCTATTGAATCTATTGAAAGAAATGGAGTAGCATCATCCGATAAGGGCAGAGCAGAAGAGACACCCTCAGTAGAAGATCTACCATGTTCCCAAAAAATGCAAGGGGGTCTTTCCCCGATAATATCGCCATATCTCGAAAGGGGAACAACGAAAGGCCAGGTCACTGGGAGTACCACCCGGAGTCTGCTGAAGGTTGGATCGGGTAGAGCCATCTGGTTGATCGAAAATGATTAAAGGGGACCGAACAAAGGCTTCAGGAGAAGGAGAAGAGCTGATGTCACAAACATCTACAATCTCCCGAGGGACGGTGCCAGACGCAATGGAGGAACTGCCAATAGCAACACCAATATCATCATCCCTCACCTTCTAAACATATCATCATCCCTCACCAATATCATCATCCCTCTCCCGAGGAGCTGATTCGAGGGACGTATAATGAGAGCAGTACTATCACGGGTACCCTCCTAGGAACTCTCATCTAAAAACATATACTTTCGTTTAGGGGCGACAGATTTAGCAGCAACGGCCATGGAGCCCCCCTTCTGTGACTTCGGGGCTAGAGCGGCTTTCTTGGAGACCTTCTCTCCAGGACCCCTAGCCGATCCCCAGATGATATAGGCATCCAATCTCGAAGAAATGGGGTCCAAAGGCTCTTCAATCCTGATAGACGTAAGGGGTTGAACAGCAAGAGGGGCTCCAGACAGTTTCCAGGAAGAAGTGGGAGAAGCCTTCTTCTTCCCCTTGTTGAGCGCAGCTTTCTGACGGGTAGAGGAAAGAGTGGCAATGCGAGTAATGTCGGGCATAAGGCGCTTCTCTTCCCCTAAGCATAGCAGAAAGGAAAATGGTTAATACAAAAGGGAGAGTTATATAGAAAGAAGAAACACACTGCGAATGCCGCAAAAGAGAAAATAACAACAGAAAATCACTTGGCATAGCTATGGTTGAAGGACTAAAGTCGTCTCGAAAAAGATTATTCCCAGTAAGAACACGCTGGTAGTGGCATTTTTTTCTCGGAAAGTTTGTAAATAATATGAAGAGCGTCCTGAAATCCTACCGGCAACGTCTCGAGAGCACACGATTCACCTACTGCATAAAGCAAAAGGAGAGCAATATTAGAGTATTTCCAAATAACAAGAAAAAAAGCCAAAAAAGACATACACTCACTGAGAACAGGCTTTAAGAAGGAGCTTCTGGGGAGCACTATAGGATTTTGAGGATCTCCAAGATCATAGACGGCGGGTCCCTCCACAGCCCGCGAACCCAGAACTAGGGATTTTTCACCCTTTAACCGAACTGTGCAAAGAAGCGACGAGGGGGACATGACGAGGTACCAAGTAATAATATCCCTTTGTCCTATTATTTGGGGTAAGTCGGTACAGGAAATTAATTTCAGAGGTAGTCAAGAAGGAATATTTTTGCTTGCGAAAAAGAACCAAAACCCCCCATCAAAGTCGCTCAGCCATTGGGAGCCAATTGAACAGGGGCTATACCCCAAAACTTGAAGATATCCCGAATACAGAGAGGAAGAAAAAACCGAAGGCCGAGCTCAAGTTGTAATTCGTAAGCCGCAGCAGCATTTGGCGGAGCGTAACACATTCGGGCATTGGAGGAAGGAAGGAAGAAATCAATGCCTTCCCCACATTAGAATTTGTCGAGACCAATGACAGTACTCTTTTTTAACCAAGAATCATCAATAGTAGAAGAGACCTCACCGGTGGAAAAGGAAACCCCAGTCTCCCATTGCAAAAGTTTCCCTAGATGAGCCAACAATCCAGGACCAGCATCAGAGGATTATGCTCCAACTTGAAATTAGAAACAAAATTGGCAACCCTCTGATCAAAAGCGATTCGGGAAGGAGAATGGAAACTCGAACCTTCTTCCAGAAGGGGAGAGAGGGATCCGAAACTCCCAAGTAAAGAATCAGTCGAACGAGAAGGGAATCTAAAAGGAAAAATGGAACCCTCGCAAGCCATATCTTGTGAAATTGTAGATGGATATGAGAATAGGATACGGAAAGAAAGAAGGAATGAAATCCTAGACGACGACAGCAAAAAATTCAGAGACGCTGAGCAATAGAGTCAGGAGAAAAAAGAAAAAGAAATAAGAAGAATGGTACCTAGAGGAGGATGAGCGCACTGTATAAGAGGAATGCCAACTGCCTACAAAATCAAAAGGAGAGAAAGATGGAGTGGAGAAGGGAAAACTGACAGAGTATTCAATTTTAAATTTCGAATTGACAGTTACACCCAAATGCCAAAAATACCCCCTCGCCCTAGCAAAAATATCTCGGAGACCCCGAAAATCTAGAATGAGGATAGCAAGCGGAAATAATAAGGAGCCAGAATGGAAGAATCCAGGAATCGCAAGTACCAAAGCATGAGGGATATAACCTGCGAAGTACGATTCGACCATGAACAATCTCAAATCATGATATTATTCAGGCTCGAGGGGTTAATGTTATGGGTATTATATTCTCCATACTTAGTAGGCCTAAGGTCCAAGGCCTAATAACCTTGAAGAAGGAGACCCAGCCTTTAGGCAGTCCAATTCAAGAAGAAGTGCTGAATGGACAGCCAAGGCGGCCCAGAGAAACCACTACCGGCCTAAAGGCCCAGCTAAGGAAAGGACGAAGAGGGAATCTAATGAAGTGACAGAAGTCTGAAGCACTCTCGGTAGGGTACCTCAGCGGCATCCATATTCCCTGCCCAAGGGTTCGGACGAACAGCACAACATCGAAAGACAATCCGTCTGAAGACAAAATGGATAACAGAAGCAGTGGAACAAAGCACAGACACCATCATAAAGACTGACAAGTACAGCATGCTAGAAGACAAGGCTAACGGGAAGATAGGATACCTTGGACAGCAATTCTAACTAGAAGACAGCAAGCAACTGACGCATCTTCCCCCAACTACCATTGAAAAGTCAGTAAAGGAAAAAAGCGGTCTGTGAAACCCTGAAAAGGCAGCCCATAGCACCTATACTCCTCCCCAGGCTGGTCGGCGTACCAAGCGACTTCATTAATGGCGGCTTGTCTTCATCCAGGTGACACAAGACGATTGGCTCCGAATTAGTGTTTGTAGATAATATAAATAGCTTCTTTCACATGAGAGAAGCAGGTTACTCATACTCACTTTAGACATTGCACTTGTAAAGAGGGAGAATTTTATGAGTGTTGTTCTAAAGGAGAGTAATAAAAATTCGATATAGTTCATTGGCGAAAATTCGGTTTTCTATTGGTTGTGATCTCTTGCTTGAGGTTTTACCTTGTTTGATTGTGATCGTTCTTGATTCCATTACGTAATAATCTTTATTCCTAAACATAAATTAACGAGCCAAGAACATGCATCAACAATAATGTATATATTTTTCTCAATAAATGCATTTTTAAAAAATAATAATAATAATATCAATTCGATTAGTGTATACATTTCATCATACAAGTGTATTATATTTTACTCTTTAATGTATAATTATATTTATACATAAAAGTTGTATTAAATTTAATTGATTTTTATAAATAAATATTGTAATTTAATAATGTACGACTTGTGTGAGACCGTCTCACGTAAGGGCTTACTTGAGACGGCCAGAAAGTGACAACTTTTATACAGAAAAATGATAATAAATTAATAAAAAGTGATGATGCTATTTCATGAAAAATTTATAGTATAAATAAAAAGTGATAACATTTTATAGCGAAAGTGATAATGTTTTTATAACGAAAGTGATAACTATTTTAAAAAGTGAAAAATGGTCTCACGTGAGACGGTCTCACGCAAGACCTATTATATTTTTTTCTCAATATATGTATTTTTAAAAAAATAATATTGATATTATATTTATCAATATTTTCATCAATATATTTATTAACTTTAGTTATACATATTAGTATAAAATGTTATACACTTCAGTTTAAAATCTAATACATTTACAGAAAATATATTTACATGTTAACATATAAGATCTCAAATATTTTAATATTAAAGTGTATAAGTTATAATGCAATAACGTATAAAATTTTCTTAATAAGTGTAACATATATAGGTTAAGAAGATGATCGTACATACGTAAGTGAGTCTCAAATATCAATCAATCCATACTGCAAGTAATCCATGCAGTTATACAAATACATTTATGAAGACAACTATATACATTAATTATTTAAAATTTATACAATATATGTTATTGTAATTTTGCCTCCCAATTCCAACTCCATGGCCAACCAGTGAACATGAACTGGAAATTCCTCCACCTAAGGAGCTGCGGTTTGATTCCTTCACAGTCCCAATCAACTGCCATTCCACACCACATCTCCACCACTGAATCCCCAATTCCACACCCAACCAACTTTAATCCCTAATTCCAATCCTCAATTCCTTCTAATTCCAATTCCTAAGTCCTCACCCAACCAGGGTCAATCCCTAATTCCAATACCTCAATTAATTTGATAAATAAATGAGACAGCAAATCAAAGAGTGGGGCGGAGTTTGAGATTTGAGGTGACGGAGACGGCGTGGAGATTAAGATCTGAGAGGAATAGAGGCGTGGAGATTAAGATCTGAGAAGAATGGAGGCGTGAAGATAAAGTAGATATGAGGAGATGGAGGAGGAGGAGGCGGCGGCGGCGCGAGATCAACGATGTGAGATTGGATGAGCGAGCCTAAAGTCACGCTAAAGAGAAGATAGGGGAGGGGAGACGTGTAACACGCTAGAAAGAACGATCCATTTGGATATTTTGGGTTATATACGTGACCCGTTTCTAAATATGAATTATGTTTTGAAGGTGCACTTATTGTACAATAGATCAGATCAACTCATAACGTTAAAAAAAGATTAGCCTTGTGGAATGACAAACACATCTCGTTGGGAGGTCGATGCACATTGATCCAAGCGGTCCTTTCTGCAATGTCAATCTATTGTTTATCTTTCTATTGTTTTCCAAAAAAACACTTAGAGATATTGTTCAAATTCAAAGGAATTTTCTTTGGGGGGGGGGGAGAATGTAAAAAAAATTTCATGGGTTAGTTGGGAAGATCATTTGCAAAAAAAAAAAGAATGGGGGATTAGGAATTAGAAATTTAGAAAAATTCAATTACGCATTAGTTAGTAAATGATCGTAGAGATTTCTTAATGAGCCAAAAAGTCTGTGGGTAAGGGTGATAAAATCCAAGTATGGAGGTATTGGGTCTTGGGGTAGCTTGGCCTTGGATAAAGGGAAAGGGGTTAAGTCTAGATGGTGGAAAGATGTTTGTGAAACTTTCGGGGGTGAAGACGGGGTGGGAATGAGAGATGAGTGTGAAATTGTGGTGGGTAATGGGAATAGAGTTTCTTTTTGGTTTGATAAGTGGATTGATGGGGTGTCTTTAAAGTCTAAGTTTGGGAGGTTGTTTAGAATTAGTAACCTAAAAGAGGCGAGGTGAGTCAAATGGGTTATTGGAGAGTGAATGGTTGGAATTGGGATTTGAAATGGTGTCGTGCTTTAAGAGAACGTGATATGTGTTATCTTAACGATCTCATGTTTTGTCTTAACAGGGTTCAAATTGATCAATCCAAAGAAGATATATGGAGATTGAGACATGCAAAAGACGGAATTTTTTCTACAAGTATAGCTTATGAAAATTTGATGAGCTCTACCGATCTGGAAACAAGCAAGGATAAGAAGAAGGCGTTCAAGAAACTGTGGGCATGTCATGCTCCAAGAAGCGTTAAGTCCATTGTTTGGAAGGTGTTGAAAGGAAGGATGGTTACAAAATCCATCTTACAAAAGAAAGGTATCATCCAACCCAACAATGATATTAAATGCGTGATGTGTGGTGAGGTAGATGAAGATTTGATTTGTAACTGCTGCTATAAGTGGTAGGAGCAATCTATGGCATCTCATTCTGAACCAATTCCACATATGCTACAACATATGGATATGTTTGGAATTAGATCAAAATGTTACGCTGCAGTTACTCTATGAGCATGTATTGTTTGGTCGATTTGAATGTCAAAAAATAATTTTTGTTCAACGGCGAGGCACCCAGCCTAATGAAAATTATACAAGGTATAAAAGTAAAGGTGTGGTCGTGGCTAATGGTGAACAAGATACTTCATAAAAATAGTACATATTTAGATTGGTGTTCTTCTCCTGCTTCTATTTTGCTGTGAATGACTTCTATGTACTAGGAGTTTGCACTCTTTGTTTTGGGTTTGAGTACCCCTTGTACTCTGTTGATTAATAAAATTTTCTTTGCAAAAAAAAAAACTCATAAATAAATGATAAAAAAAGTTATGTGTGTTAAAAAGGTGATGACAAATTTGAAATTAAAGTATGGTAGAGAAATATTAGTTAGTTGTTATTTTCTTTTATGTAAGTGTGAAATTGAATTTGGGACGAACTAAAACGAAAAGTGTGAAGTTGAAGTTGGGACGGAGGGAGTAAAATATTACAAAAATATCACATTCTTTCTACACATAATTTAGTCAAAGTCAACTATATCATACGCTTTATTTTATTCAATAACCCAGAATATCCCTCTCTTTCTTGCATCACTACAACAAAAAGTTACTTTTCTTAAACTCTGTGCCACCAAATACATGAATGTATTCCTGGGATGGAGGGAGTACTAATTTATTGTATATCTCACTTTCATCTCACTATCCATCTCCTCACGGTTTATCTCGGTGAGATATACTTGTTAATCTATGTGTAAAAAATAAATTCTCTTTGGTGATATTTGATTCCAATTAAATCTTTCGAATTTAGATTTAATAAATCTCCTTAAATCTCCTATATATATATATATATATATATATATATATATATATATATATATATATATATATATATATATATATATACACACATACATAGCCTATTATACACCATTACTATACATTATCTCTCCTCAATTAATAATTTATTTTTCTTTCTCTCTATTCTTCTCTCACCTCAATTAATATTCATAAAATTTAAACTTATCATACTTAAACCCAAAACAAATATAACAAATATATAATAACATTATTTAGTTTATTAAATCAACTTAAACCTAAAACAAACATCCCTTTTGAGTGGGATGGAGAGAGTAAATGATAATACTCTCCAATTTAACCTATACTTTCTCCATTCAATTTCAATGTTTACATTTATTTTTTGCACATTAATTAAGAAGTATAGTACTCCCTCTATCCACTTCTAATGTGTCAATTTTACTATTTTTTGACGTCCGCTTCAAAGGTACTCCCTTCGTCCCATTTTCATCTTCATATTTATTGTTCGCACGCAAATTAAGAAAAATCACTTTTTGAGTAACTTTTGGGGGTAGTTTTGTATTTTTTAGGTAATAAATAAATGATAAAGTATGTTATGTGTGTTAAAAAGGTGATCACAATTTTGAAATTAAAGTATATTAGAGGGATATTATTTATGTACCTTTTCCTTTTATGGAAGTATGAAATTAAAATTGGGACGGACCAAAACGGAAAGAGTGAAGTTGAAGTTGGGACGGAGGGAGTATCATTTTTCCTATTTAGTAAAAAAGTACACAATATGGTCCATCACTTCACTCTAATACAACTACTCACTTTATATATAATAATAAACTCCTTAATCCACGAGCAAAAAACAAATGGACACCTTAGAACCGGACGGAGGGAGTATTTTAATAGATAGTGGATGAAAAGATAATGTAAAGTGGGTATGTGTATTAATATTGGATGTGTGTCTTATTGTGATATATACTCCCTCCGTCCCGCGCTAAGGTTATCCCAAGTTAAGGGTTTACATTTTTTTTGTCATGTTGGACCCACACAAAACAATTAATTATTCTATGTAGGCCCAAATGCAATACTAATATAACTATCCACTTTACATTAAATATTATTTTTCTCACCTTACTACATATTAAAATATTATACTATCTCTTAAACTCCGTACACTGGACGAATGAAGTAATTATTAATTATTTTAAATGAGTCTCATGCATAAAAAAATATATAAAAATTGAAATGAAATACTCAAAATAAAAATATATAAAGATTGAAATAGGACAGGATGTATAAAAATTTAAAAGAATTTGAATTTGTTGGACTTGCATTTTTTTTTCCGTCTTTTCTTGTTGAGTGTGGATCCTCTCTCATACTTTATCTCAATTTCCTCTTACTATATCACGCTATAGTGAGAGGTCAATTTCCTCTCGTACGGGAGAGAATCTGGGTCCTTTCTTGTTGCTTGTTGTTTGGGCACATTTATGAATTACTCCCTCCATCCCATAGAAGTTGATACGCTTTCTTTTTTTGTTTGTCCCACTAAAATTGACACATTTTCTTTTTAATACATGGAACCCATACAAAAATAATTAATCTATTCTCATGGCCCCACATATCACCTCTAATACAATTACCCACTACACATTAAATATTATTTTTCTCACTTCATTTTACATTAAATTATTATATTATTTAATTTTTGTGTCCAAAAAAATTATATCAACTTCTCCGATGGAGGGAGTATGACATACTTAAAGTTGATATCGATGGACGTGATTTTCAAATTGATGGATGTCGGTCGATTTGACTGCTCAAGTGCTTTACCATCATTTATCCCGCGCCTGCATTAATTAATTTTTGGTGCAAAATAAAAACGCCCATCGCATTAAATAGAAATGCTCACTTCTCTTTTAAAAAAAAAAAATCAGATCCCACTACAATTTGACATAAAACACTCTAATTTCACCTATTACTATTTAATTAAAATTTTTTATCAATATGTCGATTATAATATTAACTGAATAGAACAAAAATAAAAAAGATTTAATAGAACAAAAATCACAAAATTAGAAAAAAAAAGTTGGAATAAAACAATAATTCAAAGCTCGAATAGAACAAAAATACAATGCTTGAATTCACAAAATTCAAATAGAACAAAAATCATAATCCGAATAATAAAATAAAAATATAAAAATTGAATAAAACAAAAATACAAAGTTCAAATTCACAAAGCCTGAATAGAACATTTCACAAAGACCGAATGGAACAAAAAAGAAAAATTTCCTCTAAAATCCAATTGACACATAGGGATACTATAGTACATTAAAAGTGATCAAATTTGATTATTTTTGTCAGAGTGGATATTATTGATTATTTAAAATTCAAATTGGGCAATAGCTGGGAATTTCTCTTTTTTTCAAAGAAAATTATTTAATAATCCCTCTGTCTCACGTTAAATTTTACACATAACTTTGAAAATACATTTTATTTATTTTATCTAATACATATAACATACTTTATAATTTATTTATTAAGTAAAAATACTATATTATTCTCAAAAATTAATAAAATTAGCTATATTTTTTTCTTAAACTCCCCAAATAAATGTGGTGCAATGTATATATAGAGGGAGTATTACTTTAAACGAGTATTACTTTAAACAGTAACTAACATAAAGTCAAAATGTTAGCAGCTTTTTTTTTTTTCCAATCATTACTCCTATATACTTCCCGATCCCATGTTTCACACTTTTTTTTCATTTATTTGCCTAATGACTTTCACACTTAAAAAAAAAAAAAACTTTATTCAATTTTAATTTAATTTCAAATTTATCACTCATTTTTTACACTTATAATATCATATTACACTTTATTTATCACTTAAAAATATTAAAATACCCTCTAAAATCAATAAAATTAATTAAAAAAATAATTTTTCTTAAACAACTTGAAACAGTAAATATGAAGCCTTTTAATGGGATGGAGAGAATACTAACTAATATCAAGTCTTATGTTTGTACAATGGATTTCAGAGAGAAAAAAAAAAGGTTTTCAGAAATCATGTGTTGCAGATTATGTGGATGGGATGGAGGGAATACTAACTAATATCAAGTCTTATGTTTGCACAATGGTTTTCAGAAAGAAAAAAAAAAAAAGGTTTTCAGAAATCATGTGTTTGCAGATTATGCGGAAAGATTTGAACTAGACCAGTAATCTTGGTCAGAAACTTAAATATGCAGCCCAGTAGAGTTGGCCCAGATAGTTTATGGGCTTCGTCACACTCGTGATTTCGAATTGGTCTTTGTATCTAGCTGGGCCCAGAAACTAAAGTGGGAAAATTCAGTTCAATTTAGGGGGTATTCCACTTCTTCTTACTGTATACGTTACTTTTAAGGTTTAAACATTGGCCACATTTAGTATTTTATGCGTGTTCAGTTAACTAAAATTATTAACAGGGTTAATAAGATTTGAAAATATCCTTTATTTTTGATAAAATTCCAAAATACATAGAGTATTATTAACTCAAGTGAATCGAACATTCCTTATAATTCACATCCACTTAGTTAATGGAGTATTTGAATAGCAACAGAGGAGCACCACCACTGAACCTACAACCTGTAAAATTCAAGAACTCTTCTTTTGACACTCACCCTAGAGAGAGGAGAGAGACTTTATGGCAAGCTTTTTTTTTTCTTCTTTGAAACAGACTATGGCAAGTTGGGATATGATTTATGAACATTACTTCTCCATAGGTGCCTTACTACATAATTGGATGACATATGATCATGAATCCATGATGAAAAAAGATGAAAAAAATATGTAACATACTTCCTCAGTGTGGTGATGATGATGACCCAAGTGAGCTTAGTGAAAGCAAGATCATGCATGCTTGAACAACTTCATGCTCAGCCAATGGAAGTAAACTGCAACTATGATGATTGGGAGAGTCAGGGGTACTAAGAAGCAATAATACCTGCATACAATCACATATTGTCATCATTTCCGTTATCTAATGCCGCATGATGAGATGAGAAGAGAAGATTATAGCAAGTCTTCTTCCACGAATACGTATTCATTTCGTTTCCACGATTACAAGAAGACATACAGACTATGCAAACACAAACACAGTACACATGGTAAACTAGGATTTGAGAAGGGAATGATTTTAAATAACATACGTCTCTTTACAGCTAGTTAAAAATGAGACTTGCAAGTTTCAATTCTGCTGTATGATGAACTAATTCGAACAGCCTTAGAAACCTCTAAATGAATATACTGACAGCTTGGGACAGTTAACCATCATCATTCATGGGAGTTAAGAATGGGAACTTCAAAATTATAGCAGTTAAATGGAAGAGGCAGTACCAGTCATTCTGAATGGCGCGGATGACACTATTATCAGATGCAGGGAGAAGCTTTGAAATGACAGCAGAATACAAGAACACAACGAAAGAAAATGAACCGAATATCACGACAAACCAAACCCAAAACACTCTCCTATTAGATGCTACAAGCTTTGGTAGAGAGAGCATTTTCTCCAGAATTTCACCCTATCTGCATTAAATTAAAATAATTCCGTGAATTAATTAATAACAAATATACAGCCACAAAATGATTCATAAGATCAGTGTAAGTGAGCAAGTAAAACTATCTGAGATGTAGGAATCAAACACCAGAGCCCAGGGAATTCAGTTCTGAGTGCGGGACGAAATTGCTAATGCACATTTATGAGACATAAAAAATATTGCACTATAAATGCCAATGATGAAATGTTCTTGAAATTATTTAATAAATCCAGAAAACAAAAGATGCTAGGACAGTCAAAGCTAAACCAGGTAGCCCATGTTGTCAAATGTTTGACTCAGTTTCACATCAAGAATAGGAATCAACCTATTCCAATTAGATATTGATTTATGACACTTAATTGAAACAGCTTTCATCTTCTTCGAAGATATTGTTGGTTTTGTTGTTTATCCCAACAGTTATATCATAATCAGAGAAGCTACCAGCTACTCACAAGTAAACTGTTCGACAACAAAGAAATAAAGAGTACACACAAGGCAGTAATCAACTCACTAGGTGGATAAAAGTAAGAAAGTAATCAATCATCACCATAGAGATGCAATATTAAATTTATGAACTCTTTAGATGTTTTCTATTCTTAACCAAAAATTAGTTAAACATCTCATGAAGACAATTAATAACAACTTTAAAGCCTTTCTCCTGCGTAGTGTTTTAAAGCAGCGTAGATTGGAAAAACAATGAAAAAATAACCATTCATGTGAAAGAAAGTTGACAATGAGTAGAGCTTAACAACAATCCCAACTCCATACTATTCCCATTATTGGGAGTGAAGGAAATTATAACTTAAATTACCCGTAAATAAAATGCAATGAATATAGTTGTAACAGAGCATTCATCAAAATACTGTAAAATTTAGGAGCATTAAAGACATAAATTTCTCAATAGTTGGAATTTTAGGAAGCCTCTGTTACCAGACATTCTGCCGAGCACCTTTCAAGCATTCATCCATGAGACCACATAACTCAGTCCCCCACACACACAAACATGGCATTCCAAGTTTCACAAAAATAATCGGACCAACGATTAGTCCATGATCCCCCCCACCCCACCCACAAAAAAAAAACACACACACACACTAAAACTTTGGACTATTCACAGAAATGAAGAATCAATTGAAATTGGATGCATCACCAGTAGATGATTGAAATCGAACGAACTCCCTTCCTCACTAGGCCACGTAACCGAATCTGGTGAGTTCCTGTTCTTCGATTGGCTGTGGAACAAGGAAGATACATTGAGGAGGTTGAATCGATTTTTGAAGATCAGAATTTAGAGTTGGTGAAATTGATGACCCCGACATTCAAAAACTTCCAAGTTATTAGCCCCAATTTGGCAATTTCAATTTTTGAGATAGAATGTATAGAACTAATTTTGTATTTATAACCTAATTTAAAATACTTGGGTTTGGCAGTTTTCCACTACGTACAAATCTACAACTTGTTTTTGTTTTTTTTTTTCCTTCTTTTTTCCTCTATCTCCTTTAACAGCAGGCAAAGGAGAATCTCATAGGCCATGATCTAAAGTGTTATGTTGACGATTTCCGTTTAAGGTTCACCAGAATATGATCACCTTTTCACACCAGAGCACAGATAATCATTAATTAGCCAACTAAATCACCACACTATATATGTGATCATCATCACAATTCAATCACCTGTATCTGCTGCAAAAGCATTATTAATGGCAAAAAAACAAGAACAGCAGAATTCAGAAGAATCCACAATGCACTAAGACCTTTCAAATCAAGATATCAAACTCATGTTTCCAATCATCGCCGACCAGTTCATCAATCCAGCTTAAACAAAATGATCCCTGTTGATTTCAATCATTTTCCTTCTCAGAAAACCAATAAATTAACCTCCCTCTCTTTAGGATCTGATGAGAGAGAAAGCCAGGTCAAAGAAAAACCAGCCTTACTACCTAATAAACATGTTCGATTTGCAAAGGTGGATGATGTTGACTCGACTAATCATGAAGGTAAGTTTTCTGATTACATAAGCAAGGTCAAAAGAAGGATGATAAAAAGTGCCAACAATCAATAGAAACGGCACATGTATTCACAGCTTCTCATAATTACAAATCGATGTCTACCGATAATCACTCCAATGAAACTTCACAAATTACTTGTATCAGAACTGGAAAAAAAGTTCCATATTCAAAGCAGCAAGTTCTGCATATGTAAATGCTGAAGGCGGCTGGAAAATAAATGCTGAAGAAGACCATACAAGTTCAGGTTACTACAACCGAACGAGCATATTACATCTTATAAGCCACCCAGGTTAAGGTTAATGAATACATCAAATTCATACAACCACCACCCAAGAGAAAAAGGGACCTAACTTGGTAATGACCGCGTAAAGATTGGAGGGACACAGCTTTCAAATTAATAATTCCTAAGAGGATATGGATTATCCAAGATCCCAACATTTTGTTCTTTTGTTTCTTAAGGTCTTTGTAGGGAACAGATGCCAAAGCATTTACCCATGCTGAATATCTATAGAATATACCTTATTAACTTCCGATGTAAAAGCTCCCACAACACGCATCACAAGTTTATTTAACAAATAATGAATTGAATACAAAACAAGTTCCAATGTCTGTAAAGATAAGAATATTAATAGAATGTAACATACCCACAGTTCCATTTGAAGTCTCCTTAACAATATACATCAGAAGTTTCAAGAATTACTGCCGAAACGGCAGTAAAAAATGGTTGAATCGTATGTCCAATACTATAAGTGTTTGAGTCGTTATCGATCTAGGTGAAAAAAATATGTATTATTCAAAGGGCTAAATTATTTGGGCGCATTAGTACAGCTATGAGTCCGAGGAAGGCGTTTGATTTTATTCCTCGTTTCACATATGTGAAAGCAATAAGAGTTTAGCAGCAAGACTATGCTAAGTTTCAACGCACTAAAGCACGAAATGAATTCAATAAATTAAACAAAGTTCCCATTATTATTGCTAACCATGAAGTTTAAACAACGAAGTTTTAAATAAAGTTCCCATTAGTATTGCAAACCATGAAGTTTAAACAACTAAGTTCCCACGCAGTTATGAAAACGAAATTCTACTCATGAATTCCACAAGATATAATATGCAGGATAGCTATATTAAAGTGCTCACATAACCATTCAGGCAAATAAATTAAACCATATTAAAGGCTCATATAACCAACCATTCAGGCAAATAAATTAAACCAAAATAACCGCGAAAATTTTATTGAGATCATTGCGCTTAGGGGTAGACGATAGACGATTAAGTGAAGATGCGAAGGCAGTGGGAGAACAAAACTAAAACAGGGACTACAAGTCTAATAGGCAATTTGTCAAACACCCATGGGCGGAGTTGACGAAGTGGAAAAGGAGGGAGACACAGAGACGACCATAACACAATTTAGAAGAAATTACCTCAGCGCAGCATCAGGGAAGACATGACTGTGAAGGCGGTGGGCGAGCAAGCGTTGTAGGCAGACACGTGGAAATAGAGAGGCGGCAAGGAGGTCGACCTCGAAATTACAGTGATGAGGGGAGGTGTGAAGTGGAGGAGATGGGGAAAACGCCTAAATCCTGGCGTATAAGTGAGATATACTTGTGATTTGGGAATGAAGTGGAAAAAGAGACGATGGACAGCTGCAAGCGGAGTTAATAGGTGTCTGGATAAGTGGGATGGGGTTGGTTGGCCTGGTGACGAGAAGCACTGAGCCGACGAGCGACGGCGGCGTATCCGGCTGGATGAGGGGAGAGGAGACTTGCAGTACTATCCCAAGGACGGGCACGTGGAAACGGAGGTGTGGTGAGGAAGTGTGAGGGGCTACCGCCGAGTTACCGCCCCACGGAAGGGTAACTCAGCCTCAGTAGATTGTAGTAGATTATAAATGGCCCTGGTTCCTAACAATTAGGGTCTATTTACATCGATGGTTTAAGAGGGTTATTCCTATGTGAACCCTATTTAAAATGCGTTTACATTTAAGGTTTTAAAGAAGGGATAACCCCCGGGCCCTTTTCGGCCCGATGTCATGTTACTAAGTTGGAGGGCTTCCTAAAGGCTTCATTATCCCTTTATAAATCTTAGCCCGAGGGTTAAGACAACGAAATTTCTTCTTTGATCTTCCAAATACTGTGCTCCTCCACCTTCTCTGTCTTCATCATTACTTTCAAACACAGGGAGCATAAAATAAAATCTCTCCATGACCGACTATTTATCAGTTTTCATGTCAATAATCTTCGGCTCCGGCAGCAGCAGACCGTCACAACCAGCACGCCATCGCGGCACATGACAGATATAGCATCGGTGTTCGCATCATCCGGAAAGATCAGGCCTCGGCGAACAAACCTGCCTCCCATCGGCGATTCATTACATTCCTCCAATTTTCTTTGCATTTTTTTATTTTTTAAAACTTTTGGAGATAATTCCAAAAAAAATTATGAAAAAATTGCAAAGCAGGCCCCCACAGCCCACCACCAAGAGTTCATTTTTTTTCTTGATTTTTGAGAGACAAAGTGCACCTTTGTACTCTAACTATTGTGTAGAGAGAGAGAAAGAGGGGTGGGGAGAAGGGGTGGGGTTTAACATACCATCATACAGAACATGCATTTACAGTGGAGTCGTAGTAAAAAAGTCATAAACAAAAAAGAGCATATTCAGAAGCTTTCTTTTTGTGCTTCAGATTTGCTCCAAAGTAGCAAAAGTTACCCTTTAAGCGGTGGAGCAGAATTACAATTATTGAAGCGGTGTTTCTGCTCCTTCATTTATTTTTTTTTAAAATATATTTTTATATATTTAGCAGGGATATTATAGTAAAATCTGAAAAACTAAACCTTCAATGTAAATATTAGACTTTAATATTAACCATACCCCTTAATTTTGACTCAACATCCACCTAACATTTACTCAAGGTTTATAAACCTTAACCCCTTCCCTCAAAGTAAACGCGCTCTTAAAGCACAAGTGACTTTTTGACCCATCACCCATTCAAGATAATAATATTATTATTATTATATAAAAGAAGAGTATAAAAAATAAAAAATAACACAAAAGAAAGGAAATAAAGTAATGAGGCGGCACTAGGCCTATTAAACGAGTCAAGCGAGCTCGAGTAGTGCATACTCGAGATCAGCTAGAGTAGTTATCTAGTCGAGCTCGAGCTCGGCTCGATTTGATAACGAGCTTACGAGCGAGCTCGAGCTCGGCTCGGCTCATTTAAGAAAAATGAGTCGAGCTTTCGAGACTTAACGAACTTTCGAGCCTAATCGAGCCGAATTTTTATTAATATATTTAATATTATATTTAATAATTATTATATTAATATATTTAATTATCATTATATAATATTTATTTTAATATTATTATTATTATCGAGCTTTATCGAGCCGAGCTCGGCTCGACTTGATAACGTAACGAGTATTTCGACGAGCTCGAGTAGTCACGAGTCGAGCCGAGCTCGAGCTTTAGCAAGCCGAGTCGAGCCGAGCTCTCGAGCGGCTCGTTTCGTGTAACAGCTCTAGCGGCAGAGAGATTAATAATGGGTTTGAAGTGTTTTATAGTATTTAATTTATGAGTCTAAGTGCGGTGCACTTAAATAATCTTAGTCGTTAGATCGTATTTGCATTTAATCATTACCACTCAATAAAATAAAACAATTAAAAATAAATTTAAAAACTACCCCACTACACCTTATTTTTACCCTATAAACTACCAAGTGCACCGTTGCATCCGGTGCACTACAGAATAACTTTTAATTTATTGAAGATTAAGGGTGTGTTTGATATACTCTCTCCGTCCCGGAACAAGGTAGACGTTTACTTTTTGCACGGAGATTAAGGAGTATAATATTTTAATGTGTAGTGAAGTGAGAGAAATAATATTTTAATGTGTAGTGGATAGTTGTATTAGTGTAGTGTGTGAGGACCATATGGATATAATAATGATTTTTAGTGGGTCACATCAACCAAAAAAGAAAATGCATACTTTATTTTGTGACGGCCAAAATGAAAAAATGTATACCTAGTTGTGGGACGGAGGGAGTATTTATTATTAAAAAAATATTGAAAAAGTTAAAAAAAATAGATAAAGGGTTTAATTGTAAAAAAATAAGGCTCTGCTGATTCAATTTAATTATTTAGTGTAGTCTCGCCTATAAAAAAAAATATAACAACATTTATAGCGGAGGGAGCATACACTAGTAAATAAAAATTTACTCGTTTGTTAGAGAATATTTTGTTAAAATGATGACTATAAAAAAGTAATACTATATTAATAAAAATAATATACAGTAGAACTAGGGGTGGGTAAAATTGGTATACCAAAAATATCGATATCGTATCGAAAATATCGGTATGGATTTTTCCATATCGATATCGATACCGAATTTTCGGTATATCGATTTTTGGCATACCGAAATTTTGGTAAAATTTATTCCCATAGTGATACCGTACCGATATTGATTCTATACCAATTTTTCGGTAAATGCCGATTTATACCGAAATTTTGACATACCGTTTCATACCGAAATATCAGTATACCGAAAAAATCAATATACCGAGTCATATCGATTTTTTTATATTTTAATTAAAAAAATAAAAATAAAATAAAATATATTCTAACACATTTTATATTACAATAAATGGACATGATAAGTGTTTAGATGATATTTATATCAACTACTAATTTATTAAAAAATGAAGTATATAAATTTATTTATTATTTCTTACCCTATATTCTAATATTAACTGTAACATATTTATATTTATAAGTATAAGAGTTTATTTTCACACTTAACAAAAATATATATATGAATAAATGTATTGTATAATTACACATATACACTTAACAATAAATTTTACTCCATACGTTATTATAAGATAAAAATGTATTTAAATAAAAATTTAATATATATATATATATATATATATATATATATATATATATATATATATATGTCATTTGTTCTTAAAGCTAGACATATAAATTTTAATAATATATAAATTTTAAAAATAAGAAATATACTAAAAAATATATTATATATAATTAAAAAATTTTAAAATAAATATAAAAATTTTCGGTATTCACGGTACGATATACCGATATCGAATACCAAAATACCAAAAATATTTTTGGGTATATCGAAATATCGAAAATTTTTAAATATGTTACTGATACTGTACCAAAATTTTCGGTACGACAACCATACCGTACCGAAAATTTTGATATTTTTCAGTAATTTTTGATACGATTGATTAGCCATAACTTGTAGTCGGGTTGACCAATTCAAGAATTTATCAAACCACAGGAAGATACTCCCTCCATCCCGGGCAAAGAGATGCATTTACTGTAACTTTTGTGAGAGCTTTATGCATGCAAACGTAGTTGTTTGACTGGGACAGAGAGAGTAGGTACTAGTGTTTAAGCGATCTCACGTTTGTTGTAATTTTATAGAACGAATCATCAATAGAGTGGTTGTTCAAACAAGTAAATAGAAGTAATCAAAGCAATGCAAGCAATGATCAAACAAATAAGATAAGTGGATGAAATGTGGTTTACCAAATTACGCAAAAGTGGAATTAACAACAATTAAGTAGTGGGAAATCTTAGGATACATGCATTAAACTCATATGAATCAAGGGTATGGATTAAGGGTCAACTCTAAATTCACCTAAGCTCCCTCTCAAGATGAATATGATATTAATCTCAACTAACACAAAGGTTGGTTCTCATTCAAATAATTCCAACTAGGTACTAAGCTTGAAATAAGAATCCCTTCACACAATTAATCAATCTCTCGATCAAACCAACCGTATGTCCCTATCAAAGGGTTCTAAACTCTAAAGGATTTCTCAATCTTTTTACAATTTATAATGCACATGAAGTGTTTGATGAAATGATTCACTCAAATGTCCTAATCACATAATTGATTTCTCAATCTAATCATATATTTAGAGCATCTAAACACACAAATCATGAAAAACCTCAAGATCTAAAGCATCAATGATAGGAAATCAATTAACTCAATCAACATATAAATTTAAATGCATAGATCCCAAAATTTAACCACAAACTTTCATGTTGCTAATCCCACAGCCTACAATCTTCATAAGATCCTTAACAAAGACATTAAAAACCTTACAAATCATGGTAAACTAGAGGATTAACACAAAATTGGGATGAAAACTCCCTTGGATTGGCTCCAACAGAATCTCCTTCCTTCCTTTAGTGACCACCCACTCTTCCTTACTTTTTCACTTGATTTGGATGGTAGAATTTATGGAGAGATGATGTAGAATCAAAGTATGGATGAAGGGGATGAGGAATATGGTGTAAAATCAAAGGATTGGTATGTGAAGTGTGTGGGCAGCTGAAAATTCGGTTCTGGATGATCTCAAATGTTGAATGGGAGGGTATTTGTACCCGTGGAGATCTTCTAGAAGGTTTCTGAAATTTTCTGAATTTTTGCACATACACGGCTCGAGCCCAGTACACAGCCCGAGTCGTGTCTAGGGTTTCTGGTCAACGGCGAGTTTCAGGTAGCGCACGGCTCGTGCGCAATACACGGCCACAGGGGTGGCCGTGTTGTGTGTTCTGATGCGCGTGCCTATTCTTACATGGCCGTGCACGGCACACGGGTCGTGCCGTGCGCGCAACACGCCTCGTGTGCCAAACACGACCAGCCGTGTTTGTGCTGGTTTGCCTCCTTCTTTCTCTCGACTCCGTTTTCACTCTGTTTTTTACCTGATTTAACACATATAAGCTCATTATCACACAATTCCATAAAAACACATAACATCACCAAAATACACAAAAATACGGATAAAATAATATGAAAAACGCACACAAAAAGGCACTAAAATTTAGGTGAAAATAATGATAATCAACGGCAAGCTCAGTATACCGAGTTTTTGGTATTTTTCCCCACCACTAAGTAGAACCTCTACAAATTAATACTCCCTCCGTCCGCTTTCAAGGGTATCATTTATCCATTTTGGGCGTCCACCCCCAAGGGTCTCATTTTATTTTTTATTCACACACACCCACTAATACAATTAAAAAATGAGACTCACACCTCCACTAATACAACTACCTACTACACATTAAATAACAATACTCCTTAATTTCCGTGCCCAAAAGCAAATGACACCCTTGAATCCGGACGAAGGGAGTATTTGATAAAATTAATAATTTGTTCGATTTTAACTTTGGACCAATTCAAATTTGGGTATCAATCAATTAAATAATACTCCATCTATCCCATCGAAAGGTCTCAATTTTACTATATTGGGCGTCCCATTCAAAAATCCTCATTTTCACATTTAGTAAAATGGCCCCACATATGGCCCACCACTCACTACTAATACAACTATCAACTATATATAAAATAATAATACTCCTTAATCTACGCACAAAAAGCAACCGGTGACGTTTGGGAGGGACGGAGGGAGTAAGATAATGAGTACTTTTTTAGAAAATTCTAAAGAATACTTAAGATCACAACGAAACTATAAATTTGCTTTTTGTTGAACTTTACATCTACATTAATCACATTTTTAAATCTCTCAATTGCACTCAAGTTGAAAACAAATAAAATAGATCAATATTTTATACTGATCCGCTTCTATTAAATATAGATAAATATTACTACTCCCTCCGTCCGGATTTAAGAGTGTCATTTGCTTTTGGGCACGGAGATTAAGAAATATTGTTATTTAATGTGTAGTGGGTAGTTGTATTAGTGGTGGTGTGAGTCCCATTTTAGTTGTGTTAGTAGGTGTATTTGGATAAAAAGGGAAATAAGACCCTTAAGGGAGGACGCCTAAAATAAAAAAATGATACCTTGAAAGCGGACGGAGAGACTATATGATTGCACAATTCATGAAATACTATATTCACAATTTGATTAACAAATAATATATAAATATGAATACCTTAAAGTATGAATCATACTTATATTCTAATTAATATATTCCTAATACTTATAAATAAGTTATGAATTTTTTTATATATAATCTCTTTATATTAATAAATTATATAATACCTCTTTAAATTAATAAAATTATACATTTATTAATTTATAAAGATTTACTGTATATACATTACTAAATAAAACTAAAATTACGAGTGAACGGATATCAAGTCAACTAATATAGATACATACACATACACATATGGATAAAAAGAAGAGCAAATATAATCTTCATATTCTCATATATGTACTGCTCATTCCAATTTTCATACAAAATATCCAGTTCAACCCCCTCACAAGAGTCAAAATTACATTGACAGAAGAACCAAAACCAAGGTCAATATCAAAGCAGTATATACTACAAAAAGCAGACTTCTAAATTGATTCCAAAGCCACATACAGAGAGCAATTTGTTAGAGAATGTACGGCTTACCTCAAAGCAACAAAAATCGAAACTCGTCTCCTAATATAAGTCCGTCTCAAAAATGTTAGTTGTCCGAATGATGCAGAAATGTACAATCTTGAACTGGAACTACAATTTAAGGTTAGAATCCTCTTCCTTGTAAAGCCATCTTTATCTACTCTAGTTTTTTAACCCCCATTGCAGCCAGATTCTCCTCATAATTCAAAGTTTGGGCCGCATTTAGAAGCATATCCACTCCACCAGATTTGTTCAAGCCTTCACTGCCCTTAAGTTTCCCATCCAATCCCCTTTTCATCGATCCATTTTGCATCTTCTCATACGCACTTCTAGCTCTATGGATACGTTGTATTCCACTACAGCATTTTTGGCAAAACCATTTCCCTTTCGGTATGGTAGAGCGAGGGGGATGCATGCAATAGATGTGGTATGCATGATCGCAGCCATCACATAAAACAATCTTATCATCATCTCGATCCGTCAAGCAGCCTCTACACAAACAGGAAGGGCAATACCAACACGTACCATAAGAAATCAACTGCTTAGTGGTCAAACATCTCACATGGTAAAACTTGTGAGGACAAAAGGAATGGCCACAAATTCTATATTCCTCCTGGAGACAGCTAACTTCAGTGCTACAAACCTTGCAATTTTGATAGCTTTTACCCCCTTCATTAGCAACTAACTCATTTGAACTCTCCTCTAATTCTTCTACAGATTCATTTGACACAAACTCATCTTCTCCGCCACTGCCATCTATAGATGATCTGTAAGCATTTAGTCTCTCACAAGCTATGCAGTTCTCATGTGAGGATTCAGCTCCCTTTGCTATACAGTTAGCACAGAACCAACTTCTAGTGGGAATTTTTTTAACAGGAGGCTCGATACAGGAAATATGATACATTTCCTCACATGAGTCGCAGATTAGACCACTTCTTACATCGGCTTTCTCTTGACAACACTTGCATGTATGGGATTTGTCAAGAACACATGCCTCTGTCAGCTCCACTTTTGTCTGCGGGTCAGTTTCATGTGTGATGAACTGGTAGTACACAAAAAATAGAAGTCATATGCAAGTACCCAAGATATTAAAGAAGCAGACCTTTAAGTGCAGGAAAAAATTCACTGAAACCTGAGTTTTTAATATATTACCAGCAGTGATTCTTAAGGACAATTCTTTTCAAGGCACTCAAACCAAATATGTGAAATATATCATTGAAAATACACTAGAACAGTATAAACTCTTACTAATAATTTATTTAACCAAAACAAATTGTTACTTACTATAGCAGAATCAGATAGAAATATGAGAATATATGGTGATAAGAAACATAACCCATAACCCAAGGTTATGAAAGATAATACTCCATTTGCAATACACAGTTGGATCAGCAAAGACTCTGAATCTTAGACTAAGTACAGCTATATGAAATATTTAGTCCAGAAGATATGGACAATGTAGTTGGAATGGAAGCTTCGTAATTTGAATTGATTGCAATGTCAAAAGATTCACAAATCAAAACCATAGACACATTGCATAAATGTTAAAGAACTTTTTTATGGCATTCCAGCAATTGAACAGCAAAAAAGATATAGTGCAAGAAACTTTGTACTCTGATATTAAAGCAGCAAAACACTTTTCTAATTTCTATATCCAAAAGGTGTAATGAAATGAATACTAAGGATAAAATACAATAAGAGATCTTAAAGAAAAAAAAAAACAAATACCTCATTTTTACCACCCTCAGAGATGCTCTGTGCAGAGGTTCCTACCTGGGGATAATAAAAAGTCTATAGTGAGCATATATTGAGAGTAAACCAAAACAAGATCAAGACAATTGGATGACGTACAACACGTGAAGAAAACATTTGCAAAGCAACACATTAACCTGTTCGCGAAAAGAAGTTGCTGTTTTGTCTGAGAGCCACTTCGCAAGAACAGTTATATCTGTGCCAACCTTATGAAGTTTCATCCATATCTACAAGAGAAATTTTAAATCTGAGAACTGAAGAACATATACATCACATAACTATGAAGTAGCGTGTTCCTCAACTTCATAATACAAAGGCATTTCACAATGATGTGACAAAACTGCCGGTACATTTTTTAATCAATTGTGGCATTGACAATGATCCAGAAATATTTGAAAGCAAAATCCAATACTGTAACTGAGCAGAATGAAGAAGCATGTCTTTGTAATTCGAGAAAAGTACCTTTTGGACATCTGCCTGAAATAGCAAAGGTGACTTTACATATGCTTCTTCTCTCATTCGTGTATTAATGTGACTCAGATCAAATAATTTCTCAGCCTTCATTCCTTCAAAATTTTCAAGTAGTAGACTGCACAATTGCGCAAACTTTTCTGACATAAAAATATCAACAAAGGTTCGACGACAGAGCTCCGTGAGCATGGAATCATTAGATTCATTAATAGATGCACTGGTTGTTATGCCCATATAGCTCTTAGCTGCATTATGGAGACCATCTTGAAGAACCCCAGTCAATGAAGAGCTTTTGCTCCTATTATCAGAAGAACGAACAGACTCCTAAATAACAGATGGGGGGTCAATAAGTTAAATTTTAATAAAGTAATGGTTGCATATCCAAAACTGGTTTAGAAGAGCGAGACACCAATTGATCATCTCGTTAAAACAGTGCAGACTGTGCAGTGTAAAAGGTGTATATCTTATAAGAACTTTAACGACATTCAAGCATGATGCTCAGAAGAACAAACCAGGAATAATTCTTGGGGCAACACTCGCATGAGACAGTTTTCATGTTTTCTTAAATAGTTATCACTTTTTATCAAAGATATTATCACTTTTCTTTAAAAATGTTATCACTTTTTATTTATACTACAAATTGTTCAAGGAATAATTCACACCACCACTATTACTTTTCATTAATTTGAGTATCACTTTTTGTTAAAATGTTATCACTTCTTATCCGTCTCACGGAAGTCTTCCCAGTCTCAAACAAGTGTTTGCCTAATTCTTGTGATTGAAATAAATAGGAAAACATGGTTAAATAGAAAGTCAACCTCTCCAAGATTACAGCATACCTTAACAGTCATTCCACTATTATTTCCTGGTTGAAACAGAAGTTCTTTTTGGATGCATTTCTTCAAACCACCTTCACTATCCAATGAATTGCATATCTGCTCTAAAATAATATTTCTCTCAAGCTTGAGTGTGAAGTCATTAGAAGAGGTCCTTAGAGCATCAATATCTTCCTGTATACATTCAGCTAGATCATGCAAGTGTTTCGTTGGCTGAGAAAATCAAAAGAAGACATCTTAGAGCCAAAAGATAATACACATAAAACTGAAATGCGAACCAGAAAATTAGGGTGGGCCTGAAATTCAATGAAAATAAAAAAAGTACACAAAACAAACTTAGACAAGATAAGATGAGCGATTAATTAAAGATGATAATATCTAATAAGTGCTAAGCAAGTGGTTGTTTTCATTGGTATTCTCTCTGACTCTGAGAATAATAAGCCTTGCTAAGAATCAGGTGACCTATCCAGCCTAAATTTATGGTCTTCTTAGATCCCCGATCCTAAATCTAACATTAACCAATGTGAAAATAAAAACCATGCAAAAAAAAAATAGACAAAAGAAATTGGTGCCTTTGAGCAGTAATGCATAAATCTATTCACAGAAGGTAACCAATAAAGAACAAGAAAGGAGGCAGACTGAAGGAATGTCATAGAAAATATTAATTTGGCAAATTCAAACTATTTCAGAGGAGAAGACATAATTCGTCAATAGAAATTAAATGAGTTGACAAGGGGTAGCGTAATATGTGTCACAATGTAGATATACAAATGAATTGCGGAGCAGTGGAACTATCACAGTAAGGCATTAAGTATCAAAACATTTTTATATAAAAAATGATGAACATTCGGATAAGTTCTTATATTGTAGAAAAGGCCATGAACTTCATTAGTTTGAACTATGTGATAGAGAATAATATCAGCCAATTGGTCCGGTGCTAGGCCAATGTTCCCTAGACAACAGTTAAAAATTAAGCACCTAAGAGGTATCCCACATCAGTTCCACATGCAAGTGTGGAAGGGCATATTAAAATAAACTTATAGCTATGTGTAAGAATCCAGGACATACATAGCTACTAACTAATTATCAGAAATAACAATTCATTTTAACCTTTTTACAAAATTAAAATAAATAACCTGCAAGAGCTTGTTGTAACACAGATTCCACAAAAATGAATAAAAATCAAATGAGGTTCCAGTTTTTAATTCTTTCTCCAGATTATTAGAAAGCATATACTGCAACACTTGATAAACTCAAGATTAAATACATAAGTTACCAACCTTCTCACCAGGTTGACTCACTGAATCATCAGATTTCTTCCCACTCTTGGTGTCCCTACCAAACTTTCGCCTCTTGTAGGTGAGCAAACTGTCGCCTCCCATTCCCCAATAACCAGTTTCAGTTTCATGTGTAACGCCGTTAACATTCAATTCCAAATTACTATGACCTACTACTGCACTTTCAAAATCACTTCCACCACCATTCTCATTACTTTGTTTAAAAATATCCACCATTCCTACTATTCAATTAAGCAGAACCAGCGAACTAAGAACACTCTCATAACCAAGAATCAAACCTTGAGCACTCAAAACTCCTGATTCCCCTGCAAATTATCAGGAAATTAATACAGAACCTTTTGACTCGATTTCTCAAGTTCAGAATAACAGAATAGGTCAAATGAAACGCCCCCTTATCGGAAAAAGAAAACAAGAAAAACAACAGTAAAATGAAGCGCATAAACTAAAGAATTACTTCAGAAATTTCAGAATTCGTTTAAGATCCTACAAACTTCGCGACTTACAGAATTCAGAGAGCAGAGATAGTAAGGGCACGGAAATCCTTTTCTGCTGGAATTAGGAACCCTAGAGAGAGATAAAGTCCGCCCAATTGAGTGTGTGTTATCTGTGTGTGTCTGTGCGTGAGAGAGAAAGGGCTTCTCAAATTTTTGAAAAAATGAGAGGGCCTTTTTTGTGCACTTGCAATAGTTATACACTTCCGGGCCTCCGGCGTTTTTCTGTTTATTAACATCACCGGCAACCGATGAAACCGGTATTACTGATGACATTTGGATTCATTGAATTTAATTGCTCCCCCGTCCAACTAAACTGTAAATAAGGAGTTTTGGAAAAAGTTTTTTTTTTTATAAATTTAGGGGATATTGTAGTAGTATTTTTAAATAATAAATAAATGTTAAAGTTTATATGAATTATGTGATAGTGACATTTTTTAAAATATGATGTAGTGAGTGGTTATTTGTTTTGAAACTTTTACTATTATTTTTGGAGGATAAAATATGTAATAGGAGAAACAAATGAGAAAAATTGAAAAGTTTGCAGGACGAAATGAATATTAAATTAAATTTATGTAAATATTGGTATTTGGTAGTAATATTAGCGCCAAACACTTATGTGACATAGATTATTATTTTTTAATACATAAAAATTATTCTCTAGATAGATAAACTATTACTTTTCTAAATGAATGAAAAAAATCACTTCAATTTCTTGCATATCCTGATTTAATAATTATTCTTCAATACATGAAAACTACTTATTTAGAAAAATAAAATATTACTCTTCAAAGAGTAAATTTTATGTTATCTCTCCGTCCGATTAAAACGTTTACGTTTACTTTTTGCACGAGATTAAGAAATAAATGTATTTTAATGTGGAGTTGATATTTCAGTGTACCCGGATGCAAGGGTGCACCCATATGTATAGAAATATTTATACGTTATTGTGGGACAACGGGAGTACATTTAAGAGTATTTATATAAAAACAGGGTACAAATATGAATCCCAATTTACACCAAACTCACAATATGAGCAGGGTTTGCGAAGCTATTGTCACCTAGAGCTGTCAGAATTGATTGATGAGGCGATTTAGGTTACAACCCACTCTTTAGTGGGTTTAAATGGGGCGGGTCATTGGTGGGGCGGGTCAGCCTACTTCTCTTTTTTTTTAATTTTTAAAATTTTTTTTCGAATTTTTTTTAATAAATTTTTTATGACGCCTCAAATTTACTTTTTTACCCTTCAATAAATATTTTAATCTCTAATAATAAACATTAAATTAGGGTATGAATTTTTTTGTGTCCACTAGTTTGGTGTGATCAATATTTTGATTTTTTAATTTTTGATATTTTTTCGATTTTTTGATATTATTTATTTTTTATATTTTTTTGATTTTTTTGGGTCGATAAATCGATATTTTTTTGTATGTCAATTTTTCGATGTGAAACGGTATGCTAAAATATCAGTATTAATCAATATTTATCGAAATCGATATCAATATCGATGTCGATAAAAATTTTATACGAATGTGGGGTAATAGGTGAATTAAACATTTTGGGTTAATGGTGGTTTAGTGGGTTGGGGTGGGTTAATCCATAACCCTCCGCAACCCACTTGTTAATGGATTAGAATGGGGCAGGTCATTGGTGGGGCAGACCATTTGTGGGGCGGTTTACTTGTGAATTTTTGTGTTGCGGGTTTTTGTGGGGTGGGGCGGGTTGACCCATTGAGCTTAACCCAAATTGACAGCTCTATTGTCACCCAATACATTATTATTAGCACCTAATCATTTAAAAAGAATAAAATAATCTTACACATCCAATATCATTCATAATATACTTGCACACTCAAAACTAGGGGTGCTCACGGTGCGATTTTGCGATTTTTTCCCAAAAATTCAAATTGCATTGCTATAGGCGGTCGGTTATTCTATAATATATAAATTAGGCAGTTTATTAAAATAATTAAATGTGCAGTTTTAAGCGGTTTCGGTCGATTATTTTGTAGTTTAGCGGTTTTAAATTAGTGTAAGAATTATTATTAGTTTATACAATAAAACATTTCAATCTCACATATGTTGTAAATTAAATAAGTATAAATAAAATGAATAAATAATTAGAATATACGTTATCATGAATTATCGAAAAGTTAATGCATTGTAAGAGGTTAAATCTTAAAAGGCTATAATATATGTCATAGTACCATATAAATTTAAAAACTTAGACTAAAAAAATCATGTCTAAGCATATGAGTTAATGTATTGTAAGAGATTAAATATTAAATAATTAAAATATATGTCATATTATTATATAAGTTTAAACTAAGACTAAAAAAATCATGTCTAAGTATGATTATTATATACGAAATAAGTCAAAAATCGATGATTATTGATAATTAATTATAAAATAATTTAGGCGGTGCAGTCGGTTTTTAACAAAAAAATGTAACTGCCCCGACCATGCGGTGCAGTTTTGCATAAAAATATAACCGCGGTTTACTACAAAAAATAATCGATGGCGGTGCAATGCAATTCGATTCGGTCGGGTTTGGCGGTTTCGAAAAAAATATGATTACCCCTACCCAAAACCCACATACACTTATATAAAAACGCGATGGAGAGAAGAATTATGAATATGGTTTGATATTATGTGTAGTGAATTCTAATTATTAGAGAAGAGAGATGGCCACCATCGAAAGTGGTAAAATGATCTGATAGCTGACTGCTGGCGGTGATGTGGAGCTATGAGGAAGAGGACGCACGAGAGAGGGTCTGAAGAAGTGCCCTTCTCCGGCAATGGCAACATATTTTCCACCGGTGGCGACTTCTTTGATGAGAAAATGGTATTTTCTTCACAATACGAGTATCAGCGTTTTTTAATTATACAGTTTGTCAGCGTTTTTTAACAATTTTTAAAAAAAAATAAAATGAATACAATTATCTATTATAAATTAAAATAGGAGTATATCTCTAGGTGAGGTTAATTTTTGCATCAAACCTTGTGGAATTTTCTATTAAGACTCTGATACCACGTTAAATGACTACATCATCTAAAAGTTTAAGTTTATAGAAAGATAAATCATTTGATACTTATCAAGTCACTCTAATATTTTTGCATGTGAATTAAACAATATTATTATTTAATGTGTAGTGGGTGTGTGAGTCTCATATTTTAATTCTATTAGTGGGTGTGTGGAACTCATACTTTAATTGTATTAGTGAGTGTATGTTTGTCGCATAAGTGTAAAAAAAATAAACCATTTGAGCAGAACGACGAAAATGAAAAAAAAATGGCTAAGATTAATTAAAATGGAAATATATTGATTTTTACAATTGATGCTTGTTTTATTTAATAGAAATCAAATTTCCTCAATCATTCTCATGCTTCAATAACTATTCTTCATCGTTCAATCACTTTTAATCTCATTATGATTTACCTTCTTAATGAAATCCATTACTATTTCAATTATAAAATCCGAACCAAGTATTCCTTAATGCTAATAGTGTTATTCATGAGACTGAGAATATACGAATATAAAATTAATACTCCTATAAAATGTGAATTTGAAATTTAAATAAGAAATTGATTTTATAAAGTCTAAATAAACATAGTTAAACTGCGTGACACCATCTCATATAAAGCTCATGTGAGACGGATAAAAAGTGATAATTTTTTAAGTATACTAGTATTAAAAAGTGATATTCAACTAATGATGAATGATAATGCTATTTAATGAACAATTTATTTATAATATAAATGATAAATGATACTCCCTCCGTCCCAGGAATACATTCGTGTTTTCTCTGGCATGGAGTTTAAAATAAGTAACTTTTTGTTAGTGTGATGTAAGAAAGAAAGGGGGTATTTTGGGTAATTGGATAGAATAAAGTGTATGATATAGTTAACTTTGACTAGATTGTGTGTATAAAGGAGGTGACATTTTTGTAATATTGTAGTATTGTAAGGTTATTGATATTGTGTATTGTTTCCATTTTTAGGGGGTGAAATTATTTTTGGGACGGACCATAATGGAAAGTGCGAAGTATTCTTGGGACGGAGGGAGTAACATTTTATAGCGAAAGTGATAAATTTTTTATAACGAAAGTGATATCTAATTTAAAAAGTGTATAGTGGTCTCACGTGCGACCGTCTACGTGAATTAAGAAGTATAATATTTTATTGTGTAATGAGGTGAGAGAAATAATATTTTAATATATAGTGGATAATTGTGTTAGTGTTGCGTATGAGCCCCATATGTAGGGATGTTAAACTGACTGTATCTTAACCTATATGGCCAGACTTATAGGACTAAACTGGCCACGGGTTAAGCGATCCATGTTAAACGGACCGTCATTTATGCGAACCTAACTCTAACTCTAGCGGGCCTTGGGCTAAACGGGCCACTAACGGGTCGGTAAATAAAAAAATAAAAATATATTAATTTAATTTGAAACATAATTAAACATTAAAAAACCATAATATGTTATTCTAACATTAATAATGAACTATAAATTTATAAGTTTATACGTAAAAAATAAAAAAGAATTTTAGGATTCCAAATACGTTAATATTATTTGTGAATTAAGGTATTTTATTTTCAATATTACTTTTTAAAATGTCTCACATACTTTATTCTTAAATTATTTTATTTTAAAATGACGAACCAACAAAAATGTAGTAAGTCAGAGGGTATTAAATTACTATTAGATATAATTATCAATAAAAATTATTTGTTAACATAAAAAATTATTATTAATTTTATTAATTTAAGTATATTATTAATTAATTTTTTATCATAAAATTTTAATCGGGCTACCTATAGGCTAGCCCTATAGGGCCGCAGGCTAATCAGTCCGGGCCAAAAAGAATCTGATTTAAACGTGTCACTACTTATACAAACTTAAACCTACATTTTTTCGGGCTAAATGGTTAGACCTACGGTCCCAAACCGTATTAACATCTCTACTCATATGTAATGGATTAAATATAATAATATTATTTTGGGTATCACATCAACCTAAAAAAAAATTAATATTTTCTGAAATATTAGGACCAAAATGTCGAACCCAAATCTATAGACTAGGGCTTATACTTTATTATATACGTCCCCCAATGTGGGCATTGACAACGTGTTGAATTTTGTGTATTTCTTTCTAGTTTTCTCATATCAACGACTAATCAGCCGTGAAAATCATGCCGCCTTACACTCCCCCATACAACGTGAGGCGGCGCCGCCGCTCGCTATCCACCTCCGTCGAGAATGAGGAGATCAAAGATCTCAAGTCGAAACTGAACTTCCTTAGCCTGCTATCTATCAACACGCCTTTCAGCTCCTCCGACGTCGTTCTGGTCGCTACTGCCTCCTCCGATTCCGCCGACTCGTCTCCCATTCCGGCCCATCGTTCTGTACTGGTACTCCACGCTCGCTTTTTAATATTCTCTCTATCTCTATTTCAATTTCAATGTCACTGGGCCGGGCCGGTTTAGCGGGCCGATAAACGGGCCCTTTGAGTTGGTTCGAATTTTGCTGGAATGCGAATGAATTAGGTCATTCATATTTCATACCAATTATCTTTTTCAATTACAGAACAAATCACAATCATATGTAGTTGAATTTGGAAACAAGAAATTAAGCTATAATCACTTGCTCATTAATTTGCATGGTTTGGTTTGGTTGAGTTTAGGGCTTAGGGTAATTGAGTATGTTAATTGATACTAACTTTAAGGCAGCATGTTAAGAAAATGGGCAACTTTCATGCTATAGTATTTGCATGATATTTTAGTTCAAGGGGTGGTCATCTTTGAAAGATTTATACATTACAAAGTAGCCTGAGTTTTTCTTGGACATCTACACCACACCATTCATGAAATGTGTCCTTGTACCAATACATCCATATTGTTGGAAATTTTAGGTGAATGGAAAAGTCACCTTAAAATGCAATCTATTAGATTGAAGTGTGTTTATGAAAAGATGTGATGGGAGGGTGTGAATCATAATTAAATTGTGTCTTTTCATAAAAAAAATTTGAATTTAAATTTAAAATTCATTCCATAAGTTGCATCAATTCACGAAAATACACATTGAAATCTATAATAAACCCTTTATTTCCATAATTCGTCATTGGAATTTCACTTGATCTAAACTTGAAAGTACACTTTTTCAAACTCACTCAAAGACACACGTGTCGTAGATGTCCAATGAAGTTTGAGTTGCTTAAAGAATTCATAGTGTATTCCTATATCGGACTCCTAAGGTAAGTTGAGTTCATAATATCGGTTGGTTCGTATCTTGTGATTTATAGTGCCAAGATGTGAGTCGTTGTATCTTGGAGATAATTGTCATCGAATCGTAAGCCCCAGAGCGGGACAATTTCGTCTTAAGAAGAAAGAACTAGTGTATCTCTTGACTTGACTCGACTCGACTCAAATTCCATTTTATAAATTTTATTGTATTTTTCTAGTCAACATATTATATCGAAACTCAAATATACCCAATATATAGTACTTCCACTTATAAGTTATATCAATATTTACAATCAAATGTGGCAGAACGCCTTGGCCGTTGTTCCACCTAAACCAGCCAGGCCGTTGTCAAGAGTACCGTTAAAAGTAGAAGGGCGTAGTTGAAGGATTTACAAATCCCTCAATCCAAATGGACCCAGGTGTTGGCGTGTGACTTGTGTCTAGCTTGAGGGCTACAATTTTAATAGAGTGTTTGGTTCATTAAAGTTCTTAGACGTGGCTTAATAAGCTTAAAATATCATAAACAAGGAATAAATATGAAAATTGTTTTAATTATTAGTTTCATAGGGTATAATAACACACATCGATCCTCCTTAAGTTGTAATGCACCATGCCTGTTAGTTTTAACTAATGGGCTTAGAAGGAAATTAAGCTCGTTCAAGTGCAATTATTAGTGTGTAACTCCCTTATTTTTAATAAATAAAATTTTAAGGCTCATGGAGTAATATTAGCTCTTTATGAACCAAACACTCTCTAACTGTTTTGCTAATCATGGTTTGTGGTTTCCACCAGATGAGCAGATCTCCAGTTTTCAGGGCCATGCTTGAAAATGAGATGATAGAGAGCATCAGCAACACCATCAAGATATATGATGTAACGCATTGCGTTCTTGAGGCATTCGTTAACTATTTGTACACAGCAGAAGCTCACCTTGACGAGATCCTTGCCTGTGATCTCTTAGTGTTTGCTGATAAGTATCAAGTGGAGCATCTCAAGGACTACTGTGGGAAGTATATCGGTGTCCCGGTAGAGCTGTAAAAACTCTCTCTCGTTTTATGCTTTTGGGAAACGCTATGCTGCAAAGACTTTGCTCGATGGAGCTTTATCGGTGATCTTGGACAATATGCACAAGATCAGTGAGCAAGACGAGTACCTCAAAGATCCTCGCCTGTTGGTCGAAATTCATCAACCTCATCTCGCTAAATGTCAAAGAAACAAGCGATATCGAAGGTCTACAGACGAAAGCCAAGCTGTATAAGATCGAAGAATTTTAAGCTATTTGGATTCAGTCTTCATATATATATATATATATATATATATGGCTTCTTAGAAGATTGGATCAATTGATTTTGTTTCTTTCAACTAGATTGCACTGATCATGAGTTGGCTTAAGGTTTTCCAGGATATAGAATGTCAATATTTAATTAGTTGCTTGCCTTTTTTTTTATTATTAATTTTTTAAAATACTGGCCTTTAATCAATACTCTTTTCATCTTTTATTTCAACACTAGCTTATTTTATTTGACGATGTTTATTACATTGGCCTGATCTACAGCACAAATTAGATGGAGGGGGAGGGGGAGGGGGAAAGCTTTCCAAACAAATGAATATTCATAGTTATATATTATTACTACCATTTGGGGTATCTCAATTCTCATCTCAATAGTTACACCCACAAACAACATTAATACAACTTCCCACAATATTATTAGTATTTTTTTATTTTTTGGTAGATGAGACTCATGTAAAACAATTAAATGAAGCATACTCCATTTTTATAGGGTTACACACAACACTAATACAGCAAAACACTATTATTTCTTTATCTCAATACAAAAAACAAACATAACTATTAATTTGAGATGAAGGGAGTACAAGATTAAGATTAAAAAACTAACGCAGAAAAAACAAAGATTTCTAACGTACGTCACACCTACTTCAAGATTATTTTGTCATAAGCATCGTATTCTTAAACTCATCAAAATCAAGCAAACCATCTGCATTAGTATCATAAACATCGATCATGGACCTGCAGACTTTGACATCACCCTCATCCCACAACCCTAACCTTGACAATGCAACTCGTAGATCCTCACAAGAAATGAAACCATCATCATCCAAATCAAAAAACTTGAATGATTTCCGAATATCCTTCTCCAAGCTCGTCTCATTCTGTCGATCATGTTTGCGCGTTTCATGCTCGAAAACACCCCCTTGATTATTGCATCGTGAAAGAGCACAAAATCGACATAGATCAAGCTACGACACCCCATCAGTAGTTCGAACTCGTCTCGATTAGTAAGAGTTAAATACCAAAACATCACACAGCTTTTTACTTTATCCATAACAGTCCCAAATACTTAAAATATCTGATTTAGTCCCATACCTTTTCCAAAAGTTTTGATTTAGTCACATACCTTATTTTTTCTCCAATTTCATCCCATACCTTTTGAAATTTCTCCAAAACCGTCCCAAATATTAGAATCTTCCAAAGTTTTGCTAGGTACCAACCATTCCTTTTACTATTTCCAGATTTATTTAATAAAATGGCTTTTATACCATTACATACTCATTTTCACCCAACTTTTCATTAAATTCTTATTTTTCAAAATAGACATAGTCCATTACGACCATATTAAGTTCAACATGCTTCCGTATATTTAATTAAACAACATTAATCTCATAACTAACCAACTTAAAATAGTAACAGTACATTTTTTGACTGTTAATCCACCGGGTATCCGGGAGGTTTTACAGTTGCTCCTCATATCCAACCACGCGCCCCGCAGTTCGACGGTTCAATCTCATTCCTTCAGCGGACCTCAGCACAACCGTGGTTCGTTTTCTACACCGGGTGTACATGATGCTGTTACTGTTTTTCGTCAGAAATTATGGAGATTAAGGTTGCAGAATAAAATGAATGGTTACATGCTTCAGGCAGCAGCCCAAGATTATTTATGTATGGAATGGAAATATTTATTACACCCTCATAGCACTCAAAGAAGAGGAGAAGACTCCTCTAGCTACCTATGGTAGCTGGAACAGAACACTCGTACAAAGAAAGGAAAGAAACTACAATGTTTATTGAAAGAGAAAACAGAGGGTGATGGTTGATGCCTTCTGCTTCCTCAAAACTACTCCCTTCGTCCCATAGAAATTGACACACTTTTCTTTTTTGTTTGTCCCACTAAAGTTGACACATTTACTTTTTAATACATGAGACCCACATAAAAATAATTAATCTATTCTCATAGGCCCCACATATCACCTCTAATACAACTACTCACTACATATTAAATATTATTTTTCTCACTTCACTTTACTTCACTTTACATTAAATTATTATTCTCCTTAATCTCCGTACCCAAAAAAATTATACCAACTACTCCGGGACGGAGGGATTATTATTTATAAAAGCTTTCGGATCTGAATTCCGGACTTCAAAGCCTCTTAATCTTTTGTGACGTCACTGCTTATGTCACTATACTTACGTCAGCACTTACGTCATCTGCATTGGATGCCAACTTTAGCAGCTGGCTGGTCCCTCTTTCTGCATCAGATGCCTTCTTTTGGGCCATCCTTCTTGTCTTTTACAGAGGTCACATGTCTGTTACCCCTTCGGAAAAGTCATCAGACTCTTATTTTTTTGAAGAATCATTTGTCGCCTTTGGTGTTCGAAGGGTCCTTTGGTTCTTGGGTGTTTTGAAGAGATTTTACCCTCTTCTTTCCACGTGTATCCCTTGCTGGAGGGGGTTCAACAATTCTTATTGTCCCTATGCCCAACCTTACTCCTTTTCCAAACTCTGGTTCTGTTTGGGTAGAGCATCTTGTACATATTTTGTTCGTCCACTGCCTAAAATGGGCCATGTTACAATATTTTCGATGAGTCTGTTTACTCATCCAGTATTTTGTTTTCCCAAAGAAGCTCTCGCTTTTCTTCGAAAGCCTTTTCAACAAATCTTCTTTCCTATTAAGGTATTTTACAGAAAAGACTCATTCATAGACTTGTGTTCGAGCTTAAATGGGTACTTCACCTAATCCATGGCTTGAATGCAGGCATACAAACTTCTCGCTCTTCGCATCGAGATTTGATCATCGGAGTAAGTAGAAACTAGGATTGGTTCCTTTCCAGAAGACTCTTTGATTTTGTTTGATGCTCCGACATCTGTTCTTCTGAGCTTGATAAAATGAAAGGCCTCATGGTTGCCTTTCCCCACCGGTTCTGGAGCTGCACTGGTGAAGTAGAGTTCCAATACATCTCCTCTAGACAACTTTACATTGTTTTCTCATGACTTCACGACTGCTTTCCCTAGCCAGTCTGGCAGTTTTGAAAGTTCCGGAAAACTTGGTAAAATAGTATACATTGAGGCTAAAGCCCCAAAATCATACCACTATTTTACATCGTTTGGACTTGAGGCCTCTCTCATCCAAACTCGGGGGTATTCCTCTGATATATCTATCCGGCATTTTTCCGGATGGGTTCCTTATCTGATATTTAATTTTTCCTAGCTAACTTGGTATCTCTGCCAATGAAAAAATCAGATATGTTAATACCAGCCTTAGCAGTGCTCGTCATTGGCCTAAGGCTGATCTCTTTCTCTTTAACCCCAGAGGTGCTGGGTAGACTCGATGACTCTAGATGTGACTCCAGAGTCTCAATTTTTCCTTGGACCAGTTCTTCCTTTGGAAGTTCCAATCCAGGACTTGTGCTAAGGGTACTTGAATCCCTTGCTCCGTGTTTAGAGCCCCGTTCTCGACTACTCTCCTTTTGTTGATTGTTATCAATAGCCTGGAGGAGTGGCTCTCGTATTTTCTCGAATAGACCTGCATTGTTACGGATACAGTCTCGTATGCGATTGGATACTTTGGTCCGATCAATCTCTTGTACTTTTCGGCAAGCCCAGCATTGAGCACTAGATTCTCGAATTCCCTTTTGAGCAACTCAAGGTTGTCCATCAAGTGCCTTGAAGTGATTAGGATGGAGTCTATCTCACCTCCCTCCATCTCTTGTCAGGAAATCTGCCAAAACATTATCAACAGATTTAATAATGACAATATTAAAATCATAATATTGACATTCAACTTGTAATTTTAAAAGTCTAGCCTTTTCTGGTTTAGATTTAATTTTATTTTCAAAAAGGCTTTGACACTCGTGTTATCAATTTTAAGGATAAATTTCTTCGCGATAAGAAATAGCGGCCATTTTTTAACGTCTTCCGAACCGCAAAGAACTCCTTTTCATTGATGTGCCATCTATTTGCCTCATTCTCCGCAAAGAGTCCGCTATAATATCTGCATGGCACCTCTCCTTCCGTTGTGGACTTAGTTAGAACTGCTGCCCACCAATAGTCACGACATCTGTATATAGTACCAGATCATCCTCGTCGTTTGGAATGACTAACTTCGGGAGTTTTTTGCAAACCTTTTTTAGTTGTTTAACCATCTCTCGGTGTGATTCCTCCCATTTGAACTCAGCATCTTTCTTTAATAGAAGACTGAACACCTTTCTGTATTGTGCTAGATTGTTGATGAGCATTCCAGCAAAGTTAACAACTTCTAGGAAGCTTTGGAGTTCCTTCTTGTCCTTGAGATCTTCAGAAAATCCCTGAACTTTTTCTACAATGTGTGGTTGTAGAATGATCCTGGACTCATCGATCTCTACTCCAAGAAACTCGATCTGTCTTGTTGCTATTACTGCCTTCTTTTCAGAAAGCACCAATCCTTCCTTGTGACACACTTCTGAAAATACTCCCTAATGCGCCAAATGCTCCTTCATGTTCTTTGAGGCTATGAGGATGTCATCCACATAAACGAACATGAATGAGAAATAATCTTTGAAAAGATTATTCATCTTTCTTTGATATATCTGGGGTGCGTTTGCCAAACTCATAGGCATGACATTCCAGATATAATGTCCTTGCGGTGTGGAGAAGGCTGTAAACTTCTTGCTACCTTCCTCCATCATAATCTGGTAGAATCCAGATTTGCAATCGAACTTCGAAAATACCTTGGCATTCTTGATACAGTTGACCAAGTGTTCCCTTCTTGATATCTAGTATCCATCGAACTCCAAGATATTGTTGATCCCTTTGTAGTTGATCACAAGCCTCGGCTTTCCTCTCTTGACTTCTCCATGATTTCGAATCAGAAATCCTGGATTGCTGTATGGGGATACTTCTGGTGATATCAACTTAAGGTCTAGATGTTCCTTAAGTATTATCTGCATATCCTTTCAATCCTCTTGGTTCATCAGGATAGACTTGTATCTCACGAACTCATGTTCCTTTCCTTCTTTCACTTTGAGTGAGGCTTTGAGCTCGGTTTTTTCCCACCAGGCTAGAGGATCCTCGTTGAAGTTCCTCTGTATCTTCTTCTTGAAATCCTCCAAAGATGTTTGTTCTTCTATTGTGACGTCTCTTTGTAGGCTATCTCCCAAGCTGACTTTGAGAAGGTGGATTGTGTTTTCTTTTAGCTTCTCCATCTTCCATCCTCCTCTAGTCTCGGTTCTCATCTGAAGGGCTGCTTCGCCATATCTTCTTCGATCGTTCATCTTTGGATGTCTAAGTCTTTCTTCATTATCACCACGCTTGCTGCGAAATATGATTGGCATTTTTCTTTGAAAAGCATTACGCAGTTTTGGTGCGATGATCTTATGTTCACAAAGGGTTGTGAAAATAAGCCTTCTTGTTGCGTTTTCTTGGGTAAAACGCTTGAATGTCTGTAGAAAATTATTTCCTAACAAAATATCTGCTCCGGTATCATGAAAATATATCGGTGGAGTTTTTACCTTGTACCATGGGGTACGATCCGCTCCTCTTATCATGATCTCCGCTTGCTTGATTCCTCTTTTAAGGATTAGTATCCTTTGTGAGAAATCTTTTCCTAGTACTGTTGGCAAATTTTTGCTTGAGCCTTTGGGAAATACTCCTTCCTTTGATGTGCAGATACAAGCTCCTGAATCGATGTATGCCGCAAAATATTCTGCACGGTGCTCCTTATATATCATCCCAATGGTGATATATATCGAAAATGGACTTGTGGCCATGGGTAGATCAGAGCTTGTAACCCTGAGTAGGATTAGTATCTCTTCCCTTTGACTGTGAATTCCATTCCATCTTGTAGTCGTTCCCAAGGTTTGTGATCCTCGAGAAACTCCAAACCAAGCACTAGTTATTCTGGGAATCTTCCTGCAACTCCTTTCATAATTAGCTCAAGATCTCCAAGTTTGAGCTGTCCTTGGTCTTCTTCCAATGATGGTTGGAAGATCGTTACTTTCGTAACATAAGGGTATTGTCTTGTTGATTCCCCTTAATCTCTTGTAGTTTTTGTGTAGTGATGATTTGATGACACCACTCTGTAATCTTTGCTTTGAGGAAGGACATTCTTCTTGCTATTGAGTCCAGCACACATGGTTCATATTCTTTGATCAATATTTCTCTCCATGGGCTTGGAATCTTGGCAAAGAATAGGTGGAATACTTCCTCTTCTTTCCCCTTTGTCTTCCATCTATACTCTGTGAAGAGTTTGATGTACTCATCTACGTGACAGATGTCAAGTAGTTTCAGGCTGTATATGACATTCTTATGCTTCTTCTTCTTTTCTTCTTCCATTTCTTCGAAGTAACCTACTCCGATGAAGTGGATCTTGAAGATCTTGGCCATACGATCAACAATATTGCCGAGGTCTTCGCCTTCCATGGCCTCCTTCTTGACTTCGTCTGAGAGCTCCTCCCAGGCGCACTTTACTGATCCCTCCAGGCTCATCGTTAAGAATCTTATGAACCCTTCTTTATCCAACTCAAGCACACCTCCTGCAATCTTCATAGCATTGGTCCACTCGTCGATCAAGGTTTCTCTGTTCTTGAAGTTTAAAGTATCAATGGATTTATCGGTTCAAGGTGAGACCGACCATATGGGGTGTTGTGTAAATTAGATCCTCGAACTCGGCTTGCTTCGATCGACATTACAATCGCCTTCATTTTGAAATTACCTTGGGTTTGGGATGTCTCTTCTTGTCTTACTTCATGGACTCCATGTGATCCAGAGGTTCTTCATTTTGACTCAGACCCTGTTGGGTCTAAGGAGCCTGAGATTGTTGTTGAGAGTTCGAAGTCTCTCCAACATTCATCTTCAAATCTGATACCAGGATTTTAGAGAAGTAAGAGGCAACACAAGCACACACTCGGATACAATTCCTCACCTATGGAATCCACCACAAGTTTGGAATAAATTCGTCGTTTTAAGGAATCCACCGAAAGACTAAGAGGTGCACTCACCATTCTAGGAATCCACCAAAAGAGTTTAGAGTAAGATACAAGAAGATAACATCTTCTAAACAAGCTTAAAAGCTCAAGATAAGTTTAATTTCCAAATTGGCTGCTTTACAAGCTTACAAAAAATGTCATTATATAGGCAAGACTTGGAACAACCCTCCAAGTGAGTCAAAGGAAATAAATGAGATTAAACATTCTCAATGCACATAAAAATAGGAACTTAGACTCTAATAAATCTAAACTTAATGAAAGATAATCAAAGACTACGAATATATAGATATCAAGGTAATTCATGAGGAGACGAACCATCAAAAACCAGCAAAGTCGAAGTTGGTCCAGCAACTTTCATATGGTGCACAGTCTGTCACACTGTAGTCAAACGGCCATAACTTTCTGTAGGAATATTATTTTTGAGATCCGTAAATTTTGTAGAATACTAGACTTCAAGAGCTTTCCAATGGTATATGACATGAACCATAACTCTTTCCCAATCTAAACAGATAAATTCTTGAAGTTGACTGACTGTTGATGATCTCCATGTTGAGTTGGCATAACATAGTTGGACCATCTTGCTCAAAGGTGCAGAGTTTAAGGTCTTCATTGATGAGTTCCTTATCAAGACTTCAGACTTAAACTCTATACCAAAAATCCCCGCGTCATTCTCCCCTGGTTGGAAAAGATTCGTCCTCGAATCTGGACCTTCATCATCATCAATATATGGAGAAAGATTAGCAACTTTGAAAGTAGTCGAGACACCAGCAACTCCAACTTTAATCCCTCTTTGACCACTAATAACAATGTACAACATTATTGCAGCTGTTAATATAGAAAATAGGATCACTTGACCATGAAAGGATAGTTGGAAAGTCTCAAAAGACTTCAAATCCATGAACTTGACAGGTTTTCGGCTACATCTGCCACCTTCCAAAAAAATGTACATAACTCTTTGTAGAAAACTCCAAACGACTCTCCGTTTGGTGCATTTGAAACTAGACTGAAAGAGCTATCTATCCATATACTGCTCACTATCTGAATCATTGCCGATCGATACCAGAATTATTTTGAATTTACCCCATATGCACTGCATCATCCGCTTCCACTGCACACAAACTTGCTTCTGAATTTCCTTCATACGTCGATGCTTATCAGCATTCTTCTTGAATCTTATATTTTGCTTGTCAATCTCTCTGCAAACCTTCTCATACAATTCCTTGAAGTAAAGATCATGAGTTGTATCCATTGTTTTGATGCAAGGAATGAAATGAGACATCGTTGATAATCGATCAACATCCACCATCACCGAATCCTTGTTCATTTGGGTGCGAGGCAACCCAATAACAAAGTCCATAGTTACATCTTCCCATGGACATGACGGTTCCGGAAAAGGAGTGTACAGACCTGAATTTTGCCCATGACAAGTACTCTTACATCTTTCAACACACTTCTTCTTGACATCTCTTCCAAAATATCCAGCAAGCTGACCTCCACTATGTGCTTCATCAATAAACGTTAGCTTCAAAGAACAATCAAGAACATATAACAAGTTACCTTTGAAGAGATAACCATCATGAATCAAGAAAAACTTGAATGAAGCTTTTAAAAATTCCTCCCACATTCTGCCAAAGTATGAATCATTATTGTAGGGATCTTTCATCACCTCAAACCCGACCACATTCACTTGCAAAGTAGTCAACAAAGAGTGTCGTCGACTAAGAACATCCGCCACTTGATTTAGCACACCAGATTTGTGCTTGATCACAAGGTTGAATGCTTGTAATAACTCAATCCATTTACTATGCCATGGATTCAACTTCTGCTTTGAATTCAAGTATTTCAAAGCTTCATGATCTTCTTGGCTAAGAACTCCTCTGAACCCCACATTTGAAACATATCGATCCACTTCGAACACCTTTCCAAAACATTTCCTTAGCAAGCCTTTATCCACGAGCTCTTGCTCCTGCCTTTGCAACTCGTCATGATGCTTCGGATTCATTCGATAAATTGCCTTATTCAATAAAGAAGCATCGCTTGCAAAATCAATGCAATTTTGAATGTTCTTCATTGGAGGAAGGCCTAGTGGAATCTGTTCAAATTCCACATCATGAAACTCCTGCAAAAAAGTTTGAACTTGGAGTGGTATGGCATCACCCTCTTCATATAAAGCCATCAATTCATGCCCCTCCATTGGTTCATACGTAGGATAAATTTTTGAATAGAAGCTCATATCTTTTGATGGTTCAAGAGTATTGATCCCCATCATTGAACTCCCAAAACTTTTCTTATCATCATCATGAAGCCATAACAACTTGTATGGTTGAGTATGATCTTCGATTTTTAGTTTCAACTTCTCCACCGTAGTAGAAGCCACAACATTTTCACAACTTTCCCAATCAACAATGGTATCACATACCTCGTCATTTGACGTGAAACTTGTTTGAAAAATATTGTTGAGAAGCCATGCATCATCCGCAACGTAGGTGGTATTGAGGCTATGTTGTATCACCAAAGCTTCCCCGTGATCCTCGTAAGTGACGTCATCCTCATCATACTCATCATAGATTGGTACTGTTGGTTCATCATGTTCCTCTGATCCATACTCACCTTCACTTTCGTCATAAATCGGCTTCTGATCTTCTTGTTCTTCCTCAACAAGAACAATGATTCTCCGATTTGGATAATCTTCCTTTTTTGCAGCAGCGTTTTGTCCTGTATCATTTGCAGTTGGAACATTCTTGGAAGTAGAAGTACGCCCCCGGTTAGAAGCACCTCTACTCAACGAGAAACTTCCACTAAAATGATTTGATTCCTTTTGTTTAGAGTTATGATATTTAAGAAAATAATCTTACAGATAATAATCTGGCAAGAATTTCCTCGTCAACTCCTTTTTCATTTTGTCCCGCGTTCTAATCTTCCTCTTGCCATCACGAGCACGCTGCTTCTTAAGATGCTCCCACCATAGGGATGCATATTTCTTCAATTTGATGACCACTAGCTTCACCTTGTATTCTTCTTGAATATCTTCGAACTCAAAGACTCTCTCAATAGAATTGAGCCAATCAATGAATTCTTCGGGATCATTTCTTCCATCAAAATCTGGAATATCAGCTTTAAAACCAAAAGATTTACTACGAACACTGCTCCTTCGAACCCGTAGACGTCGAGATGCATTATCACTTGAGCCGCTACTTCTGTCACCATGAAATGGATTGAAATCAACATTACGTTCAAGATGTTTACCACGCGCAAGGCTTTGCTTGAGTAGTTGCACTTGTCTCCTTAAATCTTCTAACTCAATATCATGAGTTGTCATCGCTAACCAAAGCTCTGATAACCACTTTGATACCGGGATTTTAGAGAAGTATGAGGCAACACAAGCACACACTCGGATACAATTCCTCACCTATGGAATCCACCACATGTTTGGAATAAACTCGTCGTCTTAAGGAATCCACCGAAAGACTAAGAGGTGCACTCACCACTCTAGGAATCCACCAAAAGAGTTTAGAGTAAGATACAAGAAGATAACATCTTCTAAAAAAGCTTAAAAACTCAAGATAAGTTTAATTTCCAAATTGGCTGCTTTACAAGCTTACAAAAGATGTCATTATATAGGCAAGACTTGGAACAACCCTCCAAGTGAGTCAAAGGAAATAAATAAGATTAAACATTCTCAATGAACATAAAAATAAGAACTTAGACTCTAATAAATCTAAACTTAATGAAAGATAATCAAAGACTACGAATACGTAGATATCAAGGTAATTCATGAGGAGACGAACCATCAAAAACCAACAAAGTCGAAGTTGGTCCAGCAACTTTCATATGGTGCACAGTCTGCCACACTGTAGTCAAACAGCCATAACTTTCTGTAGGAATATTATTTTTTAGATTCGTAAATTTTGTAGAATACTAGACTTCAAGAGCTTTCCAATGGTATATGACATGAACCATAACTCTTTCCCAATCTAAACAGATAAATTCTTGAAATTGACTGACTATTGGTGATCTCCATGTTGAGTTGGCATAACATAGTTGGACCATCTTGCTCAAAGGTGCAGAGTTTAAGGTCTTCATTGATGAGTTCCTTATCAAGACTTCAGACTTAAACTCTATACCAAAAATCCCCGCGTCAAAATCTACGATAGTTAGTCCTTGAAAGGACTCATATAGATCTTGTAGATCCTCAAGATTTGCTCTTTCTATCCGGGGATGTGGATTCTCCTCGAAGGATAGCGATCATCTTCTCACTCTCCGTCTTTGGCCTTGTGAACTTTGTCGTCTTTCCCTTTTGGTGTAAAAGGGGGTTCTATTCCGAAGGTTGGTGGCAACCTTCCTCTTGGCCTTCTCCCCGTTACCTTAGTTTCCAGGGACTCTACTTGCTTTATCAACTTCTTGATGAGGTCGAGTTGTTTATTCTGCAACGTCTCCACCTTATCCATCTTGAGGTTGATCTTAAATATCATCTTGGACATGTTTTGACAATATTCTCCAAAGAATTTCACCGTCTTCTGTAATTCTCTAAGATCTTGATTCATCTTAGAGTTATTTGCCTCGATCTCTTTCCACTCTATCATTTTGACCACCATGAAAAGTGATAGGGCTTGCAGATTGCTCTTGGACCTTGGTTTGGTCGTTTTCTCCATTGTTCGTGTCTGGGACACGTACATGGATCTCGGTGAAACTTTGGAGTTCCACTATATTTCTTAACACTTCTTCGGAGTATCGTATTTCCATTTGGCAACTTTCCTCCAGATGCTCTTCCTCGATGTAATTGGCACGAGCTTCTGCCAGTTTCCATCTTCGGTCGAGACCATCCCAGAATCGGTCATTGGCCTCTTCTTTCTTTTCTGCAATTTATCTACACAAAATATTATAGTATTGTTGTATAGAGCTACTTGTTTCATTATATCCAATGGGCCAGTAGCCTTTGTTGCTCCAGTTTTGAACAGGGCTTATAGTCCTGTCACTCTCGGATGTCGAACTTTCGTTCGAATCCATATTTCTTTGAAACTTTCCTCTCGTTAAGTGATATAAGTTTATAATAATTTTTTCCATTCATAGATAAATAACCTAGGGCTCTGATACCATTTTGAAGTGTATAGATATGATGAAAATTGAGTATAAAATAAATTAGAAAATTTAGACAATTTTTTAGTAAAAAGGATTATTTTGGAGAGATTTTAAAAGTTGTGGGATTAATTCGGAGAAATTAAGTTTTCTGGAACTATTTCCAAATAAGTAAAAAGGTATGAGAACTTTTTGGTTTTAAGCCCCGGATAGTAAAAATACCAATACCATCAAGAAGCCTTTGCAGCTCATCTATGCTTACTAGGCCATCACCATCTTTGTCAGGATAGTTGAAAATCTTGTCCAATTGAGCACTGTGTAGAGGGGCACGGGATGTCCTGTGACACTTTGGTGTGACATTTCCTGTAACATCTCTTAATAGAATGACACGTGGCAGGTTGAATAAATTCTTACCCCTAAGGGTTTATTAGTTAGGGTATAATATCTCTCATCTCTCCTACGTGTCACTCATTTAATGGAGTGGCACAAGAAATGTCACACCAAAGTGGCACAGAAGATCCAGACCCATCTAGAGGATACATATTGTGTTTAATTTCTAACGCTATATTTCTTTGTATGTTTGAATTGAGGGGGTGTTTGGCTATATATTTATAGGAGGAAAAATCGTTTCAAATTCGTGTGTTTGGCTTTCGAAAAAATCATTGATTAATTATTGACCAGAAAATTTAATTTCTTTTCTAATTTTCGAAATCTGTGGACAAGAAAATTGACACGATGATTTATAACCGCCCTTTTCTCTTAGTACTTGTCTGTACTTAGATTTTATTTATGGGAAAACGACATAAATGTTGGTATTTTAAACAAAATTTTTTGGGAAGTTTCATGGAAGCTGATGTAGGAAAAAAAGATAAAATTGTGGGATTCATCTCGATCTTAATTTGTGATATACATAATGTATGATGGTAAGAGTGCAGTTTCTTGTCTTTTTGGGGTAAAATGTAACCAAAAGACATTTTAATGAACGCTCTAGAATCAAGTCATGCCTTTTCAACTCCTTGGATAGACATAAAGTTGGGTGTGCATAAATGATGTTGAATGAACTTATTTTTTTTTTCTTTTTTAGGGGGTTCATGATGTGTTTTTTTTATTTATTTTATAATCAAGTCATTTTGTATATTCCAAAATTCTTGATTAATAGAATTAATAATTCAGTCCTAAATTTATCAACACTTTTAATGTATTAAGATTAAATTATTTAAAAAATATAACTCAACTTCACATTTTTGTTCATTCATCTCACATTCAATTTCACTTTCTCATAAAGAAAAAAAATTTACTAACAACTAGCTGCACAACATAATTTAATTTCAAAATTATCATCCTTTTTAGTATTTTTAACAATAAATACTTTATAATTTATCTATTTTTCTAAAAAACTATATTATTACTCATAAAAATTAAGCAAAATAATCTCTTCTATCAAATTATGTGCAAACCTTAAACGTCGAGTTGAAATTGATGCGCATGTACTGTTAAGTAGGGGTGTGCACGAATATTGGATTTAACCGAAACCGAACCAAAACTGCACCGAATTAATCCAGAACCGAAAAAAAGCATTGACTTTTTCCGAACACGATTTTTTATTTGGTACAGACTTGGATATTTCCCTTTTTTCGCACCGAATATTTGATTTAACTGATCCGAACCGAACAGAACAGAATCGTACCGTTCCGAAAAACCGAATTTAAATTATGCGTTAAATTTATATATAATATATTTATCTTATTATTTATAGTTTACACTTTATATGTCATGAATTAATTAATTTTACTCTACTAATTACTATAATGTAATCATAATTAATAAATTAAAATAAATTATAATATAATTACGAATAATAATTTAAAATATATCTAATGGTCTAAATATTTATTTATTATTGTATATTATAAAATATACTATATTTCATAAAAGTAAAATAAATTTCTAAAAAAAAAAGAAATAAATAAATTAATATGTTCAAACTTCAAATTTAAAGTTTTATTTCAAAAAACATAATGTATGAAGTAAATGGTATCTCTAAAGTGTAAACTTTGTAAACTTAATCTAGTTTACTTTTATATATATATATATATATATATATATATATATATATATATATATATATATATATATATATATATATATATATATATATATATATATATATATATTGTTTTCCAGATCTTCACTAGATTGTTGAAAATTTTTTAGGTACTTTATGTTTCATATTTTAATTTAAATTACTATTATATTTAATTATTTTAGAATTAAGTAAATATATAATATTCATTCATAATGGAATATATTTTAATTGTGTTTTGTAGATGAAAGTTTATGTGATGACAATAGTCAGATCAACAAACCTCCATGATCACGATTTATGAATCATTAATATTGCACTTTTATGATTATGTTAAAACTTCGAATTTGTTTGATGAATATTTTGGTTGTCTATTTATTCTTATTTGAATTTGGGAAATTTAGTTTTTTTTTTGTTTAATTGATATTTTTCTAAGTATTTATGTGTGCAAAAATCCATTTATCATGAGAAATCCGCTCTGATCCGTCAAAATCCGTTTTTCCGAAAATTCATTCCGAATCGAACCAAAGTTTGGTACAGATTCAATATTGGATTTTTTCTTTATGGATTCAATATCGAATTTTTTTAAAAAAAAATCTGTACCAAAATTTTGGAACGGATTTTTTAAAAATTCATACCGAATCCCGATCCGCACACCCCTACTATTAAGTTAGATTAGAAGTTTAGGGGTTACAAATAGACATAGCGGGCCTATTAATTTGATATTTTACAATATTTTTATATTTATAATAGTTTACAACATATAAAGCCCATATCAAAAATGAAAAGCCCAGCCCACATTATGGATGTTTGGATGTCTTCTTGGCCCATGCCTTATCCCTCGTAGCCCATTCTCTACTACTCCGCACAAAAGTGTTTGCCACCTTATTTAGGTTGGATGTGTGTAGTATTTTGGCAAAGATATTTCTTTTATTTTATATCCAAAATTATTTTTTAATATATAAAAAAATTATTTTTTAGAGTGATGAACTAACATCTTTCTAAACAAGAAATATATTGCCTGTTAAATTCTAATATAGTGTAATTTTTTTATATTCATGTTAAGATGTGTATAATTTTTTATTCTGAATTAGACTGAATAATATTAATTGATTACTCTTAAGAGTAATTTTTCATGTATTAAATAATAATTATAATAAAATAGAGTAAGACAAATCGGGTTTACCGTAGATAAACTCATATAATATTTTCACTCTTATTTATCCTTATTGTATTTTAGTCATAATACTATTTTAATTTAATTTCACTCTTCTTTATTTATTTTTAATCAGAATGATAATGGGTATTATTGAGAAGGTCAATCACATTGAGATTAAAAGTGATTAAAGTGCGAGAAATAGTTATTAAATAAATGAGAGTGATTAAGAAATTTTGATTCCAATCAACCCTAACCATTACTTCAACCAAGCAACCACATAGAATAGTCTAGAGATCATTTGTGTGACCGAAAGATTATTGAGATTTTAAGTCAAACAAGGTCCTTTCCTTGATCAAAGGAAATATCATATTACTCTAAAATAAATTAATTGATACTATTCATACAACTAATGAGATTCTTCTTTTCTTATACTCATCAAAGAGAATTATAAATTTAAGCGTGCTTAACTTTGAGTACTCTGTTGATAGAATTTCCTATATAATTTTAAGAGCGTGCTAAAACTCTATAGGGAGAAACTATAAAAATTAATCATATAAATTAGAATATAACTTCAATTTGATATGAAAATTTTATTGCAAGTCTAAACAATATAAGATATATCACATTAATGACTTCGTAAGATGGAGAGAGCATATAATAATAATTAGAAATAAATTAATAGATACAATTTTTTATTTTAAATAAAAAAAGTTCTTTATTGAATTTTAAATAATGCTGGAAACTTGAAATTTAATTTTAATAGACTAAGGATTGATGAATAAACCATTTACAAAATCTTTTGTGTGACGGTAATTACGTGAGACGGGTTATGAAATGGGTCGATCCATTGTTAAAGTATGCTTGTTATATAGGTAAAGTATGTTAATTTATAGTTAAAGTACTTTTTTAAAATATGATGAATAATGAATTAAAGTATATTTTTAAAGTGTTATAATATGATTTATTACAAACATACTTTAACTACTAATAAATATATTTTACCTTTATAACAGTATACTTTAATAATTGGTTGATCCTTCTCACTATCCGTCTCACATTAACCCGTGTCACAAGAGAATACCTCTAAAAAATTAAAGAGGGTGAACAGATTTTTTTTCTTAACCATTGATAAGATTGATATTTGAGAATTTGTAAATTAAAGTAAGGATCCATAAAATATGAATGGTTGAGCTTGAATTCCACTAGAATTAAGATCAGTTATTTAATGAGTATTAAAAAAAATTATATAAATTAAATTAAGATTTTTAATGAGTTTAAAATTAGATATGAGAAAATTATTCAAGTATATAATTTCAAAGTTTGTGCAATTCACTCAAACCCCTGAAATCATTAAGTTTTCATTTAAACATGATTGGACAAAGATGTTCAGTGACTAAAGTAATAATGTCTGATAGAGGTTTGGAAAAGCCACCAAACAAAGCCTCTAGTTAAATGCATACTCCTTCCGTCCCATCTAAATATATGCATTTACTTTTTGTACGTAGATTAACGAGTATTATTATTTTATGTAAAGTGGATAAATGTATTAGAGAGATGTGATGGGTAGTGTTGGGCCATTAATGGGCCATTTTTACTAAAAGAGGAAAATATAGCAATTTGAATGAGACGTCCAATATAGTAAAATTATGTTATTTGAGTGGGACGGAGGGAGTAGGTTATTTTGAATGCCCAAAAAAATGACAACAAAAAGCAAATATTTTTTTATAAAAAATTGAGTATTGCTTGCCACATGAGAATTTTCTCCAACCACCCAAAGTGATCTGTGAAAAGGATCAAATGATACTTAAATAGTGGGCCAATCTGTGTTTGAATTCATGTTGTTGAATATATTTCATGATGTTTAATTTTAATTGGTCGAACTTACCATATACTCCACACTCTTCTTCTCATAAAAAGGTTTATACTACCTCCGTCTCAACCTCAATTTACTATCGATATTGCTCATTCCAAGTTCAACTTTACACTTTTATAAAAAAAAAACTAAAATTCCTTTAACATATTTTGATTTTAAATTTGTCATCACTTTTTTAATACATTTAATATACTTTATCATTTATTTATTACTCCATTCAAAAATATAATACTATACTACTTTAAAAAATAAGTTAAAAAATATTTTTTCTTAAACTCCGTATATACAATAAACATGAGGATGAATTTGAGACAGAAGGAGTAGCTTGTACTTAGACAAATTATAATTCTTCCGAGAATAATAATATTCAGTATTATAAGAAGTTACATTTATTATTTTAACGAGTAGTATTTTTCAAAAAATAAATTTACATCCAATTACATGAAAATATTTCTAATAAATTATTAGACGAGGAAATAATTTAATTTACGATATTAAACCTTGATCGTGACTTACCAACAATATTAAGCAATTTGATTGTGACTCTAAAATGGAAGAACAAGTTTGAAATGCTATGTGAAATTATTATACTCATACGCTCTATTGGTCAAAGACATTCACTCTTAGGAAAAAAAAAAAAAAAGAAGTCGTCAATATTTTATTTAATTGATAATTCATATTTGACCACCCACACATAACACTTTCGTGGACTTGGACTTGGACTTATATATAGTTATATTCGAAGGAATCCATAAATTAATTAAAAGAAATCCTATCCTTTTTCTTTCGACTTGGCATTTCCCTTTTTTTTTATTCCCCTTTAAAATATTGTGTCAACGAAGCATTGATTAATTGATGGCTAGTTGGATACATATATTTAATTTAATTAATTAATTTTCAAAGTTCTTTAAGATATCAAAATTATTCGCACAAGTATTATTTCTTCCCTACAGTTTAATTTTTAATTTTAGATTTTTATTGTATTTTTATTTTATTATTTTACATTTAAATTATGTCTATTTTGGATTTTTTTTAAAAAAAATGAAATTAATTGGATTTAATAAAGAGTGTATATTGGGTGCACCCATATGTGTATACTTTTTTATTCTATTTTGTATACATGTTATTCTATTTTGTATACGTGTTTTGTAATAATTGTATACTTTTTTCACATTAAGTTTTCATTAAAAAGACTTAACATCCATATGTGTATAATTTTTTATTGAATATTATATACAATTTTTCATTAAAAAAGTTAACAATTAAATTGTATACATTTTTACTCTTAATTGTATATGTTTTTGTTTATATTTGTATATGGGTGCACCCTATCTTTAGGTGCACCCGAGTGCACACTATAAATTTCTTTTAATAAAATTAACAGATATTGTTAATATATATATATATATATATATATATATATATATATATATATATATATATATATATATTTGGATTTAAGTAGAATATATTTTAATATTTTATCAAATCATCTTGTAAGAAGTAAGAATAATGTGCGGATGAGAATATGTATGCGTAAAAAATAATTGAAATTTATATAAACAAATTAAGAAAATCTCAATTAAAATAAGAAATGAATTATAAAATCTTAAATCCGAATTTTAAAATCAAAACAAACATGACCTTATATGTAGTTCACATATTAATTTTAATCTTAAAATTTGGCATTTCTATCTTTATGCATTCATGACTTTTAAGATTATTGTTTGATGTAATGTTTTATTCTTTAAAGATAAAAATAAGTATGAAAGACAAAAACAAAAGAAGTAATGGGGAGCATTGTCTTTATGGAGATAAAAAAAAAATGTTTGTTGTAAGGAAAATTAAAAAATGCCCAAAATAAAAAAATGTAATAAAAAAGTTGACTCGATAATGTTTTTAAAAAAAAAATTATAATCGTGTCATTATGGAGTGAATGTTTTTTGTCATTTTGGGTACTTTTAAATATATTCTTAAAACTTAAAAGGTTGGCATAAAATAAACTCTTAAAAAATATTTGGGCACAGTAGAGGTTGACCCAAAACAAAAAGTGTAAAGATATTAATAGCCAAATTAAACAACAAATTATTATCATATGAATTGTTTCATTTATGAATATATTTTATTTTGACTTTTTTTTAATAGGTAAATGTTACTCCCTCCCTCCGTTCTAGAAATACATTCGCATATTTGGTGACACAAAGTTTAAGAAAATTAACTTTTTGTTAGTGTGATGTAAGAAAGAGATGAGGTACTTTTGGTAATTGAGTATAATAAAGGGGTATTTTGGGTAATTTAGTATAATAAAGTGTATGATATAGTAGACTTTGACTAGATTGTGTGTACTAGATTTGTGTAAAAAGAAGTTGCAATTTTTGTAATATTGTAGTATTGTGAGGTTATTGATATTGAGTATTATTTTTATTTTTAGGGTGTGCAAGAATAGTATTCTTGGAACGGAAGGAGTAGTTGTTAGTATAGTTTCGCGTATTTGGTGACACGAAGTTTAAGAAAAGTAATTTTTTGTTAGTGTGATGTAAGAAAGAAAGAGGGTATTTTGGGTAATTGAGTAGAATAAAGTGTATGATATAGTTGACTTTGACTAGATTGTGTGTAAAAAGAATGTGATATTTTTGTAATATTATAGTATTGTAAGATTATTGATATTGTGTATTATTTCTATTTTTAGGGTGTGCAAACAGATGAAGTAGTTGTTAGTATAGTTTGTAAATTTACACCTAGCACCCATTTAACCTCTAACTCCAAGCTCTCCTTATAACTCCCCTCCAAATTCGAGGAGCCCAATGACCAGGTGAGATGACCAGGTAAGATAACCACCTGATTGTCTTTTCTTTTTTTATTTTCTTAATTTTATTTGTGTAGCTTATAATCTATTTTGCTCATAGATTAAATATTTACTTTAAAATTTTAATAATTATAATTTTTAAACTATAATTATATTTAACAATAAAAAACACGACCACAAAGGTTTACATGTAACAGGGATACTCTTCAATTTAAACATGAGGTTAAACTCATATGAGTATATAATATTGTCAGTATCCTCTAGTTGCAATTTGCATTCGCTAAATTTCAAATTTTATCTAGAAATATATCATATCCTATTAAAATATTATACTTTTAAATTAATTTAATAAAGATACTTTAGAAAAGCTAGCTGGATCCTAGAGTAGAAGAACATAGACGTCAATTCTTACATGATTATGTTAAAAAATGGATGAATTAGTAGTCTCATTCTTTGGATTGGTTTCACACGAATAATTACACTTTTGACAGCAGGACAAACTCTTGCTCACTCTATCCCAACTGTATCTGACTAACTTTTGACTATGACTTCAAACTCTGTTTGGTTACATTAATATTCTAATTAATAGCTTCAATTTATTACTCGTACCATTCCTATGCATAAATGTTGAAGAGTTTGTCGGCCTTCTGTGAATGACAAACATTTTTATCTCATATGAATATTTTTATGAGACTGATGAAAATTATAATATATAATTAAAAATAATATTTGAATTAACAAAAAATATAGTTGTATCATAAATTATTATAAGAACAATTCATATTATGAATAAAGAGCTATTGTTCCATAAAAACATTCACTCTTATTATTTTTATTTATCCTATAAACAATTTCACATCTTAATATAAGAAAATAACACACAGTTCGAAAATTTTACGATATACTTTAATTTCAAAAGTGTTAGCATTTTACCATTCATATATCTTACATTATAATTAAGTATTTATTACTTTAAAACATCAAAATTTTCCCCCAAAAGCAAGTCATTAAAACAAAATTTCTAGAATTTCATACCTATCACTCTCATTATAGGACAAAAAAGTACCACTTTTAATGAAAAATATAATATTTTTAATAAAAAATATAACTATTTAATAAAACATATAAACAATCCTCGTAAGATGTTCTCTTTTGTGAATGGATGTCTAGGATCGATTGATTTGGCTGTTTATTTACATAATTGCATTGCATGAATCTACTCCATAAATATTCATTTTATTAGATACAAGTTTACTTAAAAATTAATCCATTACACAAAACTCTTCATACTTTCCTAATTTGTTTGTCCCACAATACTATTCACACACCCCAAAAAAGGTAAAATCACTTTATTCAACAATCTCAAAAATTATTTTAATTTCAAATTTGTCAATCATTATTCACAAACATACCATTACTTTATATTTTATTATTACCTAAAAATACTACAAAGTCAATAAAATTGATAAAAAATACAACTTTTTTTAAACAACGTAAAACAGTAAACGTGAAACGTATTATGGAACGAAGGGAGTATTTGTTTTTACATTGTAGAAAGAAATGATGTATACATATAACTATTATAATAACTATATTAAACCATATAAAAAAATAAATGAATACTTTAAAGTATGTAGTGTAAATTAAGTAACATAATTATTATTTTAGAATTTTAAAATTAGCGTGTATGATTGTTTATTTAAAGAACAAATATCCTCGAATAAAATGAAACCAAACAAGGTCCAGACAAGGGATCCGATTTGTTAGGCGAGCCGACCAGTAAATAAAGGTATGACGTCATCAAAATTAATTGCCTTACATCATTAAATTAAATTAAATAAAAAAAAGAATTACTCCATAAAATTATTTGTCTTTTTCTTCTAGAATTCTTATTTAATTAATTAATTTAGAATTGAGAAATTGAGATGGTCTATTTATATAAACCAGTGAGATGCTGCATTATTAATAAGTATTCCCAAAGTGTAGAAAGAGAGAGAGATTTAGATGGCGGCAGTAGCAGCAGAGAGAGACGGCGCCGCCGCAACCGCGCCTGCGTTCCGGCGGAAGAAAGGGAGTGTATTTCCGGCGAGGAGGAAGCCGGTGAAGACTATGATATTTGAGTCCATTGTTAACTGCTTCAGAAGCTCTGGAGTGAAGAAAAGAAGTGCCATGGAAGAGAAGAAGATGAATCATCATCCACGTGTCATTCCACTACCTAATTTTTATTTTATTTAAATAAATTTCCATGTTTGTATAAAAATTTATATACAGTATATTAGAATCTTCTAAATTTGTTGTTACTATATGCTTTTTTTTCTTTTTTTTTTTAAATGTAATTACACTAATTTTGTATATATGAACTGTTGATGTTGATATTTGCCATTAAAATCTAAGTTTCCATTTTTGGATGTATATAATTATAAGTTAGTAATACTCCTAACTTATTTCATCTTGAAAATTTTCATATTAGGTACACTTTTTAGTTTATATATCAATTTTAGGCTTTATTTTAAAGGTGTCTTATTTGAAGGTGTAAATTTTATTTTATTTTTCTCTCAAATAAAAGTTTGTTGTAATTTAATTTTTTTCGAATTCAATTTGTATTATAAAATAATATACTATAAATAAATGTGAATAAAATAATGTATAATTTGATTTAAAGGTGTATAAATTTTTTTTAAAAGGAACCTATTTTTATGAGATGGATTATGAGATGACTCGATTAATTATTAAAATGTATATATACTTATTATATAAATAAAATATTTCTATTTATAATTTTGAAGTAACAGTGACACTTGGTGGAGTGATGGTGATAGGAGGGGCAACCACTTCATCTGAGTGAACCTTTTTACGAAAGAAATGGGCTGAGAAAACTAGGCCCATCACAAGCCATAGTAAATAAAGTTACATTAAATTCATATTCAGGCCCAAGATGAAAAGAATACTTAGATGACTACAAATGGGATGAGACCCAAACACGAACTTTAACAGCATGAAAACCCACTAATAGTAAATTAATTTTCTTATTTGAGAAATTGAAAAAAAAAATCCCAAATTTAAGAATTGTTATAAAAATAATTCAACGGAAAGCCTTCAGTTACTCCTTCGTGGAGGGTGAATTGCACAAATATTAAAGGTAAGGTTCTTTTTGTTATTTCACAAAAATCAAAATTAATTTGTAATATTAGAAAAGTTAGTAGTTATATATGTAATTAATTTTTTTTTATTATGTTACCTTTATTAATAGCATGATTTATGTTTTTTCTTAGAAAAATAATGACATAGTTGTTTCTATTAAAATAAATAAAAAGTGTGGTTAAATAAAAATGTAGATGACTGACATACATAATCCCACAATGAAAGATGTGAGGTTAATTTGACACTTTATTGTATGATTAAACAAATATATAAATGAGATGCACACCATGACGGTTTAATTTCATCTCAGCCCTTTGAAATTCAAATAAAATTGATATCGAGAACATTATAGCACAATCGTTTTCATTCGCTGAAACTGTACAAACATAGCTACACAACGTACAAGCGGTCTTTGCGACCACCAAGAAGCAAGTAAACTTTTTATTTTATTTTGTATACGTGTTTCTTATTAATTATATATATTTTTTCACTAAGTCTTTTATTAAAAAAACTACTCCCTCCGTCCCATAGAAATTGACACACTTTCCTTTTTGGTTTGTCCCACTAAAGTTGACACATTTCCTTTTTAATATATAGGACCCACACAAAAACAATTAATCTATTCTCATGGGCCCCACATATCACCTCTAATACAACTACCCACTACACATTAAATATTATTTCTCTCACTTCACTTTACTTCACTTTACATTAAATTATTTACTCTTTAATCTCTGTGCCAAAAAAAAATACCAACTTCTCCGGGACGGAGGGAGTAGTATCCATATGTGTATAACTTTTTATTCAATAGTGTATGAAGTACATGTTTTTTAATAATTGTATATTTTTTACACTTAATTTTTCATTAAAAAAATTAACAATTAAATTGTATATATTTTTATTCATAATTGTATATATTTTTATTTATATTTATAAATGTTTTTTAAAGGGGCCGCACGGGGCTAAACAGTATAATTAGCCCTTTATTATTGAGTTTTCTGTTTTTATCCATTAGGTTGTTCTCATTGCTTCCTTCAGACTAACTCAACCTGTTATTTACAATTACGTATAATATAATTTAATATAAATCTGCTGAAAATCAATTAATACTATATACATGTAAAGTGAGGTTTGTATCAGATCTACGCAATTAAGTATATCTTCAGCAATTCCAATTTTAGGTCATCGCTCTATTTCTTCGTACAATTTCTTGATTGGTTTACTATAAATCAATTTATTGAAAGTTTATTTTGGGCATCAGGTTTCTTGAAAGAAAAACTGCAATTTCAACGACAATATGGAATCATCATCTGGGTCGGCGCCAGAATTTGAGTATTTGTTCAAGTTGTTAATGATAGGAGATTCTGGGGTTGGAAAAAGTAGTCTATTGCTGAGTTTCACGTCTGACCAGTCGGTTTTCCCAATTCTGACCAGTCCAAACCGATTTTTTCCGATTCAATAGCTAAAACGGTTTTTAGGGTGTTATTGAATCGGTCCCGGCTCCGATTCCCAGTTCAATCGGTTGAACCGGCCGATCCGGTCAGATTTTCAGAACACTGGTATAGATACAAATTTAAAGAAATTTTTACTTTTGACGTGACAGTAACGTGGCAGTGATGTGAAAAAAATTTGTACCTAGGATTGGTACACCACTGGTGATGCCCTTAGCTAACATCGTAATCATGCTGACTAGATCTAGGATTAGATCACATCATATTATTATTACTATATACTAGTAGCTAACCCGTGCGTTGCACGGTATGTGTTAGTTTTAGAGCAACAACTTCGCTTAATTTTATGATTTTTGACCGAATAATATTTATTTGAATTATATGATTTGTTTGAGAAATAGATGACCATGATTGGATTATTATAATTATTTAATTATTTTAATGGATAGCTGAGAGGTGGCTGAGATTTGTTTAAGAAATAGATGGTTAAGATTAGATTTATTCTAGATTGGACTAAATTATTTCCTAATTTAAAAAAAATTATAATTATTAATTCCAGCAATTGAGCTCTGCTCCCCCGGTTTAACAACAACCAGAGCTCCAACATTGTGCTGAGTCATCGACTTCACAGCATCATACACCGTATCATCGGTGGTGCACCAGAGCCAGGATCCATCTACATCTTTTCCTTTGACTTTCCGAACATCAGATATAGTAGTGATTTCAAAAGTGTATAGATTCGTCGTATGACTTCCTACCATCCTCACACAATTAATAACTCAAGTGAGTGAAATTACTCTTACATGTGGAGATGATTAATTATAATAAATTAGGGATTATGGGCACCCATGCGTTGCACGGGATGTGTTATTTTTAGGGCAACAATAATTTTACTTAATTTTATGATGTTTGAACCGAATAATATTTATTTGAATATGAAGTGAGATTATTCATAATTACAATTATTTAATAATTTTAATGAGTTGCTGAGATTTGTTTTAGAAATATATAGTCAGGATTTTACCTTCTGGAAACATTATGCCATAAACCCTAAAACCCTAAATCCTAAAACTCTTAACCCTAAAATCCTAAACCATAAACCCTTTGATGGTTAGGATTGAATTTATATTTAATATTATTAATTTTTTAATAAATAATATTTTGATTCTTAATTTGAAAAAGTCATAATTATAATTATTTAATTATCTTATTTCCTAATTTGAAAAAGTTATAATTATAATTATTTAATTATTTTAATGGGTGGTTGAGATTTGTTTGAGCTTCTCTCATCTGGTTTTGGTGTGGTTTGAATTTTGTTGTCGTATTATTTCTTTATTTATTTTTTTTAATTATCTCATAATATGACAAATTAAAATGCAACAATAAAATTTTTATTTTTCTAAATTATAGGATCAGATTCTATATTACTAATTTACACAATTCAAAACCATTTATTGTTTACACATCTTAGTGAATTGACGAACCCTTTCGAACGCAATATTGGTTACAATATAAATAAAAGAATGTTTCATCTGAAACATGTAGATATTCGATGTTTATTGCAGTTGTTTTGAAAAATTAATACTCCATCCGTCCATCCAAAGAGTCTATTTTTTCCATTTTGGTCGTCCCACCCAAAGAGTTCACTTTTCTTTTTTACACACATGTGACCCACACACACCCACTAATACTATTAAAATATGGGACTCACACTCCCACTAATACAACTAACCACTACACATTAAATAATAATACTCCTTAATCTACGTGCCAAAAAATAAAAACTACCCTTATTGTGGGACGGAGGGAGTATATAATTGAGTTCAACTTAAAAAATACATACCGTTTTTTTTGTAGAAAAATATTATGGGTGGCTGAGATTTGTTTAAGAAATAGATGGTCAGGATTGGATTAATATTATTAATTTTTTAATAAATAATATCTTATTTTTTAATCTATTATTAATTTTTTAATAAATAATATCTTATTTTCTAATTTATTGTTAATTTTTAATAAATAATATCTTATTTCATAATTTGAAAAAGTCATATTTATAATTATTTTATTATTTTAATGGGTGTCTGAGATTTGTTTGAGAAATAAATGATTATCATTGGAATTATTCTAGGTGGCTGAGATTTGTTAAAAAAAATAGATGGTCAGGATTTGATCATATAAAAATATTATGCCATAAATACTAAAACACTAAACCCCTAAAATCAACTCTAAAACCCTAAACCCTTTGAAAACGTTAAATTAAATAATTATTTTAATGGATGATTTGGTCAGGATTAATATTATTAGTTTTTTTAATAAATAATATTTTATTTTCTAATTTTAAAAAGTCGTAATTATAATTATTTTGTTTAAGAACTAAACCCTAAACCATTTGAAAATATTAAATTAAATAATTATTTTAATGGATGGCTTGGTCAGGATTTGATTAATATTATTAATTTTTTAATAAACAATATCTTATTTCCTAATTTGAAAAAGCCATAATTATAATTATTTAATTATTTTAATAGGTGGTTTAAATTTGTTTAAAAAATAGATGGTCAGGATTGGATTAATATTATTACTCCCTCCGTCCCATAGAAGTTGGTATAATTTTTTTGGGCACGAAGATTAAGGAGTGTAATAATTTAATGTAAAGTGGAGTAAAATGAAGTGAGAGAAATAATATTTAATGTGTAGTGGGTAGTTGTATTAGAGGTGATATGTGGGGCCCATGAGAATAGATTAATTATTTTTTGTGTGGGTCCATGTATTAAAAAGGAAATATATCAACTTTAGTGGGACAAACTAAAAAGGAAAGTGTGTCAACTTCTATGGGACGGAGGGAGTAATTTTTTAATGATTAATATATTTTTTCTAATTTAATAAAGTTATAATTATAATTATTTAATTATTTTAATTGATGAAATTATTTCCTGATTTGAAAAAGTCTAAATCCTAAACCCTTGGAAACATTAAATTATTTTCTAATTTGAAAAGATTATAATTATAATTATTTAACTATTTTAATGGGTGATTGAGATTTGATTAAAAATAGATTGTTAGAATTGGATTTATATTTAATATTATTAATTTTTTTTATAAATAATCTTATTTCCTAATTTGAAAAAGTTATAATTATAATTATTTTGGATTTATTAATTATGTAATTATTTTAATGGGCCAGATTTGTTCAATAAATAAATTGCCAAAATTGGATTTATTTTAGATTGAACTAAATTATTTCCTAATTTGAAAAAGTCATAATTACAATTATTTAATTTAATTATTTTATTGAGTGACTGAAATTTGTTTGAGAAATAAATGGTCAGGATCAGGATTGAATTTATTATAATTATTTAATTATTTCCTAATTTGAAAAAGTTATAATTATAATTATTTAATTTAATTATTTCAATGGGTGGCTGAGATTTATTTGAGAAATAGATGGTCAGGATTTGATTTGTTTTTGTTGAGATTTGTTTTGAAAAATGGAATTATTACTTATAGATACAAAATATAAGATAATATTACTGCTAGATACAAAATATAAATTATATTACTATCAGGCACAAAAACAAGTAATGTAAAGTCTTAATTACCCTTTAACAAACTTCAATCTCGATAATATGAGAATTCAGAATGGGTCATCAATTTAACCAACTTCTTTACCGCTAATAGGGGTATTCAGAATGAGAATTCAATTTCTCTCATAAGTGCTACGATATTCAGTTTCACAGTGCCCATTTTTTAATTAGAAATACATTGAAACAAAATTTATACAAGGTATTCAGAATGAGATTTCAATTTCTCCAATATATGCATCGGTAATCAACTTCAGAATACCCATTTTTTAATCGGAAATAAATTGAAAAAAATTCTACGTGATATTCAGAATTGAAAATCAATTTCTTTGTACGTGCATCAGTATTCAATTTCAGTAAGCAAATTGAATACCATAGATTGTGTATGCAAATTGAATAATTTTTGAAAATTCATCCCGGAACCCTTCACGCCACTGCCGCTTTGCTCGGTTAAACCTGCATCGGAGTCCACGAATTATTTAGTTAAAGATCATTGCTAACTATCCTTCTTCTATCTTTCTTCTTCTCACGGTTGACTAATCTTCAACATATTTCCTATTTTTATGGAGAGAGTTATGGATAAATTATTTTTTGAATACAATTAAAATTAAAATAGGGTTAAAAGTAGTATATAATGGGCTCAATTTGGATATTGTATCTAATAGTAATATTAGTAGATAAATTGTACATGTAAGTAATGGACCCTTGAAAAATAGATGGCTATGATTGAATTTATATTTAATATTATTAATTTTTTAATAAATAATATCTTATTTCCTAATTTGAAAAAATCATAATTATAATTATTTAATTATTTTAATATCCTATATTATAGGTCGTTCAAATTTTTTTACTATAGAACGCTTAATCCGGACTGTTTAAAACCAGATTATAGGCTATTCAAAATTTTGACTGTAGAACACTTGATGTTTAGAACCTGAATTCCAGATGTATTTCGTTCTTGAGTTGATTCTCGTTGAAGAATTCGAAGAACTATTCAGACAATTCTGAAGTCTTTGATCTTCTTAGAGAATCGTTCTCAGTGTGTTTGAAATGAATGGAGGAAGACTCCTTATATAGGTGAAGGGTGAGGAAGCCCCATGTATAACTCGCAATTTGATTAATCAATGGATTATTTGACCTAATTCTGTGGGCTTGGGCTGATTGGTCAATGTATTATTTGACCAATTCTGTGGGCTTGAGCCTTTTCATCCCTGCAATTTGATTGGTCTATTTAATATTATTAATTTTTTAATAAATAAAATCTTATTTTCTAATTGAAAATGTCATAATTATAATTATTTAATTATTTTAATGGGTGACTGAGATTTGTTTTAAAAATAGATTGTCAGGATTGGATTTATTCTGTTTTTATATAATTTGATTTGATTTGTCTATTTAATATTATTAATTTTTTAATAAATAAAATCTTATTTCCTAATTTGAAAATGTCATAATTATAATTATTTAATTATTTTAATGGGTGACTGAGATTTGTTTTAAAAATAGATGACCAGGATTGGATTTATTCTGTTTTTATAATAATAATAATAATAATAATATAGATATAGATTTCTTAGGTCTCCTTATATTTCATATTATTATAACAATATACAAGATATATCATATTAATGACTTCGTAAGATAGAGAAAGTATATAATAATATTTTATAATAAATTAACAGATATATAGTACAATTTTGATTTTTGATTTTTTTTAAAGTTCTTTAATATATATTGAATTGTAAATAATGCTGGAAACTTGAAATTTGATTTTAATCGACTAATAAGGATTGATGAATAAAAAATTAAAGAGGGTGAAGAGATATTTTTCTTAACCACTGATAAAATTGATATTTGAATGTTTGAGTTTGAAATCCAGTAGAATTAAGAACACGTACGTATTTAATGAGTATTTTTAAAAAAATATCTTAAAGAAATTGAATTAAAATTTTAATGAGTTTAAAATTAGAGATGAGAAAATTATCAAGATACTAAAGTGTATAATTCAAAGTTTGTGCAATTAACTCAAACCCCTGAAATCATGAAGTTTTCATTTAAACATGATAGGGCAATTATGTTTAGTGACTAATGTAATAATGTCTGATAGTGGATTGGCAAAGACACCAAAACATAGCCTCTTAGTAAAATGCATAGGTTATTTTGAATGGCCAAAGAAAGTGACAACAAAAGACAAATCAATTTTTATAAAAAATTGAGTATTGCTTGCCACATGCATTGGATTGAGAGTTTTCTCCACCCACCCAAAGTCATTGTCAAAAGGATCAAAGGATACTTAAATAGTGGGCCAATGTGTGAATTCATGTGGTGTGGATTTATATTTAATATTATTAATTTTTTAATAAATAATATCTTATTTTTTAATTTGAAAAAGTCATAATTATAATTATTTTAATATCCTATATTATAGGCCGTTCAAATTTTTTTACTATAGAACGCTTAATCCGGACTGTTTAAAACCAGATTATAGGCTATTCAAAATTTTGACTGTAGAACACTTGATGTTTAGAACCTGAATTCCAAATGTATTTCCTTCTTGAGTTGATTCTCGTTGAAGAATTCGAAGAACTATTCAGACAATTCTGAAATCTTTGATCTTATTAGAGAATCGTTCTCAGTGTGTTTGAAATGAATGGAGGAGGGCTCCTTATATAGGTGAAGGGTGAGGAAGCCCCATATATAACTCGCAATTTGATTGATCAATGGATTATTTGACCTAATTCTGTGGGATTGGGCTGATTGGTCAATGGATTATTTGACCAATTTTGTGGGCTTGGGTCTTTTCATCCCTTCAATTTGATTGGTCTATTTAATATTATTAATTTTTTAATAAATAAAATCTTATTTTCTAATTGAAAAGGTCATAATTATAATTATTTAATTATTTTAATGGGTGACTGAGATTTGTTTTAAAAATAGATTGTCAGGATTGGATTTATTCTGTTTTTATATAATTTGATTTGATTTGATTTGTCTATTTAATATTATTAATTTTTAATAAATAAAATCTTATTTCCTAATTTGAAAATGTCATAATTATAATTATTTAATTATTTTAATGGGTGGCTGAGATTTGTTTTAAAAATAGATGGCCAGGATTGAATTTATTCTGTTTTTATAATAATAATAATAATAATAATAATAATAATAATAATAATATAGATATAGATTTCTTAGGTCTGCTTGTATTTCATATTATTATAACAATATACAAGATATATCATATTAATGACTTCGTAAGATGGAGAAAGTATATAATAATATTTTATAATAAATTAACAGATATATAGTACAATTTTGATTTTTGATTTTTTTTAAAGTTCTTTAATATATATTGAATTGTAAATAATGCTGGAAACTTGAAATTTGATTTTAATCGACTAATAAGGATTGATGAATAAAAAATTAAAGAGGGTGAAGGATATTTTTCTTAACCACTGATAAAATTGATATTTGAATGTTTGAGTTTGAAATCCAGTAGAATTAAGAACACGTACGTATTTAATGAGTATTTTTAAAAAAATATCTTATAGAAATTGAATTAAAAATTTAATGAGTTTAAAATTAGAGATGAGAAAATTATCAAGATACTAAAGTGTATAATTCAAAGTTTGTGCAATTAACTCAAACCCCTGAAATCATGAAGTTTTCATTTAAACATGATAGGACAATTATGTTTAGTGACTAATGTAATAATGTCTGATAGTGGATTGGCAAAGACACCAAAACATAGCCTCTTAGTAAAATGCATAGGTTATTTTGAATGGCCAAAGAAAGTGACAACGAAAGACAAATCAATTTTTATAAAAAATTGAGTATTGCTTGCCACATGCATTGGATTGAGAGTTTTCTCCACCCACCCAAAGTCATTGTCAAAAGGATCAAAGGATACTTAAATAGTGGGCCAATGTGTGAATTCATGTTTTGTGGATTTATATTTAATATTATTAATTTTTTAATAAATAATATCTTATTTTTAATTTGAAAAAGTCATAATTATAATTATTTAATTATTTTAATATCCTATATTATAGGCCGTTCAAATTTTTTTACTATAGAACGCTTAATCCGGACTGTTTAAAACCAAATTATAGGCTATTCAAAATTTTGACTGTAGAACATTTGATGTTTAGAACCTGAATTCCAAATGTATTTCGTTCTTGAGTTGATTCTCGTTGAAGAATTCGAAGAACTATTCAGACAATTCTGAAGTCTTTGATCTTCTTAGAGAATCGTTCTCAGTGTGTTTGAAATGAATGGAGGAGGGCTCCTTATATAGGTGAAGGGTGAGGAAGCCCCATATATAACTCGCAATTTGATTGATCAATGAATTATTTGACCTAATTCTGTGGGCTTGGGCTGATTGGTCAATGGATTATTTGACCAATTCTGTGGGCTTGAGCCTTTTCATCCCTCCAATTTGATTGGTCTATTTAATATTATTAATTTTTTAATAAATAAAATCTTATTTTCTAATTGAAAATGTCATAATTATAATTATTTAATTATTTTAATGGGTGACTGAGATTTGTTTTAAAAATAGATTGTCAGGATTGGATTTATTCTGTTTTTATATAATTTGATTTGATTTATTTGTCTATTTAATATTATTAATATTTTAATAAATAAAATCTTATTTCCTAATTTGAAAAGGTCATAATTATAATTATTTAATTATTTTAATGGGTGGCTGAGATTTGTTTTAAAAATAGATGGCCAGGATTGAATTTATTCTGTTTTTATAATAATAATAATAATAATAATAATAATAATAATAATATAGATATAGATTTCTTAGGTCTCCTTGTATTTCATATTATTATAACAATATACAAGATATATCATATTAATGACTTCGTAAGATGGAGAAAGTATATAATAATATTTTATAATAAATTAACAGATATATAGTACAATTTTGATTTTTGATTTTTTTTAAAGTTCTTTAATATATATTGAATTGTAAATAATGCTGGAAACTTGAAATTTGATTTTAATCGACTAATAAGGATTGATGAATAAAAAATTAAAGAGGGTGAAGAGATATTTTTCTTAACCACTGATAAAATTGATATTTGAATGTTTGAGTTTGAAATCCAGTAGAATTAAGAACACGTACGTATTTAATGAGTATTTAAAAAAAAAATATCTTACAGAAATTGAATTAAAATTTTAATGAGTTTAAAATTAGAGATGAGAAAATTATCAAGATACTAAAGTGTATAATTCAAAGTTTGTGCAATTAACTCAAACCCGTGAAATCATGATGTTTTCATTTAAATAGGACAATTATGTTTAGTGACTAATGTAATAATGTCTGATAGTGGATTGGAAAAGACACCAAAACATAGCTTCTTAGTAAAATGCATAGGTTATTTTGAATGGCCAGAGAAAGTGACAACAAAAGACAAATCAATTTTTATAAAAAATTGAGTATTGCTTGCCACATGCAAAGTCATTGTCAAAAGGATCAAAGGATACTTAAATAGTTGGCCAATGTGTGAATTCATGTTGTTGAGTAGTATATTTCATGATGTTCAATTTAAATTGATCGAAATTACCATGTACACTCTCATAACAAATTTTATATCTTGTATTTGACAGGAAGTATATCATCTTCTGTGTTACTGTTCGGATAACACTGTTTGGATCGTTGCCATGTAAGATGAGTGAGAAAAATCATTAACCTCCCCACTTTATGATGTTAAATCAATCATTAAGAAAAGTAATAGTATTAAGAAAGGTTTGTATTTAATTAGTTTCTGGGAAAATAGAAAATCTTCAATTTAAAGAAGGAAATGTTGAAATTAGTCAAAACGCTGTGGAGAAGAAATGTGCTAACAAAGTGTACATATTTTTATTCATTAGTTTTATTCACAAGTGTATACATTTTTTAAGGTGGGTGGGTGCACGGTGCACTAGGGTGCACGATGCACCAGAGTGCACGAGATAATTTGTCTATAAGAAGTTATACTTATTAGAGTTAGTCTCTTATGAACCGAGTTTACATATAAATCTTATTTTAAAAAATTACTCTTTAATACATAAGAAATTACTCTTTGAAGAGTAATAATTTTTATAAAGAAGGGTAATAATTCATGTCTCTAAAGAGTAATTTTTCATGTACTAAAAATTATCAATAAATCAGAGTGTACAAGAATTTGAAAAGTAATTTTTTAATTTAGAAGAGTAATAATTTATCTCTAAAGAGTAAATTTTTATATACTAAAGAGTAATGGAATAAAATTTACATATAAACCTATGTAAATCCGATTTATATAAGTTTTTGAGTAGTTATTATTTTAACTAGTAGATAATATTTTTCAAAAGTACAATTACACCCAATTACATGAAAATATTTCTAATAAATTATTAGACGCGTAAATAATTTAATTTACAATATTAAACCTTGATCGTGACTTACCAACAATATTAATCAATTTGATTGTGATTCTAAAATGGATGAACAAGTTTGAAATGCTCAGTGTGTCACTTTCTTGGACTTGGACTTGACTTGTATATTTATATTAGAAGGAATCCATAAATTAATTAATCAACAAAAATCACATCGATCCTTTTCTCTTTCGACTTGGCATTATTCCTTTTTATTGCCCTTTAACATATTGTGTCAACGAAGCATTTGATTAATTGATGGCTAAGGCTAGTTGGCTACATATATTAATTTTATTAATTAATTAATTTTCAAAGTTGTTTGAGATATCAAAATTATTCATACAATCCTTCATGTATTATTTCTTCCCTACAGTTTAATTTTTATTTTTAGAGTTTTTTTTTTTGTATTTTCATCTTATTATTTTACATCTATATCTCTGTTTTGGATTTTTAAAAAAATGAATTTGAAATAATTGGATTTAATAAATTTAACAAATATTATCAATATATGTTTACTTTTGAAATTTAAGTAAAATATATTTTAATATTATGTCAAAACAACGTGTAAAAAGTAAGAATAATGTGTGAATAAGAATAGGTGATGAAGGGTATAAAAAAATAGATGAAGTTTATATAATCAATTTTAAAAATTCTTAATTAAAACAAAAAATAATCATATGATCTTAAATCTTGGTTTCAAAATCAGAGTTCCAATAGTAAATTTAATCTTAAAATTTAGCATTTATGTCTTTTCACCTCATTCCCTCTTTATAATAAACTTAAAAAGAGACTAAATTGTATTTTTAATATTTAAATAATACTTCCTCCGTCCCTCACTTATCTGCATCGACACTGTTAATATGTAATTTAAGAATAATTATTTTTTTATCAGCTTTACTGACTTTCTAAGGATATATTGGTGTAAAGATATTAATAGAAAAGAGAGAGTTAAACTTAAAGAACAAATTATCCTAGGAACCGTTTCATTTATGAATATATATATTTTTTGTATTTTCTTTTTTTTCTTTCTTAATTTTATTTGTGTAGTTCATAATCTATTTTGCTTATAAATTTAATAGTATTTATTTTTAAAGTTTAATATTATTATAATTTTAAAATATAATTATAATTAACAATAAAAATTGAATGGGCCACAAAGGAGGCCCCTTCAATTTAAACATGAGGTTAAACTCATATAGTATATAATATTGTCCGTATCCCCTAGTTGCAACTTGCATTCGCTAATACCAAAAGCATATATCAATAAGTTATCTAAATTTTCAACTTTTTATCTAGAAATATATCATTTCCTATTAAAAAAATATACTTTTAAATCAAATTGATAAAGACATTAGACACTTTAGAAACGTTAGTAGCTAGCTGGATCCTGGAGAAGAAGAGTATAGAGTATAGACGTCAATTCTTACATGATTATGTTAAAAATGAATGAATTAGTAGTCTCATTCTTTGGATTGGTTTCACACGAATAATTAGACACTTTTGATGCATGATTGTGACATAAACTCCTGCTCACTCTATCCCAACTGTATCTGACTAACTAATTTAGACTATGACTTCAAACTCTTACATTAATATCCCAATTGTGAATGGCAAACATTTGTTTGACCAAAATCTTATGGAAATTAAGTGATAATATTTGATTAAGAGTGATAATCGAATTAATGTAAAGTGATAGTAGCTGAATAAATTATTTCATGAACAATTGGTAGCTAATATGAAGAAAATGTGATACTTCTTTCATTCTATAAACAAATTCACACTTATTATTTTTATCTGTCTCAAAAATAAGTTCACATCTGAAATAAGGAAATAATAAACAACTGAAAAACATTATGACACGGAGTACTTCAATTTCAAAATTTTTAGCATTTTACAACTCACATATTTTACTTTGTTATTTACCCATTTCAATCTTTATATATTTCTATTTTGGGCGTCCAATTTCAATTTTTACATTTTTCTTTTTAATAAATGAAACCTACACAAATTAATTATTTCTCTCTCCATGGGCCCACACATCACACTAATATACCTACATACTTTACATTAAACTATTATTTCTCTCACCTCACTACACATTAATTAAAATACTACATTCCTTAATCTACGTGTAAAAAGCAAATGTAAAGTTTGAAACGGGACGGATGAAGTATTTATTATCACTTAAAAATATTAAATTACCCCCTGAAATCAAGTCAAAATATAAATTTCCTAAAAATTTCATATCTATCACCTTCAAGACGGAAGAAGTGATACTTTTAATAAAAATAATAATAATATCTTTTAAAAAAATGATAATTATTTAAAAAATCATAAGAAATTATTATCTTGCAAAAAGTGTTCTCCTTTGTGAATGGATGGCTGTTTATTTGCATAACTGCATTGGATGATGAGGGTCCTAAATCAATGCTTCAAATTGCACTTCTTCACTTTAACTTAACTTGTCCAAATTAATCTGAATTATAAAAAAAAATTAGTAAAATTGATCAATAAAATAAATTTTCGTAAACAAATTAAACGTGAAAACTTTTATTTGAAGAGTATACAATGAAATTTTCCTTATGGTTACTAGAAGTTACTCATACTCTGATAACCTTCATACTAATCCAATTTAAGAAAATAAGAAAAACTAACCTCATTAATTTATTTTATTTATTGAATTTTTTTAAGGTTCCGTTCTTTATAGAGAAAATATATTATTCTCTCGGCACAATAAATATACATTTGTTTTTTCAGGTAGATTAAATAATATTATTATTTAATGTGTAGTAGGTAGTTGTATTAGTGAGGTGTGTGGGACCATGTATTAAATGTACTAGTGATGTGTGTGGGTCCCACACTATAAAAAAACTATAGCAACGGAATTTACCAACGAAATTCAATCCGTTGGTAATTACCAACGAAATAGCAACAAAAATGACATTTTTGCTTTAGCAATGGAATGCCAACAGATTTATTTTCTATTTTACCAACGAAATTCAATCCGTTGGTAATTACCAACGGAATTATTATACAAATTACCAACGGAATTATTAGTAATAGATTACCAACAGAATAATTTACTAACTGAATTGAATTTTCGTTGCTAAAAATTTATCGACCACCACTTTACCAATGGAAATTTATCAACGGATTCCGTTGTTAATCCGTTGGCAAGTTAATTTAACAATAGAATTGAGGCTTTTACCAACGGAGTATTCCGTTGGTAAAAACAGTTTTTTTTAGTGTCATGTGTTTAAAAAGGGAAATATATACTTTTAATGCGGACATGCAAAATAGCAAAATGTATACATTTTCCGACGGAATGAGGGAGTATTTTGTTTCATTTTATCAATATAGACGTCACTTAAAAAATATTTATTTTTTCATTGTAGAAAGGAGTGACCTATTCATATACTAAGTATTTTGGAGTCAGTCTAGTGTAAACTAATTCATTTATAAATATTAAGTAATTATAATAATTTTAAAATTAGTGTGTAGTATATATGATTATTAATTTAAAGAACAAATATCCTAGAATGAAATGAAACCAAACATGTCCAGACAAGAGATCCAATTTGTTAGGCGAGTCGGCCAGGAAAGGTATGACGTCATCAAAATTAATTGCCTTACATCATTAAATTAAATAAAAAAAGAATTACTCCATTTAATTATTTGTCTTTTTCTTCTAGAATTCTATTTAATTAATTAATTTTGGATAGAGAAACTGAGATGGTCTATTTATATAAACCAGTGAGATAAGCATGCATTATTAAAAAGTATTCCCAAAGTGTAGAAAGAGAGAGAGATTTAGATGGCAGCAGTAGCAGCAGAGAGAGACGGCGCTGCCGCAACGGCGCCGGCGTTCCGGCGGAAGAAAGGGAGTGTATTTCCGGCGAGGAGGATGCTGGTGAAGACTATGATATTAGAGTCCATTGTTAACTGCTTCAGAAGCTCTGGAGTGAAGAAAAGTAGTGCCATGGAAGAGAAGAAGATGAATCATCATCCACGTGTCATTCCACTACCCTAATTTTTATTTTATTAAATAAATTTTTAATGATTGTATAAAATTTATATACAGTATATTAGAATCTTCTAAATTTGTAGTTACTACATGGCATATTCTTCTTTTCATTTTTTTTTTCTTTTTTTTTCTCAAAAATGTAATTCCACTAATTTTGTATATATGAACAGTTGATGTTGATATTTGCCATTAAAATCAAAGTTTCCATATTTGAATGTATAATTATAAGTTAATAGTATGACGTACTTTATCTTGAAAATTAGTTTATATTTCAATTTCAATTTTAGCTCATTTTAAAAGTGTCTGATTTGAAGGTTTGTATTTTAGTTTATTTTTCTCTCAAATAAAAACTTATCGTAATTTAATTTTTTTCAAATACGATACTATAAAATATTAATAATATAATATATAATTCGACCAAAGTAGGCTTAATAGTAAGTGTGTTATTATAATTTTCTAAACATAGTGACACTTGGTGGAGTGATGGTGAGAGGAGGGGCCACCACTTCAACTAGGTCTGGAGATTTAACCCATTTCCTGATGGATTTTTCAGTGGGTTTTTTTGCGACAGTTTTGGAAAGGCCCATAACTTCAAGGGACGAGTGAACCCTTTTTCCGAAACAAATGGGCTAGATAACTAGGCCCATCAAGCCATAGAAAATAAGTTACAGTACTTACATATTCAGCCCAATATGAAAAGAATACTAGATCTAGATGACAACAAATGGTATGAAACCCAAACACGAACTTTAATAGCATGAAAACCTCGATTTTTCCCAGGGCACAGCTCAAGTGGTAGAGGGGAGGGTGGAAATGCATTCCAATTGAGCTTGGTTGTTGCAGGGTGGAGGTTCGAATCCTGCCTTTGGCATGAATTTGGCTCATTGCAAGCACAAGTTAAACTATAAGTCACTTGAGGCACATCCTGCAATTTACCTCCTCTAACAATCCTCAGGGTAGGGGCGGTGGAGGCTCCTAATGGTGGGGTACACCATGAAAACCTCGATTTCAAATTAATTCTCGTATTTGAGAAATTACAAAAAAGGCCTCCCAATTTTAAGAATTGTTATAAAAGGCACTCAACGGAAAAAAGACCCCAATTTTAAGAATTATTATAAACACACTCAACAGGCAACCTTTAGTTACTCGTTTGTTGATTGAAAATTGCACATACCTTAAAAAAATTAAAATTAATTTATAATACGAGAAAAGTTCGTAGTTTTATATGCAATTAAAACTTTTATTTATTATATTACCTTGTTATTTATTAAGTTCTACTTAATCTCACTATAAAAGATGAATCCCTCCATAAAAGATGAGAGGTTAATCTCACCATTTATTCATAATTAAAGAGTATGATTAAACAAAAATGCACACTGTGGATAAGGTGCAATCAATTATGCAATTACTCGAATTAATCAAGTATTAATCCGAGAATAAGATGCATCTTGAATTAACCTAAGTAATTCAAGAAATCTTCTCAAGTACATCAGCAAGCTTGTCCTAGGCTCAAGGGAAAAATGGTGCAAAAGTGTATAGTTAGGGAAAAGGGTCAACATGCGCAAACATACTAAAAAAATGCACACTCACCTTGCTCAGTTTTTCTGTCTTCAAGTGGAAGTCCAAATTGGTCATATCATATATGGTCAGAAAGTCAAGGAAGAGAGGATGGCGCAATAATCACTCAAATCGGAGTTCGAATACGAAAATTATGCTCAAAACGGCGAGACTGCGCAAGGTTGTTCGGCTCATATGGTCCAGCTCAACTAGTTCAGCTCCGCTTCCTCAACTCAATCAACCTCAGCTCAGATACTCCAGTTCAGCTCCGTTAGCTCAAACCAATTGGCCTCAGCTAAGATGGCCCAGCTCAACTAGTTCAGCTCTGCTAGCTCAATTCGATCGACCTCAGCTCAGGTGGTTCAACTTGGCTTGACCAGCTAAGGTGGCTCACCTCGGCTGAATCATACAAACTGCACTGAATACTATCGCGCCATCTGTCCAGGCTTAGGTGGCAGCTGGCTGGTTTGGCAACACATTAGAGTGTTGACTCATGAATCCTATAGGTCTACAACCCTAGACCTAATTATTACATTTCTTAGGCCTTTTGCCTATAAATACCCCTCACCTTGTAAACAGAAAATTCAATTAAAAAATTTGACAAGTAGTAGGCACCATGCCTATTCTCTGACATAATCTACGTGCAACTAGCTAGCTACGTTATTCCTCATCCTATCTAATTAACAGCTCGACTAATCATTTTGAATATCTTTATGTTTAATCAGTCTCGGTTATCACCTAAGCTAAGGTTAAGAACTGATTATCAACATTTGGCACCTAGAAGGAGGGCACTGCGGCTTAGACTTGACAAAGTTTGAGAGTGAACCTTTAAGGAACCTATTTGGAATAGCTGATCAACATGAACATGTGAATGCCACCCTGGGGAAAGATCAGTTCTACCCGCAAACATCTAGGGTAGCTGAGCTAGATACCCTTCCCAACCTCGATACGATAGACTTACCTCATAATCCTGAGGTCCTCAGAAAGATAATGGATGTGTTAGCTTTACATTTTTCTAAGGTTGAGCAAACAGCTAAACTAAGGCCCGAGGTTGAAGAAAGAGCCCCTGACGCTGCAAAAGCAAAGAATAGAATAGACCTCGATGATGTTCAAAGTGAGACAGCAGAGTCTGGAGTACCAGTTAGAAAGTCAACTTTGGCAAGACTGGGAAGAAAAATAATAAAAGATGCTCGTCAAGTGATTGACGAGCATAGAGAGAAATCTCGGACAACTCAGTTCATCCCGGATCGAGTAGATAAAGAAAAGTCAGTGATGAAAGGAAAGAAAAATAAAGGCATTAATGACCCAAACATAGCCCATAGCGTGAACAATGTTCCGGTGCAAGCTCTACCTCAGTCTCAAGAGGTAAGAAGGGAGATGGAAGAGTTCCACCTCTTAAAGAAAAGAATGGAAGAAATTGAGGAGCGATAACAACGTGAGTTCGGTTTGCCTACCTTGGTGCTGGGACAGTCACCTTTTGCCTCCAACATATTACTTGAGTCGGTACAACAAAAGCTGAGATCCCTCAGATTCCAGTGTACAATGGTGATTCCGACCCTCATGTGCATTTAAACAAGTATGTGCCTTGGATGATGGCTCGGGGTAGCTCTGAAGCCACACAGTGCAAAAACTTTCCACTCACACTAGGTGATCGAGTGCATCAATGGTTTTATTCTCTGAGTCCAAGCTCGATCACTAGTTGGGCGGAGCTTTCACACTTGTTCTTGTCGCAATTCTCTGGATCCAGCATTCGTAGGACACCTAAGCAGCGCTTGGCTAATATCAAACAAGGAGCCGAAGAGACAACTAAGACATATGTTGACCGCTTCAACATGTCCTCCTTGATGGTGAAAAATTAGGAGATGAAGCTGCAGTCCTTCTTGTAACTGCGGGTCTACGAGTGGGCACCAGGTTATGGAAGTCTGTAAGCAAGAATTGTCCTAAGACGTTTGCAGAATTCATGCAGCAGGCTGAGCAAGCTAGTGCAATTGATGAAGTATTAAAGCAAAATGGTAAAGGACGAAAGAAGAATGATAAAGTTGATAAGCAAGAAAAGAATGATAAGAAAGGTGAGCCCAAATCAAATAAAAAACCAGCTGGAGACTGAGAGTACAAAGCTCAGACTGCATTCAAGCCCTTTCCGGATGCAGAACAGGTGCAAGAGATGCATGAGGTATCAAACCTCACCCCTGAACAGATCTATTACCAAATCAAGGATAAAAACGTCTTAAGGGCACCACTCAAGATGATAGCAGAAGAAGGTAAGCTCAATAAGCGACCCTATTGCCGATACCATCAATCGATTGGGCATGACACAGACCAATGTCGCGATCTTATTACTGAATTATGGAAGTTATATAAAGATGGAAAGTTAGAAAATCTAGTTCAGGGACCTAAAAAGAAGTATGACAATATTGCTAAAGCTAAAGATGCTGACCGGGAAGAAAATAAACGACAAGCAGTGAACAATCCAACACTACCAGCGCCACCCATCCCAGAGCAGCGAGGAAAAGAAATTTGATGATGAGCTCATTTGATACCGACACTTCTATTGGTGGAGCTCAGTCATTTTCCCGATTATCCAAGAAGAAAAGAAAGGAAAAGATGCGCGCTTTTGACAATAAATACCAAATGTGTGATATAATGTCAACAAGTGGAACACAAAGTGTGCTCTCCTTCAGCGAGGAAGACAAAGCAGAAATCTTGTACCTTTAGAATGACGCTTTAGTCATCAATGCTATTATAATGGGAGTCAAGGTGCATCGTATCATGGTGGATACTGGGTCTTATATAAATGTTATATTCGCTACTACTTTGGAGAAGCTCGGAGACTGTGAAAAGTATATCTGTCCATGCCATGACAATATTATTAGATTCGGCGATGCTATCACCACACCACTAGGTCAGATTGATCTAGCAGTGTAATTGGAGAGCACATATGGACAACATAGACGCGTCGAAGTGCTTACGTTCAAAGTGGTTAGCTGGATTTCAACATATAATTACATCTTCGGACGGACATTTTTAAACATCTTCAAGGCAGCTGCATCCACCTATCACTATTGCATCAAGTTTCTGTGTGCAGATGGAGAATGTGCCACTCTCAAAGGGGACCAGAGAAAGGCTAGGGAATGTACGCATATGCTACGCTCTTCATCCAGAAACATAATGGAGATTGATGAGAACTTAGAAATGGGACTGCTAGCTGATGTTCAAGATCATGGACTACATCCGATAGATATTGATGGAGAAAATCCACCTTCTGTCTTACCACCTCAAGACCCTGATCCAAGGATCGCCTTCGAACCTATGGAAGAGGATATAGGACCTGAGGGGAAAATTGACCCGAGATGGAAATCAAAGAAGCGACATTCTACACCTGTTGTGGAGATCGAAACTATTAGGGTGGATCCAAATTGCCCGAGCTCGAGTTACAAATTGGATCTGAGTTATAGGAGCCCCACAGATCTGCTTTGATTGAATTTTTGAAGCAAAACTTAGATGTTTTTGCATGGACCTCGGTAGATATGACTGGAATTGACCCGCGATATGCTTGCCATCGCTTGAATGTTGATCCTAGCTTGGAACCAGTTCATCAGAAGCGCCGCAAGTTCAGTTTCGAGAAATATTCAGTCTTGGAGTCTGAAGTCAAGAAGTTACTTCGAAGCAATTTAGTTCGGGAGTCTTATTATCCAAATTGGGTAGCCAACCACGTGCACTGGAGACTATGTATAGATTTCACTGATCTCAACAAGGCTTGTCCAAAGGATAGTTTTCCACTACCCCACATCAACCACCTTGTTGATGCGACTGCAGGACATGAGCTAATGACCTTCATGGATGCATATTCTGGTTATCATCAGATTTCTATGCATCCAGATGATCAAGAAGATACTACCTTCATGAATGAGAGGGGTTTGTATTGCTACCTCCGCTTGCCGTTTGGATTAAAGAATGAAGGTGCTATTTATCAGCGCCTAGTAAATAAGATGTTTTCCAGTCAGCTAGGTAAGACCATGGAAGTATATGTGGATGACATGCTCGTGAAGAGCCAGGAGAGGTCAGATCATGTTGGGCATCTCAATGAGGCATTTAGCATTTTGAGATATTAAAACATGAAGTTGAACCTCAAAAAGTGTTCTTTTGGAGTTAGCTCAGGCAAGTTCTTAGGATACATGGTTAGCCAGCGAGGAATTGAAGCCAATCCTAAAAAAATCCAAGCAATCATGGATATGCAACCTCCACGACATAAGAGAGAAGTTTAAAAACTTACGGGCAGAGTTGCATCACTTAATCGCTTCATCTCCCGAGCCACAAATAAATGCAAGCCTTTCTTTGATACAATAAAAAGAGCTAAGTTTGAGTGGACCGAGGCTTGCCAGAGTGCTTTCGAGCACCTTAAAGAATATCTTTCTAATGTTCAAATCTTGTCAAAACCGAGCCCTGGTGAAAAGCTAAACCTTTATTTGGCAGTTTTGGAAGTGGCAATGAGTGCAGTACTAGTGCGTAATGAAGGTAAAGTGCAACAACTAATTTATTTCGTGAGCCAAGCATTTCGTAACGCTGAGTACCGATATCCTGTCATGGAAAAGCTTGCTTTGACTATGGTAATATTTGCGAGGAAGCTTCACTCTTAATTTTTTGAGCATCAAATTGAAGTCTTGACAACATTTCCACTCAAGAAAATCCTGCAACGACCAGACTCAGCAGGTCGGCTTTTAAAGTGGGCAGTAGAGCTCGATCAATTTGACATCACCTACACACCTAGGACTGCTATAAAGGGTCAAGTTTTGGCTGACTTCATTGTGGAGCTCACTTTCCCAGAGATTGTTCATCAAGCACCAAGTAAGCCATGGTATATGTATGTAGATGGTTCATCTACCAACACTATAGCAGGAGCAGGAATTGTCCTTGTAAGTCCTACATCGCAACTGTTTTGTGCAGTAATGTAATTTCATTTCTCTGCGACAAACAATAAAGCAGAATATGACTTACAATAGGTATCACCAAGCTGAGAATATTCAGTGATTCACAACTTTTTGTGAACCACGTCAGTGGTGAGTATGAAGCAAAAGACGAGCAGATGAGCAGGTACCAACGTCTAGTAGCTATGTATCTCAGCAAATTTCATCAAGTGTATCTCGAGCAGATACCACGATCAAGGAACATGTTAGCAGATGCTCTAGCTCGGCAGGCTACATCTGAGGGAGCAGAATTACTCAATTCCATCAACATCACTAAGATGGAAATCTCCGCACTAGACTTTGAAGAAGTGTGCCAGGTGGATCCACCACCTGCCTCATGGATGACAGAGATCATCAACTTTTTGAAAGATGGGCAAGAGCCACCAAACAAGGTTCAAGCTCGTCAACTTAAAATTCGGGCAGCTAGATACACTCTTCTTGATGGTCGCTTATACAAAAAGGGTATTCGTTGCTTCTGTTGAAATGCTTGATAGAAGAAGAAACCCAATATGTCTTAGCTGTGATACATAAATGAATTTGTGAAAATCACACCGGCGATCAGAAATTGGATTTCAAAGTGATTCAACAAGGTTACTTTTGGCCAACGCTTAAGAAAAATTCTATCAAGTATGCAAAGGCATGTCCAAGATGTCAACGGTTTGCAGTCGTCTACCGCAGCCCGCTAGAAGAATTGATTTCAGTATTCAGCACTTGGCCTTTTGCTAAGTGGGGCATGGATATCATTAGGCCTTTTCCACCAGGCAAGGGTGGAGTTAAATTTGCGGTGGTAGCAGTTGATTACTTCACTAAGTGGGTAGAAGCAGAAACACTCACCACCGTGATGGAAAAGAGGATGTTTGACTTTGTCTGGAAGAATATCATATGCAGATTTGGTATCCCTCATGCACTTGTGACGGATAACGGTAAGCAGTTTGATAACCTAAGCTTCAAACAGTTTTATTCCGACCTTGGGATAAAGAAACAGTTCTCTACACCATATTATCCACAATCCAACGGTCAAGTAGAGGCGGTAAATGAGGTTATCAAACACACCCTTAAAGTAAGACTAGAAGGGTTGAAAGGAAATTGGTCAGATGAGCTGCTAGGGGTACTATAGTCTTACCGAACGACAACAAGGTCGGCTACCGGAGAAACCCAATTCTCTTTGGCTTTTGGTACCGAAGTTGTTGTACCAGTAGAGATTGGAGAGCCTAGTTATCGTGTTGTTTCACACGAAGAGGAACGCAATAACAAGGCAATACAAGCTGAGCTTGATATGCTAGAGGAGAAAAGGCTCGGAGCTAATTTGAGAAATGCAAACTTCAAGCAGCGAGCTGAGAAGTACTACAACTTACTGGTTAAGTTGCATAAGTTTCAAGTGGGTGACTTGGTCCTCCGACGAGTTCTTCAGCCTGGAGTAGGTTTTTTTGGGTAAAATTGGGAAGGCCCATATCAAGTTTCAAGTAGGCTTGAAAATGGGGCGTATGAATTACAAGGTTAGATGGAAAAAGAGAGAAGTATCCATAGAATGTGCAAAACTTGAAGCTCTACTACCAGTAAAATAGGTCAGTCTGACTATTTACATATTAGCTAGTTTTATCTGTACATACATGCTAGTTAGCCTAGCTAGTCAGTCTGATTATGTACATACACGTTGTAAATATGGGAATAAATAAGACCTTTGTGCGAAGAAGTTGTTCGAGATCATTATTGTTGGGCTGGTACCTCACCAAAGTTATCAGCTTAGCTCGTCCATCCTTAGTTAAGGCAGCTGAGCTGAGACCTCACCAAAGTTATCAGCTCAGCTCGCCATTACCAGTTTCAGCGGCTAAGCTGGTACCTCACCCAAGTTATCAGCTCAGCTCGTTCATCATCAATTTCAGCAGCTGAGTTGGGACTTCACCAAAGTTATTAGCTCAGCTCATCATCATCAATTTCAGCAGCTGAGCTGGGACTTCACCAAAGTTATCAGCTCAGCTCATCGTTATCAGTTTCAGCAGCTGGGTTGGTTCCTCACCAAAGTTAGCAGCTTAGCTCGATCAAAACTAGTTTCAGCAGCTGAGTTGGTTTCTCACCAAATTTATCAGCTTAGCTCGACCATCACCAGTTTCAACAGCTGAGCTGGTACCTCTATGAAATTATCAGCTCAGCTCGCCTTTACTAGTTCCAGCAGCTGAGCTGGTTCCTCACTAAAGTTATCAGCTCAGCTCAACCATCACCAGTTTCAGCAGCTGAGCAGGTACCTCTACGAAGTTATCAGCTCAGCTCGCCTTTACTAGATTCAGTAGCTAAGCTGGTTCCTCACCAAATTTATCAGCTCAGCTCGACCATCACCAATTTCAGCAGCTGAGCTGGTACCTTTACGAAATTATCAGCCCAGCTCGCCTTCACTTGCTCCAGCAGCTGAGCTGGTTCCTCACTAAAGTTATCGGCTCAGCTCGACCATCACCAGTTTCAGCAGCTGAGCTGGTACCTCTACGAAGTTATCAGCTCAGCTCGCCTTCTCTAGTTTCAGCAACTGAGCTGGTTCCTCACCAAATTTATCAGCTCAGCTCGACCATCACCTGTTTCAGCAGCTAAGTTGGTACCTCTACGAAGTTATTAGCTCAGTTCGCCTTTACTAGTTTCAACAGCTGAGCTGGTTCCTAACCAAATTTATCAGCTTAGCTCGACCATCACCAGTTTCAGCAGCTGAGCTGGTACCTCTACGAATTTATCAGCTCAGCTCGCCTTCATAGATTTCAGCAGCTGAGCTGTGTAATCAAGGGCATATCAGCGAGATTTACAAATTTCTCAAAGGTAATACATCAACTCATCTTATAGTTTTTCATATAAATAAGCTCCAAAAATTTTATATCTCACATCATCTGAATAATTTTGGGAGTAAAAAGTTAATAATTATTCAGCTTGGCTGTTGATTTCACTAAATTCACATGTCAGCCTAGCTGAATAATTTTAAAAAATTATTATTCAGCCTAGCTGCTAATTTCACTAAATTTATGTTTCAGCCCAACTGCTGATTTCACTAAATTCATGTTTCAGCCTAACTGAATAATTTCTGAAAATTACTATTCAGCTTAGCTGCTAATTTCAATAAATTCATGTTTCAGCCTAGCTGAATAATTTTCAAAAATTATTATTCAGCCTAGCTGCTGATTTCACTAAATTCATGTTTCACCCTAGCTGAATAATTTCTAAAAATTAGTATTCAACTTAGCTGCTAATTTCACTAAATTCATGTTTCAGCCTAACTGAATAATTTTCAAAAATTATTATTCAGCTCAGCTGCTGATTTCACTAAATTCATGTTTCAGCCTAGCTGAATAATTTTCAAAAATTATTATTCAGCACAGCTGCTGATTTTACTAAATCCATGTTTCAGCCTAGCTGAATAATTTAAAAAAATTATTATTCAGCTTAGCTGCTGATTTCACTAAATTCATGTTTCAGCCTAGCTGAATAATTTTCAAAAATTATTATTCAGCCTAACTGTTGATTTCACTAAATTCATGTTTCAGCCTAGCTGAATAATTTTCAAAATTTATTATTTAGCCTAGCTGTTGATTTCACTAAGTTCATGCTTTTAGCCTAGCTGATTAATTTTCACAAATTAATTTCAGCTTAGCTGATATTTTCTCCATGTTCATGTTTCAGCCTAGCTGATTAATTTTTACAAATTAATTTCAGCTTAGCTGATAATTTATCCAAGTTTATGTTTCAGCATAGCTGATTAATTTCAAAAAATTAATATTCAGCTTAGCTGATAATTTCTCTGATTTCACGTTTTAGCCTAGCCGATTAATTTTTAAAAATTAATATTCAGCTTAGCTGATAATTTATGCATGTTCACGTTTCAGTCTAGCTGACTAAATTTCACAAACTAATATTCAGCTTAGCTGATAATTTCCCCAAGTTCACGATTCAGCCTAGCTGATTAATTTTCATGAATTAACATTCAACTTAACTGATTATTTATACACGTTCACGCATCAGCTTGCTAATTATTTTTTCAAAAGTAAAATTTTAGCTTAGCTGATAAAATTCTAACATGTTTATATCAGCCTAGCTAATTATTTTTCTTAAGATCTATCATTTAGCCTAGCAGATAAAAATTCAAACACATTTATATCAGCTTTGCTAATTGTTTCCCTAAAAATTGTATTTTAGCTTGGCTTAAATTACCAAAAATTATTCGTATCAGCTTGAGATATCCGTTATATATTAGCTTAGCTGGTGATGAAATGACTACGATATTTCCATACTATTATGACTATGGAGATATCACTATACTAAGTAAGCTCATGGATCTGGCACAGATTATAGCTTGTTAGTCAGGTTCCAACCTACTAACTAAGCTCTGAGATTCGGTAAGGTTGTGAAATCCCACAAAGTAGTTTTAATTTAAACTTAAGTTGGAGTAGTAAAAATTATTATCCGAACTCAATACAACTCAAGTTCGCAGATGAATCTAGGTAACCTCGATCTAAGTCGAACACTTCGTTAATATTCACAGATGAGTCGAGCTAGTCTCAACCTAAGTTGAATGAATGTCGAGGTATACAAGAACAGGTCAATCAAACATGAAAAATAAATTCAATTCCCAACTCATGTAGAAGTTACTGAGCACAAAATGTTCAACAAAAGTCCTACTAATAAGCCCTTACATGGAAAAGGTTACGCAAAGGTGATAACAAGTTAAGATTTATGAAATAGTCCAACTAATTAACTCTACAACTACATCGTAGGGTTAATTGGATCATACTCTTCATTTTTTACTCCAATATTACCCGCTCCTGGTGGTGTGGGATCTACTGTCAAGATGGATTCCAGCTCCATTGATACAATACGAACATCCTCTTCATTTACCTTGGGAGATATAAGGAAATCATGCTCAGTGCCAAGGGGCTCAAATTCAAGTTTCAAGTCATTATCTAGGCTCAGAGGATTCTCGCAGATAAAAGTTCGCAAATTATTGCTTAATGGTTCAAGATTAAAATCAGGGCTGTTCTCCAAAAGTGCCTTCGCTGCAACCGTGAAAGCCATCACATAACTCTTAAAACCAAATGCGAGTAATTTGTTATCTTCATAGTCCTTAACTGCAGCCTTTTCCCTCTCCTCCACCACCGCATCAGCTGCTGCTCTAATTGCAGCAACTTTCTCCTCTGCTTCTTTCTCTACGTAAACAATCCGAGCATTAGCCTGCTGCAATTGATTCTTGGTGACCTCCAACTCCTTGGTGATGATCTCCTGAGACGCTAACAAATTTGAGTGTTGGGTGGATATAAGTTGGTTCTCCTCCTTTAGTTTGCTCTTCTCAACCTTAAGTTCTTTTATCACGGATCTCAAATCTTCGATGATCATAGATTCAAACTTCAACCTAGAAATCTCATCCTCCTGCTTGTGGCATTGCTCCACGACATGAGTCATTATCCCCTATGCTTTACCAAAATAAGTCAGAGCTACCATGCTGGAATCTACCGCTCCAAGTTTGGGAACCCAAGTTGCCATTTTCTTCATCCAAGCTCTAGGAACTACTATCATCGCTTCGGCAATATGAGCTGGTAATGGTGTTGAAGTTGAGAAAGGAGAAGCTGACTTCAAATAGTTCAACACCTCGCCCGGCAAGCCTGTATGCTAATTAGTTGGGTCCACCGCTTTCATTGAATCCCATCCAAGGAAAGAGAAATCTCATTGAGCTCTCTTTTCCGGCACGACCACCTCAGTACTAGCATTGGCAGTGGATCTCTCGTCACTTCTATGTTTCTTGTGACGTTCAACATCTTGACGTGAGCTGTCAGTTGCACGCTTCTTTTGGTGGTCCACTTGTAGAGGTAAAACTGAGTCTTTATCACGAGACACAGGTGGAGCTAGAGCATGCCCTGGTTGAGGTGCAGTTGCTGTCTTTTTAAGTACTTGAGCACCAGAGCTAGAGGTGTCCCCGCTCTTCTTCTGCTTCAGCTGATCTATAAATTTCATCGCGGGCGCTGGCAACGATTCTATGAAGGAAAAATGAATAAAAACCGAACTGATAAATCAAAAGCTATGAGCTAATCTACAAACTACTTACTGGATGGGTGTAAGTTCAGAGATGCCTCTTGAAATAGACTGGCCTTTATCAAGCTCGCTCGACTTGAAACAACATTGTATGATCTGTCACTTGCTGGCTTACCTTCCACAAAGATAAGCGCGGTGTAAAAATCCGGATCCAAGTCTTCTTCCAACGGAGACGAAGGAGCTACAAAAGAAGATAAGAATTAACATCTTAATATAAAGGGAACTTGAACAAAGAATAAGTGTAGCTTATTTGTAAAAGTGCGCTACTCGGTCGGATTTGATGTTCAAGGATCTAGATCGGGCTCCCCTTCTCTGATCATCCAATTACTATGCTTTCATTTTTAAAGGGATGAATCAGACCCAAGCACTAACCTCGTTCGACTCGGCCAGGGACTTAGGTAATAAAATCCTCTCCCATTGGACTCCCGCTTAAGTGTCACCATGAAGTTCACTTCTGATGGTGTCGGGTATCTAAACTTATCTTTAAAAAGAGTCATCATGCCTACTAGTGTAAACCAATCCTTCACGGTAAGCTGAGATGTAGCTAAGCCCCATTGCTTAAATACCTCGCTTGTTGCACGAGGAATGGGGAACTGAAGTCCGGCTTTCAACATGGAATGATAAACACTGATGCACCCAAAAGGAGGGAGGTCAACTCATTCAGCCAAGTCAGGAACTATAAGCTTCACATCTTCGGGTATTTCAAACGTTCACCTCCACTCACACAAATCACTCTTCGTTACTACTAACGGGTAACGATTAGCCTCATTCTCAGTCAAGTTTGGTTCGTTACTAGCCATATCTACTCCATGACAGATTGGAGGACGTCTAAAATCCCCATTATTGGATCTACTCGATGTGGTTCCAGATTTTGTAGGGCTTACCCAATCTATTTGACGCACTGCAAAAAGGGGCGCAACATCTAGTGGTAACACACTCAATGAATCATCTATAGGTTCATCTTTCAATTGAAATGAGGTTGACCTAGACTATCTAATTTCTTCCCCTCATATACAACTACTCTCGCTATTATTTGACATAAGTAAGAATGAAAGAAAGATCGAAGTACTTACGGAGGGGTTGAAGCGCTAAAACCCAAGGATAACCCACGTCAAGGCTCGATCACAACAAGGCTGCCTTCCAGCCGAACTTCCTCTCTCCCAAGCTGTATCTTACTTTAGAAGATAAATAAAAATAAAAAGAAAAGGAGAGAGAAGAGAAGGAGGGTCAGAAGGCCCTAGGAGGGGAAGGTAAAGGACAAAGAATGAAAAAGTGAAGGAATAAAACCCTATTTATAGGGGAAGAAGAAATTAGGGTTTCTTTTCCATTGGGCCAAAGTGTGGATGGACAACATGTAAAAAAGGGATATTCAAAAAAAAAAAACCTCATCACAGGAGCTAGACTTCACCTCCGCCTGTAGCTAGTCTTCACCTCTACCTGGAGCTAGTCTTCATCACCTCTTCTTGGAGCTAGTCTTCACTTCTACCTGAAGCTAGTCTTCATCACCTCTTCCTAGAGCTAGTCTTCACCTCCACTTGGAGCTAGTCTTCATTACCTCCACCTGAAGCTAGACTTCACCTCCACCTGGAGCTAGTCTTCATCACCTCCACCTGAAGCTAGACTTCACCTCCACCTGGAGCTAGTCTTCATCAACTCCACCTGGAGTCCATCACCTCCACCTGGAGCTAGACTTTACCTCCACCTGGAGTTCATCACCTCCACCTGGAACTAGTCTTTATCACATCCACCTAGAGCTAGACTTCACCTCCACTTGGGGCTAGTCATCAACACCTCCACCTGGAGCTAGTCTTCAACACCTCTACCTGGAGCTAGACTTTACTTCCACATAGAGCTAGTCATCAACACCTCCACCTGGAGCAAGACTTCACCTCCACCTAGAGCTAGAGTTCATCACCTCCACCTGGAGCTAAACTTCACCTCCACCTGGAGCTAGTCTTCATCACCTCCATCTGGAGTCTATCACCTCCACCTGGAGCTGGACTTCACCTCCACCAGGAGCTAGTCTTCATCACCTCCACCTGGAGCTAGACTTCATCACCTCCACCTTGGAGTTCATCTCCTCCACCTGGAGCTAAACTTCACCTCCACCTGGAACTAGTCTTCATCGCCTCCACCTAGAGTCTATCACCTCCACCTGGAGCTAAACTTCACCTCAACTTGGAACTAGTCATCAACACCTCCACCTGGCGTTAGTCTTCATCACCTCCACCTGGAGTTCATCACCTCCACCTGGAGCTAGACTTCATCACCACCACCTGGGAGTTAATCACCTCTACCTGGAGCTAACCTTCACCTCCACCTGGAGCAAGTCTTCATCACCTCCACCTGGAGCTAGACTTCACCTCCACCAGGAGTTAGTCTCCATCCCCTCCACCTGGAGTTAGTCTTCATCACCTCCACCTGTAGTCTATCACCTCTACCTGGAGCTAGTCTTTATCACCTCCACCTGGAGTCTATCACCTCCACTTGGAGCTAGACTTCACCTCCATTTGGAGCTAGTCATCAACACCTCCACCTGGAGCTAGTCTTCAACACCTTCACCTGGAGCATCAACACCTGCACCTGGAGCTAGACTTCACCTCTACCTGGAGCTAGTCTTCAACACCTCCACCTGGAGCTAGTCATCAACACCTCCACCTGGAGCTAGTCTTCAACACCACCACCTGAAGCTAGTCATCAACACCTCTACCTGGAGCTAGTCATCAACATCTCCACCTGGAGCCAGACTTCACCTCCACCTAGATCTAGTCTTCAACACCTCCACATGGAGCTAGACTTCAACACCTCCACCTGGAGCTAGTCATCTTCACCTCCACCTGGAGCTAGTCGTCATCACCTCATCACCTCCACTTGGAGATAGACTTCACCTCCACCTGGAGCTAGTTTTCAACATCTCCACCTGGAATCCATCACCTCCCCCCCAAAGGTATATTTCGGGAGCTATTTTCATCACCTTATTTATATGGTGAACTCAACCCCCGAATCACTTCGGGACTCGATTTCAGGAGCTTGTGTGGATAAGGTGCAATCAATTACACAATTACTCGGATTAATCAAGTATTAATCCGAGAATACGATGCAGCTTGAATTAACCTAAGTAATTCAAGAAATCTTCTCAAGTACATCAACAAGCTTGGTCCTAGGCTCTAAGGGAAAAATGTTTCAAGAGTGTATAGTTAGGGAAAAGGGTCAACCTGCGCAAACATACTAAAAAAATGCACGCTCACCTTGCTCATTTTTTCTGTCTTTATGCGGAAGTCCGAATTGGTCATATCATATATGGTCAGAAAGTCACGGAAGAGAGGATCATCTTGGCGCAAGAATCACTCAAATTGGAGTTCGAATACGAAAATTATGCTCAAAACGGTGAGACTGTGCAAGGCTGTTCAACTCATATGGTCCAGCTCAACTAGTTCAGCTCCGCTTCCTCAACTCAATCGACCTCAGCTCAGATACTCCAGTTCAGCTAGTTCAGCTCCGCTAGCTCAAACCATTCAACCTCAGCTCAGAAGGTCCAGCTCAACTAGTTTACCTCTGCTAGCTCAATTCGATCGACCTCAGCTCAGGTGGTTCAACTTGGCTTGACCAGCTAAGATGACTCACCTCGACTGAATCATGCTAACTACACTGAATACCATCGCGCCACGTGTCCAGACTTAGGTGTCAGCTGGCTGGTTTGGCAACACATGAGAGTGCTGACTCATGAAGCCTATAGGTCTACAACCCTAGACCTAATTATTACATTTCTTAGGCATTTTTGCCTATAAATACCCCTCACCTTGTAAACAGAAAATTCAATTGAAAAATTTGACAAGTAGTGGGCACCATGCCTATTCTCTGACATAATCTACGTGCAACTAGCTAGCTACATTATTCCTTAACATATCTAATTAATAGCTCGACTAATCATTCCGAATATCCTTTGTGTTTAATCAGTCTAGATTATCATCTAAGCTAAGGTTAAGAACTGATTATCAACACACACACCACGACGGTTTAATTTCATCTTTGCCCTTTGAAATTAAAATAAAATAGATATCGAGAAAATTACTAGTTATAGCACCATCGATTCATTCGCTGGAACTGTACAAATATAGCTTCGCAACGTACAACCGCTGTTTGCGACCGCCAAGAAGCAAGCAATTTATTATTGAGTTTTCTGCTTTTCCCCCCATTAGGTTGTTCTCGTTGCTTTCTTCAGACTCACTCAACCTGTTATTTACAATTGCGTATAAAAATAATTTAATATTTACTAATATAAAAATATGCTGAAAAGCAATTAATATATTCATGTAATGTAAAGTGACGTTTGTATCAGATCTACGCAATTAAGTATATCTTCAGCAATTCCAATTTTAGGTCATCGCTCTATTTCTTCGTACAATTTCTTGATGGGTTTACTATAAATCAATTTATTGAAAGTATTTATTTTGGGCATCAGGTTTCTTGAAAGAAAAACTGCAATTTCGACGACAATATGGAATCATCATCTGGGTCGGCGCCAGAATTTGAGTATTTGTTCAAGTTGTTAATGATAGGAGATTCTGGGGTTGGAAAAAGTAGTCTATTGCTGAGTTTCACGTCTGATACTTTTGAAGATCTCTCTCCTACCATCGGTAACTCTTATCCTTTTTCCAATTATCCTTTTATGTTTTTCGATATGAATGTGTTTGATTTCACATTGCTCGTGTGAATTTGGTTATTGTTTTGAGTTCAGTTGATTAGAGTTGGAGTGTTTGATTTTGAGGGTCATGATGATAAGTGATAACTGTGAGGAATATTCTGGTTTTGTCATTGGCAAAAGTACCCCCAAATCTTTAAACATGATTGTTGTTTATTTCAAGCCAACTGATAGCCGATAGGTTAATGGGGTTGGATTGCTGTACAATTCTGTAGTATACCTTTTAAAGAAAACTATTGTTACAGGGTAGTATGGTGTTAAATCCTAAATATATCTGAAGTTGTCTATAGATGCTAATATATGTGTGTATTTAAAGATATTGGATATTCACATGTTAAAGCCTAAAGGGAAAAGTATCTCTTTGAAAATGTTAGATCATTGCAATCAAGAAATTGCACTTGCAGTAGATGATGTAAAACATCAACCAATATGGATCATGCTTTCATTCTCCAACTGTGCCGACTTAAGGTTGATTAATATAATCGGCTATCAGCCCTTGTTTAGCTTGTACTCATTTAGATTTCTTTCTCATTTTGGATTTTTTATGTGCTTGATTCATTGTGATCATCTTCTTTGCTTTTTCAATGTGAATAATTGGATGTTTATTTATCTTCCATGAGATACCCTCGATATCCCACCATTTTCAGCCAAGATAAAATGAAAAATAGTTGGTTTTATTGTTATGGATGTGATTTGGATTTGGTATAATGCTGCCTGATTGTTTTTATTTTCCTCAGTCATCTAGAAATCTATACTCTCACTTTTCAGTAATCAAAGAATGTGTATAAATTCCTACATTTTATCAGTGATATAATCATAAACAAACCACATTATCTGGCCATGAGTCTAAATATTGGAATTTATGTGTAATGTTGAATATTTTGTTGCAGATAACACTGTCAGTATCGAGATGACTATACCTTCATTTTTTCTCAAACATGAGGTTTTACTTATTTTGATATTTTATTCATATTTATAGGAGTTGATTTTAAGGTGAAGCATGTTACTGTTGGAGGAAAGAAGTTGAAGCTTGCAATATGGGACACTGGTAAGAATTCTGCCATAGTATAGGTTTTTAAGTCTAATTAAAAAAGAAGTTGCATCACTGTTTGTATTTTAATATCTCCCGAGTTGCTGTCCTGCAAATTTCTTCTCCTTCCAAGTTATATATTCATTACACCATTGACCAAGAGACTGAATGTAGAGACCAAAGCCAAATACTTCTTACTATGATAGGTGGTAGTCAAAATATTCTAGTACATAAAGCACATCTGGTAAGTGGTAAATAGTAATAATGCAAGCTCTTTCTTCCCCTGCCTCCTATTGGTTTGGGTTACATCCTCTTTTTACTTATTTTTTATATATGTGTGTGTCTTTTGGGAGGAGTATTTCAGATTGATTGAAAATCTTACTTCTTTTACAGCGGGACAGGAAAGATTTAGGACCTTGACTAGTTCATATTACCGAGGAGCTCAAGGAATCATCATGGGTATGCCAAATTCTACGTTCTTTACATATTGGTCTTCCCGAGTAATGTAGCACGTTGCTTACCTGTACCTGGAATGCTGTAGTTTAACTTGTTCTCCCTGAGTGCTGTTGTACCCATAAGCTCTTATAATAGTGATAACATATATCTAATTGGTTAAGTATTCAAGTGCTTCTTTTAGTTTCTTTCTGCACTCACCCCAAAAACCATTTATTTGTAAGACAGTTTATGATGTGACACGGCGAGATACGTTCACAAATCTATCTGATATTTGGGCTAAAGAAATTGACCTCTACTCAACAAATCAAGATTGCATCAAGATGCTAGTTGGGAACAAAGTTGACAAGGTATACCTCTTTTAACAAAAGCTTTTTAGCTAACATCGTAATCATGCTGACTAGATCTTGTATGTTAGGAAAAGGATTAGATCGCATCATATTATTATTACTATATATTTCTTAGGCCTCCTTGTATTCCATTTTCCCATTCTCTTATTTGCATCTTTTGCAGGAAAGTGAAAGGGTTGTTAGCAAAAAAGAAGGAATTGACTTTGCAAGAGAGTATGGCTGCCTATTCATTGAATGTAGTGCCAAAACTCGTACCAACGTGGAGCAGTGTTTTGAGGAACTTGTTTTGAAGGTCAGTTAATTTGCGTTATTTTGTGGGTTGCTTTTCATTTCGTAGATCATGTGACGCTTGGACGCTTAAATCATGCACCATTTGGCGCTAGGCTCCAGTGTAACATACATATATTTATACTCCCGATTTCCCCTTTCATCAACAGATATTGGAGACTCCCAGCCTCTTGGCTGAGGGATCAGCTGGTGTGAAAAAGAACATTTTCAAACAGAAACCTCCCGAGACTGATGCTTCTGCTAGTAGTTGCTGCTAAATCGGCTAATTGCCTTTGCTTGCTGTTTCCTTCCGATGTACTTAAGCTGTCCTGTTTAATCTGAGAAACGTATGTAATCGATCTCTGGCATAAGTATGGTATATCAGTGCACTTGTCCAGCTTGACATAGAGTTTTCAAATGTTCGTAGCTTCACCCAAACCCCTGATGGGGGCTGCCTTATTTACATTATCAACAATGTTTATGCATTCAATATTTATTTTTAGGAGTTTTTTCGATTTAGGGCCTGAAAAATGTACTAACTATCGATTCAGGGCTTGAAATATTTATTTTACCAATTCGGGGCCTGATTTATTTAAAACTATTAATATAGGACTTAAGATTCTAACACTGTTATATCCTTACTTAACAGAACCTGGAGTGTACACTCAATTGCCACGTCAACATCTATGTGGCACCAAATAAATTTTAATATATAAATAAATACATGTGAACCAACGTATTCTATTCTAAATTGAAGACCTTCCTTCAAGTTCAAAGGAATTTAATTTTTTTACAGCAAACTATTGAAATCCCAGGAGCTAATGTGTTTCCCAACCAAGAATACTTCTAGATCAGCAATTGCAAACAATTGAGAGTGTTCTAATCCAATTTCACTGTCTTAAACATGAATTATTTAACAACAATCCAAATCTTTTCCACCATTTCAAAAGAAAAAAAAACTCAATTCCACTGTCTTAAACATGGAATATTTAACAACAAAATCTTCTTCACCAATTTAAAAAATAATAATAATAACTCAATTCCACTGTCTTAAACATGATTTATTCAACAATAAAATTTTCTCCACCATTCCAAAAAAAAATATATATATATTAACCCAATTCCACTGTCTTAAACATGGATTATTCAACAATCCAAATCTTCTCCACCATTTCAAAAAAATAAAATAAAAACGCAGACTACACTAGGGATCACAACCAAGAAACACAAACAACACAAATATAAGAAAATTACATCTTATATGAAACTATAAATTCGATTAAACAAACAACTCCACATCAAAAAGTCCTTAATCCATTACCAAAGAAATAATTCTTCATAACTTCAGGAGTGACAACAATCACATATCAATATGAATAATTTGTCCTATCTTTTCTACTAAAGTTATTCTTACTCACCACAACTGGCTGCTTGGTTCATTGTACTTAAAGTACAACACATCCTCCTTCCTTATTACTCCTCTACATTCCAACAACATTACCATAATCCAAACAAATAATAGCCAAACTCACCCAACCACTTCATATTTCCAACTTTCTACACTAAATAGCAGCAATATACCACTCAAGATTATTATATATGTAGACAAATGCTTAAAACAACGAAATAAACTAAAGAAAAATGATGGTAAAACAACAAAATCACTGATGAGTAGCTGTTTCAAGAAAATAATAGAGATAAATGATTAAGTAAACTTCCATTCGATCCATATTAAAACGAAGCAATCTAGAATTGCAACAAATAACCAAATTTGATAATATTCCAATTGAAAACAAAAGTTTAAAAAATATTTAAACCAATAAAATTTCTAATAATTGGATTCTTCAGCCTAAAATCTCCTCGCCATTTGTAAAGGCACCTTGATTTGAGCATATGAGACCTTAATAGCTAGATTACACCTACAAATAAAAGATTATGGGTTAAATACGTTTTAATGTAAAATTAACAAAATTTATATAAAAAAAGGTCATACCTGCTCATTCTCTTTGCATGATCTTTTATTATGATCAGATCTCCCATACTTACTACACTTAGTCATTCCGTATTTTCTTTTAGCTTTATGAGGATCTTTTCCTTCTAAAAATGATTTATGTCTTTGCTTCTTTGGCCTCCCTGGTGGTCTTCTTAACAATGGTGGTAATAGAGGTTCATTACTAGATTCAAGCCAAAAGTCAGAACCCACCATTGGATTTATTTCATACTCATAGGCTTTAAAAAAAAAAAAAACTCTGTTGTTAAATACTCATTCACATAATTCTCTGGCCTACCTTTAATAGCTTTTATAGCTGTACAAGCATGTACACAAGGTACTCCGGTCAAGTTTCATACTCTACAAGTACAAGTATGGTTTTCAAGATGGACCACAAAACTTTGAGGCCTAAGTGTAACCTCAAATAAAACCTCTCCACATGAAGTTGCATGCCACTTGATACTTTCCATTATAAAATCATTCAACTTACTTAGTATATTTGGGCATATCATACCACCCTTTTGATTCACCTTTTCCTTTTTTTTCCTCATAAATGTCATTGCCTTGACCCTTATTTTATCAATGAGGATATCAATAGGATTATCTCTCCATTTTTTCATGACACCATTAAAACATTCAACAATGCTACTAGAGAAAACATGACACTTAACTTGCTCTTGAAAGTGTGCTCTACTCCATCTTTCTGCACCTATACGAGTGACATATTCTCATGCACCAAAATCTTTATCCTTTAACTTATCCATGTGTTTGTCAAACTCATGTGGTGTGGTGGATGTTGCAGCCAACCAAAATAAGGATCTCACTTGTTCGTCTTTCCATTTTTTCAAGGTTGCTAAATAAATGCCGCACACAAAAACGATGATATGGAGAGAGATACAACTCTTCTAATGCAGCCACGAGACCCTATCATCAAATCGAAAAATTGTAAGCAGATTATAACCCATATGTTATGAATTATTTATATATATATTAGAAGCATTTTTACCTTTCCTTGATCAGAAATGAATGTCCATCTTTCACCACGAATAGAAATTTCTCCAATGTCATTCAACAAGTTTGTTAAAAACCAATACCAAGTGTCTTTTGTTTCTGACGCAACTATAGCATATGCAATGATAAAAAGACCATTGTTTCCGTCAAGACTGACTGCTGCAAGAAGTTGGCCACGATAGTATCCCGTTAAATGGCATCCATCTAACGCAACTATAGGGCGACATCCTGCTAAAAATCCCTTCCTACAAGCATCTATGCAAATATATATTCTGTCAAATCTTGAATTGTCATCTCTATCATTTGAACCCAATAATTCTACAGTAGATCCATGATTAGTTCTAAGCAACTCCTCACGATAACCAAATAACTTGGAATATTGTTCAATAACATTGTCATCAAGTGATTGGAGTGCACAAGCTTTCACCCTATATGTCTTTGCAATACTAATTTTGACTTCGTGTTTTTCAGCTATTAGAGCTTTCAATTCTTCACCGGTCATCTGAGGATGCTTTCTGAAATCCTCAATTACCATATTCCCCAACCATTTGGTATCAGCAAACTTTTCTTTTACTTCTTCTCTTTGACAATTATGGCTATTAATTAAGGTTTTCACCTTATATGTTTCATCATCTCCCTCTTTTGAACAATAAATAAGCCATGGACATCCATCCATGCACTTCACTCTGCATCTTGTTTTATCTTTTCAGACAAAGTTCAGTCTATACATATTGCGAATACCATAACTTTTAACATCATTGTAAAAATCATCAATAGATTTGTACAACATCTCCAACCTAAAACTCGTATCTCCTTGACTAATTTGATTATGTGTAGAATCAATTTCAGCTTCACTAAATGAAGAATCAGAACCATGAATACTTCTCAATTCCAACAAAGATCTTATTGTACCAGTTTCAGAATTATCACTCACTTCATACAACTGATTATTAGGGATTGTATCAACCACCAATTGTGAGGAATCACCAAATTGATCATCGGTATCACTGTAATTCTCATCAATATTTCATTCACTTGATTCTCCATGCATTTGGAGAGAAAAAAAGACATAATTATAAATATAAAAATTAATTATATAGTAAAAGTGAATATTGAACAAATAGTAACAGAATATGCTAATGCTTTATATATATTTTACACACTAAATAACAAATATATATATATATATACATATTTTTCACTTTACGAAATAACAAAAGAAAATATTTAGTGTGTGATTAGTTCAATATTGCTGTCATAAAATTTAGTGGTTGATTAGTTCACATGTAGATATACAATAATATAATAAAATTCATATCAAAATCGTATCTTACAACTTTGTTGTCAAACACACAAGATTGAAGAGATAGAATACAAACTTACAGTTTTAGGAGATGAGCAGGGGTTGATAAAAACTTTGATATATTTTAGTCACAAAATATAGAAAGAAAGAGGATTTATAATACACTTCAATTGTCTCAGCCTCAACAGGAAATTAAACGCAGAAGAAGAAGGGAAACGGAAAAGACGAAGAATGAAGACTGATCTCTCCTGCATCGTTTGCCCTTCTCTTCGTAGTTGTCAGCGTATTTAATATTTATGTGTTAAAATTTATTTGGTGCCACATGGATGTTGACGTGGCAATTGAGTGTACACTCCAGATTCTGTTAAGTAAGGATATAACGGTGTTAGAATCTTAAGCCCTATATTGATAGTTTTAAATAAATCAGGCCCCGAATTGATAAAATAAATATTTCAAGCCCTGCATCGATAGTTAGTACATTTTTCAGGCCCTAAATCGAAAAAACTCCGAACAAAAACAAACAAACAAATAAAATCCAAAAGAAGAAGAAGTAATAAATATAGGTATGTGAGTGAATAAAAAGTCGTGAACATAATTTGTTTGGATTACAATTAGGAATGGAATAATCAACTTACCTTATCATAAGTAATGAAATATGTAATACTCCTAGTAATACCTAAATCATATATCGATATTTTTCATCATTATCGCTTTAAAATGTTATCTCCCGTCTCGAAATCACCATTCATTTTGTACAAAATATTTCATAACGGATGAAGTATTATTATTTATTTGTACAACTGAATTATTCATAAAAAAATTGTAATTACATGTTAATTATTTTTTATTAATTTAACATAAAATTAAAATTCAATAAACCAAAATTCAAAACAAATACTCTTCTTTCCTGAAAATTTATGCACCTTCCCTATGCATAAGTTATTGGGACGAGGTGAGTACTATAAATTACGCTGTTAATTATTTATGTAAACTCAAACAAACATTCCCCAAATGCTTAAATAATACTGTGTGCCACTGAGATATGTTCGTACTATTTCTGTCATTTCTTTTTTCGTTCTTTATCTTCGTGTTTTAATACTTTAATTTAATGTATTTTAAATGATTTTTTTTTATCGAATATTGAAATTCTTAAATAGGATTTTTTTTTGTTAATTTACATCCATTAGTGCATTGAATGAGTTAACAAGTCTGTTTCAACAGAATGAGTACGTTAGAAATGAACAAAAATTAGTACAACATTTATGATTAATCTACAATAATTTAATACACAGAATGTGCATAGAACTGAGTATTTATGCACATACAAAATTGATTGTAAATTTAAGTATAACACATAATGTATATACACGAACATATATCTTGGTGGCTATCCAATCAGAACACTCAAAGCCAACAAGCAGAAAAACCTTCTTAATTTATTCCAACCAAAATTTTCACCTTAGCTAGAATGCATGTAAACTAGGTTATCGTTTTCTCATAAAAGAATGTCTGAAAATCCTACGGGGAAGAGGTTGTGGTTCGTAACAAATAAACAAAGAATCAGTTTCAGAAGACATAAAACTGCTGATATTGTCGTCAGCTTATCATTTCACGAATCGAACAACTATACAGGTGATGTTGTCTGAACTCCCCTTCCCGAAAGCTTCCTCCACGAGCTTTCTCGATGCTGCTTCAGCATCTGCTATGTCCTGCACTATATTTACAGCATCCTGTATTTGGAAATGAGAAGAATTAGAACGTATATAGAATGTGTCGAGACTGAATTGCTTTTCCAAATCAACCCGCACAATGCAACAAATCCGTGCATGTGGATGTAATTCTTCAACTAGTTTTAAGATTTTCAACTGCTACAGATGCTAGTAAAACGAATTTAGTGTAGCTGTCAATGGGACGAACCTTGTTTGATAGTACATTCCACAGTCCGTCACTTGCAATTATAAGGAACTCTACACCGTCTATTTCTTCTTCCTGGTAACGAAAGGCCGAAACAATACTAGGTTTACTCAGTAACAGATACGTAAAGTTTGAGAAAAAGTTGATGAGCGTCCAACAAAGATGGCAAAACAAGGGAGACATTACAGAACAACAAACTGCTATAGATAACTAAACCAAAACTCCATGGAAAAGATATAAATATATTTAAAATCCATCCAATTACCAGAAAAATTAGTTAAACATAGAAGTGATGGAATCAACACTGTATTTCAGTGATCCAAACAAATAAAGAGGGGTTTGTTACTGTATGACTTCAAATACTTCAATTTGAATGCATCTCTGAAAATATAAGAGTCAAAGTTGCACACTTATTTTACATAATCTTCAATGCATTTCATGAAAGGCTTGTTTTGAAAGTAAAATTGGTCATGCAAACGCATACCTTACACATCTGGATATAATATAAAAGAGAACATCTTGGATCATAACAAAATGACTATTTAAGAGTCAAAATAGCATGTGGTTTAACATAGTCTTCACCACATGAAAGGTGTCATAAAATGCATTTTCCTTGAGAGGGTAATTAGCCACGAAATGTGAATATTTTAACCCTGAATCCATTTTGTTTTGAATCTAAATATTTGAGTCAAAAGATGGCATCTTGGATTAATAACACAATTATTTCACATTGAAGTATTGAACTGTCAAGAGAGACAAAATAATACCTTAATTTCAGGTTCAGCCATGACATATGGCCTCAGCAATTTATCACCAAATGCACGAGAAACAGCAAGAACACCACCAACCCGCCACGTTCCTGATGAAGTGGAAATAATTTTACTGAGTTCAGAGATATCAATTGATCATATTTGAACTCAGAAAATACAAATTTACTGGAACGTATACCTAAATCGACACTAGGAAAAATTTAGTGCGATAACACAATAACCCATCATGAGCATATAAACTGATGTTAAGTGCAGTGCAGACATCAGATATCCAACCTAACCAGAAAATATGTGAAATGCACCAGAAATAACATCATTCATATATTTACGGACGACAGAGAAATGGCATTGCCTAATGGAAAATTAAAATATGCCATTTTAGAAGAAAAAAGTAAATGCATAATTTACAGAAGAAAGAAAAATGGCAACTCCAAGTGCTGCACAAGAGATCAAAATTTAAGCAATCATTTTTCCAAGTCTTCAAGGAATTGTTCCAAATAGAGAACATGGTCAGAAATACTGATTCTAAAACTCAACCCAAGAGTTGAATTGAGAAAAGTAATGAATCAGAAAAGAGCCAAAGATTTATATGAAGAATAAACAGAAATGATGGGTTGGTTTATACTGTAAATCATACACGAACAAGGTTATATGCCCCACCTGTGCTATGGAATTATACACCATTTTCCCTATAGAAAACGACTGAATACATCCACGAGGCAATTCACAAGCATAAATAAGAATTGAGTTCAAAAAACATACCTGCCCAAACGATAAAACCACCTGCCTTTTCTATCCGTTCACGTTCATCTGACCTATCAGGCTTATGGTCGATCGACAATGGAATAGCTACATAAACATCAGAACGTAAAAAAAAAAACAAAAAACAAAAAAGAAAGAAAGAGGCTCCATGAGGCAGTTTAAGTGTACATGGCTTATACAGAAAACTAAAGAAAGGGTACACGTAAGGAAACAAACAAATTTTCCTTTCCATGGGTCCCTTTGGATTATGCTAGTCGTTTCAGAAAGGCCAACATAATTCCTACTCACGTGGCGTGCTATCAACTATTTTTGATGTACTCTATAATTTATATTCTTACTTTTTATATTATAATATCTCTACCCAAAAAAAGAGATCGAGAGAGAAAGGGGAAACAGACAACCAATGAAACAGCAAAGCAAGCAAAATCAAGCTTAACCATAGATCAGCATGAATCAAAATCACTAATATAAGGATTTATAGCTAACTACCCAGCTGGTGCATTTGACATAGTTATTACTTGATTAAGTCGATCTTTGGAAACTCAATAAATTATCAGTTCCTTCACGGTTAATGTAAAGTTTTGGAAAGTGTATACAAAACAAAATATAAGGGTGTCATTACTTAAATAAATAAAAACTTTATTTTTTGTTGTATAGTGATTAAAAAAAAGCCAAATACTGAATAGTTGAGAAAAATTAGAATGCATGAGGTAATGAAGGAAGCTGACGTAACACGTTGAAAATGAGAGTACGTACATATAAAATTTTGTTGAAAAATGAACATGATTTTTGCTTTGTTCATTAGCAAAGATACCCTGCTTCTGGAACAATAGCTAATTGCTGTACCAAGCCTTTAGTTCATGTATGTTCCCAAAATCCATTCTTAAGCAGCATTATCATCGTCAATGAGGGACAGATATATGAAAATTAATTCTTTTCATGGAGAACCCATTCAATTGAAAGAAAAAATGCAAACCAAAAAGAAAAGATCCAGCAAATTAGGAAAAATTGCAAAAACGATTATATCAAAATGTGAAGGAATCAAGATGGCATCAAACCTGAACCGGCTCTAGAAGCAACAACTCTTGAATCTCCCACGTTTGCAACAAATATTTTGTCTCGTACAAGTACAGCAGTTGATGCAGTCGAACCAGCATCTTTCTGCTGGCCCTTTTCTTCATTAAGGTACTCCGTATCGGTTTGTTTAAAAGCTTCAACTGCAATCAAGAGCATTTCCTATTACGCGACAAACTATTTCCTATTCTTTTCAAGAATCATATATCATTAGCCATAAATCTTGAAGTTCGTACCGATAGCTGACTTCGTATCCTTGATAAAATCAGGATGGCTTCTTAAATTATTAAAAAGATTATTCTTAAGGTACTCTGCAGTTTTGAACCCCCCATGGCCTGATGTCCAACCAAAGATCATAAGAAAAAAGTATAAAGAACTTAATTAAGACATTATAATACTCCTAAAACAAAGAAACATGAACATTAGGTTATATAGGAAAATCCCTTATACATACCATCAAAAACACCTAAAAGAGCAACCATTTGGCCATCAACTTCTGAAATTCGTATCTCAAAATAATCCTCCATGGATGCACGTTTACCCTTGAAACTGGAATATCCATAACTAATCCTTGCATCTCTATCTCCAGTGAGAAAGCTGCAATTCAACAATTCTTATTGCATATTTCAAAAGAGATCATTGCCCATACAAAATCATGCAATATTTCAAACTCATCAGATGGATACTCATTGCATTAACCCTTCAAACCTGACAATATCTGATTGCAGCTAAATAAAATTTCAAAAAGTAAAAAAATAAAAAATATTGATTTTCGATTTCATCTTGGAAGAACAAAAAGAAACACCACGATACAAAGAAAAAGCAATTAATGTTCAAAAATTGGCCTAAATTGGGGTAATTAATACTTTGGTAAAGCAAATCAATCCCGAGAAAACGAACATAGTAAATGCACCTGGTACCACCGCCGCTGACGACGGTATCGGGGTTTTTAGATGTAACCATTAAATCGGGAGGTGATTCTCGTGGATGTGATGATGTCTCGGCCGCAGGTGGCGGCACAGGGTCCATGAGGAGCGGCGGCGATGGGTGATTCTTTTGATCGGCGTTCATCTTAGCGTAATTTAAACATGGATTTGGGTGTGATATGCTGTATCATTCAATTAATCGTCAGCTTCTCTCTATATATATCTATTATGCTGTGCGTCTCGAATAATTGCAACTTTGGTTGGAAAACAACGTTGGAGTTGGGTACGGCTAGACATGCACCCCGGTTCGGAACCGGCGATTTCGGTTCCGAACCGGCGGTTCCGGTTCCAAGATAGGGGGAACCGGAACCGAACCGGGGTACGAAGCTTTCGGTTTCGGTTTTATTTATTTATTTTTTTTGGATTTCAAACGTAAAAAATAAAAAAAAAAATAAAAAATCGGCGGTTCGAACCGGAACCGCCGATTTTTTTCCAAATATGAGGAACCGGAACCGAACCTTCCTTAGCCGATTCCGATTTTTTTTGCCGGTTCCGAAACCGGCAGTTCTGGTTCCGGTTAAAACCGGCGGTTCCCCTATTCGAACCGCCGGTTCCGATTCATTTGTGCATGTCTAGGTACGGCTGAAGATAATGCAAATTACCTCTTTCTTTTAATTATTATTACTTTTAAGTAATAATAATATAAAAAATAAAGACAAGCACATGTGATAGTTGAACATAAGACTATAAAAGATGATACCAATACTATCCTCGTTCATAACCTACAACAACCCAACCCAACAATATAATATTTATTTCTCTCTCATCCAAATAAACAATTTACAATCCAACCCAACCTTAATTTTTTTATACTCCATCAACAACCTAACACAACCTAACTTTTTAATAAAATATTCATTTCTCTCTCATCTACATATACAATAATTATTATTAAATTATATACTCCTATTATTATTTTGAAAATTTTCAATAAATTAAAATTAAAATAATCATATATTTTAAAAAATAATTTCATAATAAAAAGAGGAAGATATAATTTGGGATTAAGAGAAAAAAAAGAATTTTTTATTTTGATTCAAAATATAGTAATATTATATTCTATTTATAAAAAAATAAATATATAAGAATTTTGATAATTTTTTCTAACAAAAAAATTGTATCTAAAAAAATTAATGACAACCAATCACAATGTGACACTTTTCACTATGAGGTTAAAACATGGGTCGAAGGGTTGAAGAATTGGGTTGCACAATCAAAAATATTGAAACCAGTTGCTTGATTTTTTTTCTTTTTTAATTTTTTTAATATCACTACTCTTTGTCGTATATGCACGACCCTTCATTTGGGTCGTCAATGTGGCTAGTCTTATTAAAAAGTGATATTTAATTGATAGTGCGGTGAATTATTTCATGAACAATTTATAGTGTAAATAAAATGTAATAAGTAATATTTTATAATAAAAATGATAACATTTTATGGCGAATATAAACCATAATAAAAAATAATAAATAAAAAAATGTGGAAAAATGCATAATCCATGGCCTAATTCATTTATTTCCATGCTTTCAAAAAAAAAATCATTTATTTCCATAATTAATTTTTTAATAATCTAATTTAGTACGAGATTTCAATTCAAGATTTGAAAATTTGATAAATAAACTATTAATTCAATGCCTAAATTATTCTTACAATCAGGCTAAAATATGTTAAACCATCAATTCAATGCCTAAATTTTGGCACGTGATATTCTGTGACACTTTGATGTGACATCTCCTCTAATATTTTCTCATGAAATGTAACATTTTCTTATGTAATGATACATGGTTGGGTGGAGAATTCTAATCTCTTGCCCATAGGTTTACTAGTTAACTTAAAGTATAGTTTTCCTATCTCTCATACGTGTCGTGGAGAATTTCAATCTCTTGCCCATAGGTGTGTCGTGGAGAATTCCAATCTATTGCACATATGTTTACTAGTTGACTTAGAGTATAGTTTCCCTATCTCTCATACGTGTCACTCGTCCAACAGAGTAGCACAAGAGATATCACATCAAAGTGACCCAAAAGATCCAGATCCCTAAATTTAGGTCTGGATTGATAAAATAATAGATAATATATGACACATTCAGCTCATGAGTTGATAGTTTTATATAGTTCAGCCCGCAATTGATTAATAAAAATAATTCAGCTCAGATAAATAGTTTACCCAATTTTCAGGTTTTGAATTAAAAAAATTCCTTTATTTAAGTTGCTTTTTTATTTTTAATAACAAACTTTTCAATTTTTTTTAATTTCATAATAATCAAATAAGATCCTTTAAAATTATTTAATTGAATTAATGGATAATCTGTCTCAAATAAGGAATAAGGAGATTCGTGAAACGCTCACCCAAATATTTGCTTTTATTTAATAATGTTCGTGTTTTGATTAGGGCTAAATGCTATGTAGTTGATATTCCGTCTGTCCATCATAGTTATATATTCCCAATTTGTGCATCTCATCCTAATAATTATGTAGATGACGAGTTTAATTATTCCTTATTCAAATTCTAATGTGTTAATTAGGAAATCAACTTAACTAATCTTACATAATAACCAACCAAGAAATAAGATTGCGATCAAAGACTTCTTTCTAGCTCTCTCTCTACGAGGGAAAGTGTTATTCTTACTCTTAAAACACTCTTGTATAATGAATAGTAAAAATCCTCCCTTTCAATAGGGGTATAGCTATTTATATGTACAATTTATCTTTTTTGCCATTAATATCGGCATTAATAACAGGTCACATCAACATTTATTGTAAACACTATAAAGCATTAAATGCTCTACCCTGAGTGATTACAAGAGAGCTTTTGGGGGTTTAGCAGGCCGACTCGGCGTCTAGGGAGATATAGGAGGTATTGTAGCCATATCCATACGTAGTCAGGTAAACCATGATGAGAGGATAGTGCTTGGCCCTCCTAGGTGTTAGAGGTGAGCCTGTATCTCTCCTGGTTGCCGAGCCCCGAGTTGCTTTATGGTGAGATGTTGGGTGGATGGTGTCATGGAGTGGGCCGTGTGGAGTAGAGGCCCACTAGACGTTCCACGAGGTGTAGTCGTCATTCGGAGGCCCACCGACGGGCGGGCCTTATCACAAGTTATATATATCCTTTTTTTATATGTGAAATTCATACAAAACAATTAAAATATTTTTTATGGAATCCACATACAATACAATACTAATACAATTATTCATTAATTTATACTCCCTCCGTCCCGGGTAAAGGTCCCCATTTGTTTTTTGCATATGAATTAAGGAATATTATTATTTTATGTGTAGTGAGTAGTTGTATTAGTAGTGAATGATGAACCATTTATGGGTCCTTTTACTAAAAGGAGAAAACGAGGACTTTTGATTGAGACGCCCAATTTAATAAATGAGAATCTTTCGGTGGGATGGAGGGAATATTTATTACTTTAAAATACACATTAAAATACCCTCCATTCGAATTATCTTGCACCATTAATTTGTAATTCCTCCGTCCTATAGTAACTTGCATCATTTCTTTGTAATTTACAAAGGAATGATGCAAGATAATGAGCGACGAGGAAGTATATTCTTTAAATCCGTGTAAAAAACAAACATAACTATTAGAACATGACAGAGGGAGTATTGTATTAGTTTTTTGAGTTGATATACTGTGCACCTAGTGCATACGTGCATTTATATGTGTATAAATTTTTATTTAACGGAATATATATATTTTTTAATAATTATATAATTTTTTTACATTCAGTTTTTCATTTAAAAAACTAATAGAAAATTTGCTAATAAAAATATATATTTTTATTCATTGATTTAGAGTATTTTTATATGTAATTGTATAAGTTTCTTATAATTGGTGCACGGGCTGACGGGCACACTGAATAATTTGCACAAGGATTAAAATAAAATATAATAATAATAATAATATAATATATAAATAAAATAAAATAAATAAAGTGTTTCCCATAAATAAAAATAAAAAGATCCGTGTCTTAATAAAATGAGTAGAATACTTCATTCTGAGGGGTTTGCTCTTAAACCCTAACCCCCAACGTGTATTTCAACATCAGATTAAGCGGCGCCGGATAATCAATCCACCACCATCACAATGGTGGGAGGCGGTAAGATGCTGGCCGCATCGAAAACGGAGCTGAAGAAAAAGCAGATGCAATCGAAGAAATCCAAATCCTGCGGCTTCGAATCGCTCGGATTGATCCCCAATGTCTTCAATGGCGTCAAGAAGAAGGGCTACAGAGTGCCGACGCCGATCCAGCGGAAGACCATGCCTTTAATCATTTCGGGATACGACGTCGTTGCCATGGCTCGCACCGGTTCCGGCAAAACGGCGGCATTCATCATTCCCATGCTCCAGAAGCTTCAGCATCACGTGCCGCAGGCGGGAGTTAGGGCCTTAATTCTTTCCCCGACGCGTGACTTGGCGCTTCAAACGTTCAAGTTTACCAGAGAGCTCGGTCGCTATACGGGTAAGTGTTTAAATCTTTGCAATCGCTTATCACATGGTGCAATGATTGTGCGTATGAATTCATATTTGTGTGGAAAAAAGTATATTTTGGGTTCTTAATTGTAAGATTGTTTGGAGCGTTATAGTTATAGGTGGCATTGGTGTTCGAGTTGTTTGTGTTTGATTTTACCGCCCTTTTATGTCACTGATACTGCTGGAAGAAAAAAGTTATTGTTTCTTTTATGTGTATGCTTGATGACGTGCGTACTATATCTAATGATTTTCTTGATTTGTGTTTGTTTTAACTTCTCTACTAGGATTGTGATTTTTTTTTTGGTTTTGAATCAGAAATGAACTGTACAAGAAACATTCTTTTGCAGGCAAATGACTTTGGAAACTTATTTTAAAAAGTCTAAAGTGCAAACTTAAAGTAAAGCATTGGTAACTATCAGGAGTAGTTAAACACTGAATTTTAATTATTCACAGACAATCCGTGCCGCTCTGTTGTATTTAAGTTTTGTTGTTGATTTTCTTCAAATGCTATCATATTTAAGACTAGGTTTGCTTCAAATAACGTTTCATCTATTTTAGCACATGTTATGATGGCTAAGTAATTAATTTTGTTATCAGTGTGGTTGGGTTTTGTATCACGTGCCTCCTAAAAAGTGATATCACTCCAGTCTGCAATATTCTATAATTATACATATATGTGTGTTTATATTTACTGGAAGTAGATGTAGAAAACATTCCATATCTACACCAAACAAATTGTTTGAATCCTTATTTTAATTTGATCTAAAAACACTGATCCCCATTAATGATATTCAATTTATATACTGTTGATTTTTATTTGTAGATCTTAGAGCTAGCTTACTTGTTGGTGGCGATAGCATGGAGAGCCAATTTGAGGACTTGGCTCAGAATCCGGATTGCATAATTGCTACTCCTGGTAGGCTTATGCACCATTTGGAGGAAGTTGATGACATGTCTCTACGCACCGTGGAATATGTCGTTTTTGATGAAGCTGACTGCCTTTTTAGCATGGGGTTTACTGAACAGTTGCACAAAATTCTTGCACAACTGGGTGAGAATCGTCAGACTCTACTTTTTAGTGCAACCTTACCAAGTGCACTTGCTGAGTTTGCAAAGGGTGGTCTTCGGGATCCTCAATTAGTGAGGCTTGATTTGGAGACAAGAATTAGCCCGGACTTAAAGCTTGCATTTTTCACTTTAAGGCAGGAAGAGAAGTACGCCGCATTGCTTTATTTGATCTGGGAACATATTAGTTCTGATCAGCAGACTTTAGTATTTGTTTCCACCAAATATCATGTTGAATTTCTATACGCGTTGCTTAAAGAGGACGGTATTGTGGCTTCCGTTTGTTATGGAGATATGGATCAGGAAGCCCGCAAGATCCATGTATCAAAATTTAGGGCTAGAAAGACTATGCTACTGATTGTCACGGATGTGGCTGCTAGGGGGATTGACATCCCTTTACTCGATAATGTAATCAATTTTGACTTTCCTACGAAACCTAAACTTTTTGTCCATCGTGTGGGGCGAGCTGCAAGGGCTGGTCGCTCTGGTACTTCATTTTCTTTTGTTACATCAGAAGACATGCCTTACGTGTTAGACCTTCATCTCTTTCTCTCTAAACCAATTCGGCCTGCTCCAACAGAGGAAGAGGTCTTAAGAGATATGGATGGTGTCATGAATAAAATAGATGAAGCACTTGCCAATGGAGAAACTGTATATGGGCGTTTTCCTCAGAGAGCTTTAGATCTACTTGCAGACAGAGTTCGAGAAATAATTGACTCATCTACTGAATTGACTGCTTTGGTAAAGCCCTTATCTAAAGCATTTGGCTTGTACACAAAGACAAAAACAAAACCAGCTAGGGAGTCTATCAAAAGAGTAAAAAGCTTACCTCGTGAAGGTTTGCATCCAATGTTCAGGAATGTCCTGGGTGGAGATGAATTAACAGCTCTGGCCTTTTCCGAGCGTCTGAAAGAATTTAGGTATGTCCTGAATCAATGCCCGTGTCTAAGTTTCAAAACAGTATAGATGTAATTTATCTTTACCTAACGTCTCAGCTTTCTTGATTGGTTTTTATAGACCAAAGCAGACTATCCTGGAAGCAGAAGGTGAGTGCGCGAAATCCAAAAATCAGAAGGTAAAATCAGCTGATGCTTCTTACCTGCTGATACTTTTAACTTTACAAAATTTAGAGTATCTTTTTCAGATTACGACGTCCATAATTGATGATTTGGAGAACTTTCAGGGACCTTCTAGTCAGTGGGTTGATGTGATGAAGATGAAAAGAGCTGTTCATGAGGAGGTGATCAAGAAAGTTCAGAAACTGCGTTCCAAAGATCATGTTGAGAAGGTGATATTCTTAGTGAAGCTCTTGTAGAGTGGCAGCTGTGGATTGGGTGTCTGAATAAATTGAAATGCGTTTATTATTATTTATTGCACAAAAAAAATCAGTTGTTACTTGGAATTCACCACCGTAAACAATTTTTTGATAGAATCATATTTTGCTTAGCTACTCCTTTCTCCCTGGTGTATTGATCAAGTAACTTCATGTTTAATTAATCACAAATTGATGTGTTTGATTTGTTCCTTTATGAAGTTCTTTCAACATCCATTAACCCAGGTGAACTGAAATACATCTTCCATAATAGAGACATGTCCCTTTAGTCTAAGACATGGAGTGAATCACTTTGTAGTCATACATATCCATTTCATCCCCTGACATTATGCTTAAATATTCCCTTGTTTTTTTTGTTTTTTCTGTTTCTTTATGTTACTCGATTTGTTTTATTAATCTATTTGTTCCTGCAGGAAATTGAATCAGATCCCATTCCCTCAGAGAACAAGCGCAAACAAGGTGCTTACCCAGATCTTTTTTGTCCTCCTTACTGCACACTGTGCAATGTCTGGCATGTCAAGTCTACCACTTTTTGCTTTCATTTAAGTTACATCACATAATCTAAATTAATAAATTAGTTGGAACTTGGGATGTTCATTTTTTGAACAGCAATGTGCAGTGGGCACAAGACCTTCCTATCCATGGCACAAAGCTACAAACTACTGTTATTCTATGACAGCCTAAGATAAATAAGCAAAAATATTCTTCAATTATTTGGGTTAATCATTTCAGCATAAATTTATTAACTTGGTTGATTTTGACATTTTAGGTTTACATAAATATGATCATTTTTTAATATTTGTCTTCTCTTCCAATTTCTCTTGGCAGTATCTGGCACCAAACGGAAGGCGCATACTTTCAAAGATGATGAGTATTTTATAAGTTCAGTTCCCACAAATCAGGTGAATTACCAAATCTCTGTGTCTGTGTAAGTGGTAGTTTGTTTTTAATTTTTATATTCTCTTAATAGAAGAGACTAATTTCAGTGTTTCACACTGCACATGCTACAATTTTACGTCTTTCAGATACTCGAGTTTTTGCTGTGTGCTTCCTGAAATAACATTTTGGTTCTGTGTCATTTTTCAGCATTTCGAAGCAGGTCTTTCTGTGGGAACTAACTTTCGATCAAATAGGTAAATGTTTCTAATTTTACATCATGAATCAGCCTATCCTCACTCTTCTTTTACTCATTTCCCAGTGTGGCTAATTGTCATGGGTGAGAGCCATTAATGTAGAAGTAGGTTACATAGTTCATGTGATAGGGTATTGCTCTATCAGTTCTCATGAAATTACTTTTTACAGCATGAATGCCGTTTTATTTCCACTTTGTGCTAATCCTTGATAGTAGTCTCTGATTTCTTAGGTAGCCATCAATGCAAAGACATGATTTTTGCTGCATAGGAATATATTGGTTAGTGATGCTTAGTCATTGATGTTGTCCGTCTCATGTGCTGTATGTTTATAGTGAAAATTTAGTCTTGACATTGATATGGTAGGAGGATTGAAAAGAATCCAATCAATTGAATCCTTATTTTCTAAGGCATCCGAGACAAGTATGACACTATTCATTGGTAAGAAACTGAAAAAACATGAACGAGAACGAATTAATGATGAAATAGAATCCTGGGTCATGAATGGTGATTCATTTGATGATGAAGAAAGAGAATTCTTTTTTCAATTTTCTGTTTCCACGACAGAAAAAGTGGTTCATCAAATTCTATTGAGTTTGACTTGGAACGATCATTTATCAGAGAATAATTATGAACCTAACGAACAGGTTTGAAGCAGCAGTTCTTGATCTAAATGCTGATGATGGTCGAGGACTGCTGAAGCAGAAATCTTCGTATCACTGGGATAAGGTACTATTAGCTTTTATTATATACACCTGTTTTCTCCCACTGGAGAAGAAATGAGAGGTAGACAGGTACACAAACATAACACCTTTACTTCAACCTTGACGTGTTGTAAATCTGATGGCTGTGTAACAGAGGAGCAAAAAGTACATCAAGCTAAATAATGGAGAGCGTGTGACAGCTAGTGGGAAGGTAAACAGAGAAACTCCACCTTTAGTTTACTTATGAATTTTCATTTTTCAATGGTTAATTTACATGCTCTGAAGGTTATACTTTTCAAGTTCATTGCTGTGATAATAAATATTTTTCCAAATTTACGGCTTGCAGATAAAAACAGAAAGTGGTGCAAAAGTGAAAGGCAACAAGAAAGGGATTTACAAGAAGTGGAAGGAACAGTCGCACAAGAAGGTATCACTCAGAGGTACAGGCAATGATGGGGCTGGAGAAGAAGCTGCTAGTTCCTCAGGTATTTTAACGTTCGAGCTAGACTATATTATATCGTCTTCTACCACACCAATATCAAAAATGGCTATTGCTTTAGTGGAGGAACTGAAACTTTCTGATTTATCATCTTGGCATTGCTCTGTATATTCTCAGTCTAATCTTTTTTAGTATCTAAACCTGTTGAACACTTGTATCTTTCCAAAATGTCTTCATTTGACGCCTTGCATGAACTTCACTTGTATGATAAGTTGAAAACGAATATGTATTTTATCGCTTCACTTCTTTCTTCAACAGGACCCGGTTTACGCGGAGATTACCATAGATACAAAGGTGGGGATCACAATAGATTCAAGGGTGGTAAGAATCGTAGATCAATACCAAATGCGCATGTTCGTTCTGAAATCAAAGATTGTGAACAAGTTCGGAAGGAAAGACAACGGATAGAAGATCGGAAATCTCATCTCAAGAGCAAACACAATAATAAGGGAAAGAAATTTGGGAAAAAAAATAATGGCAAGAGAGGGAAGGCGAAGTAGTACCAGGTTCAATTATGTAAATGTGGTTAAGTTACTAATTTACAATTTTGAAATATCTTATCAAGTGGATGAGAAAATATCAAATTTGTTCAAGTTAAATGATGCTACTGTTATAGTTAAATGAAACATTATGCAATGCCCATCTGACATTTATTGCATGGTGGATGAGAAAATAACAATATGTTTGCTGTTTCCACCCATCTTTAAATGGAAACAACTATTATTTTAAAAAATTAATTTAAGAAAAAGATACCGTTAGATGGTCCAGTTAAGTCCCACCATGGGCTTGATTCACTTTATACTCTCTTAAGTGGGCTTTGAATAAAACCACTACTCAGTGGGCCCATTTCCAAACATCAAATCCATCATGTATGTTAAAGCAATTCTAGTAGATGAGAGCAGCCTATCTTCAAAATTGATTGAGTTTATGTGTTAATATGGAGTATTACTGCCTCCCATTCTCTTGAAACATATATTCATCTTATCATTTTAGAAGTCCATTTTACAAGTGGTGTTATAATCAAAATGGAGTTCGAATCAGTGAAAGCCTAAGTTCGAGGTTCAAGAAAGCTAAATAATACAGAATTGATTTTTTAGGTTATAACCGGCTCAAACTTTTTTTTTTTTTAAATCAACTATTGAAATTGATATTTTTCACAATTTCTCTATTGTTATTTTATATTTCTTATTACCTAAAAATACTATAATACCCTCCAAAGTTAATAAAAGATTTGTAAAAATGAACAATTTTGAAACAACGTGGAAAAGTGCGAAGAAATACTCCCTCCGTCTCCCAAGGTAAGAGGGCCAAATGCTTTTGTGCAAGTAGATTAAGGAGTATTATTGTTTAATATGTAGTGGGTATGTGAAATTTTTGAATTATCTTTTTACCATTCCACCTAATTAATTCATTAATTGTAGTGGGGTATTTTTGTCTTTTGGAAATATAAAATATTGTTATGAAGGGTTAGTGGTGGGATCCTCACATTCTTAAAATAGAAATGGCCCTCTTTAAGTGGGACGATGAAAATGGTAAAATGGACCCCTTTAGCTTGGGACGAGCATGAGATTGTAATAAAAATAAGTAAAAATTGTGAAAACGTAGAATACAGAAAAAGGGGAGTGCGGTAGACAACGCATACAAAATGATAAGCGCCACAAAGTGGCACTTAAAATAGTGTTTTCCTCCCGCGAAAAAGCTTTCCAAAAGCACTATCCTCCCTACACTATAACTTTTTTCAATTCTCTGAACTCACTGGAAACACACAAACATCACACTTTTTCAGAATCTTCTTGAATTCAACAAACAATGGTTAAAGAAACTGAATACTATGATGTTCTTGGAGTTTCTCCCTCTGCATCTGACGACCAAATCCGCAAAGCTTATTATCTTAAGGTACTAATCACAATTCTACTTGATTGTATGTTTTCAGTGGCTAGCAATGATATACATGTGTGTGTATGTGTGTGTGGATTCATGATCATGGTGAGTTTGAATGTTCTTTATGATTTCCTTTCAAGAAAGATAGTCAATAATCTTTTTACATGTGGGAAGTGAGGCTTTATATGTAACCTTTATGTATTGTAAATGGGACTCATGATGGATCATAGGTGAGGTTGATCTTCCACTGTGGATGATGATGATGATGATGATGATGCGTATGTCGTTTACGATTTATTGTTTTTGCAGGCAAGGCAAGTTCACCCTGATAAGAATCCTAATGATCCTCAGGCAGCTGAGAGATTTCAGGTTCTTTCTTGATTTAATGATCTTGTTTTTCACTTGATCTGACCAATACTTAGTGTTGTTTGTATCTTGGTTGAATGTGTTGACGATGAAGTAAATCTTGGCATCATCAGGTATTAGGAGAAGCATATCAAGTTCTGAGTGATCCATTGCAAAGGGATACATATGATCGAAATGGAAAGAACTGTATATCTAAGTAAGTTTTTTCAGCTGTTGTTTTGTACAAGTGTCAATGCTGGCATAGTTCCTAGTAGGTTTGAGTCTGTTCAATCGCCCTAAAAACGAGTTGCCAGGGGTGTTTTCTATGATTTGCCACCTCCCTTTTAAGTGACCAGCTAGTAGAGTGACAATATTGATGCAACATTGAATGTGAATATAGTGCTTCTTTATGAGTAATTGATCTCATGTTTGTTGTTTTAGGGAAACCATGCTTGATCCAACGGCTGTTTTTGCTCTTCTTTTTGGAAGTGAGCTGTTTGAAGATTATATCGGGCATTCAGCCATTGCGTCTATGGCTTCTAATGATTCATCGGGTGAAACAGACAATCCTGATAAAGTCCATGATAGACTCCAGGTAAATACATTGTATATGATGTAATTGTCTTAAACAGCAAACATTCTGCTATAATGCTGTCTTTTCTGGCCAACATTGTATCTTTTAATGTTCCACTGTCTAGATTTTAACTTGTACATGTGAAAAATATAGGCTGTTCAACGAGAGAGAGAAGAAAAACTAGCTAGAAAGCTACGAGATCTTCTTCAACAATACGTTCATGGTGGCAAGGAAGGCTTTGTGAAACGAGCTGAATCAGAAGCAGAGAGGATGTCACACGCTGGTTAGAACTTATCCTAAGTGATTTTCTTGATGCTTTTCATTATAGATTATGTGATGATTAATCTGCAGCATTTGGAGCTGAAATCTTGCACACAATCGGATACATATACACAAGACAAGCGGCACTGCAGCTGGGGAAGAAAGCGATCTATCTAGGCGTGCCATATATGGCTGAGTGGGTTCGCAACAAAGGCCATTTTTGGAAGTCACAGTTCACTGCAGCAAAAGGTACCGACTACCGAACATGCTTTGCTGTATGTTCGTTTTTTACCCGTATTTGTGTAATTGGTTGAGCATATACATCCATGCATACATCTTCAGGTGCTTTTCAGTTGCTGCAACTTCAGGATGAGATCAGAAGACAATGCAGGGTGGATGGCAGTACGGAAAATGGTGTCGAATCGCATTTAAGGCAGAATAAAGACACACTTATGAACTCACTGTGGAAGCTGAATGTGGTGGATATAGAAGTGACACTAGTGCATGTGTGTCAAATGGTAACTGATCCTGTCATGCAATGCAATGATCCACGTACGATCAACGTGCAATGTGTGATTCTCGTGTGTTTGTTTTCTACGCATTGTATAGGTTCTACAGGAGAACAGTACGAGGAAGGAAGAACTCAAGGCGCGTGCAATGGCACTGAAAATCCTCGGGAAGGTCTTCCAGGTAGATTCAGTGCCATTGATAATCAACAGGAACTGCATATCCTGCATTCATGATTGATCTTTTGAAGAATATGTTTGTTTGTAACGAAAACGGGGTTTCTTTTTCGTACAGAGTCAGAAGTATATGCAAAATGGTGGAACATCAAAGAAGAAGATTGCTTCAGCAGATGAAGATTATAGCAGTTCTGATAGTAGTGATGATGAGGACTCACTGAGACCACTCAACTACAGAACTCCTTTAGTTACACAGGTTAATCTCATCTGTCTCTCTCTCTCTCTCTCTCTTGACACCTCTTTCTTACATTGTGGTTCATGTTTCTGAGTTACAGGGCATTGGTAGGCTCTTCAGGTGTCTGTGTAACCCGGCATTCGACGTAGACGATGATGAAATTGTGTACAGAGGAAGATGAGTACATAGATGTGAACCAGTGGTTTTCTTTTGCTTTTTCTTTTTTTGCTCAATACCTTTGATTTGTTAGAGCAGCAAATTGTGTTCTTAAGAACTTGATTATCTGTATCTTGATTCCATGTTTGATAAGTTTTACATTATTCTTTGGAGCAATCCATGTAAACAAAACTGAACAATCATTGTTCTTAATTTCATACTTATATTTTGGTTCCATGGGAAGCTTCTTCAGTATGTTTCAGAAAATGCTGGTGTTACGTCTAGTTGATGCTAGACGTAACGCCAGCATGGGTCAACATCCTATGGTTAGGCGGGTCGATCCATTGAGCAACAAAATGATTCATAACATTGTCCAGAATCCATCAAAGTGAAGCATCAGAGCAATTCAACCAAATATCTTCATTTAACTAAAATAAGGTTATTATACATGAGAGTTTCTACTACTTTAAACCATGGAAAAGAACAAATTCTTCGCTTCATGTGAAGTTTATTAGTGAGCTAGATGAGGAACGCGGTGTCCTTGAACAGCACAAGCGCAATGCACGGATGTTAAGTGCAGACAGCCACTGATGATCAGTGAGTGTCGACCAGGACACGTGTGGAGAGCTGAAAACGAGTCGCATAGTGCCTGTACTGCCGGAGGAGTCAAGGCAGTGCACTGGCTGATGTTGAGGTTTGTGAGCCCATCCTCTTCGTATGGGAATTGGTTCTTCTCCAGACGTGCCCACATCTCGTGCCTGTTCTTCGCTCGACTCTATGCCAGAGAGTACATAGCTCTATCTGTGATGTTCTGGCAGCAGTATAGACCAAGGGACCTCAGGTGAAGGCAGTTGTTTGCTAAGGCAATCACGCTGTCGTCTGAGACGATAAAAAATCGATATCAGAAACGAAGCAATTTGTTCCTCAATAACACAATCAGCTCCTCTAGACTCCCAAACAATCTAAGCTTTTATTACACTATATGAGGTTGTCTATAAGAATCATTTCATCTTGGTTTAGTCTTCGATCACGAAACATATTTTCAATAATTTTTTAGGCCTTCTACTACCCCCCTTTGAACTCAATTATACACACAGCAATGATAAATTTTGAGATTTTGGCGAAAGAAAGACACCTGTGATAAGTCCACATCCGCACAAGTCGAGAGCCCTGAGATCAGGACAACCGCCAAGCTCTTTACGCCTTCGTCACTAACTCGATCACACCAACCAAGGCTCAACGACTGTAGTTTATTACAGTTGTGCCCAATGGCCTGCATCAAAGAGAATTATTCAACCAACAAACTAACATATCAAGAACGAACAAGCAGACGAACTAATGCAAGATAATAAATACCTTCAGAGCTCTATCAGATGCTGCTCTAACACATCCACAAAGATTTAGAGTTGTAAATTTTCGACAGAATCCAGACAAATAAACTAGAGCAGTATCACTGAAGGCTGAACAGCCACTGATATTGAGTTTTACAAGATTAGGACAACCATGTGCTATGGCATGTAAGAATCGGTCCGTAAGTCTAAAACTCTTGCTGAGATCCAGCTCCTGTAGGTCTCGACAGTGAGCTGTGATAGTTTCGATCGCATCATCGTGGAGCTTTGGGGTGTCTTGTCTTAGTGTTAGTAATTGTAGTTTAGGAAATTTAGGGACTAGTGATAGAACCAAACTGTTCATGTTTCTCTTGCACCTAAAATTAACACAAACAAGTAAAAAACGAGGAAGCTCGAAAGCATTCAAGCACGAAGGACGACAAATTCATTCAAAAAATCAATCAAAAGTAAACTATAATGCATCTTTGTAGCTACATTTATCAACATATATCAATCACTAATCACTGAATCCTGCTCTACCAAATCAGTTTCATCCCTTCTGCCATAGATGTTTTAAGTTCATTCTCATCAATTAGAATGGTAAACAGGATTGAAACATACATGTTTCCACATTGCCACATGGTTTCAGACAAGATTTCAAGTTTCAAAGCTTGAAATTTGTGAGTATTTAGTATGCTATAGATTGTCTAGGACAGTAGATTAGAATCTCCTATATGCTATTGTCTTAGGACAATAGATTTTTATTGAAAGCAATCTGCTGTACTGTCCTAAGACAATAGCATATAGGAGATTCTAATCTACTGTCCCTATGTTTCAATTCAAAAAAAGATTAATCTTTGTTTATTTGCAATTAATTAGCACATCAAACAGAGATAGAGGGAGATTGATGATCATAACTGAATTTAAGTTTCGATTCTTTTCTTCCATTCTTTCTTACACCATCAAAATCAAATCCCCTGTTGTCATCAAAATCAAGAAATGTATGAAAAAAGTTAAGGGCCAAAGAATGGAGATTATAATACCAAGAGAGAGAAAAACGAGCAAGGCCCCAAGAAATGGCATCCCTCCATCCATGGCAAACCCCAGATGCAACAACCACCGTCCGATCATCCACCAGAGACAGAATCCTCAGCAACAGCTCCACAGGAATATCTCTCCACTCACTCTCACCCAACCCGCCACCGCCACCGTCATCGCCGCCGCCAAGAACCGTCATACCCTCAAAGAACAAATAATGCCCTCTGTTTCTCTTACTCTCTCTCTTACTCCACCAACACTATATAGAATCCAAAACAGAAAATGCCAAAAAAGAAAAAGTTGCTATCTTTCTTATCTTGTCAACGACAAAATCGAAGCACACAGGGAATTAACAACCTTTAATCACCGATTAACAAAAACAAAAAAAATTGATTTTTTTTTAATGAAATTGTTTCTCTCTCTCTCCTAACCAATGCTGAAGAACTGATCTCTCTTCTCTCTCATCTATTTATTTCTGAAAATGGTGTTGCTTTCTCACGCTGTGTTTCCAGAAATGGGGAAAAGATTTTTTATCATTTGATATCATGGAGTAAAACATAAATTAAGATTTCTGAATTAATACTACGGTAAGTGCCTGATATTTTGATACTCTCTCCTATGGTTTTTGTTGGATGAGCGTTACGTATTTATTTATTTTATTATGATTTTTTTTTCTGAAAAATGTGTTGCATATTTTCTTGATGTTAGAACACCTGATCTGATGATACAGGACAAGAGTAGAGCTACGTGTCACATGAACAGGGAGTTGCTTCATTACAGGGATTTTTTCATTTACATTATTACCCCTCAACTATGCTTTTATTACTAAATTATCCCCTGAGATATTATTAAATGGTGTACCTACCATTAGGCCCCATCGCCCCTTCTGGAATTAGTGTTAGAGGTAAATCGCAGGATGTGCCTCAAGTGACTTATAGAGAGGGCTCACTGTTTAACTTGTACTTGCAAGGGGCCAAATCCATGCCAAAAGCAGGATTCGAACCTCACCCTACAACAACTAAGCTCAATTAAAAGACGTTTCCACTATTATTGTCACACTACGTACACTTCACTTACCTTATCAAATCATCACTAAAATTAAATAATGGATGGCGATATTATCAACAATGGTGTACCGCACCATTATCAACAATAATCCATGATATATATACTCCATTTCTTTGTCCATCTTTAAACTGATTTAAATATAATCAGATAAAAATTTAAATTATTTGTTCTTTAAACTGATTTAAATATAATCAGATAAAAATTTAAATTATAGGTTCTCCTATTAAAACTCACATGTACTCATCGCTTACATGGATTCAATACATCAAAAGCTTATACTATAAGACTATTTTTACGGAATAACTTTGTAAGAGTAATAAAATTTTAATAAAAATAATATTTAATTAATAAAATTTGATAATAATGTATATAAATTTTGTTAGAAATTTTTATTTTTCAAACAAATTTTTTTACTATATTTTTTTCACTAAAATCAAAATCCTTAATAGAGTGTTTTAAATTTAATTTCTTAATAACTTATAACAAAACAACATATTTACATCTATATATTCTGATCTGTTTATTCTTTCTAATTAGAGAATATATTGGCAATGAAAACGAATTTTTTTTGAGTAATTCTATGTAAAGTAAAGAGATAATTCTACCCATTCCATTTCAAAGTTTGTTTACTAGTTTTTACTCATAAATTAATATTATAATAAAATAAAGCGAGTAATTGTATTAGTGTTTGGTGTGAGTCTTGTAATAATATATTATTTTGGGTGGGTTCTATATATATAAAAAAAAGAAATGTAAATATTGAAGTGAAAAGTCCAAATTAAAAATACATTGAGATGTGTTTAATATATTTGTAAAAAATATTTAACATCTATAAAGTATTTTAATTGAAATTATATGATATGATATTTAGTTAAATATTTATAAAATAAAAATTGAATAGTAGGTTACATAAATAGTATGATTTTAAATTGAAATAAATGTAAGTTTTTTATTTGAAAGTGTGTAAAATTGAAGTAGGATAAAAATAAGTTGGATTCAAAAAAAAAAAAAAAATCAATTAATGTGCTTTAAATTTTTTTAAAATTTTTTAAATTCGCACCTTATTAAATATTCCATATTCAAGCTTTATTAACTGAAACACACTTTAAAAGTATAATAAAATGTAAAATGCATCTTTCACAACAATATTAATAAATCAAACACCTTAATAATTTTCATATTAACACAAAGCTAAAAAATTCCTTTAAATGTATCTGTTGTAATTATTGATGAACTGGGCTCCATGTTGTTAATTTTATTTATTTTTAGACTGATAAATTATTACCACCTTAATATGATAAGGACAATATAATTAAATTGGAAAAGATCGAAGGACGCAACCTCAAAAATATTAATTATGTAGGGCTATTATTATAATTTAATGAGCCAATAGCAATTAGAGAGAGATGTTTAATGTTTATTAAAACTTCTATTTCCTGTCTTATTTTTAATTTATACATTTTTTTTCATTTGAGCTTGTATGCGGATGTTTAATGTTTATTAAAACTTCTATTTCTGTATTATTTTATTTTATATACATACATACATTCATTTTTATTTTGAGCTTGTATTCCATAAAATTAATTTGTGTTAGACAATAAATTATTATAATTGAAATCTTACTATATAAAGAAAAATAACACATTTATTTTAAATGAATAACAATTTATGCAATAAAATTACACTTTCTTATTTGATTTTATAAAAATATCTTAGTGAATCATTTTCCTACCATCATTTGCTTATTTACTCATCATTAAAAGATTTACAACTTTGAATAATGCATGTTCAAAAAGCTCCAAATTGATCAATAATTAATATTCCAATTTCTTGCCAAGAAACGAAGCCGTGCCCATAAAGTTAGTTGGAATTTTATTAATTTAGATAACCTTTTATTTTAATAATTATATAAGTATGTAGTTATCACCTCTATGGGGAGGAAATTAAATAATTATTTAGTAGTATAGTAGTGTGGTGATTAGACCTGCATATAAGACACATAGTTGTTGACACTAGCTTATGACCCTATAAGATGCTTATTCTTTTATATATATATATATATATATATATATATATATATATATATATATATATATATATAATTTTGGTTAGATTTTTATACAGAGAGATTTTTAATAGCCACTATTGACTAAGTATAATTTTAAATAGTCATATCTGTTAAGAATAATTTTTACTAGTCAGTATTTAATGGACTCCTCAAATTACCCCCATAACTGTCAGATAAAGAACGAAAATAAAGGGATCATCATCATGTCAGTTTTGACTGCAATAAATGAGGTGAGTGGACCACATTTAAAATTGTACTTAGTGGGTTGGTGAACCACATTTAAAGTTTTAAAAATTTTCAAAGTAAAATTTTGGATGCGGGTTGGTGGGGTATATTATTAATGTCATTTTCATTCCAAATTTCTTTATTTTCTCTCATCTTTCGTCCAACATCATCTCTCTTCCTCTATTCCTTTCGTCCCAAAGCACACAGAGCAGTGCCACCCATTTGCCGTCCCCATCACTTTCAGTCTCTCTTTTCCATCTGCCGGAATAGGCGTTTCCCGACGAGGTGGATTCTGGTGAATTTTCGAAATGATAAATTTTTCGGTATGTATAAAAGCAGTTTTATTTGCATTTCTAAATTTTGAGTTATTTGTTTATAATGTTTCCTACATTGAGTTTGTAGTACTCGTTTTCGAGGATACGACGTACATTTTGTGTGGTTTTGTTCATTTGTGTAAAATGTGAATTCATTGTGTATAATATTTCGTACATGTTGTGGTTTGGAAATGTAATGTGTTGAATGCGACTTAATTGTGTATACATCATGTTTAGAATGTAGGACTGCAGTGGGGGTGGTGTTTCTTTTTTTTTTGATTTTTTTAAAAAATTGGCTGGCCGAATAGGGCTTTGTGGTAGACCGAATAAAACAAATATGTAGGCCGAATAGAACAAAGTGTAGGAGTGTATTTTTTTGAATTTTTTGGAAATGTTGGTTGGCCGAATAGAGCTTTTTTGTAGACCGAATAGAACAACTCTGTAGGCCGAATAGAGCAAGTGTATGCCGAATAGAACAAAGTGTAGAAGTGTATTTTTTTGGAATATTTGGAAATGTTGGTTGGCCGAATAGAGCTTTTTTTAGACCGAATAGAACAAATGTGTTGGCCGAATAGAACAAGTGTAGGCCGGATAGAACAAATTGTAGTTTAAATAATGTGATAGCACTTACTTTGGACAAATAGAGCATATTTGGTAGGCCGAATAGAGCAATAATATAGGTCGAATAGATCAAGTGTAGGCCGAATAGAGCAAAGTGAAGTGGGAATAATATGATAGCACTGACCTTGACCGAATAGAGCAATTTCTCTAGGCCGAATAGAACAGTGTGTAGGCCGAATAGAAGGAAAAGTAGGCCGAATAGAACAAATGATTGAGTGTGCCAATATTTGTTCAGTTGCTGTAATGAACTTATTGTTATTTGATATAATTATAACTTATTGTCTTATGAAGTAAGTTGGTTGAATTGATGCAGAGTACATCTATTTGATGTGTGTTACATATTATTTAGCAAAAAATTTAATTTGTACAGGTTGAGTAGAAGCGTCGAACTATGCAGAGGCAGAAGTGCAGTATACATAATTACTACAAACTTGGGGTTGTTATGACAATTATCCGTAAGCAGTTAACAACGGTTGGGGGTAATGCGGAGGAGATATTCAGGAGATCCTGCTTTGGTCATTATTGGGATCTTCACGACGATTGGATCGCGAATGCTAATCTCCACGGTCTCATGACACGGGAGATCATACTTAGCGGGGATGATGTAACTTCTAGATATTTTCAGGTCGGGAACGAGTGCCTTAGATTTAGTAGGGTAGAGTTCATGCGGATAATTGGGCTCTGCTTCCGGGACAGAGTGAGTTTTGATCCGAATATGTCGTATCATATCTCGATTGGTGGGGTGTACGATACGTATTATGGTCAGGGCGAAAGACCATTAGTAAGTGAGAGTGCCCGTGACTTCGAAGGTATAAAATTTAGTGGTGTTAGCCTCGAGAACGCGGTTAAAATTACTAAGGTATTGTTGTTGTACTATTTTCTCCTTGGATCGGATGTTACCAAGGTGAGTGTAGACAACTGAGTTTGGGTGCTAGTAGAGGACGAGTGTAGATGGGATTTATTCCCTTGGGGTCAAGTCAGTTATATGACTCTACTGCACTTTATGGACCACATTTTGACTGAACTTCCTAAAGGAGCTGACCCCAACAAGTACAAATACCACTTTTACGGGTGCACATTTGCGCTCCTGGTACGTGTTGTAGTAGATCACTTAAACTTATAGTGTATTACTAGTTTCAGCAACAATAATAATCTAACATATGTAGTTTACGTGTGACAGGTTTGGGCGTACGAGCGTCTACCTGCCCTTGCTACACCTTATGGCCATGTCCCTACCGATAAGGAGAATGCTAGGCCACTTTGCTTGCGATGGATTTTTCGTAAGGTGAAGAAGCTTGATAGGAATCTGTTTTCTCGGGTATGAAATCTAAATTTTTATGAATCATAATCCATTGCGGTACAGATAAATCAGTGATATTGTATCTAAATGTATTTTTTTAATCAGAATCTTGTAGTGGAGGATTTTCCGCGGGTGCTCCCTCATGAGTAAAGAAAGTTTATTAGATTGGAATAGATGATGATCCTTTGTAGGGTTTGATCATGAGGCTGTACACCAAGGCATTTTCTAACCCCAGACGAAAGGTCGTCTAGGGGCCTGATTTCTCATATGTGGAGCAGCAGACCGCGGGGGAGGCATACGATCCTACTAGTAATCAATGGGATCAGCAGTACTATTCGGGTGTGGCTATTGAGAATCGGTGGATGAGCCCAACATGAGGGAGCATTGGATGATAGAGACTCTACCATTCAGACGTGTCATTCCAGCTTTGCTGCGCGAGATTGACCCTTGAGGGGTTCCGCACACTTTCCCACTGACTCCAGCTCGCGCAAAGGTTTGTTACAGACAGGAGGAAGACTCCAGTTGCGGCCTAGCGTGTCTCAGGACCATAGACGGGTTATTAACGAGGGACTTTAACTAGAACACTCCCGATCACATGTTGCGTTACCGGAAGCATTTGTTTTCCTAATCTTTCAGGCTGGTACCATTATTTCTGCAGTATGAAGTCCAATATTGATACTTTGACATGCAGTTTATTTGATTAAAATGTTCAAAAATAGGATCAACGCAATTATGTTCGAAATTTCTTTATTTAATACTCATTCTAAATAAAATAACACGTATAATCTACTGGTTGTTATGCGAAGGACATCGTACACGAGTGTGACCAATTTCTCCACATATGCCACATTTTTTCTCTCTTCGTAAACGGGGATTAGGGGCAGCCGTCGGAGGAGGAGGTGGACCGCTGTTGACGTTGAAGCTCCAATATAATTTACTCGATTGTGACCTGGCTGTTGACAGAGCGAGCAAACATGTTCTTTGTGACGTCTCCTGGATGACTCAATTCCTGACATTATCCGAGACATTCATGGTCGGTCAGCTTGCCTGTGTGGTAGCGGGGGTTTATCAATCTGTGACTTGACACTGTCAGGTGTGTTCCATTGAGTGTAATGCGGTACATGCATCACTGGCCCGGCCCACATCCCTAATATACTGGTGCGATGGAAAATGGTAGACACGAAGCCACTGGATGGCAACCTGCAAGTACTGAAAAACGTATAATATAAGAATCACAGACTCAGACGATCAATACAAGTAAATAAGATGTATGACTACGTACTCGATTACCTTCATAGTATGAATACATGGAATAAGTTCTTTCTGGAACTTCTCACATGTGCAACTATTTCGTTCAAATCCACAGTGAATAACTGATCTTCGTCTTTGATTGCATACTTATTTCCAAGGAGTCTCGATACTGGTAGCTTTTTGGCAGCAAGAGAAAGTTCCACTAGCTCGTCATGGACACGCTTGCAGAGAATGGCACTCTCTTGCTCAGCTTGAGTTCGACCTTCGTAAAACCACCTCTCGGTGGTTGTGCAGGCAATCTCTAGAAGTGTGCATATAGGTAGCGTGCGTGCCCAGAGTATGGCATTGTTATACAACTCAGCTGATGTAGAGTTCATAAACTTGTACCATTTCACAGGACAGTGGACCCTTGACCATTTCTCATATCCCCACGACACAACTAATTCCATTAACTTGTCCGACGATCGGTGGCCCCTCAACGAGTTTATGCAGCTGAAAATAACAAATATGGAAAGGGGAACATTAATAAAAAATCCATTGAATGGATGACATTCGTAAATGTGAAATTACGACGAAGTGGATGTTGGAAGACTAACCTATCAAAATCTTTCGATAGGTATGCATCCATCGCACTCTGAAATCTATACAAAACGTTCTTTCCTTAACCTGCCAACCTATTCTTTAAATGATAACCACACAAACCGTGATGTGCTTCAGGATAGACAGTAGAAATAGCATGCGCGATACTGCAATGACCGTTTGACACTATCAAAAGATCTCGTGGACATCCGTATGCCTCTCGAACCCTCTCTAAAAACCATATCCACGAAATGTTGCTCTCGACGTTGCCAACCCCTAAAGCGAGTGGAAATATCTGACGGTTTGGATCATTGGTAACTGCGATGAACACAATACCTTTACGCTTTCCCTTCATATGAGTGTCATCTATGACCATGAATGGACGACCAAACTCTAGAAATCCCCGCCTAGATGCTCCAAGTGTGAAAAATGAAAATCTTAAACGGTCCTCTTCATCAACGGAGATACAGGTGTGCGTATCAAGATTTGCTAACTCCAACTGATACATGTACGCAATCAAATGAGCTGTCGTGATCCCTATACATGTGTCCAATAGCCAGGTGTTTGGCCTTTAACGCCACGTTGTAGCTAATGTTAAACCCGAAATCCTTCAAAATCACTTCTCTCATCGCCTGGGGTCGGAGCCCAGTAATCTTATCAAATTACCTAACAGCAAAATATTGACCGATTACGCTGGATGACACCTGTGTAGGAGTGGGCCTGTTTGGATCATTTAAACAACCGTCATGTTGAACGAATTTAACCACCCCCACAACCCATAGCTAATTCTTGCGTGTAAAGCAAATCGACAACCTACTTTATCCTTTAGCTTACATTCCATGTTATATCTGGTCGAGCTAGATCTTTCAACAATGGTCTCCACTCCATTCCGCAAGTTATACATCCCTACAGCTATCTGCAACTTCTTTTTTGTATCAAATACACTTTTCTCGTGAAGAATGCCAGACGCATCAAACTCAGGGACAATCATCTGATCTTCTCTATCAGCTTCAACCGGAATGCCTATGACCGTATCAGGTGCATTAGTTTAAAGTAGAAATTTACTTTAGTTCTATTCTAAATAAACATAGTATGCATATCTGGAATCAACCAAGGACGGGTGGTGGGCCGTATACTTTGAAAATCTTGTGGCTGCATTTCAGGACGGGATAAGTCGCGACTAATCGGTTCAAGAAAGTTAGGGCCGCCTTTCTAACGTATGTAATCACAGACTTCTTCATACATTTGGATTCTTCTCTCCTCAGCATCATCATCACTTTTGCTAGAAGACTGATTACAATCCTACTGTATATCATCTTCATTGTTTTTATATTCTTCTTCGACATTTCTATTCCCCGGCTCAACATCATCATTATAAGCATGCACATCATCCTCATCCTCACCAGCGTTGTCATCAGCTTCATCATCTATAGATTCTCTAAAACCAAACCGCTGCATCTCAGAGGTCGGACTGTACTCCACATTCAAGTCAAAATTAGGCCTACCACTAGACTGTGCCCTCGTGCATGGATCATTGCTTGGACCAACACTAAACCCTAAACCCAACCCTAAATCCAAACTATGCCCTGAACCTTGTGTAGAATGTTGAAGGAATGCATTGCCAGCGACAGGAAGGAGTGTCACGTACACCATTCCTACATTAACACAGTTGAAAACTTCTGCCACACGTGCATCATTCTTTATCTTATATTTAGACATACGACCATTGTACTCGACCAGAGAATGAACTTCATAACCCCAATAATCCAAATCAACTTGTACTATATTATGAATTTCTAATAGCAAACTAGTATAATACAGATTGTCCTCCCGCAAGTATAACCACCGAACCTGTCCACCTTTGTATAGTATCCCATCCCAATATCCACCCCAACTCATCCCAACTGTTTTATAGCTCATTTGCACATTTTTCAAGAAAATGTTAAAATATTAGAAAATTAATTGGAATTACTCTATTCGGCCAACGAATTATTATATTCGGCCTATAAGGTTGTTCTATTCGACCTAACAATATTGTTCTATTTGGCCTACAGGTTTCTTAAAAATAAAAATTTAATATGGAAACTTTTTGATCTTTTATTCGGCCTACGTTTCTTATATTCGGCCAATAAGACTGTTCTATTCGGCCTACAATTCTTGTTCTATTCGGCCTACTTATACTTTTTTCAAAAAATGATAAAATTTCATTTGGATACATTTCTCTTATTCGGCCGACGTCTCTTCTATTCGGCCAAGAAAGTTTGCTTATTCGGCCTATAAAAGTTGTTCTATTCGGCCTACTTATTTTTTTTAAAAATAAGAGATAATTTTTTGCCTATTTGGCTAACGAATATGATATTCGGCCTACATAGTTGTTCTATTCGGCCTACAAATCCTATTCTATTCGGCCTACTTGTTTCTTATTTAAAATATAAAAAAAAATTAATGTGGAAACATTTTATACTCCCACTTACTCTATTCGGGAATCTATTATTTCTATTATAAAACGTTAAATAAATAATATACACTCTTGAGACATGTAAAAATGATCAAATTAATGCATTCATAGTTTTTAAAACAAGTTTAAAAATATACCTTACTGCTCCCCAAATTCTCACACCTCTAAAGAACTAGAAAAAATAGTTGCTCCCCAAATGCCGAAGAAACCTCGAACAAAAACTTGAAAAATGAAATGAATATATGTGTATGATGCAGCACAATGGTTAGACCGCCATTATATATACCTCATTTTTTGTAGGCATATGAGGAAGCACATGCCTACATAGTACTATGTATTGTATTTTGACACTTTTTACAGAAATAGAGAGGAATCGGATTCCTGTACTGTACTTTTGGTACTTCTTGGTCAAAAAAGTGAGGAATCTGATTCCTCAAACACGTGAACAATGGGTCTCTATCAATGGTATTTTGGTCAATTCCATTAAAAGTGGCTAGAATAAATTGTATATAAACACATGTGACCACTTAAAATTACTTTTAAGTAATAGTGGCTACTTTTTGCCATTTTCACATTTTTATATGTCCAAATGAATTTGACAAATATTTTAAATGATCATGGTTTAATAATAAGGAAATCACATTAGCACCTCCAATTTTACTATTTGCACCTCAATTACTAGATGCACCACAAATAATATGGTGAAATATATATCCATTATTATACATACTTCATTTATGACATTTATACCCTAAAATTTAAATACCATTAATTGATAATTTATAAATTAAGAAATATAATAACAAACACTAACAACAATGCCAAGATGAAGATGAATGCCACAAAAGAGCTCCCAATTTTACACAGGCTCTATAAAAATATTATTGAAATTGAATGAATAACGATCGATGCTTGCTCTGCAAACGAATGCCATACGTGGTTGTCTACATAGTTACATAAGACGAAAATAGATCAGTACTTTGACAACCATTTATGGGGATCTAACAAGATTCATTCACTAATGTTGATCTGAATGTAAAGTAAATGTAAAATCGAAGACACACTAAATCCATGACAGTTTTGGATGATATGATTTTGTTTATGACCATGTCAAGTGTATATCATATATTAATTTATCACGTATTCATAATTTTGATTAATAGTCTGCTATTCCACTCTACCACATATCAGATTTGTTAAGAATAAAAGAATGGATTTCTTTTATTTCTTTGTCCCACATCGGATGAATAGTATAAGGGGATGGATCCTTGATGCTATATATATTTTGATCAGGAAATTAATTTTATTATAAAATTGAAGTACAAGAGGTACCTCAACCCTTACAACAATAGAAAATCATTGAGAACTATACTTAATTACAGCATAACGTAGGATCTAAACTCCACTCCTTAAAAGAAAGATTATCGACGAAATTTCCTTTGACAACTAGCCAGGACCATACCTTTGCTTTGACTTCAGAGAATATCTTAGAAGCATCAATTTCTTTTTCTTTAAAAACTATATCGTTTCTCCCATTGCATATTGACCAAATGATTGCAGACCAAATCGAAATAGAGATTTTGGAGCTTCTTGAATTTCCTAGCAGATTGTCATGTTGAAGAAGATGTCGTGCATGATTAATATGGGGCACCATTCTCATCTTTGTCCAATTGTAGCAGTTTGACTAAATTCTATAGGCTACTATGCAAGTGAAGAAAATATGTGAAACAGTTTCTTCTTTCTCTTTACACAATGCACAAAGAGTATCAGTGTTTACCCGTAGTAATCCATGCTTTTGAAGACTTATTTTTGTTGGTAGTTTTTGTTTAATGACATTCCAAACGATAGCCTGTACTCTTGTAGGAGCAAAACTCTTCTACATTTTCTTGCAAACTTCCGCTTCAAATGACACCTCTTCTTCAGTTTCTTTTTACGCGTCACATTTGTAGGCTAAATTCGTCGAGTATAACCCATTTGCAGTACTTGTCCATCTCTAATAATCTTCTTCTTCTTTAACCAAATGATACCTGTTTAAACAAGACATAAGATCGTTAAGTGCAAACTTATTTCTCTCTCTTAATTCCCTCTTCCAAATAAGATTACATCTCCACCCATCTTCCCCCACACTCTCCAACATCAATTACTTGGGCTTCCTGATGTTCACTCAGTCTAAATGGTCTAGGAAATATCTCTATTAATGAACCCTCTCCAACCCACCAATCTATTTAAAAAATGTTTTATCTCCTCTACCCACTATTTTCTGTAAATCCCCTATCATTCCTCTACCCTCTTTTCCCCAAAAAATATCACAAATATCTTTCCACCAATTGGAAACCCATGCTTCTTTTCGTCCTTCATTTCTACCCGATCTCCGAACTTTTCCCACCACAAAAGGATTTTCTCCATATTTTGATTTGATGACTTTGACCCACAAACTCTCTTGATTATTTAATACTCTCCAAACCCATTTCCCTAGAAGTGCTTTGTTAAAACTACCCAGATTTCTAATTCCCAACCCCCCTTTTTCTTTTGTATAATATACCTCACCCCACCTAACCCCTTGATGCTATATATATAAGGAGGCCCTTGGACTTGATGTCAAGTGCAACAATCAAGTACACTTTAATCTTTGTGTTTGATTCTATTTAAATTTCTTTCTTGTATTCTCGATTGTGAGAATGGGAAGAAAGGTGTGAATTAGATAAAGATTTGTAAGAGTGTAGGGATTGGGGTCGGGAGAGAGAAATTCTGTGTGATTGTAAAAAATTTTCACATAGTGGTTTTTCTCGATTCGTGGTTTTTTTTCCGGTTTTGGAGTTTTCCACATAAATTCTTGTATTGTGCTTTTTATGCTCTTCTTTATTTGTCCCTTACGAATGAATGAGGATCTGCTTATCCCAACAAGTGGTATCAGAGCCTAGTGAGCCTGATTCGAGCGCTTATAAAGTTCTTAGTATGCTCTGTGGTTGCAGCATAGTCTGACCTTCCACATCAGAAAAGACTTTATGAGAGGAAGAAGGTTATTCATTAGGCTAAGGGTGACATGAAAAAAGTAGAAAAGCTAGTGGCACAAGGAGGTCAGAAGATTAGCCGGATGCGGTGGATCTCCTTTCTTGCGGTGAAATGCGTCGGACAGTGGCGTGGTAAGGGGTAGGATTTGTAGATCAGTAGTTTTTGGCGGAGTTCTTAGACCTGTAGCAATGTGAATTGCTGGGACTCCCGGTGGTGGAGTTGGCTTAACAGCGGCATGGGTTTTCCATGGAGTCGGCTCAAGGAGGTTTGAAAGGAATGGGTTTTTCGGTAATGAATGGTGGCGTGCGGAAGCGGCGATCCAACGAGGAAGATGTCGATGTGGTACTTGGTATCGGTGGCGCTAGATTGGTAAAGAGTAGCGGACCGACAAGTGGAAAAGCATCGTGAATCCTGAAGGATTAAAATCTACTTCAAGTGACGACACTTTCAGTAGAAAAAGGTTTCGGACAAACCTGGTGTAGCTAGCGGTTAAAGGCAGTGACGTCATGTCGGTACAATGATGGTTTTTGCTTAAGGTGGAGCAATGTCATGGTAATTGCTTAAGGTGGAGCAATGGTAACATTGCTGGTCAAGGAGGACCTAGTGCAACAACAATTCCAAATGTTGAGTTAATATTATTGATGATCCCTATTACATGTTCAGTTGTCATGGAAAATGATGTAATAATATTAGCTGGTCCACAAGTTTGCACACGCTCATTGACTTGGCAGGTGATGTAGGGTGTGTGGTGGATGTATATCTATGGCTGATGGACTTTAAGGGGGAGCTAAGAGCTGGAAGTAGCACTATAAATATTAGCAGGATTTTTTGACATGTGCCGAAGGAAATTCTTAGAATGGTTTATTCTAAGTGGTCTACTCATATGGTGGAGTAGGATTCTCAGGATTGGGAATGAATTTTCGGTGAATACAATGATTCTTAGAATGGTTGATTCTAAGGGATTCTCGGGATTGAAAATGGATTGTCGGTGAAGATAAAGACTCTTCTTTTATTTTGACAAGGTGGAGATTGTTGGATTTGTCATAAATAAAAGAAGGGATTTCTTTTATTTCTTTGTCCCACATCGGATGAAGAGTAAAAGGTGAGGGATTCTTGATGCTATAAGTCAGTAATCAGAAAGGATGACGAGATAAGACAAAATTTAAACTTTTTTTCATCCCTTTTAATTTTAGTAAATTTATTAATAGATCTAACATTTCAAATCAAAAGCAACCCGTTTTCTCGAGGAAATGGTAGAGAAACAGTATGCAGTTAGATACACCAACAAAGAAAATAATTTATCCAATCCATCTTAGAATCCTAATTTAAAATTCAAATTTTCATAGAACAAATGAGAAAAACATTGAAGAAAGGCTAATAAGTTGCGTTTTATTAAAGAGAAAATGAAAATAAGAAAGGGGAAGAGAAAAGAGTACAAGATATAAAGATTGACAAAGTCAAATGTAGAAGCCAAACAGGCTGCTTTAAAGAGGCCAAACATATACCCTTGTGGAGTATGTAGCTTAACACTAATAATTTAACTATATAAAAAACATGTATAGGATAGACTTAGACTAAGCTAAGAGATGAAGGCAGATGGCCTATAACAATAAAAATCCAAAATTGGACTATACACCAAAAACCTGCAGGGGCTCGCTCACATCCAATGCAATCAAATTATGAGAGCCACAATAAAAACAGGATGGGGATAAATAATAAGGAGTTTGCGGGATCAGTCTCTTCATTTGAAAACTGATAAACATACTTGTGTAGGGTTAGCGATAGACCAACCACGGAACCAGTCGACCTCACCGGAGAAAGAGCATTCTGGAGTTCACCTATAGGACAAGAAAGAAAGGTCAATCATGAGATACGGAATAGGAAGAGATCAGGAGAAGAGAAGCTCCAGTGGTGGCAGTACGACCCAAAGTAGACAACCCAGCCGAAGCTAAGATAGGCTCGAAAAGCAATGGAGAGAAACGATAGGTATTCCCACCATGGGATAGGATCTCGTACACTCGACGGAAGCCATCACTCAGCCATTTGAGAGGATGAGAAGGAGGACCTGCATAAAAATAACATCAGAAACTACAGGAAACAGTTGAACCAATACTCTTTGAAAATAAGAGAGAATCATACACTTATCCAACGGCAGGAATCGAACAGAAAAGGTCACGAGGACTCCATTGACACGAGTTTGGTAGTCACCGCCTAGCCAAAACCACGCCTTCTCCCAACTCCGGCCGATGACATCAGAGGCCCCCATAAAGTGGTGATTATTATGGGGCAACAAGTAGTAAAAATCTCTAGATCGGCCAGACACAGCGTAATTAAAGAGAAACTCGAGCTCCGATGGGTCCCGGATAGTATGACCCAACATGTGGAACAGTGACATAGTGGAGATTAGATGCAACCAAAAAGAAGGCAACAACTGGCCTATGGCCATGTCCCATCTCTGCAACAACAGACCAATGATAGGAGGAAGAGAAAAACGCAAACTAGCAAGAAAGAGGGAGTAACTGAACACAGTGCGACCTGAAGGGGGGGTCGGAAATAGGAACTCCATCCAAAGGAAGTTCAAAGACGATATTAGGTTTACCATACCGCCGTTGAAGCTCTTCTAACCGCTACGGAGTCAACCGAGAGGCCGGTACCCAGTTGAGACGCTGAACCATCCCTTGGAGATCAACACCCAGGTCACCGATATCTCGGCGATGGGGAAGATAATTCCCACGTTAAGAGGAAGTATGGCACCAAGTTAGCGTCAATGAGGAGTGCAGCACTGCCAACACTCGCGGCAGGCATAGATGGAATCGGATGCCTATTTGGAGAGTCAATGGAGATCGGGTTGCCACCGGAAGAAGAAGATGTAGACAAATCCCTCAGATTAGGATGGGGCATTCGACGAAGACGATTGGAACTATGAACACCAGGTCACGCACGCCGCACTGGCGAATCATCAGAAGTATTCACCTCTTGAACATCAAGCGGAGGGGGAGTGACTTCATCAGACATTTCTGGAACTCGAACGAAGAATTGAAAATTAGGGTTTTGGCAAAACGGCAGACGGGAGAAAGTGGATTCTAAGAATGCACAAAGATAGCAAAAACTCCAGAACTCGCAAAGAAATCAAGGGAATTAAATTAAAGAAAATCGAGAATATAAGAAGAGAATAGGAAAGATTTGAAATTCAAAAAACCAAAGAGGAAACTGCCTGACAAGGTAAGGGAAAACAGACGCCATCATTAGAAATTATGGAGTAAAAACGGATGGGATCTAAAGGCTGGGAGAACGAGACCTTACAACTCCCAAGAAAAAAGGAGGGCCCAGATTAATCCACCCAAAACCTGACAAAGGACGTGACATCCCACGACAGAAAAACAACGGTTATGATTGAAAGTAGAGGTAAATTACCAAGACACCCTTACTAAATCTATTAATGGAATAGAAAAGGCACTTTGATCATAAATAAATAAGTTACAAGGGAAACAGAGTGGGCCCAAAGTCCTATCAATCAATAAATAAAAGAAATGCAAAAGAGGTACAGAATAAGCCCTAAATAAGAAAAATACCATCTATTCGACACTAGGGGCTCGAAGACGCTTCATTGGTCTTCTTGAAAGAGTTCGGAATCAACCACCTCTATAAACTATGGGTCCCCACTTCTCGGTACCACGTCTCCGGAAGCGCCCAAGGTAGTCTCGACAGTCGTCGACATTGGGGAAATACTGATATCAGCAGTGCGATCTGAGGCAAAACCAGTCTCTGGGATTAGTGGAGTTGAAAGAGCAGTAGAGCCCCTGGCGGGCTGAACTTCGGAAACAACAGTGGCGACATCGGAACCCGGATCCTGTGCATCGCCAACGGTAGGAAACTCAGTCTCTGCCAGAGTCTCTTGAACAGGTCCTATTATAGACTCAACGGGGGGCACGGGGAATGGATCCTCAGCCCCGGAGTCGCCCCTGGTAAAGTCCAAAACACCTTCAGCAAACTCCTCATCGGATCCACCCTCCTCGAACTCATCTGAAGACTCTTTTGGGACATCAGTGATAAAGTCAGAATACTCACCAAGCACCCCAAAGTCAATGTCACCCTTCAAGATTTCCCCAGGAGGCATCCTCTCCTCGCTGATGGCTTGATGGAGAAGATCACGCATGTCGTCGAGGCAAGCAGGATAGGGCTTTCGAGAAGAAGCCTGAGCAAAAGCGGAGGCGCAAGAACAGAAGCAGTGAATCCTATTCTTCAGGAGAAGAACATTCTTGTAATACAAATTATCGGCCTCTGACAGAAGGAAAGCTTCCTTAACCCGCTCTGCCTCGGCTAAGGCCAGATCGCGCTCCCTCATAACCTTGGCAACAACGTCTTCATACGCCTTAATCCTTTGAGCATAAGAAACTTCGGACGCCGTTTTCTCTTGCCACACCTTGTCAAGTTCCTATTCTGAGGACGTTCGAAAAGCTTGGAAATTGTTCTGTACTCAAGATAGCTCGGCTTGGAGCTGATTCTCCTTGGCAATGATCTCTTTTTGGTGTTGGACCTTCAAAGCGGCAATCTCGTCTGAAAGTACCTTGTTTTGAAGCTCCAAAGCACTTTTCTCTTCCGTAGATTTACCTAACAGACTGTCATACCGAGTGTGGAGGGCATCAAAGGTTCCTTAGAGCTCGGCTTTCTTGTCTTGCTCAACCCTCAACTGTCCCCGAATTAAAGCCTCGAAGACCTTTTTCTCACAATCCCTCACCCTTTGAGTCAGCGAGGTAACTTCGTCTTACAAACGGGAGTTGCTTCTTTCTACCTCAGAAATACGGTGCAAGGCATTGATGGCGTGAAGCGCTAGTCGTCCCGCATAACTGGAAATGCTGTGAAGAGAATCCTTGGCAGATATATTCTCCAAGTGTCCTAGGAGTTCTCGGGTACATCCTTTAAACGCGAAGGTGACAACACGAGCCAAGCATGCAGGAGCATCAAAATTGAATAAAAGCTCTTGAGTTCGGAGGATGGTTTTCCCAGCCTCATCCAGGTGGCCATACCTCGATAAAAGTTCCTGATTGACTACCGGATCTATAGGGAGGAACGAAGTAGCACCATCCGACAAATGCAAAACATGAGGAGCACCCTCAGAGGAAGAACCACCAGGTGACCAAAATCACAGAGGAGTCTTCCCGTGGTAATACCACCACATCTCAGAAGGGGAACAACGAGGCGCCAGATCATAGGAGGTACCACCAAGGGTCTGCTGAACCTTAGAGGGCCTGGCACCACTCGAAGAGCCCAAGATAACAAAGAAAGAGCGAGTAAAGGCGTCGGCAGAGGGAGAGGAACTGATGTCACAAACTTCAACGGCATCTTGAAGAACCACAGAGGAACCTATAGCAACAACACCCGCATCATCATCTTTGGCCTTCTTTGAATGACGTGTAACCAGAGCAGTGCTGTCGTGAGTATCCTCTTCGGAAGTCTCCTCCACCAATTTAAGTTTCTGCTTCGGGGCAAGGGACTTGGGGACTGCAATCTTGGACTCTTACTTCTTTGACTTCGGGGCTCGAGGGGCTTTTTTGGAACCCCTCTCCGAAGGATCCACACCTGGCACCCGAATAAGATCAGATTCCAACCTTCGGGAGATAAGATCTGAGATGTCCCCCATCCTAACAGAAGTAAGGGGCTGCACAGCAAGTGGGACTTTCGAGGCCTTCGGAGAAGAAGTCTGGGAAGCTTTCTTCTTCCCTTTGGAGAGCGCAGCCCGTTGGCGAGCAGAGGGGAGAGTACCATTGTGGGCAGCGTCAGGCATAAGACATGGACGTTTCCCTTCCCCTAGGTATAATAAAAAGAAGGAAGAAAGATTAATACGAGAAGGGGAACTATGCGATGAACCCTTTAGCCGAGAAATAATCACAGAGGGACTACCTGACATGGCTATGGATGTGATGGTGAAGTCGGTTTCAAAAAGGTTGGACCCTCGGAGAACGCACTAGTACTGCGCCACTTCTCAAAAAGTTTACGAACACGGCGGAAAGCTTTCCAAAATCCGACTGACAGCGTCCCCAGGGCACACGTATCCCCTACTGCACAGAGTAAAAGAAAAAATGTTAGAATGTCTCATATAACATAAAGAAGAACCGACGAAAACATACACGCACTGAGGACAGGCTTGAAGAAAGGACTTCTGGGGAGCACGGTGGGATTTTGAGGGTCCCCAAGGTCATATACAGAATCTCCCCTCCAAGAACCGCGAACCCAGAACCAAGGATTCTTCCACCCTTTAACGGAACTGGGCAGAGAAGCAACAAGATTGATATGGCGCGGCACCAGATAATAATATCCCTTAGTCCTGTTATTTGGAGTGAGTCGGTACAGAAAGTTGATCTCAGCGGCAGACAAGAAGGAATATTTATGCTTCCGAAAGAGGACCAAAATCCCAATCAAGGCCGCCCAATCGTTGGGAACTAATTGAGCCGGGGCTGTACCCCAAAATTTGAAAATTTCCCAAATACAGGGGTGGAGAAGAAACCTAAGACCCAGTTCGAGTTGCAATTCATAGGCCGCCACAGCGTTTGGCCGAGCGTAACACATATGTGCATCGAGAGAAGAAAGATAGAAATCGATGCCCTCCCCACACTGAAACTTGTCGAAAGCAATAACAGGGCTCTTCCGCAACCAAGAGTCATCAAGGACCGAAGGAACCTCAGCGGCAGAGAAAGGAGTATTTTCACCCCACAACGAAAGTTTTCGGAGATGGCCCAACAATCCAGGACCGGCGTCAACCATGTCGGGATTAGGTTCCAATGCAAAAGTAGAAACAAAATCCATGACCTGTTGATTAAAAGCAATATGAGATGGAGACAGGAGATCCGAGGGCTCCCCCGAAGACGACGACGATGAGGGCAAGGATGACCCAAAACTACTAAGCGAAGAATCGGTTGAACGGAAATAGGATCTAGGGAATATGAGAAGAGAAGAAGAACCCTCGCAAGCCATATCAAAATAATCGTAAAAGGAAACGCATAGAGAAGAAGGGAAGGAGAAACCCTAGGCCACGACAGTGATAAGTCCAGAAGCACGAAGGGAGGTAATCAGTGAAAGAAAGGAAAAGAGGAAGAAGAGAGAGTAATACCTAGAAGAAGAACATGAGCACACCAGATAAAAGGAAGAAGAAAGAGGAAGCGAGAAAATGGAAACTGTCAGAAAAAAATTCAAAATTCAAATCAAATAGTTGCACTCCAAAATACCAGATATACCCCTACCGGAACAAAAATATCTTAAAGCGGCGCAGATAACGCGAGAAAGCAGGAATGTATCAGTAAGGAGGCAACGATTGCGAACAACAAAGAACCGAGATGGGAGGAACCCTAATGTTACAGGCACCGAAGCATGAGAGATATAATCTACGAAGCACGATTTGACCCTGAAGAATCTCAAATCATAAAATTATTTAGGCTCGAGGGGCTAATGTTATGGGTATTATATCCCTCATGACATATTAGGTCCAAGAAGCCCAATAAACCCAACAGACCCAGGATACTTGGAATAGTAAGCCCAATCCCTCGGCGGCCCAATCAGAGGATAAAAAGGAGGAGGGAATTAAAGCAGCCCAATAAGGAATATAACAGTCCGGAAGCCCAGCCCAGAACGAATAAGAGCGAACCCTCCGAACCAGTACGAAATCAGGAAATACCCTCAACTTCGGAGAGACACCTCGGCAGTCACCCTCCCCCTGGCCAAGACCTCGGACGGACTCCTCAGCACCGAAAACCAACCTGCCCGAAGACCAAAGGAGGATGAGAGAGCAAGATAATAAAGGACATGCATCATAATGAAATAATACAGGTACCGCATGCTATAAGACAACGCTATCAGGAAGAGGAGATATCTTGGACATCAATCTTAACTAGAAGACAGCAGCTGACTGGCACGTCCTGCTCCAGCGACCAATGAGAGGCCAGCAAAGGACGGAGACACCCTGCAAACCCCATGCGGTGCAACAAACGGTGCCCAGACTCCCCCTGCAGATGGTCGGCATACCAGGCAGCTTCATTAAAGACGGCTTGTCTTCATCTAGGTGGCACAAGACGATTGGCTCGGAGTTAGGGTTTTTAGGACAATATAAATAGCCTCTCTCGCAGGAGAGAGACAAGACATTCGGACTCACTTTAGACATTATACTTGTAAGAATTTGGGGAAAATGAGTGTTGTTCTAAGGGAGAGTAATAAAATTGGTTGTGTTCTTTGGTGAGAATTGATTCTTTGATATGCTTGAATCTCACTATTTGTCTTTATTGGTGGTTGATTGTGTATGTCTTTATTCGTTCTTGGTTCCGTTGATTAAAAACCTTAATCCTTCGTATACTAAATTAACGAGTCAAGAACAGCCATCAACATATATATCAATCTATCGATGTAATTTACAGAGCCCAAATATGTGATATTTAGTATGAGGTGGATCACTGGTGGGTCCAATTCTCCAAAACAAAGATATACAGAGGCCATTATATTTCAAGCCCAATCTTGATCTTTTCAAAAAAAAAAAAAAAAAAAAAAATATATATATATATATATATATATATATATATAAGTTATTTTTTGGGTTCCTAACTGATAGTTGATTCATCTTTCAGTCCCACCGATAAAACTCCGTAAAATAATGTAATTTGATCTTTCTCTAAGAAATTTAAAATAATGTTAATTGTACAAGCTTTATTAATTGAGATTTAATTGCCAACCAACATCTTTTAACTAAACATAAAAAAGAGACTGGCTACTTTTTTAACTAAACATAAAAAAGAGATTATGGCTATGAATAATTTATAGAGTAAGTTACTGTAAATGGTGCGGGTAAATTTGAAATTAAAGTATGTTATCAATTATTGGTTTTTATTTTATTTTTGAAAATGCAAAAATAATTTTGAGAGAAGTAAATGATGAAAATGTAAACTTGTTTATAGAGGAGTACTACTTAATCTAAAGATAAAATTACTCTATAAAAATAAATAGTAGTCCCTCCGTTCCAAAGAGAAATTCATAGTTACTGTAAATACGGAGCTTAAGAAAATGTTACTTTTAGGTGTAGTTTGGTATTTTAGGTAATAAATAAATTATAAAGTAAGTTATGTGAGTTGTAAAGGGGTGACAATTTTGAAATTAAAGTATGTTGTAAGGTTATTGATTTGTATGTATTTCCTTATTTGAGGGTGTGAATTTGTTTATGAGATGGATAAAAATAGAAAATGTGAATTTGTTTATGGTACGGATGGAGTAGATATTATCGTGATTTAAATAAATCACTTACCTAGAATACTTGCAAAAATATGTATCATCATCTTATGCACCTAACATTTAGGTGAAAGATTATACTCATGCATATTATTATTTCATATTCTCTGTCCCATATTAGTTGTCGCGGTGGATACGAATTTTAAAATTTTCATTGTTTATTAATTTTATTTACTTTTAGAGAGTATTATAATCTTTTGGATAGATCTTGCATGAGACCGTCTCACGTTAGATATTTTATCAAACAACATGTGGGCATTCATATAACATTTAATTACATAACATTCTTATATTTTCACTTATTTCAAATTCCAGAACAAAGAAAACCAAACTACGTAAATTTTTATAACAATGTATAATATCTAAAAAACATTACAAATACTGTATTGGTTTATTATTGGATCGAGAGTTTGAAAAGTTAACACTTTTATCAAGGACTCACGCACTCTCTAGGGTGATATTTGTTTCCGGTTTTTAAAACAGAGAATGGACTTCAAAATCCACACAAAACCACCCCTATCAATCTTATAATCCTCAATTTATATTCTCTTTCCTCATTTAATATTTATTCTCTTTTTATATCTCCTCTCTCCTCTTTTTTTTAATATAAATTAATACATTATTAGACATTGATTTGACATAAAATTAAAATATACCCTATCAAAAATTCAAAACAAATATATATTACTATTCATTAGATTTTCAAACCCCAAAATCTCAATTTCATTCTTTAACCAAACATCCCCTAGAAGATTCTAAGCAGCTTCTGCAATTATCCGAATTTATCTAGAAACATATACATGATCAAATAAGACAATACGTGAGAGAATAAGTAATCAGAATGTTTGTTATCCATAAGAAGAGATGCATTTATCTGCTTTGAAGAGAGAGAATTGTGCTTAAATATTATGACGGTCATGATTTTATTTTAATATTTATTTTATAAGAAATGAGGTGGAAATTAGAGTTCATGTAAGAGATAGAATTAGAGTGTTTATTAACAGCGCTAGAAGGAATGATAAATGAGGGATTGAATTGATAGTTTAGAATCATTCATGTTTTAAATTGATTGAATTTATCTTTTGGATCTCTAACTGATAGTTGATTAGTCTTTCAGGTCTTGTAGCGAAAAAAACTTCATTATTTTACCCATAATCCCTATATATATACAAAATAATGCATTTGTGATCTCACATATATTACATTTTGTTAGACAATCACAATTTCATTTCAAATCATATAGACACAAAATTCAAATCAATTGTAGAATGCAATATTATAATTGAGTGATAGCTATTATTGATTGGTGGCGTGTGAAACTCTACCATCTCCCTACTCAAGTGTGGTTGTGTAGGATTGCATTATTAATACTACTCTTATCATTTTTTAGTCTTTAATTGAGTGCATTGCATTACATTAAATTTTATCATGTTTCATATTGGCTTACCCTAATTTGGCATTTTGTCATTTTATTATCATATCTTCATGTCTATATTTATATATTCCTCAATTAAATTTGTCTTTGAATCTTGCTTTACTTCTTGTCTAGATACATTTTCAGGCCTAAAAGTGATTCCTAGGTCTACAATTGATACAAACAAAGTTATCACTAACAAATTGATGACATGCAAAAGACTATACAGTAAATTTGAATGAAAAAGGATATCATTTAAAGGGGGATCAACTTTTTTAAATAAGACCAACTCTAACACTCGTGATTTATGGTATATTTATCTTAGGATTAGGGTATAATTGTAAGTTTATCGTTGTGGTTTAGAATATAATTTATCCCTAAGGTTTAGGGTATAATTGTAATTTTATCCTTGTAGTTTAGGGTATAATTTATCCCTAGGCTTTAGAGTTTAGGGTATAATTATAATTTTACCCTTGTGGTTTAGGGTATAATTTATTCTTAGGGTTTAGGGTATAATAATCATTTAAGTATAATAAATTTAAAAATAAAATAAAAAACAATATTAAGGAAGAAGAATTAATTAAGAAGGGTGGAGACTACATGTTCCACCAATTCATTTGGTGTGACTGGTTTCATGCAAGTCACACTCTTTAAATAATAGTAATAATAATAAAAAGGAAGATTAACTTATTTAAGATAGTACATTTCTAAAGTTATTCTCCATTCATACCGAAACAAATTAAATTACTATTGTTTTCATTCCACAAATAATTAATTTTACACCTTCAAAGTAAAAAATAATATAAAACCAACAATTCCACAGTACATTTACTTTTAAAATTGTTACTATTTTACCTTATGTAACTTACTTTATAATTTACTCCCTCCCTCCTAAGAAAGTTTGCAACTCTCTTTTCGACACAGAGATTAAAAATGTGATAACTTTTAAGGGTATTATGATATTTTTTTGTAATAAATAAATGATAAAGTATATTAGGTGTGTTAGGTAGGGGTGGTTTTTTTGTAAATAAAGTGTATGGGGAAGAATGATTGAATTTGACTTTTTGCTTTTTTAGAAATGTGCAAACTTTTGTGGGACAACTCAAAATGAAAAGTGTGTGAAATGGAACGAATAGAGTATTTATTATCTAAAAATATTAATCTACCTCTAAAAACAAATTAAAAACAATTTTTTTTTTATAATTCTTATCTACGTTAATTGTAAACTTCATTATGGAACTAATAGAGTACATACTTCTTAAAAAAAATTCTAAGAAAGATCTAAATAATAAATATGTATATATAAGAAGAAAAGTCTATACTTTCTGGGAAAGTTTTTTTTTTTCTTTTTTTTTAATTCTTTAAAAATTATAATTCGTAATAATTCTAGATTAAAGAATGCTGCAGTTGGATGAATTAAATCTCCACCATATCATATACTTGTACCACTCATATATAAAGAGAGCATGATTAATATATATGATATATAATTTTTTGAGTATTTCTTGCCTATTTAAATTTTGTATTATATATATATATATATAAAACCTTTATAGTATAGTGTGATATAAAAAATACAAATTTTTTTAGTATTATAACCGCTTTGATCATGGGTGTGTTGATACAAACATATTTACAACAATATACCAACTTTTCAATATATTATAGTGTCAAAATTACCTTTTTATTTGTATCAATATTAAAATTTAAGGGGCACTGGACCTCGCAATTTCAAAAATAATTACTATATGTAAAATATAGAGAGATATCATAGCTAGCATTAATGTAGTACTTTAATTGGGTTTTAAGTAGGAGGTCACAAGTTCTAAACTCACTTCCAGGGATCATATTACTATACTAAAAAATTATCAATAACGGATATGTGGGCGAGCAGATATAACAACTGCAGTTCTGAAACGGTCGTACCAGCAAGCATGGTGCTCTAAGACGCTCGCCAGGTCCTCGTACCAGCAAGCATGGTGCTCTAAGACGCTCGCCAGGTCCTCGCTGAAACAATCGCTGAAACGGTTGTACCGATCAAACGTGCTCTAAAACACACGAACCAAAACACACTGACCAAACAACCACTGAAACGGTCGTACCGGCAGACACTGAAACGGTCGTACCCCTATACACTATTAAAAAAAAAGTTATACAAATATGGAACATTTTCTGTTAGTTTTTTTTTAATGAAAATCTATGTGTAAAAAAATATACAATTATTTATAAACATGTATACACTATTAAATAAAAAGTTATACACATATGTGTGCACTGATGAGAGTGAAAATTCACATAATTTGAGCTCTTATTTCTGTGATAATGATGTATGATTTTGTCTTAAGTTGAGACAAATCGAGATATGTAGTGGAAAGTCACAAATCAGGTGCAGTTGAGGCCGTTTGAGCGGATTTTCGAAGGAAAACAGGATAAAAGTGCTCGGAACAGGAGGGGAGTGTTCAGGAGGCTGGTTCGACCAACCATGTAGGTCGAACCATGGTCGAACCACACGTCTGGAGGTCCGTATAATCGCCGATGATTGGTTCGACCTTGGTTCGACCAAGGGTGTAAGTCGAACCGACGTGCGGGACGGCCCTAGATCCATATTTTTACACATTCAGTTCGTGTTTTCACTTAAAAAGTCCATTAGAGGTCCATTGAAAGAGTTGGAAGTATAAAAGGAAGACCACACTCATTAGAAAGGTACCGCATTCATTCTACACAACATTCAAATCCTACCATCATCAGGAGGAGCTGTGGAGAGAGATTTGTCTGTCGAATCAAGAGAGAATAAAGTAAAGATTCAAGACGGTGAGAGACGCGACGGCACCCACATCTAGGGTACTTCGCTTCTTAATTTATCTTGTAATTTTCAAGACTATGGGTAAGATTTATCCAACCACCATGATTGTTCTTTGATCAATCATGGGCTAGAACCGCCTTGGTAGTTCTAGGGTTTATGAAGGTTTTACAAGTTAATTGAACTTTCGTGTGTATACTTCGTACTACACTACTTGTAAATTTATTTTATATATGACCACTACAAAGAAGTTACCCGACAGTGATGGACTTTTTGACGGTCACTCGAACATGCGTCACAAAGTTTTTGTGACGACATTTGTGACAGACAATTTTTTGTGTCGGATTTTGTGACAGGTTCTTCTGATCACTTTTTGTGACGGATTTCATTTGTGACGGACTTTGTGACGGATTTTATCCGTCAAAAATATTAAAAAAAATTAAATTTTATCTAAAACATATTTTAATTGTTGTGATGGAATTTGTGACGGAAACCTGTCACTTTTTGTGACGGATATTTATGACGGATTTCATTTGTGACGGACTTTGTGACGGATTTTATCCGTCAAAAATATTAAAAAATTTTAAATTTTATCTAAAACATATTTTAATTGTTGTCATGGAATTTGTGACGGAATACTAAAAGTATTTGTTGGGTATGAGTCGAACCCAGGTCATTCCGCATGGGTGCCTTACAGCTCAAGCCCAACCGGACAGACCCACTATATTTTTATTTAATTGCATTTCAGTCCATTTATACCTTTATGAAGGTATATAATTAGAGATCACCCCAAGGAGGTTCGAACTTAGGCGGATGAAGAGCATGAGCGCTTCTGCGCATGTTTTTAGCCAATTTGGCTAGACTTAGTTAGTGTTAACTTCTAACAAATATTTTATATATTCAATTATTTTGTATTAAAATGACATCAATCAAATTTCAACATAAATATAGTAGTAATATTCATTAATATAAATATATTAATATGGTATCTACTAAAAAAAGTAAAAGTTGCTTGTTATATTATATTATAGTAAAATTTCATCTTATATATATTTGATACTATTATCTATATACTATTATCTATATTACTTAATATATTATATTCATTTCATCCCACACTTATCTTTACACTTATTAAGTATACATATATTTATTTTCAATATTAATATAATACAATATACTATAATACTAGCATGTAACTGATTAGCCAACACTAGTTTCTTCCAAACTTTCTCTCGAAATGAATAAAATGTGAATTCAAATAAGAATCCCAAAATAGCTCAATTGATTGGTTCTCACTCAAGCAATTCCATCTAGGTACTAAGCTTAAATGAGATCCCCTCACACAATCAATCAACCTCCAAAAATGGTCATCATGCAATGTTGAAAGGTGGCGGGGGCATTGCACAACCTAAAAGGCAATTTATAGAAAGCAAACGTGTCATACAGACAAGTAAAAGTTGTTTTCTCTTGATCCTCGGGAGCTATCATGATTTGGTTGTACCCCGAGTAACCATCTAGAAAACAATAATACTTGTATCCCGCCAACCTATCAAGCATTTGATCAATAAAAGGCAAAGGGAAATGATCTTTATGAGTGTTTTCATTAAGCTTCCTATAATCACAATACACTCTCCAACCCGTTTTCACCCTTGTAGCAAGCTCTTCATCAAATTCTATTTTAACAATGGTTAGACCCCCTTTCTTTGCCACAACATGCAAAGGACTTACATGAGCACTATCACTTATGGCATAAACAATTCCAGCATCCAACCATTTCAAAAATTCTTTCCTAACAACCTCTTGCATAATGGGGTTCAAACGACGTTGAGGTTGTATGCATGTTTTACTCTCATTAATCAATCTAATGTGATGCATACAAATAGTGGGACTTATGTCTTTCAAATCATCAAGACTCCACCCTATAGCACTTTTATGATCTCTAAGCACCCTCAACAATTTATCAAGCTCTAGAGGTAAAAAAGATGATGATACAATTACTGGAAAGGTTTTGTCGTCCCCAAGTACGCGTATATAAGGTGATTGGGTAATGACTTCAATTCTTCTTTTCCCTTATCAACCTTGAGCTCTTCATTCTCTATCTCCAATGGAATGTATTCTCTTTTTTCATAGTACATCATCTTGGCTTCATCTTCTTGCATTTTTCTACAAGCATTCAAGTCATGTAAGCAATCATTTATATCATCATTTTCTAGACAATAAAAAGAAGAGTTAGAGTTAAGAGATAAAGTAAGAGAATGACTTATGCTTGTTTCGAAAGGATCTTTAGATAAGAAGAATGGCAAGTTCTTTTGAACAATCATCAATCAATTCAATCCTTCTACACTTCTCTTTCTCATCTGGATGCCCCATCGCATTTCTTAATGAAAATACAACCTCTTATTCATTTACTCTCAAAGTCAACTCTCCTTTGTGCACATCAATCAAAGCTCTTCCCGTGGCCAAGAATGGACGTCCCAAAATCAATAGAACATTTGCATCCTCGTCCATGTCAAGCACTACAAAATCCACCGGGAATATGAACTTTCCAACTTTAACTAACACATCCTCAACTACTCCCTTAGGATAATTCAAAGACCTATCCGCAAGTTGCAATGTAACGGTCGTAGGCTTTATTTCTCCTATACCAAGTTTCTTGAAGATGGAAATAGGCATCAAATTGATACTAGCCCCAAGATCACAAAGAGCTTTGTGCACTTCACTCTTACCCATCTCACATGGTATGACAAAACTCCCCGGATCTTTGAGCTTTGGATGCAACTTCTTTTGAATTATAGCACTACATTCCTCCGTCAAGTTGACAGTTTCATTCTCCACTAAACTCTTTTTTCTTGCCATAAGGTCTTTCAAAAACATAGCATAGCGAGGTATTTGTCTCAAAGCATCCGCAAAGGGTATATTGATGTGGATTTTCTTGAAGATCTCCAAAAACTTTGCAAACTTTTCATCAAGGCCCTTCTTAAAAAATCTATGTGGAAAAGGAATAGGTACTTGAGTTTTAGGTATGCCCCAACTATCCCTTTTTAACTCCACTTCATCCTCTTTCTTTTTCATTGCCTTGGTTCTTTGTCATTTCTTCTCAACAAGCTCAACCACATCTGTTTCATCATTTGCTTTTACTTCAACTTCACTTTCTTCCACAAACTCTTCCTCAACCTCCTTCTCTTCTAACTTCTCATTTCCCATAGGCATTGAAGGTCCCTCATAGTTTGTTCCACTCCTCAAAGTGATTGTCTTGCATTGCTCTTTTGAATTTACAATGGTAGTAGAAGGAAATTTCCCTTTTTCATTCGCACTCAACGAACTAGCAATTTGACCAACCAAGTGCTCCAAAGCTTTGAATCTTCTATCATTAGCTTCATCAATCTTTCTTCTTGTTTCATCTTGAGATTTGTTTGATGAAATCAACTTTTCAATGAGTTCTTCGGTGGTTTCTTTCCCTTTATTATTAGGCGCTTTAGCTCTCGGATGATACCCTGGGGATAAGTAACTGCATTGCTCGGGTTTGAATAAGAGAAATTATCTTGCCTCCTTTGTTGTTGTGGGTATGAGCTTCCACTTCCTTGACCATTGAAGTCTCCTTGCCTTGGTGGGTAGTTTCCTTGGTTGTGATTGAAATTACCTTGATAATTATTTTGATAGTTACCTTGATAATTCCTTCCTTGCATGTATTGCATATCCTCTACACGTGGCATTGTCATAGCCCATTGTTCCCCACTAACATTATTCGGAGGAAACACACCTTGATCAATTTGGCCTTCAACCATATTAACTCCTTGATTATTCACACCTTGATTCAAGCTCATTTGCCTCATTACCTCCACCGCTATCATCTCAACGCTTGGCATACTTGGCTCCACACTAGCACTCTTCACACTAAATTGTTGCTCTTGATCGAAGCTCTCAAATCCATAGCATCCACTAACTCTCTCCGATAGCCATTGGTAGACATTTGTAGCAATCTCATAAAAAATCCTTATAGCCCTTTCCGGAGTCACACCAAGTACGGATCCACCTGCCGAAGCATCAACAAGCACTCTTTGACCATTTACCAAACCTTAGTAGAAAAAACCCACTTGTTGATTTTCCAAAAAATCATGTTGTGGACACTTGCGTAGCATGTCCTTAAACCTTTCCCATGCTTCATAGAAACTCTCTTGAGGCATTTGCTTGAATTGAGTGATCAAGCTCTTCATTTGAAGTGTCTTGGAAGGCGGAAAGTATTTGTTCAAGAACATTTGTGCAAGCTCCTCCCAAGTGTTACATGTACTCATAGTAATGGTACATAACCATGTTCGAGCACGATCTCTCAACGAAAACGGAAAAAACCTCATCTTGATACAATCCTCGCCCACCCTATTCATCTTCACTGTGTTGACAATCTCAATAAATTGAGCTACATGAGCATTAGTATCCTCATTCGGAGTTCCACTAAATTGTTGCTCTCTCACCATAGAAATCAAGCCCACTTTAAATTCAAAGTGGTCCCATCATTTGTGACATTGCCCTTGGCATAAAGAAATCCCGGATCACTCTTGGATCAACTTGAGGCCCTCGATATACAGGAGGTGGTGGTGGAGGTGCATAAGCATGTGGAAAACCTTGTTGAAGCATGGCTTGTTGCACCATTTGTTGAAATAAAGCTTGATTGTTGAACTCTCCAAAATTTTGATGAGCTTGTTGAGGAGGATTAGCATTGACTTGGGCATTGTCTTGCATATTTTATACTCTGTCTCCATCATTCCTAACATCAACATGTTCATCTTGATTGTTCTCCATTGGATTACTCTTTTGATTTTGTTCTCCTTTTTCCTTCTCCAAAAAGTGTGTTCAATTTCTAAATCAATAGGTTCAACTTGTTTCCCTTTTGACCTTGTTTGCATACACCTTCAAAATAAGAGAAGTTAGAACAAAATTTTCAAAAGCAAATACAAATAAAAAAATAAAAAAATGTCTATATTGAGATTACTCAAAATGATCCTTCTTCAAGCTACTAGCAACTGTTGCCTCCCCGGCAATGGCGCCATTTGAATAGCCATAACTTGTAGTCGGGTTGACCAATTTAAGAATTTATCAAACCACTGGGAGATAGACACTAATGCTTAAGCGATCTCTCATTTTTCGTAATTTTATAGAGACTCATCATCAATGGATTTGGTTGTAAAACAAGTAAATTAAATGGATTAAGCTAAACAAGTAAGCAATAATCAACAAACGAGACGGATGGATGAAAAGTGATTTACCAAATTGATTAAAAGTGAGATCAACAACAATCAACAGGTGGTAATTCTAGGAATTATGTATCAAATGCATGTGTTTAATGGATGTATGATTAAGGGCCAACACTAGTTTCTTCCAAACTTTCTCTCGAAATGAATAGAATGTGAATTCAAATAAGAATCTCAAAATAGCTCAATGGATTGGTTCTCACTCAAGCAATTTCATCTAGGTACTAAGCTTAAATGAGAATCCCCTCACACAATCAATCAACCTCTCGATCAAACCAATCGAATGTTCTATCAAAGGGTTCTAAATCCTAAAAGATATCTCTATCTTATCAAGATTTGTAATGCACATGAAGTGTATGATAAATTGATTCAATGAACTATCCTAAACATATAATTGATTTCTCAATCTAATCACATGTCTATGACAATTAATCACACAATTCAACAATACAATTCAAACAATTAACATTCAATGATAGAAAATCACAAATTCATTCAACACATGAATTAAAATACATAGATCCCCAAAATTAACCAACAACTCTCATGTTGCTAATCTCACAAGAGAGATTAGTCTACCATCTTCATAAGATAATTAACATATACATTAAAAACCTTACAAGTCATGATAATCAAATAGGATTATTATAAAAATGGGATGAAAACTCCCTTGGATTGGCTCCAATGGCTATCTCTTTCCTTTCCTTGTAATTCTACTCTCTTCCTTGTTTCTTCTCTTCACTTGGATGAAGGATTTATGGTGAGATGATGATGGAGTGAGTAGATGGATGGACGTGATGAAGGATATGACGTAAAATGAAGGAATTGGTGTGTGGGGTGTGTGAGCAGCTGAAAATTTGGTTCTAAGATGATCAAATGTTGAATGGAGTGGTATTTATACTCTTGGATATCCTTTAGAAGGAATCTGAAATTTTTCGGAATTTTAAAACCTACACGGCTCGAGTTCAGTATACGGCCCGAGTCGTGTCTAGGGTTTATGGTCAACGATGAATTTTGGACAGCTCACGGCTCGTGCACGGTACACGGCCACAGGGGTGACCATGTTGTGTTTTCTGACGACCGAGCACGGCCAAGTCTTACAGGCCCATGCGCGGTACACGGGTCGTGCACGCTACTTGCCTCAAGTACCAAACACGGCTAGCCGTGTTTGTGCTGCTTTGCTTCCTTCTTTTTCCAGACTTTTCGCTCCATTTTTCACCTATTTTAACACGTATAAGTTCATTCTCACATAATTCCATAAAAATACATAACACTACCAAACTACACATTAATATGGATAAAATAATGTGAAAACGCACACAAAAATGCACTAAAATTTAGGTGAAAATAACGACAATCAGTAACCTGCATAGCACGCATGATTATTTTATACGTACATGTATATTTCATAGCTAAATTAGAATGGTTCTTATAATTTATAAGTATAATTTACGAATAATAATACTTCGATATTCTATCACATAAATAAATCTAAGTTGTATTATCTAATATATTAATTAGTAATAGAATAATTAATTAACAACACTAATTATTAACTTTATATGATTTTACATAACTTTATAATAAATTTCATCATATTTATATAAACTTGTGTTTTTAAATGTCATTCCAATATTTCTTGGAATTTAAGTTATAATTCATAATCATCAATAATGTAGTATACTTCCTTCATCTCATTTCAGATGACACACTTTTCAATTTTGGTTGTCCCACAAAAGTTCGAAAAAGTAAAAAGTCAAACATAATCACATTTCTCCATATACTTTATTTACAAAAAAAACTCACCCATATAACACACCTAACATATTTTATTATTTATTTATTACTAAAAAAAATATCATTATACCTATAAAAGTTATCAATTTTCTGAATCTCCATGTCAAAAGAGGAGTGCAAACATTTGTGGGACGGAGGGAGTAAATTTGTTGAAAAATTCGACAGAACTCCCTCTAATATTTCAATAGATTTCTAAAATCATGAAAACCTGTTCAAAATACTTAGTTCATCCAATCACCGCAAAAGTATAGTTGTGCGAATTAGTCAAAAGTAATAGAAGAAAATAAAAAAAGCAACAATAGTACTACAATCCAAGTAAACTATGTCTAGCCACAACTGCCTCCCAAACCATAATCAGATGCACCAGGATCCGACGGGTTGTAATCAGGAAAGAATGTAGGAGTGAACATCCCCACCTTCTTGGCCAACTCAGCAACAAAGAGATGTAGTCTTTTCTCCATCTGTAACCCCTCGTCACCCTCCCTCTCTGTCCTTTCTATCATCTCCTCCAACGTCTTGAGATGACTGGTTATATCGTCAACATTCAGCTGCGAGGTAGGTGTCTGAGTGGAGCCCCGAGCAGAATTTGCCTCATCCCTAAGACTGGGGCCCAAGCTCCCAGTCCCTATGATTCTACCCTTGTATATCCCAGCGTGCTGAAGGTAGAGACGATCAACATTCAGGGAGCCTCAGGCGAAGGTCTCGGATCCCTCCTCTTGTGATGGTAAAGTTGCTTGTGAAGCCAATGTATCAACGTGATCCTATATAATGGGTAACAAAAATTACATATATATGGTGCAAAGATTAGTATTTTATTCACAAAAACATGACAATATCATTAACAGACATACGATGAGATTCCACGAACACTTGTAGGTAATCTGGTTGCTTTTCTTTTTCTGGAATATCTTGGCCACATCAAGTACGGTAGATTGTGAGCCAGCTTTCTCCTGCTTATAAAATTTTGTTCAATCACCACAATTCATGCATGCTACCAATGTTCTCCTTGTGGACTCCATTCTCCAATTATTATTTTATTTATTTATTCACAAGAATTATTTATATATTAATTTCTTAATCCACCATATTCCACTAAATACTCCACTATAAACACATACCACTACCACCTTAACGTCATATTCATACTACCTCTCCAACTCTCACTTTCCATACATACCATTCTCTCACTTTAGCATCTGCTAAACCTTCAATTCTTCTCTCTCTCTAAAATTTAATCAATGGGAAATTATAGGTTCAGATTATCAGACATGAAAGCTCTACTTTCTCTCTATCTCTCTCACTCACTCTGTGTATAGTGCATATACACACAACAAAAACATCAACATACTAGAATGCTACTACAGTTACTCCCCCCTTTTGTAGGGAAGCAATCACTCAATCCCTTAATTCTTTTCCAGAAAACAAAGCCTTAAAAGCTAACTAAACCATCATATATATACATATGTTTTCTTGGATTGATCAAACATAGATAGATTTATTATTAAAAACCCAACAAAACAGATATCAATCCTCTCTCTCTCTCTCTCTCTCTCTCTCTCATGCACCATAGTATTTCCCACCCTCATCACCTACCTTTTCTGCCTGCAACTCCCACTATAAATACACTTACCTCCATGATCATCAATACTACTACTTATTGTTTCTGTTCCTTTCAAGAACCTTAGCCTTTTGGAATTTTCTAAGAAATAATTCCAAAAACCTATCCCTTTTCTCGATAAATTCTGGATGAAACAAGCAAAAACAATCAATAGGAGAAGGAGATGGAGATGGAGGTTGGTGTTTCCCTCCTCTATACGGAAGTGGTCGGTAAACATAACAGAATACAAGAGAGATGAGTAAAGAAAGCAAAAGAAAGAGAAAAAACAGAGTAATGTGTACCTTAGGTGACTCCTTTCGTGTTTGATTCCATCGACGAATGGCGCGGGAAGGATTAGGGAATAAAATAAGGAAGTTGCGGGAAGGATTAGGGTAGAAAAGGAAAAACGAGAAGGGGAATTTTTATTACATGATTTGTGACGGGCTTGTCCGTCAGAAACCCATTAGCTAATGAAAAAAAAATTAAAAAATATATTTTGTGATGGAAATTATCCGTCACAATAAATGCCATCACACATGCCGTCACAAATGCCAGCAGATGACGAAATTGGAAAATATCACCTATTTTCCGTCACTATTTTCGAGATGCCATCAAAAAGTCCGTCACAATTGTGACGGCACATTAGCCGTCACAAAAGCCCGTCACTGTCGGGCAATTTTTTTGTAGTGGACTATGCATTTTTAATCCATATTCAGAGTCGTTTTGTGCATCTTCAACTGTTATATAGAGTCTGAATATATATCTTGGTTATTGATTGAGCGCGTTCACTGCTGAACAGGATTCTATATTATGATTCTAAGTGAGGAGACTCCAAAGCTTCATTAGAACTCTCATATATAAATACTTGTTAATTGAATCTAATTCGGGTTAATAAGTAGGATAAAGAGAATAACATCATAGTGCATATAAAAGGAGATCATATCGAGTTAGAGTACTTAGTGCACAGGAAATAATTGATACTGATAGTACCTAGAAAGGGGGGTGAACTATATCTCTTGCTCTGAGGTTATTCACACGTGTTACACGTTTGTTTACTTGTGTCTATAGAGTAGATTTGCATGGTTTAGTGATGCGTCCATATTGCACAAGGTAGAGTCGGACATTGATACACGAAATAGAAATTAATGAGTGAAACTGGATTTCCTGAAGAACTACCTATCTTCTCACTTGTTCACCTTCGTTTAATCTCTACTGCTTATCTATTTTATTTGCTATTTAATTATTTGTTTAGTAGTTAATTAATTATTCCACAACTTTATTTGCAAAACCTAGTCTTAATAAATTAGTTTATAATTAAATTAATAGTAATCTGTCTTTTGAGTTCGATAAATATAACTTGGTCGCTTATCAAAGCTATAATAATATTTTTCATACTTGGAGATTGATTGTGTGTTGAGAAAACACTCATCACGCACAGGATGCACCTGGTGCACGGATATCAACTCTTTTATTATTCATGGATATTTTCAAGAATAATGCCTACCCCACTCAAATATTTAGTCATTTGATAAATAGTAGTATTGATTATTTAATAGATAATGGAGTAATGTTTTTAATATATACTCGTTGAAAATACACTTATTAGTTCCATTTCCATACACATTTTTTTAGTGCTGGTTTGCTACTCATGATTAGGGTGGTATTGATACAATTTCACCCCTTATGCCACGTTTGTTTCAGTGCATGCATAATACTTAAGAGCCTAAAAAAAAATCAGCCCGACATTATTAACACCCTTTCCGTGATATTAAGGATCCCACCCCAAGGGGTGGATTTACAAGACTAAAATTTAATACTGAGGTATTAAACACTATTTTTTACAATTATGCCCATCTTCATTAATCATTACCCACCATCTTCATCATTATACCCACGGGCCACAATCTAATCATCATCCCACCGACCCAACTCTGTTCATCACCAACGTCTACCTTCACAAAAGCTTGGCAGAGACCATGAGTGTTCTTAGGATTCCGGCAATGTGGACTGTTGGGCCCGTTGGGTATTTGGCCCAAATGATGGTCATCTTCTCTCAAAGTATTGGGCCAAGACACACTTGGCCCATAACCTTACACTCTTGGTCCTATTTAATCATCCATTTGTGACACTTACGGGTAGAACGTGGATTTGAATTCTTGTGTGAATTCAACGGGAATCTGAGCACTGTGGAGTTCTTCCCTCGACCACCTTCTCCGGTGTAGACGATGAACACGGACGACGATGACGATCGTATTCACCTAACAGTGGTATCAGAGCGGGTTTCGTCGTCCGTCCATCTCCCAAAGCTGCTGACCGTCAGCCGCCGGTGGGAGATCGCCGCCCTCCGGCCGACGCTGGATTTCCTCGTCGGAATCGCGATCTGAGTCGCGATCTGTCCAATCGGAGCCTTCTCGTTGCCGCTCTCCTGCTGGGAATGCCACAGGAAGAAGATCGTGTTGCAGCTTCCAGAACCGTGCCGCCGATCTGCTGGAATCGCGTTTGCGACAGCCGCTGGATCTGCGCCCACCGGAATCGCATTGCGGATCTGCCTGGATCTAAAGAAGGGCGTCTTTGATCAGCCGATGCTCCTACCCAGCTGCTAGGGTTCTGCCTAGCGACGCCACGCCTGACACACACCGCCAAAATTGCGACGTCTGTCGCCCAACCCGCCACTTCCCATCGCGATCTGGACGAGATCGACGAGGGTTTGGGTCGCCGCTTCAACGCCCGCAGCACTTCGATCTGCTCGCAGCCATCGCCGCCGTCGGGCTAGGTTTCCATCACCGCCGCTGACCTGCCTCCAACCGCGCCGCCGCTGTAAGTCGCCAGAAACGAGCTGCCGCTCGTCAGATCTATTGTCAGCTGCCGGCGCTGTTGCTGACCACCAACGACGACCGTTGGAGACCGCGGGAGCTGCTGAGCACTCCCGTCCGCCGCGCCGCCGCCGCCTACCAGCCCTTTTCCGACGCCGATCAGACCTGCCAGAAAGGGAAGTTCCTCCTCTTACTTCCAGTTTGTGATTTGTTCACTTTTGACTTTCTGTCCAGCCCGTTTCTTCTGACTTTTTCACTCCGATTTGTTCGGATCCTTGTCACAGGTGCAAGTGGGTGCAAGTGATCTTCCTGTGAGCTGTTGTGAGTGGCTGCCCCGTTCGTGTTTGCTACATGAACAAGACTACGAGGGATTCGCCCTCGTTAAGTAACGGGCTGGTGGCTCGTATAGGTGGTACGGTGTTCTCTTCGGAGACACCGCTCTGGTGAAATAGCTTGAGCTTTTCTTATTTATTTTTCTTGTCTGATGCCCTGAGGCGGTTGGCCCTCTTATTTGCTCTTGTGTGATGCCCTGAGGCGGCTAGCCCTCTTATTACTGTTCTTGTTTGTTTCTTTTGTGAAACTGTCATCTTAGTCTTTCAATTTCCGCTGCTGAAAATCTGTCCTTGTGTGTTATACTGCTCCGTTTCTCGCTTTGTGTGTGATTAGAGTAGTGTCAACCTGGTGTGTGACAGATTGTTGCTCTGTATTTCTGTATTTTCTCCGTTCAAAGTGTGTTCTACTCAACTTTAAATACCCATGGCTTCGTCTTTGTTTGGACAAGCATCGTTTGATGGTAAGCGAGACTTCATTATCTGGAAACAGAAAATGAAGTGCATACTCATTCAACAAAAGGTATTCAAAGCTGTAGATCACTCGTATGATAATGATGATACACCTGCTAAAAAGGCTGAGATGAATGAGCTTGCTTTATCTGCGATTATCTTGAATCTTTCTGATCTTGTGCTTAGAAAAGTTGGTGTGCATGAGTCCACAAAAGTTTTGTGGGAAACATTGGATAAGCTGTACACTGAAACATCTTTGCCTAGTAAAATGTTTCTTCTGGAAAAATTCTTTCATTTTAAACTTGATTTAAATAAAGATATTGAAGAAAATTTAGATGTGTTCACGACGTTGATTCAAGATATTAAGCTAACTGGTGACAAGCATATTGATGAATACACTCCTATTGTGCTTTTAAATGCTATACCTGATTCTTACAATGATGTTAAGTCTGCTATAAAGTATGGTCGTGATGACATTACTCTTGATATTTTGGTGAATGCCTTAAAAAGCAAAGAGCATGATTTAAAACAAAATGGGGGTATTAAGAATTCTGGGGAGGTTATGCATGTTAAGGGAAAACCTAGCAATCGTAACAAGAACAAGAACAAGAATAAGAATAAGGACAAAAATTCTGATGTGAAATCCCAGAATAATCAGAATGGGGACAAGAAAAAGAAGAAATGCTTTAATTGCCATGAAAGGGGACATTTTGCAAACAAGTGTCCTCATCCTAAGAGGAATAATTCTAATGATCATGCTAATGTTGCCTCTGAATCTGTGAATTATGGTGATGTGTTTGCTATTTCTGATAGTTGTGTGAATTATGTGCATTCATCTCTGTGTGACAGTGAATGGCTTGTGGATTCCGGTTGCACATTTCATATGACACCTTTTAAACATCTTTTCTCTTCATATAAAAATGTTTCTTATGGATCTGTGTCTATGGCTAATGAAAGAAGATGTGATGTGCTTGGTGTTGGTGACATTTGCTTGCGTTTTGAAGATGATTCTGTGTTCACTTTGAAAAACGTGCGACATGTGCCAGATTTGTGTAACAACTTGATTTCTTCTGCTGCACTTGAAGATGAGGGGCTTGAGGGTAGGTGGGGAAAGGGTTGCATGTCTATTGTAAAGGGTTCTGTGCCCATCTTTAATGCTGAAAAAAGGAATAACTTGTATGTTTGTTGTGTTAAATCTGTTGTTATGTCTGCTAACGCGGTTAAAGAAGATAAAACAAATATTTGGCATGGTAGGTTAGGTCACATGAGTGGAAAAGGTCTTGAAATATTGCATAAAGCTGATTCTTTTGGTAATGATAAGCTTACATGCATTCCTTTCTGTGATTCTTGTGTGCAAGGCAAACATGCGAAGGTGAAATTCCCTGTTTTCCCATACCCTAAGACTTCTTCGTGTAGTGATATACTTGAGTACCTGTATGCTGATGTGTGGGGGCCTTCTAGTGAGCCAACTCAAGGTGGCAATGTGTATTTTCTGTCCATTATTGATGATTTTTCAAGAAAAGTGTAGGTGATTTTGCTTAAAAACAAATCTGATGTTTTTGAAAAGTTCAAAAATTGGAAAACTTTGATTGAAAATCAAATGGGTAAAAAGATTAAGTATCTTAGAACTGATAATGGATTGGAATTTTGCAATAATGCCATGGATGATTTATGTGTCAAATCTGGAATTGTGAGACATAAGTCTGCTCCTTACACTCCCCAACAGAATGGGGTTGCTGAGAGGATGAATAGGACTTTGTTAGAAAGTGTGAGGAGCATGTTGGTGTCTTCTGGACTTTCTAAAAAGTTTTGGGGTGAGGCGCTTATTACCGCAGCATTTTTAATAAACAAATCTCCCTCTGTGCCTTTAAAGGGTAAGTGTCCTGACTATGTGTTTTTTGGTAAAAGTATTGATTATTCTGTGCTACGTGTATTTGGCTGTGCTGCGTTTGTGCGTCAGAAACATGACAAATTGGATTCTAGGAGTAGAAAATGTGTTTTTCTTGATTATCCTGAGGGTGTTAAAGGTTATAGGCTGTGGGATTTTTCTGAATCGGGTTTCAAAATTGTGATTAGTAGGGATGTGATCTTCAATGAATCTAAATTTCCTTGCTTATCTACTCATTTGCCTGATGTTGTGCCTTTACATGATCCTACCACTTCTTCGAGTGAGGTGGAGTTGTCTCCTTTGTTATCTGATGTTGAAAACTTGTCTGACACTGTTGTTGATCAAGAACTTGTTGCCAATGAACCTGCTATCAATGATGAAAATGTGCATGATATTCCTGAAGATGATGACTATGTGTTGCCTAGGGATAGACCTAGAAGGAATATTAGGCCACCTGCTAGGTATGGTGATTTTCATATTGATACTCATGCTTGTAATGCGTTTGAAAGTGTTGATAATGAACCTAAGACCTATCAAGAGGCTTTAAAATCTGACAACTCTGTGAAATGGTTAAATGCTATGAAAGATGAAATGAAATCGTTGCATGTTAATCATACTTGGACTCTGGTTCCAAAACCTGCTCATTGCTCTGTTGTTGATTGCAAGTGGCTTTTCAAAGTGAAACATAAGCCTGAAAATGTTAGATTTAAAGCTAGATTGGTAGCAAAAGGTTTTACTCAAAAGGAAGGGGTTGATTATAATGAAATATTTGCTCATGTTGTTAAATTCACCACTATTCGTATAATGCTTGCATTAGTTGCTCATTTTGATTGGGAATTGAAGCAAATGGATGTCAAAACGGCTTTTCTTAATGGTGATTTGGACAAAAAGATTTTCATGAAACAACCTGAGGGTTTTGTGGACCCCAAAAATCCTGATCATGTATGTCTTTTGAAGAAATCCTTGTATGGCTTGAAACAATCTCCTAGACAGTGGAATAAGAAGTTTGATCAATGCATGACATCGTTGAAGTTTAAGAGAAGCTTGCATGATAATTGTCTCTACTTCAAGATTGATACTTCTGTTCCTGTTTTTCTGCTCATATATGTGGATGACATGCTAATTGTTAGCCCTGATCTTGAATATGTTGAGCTTGTTCAAAAGAGTATATGTGATAATTTTGATATGAAAGATCTTGGAGATGCTAAAAGGATTCTTGGTATGAACATTGATAGAGATAGGAAGAACAATGTTCTCTTGCTTAATCAGATTTCATATGTTGAAAAGATTTTGAGTAAATTCTCTATGATGTCTGCTAAAACTGTGAATGTGCCTCTTGCTGCTCACTTTGTGTTAAGTAAGGATCAGTCTCCAAAGACTGATTCTGAAATTGCTGAAATGGAAAAGGTTTCTTATTTCAATGTCATTGGGTCTGTTATGTATCTTATGGTTAGCACTAGATCAGATATTGCATATTCTGTTAGTTGCTTGAGTAGGTATATGGCTAATCCAGGTGCGCCTCATTGGGAGGCTTTGAAATGGCTCTTGAGATACCTCAAGGGCTCCATGGAGGTAAGTTTGCGCTTTTCCAAATCTGCAAATGGTGTGAGCCTTGTTGACTATGTTGATTCCAATTATGCAAATGATAGGGATAATAGGAAGTCTACAACTTCTTTTGTGTTTACTTTGTGTGGCTCTTGCATAATTTGGAAGTCTCAGTTACAGCATGTGGTTGCTTTATCTACAACTGAATCTGAATACGTGGCTATTACTGATGCTTTAAAGGAAGCTATTTGGCTGCAAGGCCTTCCGAATGAAATAGGTTTTCTTGACAAATGTGCCACTGTGTTTTCTGATAGTATGTCTGCAATTCAATTGTGTAAAAATCCTGTTTTTCATGATAGAACCAAGCATATAGATGTTAGGTATCATTTCATTCGTGATATTGTGGAAAAAGGTATTGTTAACATGGAAAAGATTGCATCTGAATTTAATCCTGCTGATATGGGTACTAAATGCTTATCTGTTAAAAAATTTAGGTCTTGCATGAGGACTTTAAATTTCGACTCTCGTGATTGAAGCATGTTGTATGCAGTTCTTTTCCGTAGATGTTGTGTCCACTCTTGAGCTTGTGTGCTCCGTTTATTTTGTCCTTGGGATATTTTAAACATTTTTGTGACTGTGTGTCCGTGATCTTTGCTTCGGCTTAGATTTGAGTATCTTTTATGATACCTTGACTTTGTGTCAAATTTCTGGATCTTGCATTTGACTTTGTGTCTTTTCGTTTTGCAGGTGTCCGGGGAAAAGTGCAATGATGAATTCTCATTTAGTTATACACAAGGGTAGATGATTTGGGCCAAGGTGGAGATTTGTTGGGCCCGTTGGGTATTTGGCCCAAATGATGGTCTTCTTCTCTCAAAGTATTTGGCCAAGACACACTTGGCCCATAGCCTTACACTCTTGGTCCTATTTAATACCCATTTGTGACCCTTACGGGTAGAACGTTGATTTGAATTCTTGTGTGAATTCAACGGGAATCTGAGCACTGTGGAGTTCTTCCCTCGACCACCTTCTCCGGCGTAGACGATGAACACGGACGACGATGACGACCGTATCCGCCTAACATGGACCATCGTTCTGTCGTAGTTGAAGCCTCCTTATTTGTATATAATCATCAATGGCATCATTATCACCATCGTCGCGTCGTCGAGATTCCATCAAAGCCACTCGGAACCGCCGCCGGTTCGATCTGAGAACTTGATCTCGGTGAAGACTCCTACGGCGGCGACATTTGAACTGCTCACAGCGCAGGTGGAGATTAACAATGCTGTAGAGGAACTGGCGGCGCCGGAGATTGAAGATAGCGTTGTTGAATTGAAATTACTTGTGATTGTGAACGGTTCGAAGGTCGATATCACGATAGACGAAGAGATTTTGGTTCAAACTAGAGCTGAAATTGAAGGTGCGGGAGTGTTCGTTGAATCGACGTTGACGTACAACACGCCGCGGAAAAGCATAATTAGTTCGCCGGAGCTTCAATTGGAATCTCTTTTTTCGGTGAGGGAGAAACCGCTCGTTTCTTCCAGTTAAAATCAAATGGGTGAATTTTTTTGAAAATGATGTAGAAGAAGAAGCAATTTCAGAAGAAAATTCAAGCTTCCTACTTACTTCTTAGCTTCGAGGAGGGAATTGCTCCCATGAGAATCAAATTGAGAAGAAATCGACAGACCCATTTGAGAAGAAATCGAACAGTGTTTGGGTTGGGGAGGATTCTGCTTTTGAAAATTTCAGCTGTGACTCCATTTTGGAATAATTAATTTTACACCAAAGATGAGTAATTTTTTATGTAATACTCAATTACAAATATGAAATAAGCTACTTCACTATCAACAATCTCATTTTTCCATAATACCAAACAATAATACAATTAATCACAAATTAAATAAATCTCACGCAATCAATGTATATCATATAGTCACAAGCAAATGATTCGTTAATATATGTATACCCATGATATAATATTATAATTTTTTTACTAAGAATGTGGATAGATGTAATGGCATAAAAAATTATTATAATTTTTGTCTATGCATTTGGATTTATTTTTTTAAAAGAAACATAATATCTATTTCTCTTAAAAAAATATTACTTTTTGTCTATGAATTTGGATTTATTTAAATTCAAATTGAAAGGAATAGATGAAAAACAAAATAAAATTGACTAACATATTGTTTCCTAGAATGACTTTGATTAGGAAAACTAATATTAAATTAATAAAATGCGATAAAAATAAATGAATTATTGTATAAATAAAACGTGTGAGACGTTTGCTCGATAAAACTAATCAAAAATTTAAATCCCATGTGCCAGGGATTATGATTGGGTGATAAAATGTTGGAGTTAACGAAAACTAATTCGGTAACGTTTGCATAAACAAGACTTTGCTTTTAGTTTAATATATATATTTCAATTCCGGTCGTAAATTTTATTTATAAAGATATAAAAAGAATAATTGTAAATTTAGAGAAAAAGTGTGGAAGTAAAGATTCTAGGGTCAAAGTAGAGAAACTAAAATGCAGGACATAATTCTCATAAAATTAGTGAGCATACACAATTTATATTTAAATTATTTATTTAGTCTAGCAACATCCCTCAAATTTCCATACACACCTCAAAATATTTTATTTTCTTTTTGTTGATGGTCATTTTTATCAGGTTAATCTTTAGGGAGTGAACGTAAAAATAACAGTAATGACAAATCGGACAATTAAAAAATAGTAATTTTCTTTGTTGCCTCGTTGGCTTGGAGCTCTTTCATATTTTTTTATATTTGTATTTGAGAGTTCATGAAGAAACATTACATTATAGAGAGAAAATTTGTAGAGAGAGAAATACATTTGTAGTTTTTGAAGTAGAAGATGAAGTCGTATGAAACAAGGTGAAATTGATCAAGTAAGAATACCTCCCTTTGTTATTTGCATGCCTTATCTTATACTCCCTCCGTCCAATTAAAAAAGGTTCTTTTTTCTATTTTGGTCGTCCCACTCAAAGGGTTCCCTTCTTTTTTTATACACATGAGACCCACACATCCTCTCTAATATAAGTAAAATACGGGGTTCATACTCTCACTAATACAACTACCTACTACTCATTAAATAATAATACTTCTTAATCTACGTGCAAATAAAAAAATAAAAGACCTTCTTTTGACGGGACGGAGGAAGTAGAAGATATTTTGCATGGATTGTCCCCCTTTGATGTTGTCTTGTGTCTTGTGGTACTTCATAGAAATCTTTTAGTACAATGATGAGTCTGATATGTCCTGATATGTTCCCTTCACGTTGTGTTCATGTTCTCCATGGTCGATTGAGCGTACTTACTTATGGGCTGATAAGAATAATTGATGGGCTGAGAGTTGTGAACTGATGATAATAAGCTGAGAATAAGGTACCAAGGTAATGGGCCAAGGGTGGAGGTCCGACGATAAGGTGTCGACCTCAGCCTCGGGTCCGCTTTTGGCTTATGCTTTCTTCTTTTTTCTTATGTAATGTCAGCATCCAGCTTCTCTAGCGCTAAGTCACGCCTAATATAAGCGACTTGAATTTTCTATTCCACTTTTCATGTTTCATTAATATTCCATAACATAAAGAACTATACTTTATCATTAAACTCCTGGGGGCATGTGGCGTTAGTTTAGATATTGATTGTAACACGTGGCATGTATTTAAGGAGTGGAATAGGAGATGAAAAACGTATGGAATATGTGATCCCATTTGTAATATAGGAGTATAAACACTCATAACACTTCTAAAGAAAAAAAAATGCTCCCTCTTGCCTGTTCAAATGTATCATTTTACTATATTAGGCGATCACTTCAAAGTATTTATATTCTATATTTAGTAAAAATATCACCTTATACCTACTATACTCCCTAACTTACAGGTAATTATCTTTTTATGTAGGGAGTATATCTTTTTACGCCTAAAAATTTCATGATTATGTGGCTAAACATAAACATTGTTCAGCCATTAAACACTTTTACTAAATAATTTAGAGAATTGTAAAAATTTCTTTTTATTTGGTGTATTTAGTGGGGGTATAAAAGAGTGAATAAATGTTAAATGTATTTTTAGCATTCCGCTGTTCATAAACAATCCTGGTGGTGGTGTTATTGCACTACATCCTGTTTTATTTTATTTTTTTAAAGTAGCAAACATTATTTTTTTCTTAAACTTTCAATATTATTTAGAATTTTATAAATTTATAAGATTTTCTATTAAGTTTCACATTTGATTACCAGCTAGACCATGAATTGAGAATAAATTTATATACATTATTAGTGAAAATGAAGATCACGTTGTGTGAGATGGACTCAAAAATGATAATGGAACCTTTATATGTGTATTTAAAAATTAAGGAAGAATGTTACAATGAATATGCTTCCCCAATAAATTAAAGAACTTCTCCACATATGTGCTTCCTTGATGATATTTGGTGGAATCATCTCATGAGAATTGAAGCAAACCAAGATGGCCTAAAAGAATCATGTGTAGACATTAATCAATCAGCAGAATTATTTGATGCATTTAATTTCATCACTGCATGCGAACAAGATCGATGAGTTGTGCGATGAAACACGAGCTAAAACATGTACAATTGTAATGAAAGATCGAGGGAGATATGAGGTTGCACCTCAGAGTAAGATTTCATCCTATGTTGTAATGACAGGGTATAAGTTGCTGTTCACGTGACGAAGATGATCATTTATTCCCTCAAGAAGGCACAATACCTAGACGAAAGACGAGGATGAGCATTAGACAATAACACGACGTAGAGATCTTTGAATGTTGTGAGGTTTCTATGGTTTCATGTTATTTTAGGACATTGTTCAATTTCTAGTGAAGACAATGGCATGGAAATAAATTAAGAAAAACATGATCTTTTACCTCTCCCATTGTTGGGCGTAATGTAGGCTTAGTTTGAACACAGAAATAAGCTGCTCTTGCCATGTTGTAAAGGTCATACGTGCAATATGTGTCGCCAATACGAGGATCAACTAGATCATGTAAAGCATGCGACTGTATCAGCGACAAAGCCTGAAATACGTCACGTGGTATTGAAAACAAGAAAATCAACATTAACAGCCTAAAAAAGAGTGTGGAAGGGTGGGAGAGTATGATGTCCCGGGACATACCCACTGCCTGATTGACTGTTGATGTTCGTCTATTGTTGTATCCACTGCTGTGCGTCCTGATATCAGCTGTATCAGAAGAATGCCAAAAGCATAGACATCGCTTTTCAATGAGCAGATGCCGTTTTCTACACATTCTGGTGCAATGTATCTGCAGAAGATGAATGAACTCAGGCATGTACCATCAGAAACAAACTACGAGCATCAATAGTATGTTGATATGGGGCGTAAAAAAACAGATACTCACACAAGATTTTCAGGAATTTTTCTCTGTTTATCAAATTTATTTGTCTTCCACTTAGCAAATCCAAAGTCTCCCAGCTGTTAATGAATGAAACTATTACAGTATATATATGACGATAAAAAGAACGTTGACAAGAGATATTTGATCATACAATTGCTTTTTAAGAAATGAAAGGGCTTGGATCAAGGTAGAGTTTTTGAGATTTACCAATGGAACGAAGTCATGAGTCACAATTATATTGGCCGGCCTAACATCCCGATGAATAATGGGGTATCCATGACACTCTTCGTGTAGATATCTTAACCCGGTCGCAGTTCCAATAGCAATATTGCGTCTCTGGTTCCAATCAAGAACTTTTGCTGTATTATCTGTCTCACAAGACATCACCAAATAAATGGGGTTAAAATAAATGGCAATGAGTAATTACCTTAAAAGCTACTAAATTTTCTTACCAAAAAGATGCCATTCCAATGATTTGTTGCTTGTATACTCATAAATCAAGATTTTGAGATTTTCCTGGAAACAATAACCAAGTAGCGTCACAATGTTCGAGTGACGAGCAAAGCTGAGAGTTTGAACTTCGGAATGAAATTCTGCTAGCTTTTGTGTATTTGCCTCCGTTTGAACCTTTACAGCTATGAGTTTCCCATCATTGAGCTTACCTTTGTACACAACTCCATAATCATCTTCACCAAGAAAATTATGACACGAAAAATTATCTGTTGCACTATGTATACTTGAAAAACTACAACCCAATGAATTCAAGTCCATATTTATCTTATCAGCACTGCAAAGATCAGAAATGTTGAAATATTTCTGTGACTTCTTTTCTTTGGGAGAACCATCACTCTTGTTTTCCTCTTTAGCATCAGTACCTTAGCAAATCATACATAACAGTTAAAAACGTCCAAGACATATAACTCAGCTGCTTTTTTTAATAGTATACACCCACCTTCTTCTGGTGAAGTATCAGATGAATATTCACCTGGCTCCATCTGAATCTCTGAATAATTGGACCCCACTGCCTCCGACAGGGTTTTCATTGTATCGGCAGCGGAAAGAACAGCCGCTTCAGACTGACTTTGTTGATCTATTTCTTCTTGCATAACTTGAAGAGAGCCATCACTTTTATTTTCAAGTTCTTTCTGATTGCCTGTTGATATCATTCATTACAGTAATCAACGGTCAAGAAAGAGGGATTGATGAACACAGGTAACAAGTTCAAACTAAAAACTTGAACCAAATAAAAGAGGAAACAAGATAATCATTAAGGAACTATAAAGTCGGATGTCTTTAAAAACGATGCTAGTCTTTCTAACCTGATACTTTCTGCGGAGGTTTTGAGCCAGTTTCATCGTGCAATAAAGTAATGTGCTCCTTGGAGGGGTTAATGGGAGATAAAAATGTGCCACTACTGGGAATATCGGTGGTTTTCAGGGGACTTACACGTACAGAAGTGATAGACTCCGTATCACTCTCAGTATTTTCAGAAGGTGGCAGAAGAACAGACTTGCATAATGAGTAGAATAGCTTATGTTTCATAGTATCAATACTCAAATCGATATAATAAGATCTCAAGGGCTTCAATGTTAAGTTATCACGGACATGTGCAATCTTGCAAGGTATGTGCTTTAGGAAAAACCTCAGGTCCTTCCTAAACGGCCTGTTATGATAAGTTATCAGTTATCTTATTATAATGATGCATTATTCTACAAAAGATAAGATCATAATACATTCAATATACCTGTCTAGTACAGCCCATGTTGCTTGCATGGCTATAACTTCTTCCACAAGAACGTTGTTCGTTGGAACTCCAACAGATATTTTGACTTTGACATCAACCTATGAAGAAGATTTTGTTCTAAGTTCTAAAGTATAAAGTATGCTCGTAAGTTCTATTAAGATCTTGAAACTCAGTTTGGATACTTCATTTTCCACCATGTAAAAGGTGAATGGCATTAAGTAAGAATAGCAGAAATAACGAGACAAGAAAAGTGGATTGGTTCTACAGGACTACTTGACCTCAACAGATTGTATAGAAAATATTTCTGTAATTGCACAGCGGCACATATTAGTACCATTTTTTTAGAATGGATTATAATCCATGAACAGTTGGTTTAATAGACATTACAAGTACTAGAAGCATCCCAATTACCTTAAAAAAGGATTTTTAATCCATTAAATGTTTGATCAGTAACCTATATTATAAAATCAAGAAAATTTTGGAATGAAAAGCATTACAAGTACTATAAGATCATATCTAACCCCTTTGTCTTCACATTCTTCAGCGCTACGTTTGAGCTTCCTCACACAGTCATCAACCTTTCTTGAGACTTCTTCCTTGATGGCACGGACATGTGCTCCAATGAAAGACTTGGGCCCTATTTGGATTTGGAATCCCACTGCAGATATATAGTAGATAACGAATAAGAAATATCACGTGAAAAAGGAAAACAAAGATCTTAAAAATGAACATACAGTTTTAATAACTTGTCCACATTTATCTTTCCAAAACCTATAACTATAATATCTCAACTTAGGATATAGAACAGTTCAGAGACTTTTCAAATGCCAATTGATGGTTATGTTCAGAAAAATCCGACTCATAGGGGAAATTTTTGCTTTTGATAATAAAAAATCATTAACTGACTTTATATAAATGTATTCTCACTTCTGGAATTATTACACGGATCCCTTAGTAAAATATACTATTTATGTTAACTTATTTTCGCAAACTTTAAAGGTCAATTCTCATGCTATGTAAAGTGCATCAAGGAACCCATAAAAACTACATAAAAACTTACTAGGGTGTAGTGCTTTGTCTACCACTCCAAGCAACACTATTGTGCCTGATTCATGAACCATATCTTCCTGTCTCTGAACATCAGTAATAATTTCCTTAATTTCCTCAAAGTTTGGATTTTTCATTGCATCATAAGCAATTACAACACCCCCTTGTATGAGAGGAGTTGTCCTCCTCCTGCTGCTGCTGCTCCTCTCAATGAATGATGCCATTTTTATTGAGTTCAAGGACAATGAGGTTTCTTGAACATCACAAATGGAATCAAGTAAAATCACACACTGGTAATACAATACATGAGCAGAGTTCCTGTATCTTTGTAAGAATTCTTGAACAAGAAAGAACCTTTCTTAGAAATTTCTGATCCAAGAATTCTTGATCATCAAAGATCTTGCCTTGCTACAGCTCATTTTTTGCCATTCTATATATGTGCCAGTAGCAGAAAACTAAAACAAGATATTAAAATGAGACAAATATAGATGATCACGAAGCAGTTGATGATTCCAAAGGACTCTCTTTTTTTTTTTGGATGTTCTATGAATTGGGCTAAATAACTTGGAAAAAACAAAATTGATGTTTTCTTGTTGCTGGTAAGCATTTAAAACTTGAAGATTTTGGATTCTTGCATAATAGACAATTATTCTTGTTTGTTATGTGTTTCTTGAATGGATTTGTCTTGACTGCTTTTCTTTTCAAGAAAAGCACCTAGATTGCACAATATAAAATCTCATTTCTGATGAATATTTTCCAATCACATGAGAAATCAATAGAAGCTACTCCATATAAAATATATTGAGTAACATTTATTATTTATGCATATGTAAAAACAATGTTTTAATGAAATACCGGAAATGCCATATCAAGTCAGATTAGATGCACTATCAATTGTTTATAATCACAAGTGCACACATTTGTAAGAAGTATGAATGATATATTTCATATCTTAATTATTGAGTATTTGAGTGTAGAAAGAACAGTCTGAGAAGCTCAAATTGAAAGCAATAGGAGGAATGAGAATTTGGCATTAAAATATTGATTCAAATAATTTTGGCATCAATGTGCCAGATGACTGTGAGCTGCACATCCATCCAAATACTAATTCATTTTGCATAGTTCAGCTCTTTATTTCAGGATGCTTATTTGGATTTTATATTGAAGATAATAGGAAAGTCAAAGAATAGAGATTTGGAATGTACATTATTAATGAAAGATTTCTTCGAAGAAGGATAAAATTTCAGCATAAATTAATGCCTACTGATAGTTGTCATGACACTATCTTACAGTTGAGGGACTAGGTCCAATGAAGAACCTGAACTAATTCAATAAAGAATAGAGAAGAGAATACTTGGTACTCTCCCCACCAATGCACATTTATCTATCTTTGTAGACACCAAAGAGAATGGCTATCCAAATAGCATAATGAACATAGATGTTGCTCAAGAAGATCTGACAGAAGCTTTGCTTGTACCTGGGTTGCTTACCTGCATTCCAAACATGCAGCAAATTTACGAAATAAAAAATTACCAGTTTATGCCCTAGTAATAATGAATATGCAACAAATAAAAATATCAAATACAATAGTCTACCAGCTTAAACTTTTAGATGATGTGATCACTCAACATGGTATTAGAAGACCACCCCCCTTCCTTTCCCCCACCCCAAAAGAAAAAGGTCATTTATTCAAACTTCACTATCATCTGTGTATAAAAATACATGTGTAAGGCTTCAATTCAAAGTAACTCATTGCACACTATCCTGTCGAGATCAATTTGATTCACTTAATAATCGAAATTTGCATGAATTATCAGAGGACAATAGTACAGAAAAGGTAGACAGGGGAACCTGGTTAAAACATAGGATATATTTATGCATCAGTTCCTAGTCATTAGAAAAGTACAGGACACATTGAGAATTATTGGATAATCTTCAGAGTTTGGGCAGAAAATTAATTTTATAAATCTAACAAATATGGTCTACCTCTTGTTTAAAAGCGGGAATCAAATCCAGAAAACAGTTAACCGGAACTTACCATATTTTGTGAGCCTGCAGGGATTCGTTTGACCACCAAGTTGTTCATGCAGCATAGTTGGTTTTCTCAATGGATGAAAAGTTATCATCACCTTTTCATAATATAAGAAATTCCTACGTCCTGACACCAGTTTACTTTTCCTCTGTATAATGCAAATAGAGTTACATATGGTTTCACTTGTGTAAGGTTTCAGATCGTGGAATATGGACTCCAAAAATGGCACTTCCTGCAACCCACGTTTGACTGCCTACACATAAGGCTGTTGAAACACTTCCCATCATAAGTAAAACTTGTACTTCACAAATCAATATCTGTTTACGGAGTTTGCAACTGACACATGCGGATCATATAGGAGTTTCAAAGAGTTAGAACTAAACGTCTTTACAGAAGATACCAAGAAAGCCCTTAAAAATGGAATTTCCTTTCCCCTTTCTCCAAACCCGAATGCCTGATCAGTTTAATTCAACAGCATAATCATCCCACATGTGAATTAATAATCCCAAAATGTAGTGCAATGTCTTCCCACCAGAATGATACATTTGGTTTGTTTCAAAAGAATATATTTGGCCTTTAATCCAATCCAACTGCTGTCAACTACTTCATTTCTTGTTATTTTTTCAATCTTTCTCCTCACTCGAATACGGCTTTCCCATCTACCCTCTGTTTGTAAGTCTTAGCCAAAATAGTGAAATAATGAAGAGATGAGTGTGGTTCCAAGTCCATCAATCTCTCTGAAATGCTTTCAATTAGTTCAAGATTCTCATAATTCCACATTCACAAAGTAGGGATTCCCATACAAGAGGCTCGCATTGCAATTTATGCAACAAATCAATTGCTTCCTCAAACCTGCCAGCTTGAATTATCATGTCTATAACAGAGGTATAATGCTCATTTATTGGGTCTACTCCGTGATGTTTCTGCATGGAAGACAAGATGGCCATGCCTTCCTCAAGCAACTCACCATACCTGCAAGCTAAAAGAACACCAGAAAATGTTATTTGATCAGGCTGTAGACCACTTTGAAGGAGTTTCTCGCAGAGGTCAATAGCTTCAAATGGTTTTCCATTTTGAGCCAATCCAGACAATGAAATCACTCAAAACCATATTTACAAAGACCTTCAATGACAATCAACTAATCCATATTTACCATACATTCTAACCCTGTTTTGATCACCAATGAATGAAGTTGACTACCTCGCTCCATTGGAACAAAGACAACAGCAGAGTGAAGAACAGAACAAAGAGCAAATTCTGTGGGTCTGATATTTTTTTCTCAAAGAAGAAACAAAAAGTTCAAAAGCATTCTCCCAATATCTTTGGCTCGCATAGCACGCAATCATGGAGTTGCATATAGCTGAATCGAATTCATATGATTCCTCTGAAAGCCATATAGCACTTTCTACTATATTGCATGTGGAGTATAGATTAATAGCTGCACTAGAAACAACTGTGTTCCCAAAAAACTCCATCTTTGTAGAAAGACAAAAGATCTGCAGACCTTTTCCCAAGTTTCGCAAGTTGGAACAAGCAGTAAGCACTGAAGACACTGTATACTCATCTAATTTGAAACCACTGCTTCTCATCAAGAAGAATTAACGCAAAGCCAACTACTCATAACCAGATATACAGCAATCAGAAATCAATTCCACAAAATTATATCAATTTTTTCCATACTTAAAAATACAGCGCCAGAGAAAAATAGACGAGGCCAAGTTTTCCATACACATCATCAAGGAATTCCAAACCACCAAACTGGAACAATACCCACCATTTCTCACAATGTAGCTATGCATTTTAGCATAATTTCCACATCTTACACAACATAGCAGTATTGAAAATGTATACCCACTCGGCCTAGCACCAGAATCAATCATTTCAGGAAAATTCCCCAGGCCCTATAAAGAAGCCCAGTTGTACATACCCAGAAATGATAGTACACATTGTATCTCTATCAGGCATTCTGTCGAACAACTCACCTGCTTTATCCATACAAAACTTATGACCATAATCTTCAGGTACAAGTTCCAAGAAACAATATTTTCACCAGAAATCTCATAAAATGACATCAAAGCATCGTTTGAAGATCCGGACTTCAGATAAAGATATCGACAGCGATTACCCAGATATGCATTGGAATTTATACCGCGTTTAAACAACTGGACATGAATTAATTTCAAATAGTTTAAGGGATTTGTTAATGAAGAACAGTGATCGATGAGACCAGAGAAAAACAAAACCGTGTGAAAGAATCCGTTAGCCCTCAGCAAAACTCCAAACATGCAAACGAAGGCTGTGATGATGCGATTGTAGTAGATAAAGCAGTAAAATTCACTTTAAATTACTGATAGAAAATTGAGATAATTAATGGACTTGTGCTTTTGGGCTTAACAATTTACTGTTGTGAGCCCATCGGGCTCATTCATAGGTTTGAATTTATTTAATTTCACTGATTAACAGATTCTTTTTCTTGAACTTTTTTTTTTCAATGAATTGTGGGGGGGGGGGGGGGGGGGGGTTGTGATTTAATTTATTAATTGTGAAAAGAAAAAATATTAAAAATAAAAATGGGTAGGATTTTTGAAATTTATGAAAAGCCAGTGTAGACTGTTTTGCTTTTGTATCTGGAAATCATTGGACAAGTGGAATCACAGATAAAACTTTTTTCTCTTTATATCATTTTATTTAAACTTAGTTCATATAATCAAAATACCTTAATGTAATATAGTAGAAGCTGAAAGTATAATTTTAGAGCAGTCTTGCTTATTATTATAAAATATCAATGATATTTATGGTTATAATACTGAGTAATTTACTAATTTCTCTACAAAATTATGTCGATATAGTATGATACATTACTTATTCTATACTTGTTGGAGTAGTACTTTATAATAGTATTATTTTAATTTGATCCTAAATTTGGATCGAATCTAAATAGGATCAGATCAAATTACATCTATATATTTCAAATAAATTTGTACGGCATGTATACTTATTGTTAAAAACTTTGGTGGGACCATCTCACGGATCCTACTTTGTGAGACGAATCCGTGAGACGGATCATCCATCAACCTAATTAAATAATATTAAAGGCTCTGTTTGGTTGTAATCAAATAAAAAAATTGAAATTTTATTTTTTATTGTGTGTAAATAATTTTTAAGGGCTCTGTTTGGTTGCTAGGAAATTATAAAATTGAAAAATTAATTATGAAAAATATTAATTAGGCACATGTGTATATATATTTATATTTTAAAATTTTTTCTTATTTAATTTATATCTTTTAGGGTTAATTGTGTAAAAAATATGAACTTTCATTGAATTGCAAATTAATCCTGACTTTTGTAAAATTGCAAAAAAAAACATGACCTTTAACATTTGTGCAAATCGCACCCATCGGGCAGATGGAGCCTGCCCAACTTGCTGACGTGGCATTTTGAATCCACTTAAGTCTTCTTCCATGTAGGATATGAAACGACGTCGTTTCGTCTTTCCCAAATTAAGACTCTTTCCCCATTTCTATGCATAATTTCCCCTCCAGTTCCAACCAAACGCATCAATGGCTTCCCTGCTAATTTAACGTACCTGAGCTTCTTTAATCCAAATTTTTATATCAGTTATTATTTAATAATTAAAAAAAAGGAAAGATAGAAAAGACATGGAGGAAAGTGACAACCACGATTGATAATTGGTCTGAAAAAATTAGAAAGACATCTAGACTGAAGCTGTTTATTATCAATTCTTCAAGCAAACGATGATGTAACAACCCTTTCCGATTATTCTCTCCTTCGTATCTCTATTCATTGTGGCTTCTGATCTCTGCTTTCTTGGACATTTCCATTCGTTGTTTTTTATCCTCTCTACACACTGCGCTGGCGGCTGACTCTGCTCGCCATGTAGACAGATCCGTTAGATGCACCGGCGATGCACCACCTTCGAGGGGCGGAGAACGATGGGCCGCTGGTCCAATTCTAGGTCAATGGGTAAAGGTTAATTGGTATAACACGAGAAGGAGGATTGAATTGGAAGCTTATGGGATATAAAGGAGGGGTGGTGGAATAGGAGGAGGGGAGGAGAGTCCAACGGTGGTGGAGGAGTGGAGAGCCATTTACAGGATACGAGACCGAAGGAGTAGAATTGCAGAGGGTTGGAGAATTGGGGATTATCCTTCATTGAAAAGATAAGAGTGTAGATAGAGGGAAACGGTGGGAAGGAGGAGTGTAGATGAGGTGGCGCCATGAACGGTATATTGAGTAGAGAATGGAAGGTGGGATGAGAGAGAGACAGAGTGGCTGTGCTCCTCCGTGTGGTGGCGGCATTTGCCTGTGAGGGAAGTCATTTAAGAGTTGGCAAGGATTTTTAACACCTTAAACGATGACGTTTTATATCCCACCAGGAGGGCTTACGTGAAATTAAAATGACACGTCAGCAAGTCGGGTGGGCAGATGAAGTCTGCCTGATGGGTGCGATTTGCACAACTGTTAAAGGTCATGATTTTTTTTGCAATTTCACAAAAGTCAAGATTAATTTGCAATACAGCGAAAGTTCATGATTTTTTACGCAATTAACCCTATCTTTTATTATTTTAAATTTTGTTATTCATTTAATTTATTTTTATTTTAATATTATAAATTTATAAAATGTGATAACTTTTATAATGAAAAATGATAACAATGTTGTGAACTATTCATTACAATTCATCATATAATATTTTTAAAGAGTAGTAATAGTTTTTTTAATATAAAAAATACTGATCAAACAAAAATGATAACTATTTTTCATTTGACTTATGTTATGAATAATTTATGATGTCAAAGACTTATGTGAGTCTGTTTTATGAATGACTTCCGTGAAAATAATAAGAAGTAATAACATTTATAAGGAAAAGTGATACTCAATTAATAAAAAGTGATAACGGTGATGTAAACTATTTATGAACAATTTTTGCTATAAATGAAAAGTGATAACATTTAAAAAAAATGTGATAATATCTTTAATAAAAAGTGATAAATAATTATTAAAGTGAATTTCAAGAACAATTTATAAAATTGATAAAATGTGATAATATATTTTAATAAAAGTGATATTAAAGAAAAGTAATAACTAACCAATTCAACTATTTCATGAATAATTAGTAGGACAGATAAAAAATGATAATATTTTTAATAGAAAGTGATATTTGATCAATGAAAAGTTATAACCATCTAATTGCACTTTTTTATAAATTATTAGTAAGATGAATAAAAAGTAATAATAATTTTAAGAGAGCAACTACAGTGAGACCGGTCCCATGAAAATTTCATGAAACCGGATCTCAAATCACAAATCTCGCGGGTCCCCTCACCCCAACCTTTTCTATATCCTACTATTAATTCTCTATCCTTTATGCTAAATCACACATAAATTCTATCGTGTTATCCCCTCACCCCAACTTTTTTTCTCTCTCACTATTAATTCTCTTTTTTTTCTGCCAATTCATAGATAAATTTTATTGTGTTGTCCCCTCACCCCAACATTTTCTCTATACCACTATTAATTCTCTTTCCTATTTTATTTCACACCCTACCTTTTCTCTCTCTCCTAGTATTATTTCTCTCTCCTCCATTAATTTTACCTCCATTTCTGTCTTTCTCATATTCTCTTTCCCTCTCTTACTCTTTCTTACACTTCTCTCTTCGGAAACCTCCAATCAATAACCATCGTTACCGACAAAAATACAGCCTGGAACGTTCGACGAGCTTAAAAAAATGATCCAATTAATTTTAAAAAGTAATTTAATTATTTTTATAGTGTGATCCATTAATTTTAAAAAGTAATTTAATTATTTTTATTATAGTTTGATCCATTAACTTAGAGATGGTATACAATTTAATTTTTCACAATATGATATTCCCTCCGTCCCCTTGATAAGTGTCAATTTTGCCATTTTGGGTTGATATGACACACACAATAATATTATTATATTCAACCCACTACACATGGGGCCCACACTCAACATTAATACAACTACCCACTACACATTAAAATATTATTTCTCTCACCTCATTACACTTTAAAATATTATAATCTTTAATCCACGTGCAAAAAGTAAACGGACACTTATCAAGCGGACGGAGGGAGTATAATCTATCAACTTACATATTGCATATTATTTAATTATTTACAATATACCACTTTTTTAGAAAATCATAATACGAAATTAAAGAGTAACCCAAATTATTATAAAGAGTAACCCAATTAATAGAAAAGAGTAACCTAAAATATGTTAACCAAATATAATAATATTTTAATTTCTGAAATCAGAATATGAAAGTAAAGAGTGGCCCAAATTATTAAAAAGAGTAACCCAATTAACATAAAAGAGTAACCTAAAAGATATTAACCAAATAGAACAATATTTTATTTTCTGAAACCCGAATATGAAATTAAAGAGTAACCTAAATTATTAAAAAGAGTAACTCAATTAATAGAAAAGAATAATCTAAAAGATGTTAACCAAATAGAACATTTTTTTTTATTTTTTGAAATCCGAATATGAAATTAAAGAGTAACCCAAATTATTAAATAGAGTAACCCAAATTAATAGAAAAGAGTAACCTAAAACTAACATGGTGCTGTTTTGGACTCTAAGACTGACAAGTAGATTCCAAAACTTAGACAGTGAAAAAGGCATTCTAAAGTGTGCATCCAGATTATGAACTAACATAAGGCACCTCAAGTTCACTTTCTGGAATACTACTTCTGCATAACTAATAAACTCACTTTCTTTACCCTCCACATCATCATCTTCATCAAGGTTAAATTAATACAGTTCTAAAATGCCTCAAAAGAGTAATATCATTTCCCTAACCATTAGTTTTCCGTCAAACCCTACAAAAAGAAATTTCATATTTAATTCACTTAACCGGATACTAATAAATATGCAAAAACAGATGTATATACAAATACTCAATCTTAGCATAAATAAACCTAAATTGAAGAAGCAATATAATACATATAAGAGACAGTTCAGGATAGTAGTAACCCGAAACCCAAAAGTCTGATTTTAAAGCCAAACAAAACAGAAAACAAAGTACCGAACACGAAACAAAACAGTGAAGAAGCAAAAGAATGATTCATAGCCTAAGAAAAGAAATAAAATAATACAAATTTCACCCATAAATTGCAAGAAATCTCCATTCCCGAATTAAAAAGTTCCTTCAAATAGGAAATCTTCATTACACACAGAGGCTTGAAGATTTACAATGAAGATTCTAAAGATGTGAGGAACAAACAATGCTGCTCTTACACATAATTGATTTTTCATTCTAGATGATGAAAGCACCGCTGCTGATTCCGTTATGGATGACGAAAGCACCGCTGCTGCGTGGGTCGACGCACCCCTCGGCGGTGACAACACAGTCTTAGTCGGCGACGGGCTTGCGAACGACAAATTTGCAGATCTGGAAAAGGGGAAAACGTCACAGAAGATAAAGTAAGTCATTGTGAAGCCGGAAAGGATATTGACGGTGACAGAGAAGAAAAGGGCGACGGTGATGAGAGAGAGGGCGAAATGGAAGAAATAACAGGTATTGTGAGAGAATAGGAGAGAGAGAAAAATCGCAAGGAAAGAGGAGAGAGATAATATTATACTTGTGCAGAGCGAAAGAGAAAAGGATGAGCCCATGCGACGTGTCAGGTTAAATGATCCGGTTCCACCAAATTTAAAAAATAAGCCTATTCCATTCTAGTGTTTGTCTAATTTTAATAAAAATTAAATCTAATTTATAAAAAATGATAATTAATCAATTAAATAAATTATTTTATGATTAATATGTAATATGAATAAAAAGTGATAATATATATAATAATAGAAAGTGATGTCTGATTATGAATTTTTTAGATTAAAAAATAAAAAATATATTTTTAATAATTAATGAATATATTTATTAAGCAAAATAAGAAGAAAAAAAAAGAAAAGATTTTGTTCTCAGTTTAAACGTATAGCGCTGCTTCTTGGGTGAATATTTTAAAATTGTTAATTGTGATTAACTAATCTAACCAAACAAGGGTAATTAATTGATTTTAAATTGAATTTAAAATATATCATTTTTTATTTATGGATGATTCGTCTCACATAAGGGGATCCGTGAGACGATTTTATCCAACACCTATCCATTTTACTCAACACTTACTATATCATTACTATATTTATGATATATTAACTACAAGTGTGACTTAAAATGAGGTTCATCTCAAAATACACATACTACTTTAGGTCTCTCACCAACATTTGATATGTTTTTTAGTCTCCACAAAATCATGAAGAAAATAACAATCAAAGCACTAGGAGACAAAGTGCTGGAAAACTGGGGATAAAGATGGGCCATAATCTAAGTCCCACCCATCTAGAAATCCTTGACTTTTTATGTCTTTCGTTACCAAAAAAAATCCAAAAAATTCCAAATATATGTTTAAAAAAATCCACACCAATTAAACACCTTGTTGTAATTAAAAGGAAAGTGACCACATGGGCCTATTGATTTTGATGATATAGAAATACCACCACAACCACCTCCAACTCTATTTTTTCTCCCACAATAATATTTATTTATTTATTTTCCACCTAATAATCAAAATTAATCCCTCCTCACCCACACCATGAATGATCCAAGAACTCAATTTTCCGACAGTTCTGATCATAATCTCGACACCCCTTTTGGTCATAATCTCTCGAGATTCGCACCGACCAATGGAATTTGCAGGAATGGAAACGATCAAGAATCTCTGCAGTTTAGACCTAATCTTCATCAGCAAGAATCCATGGACTGTGATGATTCCGGCGTCTGTTCGCCGCCGTTGTGGAAGAACAGCCCAAGTCCGTCGCAGCCACTGCTCAACCACCACCGGAGTTTATCGCCGAATTCAAGAATTCAGGCGATTACCAGGGGGCAGAGGGAGCTCATGGAATTGGTGAAGAACTTGCCGGAATCATCGTACGAGCTGTCGATGAAAGATCTGGTGGAGGTCGAATCCACCCAAACGCCGCCGTCGAACAGCCCGAATCTGCAGCGGAGGGCGGCGGCGGCGGCGGCGCCGAAGGTTGGGAGACAGGGGAGCAAGAAAAACGAGAGGGGTATGATGAGAATCGAGAGTTTTGAGGATCGAGGGTTGTTTCTGAAGATGGTGTTTCCGTTTTCGTTGAAATCGAAGAAAAAGAAGAATTTTGGGAGTAATTCTAATGGGAAAGTTTCGCCGAAGCCTGAGGCGGCGAAGGGAGGCGGCGGCGGCGGTGGCGGTGTGGAGAGGGATTGGTGGAAGAAGAAATTTAGTGGTTCCAGTGATAGTGATAGTAGCAGAACGAGTAATAATAGCGGCAGCACCGGAAGCAGCGGCAGCGGCGGTAGCAGTAGCGGCCGCAGCGACGGCGGCGGCGGCGCCGGCAGGTATGCAAAATTGTTTTCATGGGGCTTTAATTGAGTATTATTTTAATTTAAAGTTGATTGATGGATTTCTGTTGCTGATCTGAATTTTAAATAGATTTGAAACTTGAAAAAATTATTTTGAATAGTTTGTCCAATTGTTTTATGGACGTAACTTATTTTCATGGAATTGAATAGATGTTTTGTTTGGAAAATATTACTCCCTCGTGTTATTTCTTTTTTTTCTTAAGTTTTGAGAATAGAAGTAAGTAGTTTTGAATTTTTTTCAAAAAAATTGTTTAACTTTATGTTAGATCCATGGGATGTAGACTTGTGTAGGACTCCTTTCGTTCCACGGTAAGGGTAGTTTTTGTTTTTTGACACGTGGATTAATGATTATTATTATTTAATGTCTAGTGTGTAGTTGTATTAGTGAGAATATGGTCTCATGTTTTAATTGTATTAGAGGGGATGAGTGGGTCCATGTGTGTAAAAAATGAAAGAGGATCCTTTGGGTGGGACGACCAAAATGGAAAAAAGAGACACTTGCTGTGGGACGAAGTGAGTATAGTAATACGTGTAAGACTGTATTAATTCACATATGAATATGAGGGGGGAGAGAAATAGAAACCCTAAAAACAAGTAAAAAAAAGTAAATTTTTTTAAACTTAGTACGTATGTAGATGTATATAGAGATTTTGACCAAAATTTAAGTGTTAGAATTTGAAAAAAGAAGACAAATGAAACAGAAGACAAATGAAAGAAGATCCACAAATGAAAGAAGATCCACTTTTTCTTTGTAACTATATTTTGAAATGGAGAGATTACTTGACTAGGATAAGCTAGCCTTCAAAATGTCTAAAATATTTAATTTTTGGATTAAAAGTTGATATTATCTTTTTTCATGAAATAACATTTTAATTAAAAGTAATATTTAATTGATGAAAAGTAATAATAGTAAAAGTGAATTATTTTATGAATTATTCATTGTACAAATGAAAATTCAAATCTTTAATGTAGAGTGATAAAACATTTTATTAAAAAGTGATCAGTAATTAAAAAAAATATGTATAATATTCTCACGGTGAGATAGTATTCATGCAAGTGTTGTTTTTCGTTCTTTTGCCATTGTTTTATTCGTGCAGAAATCGAAATCAACCGAGCTTTAATTAGACGACCTTGAATATTGTATTGTATAGCTTGATAGGAAGAAGAGTTTAATTAAATAACTTGATTGAATTTCAACATAGTTACCTAATTTTGTACTTAATTGACAAGATGATAGCTAAAAATGCACTTTCTAAAACAAATACTATTTGGAGTTTATTTGGCAATTAGCTTATAGTACAATTGTGACCACATGTTTTGATGGTTAGGCTTTGGCAAGAAGCCAAACTCCCATGTAATGATTATAAATTATTACACGAAATATATTAATGAAAACCAGTGGATTTTATTACAGGAGGAAGAATGATTTGTTGAGAGGGTGTTGGCCATTTCTCCAATCCAGAATCAGAAGATATGTTGAGTAGATGAAGATCCTTTTTAACTATGGCTTGTTCTTCTTGTAATTACTCCTTAATCACACTTTATATAAATCAATATAATATGTATAATATACAGATTTTTACCAACTCAAAATTTTGTATATTCTTTGATAATTATTAGGCGATTTTCTCTCTCCTTCTTTCTTGAATTCTACTTTTAGCTATGTGAAGTTATAAAGGGTGTTATTCTATGAAAGCAAATAATATTCTGGTACGGTTGCATCATGAATTCTGGGGCTTATATTCTTGTGATTTATTTTTATGTTAAAAATGTAATCTTAGGGTATAATTGTAGCTGTATATTTAAGTTTGATGGCTATGCTTTCTTACAACTCGATTATACTTATCTAATACTCCACTATATATATAATGGAGAGGATCTCCATCTTTGAATACACTAATACATAAGCGTAATAAAGATAGGAGGTTTGTAAACTAACAATATATAATTGGTTTAAATAAAAATGATTTTTTATTTTATTCGGGTTATTCTGTGATTTTTTGTTTATTTTTATTATTTATAAAAGTGCAATTTTGGATTTTATTGTAATTGTCAGAGAAAAGAATATGACAAGTTAGTCTAAACTTGCTGCAACTTGTAATTTATTATGTCATGATTCTTGATAGTCTTTATAAAAACTGCATACTATAATAAACGGGCTTAAAAACTTATGGCATACAAAGCCATAAAAGAACTTTAATGACCTTCGTTCCATAGCAAGATTAAACTTCGTTTCAGTAAATTAAGAGTTTGAAATTAAGTAAATTCATATCTATATTAGTTTTATTTAATAATTTATATTTATTTAAATATATTTATATTTAACTTTTTATGAAAAAATTAATAAAAAAATCGCTAAGAAACCGTATAAATTTTATTCAATGTATATTTTTTTATTAGTAAATAAATGAATGTTCGTTGTAAATATTTTTATTAATCAATGAAATTATTTCTTATTAATTTGTTACTAAAAGTAATAATATTAGTTTTCATAAATCCTACAAATTAATTAGTACTTCCTTCGTTCCGCACCAAGAGTCTCTTTTTTACATTTTGATCGACACACCCAAAGGGTTCTTTTTCCTTTTCTATACACATGAATCCCACACTCACCCACTAATACAATTAAAATATGTGATCCACAGTCTCACTAATACAACTACTCACTACACATTAAATAATTATATTCCTTAATCTACGTGCAAAAAAGCAAAATGTACCTTGATGCGGGATGGAGTATGACTTTTATCACATTTTATTGAGATGATCTCACACAAACCAAATTTAAATCATTTTACTAAAAGCTTTTTATTCCGTTGCCAAATAAAGAATTTATAAATTAAAAAGAAAACTTCAATATCATTACAAATGAAATACACTTTACAATGTCTATCAATTCAAGGAATACACAAATGATACTCGTTAAATTACAATAGCACCAAAACCAAGTTATAATTGTTAAAAACTGTACCTCTATTTTTATTTTATTTTTTTAAATGTGACTTAATATATAATTATAAAATTAATATTTTTGCCAAAACTGAATTTTATAGGGCATTTCTACAAATTTGCTAAAAAGACAAATATTTAGCATATAAATTCAAACACTACTCAGATTCCTACAAATAATTACTTGTTCAAAAGCAAAATCAGATGCAAACACAACCTCTCGTACGTCGAAAACGGACCAAAAATACAAAAGCAATTGTTCACATTCGTACATGTCGAAAACGGACCAAAAATACAAAAGCAATCGTTCACATTCAACTCTACGTCACGAGGTTAGACAAAAATTTCTTGTCTATCAAAAACACTGCAAAAAATCGCATAAAATTAGGGCTGTTTTACCTGCTCTTCTTGCCCTTGGCGAGCAGCTTCTTCTTTTTCTTCTTCACAGCTTTTGGAACTTTAGTCTTTCGAGCCTCTCTCTTTTCCTCTTTTACTTTCCTCCTGTGCTCTCTCCTAGCTGCTTTCTTTTCTAGTGGTGTCTGCTTACAGTCTTCGGAAGACGATCCTCCTTCTGAATCAGTTTCACCGTCGCTTTCCTCAGATTCAGTTTCGGATTCTCCATCTGGAGATCCAGTACCCTCTGTGGGCTTAGCAGTATCCTCGTTTACTTGGGAAGGTTTGTTCAGTGTAAGAACCTTCTTGAGACCTGTAATAGTGTGATAGTACATATCTCCAGTGTCCTCCCCCCTGCCTATACGCTCCACATCCCCCTCATCGTCTAACACTTCCTCCAAAGTTTTCGGGATGTATGTCTGGAAAGTAACAGATTGAAACCGCCAAATTAAGCCGCATTAATGGATGAGATACAAACGACCCAAGATAGGAAAATCATTAGCAATAAATAACAGCAAAGAAAGGAACTAAGAATATTATAATATTTTTAATGGAAATGACTCGAAAATTTTTTCAAAAGAACAAAACTCTGCAATATATGTTTCCAGGTATCAATATTCTAACAGTAATAATGTCTAACGAGTAAAATTTGACAAAGAAACTCAACATAAATAAACTGGCCTCAGTTAACTGAAAAACATAAGACAGATTAAGTGCTGTTCACAAACCTTGGCGAACACTGAGTTAGCAATTTCTTCCTCTGCAGATATCACATCCCCTCTAGCCAAGATTTTTTGTTGCACCTGTAAAGAAATTCATATCACAAGTAATGAGTGGTGATCATCACAAATAAGAAACTGCTGTTCCAGACAGTATGGGTTTCAGTTTGATTGATGGCAGTCCTGGCCCAACTATGACCCAAAATAGGAGAAGTACGAGTCAAGTAGATAATATGTGTCTTCATTACGTTCCAACCACTCTGCCATCCCTATTACGGAGCATGTAATTTTTTCATAATACATACCTCTTCGAGATAACTGTCAACTGAATCATCATCTATGGTGGGATCCACAATGAAATCAAACAGTTCTCGTATTGTCATAACAGCTACACCATGTTTCTTGAAAAAATCCTGCACAAAAGGAAAAGTATGAGTAATCTTACTTCAGTGGAAGAGGTAAAGCAGATGAAAAATCATAGTCAAAGAAGTACATACTGAAACATGAATACAGTCCTCCCGAAGAAAATCAAGTACATATGGATGATCAAGATCAACTGATTGTGAAACATCAATTATGTACAAGTGACCCTGCATAGCACAAAAAAAATCACTAATCTGCATTCAGATAGCATTAATTCAAAAATTGATAAGAATGTACTCACCTCAAAATATAAAATATTATACTCGCTGAGGTCCGCGTGCACTAACTTGCACTTCTGATATAAAGTACGCATTATATTTATCATCTAGCACAGAAAACACAAGGCACCATCAATATTAACATGTGTAAGCATAGAAGAGTACTCGGAGCATAAACTTACTATTTACTAACTACGGAAACATGACTCATTGGATGCATGAATAACTTGCAAAGTTGCAAACAGTGCAAAAATAGCTCTTTTTACTTGAGACTCAAAAGTGAAAAAACCAATCTGGAACCAAAAACTAAAAATCACCTCGAAATAGCCTTCTCGCATCTTATCAAGAGACAAGTTAGCATCTTTGAGTCGAGGAGCAGCCCACCCCGCTTTACCTTGTTGAAGAAATTCAAATCAACTTTAGACTATGTAAGTAAAGACTTTTTCATATTGCTAATTGATGTTCCATATCCCTCCCATGACCCAAATTATATCATGATCCAGATTAGTATGAAAAGAAGTCCTCATGACTATCCGATAATAACATAAATTTAAGCAACATATAAATCTTAATCAGTTAAACATAATAGACGTACCTATAAATTCCATAACCAGAACATGGAGTCTCAAAAGTATTGGGGCAGGACACCTGATTCCTGCTGCTCTTAGCCTTCACATAATCATGACCGAAATAACGTAAGAAAAGGGGAAGATAATAAGACAAAGAAGAGCTTTAGAACCTTTTATATCTAGTGATAAACAAGTACTTAAACATAAACAGATACATATTCCAAAATAATGATCATTAATGTGCATGAATACCATAGAGATTCAGTAAGAAGCACTTTCAGTCATAAAGTTATAAGGTACATTATAAGATAAAGCAGCAACTACCTCAAAAGATTCCTCATTTCTTTCTCAGCCCATAACTTAACCATTTGTCGAGGATTGTGCTTGCTGTGCTTATTTTGGAACCTGAAGTCACCATTTACATATCGATCTCTATCTCTGTTGATTCAGATGGAGTTAAGGATCGTTTTATTATTATTGTGTAAATATGAACACACGACAATTATAGTATATCAAAATCTCAAATAATACAAGAAAACGTGATAAATTTCATCTGCAAAAGTCGAAGTTATACATTATTTTCTCCCTTGATGACTAGAAGGATGAGGCCAGCCAACCAGGTAAATTATTCACACAATATTGAGTTCAGATGCTCTCAAATGGTAGAGCCTCCATATAATGAATAACATAGAATGAAATCAGAAACACAGTATATGAAAGAAAGGGATAGCCAATCAAGCACAGAGACCTCTAAAGCCTACAGAGTCATCAATCAAGCATGTTTTCAAGCAATTAAGAGTTCACACTTCACAAAAGTACTTTCATTCAGTAATAAGCATTCCCTAATGTAACTGCAAAGAAAAGGGTAAAACTTCAAAGGTTGTAACGCACTTGAAGACGAGAATTGAAGTTTTGTATATTTTGATTGCCAGTTCCTGACCATCAGATTTACTGGCATGATAAACATTGGCCTGGACAAAACATAGATTATATTAGAAAGGTTCAGCTGCCTATTAGGCATAAAAGATAAAGGGGATACGATGAGTATGGCATCAAGCGCAAGCTCATGGGAACTTCACATACAACAAGCAAACAAAAATTCAGAGATAAGATGGAAAAAAAGAGAAGGTTATATCAGAAGTCCCAACACACCTCTTTTCCAGTAGAAATGCAGCCATTGATGTCATTAAATATACCACGATTAAGCATCTTGAATAAAACCATACGGGTTCTGGGGTCAATTGCCTGAAAGCAAGGACATATTTTTTTTTAGTTATATTATCCATCAGATCTCTCAACTCAGTAACATACTTCAAACAAAGTTACTAGTCAGATAAAAATAACATCTTAATAAAAATGATGGTAGATTATTCAAAACCCAACAAACTAACAGTGAAATGTTAGTGTAGAAGTTGCTAGTTAATACACAGCTACAATCAAACTTAAGAACCCCTTAAAAGAAAGGGGCAGCAATGAGATAAACCTTCCAAGAAAATTCCAGCATATACAATTTACCTGCTCAACTGTAGCACGGTCAGCTTTATCGGTTGTCTTAGTCCTACCAATAGCCATATCACGAACACTACCACGAATAGCAGTTGAAACAGAGTTAGACATTCCAACATTGAACCTTCCTTCCCACTCCTGCAAATCAATTGGCTTGGTATAACTATGATGCACAATTTAAACATAGACACAAAACCACCAAAAGGGCAATACATAACACAAAGTGTCAAAGACAGTACCAAAATGACAATCAGATGTTTCAAACGAAAGATACCCAAGATACTTATAATTGCCTACATGATATAGTCATACTATTCAATGCCCCAATTTCAAAAATCAGCTGAACACAAACAATACTCTGTATATCCATAACTAGACTCAAAAACCTACATGATACATTCACCAAACAGACTAGTGAACAATTACCCATTTATTTCAACAAAACTATGATGACATATCCATCACTGATCTACGCATACCTCCAATGGCGCAGCCCTCATGTGGTTAGCAAGCTTTTGAGACTTATTCGAAATCGGTTGGAGAGAAGAGGTACTTGGCCGGGAGTGGAGTCCACCATGAGCATTAGGGCGCCTCGCATGCAGTAGCGTGAATGAGCCATCCACAGTTCCTCCTTCTGCATCTTCCCTTGAATCCAAATAATCCAACGCCTCCCCAATTTCTGAATCTGATGAGAAATACAACTCCTCGTCTTCCTCCCATTCTTCTTCTCTCCCCTCTCTCTCATATCTCATCACCTTGGCCGTGTCTTCTCTCTCCTCTCTTACTACCGTCGCCGTTTCTTCTCTCACCTCCATTACCATGGCCTTTTCGCCGCCGATTAATGAAGCAGCGCTAATTCGTTCTAGGCTATGTTAGTACGGCTGAATTCATTATATAGCTATGCTTACTTTTTGTGGGCCTTTTGCGGTCTAAATTATTGGGCCCATTAATGGGCTTTTCTTCTTCAATAAATAATTAGGGTTCTTAGTCGCCATTCGTTCTAGGCTATGTTAGTTCGACGATTGCTTATTTTTGTGGGCCTTTTAGCAGACTAAATATTGGGCCCATTAATGGGCTTTTCTTCTGCTTTAATAATTAGGGTTTAGTCTGATGACTGTTGGGGTTTTATTTGGGGCTTTTTGTAGAACTGTGTAGTATTTTTATGGACTTTTATCAATTCAAGGCCCGAATTATGGGTAAACTATCAATAAGAGGTCTGGATTATTTTTTCTATCAATCAAAAGCCTGAAATATACAAAACTATCAATCCAAGGCCTGAATTTGTCAAATATTATCACCTATTTTATCAATTTAGGGCCTAAGTTCAGACCCTGAATTGATAGTTTTACATAATTCAAGCCCCTAATCGATAGTATGCATAATAAGCCCCGAATTGCTAGATTACCCATTTTTCAGGCCCTGTATTGATAAAATTCCTATTTTTATTTTACAAAATACATCTACAATAAGAAGTGAACAATGAACAAAACTTTATAGCAAATACACTTTATGGCAAATACTTGTACAAGGAAAAGAACTTGGGTAAGATTGTCTTGAAAGATTTTTGTGATGAATAAGAAATAATAATATTTAATAAAAAAATAAGGGTCACTTATTATTGGATACATAAAATAATGCATAATTGTTGTAAACTACATGACTCAAAGTACTATTACTCATAACTGCACAATTATGATTGTGATACCATAAATACCCCTGTGTATTTGCACAATTTGGTTTTGCACAATTTGCTTTACACAATATTGTTTTTTGCACATTTTAAATTCTGGCAGCAAGCGGCGGCGGTCAGCGGCTGTCTGGCCGGCAGTCAACGCCGGTCAACGGCTGTCCGGCCGGCGGTTAATGCCGGTCCGGCCACCAGTCAATGTCGGTCAACGACTGTCAGGCCGACGGTCAACGCCGGTCAACGGCGGGTGGGTGGGTGAGGGGTAGGGTTGGTGGTTTAAAAGTGTATGGGAGGTTATATTTGGTATTTTACTTTAATATTTTGTTTGTGAGAGTAATTATTTGAATTTTTTGTATCTCATAGTAATTTAGGTTAAAAGTGTGTATCTATTAGTGATTTTCCCAAAAAATAATACTCAAATTAATAAAAAGTGATAGTAGTAATATGAATTATTTCATTAATAATTCGTTATTACTGCTTCTCTCGCATTAAAATTTATATTTTTCATTTTGATTTTCGATTTATATTTTTTTTGTCAAGTTTGATACACACAAAACAATTAACTATTCATATAGGTCTACACACAACACTAATATGACTACCCACTGTACATTAAATATTTTTAATAAAAAAATTATACTCTCTCTCACTAGTGAAAACATCCCCAATGTCCCCATTTATTTTTTATATATGAATTAATAAGTATTATTATTACATAAAAAATGATAATTTTTTTCATATATCACAACTATTAAGCATGACAAATAATTTTTGTAAAGATTGTGTGTAAAATCTTCATCCAAATGGGTCATAAGTGACACGTACTACTTAACTGAGTTTGTTAGGAGCAGTGTGGATGTTCAGTTTGGTTAAGAACGTGTGCAAAACGCTCTAGAAGCAACAAGTAGTTTAACTCAATTAAATAGAATTATTTTGGAATCAAGTCAGGTGGGCCTGTTTAGGGTCGTTTTTTGCGGTTCAAACTGTCGTGAATTCAGTATATACCAGACAAGATAACATAGAACAACAAGGATCAACAACAAACAATTCTTATGCAAGAATATATATATATAAGAATATATACGCAAGAAATAAGAACACACGGGATTTATAGTGGTTCGATTTGAAAGATCTACATCCACTGGGAGGCCTGAAGAATTTTATTAGACTTCTAAGAATTACAATGGAGAATTGTACACATAATCATGAACAACAATTAAGTGAATCCCTTAATCTTTTCACTGCTCAACCCTTTTACTTTACCGCAAAAGTATGCTTTCTCACATGAGCGATGAACCGTTTTTCCTGTGTGAATAAGAATTGAGATATCTATCCAAAACTTAATCACTTCTCATAACCTATGAGAAAACATAAGTTTTCCTTTCTCAATAACTACCTCTCCTCTCAACGGGAGAACCACACACCAGCTGATATACATATAAACTGGAAACAAAATATTAGATCATGAACTATCCAATAAACATCACACTACAAATCTCCACCTTAGTTCTTGCATCTAATCAACTTCTAAGCAAGACTTCTATTGCTCCCTTCAAGAGCAGCAAACAACAGAACTTAATTCATGTCAAACAAGCTCAAGCACAATTCATATGTATGAGTTGGCAGAGCCTTAGTGCAACAATCAGCAGGATTATCTTCAGTTTTAATCTTGCATATTTTGATGATCCCTTTATCAGCCATATCTCTTATAAAATACAGCTTCACATCTATATGCTTGGTTCTTTCATGATAACCTTGATGCTTTGAAAGATGAATAGCACTTCGATTATCATAATATATTTCCACACTTTTCTGAACAAATCCCAAACTCACTGATTAAACCATTCAACCAAATTGACTTTTTAACTGCTTCAGTCATGGCCACATATTCTGCTTCTGTAGTTGAAAGAGCTACAATAGATTGATGTGTTGCTTTCTAACTTATAGATGTACCAAACATAGTAAACACATAACCAGTTAAAGATTTTCTTGTATCCTGATTTGCAGCATAATCCGCGTCAACAAATCCAACAAGAGAAGCAATATCGTCTGTAACTTTTTGAAACTTCAACCCTCTATCTGTTATTCCCTTTATGTATCTCAGAGCCCATTTAACTGAATCCCAATGAAGTCTACCAGGATTCCCCATGAATCTAGTAATTACACTCATAAGATATGCCAAATTTGGCCTGCAACACACCATAAAATACATCAAACTCCCCACAGAACTTGCATATGGAATTCTCTCCATCTCAGCTTTCTCTACAATAGTACACGCACTTTGATCCAACGAGAGCTTCACTCCTTGCTTCACAGGTGTATTCACTGACTTACACTTCTCCATGTTATACCTAAGCAATACCTTATTAAGATAAGCTTCTTGATGTAGCTTCATATAATTTTGTTCCATGTACCTGCTGATTTCCATACCAAGTATTACCCTTACTTCTCCCAAATCTTTCATTTCAAATTCAGATTTCAACAGTGACTTCACTTTCCGAATTCCACTCAATGACTTGCTTGTAATAAGCATATCATCAATATACAGTAAAAGATGTGTGATATCTTCTGCATCTGACTTGAGATATACACAACTGTCATACTTGCTTCTGTTAAAACCGCATGACAACATATACTCATAAAACCTAAGATACCATTTTTAGGACTTTGTTTCAACCCATACAATGATCTTTGCAGTAAACATGCCTTAGTATCAGCATTCTTAACAACCACACCTTCTGAAATTTTCATATAGATTTTCTCATTCAGATTACCACGTAGAAATGTTGTGGTTACATCCATTTGGCGTAATTCCTGATTAAACTGAGCAACAAGAGCTAGAAGAACTCTAATAGAGTAGTGTTTAACCACAGGAGAAAAAATCTCATTATAATCCACACCCTCTTTATATGAGAACCCCTTAGCAATAGGTCTAGCTTTGTACCTGATTGCACCATCTTTAGCTGTTGTAGCTTTCTTCTTATAAATCCATTTACATCCTACAAGCTTCTGAGAATTTTGTCTATCAACAATCTTCCAAGTATTGTTCTTACTTAGTGATTGTAATTTTTCCTCCATAGCAACTAACCAACAATCTTTTTCACTGCAATTTATAGCCTCATTGTAGCTTCTTGGTTCATAAGCCTCCATCTCAAGAGCAGAATAGAGAGCAAATGATACCATATCTGTCTAATTATACCTTGTAGGAGGATGAATTTGTCTCCTTTCCCTGTCTCTTGCTAACTGATACCCATCATCTTTAGTCTGTTTTTCATCAGGTTTTTCTATATCCTCCTCTTCATCATGGCTTCTGTAATGAGGTTTAATAAACTGAGTTTCCACCTCCACCTGAGTAATACCTTGACTTGAACTGCTATCAGAGTCAAATTTCAAAGAAAATTTACTCTCATCAAAGGTGACATTTCTACTGATGATGAACCATTGACCCTCAATAAACCAGAGTTTATAGCCCTTTACACCTGCAGAATATCCCACAAAAACACATTTCACAGCTCTAGGATCTAGCTTGTCTTGTTTTATGTGAGCATAAGCAAGACATCCAACCACTTTTAGATCACTGTAATTAGCCGGCTTTCCACTCCAAAACTCTTCTGGAGTTTTAAAATTAAGAGCAGTAGAAGGACTTCTGTTCAAAAGATAAGCCACGGTAATAACAATCTCTCCCCAAAATGATTTAGTTAATCCGGTGCTGCTCAAAATGCATCTCTCCCTTTCCAACAGAGTTTGATTCATTCTCTCTGCCACTTCATTCTGTTGTGGAGTTCCAGGTACAGTTTTATGTCTAGCAATACCCTTCAACTTACAAAAATGGTTAAATTCATTAGATAGAAACTCTAAGCCATTATCAGTTCTAAGATATTTGAGTTTCCTACCACTTAGATTTTCAGACTCAGTTAGCCATTCCTTAAACTTATCAAATGCATCAGACTTGGATTTTAGAACATATATCCATAATTTTCTAGAATAATCATTTATTATGGACATAAAATACTTACCTTCACCTTTAGTAAGGTTTCTAGCAGGCCCCCACAAGTATGAATGGATATAATCTAATGGTGCTTTTGAAGTATGTTCCCCAACACCAAACTTATGTCTCTTGGCTTTCCCGAAGATGCAATGTTCGCATATTTCCAGCTTAGAAACATGATCTCCATTGAGCAGATTTTGTTTTGACAATTCCTGCAGCCCTCTTTCACTGATATGTGCAAGTCTACCATGCCATAATTTTGCTGCATCTTGATTACTTACAGCATGTACTAGTCCTGCAGCAACGCCTCAATCCAGGAAATAGAGATCATTCCTCCTAAAACCTTTCAATACCACTGCATTTCCCTTCGATACCATTAACTGACCAGCTTCAGATTGAAACTTATAACTCATCGAATCCAGCATGCCTAATGATATCAGATTTATTTTCAATTCTGGTATGTATCTCACATTGGATAGTATCCTCACAACTCCATCAAACATCTTAAGTTTCACAGACCCAACATCCTTTATCTTGCAGGATTGATCATTACCAAGTAGTACAGAACCTCCATTCTGAAACTTTGGATCTTTCAGCCATTCTTTAACGGGAGTCCTATGGAATGTACAACCTGAGTCTAACACCCATTCTGTAGAAACTTCTTGTGTAGTGATTATCAAAGCCTATGTGACGTCAAAATTTATTTCTGATACATCTGCAGTCTGATTCACTTGATTCTTTTGAGAATCAGTTTGATGAGTCTTCCCTTTAGCTTTCAAAGCTTTCCATTTCGGCATTCTTTCTTGAAATGACCCAGTTCATAACAATGATAACATTTCCTAGTGCCAGTACCACCATCCTGATCATCTTTCTTATCGTTCCTTTTATTTCTAGAATTAGAATTCTTCTTGTTATCTTTCTTATTCCGATCCTGTTTCTTGATCATAATGCTTTCTGCTCCCACCGCAGATTACTTTTCTGACACTTTCTGAAGTTCTTTGGATTTCAAAGCAAGTTGAACATCCACAAGCCTGATTGTTTCCTTATTACCAAACAATAGGGTATCCTTAAAAATTGAGGTTCTGTGCTACTTGGTATTGATCAATCTGAGTCTAACACCCATTCTGTAGAAACTTCTTGTGTAGTGATTGTCAAAGCCTCTGTGAAGTCAAAATTTCTTTCTGATACATCTGCAGTCTGATTCGCTTGATTCTTTTGAGAATCAATTTGATGAGCCTTCCCTTTAGCTTTCAAAGCTTTCCATTTCGAACATTCTTTCTTGAAATGACCCGATTCATGACAATGATAACATTTCCTAGTGTCAGTACCACCATCCTGATCAGCTTTCTTATCGTTCCTTTTATTTCCAAAATTAGAATTCTTTTGTAATCTTTGTTATTCTGATTCTGTTTCTTGATCATAAAGCTTTCTGCTCCCACCACAGATTGTTTTTTTGACACTTTCTGAAGTTCTTTGGATTTCAAAGCAAGTTGAACATCCTCAAGCCTGATTGTTTCCTTATTACCAAACAATAGGGTATCCTTAAAATTATCCAGAGACTTAGGCAGAGATGATAACAAGATTAATGTCTTATCTTCATCTTCCATCTTAACATCGATGTTCTCAAGATCATCAATAATCTTGTTGAAATCATCAACTTGGCTTAAGATTGACTTATCTTCTGCCATCTTGAAGGAATACAACTTTTGCTTCATATAAAGTCTATTTGCAAAATACTCTTTACCATATATAAGCTCTCCAGTTTATTCCAAACACTTATTGCCGTTGTTTCTTTGGCAACTTCTCTTAATGCCTTGTCACCCAAACACAGTATTATAGCACTGTGCGCTTTCTCCATCATCTCAGAATCACCATCTATGGCTATGACATCATCATCAGTATTATCAGTATCATATACAAGTCTTACCTTCATCGCTTCCCACAAACCTTGTTGAATCAGTATCGCCTTCATCTTGACTTTCCAAAGTCCAAAGTCTGTTTTCTTCATAAACTTTTCTATGTCGAATCGCGTTGCTCCCATCTTGTTCTTCTACTGAATATTTCCCACAGACGGCGCCAATTGTCGTGAATTCAGTATATGCCAGACAAGATAACATAGAACAACAAGGATCAACAACAAACAATTCTTATGCAAGAATATATATGTAAGAATATATACGCAAGAAATAAGAACGCACGGGATTTATATTGGTTCGATCTGAAATATCTACATCTGGGAGGCCTGAAGAATTTTATTAGACTTCTGAATGGAGAATTGTACACATAATCATGAACAACAATTAAGTGAATCCCTTAATCTTTTCACTGCTCAACCCTTTTACTTTACCGCAAAAGTATGTTTTCTCACATGAGCAATGAATCGTTTTTCTCCTATGTGAATAAGAATTGAGTTATCTATCCAAAACTTAACCGCTTCTCATAACCGATGAGAAAACATAAGTTTTCCTTTCTCAATAACTACCTCTCCTCTCAGCGGGAAAATCACACACCAGCTGATACACATATAAACTGGAAACAAAATATTGGGTCATGAACTATCCAATAAACATCACACTACACAAACGGGTTTGTTTTGGACGGTTATCAACTCAAGATTGAAGCTAAGATTTCCGACTTTTTATTGGTATATGGAACAGTTATTTTGGATATTATATAAGAGGTCAAAACCAACACACAACAAAACAAGTTAGCTTAATTTTTTGAAATCACATATTAAGTGTGAAATGTACCTCTTTTTTTATTTTTATTTTTGAGTGATTCCCTCTTTTAAACTCATCCATCCATAAAATTACCTCATATTCTAGAGTGGACATAGATCTTCATGATCGAACCACTATAAATACTCGTTTTCAATATTTACATTCAGTTCATGTTTCCTGTTTTAAATCTATTATTTAAAGTGTTGTTCGAAGTGTTACACTTTCGTGGCAATTTTCAATTTATTTTTCTATAAAAAAACGCGTAGTAAGACTTAGCACAAACTAACGCCTATATATTTATCCACATTTTTTCATTCTTTTTATCTCAACTCTCGAGTGAAATTTGGTTTGCGACTAATTCAATAATAACATTTGGATTAACTAACGGCTGCAAGTTGCAAGTTTGTGCCGGTTTCCCCCCACCCAAACGCGAAACCTCCTCTCTCTCTCTTCGTGGACTTTAGAGACTTGAGAGCTTCCGACAGGCATTTCTCTGAAGATTCTATGTTTTTCTTCTTCAGATTCTCTCCTTTCTTGATTTGAAAACCATAATTCTTGATCTTGTGCTTGTATATTCAAACTGGGTTCTTTCCATTTATTGAAAAAAACATGATCCTTGAGGTTTTGATGGCTGGTTTTATTTCAGTTCTCACTTGGTGTCTGAGTTGGGATTTTTCGGGTACTCTTTTGGTGGGATGTCTTGAATTGTTATCTTGAATCAAACCCTTTTTCTGGTTAGTCATTATGAAAATTTGTGAGCATCTTTTTTTTTTTTTTTTACCTTGAGTTGCTTTAAACATGTAGAATTTGGTCCTAAATTTCTTGTTTCGATGTTATGTATTTTTTATGTCTAATAAATCTTGACTGCTTTGCATCCCTCAAATTCGTTTTTTGTTGTTTGAGATATATCCTAGAGTGATCATTGGTATATTTGTACGACTCTGTGGATGAGTTCAGTAGCTGTTTGATTTTTATCTTCACCATAATATACCAATCATTTTGGTTGGCGATAGCAAATTCATGATTTCTTGATCAGAATTCATAGATATACATTAGTAGTTTTTAGGTAGTTTCACTGAACATCTTGGTTCTTCTTTTTTTCTTGTGCAGTTACATTGCTTTTCTATCTATTATTATTTGATTATCTCTTCTCTTTATGTTTGATTTGTTTTCTTAGGAAGTGACATGTAAAAGCTACTTAACTTTCAAAAAGAGATGTCTATTGCAGTAGCTATTGCTGAGAGGGCCACAGACGACGCCCTGAGCGGTCCGGATTGGGGAATAAACATAGAGCTTTGTGATAAGATAAATGCGGATCCTGGGTATTGTTTTGTTTACTTGATGTTAAAGCTTGTGAACTTTCATTATTGAATTTGCATTGCATGAGATGCCATTTGTTAGATACTATTCAATTGTGAGTTGAAGAACATCTGATTCAATCCTAAGTTTAAAAGTTAGTTGCTTTACCTTGATGAAGAAGATAAGGATTGTTTCCTTAATTCCTTCCGGCATTATATTAAATGAGAAGTGGCTGTCTTGGATATCTGGAGGCTTTCTTGTATGAATGACAAAAATAATGATTCAGTTAGTGCATGTACAAGTTATCTGATTCTCTGTTACGTATGCATGTTCATGTGAATTTGAACTATTAAAGATACGACACGTGTAGCACGCAACGCGTGTTTCTCATGACATTGTTGTGCCTGTGTATTTATTAGTTCCATGATGAGGTCAATTTTTGTGATTTATCAGGCAAGCCAATAATGCATTAAATATAATCAAGAAAAGACTGGAGATGAAATACCCCAAAGTACAGCTTCTTGCTCTATTTGTAAGTCCCCCTTGCTCTATTCCAGTGTTCTTCTTGGCTAAATATTTATCTATAATATCTACACTACTTGTTGAATAAAATTAAATTTTTTTTCTCTGTGTCACAGTCCTTTTCATTCTTTTTTTTTTCTTCTCATTTTTTCCCCTTAAATTTCAATGATACACCATCACTTCTGGTTTTATGTACTTCGCTAGCATGCAATCGACGACATTTATCAATACATTATCACCTGTGGAAAACTTTAGGAATGATAAAATAATTCTATATTATACACTAGTAGAATAATATTTGATGGGGAGAAAGAGGGAGCTATCAGAACAGCTGATAGAGCAGAGCACTTTTTTGTAATCCTAAAACGTAAGTGTTCTTATATTCATTTAATGACACTTCCATCACCTCGAGTATTTTATTGTTTTCTTTTTTAGTGACACCTCTTATGGCTTCCACATTTTCATGCACATTTGTGAGTATTTAATGATTAAATCTGTCCAAATATTATAATTCAGGTCCTAGAGGCTCTTAGCAAAAATTGTGGGGAGCACATTTTTCAGGTGATGATTGAGCGGGATATTTTGCTGGAGATGGTCAAAATTGCAAAAAAGAAGGTAGTGTGACCCTTATGCCTATGTATAATATCTGACATCTTTAAATGAGTATATCAAATGCAGATTTTACATTTTCCATCGTGATATGTCTCAGCCTGATTTAAGTGTGTGGGAGAAGATTCTGGGGTTGATAGATACGTGGCAAGAAGCTTTAGGGGGAGCTGGAGGAAGGTTTCCCCAGTACTATGCTGCTTACAACGAACTCAAGGTGATTAAAATCTAGCTTTCATTGTTCTGTTTTTGTTATGTCTGAGTAGCTTCTAACTTTTTCCTCTGTGTAAGTATGTTATGCAATATGATAGTTTTTTTATTCTCGATTTGCTCGAAGCCCGAATGACGTTTCGGACCTGCTAAGCTACTTGTTACATTATTGGTGGCTGGTAGTCAATTTGAGATGATTTATGGTAACATCTTATATGTTGAAATTCATCTAATCATTCCCAAGGTAATAGTAATAGAAGTTACGATTTAAAGAATCCATCATGAATGACCGACCACATTAATTATGGAGTTAATTATTTTCCACAATATGCAGTCTGCTGGTGTAGTATTCCCACCTCGAGAAGGGAACCCTGCAACGTTCTTCGCTCCACCCCAAACACATCCTATTTCTCCCTATACTTCTCCATACGAGGATGTTGACATTCGAGTTTTCGATGCTGATCCCCCTGATCTCAGGTATATGCAACTCTTTTAGTTTTCGAGTACTAATTCTGCATGTATTAGTACTCCCTTTTGATCAATAAATAAGTTAAAAGTTGCATGATTAGAACATTCAAACAGTGGAGTTTATAAAGGTGCAATTGTTCAGTGAATTTCTTTTGTGTGCAATAGTTAACAGCTCAAACTTCTTCGAATACTTTCAATTCTTGCCTTTTTAGGCAAGTTTTGGCTTATTTTTGGTGACTGTAAGTTAAATAGTTTTCTGTGAGCCCCTAAAAATGCACACAATTTGAGTCTTTTGACTATAAATGTTTGGTGTTATTATATGATGTTTTATCAAGAGCCATTGTTTCATGACTCAACCGTGCCAGCCATTTCCTAACTGTATATTTATCGAGGGAGTGGAGGACAACAAAATTAATAATTGTCACAGTTATGATACTAATTTTTTTCAAGAAAAGAGTATTATTTAGTTTACTAGTGTTGATCGCAAGTTTGGCACAGAAAATATCATCTGTAGATCTTAAGGACGGCAAACTACTGTACTACATCTGATTTTTGTGTATAATGTAACATAATAAGTTCACCATTTGGCAATCTATCGTTTTTTTTGGTTGAAAATTGCTTACCTTGAATTTCCCTTGTTCTTTTCTTCACATAGCTTGGAGGAGATTCAAAATGCTGCAGGAGTTGCTGATGTTCTTGCAGAAATGCTGGCTGCGGTGGATCCGAATAGTTCTCAGGTTACAAACTCTACTTTGCCCTTTTCTCATTTTTACTATAAAATATGTGACTTACGCATGAAATGCATTGAAACGAATTTACGCAGCACGACGTACTTTTTATCTGGAAATGGCTCAGTAACAATTTTGTTGAGCGGCTATGTTATCTTTTTATTTATTTATTAATGTTTTAAGAATCAATGTGATCCTTTTAAGACATCAAAATCGACATGTATTCGAGAACTATTGTATTTCATCATATATTTATCAATTGAACCGGTTTGGCAATAGGGACTAAAGGATGAGCTCATTGTTGACTTGGTTGATCAGTGTCGTTCATACCAGACCCATGTCGCAGTTCTTGTGAATAATACTACGTAAGTACACGAGATGTTTCCTTATATCTATTTTCATTTTATGCTAATGAATCACATTTATACTAATATCCCTCCTCTCCTAGAGATGAGGATCTTCTATGCCAAGGATTGGCATTGAATGATAGCTTGCAGCGAGTTCTTCTAACTCACGATGATATTGCTGGCGGTGCACCTTCATTCTCTGCAGTGGATAGAGAAGCTTCAGCTGCTCCGTTGCTGAATGTGAATCGTGATGACGACGAGTCTGATGATGATTCTTCTCTGTTGGCACACAGGTGAAAATGATGGCTTTGTTCTCTAGGTTATGCATTTTAAAGGATATTAAGTTAGTGAAGCTAAGCGTATTAGATGTTACCTAAAATAATGTTAGTAGTTTTTAGTTAACCCTATAATTATTCATTAGTCAATCAATACTTGTTTAAAAATTACGCACAAGTTGCACAGTTCAACCAGCTTGCATTTTGAAGAAGTATTAGCTGTTTAATTCTTTAAAACGTAATGGTGATTTCATTAAAGATATTTATTTACTATAATAAATCAAATTAATACTCTTAGCTAAAAAGTTAATATTTTATTAATGAAATAATCTATAATAGCAAGTAGGTGAGGTCTATTCACTCTTTCTTGAATAGGCATTACTTTTCATTAAAAATGTTAGCTATTCTACAAATAGTTTATGAAATAGTTCGAATTACAGTTATCATATTATATCGATATCACTTTTTATTAAGAATATTTCACACTTATTCGTCATAAGACTCCCATAAGATGGCCTCGCACAAGTTTTTGTTATTTTTGTGTACACACAAGTTGCACATAAAGTACACACAAGTTGCACAGTGCTGCACAAGTTTTTCTTCTATGTTGTACTTAATACATTGAAGAAATGACTTTATTGCAGGTCTTCAAGGGACGGACATTCCCATAGGCCGGTAGTGGCCACGAGTCTGCCCTTGCAGACGAGCTCGATTCTTCCTCCATCATCGAGTAAGCAATCAAGCCAAGGTTCTTCCATGTTCGACTCTACCCTCACCAATGCCTACAATCCGGAAGAGCCTACTGCTGCACCAATGCAGTCTGCCTCCCCCGATGATGACCTCATCAACCCGACAGCATCCATGTTCGCTCCAACAAGCAATATCCCTCCACCACCTTCCAAGTATAACCACAGGCAACAGTTTTTCAAGCGACACTCAAGTGGAGGCACGCCCCAATCGAGCAGTAGTCAAACCAATTCTCTTAATGATGGCTTGGTCGAGCGAACTCAAAATCTCTCGGTTCAATCATCGCCCCCCAGCAGCACCAAGCAAGAGAGGCCCGAGGATGCACTCTTTAAGGACCTCGTTGACTACGCAAACGCCAAGTTGTCGTCCTCCAAGCCGAATAAGCCATTGTGAGAGAAGTTGCTTGTTGTCTTGAGAGGTGCTCCTCCTTCATTACATTTTTGTTGTCACTTGAAAACATTCATCAGGGTTTGTGTATATATTGGTAATTTTGTTGTGAACAGGTTTTGGTTTACTGTTCATATCAACTTGTATAATTTTGTTTCAATCAATGTTATTTTTGTGAAGAAATTTGTTTTCTTAAATTTTAGGTGATTTTGGGTTCACCTTGTACACACTATGTTGATGGGTTTAAATTAGATGTATTGGACTGTTAATTTTCTAAATTTCTTATAATTTTATTTTACTTAATAATGAAAATTAAATTAAAATTTAATTTAACAGTTTGTTTAGGTACACCGGTAATATATACTAAATAAGTGTATTAATCTTAGTGGGAGTCAGGTTGAGGCCCTATATATATTTGTTTTTAGGAGACAATTGTATTAGCAAATTCGATACTTTGATGATCTAAATCCCATTTTGAAGGCGAAAACGCGTTGCATCGTTTCGAATGAGTTATATAAACATAAAAAATGAAATTTAACTATAATGATTGATTGGGTTGCATGATGGTATTATACAGTGTCATAAAAAATGAAATTTAACTATAAAAAATGAAACATACTCGATGTCATATTATACAGTATGTTGGTTTATATTTACTATATTGTATCTCTCACTAAAACGTAAAACTAAAGTATTACATAATTAAAATTATTTTACTTTTCTCAAATTCAATGGTACTATCAAATAAAAAATGTTATAACACTTAAAAAAAAGAAAGAAAAGAGAGTAGGTGTTGCGTGTCTCACGTAAGTCCTTACGTGAGATGGATAAAAAGTAATAATATCGTTAACGAAAAGTGATATCCAATCGATAAAAAGTAATAATGATACAGTAAACTATTTCATTAACAATTTATAGTATAAATAATTATTACAGTGAACTATTTCATGAACAATTTATAGTATAAATAAAAAGTGAAAATATTTTATAGCGAAAGTGATAACATTTTATATATAGCAAAAGAGATAATAATATTTTTTTATCTGTCTCACGTAAAAGGGCTTATCATGAGACAGATCTCACACAAGTCTTTGCCCACTAAAAAAGCCTAATTACTGTACATTAAATATATAGTACTATTTACTTTATGTTAAAAAAATAATCAAATAATATTTTTTAAAGGTTCGGGTGGGGTATTATATTTTGAAAATGCACGTATATTGAAGGGTGTAATGAATTCGAAAGAATTTAATTTGCTGTATATGTGTGTTTTTTCTTAAGGATAAGATCATCATCTCAATTATTCTTTTTGTATTTTCTCATATATCATCATTATTTATAAGCTTCATTCATTCATATGTACATTAACTACTAAATCACTAATCAAAATATACTCTAGCTCTCTTTTCATTCTAATAATATGTTGACAGTATAATCTCTCTACATACTTTAATTTTACTTTTAAAATTTAATATCTATTTTCAGGTGTAACATATTTAGAATTTATTTATTACTTAAAAAATATAAAATTATATTAAAAATGAATAAAGTAGTACATTAATAAACTATATATTTATTTTAATATTCGTGAAAAAATTAAATATATACACCTTCCGTCTCAAATATAAGTTCACCTTTACATTTTCAGTTGTTTAAGAAAAAATTACTTTTTGAATAAATTTATTACTAACTTTTTTTAGGATAATATGATATTTATAGGTAATAAATATTAAATAATAATCTTACAAAGTATGTTGTGAGTCTTAAAAAAATAATGACAATTTTAAAATTAAAGTGTTTTTTGAAGTTCGGGACATTCTAGAGTGAGACTGTCTCACAACAATCTTATACTTTTGTAATTAATTATCAATTTTTAAGAAGATGCTATCACTTTTTTTAAAAAAAAATATTATCATTTTTCATCATTTGAGCATCAATTTTCATTATAAATAAAGGTTACTACTTTTTTATCTCCTTACGAAAGTCATTTCGTGAGACGATCACACACAAGTTTTTGGCTTGAAATTTTAGATTGATTATTTCATTTTTTTTTTTGTGATACTAGTAGATGATAAAATGATAAATTTAATTTTGGTACATCCCAAATATATTAGTGAAACGAGAGGATTAGTGAGTAAGATGTGTATGGATGGGAGTTGTGGAATTAATTAGTAAAAAAGTTAATTTTATATTAGTAAATAGAATGTTGGTTGGATAAGTTGCACAAATTCCACTGCAGATTCTTCTATTCTCTGGTTGAGAAAGCAACATATATTGACTTGATTTAATTTATTGGAAACTTCCCATAAGTCTAAGATTGTTTCCACCATACTATACTATCATTATAAACCATGATTATGATTAATAATTTCAATTCAATAGTACTATTACACCAAAATTCATTCCACACCCAATACTACGTGTATGACTCATTCAACCTACCCAAAAGTGCATATAATGATGAGATATATGATATTGTTTGTTTTAATAAACTTCCTTATTTATGAATAGAAAAGATAATCATATCATCCAATTATTGTCGCAAATGTTATGTTCATTTATATTTATAGTGAGAACCTTGTTTTTATTTAGATATTATTGTTGTTGAAGAATTTTTTTTTTTTAAATCTCTCTATAATATGGGAATGGGGTAAATTAATTCTTCAACTTTTTTTATGTTTCTTTAGAAGTACAGTGAAGGACCAAATTAAGGAATAGATTGATTATATCAGTTGTATGAGTTTTAAATTTGTACAATTTGCTTCATTCAATTTATAGGATCAAGTAATACATATTGCAAGTAAAATTACTAAGTCATATTTTAAAATGTTACTCTATACATATAAGAAAAAAATAATACCAGTTGTATCACACAATATATTTTTAAAAGTACCATAATATATATAAAAATAAGAGTATTGTGTTCGATATTTGAAGTGATACTTCTTTTGGGCTCATATTTTATTTTATTTTATTTTTATAATTTAATTTTTATATATCTTAAACAATTCTTTTGTAAATTAGAAAAAAAAAGAAAAAAAAAGTGAAATTGTTATATTAATATAGAACAAGTATAATATTTTTAATAAGTAATGGATAGAGAGATATAATATTTAATATATATTAAATAGAGTGTTGTGTGTGAATCTCATGTAGAATAATTAATTGTTTTGTATGGATCCACTTGATAAAAATAAAAATGTGGTTTGTAAAAGTGTTAAAGTATGTCTATTATTTAGATAAAGTATGTTTAGTGGTTGTTAAAGTATGTTTTCTAAAGTATGTTGGATTATGCATAAAAGTATGATTTTAGCGTGTTATAATATGATTTATTATTAACATACTTTAACTACAAATAAGCATAATTTAACTATGGCTAATTAGAGTGTGCACCCGAGTGCACCCTAAGATAGGGTGTATCCATATACAAATATAACCAAAATTATGAACAATAATATATACTCCACAATTTAATTGTTAGTTTTTTTAATGAAAAATTAAGTGTAAAAAATATACAATTATTAAAAAAAAACATGTATACACTATTGAATAAAAAATTATACACATATGGATGTTAGTTTTTTTAATGAAAAACTTAGTGTGAAAAAATTATACAATTATTACAAAACACGTATACAAATAGAATAATATGTATACAAAATAGAATAAAAAGTTATACACATATGGGTGCACCCAATATACACTCTTTATCTATACAATAAGCATACTTAATTTTATCAGCGTAATTCATTTATATCTAATTCATTTTAATTAATTATTATTTTTTACAAAATATATTATTATTTTTTTATATATATTACGAATGGTTCATGAAATTATTCAATGCACCACTATCACTTTTTATTAATTAGGTATTATTTTTTAAAAATATTATTATTTTTTTATTGGGAAAATAATGATTTTTATTAATGAAGTACAGAAAATATTATTATTTCTTATCCACATCAAGGATCTTATTTTTTATAGTCTTACACGAATATTTGTCTTAATGTCTTGCTCATCATATTTAATTTATGAATTTAATGTAATTTTTTTAAATAATTATATTTTAAATTCGTCATTGAAAAGGATGTATGCACCACTAATCATCAAAAGAACAAACTTAACACTTAGTTTCAGCTGGAAACTTCTAGAATTAGATCGATGGAGCTCAATCTCATGAGTTGGTGTCGAAGTTTGCGCAAAAATATCATGAATTTGACGGGTAAATATATGTTGAATGCATGGGTTTAGTTTTGCTTTAATTTTATTAAAATAAAAATAACTCCATAAATTATTATTCATTTAAGAAAATTATTAGTATTTATTAAATTTTAGGACTATTATGTGATGCATCGGTACACCTAATGGTTTATAGAATAAAAGTTATTGGGAAGTGAGTAGTTATTGTATTTTTTTATTATTATTTTATTTTATTTTATGATTAGAATTAAATAAGAATTTTATTTAACGATTCACATTATTCAAGTTCACTGCCCACCGCAATATAACTCAAAATTTTAATATGTTATAATTTTTTATATTTTTTATTTAAAAGATTAAAAATTTATCTCTTTAAAAAAAAACTTGTCATACTAAAAGGTGTCTTTTTTTTTTTTTAAACCAAGTACTGAGTCTCCATTTAATTTGAATGATATATTTTCCGTTGGTGTAGGGCATGGCACTTAGTGGGGGCGCCAACAATTGTCGTTGTCATGAGGGACACGTTTTTGAAACTCGATCACGCGGAAGCTGAAAACGTGTTCATAGAGTTGAAGTTTGTTCTATCTTAACTTTAATCGATAATTATTAAAATAAAATTTATTTTAGCCATTATGTATTTTTTATGCATTGTATTAGACCAATTAATTTGAGAGATGTTAGAACCCACTGTCTATTAACTGAGATCTCATCTCAAGCTAGAATTTTGTATGGACTAGCTCCTATTATTGATCGTATCCACATATTTCGGACCTAATCTTTAAATCTTCATGTTATAATAATCATTTTCCTCGTATGTATATTTCTCCATTCTCAATAGATGATGGTGTTTACAATAGATCTGAATCTTTTGCGTCATTTTAGTGTGACATCTCTTGTGTCACTCTATTGAATGAATGACATGTAGGATGGACGAGGAGAACTATACTCTAAGTCAACCAGTAAACCCTAAAGTAAGGGATTGAATTTCTTTACCCCGCCACGTGTCATTCAATAAGAAGATGTCACACTAGAATGTCACAGAATATCCCGTGTCATTTGGAATTACTGAAATTTAAGAAAGTTGTGTTTTACTTATTTTTAGAGAGATTATTATTTAATATTTTTAAGGAATAAAAATTTTTTGCGAGTCATGAATATGATTGATAATTTTAAAATTAAAGTGTATTTTTGAATTATTAAGTTGATATTATTTTCCTTTAAAAATTAAAAATAATTTTGAGACAAACAAATGAGTAGAGTAGATAGAAAATTCACCAATTATCTATCAATTCACATATGATATTTGTTTTTTGTGGTTTTTAAACCCCCATAATACTATGTTTTTCATTCAAATTAAATTTGAAGCGTAATTATAATCGGTTAAATTATATAGAGTAAAACAATTTTATTAATTAATTAATTTCAGAATAAGTGTTTGAAACCCTGTCTCTTTGTCACTATAAGTGAGTTAAATGTCAAAATCAAATTTTGAGCATGAGTTTAAATATGAATATTAATGATATATTAAACGAAAAATAATTATTATTAAAATGTACAAGTGTCGTGGAGTACTAAGATGATCAACTCACACTCACGAGCCAGATTATAGAAAACCTGCATTGGTTAAAAAAATTTTAGTTTAAACTAGAATTTATTCCACTCTCACCGATGAGGGCTGATGAGTTAAAATTTTAAACTCATAAATGCTTCGAGTTCAACACCATGAACCGAGTTTATTGACAAGGAAAAGGAGTGCAGATAAATATATTTAATGTAAAATATTTATTTAAGTACAAAAGTAGAAATTAATATTTTTTTAATAATTGGTTTAAACTAAATTATGAATGTGGCTTTCCAGTTGTGTTTAATCGAAATTCGTGAACGGTGAGGTGGGGGAGAGAAGGGGAGTTTAAACTTAATAACGATAACAATGTGGATGCCCTAAACTACTAGAAATTAAAAATTGTACAGATTAGTGTTTTAAGTTAAGTTAAAAAAAAGTAATTATTTACTGAGTCAAACACTTCACAAAATCACTTAAAATTAAAAATAAATAAAATAAAAATTCAAGCTACAATCAGCAAACACAGTACTCCACCAACTTGGCATTAATAAAAAAGTAGATTTGCATGGTTATCTGCCCATACACTTTAATGTGAGATGGAGTAATAGGAACTGAGTTTTGATAAGTATAGTGATGTCTCGATATATAGTTAAAATATAATTATTATATAAATAAAATATATTTATTGGTAGTTAAAAAGTATATTTGTAATTATACTATTATAATAATTTAAAATAATATTTTAATGCATTATTTATTATACATTAAAAAATATATTTTAACAATTAATAAATATTTTTTTATCAATATAACAGTTATATTTTAACACGTTTCCACAAAATACCGTCTCACACAAATACCATCTCACAAGAGACTTTATCCTGATTATATATAAAATCTCTTATGAGACGGTACTTATATAAGGCGGGTTGTGAAATGTGTTAAAGTATGATTGTTACATAGGTAAAATGTAATGTATTAAAATATGATTTTAGATTTTATAATATGAGATATATTTTACTTATATAATAAACATATTTTAATAATGAGTTGAACTTTTTTACAACTCATTCTCACGTGCTTTTTTTTTTTAATTTGTTTTGCCTCATTATATTTCCAAAAAGATATGATTAATCTATCTATACACTTTATTTTAAAAATATATATTACATTTAACTAATACATGGCTTATTTTATTATTAGTTTATTCTTTATTTATTACTTAAAAAAAGAGTTAGTTTTTTTGTAAATTTGGATTTATATCATAAATTCTTATAAATTATGTGTTCCTTATTAATTTAAACATTCTTATCAATACATATGGTATATAGTACGGAAAGGAGGACTATAAAATTTACACCGTTAATCCAATTTACACATGTGTTTGTATTAAAAAATTACATTACCATCCCACTATCAAATCAAGTTGGTAAAAGAAATCTCTTTACTTAAATAATGGAGAACAATAACTAGAAAAGCTCAAGAAGGACTAAGCATAATTGTAATTTCATCTCTTAAATTTTACTCCCTCCGTCTGCACGAAAGAGTGTCTTTTACTTTTGTGCACGTTGATTAAGGAGTATTATTATTTAATGTGTAATGGGTAGTTGTATTAGTGGAAGTGTGGACCCCATATTTTAGTTGTATTAGTGGGTGTGTGTGGATCCCATGTGTGTAAAAAAGGAAATTACCCTCTTTGGAGCGAACTACCAAAATGAAAAAAAAAAACTCTCTTTCGAACGGTTGGAGGGAGTATCTTTTATATTATGGAAAGTATATATATATATATGCCCACCTAATTGCATGAAATATTTCTCTAATATTTATAAATTTGTAGCACTTGAGTAAACAAGATAAATATACACATATGTACGAACCACCAAGGTTTAAAATATCGGTAGAAATATCGATACATCAAATTTATGGATATATTGATGGATATATCGAATATCGATATTAATATCGGTAAAAATTTTAAAAATTACGGAAATTTGAAAAAAAAAGAGAAAATTAATTACTCCATTTAACTTTGCAATATATTTTGACTAATTTTAATATATAAATACAATTTAAAATCTCAACAAAACTCATAACATATGATAAACAAATCAATTACAACATATTTAAATAGTTTAAAATCATACAATACTTAATAACTAATACCAAAATGAAAATCAATAATGTTCAAATGTAAAACATGTGATGTCATCTTGATCTAAAAAAATATTGATATCAACTCCTCGAATTAGAGAAATTCTGAGCATAATTTTGAATGCGTCAGTAGTATTGTTATGTACCAATAAAATACTCCCTCCGTCCCGATTTGATTGAATGTACCAAAATAATTATATTTTTAATCAGAGTATATTATCACACTGTGTACATGAAATGAAACTCATCATTTACTTAGTAGTAATAATTTTAATGAAGAGTGATATTAAGTGGTAATTAATTAAATAAAATAAAACAGTCTTAATAATTTCATGCAAATGTTGCTCTTTTTTTTTTAATTGATCAAATTAATGAAAAATTTTGTATTTAGTTGGTAAAAGTAATACTCCATAAAAATTCATTAAAAATTTCATAAAAATATGAATAATTTTTCGACATATCCTCGATATTTTATCGATATTTTAGTGATATTTCTTCGATATATCTCGGTATTTAAAAATTTTGAACTGTGACTAACCGATATCGATATTGTTATTGATATTTCCCGATATATCCTAGACATCATAAATATATTTTTTTCTCCAATATCGATATCGATACTTTTCAAATATGGATATATCGTGGATATTTCCGAAATTTTTAAAGCTTGCGCATCACATACTATATATGTTTTGATATTTATAAATCAATGTGGAAATATCATTTAAACACAATGTGATGTCCTCTTGGGTGTTAGGATTTAAAATGGACGCCATTGTTGATATTATAATATGATTTTCTTTTAATATATTTTAACTATTAAAGTATAATTTTTAAAAAGATTGAACTGTAACAGTTTCCTCTGCCGTTATTTATCAAAATGTAAAAGTTAAAAGTTCTCAGAAGAGCTTCAGACCAACACTTGTGGTACCAATTTGGCAGGACCGCTCGGTTACCATTTACCACCCCTCCATGATTCAAAGGTCAAGATTCATTGATCAAATCGTGGTGGGTGGGTCCCTCTAAGGCCAGTGTCAGCAGGTGTAAAAATGCAACGACAAAACATCAACAATAAAAAAGGCCAACGTTGCAACCAAAATGTTAAAAAAAAAATCTCTCTTCAACAAATTTTGAGAGAGAGAGAAGATTACTGTGGTCAGTTTCTCATCCCCTATTTCTTGATTTTCCAGAAGACTTTGATTTTTCTTGGAATGTTACACTCTATCTTCTTTAAGAAGTCTTAGCTTCAATTCTTTAGAGTTTTCTAATCCATTTTCTTTAAGGTTCAACCTTTACTGATCTTTTGTGCGACTTTTGATTTGTCTCTTTGTTGGTCATTACCAACCCAACCTCAAAATCTGCAAACTTTTTATTATTTTATCAGAATTGTAATAATGGCCTTTGTTTACAATTTTGTGTGTTAAAGTCAAACCCTTTATTCTATTTTGGGTAATTCTGGAGTTAATTATATATATGTGTATATTTTATCAGGAATCTGCAGATATGTGGTTTCTGGCTAGTTCTTGTGGATCTACTTCTCTGTTTGAGTTTGCCAGGTAAATAATCTGTAATTTTTTGTAATCCCGTCTTCTGTTTTTGTTTTTTGTAGTATTTGGAGAAGTATATGCAGTTTGTAATTAAATTTTGGATTTAATTTGCTTGGCATACTGAATTGTGTCAATCATTTGTAGCTTATTACTGCAAAAACTAGATAGTATTTGGTATACTTTTGCTCTACTGGTCTCTCTCTGTATGTGTGTTGTCTGTAACAGTGGAAAGAGTTGTAATATCTGTGATCTTGTTAAGAAGTTTACTTTCTAGAAGGCATAGTGATAAGATAGCTGTGTATAAGCATGCTTATAAGTTATAACTCACTCATGTTGTTCATTATTGAAAGCAGTAAAAAGAAGAGAGAGAATTATTTTCCATTATGTTGCATCTGTTGGGACAACTGTAGTTCTTACTTAGATTTGACTTGCTAATTCATTAAGTTATTCAAGTATACTTGACCAAGAGAATTTTGTATATTTGTATATTTCTTTCTGTTGATGGGGGTTAATAAAGAATTCTAAGATGGCAATTAGCTTATCCTTTGTTAAAATTGATCCTTTCTTATTTGTTCATGTTCTTTACTAAATGGATATTGCAGGAATTGAACAACATTTTTCTGTTTAGAGAACACGGCTTAAACGTCTGTTGTCTGGTTGAACATTTGTTGCATAAGGGACGGAGCATAGCAAGACAGGAACAAACGAAGTCTCTGTTTTGTTAAGTCTGATTTAGGAGTCAACCATGTCTTTAGTTGGATCTGCTGCATTGTTTAGAAGCAATAGTCTTTACTTGCTGAAAGACGACAATGATAGCGCAGGGTTATCAATGTCGTTTTTTGACTCAGAAGATCATGGGACCATATACACCAATGGCTCATACAGTAGTGAAGACAGTTATGATCCAAAGTATTTCCTTGAGTCTCCTTCTGGCTGTGATCTCTCGGAAAATCCATTTCACAGGTTCAGATCCTCTTCGTATGACTGTATTTTGGACGAAAATCAATGTCGTGTCTCTTGTAACTCAGAATTGGATACTCCAAGAGATGTTCATTATGATGAAGATAACATGAGATTAAAGCTTCAAGAACTCGAGAAGGTTCTTCTTGATGATACGGATAGTCTTAGCCAGAGTATGGAAATCATCACTGATTGGTCCGACTCGACATGTTATGCACTGCTTCACGACTCGCCTAAGGAATCATCGTCATCAGATTCTAATCTTAGCAGCATAAGCATCACCAAGGAAATGCCGACATTCAGACCTCAATCTCCGAAGCACATGCTTTTTGAATGTGCTGCAGCTATATATAATGGGAATATTATGGAAGCATCTGGCATGATAAATGTGCTTCGACAGCACGTCTCGATCCAAGGAGATCCGTCAGAGCGGATTGCCACATACATGGTAGAAGCTCTAGTAGCTCGAATGGCTACATCTGGTGGAGGTCTTTATAGAGCACTGAAATGCAAAGAGGCCCCATCTTCCCTTCAGCTTTCTGCAATGCAAGTTCTCTTTGAGGTGTGCCCCTGCTTTAGATTCGGTTTCATGGCAGCAAATGGGGTGATTCTAGAGGCGTTTAAAGACGAAACAAGAGTTCATATAATTGACTTCGATATAAATCAAGGGAGTCAATATTACACTTTGCTGCAAACACTGGCTAAAACTCCAGGCAAACGACCTCATATTCGGTTAACAGGGGTCGATGATCCTGAATCGATTCAACGTCCAATAGGAGGGCTAAAGATAATCGGCCAGAGACTCGAGCTACTAGCAAAAGAACTTGAGCTATCATTTGAGTTCTGTGCTATCCCTTCCGAAACAGCTTTAGTCTCACCATCAATTCTCAAATGCCAGCCTGGTGAAGCCCTTGTGGTGAACTTCGCCTTCCAGCTCCACCACCTCCCAGACGAGAGTGTGTCAACCGTAAACCTAAGAGACCGGCTTCTCCGGATGATCAAAGGGTTGAAACCCAAACTTGTCACGGTTGTTGAGCAAGATTTGAACACAAACACCTCTCCATTCTTGCAAAGGTTTGGTGAAACCTATGATTACTACTTATCTGTGTTCGAATCTCTTGATGCTACTCTAGCCAGGGATAGCCAAGACAGGATGAACGTGGAGAAGCACTGCCTGGCTCGTGATATCATCAACGTCGTTGCATGTGAGGGAACAGATAGAATAGAACGATATGAGGTTGCTGGAAAATGGAGATCAAGGATGATGATGGCCGGTTTTACGCGGTGTGCTATAAGCCGGAACGTGCAGAATGAGATCAAGAAAGTGATAAAGCAGTACTCAGAGAGGTGTAAGGTGAAAGAGGAGGAAGGTGGTCTGCATTTTGGATGGGATGACAGAACATTGATAGTTAGTTCAGCATGGAGGTAGCTGAAGTCACATGATGTTAGAGAAACAGAAAGAGCTTCTGCTCAATTAGCTAGATTCATATTAAGTAGTGTAACAATACATCTCTCTCTATCTATATATACATATATGTGTGTGTATGTAACTAACTATGCAGCTATCTGTGTGTTTCAGTAATGCCACCTTGTTTGCATGATCCTTGAAAGTTGAGAGTCTGGTTATAGATCCTCTGTCGCAAATAATGTTTTATTTCAAATTTGCATATATACACAAAAAAAACGTGCGATCTATGCACGTCGTCTTGATGAGAGTGAAATAGGAAATGAAACATTATTTGCAGCATAAGTTGATAAACTTACTGGTTAGAGACTGCCTTCTTATTTGTGTTGTAATATAGCTTTTGTATGACTTGTAGGGTAAATATAATTTTCTGCAGATGCAGTAATAATACAACTCAGGCGCTTGAGATTTAATTTAATTTAACAAAATAGCACACAATCTAATAACCTCATATAAACTTTAAATTCAAAATTGTCATCACTTTACCATTCAAACTTATTTTATCTAATTTATTTATTATCTAAAAATATTATTCTACTTCTAGAAAGTTAAAAAAAAAAATCAATTTTTTTTGTAAATTTTTTTTATGATATAAAAGATAATACTTAAATTAAAAATATCACTAATTTAATACTAGATAAAATTATTATAGGCAAGTCTTTCTATATATAAAACAAGGATTTAAAGAAGCAACTATCATGAGTCAAATATAAAATTGAGGTATATTTTGGTTATATGGATATAAAATTGAGACATATTTTTGGTTATATGGTAAAATATCGTTATTTATTTTTTTAAAATTTTTTGATATTAACTATTTTAGAATTTCATATATGTTAATAAATGATTCATTCTCTAAATCCTAAATGTTTTTATTATAAATATTCTTATATTATGTTGATATAATTTAATTTTATTAAAATTTTATATATCAATTAAGAGAGAAAATTAGTTGGTTATCGCCTTAAAGCATAAAATTATCCTGAAAAGAAATCACAACACAATTTCATTTTAATGGCAACTCCTGTCCCACCAGAGCGCAGATCATTCGATAGTTGTTGAAGCAGTACTTCACAGCTAATTTTATCATCATAATAATAAAAGCACAGATCACTCAGTGTGATCGTTGCTGAAGCAGTATTAACAATTTTTTATAAAATTAAATTATCTGACTATCTGAGCATAACATAAGAATATTTATAAATAAAAAACAGAGAATAAATTATTTGTAAGTTTATAACAAAATGGAGAAAAAAATATCTATATGTACAAATATATTTTTTAAAAATTTCCATTCTTCACAAAAAAAAAATCTATAAAATTATATTTATAGATGCACACATAAGAATTTTCATAAATGAAAAAACAGAGAATAAATTATTTGAGTTTATAACAAAATTCTAAAATAATTAATATTGATAAGTTTAATTTAATAAAAGTTGTTTAGTTATGTTGTAACTGCGAGAAAAGAATATGTATATATACAAATATATTTTTATAAAATATTCATTCTTCACCAAAAAAAATTCTATAAAATTATAATTATATTTATAAAAGCACTTAATGCTTTTCTAATAAATGAGACTGTGATAACTGTATTTGCAAGCAATTTGTGTAATTTTTATGAAAATTTGAATATTTAAAAAAAAAACATTGATTTTACACTAAAGTGGATTTTTTTATTCTATTAGATATGTTTTCCTTTTAATAAAATAATTTTTTGAATTGCTATTTGCATCCGGAAGCGTGCAAAATATATATATATATATATATATATATATATATATATATATATATATATATATATATATATATATATATATATATATATATATATAATGGGTGCACGGTGCACCCGGGTGCATAGGATAATGGATAGGTCTTGCTGAGACCATTTTACACTTTTTAAAATAGTTATCACTTTCGCTATAAAATATTATTATTTTTTATTATAAATTGTTCATAAAATTGGTATTATCACTTTTCATTAATTCAATATCACTTTTTTTAAGTTATCACTTTTCACTCGTCCCACACAAATCTTTATTTAGGAAAATTAGCTTATTTCTTTTTTTATAGTTATAATTTTCTTTTATAATTTTTAAATAGTAAAATTTAAATATTTAACCCGTTTCACACTAAATTCACTGAATTAGTCCCATGTTAATTAGGGTTTACATTTATTTTAAATCATATAAATACATAGGATATAATAAAATGGCAGAGTTCACCCTGTGAACTCAGTTCAAGTAAGTGTTTGCCATTTTAGAAACATTTACAGTATAGGTCCTTTACTTTAATTTTTTAATAAATATTTTCCTTTATTGATAAGAAAAATATATATATATATTCATACTTAATTTAATTAGTACTCCCTCCGTCCTGAGTATTTTCACTCATTTGTACGGGTACGGAGATTAAGACGTGTTATTTTTTTAATATATAATGTTAAAAAAGTAGAGATAAATTAGTAATTTAAAAAAAAGTAAATAAAGTTGTTGAGAATGATGAATAAAGTATAAAAAAATAATTAAAGTTGTTGAGATTGTAAAAAGTAGGTAATAAAATATTATATATTATTATCATTAATGGAATGAGTAAAAATACGGGACAAAGGGAATATTAAATTTCATACTATATTTTATGGTCCAACTGTCAAAATGCACACGTATTGAACTCACACAAGTACAAGGATTAATTAGTAATTATGAATTATTAATTACATCCTGCATTGATGAACTTTATAACTTATGTAGAGCAATTAATGGTACTCTAATTATGAATTTAACTCCCTGCCTTTAATTTCCCTAGAAACAGCTGTTAAACAATCAATGCTTTTATTACTTCCCACCTATTTATAAATAAATACTGAAACCAATTTAACCCAATGAACCAAATCTCTCTCTCCCCCACAGTGATCAATGGAACATCAGCCTCTGCTAAGGTTTGCAATAATATTAGTGATTTTGGCAAGTGAAGGATCAAGATATGGGGTTGGTCAACCCATTACAATAAGATGTGACAAAGCTGGATGTGAAAGACAATGCAGACAAGCCTATAAACAAAAGCTAATCAGATCCTTCTGTCAGAAGCTACCCTTTGGATTTGGGACTCTGTGTGTGTGTGATCATCGCCCTGCAACTGCAACCAACACTCAAGTCCAAAGGACTACCATTAAATTATGAGTATTAACCAATTTTATACATCAAAAAGGTTAAAGAAATCAAACATATCTCATGGGTTACATTCTTAAATCATATCCACTTTAAAACTCAGTTAAATGACTATGTTACTACAATTTTTTGTTCCATTTTTATACCTGTAACCATGGGCATTTGCTTCTATATTCCTATCAAATTCATCAGAGAAGGTGCGTTCTAAGACTCACCCACCAAATATTTGTACATCTCCTGTGATTATTTAAAAATGACAGAGAAGATAGGGTTTACATCATCACTCTATGAATAGTAGTTAATCACAATATTACATCTAGTGAACAACAAAATTCGACAAGCCAGTTGCCAGAATTCGATTCAATTTACACTGCACTCGACTCCCCCTCGACCACCTAAAAATATAATCTGCTGGACCAGGCTATGCAGTAAAAAAGTCACCAAACTTGAAATCCCCATATCCCCTGCATGGAGAATTTCATCGTGAGTAGAATCCATCATCCCATGTTCACAATAAAACACCCTCCCGTCATCCCAAGTCATACACGATTACGCACCCTCATCCGGGTGTGGTGTCGATGCCAGCAGATGTGATCCTATATCCCAACATCACATTTAATACCCTATTCTACGCCTAGAGCATTTCACTAACAACTGACAGAAACAATTGAACAAAAATACAGCAACAGTCCAAGAAATGGAGTGCAAGATGAAATACAATATTGGAATAAAGGATATTTATCCATAATATCTTGATGCTCTTCTGTCTCTTGATAAATACACAACATACAGGATACCAATGACAATCCTGCAAAATCTAAGAGGATGGGCCATCAAATCATCCTCAATTTTGGGAGAATAAAGGGAAAAAAACTCAGGACTACTTGCAAAATGGAGGATTACTGTTTCTTGACTACCTCCTAGGTATTTTTTAAAAACTTTCTTTTGTTGGGTGGGGTGGGTGGGGGCAGGGGGGGTACTCAAACTACGTGTGGAAGAATATCCTGTAAGTTATGGAAACATGATTATAGGATTCAAACCATTGTAAACTAAATTTTCAGCAGCTGTTAAAAAAATTCTACAATAAACTTGGCTTGAAGGCAATCCAAACTATATACACTCACATATTGGGGAGAATTGGAGCAGGGTGGAGAAGAGTGCCTGTTGGGGGAACACAGCATGGCCACAGGAGCTTAAGGGCACCTTGCAATTGGACTGTTGATGAATCCCGACGGCCGCATGTTTCCTTCTGTTTCTCTTGAGAACAGTCCATCCACATACGCAACCATCACAAACCAGTGCTCGTTGTAATTAAGAGTAACATCCCGATGGAGAAACCAATGCTTTATAGTTCCTTTTCTTTCAAATAGTACAACAGGAACACAATGCAGATTAACCAATTATCCTTTTCTTGGTTATGTGCCTGTTCCAACTCCCCAATGAATGAAACTCAGTGAATATCTACGCTGCACAAACAGCTATCGCCTTAACTTCAACACCAGAACTAGAAATCTATCACAGAGAAGCTTATCAATCAAATTGAAGGTTACTGAAACCGTTGGCTTGCCCAAGACCGCCATTAAGCAGTTGGTTACCCATATCCTGCTGCTGTGAATTCATACTCTGCTCTCGGCTCATTGTCATTGCTATTCTTCCGTTCATGGAGAGGGAGTTATTACCGAGTGCTGCTCGAATTCCATTAACCATGGCTGATTGACCAAGCCCATTGCCCATGCTCCCAAACCCAGAAACACCCATTCCATTGGCCACTCCAGTTCCTACAAGAATATTTCCCCCACTCATAACAGTATTACTACTTGTTGACAGCATCCCATTCACATTTTTCACATCGCTACCCATCGTTCCCAAGCCCACTAGACTACCCCCAGGAAGCTGTGATGACATCATCATGTTGTGTATTATTTTCTGGACCGAGCTCTGTGAATCATTCACATCAGCATCACCAGAAAGAGCAGGTTGTTGCATTGAAATATTTGAAGAACTCACGGAATTTACATGAGCTCCCGTTATATTACCACGTGTAGTTTTCTGCGGGTTAGATGATGGTGTTGACGATTGGAATGGGGATGGAGGTGGCTGAGTTTGTGGCATGGTGCTTGAAGAACCTGGAGATGGCATTTGAACAGTATTACCTCCATACGAGCTGTTCATGCCGGGCATTGGATTCTGTTGTCGAGAATTCATCGAGTTTTGATGAAGAAGCCCAACAATTGTATTAGTTGAAGAAGTTGTCGGCAGTGAGTTCATAGTGTTAGGAGGGGCTGTCGTAGAAGCGAGTTGCATTGCAGCAGCCTGGACTGAGTTCTCATTCGTTGGACACGCTTGCTGCTGCTGCTGCTGGCCGTCAGCTTGTTGAGGTTGACCTTGAAATGTGGGAGAAGCATTTGTTCTTCGAGGAAACTTGGCCAAGCTTTCTGGAAAAATAAAATTATATAGTGAATGTGAATCACAATCTTGAAAAGTAAGCAGAGATAGGGCAACGAGGTGACTTATAAATTTGGTCCAATTAACTGAAGAAAATGTTCCAAATCAAAATATTTAAAAGCAAAAGGTTCATATGACCAGCTATAGTTGCATCAAGGTAGAAGGATGGATCCATCTTCTCTCCAAACAAGCAGAGTTGGGTTTTAAAAGGCAAGTACGGGTTTTAGAACTCTGGAGCATAATCACTACACTACATTTATCAAACTGAATACTGCTAAATCATACTGTCACTGCAAAAATGATCATTATGAAAAAAAAAAAAAAAGTAAAAAAGAACCAAGCAGGATTCTTTGATTGCTTGGCCTTATTCTGGAACATGAAAATCACCCATTATTATTCTAGGCAAACTTGAATTAGGCTTTCTCTGGCAGCCTCTTGCAGTTCATGTTTTGAAGATCAATTTTGTATTTTCATAGATTTAGCGCCAAACAAATAACTTCACAGTGACAATGTAAAGACATGGTACTAATTTAAGGAATTAGAGGTAGAGGTATTAAATCTTCTCACCTGAAGCATGTTTTAATCATGCAGATTACCTAAGTTACCCATCACAGAGATGATATGAAATTCCCAAAGAACCTCTAATGATCCCAAAATATTATTCTAATCTTTCTTATCTATGATAAAGCTATTAAAAGGATTCATTTTGTTTCTTATTGAATATCATAACAGGTGGGATGCACTGTGAAAAAAATAAAACAAAATCAAGCTTACCCATAGGGCCTGCACCAGTTTCGCGGCTATAGTCAATAAGATCTTTCATGCTATTCACCACTTCTGATATCTGCAATGGTGAAACTCAATTTATGAGTCAAATACTCAACCAATTCTTCAATCATGCACACATGTTTTCCTAAAGAACTACCTATGAAATCAACATGCTTTAACTTCAATGATCCAAATACAAAGGAATCCAAAGCAATGGTAATTGCTCAGGATTATTTGAGCTCATGGGGAGCAGGATTTTTAAAGTGCACACAACTCAAAGATCTAGCAAAATAGCCATCAGACAGGAAAACATCTCTCCTTCCTGATGCAAAGCGATGCAACAGAGAAAACTTTAAAATGAAATGGAGATCCAACAACAACTATTGCATGTAAAATCATTATTCCTTAGATTGACTAATGTTTAGCCCTATCCAATAAGGAAAATATAAGTACACTCAAATCAACAAATAACAGAGGGACTCCACAACAAGTTAGCTGAAAGGAATTATCAGAAATAATTAGAACGGACCAAAAAAAGGAGAAAGCTCATGGTATTTACAGATTTGCATTGTTAGAATCTTATACAGCTCCAATAAATCATCACTCAACCACACATATCCAAGATCCTAGCAATTCCACCATATTATATAGACTGAAAATAATTGAGCTCTTAGGATTTTCAATTATTAAAACATAAATGACTGGTTGAGGAAAAGTGTGCTACCTGCAAACATCTAATATATCTCTTCGTGTAACCCAAATCATTCACCAATGGAACTTCCAAGGCTTTGGCCAGCTGACGAGCAGAGGCAACAAACCTTAAAAAACAAATACCATATTCATAATCAGAAGAGCTCGTGTAGAATGCGAAGGAAGCATTCTTATAAGCAGTATACAATGTGTTCAGAATAACAAAAATAGTGTAATGCCTTCTCGTAAAGTACAGTTTCTTTCAGGAAGCAGTTTAATTAAGTTCACAAAAATGTTAATGTGAGCTAGAATCAGAAATAATATTATTTAATTATTAAATTTAGTATCATATTGACAAAAATGAGATGGTAGCCTTGAAGCAGTCACATGTGGTTGATTGAATCCTACATTATGATTGTTCAAAAAACTTTATTCTACAATCATATTCCTAAGGTCCACGATAAATTTAAAAACAAAAACAGAAAAACAAAAACAAAAACAAAACAAAAAAGGCTGTGGCAACTGAAGAAGAAAATGAAATATCTAGCATGTGGAAAACTACTTTTTGGTGGAGAAGCCCACTACTATTTAGTTAACCAATAAATTGTTTGTTTTTACCTTAATCAAGAAGTATATTTTTTGAGAGAAGTCAACGCACAGCAATTTCATGATTGAATTTTTTTCCATTATACATGAACATGGGCGTACACATGTTTACCATATTTTTTTTTTAAAAAAAAAAAGTATATTTTGGTGGAAGTCTAAAACTCAAACAGTGACCAGGTCTCTAAAACATTCCTCTTGCATTTCTACATTGATTTCTCTATAATTTACCCGGAGCTATCAAACATTTCATCAAAACTAGTAGAATTTCAGCAAAGGAAAAAGTTAAATGAGTATAATCTTATATATTTCACTGTAACACGTACATTAATCAAAACAAACCCACCAGCCGTGCAATATTCTATGCAAACTCGCCTAAGTAATGTTGCAGGACCAGCTTCACTTTTTCAAATATTATATAATGAGATCAGATCATCATCTAAAACATCACATACATATAAACAATAAATATTATGAGAAAGTACTATATTAAGTAGGAATCAACTTTCCTTCCCAAACAAAAGCATTAGACTAATTCATATTCATATTTCATAAATGCAAATCAAGATCCATATAAGGCAAATAACCAAAACTCACATATTGCAGTTGTTTTGTAGGTCAGAAACAGAGGCACTGGGGGAGGCATTTTGGGTGGCAGCCTGGTATTTTTGAGCAGCAGTACCAAGTTGGCTAACCTGCAGTTGAAAGCATGAACTCAAATATGTTCCAAACAAGTTTATAGTAGCACACATTAACGACACTTCAGCCAAAGCATCAAACTATAAGCAAACTGCATGCGGAAAACTGGCATACGAAACATCAGGATCTGAGTTTCAAAAAATGTTAACCTGAGGAATCAGCAACCTTCTCGGAATTAGCTCTTCATGATGTCGAGCACAAAACTCCCAGGAGCATATCTATTCATTTAATAGATAAACAGAGGGTTAATTAGGGATTAACAAGTAAGAACATCCAAAAGCATAATTGATAATTTCGATGCAACCTTGAGATCAGGAGAGAATACAATTCGAAGCTGGCCATCACGAACAACACGAAGTTGCTCAAAGACACTCTCTTGTATTGCTTTTGCATAGTCCAGTACAATCTGCCCAGAGGAATTCTGATATTCTCGAGGCATATCAACATAGAGCAACTCTTCTATAGTTCCACTCTCATATTTAATTTTGAAAAGTCTGGGCAGAACTTCAACAGTTGCCTCTAACAGAAGGCAAATATACAATTAGAAGCTGAACTTCCTTTTTATTTTATTATATGAATATTATATTTCATAAAATTTAATTCAAGCCTGGTGAAGTTGGGATATATGCATGAAATAGGTAAGAAATTGTCAGATAATGTAGCAGAGGCAACAGAGTATTTCTCTCACCAAATCCACGGCCAGGCTTGCGGTTGCAAATCTCACAATGCCAGACATCCTGCATATAATTGAAATCATCATACAGCATCAGCTTAGGACATTAACAGGTGAAAATGAATTTAGATGCTAAGATATTTAGTGGAAGTAAATTTTTACTAAGACTTTTTATAGATTAGCTGCACCTTTGAGTCACCAAAAGGTTCAGTTAAAACATAAAATATGATGATAGTAGTTTAAGAATCCATAATGCCTTAGAAATAGAATTGAGGTGGTTTCATTATTAAGCCAATCAAAAGACCTGAGATAATACTCCAGTAGTCTGGCGACCACTTCCATACATTGAGACACACCATTTCTTCTTTGCATTAGGCGCAAAATATTCAGCTACAAATTTCCTCCAGAACTCAATGTTGTTGTCCTGTAAAATTATACCATGCAATTGCTTAAATCAACAACCCCTGGTAAGCATCTAAAAAAGGAGCTTCACTTAAGTCTCATTTCATTGAAAATAAAAAATAGTTTCGTTACTAGCAATGCCTCACTTCAGGTCTGTGTTGTTGCTGATACATGTAATGCGTCAGCCTTCGGGCACACATTCCAGGCTCATAGACAGGTTTTACAGGAGACCCAACAGACAAGTTCTGCTGTTGAAACTGTGGTTGTAGAGGGGATCTTTGCTGAGGCATTGCTTTCAAAAACTGCTGTTGATGCTGCTGCTGCAATTGAATAAGTCTTTGTTGTTGCATCATTTGTGCTGCTGCCTGAGAGGATTGCCGGGACAAGAGTAGCTGATGTTGCTGCTGCTGCTGTTGATGGTGTAAAAACATAGAGGGGTCAGATTGCTGAGGTTCCATTTTAACAGGGCCCAAGCTTCTCATACTTGTTAGCTGCTGAGGTTCCATTTTTACAGAACCCAGAGTTCTGAAAGCTTGCTGTGGGGCCTGCTCATTGGATGTCTGTGGCTCCAGCTTGACAGGTCCCACACCACCTAAACTAGGTCGCATTCCCTGAAGTTGCTGTTGCTGCTGCGATTGCTGCAGCTGTTGGGAATTGGGAACCGAAAACTGCTGATTTTGTTGAAAATTCTGTGGATCAAGTTGTTGAGCTTGATGTTGGTCCGTTAACATTGGGTTGCTGGAAGGGTTTGAGAATTGCTGTTGCCCTTGAACATGACCAGATGAGTTTGGATTGGCTGTGATAGACGACGAGATATATGAAGAGGAAGGAGTATTGAATCCCATCCCATTTCCAATACTATGTGGACCAGACTCTGCCCCACCATCAAGGGCTCGTTGGGAGTTCCCTGGACCAGAAAGACCAGAACTTGTACCCCCATTTCCAAATGACTGGTGAAGCAAAGTTGAAACATTGGGAACATTCCCAAGCATATTCAAGTTAGTGAACTGATTACGCGGTGACACTAGAGATGGAAATGCATTCTGGGAGGGCATTCCACCCCCTTGCCCACCCAACAGTCCAGAATTTGACCTTAACAATGAAGCCGGAACTGGCTGGGCTCCACCAAGAGGAGTTGGAGGACCTTGTGGCACCATATTTTTCCAAAATCAGTGTGGACTAGTTTACAACAGCCAACAATACTCTACTAATAACATTCTAGATAACATTAATCTAAAAACTTCACTTCCATAGATGCGGCAGCTAGCACTACAAACAGAAGAAAAACAACTACAACTTACTAGAAGCTTAGTCAGAAAACAAAACAAATTTCGAAATTCTGAAATGTTTACAGTGAACAACAACAATGGGATAGACCTCACGCATGAGGAAATGAGGGTGTTTTCTGCAAAATCCAAGTTGAAAAACTAAGCCTCTGCAATCAAAGAAACTAACTTTACCAATGAACATCCTAACTTTTGTTTCCCTAATATTCAAGTAGGACTTCACAAGTTATATGGTTAATACCTGCACAATAACAGAAAATTAATCAGATTCCTCTTCCTCATGTAGGATAAGGATGAGAAAACGCCAAAATCTAGCAATAAACCATAGTAACTAAGAAGGAGATACAAAGAACATCCAAGGAACCAAAATCTTTAGTAACCAAAGAAAAACCCACGGTTTACTTTTTATTCATAAAAAGGATAAACTAATACGTAGAGAAATTACTAGAAGTGAACTTCAAAAAAAATTATTACTACACAGTGACTACACGAAAGGAAAATCCAGAAATTAGTAAACATTTAAAGGGTAAGCATCGAACAAAGAGAAAAACTTGATCGAACCCTAAATCTTGTCAGAGCAGACAAAAATAAATACTCGATCCAAAGGCAAAATGAAGCGATATTCTCTAGGGTTCTAAGCTTCAAATAGCACACAAACTTCAAACGTACACAAAATAAACACCAAATAATACATACGAGTGCTGGTAATGCTAAAAACACGATAAAGCAAAAATGTAAACTAAGCGAGCAATTACAGAAACAAAGAACAAACACTTACAAAGTACTCTCTTAAGTCCACAATCCGTTAAATCCTCGCAATTGAAGTTCAAGTTACACATAAACACTACAATATTCCTTTCATTAATCTTATTTAGCATCAACAATTATAATGGATACCACTTCCCCTTCAATAAACCTCCGAAGTCAGAACCACATACAAGTGTACAGTATATGGATAAAATTGCAACCAGAAAGTCTTCCCAAATCTTTCAGCAAAATTAGAGAGAGACACACTACTATCGAGCTCACTTTCTAGAGAGAGAAAGATGAACAGAAAGGAGAGAGATGAAACGAGCTGAGTGTTGAGGGTTTTTATGGCGGACGTCAAACATTCATTTGATCGGATTGAATTTTTTTTCTCACATATTTCATTCTCTCTCTAAATGAAGTCAAATCTTCTTCCCTCTCTCATGTATCATGTATGTATGTATGAGAATGTCATGCCCATGAATTATAATGTATGTACATCTAATGATTATATATGTCATTATGATTAGCTGCACAGCCCACCATTTCCGGTTGTTCGAGTTTTGCCACTGAGATCGTATTTATTTACTCAAATGCCCCGGGATTTTTGTAGATGTGTGCCAGAGTTGAGAACCTAAGTAGAGTAGAACCTATGGGCGTGACGGGAAAAAGAAAATATAATACAAATAATACTCATATACATCAAAAAAAAAAAAAAATTAGGCGGGGATACAAAGACACGGTCTATGTTTTTATGTGAACACAATTATTCACCTCCCTATGCTATTTAAACTTATGTATTGTTAAGGAGTTTAAATTGTAAAGAACACGAAAATTGCAAAAGAGTACGGATATAAATCTGTGTACTCGGACGTCTCTTTATGTATTGTTAAGGAGTTTAAATTGTAAAGAGCACGAAAATTGCAAAGGAGCACGGATATAAATCTATGTGCTCGGGCGCACAAGAGACTTACTCAAAAATTTATACTATCTCTCATCCAGAAATTATTTTTAAATTTTTATAACTCTCATCCAGAAATAAAAAAATTCAACCATTATTTTAGAGTTCAAATTTTTTTTCTTTTTAAAAACGATTTTCATCTTTTTCGTACGTGTCATTCATTCAACAATGTGACACACAAAAGTAACATAGAGAATTCAAACCGCTACTCTTTATTTTACTATTATCTTTATAATTTTATGTCGATTTCTTATGTAAATTTGGATATTAACGTAAATTCATATTCCATACGTCCTTACGTAAGAGTCTCATTTTACTATTTTGGTTGTCCCACCCAAATTATCTCATTTCCTTTTGGACATATGAGACTCACTCACACCCATTAATACAATTAAAACATGGGGCTCACACATCCACTAATACAACTACCCACTGCACATTAAATAATAATACTCCTTAATCCACGTACCCAAAAGCAAATTAGACTCTTATCAAGGGACGGAGGGAGTATTTTTTTATTCCTATCTTATTCTTATAATTTAAAATATAAGTATTTAATTTTTTATAAATTTTTATAAATGTTATGTATTAATCTTTTACTAACATTTATTAAAAATAATTAATTTTTTCATGTAATAAAATTAATAATTTAGAATTTGATAATTTTAAATAATTATTGTTAAAAAATTGGAGTAATCCAATTTTTTTAATATCTAAAACGTTCTCAATTAAAGTAACTGTGGATATTTTTGGTACAATTAACAAAAGATGATGTGGAAGTTGATATACCATAGATCAGCAACGTCAATAATCGAATAGGTTAACGGGTGCGATTTGCAACAAACTTTAAAGGTTATAGTATTTTTTGTCAAATCTAAAATTTTTGGATTAAATTGCAATTGAAAATTTTTTTTGTATTAACCCTAAAATTTATCATCTATAGAATGTTTGTTTTTAAGTTTAAATTCCAAATTTTGGTTTTCAAATCACACTTAAATTAAAAATATGCACATATTTATTCTTAACTCACTCGCATGTTATATGTTTCCTCCATCCGCGGCAAGGTATATATGATTTTATCATTTTGGACGTCTATATCAGAGGTATACATTTTTTTTAAATACATATCACTAATACAATTAATATATGTGACCAACACACCACACTAATACAATTATCCACTACTAATTAAATAATAATATATCTTAATTTGCGTATAAAAAGCAAATGTGTACATATTCGGTGGACGAAGGGAGTATTATCTCTCTTCAATCAATATTTTCTTTTCTTTTTATCTCGTATCTCTTTCTCATACTAATTAATGTTCTCTTACACATATCATTACACACCTGTTACACATTGATTTAACATAAAATTAATTTTCACCTCATCAAAATCCAAAACAATTATATGTCATGACTCATGAGTGTCTGTTGGGGATGTAACCAAACCAAACAATTCGTGAGCTATTCGAGTCTCGATTCGATAAAATATTCGTTCGAATTCGTTTGTTAAGTTAAACGAGCCGAACTCGAGCCTACTAGTATTTAGTTCAATAGTTCGCGAACCTATTCGTTAACGAGCTCCCAAACCTGTTCACGAACATATTCGTGAAGAGGCTCGCATCCATGTTAGAACCATATATAAACGAGCTATAACAATCTCGAACTCGAGCCCGAGCTCAAATTCGAACTTAAACATAAATTATTATTATGGAACTTTTATCGAACCGAACTTGAACTGTTCGCGAACTTATCATTTTTCGAATGAGCCGAGCTCAAGCTTAAATATTAATATTCGACTCGAGCTCGAGCCAAGTAAAATATAAACGAGTCGAACTCGAGCCTGATGATATTCAGCTCGATTACATCCTAGTGCTTGTGATGTGAATTTGATTCACCATACATATTTTTTTTTGTAAAATTAATTTTTAGTACATAAAAAATTACTTTTTAGATAGATGAGTTATTACTCAATAAAAAATATCTACTACTCAAATTTTGTTCAATAAAAATATAAAAATTTACAATACTCCTTTCGTCCCATTCAATCTTTACATATATCCATTTTTGTCGTCCCATTTCAAACTTTACATTTTTAGTAGATGAGACCTACACAAATTAATTATTTCTCTTCATAGGCCCACACATCACACTAATACACCTACCCACTTTATATTAAAATATTATTTCTCTCACCTCACTATACATCAAAATACTATATTCCTTAATGTACGTGCAAAAAGCAAACGTAAAGTTTGAAACGGGACGGAGAGAGTATATAAAAATTTGAAGATTAATACTCTTTCCATCCGCTGGTAAAGTATTTATTTTGTCATTTTAGTCGTTCACTCTAAAGTTATCCATATTTCTTTTTTAATGAAAATGACTCACACATGACCCACCTATGGGTGTAAATGGGTAGGGTAGGGTACGGGTATGCCTATTCCACATACTACCTTCAACCTTATTTTTGCTACTGTTACCTTACCCTATTACCCTTAAATGTATCATCTGGTAGGATGCAGATATTATCCATATGGTACGTGAGATAATCCGCGGGTAAACGGATATCTAAAATTTTAAAAATTAATGGGAAAGTTAATGTCCAGCTTATTATATCTGTAAAATCCCGACCTACCTTATCCTACATATATATGACCCGAATTTGATATTTTTCCTTAAGAATCTTTATTAATGAAACATATTATGAGATAAATAAAAATATAAAAATAATTTCAAAATATAATCAAGTAGCTCTCGCATTATGTAACCATTCAACACAATTAAAATCTAAATGAAATAAAAATACAAAGTATTGCATAGTTAAACTAACTAATCCAATAATGTTAACAAATTTACTACAAATACATAAAATCAAATTTATGTATATGGAGTATTATGTAATAAGCAAATATATAATTAATATATTATACTCCCTCCGTCCCTCACTAAGAGGGTTTTTTTCTTTTTGGCACGTGGATTAAAAAATATTATTATTTAATGTGTAGTGAGTAATTACATTAGTGGAGTGTGAGTCTCATATTTTAATTGTATTAGGGTGTGTATGGATCTCATGTGTGTAAAAAAAGAAAGGGGACGAAGGGAATATAAAATATAAAAATATATACCCCATTCATCCCACGTTAATATTTACATTTTTTATTTTGGATTGTCACAAGTTAAAGTTTACATTCCCTTTTTTATCAAGTTGGGCCCATACAAAACAATTAATTATTTCATATAGCGTCCACACACAATACTAGTATATATCTCACCTCACTCAACTTTAAAATATTATATCTCATAATCTACGTGCAAAAAGTAAATGTCAATATTAACGTGGGACGGAGGAAGTAATATATAATAAATAAACGGGTAATCGAATATTTTATAAAATTCATACTCTACCCTTACCCTCAACATTTTAATGCGGGTGCGGTGCTGACACTACCCTACCCGAAACTCAAAATACCCTACCCGATTGTACCAGATAGAATATTATTCGTCGGATACCCGCATCCGTAGATAAAATTGACACCCGAGACCCACACCCACCACTCATTTCTAATACAATTACCTACTTTATATAAAATAATAATATATTCAAGGATTTTTCATTTAAAAGAATTATAATCCACCTCTCATTTTTTCAGAGATTTTCATAACCGGTTGGACCGTTCGGTTGAACCGGGAATCGGCCTCTAAACCGGTCCAAAACACCTCTAAAATTATTTTTTGAGTTGAACTGTTTTGAACCGGTCAAAATTGAGAAAATCGATAAAACCGGTCGAACCGGTTTTTATTTTTTTTATATTTTCTTTTTTCTTTTATATTTTTATATAATTTTACTTTTATTTTTATTTATTTTAAAATATAATATTAAATTTTGAATTAAATTATGTGATTTTTTTAGAGTTGTACACTAAATGTATAGCAATTTGAGTATAAATTATGTAATATTGTATTGATAGAATATATAAAAATATGTATAAAGTATGAATTATAAACTATAAATATTTTATCTAATTATATTTCTATATAAATTGAATTTTTTCTTTATAAAATAATTTTGATTATTATAAATTTTTTAATGATTTGTAATATTATAAAATATAATTGAAAATATGTAAAATTCAATTCTTTGGTTGAACCGCCGGTTGAACCGGTCCGACCAGTTGAACCTCAAACCGTTGCATTCACCGGTTCAATCTTCGGTCCGGTTATGAAAACACTGCATTTTTTATATACTCAAGAATAATTAATAATTTTTCGCCCAAGTGTTGGTGTATATTATCATTGTTTATAATTCTCAAAGCCAAATAAATGTCAAACAAAGTATCCCTAACCCTAACTTTTTTTTTAAAAATTCATTTTAAAATAAAACGAGTGTCAAGGGAATATTAACTCGTGTTGTTTATTCTTCTTCGCGTGTATCTAGATGGGGCCAAAATATATCCTACTTAATATATAAAATAAAAAATTGTGTGCAGAAAATATCATTTTGAAGAATCTTGTCTAAATTTTAAATTTTATTCCAAATGTTACAATATATCATAAAGAAAAAGTATTATTTGTACTCGAGTTACCTGTACCTTCTCGAAATTGTTTTTAAAGTTACATGATTCTTTAGAATGAGAAATTGGGTAGGTATTCCGTGATACTGTCCCATATGAGATTATTTTACATTTATTGAAATAACTATCACTTTTGCTATAAAACGTTATCACTTTCTCTATAAAATATTATCACTTTTCATTTAAACTATAAATTGTTCATGAAATAACATTATCACTTTTTATTAATTTAATATCACTTTTCAATGTAAATATTATCACTTTCTGACCGTCTCACATGAACTCTTGAGACGGTCTCACACAAGTCTTTTTATGAGAAATTATACTCCTATAAATAAAAAAATATTACTCCTTGTTAAATAAATAAATAAAAATCTTTATCATATAGAGTTTTATGTATGTATTATAACTGGCTATGGGTAAATAATTTTTATCTAAAAAAATTAAGTGACAGTAGATCGAATACATAATATAATTCAATTATTACTTTAAAAAATATAATTATAAAATATTATTATTATCAGTATATCATAATTACCTCTATATAGTTGCATATACTAATTTCTTTTACATTTTTCTACATTTTTTTTCATTATTTTATGTCATATATAACATTTATTTATATGATAAATAAAGTAATATTTATAAAATTTTATTGATGAACAATCCAATGTTAAAAAAAATTACTACAATAGATTGTGCAGGAAAAAAATTGCAGAAAAAATATGTAACTGCATAGGGATAATTTTATCTCTTTATTGTGAATTTGTGTAGTTGATAATTTTTTTTTTCATTATATTTAAATATAATTAAATTTTAAAACATGTACCTTTTAGTATTAAATTCAAAAATGTTTCAATACTCTATTTGTCCCACATTAACATTTTCGTTTGCTTTTTGCACAAAAATTAAGAAATATAATATTTTAATGAATAATGGGTTGAAAATATAATATTTAATGTGTAGTGAGTAGTTATATTAATGTTGTGTGTAGGTCCTACATGAAATAAATAATTGTATTGTGTGAGTCCGACTTGACAAAAAAATACATTTTAACTTACGGACTAACCAAAGTAAAAAAATGTAAACGAATAGAGGGATTACAAATTAACAATGTGGTATTTTGGTTTATTTTTCAGATATGAAAATAATTAAATTGAAAATATAATAAACTGCATAAGTAGAAATACGTGAATAGATATCCTATATAATATCTATCCTATCTTGAAATCCCTTTCTTTTCTTTTTCTATGTCAACTACTAGAATAGCAACTTTCTCCACCAACTCCATCAAAAGCTACATGCTTCTATTTCACACTTAACAATTTACTCATTTCTTTTAAAAGAATATAATAATAATAATAGTAATTTTTAATATCGTGAGACTAGAGTAGAATTGGTCATACTAAGTATTCTCTCCGTTCCAGAGGATGGTTCACATTTACTGTATTATGTATATTAAAAAAAATTTATTTGTTAACTAATTTTTATTGACTTTTAGGAGTAATATGATATTTTAGATAATAAATAAAGTGTAAAGTATATTAAATGTGGAAATAAGAGATGTCATTTTTTAAATTAATGTGTACTTTTGAGGTGTTAGATTATAATTATATTTCTTTTTTTAGGGGTAAACCATTATGTGGGACGAACAAATGAGGAAAGAGTGAACGATCCTCTAGTACGGGGAAGTATTAGGTAAATCCTTTTCTTCTAAATCATCAAATTGTTAGGTCTTGAAATGGGTTAAATTCGAAAAAGTTTATTCCTTTCTTTGAAAATGAAAAAAAATAACTTCTTTCATTTTCTCCATCCCTGATACACTCCTTTTCCTCTCCGTTAGTGGCGGAACTAGAATGTGATGATGGGGTGGACTAAGTTTATGTAAGAAAATAAAAAATATATATATTTATAAAAGTTTTAAAGGGTTTGGGTTAATTATTTTAAATGGATGATGAATGGCCTGGACTAAAAAATAATTTTTATGGTAATTAGACTCAAATATATTGTATTTAAGATGGAATATTTATTAAGACTTTTTTGTGGGCTTAATTTTTTTTTTTGGATTTTGCTTTATTTAAGATAAAATAAAATTAATTATCTATAATATAATGGGCTATAGACGGGCAGCACATGGCTCAAGCCCCGTGCATACATCCGCCCCTGCTCTCCATCATGCCTCTGCAGTTACCGTGGGGATTATCTATGACCCTGGCCTCTATCTCCAACCTTCCACCACCCAATCACGTCGCCTCCACCCTTCGATCCTTGCACTCAAATTTCTCTCATATCTATCAGCTCCGACGTCATTTTTCCATTTTTGATTTAGCCCTCGACCCATGCACCACCGTTCTACCCTAGCCATGCGCAACCTTCAACATCTCTTCTCGAACTCAGCGTACAACAATATGCATCTCCTAATTATTTGTGTTCAAAAGTTATATACATACTTAATTACATTAATAGATACATCTTAATGACATTAATAGATTGTTAATAGATATTTGTGTTCAGAAGTTATATACTCTCTCCGTCCCACGCCAAGATATACATTTTTTCATTTTGGTCCGTCCCAAAATAAAGTATACATTTCTCTTTTTGGTATATGGAACCCACACAAAACAATTATTATATCCACATGTGGCCCACCTACTACACTAATATAACTACCCACTACACATCAAAATATTATTTCTCTCACTTCATTACACATTTAAATGTTATATTCCTTAATCTACGTGCAAAAAACAAATGTATATCTTGTTCCGGGACGGAGGGAGTACTTAGTATTCAAAATTTATGTTAGAACAAATTGTTAACAGATTAGTAATGTTAATCATAATCATAATCATAATCATAATCATAGACGTTAATATTAAGAATAATAGACATGAATTAATCTTAATTATTAAATTAGTACTATTTCTGTTCTGTAATCCACTATATATTAAAATATTATATCTTTCAATCTATTACATATTAAAATATTATATTTTTTAATCACCATGTAAAAGAGAAACATAATTATATATTAACTACGTACGGAGAAAACATTATTTTGTCAACGAATGTACTCATTCATGAAGATTAGTATATGGAATAATAATTAGATGAAATTTTATGACACTTGTGGAGTATAATAAATTGTATCGACCAAGCCATTTTAAACGTTGTAAAATTTGAATTCTTTATTAAATACAAATAATTTTAGAATTTTCTTTTCGGTTTTCTATCATGGGTAAAATTTTACAATATCCAATGGGTTTATGAATAAAAATAAAAAATTTAGCATATTTTTAATTATAAATTTATAAATACCCTAAAAAAATTTTGTGACTCAATTTAAAAATTTAACCAATGTATTAATCGAGCCATAAAAATATTATAATTGAGTTATAAACCGAATCAAAGGTATTTATATAAAATTAAGCATTAAAACTTTTATCATTAAATTTATGGTATAATTTTTTTTTCATAAAATTTAAATGGGCAAAGTCCCCCATTTCTCCTTCTATTCCTTATACATTTTTTAAAAAATATTTTAATAATAAAAATGTTTGGCCATTGAGAAAAGCCTTATCAGTTCTTGCTTTATTTCATATGATTAAAGTTTTTGGAAATCAAAATAAAAACATAAATAAAGGATGGCATAATAGTAATATAATTTAGCCCAAATAATGACCAGTTAGCCTCTAGGAGAACCCTAGCCAAGTATACAAAGGCAGAGACATAATGAATGAGGGGATGGCATGCATGCACATGCATGACATGATGGCATGGTATCGGATGGGGGATTGACGGAGAGGACACGTGGCATTGGGTCACGTGCTGTTGCCAATGACGGGAAGAGGAAACCGTTAAAGGAAAAACTGAAAAGAGCTAACGGCCGTGAAAAGCTATTTGCCTCTGATGACAGTTGGTTTTGGCCCTTAACTCAGTTCTAAAGAAGATTCTCTCTCCTATATAATAACGCATTTGAGGTCCGCTTCTCTGCACTCCCTCCTACCCTATTAATGTGCGCCCTCAATCAGTTTTGTGATTTGTCCTCGGATTTTTCATTCGGCGGGTTCTTTCTACAAAAAGTTTTGACAAATTTTCTTCGAATATACTCCCTCCATCATACCTAAAGAATCTCTTTTTATCATTTTGGGCATTCCACCAAAAAAATCTTATTTCATTTTTTTACATATATGAGACCAACACACACTCACTAATACAATTCAAATATGAGGTCTATGTTGGAAATTATTAATTTCCATTATAATCTAATTATGGGCAATATATTATTATGCAATTATATTAGCTATTCAATTATTTTATGGACTTAATTAAGTGATCCAATTAAGGTTAAAGGTCCATGGGCTATAATAATAAATGATATGAGCTTATTGAGTAGATACTCAATACTACGTGATTAGGTAATTATGGGTGGTCTAGTCAAGTAGTATATAAAGGTTACCCGGTTATGGTCCCCAATATACTAAGTCGCACAAAGTCTTCCCTTCTCCCCATCAGGAGGGATTACTACGGTCCCCATAAGGAATAAGGAGGCTTAGTTGAGGAAGGCCATATAACCACTGATCCTGAGTTCGTGTTCCGCCTAGAGACTCAATGGATCAGGTACGCTTCCGCTTTACGGTTTAAATCTCGTTAATCATGATAGGGTTAAGGTTTCATGGATTTATTTCCAACAAGTGGTATCAGAGCCACCCTATTTATGGTTATATGAGATTTGAAAGAATTATGTTTGGATCTAAATATTTTTGTTTGGTTTTATGTGATATATCACAGTTTTAAAATTTTGAGATTATAATTTCTCTACGCATTCACGAATTTTGGTGCATTACTGATTTAATGTATTCGTGGTATTTTATCTAGTTAATGGAAAAGTGTAGAATTATTTTAATCTTCAAAATATTGAGTTGGTTTGAATTTCTGTTAATTGAATTCTGATATATACATTAAATTAAGTTTGTATGGTATCGAAATGGAGTTTGATAAGAAAGGGAATTCATAATCGATGGAGGTCATGTGACTTGGCTTCATTATTGGAAACACTCTGTGATAAACTATCTGACCTCAATTTTTTAAAAAAAAAAATTGTTTAATGATTTCAATTTTGATAATTGAAATTTGTGAATGGAAAATTGATTTTGTGTATCACATTCACATTATTTGATTTGTTTGTGATTATTAGGTAATTTCAGAATTAATAAATCATTTGCTAATCCAATTGTATTAATGTGTGGATTCATAGATTGATTTTACACACCTTTGTTAATTACCGTCGTTATCATGAAGTCCATAATGGCGTGGAATCATTGACTTTATTATTGTTTGATTACATAAGGAATACGGTTATTAGGTTCATGCATATCTTTATAGCTTATTCAGTAAGCCATAATGTGGATTATGGATTTGTCACAAATAACTTTCATATTTGGAGTAATTGAATGCTTATGTTATTTTATTAATTTATGATAACATGTGATTCACAAAATTTAGAATTTGAATCAGATATGGCAATAATTATTGGGCTATTACTTGCATGAACAGTTTAATTATAGATATTACCTAATTTAATTTTAAATTAGGATTTGGAAATTTTTTAATTAAGTTAAGTGATCTTTCAACATTTTATGAATTTGCAAGAATCATCTAATATTCCCATTAAATTTTGGAATTTAATTATATTAAATTGGGGAGACAGTTAAATGTCGTTTAATTAAATTAAATATTTTAATATTTATTTAATTAGTCTAGTAAACCTTCAATCTAGTCAATCGAAGCACCATGTTGCCACAGCAATATCGTGTGTGGAGAAAAACTTTATTGAATTACATAGATGGGTGTGGTATTATTTATGTGTTCTGTGTTCGGCCCACAGGTAGGCACAGTTTGACAGAATAATAACACACATGTGATAATAAGTATGTGATAATTATTTGGATTATTCATGTGAACATGAGTCGGTCCACAGATAGACTCTTGTTTGACAGAACTTATTGTCAATACTTGATTGTTACACCAAGATTACCCCTGCAGTTAATTTTGTCCACAGATGAGATTAATGTTGCACAAGGTGTCTTGTGATGGGTCCCTAATTAATAATGTTGTGCAAGTGTATCTTCATGCGGGTATTGATCGGCCCATAGGTAGATTAATATTTGGCAGAAATACACAAGCACATGTGGTGGTAAATATGTGACGATTATTTATTTAACATGTGAGTAATAAGTCGGCCCACAGGAAGGCTATTGCTTGACAGTTTTATTGTCAGTATTTGACTACTACAAAGAGGTGCCACATGCAAGTTAGTATTGTTGTCATTGGACTTGATACTAATGTTGTGCTCGATTCCTTGAGATGATTCTAAACTATTTAAAATTTGAAAGATTATAAAGTTTAGTGCAAGCATGATAATCATTTTGGATTAATTCTCTGTACAATTAAGAAGTCTGTTAATTAAGTTTAACCTATGTCAACAACAAAATTATACATGATGAGAACTTCAACAATAAGGATGAACTAATAAGTTTCTAACAAACTCTGTCTCAATAAAGTATAAGGGCAACAAAGAAAAACCCGTTTGGAAAGCTGTTAAAAAGAAATTAAAGTATAACCTTTCGTTTTCTCCTAAAGGCTTGTGGAATTGTTTTATAATACACCATATTAAGATTACTTAGTATGAATGGTGTTGTGGTGTAGTTAAAAGATAAAAATAGTACTCCACAATATATGGTTACTAATTGGAGAAATACTAAAGATTGCAGCTTATGATCTCAATTAAGTTCCAACCAAAGTAGTTGTGAGAACTCTTTGAGTTTCACATATGGTGATATCCAACTAAGGCTAGATCATTGGGATCTACTAAAGAAAATTGGATTCAAATAGATACAAGCTACTTTATTGGTATTAAATAAAGATAATAAATTTATGATCCAATTGATCGGATCATATTTGAGACGGGTAATACGGTATTATGTGAGGATGTTGATTTTGGGGGAAGAATAATATTAGAGACATTGTCCTTAAGGGGAGTCGATTCGATCCCCACTTATGTTTTAAAGAATTGGTGCAAATTCAGAATAACGATATGACAATGTCAATAATATTTAAGGAATAACAAATTCAACAACCTCAAGAATTAATGTCACTAAGGAAACCACTAGAGTTGGGAGAATGACAATTTGGATGATTATGTAGTTTTCTCCTAAATAATGAGAGCATTATAGAATTAATGGTAGAACATTCAAACAATGTTCATCAAACCATGCAAGGTCCAAATACTCCAAAGTGCGTTAATGCTATAAGTTATGAGTATAAATCAATACAAGATGATTAGATTTGCATCTTGATATAGGATTATACTCAAAAGGGAAGGAAGTCATTATTATAAGATAATCGTGACATCAGTAACACATTTTGATCTTGAATCATATTAGATGGATGTAAAGATAAAGTTCCTTGATCGCAACACTGATGATACGATCTAAATGGTTTAAGAACTAAAAAGAAATCCATCTATACATTCAAGTAAGTTTTTCCATAAGGGAATCACAAGTATCATCATGAAGTAATTGTCTCATTTGGTTGTAAGACAAATGTAGATGATTATGTGATTCAGTGGGAGAATGTTTAAGTTAAACTAAGGGAGACAAGTGCAGTCTCAATCAGGTGCCCTAAAGTTAAACTAAAGATTTAAGAAATGTAGAAACATTCCATATTCATTGGTTGTTGGAAGTTGTTGTATGATGAGGTCTCTACAAGACCTAATTTGGCTTATGTTGTTGGTATATTAAGTAGATATTTAAGTAACTCTAGTATGGATCTTTATAAAGTATGTATAGAGAACTAAGAATAATATGCTTGTACATTAGGGATCAGATTTGTTAGAGATCATGAGGAATTCTGATTCTGAGTTTGTTGGATGTCAATACAGTATAAGATCCACTTCAGGCTATATTTTCTGTTGGTCGGAGAGCTATACAAGTAAAAGTATTAAACAAACACTTTAGCTCATTAACCATGACAACAGAATTAGTAGCACACTAAGGGCATTCAAACATGAAATAAAGGTTGCGAAGATTTGTCACATAAAGTTCATTGTGACAGTTAGTTCGCAGTAAAGTATTTATGACAAGAATACTTATAAGTCAAACAAATTAACATAGAATTCTTGGTTGTTAAAGAAAGTGTTTTGTGTAGATAAAATTTTAGAAGAGCATATTATGATAGACTCTAAATATGGATCCACCAATTATGTATTCAACGCCCTGCAATTTTATGAGCTAGCTAATCATGTGGGTGTTATATGGTTTTAGAATACATTAGTTCAGTGGGAGTTTATATTTATTGTTCTTTAAAGTTTTCAAGACACTTTGATTTGGATAATTCAGTTTTCTGCAGAATTAAGTTGATGGCTTTGAATTCATTGTGAATTCACTTAAGTAATTTTTCATTTTGTAATATTTTATATTATGGATTGGTCTCACTAAAGTTTAAAGTTGGACCAGTTGAAAATAGACATGATGTTGATCACATTTGACATGTAATTTCCATGCTACTCACCATATTTGATCTATGTCATTGAGTATATTGATATGGTGATTGTCGGGGTTTAATCACGATTTATAATGTGGTGAATGCCGCGGTAGTTCCATATTAGTATATAAGATGGACCAGATTGTTAAGTATAGCCTGAAGAGGAATAGCATAAAGTTGCGCTACTAAGGACTCTTGATATAATTGCTAACGGAAAATATATAGCCCAAGTGGGAGATTGTTGGAAATTATTAATTTCCATTATAATCTAATTATGGGCAATATATTATTATGCAATTATATTAGCTATTCAATTATTTTATGGACTTAATTAAGTAATCCAATTAAGGTTAAAGGTCCATGGGCTATAATAATAAATGATATGGGCTTATTGAGTAGATACTCAATACTACGTGATTAGGTGATTATGGGTGGTCTAGTCAAGTAGTATATAAAGGTTACCCGGTTATGGTCCCCAATATACTAAGCCGCACAAAGTCTTCCCTTCTCCCCATCAGGAGGGATTACTACGGTCCCCATAAGGAATAAGGAGGCTTAGTTGAGGAAGGCCATATAACCACTGATCCTGAGTTCGTGTTCCGCCTAGAGACTCAATGGATCAGGTACGCTTCCGCTTTACGGTTTAAATCTCGTTAATCATGATAGGGTTAAGGTTTCATGGATTTATTTCCAACAGTCTACACTCCCACTAATATAACTATCCACCACATATTAAATAATAATAGTCCTTAATCTACGTGCAAAAAGCAAAAACAATCCTTTGCTCGGAACGGAGGGAGTATGCTCATATCAAGAATACTTAAGCATCCTAAAAAAAACAATACTCCCTCCGTCCTACATTAATGTTGATGTTTGTTTTTTGCACAGAAATTAAGAGATATAATATTTTAATGTGTAGTTATGTGAGAGAAATAATATTTAATGTAAAGTGGACAGTTGTATTAGTGTTGTGTACGACCCTACATTGAATAATTAATTATTTTGAGTGAGCCCAACATAACAAAAAATTAAATGTAATAAACCTTATCTTGAGGCAATTCAAAATGAATAACGTAAACCTTAACACGGGACGGAGGGAGTGCATAATATCAATGATTTTGCAATAGAACAATATTACAAAAATACCCCTTTCTTTATAGATACAATTTAAGTCAAAATCAACTATATCATACACTTTATTCTATTCAATTATCCAAAATACACATTCACTTTCTTACATCATTATAACAAAAAGTTACTCACTCTGTCCCAACAAGCTTTTCACTCTTTTCTCATTTGCTTGTCTCACTACACTCTTCACCTCCAAAAATAGTAAAAACTTCAAAACAAATAACCTCTCACTATGTCATATTTTTAAAAAATGTCACTCTCACCTAACTCAGATAACTTATTTTATCATTTATTTATTAAAAATACTACAATACCTCTCCTAAAAGTCAATAAAGTTGGTCTTAAAAATAAATTTTATTAAACTTCATATATACATTAACGGTAAAGAGCTTAGTGTGCCGAAAGACGTATTTTTTTAAACTTCGTTCTACCAAATACGTGCATGTATTCTTGAGAGAGTAGTATTTACGTGAAATAGATTAGGAAAAATATTAAAGTATGATTGTTAGAGTTATATTTTATTTACTACTGATAATTCAAATACTCCATGTTTTTTAAAGATATGATTAGTAACGGATTAAAGTATAATTTTAAAGTGTTATAATATAATTCATTATATACTCCTTCCGTCCCGCGTTAAGGTTTACATTTTCCATTTTATTTTAGGTTAAGGTTTAAATTTCTATTTTTATCAAGTTGGGCACACACAAAACAATTAGTTATTCCATACAGACCCATATATAATACTAATACAACTATCCACTTCTCATTAAATATTATTTCTCCTGTCTAATTTTCACTTTAAAATATTATACTACTATTTCTTAATCTACGTGCAAAAAATAAACACAAATGCTTGACGGAGGGAATATATAATATGGTTAATTATCAATAAATATATACTCCCTCCGTCCCATTTCAGATGACACACTTTCCATTTTGGGTTGTCCCACAAAAGTTTGCACGTTTCTAAAAAAGCAAAAAGTCAAACACAATCACCATTCCCCATACACTTTATTTACAAAAAAAACCACTCTTACCAAATACACCTAACATACTACCAAATACACCTAACATACTTTATTATTTATTTATTATCAAAAAATATCATAATGCCCCTAAAAGTTATCACTTTTCTTAATTTTCTTGTCGAAAGAGGCATGCAAACTCTTGTGGGTCTGAGGGAGTATATTTTATCTACTCCATATAATAAAATTTAATGATGAATTAATTTGTCTCACAATGCCTCACATATATCCATCAAAGTGTCCCTAAAATTTCATAGGCAAGACTTGTATAACATCGTCTCACGTAAGACTTTACGTGATATGGATAAAAAGTGATAACATTATTAATGAAAAGTGATACTCAATCGATAAAAAATAATAATGGTACAGTAAACTATTTTATGAGCAATTTATATTAAGCAAAAACTTGTGATACTCAATCGATAAAAAATGATAATAGTACAGTACTACAAGAAAACACCATATTATTAATGAATTTTATTAACTGATGATATCTGTAGGTAATTAAATACAAAATAGTTATGGATTAGTAACAAAAATTATATTTAAGGGTGCGCAACAGATTCACCAATCGATTAACAACGAAATTTTATTAATGGAATGTGATACCCGAACTTCTCACTACTCATGTGCCAATATAATTTAATTTTTGTTATGTGCATTTTATAATTATGTGATAATTATTTTTACATTTTAATTATCTTTACATTTTATTTGATACATACGTGATAAATATGGTGACAATATGTGAATATATGGGTGCATAAATATTTACGTGTATTAATTTGGATATATGAGTAAATTATTTTATGTGTATAAATACACTTTTTCTTAATTATTAAGTATCACACGTATTTTAATTATTATAATAATAATAATATTAAAAAAAAAAAAAAAAGAGTCAAAAGTGGTGGCTGCCTTTAGCAGCCAAATTTGAAAGGGTGCATGCATGGCTGACTAATCAGCCGGGAGTTTTTTTTAAAAAAAAAAAAAAAAAAAAAAAAAATTTGGTCACCTCTCTATATATATATACACGTTAACAGAATTGTAAGTAGAAGAAGGAAAAGAAAGAGAGAGAGAGGAGAGAGAGCAGAAAGGGAGAGAGAGGAGAGAGAGAGCAGAAAGGGAGAGAGAGGAGAGAGAGAGCAGAAAGGGAGAGAGAGGAGAGAGAGAGGAAGAAGAGAAAGAGAAGAGGGAGCGCGCCGGAACGTGCGTGTCGGAGCGAATTAGTTACAGTTCTTTACGGGGTTTATATTACTGTCGGAATCTAGGTAAGTAGAAGTTCAACTACAATGCATAAACATGTTGTTTGTGGATTATTTGTAATTAATATGTGATAATTATATTATGAATTATTTGTGATTAAATTGTTATACAAGCTGTGTATTTATGTGATTTGGAGAAAGTAGGGTTCATATTTAATAATAGTATATGTAAATTATTTGTGATAATATTGTGATACAAGTTGTGGATCCATGTGATTGGAAATATTATTATTATCCTATATAGATCTGTGTGATTGGAAACTGTTACAAATATATTTATATGGTTTGAGAAAATATTGGTTATAAGGATCCGTGGGATCCAAGATGAAGTTGTTATTTCAGAAGTGAATTTGTATGAATTGAAATTAAGTTGTTATTTTATTATGATTAAATGTTGATATTGATATTGTAAATAATTTATGATGCACATTTAATTGTTCTGGGTGCATACCATGCATAAACATGAAAAGTGTTTTCCTCAAAATTAATAAGATACTAATGGTGTGTGCGGCCACTATATATGCATCTCTGTCAGGGTTCGGAAAAATCGTTCCCGACATTTTTATTAGGGGTTCGGAAAAATCGTCCACACCACTTTGCCAGAGTTCGAAAAAAATCGTTCTCGGCACTATTTTCGGGGTTCGGAAAAATCGTCCCCATTGAGCTCTTTTGGGGTGCATATCATAAGTGTGTCGTGGGGATCCCGCAACGTGAACAGTTTTCAAAATAAAAGAGATCAATTAGAAAAATTAAGAAATAGGCGATAGACAACTAAATGCATTTTCATGCACGGACATGCATGATTTCTACTTACTGAGATTTTTATCTCACTAGTTTATGCATTGTAGGTGAGCCTGTTGATGATTGAGTTTGTGATGTGACTGTGCAAGCTGTGGAGCTCCTTCAAGTTTTGAGAGGATGTACATAGATGACGACCTGTTGGGCTAGGCCGTGGGTTTATTTTGTTTCCGTTGATGTTTTGGTTGTGTGATATAATAAGTATTGTCGCGAGTTTATCTGATTTGAGGTGGTATCAAAAACCAGTCACGTATGTTGAACTGGTGTGATTGTGTTGGTTATAAGCATATTATGAAAAAAAAATGCAGTTTTTATTATGACGATGGTTATGTAAATTAGTATTTGAATTATAAGTTATGTAAGGTGGGTCGTGTCAGAGTGGTATCAGAGCACGGTTTGGGTCCTGCAGACTGTCTATGTACATGAACTCATTCTTTGGGAGCGCAGCTTTGCAAGTAAGTGTTATTTTCCTTCTGTGTTATTATGTGTCTTATAAATTATATTGGTCATGGGGTGCAGGAAGCGTAATTATTAGACAATATGGTAAGGGATACAAGTGAAAGTTCTGAAGGGGATAGGACTGCTGAGCAAGCAGCACTTATTGAAGGGAATAATCGTGATGCGGTGATTACTCGACTAATGGAATTGGTTGAGCGCCAGTCCCAACAGATACAGCAACTAATTCAGCAGAGAGATATGGGTGGACAACCAGAGGGTAATGCAAACCAAGATAGACGTCAAGCAGAACGTGTGGAAATGGTTTGTGAGAGGTTTCGAAAGTTGAACCCTCCAATATTTGAGGACGCAGCAGACCCCACAGATGCAGAGGATTGGTTACGCACGGTGGAAAACATGTTTCAATACAGTAGAATTCCAGATGGGGATAGAGTGCTATGTGCTTCTTTCATGTTACGAGGAAGTGCAGGCCACTGGTGGGATACGATTAAAAGTATCGAGGATGTCGCGACTATGACATGGGAAAGGTTCAAGGAGCTTTTCAGAAACAAGTACTTTACGGCACCAGTGAGAGCCATGAAGATGAACGAGTTCATACAGTTGAGGCAAGGTGGCATGTCAGTCACAGATTATCTTCGTAAGTTTGAGCAGTTGTCGAGGTTTGCTGAACATATGGTTAGTACGGAGGCACTGAAAGTGGAGAGATTTGTGGAAGGCTTAAGGCCTGAACTTTATAGAGATGTGAGTATGGCGGGACTGCATGGAGCAACATACTCACAAGTTGCAGAAAGGGCTCAAATTGCTGAGCAAGCGGAAACGAGGATCAGACAAGCGCAAGCTATTAGACGTCAATTTCAACAGAAACCAATACAGCAGTTTGGGAGAGTTGATAAGAGGCCGATGTCATTTCAGAGGCCGAATTCAAATGTTCAAGTGGAGCAAGGACAGAGACGAGGAGAACCCAACAAGCGTCCTAAATTCGATCAGGGTAAAGTACCACCGGCGCCGCCACTACCTATATGTCCTAATTGTCTTAGATCACATGGTGGAGAGTGTCAAATTCCTCCGAGAACGTGTTACACATGCGGGGAGAAAGGACATGTGTCTACTACTTGTCCTAAGAAAGGGAAGCAGGCACAGCAGGGAAGAGCTCCAGCAAGGGTGTATACTTTGACGCGAGAGGAGGCAGACGCGAATCCCTCAGTTGTCACTGGTAAGTTCTCTATTTTTGGCACTTCTACATATGTGCTATTTGATTCTGGAGCAACACATTCATTTGTATCCACTGAGTATGTGAAAAAGTTGGGTGGAACACCTAACTTGATAAAAGCTAATTATGAGGTGATAATACCTTCTGGTGAGTCAAAGCAAACTAATCAACTTCTTCGAGGTTGTGTTATTCCTATTGAAGGAAGAAGACTCCTCGCTAATTTGATTGTGTTAAGTATGAATGATTATGATATCATATTGGGCATGGATTGGTTGTCAAAATATGGTGCTACAATAGATTGTCAGAAGAAGAGTATCACTTTTCAGCCAGTGAAAGGAGAACCGTTCACTTTTGTTGGAATCAAGAAAAGCTTTAGATTTCCGATGATATCAGCAGTAAAAGCACATCGGTTGTTGGAAAGTGGTTGTGAGGTGTATCTGGTAAGTGTAATGAATGTTGAGGGGCAGCAATGTCCAGTTCTTGATAATGTACCAGTAGTTCAGGAATATCTGGAGGTATTTCCAGATGATCTTCCAGGTTTGCCACCAGACCGAGAAATAGAGTTTGTTATTGAGTTACAACCAGGAACTGCTCCTATATCTAAAGCGCCATACAGAATGGCACCAGCTGAACTGAAGGAATTGAAGATACAGTTACAAGAGTTGCTAGACAAAGGATTCATCCAACCTAGTTTCTCTCCTTGGGGAGCACCAGTTCTGTTTGTTCGAAAGAAGGATGGCACATTAAGGATGTGCATTGATTATCGGGATCTCAACAAAGTTACGGTGAAGAATAAATATCCATTGCCTCGCATTGATGATCTGTTTGATCAGTTACAGGGTGCAGCTATCTTTTCGAAGATTGATTTGCGGTCGGGGTATCATCAGTTGAAGTTAAAGAAAGAGGATATTCCAAAGACTGCATTCAGTACAAGGTACGGGCACTATGAGTTCTTAGTGATGCCGTTTGGATTAACAAATGCTCCTGCAGCATTTATGGATTTGATGAATAGAGTATTTCAGGAATTTCTCGATAAATTTGTGATTGTGTTTATCGATGATATTCTAATTTACTCTAAGAATAAAGAAGATCATGCACTGCACTTGAGAAAGGTGTTAGAGATTCTGAAGGAGAGGCAGTTGTATGCGAAGTTCAAGAAGTGTGAGTTTTGGTTAGACCGAGTTGTTTTCTTGGGGCACGTGGTATCGGGAGAAGGAATTTCTGTGGATCCAGGTAAAGTTAAAGCAATCCATGATTGGCCACAACCCTCAAATCCCACTGAGGTTCGTAGCTTTCTTGGATTGGCAGGATATTATCGAAGGTTTGTTGAAGGATTTTCTAAGATTGCTTCACCATTAACACAGTTGACCAGGAAGAATGTGAAGTTCACATGGACAGAGGAATGTGAACAAAGTTTTCAAGAATTGAAGGAACGATTGACATCAGCACCTATCTTAACTATTCCTACGGAGACAGGAAACTTCAAGGTTTACAGTGATGCTTCAAAGAATGGTCTTGGGTGTGTATTGATGCAAAATGGGAAAGTGATAGCGTATGCATCCAGACAGTTAAGGGAGTATGAGAAGAATTATCCAACTCATGATTTAGAGTTAGCTGCAGTGGTGTTTGCACTCAAGATATGGAGGCATTATCTGTATGGGGAACGTTGTGAAATTTATACTGATCATAAGAGTTTGAAGTACTTTTTCACTCAGAAAGAGTTGAATATGAGGCAAAGAAGATGGTTGGAATTGGTGAAGGATTACGACTGTGTTATCAATTATCATCCAGGAAAAGCCAATGTGGTTGCTGATGCATTGAGCCGAAAGGCAATACAGAGTGTAGCTGCTATGATCGTAAATCAAAAACCAGAGTTGCTTGATTTGCAAATGATGGGTGTGGAGATCATTCAGGAAGGATCGTTGGAAGCAAGGATGGCAGCTCTGACACTTCGACCAACTTTGATGGATAAGATTCGACAGAGCCAACATGAGGATAAGTTGTTTGACAAAATAAAGAATGATATCAGCTCTGGAAAGTCTTCTGACTTCCAATTAGGAGATGATGGCGTGATTCGTTATGGAGGTCGTTTGTGTCTACCTGAAGTGGATGACATTCGGAAAGAAGTTATGGCAGAAGCTCATTCAACACTCTACTCTGTGCATCCAGGAGCTACTAAAATGTATAGAGATTTGAAGGCACATTATTGGTGGCCAGGAATGAAGAGAGATGTTGCTCGATATGTGGAACAATGTTTGACGTGTCAGCAAGTCAAAGCCGAACATCAGAGACCAGCAGGAACTTTGCAGCCTTTATTTATTCCAGAATGGAAGTGGGAGAATATCACGATGGATTTTGTTATCGGGCTACCGAAGACAGTGAAAGGTCACGATGCTATTTGGGTTATTGTGGATCGATTGACTAAGTCAGCTCATTTTTTTCCTATTAGCTCTACGTATTCCATGGATCGTTATGCCCAACTTTATATACAAGAGATTGTCAGACTCCATGGAGTACCACTTTCCATTGTGTCAGACAGAGATACAAGATTCTTGTCTGCTTTCTGGAAGAGTTTACATAAGGCATTGGGGACACGGTTATCTTTCAGCACAGCATTCCATCCACAGACAGATGGTCAATCAGAGCGTACAATACAAATTTTGGAGGATATGCTCAGAACATGTGTGTTGAATTTTCAAGGTCAATGGAGTAAATTTTTGCCTTTGATAGAGTTCTCGTACAATAACAGTTATCAGTCTACTATCGGGATGGCTCCATATGAAGTATTGTATGGGAGGAAGTGTAGATCTCCAGTTCATTGGGATGAAGTTGGAGAGAGGAAACTTTTGGGTCCAGATTTGATTCGTGAAATGTCAGAAGCTGTTAACCGTATACGAGAGAAGATGAAAGTTGCTCAAGATCGGCAAAAGAGTTATGCAGACAAACGGAGGAGAGAATTGGAATTTGAAGTGGGTGATCAGGTATTTCTGAAAGTTTCTCCAATGAAAGGGGTAAGGCGGTTTGGAAAGAAAGGGAAACTCAGTCCAAGATATGTTGGTCCGTTCACTATCATTGAGAGAGTTGGCAATGTTGCCTATAAATTGGAGTTACCAGCATCGATGTCTAGAGTACATGACGTGTTTCATGTATCTGTGTTGAGGAAGTATGTTCCAAATCCATCTCATGTTCTCAGGCAGGAACCAGTTGAGTTGAAAAAAAATTTGAGTTATGAGGAGGTACCAGTTGAGATCTTGTGGCGAGAAGTGAAGAAGCTCAGAAATAAAGAAATACCATTAGTAAAGGTATTATGGAGGAACCAGTTAGTTGAAGAAGCCACTTGGGAAAGAGAGGATGAGATGATGGCTAATTACCCAGACCTCTTCAGGTAAGTAAATTTCGAGGACGAAATTTTTATAAGGTGGGAAGGATGTGATACCCGAACTTCTCACTACTCATGTGCCAATATAATTTAATTTTTGTTATGTGCATTTTATAATTATGTGATAATTGTTTTTACATTTTAATTATCTTTACATTTTATTTGATACATACGTGATAAATATGGTGACAATATGTGAATATATGGGTGCATAAATATTTACGTGTATTAATTTGGATATATGAGTAAATTATTTTATGTGTATAAATACATTTTTTCTTAATTATTAAGTATCACACGTATTTTAATTATTATAATAATAATAATATTAAAAAAAAAAAAGAGTCAAAAGTGGTGGCTGCCTTTAGCAGCCAAATTTGAAAGGGTGCATGCATGGCTGACTAATCAGCCGGGAGTTTTTTTTAAAAAAAAAAAAAAAAAAAAATTTGGTCACCTCTCTATATATATATACACGTTAACAGAATTGTAAGTAGAAGAAGGAAAAGAAAGAGAGAGAGAGGAGAGAGAGCAGAAAGGGAGAGAGAGGAGAGAGAGAGCAGAAAGGGAGAGAGAGGAGAGAGAGAGGAAGAAGAGAAAGAGAAGAGGGAGCGCGCCGGAACGTGCGTGTCGGAGCGAATTAGTTACAGTTCTTTACGGGGTTTATATTACTGTCGGAATCTAGGTAAGTAGAAGTTCAACTACAATGCATAAACATGTTGTTTGTGGATTATTTGTAATTAATATGTGATAATTATATTATGAATTATTTGTGATTAAATTGTTATACAAGCTGTGTATTTATGTGATTTGGAGAAAGTAGGGTTCATATTTAATAATAGTATATGTAAATTATTTGTGATAATATTGTGATACAAGTTGTGGATCCATGTGATTGGAAATATTATTATTATCCTATATAGATCTGTGTGATTGGAAACTGTTACAAATATATTTATATGGTTTGAGAAAATATTGGTTATAAGGATCTGTGGGATCCAAGATGAAGTTGTTATTTCAGAAGTGAATTTGTATGAATTGAAATTAAGTTGTTATTTTATTATGATTAAATGTTGATATTGATATTGTAAATAATTTATGATGCACATTTAATTGTTCTGGGTGCATACCATGCATAAACATGAAAAGTGTTTTCCTCAAAATTAATAAGACACTAATGGTGTGTGCGGCCACTATATATGCATCTCTGTCAGGGTTCGGAAAAATCGTTCCCGACATTTTTATTAGGGGTTCGGAAAAATCGTCCCCATTGAGCTCTTTTGGGGTGCATATCATAAGTGTGTCGTGGGGATCCCGCAACGTGAACAGTTTTCAAAATAAAAGAGATCAATTAGAAAAATTAAGAAATAGGCGATAGACAACTAAATGCATTTTCATGCACGGACATGCATGATTTCTACTTACTGAGATTTTTATCTCACTAGTTTATGCATTGTAGGTGAGCCTGTTGATGATTGAGTTTGTGATGTGACTGTGCAAGCTGTGGAGCTCCTTCAAGTTTTGAGAGGATGTACATAGATGACGACCTGTTGGGCTAGGCCGTGGGTTTATTTTGTTTCCGTTGATGTTTTGGTTGTGTGATATAATAAGTATTGTCGCGAGTTTATCTGATTTGAGGTGGTATCAAAAACCAGTCACGTATGTTGAACTGGTGTGATTGTGTTGGTTATAAGCATATTATGAAAAAAAAAATGCAGTTTTTATTATGACGATGGTTATGTAAATTAGTATTTGAATTATAAGTTATGTAAGGTGGGTCGTGTCATGGAAAAAATTTGTTGGTAAAATTTGCGCCATTTATTACAACAATTTACCAATAAATTATTTACAAAAACTATTGACTGATCTAGATTGTTAGCAATTATGTTGGAAAAAATATGTGATATCAACAACAAATAATTTATATTAGTAATTAATAACATATTTGAAGTATGTAGGTATTTATTAATGAATTTACATTCCCATAGTAATTACCAATAATTATATAGTGTGTTAGTAATTTACTTATTAATTTTTTTTGTTGCTATTTAGTAATAAAATACAAATGTGATGGCAAATATTTATTATTCTTTAACTTCTTGTTACTTATTAATGAATTGCATTCGTTGATAATTATCAACCAAATAGTTTAAGAGTTGGTAATTACAAATCTAATTTTTTTTTATACACGTTAACAATTTCACTGTCCATCGCTATTTTTGTATTATACGTTGCCATTCATTATCCATTTGTGTATTCATCCATTACTATTAATATATTTTTTTATTAATAATTTGCAATATATTTAAGACAAAGATTTGGGTAACACCATCATATAAATCCTAATTTGTGAAATGAATTATTAATTAATTTATTAAATATATATATTTTAAAGGGTCTTGTTTAGTTGTCCTCAAATTAGAAAATTAAAAAATTAATTATGAAAGGAAATTAATTTATATTTTTCTTATTTAAAAAATAAAAAATCTATTATTAAATTTAATTTATTTTTTATTTAAAAATTATAAATTTATAAAATGTGATACCCAATTGATAAAAAGTGATAACGGTGATGTGAACTATTTCATGAATAGTTTATAGTGTCAATAAAAAGTGATAACATCTTCAATAAAAATTCATACCTAATTCAAAAGGTGCTTATTGCGAAAAATTTACTAGAATAATAAAAAGTTATAATAATTTTAATAAAAAGTGATTCATAATCAAATAAAAGTGATATCCTTCTAATTAAATTATTTTACGAACAATTCACTGGAATAATAAAAGATAATATTTTAAATAAAAAACGATACACGATATAGAAAAAATGATACGTGTTTAATTAAATTATTTTATAAATAATTTGTAAAATGAATAAAAAGTGATAATATCCGATCAAAATAAAGTAATAACATAACAGTTGAACTTTATGATTAAAATTAATAATAATAATAATAATAATAATTATTATTATTAAATATGTATTATTAACATATTTAAACGAATACCTGAGCTTAGCAGACGATGGTAAATCATACATGGCGCAGTCTTGGTGTGGCATTATTCATGTTAATGGCACCATTATTATTATTATTATTATTATTTTTAAATACTTTAATTTAATTTACCAAACAGATCACTTCTTTCTCTTTTTTTTTTTGTATTTTTTTTAAATTTAGTTTAAAATATGCTTAATTATGTTAATGATTAACATTCTCACCCTACATTTAATTAGAGTTTCATTTCCAAATAAACATTGGACAGGTAATTATAAATAATTTTAGAATTTTATATAAATTAATAAATATGACAAACAAAATTGAAATTTATAAAAAATATATATATATATATATATATATATATATATATATATATATATATATATATATATATATATATATATATATAATGAAGCTTATAAATTTTAGCAGGGGTTGGCTTTTCGATACGAACTTGCTACTTTACCAACACCCTGAGGAAATCTACTGATGAAATTGTTATCAATCTGAACATGCTCTAGTTGAGCAGCTTCTGATTCAAGCATGTTGTTCTCAGCTCTGATGATCTTGATTTTAGGCAATGACCATAGCCGACAAGGAAAGTTTCCACTTAATCCATTGTTTTGAACCTCAAACCTAAAGAAATATCAAGCCTTTAAAGAAATTTGAATGCAAACTTAAGCTCACAAGACCATTAGCTTCACAAATTCCACCAGCGAATGCCCCAGAAATCTTGTTTTGTGAAACATCAAAAGAAATTAAACTTGGGAGAAACAATTTAATCTAAGGTAAATTACCAGTAAGATTATTCTGAGACAAGTCCAAAATTTTCAAACTGTTCATTAAAGTAATCTGGAATTTCTCCATAAAAACCAGAGCTTTTCAACAACAGCTGTTCAAGTTTACTAGTTTCACCAATATTAACAGGAACCAGACTAACCAAGAATGGATTATGGGACAAATCAAGAACCTTAAGTTGAGTGAAATTACCAAAAACCCCAGGAACACTACCAGAGAGCAAGTTGCTTCCCAAGTTAAGAACTTGAAGTTGCTTCTATGAGCCAATGGTTTCTGGAATTTTCCCCTCAATGTGATTCCTGCTAAAATCAAGAACTTCCAACAGCTTGAATAGAGAGGTTTGTTCTGGTATTGTGCCCCAAATGAGGTAATTACTGAGATTCAAAGTCATCAAAGATTCTCATTGAGAGAGGTGAAGTGGAATAGGCTGGATAAAGAGATTATCAGCATATGGATAACAACATATGGATAACCAATAGAAACAAAAGAGCATAATGGAGCTTGTATTGAATTATAAACTTACATCACTATGATATTCAGACTCAACATCATAAATTTTCCTTCTCGTTTCTACATTAGAAGCTCTACAGCCACTGTTATCTGAGCCTACAGAAGAAAAACAAGTAACAACAGGCCCTACAATTAAGTCATCATCTAGGATTGTAGATGAATTAGTTGTAATATTGAGTTAGAGCTTTGTCAGTTTTACCGACATTATCTTTGCAGACATTGTCTTTCCCTCAATCAAGAAATGACTTTACGTTTCTTACTCTTTACGTATCTTTGTAGACATTGTCCAGAATCAACCCCAATTTGAGCAGATGGAGCATTGAGAGCCATGTCGTTTTGCTTACTATTCAACCGTGTGTAGGGAGTTGATTCCATTCGATTAATGCATTTGCAAGCTGGACCATTCTCCTCAACAATGCCTAATGAAACTGAAGAAGAAACTCCACCAGAGACAATGAGGTTAGCCTTGACAATAGCTTCATGTCTAATAAAACATGAGAAGTTCAAAAAACATCCTTACCCTGAGCAAGATCCTCTAACATACCATAATGGAAATATTGTATCAAAGTCTCAAGAAATAGAAGAAGTTCAAAAACTTTTTTCCCCAACCTCCTTACCATGAGCAAGATCCTCTAACATACCATAATTAGTGTTGGCTTTTCTAGAGATCTATTTTGCTCTCCAGTAAAAAGCAAACAACAAAAACAAGGTAATATTTGCAGATTTAATCAAGTAGCTAACAGGGTTATACCCCTTGGTTTCTTTTAAGCTCCAGTACAGACTCAATAATTCCAAGGAGTAAATTTGACTTAGGATGTTCAGATGATAGCCAAATGGAAAATCAGGAACTTACAGAATTGATCAATAACTCCTCTTTGAAATGCTTATATTGAGACGATTTCTTAGCCAATTCCGAAGGCCAAAGAGAGCGATCAGGAGGCAGATACTCCAATAATAGCTGAAATGGTTCAAGATAAAATCACAAGTTCAAGGTAAATCATAACGTGGAAATTTAAAAAGTAAAAGAAGAAGCAAATTTCATTTACTCCAGCCTTAAGTCACAAACTTTAACTTTTGACTTTTGAATATGTAATCAAAGCAAACAAAATGCTACATTTGTCCAACTTCAGAAGAAAGCTAGAATGTTTTCTAACTCAAACACCTGCTTCCATCAATTTATCTTATTAAGCACACATAGCAAGTAACATATAACAGAAATCAGAAATGAAGAATAAAGATAAACAGTTGCATAAAACTATCACTAAAAAGCTAAACCAACACCACGAACAACATAGTACTCTCCACCAAGAGTGGAAAGCACAAGGATACAGCAACAACACACAAAAGGCTGCAGTTGAAAAAGGATAAAGAAAAAATTTAATATTTATAATATATAAATACTAAAGGTAATGTATTATAGCAAGACTTAACCCTAGCAGAACATTTAATAAAAACCTGGAGCAAATTCTAACATTCAATCCTGACTTTCAAAAATCTAAAAACAAAATAAAGGATGCTTAGAGAAATACCTATAGTTATAAAGTTAATAAGTGCTAAATAAACAAGCCTAATAACATATTGGAATATACTTTCACTAATCAAGTTGGTGATCTTCCACGTGATCATCTAGGTAATCATCATTGTTTGGGTTCGAATTAGTTGAACATCCTGCATTCCTCATAAACCTCTCCATGAAATCCTCCATCTCCTGCTGTTTTTTCTTCCATTCAGACTCCATCTGCTCTTGTTTTTCCTTCATGTGCTGCTCCATTTCCTCTTGTTTTTGCCTCATTTCCTCCTGTACCTCTTTGTAAAGCTCAGAACGCACTTGTTCACGATCAGATACTGCAGATTTTGAGGAACAACCTGCTGATAGTGCAGCAGCAGCAGGTTTGCATCCCAATCCATAAATTCGTTGTTTCTTCAATGGTCCAACAACTCCATAAAATATGGAGGACAAGTCTACAGTATCAGAAGAATGCTACTCATCATCAGATTGTAGAGCAGCATTCTTGCATGCCATAACTTGACGCTACAGGGAAATAAACTTCAAAATATGACCAGAAAAATTGAACATATAGCCACTGAATATAGAACTTCATAACTAGATAAACATTTACATCATTTGGTCATAAAAAATAATTCTGAAACTGAACATATATATTACTTACTAATGAATTAAAATGTAACATCTAGTCCATAAGTTACTTACAGCAACAACTTTTGAGCGCTCATCAACGAATTCTCCATCTTTTTTCTTGTGGATCTTTTCAAAAATGTCATAGTCAGTTACAGGACGATCAAACTCCTTCGCCTGAAATATGATTATAATCTTAGATTAAAACATCATCACAAAATATCTAAAAATAACAGTAATAATAAAGAAGAATTTAAGGTCTTTTGCTTACAAGTGCTATACTATGATCTACAGCAGATCTAGATCCCCCAGTGTGCCTAGATGGCCCATGTTCAAGTCCTGCTACCTCACTTTTACGATTTTTCGATGCTTTCTTACATTTGCTCTGAAATTCTGGAGCAGACCATTTTTTCTTCCAGCTATCCCAAACATCCTCTGGAACATTAACGGGTCGTTCTCGTAACTTTCTCCATTCACAAAGTGTGCCAGAATAACGTTGTCCAGCCTGACGCTCCCAAATACCTCTATGACTATGGATAAGTCCTTATCAAAGGTAAAATGTTTCTGCAATGAGAGATTAAATGAAGTAACTTAGAATCATTTTCCATTACATTAACTTAGCTTATAAATGAGTAGATGCAGAGCATGGATAAGTTATAAGAGCATAAACTACTTAATGATCACTGTTAATAAATCATTACAGTTTAAATAAGAAGGTATAATAAAAAGAATTAATACCTGAAACTCATTCCAATAGTACTCCTTTGTTTGTTGAGCCACTTTTGACCAAGTGTGCCTTCTTTATCTAAGCGTTGCTTTATGCATTTAGTGATTTTTGCAGAAGCAACATTTGAGGGACTAAAGCTGGTTGCAACATAAACATGAATAATAAATAAAAATTAATATGGCAGGATAGTAACCAAATCTACTGAATAGTATTGATACCTTGATTGTAAGTTAAAAATTACACTTACACGTTGTTAATTATTTTCAGCAGTGGCTTAGAGTTGTTCGAGGGAGCATTTTCAATTGAATTTTCCACTTGTTCTCCAAGAATTTCTCCAGCAGCAGGAATATTAGGTGATCTTGGTATGTCATCCGCTGGTGCAGAAGGTGCTGATGCATTTGTAGGTGGTGCAGGTGACAAGATTGGTGGAGGTGTTGAGGATGAGTTTGTAAGTTCTCTCCCGTCTCCTCTGAGCGTCTGTTTTGTTCATTTGCAGAACTGGAGTGACGTGCAAGTCTTACACCACCACCTCTAGAACCAAGTCGATTCAATCCATGACTTAAGCCAGTTGAACGATCCCCATGCCCAACTTGAGACTCGCGACCAAATAATCCTTCACGCTCATTTCCTCTTCGAGAAGACCTTCCAGCCATATCACTATCACCAAATTATATAAATAACAATTAATAAATCATTGTTTTACATGATGATATCTAAATAAAAATGACATTAATAAAAACTCAATAACCTCATTTGCACCTAACCAAAGAATATTATGAAAAGAAATCAAATTATCCTGAATATCTAATTTCTAAACCCAGACCACAAATAAGAGAATGTTCTAATAAGATGGACGAACAAGAATGATGGATACATACTGACAATAGAAAATCACTTGCCTCTATTGATTTTTGTGGGTAAAGACGAGAAGATGAATCTCTTCTGGGCTTCATTTAAGCCAATAAATAGTGTAAAATTGTCTTTCGAAATTCATCTCCCACAGTAAATTTCCCGCTTTTACCTTCCCTCTCTAAAATGTAGTTCAGAGTTCATAATTTTTCAAATTACACACTACAAACATGGAGGCGTGGGGAGTGGTGGACACTTTGTCCTGCTGGATGAAGAGATGACGAAAAGACGACAGGGACACTAAACATAAAATTGAAAACTACTTGGATGATATCTTTATCTCTATTTTACTTAAAAGAATAAGTTTTTTTTACTGAGTATCGTCTCTATACTTAATTTTAATTATTGATTATTACTTATATATTATTAATTAAGATATCTTTAATACATTACAGATTCTTTATAATTAAAATTTTATTTAAAAATTTGGAAGAGGCAGTCTCATGACAGTGATAATTATAAAAACGTGTTGAAATATAATTATTATATAGAGAAAATATGTTTATTAATGATTAAAATATGTTCTTAAAATATATAAGGAATTATTATTGAAGTATAATTTTTTTTGTTATAACATAATAATTCATTGTCATTTTAATCTGTTTCAAAAGTCAATTACAAAATATTTAAATTCTGTTTGGCTTAACATGACCCATAAAAATAATTATCATACTCAATCTACTATAAATTACACATATATGGACTTACACTACATACTAATTCAACTACTCACAGCAAAATATTATATTCATCAATCCATTATACATAAATTATTATATTTCTTAATTCACGTACAAAAAGTAAATAATTATTTATTAAGTGGACGTAGAGAGTATTATATTAGAACTCTATTAATTTATACAATTATTTGAAACTTTAAATATAAAATATTAAAATTTTATTTAATGTGTAATTTACTAAAAATATAATCTAATTTTGTTTTTTGTCAAAAAAATTTTAAGATATGACTAAATTAGCATTTAATTAGATGTATCAAAATGACTTGAAATCCACTGTGACAATGTTCAATCGTGTTAGCGATCGGACAACTTTGACTGTCCTGACATATGCAGTTCCAAAAAGACTTCAAAAAGACTTTAAATACAAAAAATAAAAGTATATATATTACTCCCTCGTCCTATTTTATTTTTGCTCGCTTTCTATTTTGGGTCGTTTTAGATATTTTGCATGTTTCATTAATAGTAAAAATACACTGTACATCTTACATGCTTTTTACACTTTATTCATAATTTTTAATAAATTTATTTGTTTTTTCTCTTTAAATTACCCAACTTACCCTTACAATTTTTACGTCTAAAAAATATTTTTTCTTAATCAACATACCCATATACGTGTGCATAAAAATCCGAAACGGATAGAGAATATTTTTTAAAAATTAATATTCATAATCCCTCCGCAATGCAAAATAATCTAAACGTCCATATTTTACTATTTTAGACATCCATCCCAAATGTACTCATTTTTTTATATTTAGTAAAAGAACACATATAAACTTACAGTCACAACTAAGACAAATACCTATTACACATAAAATAATCATAATATTTAATCCACGTAAAAAATAAATAAATGGAGACAGTTTGAGATGGACGAATGGAGTATATAACATATTTTACTCTATAGTTTTAAGTATTAATATCTATATATTAATCTTTCTAATCAAGTTATCTTTATAATATATACTCCATTTAATAATGATTGATAATATTAATTAAAATATTATCGATTTTTTTATGAATTAAAAAAATTGTAGATATATTTTTATATTCTTATATTGTATGAAAAATAATTAATTATTTTATAAATAAGAATTTGGTTGTTCATAATAAAAAATAATAATATTAATAGTCATACATGAAAATAAATGTATATGATTTAAACAATTAATATTAGTTTATTCTTAAAATATTTAAATTATCTACATGTCATACAAACATTACTATTTGGATAAAATATATTATGAGACGTTAATTATGTGGGACGGGTCGATCCATTACTAAAGTATCGTTGTTATATATATATAGTATGTTTAATGTTAATTAAAGTATATATTTTTAAAATATAATAAACATAAATATAATGAACTAAAGTAGGCTTATAAAATGTTATAATTTGATTTATTATAAATATGCTCCAACTATCCATAAGCATATTATTACGTATATAACAATCTTAAATATTGGGTTAACTCATCTCACTTATATCCATCTCATAGCTGATAGCTCTACTATTTATATGTTTAAATTTTAATTAATGTTTTCTAAAAGATGCATTAATATTTTAATTATGTTTAAATTAATATATTATTAGTTTAATATGATCTCAGGAAATAAAGACACGTACTCTTTTAAATAAATTTAAAGATACATATTTTTTAAACAAAATAAAATATGGAAAGTGTTAAGGAGATGAACACACATGGATTATGAAAATGATGACAAGTACACCATTTTTTTACTAATACAAATGATTAAAATTTTATATGGAATATAATATTATTATTATTATAATATTAAAATTATTTATTTTTTAATTAATATCAAAATAATTTGAAATTCCAAATTATATTGTAGTTTAGACAAATTCTCTGTAAGACGTTATTTACATGAGACGCTTTGTGAGACGTGTTAAAGTATGTCTCTAATTTAGATAAAATATGTTTAATGATTGTTAAAGTATATTTTTTAAAATATGCTGTATTATGCATTAAAGTATGATTTTAGTATGTTATAATATAATTTATTATTGACATACTTTAACTACAAATTAGCATACTTTATCTATACAATAAGCATACTATAGTGATGGGTCGACCCGTCTCACACCCGTCTAACAAGAGAGTTTAGATAACTCTTTATAATTTTTATTAAAAAAAATGATATCCTATACTCAAAAATATTTAAATGAGGGGATATTATGTACACTCAAGTGCACGCGTGCATTTATATTTGTTTTAATTTTTATTCAATAATGTATATGTATTTTTTAATAATTGTATAACTTTTAGCATTTAATTTTTCATTAAAAAAGCTAGCAAAAAATTCGCTAACAACGTGTGAAATTATTATTATTTAATTATTCATTAATAAATTAAAATTTAAGAAATAATGAATGTAGTATATAATTTAAGTTTAAAACTTGCATGTCTCAGGATACCGTGCTCCTAAATTCTACATTTTTCGAAAATTATGCTCTTTAATATTAAATTTTATACCTTTTAATATAAGAACGTGTACCCTTTATCATGGGTTAAAAATAAATTTGATTTATTTAAAATTAAAATAAATATTGTTGATGGAAAACTAAAATAAAATAAAATAAAACTTTAAATAATACACACATGATCCAATTATAAATTTAATCATTTAAGAATTTAAAACTAAGCACTAATAGTTAAATAAGATGACACGTAGGCGATAAATGAATGTTAGGATCCCGCGTACTCTTTTTAAAAAATAAAATATGATGATAAGTGCTAGCTATTTGGGCTAATTTATTTAAATATAGTAGTTTTAGTTTATTTTTAATAAAATATAGCAGGTTGGAGAAGGTTTAATTTTTTAAGTTGAAGCGCATTGGTAGAGGCGATTCTTCCAATATTCACCTGTCCATTACATTGAGTTGTCGATATAATTGGCGCTTTTAATAAGTAATAATAAAATAATATTTTAAATAATTAAATTGATATATCTAAATATTTAATAGTTTAAATTATACTTTTCTTGTCCCATTTAAGATTACACTCTCATCCTGATACGAAGATTAAGAAAAATGATAATTTTTAGGTGTATAATGATATTTTTTGTAATAAATAAATGATAAATTGTGTTAAGCAAGAGAATTTTTTTTTTGTAAATAAAATGTAAGGAGAAGGGTGATAATGTTTGACTTTTACTTTTTTTAGTAGGTTCAAATTTTATGGGACAACCCAAAATGAAAAGTATGTCATCTAGATGAGATGAAGGGAGTAATTAATATTATATAAAGATTTGTCTAAAACGGCTTTTGTGAGACGAATAAGATGTGATAACTATCACATTTTAAAGAAAAATAATATACTCTTGAAAGTGATAGTTGTGCAATGAACTATTTCATTAATAATTTATAATCTCTCCGTCCGCTTCAAAGGTATCCATTTCACTATTCCTGGTGTCCGATTCAAATGTATCAATTTTCTCTATTTAGTAAAGAAAGTACACAATATGATCAACCACTTCTCTCTAATACAACTACCCACTTTATCTATAATAATAATATTCTTTAATCCACGTGCAAAAAGTAAATAAAGACCTTAGAACTGTCCACGTGAAAAAAACAAATGGATACCTTTGAAGCGGACGGATGGAGTATTATAAATTAAAAGTGCCAACTCATTTTTAATAAAAAGTGATAACATTTTTTTATAAAAAATGATAATTAATTAATAAAGCGTAATGTTGTAAAAATCGCACACAAGACTGACAAGCTTTATTAATTAGTTATTACTCTTTTATAAAAGAATGTTACTACTTTTTTAAAAAAATATTGTCACATTTTATTTATACTAAAATTATTAATAAAATAGTTAATTGTACAATTATCATTTTATATCAAGTTCGGTATTATTTTTCTATAAAAATGTGATAGTTATCACTTCCTGTGACACGATCTCATACAAATTTTTATTCTTATAAAAAAAAAATTTGGAACAAATAAAAAAACAAAATGTATACATTAAAGAAGTATAATACTTACTAATTATAATTTTAACCATTAAATTATTTAAATATATTAATTTAATTATTTTAAATATTATTTTATTATAATTTATTAAAAGCGCACTCAATTTTAACGTGGAAGAGTCGCCAGTAGCTTCCACTCAAAAGATTAACAAATCTTCAACCTGCCATGTTCTATTAATTGAAAACCAAAACTATTATATTTAATTAAAGAAATTAGCCAGCTATTTGATTAGTATTATAATACTTACTTATTTATTTTCATTAAATTTCATTCAGTGCTTCTATTTATTTATTTATTTGCATCCAACGGTGGTTGTGAATTCGCCCAAATTTTATATCCATTCTCAACCCACCCCCATAGGCATCGGCCGCCCTTGCCCCTTCTTTCTTCCTCTTAATCCAAGTACTCCATCCACTCGCACGTGTGGTAACGAACGAAAAAAATATTACCATATAGGCATAAGAAGAGCAAGGAAGGGATTCATCTTCTCGATCCAAACAAAAATTAGGCAAGTGTTTTTTTTAAGAACAAATCCATCGTTCTCTCATCTTCTCACAAAATTCTCATTAGTATTTACATTACTGTATTTTTTCTTTTCCATTTCAGATACTACGCCGAGCTTCCTCCGACATCAATTGTAGGTATGGCTACCGAACCACTTTGTTCCACTTCAATTATGAATACATCTGCTTAAAAAATTTACCTTCTCAAGAATTGAATTACAACCCGTACATGTCTTCTGCAGAAATTCGCCTTCCGGTCGCTTTTCGGCATCGCTCTCTTTGGGAATTCCCTTTCAGGTTTTTCAATTTTTGTTAGTTGTGAATATGTGCTTGCACTTAATTTAGGTTTTAGGTTTGGTTTGATAAATGGGAAGGTTTTTTTATATGTCTTAAGTTGTTCTGTCTTCATATCTGCGCTATCTGCAGTGCCAAGAAATCGTGTTTTCAAAGTTATTGCTCCTCAATTGTTCTAAATCAGTTTTACCTATATTTTTCTTGAATATTTTATTTTGAAATGCGATATACCAGAAAGTTTGGTGCATCAACAATTCAATTTTTCTTGGACTTAGACAAATTTTTTGGTTTTTGCAAATATCTCAAAATTTTGCTCCTATAACCATTCTTTGATTCTTAAAGCATTTAAATTTTGATAGCTTATCCATCACACTACCATTAAAAACTGCTGGGAAATTATTTTGCATAATGAATATGTTTTGACCTCATTCTTTCATTTACTACTTTACTTTTATTTGTAATTCTAATTTCATGTGTCTACATATTCTGAAAGCTTCTCTCTTACTCTCATGAATCATGATATAACCTTTTATGCAAAAGACAGAGTTGTAGGCTCATTCTTATGTTTCATTGTTTCTTAGCCTCATTAGTTTTAAACCCTACAGTTTATTTGGAGAACATAACTCTCATATAGTTGCTTGTCAAAAGCCAGAACTTGTTCATTCTTTTTATTTTTCATGATGAACTTCATAAGTTTATTTGGACTTACTTTTACATGTATTAAAATTTAGTGTATTAAAATTTAGTGTCACACACTCATGTGACTTCTCAAATATTTTTCTGGTGTGATGATCACTTCTATCTTGGACGCTTGTTTTGCAAATATGTGCTCAATCAAATCTTTTGTAGCTGATGGGTTAGATTGTTGCTGAGTTTGCCCGAGCTATATTGGCTGTTTTGCTGGGGAATCGTTGACAGATTGGGTATTTGCATGGATAGAGTGAAAGAATTCTATTATTTTTTTGTTACTTGTAACGGTGCTAATCTACTCTACGCCATAAATTGCTAGTTATCTTTATGTATTAACATGCATAGTCTTAGTGTTTAGTAGAGGTTAGTTTTTTAGCCCTTTGTACCTTGGTGCCCAAAGATGTATTGTAATTTTATACAATAGTGTTTTGAATTTATTTACCATTTTCAGAACCATATGTATCACTAAATTACCTATAAATTTATATTTTTGTTACTATTAACAACATAATTTCATATTGTTAATAAAAAAATATACCAACATAATAATTGTAGTTAATAATTATTTATAATTTTACATTTATTTCTAAAAATACCAACATAAGTAGCTAATAATTAGCTATACAATTATTGTTAATAATTATTTACTAAATTTAATTTGTAATTGATTTTTAATAGTTACCTACGAAAATGCAGTAAGTAACTAAAAATTAACTACACATAAATTTGTTATCATTTATTTACAAATTCCTATTTATTACTGATTACTAATGATTTAATATATTACTAATATTATCTACAACACGACTTCATTTTTAATTATTTACAAATTTTAATTTGTTTCTAATTGCATACAGATTCTAAAATGTTACTTAACCAACCATGGTTAACTTGCCAACATTTTAATAATGATTAAATGTGTTACTAATATTACCTACAACATGGCTTCGTTTTTAATTATTTACAAATTTCAATTTGTTTCTAATTACATACGAATTCTAAAATGTTACTTAACCAACCATGATTAACTTGCCAACATTTTACTAATGATTTAATATGTTATTAATATTACCTACAACATGGCTTCATTTTTAATTATTTACAAATTTCAATTTGTTACTATTTGCATACGGATTTTAAATAATATTTTATCAACCATGATTAATTTGCCAACACTTTACTAATTGTTAATTTGATGGTAATCTAGTGACGATATGATATTATTGTTGGCATTCTGTTTCTAAATTTGCCCACGATAATGAAATTGCGTCATTATATTTAGCAAGGAGCACAATACTAACGCATGAACACTTGTTGATAATTTGTTGCTATCTTTATTTACTAACGGATTTTCTTATTTACCAACAAATATATCCGTTAGTATTTCACTGTTTTCTTGTAGTAGTGGACTATTTTATGAGCAATTTATATTAAGCAAAAATTTGTGTACCCCCGGGACAAGTCGTGCGCCCATACCCTTTAATATTAAATTGTATACCATTTAGTATAAAGACGTGTACCTTTATTTTCTGAAAAAATAAAAAATATTAATAAAAAGTGTATACCCAATCGATACCATTATTAATGAGAAGTGATACTTAATTAATAAAAAATAAGGGTTAATCACTAATAGATACACACTTTTAACCTAAATTACTATTAGATTACATGAAATTTAAATAATTACTCTCACATACAAAATATTAAAGTAAAATACCAAATATATCCTTATACTCCATACACTTTTAAACCAACAATCATACCCCTTAACCATCCACCGGCGTTGACCGGCCGTTAACCGGTGTTGACCGGCCTTTGACCGCCGCCGCCTGCTGCCAGAATTTAAAATGTGCAAACAAAATATGCAAAAATAAAATTGTGCAGAACAATTGTGCAAAATCAATTTGTGCAGACAAATTGTGCAAACATATAGGAGTATTTATGGTATTACAGTCATAATTGTGTAGTTAGGAGTAATAGTGCTTTGAGTCATGTAATTTAAAGTAATTATGTATTTTTTTGTGTACCCTTTAGTAAGTGAGCCAAATAATAATAATAATAAAGTGAACTATTTTATGAGCAATTTATATTAGGCAAAAACTTATGTGCCCCGACATACGCCATGCGCCCATACCTTTAAAATAAAATGGTGTACCCTTATTAATTAAAAGATATGCTATTTAGAACAAAACAATGTACCCTTACTCATCTTGTACAAATGGGGACACAAGAGACCAACTCTTTATATTATAAATAAAAAGTGATAATATTTTATAACGAAAGTGATAACATTTATAACGAAAGTGATAATAATGTTATATTTTTTTAATTTATAAAGTGATAATATTTTATAACGAAAGTGATAACATTTTATAAAAAAAGTTATAATGATGTTATAATTTTTTATCAGTTTCAGGAAAAGACTAACATAAGACGGTTTCATACAAATCTTTACCAAATGTTATACTCCCTCCGTCCCACTATAAGGGTGGCAAAATTCTTTTGCACGTGAATTAAGGAATATACTTCCTCCGTCCCAGAGAACCATTCACCTTTCCTTTGTAAATTACAAAGGAAAGGTGAAAGGTTATTTGAGACGGAGGAAGTAATATTTAATGTGTAGATGATGAGAGAGAAATAATATTTAATGTAATTGAGTAGGTGTATTAGTATAGTAAGTGTCATATGGAAATATATTAATTGTTTTGTGTGAGTCCATTTACTAAAAAAGGAAATGCATCTCTTGTGTTGGGACGGACGAAAATGACAAAATGCGCTCTTTGTAATGAGACGAGGGAGTATTAGCCAAAGTTTTTTAAAATAGTAATAATATTTTTAATAAAAAATAATATTTAATTAATAAAATTTAAAATGATATTAACATTTTTAAGTATTTAATACTAGTAATAAATCATTTTGAACTGCTATTAAAATAAACTAGTTGTTTGAATACCTACCTCATCCATGTATATATCACTCTTACCGTTCAATAAGCTAACTATTTACTTTTTTCGTGTAAATTAAAAAAGTGTTATTATATTATATAAAATGAGTAATTATATTAGTCATGAATGAAGAATATGTATGGATTACTTTTGCTAAAAAGAAAAAAAATAGATACTTCCTTTATCCCATATCAATATTCAATATTTATATTTGTTTTTTGCACGTAGATTAAAAAATATAATAGTATATTAATTTAAAGTGGGTAATTGTATTATTTTAGTGTGTTGATTCCATTGAAATATATTAATTATTTTGTGTGAGACATATCTACCCAAAAAAAGAAACGTAAAAATTGAAATGAGACGAATGAAGTATTTGTATTAATCGTCTCACGTGAAACCATTTTTATATTTTCTTAAATAATTATCACTTTTTATGAAAGATATTATTACTTTTCATTAAAAATGTTACTTCCTCGGTCCGATTAAAAGCGTCTCTTTTCTCATTTTGGGCGTCAACTCCAAAGATTGGACTCATACACACCCACTAATACAATTAAAATATAGAACCCGCACCCTATTAATACAACTACCGTCTACACATTAAATCAATCATGTGCAAAAAGTAAATAACCTTCATTCAACTAGACGGAGGGAGTATCACTTTTTATTTATACTTATAAATTATTAATGAAATAATACAATGCATCATTATTACTTTTCATTAATATTGGTATCACTTTTTTTAAAGATATCATCCTTCTTATTTTTCTCACAAAATATTCCGCTAAAGAGGTTTCACTCAAGTGTTTGCTTTTTTTTAGTAGCCAAACGACAGAAATATTAACTTAAATAAAAAAAATCTCAATCCCACATAAAAATAAATGTATAATTTTCGAGAATCAACAGAGTATTTTTTAAACAAGAAGTTATTAGTATTTATTACTATAAAGCATATAAGTTGGACAAGTTTCCTATGAGATGAGTCGATCCATTGTATATAAGTATTATGGGTAAATTATGTCATTTCGTAGTTGAAGTATATTTTTCAAAGTATGATAAATAATAAATTAAAGTATATTTTTAAAGTGTTATAGTACGATTCATTATAAACATACTTTAAGTACTCATAAGTATACTTCATTTATAATATAAATATATAACTACTATACTTTAATAATGATGACAAAAACTCCTGTGCACCCGGGCGCACGAACCACATTCCGTGCGTCTTTAGAATTTTATGTTAAATTGTATACCCTTTAGTATACAGATGCGTACCATTTATTTTCTAAAGAGAATTATTGTGTGTATCTGGACGCATGAACAACACTCCGTGCACCTTTAGAATTTTGTGTTAAATTATATACCCTTTAGTATAAAAATGTGTACCCTTTATTTTCTAAAGAAAAAATATTAATGAAAAGTGTATACCCTTTAGAACAAAATGATGTACCTTTTATTAATTAAAGTGTATACCCTTTAGACCAAAACAATATACCCTTACCCATAATACTAAATTTCTAAGAGCGTACAAAATGTATTCCCATGCGCTCAAGCCTCACTCAATAATGAATCGATCCTCTGACAAGTATATGTATCATAAAAGAGTATCCCTATAACTTGTTTACTTAAAGAAATAAAAAAAATTCTTTTTGTTAAATCATCAAATTTCTTTTAAAAATATAATCTTTTAAAAAAAATATTTTCCCCCAATTTCAACCAAAACTTGCTTTAATTTTGGTATAATTCCACACATTTAGGAAGGAGTGACACATCCCATCCTACTAGTTAGCTACACTCCAAACACACTGATTATATTAATTTTATATGGGGAAATAACATTTTAAAAAAAAAATAGAATTATTATTACAAATGAAATGAAATAAATAAAATTTAGAATTTAACATTTATGAAATAAAATCTTGTGAAATATTATTTAACATAGTATTTTTTTTTAAATAAATGAAGAATATATATCTATTACGTGTTTTTATATTTATATTTTTTTAAATAAATGAAGAATATATATTTATAACGTGTTTTTATCATTTTTAAAATGAATATATACCCATCTTTCTTCAAGAGAATATCTTAAAAAAATATAAAATGTATCCGAGCGAGGTGTGTTAAAAAAAAGTTAAGTGTCTGAGCGAACAAGTGGTACGGTATACTATTTTATTATAAAGAGTATACACTTTAATTAATATAAATATAATTTTTTTCATTGAAATGGTCAGTTGAAATACGAATAGTACAAATATTTGGTTTAAAATTAAAGTTTTTTCTAAAAAAGTATTTGGGCACGTTGTCCTCAAAAGCATGCAAGTTTTAACCTAAACAATATTATTATTTTTTTAAAAATATGATCCATGGGCTTCTTATAAGTTAGGTAAAGATTAGTGTGAAATCACGAAATGACTATCAAAAGTTATTATAAGTTATAGTATAGAGTTCATAAATTTTTTTTATTGATAAAGTGGATTTGTGATACGATATATTTTAAAATATCATGAGTTCATAAATATCACAAAATACATAAGTAAATGAATAACAAACTACATTTTAAAATATCACATGATGGCTCTTAGAGTTGGTATTTGAATTTTCATCATGATCAAGCAATCCTAAGAACTCTACTGCTTTCAACCAGAATCCACAGCAGTAATTGCATATTTTTCAAATTAATTAATTAGTAAAAACAATGTAATATAAATAAATATATATCATATATGTATGTATACATGATTAATAAGTAAATGCATCACAAACTACGTCTTAAAATATCATGAGTTTTTATAAATATTTTTTCTTGATAAATAAATATATATCATATATGTATGTATACATGATTAATAAGTAAATGCATCACAAACTACATCTTAAAATATCATGAGTTTTCATAAATATTTTTTCTTGATAAAGTGTCTTGAGATATGATACTTGTGTGAGATATTGAAGTCTTATTGCTATAGCAATAAAATATTATTGCTATATAAATAAAATATGTTTATAGATTGTTAAAGTATATTTAATGATTTTTTTATAATTTTGAGAATATATTTAGTTGATTTTATATGTATATACACATGATTAAGTAGTGAAGTTTTGAGGATAGCTCTCAATGAGCCAGTTCATAAATATCACAAACTAAATAATAATACATCACAAACTACGTCTTAAAATATCATGAGTTTTCATAAATATTTTTTCTTGATAAATAAATATATCGTCTTAAAATATCATGAGTTTTCATAAATATTTTTTCTTGATAAATAAATATATATCATATATGTATGTACACATGATTAATAAGTAAATGCATCACAAACAAGTTTTCATAAATATTTTTTCTTGATATAGTGTCTTGAGATATGATACTTGTGTGAGATATTGAAGTCTTATTGCTATATAGATAAAATATTATTGCTATATAAATAAAATATGTTTATAGATTGTAAAGTATATTTAATGATTTTTTTATAATTTTGAGAATATGTTTAGCTGATTTTATATGTATGTATACATGATTAAGTAGTGAAGTTTTGAGGATAGCTCTTAATGAGCCAATTCATAAATATCACAAACTAAATAATAATACATCACAAACTACATACTCCCTCCGTCCCATCTAATAGTTACATATTTTCTTTTTGGGGTTCATACTAATGGTTACAGTTCCTTTTTTAGCATATGATATTTACACAAATTAATTACTTATCTCTTCATGAACCCATACATCACACTAATACATCTACCCACTTTATATTAAAATATTATTTCTCTTACCTCAATACACATTAAAATACTATACTTATTAGAAAAACAAACGTAACCATAAGGACGGGACAGAGAAAGTATTAAAATATCATGAGTTCATAAATATTTTTTCTTGATAAAGTGTTTTGTGATACGATACTTGTGTGAGACGTTGAAGTCTTATTGCTATATAGATAAAATATTATTGCTATATAAATAAAATATGTTTAAAGATTGTTAAAGTATATTTTCAATGTATGATGAATGATACATTAAAGTATGATTTTAGTTATTATATTATGATTTCCTACCGACATACTTTAATAAGACACTCTCTTGTAAGACAGGTCAATCCATCACTAAAGTATGCTTACTGTATAGAGAAAGTATATGCCTATTTGTAGTCAATAATAAATTGTATTATAACACGCTAAAATCATACTTTAATGCATAATCAAGCATACTTTAGAAAACATACTTTAACAACATAAACATATTTTATTTTAATAATAGACATACTTTAACACGTCTCACAAAAGAAATGTCTCATAATAGAATTGGTCTACTTTAATTATCAATAAATATGTTTCACCTATATAGTAACTTTAAATCCAAAGTTTTAAATCAATACCAACACTTTTTCTCTCTCTCCTGCGAATAGTAACTTTTCTGGACTTTAGTACCCATGTGTCAGTAACCTTGTCGGCTACCGTTATGGTGGCCTACACGGTTGCCAGCATGGTACTTTTGTCGGTTTTAACATATTTTTACTTAATTTTGATATTTTCTTTTCCTCAAAATTAGACATAGTCCATTACAACCATATCAGGCCCAGCATGCTTCCGTACATTAATTAAATAATATTAATCTCGTAATTAATCCTTCTTAAAACAGTAACTGTACCTTTTTTGATCGTTAATCCACCGGGTATCCGGGAGAGTTTTACAGCTGCTCCTCACAGCCAACCACATGTCCCGCAGTGTGATGCTTCAGTCTCGTTCCTTCAGCAGATCTCATCACAACCCTGGTTCATTTTCTACACCGGGTGTACAGGATGCTGCTATGGTTTCTCGTCGAAAAATATGGAGATTAAGGTTGCAGAATATTATGGAAGGTTACATACTACGGACAGTAGCCCAAGATTATTTATTTATGGAATGGAAATATATATTACACACTCATACTACTTAAACAAGAGGAGAAGACTCCTCTAGCTACCTATGGTAGCTGAAATGAAAATACTCATACAAGAAAAGAAAGGAAAATACAATGTTTATTGAATGAAAGAAAACAAAGGGGAATGGTTGATGCCTTCTGCTTCCTCATACTCTCTATTTATAGAGGCTTTCGAATGTGAAATCCGAATTTCAAAGCCTCTTTACTTTTGCTGACGTCACTGCTTATGTGCTGGCGTCACTGCTTACGTCGTCCCCATTGGATTCCAACTTTTAGCTGGCTGGTCCATTTCCTCTTCATTGGATGCCATTCTAGTCCATCCTTCTTTTGGCTTTTGCAGGAATCACATGACTCCTTATCCATTCGAAAAAGTCATCTGGCTCTTGCTTTTTTGAAGAGTCATTTGTCTTCCTTGGTGCCTGAAGATTCTCCTGGATCTTGGGTGTTCTGAAGAGGTTTTACCCTCTTCTTTCCACGTGTCTCTTTTGTTGGGGGTGGATCTCCGCACCTAACCTTATTCCTTTTCCAACTGGTTCTGTTTGGGTGGAACAGCTGGTACATATTTTATTTGTCCATTGCCCAAAATGGGTCATGTTACAATATCTCCGATGAGTTTGTTTACTCACCAGAATCCTGTTTTTCAAAGAAGGTCTTGTTTTTCCTAGAAGGCCTTCTCAGCAAACCTTGTCTTCTTCCCTGTTAAAGTATTTAACAGAAAAGACCAATTCAAAGACTTGTGCTCGAACTTGAATAGGAACTTCACCTCAACCATTGTTTGAATGCAGACGTACAAACCCCTCGCTCTGCGCGTAGAGATCTGTTCTTCAGAAAATGTAGAAACCATGATGGGTTCCTTCCCAGAAGACTCCTTGATCCTATTTGATGCTGAGACATCGGGTCTTCTTAGCTTGATGAAATGGAAGGCCTCGTGGTTGCCTTTTCCAACTGGCTCTGGAGCCGCTCCGGTGAAGTAAAGCTCCAATACATCACCTCTGGATAGAGTTGCGTTGTTTTCCCATGCCTTAAAAACTGTCTTTCCCAGCCATTCTGACAATTTTAAAAGCTCTGAGAAGCCTAGTGCAACAGTATATATTGAAGCTAGTGCCCCAAAATCATACCATTGCTTCACATCAGTTGGATTTGAGCCTTCTCGCATCCAAACTTGGGGATATTCCCTAGACATATCCACCCGACATTTCTCCGGTCGAATTCCTTGTCTGGAGTTTAATTTCTCCCAGCTGGCCTGGTATTCCTGCCAATAAGATAAATCAACTAAGTTAATACCAACCTTAGAAGTGCCTGTCATTGGCCTAAGATTGATCTCTTCCTCTTTGACTTCAGAGGTGCTAGATTGACTCGTAGACTCTAGATGTGACTCCAGAGCCTCGATTTTCCTTGGACCGGTTTCTCTTTTGGAGGTTTCAATTTAGGACTCGTGCTAAGGGTACTTGAATCTCTTGTTTCGGGTTTAGAGCCCCGTTCTCGACTACTCTCCTTTTGTCGATTGCTATTGCTATCAACAGTCCGGAGGAGTGGCTCTCTTAATGACTCGAATAGACTCGCATTGTTGTGAATGCAATCTCGTATGCGATTCGACACTTTGGTCTGATAACTTTCTTGTATTCTTCCAGCACGCATTGCATTGAGTGCCAGATTCTCGAATTCCCTTTGGACCAACTCAACATTTGTCCATCAGGTGCCTTGAAACAGTCAGGATGGAGTCTATTTAAGCTCCCTCCATCTCTTGTCAAGAAATCTGCCAAAACATTATCAACAGATTTAATAATGACAATATTAAAATCATAATATTGACATTCTGCTTACCATCTTAATAGTCTAGCCTTTTCCGATTTAGATTCAATTTTATTTTTCAAAAAGGCTTTGACGCTTGTGTTATCAATTTTAAGGATAAATTTCTTCGCGAGAAGAAATAGCGACCATTTTTTGAATGCCTTCCGAACCGCAAAGAACTCCTTTTCATTGATGTGCCACCTTTGCTTCATTCTCCACAAAGAGTCCACTACAGTATTTGCACAATACTTCTCCTTCAGGTGTGGACTTAGTTAGAACCGCTACCCACCAATGGTCACTGGCATCTGTGTAGAGTATCAGTCCATCCTCGTCATTTGGTATAACTAACTTGGGGAGCTTCTTACAAACCTCCTTTAGTTGTTTAACCATTGCTCGGTGTGATTCCTCCCATTTGAATTCAGCATCTTTCTTCACTAGAGGACTAAACACCTTCCGATATTGTGCTAGATTATTGATGAACATTTTAGCAAAATTGACAACTCCTAGAAAACTCTGGAGTTGCTTTTTGTCTTTGAGACCTTCAGAAAATCCTTGAACTTTCTCTATAATATGTGGTTGTAGGATAATTCCAGACTCATCGATCTCAACTCCAAGGAACTCGATCTGTCTCGTTGCTATTACTGCTTTCTTTTCAGAAAACACTAATCCTTCCCTGTGACATGTTTTTGAGAATACTTCCAGATGTGTCAAATGTTCCTTCATGTTCTTAGAGGCTATGAGGATATCATCCACATAGACAAACATGAATGAGAAATAATCTTTGAAAAGATTATCCATCTTCCTTTGGTATAACTGGGGTGCATTCGTCAAGCCCATAGGCATGACATTCCAGATATAATGATCTTGTAGTGTGGAGAAGGCTGTGAACTTCTTGCTTTCTTCTTCCATCATAATCTGGTAGAACTTAGATTTGTAATCGAACTTTGAGCATACCTTGACATTCTTGATACAATTGACCAAATGTTCCCTACTTGGTATGTAGTATCCATCGAACTCCAAGATGTTGTTGATCCCTTTGTAGTTGATCACAAGTCTTGACTTTCCCCGCTTGACTTCTCCATGATCTCGAACCAGAAATCCTGAACTGCTATATGGAGATACTCCTGGTGATATCAACTTAAGGTCTAGATGTTCCTTAAGTATTAGCTGCATATCCTCTCGCCTCTTAGTATATCAGGATAGGCTTGTATCTCACGAACTCATGCTTCTTTTCTTCTTTTATTTTGAGTGAAACTTTGAGCTCGTTTTTATCCCACCAGGCTAGAGGATCCTCATTGAAGTTCCTCTGTATCTTCTTTTTGACGTCCTCCAACGATGTTCGTTCTTCGATTGTGACGTCTCTCTGTAGGCTTTCTCCCAGACCTGCTTTGAGAAGGTGGATTGTATTTTCATTTAGGTTTTCCATCTTCCATCCTCCTCTGGACTCAGTTCTCATTTGAAGGACTGCTTCAACATATTTCATTCGATCATTCATCTTTGGATGACTAAATTTTCCTTCATCATCACCACGCTTGCTGCGAAATCTGATTGGCATTTTTCTTTGAAATGCCTTGCGCAGTCTTGGTGCGATGATTTTATGTTCACAAAAGGTTGTGAAAATAAGCCTCCTTGTTGCGTTTTCTTGGGTAAAACGCTTGAATGTCTGTAGGAAATTATTTCCTAACATAATATCTGCTTCGGTGTCATGAAAATATATCAGTGGAGTTTTTACCTTGTACCATGGGGTACGATCCGCTCCTCCGATCATGATTTTTGCTTGCTCAATTCCTCTTTTAAGGATTAACACCCTTTGCGAGAAATCATTTCCTAGTACCATTGGAAAATCTTCGTCTGAGCCTTTAGGAAAGACTCCTTCTTTTGTTGTGCAGGTGTCGGCTCCTGAATCAATATATGCCGAAAAATACTCTGCACGATGCTCCTTATATATCATCCCTACGCTGATATATATTGAAAATGGACTAGTGGTCATGGATAGATCTGAGCCTATAACCCCGAGCTTCTGCTATTGAATCTTATATCTTTTTCCTTTGACCGTGAATTCCATTCCATCTTGTAATCGTTCCCAAGGTTTGTGATCCTCGAGAAACTCCAATCCCAGTACCAGTTGTTCTGGGAATCTTCCTGCAACTCCTTCGATTATTAGCTCAAGATCACCTAATTTGAGTTGTTCTTGTTATCTTCCAGTTGTTGATTGTTGGAGATAATACAAGACATCAAAAAGAATACAATTTTCCTTTTTAGTGATATTGAATATCACATCGACTCCTCTCTATTTTTCTGGGCATTTTAGTTCACCTGTGGTTGTGAACTTCTCTGGTTCTTGGATTATCTCCACGATCAGCTTCTTTCCCCACGTTTCACTAATCATCATGCTTTCTTGGAAAGAAATCCTTGTTTGCTCGAATCTAAGGCTGTTTTGCCTATTCCAGACCGACTTATTCTTGATCCATAAATCCATATCATGGATTGACGGTAGCTCCATTATCTCTGACCTAGTTGTGTATGCAACTTTCTCGAACACTTTTGGTATCTCAATATACTCCTTCATTTGGAATAAATCCGAATGATGAGTGTTGGACAAAGCATATGAGATACTATATGTAATAGAGTAAGGCTTATTCCCTTCTCTCATCAAGTCTTTATTTTTAAAATCTTGATGAAGAGTAAGTGCCCTATTGAAATCTCGGTCCGCCAGATTGTAGGCTTTCCTTAGGTAATTGTAGGATGCCACTTTTCCTGCGTACAAGTTTCCCTAGAGTCCTCCTAGGCATGCTTCTCTCATATTCCTGATCCTTTTATCAAAGACAGCAATATCGATTGGTGTATCGATTACTTTTTTGAATGTTGCTTTGATGAGAATTGGAATAGCTCCGATATGGACCCAAGTCATAGTCTTAGATACCTTTTCTGGGAGTTTACTGAGTTTCCTCTTGATCTCCTCATAGGGAACCAGTTGCATTTCCAGCATATTTCCCGTAAGCTCCATAGGAATTGCAATTTCCCCTTCGGTTACCTTATATATGATGTTGTGCTTTCTCATTTTGAAGCTGAGAATTTTCTCCAACCTTCCTAAGGTGAATCCATCGTATAGGTTGAGCCTTGGATCCTCCTTCATGATTCTCATAAGGGCTTTATGAGAAATAGATGTCTGGAAAAAGAAGCCAGACATATCTTCTTGCATCTCTTACCTGAAGTTTTCCTCTTCACTCCGACTCATCTTTGAAGGATTCGTCTTGGCTGAAGAATTCTTTTTCATAGATGCTCTCGTCTGAGGGTATATCTTCGAATTGATATACCTGTACCAAGTCTTAGAAGTAAACAACTTCCTCTATTTCTGGAGTTGTTTCGAACTGTTGTACTTTCCTCTTCTGGTTCTACGGGCAATCAGGTGAGATATGCCCTCTAGCTCATCATGTATAGTTGTTACAATCCTTAAATCTTTCATTAGCTCGTGTAGCTGCTCTTCGGAATGTCTTTCTTGTGGGAGTTCTTCATGTACTCCTCTGGTTTGATCCTGAGAATGAAGCTTGACTTCTTGAACTCCATCTGGATGGTCCAGACGTTTACCTCGATTTATAGGTTCCGACCTTTTGCTTGGACCAAAAGGATCTTGATCTTCTGGACCTCCATCCTTCGCTTTTTTGTGTGTAAGGATGATTTTTCTTCATCCTTTTCTGCTTCCTTGGACTTCTCTTAATGATCGTTGGAAGATCATTATTCTCGCAATATAAGGGTACTGTCTTGTTGATTCCCCTTAGTCTCTTGTAGTTCTTGTGTAGAGATGCTTGATGGCACCACTCTGCAATCTTGGCTTTGAGGAAAGACATCCTCCTTGCTATTGAGTCCAGCTCGTATGGTAAATATTCTCTGATCAGAATTTCTCTCCATGGGCTTGGGATCTTAGCAAAGACCATGTGGAATACTTCCTCCTCCTTGATTTTCGATTTCCATCTATACTATGTGAAGAGTTTGATGTACTCATCTACGTGACAGATGTCAAATAGCTCCAGGCTGTATAGGGCATTCCTATACTTCTTCTTCTTTTCCTCTTCCATTTCTTCGAAGTATCCTACTCCGATAAAGTGGATCTTGAAGATCTTGGCCACACTATCAACAATATTGCCTAGGTTTTTGCCTTCTATGGCTTTCTTCTTGACTTCGTCTGAGAGTACCTCCCAGTCGCACTTTACTGATCCTTCCAGGCTCATAGTTAGGAATCTTATGAACCATTCTTTCTCCAACTCCAGTGCACCTCATGCAATTTTTATTGCATTTGTCCACTCATCGATCAAGGTTTCTCTATTCTTGAAGTTTAGAGTGTCAAGGTTGAGGATCAACCTCGTATGGATTTATCGGTTCAAGGTGAGACCGACCATATTGGGTGTTGTGTAGATTAGATCCTCGAACTCGACTTGCTCCTGTTGACATTCCAATCGCCTTCCATCTTGAAATTTCCTTGGTTTTGGGATGTCCCTTCTTCATGGACTCCATGTGATCCAGAAGTTCCTTCATTTTGGCTCAAATCATATTGGATCTGAGGAGCCTGAGACTGTTGTTGAGAGTTTGATGTTTCTCAAACATTTATTTTTAGATCTACAATTGATAGTACTTGGAAGGACTCATATAGGTCTTGTAGATCTTCAAGGTTTGCATTTTCCATCCGGCGATGTGGATTCTCCTCGAAGGATAGCAATCATCTTCTCACTTTCGGACTTTGGCCTTGTGACCTCTGTCGTCTTCCCTTTTTGATGTAAAAGGGGTTCTATTCCGAAGGTTGATGACAACCTTCCTCCTGGCTTTCTCCCCGTCACCTTGTTCTCTAGGGACATTACTTGATCTTTCAATTTCTTGATGAGATCAAGTTGTTTGTTTTGCAACGTCTCTATCTTATCCATTTGGAAGCTGATCTCAACTACAGTCTTGGACATGTTTTGGCAATATTCTCTAAAGAATTTTACCATCTTTTGTAAGTCTCTAAGATCTTAGTTCATCTTAGAGGTATCTGCCTCGATCTCCTTCCACTCTATCATTATGACCGCCATGAAAAGTGATAGGGCTTGCAGATTTCTCTTGGACCTTGATTTGGTCGTCTCATTCATTAATCGTGTCTGGGGACACGTCCATGGATCTCGGTGAAACTTTGGAGTTCCACTGTATTTCTTGATAATTCTTTAGAGTATTTTATCTCAATCTGGCGACTTTCCTCCAGATGCTCTTCCTTGGTGTAATTGGCATGAGCTTCTGCCAGTTTCCATCTTTGGTCGAGACCTTTCCAGAAACGGTCGGCAGCCTCTTCCTTCTTTTCTGCTTGTTGTCTATACAAAATATTATAATATTGTTGTATAGAGCTGCTCGTTTCATCATATCCAATGGGCCAGAAGGCACTGTTGCTCCAATTTTGAATAGGGCTTATCGTCCTGTCACTCTCGAATGTCAAACTTTCGTTCGAATCCATATTTCTTTGAAATTCTCCTCTCATTAAGTGATATAAGTTTATAATAAATTTTCTATTTATAAATAAATAAACTTAGGGCTCTGATATTATTTTAAAGCATGAGGAATATGAGGAAAATTAAGTCGAAATGAGTATACCGACATGGTTACCTATATGGTTACCGATATAATCACCTATATGGCTAATGACATGGTTACCGACAACTATTGATAAGTGAAAATTTTGACCAGTTGACCAGTCTGACTTTTTAAGTTTTTTTCGAGGGCAAAACTGTTCGAAAAGTGGCACATGGGTAGAATTAATAACTTTTTTCAATGATTGACAAAATTAAAATTTTACATTGATTCTTGGGTATTTTTAGACATTGGCACATAGTAAATATATTTTAATTTTTAATAATAAACTAGGTCGAACCTTCTCACTATCCAATTTTTATATACCCGTATTAAAAAGAGTTTTTTTCCTTGTATCGGTAGGACACCTTTACATGATTGCATAATATTTTTCTTTCACGTCAAAATTCAAATAAATTTAATTAAATAAATTAATTTTAAAAGAATACATGTATTAAAAAAGAACGAAACTAGGTGGGCTAGCCTAGCCCACCTGGCCACTGGGCTACTCACCTAAGTGAGAGACCCAGGTTCGATTCCCCTTGGTAACGAATTAGGAGGGCAGTTATAAGGAGGAACGAATTAGGGGGGGCAGTTATAAGGAGTGCTTGGAGATAGGGGTTGTAAGGGTGCCTTGTGAGACAGGTCAACCCATTACTAAAGTACTCCATCCGTCCCGTTTCAATTAAAAAAAAATGAGACACTCTATCGTGAAACAGGTCAACCCATTACTAAAGTACTCCATCCGTCCCATTTCAATTAAAAAAAAAATGAGACACTCTATCGTGAAACAGGTCAACCCATTACTAAAGTACTCTATCCGTCCCATTTCAATTAAAAAAAGAATGAGAGACTCTATCGTGAGACAGGTCAACCCATTACTAAAGTACTCCCTCCGTCCCGTTTCAATTTTTACATTTCTATTTTGCGCATCTCATTTCAATGTTTACGTTTTCTTTTTGGAATGTGGGACCCACCTAAAACAATTAATATATCATCAAACACTAATACACTTATCCACTTTACATTAAATATTATATCTTTCCACTCACTATCTATAAAAATATTATACTCCTTCATAAACGTGCAAAAAACAAACGTAAACATTGAAATGGGACGGAGGGAGTATGCTTGTTTATAGTTAAAGTATGTCAATAATAAATCATATTATAACATCCTAAAATAATATTTTACTGAAAATGGTAAATATTATTTCAGACCCCATCGGTAACCATTACTAAAGTATGCTTATTATATAAGTAAAGTATGCTTGTTTATAGTTAAAGTATGTTAATAATAAATCATATTATAACATCCTAAAATAATATTTTACTGAAAATGATAAATGTTATTTCAGACCCCATCGGTAACAGCTGCTTACGCAATTGCGTTACAAGAAAAAGAACAACACATGTCTCTACCAGTGTATCTGGTATTGATAACTCCTATCTCTCTACTACTACGATGCACTAGAATAATTCAAGTATAAGTACACAATTTTATACTTTATGAATTCTGTTACCTCCTCATAATGTTTCATCGCCCTCCCAAACAACTGGTTATTCCTTTCCATTCATATCTGATACACATATACTGGCCAAGTAATTAGTAGAAATCTCCTTTCTTTTATGTTTTATGTCCTGAAGATTTTACCGAGGGCGTCTTCCACTAATGTTGGGTTCTGCATCCAACCTGTCCAATTCTTAATCTTGTCCCATATACAACTGGCGAAGTTGCACTCAAAGAATAGATGCCTCTATGATTTGAGTTGGCCTATACAGAAGCCACATTCTGTATCTTCCTTGTAACTCCACAATCTATCTTTGGCAAGGAGTCTTTGTCTGTGTAAGAGCCACAATCTAAAACTGTGTTTCTTCATAATGTCCTCTTAAAATCATATTTTAATTTATTTATATAACAGATATACTTTATCCCGTCCCACAAACCGTCTTACATATATTGCGTCTCACAAGATAATTTGTCAAAAAGAACACACAGTAGATAAAAGTTTTTTATTTTTATTTTTAAAAAATAAATCTTGACTGGTTGATTAAATTTTGAAACATAATCATATCTAATTAAATTTTAGGGTGACGGGTGTACATTAGTGCATCCCAATGCTTATAAATTTAAATTGGATAGTGGGTAGATATAAAAACAAAAAAATTAATTATATTATTTTATTTAATGGTAAAAATTAAATTAAAAATTAATCTAACCGTTCATATACTCCACATACTTTAGATTTTATTGGATAAATAAATATTTGAAGGGCCAAAACTCACATTTCAAAGATGGGCCTACTTATTGGGCCAGCCGTTCCTCTAGTAGACAAATTTCAATAAACGCAGAATGACAAACGAGAGTTCACCTTAAAATTACTGGTTAATGGAAATTAATATTTTCTTTTATTAATATAAACAGATGAAGTGTAGTTTTTATTTTTAAAAAAATTAAATTTTGTTATAACAAATGTAATTGACTTTGAACATATGTGTACTATGAAAAATTCTTATATGATTATTTATACTCTATTTGAACCAAATTTGATTAATTAGTACAAAACTAGTTAGGGGATACCTAAAAGAAAAATAATAATTGCATCCTAAGGGTACTATTCAGGATGATATTCAATCCAACGTGCTATTTCAATTTTTAGATTCTCAACTATGGTCTCATTCGTTATAATTAATATTCTTATCAACTACTCCATTTCTCAGATGCTAACCTTCTCACATTTCCTTTATAATTTACAAAAGAAAGATGAAAAGTTTAGTGGACGGAGGGAGTATAATATTGATAAGAAGCCGTTAGGTAGAAAAGCCTTGGCAATTTCAAGGCTCATGGAAAAATAAAAATTAACCCTAAGGTTAAATACCAGTTTGAGAATTAAGTAGCCATTGAAGAAGGGTGAATCAGTTATTTCTAAACGTTAACTGTTAAAGTTGGATTACTACTTCAGACATTAATTTTGAAATATTTTTTAGCCCTAAATATTGATCATTGTTGTTGAGTTATTAATTTTTTAGTCCACTATGTTAATATGCATTACATACATCTTTATAAATATATTTATGGATGAAAATAAATTCATGACATAATAAGACTTAATTACCCTTATAAATTTTATATTTGTTCGATTGCAACAACCGAACAGAACATAATAAGAATTCATCTATCTTATCTGTTTGGTTGCAGCAACCGAACAGAATTAGAATTGTGCACAATCATAGTACAAGCAAGTTAATCTCATTAAATGAATTCGAAAAGCAAAGCCTGCTACGAATTTTACTGCGGTTGCGTTTATAAGTTGCATTTTTAGTAATCGGAATTTGAGGTTGTTTATTGTGTTGTAATCGCTGAAATAGGATATAAGGAGATTGATTCATTGGAAATGAGGGAAACTACTGAGGGGGTTGCCGATGGAAATGTGCATCTGAATGGGTCAATTCAGTGCCTAATGGCTCGACATAAGAGAAAATTGACGAACTTTGCCTGTTATTGTAGCCGTCGGAGCAGGGGTATGGAGTAATTATGTCTTATCAATAATGAATGATTTATTTTATATAATTATGGGGTACAAATAGTAATTTCGGGGTGCAAATAGCAGCTCTTAAGTTAATATTCTTAAATATCATATAGATGAGAAGTGATATTAATCATAAATTTCTTTAGAAAAGTGATAACTAATAAAAACTTTTTTATTATGATACGTTCAGACAAGTCTAATATAATAAAAGGAGATGAAACTATTGGAAAACACCTATTTGTTTGAATTAAAAAAAGTATTAATATTAATATATAATTAAAGGCAAATACTTTTGTGAGTCAAGTCCATCGCACTCTAATTTTATCGAAATCAAAAATTAAAGAAGAGTAATTTATAAAAGTGTACGGTTAAATGCACCCCCTTATTAAATAGATACCCCATTTAATTGTTTAAATCTTAATTTTATTATATAAACACCCCTAAAATTCCAAATTTATCCTATTTAATTTTAGGAGGATACACACCCTCAATAATATTTTAAATATTATATGCATGATTAATTATATATTTTTAATATTATACACCGACCATACACACACATTAATTTGCTAAAATATTTTGTTGGATTGCGGATTTGGAATAGAAGGAAGAACTCACCGATACTTCTCCCAAACAACAAACCATCTCTCCGACGATATCTTCGCATTTTGCAGAGATCCAAAGATTTTTTTAACTCTAAAAAGGCTCAATTTCGGGCTCTCCGTTGTAATGCGCCTGATAAGGCAGCGTTAGACATGCACTAAAGAAATTGGCAGCGGCGGTGGTAGTGGAGAAGACGGTGACGGTGATGGTGACGATGGCAAGACGGGAAATGGTGGTGAGAAGGAGTAAATGTGCATGTATTTCTGATGCTATGGATGAGTGTCTCATTTCTGGAGAGACGGTCTGAATTAGTGGCGAGTGCCTCTGTGCACCTCAACCAAGGCATGCCTCATACCCACTGCCTAAACTGCCTTCCTAACACATGTTTATTATGTTTTCATTATTTATTTAGATATTTAACTCTACTCGTGGCTTCTTCTACATACAGGTTATTTTCTTTCTCTTAAAACTTTAGAGAAGAACTAAAGAAGATTGCAGCTCTATTCTTCCACAAATTTAAAAGAGAATATTTCTTTGAATTCTTTCTAACTTTACCTTGCCCTAAAATACCATGTAAATTAGTCTTCTACTTTGCTAGGCATTTTAAAACTTTATGCATTTTGTGTTATGTCTTGAAAATCTGAAGCTGAACTTTTTAATATATCATTTTGTTTCTGGCTCGTATCTACAAATTAACAACATTTATAAATTATCCGTCAATACTATGTGTTTATCAAGTGCATTTCATGAGGTAAACAGTGTGTCGAATTGGTTTGCTTCCAAGTGTAGTATTTGTGGATAATTGTCATGTCATCAATTTACTAGAGACTCTACTCTTGCCTTTCGCGATACAAGGTTGCTTGCGCCTCTATCAGCTTCTTTGACAATTATGTAAATGTGTCTCAGGCAGGCGGTTCGGATCTCCTGTTACATTTTGACGTTACATCTCCTGTTACAAACCGTTGGATGATTGACACGTAGGATACAATAATCTATACCCTAACAATCAACCCTAAGGGAAAGGTTGAGATTTTACTCTCTGCATACGTGTCACTCATCTAACGCGTGTAACAAGAGATGTAACACCAAAATGTAACAGGACATACAAGATCCTCAGGAAGTATGTACGTAATTAAATAAAATATATAGGTGGGGTGTGTATTAAATGAATTAAGGATATTTTAGACTTTTTAAAAATATATATTTTAATTATATATTAATAGGGTGTACATTTAATAAAAGAGTGTGTATTTAGTGGGATCCTTTATAAAATAAGGGTACATGGTAAACATGTTTATGAAATAATCTCTTATAATTAAAAAAAAAGTGATTATTAAAAGTGATGTAGCGAATTAAAATCATTTTTGTCCCATAACAATATAAAATTTTTTATTTTATTCCAAAAAATATTATTTTCAATTTAATCCCATAATTCTCGACATTGGCCGGTTTTGATCCCAAAATCGCGGAAATTAAAAAATTTGCTGAAATTTTGCACGTGCGTCGCACGTGACCCCTCAATTTGGGGCTTTCCGGCAATTTGGGATAAAAATCGGCCAATATTGGGATTTAAGAGACTAAATTGAAAATGATACTATCTTTTTTGGGATAAAATCAAGAATACCTATTGTTATGAGATCAAAAGTGAATTTGATAATTTTACATTTACTTTACCTATGTTCATGAATCAAGCTCAAGATTTTAATTTTATTGAACATAAAATATATTCAAACTTATTTGATATCTTTATCGAACCAAGTTTAAACAAACTTTTAACGAAAGATCTCGAATGGAATACCAAGTATTTTTAATTTGATTTCACCACTAAGTAAAACTATCTTACACTCATTCCTTTTTTTAATGGAAATAATTTATATTTTAGTTTATCTTATATTGGATTTGGACTCAATTTAATTAATTAATTTATTTTTATTATTGTTATTTCATTGAAATTTTCTAAACAAATAACTTTATAAAGATGCTATGAATTCAATTTTCTCATAATCATTTAACACTTAGTATATTATTTTACAATTTGGTTGATTGCAAGAAAAATCGCGAACTTTATTCTAATTGCAAAATTTTCAGAGGTAAGAATTAATTTGCAATAGGAGTAAAGTTCCTGGATTTTTTTAACCCTTTATAACTTATTAATACTATTGCTTTTATGTTATTCAACAAAGAAAAAAAATAGTGTATTTTTTATTTTTCAATATCATATTAAATTGTTTTGTAAATGGAGAGAGTTTAAAATTAAATATCACTATTTTTCTTAATAATTACTTCATACTCCCCATCCCATTTTAATTTTTACGTTTATTTTTTGCGCGTAGAGTAAGACAATATAATATTTTAATGTGTAGTGGGTTGAAAGATATAATAATTTAATGTAATGCGGATAATTGTATTAATGTTGTGTGTGAGTACCATGAAGTTATATTAATAATTGTTTTGTGTGAGTCCATTAGCCAAAGAAAGAAATGTAAAGATTAAAATTGGATGTTCAAATTGGAAATATATAAAGATTGAAGTGAGATGAAGGTAGCATATTAAAAAAACAATCACATAAAATATACAAAAAAAAGAGGATATAGTTGAAATCACTTTTGGTTCCATAACAATAGGTATTTTTGATTTTGTCCAAAAAAAATATATAATTTTCAATTTAGTCCCGTAACTCCCAACATTGGCCGATTTTGATCTCAAATCGCCAGAAAGTCCCAAATGGAAGGGTCACGTGCGCGGTGCAAGCGCGTGCAAAATTCAGACGAAAAATTTAATTTCCTGCGGTTTTAGGACCAAAATTGGCCAATAACAAAAGTTATGTGACTAAATTAAAAATAATATCTTTTTTAGGATAGAATAAAAAATTTCATATTGTTACGAGAAGAAAAATAATTTTAACTCCTCAAATTAATGACAAGGGCGCGGTGAATTGTTGCATTAAAATTCATAATTTAAATAAAAAAGTGATAATATTTTTAATAAAAAAAATAATACTTTTTATTAGAGTGATAACTATTTAAGAAAATATAAAAACGTCTCGAAAATGATACGTTAACCCTAAAATAAATATTAACGGACCCTAATTAAATGTACTTTAAAAGATAGATTTAAAAATGATGAAAACAAGTAGATTTTTGAGTTGCAGAACATAAAGTATTCTTGCAAGCTAACCCTGAAATAAATTTGGTTTGATCTTATTTCCCAAGAATTAAAATTAAGTAGATCTACACCTTCAATTCACACACATAGATACGTAGTAATATTGGTACGTGGAGAGAGAGAAAGGGAGATAGAGATTAGGAGAGAGAGTGGGAGGCTGCATGCAAATTGACAGGTAACAATTCATACGTGGCCACGTTTGCATCTTCTCCTTCTATAAATCCAAACATGCAACATCAACAACACACACTTCACACACACACACTTGTTTAATTAATCCATCTGCAGATTTAATCTCAATTAGAAATTATGGCAAACAACACTCCACTTCCAGAATGGATGAACCCATGACACTCAGCAAATCGGAGCTCCATTTTCTTAGGATTTGAGATAATTTATAACCCTTTTGCGTTTTTACTTTGATATTATATATATATTGTGTACTCCCTCCGTCCCGTTTCAATGTTTACGTTTCTATTTTGCACGTCTCATTTCAATGTTTACGTTTTTCTTTTTGAAATATGGGACCCACCTAAAACAATTAATATATCATCCAACACTAATATACCTACCCACTTTATATTAAATATTATATCTTTCCACCCACTATCTATTAAAATATTATACTCCTTTATCAACGTGCAAAAAACAAACGTAAACATTGACACGAGACGGAGGGAGTATATATATATAGTGTATGTGTATTTAGTTGTTTATCTGTTAGAAATTGATGAATTGATTTGTTTTATGAAACAGGAGGCTGCAATTGATGTTATGAAGTCTAAAACTCCAGAGGAAGCGATAAGAATTTTCTCTGGGGTAGAATTTTCCTTTATTCTTTCCTATACTACTTCATGAGAGAGAAAGAGAGAGATCTTCTTGAAATTGATATATATATATAAATATATGAATTATATAATTAAAGAATCTAATAATCTACACAAACATGCACACACACATGCGTGTGTGTTACTGTGTAGATCTAGAAAAAATTATCAAAGAGATATCTTTCTTGCAAAAAAAAATTAATTATATGTAATCTTAATTTGTTTGATCTCTAGCCAGCACAAACACACGCATGAGTTTGTTTTAGCAACTCATTAGTGTTGTAATTTGATCTGATCCCACATGATCATGCATGCATAGGGTTATTACAAATTCTTGATACAAAATTTAATTATTAATTTCTTACTAATTATAAATCATATGGTATATTTAAATTAGATTTAACTTTTATTAATGCCGCGAAAATTTCAAATTCAAATTATTAACTTGCCGCGAAAAATTCAAATTTAAATAATTAATTTTGCGCGGTAAGTTTAAATCAGGAAAACGCGGGAGAATTATAATGTATAGTTTTATAGGGAATGTTATATCTCAATTTTAGTTGGATTCATGTTATCTAAGCTATAAATTCATGTTTTTGTGGCACATTGATTGTATAGATGAAAAATCAATTAATGTTTCTAAATAGCTAGATTCAAAATCACTAGTATTATTATTAATTAGGAAGTAATTCAATACATGGCAAAATAATTATTTATATAACAAAACTTGTGAATTTTGATTGTTGTTGGAGAAAGTTGAAACATCTGGAACTTCTGGACTTAAGAAAGTTGAACCTGCACCAGGAAAAAATGATAAATAGAGATGCAATAATATATTAGCATTATTGTATTTAAGTACTTAATTTCTTGCTTTGAATAAACAATGTGTGTTTGTCTTTCATATTGTAATGTATTTTCAGGTTTAATATATACATATATATTTGTTGACTTTTACAGGCTTAATTAGTGTTTCATGCAATATGTGTCCCCATGTCCAATGTTTAAGAAAAATAAAATTAGTTACACAAACATTAGTTTCATTAATGTTATTCCTTCTCATTGAATGAGTTAGCACATTTATTAATGTCGACCGTGTGAATTTTTTCATAAAAGAAGATATAATTTTGATAACGTACGAAGATTCGAAGAGGCTAATTAGAAAAAAAATTTACCATTCTTTTTGTCCCGGCCCAAAAACCCTTTGAATGAGATAAAAAAAGCGCTACTTTTTAAATTTTTTTAAAAATTAAAAGTTAATTAAAAAAAATCACAAATTTTTTATTTATATTGCAATTTATTCTCATCTTTAAGAAATTGAAAAAAAAAATAAAATCCAACTTTGAGCAAAAACGCACAAAAAATAAAAATAAAATAAAAAAGTTGCATTTTTCAAAATATTTATGCATGTGATATTTTCCAAAACCAACCGTTATTTGGGATATTTTTCACCATTTCTCAAAAACTTATACCTTTGATTCTTTTTAGGAAATATATAATTTTTTAATAAAAAAATTATATTATTTATATTTTAGCCGACTATTTCAATAAAAAAATTATAACTTTATTAATTAAAATGTATATTTTTCAAAACAAAATATTATACCCTTATACATTTTATTCATCTGAAAACATAAAATGTAAACTTTTACATAAATGGCTAGGATACCCATCCCTTGGAGAAAATCAACCCTTGAAGTGGGTTAAATCAAGGGCAAGAGTATTTAGACCCTAATCTTATATCAATGATTAAATTAACCCCTAATTTATTGTTTTGCTCATTTGAGTCATTCTTTTATAAATTAAATGGATCACATGACCCCTTTTACAAAAGAATTAAATATAAAAAATAATTAGGCTTAAAAATGGATCTGTTAACTTAAATAGGGATTTAGCACATAGTCCTTCCTTCCCGTCAAAAGAGAGATTTTGCTTTTTGCACGTAGATTAAGAAGTATTATTATTTAATGTGTAATGGATAGTTGTATTAGTGGGAGTGTGGACCCCATATTTTTATTGTATTAGAGGGGGTGCGTGGGTCCCATGTGTGTAAAAAAAGAAAGGAGATCCTTTTGATGGGACGACCAAAATAGAAAAAAGACAATTTTTAAATGGGACGGAAGGAGTAAAATCTACCACCATTGATGGGGAAGTGCCCCACTGCAAACCAACAGTTCCCGAGCTACACAACTCGATATTCTTCCGACCAATTGACAATATTGGTAATTCACTTTGATTGTGTTTGGATTGAGTAATTTCAAACCCAATGAATTTGAAAATGAATGAATTTTAAATTCTTTGTATTTTTAAATCAATTCAATTGAATTTCACTATTAGGATAAATTATGGATTTATGAAAGGATTTCAAATCCATAATTTAATAATTATTTTTTATAATAGAATTTTATACTCCCTCCGTCCCGACGTAAGATGGTAATTTGCTTTTTTATACGTAGATTGAGGAGTATTATTATTTAATGTGTAGTGAGTAGTTATATTAGTGGGAGTGTGTGTCCCATATTTTAATTGTATTAGAGGGGGGTGTGGATCCCATGTGTGTATAAAAGGAAATGAGACTCTTTGGGTGGGACGACCAAAATAGAAAAATGACCCTCTTAAGTTGGGACGAAAGCAGTATATATTATGGCAAAAACTTGTGTGCATCCGGCTCATTAGAATTTTGTATTAAATTATATACCATTTAGTATAAAGATATGCACCCTTTATTTTCTGAAGAAAAATAAAAATATTAATGAAAAGTATATACCCTTTAGAACAAAATGGTATACCCTTATTAATTAAAGTGTATACCCTTTAGAACAAAATAATATACCCTTACCCATAATAATAAATTTTAAAAGTGCACGATGTGTCCTCGAGTCACGCAAGACCAACTCTTAATATGTAAAAATAATAAACTTTTATTATACTCCCTCCGTCCACTTCTAAGGTATCAATTTCACTATTCCTGGCATCCGCTTCAAAGGTATCAATTTCCTCTATTTAGTAAAAAAAGTACCAAATATGATACACCACTTTCCTCTAATACAACTACCTACTTTACCTATAATAATAATACCCCTTAATCCACGTGCAAAAAGAAAATAAAGACTTTAGAATTGTTCAAGTGCAAAAAACAAATGAATACCTTTGAACCGAACAGAGGGAGAAGTATTAAATATTATAATCTAAAATTTTATTAAAAATAAATTTTTTTGGAACTCTACCACCCAGCCTACCCCGTACCCCACCCCCTAGCCACCCACCCTCCAAATTTTTTTAAAAAACTTTAGATTTTAATATTTAAATAATAAAAATATTACCACCCAACCCCTATCCCTTTATCCACCTACCCCACCCACAACCACCCGCCAATTTTTTTATTTAAAAAAAAATTAGATTTTAAAATTTAAATAATAAAAATATTACCACCCAACCCTATCCCCTATCCACCCAAATCCCACTCCCCGGCCACTCGTCAATTTTTTTTTAAATAATAAAAATATTACCATCCATCCCTACCAACCAACTCACCCCCTGCCACAACCCATCACGGAATGGATGGGGTAGGCAAATAGATCATATCATATAAAGTGAAAAAGAAGAGTACAAAGAGAAAATTACAAAAAATGTGAAAAAGATAACTAAACCCGAAAGTTTTATTTGAATCTAAAGTGTTCTCTATTCATATCGTGAAAGAGTAAATTGTGTAGTGCAAATGGAGCAGAATCCATCCACGTCAATGGCCCTCCAATCTCAGATAATGCATCAGCAACCCTGTTACCTTCTCTGAATATGTGGGAGATGCTAAAATTAAAACCTCGAATAATATCCTTTGCCTTTCGCCACTTGGAGATGATTCTCCATGGAATTGTAGGGTTCTGTTGTGTGAAGGCATACACAACATATGTTGAGTCCGTCTCTAGCCAAAGATTCGTCCAATTCCTGTCGTATACATACTCAATAGCAAAGATGGCCGTGAGCAATTCCACATCCATCGCAAATCCGGTGTCAAAACCTAAAGTGAAACACTCAATCAGAAAGCCTTGGCTGTTGCGAAAAATCCCCCCACCTGAGATCAGTCCTGGGCTTCCAGCTGCATGCCCATCAACATTCACTTTCACATACCCTGCTGCTGGAGGGCGTCAAAAGTCCTGACCTTTTCGCGAATTTCAAATTAGTCCAAATTTTTCAATATTTATAAATAAGTTATCGACTTTAACCCTTTTTTCAAATCAAGCCACCTGACAGCGGGAGGCCTGCCCGGTGCAGACGTGTCCATCTCTCTTCCACGCCACCTTTCACGTGTACAAAATGACGTTATTTCAGCCTTCCACCTATCGAAAAGTTAATTGCATGAAAAATCTCAACCTTTCTACCGATTGCGAATTAGTCCAAACTTTTGAATATTTTACAAATAAGTACCCAAATTTAGCTCGTATTGCAAATTGAACCACCTTGCAGCTGGAGATCTGTCCGGACGCTGCCGTGTCATTGTATAGGCCAAGTCATTCTATATTTGTTAACAACACGACTTCGTTTTAATTTTTTAAATTAAAATTTAATGTATATCCAAAAGAACGTCCTCATATATCACACATTAACATTATCTATCAAAATCCGCCATGTGTGAGGGGTTGTGGAAGATAACTTCTGAATTTCGATTAGATGATCCATACGATAATTGTTGTTGCTATTTAGCAATTAGAAAGTAGAAAAAGGTTTTGGGAACAAGAATAGTGATTAACCGGCTCCTTCAATTCTATGGCTGATCTGTTCTTGGCCTTAACCATGCAGAAGTACATTATCGGATTTTCACTCTCCATATACTGTCGTGATTCATATTTTGATCAAATAATGTTAGTGTGTGATATATGATGGTTTTTTTTGAAAAATTTAATAAATAAAAAAAATAAAACAACGTCCTTTTGTTAACTAGTGTAGAATAACTTTTTTTTTGGAAATTTTATAAATAAAAAAAATCAACACGACTATTAACTAGTGTAGAGTAACTTTTTTTTTTTGGAATTTTAATAAATAAAAAATCAAAACAACGTCCTTTTGTTAACTAGTATAAAGTAACGTGACATATACAGTTACGCGTCAGCGTTCGGGCAGCCCTCCACCGGTGGTTCGAGTTGCAATACAGGCTTAAAGTCAGGTAATTATTTGCAAAATATCCAAAAGTTTGGACTAATTCGCAATATGCGAAAAGGTTGGGACTTTCATGCAATTAACTTTTGGACATGTGGAAGGTTGAAAAAACATCATTTTGTACATGTGGAAGGTGACTGGAAGAGAGATGGACACTTCAGCATCGGGCAGGACTCCTGCTGCTCGGTGGCTTAATTTGAAAAAAGGGTTAAAGGTCGAGAACTTATTTGTAAATATTAAAAAGTTTGGACTAATTTAAAATTCGCGAAAATGTCAGGACTTTTGGTGCAATTAACCCAAATTTAAATAAAAAAATCCATTTTTAGTATAATTAGATTTTATGATTGAAATAAAAATTATTAATTGGACGATCAAGATTAAAATTGAATTAATTCTAAGTAGAGTAAAATTGAAAAAAAATTAAAAACAAAATTAAAAGTTTAGGTTTGCTTTTATATATATGTATAGATTTTAATATATTAATATATCAATTACACAACGGAAGGATTTCAAATGACATTGAGTAAGGATTTGAAATCCATTAAAAAACAACTAAAAAAATTTAAAAACAAATCTATAATTTAAAATCTATTAATTTAAAATCTTGAATTTATAAATCCATTGATTTCAAGTGCATCCAAACATGAAGAGGGATTTGAGGGAGGAATTTATAAATTTCTCCTCAAATCCTTCCATCCAATCCAAACACAACCTTTGAGATCTTGACCTTCACCACGCGGACATAGAGAAATCACATCTAATCAACGAGATCGAAGGCGATTCGTCCACCGGAGCTTCTGCTTGAGTTTTTTGGAATATTTTTGATTTGATTTTGACTTCCGTATTCGCGTGGTTTTCTGTTGAGCAATTGATGAATACTCTACTTCTGTTGACGTCGGCAATGATGTTGGTGTCGGAGGTGTCGGCTTTGGCGTTTGTGGCGCTTGTGGTTTATCGCCGCCAATTTTTTTCTTCTTTCTTCCTCTCCTCAACTGATTTAGGCTTATTCTTCCCCTCTCAACGGTTTCAGAGAGCGTGGTTGTGTCCGACAACCACCATGGTGATTGTTTTAGTGTTGGGGTTATAGTCAATGTGTGCCGTCACGAGTTGCTCGGCATCAAATTTCTTGGTTGCTTTTGATTTTTGAAATTCTGGAGTTGACGAGTGACAATTACTGACGTGTTGATGAATACGTCGAATTCCACTACGAAGACACCATTTACATTGTTGTCCGGCCCGAAGATCCCAAAATGGCCTCCTTGGGCGGGTTTAATCATGACATGCAGGATTTAACCCAGGGCCGATAGGAGTCCGGATGTTATTCCTTTTAATATAACACGGAATGTAAACAGACATTTATAAGGATTATATGGGGGTTAACTTCTGACATCTAATGATGTAAATCGCCCCTTGTATTATTCTGTCTACAAGTCCAAGTCTTGGTCTTTCTCCTCTTCATTCAACTGTGCTGGTCGATTTTTTTTTTTTTAAGACTTCAAATTGCTTGCAATTTATTTACATGTCAGGAGTTTACACTGATTTTAATAACGGCTGCCGAACCATTTAAAATATAATGATAATAATAATAATAAATAATTATTGCTTAAGTTTTAACAAGAGACATATTTTTTGGGGAATATAACACATTTGATCATGTAAATATGTTTGATTTCATTCTTGAGATTTGAATTCTCAAATCTGGTATTCTTCTAGTCTAATTTAGCCAGTCACTTTTAGCTAATTTTGATCGGAAAATAAAAAAGTCTTGGCAATACTGCTAGAAAAAAAATTGAGGTATTCTTTATCTATTTATTTTAGTCATTGTTTATTGAATTTTTACTTGAAATATCTTTAAAAAGTAACTATTCCAAGTATATTTATTACTTGAAAAAAAAAAGAAAAAAAAGTGAACAGTGATTACGATGGATAGTCAATGAAGTCTCCTTCAATTTTAGTAGTTGTGGAAAAATGAGGCCTATCGCATATTCATCACTTTGCTTATTTATATATTCCTTCTCCTGCACCAGTGTTATAAGTGAACATCACATTTTTGCAATCAATTTCTTCGAGCTCAAATGATGATGAGCGCCTTCCATGCATCTCTGCTTATTTTCTTCTCTATAATTTCCTTGTTCAAATTAAGCTTTTGTATTGCAAACAACACCATTATAAATTTCTGTCCAGAAATAGAGAAACAGTCCCTATTAAGCTTCAAGCAATCTTTGGAAGCTGATCCAGACGGTATGCTATCTTCATGGGATGGCGGAGTGAACTGCTGCAACTGGAATGGTGTCATTTGCGATGCCTTCACAGGTCATGTTCGACAACTCAGTCTTTCAAAACCATTTTTTGAATTGGAAGCAGGGTTAAAAGGAAACATAACTAGTGTATCTGGTTTGTTCAATCTGAAACATCTCACTTATCTGGACTTAAGTGGACATAATTCTCTTGGAGGAACAATCCCTTCTCAGATTGGATCCTTCCCAAGCCTCCAGTATTTGAATCTATCCGACACTTGGTTTTATGGGAAGGTTCCACACACAATTGGAAATCTTTCCAATCTACACACTTTGCATTTGGGAAGCTTTCATTATGATTATCCTTCCTTACTGGTTGCTGATAGCCTGGAATGGGTATCAGGGCTTTCTCGGTTGGAGTATCTCAACATGGATGGTGTCAACCTCAAGCAAGCTACCAATTGGAAACAGGTCGTCACTTCCCTCCCTTCTTTGCTTGAATTACATTTCGAACGCTGCAGTCTTGATTTCATGGCTCCTATGGATGAAGGAGGAGTTAATATTACTATTTCTCTGAAACACCTTTATCTCTCTAGTAACTTACAATATCAGTATACAACCATCCCGCAATGGATTTTTCAACTCACCAATCTTCTTTCTCTCCATCTAAGTAGCAACCACTTTATAGGACCAATTCCAACAATTAGCAACTCCACAAAACTTCAGCATATTGATCTTGGTTGGAATGATTTGAATTCCAGTATTCCAAATTGGGTCTACTTTTGCAAAGACTTGGAGTGTGTTGATTTGGGACTTAATAAACTTTCTGGTACAATTTCAAATTCCATTGCAAATCTGACCTCTCTTCAGTCATTTCATGTTCCTTATAATCAGCTTTCTGGAAAAATACCCAAAGAAATTACTAACTTGTGCAATATAAAAGATTTGCGGTTATCTAACAATAAGTTGGAAGGAGAAATATCAGAGTTATTTGGAAAGATGTCAGAGTGCTTTGTAGATACTTTAGAGACTCTAAAGTTGGGGTTTAATAAATTATCCGGTCATCTGACTGATCAGTTGGGAGAATTTAAGAGGCTTCAAGATCTTCAACTTTCCGGTAACAAGTTTAGTGGAAATTTTCCGGAGAGTTTGGGTCAACTTGTCAATTTACAATCACTTGAAATTGCTAATAACATGTTGGAAGGGGTTGTGACCCAAACCCATTTTGCCAGCCTCACTAAACTTGAATATCTTTATGCCTCACAAAATCACTTGACTCTGAAAGTAAGTCCTAATTGGAATCCGCCATTCCAACTTAGGAGACTCCAGTTTGCATCGTGGACCCTGGGTTCTACGATTCCATCATGGCTTGAGACTCAGAAGAATATGGTGGAACTTGATTTATCTGATACTGGTATCTCCGGTCATATTCCAACATGGGCTTGGAATATTCCTGTTTTAACTCTCTCTCATAACCATCTCTATGGCAACCTTCAAATACCTTCCCATAATCTTCAATCTAAGTATATCTACTTAGGTTCTAACCAATTCACTGGTTCATTGCCTCTAATTCATGATACCTTTTATGAGCTGGATCTCTCTAACAACTCATTTTCTGGAGGTTTCTCTCACTTTCTCTGCGACCATACATACAACACATATAACTTACAAATCCTTCATGTGGGGAGAAATCTGTTGAGTGGGGAAATTCCTGACTGTTGGATGAAATGGCCATTCTTGAGATATTTGAATCTAGGCTATAATAATCTTTCCGGAAGCATCCCAAATTCTCTGGGCTATCTTGTAAATCTGGGCTCATTGAATCTTCACCACAACAGATACAGTGGGAAGATTCCTTTTTCAATGCACAACTGCTCTGCCTTGATAAAGATGGATCTTTCTCATAATAATCTGGATGGAGACATACCTACATGGGTGGGGACAAGCCTAATCAATTTGAAATTTCTCATTCTGCACTCTAACAAGTTGAGTGGCAACATTTCTTCAGAGATATGCCACCTTAAATCTCTTCAAATCTTGGATCTCTCAGGCAACCAAGTTTCAGGCATGATACCAAGGTGCTTTTATAATCTCACTGCAATGGCTACTAAAACAAGTTTAGATAGACTTCAATTCCAAAGCTTCAAAGAGGGTGCATTATTAGTCACCAAAGGCAGCGAGTTACTATACGCGGACACCGCCCTTTTACTGGTTACCAACATTGACCTTTCAAGGAACAATTTGTGCGGAGATATTCCAAAGGAGCTCACCAGCTTAGTGGAGTTGAGATCATTGAACTTGTCACACAATCGCTTCACAGGTCCAATCCCTGACCATATTGGAGACATGAAGCAGTTGGAGTCTCTTGATTTCTCAAACAACTCTCTCTCCGGCCACATTCCACAGAGCTTCACTCTTCTCTCATTCTTGAGTTGCTTGAACCTCTCTTACAATAATCTGATGGGAGAAATACCACTGAGTACCCAACTCAGGGGTATGGATGCTTCAAGCTTCATTGGAAACCATCTTTGCGGGCATCCATTAACAATCAGATGCAGGGGTGAAGTCTATGGACGCGAAGAGGAAGGAGATGAAGAAGAAGGCGAAGGTGAATCAAAGATAGAGTGGTTATATGTGATGTTATGTGGTGGATATGCAGTGGGAGTTTCAGCAGTGTGCAGTTTGTTGGTGTTGAACAAGTCATGGAGGGATGCCTACTTTGGGTTCTTACAGTCAGTTTGGGATAAAATTTATGTGTGCGTGTGCATTCAATGGAACAAAATATCAGGTCGTCATGAGGATTAATAGGATATATAGCAGTTGTCCACAAATTAAAAGGGGATCATAGAGTTTACAGGAGACTAGCTCAATGATTTTTAGTATGAAAGCTACATCAGTGAATCACTTAATCCAACACAAATTGTCCACAAATGAAGCATCACATAAAAGGCAAACGGTATAACAAACATAGTATCTGCAGTCTGCATGCAGAACATTAAAATTTATTAGTCCCATATATATAATGAGTTCGTTCTCAAGGAAAAGATCATGTCTGGATGCAGATGAAGGATGATGTTCATGCCATTTTACGCTCACTAACTCCATTCGATCCAATATCTGCATGAAAACACAAGGTCGTTGCTTTTGATCCTTCAGGAATAAGGTTTTAATTAAAATAATATGCCTAGTCTTTCAATAAATAACTGATAGAGGTCAAATTCGTCTTGTGTGCAGCATTTAAATTTATTTCACTAAATTACGCTTTCATATATTAATTCCCTCAACATCTTCACTTAAAGGCTTCATAAGTAGTGAAGTTGTTTTTCCTGCAGGAACGCAATCTTCTCCCACCCATCAGTATCCTCATCCCAACTCCAATCTGAACCACTAATTACTAAGATTAAACTTGCGTGCCCTCTTGACACTCTGTCCAATCTGAACCACTAATTACTAAGATTAAACTTGTGGGCCCTCTGGACACTCATGCGCCTAGATACCCTTTAGTATTAAATGGTTATATCTTTTAGTATGAAGACGTGTACTCTTTATTTCTTGAAAAAATAAAAGAATAAAATTAATGAAAGTGTATACATTTAGAACAAGATGTTATATCCTTATTAATTAAAACGTATACTTTGATGGAAAGTCCAAATTGATATAGTTAAAGATGATAATCGTTTAATACTTGATGTTAGACCCTCACATGCATGCGGTGTTAACTTTTAATGGGGTATGTTTGATAATTGAGGTTCGTCTAGCAATTCTGGGAGTGTAAATAGCTGCCAATTTTTTAAATAATTATCAAATTTCTTTTAAAAATACTATAATTAAAAAAAATTATTTTCCCCCAATTCAACAAAAACTTACTTTAATTTTCGTATAATTCCTCACATTTAGGAAGGAGTGACACATCCCAATTATGAGAGGTGTCTATCACTCATAGTCAATATCATTCATAAACTATTTTTCATTCCTCCCTCCTAGTTAGCTACACCCCAAACACACTACACTGATCTGATTATATTATTTTTTTTAAGACTATTTTGTGAGACGGATTTTTGTGATACAGGTCCATCATTACTAAAGTATGCTATCGATAATAAATCATATTATAACACTTTAAAATCATACTTTAAATCATCATTCATCATGATTTAGAAAAGATACTTTAACAACTATATATTAAACATATTTTATTTATATAATAGACATATTTTAACACGTCTCACAAACCGTTTAACAAAATTAATGTCTCACAAGAGACTTTGTCATTAATTTTATATGGAGAAATAACATTATTTTTTTAGAAATAAAATTATTATTATTACGTGTTTTTATCCATTTAAAATGAATATACTAATCTTTCTTCGAGACTATATCTTAAAAAAAAATTGTGTCCCCCTTAGTGTACAAGTAGGTAAAAAAAAGTTGTGTCTATGGTATATCATTTTGTTATATAAAGTATATTCTTTAATTAATAATAAAGATAATTTTTCATTGAAAAGATAGGTTGAAATACGAATGATATAAATGTTTAATTAAAAAAACTAAATTTTTTTCTCAAAAAATATAAGAGTATAAGTTTTTATATTAAATAGTACTTATAATATTAAATACTAAAGGATATCGAAAAATATGGAATTTAGGGGTACAGTATCCCTGGAGACAAGCAAATTTTAACCTAAGAAATATTAGTATTATTTTTTTTTAAAATATGATACATGAGTTATGCAAAATTTGTGTGAAATCATTTCACGAAATGACTTTAAAAATGATGTATAAAAACTGATTATAAGTTACAACATTACTCCCTCCACCCAAGATAGACTTCTCCCTAAAGAAGAGGGAAAAAGAAGCGGCAGAAGAACGGGCAGAATGGAGAGCTTCGGAAAGAAGAGACCAGCAAGAACAGAACACAAAGAATGGAGGGACCGTTTCGTTTTTGTAGGGTGGTCTGGCCTATTGCTCTTTCCTTATGCCTATTTCGCTTTATGTCCCAGCACCTTTCTCCATTCCGCCTCCTTCTTGAGTCTCGTCTTCATTACCGAGATAGAAGACATGCAGGGCAGCTAATATGGAGAGCGCCTTGCCGCAATGCCCGAAAAAAGCCGTGGCCAGAAGAGGAACTCTAAATAGACATTCTCCGTCCTGCAGAAACGTTTATACATTTCCATTTTAGGCATCCCATAGAAATGTTTATATTTTTCTTTATAGTAAATGGGACCACACAAATCATTTAAATATCTTCATGGGGCCCACAATACTCTCTAATACAACTATTCATTACATAGTAAAATATTATTTCTTAATACACATTAAAATATTATATTCCTTAATCCCATGCAAAAAATAAATATAAATCTTCTTACCGGAAGGGAGGGAGTACTTTATACAAGTTAATGCATAACAAACTACATTTTAAAATATCATGAGTTCGTAAATATTTTATTTTGATAAAGTGTCTTGTGATACGATGCTTGTGTGAGATGTATTGAAGTCTTATTGCTATATAAATAAAATATGTTTATAGGTTGTTAAAGTATATATATTTTTAATATACGATGAATAATACATTAAAATATGATTTTAGGTGTTATATTATGATTCTCTATCTACATACTTTAATATCAATAAATAGACTTGTATAGTAAACATACTCCCTCCGTCCCCTTGATACGTGTCAATTTTGTCATTTTGGTTCGTCTCATAACAAAGTATCCATTTTCTTTTTTAGATTGATGTGACCACACATGACCCCACACTCAACACTAATACAACTACCCACTACACTTTAAAATATTATTTCTCTCACCTCAAAATACATTAAATTATTATACTCCTTAATCCACGTGTAAAAAATAAACGGCTACGTTTTCAGGTACAGAGGGAATGTTTTATTTTAATAATAAGCTAGGTTAAATCTTGTCACCGATCCAACTATTCTCATCTTACAAATTTTTTTTTCCTGTATCAGTATGACACCTTTTCATGATGAGTGACGCTTGCGTGTGCCCGGCGCATGAGACCACATTTCGTGCACTTTTAAAAATTTAGTATTATGAGTAAGGGTATATTGCTTTGGTCTAAATGGTATACACTTTAATTAATAAAAGACACATAATTTTGTTCTAAAGGGTATACACTTTTCATTAATATTTTTTTCTTTAGAAAATAAAGGGTACACATTTTTATACTAAATGGTATACAATTTAACACAAAATTCTAAAGGCGCACAGAGTTTTGTTCATGCGCCCAGATACACACAATAATTTTCTTTAGAAAATAAAGGGTACACATCTGTATACTAAAGGGTACACACAATAATTTTCTTTAGAAAATAAAGAATACACATCTGTATACTAAAGGGTATATAAATTCTAAAGGCGCACAAAATGTGGTCCGCGCGCCCGGGTGCACAGGAATTTTTGTCTTACATGATTGCATAATATTTTTTCTTTCGCGTCAAAATTCAAATAAATTTTAAAAAATAAATTAATTTTAAAACAATAAAGGTATTAAAAAAGAATACACAGTGCATAAAAGTGTTTATTTTTATTTTTCAAAAATAATGAAAAGAAAAAAAAATCTTTATTGGTTGATTAAATTTTGAAACATAATCATATCTAATTAAAATTTTGGATGACGGTTGTACTTGTTTCGCCCCAGTGTCTACAACTCAAAATGAATAGTGGGTAGCTTTAAAAAAAAAATCAATTATATTATTTTATTCAATAATAAAGAATAAATTAAAAATTAATCTAACTCGTCCAAGTACACCATCATATTTGGCCTTTAAATTTTATTGGATAAATATTTGAAGACCCAAAACTCACATTCCAAAGATGGGCCTACTTATTGGGCTTACTGTTCCTCTAGTAGACAAATTTCAATAAAAGCAGAATGACAAACGAGAGTTCACCTTAAAATTACTGGTTAATTGGAAATGAATATTTTTCTTTTATTAGTATAAATAGATGAAGTATAGTTTTCATTTTTTATTTAAAAAAAATTAATTTTTTTTAATAATAAATGTAATTGAGTTTGAACATTTGTGTATTATGAAAAATTCTTATATGATTAATTTATACTTCATTTGAACCAAATTTGATTAATTAGTACAAAACTAGTTAGGGGATCCCTAAAAGAAAAATAATAATTGCATCCTAAGGGTCCTATTCAGGATGATATTCAATCCAATGTGCTATTTCAATTTTTAGATTCTCAACTATGGTGTTAATGAGGTTACATCAAATTATAAATAAATAAATAAAGTTATGAAAGATTATGTGGATACAAAACTGATTCGATAATTTAATCCTTCTTCAATTCTCGGCATTCTTCAAGAATTCTCGTACGCTTATAAAATTAACCTACAAAAGTAGGTCGAAGAGGATCTCCGGCGTAGACTCTCCGACGCTCAAGTCAGTATGAGAATATAAATAAGAGATTATCTTAAGATAAAACTATAATAATCCTTTTTAGTGTATCAGAATCTTCTCTATATTAGTAGTTTTGACATATCCCACTAACTCACGTCCTCCTGTTGTAAGGCCACATAGTAATAACTATAAAGGCACATTATAATATATAAATAAATAATATCTACATATTTATCCACATCAACTACTCCCCATACTCTGAGTATTTGTAATGAAATATTCAAAGTACATAATCTTTGTTATATTATCACGAGAAATTATAAATGTAAAGCTATTAACCAAAGCATAACCTGGAAAAAGGCATTTCTCTTTATAATTAAGTAGAAATCACTCCTCTTGTTTTGTCCATAATTTATATAAATTTGGACAGTCTATGACAGGCGCTTATCAAACGCTTGGTTAGCATATTCCACCATATTTGACATATTTATTATATAAATGAATCATGAATATTTCAAATGAAAGCAAGCTGAGAGCAAAGGCATCAGTAATGCACTTTGTCTAGTGGTAATGACCTAGAATAATAAATAAGAAATCATTTAATGTCCCACCCCTCCATGATGTATGGTGACATGCCGAGGTACCATGTTATCAAACCTAATAAGGTATTAGTTTCAATACATAGGAAATGATTTTCAATAGCTTTGCACTCTTAGCTTTTAATTCTATAAGTTTATTTCCTATTCGGAAACCTAATAAGATCCATTATGTTCTGTCTCCAAAGGCAATTCATTAAACAATAAATAAGACTTTAAATAAGACTAAGGATTTTGTACACTCACAAAGGGAGAGAATGAGCATTGTCCCATTATTTATTAGTTTCTCTTACTCTGCAATAGTTTAATCCTCATTTAAGCCACTCAATTATCAATTCTATGATCACGAAAATCACATACACACATAAAACTTGTATGAGACATTAAATCAAACACCTTATATATACAACTCATTAATCGTGCAGTATATACTTACTGTTTCGTCACTAATCCAAATGTGTTAGAAAACAAGTATGTTGCACATAGTACATTCTATTTGCCACGGGCAAGCCACAACATTGTTCATTCACCGCTAATCCACACATGCTCATAAAATGCTTAAATGACATTTTCACATCCTCCTGCACCTCCTACTCTGATTAATTTCTAGGAATAAGTCAGAGTAAATGCACTCAAGGAAAAATATCCCAGTGAACATAAATCAGCCCCAGAGCTTCGATTATCACTTGGACAGAAAGTTCAAAGCAAGTTTGTAGATGACAGCATGCTGTATATGGCTATAAATGAATGCCCACATAGATCCAAGCAGAATAATATAATTCCATCAGATAAAAGGCCATTGCATAACCAAAGCTTAAATGCCAAACAATGACTTATTACATTTGTATTGCTATGTACCAAAAATTCAACCACATGATACCTTAGCTCTTCATTGCGATTTCAAAAGCTTGTTAATCTCACAAGATTGATTGGAAATATTATAATTAGACAAAAGTAAAAGAGATACCTCAATTACCCATTATAGGTTCTACCTGCTCCTCAACTTGATGAGATCTCGATGCCCAAACATCATATTTGAAATTCCATGTTAGCAATAGCACTTTTAATGATACACCTCAATGCTCACGCTGTGGCGTATATCGACTAGTATTTTTGTGGGCCCGTAGTCTTTTGCAAGTATTGACTCGCCATTTATTAAACCCTTTCTTTAAGCATCAAACCTTGAAATCTTAGCCTTTTTTTCATTCATTCATTAGAGAGATTAGACTTAAAGCCTTGATCCCTTCAAAATATGTGGGCTTAAACCCTTTCTCTAAGCATCAGACCTTGAGATCTTAGCTTTTTTTCATTCATTCATTAGAGAGATTAAACTTAAAGCCTTGATCCCTTCAAAATATGAGGGCTTAAACCCTTTCTCTAAGCATTAGACCTTGAGATCTTAGCCTTTTTTTCATTCATTCATTAGAGAGATTAGACTTAAAGCCTTGATCCCTTCAAAATATGAGGGCTTAAACCCTTTCTCTAAGCATCAGACCTTGAGATCTTAGCCTTTTTTTTCATTCATTCATTAGAGAGATTAGACTTAAAGCCTTGATCCCTTCAAAATATGAGGGCTTAAACCCTTTCTCTAAGGCCTAAGCATCAGACCTTGAGATCTTAGCCTTCATTCTTTCATTATCTCAAGAGATCAGACTCAAATCTTGATCACTGTAAAGCCTATGGGCTTAAACCCTTCACGTATGCATGTTTTAATGGCTCCACTGTACCAACAATAGAAGTGTCAGAGCATCTCAAATAATTTGTTTCACAATCTCACATGTATGAGTAGTTTCCTCTCAGACCAATAGGTGAAAACTACATGCCAATTTCCATATAAATTAAGCTATGTGATATTACAAAGCTTTTTGCAGATTAACAACCTGAAGATTGATAAAAACCTTGAGGTTTGCCTGTAAAATTAATACAAGATAGGATAATACCTCACAAGTATTCAAATTGACCATGTATCTGTACCACAAACCTCAGCAGTGTGCAAAGCACGAATTCTCATAATTAAATCTCTAAGGTAAAAACTCAAGTATGAAAATAATCCAGCAATTCATTCAGGCATTCTCTCGAACACCTTATATGCACTTTCATGGCTTCTGAAAATTGGGGCTGTTTCATTATGGAAGAAGAAGAAGAAGGGGGTAATGGGAAGGAGACACAAAGATTCCAAATCCCAGAGATAAAAGTGCACATTACCTCACGAATACAATAATGAAAAAATAAAAAAAGATCAACCAAATTCCCAAAACAACGCTTCCTATTATCGTCCCTGTTTTGCCTTTATTAGAGACATTTCATGGTTTTGTCTTGCAGGGGTAAGGAGTATGTTACGATCATGTAAAAATTGTAAGTTAGTAAACAAATAATGGACAGAATAATAATGGAGGTGAATAAAATTAGAGGAAGTGGAGTTCTGGAACATTTAGGCTAATGAGAGGCAGAAAAAATGAACCCACCTCAAACTCACAGTTAGTAATTATTAACATTTTAACTCACCATTTACAGGTTTCAACTTCAAAACTTAATCCAAACTTCAGAAAAATATATTTAGATAAAACATCTCTCGCCTCAACTCTTTGGTTCCACAAACCGCGCCAATTTGATTAGGTTACATCAAATTATAAATAAATAAATAAAGTTATGAAAGATTAATTGATTCGATAATTTAATCCTTCTTCAATCCTCGGCATTCTTCAAGATTCCTCGTATCCTTATAAAATTAACCTGCAAAAGTAAGAGAGAGTAGTTGATATGGATAAATATGTAGATATTATTTATTTATATATTATAATAGTTATTACTATGTGGCCTTACAATAGTAGAACGTGAGTTAGTGGGATATGTCAAAAACTACTAATATAGAGAAGACTCTATACACTAAAAAGGATTATTATAGTTTTATCTTATAGTTTTATCTTAAGATAATCTCTTATTTATATTCTCATACTGACTTGAACGTCGGAGGGTTTACGCCGGAGATCCTCTCCGGTGTACTTTTGCAGGTTAATTTTATAAGCGTACGATGATTCTTGAAGAATACCGAGGATTGAAGAAGGATTAAATTGTCGAATCAGTTTTGTATCCACATAATCTTTCATAACTTTATTTATTTATTTATAATTTGATGTAACCTCATCAGGTGTCATTCGTTATAATTAATATTCTTACCTACCATTTACCTTTCTTTTATAATTTAAAAAAGAAAGATGAAAGTTTAGCGGACGGAAGGGAATATAATATTGTTAAGGAGCAGTTAGGTAGAGCAGCCTTGGCAATTTCAAGCTCATGAAAAAATAAAAATTAAGGTTCAATATCAATTTGAAAATTACGTAATTACCATTGAAGAAGGGTGAATCAATTATTTCTAAAGGTTATAGTTAAAGTTGGATTACTACTTTTTTTTGTTGAAATTCCAAATGAAGTTTCATTAATTAGAGAATCATGGGCTCACACCCTACATTGTTGATAACAAGTGAAATAACTTATTCTGGGACATCTGCAACCCATACTCAAAGATTGGGCTTCATACAATAATGAGCAAGAGCATGTGCTACCCTATTCGCCATACGATGAGTAAACATAAATTTTGAGCAATTCACTTCCTCTGCCAGCAACATTATGTCTTCTTTAATCATCAAGCTAAAGGGGTCTAGTAGTTGTTCTCTATTAAGAGCATTAATTAGAATTTGAGAACCTCCTTCAACAATGATATCCCCAATATCCTTTGCAACACATACCTGCAGGGCATGGCGAAGAGAGAGAGCCTCCAGTAATGTGCTATCCCCAAGAGCTTGTATTCTTTTAGATCCTGTAAGAATTTTGGTACCACATTCATCACGGATGATAAATCCAAAACCTGCTGTTCCATCATTGTACTTTGCTGCATCAATGTTCAGTTTGTAACACCCACGATCCGGCTTGACCCATGTCACCATATTGTGCTTCCTCTTATCAATGTTGATAAGAGTATCAAAAGTTGGCCTTACTTCAAAGCAAAGGTTGTACATTCGCTCTATGATTTTATGAGCTTCAAAAGCTTTCTGATCAAGATAAACTTGATTTCTCATTTGCCAAATATGCCAAAGAAGTCTAACCAGCATCTCCACCCCTTCATTTGTTAGATGATCACTAATGCACCAGAAGAAATTCCAAAAGTTAGAGTACCTGAATCTTTCGAAGTCTACTTGGAATGGGCTAAGTCCCCACACCACTCTTATCATCGGGCACCGTAGTACAAGATGGGTTAGAGATTCAACTTCTTCCCCACATAATTCACACATTGGGTCCACCGCGATGTTTCTACGATTAAGGTTGTCCTTCGTTGGAAGTGCATCTGAGCAAGCACGCCACAAAAAATGTCGAATTTTAGGCAATATTCGTACCCTCCAAATTTCCTTCCAACCATCTTGCATTATGCTCGTAGTGGGGGTGTGGTCTCCAAGGCTAGAGAATTTGGAAACTGCCAAGTGGTATGTTGATTTCACCGTAAATTTTCCAGATTTGGTATAACTCCAGATGATTTTATCCACACTACTACGATGGCTTAAAGGCATCACGATGACTTCATTTATCCACTCTATACTTTATCTTCTCTCCAACAATGAAGCTCATGATCAATCAAAGTCTCCACACATGTTTCAGGTAGGTGATCTCTAGCAATAGTGTTGGGTTTCTTGAAATTTGTCACTCCAATCCATCTTTCACTTTTTAGGTTGATTAACTTTCCATCCCCAACTCTCCAAGCCTTTTCTTCATTTATCAAGTTATGGGACTGTAGAATACTTCTCCTCAAGTAGCTCAGTTGGTATCCCATTTTTGCTGTCTCGATAGATCCTCTAGGAAAGTATCTTGCTTTCAAGATTTTAGCAATAATAGAGTCTGTGTTGTTAAGCAATCTCCTGTACTGCTTTGCCAACATTGCAAGGTTAAAGAAATAAATCTCCCTGAATCCCAAACCACCATTTTCCTTTGATCTTGTCATTTTATTCCAGTTCGCCCAATGCAGTTTACGTTGATCCAAGCTAGATCCCCAATAGAAGCGCGCTATAGCCTTTTCAATCTCCTTACAGATGGTAATCGGGAAAAGGAAGCAACTCATAGTGTAACTCGGGATTGCTTGAATTATAGTTTTCAATAAGACCTCTTTCCCCGCTTTTGACAACATTTTCTCTTTCCAACCCTTCAAACGTGAAACCACCCTCTCCACAATTATGCCAAAAATTTGATTTTTGGACTTGCCAATAAGAGTGGGCAAACCCAAATATTTTGAATATTGCTCAATAGATTTTACCTCGAGGCATAAACGAAAATCTTCTCTTAATTTCTCTGAGATATTTGCACTTGTTGTGAGCTCTGATTTGTAAAGTTTGATTCTTTGTCCCGATGTCGCTTCATAACATGCTATAATCTCCTTGATTTTATGACAGGATTCCAAATTTGCTCGAAAGAACAAGATGCTATCATCTGAGAAGAAGAGATGAGAGATTGGAGGAGCTCTTCTACTCACTCTTAGCCCTTGTATTTCCCCTGCATTCTCTATACTCTGTAAAAGAGAAGAAAATCCTTCCGCACAACACAAGAACAAATATTATGAGAGAGAGTCATCTTGTCTTAGGCCATGCCCCGGATTAAAAGGTTCTGTTGGAACTCCACTAATGAGAATAGGATAAGAGACACTTTGGACACAACTCATTACAAGGTTAACCCAAGACTCTACGAATCCCAATTTAAGTAACACAGCCCTTAAGAAAGACCACTCAACTCTATCATAGGCCTTGCTCATATCTAACTTAAGAGCCAAATGTCCATTTTTACTATTCTTTTTCTTTCTCATGTAATGAAAAGACTCAAAGGCAATCATAGCATTATCAGTAATCAAATGCCCAAGGATAAAAGCACTTTGAAATAGGGATATAACATGAGACAAGATGGATTTAAGCCTATTAGCAATTATCTTCGTAATAATACGAAAGATGACATTACACAAACTAATAGGACAAAAATCCTTGCAACTATCTGATGTTTTAGTTTTGGGGATCAAGACTATATATGTATGGTTTAGAAAGGTGGGATCAAGAGAATTATTTAGAACATCTAGACAAGTAGAAATGACATCATGACCAATAATATGCCAATATTTCTGAAAGAATAGAGGGGGTATACCGTCCGAACCTGGAGACTTAACATGGTGCATCTGTTTGAGAGCCTTCTGTATTTCAGTTGCAGTGAAGGGTCATTGTAGTTGAGCATTTATGTCTGGTGTTACCCTTAGTTCAACTGACTCTAGAACTCTACGCATTTCACATTGGCCATCCGAAGTAAACAACTCCTTGAAAAAATTTCTGAAGGCATTCCCAATCTCTTCCTCTTTATCAATCCATCCTTCTTCCACATTTCTTATTCTTTCAATTTTGTTTCTTTTCATCTGATGAGTAGCTTTAAAATGGAAAAATGAGGTATTTTATCCCCGTCTTTTAGCCAAAGAGCACTGGATCTTTGAAACCACCTTGTCTCCCCTGCTTTATATAAAGCATTCAACTCTTCCTCAATCTTTTTAGTAGCAGAGATAACATCTATTGTCTGAGTTTTCTGTTGTACTAACTCTAAATCAGACTCTAGGATTTTGATATTTCTTGCTCTATTTCCAAATTCTTTCCTTCCCAAAATTAGCAAGGTTTCCATACATTTAACAGTTTTGATATCAAATCGGTTGACCAAATCATTTCTTGTTGTCCAGCTTCTCTGTATCAAGTCTTCGCATTGTGTGTGTTCTTATTAGAGAATATTCTATTTGGTTAGTCCCACATCGATTGTTATATACATTCTTTGATTATTATAATCTGTACATTAGGGATATTGTATTTAGTTAGTCCCACATCGGTTGTTGTCTACATTCTTTGGTTATTGTAATTTGTATATATCTTCTCCAATATTATCAATACAAATATCTTTTCACTCTATCTTCTATGTAGTAACCAGAGCCTAATTGGCTAACGTCTTCCTTATCCTCCACAATCCTCTTAGCCCTTGATTTTTTTTTTATTTTTTTCCTTTTATCATTCACCATGGCTATTGACGAAAGCAACATCACAGCCACCCCATCAGATGCCCCGCCTAGCCTTGTGGCCTTCAACACCACATCTCAAGCCCCACTCAAACTCACATAGGCAAACTATGTAGCGTGGAGTTTTCAAATGCGAACACTTAGAAAGTCGGTAGCCCGATCAGATAGTGCCACCAGCAACTGCATTTGTTGCTTTCATTGGACGTTGTCCCTCAGCCCCTACAGGATGCTCTAACCAGTGACAAACTAACACGACCAATCGTGCCCCTTATCGGACAGTTCAATCTAACGCCACACCCCACGCACGCCCTGGGTATTAGGGGCGCTGCCAACTATATGGCGTTCAAGGCCACTTGGCTAGACGCTGTCCCGATTTGTCTTTGTAAATAAATGTTCCTCCTGCTCGAACACTCGATCAGCCAGCTTATTATTCGCCATCCGCTCACTCAGCTGTCTCTGCTCCTTCGCAGCCTGGTTGGGTGCTAGACTTGGATGCCTCTCACCATATCACCATCGATATGGCCAATCTGTTGCTTCATTCTCCTTACGAGGGGACTGATCATATAATTGTTGGTGATGCTACATCGTTACAAATCTCTCATACAGGCTGTCTTTCCTTTCCCACTCTCCGCACTTTGAAACTCCATGATTCTCTATTTGTTTCTAACATGTCCAGAAATCTCATTTTAGTCTCTCAGCTTTGCCAGCAGAATAACATTGGAATTTTGTTCTCTTCTTCTATTTTTCAGGTGAAGGATCGACAGTCAGGGGTGGTTCTTCTGCAGGGGCCGTACGTTGATGGGTTGTACATTTGGCCGTTCGCTACTCTCCCACATGCCCTCACTTCTGCTCGCCACTCTACTATCTTGTGGCATACTCGTCTAGGTCATCCCTCCCCAAAAATACGTTCTCATGCTTTGTCTAGCAATAATTTACCTGTCTTGAAGTCTTTTGAATTTTACTGTGATTCCTGAAAGTGCATAAAGAGTCATAAACTCTCGTTTTGTGAGTCATCCTTGAAATCATATATGCCTCTTGAATTATTATTTTATGATGTTTGGACCTCACCAGTAATGTCTTATGATAGTTATAAATATTATGTTCTCTTTGTTGATCACTTTACTAAATATGTTTGGTTATATCCTCTCAAACTCAAGTCTGATGTCCTTCCCACATTTATTGCCTTCAAAGCCTTGGTTGAAAATTATCATAATACTCGCATTCGCACATTGTATTCTGATAATGGTGGTGAGTACATTGCCTTGCGCTCTTTCTTAACATAACATGGCATCACTCACCTAACCACACCTCCTCATACTCTTGAACACAATGGTGCATCAGAACGACGACATCGCTATATAGTTGACACATGACTTGCTCTTCTTCATGGTGCCTCAATGCCTCTTCAATACCGGCCTCACGCCATTTCTGCAGCTACATGCATCATTAACTGTATTCCTAAAGTTAACCTACATATGCAATCATCCTACGAAAAGTTATTTCATAAACCCCCTAATATTTTAAAACTCCGGGTTTTTGGTTGTTAGTGCTACCCTTGGCTTCGACCTTACACCACAAATAAACTTGAAAATCGGTCTTCACCTTGTGTCTTTGTTGGGTATTAACTCACTCAAAGTATGTATTTTTGCCTTGATCGTCACACAAACAGAGTCTATACATCTCGACATGTAGATTTTACAGAACATATCTTTCCATTCAAAGATAGGCTTCAAACTCCTACGGAATCCCCACCACCTCTTGACATCTCTTCTCCACCTATACCACATTCTCCCCCCTTCCGAGCAAATACACCACCACCTGGAGCCACGCCCGTGCCTTCGACCCCTCCTTCGCCAACAACAACTATAATGCTGTCACCTGTGCAGACCACCCCTCCGCGTCCTCCTTCACCTCCCCAAACCACCTCGACATCTGATGATCACTCGTTCTCAAAACAACATCCGCAAACCAAATCACAGGTATTGCTATGCCTCTTCTTTACTCATTGATGTTGAACCCACTTCTGTCTCACAGGCTTTGACATCTTCATGTTGGCGCGACGCCATGACTGCTGAATTTAATGCCCTAGTTAAAAATGGAACGTTGTCTCTTGTCCCTATCTCTACTTCTCAGAATGTTATATGATGTAAATGGGTTTTTCGTATCAAATGAAAACCTTATGGTTTTGTGGATCGTTACAAAGCCAGACTTTTTGCGAAAGGTTTCCATCAATGACCGGGTGTTGATTTTCTTGTAACTTTCAGCCCTGTATTCAAACCCACAAGTATTCGTGTTGTTCTGAGCATTGCAGTTTCTAAACGGTGGCCTCATCATCAATTTGATGTCAACAATGCTTTTCTTTACGGCACTCTAGCAGAGGAAGTTTATATGACCCAGCCACTAGGTTTTATTGATTATGATTGCCCTACTCATGTCTGCAGATTACATAAGTCCATCTACGGTCTCAAGCAAGCTCCCCGTACATGGTATTATGTTCTTCGCAGTTTCTTGGTGTCGTATGGCTTCCACTGTACGAAGTCGGATGAGTCATTATTTGTTTATCATCATCATGAAATCCTAACATATTTCTTGGTGTACGTTGATGATTTGGTACTTACTGGCAGTGATGCTATTTTTTTAAAGAATGTGCAGCTGCGTTGGCATCTCACTTCTCCATCAAAGATCTTGGTCCTCTTTCTTACTTCTTGGGCATTGAAGTTCACCGTACTGCTGATGGATGTCATCTATCTCAGTACAAGTATCTCACAGATATTTTATCTCAGCACAATATGTTATCAGCTAAACCAGTTCTACTCCTTTACCTGTGGGGGCTAAATTCACTCTGAAGGATGGAACAAATCCTTATGATGTATCTAGTTATCGCCAAGTCCTTGGCAGTCTCCAGTACCTTCTATTAACTCTCCCTGATATAGCCTATACTGTTAACAAGCTGTCTCAATCCATGCATGCACCAACAGTTATACACTGGGAGGGAGTTAAATACCTTCTATAGTATCTAAATGGCACACATCATGTCTCGCTTCATCTACGGAGAGACTTTCCTCTAAGCTTACATTGTTTTACAGATGCTGATTGGGCTGGTGATATTGATGATCGGTCCTCCACTGAAGCTTATATTGTCTTCCTAGAGGCTAATCCCATTTGTTGGAGGTCCCGCAAATAGAGGACTGAGCTCGATCCTCGACAGAGGCTGAGTTTCGCTCTATCGCCTCTGCCGCTGCCAAAGTGCAATGGACTCGTTCCCTTCTATCAGAACTATGGGTATCGATGGGTTCATCAACTCCTGCAATTCATTGTGATAATGTTGGTGCTACCTACCTCCGTTCAGACCCTGTTTTCCACTCTCGAATGAAGCATATCACTATTAATTATCACTTTGTCCGAGATCTTGTCCAACAATCACAACTTCGGGTAACTCGTGTTTTTTCCTCCAATCAACTAGCTGACGCCCTTACCAAACCATTGTCTGGTCCACGGCTTGCCTTACTTATGTCCAAGATTGGTGTAGTAATCCGTTCACCATCTTGAGAGGGCGTATTAGAGAATATTCTATTTGGTTAGTCCCACATCGGTTGTCGTATATATTTTTTTATTATTGTAATCTGTACATTAGGGATATTGTATTTAGTTAGTCCTACATCGATTGTTGTCTACATTCTTTGATTGTTGTAATCTGTATATATCTTCTCCAATATTATCAATACAATTATCTTTTCACTCTATCTTCTATAGTTCCATCCACATTTTTTCAAAGCGAAAGACTCTTCTGTGTTTCCCCTCTTTTTTTTCTTTTTCCAATCGAATCTTTACTGAACTGCATGATGACAGGAGCATGATCTGAATTTACTCTGCTTAAATGTCTGATTTGTCTTGCCATGAATCTGGATTTCCACATATCGTTTGTAAGAACTCTATCAAGTAGAGATTGGATGTTATTTGACCCTACTTGTCCATTAGACCATGTGTACTTAAATCCATAAAAGCCTAAATTATTTAATTCACATTCCAATATCACATTACGAAATTTCTCCATAGCATCTGAGCACCACTAATTTCCACCCAGTTTCTCCTCAGGCAACATAATTTGATTGAAATCACCGAAACAAGCCCATGGAATCCCCCAAACTGGTCTAATTGCTCTCAAAAGGTCCACAGTTCTCCATTTGTTACTCGACTTCGGCCAACCATACACTCCTGAGATATTCCATTCATTAGTGGATCCCTCTGTCATTACCTTCAAAGAGATATGATTATTAGAGTATGAACTTAAAGAAAGAACAAAAGGTTTTTTCCACAACATACATAACCCTCCTCTCCGATTTATACTCGTCCCTTCACAGTCCACCGAGAAACAACCATCATAATGAAACTTCTTCATGTTCAGATTCTGTAGTTGGGTATTTTTAAGTTTTATTTCAATAAGAAAGACAATGCCGGATCTTCCTTACGGAGGAGCTTTTGAAGAGCAAGAATTTTCGCTTGGTTCCCAAGCCCGCAACAATTCCAGCTAAGAAGACTCATTGAGGTCGGTGGTTGCCAGCCACCGCCGTTGTGTTTAAGAATTCTTTATCAATGTCCATCAACTCTTTTCTCTGTTTCTTCCATAAATGATTACTGACTTCCATATCTTCCCCGTATCTTTTCTTATCATCAGACTAAACGATCACATTATCATCACAAGTTTTTTCAACAAATTCTAGCTTCACTATCCTTGGGTTTTCTTATTTAGTGGTTTTGTGCCAGTTTCTTGTATTCCAGATGCGAGTGTCTTGTTGGGCCCAGTTAGCTTGCCATGTAATAGTTGATCACACATGACTACTAACTCATGGAGAGGTATGATAAATTTGTGGGAGTGGGTATTTGATCAGACGTTACCCTGCTGTGGGTTTGGGGGGTATATTTTGTGGATTTTTCAACTGAGGACTAAGCTTGTTTTGGGTTTGTGGCTTGGGTAGTGTTCCAGGTTTTGGTAGTTGGTGAATTTCTGAGTTAGGTTGGTGGGTATTTAAAGTATGAGGGTAGATGGTTTTGGGTTGGCTCTGTGAAGCAAGCAGAGTGTTACGGGTGTAGGAAGGTTCTTTTCTTGGTGTTTCGTGGGTAGTTCGGGTATTAAACACAACACTTTGGGCTTTATTACTAACATTACAACACTTCCCAATCTCCATCACAACCCACTTAGAACTTGACCCCTGAAACACCTCTATCTTTTGCAGGTCAACAACAATCTCAGGCATGCTAGTAGTTTCTTGTGATGTCTCTTGTTCTTCACTTTTGTGCTCAACTTCATTTGTTCTGTGGTGATTATTTTTCTTAAACTCTTGGAAGAGTCTTCTTCTCAATCCGACATTGCTACCTTCTCTTTCTATCTCATTTGAGGTTACTGAAGCATGCTTCATAGGGGAAGCTTTCATCCATACTCCAAACGGAAGAAAATTGTTCGCGGTTGTAGATAAGTTATCGTCCGCTTCAACAATATCACATATTTTTTCATAAGTCCCAACATCCAACATACATAGCAAAACGATGGCAGCCTCTCATACTTAAATGGGATCCAAATCGATCGATCTTCTTGTACTAGTAGCTTTGTACCTTTTCTTAGTGGTTTAGTGACATCAATATCACTCTGATACTTCTTCCGAATCCCTCTAAAGTTTTAGCATCTGCTTCAATAAACTCACCGCATCTCTCAGCAATAGATTTGATGTTGATGGGGGTCCTTGCTGCCATTGGAAGATCGTAGAGTCGAATCCAGAAAGGAGTTGTGTTAAAGCTGATCTTGAAGGGTTGTTCACCATGGAAGAAGTTCTTTTTCAAAATGCCATGGTTGAAGAGATAGTATACCCTGAACATCATTCCATTGCTTGAACTGGAATGAGAATAGGTTGGGTTGTATTTCTTTTGCCACCATCCCTTTCTTCGGTTTCCATACCCTACACATTGTCTCCAGTAATCCGAATGCATTGAATGGTTTAGAGGTGCAAAGCTCTCCAATCAAACACAACGATAATTTCCCTGTTTCCAACTCAGCACCATCACAAATCACGAGAATTTCATCCTCCTCCTTCACTCCTACGGAGTTTTACCGGAAAGAGGCCATATGAAAGTTGCGTAGAGCCCTAGATTCAATTTCAAAGTAGTACACCACAACCAAAATGCTGGACAACAACAAATATTCCAAGCAATAGAAATGCAGAGAGATCCCAAAAGTGCAAGAAAGATGAAACCTAGAAAAAGGGGAAAAAGTGGGTGGGTTAGAAAACAAGAAATAAGAATCAAGAAAATTTCAAGAAATTGAAAATAGTGGAGACAGCAGACACGACAACAAGGATGAAGACAAAAGAGAAGTTAACAAATTGCTCAACACATCTCCACATGGTGGAGGAACGCAGACACCTCCCAAGGAGATACAGAACCCTAACTCTCAGAGGGACGATATTCAATCTCAATATGATTTATAGGTTATTGCGGGGTGCACCTAGTGCACCGGTACACTCATGATTTATAGGTTAAAATGTGGGGTAGTGGATAGTTTTTTATTTTTATTTTTTAATTATTTAATTTAATTAATGATAGAGATTATATTAAAGATTGATCTAACGGTTGAGACCATCCAGGTGAACCAGGTGTACCCTAGTCAGACTCTTAATTTTGAAATAATTTTTAGTCCTAAATATTGATCATTGTTGTTGAGTTATTAATTTTAGTCCACTATGATAATATGCATTACATATATCTTTATAAATATATTTATGGATGAAAATAACAAGGTGCGTTCGCTCACCTTGTCATTGGGCTCTTCAGGTTCGATTCTCTTTGAGAACGAATTGGAGTAGGGAGTTATAATTAAAAAATACTCCTTACCTGTCATATTGTAAGATTAAAAACTGGTAGTTTAAATAAAAACTGATGACATTTTTAATGAAAAGGTATTAATACTTTTAATAAAAGTATAATTATTTAAAAAAAAAGTAAAAATAGTCTTAAAAAACGATGCACTAACCCTAAAATAAATATTACTCAGCCCTATACCCTAATTACATGTATTTTAGGATATATTTAAAAATGATGAAAACAAGTAGATTTTTGAGTTGCAGAACATAAAGTATTCTTGCAAGCTAACCCTGAAATAAATTTGGTTTGATCTTATTTCTCAAGAATTAAAATTAAGTAGATCTACACCTTCAATTCACACACATAGATACGTAGTAATATTGGTACGTGGAGAGAGAGAAAGGGAGATAGAGATTAGGAGAGAGAGTGGGAGGCTGCATGCAAATTGACAGGTAACAATTCATACCTGGCCACGTTTGCATCTTCTCCTTCTATAAATTCAAACATGCAACATCAACAACACACACTTCACACACACACACACACTTGTTTAATTAATCCATCTGCAGTTTTAATCTCACTTAGAAATTATGGCAAACAACACACCACCACCAACCCCTGTAAGGTTGGAAAGAACTGTTTCCAGCATGGATGAACCCATGACACTCAGCAAATCGGAGCTCCATTTTCTTAGGGTTTGAGATGATTTATAACCCTTTTGCTTTTTTACTTTGATATTATATATATGTTGTGTATATGTATAGTGTATGTATATTTAGTTGTTTATCTGTTAGAAATTGATGAATTGATTTGTTTTATGAAACAGGAGGCTGCAATTGAGGTTATGAAGTCCAAAACTCCAGAGGAAGCCAAAAGAATTTTCTCTGGGGTAGAACTTTCCTTTATTCCTTTAACTTCATGAGAGAGAGATCTTCTTGAAATTGCTATATACATATATATGAATTATATAATTAAAGAATCTAATAATGTCTGCAAACATGCACGCACACATACGTGTGTGTTACTGTGTAGATCTAGAAAAATTTATTAAAGAGATATCTTAATTTCTTGCAAAATAATAATAATAATAATAATTATATGTAATCTTAATTTGTTTGATCTCAGCCAGCACTAACACACACGTGAGTTTGTGTTAGCAACTCATAAGTGTTGTAATTGATCTGATCCCACATGATCATGCATGCATATTGTTATTACAAATTCTTGATACAAGATTTAGTTATTAATTTTTTACTAACTATATATGATCATATGGTATATTTAAACTAGATTTAATTTTATTAATGCCGCGAAAATTTCAAATTCAAATTACTAATTTGGTGCGAAAAATTCAAATTTAAATCATTAATTCTGTGCAGTAAGTTTAAATTAAGAAAATGTGGGACAATTATAATGTATAGTTTTATGGTGGGAATGTATTTTTTAAGAAAATAGTAGATATAAATGATAATTATATCTCAATTCTAGTTGAGTTCATGTTATCTAAGCTATAAAATCATGTTTTTGTGGCACATTGATTGTATAGATGAAAAATCAATTAATGTTTCTAAATAGCTAGATTCAAAATCACTAGTATTCATGTTATTAATTAGGAAGTAATTCTATATATGGCAAAATAATTTTTTATATAACAAAACTTGTGAATTTTGATTGTTGTTTGCAGAAAGCTGATTCCTCTGGAACTGCTGGACTTAAGAAAGTTGAACCTGCACCAGGAAAAAATGATAAATAGAGATGAAATAATAATATTAATATTTTTCATAATATTAATGTTATTATATTTAAGTACTTAATTTCTTGCTTTGAATAAACAATGTGTGTTTGAATTTCATATATATTGTAATGTATTTTCAGGTTTAATAAAAGTAAATGAATTCACTATATATATTTGTTGGCTTTTACAGTCTTAATTAGTATTTCATGCAATATGTGTCCCTATGTCCAATGTTTATGAAATAAAATTAGTTGCCACAAACATTAGTTTCATTCACATTTATTAATGTCGACCGTGTAAAACTTTAATTTCATAAAAGATGTAATTTTGATTCCCTGAATATTCGAAGAGGCTCATTAGGAATAAAAAAGTTTCATAATTTCAAATTGAACTTAAAAATTGTAGTCCTTTTTGTCCCAAAAACCCTTCGGATGAGATAAAAAAAAATGCTACTTTTTATTTTTTATATTTTTTTTCTTATAATTTTAAGGGAGAATTACTACTAGGTACACAAAAAAACCCTTAATTACTATGAAATACAAACATACAAAACTATTACTGCTAACTACAAAAATATATAGTGATATTCTAATATTACCCCTACAATGTGATGCACATAAATATTGTGTGCAGCAAGAGTTCGTGTGTAGTAAAAAAGTGTGGTGGTCTGGTGGTGGTCCGTCGAAGCTCCGGCGGCGGCGGTACAGAATTTTCCGCGCGACCAGCCGCTGGCGGTACAGAATTTTCCAGCGGTACGAATTTTTCGAAGGCATCAGTTTTCCGGCGACCGGCCGGCGGCGGCGACGGTGGTCCGGCGGTGGCGGTGGTGGTCCGGCGGTGGCGGCGTGTCTCCTGGGTTAGATATTAGTGATTAGGGTAGATAATCAGTGAAGTGAAGTCTCCTTCAATTATAGTTGTGGAAAAATGAGACCTTACACTTTGTTTATTCATATATTCCCCTGCACCAATCTTATATCATAGTTTTAAAATCAAAATGATGATGAGTGCCTCTAATCCAATCCATAAACCTCTGCTTTCCCTCCTTATTTTCATCTCCATAGTTTCTTCCTTAAAATTAATCTTTTGTATTGCAAACAACACCATTATAAATTACTGTCCAGAAATAGAGAAACAATCCCTCTTAAGCTTCAAGAAATGTGTGGAAGATCCAAATGGTATGCTGTATTCCTGGGATGGTGGAGTAAACTGCTGCAAGTGGATAGGTGTGATTTGCGATACCTTCATAGGTCATGTTCATAAACTCCGTCTTCCACATTCGATGATTAATCCATTTGGTGAATTTTAAGAAGGCTTAGTGGGAAGCACATCTAGTGTATCTAATTTGTTCAATATCAAACACCTCATTTATCTGGACTTTAGTGGGCATTATTCTCTTGGAGGAATAATCCCTTCTCAGATTGGATCCTTGGCAAGCCTCCATTATCTGAATCTATCCAACACCGGATTCCATGGGAAGATTCCTCATACAATTGGAAATCTTTCATATCTACAGACTTTGGATTTGGGAAGCTCTTATATTTCCATGTTGGGTGCTGATAGCCTAGATTGGGCATTGAGTCTTTCTCATTTGGAGTATCTCAACATGAATGGTGTCAACCTCAGCCAACCTACCAATTGGCCACAGGTCATCACTTCCCTCCCTTCTTTGCTTCAATTACATTTCTCATGGTGCAGTCTTGATTTTATGGCTCCTGTCCAGGGTATTGTCAATATTACTGCTTCACTAAACCACCTTTATCTCTATCAGACCAAAAAGGAGTACCAGTATACTACCTTTTCCCTATGGATTTTTCAACTCACCAATCTTCTTTTTCTTGATCTAGGCTACAACTATTTTATAGAACCAATTCCAGCAATTAGCAACTCCACAAAACTCCAGTATATTGATCTCTCTAATAATGTTTTGAAATCCAGTATTCCAGAGTGGCTCTACTTCTGTAAGGACTTGAAGTATGTTGATTTGGGAGATAATTTACTTTCTGGTGCAATCTCAAATTCCATAGCAAATCTGACCTCTTTTCAGTCCTTCTATGCATATATTAATCAGCTTTCTGGAAAAATACCCAGAGACATTGTTAACTTGTGCAAAATACAGAGTTTGGGTTTGTCTCACAATACATTCGAAGGAGAAATATCAGAGTTATTTGGAAATATGTCAGAGTGCTTCATGGATACTTTACAAACTCTAAATTTGGGGTTTAATAAATTATCTGGTCATTTGACAGATCAGTTGGGAGAATTTAAGAGGCTTCAATATCTTGTTCTTTCAGTTAATATGTTGTCAGGTGTAATCCCAATCAGCCTAGGCAATTTGACATCTTTGGAATGGTTAAGTTTGAGGAGTAACGAGTTTAGTGGAAGTCTTCCTGAGAGTTTTGGGCAACTTTTCAATCTACAAAGACTTAGCATTGCTGATAATGTTCTGGAAGGGGTTTTGACCCAAACCCATTTTGCTAACCTCACTAAACTAGACCGGCTTGATGCCTCTCGTAATTACTTGACTCTGAAAGTAAGTCCTAATTGGAATCCACCTTTCCAACTTACGCAACTCTGGTTAGCGTCATGTAACCTAGGTATACCAGGTTTAAAGATTTCTTCATGGCTTGAAACTCAGAAGAATATGGAGAAACTTGATCTATCAAATACTGGTATCTCAGGTAATATTCCAACATGGGCATGGAATATTCCTGTTTTAACTCTGTCTCATAACCATCACAATGACAACCTTCAATTATCTGCCCATAACCATCACTCTTAAGTATATCTACTTAGATTCTAACCAATTCACTGATTCATTATCTCTAATTAATGATACCTTGATTATTGAGCTGGATCTCTCTAATAACTCATTTTCCGGAGGATTATCTCACGTTCTCTGCCACCATACATACAACACATATAACTTGGAAATCTTTCATTTGGGGAGAAATCAATTA